>OX101802.1:19632500-22132500 GCA_944452935.1 Rhogogaster chlorosoma
ATTAGGATTAAGATTAGGTTAAGTTTACGTTTTGCGATTGTGTATTCTGAGAATCCCCAGAGGCGTTTAATAATATTGATTACCAGTCTAACCTGCAATCGCTTGTATGATTGTATTTGCAGAGGTGACAAATCCTTGTACATATTTGATAAGAACTGTTATCGTTTGATGCGGAAACACGAATGACGCAGAATTTTCAAGGACACTTAGATCCACACAGGCTACTTCCCGCCAGCTTCCGTTGTTGACCAAAGAAAATTCAAATTTATCAGTTAAGTGTTATGAAACTCATCCTCGTTGACAGGGTGTTGTAAAGGTAATATTTCATGCATGCGGCTGCGGCAACTGTCGCGCGACGAAACCACGCTGACGTCAAGAATTCCGTCGCGTCTATGAAATATGTCAACGATCTGCGAGTTGTAAAAAAAAATAAAAATGAACATAAAAAATTGAAATAGAAATAAAAACAAAATGAAATCATAAAATAAAATCTACTTACCTAGAAATAAATAATCTACTATCCATGACACATACGAACCTTGCTTTTCGCGGTTTATCGACTACGCCGCGTCCAGAATGGAATTCTGTCGCATTGAAGTTGATCTCGGATCTACTTCAGTGCGACAGAAAGTGCTCCACATGCGGCGAAAGTACACTCGCCCGCCGTCAATTTTCAACCAATCAGCGAAGTTTCGTCGCGCGACAGTTGCCGCAGCCGCGTGCATGAAATATTACCTTAACGTCCGTGCGGATATACGTTCCTTACCATATAAGTCACTAGAATCGACTCAAGGCTGCCGTCCCATGGTCCGAAATTCGTTCCGGCTCCACGAACTCGGAATCTAGTCACTTTTCAAGCGCCAATCAGAGCCGTTTTGGACATTCCGGTCCGCGTGTGCTACCAGTGACTACGTTTACACGGCACTTTTATTCCGGTTTTGTAATATCCGATATAGTGAAAACCGGTGTTAAAGTGCGTGTAAACGGCACTTTACACCCGGAATAACTAAATCGGTTTACTTATTCTATTCCTCTTGATTAACGGGTGTAGAATAAGTAAAGCGGAATAAGATAGGAATAAAGATGCGTGTAAACGGTACCAGTTTAAGTACATCCGTCACGACAACGTTAAAAACAAAAGAGTCCCTATAACTGCAGTTCTGCCATTTTTCAACTTTCTGTTTATCCGCTGTTTCCAAATTTCGCATCACCATTCGGACTGTTTAACTTCACTTTTTATTTTCACGTTTCTCGCTTCGTATGAGAAAAGTAAGGTTATGCAATGAGGAAAAGTGTAATTTATTTAGTGAATTTCGAGGTTTTTTTATTGGTGAGCCTGCGCACTCATCAGTGTCCTCGAACAGGAATAATAATGCCGGTGTTGTGGATTATTCCCGTTCGTGTAAACAGTCGCGTTTGAACTGGTTTTATTACACCCGATATAACAAAACCGGAATAAGAATGACTACGTTTACACGGCATTCTTAAGGTAATATTTCATGCACGCGGCTGCGGCAACTGTCGCGCGACGAAACTACGCTGATTGGTTGAAAATTGACGGCGGGCGAGTGTACTTTCGCCGCATGTGGAGTACTTTCTGTCGCACTGAAGTAGATCCGAGATCAACTTCAATGCGACAGAATTTCATTCTGGACGCGGCGAAGTCGATAAACCGCGAAAAGCAAGGTTCGTTTGTGTCATGGATAGTAGATTATTTATTTCTAGGTTAGTAGATTTTATTTTATGATTTCATTTTGTTTTTATTTCTATTTCAATTTTTTATATTCATTTTTATTTTTTTTTACAACTCGCAGATCGTTGACATATTTCATAGACGCGACGGAATTCTTGACGTCAGCGTGGTTTCGTCGCGCGACAGTTGCCGCAGCCGCATGCATGAAATATTACCTTTATTCCGGTTTTGTTATATCGGGTGTAATAAAACCAGTTCAAACGCGACTGTTTACACGAACGGGAATAATCCACAACACCAGCATTATTATTCCTGTTCGAGGACACTGATGAGTGCGCAGGCTCACCAATAAAAAAATCTCGAAATTCACTAAATAAATTACACTTTTCCTCATTGCATAACACCTCCGTGAAGTTAGCCGAAGAATTCCGATTAAAAAAAAAAAAAACTCCACAAAACGTTTGTTGGTCGTTTGTTGGTGATTGTTGGATAACTAAAATCGTTTGTTGGATTGTAGTTTTTTAAATAAATCAAAAATAAATTTTGGAAAAAAGTTAGCCGGTTGATTTCTTATTTTCATTTTTTTTTGCTCTAATCGATGCGCAATCGTTTGTTGGTTACGAATTGGGCAATTAAATCGTTTGTTGGATCACGATTCGCTCAAAATTGCAAAAAAAAAAAAACATTTCAGCCGCTCAGCCGGGGGATCAGCACGTCTATGGAGTCTATAGGTAGGAGGCCGAACTCTGTACCACAAAAGCATGTCAAGTTCATAGACTTATAGAGATAGACTGAGCCATGGACATAGGAATACTAGGGACGGAGCGTAAGCTTGATGGATAGGCGAGGGATGGAAGCCAGAATGAGGGGGGGTCCGCCATGATAGTGTGCCCACTTTTGGGAATACGCATGCTCAGTACCGCGTTTTACGAAAGTATTGCATTGTTCAGTCTCTCTCTGCGTGTCAGTCTTTGGACACTACGCTTGCGCAGACTTGCAGCCAATCAAAAGTGGGCACACTTTACCTCGGCACCCTCCCCGCACTGGCTTCCCCCCCTCGGCGAAACACTCCGTCCCTAGTATTCCTATGTCCATGGACTGAGCGCTCTTATGGGCCGCTTGAAGCCAACATTTAAAGGACAGAGATATGTCGGGAGTACTCCTCTCTCTGTCTGACGATATTTGTGGTGGGGATTGAGGCAAAGAGGAGAATGAGGAGAAGCAGTTGTGGCTGTTCCACTTCCACTGCTCCGTTGTCTCCCACCATGACGCCAATTGAAAAGAGAAAAGAGTACTCCCGACATATCTCTGTCCTTTAAATGTTAGCTTCAGTGCCTCTTATGGGATCGCTCAGTCTATCTCTATAAGTCTATGGTCAAGTTCCGTCGCTTTCCAACATATAGCTATCAGAACTATCATACGACGCGCCTCTACCGGCTGCCAGAAGCAATAGGCTCACAGCATGGACCTAAGAAGTAAATGGACGGAGCGTAAGCTTACTATATGGGTGCGGGGTGGCTCACTGTTAGCCGTAAGGGGAATTCAGGGTCTGCGCCATTTGCAACACCTCACTCGTAGTGCTACCTGGTGAGCAAACTGTAAACTTCGTAAGAAATTCAAAGGTAGACACTGAAATGAGTATTAAGGATTTTAGAATTTTATTGTAAAGTAATTGTTCAGGTGCAATCAACTATTTCTCATTAAATATGACACTCAGAACAATAATCTACTTTTCGTTTACATCAATAACGTCAGCAGTGACCACTAGGTGACACTACGAGTGAGGTGCTCAACATGGCGCAACCAATCAGAACACACCATCGACCACCAGTCCCCTTCCGTCTTACGGCGTTACCCCGCACAGCTTACGCTCCGTCCATTTACTTCTTAGGTCCATGGCTCACAGTATAGATCAGTCAACGGTATAGAATTCATCTCAAAGTCACGTGATCCAGGTCAGAATATGAATATTCAGCATATTCAGTCAGCGTCAAAGTTGATAAAACATTCAGCAGCTGACGACTCGCTCATATTTATCATCTGGAAAAAATCTACCAGGTAAGTTCTTTGTTAAATTCTCATATGGCTGGTTGTTATTTTGAAATAACAGATAAATGGCGCGGTTTCCATGACAACCTGAGCGTTTGCTCAGTGCCACTAGAGGCGCGTCGTATGATAGTTCTAAATATGCTATAGTTATACGGCGCGAAAAACGGGCACGTTTTTCAAGGGAGGGGATGACTGAGTTCGGTCTCCTACCTTTTAGACTCCATAGTACGGACGTTACAGCCAGTTACAGCTGTATGGAATATAGATGGATCGAATGTCATTTTTGTACATCGGTTGTATAGTCTAATTTACAGAAAATAGTATTAGTTAAAAACCGACCGAATAGAATGGCTGCGTTAATAAAGAAAAGGGTACTCGCAGAGTTCAGTCAAACTCAGGTGCGGTAAATTATTAAATCTACAACAATTACGTACTTTCCAACCTACATTTTGGAGGTTAGAATCTAACATTAAGATGAACACGTATTAAAAACGCAAAATGAACAGAAGAATGCGCAAAAAAAATGAACAACGATGAATAAATATATCTAAAATTATCAATTATTCGCCTCTTGTTACGCGATCCAGTTATTGTGATTTGGAACAAACTGCGTTCGTTCAGGTTAGGTTAGCTACTGCCGATATGAATGAAACATCATATGTCCTGGTCATCATAACGAAGGGGTGTCATTCACTTTAAAATATTTTTCCATCACATTGTTCCCAGGTGATAAATGAGCCACCGGCGAAAAAGATTCGTTCACTCCGCCTATCTTCGTCAGCGAGTAATAAAAACAGTAGCACAACTAGCGAGAGTAGTTCGGCGTTAGCTTACATAGAGCTACTTGATAAATGCAAAGCTGGTAACGACGCGTTGCAACTTCTGTTACGCATATCTGATTCACTGGCCCAAGTACAAGCAGAGGATGTTCCACTGGCAGCAAAGAGACTCGCCGAAAGATTCTCCAGTGAACCAGAAGCTGCAGTTCGAGCAAAGATATTGTGGGTTTTCGCAGAGTTAGGTGAAGTTGCCGAGGACGTGGCTGAAAAAGCACACATCGTCGAAGAGACTGTCAATCTATTGAAAAATGAGGAGTCGCATAGAGTCAAAAGTCAGGGACTGGCCACTCTGTTGAAATTGGGAAATTTTCACAGGTATATGAGGAATAAGCCTTTTATACAAAGCATAATCATAAGAACTGAATAAATATAGAATTCATTACCTCTAGAAGTAACAAGCATTAATTAAATATCTATCATGATTTACGAGTGAGTGAGTAAGACTTTCCCAGGCTTACCTTGTTTACTCTTACTTACTTTTTTGAAATGCATGCATGAGAAGTGCTACTTATTGTGCCTGCAGCGAGTGGCCTAGGTGGCGCTATACACCCAGGGATACAATAAGGGGCCATTCATTAATTACGTAAGGGTCCCGGGGGGGAGGGGGGGTCGCAAAATCTCTACATGCCCTTATCTGGGGGGGGGGGGGGGGGTAAATGCCATTCTTACGTAATATTTTATAAGTGGAAATGTGCGATTTCTAACATAGTGAGTTTCAGTGCAATTGATCCTTTTCTAATACCAGATAAAATCTTACGTAAGAAGCGGGAGGGGGGGGGTTCGAGAAATCTTATGTATCCTTACATGGGGGTAGGGGGGGGGCAAAAATCGTCAA
The DNA here is from genome assembly GCA_944452935.1 of Rhogogaster chlorosoma. NCBI lineage: Eukaryota > Metazoa > Arthropoda > Insecta > Hymenoptera > Tenthredinidae > Rhogogaster > Rhogogaster chlorosoma. Next base: position 19,637,917 of record OX101802.1, read on the forward strand.
AATCATCCTTACGTAATTAATGAATGGCCCCTAAGAATGCTGCACACGTGCTAATCGGCCTGATTTCACTTCTTGCGCTAATGCCTTCTTCTCACATGCACTTCTCGTACTTGTGCTTTTTTTTCTTGCCCACTCCTGCAAGCGCAAGGTAGCACTTCTCGTGTATTTGTTGTAAAGAAATAGTATAATACACGTGCAAGAGCAACCATCATACAAAGGTGGGAAGTTAGTCGTACGAGCTGCACTCATATTACAAGCACCTCTTGCTTTTGGCTTGTGCTGCTGTGTTACGCGTGTGACTGATGCGACCAACTTCACAGCCTGCGTAGTCGCAGTTATAGTCGCTTTCTCGCACTTGTATCACAAATTACCATTATGTTACACAGATTGACTTCTTTCACATTTTCTTTTACAAAAATTCACTCTTTTGACTTTATTGAGTATGACATACAATTCATTTCAATATTTTTCTGTGCATCAATGTATTTCGACTAAAACAGACGAGAAAAGAAGATTCCTGAATTGGTCCAGCCAGTCATGTTTATCAGGGTGATTGAAAAAAATTCGACTGTTTTTTTTTCCTCAGATTCACACATTCAATAGTTGCAGTACGGTGAAATAAGGTGCCTGTTCATATATGAGCCCTTAATATTAATGTATGTTACCTCGTGGCGAGTTATAAAATTCAGAAATAAAAAACAAAATTTTTCCCATGCATGGGAAATTGAAGATTGGGATGAGGAACTTCTAACTATTAATATTAAGGGCTAATATTTTAACAGGCACCTTATTTCACCTTACTGGAACTAAAAAACGTGCGAATTTGAAAGAAAACAAAAAATTGGCGTTTTTATCGAATCACCCTAATGGATACATGGGAAATTCCATGCCAACTCGGCAAACACTTTTTCCCGATCATTTTTGATTTGGCTGATTTTTTTTATCTTTCAGCATACACTGCAAGTAACCTCCATGATGTTTTTTTCAGATTTTCATTTCAATTCATTCTCTAGGTATGAATTGTTGAAAAATCTCCCTAAAAATTTCACTTCCATACAACTCAGCGAAAAAAAATTATATCGACAAAAGTAAGGGCATTATTCTATTCGTCTTGAATTGCACTTTCATTGAAAATATTGAAAAAATTTTTTAAGATAATTTCGATAGGTTTTTTTTTCAGCATAATGACAGATTATTCTCGAAATGGGAAACCTTCGATTTTACTGAAAAAAATTCCTGAAAATAATCAATTCTCTTCTTTCTCATATTTCTTAAACTAACCGACCCCTGGAGCTCTGCATTTTGGAACTAATATACAATTCTTGTCATGTAGAAAGAATAGATAGTAGGCTTCTCCTGCTACGACAGAAAACAGATATAATGGAAATTTTCTTACATAAAAGAATTTTGGCTGAACAGAAATGTGAGAAGCTATAATAAATTGACTTTTTTTCTAGAAGCGTGGCATTGCAAGCAGCTCGTGATCATTTGCCAGACACTTGGCATGGAGTTCAAACTCGGTGCCTGTCTATAATCGGTCGCTTTCTGTCTGCCAATACATCAGATGAAATGTTAACATTTGTCGGAAGTTACGCTCATTCACAGGACCCACGGGTCAGAGCCCAAGCCTTTGAAACGATGGCAGAATTGCATTTGCGAAGGGGATGTCGTTTACCTGCTAGTTTGTTTGCAGAAGCCTGCGAAGCTCTACGCGATGACTATGAGATCGTTCGTCGAGCTGTCTTGAAGCTTATATGGTTGTTAGGAGCAGAGTATCCTGATAAGTAAGAAATCTCTATATTGCCTATAACTCGATCATTGAAAATTTTCAAATATTCACTACCCAGCATAGTTATACTGGAATATAATGCAATCTAGCGTGTGTACCTCCGTGATTCTTGTGAAGTCTTCGAAATCTCATGAAATCTTGTTTGAAATCTTGTGTAATCTCAAATCTGGTAAATCCGTAAATTTTTTTGAAATCTTTGAAATAAGTCTTGTGAAATATCTTCGAATCTTCGAAGTCTCCGTGAAATCTTTGATACCTGTGTGATGTTTTGTAATTTATCATCTCAAATCTGCGATTTTTTTTTTTTCAATCTATAAATAGGGTGTAAGGGGAAATTTGGGAACACCTTGGGATATTTGGTAAAATGACCTTAAATCAATAACCATGTTTCTTCACAGCATTATGGTCGGAGATGGCGAAGAGTTGCGTATGATAGATTGTGCGTTCTCAAAAATTTGTGGTTTGATGGGTGACTTGTCGCCTCGTGTGAGAGCTGCGGCAATGTCTTTGTTGGGATCGATGAAGGGTGTTTCGCGCAGATTTGTCGAGCAAGCATTGGATAAAAAACAAAAAAGAGGCAGAGAGGAGGGGCCTGAAGTTGAAGAAAGAAGTGGATCTTGCGGTGCGTTTATTCACGGCCTGGAAGACGAATTCTTAGAAGTAAGTATCCAAACCATATCGTAGCGTATGTGTATAGTATGAACTATGGTTTGTGTATAATATTTTCTTATAGGTACGTACAGCAGCAGTAGAAGCTCTGTGCTCTCTGTCGCTTGAGCAACCTAACATCGCTCGTACTTCTCTCGATTTCATGGTGGACATGTTTAATGACGAGATACAGGATGTGAGATTAAGAGCTATAGAGTCATTGCGTAAAATGTCTGCCAGCGTTACGCTCAGGGAAGATCAACTCGAAACGATACTTGGAGCTTTGGAAGATTTTTCTGGAGAAGTAAGAGAGGGTCTACATGCGACTTTGGCTACTAGTCGATTAGCCACTCGGAACTGTCTTCACATGTGTGTCAATCGTTTATTGGACAATCTCTCCCGATACCCTCAGGACAAAGAGAGCATTCGAGTCTGTTTAGCATCTCTAGGAGCTTCTCATCCATATCTTACTTTACCACTTGTGCCCCAGCTGCTTGGACGTCATCCTTTTTTCGACACACCTGAACCTGACGTCGACGAACCTTCTTGTATCCTTCAATATTACAAATTTACGTAATTATCTACTGATAAAAAAAAAATTCTTCATCAATCACTCATGAACTATATTTTAAAGATGCGTTACGGTGACAGCTTTTTTACCTCAAATTCCCAATTCTTGGTCTCTCCCCAAAATTCCATAGTTTTTAGTATCGTTTCAAGTTCGTTCAAGAATTTCGTGGATAATTCAATTTATCAAAAATCGACTTCTTTGTATATTTACATCCCGAAATTTTTTCACCCCTATTTGCAGTCTAACTCTGTGAATATCGATTCTCGGGTAAAAATAATTATGGCCAAATTTGTGGGGAATTAGACTTCACATAACTTTGGCCCTTATCATTTTCACTCCAAATTAAAAAATGAACGAGTTATTTGAAAAACAAAAAACTCACCATTTAATTCAAGGCGGCAGTGAAAGCAATGGGCGAATTTTCACGAAATTCGAGTTTTACACTACCGACCACCCTTCCCTAAGTATAAGAAAAAACAAACCGCTCCCCCGAATTTTACCCAGTTAAAATCCTATTTCGATGAAATAACACTGTATAATACAATATTCATTTATTCAAATAAATTTCATTTATTGCCAATTATCACAACTCTGACCCTCTGTATTTGTTCATTGGGCATACTTATGAAAGCACGAAAAAGATCGATCCTAAATATTGATATTTAGAGGTCACTGGAAAGCTTCAAAATAATTATTACTTGAATATTCAAAATTCTTGCGAGACTCCTAAATATTAATATTTTTGTCCAAAATTTGGAGCAGTTCCATGGATATAAGGACCATAAGGAAATATCGAACGGTGTTCATAGTCAGGTCTTGAGACTGGATTTCGTCAAGACGGTCTTAAGTCTGTCCCAGACACATCCTGATTGGCAAAGAGCTGGTCTTGAGAGCATCTCAAACTACGCTGGTCTCAAGACTATGAATACCGCCCTGAGAGTTGAGATGGAAGAATAAAAACAAATTGATTTTTGATAAATTGAATTATCTTCGACGTTCTTCAGCAACCTTTCAAAAATGTTTGATGGTGCCCAAATTCAGGTGGCTTATTGTAATACTAGATATTGCTGAATTTTGGTGCGAGACCGAAAATTGGGAATTCGAGGTGAAAAAGTTGCCACCCATGGTATAGACATCTTCAATAAGAGTCATTTGTGAAGACCGGCGTGTGTCCAAATTGAGTCTTAAGAATCCAAGACTAAAGGATTGCTTCAAAAGACCAGCAAACTACTTTCATAAAACTGGTTATTTGAACAAGAATTTCAAAACCTGTCTTTCAAGAAAATCCCTGTTACATACCTTAGAGTCTTAATAATGTAACGTTTTTTTCGACACTAAAATTTATGATAAAATCTCCTTATTCGGTATAAATAGATGCCAGTGTTTTGGTGTTAATATTCAATGCAGCATTGCACTGTCCAAGTATGCCCGCGCTATTCACAGAGCACGCTGCGAAGCATTATCATTATCTGAGAGACACGATGCCTCATCTTGTGCCTCGACTGAGACCTACGCCTACGCCGCTTCCCAGTTTTGGCAAAGATGATATTGAGGATGATGAGACAAGGGATCGAAGAGGGAAAGAATTTTTGGAAAGAATGGTCGTTGGTGTGGAAAGAGCTAGGCCTGATGGCAGAGTTTATACGCAGCTACTGGAAGTGGCCGGGGTTGAATTAGACCGATTAGCAGAAATGGATTCTCGAATGGAAGGAGCTGCTAGATTTACTGCTCTCTATATTCGATGTCTTCTTTTACTCAGATCAATTGTTCAAGAACTTTCATCTCCGCCAACTAGTCCGTCACCAGCTATTGCTGGTTCGAATGCAACTAATAATGTTGCTCTACTACTTCAACATGCCCAAAAGTGAATATTTCTTCCATTCAACAACACAACGCAATTATTTTACAACTGAGGTATTCCATGCCAATTAGGGGGGGGGGGGGGGGGGGGCAATACCTTTAGCCAGCTGAAAACAAGTCAATTCTTAGAAATTAGTTTTCAAAAGAACGGTTTTTTCGACATTTTTTTAATTTGAGGTATCCTTTATTATTAGTTTCTACTATTACAAAGAATTTCTTATTTTTTGCAAGATATTAAAAAATAGCGGACTTATAACACTATCTTCCGGGAAGGTTGTGACGCGAGTTGCGAAACGGCGTACACTCTGGCCTTCGCTGTATTGATCCGAAACAATTTTTTTTTCTATTTTTTATTATTGTCAACATTCACACGCCGTCGGTGAATCTAAAAAAAAGGGAAAACAAGACAAGATATTATCTTATTATCTAGATGTGTGCCAAATTCGAACTTAATTGGTCAAATACTTTGAGTTATCGCGCACGCCAATTTCGAAAATGTAATTTCAAGGAAAACGCGTGTAAAGTTTTAGAAGTGAAAACTATGATTTCAGTGATTTACCGACTAGTCTGCGGTTCCAGGGCCATACAATAGTCCTTCAGCTTTCTCGTCAAGTTCATTTTGATCCATAACATACACTCTACCTACTTTATCCATACAAGGACTAAAAAAAGGAAAAGATTATAACCAGCGGATCTTCACGCTCGGAATGCTTGATCAGACCAGTGTTGCAGTAGCTCCACAGCCAAGCGCACATGTGTCACGTTCACAGGCTATAACTTCAAAAGTACTTCGAATTTCGCTTGGCATTTTCAAAAATTTGCAGGCATATTCTTAAGATGTACTAACATTTTACGGAAAAAAATTGAAACTTTTGAAGAGTCTAAAGGTATTGGCCCCCTTTGATTGAAACGATTGACTGCGCCATTTTTCATTCTCACTCAGGATTTTTTTTTACGACCCTGAGAACCTCCCAAACGAAATCTCCATTATTTCTAAGCACTCGGCTGTAGCTTTTGAATGTTCAGATCCATTCCAAGAATGTCAGATTTGATTTTTATAAACAAAAGAATGGAAATGTTTGGCTTTTGATGTAATAAAGGGTCACCCAAATTTTCGAATCAATAGACATTTTCTTCTATTCTTTTTTTTATCATATTTTCTGTTTTATACTAATATCTCATGAGTTGAAACTCGGAATCTGTTACTATAATACATATACCCAATGACGAAATTGTATAAAAACTCATTTTGAAAATTGGAAATTGAATTTATTGCAGGGCCGTTCATATAAAAAAATATTATCTCGTAAGTAAAAATATACCTCGACAAAAAAAAAATATATATGCAGTGTACAGAAAAAGATACGTACTTCCACGATGAAGTTTGTGTGAAATTTTTGTATACCAGAGACTAAACTTTTCCATATTTTAATCAATTAAATTGAGTAGGACGTTCTTGAAATGGGTTTGAACGTTCATAGGCTGAATTCAAGAAGTCTTGGGTTGCACTATCACAGGAGAGATCCTGAATAAAACTGAAAAATGTCACGGTCGATTGTCTATTGAGTTGTCATGGGATACCTCATGTATAGATAAGGCTGACCTAACACTTTAACGATCCCATTGCTTTTGCAGTAAGAAACTGGCTCTTTTCCATCTTGAAGCTTTCTAATCAGACACAATAAATTAAGCAGAAAATTTTTCCAGGCTTCAACGATTATTCACCGGCTTAGGTGCAGAAGAGATTGCTCTGGCTAATGATATGCGTTTGAAAGCATTGGCAGTGGAATTGATACGTGTGACACGTGGTGCTACTGGAAGTGCTCTGCCTCTAGCTCGCCATTTCATTTCAGAAGCTGAAGCACTTCCACCTGATTCTAGAAAACTACCGCCCTTCTCTAGAGCTTTAGTTTTACAACTGCCTTCCCTTGGAGAGGCGAAACCTGGAACATTAACTCGACTTTTGATACCTTTATTGATATCACCCCCCACCCAAGCAGAGGAGAGGCTACCAAGGCCTTCTACCATGACACGTGTCTGTCGAGCTATTATTGAAGAACCGAGAGGAGACGCGGACGCTGCGTTGAAATTTACCGGCGGTTTACTGTTAGGCATTCCTTTAACAGCAAAAATTCTCAATCTTCGAGACCCACTGATGCTACGCATTAAACTACGGCATCCCGATCAGCAGATTCAACTGCTACTTCCCCGGCAGTCTGACTTACGGTGTCAGGTAACGGAGCGGAGCGATTATAGACTGAGGACTACTGTGCTTCTGTCGCATCAAGTTTGGATGGAAGCTTGCAACGTTGAAGTCTCTTTGGCGCTACTCGTTCCTTCGTCACCCCTCTGCACACATCCACCGCTAGACGATCCGTGTGTTATTGATCTTTGCAAGCCTGTCAAGGTGTCTGTAGCACCAAAGCCAATTAAACGGGGTATCTGATTGGTGTTTACTTTGTATTTTGCATAATTAATAAACGTTTATGCTTTGCATATTAAAAGACATGATTATTATTTAAAAATCGGCTTCATGATTCCATAACATCTTACAATATCAACTCCCTTAAAAACTATGTCGAAAGTAAATATGATCAATAAACTTCATAAATATGGCGAAAACATTTTGTTACTTCGATTATATTCAAATGAAATTATTTTATCGATCCACCTCTGCACGAAATTCTAATCCGTTGATTGTCGAGAAGCTTCTGAGTTCTTGGAGGTGATCTCCAATGATGCCATTGTGGCACAATAGGTTCAACCAAACGAAAGCATTTATCCAATATTGTGTAGTTTCATGGTCTCCAACTTTGGAACGAGCTTTTCCTGAAGAAAAAAAAAAACCAAAAACTTGATTAACTGCGTAAAAGTATGGACTAAGTGAGTACGGATTAAGTAAGATTGTAGGTATTAGTTCCATCGATATGCTCCAAGGACTCCACAACTCTACATGCCATATATCGACAATGACATTGGATATTATTGAAACCATAAGCATGGTTACTGGAAAATTCCCTGACTTTTCCAACTTTTACCATTTTTCCAGATGCTTAGTAATCATGAATGAGCTCACCCTGAAAATGCTGGGGGTGGTGCTGGTTCTGCTTGTTTTTGAGCTAGATTACCAAAAGTTAAGCCTCCTTCCTGAGCAGCAAGATTCTCGAAAGTACTACTTCCACTACTTTCGCCAAATACTTTTTGCATTGAGCCGCCGCCGGTTGCAGAAATGTTACCTTCAATTGGCGTATTAAATCCACCAAATCCACCTAGAATCACATATTTCTCTTTTATGTTGCTACCCAACTGTCATTAGTTTAAGAATTTTCGATAGGTAATATATGTCATACTATATGTATACTATAGCATATCACATAAGAAGCCCCAGTTCTGAGGCCTCTGAGGAGAAGATGCCACAGTCAGTCTCTACGGACGGCGATATAATTTCATGAATAACTCCGCGCAACGGCGATATAAAACGATGTAAGATGCAAGTGTTGCCGCGAACGAGGCGGCATGTTGCATGAAAATTTCGGGTAAAGATCATATCGCTCCTCCAAACTGTTGATAATCGACATTTACTACTAACTATAGGAATACATTTACGCGCGTTATTGGCATTCGAAAGACCAATATTTTGTATTAGCCATGTTCGGCATTGCTTACGGACTGGAATTCCATGTTTTTTTTTTTTACATCAGGCATGCGTAAGCTTCGATAATATTTAGAATAAGTGAACGCCCATACTTTACGGTGAAAGTGAAAGCGAATTTTATGTCGATTATGATCGTATAAATCGAACCATTTCTCATGAATCATTGAATAAATCCATTTTATATCGCCGTTCCAAAGTTATTCGCGAAATTATCTCGCGATCGGTATAGATTGACTACAGCATCTTAAGGGGTCACCCGCATCCGGAATTTTCAAGAAAGCAATCTTGAGTTCATCTTATTTTCTGAAAGTACTATATCTCAGAAGTGTTCCCTAAAAATTACAGGTAGATGCGACTATTAGTTTCGGAGATATGTAATATTTCGTGAAGTCGTATTTGTGCGTTCTCTTTATAACAAGGGATTGTAAGACTCTTGTGACTTTCAAAGTGAATCGATTGTTCATTTTCGTAGGGTTGGCATTATAGTGCATTTTTGAACTGTGAAACGCAGAAAGTTCATGCTATGGTCCCGGAATCGATGATTCTATGTAAGTTGAAAAATTAATTTTGTATTTACGTATAACCGATACTTAAAACTTCAAACGCGTTTTCCTCGAAACCACGTTTTTTTATCGGTGCCAACGATTTCTCCGAAGTGGCTGAATCATTGTTCTGAAAGTTTAATCACTCATTCAGAACATCAATATAGTGTCCTGGATCGGTGCTTTTTTCGTTCCGTTGATCATATTTCTTATACAGCCAAAAAACAAACCTTTTTATTTTTGAATTTTTTTTTCTGTCCGCCATTCTGTTAAAAATTGTAATTTGCTCAAAATCCTAGTCGGTTCTTTTGATTTCAGATGATCCAGTCCAAAATGGCGATTGGCACCGCAAGAGGTATTTTTTTTTTTTTGCCGTTTAGGGAATTACTTCTAACTCGCTTATTTATGACTATTTTGTGATGCAAAAAATATTGAATATCTTTAAATGTGTATTATCAACGAAAATTCAAACCCATCTTGAAAAAAATTCATAAAAATGACTTTGTCTTTTGATATTGCGATTGCGGGTGACTCCTTAAGTCGACATTTTTTTGCCAAGCGGCGTAAAGAAACACGCCAAGTGTTCACATACATACAGAGAGATTTTGAGTGAACTTGGAACTCTCAGGGTAGACAGGTTTCCGAAACTGGAAAAAACAGACGACGCAGTGGTAGCTGTCATGTCGTTGAGTTAGAAATAACTTTCAGAGCGAGATATTTAAATTTGATTATACTATAGTTAATGAGACAACGGGAATCGATATTCATTCGTAAAGAAGTTGTGATGAATTAGTGAAATGATTGCAGTTGTCGATTTCCCTTATTTGTAACACTATTAGGCTACCTTACTCTGACAGTTAGTTCAAGCCTAATTACATATTGACAGCTAGCGCTCTGTCGTCTGTAAATATGATCAGCCAAGTTTAGTCAAAATCTCTCTGTAAATAGTGTAATCGGTAGAAGCTCACTTGTCGGTTGTAAAGCAACAGGAAACGAGCTGTTTGCAAATCCGCCCCCTCCAAATATCGGTTTTGATGCTCCAAAAATATTTCCAAACTCTGGTTTGGCACCGAAAATTGATGCTTGTCCAAATGCTGGTACAGTAGCAGTCGGTGTTGGAGTAGCTGTTCCTATATTAGTAGCAGGGGTAGGATTAACCGTGCCCCCAAATATTGATTGATTCGGGGAAATGGGTGGAACTGGACCGAAGACAGATGCAGTAGTTGGACTTGATGCCATGCCGCCAAATGTTGATGTAGCTTGTGAACTTCCAACAGTTCCACCGAAAATTGATGAGCTTGAAGCCCCAGTAGTAGCACCTCCAAAAGGGCTTGTTGTTGCGGAACTAGTTGGAACACCACCAAAGACAAACGGCTTAGAATCTGGAAGTCTGCCAAAGCCGGAAGCTGTTGGAGATGCAACAGAATCTCTGGCAAATATTGACGATTTTATTGGAGTGGTAGTGGGATCACCAAAAACTTGCGTTGATGAATTAGGAGCTCCTCCCAAAGCAGACGCATTTGAATTTCCACCAAATACTGACGCAGTGTTAGCATTTCCAGCAATATTTCCAAAAACAGAAGTAGCCAATGAATTGCCAGGACTTTCAAATCCCGACGCAGCTGTGAAAGCAGCCAGTATTTCACCACCAATAGGTTTTACAGGACTCGTAGCAGAGCCACCAAAAGTAGATGCGGGAGGATTGGTAGTCTTGCCCCCGAAAATTTGTGGCTTTACTGCGGAAGTTGTAGCTCCTCCACCGAACGCAGATGTTGTGCTACCACTTGTAGTAGACCCGTTAAATATTGAGGAAAAACCAGAATTTCCAAAAATTGTGTCAGGAGTTTTGTCGTTAGCAGCACTCGAAGCCCCGCCAAAAATTGAGCCAGATGAAGGACTTTCTGTGGTCCCAAAGAAGTTATTGCTGACTATCGTCGTTGCTGGTGTTAAATTTTCCACTGGAGTATTGGAAGGAGCCTGAAGGTCCAAACCCATAGCTGATAAGTCCAATGATTGCGCTGCACTAGATGGTGGGCTGGAAGTTAATTTAGAAGCAAAAGAAAATGTTGTACTATTCGCAGGCTTAGACGCAAATGAAAAGTTCTGTAAGGGTGAAGCTTTTACACTTGTTGAAGCCTTTGTCACTGCTGGAGGCGATGTTTTCGAGGTCGTGCCCGGATACCCGGGAAGTTGGCTAGTGAGTGGTTGAACTGATGATAAAAAGCTAAAGGTTGTCTGTGGGTTCGTTTGCACCGGCGAATTCGGGCTTACAGCAGTAATTGGCGGAGATGAAATAGTGGCAGACATTCCCATTGATAATGGAAGCATGGGTGGTATGTCAGTTTTAACAGCACTAGAGTTGAACGGAGAAGTATCAATTTTAGAGAATGGCTTAGCAGTCAATGGCGCTGATACTCCTGTTGATACTGAAGCAGGTGTTGATAACGGTGGGTTCAAATTTCCAGGTGCATTCAACGTGAAAGCGGACACTTCAGATATTGGTACAGCCTTGATTCCACTAGGAATAGCGGATGCTGGCCTAACTCCCTGCGGAGTCCCAAACAATGGAACAGATATTGGCTTGTTTTGTCTGGGCTGTCCCAGTGTCGTTGGAGTTTGAGCTGTCAGCAAGGTGGCAGCAGCTCGTGCCTTGCTATCAACTTGCGGTATTTTAATTATTTGGGCAGAAACAGGAGTTGTGTTCAATGCGGTTACTCTATCCTGGACATTACTATCAGGCTGTGCACTGGTCGATCGAATATTGGCTACAATTCGGTCTAAAGATGCCAAAGGACTTCTCGCCACTTGGACAGATGGGTTTTCAGGGATTGTCAGTTCTTCCGCTTTTAGTTCAGACTTTGATTTGATTTTCTGCTCCGGCACTTGTTTAGTTGGACTTGAAATTGCCAGAGATGAGAGTGTTTCCTTCAAACGATCATGCATTGGAGAAGGAGTTGCTGCCTTTATAATTTTAGTTGTAGATCGGCTTAATAGATTCCTTAATCTGCTCTGTTTTTCCCGACTGAAGTTGCAGCTGCGACTCGCTATCGTTTTACATTTCTGTTCTATAGCATCATTGGTATGACTAATGCTAGGTGACATCAAAGAGACCAAAGACATGTCAGCCATAGATTTGTTTAGCGAATGAGTAATATCACCGCGAGTGAGAGCCTTCCACTTCTTAACTAAAGTTTGAACATTGTTCTTCTCTTTGGCAATAATTTGCGCATGCCGGAGCATATTCTGATAGACAAATTCTAGCCTGGGTACTTTCATTTTAGTTTTTTCCTTATTTATGTGCTCAAGCCACTCGTGATCCAGAGCTCGCATAGCTTGTTCTAATTGGGATTGCACGTAATACATCTGACTTCTCAGCTCTTTTGCCTTATCATTATCCCCATGAGTTTGTGGATTATTTGAAGAGTCCAAAGAGCACCTGGATTTCGTTTCTTCAAGCCAAGCAAAAGTCTGTAGTAGCAAATTTTTCAAACAGCTGATATCGCTGGTGAGACTAGCAGTAGTCTCTTGCAAATCCATCAGGAATTTATTCATCTTCTCAGATTTCTCAATGAGTTCGCTTCGTTCAGCTGCAGAGCCAATGTCCACTGTTTGTATCTCTTTACGATGCTTCAATTCCTTTTCAAACAAACTGCATTCTTCTTGATATGTTGAAATGCATATATTGCTATCAATATCAATCTTTTCTTGCCGGCTCACTTCTTTACTAGGTGCTATTACTGCCTCGACTTTTGATAAGGTTTCAGTATTCTTCACCTGCGGGTTTGGCACATTCAGCTCGACTTGAGGTTCCGGAATAGGAACTCTAGGAGTGTCTCCAAACAGATTGGCAGGTGCAGTTGTCTTAGGTTTATCCTGACTTGTGTCTACTTGTTTTGGTCGCGGTGTGCTGGTGACTCCACCAATTAAATTAAAGGATATTTCAGTAGGCAGAAGGCTCGTCTGCGGCTGGCTAGACGATGGGACAATTTCAGTTGGGGGAGAGCAGATTGGCGGAGTACCAGGAATCAAATTTACCATATGGTAGTTGCATAGCACTCCTGACGTTCCAAGAATATGCAGTATGGGAACAGGATGGGGAAGAGTCGAGCCCTCGCCACCCAAAGTCAACTTGTTAACCGATGTTCTATCCACCGCCAATCCAACGGGATAACTTTCACTGGTACGAACAAGGGGCAACTGGGCTCTTCCGCTGTCGACTAATTGCCATTGTTCCCAGGTTATTCCACCGTCCCGAGAGCCTAGGACAGCAACTTCACTGCTACTACTACTGGCTGCGACGATCAATCCCCATTCAGGAACATGTTCAAAGTAATAACGCAGGCCAGCCTCTTCGCCTTCAACACCAGGCGAGCCATAAGTTATGTCTTCGTAAGATGTGAAGGTAGCATTGACTTCGCCTTTTGGCGCGTCGATAATGAGGACATTTATCCGCGAGTTTTGGGGATCCAAGTATGCCGCACAAAATTGGTAGTTGCTTATCCATAAAAGAGCGATCACACTTCCAATGCTGGGATTTGGACCTGTGATACTTCTGGCTACCTTCAGCTCTGGTTTTAACTGCAATAGATTCCCGTTTTTACATCCTACTACTAACTGCTTTCCTTTCGGACTCCAAGCAACACAGAGAACCTCGACTTTCTCCAACTTTCCCAAGATCGATAGCACTGGTGGAGTTTTGTCTGTTGCTATGCTGAAGCTGTCGATGGTGTAGTCACTTGTTATTGTACACAAAGCTCCAGGAATGCAGGGATTCCAACGGAGATCTAAGACGTAAGCGTTTTCTGTCGATGATAGTCTAACCTCACGCAACAGCTCTAGATTCTGAAAGTAGATACAGACACGGATCACCTGTGAGAATTCTACTGCTCATAAATCACAAGGTTACTCAATGGATAAATTATTACTTTGGAGAAGTATGGGAGTCAGGGCCTCTACACAGTAGAGTCCCGGTTATCCAGACTCATCTTTTAAGCTCTTGATAGTCGATTACAAATTATTTCCAGCCAATGTAATATTATAATAAATTGTAATATTATAATACAACGTACGTGTGTATTCTAATATAATATGTATGTTTATTACTGCCAATACAAATATGTATATGTATCAGTAAAACTCTAGTTCTGGACCAGCACCACTTGTATTCTATCATAGGATGGATATGTGTAAACTGTGTAAACAGCGTCAAAACAATAAGACAAACAAACACCTGGTTTATAAATCTTTGATAATGATATTCCGGCAATCTTAGGAAATATAAAAGTTCCAATCTCAAAAATACTAACAATTATGAAAAATTGTGCAGAAAAAAGTTTACAAGTGCGTGCTACAATAGTAGATCGAGTGGCGACGGATCAAACAAGATAGAGGCAGGCCAGGTGAAGTTGTCTGCCTGAGCCGAAGGCAAAGGCTCACATCACCCGTGGTCGTATTCATGTTTCTCCCCATGTCACTATGCTATTTTTCATGATATCTGCTCTAACTTCAACTTTCAATGTTTGAGGCCAGTTGAAACAGCTAAATTAAGATTAATGGTATGGAGTACTTGGTGATTAAATATAACAAATATTTCTTTTATTTTTATCCATTTGCAAGAAATTATTTATGTACGAATAAGAGCGGTCAGTTATTTTGACGGCCGAGTTATAATTGAAGAACCTGAAATTTGCAACGTACAATTGAAATGCTGATAGGGTTGAAATGAATATGAATTCAGCTTTAGCGGGCTGGAATCTAATTTCTTTTCATCTCTGAAGTCATTTTCATCCGGCGGATTCGTTGCATTCACGATCGGCCACAGCTTTTCATGGCATTAGCTTGAAATGAGCTTTTTCCGACTGGCTAAACAAGCATTGAAAGTTAACGTTTCAGAGCAAATATTATGAAAAATGATTGAACTTCTTTATTTTCAATCCGCTCTTCCGAATTTTAGGTTGTTTTATTCAGTGATAAAATTTCAATGAAACTGACCACAAGAGTTTTGATAGAGTTACTCTTATATGAGTAAAAAATGTAATAGTATACGTATATTTGTCCAAATCCTTTATTACACTGGGTTGTGAATATCTGCATTTTTTACTCCCTCGAAAGTCATGAAAATCTAATTATTATTACCTGCTGTGTAAAAGAGGCTGCATTATAGATGTAGGCGATGGGATGTAGCAGGGTAACAGCTAAGAAGGAACAATCGCAATTCAATGCCAGGCGAGTGATTTTTGCCGGCAAGACATATTCTCTTTTCCAATTCTTATCAGGATTGTCCCCGCTTCTAAAAACTGTGATTTTATCATCACATGCTGTAAAAATTAATCCACGTCTTCCGTCTACTACAATAAGACTGCAGGCTGCAGGAACAGAAGCAAAGCCGTCCGATATTTTCAAATGACTCAATTGCTTGAATTGAAATTCCTGAAAAAGATGGAATTTGAACGTTTAATGTCAGATACGAATTTAGATGTATCATGTTGAGAATTAAAAATCGATTTTTTGACTCCAGCTTTCGCCGACTGATTTGCTCCAAGTCTCATCGAGTTAAGACGTTACACAAATGCAAGATTACCGCGTATTCATTCCCTCAGATAGTGTTCAAATTAACTATATCAGAGTTGAATGAATGCACGGATCATTAATCAACACACAAATTTGAGGTTATGATTGTTGGTTCGAATTCTGGGATAGATATGTAAAAGAAATACGATCGATAAATACGTGAGTCGAAGAGAAAAACTTACTAGTATATCTTTGGGATCCGGTGCAGTCTTCATTTTTAATATTATCACATTAATGGTCTATTTAGTGCTTAGATTCTAATATAGGCTAACCATGCACTTGACGGAGCTCCGACGTGCCGTATGTGCCAAAACCTAGCAGCTAATTGCCAGTTGGCTACTTGGATTATTACTATGAACAAGTTCCATAAAGTTAGCCCCTCATCTACCCCGATTAAGGCAATTTTTATTTCAGTCGATTGTAGATCGTTAGTAGGTGATTGATAGTCTATTTGCGTCGTTTGATAGTAAATTGTTCATTTATGAAATTGAAAACAAATTTGCCTAGGGAATTTGAGTGTGTAGTGTATGACGTTACCAGCCGTAGTAATAGACGTAACCAGTAATGCCCGGTTTCATAAACGCTGGGATCCCAGCGATCAGTGGGAAAATTTATCCCATGGGTTTTCTGTCAAATGTTTCGTAGCAATTGTATCCGCTCCGCTCTTTTATTTTTATTTTTATTCTTTATTTTTATTTTTTATTCTATTCTTATTGTATTTTTTTTTGTTTTATTTTGTTTTTGTTGTATATATTTTATCTATGTATTTCTTTAAGTCTGCTGGCTATGCTTTATCTATCCGTTTGCCTCAAGGTCCGCCAAGGCATAATAAAATCTATCTATCTATCTATCTATGGCAGCAGAACTGCGCCTATCTTCAATTGTACACGCGTCTGACAATTGCCGCGCGGATTATATTTTATTTCCAGCCATTTTTTTTAACGAACTTGAAGAAAAGTGTGAATATAAGGCTGCATTCCCATGGGGCCGAAATTCACGGATCCGGAACGGAATCGGAAATCTAGGGGGTTTTCAAGAGCCAATCAGAGACGTTCCGGTCATTTTCTGTTGCGGGAGAATATTTTCCTACGTTCCCATGGTACGTAATTCACCGCAACGGAACGCTCAGTTGCGAATGACAGTGTTTCTTTCTACCGGTAAATTTAAAATCTATCATTCTGATTGGCTGCCGCTCGTTCCGGTATTAATAATTCCGGTCCATGGGAACCATGGACTCGAACAGCAACGGATCCGTATACTCACACAACCGTGCAGTTCCTATAAACCCGTGCTATAAACGCTATGCGAATAAAAATGGATTCTGAAACACTTTTAATAACGATCTCGGCATTATTTGTGAAGTGGAAAAGAACAACCCAGACAGCATAAAAATATTTCATAAATATGTATGAAATATGTAGAAAAATATATCGAATGTTGGTGCAATATATGTTTATATTCCAACAACGTGAATGAAATATTCTGTCAACATAAGTTGTCCCTCATTTCACGTGAAATACATATAGTTCAAATATTGAAATAATATTTCGAGAATATAGACATGGTTTTCAGATATCTGAATATTTTATAAAATATATTGTATGAATATTCATTAAATATTTCCGGTGTATAATTGATGGACTACGAGCACGCGATACGACGTGTATGGGATGAAAGCTGGAGAAAGATAATAATACGTAAGATAATTTAGTACGTATCTTTTATTTTGCATTAGAGACGAGACATCTTTTATAATTTAATTGTAATTCATTGCATTTTAACGTAATTCAGTGAAAAATGTCAATGTTTGAAGAGCATATTTTTCCGAGCATTATATGTAAAATTTCAAATATTCTTACAATATTTACATATATAAATATAAGATGCACTTTATCGAAGTATGTTTTTGAAATGATCTTATATTACAGAAATATTGTAGAAATATTCACGCATGTTTACGAACAGATATTTCAACAAAAACATAGTGAAAATATCATACCAATATATCGGATATTTTCACACATTTTCACACATTTTCAAATATTCTCCGAATATTAAGTGCTGTCTGGGAAGACAGACTTTGGAGAAGTCTCGTGGCTGTTTCACTGTTCACACATAGATACACACATAGGGCAATCCGTCGGTTTCGTTGACGTATGACAAATGGCCGCAATGCACACGGAACGTACTGACCGGAACGTGTCTGATTGGCTCTTGAAAACCCCCTAGATTTCCGATTCCGTTCCGGATCCGTGAATTCCGGCCCCATGGGAATGCAGCCTGAGGCTGGCGTCCCATGGTCCGGAATCTGTTCCGGACCCGGAGATCCGCAACCTAGAGATTTTTCAAACCGCCAATCAGAGACGTTCCGGTCAATCTGTTCCGTGTGCATTGCGGATATTTGTCAAATGTCACGGAATGAATTTGTGTGCGCGAGTATGCGTCGGTATACGTGTTGACATTTATGTGTAGCAAGATTGGTGGCATCCATACTGCCGAAATGTTGACATCAAGGATCCGTTATTCTTATTATTCTTTTCCCCCCTCAATTAATGATACAACATAAATAACGGTTGTTCTTAATGTTCTTGCTTTTGTAGCCCCGGTAGCATTTCATGCAGTTTCAGATCATGCAAGACCCTGTCTGGCAGCGCTTTTAAGTATACCGTTTTGTAATAATTACCAAAGGGATTATATCATGAAATAAGTCGTGTAATTATATTGCGAATATATATTCGACCTGTATTATATAAATGCTGACTGATATATCACGCAGATCCAGTTATTTCCTCGTACCATCTTGGAAAGGTAATTTGAGGTTAAGTATATTTTTGTTGGTAAATTTTTTTTCGTCCGTTTCCCTAATGTAGAAAAGTGTTCACTTTATCTATTGACGTAGTTTGTCAAAATTTCTAGGCTTTTCTCTGTATTTGATTTGAAGATGAGCACAAACTATATGTATCGTAGCATATTATATCCAGATGACCTATATAGTGTGCATATATTATTAATTATAAGTATATAGTATGTATAAGTATATCTACGCATAGTATTCATATATTATAATTACTATAGATATAATTCCAGTCAATAAAAGTCTAATTATTATGATCACGAAATTTTAGCCTAATTTTGCTGGTGAAAACCGTTCCTCATATTAATTATTTCTATATTGTAGACCCCCACCCCTGCTTCTGGCAGACGCAATAACTGCAGATTCCTACTGAATTTGCGTGCAATACTTATATCAGCGGCTGCCGGCAGATCATGTATGACCTGCGGCAGGCCTCTGTCGAAAGGCCCCATGCGCACGTCTTCCGACAATTGCGGAAATAGACAGATCGTGGTCTGCCGGCAGAGTCATGCACGCGCGCATGTGGTGGTCAAACCGTGAACTTGCGACAGAATGCTACCGGGGAGGTTACGAAGACGCGACCGTAGAACGTACACTGTACTCACGTGTATGTGTTTGTATACGGTTCCGTCGCTTTGAAAGACCCGTGTCCCATGGTCCGGAAGACACCGGGCCGGAATCGTCATCACCCAATCACAGTGCTACTTTTCAAACCCAGCGCTGAAAGGAAACGTTTGGATTTGCTATCTACACTTCCGTGAATGTTCCGTGCACGTCAAATCCGCTTCATGGAACACGGGGATAAAAGCGTCACGCATGCTAGTCAGACCGGAACGTCTCTGATTGGCGGTTTGAAAAATCTCTAGGTTGCGGATCTCCGGGTCCGGAACAGATTCCGGACCATGGGACGCCAGCCTAATAGTTTCGACTTTACCAATCGTTTGGTGGTAGATTGGTGGTGATTGGTAGCCTAATCAAATCGTTTGGTAGTCCATAACTTATCTGATATCGAATAAACAAATTTAGGTGTTAAGTTAGCCGATTTTTTTAAATTTTTACTCCAATTAAGCTCGTTAGGGGCTCAATGGACGCGCAATCGTTTGGTGGTCACGATAAACTTAATTAGAACGATTGGTGGTACGCCGTTTGGCTGTAAGGTCCAAAACAAAATCGAATAATAAACAGCAGGGTTTTCCGTTGGATCTCAGGAATTTCCCAGATCTAGGGAATTTCTCCTGGAGCGATTGGAAGCTTTCCAATCAAACGCGATCTTGACTATCATAATCGGATATCGTGAATTAGTATAAATGAACAAGTCTTGAAACATGAATGTTGACCAGTGCTGTTACTTTTAGGTTAGCCGTGGTGAATTCAATTTCTTCAGCTGCTCGCGATATCCGATTACGATAGTCAAGATCGCGTTTGATTGGAAAGCTTCCAATCGCTCCAGGAGAAATTCGCCAAATCCGGGAGAAATTCCCTAGATCTGGGAAATTTCTGAGATCCAACGGAAAAGCCCTGCTGTTTATTGTTCGATTTTGTTTTGGACTTTACAGCCAAACGGCGTACCACCAATCGTTCCAATTAAGATTATCGTGACCACCAAACGATTGCGCGTCCATTGAGCTCCTAACGAGCTTAATTGGAGTGAAAATAAAAAAAAATCGGCTAACTTCTTAACACCTAAATTTGTTTATTCGATATCAGATAATCTATGGACTACTAAACAATTTGATTAGGCTACCAATCACCACCAATCAACAGCCAAACGATTGGTAAAGTCAAAACTATTCAAAGCTCGAGTTGCTCGGCCAACTTTACGTAGATTAACGATATCGTTAAGCTAACGACAGCCAACTGTGAAGACGATCCAGGGGAAAGAAGGTACTCTCATAGGCTGTCGTACCTTAACGATTATCGGTATATTCATAACGAGTTACAGAATAGGGGTCTAGTATCGATTAAGTATTGAAATACAATGGATCGGATAAATCTAGTGTCAATCGATGAAGAATTACGTCGTTATTCTCTTTTATCTTTCCTGCAACTTCCGTCTAACTTGCTGGCTTTCGTCTAACTGCTTTTTAATGGACTTTATATTAAAGAATCTATCGTTACCTTCGTGTTGGATATCTTACTTAGATTTGATTGAATGATTTTAGGATGTCGAGAAAGGATTATTCATCCTTTAATTAATATAAATTATTCTTACCTTTGAGTTGATTCGAGTTTCTTCCTTAGGCTTCTCCGGACTGTTGATTGTTGTTGATGGTTGGAGATGATGGGTGATATTTGAATATGTAAATGAATGCAATAAGATTTAGTATTCACTCTTTATAATTGGTTTATTCAATGAATGTATAACTGTTATTATTATCGAATGATTTTCACTGTTTCTAATCGACTCTGTTATTGAATTATGGTGTTAATATTCTCAAAACTTTTATCATAATAAGAATGATTATCGCTGATTGTTCTAAGTACGACTAATTGATTATTAAAAGATACACTTGAATCTGTTGAAGCAAGAGGCTTTTTGCTGCGCTATTTGCTTTTACTTCGGTTGTGCAGGTTAGAGGATGCGAAAGGATCTGGAGAAACGATATTTGAATACGTTGTGATAAATTTTTATTGAAGGAAATATAGCGCGTTTACAAATGAGTGGAACAGTTGCTTATAACTCGGTTAGGCAACGACGACTGACCCTTGTACCGTGGTACCTGAGCGACAGAGAGGGGGAGGCCACGCCTCTGTATTGTGTGCCTTTTCAAGTATTTAAACGTGTAGAAATCATATACTCAACAGAATCTATCTGAGAGCAAATGCACGAACTGAGTTTAAAGGGACCAGTCGAATTTTACCGACCTGTCTAAATTCTCGAATATCTCCGAAACGGGAGTATCAATCGGATTGTCTTTTCGGCATCCGATGTTTGAGTAATGGCATCGAGTTCGTACGTAAAATGCATGAAATCTTTATTTTATTATTTTTTTTATGCGTCGAAAAATGCGGGTGGGTGACTTATTTTGACTAGCATCAGTATCCTCGCATCATTGACGCGGACAAAAGTATGTAACAGCAAGTCTATACGGTATTACATTATGGCACACCCATTACAAAACATCTTCGTTCCATGCAGTAATAACGTGGAAAAGTGCAAATCAGATTTCGTTGTAATTAGCGATTGAAAATTGTTGGGCACCCATGGTGAATGGTTGGGTTGTCATGGCAACCCTTAGTTTCCGAGGTGCAACAATGTAGTCCACTGTCTGCAGTACCGACGAAACGACTCTCACGCTGTCCTCTCTTTCTCGGGCATCTCGGAAACTAAGGATTGCCATGACAACCCAACCATTCACCATGGGTGCCCAACAATTTTTAATCCGAGGGGCTGCTCACTTAAGAAATCATTGGACCATTTCATCCGAAATCAGACAGGGAA
Source organism: Rhogogaster chlorosoma (assembly GCA_944452935.1). Lineage (NCBI taxonomy): Eukaryota > Metazoa > Arthropoda > Insecta > Hymenoptera > Tenthredinidae > Rhogogaster > Rhogogaster chlorosoma. Next base: position 19,659,848 of record OX101802.1, read on the forward strand.
TCACTAAAAATCGCTGGAAATCGCTCGAATCGCGCGATTCCTGATTTCCTTATGATTTCTCAAAATGTATAGGAAATCATGGGAAATCACAAAAAAATCACGTGATTTCGGGAATCGCTGGGAATCACTCATCTCCATTCCAAGCAAGCAAGCAAGCAAACATTTATCCAACGTCTATGTATATAGATACATTTTGATCACGTAAAACTAAAAACCACGGACGTAGGAAATATAGGGACGGAGCATAAGGCTGCGGGATGGAAGCCGTCACGGGGAGGGCGACGAGGTAAAATCGCCATTGCTTGGTGCCCACTTTTGATTGGCTGCAAGTCTGCGCAAGCGTAGTGTCCGAAGGCTTACTAGCGGGAGAGAGATAACCTATATCACGGTCGCATTCTAATTCAGTCGACGCGGGAATAAAACAATGCAATAGTTTCGTAAAACGCGGAACTGAGCATGCGTATTAAGCCGGCCAATCAAAAGTGGGCACCAAGTAATGGCGATTTACCTCGTCGCCCTCCCCTTTATGGCTTCACTCCCCTCGTCTAAAGTTGCAGTTTATGCTCCGTCCCTATATTTCCTACGTCCGTGCTAAAAACGCGTTAAAACGCGAGCACGTATCCCTTATCGTAAATTAATTATTGTTGATCTATAATAATTAATAAATATTCATTAATTGCCAGTCGAGAAATCAATGATTTCTGAAATTTAGAAATCACTCGTAATCGTTGGAATCAGCAGAAATCACACGAAATCGCAGGTAATCTCATTGATTCGAAAATCACGGGAATCGCAGTCGAAATCACAAGAAATCGATTCCTTTTGGAAATCGTCGTGCCACCGAACTTGCGAGTGAGCAGCCCCTCGTTTTAATCGCTAATTACAACGAAATCTGATTTGCACTTTTCCACTTTATTACTGCATGGAACGAAGATGTTTTGTAACGGGTGTGCTCGTCATATCGTATAGACTTGCTGTTACATACTTTTGTCCGCGTTAATGATGCGTGGGCACTGATGCTAGTCGAAATAAGTCACCCGCCCGCATTTTTCGACGCATAAAAAAAAAAAAAAAAATAATAATAAAGATTTCATACATTTTACAAGGGAACTCGATCTCATTACTCCTCAAACATCGGATGCCGAAAGAACAATCCGATTGATACCCCCGTTTCGGAGATATTCGAGAATTTAAACAGGTCGGTAAAATTCGACTGGTCCCTCCCCTTAAGAGGGGGGTCCAGTCGATTTTGACCGATCCATCTAATTACTCAAATATCACCGAAACGAGGGTATCAATCGGATTGTCCTTTTGGCAGCCGATGTTTGAGGAGGAATGGGATCGAGCGAATATAAAATGAAATAAAATTGTTGTTGTTTTCTTTTTTTTCCTGTCGCAAAGTGTGGCCGTGCCACTTATTTCGACTTATATCAAAGCCCATGCATCGAAAATGCAAAATGGGCTGCCTGAGCCCGATTCTGTGAGAAATTCCGAACACGATAATCGTAAAACATCTTTGATATCTTTGGTATTCTACAAATTTGTGGTAATTAGCGATCGTCAACGACTGGGAGCGGCCATTATATTCCACTAAATTAGTTCTCAGAACGCCCGTGAGATGTCACCGCGCCCGAATCTAATGCTTTCTTTGGGTACGTTCGGCTTGCTCGCTGTGAAGCTGTTGGCGCTTACGCTTTCGAGCGTCGTTTTTATCCGTTCGGCTTGGCTATAGCGTGCTATAGCGTGAAAGCGGTAGCAACAAGGCGAACGCTGATAGCGGTGCTCTAAAGTATTTGTGAAAATGGCGACAGATCGTAAACGTCAGTTTGAATGTAGCTATACATGAATTTTACGAAATCATGTTTTTATCTTCATCGGAAGAAAGCGAGGATGATGATGAAGATATGTTTCCGAATTTGTTCAAGCAAAAACGGCCAATTCCACGGATACCAAACTGCTTTGAGGTTATCGTGCCTCAGTATAACGACGAACAGTTTAAATCGCATTTCAGCTGGAGACAATTTTAGTTTCATTGTTTGTCCTATTATTGCAGTGGTTGACCTTATTCTTTTGTCCATTGTGCACTTGTAAAAAGAACAAAACTAGGTTATGTTTTCCTTTCGCTATCGCTAACGGCGTTCGTCTTGGTTCGTGGCGTTTAATAGGACCCACGCTATTGCCGCCCTACCTATTTCGAATAAGCGAGTGTGAGCGTGAACTGATGACGTAAACGCTCTGAACTTATGACGTCATCGCTCTACTGCAACGCTTCGAAGCGTCAAGACGAACGGCGAGAGCGACGCCCGTGCACGCTTTTAGCGAAAAAGCGAGCAAGCCGAACGTACCCTTTACCAATTTTTTTTTTTTGAACCTGTGGCTTATCTCCAAATTGGAATGTAGCCTTTTCGGTATATATTTTGGCTGGTTTTGACACTGTTTGAGTTTTTTTTTTTTTTTTTTTTTTTTTTTTTTTTGAATTTTTAAATTTGTTTTGTTTATTTATTATTTTGGGATGAAATGTTTTAATTATTCATTTCCTCCTTTTCCTCTTTTAGAATGAATGTAGTCTTTTTATTTGTTTAACTTTGGATGTCTCGATTTCTTCAGAGCTTGAATTACACTAATAACGGACCGCACTTTGCACGAACTTAGTCGTTGGAGTGGGGAAACCCGAATTTCATGTACAATGAGGTCATTAGAAAATCTGATCCATTCTTTTTTTTTTTTTTTTTTTTTTTTTTTTTTTTTTTTTTGAGACTGAGTTGGTCAATTTACGTTGTTGAAGAGATCAAGGGCCTCTCTGTTGGGTTGGGAGCTGGTTCTGTTTGTGGGTGACCGGACCTGGTCAGCCAGTCAGTACGCTCCCCTTGACTCCTCCTGGAAACATCTGTTTAGTCATGTTTCCATGGCTAGTGAGCCACAGGATAGATATTGTCAAAACCCAAGCATACACCAAAGAAGCAAAAGAAAGTCTTAAGAACATGCAGTCTCACATACCTAGTAGCAAGGCAAGAAGAATTATAACAGTGCGTTGATAGAAAGCAGGAAGGATACAAGACTAGATCTTAGCTTTGAGTTTATGACACATAGAGTACTGAGGTCGTGTGTCCCATTATAACCCTCTTTTGTTAAATTTGAAACAAAGCTCTCTCTTGCACCACATTCCCATATAGGGCACTTCCATATACGGTGGTTTATATTTTCAATGCCGGTATTGCACTCGCATCGGTCCGATTCTAAAATCCCCATCCGATGTAGATGGCTATTGAGTTGAGAGTGGCCAGTCAAGATCCTGTTGTGAAGCACGATTGCTTTCCTAGGAAGTGTGGAATGTGCAAACCATGAGGTAAGTTTAAACGGATCGACATGGTCTAGGTAGCTTCTGCCTTTCCTATATCCTAAGTCGCCGTAAGACTGGATGAATTGGTTTGAGGATAGTGAGTTCATGTTATAACGTGTGTACAGGTCTGTGTAGGGGAGTTTGGCGCGCATACTGTGGTTTGCATTTAAGGCTTCTTTGGCTAGAAGATCCACTGTAACGTTTCCAGCTATGTTTCGGTGACCAGGAATCCACAGAATTACTATTCTCCTGCCTATTACGTTGGCGTGATGTATTTTGGATCTAATATTTGCCGTTGTGGGTTTTAAGCTGCTGTCCAGACCTTCTTTTTGTAGGTTTTTGACTAGAGATAACGAATCCGTGCAAATGAGGGTGTTGGCGCTTGTTTCGTTCGAAAGAACCTGATCCACGGCTATATTGACTGCATGGGCCTCGATTGAAAAGATGGACGCGTGGGGATTGTACCCTATATTAAAAGACAGGCTGAGCTCGTGAGAAAAAATTCCCAGGCCGGCTCGGCCCTTCTTTGCGTCAAGAGAGCCGTCCGTGAATACGGTTTTAAAGCCTTGAAAGTTTTGTTGGCGTAAAAGATTGAATGCCGCGTTAGCGTCCGGGCTCTTTTGTATTTCTAACCCTGGCTCGTTCAGGCAGTGGTCTTTTATGTAGTGAGCGTGGAAGGGGATGGTGAAGGATAACGGCTTTGGACTCGCAGCGATCCATTGAAGTTCGTTTCTGACCTGTTTCCAACACTCATGAAGGTACGATGAATTATCATTCGCCAATAATGGGTTGGTATTTGCTAATGAGTCCACCCCTGATAAACTTGTCATTAACCAGCTGTTAGTCAAACTAGCATTCCTGGCTAAAAACTTGCTTGTTATGTAATTCCTCCTAAGAGGTAAGGGAGGTATTCCGTTAATATGATACAGTGAGTTGATTGGTGTGGTTTTAAAACAGCCAGATGCCCTTCTCAAGGACTCGTTCTGGAGGGTGTTTAATTTCTGAAGTAAGTGTTCGGGAGCCTCTGCATAAAGGAAGGAACCCCAGTCCAGTCCCGGTCTGATGAGGGATTTGTAGAATCTGAGCATTGTGGACGGGTGGGAGCCCCAAGAGTATGAAGAGATGCATTTAAGCATTGAAACCAGCTTATTGCCTTTCAGTATGGTCTTTGCGATATGGTCCCTCCAGGAAAGCTTGTGGTCCCAAACTACGCCCAGGTATCTTACTTTGTCTACGTTGGGAATGGTGACGTTTTGTATTTTGAGCGGGGTAGAATTGACTTTGACTGTATTGTGATTTTTGGATACCAGAAGGAATTTAGTCTTTTCCAAGGAAACTTCCATATTGATGGCCTTAAAGAACTGACTAAGCCTATTGATTGTGTTAGATAATGCGGAAGTTATTTCAGTGGTCGTACTGGCAGAAGCAAAGAAAGTTAGGTCGTCTGCGAAGTACAGCCCTTGTGTAGAGGGGGGTATGAATAAGTTGATTTTGGCCAAGTAAATGTTAAAAAGCGTAGGGCTGAGAATAGAGCCTTGGGGCACTCCTTTATTAGTTGTGAAATTCCCAATGGTTTGGCCGTTACATACGGCGTGGATCCTTCTGTCACCCATAGCTTGTTTTATGAAGTTTACGAAAAGGGGATTGATTTTCAGATCAATTAACATTCGCGTTAGCTTGCTAAGGTTGACGTTGTCGTACGCCCCTACAAGATCGAGGAACAGTACCCCCGTGTGATGGTCCTGGAGTCTCGCCGATTGAATACTGGTTCTCAATACTGAGAGACAGTCGTTACAGGATCTGTTCCTTCTGAAACCGAAGGCGTTATCAGGCAGCAGATTTTTACTTTCGATAAACCAAGAAATTCTGTCGTTTATAATTCGTTCGAGGATTTTGAGCAGGGCGCTAGCTAGGGCTATAGGGCGGAAACCGGCGTTATTTGGTTTGGGAATAAAGCAGATAACGTAATTCTTCCAGGTTTCTGGAATTTTTCCATTGATAAGCGATAGAGAATAGAATTCTTGAAGCCACTGGATTATGACACTCGAAAAACACTTGATAGTTCTATAGGAAACTTGGTCGCTGCCTGGAGAGGATGTGGCCCTGCTATTCCGAATTGCGTTCGAAATTTCATCACAAGAGATTGGGTAGGACATCGCGGGATTGGAGTCTGAAGGATGTGTGGTGAAATCTAAGAAGTTAGTAGGGTAGCTATAAGATCCCGAGATTTTGTTAACAGCCTCCTTTAGTTTTGCATCATCCTTGACTGAAAAATTTTCTACTGATTTAGGGGGGGGGTTTAAGAACCGCTTTTTGAAAGATTTAATTTGTCGCCAAACCTTATCCATCGGCGTGTTGGGAGAAAGATTGTTGCAATATTCGATAAAACCGGCTTTCTTGGCCTTTGAGAGCAGGATTTTGGCAGCTTTTTGCTTAGCGAGGAAATTGGCCCAATTTGAGTCGGAGCAGTTGTTTAAGAACTGCCTTTGAGCATCGCGTCTTTCCTGTACGACCCGAGTACAGTCTAGGTTCCACCATGCCACCGGAATTGGGGTTTTGGAGATTTTACCTGATTCCGAAACGAACTTGGCCCCTGCTTCTTTCAGGCAAGCATAAATAATGTTAATGAATTTCTCGTATATAAGGAGATAGTTTTCGTTGGTGAGTACCATATTGGCCGACGCGAATTTTGTGTTTAGTGACTCTGCAAATCGGCTCCATTGGATGTTATTGGTTCTGATCCTATCCCTATGGTGCTCGGTCGTGAGTCTGGGCTCAGCCAGACCGACCACCATAGGGAAGTGATCGCTACCATGAGAGTCCGGTAAGGTATACCAGGACAGCCTGTCTGCTATATCCTGGGTAGCTAACGTGAGATCGGGGACGCTTTTCCTATTGGAATTCGGAATAATTCGAGTCGCTTCTCCGTTATTCAAGATTGTGAGGTTAAGATCGTCTGCTATTTCACGAAGATACTTCCCGCAGATGTTATTTAGGTCGCTACCCCAACTAGGGGATTGCGCGTTTAGATCTCCCATGATTATTACATTTTTATAGGATTCAAGTTCTTCAAATAGAGAGAGCATAGTATTTTTACTAAGATATAGGGATGGGGGTTTGTAGATTAAGAAAATATGAATTTGCGGCGCACTATTGCATATCTTGATCCCCAGGATTTCGATGCCCCCTGGGGGCATGACTTTTAACTTGACAGAGACATACTGAAATCTGTTTCGAATATACATCAATAGTCCGCCGTTACCCGTGTCGCCGACTCTATCCCTTCTAATTTGATTGTAACCATACAGCCTGTCCGTGTGGTAACGGTGGAAGTATTTTGTTTCAGAAATTCCTATGATATCATACTCCTTGTGAATGTTTACAAGGTCGGGGAATTTGTTTTTCAACCCGTTGGCGTTCCAACTGAGGAGTTTCATTTTATTTCTGGGCTGATGAGTGAGTTACTTGACGGACTCAAGTCGGTCACCGTGGGGAACCCATGTGGGACTACTAAGCTTAACCGAAGTGGTCTCTTTACGCCTTAACTTGTACAACTTTGATCGAACTACTAGTTTTATGTGTATATATATGTGTATTTAATACAGAACTGTAGAGAAAAGAAAATGTTATTTATTTATTAATATATTTATTTATTTACTTATTTATTTATTTATTTTTTTTTTTTTTTTTTTTTTTTTTATTTTTATTTTTTTTTATTTTTTTTTATTTTTTTTTTTTTAATTAATATAAAGAAAGACTTCCCTAAATACCTATTCCATAATGTTCAGTGGAACTGAGACCGAGCCTTAGCTCCTAAGTAATCTAAGTGATTTTATCTGTTTGACTAATACTAGGCGTGGTGTGTGAGGGTGAATCGTCTATCCCTTAGGGGCCGTCTTCGCTAGCTACTTCAACTGTCGGGCCCTCTATCTCGCAACCCTGCTGCGTCGGGAGGGCCAAGGAAAGGATGTTGGGCCAGCCTTCTCCGTTGGGGGGATCGTCGTTATCTTTGGGGGCTGTGGGGACGGTTACGTCTGTAGGGATGGGGCTAGGATCCTCGTCTAAGGATCTCCAAAGCAGGGTTCTTTCGAGATTTTCCGCTGGACCCCACTGTTCTTCGAAAAGAATTCTGGCTATTACAAGAGCTTGGAAAGTATTTCTTCCTAGACTATTCTTTGTTTCATTTACTATTTTGTGGAATCTGTAAAATATGCAGTCATAGCTTGAGGCTTTGTGATTGCCAAGACAGTTAGCGCACGTTGGGTCAGCATTGCAATATCCCGTGTGGTTGATTCCGCAATTATCGCATTTGGGTTCAAATCTGCACGTTTGACTAGCGTGCCCGAAACGCTGGCAGTCTATGCAACGTCGAACCGGGGACGTAAATTTGACCACTCGAATCGGAACATTGAATATTTCAACCTTGCTGGGTAGGGAATCTTGACAGAAGATTTTGATGTCTGGAGAGTCGATCCATATCGGGTCCTCATCCACTTCTCTATCAGGGTTCCGCTGCTTACATCTCTCAATCCTAATAATGTTGTTCTTGGAAGAAGAATCCAGACCTTCGAAAAAGTCGTCTGAGCTGAGTTCGAACGGTATATCCCTAATGATGCCAGAAGTGAATAGCGCCTGGTCTGGGATCACTCCTACCCATGATTCTACGCCCAGGACCTGAGGGGATTCCACGAACTGGTTTGCTGTTTCAGCTGTCTTAAATAATACGACCACCTTATCTGGTCCACCTTTTAAAATTTTTAGTACGTCAATATTTGCATTTTTAAATCTTTTGCCAATTAGGATGGGGTGATAGTTGCCAATGAATTTGTTTTCGTCCAAATCAATTAAGTGAACTATGAACGGACCCTTGTTTGCGCAGGAATATCTGTTGCCGGACGGTGAATCGTTGTCTTGGGCATTGTCTGAGCTGGGGGGGAAGGTAGGTTCAATCGACGGGGGGGTGGACATTAATGGAAGCTTTTTTGAAATATGAGTGGCTGTGTTACTTACGGGTGACGAATCGCTGCCAGATGTGGGAGTTGCGTTGCGCTTGGGCATTCCCGCTCTGATCTGTACTGAATTTCGAGAGTGTAATACGTAAAGCGTGGAACCGCCTGTGGGCTGTGTAATTTGTTGACAGATGCTGATACGGGTTTGGGGTCTAAATGCCCCCGGATGAGAAAGCCGTTGGCGGCGTCTGTTGATCAGCTTATTGGGTCAAGACCCTGGATAACCGCCACAAGAACAGGTACGAGAGAGAGCTTTGGTCTTTTCGATCCCGGAAAGGAAGATGGTTAAGAAAGCATAGGTTATTATAAATGATTGGGCGGATTTGCCCCTACTCACTACTGAAATTGCTCATGCCCTGAAAAACTACGAGACGAAAGCATGAAAAGAAAGAAAAACGGGTGTGTTTCTTGGGGATTGACTTACCGTCCTGACCGGTACACGATTGTTTTCCCTTGGGATCCTCAGATGTGCAGATGTGCCCTTAGATGTTTCCCAGACTGCGAAGCTTAATCCGTCTAGTCCAGAGTGATCCCTAGGTTTCTGGACGATTTTCCGGTGTGAGAACGTTTGAAGCGATCTAATTTCTTTGCTGCGGTGTGTATTTGCTGTCGTTCGAGAAACCTTCGTCGGCCGTCCCGAGCGATTGCTCTTTTGTAAGGAAAGAAGACACGTGCTCACTCCACGGCCGCCGATTTCCTGTTTGCACCTGTAGTGGCTGGGATATTCTCTCTGCTTGTTCGTTCCTTATTTTGAGAGCAGGGAATATGTTTAAGAAGAGTAGAAGAGGAGGCGCGAGACCACCGGTGAGACACGAGGTCCCTGCCACGAGGTTATGTTTCGAGACCTTGTAGAAACTTGCTCCGAAATGAAATCGAACACTGGTCGGACTCCGAATATTGATTAGAGTGCGTTTGGTTAACTTGAGTATGTGAAGTTTCACTTAAATTTATTTAAATAATTTATGATCTGATGTAGTAACACAATATGTGAATTTAGTTGATACGGAGGTTAGCAGCACGTCCTACGCGCTCGACATTCCAGTTGCGTATCACCCTTTACCAATATGTAACGTCCGTGCGGACGCCATACTCCATTCATGCTTACCACTATATAAAATTACTAGAACCATCTGTATAACCATAGAATATATAAACGTAGAGTCAACATACGATATCAAACATTTTGTCCAAATTCAAATTACAACCTAACTGTTCATAAAATCACTAGATCTAGATTTCTCTAAGGAACTTATGTTTTATCCATTATATCTGACGATAGTCTTATTCAAATGTATTCCTTACATTAAGGATAACCATTTTATTATGAATATACGATAATCGCAACCATATAATAATACTTATTACATTAGATTAATTATAAATATTTTATTCTTGATTCTATTAATCAATCAATATGAATACCTTACATTCATATTTTATATTTGCTATTTCTTCACATATTAATCATTATAATCATCGTACTATTAGCTGAATTATATTCGATACAATTATTAATCCACTAATATTATATTTAGCTTTAAGAATATGAAATACTCATTTAATTCAGAGCTGGACTTCACAGACGCATACACAACACCCACGCATCAAGAGACTCGGTAGAGTCTCGCGCCTAGTTGTATAAAAAAAAAAAATTTTTTCGCTCGCGCCGCGCGAGACTCGACAGAGTCTATGTACCCGAACGGCAACTGAGCGACCGTTACGGCGATACGCAATTGGACCTCCATACACGGCAGACGTGTTTCTCCTTAAGTATCGTAGTCTCAAATCTAATAATCGTCAATTCTAATTACATTGATAAATGGCCAACATCGAATAATTAAATCAACATAGCGGGTTCAGTTTAAATCAAGTAAACCAAATTCTTATTAATCAATATCGTAATTTCAAGTGAAAGAGAGCGGAGAAACGTGGGCTGAACACGTGGAAGAATTATCTTACGTGATAAGAATATATCATCCTAGATCCTAAAGTCTCTTTTCAAGTAGGATAAAGGAATATTAATAAATAATGAGTTGAAAAAGATAAAATATTTGATCAATTATAAAAAAAAATAAATAAATAAATAAATACATAAAAAGTAACGAACAAATTAAATCGGGAATAAATTTAAGATAACGGGTAGACATGCATAAATCCTAACCTAAGTTCGGAACCTTAAAGGAATATCAGATATAAAGTTAGACCGCATTAAGACGTCGAACGGGTTAAAATATAGGATCAGGATTACAGATAAGGGTTTTAAGAATTATAATATATTATTCCTTTCTATTTTTCTACTAGGATTTCTTTAAAGAAAAGGGATTCTAAATCGGACGGGTGCTCTCCACGTGTCATAGTCGGGGAGTAGAGGATAGCCCCAATACGAAGGGTGAGTCTTCATGGTCGTGGCCTTATCCATTATAAATATACAATAAAGGGTAAATAAAATAATAAAAAAAAAAAAAGAAAATAAGAATTCAGCATTAACAATACACTAGAACGAAATAAAGGAAATAGAAGTGAGGTATCAGCTAACCATTTCGGTCGTGTCTAGATGAAAGGAGCACAGAGGGTAAAGTCATTTTCTGATTGGTGGTAGTATTGATAAGGGAATGAGTAAGAGACTAGCGCATCGTTCTGATAGCGATCAATCTCCTCCTAGTGCGGAGGGGGGGCACGTACGTAAGAAACCTCCTCAAACCATAGAGTCAAGTCCCGAGCAAGTCCAGGAATCACAGAGTCAAAGTAATTCTCATAGGCATAGTATCCCAGTTAAAAATAGATATAGCCAGGGAAGTAGCGGGCCGTATGTTGTACACCTTTTTGATGAGGATGGGAGCGAGTTCAGGGGTAATACGCACCCAATCTTAGTGGGGAGGCTGATCAAACAGGCGGGGATCGATTTTTCGATAATATTAAAAGGGGGGAGCGAAAAAATCACAATACTATTTAAAACTGGGGAAGCAGCGAACGCCTTCGTAGAGAATATTCAAATCTTGGAAGTCCCTACTTGGGTAGCTTGTGTACCGGACCAAGCGATATACGCTACTGGTGTTTTGAGAGATATTCCTTTTGAAGTTGATGAGGATTTATTTTTCGAGGGGCTCGACGATACATCCAAACAATGCATAAATAAAATAGAAAGGTGTAAGCAACGAAATCAAGATAGGGAGCTGGATCAAGATCCTGAGTGGGTTGATTCTTATGACGTAAAAATTTTCTGCCAAAATGAAGTGCCAAAAATTGTTGTCCTTTTTGGAGTGTTACTAAGAGTATTTAAGTTCAATCCGCCAGTCAGGAGGTGTATTTCCTGTCAGAGATTTGGTCACTCGAGCCTGAGGTGCCAATTTCACCAGCGTTGCGGCAATTGCGGGGAAGCACATGAGGGCTATTGCAACGAAGCTTCTAGTTGCGCTAATTGTAAGAGTTCTCACAGCTCGTCTAATACAGAGTGCATATTTTATAAATTCCATAATCTTGTAAGCGAAATTAAAAACAAACTGGGTAAAAATAACTTCAACGCAACACATATAGCAAAATCGATGTATGAAGAGATTTGGGGCAAAGAGACCTCTCATGAAAAACAGCTATTATGGAAATCACTAGATGAGGACCCCAACACAATAGATATTCTTAGGCAATTCCCAATTGAGGAAGCGACTTCCTTGTTACATGATTCTGTATCGGCAGGCAACTCAAATATTGGCGATATCTTAGAGACACAATCAGAGGACCCATTGGAAGGCTCAAGCGAATTTACAGCCGGGAAAGAGAATTAGCTGAACCCGTCTAGAGAATGAAATAAAATAAAAAAAAAAGAAAATAATAAAGAAAAATAGAATATAATAAATATTAAGAACAATATTAATTAGGGTAGAGTAGGTTTAAGAAGTGAAGGGAATCAGGGGGAGAATTATAGAGTTTAGGAAGGGAAATATAAAAAGGATTTACGGTCTTATATTCGATGAGTAGTCAAGGATACAAAGAGATCATCAACGACGATGGATTAGCCATTGTGTATATAAGCGACTCTGACAAAGAGAAGTCTTTAGGAAATTACCATTTGTCCATGATACTCAAAAAGCTTAATAAAGGTCAGATTGAAATTTTAAAGATAAAAAGAAGAGATGAAAAAAGAGTAAGGCTTTTTTTTCCTACGATAAAAAAGGCGAATCAATTTGTAGGAAACCAGAGTTTTCTCGAGAGCGCCGGATGGGAGGCTCATTTATCCGAGGATGCAGTAGTACTCTCGGGAGTGGTCAGGGATATCCCTAAGATTCTCACAGAGCAAGAGATATATGAGGGATTGGACAAAGATAATAAAGATCTAATTTATAGGTTAGAGAAGATATCATTGAATGCCCCTAATAATAGGGATCCAGATTTTCATCCGACCGATACTATTAGTTGTAGGATATATTGCATAGATCGAGTTCCCTTAGCGGTAAAAATATATGGGGTAATAGCTAGAGTCAAGATAGTCAGTTGATTTAGACGGGATCAGAACATTGTTGGAGACAGATTGCAGTAGTGAGCATAGTCAAAAGAGGAAAAAAAAATTAAAAAAAAAAAAAATAATAATAATAATAATAAAATACGCTAAGAGATAGGTTAGGAATAGCTATAAGGCACTCCAGAAGGATGTATATCATGTGTTGGAATGCTAATGGCCTCAAAGGAAAAGTCCCTGAGTTGCAAAATGTATATAGAAAATATGACATCATAGGCATATCGGAAACCCGGTATAATTAGCATAACTATACCGACAGATTAGCAGGGTATAATCACATTAGACGGGATAGAGCATCTAATTCGGGGAACGGTGGCCTGATATTGTACGTTAAGAGAAAGTTACAGTACGAAATGATAAAGTTAAACTGGAGGATAACTGAAGGAATCGGAATTATAGGTATTAAGATTTTAAATTACGCAGATCCACTGCATTTTTTCCTGATCTATATATCCCCTTCCAATTACATAACCAAGAACGAACTAGAGGGATTATGTTCAGAACTGGATTCTTTCAAAAATGGATTGCTAATGGGTGACTTTAATGCTCAATCTGAAGCCTGGGGAAGTGAAATAGGAAACTACAGAGGAAGACTATTAAAAGAGATATTGGAGGATATGGGTTTGAAAGTTTTGAATTCGGGTAGCAGGACTAGAATCATACCGTTCTTCACGGTCAAGAGCGTTCCGGACATTGCCATATGTACCCAAGACATTGGAGACAGGTGTAGGTGGGAGGTTTTAGAGGATTCGATGATGAGCGACCATTTCCCTATGATAATAGAGTTTCTTAAAATAAATTTAGTAAAGGTCAATAATAGAGAGAGATTAAGCACCAGTAAAGTGAGGTGGAAGAGATTTCAAGAAGAGCTAGATAAAAAATTTATGGAATCCAACTTTGAGATAAACAACGAAAATTTTCTAAAAAAATATGACCAGTTCATTGAGCTGATTCTCCAATGTATACAATTGGCGAATTCTGAATCCCCTAGATCTCAACGAGGTCCGTCTAGTCAACCACAGCCTGCGATATGGTGGAATGAGTCATGCAAAAAAGCGATAGAAGAAAGAAAGGAGGCTCAGCGTATATGTGTTTCGGATTGTACTGAGGATAACTGGAACAGGTTTCGGGAAAAACAAAAATCGGCTCAGAAAATTATAAAACAAGCTAAAATTAAAGGCTTTCAAGAATATTGCAATAACCTATCACCTAGCACTCCAATTAACAGAACATGGAAACAAATTAAGACGTTTAAAAAAAGATTTTTGACCCTGAGCCCTCAATCAATAGATAACTATGATCTTGCCAAGAATCCGAAAGCGATTGAAATCTTAAAGAAAATTTCAGGCAATTATAATTACTCTCCAAACTTTAGGGATGACCTTCGGTATACACCAGACCAGTGTCCTTCTATGTCCTCTCCGATAACTTACGAGGAAGTTCTTGGAGCCATAGAAAAGAGCAAGCCCAATTCATCTCCAGGAGCAGACCATGTGTCTTATAAAATGATTAAGGGGGTGTTCTGGTCTAGAGACTGTAACCGGTAACTCGTCCTAGACTCGGGTCGCCTAGGGGTAAGCCGAATACAAACCTGGCCTCCTCGGGTAGGTAGTTGGGCGCCAGACTCCGGGCGCGGAGTCCTCTCACTCTCTCGCTTACAGCTAGCTTAAGTCTAGATAGAGGGATTCCGTGGGGGCGAGGAATAAAGACACCGATTATATTAATTTGACGAGAAATGTTTATTCAAAAAAGAAAAAAAAGAAAAAGGTCGCGATTTACCGCCCGCTACCTGGCGTCTGGTATAAAAAATGGTATAAAATATGGACTCTAACTCTACACTCTACTCTAAATATTAAATAACACTCTCAAATAAACTCAAAATAACAATAAGAAAATTCTAAAAGTAATTAACAAAGAAAGTGACTCGACTGGAGTGACGAGGTGGCTCTAGGCACTCCTCAAGTCACTCCGACTAGACGCCTCGCGACCAGCTGTCAAACTCGACGAGACCAAGTGTTCAGCTTGGTCTCTGAGAGCTGACTGCGCTGGGCGATCGCTCAGCTGTCGCGCGGGAGGGGTGGGGGAAACGCAACTGGGGTACCTCGGACTCTCGAACTCGCAGCAGCGTGGCGCTGTGACGCGTGACGTCAAAAGAGTCGCGACGGTGGCGCTGGGGGACGGAACTAGACGAACTAAAAGGGAACTAGGCAATTTGAAATGTTAACGGATCGCGGGGAAAACGGCACGTGGGCGCGGGCGAGGTTTTGGGGTATCGCGAGACTCGTAGGATCCTGAAAATACACAAAATACGGCGGGGAAATGGCAAAAAAGGGTAAAATGGAAGGATCCTACCTCGTGGAAGGTCTTGTAGAAGGTGGAGACCGGCGCTGGTATCGAATCGTGGTCCAACTCGTGGTCCAGAGAAAAGCCAAGGTCGTCGTAATATCCAATCCACAAATCAATAGTCCAAAATCCAAGTCTCACAATAATCCAAAAGGGTAGCCGGGGTCGATATAAGGTGGCACAGAAAACTCTCTCTCTCTCTCTCTCTCACAAAAGGTAAAATCGAAAAGCACACTAGTGTTCGCGTCCGCGGTACAATAGCAAGTGGCGATTTTTCCTCTTCCGCTTAGTTCGGAATTTGGCCAGTCGTCCTGCGGGCGCTGACTGTTGCCGGTCAGCGGCAAGTGGCGACTCGCAACCAAAATGGCTCCGCTGGACGACGGCGCGAGGAATTTAAATCGCCAGGACCGATACTTAGACGGGTTCGGGACTAAGTACGTCCGTAAGGCTGGGAAGGAGGAGGTCAGAACGTTTGCCACGTTACAAGACATGAATTTTAGGTAATTTTTGAAGTGCTGTAAAAAAAAAGCAAGCAATATTTTTAGTATCAATTTTTTTATACATCATTTATTCACATTAGAAGCATACAAAAAAAAATTAAAAAATTAAAAAAATTAAAAATTCCGTTAGTTATTCACATTAGAAGCATACAAAACAAAAATTAAAAAGTAAAAAAAATTCAAAATTCCGTTAGTTATCCGTTAGTTATCCGTTCCGTTAGTTAGTTATCAGCTGATGAAGTGGGGAGTTTCAAAAATTTGGTGCGTGACCATACCCACGATCTTAACTCTCCTAGCAATCTGAAACCAAAAAATAACAAAGATTATCAATCTATAATAATGTCGCAATGTCTGGAACTACGGAAAAGTTGGAAAAAATTTTTTTTACAAAATGGCGACTGCCTAAAGAAAAAAAAAATTTTTGTACCACTTTTTTGGACATTCTTCGATTTTTTAAAAATAGTAAAAATTGAAATTTGGGGATGTGGATAGTTCCAGACGTAGACAAGTCTATAAAGAAGACTCTCTAAAAATTTCAGGTAAATCGGTCCAGTAGAACCTGAGAAATCGTGGGTATCGTTTTGAAAAAGACAGTTTCGAGAAAAACGCGTTTCAAGTTTTGAGTCAAGTTTCCGGCAGTTTTACTTATAGAATGGTACGGTATACTTACATATTTTTAATCGGTGATTCCTGTATTATTTTGTATTTTGCTTACATGTAGAACACAGAATTAATGATGAGATTGTTGTAAAACCGGAGAAAAATTCGAAAATGCAATAGCCTACCGCCTATTGTTCAATTTATTCCGGTCGGGCCAGTTCAGATGCCGCGCCACAAAAACCGCTGTAACTCAGTAAATAATTGGAATTCTGCAAAATCCTTTTGAGGGCATATTCTTGAATGTCTAAACTTTGGAAATATGAAGAACGAAAAAAATCGATTTTTCCAAATTTCTAGACCAGAATACCCCCTTAAACTTTTTTCCCCTATAATTATTGATTGGCTCAAGAATATACACTCCCCACAAAAATTAGCGGGCCACCCAATTTTTGTTTCGAAAAATGTTCGATTTCAAAGTCTCGTAATTCGGCGAAAAATTGACTTAGCGAGTCGTGCGGAGAAGCATTTTGAAGCTTGGAGCTTCATCTTTCAGATGCTTACTTTCGATTGCGTTCATGTTTTTGTTGTCTTGAGTTATGGTCCCTTGAACCATTACGTGTCAAATTTGTGTATCGATGTTCCAACTTCAAAACAACGCACGGGGTCGGTCACGATCGGAATTTCAATTTCAAGATGGTCATTTTGAAGCTTGGAATGTCCTCTTCAAAACCCTTTTTTTGAAATTGCTCTACGATTTTTTTCATGAAGTTATGCGTTGCTGAAGCAAGAATGGTCAAATACAGCTCTTAAAATTGTATTGCACTGAAATTCACGAATACGCGGGTGGCTCTGTGTAATGGTCTGAGGTGCAATTTCCATGCCATTTTCGGGAACCTCGATACTAGAACTCGTTCGCCCAGGGCATGCGATCAAAAATTGAAAGACCATTTTTGCTTCAGCAGCGCATAACTCCATGAAAAAAAATCGTAGAGCAATTTCAAAAAACGTCTTTTGAAGAGGACATTCCAAGCTTCAAAATGACCATCTTGAAATTGAAATTCCGATCGTGACCGACCCCGTGCGTTGTTTTGAAGTTGGAACATCGATACACAAATTTGACACGAGATGATTCAAGGGACCATAACTCAAGACAACAAAAACATGAACGCAATCGAAAGTAAGCATCTGAAAGATGAAGCTTCAAGCTTCAAAATGCTTCTACGAACGACTTGCTAAGTCAATTTTTCACCGAATTACGAGACTTTGAAATCGAACATTTTTCGAAGCAAAAATAGGGTGGCCCGCTAATTTTTGTGGGGAGTATATATAGGCTGATATTACTTAATCAAAAAATTCCCTCTTCATGGGAGAAATACGTAGTTTGTCTTATATCGAAACCGGATGGATCAGGGTTCAGACCTATTGCCCTATCTTGCGCTTTACTAAAAATTCTTGAAAGGGTAATAAATGACAGAATTGTATGGTTTATTGAGGCCAAAGGGATCTTACCGGATTGTGCCTATGGGTTCAGAAGAAATAAATCTTGTACGGACTGTTTGACGGTTCTTAGAACAACTATTGAAACAGCTAAACAACATAATCTCTATACTGGTGTGTTTTTCTTGGATTTGACTAGCGCGTATGATTTTGTCAACATTGAAAAACTATGCCTAATACTAAAAGACATAAAAATCAGCCCGTCATTTGTTAACTTTATAAAACTAGTAATGGGTAAACGGGAGCTTGAAGTTTACGCTGAAGATCAGTTAATTGGCAAAGCGTGCACTAACAGAGGGGTCCCTCAGGGATCGATTTTAAGCCCGATCATGTTTAATATATACATTGCTCAATCTACAAATTTCGTCTCGCTAACTACAAAATGCATAATGTTTGCGGATGATTTGACCTATATAGTCACTGCTCCTTCTGTAAGAGAAATCGTGCATATTTTAGATAAGGATATTGAAAGGCTGTATGGGTACTTTAAAGCATTAGATATGGAGATTTCGGCAGGGAAATCCACTTTTCTTTTGTTCTCAAAAAATGAGAGAGCTGTTAACGTTGGGACGCAACATTTATCGATTAATAACTGCGAAATCAAGAATTGTGACAAAGTTAGATATCTTGGGGTCATGTGGGACTATAAGCTGAGTTGGGATCACCATATCAATAGTCTGTTGGTAAAAGGAAGAAAACTTATATCAATGCTAAAGTATATTTCGTCTTACTCGTGGGGGTCACATCCAGTTACAATGTTAAAATTTTTCAAAGCGTTAGTTAGGCCAATGCTGGATTGGGGAGCTAGCTTATATGCAGAAGCAAGTAAAATGCTCTTAAATAAAATAGACACCCTTCAAAACGAGGCTCTCAGAAGAACGTCGGGTGCCTTTAAGACAACTCCCATTAATACTCTACTCCATTTGAACGGTTTTCCTCCGTTGGTCGTTAGAAGAAAATTACTCACACAAAGATACTTACTTAAAGCTTCATCGGGAAAAAACAGTATCACTTTAAATAACGTCAAAGACTTATTTACGATCAGGCAAGTGCGGTTATTAGAAGGGATAGGGATTGGAGTTCCCACATCGTATGTATATAGAATGTGGTTCCAAATCAAGGATAAAATATCTATGGTGTCAACCCAGACAAACCCTGCAACTTACTCGATTCCGTTCTTTGCACATTATATAAAAAACGTCGCCATAACTGAAATAGGTCGAGAAATTTTAAAAAAAGGTAATCCGGAAACAAACTGGAGGAATCAAATAAAAGAGAACTCCCCCGAGGCGCTTACGATCTATACAGACGGGTCGAAACAGTTAGATCCAGCCCTGGCAGGAATAGGAATTTTTTCGGAAGAACTTCAAATAGATTTAAATATGAGAGTCAACCCAAACGCCACTATTTTTACAATAGAGGCGTATGCAATTTTAACAGGGTTAAAACTAGGTATCACCTCCGCTTATAACAGACCACTTATAATAGGTACGGACTCTTTGAGCATAGTAGAAAATTTGAGAAATGATGGATTATGTGGCAAAATGTCCCCAATTATTAGTAAGATAAGAGAAATAATTCACATGGAAACAAACAAGGATAGAGTTATTAAACTAGTATGGATTCCGGGGCACAGTGGCATAGAAGGGAACGATAAAGCGGATAAGCTGGCCAAAGAAGGCACCAATTCGAATCAATCAGCCCGTTTTAAACTCTCAGCGCAGGACTTATTTCCTTATCTCAACAGAATGGCCCTCGAAGAAACGGAGGAATTCATCCAATCGTATGGTTATCCAGGGTATAGGAAGGGTAGATCATATATGGATTTTGCACCTCCATTTAAATTTTCTCCTTGGTTCCTGGACTCGTCTTTAAACAGAAAAGAAATTATATTGTCAAATAGAATTCTTTCAGGACATAACCAGTTGAATAGTCACCTCAAGAGGATGAATATAATAGAGTCAGACCTATGTGAATGTGAGTTCAATTCGGAGACCTTAAATCATAGGATTTGGGAATGTCCGCTATGGGAAGGGTTAGAGAGGGAGAGCTTTATACTATTCTTATTGAAAAATGGATATAAACGAAAGGATGACTTAACCACCTTATCGATTATACTACCCAACATTCGACAGAGTCTATGTTCTTTCTTGATTAGCATACAAGCCAGGATATAGTTCCTTCAAGTCTTGAGCCGACCAAAAATTACCACTAGGGAGACCACCCTTCGTATTCCGGGCACTATGGAGACATACAGCTAGGCGAGTACGAGGGACAGATCACAAAAGATCTGCCGGACTGAGCAGTCAGCCCCAAGCAGAAGTTAACAGCAATCTCCCGAAAGTTCTATGCAAAGTTTAGGCAGGTAATAATTAGGTAAAAAGATAGTCAGAGGCAAGAACATTATTAATTAATAGTTAATAGAGTTAGTTTTAAGATTGTTATATCAAGATTATAGGTGATGGGTATAGAAGGGGGAAAAAAAAAATAATAAATAAATAAAGAGATAAAAATAATTAAAATAAAGAAAGCATTTAAACAAATATACGGTTTAAAGGAAATTCAAAACATAAACGGTTGACTTAGGAAAAGAAATTCATAACCTCAGCCAAGGAATCACGACGCATGCGCAGACCAACTCACATTGAGCGGCCATTTGCTGTTTCACTGCAGAGGAACGTAAAGTCCACGGATAACGACAAGGCAATAAACTAACAGAGGGAACAACTAACAGTTGAGCCACGCTTCCAAAGAAAATTCGCCACCAACAAGAGTGTTTCAAAAACAAAATTTGAGGGTTTAGCAGTCGAGTAAACCTTTTTGCAACTATTGCCAGGCCTATCCTGTTGTGAAATTAACACTTAGGAAGAAAACTGAATTCCGTTGTCTAGGTTATATGAGCGGATCCACGTCACTTCACTAAAAAAAAAACCGTCAAGTCACGGATTTTTGCGCCATTCAATACATCTGTAGTACTATGGAAAAAAAAAGTACAATTTGGAGGATTTTGAAAAATTCTCAAAAATGGCGGAGTTAGAGGCATGTGAATTTTTGTGCACCACTTTGTTTGAAAATTCATATCTCCGAAAGTGTTCATCGGAGCGGAAAGATCTTTGGATCGTTTTGTTCGTAAAAGAATGCACTTTTATACAAAAAATCATATTTTCAAAAAAAAAATTCTTTCAATATTTTTTTGGCGTTTTAATTTTTGATTTCGCTGCCATTTCTAAAGGGCTTATAGAAATTCATGGAGATAATTTTTTTTGGATACCTGAATCCTTCCCCTTCAATCCTAAAAAAAAAAATTTATGGAGAAAATACCTGGGCAGGAGATAGAAAATAAAACGTGTCGTCGCGCGTCACCGCGCGCGCGCCGATCCACGTCCGCGCTACTCCGGCAAGCTCGTTGTATTGCGTAGTCAAGTTAAATTTCATTTAATGCTCTTCTACTTACCCAGGTTATCCATTCTCCGAAAATAGTCTTGTAATTACCTGAGCCCTTCCGTATCCGTCTGTGGTCATATTTTCTCGGAGTTATACCTGTGCCTGTGTATTACCTATATCGGTTCTGAAAATTCCAGTACGGTTATGGTTCGTTGAACACACCTGTGCTGGAATTATATTTGATTCCATTTCACTTGGTTTGTGCTATATATAACTGATGGATCTTGTGCAATATTTTGGTGGCTCTGAAAAGGGCCGATGTTTTTCAGGGTGGTTTGTTGGATGACATTTACTAGGAAACCTCTGTTTAAAATTAATTCATAATTTTCATCGTATCAAATTTTTCTGAGGCGGAAAATAATTTTGTTCTGACGAGTTTATGAGATATTGGAATGACCGCATGCAATTTCAAAGTGCCACGAACTGTCAATGCTTTATCGAATCGATTTTGTAAAATAGATTCTTCCGCTTGATGTTCTGCAGACGTACAGTACGCAAAAGATATACTTCGAAAATAAGAACATGCCCAAGTATTGTAACGAGCAATTTTCCTACCGGGGGAAAACAGTAGTTAAATAAATCCCGTACAAAGAACACCCACACGAGCCTTAATACTATCTCCGCGAACAAAACAACTCACAGAGACGGTAGGTTGGGCGCCAGGCACCCTAAGGTGCCAGGTAAGATAATACGGAACGAAACGCAGATGACCGGCTAGTTCGATGGAGAGGGAAACGCGGGGGCGAAAGAATTGACACACTCTGATTTAATAGATTTAACGCACCTAGGCTGTATTCTACGTGGCAACGATAATATACAAAAATAAAGAAAAATAAAGCCCAATACGGCAAGGAAATACAAAAAATAATAAAAATAAATGCAAAACAATAGTTTCGGTACTTAAATCTAGTCCACACACGCAAAAAGTAATAACAAAAAAAGTATCGTCACCCGGCGGGATCGAACTCAAGATCGGTAGAGCGATCGAGTACGACCAACGTGTGTAGGCCGGGTGATACGCGGTACGGCAGTATCTGAAATCAATTCTAGCGAGCCGGGTAGTACAGCTCCGCTAGGCTGGTTGCACGGCACGAGACGGTAGGGAGTGGGAGCACGCACACACGTCACAGGCTCGGCTGACGCGGCCACACTACCAGGCAGCACGTCGCCGATGACAGTCGCTCAATCCACTCGTACACACACACACGCACACACGCAACGACCGGCACCCAGAGACGATGAGTCTTTGGTGACAGTACGTTGTTCCCAAGGCAAGGGAGCAAGGAGGTGGTGGCAAAATACCCAAAGCTAGGCACAATCAAATTATAAGACTACCCAAAAGTCAGACCCAGATAACCCTGCGTCACTTAGTGTACTGAAATAACGCAGAATCACAGAGAGAATAAATAGCGAAGAGATGAACACAGAGCGGGTGATCTAGGTCTTAAACAGAAGCCTACCTTGCTCTCGCAGCAGCTGATCCTCCGGTACGGCACGGGACTAGACGGCACGGGACGGCAGCTCACTCACACTCACAATCGCTCTCACACGCGGCACTCCGGATTACAACACTAAACTAGATTAATTAAACTAAACGTAAACTAACTTAAATCAAAGCAAAATAAAGAAACTAAGAAGCAAAAGCAGAACGAAAAGACAGTAAAAAAAAAGATAGCAAAAGTTAAGGTACGAAACGAAAAGAAAAAGATAAAGGTAGCGAAAATCGGCAAAAGACGTTATCTGTCAAACGCAAGTCGATCAAAGATGGCTAAGAAGATGGCGATTTCCGGTAGATAGCCATTATCAGCCATAGACTTATAGAGATAGACTGAGCGCTCTTATGGGCCGCTTGGAGCTAACATTTAAAGGACAGAGATATGTCCGGAGTACTCCTCTCTCTGTCTGACGATATTTGTGGTGGGGATTGAGGCAATAGAGGAGGATGAGGAGAAGCAGTTGTGGCTGTTCCACTTCCACTGCTCCGTTGTCTCCCACCATGACGCCAATTGAAAAGAGAGAGGAGTACTCCGGACATATCTCTGTCCTTTAAATGTTAGCTTCAGTGCCTCTTATGGGATCGCTCAGTCTATCTCTCTAAGTCTATGTTATCAGCCGGTGTCGCCCTCGTTGCGGGGAGGTATTTCCGCCGCGCTCGCCGATTTCGCCATACCTTGGCGTGGTGACGTCATGTCGATGATTTTCGGCCGACCAGAGAGGTATTCTCATGAGCGTGGCGATGTATTGAGGCGAGGCGGCTAAGGCTGGGAGGTGCAGCCCTCTCTCCTGGTCGGCTGGCTGGCGAAGCTGAGTAGATGCCAAGGTACGGGTACTTTCAACGAGGTTGGCAGACGACCCTCCCCGTTGCTGCTCGTCCCTCGGTGTCCCTCGTTGTCCCTCGTCGTCCCGCGTCGAATTCACCTGCTGACAAGGACTTAGAGCAGACAACGGTAACACTACGAGGAATGGCTTGCCTTGGGAAAAAGTTAGGGACAGCACTAAAACTATGGAGTCTATAGGTAGGAGACCGAACTCTGTACCACAAAAGCATGTCAAGTTCCGTCGCTTTCCAACATATAGCTATCAGAACTATCATACGACGCGCCTCTACCGGCCGCCAGAAGCAATAGGCTCACAGTATAGAATTCATCTCAAAATCACGTGATTAAGGTCAGAATATGAATATTCAGCAGATTCAGTCAGCGTCAAAGTTGATACAACATTAAGCAGCTGACGACTCGCTAATATTTATCATCTGGAAAAAATCTACCAGGTAAGTTCTTTGTTAAATTCTCCTATGGGTTGTTGTTATATGGTTGTTATTTTGAAATAACAGATAAATGGCGCGGTTTCCATGACAACCTGAGCGTTTGCTCAGTGCCACTAGAGGCGCGTCGTATGATAGTTCTAAATATGCTATAGTTATACGGCGCAAAAAACGGGCACGTTTTTCAAGGGAGGGGATGACTGAGTTCGGTCTCCTACCTTTTAGACTCCATAACTAAAACATAGAGAACACCTAGGTCGTTCCTATCGGGAGGGAAAGACGTAGGTCAGGGGTGGACGTAAAATCCACCACGTTACAGTATATAGATCCAGCGGTGTTTGAATAGGATCGGAATTGCCAATCAGTTGTAAACTCGCGATATGCGGACAATAAGTGTCATCCACCGAATTATCGCGAAAAACATCTGCTCAAGATCCATCAGTCATATAGCACAAGCCGAGTGAAATGGAATCAAACTTAATTCCAGCACAGGTATGTTGAACGAACCATAACCGTACCTGGAATTTTCAGAACAGGCATATATATTATATATATACACGTATACAATTGTATAACTCCGAGAAAACATGACCAGTAGACGGATACGGAAGGGCTAAGGTGGTAAAATAACCATTTTCGGAGAATGAATAACCTGGGTAAGTAAAGAAGCATCATATGACATCTCCACTACGTAACACAGCGAGCTTGCGGGAGTAGCGCGGACGTGGATTAGCGCGCGCGGTGACGCGCGACGACACGTTTTATTTTCTATCTCCTGCCCAGGTATTTTCTCCATAAATTTTTTTTTCAGGATTGAAGGGGAAGGATTCAGGTATCCAAAAAAAATTATCTCCATGAATTTCTGTAAGCCCTTTAGAAATGGCAGCGAAATCAAAAATTAAAACGCCAAAAAAATATTGAAAGAATTTTTTTTTTTGAAAATTTGATTTTTTTTTATAAAAGTGCATTCTTTTACGAACAAAACGATCCAAGGATCTTTCCGCTCCGATGAACACTTTCGGAGATATGAATTTTCAAACAAAGTGGTGCACAAAAATTCACATGCCTCTAACTCCGCCATTTTTGAGAATTTTTCAAAATCCTCCAAATTGTACTTTTTTTTTCCATAGTACTACAGATGTATTGAATGGCGCAAAAATCCGTGACTTGACGGTTTTTTTTTTAGTGAAGTGACGTGGATCCGCTCATATAACCTAGACAACGGAATTCAGTTTTCTTCCTAAGTGTTAATTTCACAACAGGATAGGCCTGGCAATAGTTGCAAAAAGGTTTACTCGACTGCTAAACCCTCAAATCTCTAAATTACATAAAATAAAAATACACAAGAACGGCTACTATCCGAAGAGGAGATAAGCCTAAGGTTAAGAAAAAAAAAAACCGTTACGGCAATTTATGTTCGTTAATATCTTCCGTCTCGCTGTAAATACGGAATTGTAATATTTATCGCAGGATGTGGCCGAGGAGAGCTTTCATTCAAGCCCTATTGCGATCAAATCGGTGACCGTAGAGCTGAGATATGATTATTCGAAGGTTTCGATGCAAGTAATTTATACGTGTCTTCGACGAGACTTTATTTTGTTCATCATCGTCTCCTCCTCCTCCTCCGTCAGTCAGTGACGTCACTCACTTGTGCCAGATTTCCCAGGTGTATAAAAATTAGTATAGAGTTGCCTTCGCTAGGCTACGTAGAGAGAAGAAGACTCACCGAATACGAACGTAGCCAGATGGCGCTGTGGTTAGTTCTTTATTTTCACCAACTACAGTACGGTATCATACCGATCATGCGGATCGAGTATGATGTATCATGTCAATTTATTTTTGGTCGAATATGAGATAAATGCAAGGTCTTGATGATTCTACAGACTGCTACAGACGCCGTGGCCATAGCTGTCATGTAGTTAGGTTAGAATTAACTGTCAGAGTCAGATATGGTTAATAAGACAACGGGGATCGATATACATTCGTAAAGAAGTGGTACTGAATTAGCGAACTGATTGCAGATGACGATTTCTGTTTATTTGCAATATTATTTAATTATAAACAACTGTATAATGAAGTTAATAAACCAATGTCAAACGATATTAATTCGTGAATAATTTGTAAGAAACTAATGAATTGATTGCAGATATAAATTTCTGTTCCTTTACGACAGTATTGACAAGCTAGCAGTTCCTCGAGGACTATAAACTGACTCGTGGCATCACTTCGACAACGACGGTCAGGAATGAAGCGATGTAAATTTGATTCAACGAGACAATTTGATTCTATGAGACATCTCTAATGTAACAGACAATACTCGAAATTTCTTCACAGCTTAAGAAGTCTGAAAACATAGTCTTGCGCTGACGATATGGTCGTACGACAGCGTAGCCAATTTTGCAAAAAACCAAATCGCCTACCGTTGTAGTTTTGGGTTTACCCAGAGTCTTTCTGTATATTCTATTCGAAACCATGCCGGCGAATTTGAACATACCATCGGCAATCAATTACAAATTAGAGTAAAAAACTTTTTTCCAAGTCTCTTTCATCGCAGAGGCAATAGGGATTGGAGGGATAATGTTACCCATAGTTTGCCATATTAAAGCGTAAAGCGATATCAGTTCGTATAACTGTGCCAAGGGCTGTCAGCAATTATTCAACAATATCTTTATCTTCGTCAACTACAGTATAGGGTATTATATTTAATGTTTCATAATTCGGCACATGACACTCTCTAGCACGGTTGCATGGGTATATTTTTATAAAATATATGGTCTAATAATTAGTATATGGTAACTTTTGGCTCAAATTTTCCATTCGATTGATGACGAGCTGTAATAATATTATACTTTTTTGAATTCATGTGGAACTAATAAAGAAAATTTCCAACGTTACGGTTACAGGGCGATTGACTTTTGCCGTGGTAGGGAATTCTATGTATACCTTCCACATCGACACACATTATCATGGATACGAGAATGATTGTACTTAATTAATCTGATTCTACAAAAAGTAGTGATATCCCCATAAAAAGCACCTCTGGTGCAAAAACCTTTCACCTAGTTATATAAATGTGATAGTCACCCATAAAAAATACATTTTCATGCCAAGAAAACATTATACAGTTATTATTTTATAAAAAAAAAGATTTGGAATCAGATGCTATTGCCTAGTACCGATATCACGTTGACTATTAGGCTTTTCATAGCACGGTACATATTGACAGCCTTTCTGAAAACAGAAAACATAAAAAAAAAAAATTAGAAAAAATTTGGAGGTAGTGGTACTAGGCGGGCCTTTTCTAGATAAGTACAAGGAAACTGCGATTGAACCATGTCAATAATCCTAATATAGTGATACGAAATACTGGCCCGCCTAGTACCACGTACTCCAAATTTTTTCTAATTTTTTTTTTTATGTTTTCTGTCTTCAGGAAGGCTGTCAATATGTACCGTGTTATGAAAAGCCTAATAGTCAACGTGATATCGGTACTAGGCAATAGCATCTGATTCCAAATCTTTTTTTTTATAAAATAATAACTGTATAATGTTTTCTTGGCATGAAAATGTATTTTTTATGGGTGACTATCACATTTATATAACTAGGCGAAAGGTTTTTGCACCAGAGGTGCTTTTTATGGGGATAACGTATACACAAACACTTATATACGATGCATACACAGATGGACCCTTTGCGTTCGAAGATCTGTCCTGAGATAAGAAATAATACTGAAATAATAAGAGGATATTATAATGTATCTTAATTAACATATCCATTTCTTACCATATTTTTTACTAAATATTAAATCATATTATGTAACCAATTATGTCATACAGTTATATATCACATTATATACTCTTATGATTTCGACAAATGCTAACATTAGAATTATATACATATATTACATTATAATAATACTAATTAAAGATTATCTCTTTATAATATTTTTACTATCAATTCGATACTATAGGAATACCTATAATCAATTATATTCGCATCACGAATACCTATCAACCCATATTTTGATATTCAATATATCTTCATAATTATCCTATAATCAAGAGAATATCGTACAACAAATAATTATTGGTAAACCCAATACGATTAAATCTATTCTATTCTATTCTAAGAACGTATGTAACAACTCAAAAACTCAACCCGGATCCTGTCAGAAAGGGGAGGAACTTTTCAGAGATCCTCCAGTAACCACCTGTTCTCTGGCCAGTGCGGCTTGGGTATATATATAGACTGTAACGAGCAATTTTCCTACCGGGGGAAAACAGTAGTTAAATAAATCCCGTACAAAGAACACCCACACGAGCCTTAATTCTATCTCCGCGAACAAAACAACTCACAGAGACGGTAGGTTGGGCGCCAGGCACCCTAAGGTGCCAGGTAAGATAAGACGGAACGAAACGCAGGTGACCGGCTAGTTCGGCGGAGAGGGGAACGCGGGGGCGAAGAATTGACACACTCTGATGTAATAGATTTAACGCACCTAGGCTGTATTTGACGTGGCAACGATACTTTACAAAATAAAGAAAAAGAAAATCCCAATCGGTAAGGTAATACAAAAATAATAAAAATAAATGCAGAACTATAATCTCGGTACCTAAAGCTAGTCCACACACGCAAAAGTAAGAATAAAAAAAAGGTATCGTCACCCGGCGGGATCGAACTCAAGATCGGTAGAGCGATCGAGTACGACCAACGTGTGTAGGCCGGGTGATACGCGGTACGGCAGGATCTGAAAGCAGGGCTAGCGAGCCGGGTAGTACAGCTTCGCTAGGCTGGTTGCACGGCACGAGACGGTAGGGAGTGGGAGCACGCACACACGTCACAGGCTCGGCTGACGCGGCCACACTACCAGGCAGCACGTCGCCGATGACAGTCGCTCAGTCCACTCGTACGCACACACACACACACGCAACGACTGGCACCCAGAGACGATGAGTCTTAGGTGACAGCACGTTGTCCCCAAGGCAAGGGAGCAAGGAGGTGGTGGCAAAATACCCAAAGCTATGCACAATATTATAAAACTACTAAGTGTCGGGCCTAGATAACCCGGTGTCACACAGTACACCGAATAAACTCAGATTCGCAGCAAGGAATAAAGATACGCACAGAGCGGGTGATCTAGGCCTTAAGCCGAAGCCTACCTTGCTCTCGTAGCAGCTGATCCTCCGGGACGGCACTCGACTAGACGGCACGGGACGGCAGCTCAGCTGATTCACTCCCGCAGACACTCTCACACACGCACTCCGAACAACTAAGGCTAACTTAATCTACGCTAACTGAAAATAAACTAACTTAAAGTGACGCAAAAGAAATGCAAAAGAAAACTAAGAAAACGTAAGCGAAAGCAAGAAACAAAAAAAAAACAAGAAAAGGTAGCGAGAAGCGGTAATAACAGAAGCAAAAGAGAGCGGTACGAAAAAGACGTAGGCTGTCTATTAACGAGGATCTCAAGATGGCGATTTCCGCTGATAACGGCCGATACATGGACATAGGAATACTAGGGACGGAGTGTTTCGCCAAGGGGGGGAAGCCAGTGCGGGGAGGGTGCCGAGGTAAAGTGTGCCCACTTTTGATTGGCTGCAAGTCTGCGCAAGCGTAGTGTCCAAAGACTGACACGCAGAGAGAGACTGAACAATGCAATACTTTCGTAAAACGCGGTACTGAGCATGCGTATTCCCAAAAGTGGGCACACTATCATGGCGGACCCCCCCTCATTCTGGCTTCCATCCCTCGCCTATCCATCAAGCTTACGCTCCGTCCCTAGTATTCCTATGTCCATGGGCCGATATCAGCCGGTGTCGCCCTCGTTGCGGGGAGGTATTTCCGCCGCGCTCGCCGATTTCGCCATACCTTGGCGAAGTGACGTCACGTGGGCGATTTTCGGCCGACCGGAGAGGAATTAATTGAGCGTGGCGAGATGGCGTGAGCAGAGCTAGGCGGCTAAGGCTGGGAGGTGCAGCCCTCTCTCCTGGTCGGCTGGCTGGCGAAGCTGAGTAGATGCCAAGGTACAGGTACTTTCAACGAGGTTAGCAGACGACCCTCCCCGTTGCTGCTCGTCCCTCGGTGTCCCTCGTTGTCCCTCGTTGTCCCGCGTCGAATTCACCTGCTGACAAGGACTTAGAGCAGACAACGGTAACACTACGAGGAATGGCTTGCCTTGGGAAAAAGTTAGGGACAGCACTAAAACATAGAGAACACCTCGGTCGTTCCTATCGGGAGGGAAAGACGTAGGTCAGTGGTGGACGTAAAATCCACCACGTTACAAGACTAAAAATAATATGTGACCCACCATATTGTCGGTCAGAATTCCTAGAACATATTCATTTATCTTTAATTAATTAATAATCTTTTATTTCAATATAATTATATCCATTAACTGAAACCCTATGTATTCATATGATATTATTCATTATATTCATTAACATTAATACTTTACACTCATACAAATATATTCGTAATACTCATACAATTATATTCGTAACACTCATACAATTATATTCGTAATACTCATACGATTATATTCATAATATTCATATAATTATATTCATTGACTAAAATATACTATACATCTATATATATATATTCATAATAACTAAAACTCTATGTATTCATATATTAATTATATTCATGTAATCGGACGATTTTCACTGAAAGAGCCCCTAGAGTCATAAAAGTTTAGTATACGAAACAACCACGTAGAAATACCAAGAACAAAGGAAACACGAAGCCCCAGGTATAAAAAGACTGTACGAATTTGCAACCGTTTCCGGACACAACAAATAAAACGTATTGACCAGGAAGCTTATCTGATAATAAAAGACGGATTGCACGCCAAATGTTAGAGAGCTAGAAATCTTCTTCATGAACACGTGCCGACATAAGATGGAAGGAAGGATCCGCCTAGGCACAGATGCATTTCCAAGAATCACATGCATACACCATCACATCCAGAGGAAAGGGACTGCGCTACTCACATACTCCCGAATCTCACACATGAGACCAAACCAATCATAGATGAAGAAAACCCCCACGTAACTAGCGTGCCCCACCCTGAGAATTGTCACCGTATGTGGTGCCCCAATTAACCCCCTCACCCCCGAACATTAGCATATAAATCCCACCAAATGCTAGGCTCGCTCTCACTTCGTGGTTTGGAATTGTAACACTTTAATCTCACTTCGTTGATTGGACTTGTACATATCTTACTTAAACTCACTTTGTGGTTTGGTATTAAAAATATCTTACGCTCATTTTGTGGCTTAGAATATATTAATCTCAGTTCGAGGTTTGAAATCTACATATCTTAAATTCAGTTCGAGCATTTGCTCTCAGATAGATTCGAGTGTATCTCTTAATAATCAACTTTTCATACTTAGAACAATCAGCGATAATCATTTTTATTATAATACAAGTTTTGAGAATATTGACACCATAATTCAATATTAGAGTCGATTAAAGAACAGTGAAAATCATTCGATAATAATAACAGTTATACGTTCAGTGAATAAACTAATTATAAAGAGTGAATACTAAATCTTATCGCATTCATTTAAATATTCAAATATCACCCATCACCTCCAACCATCAACAACAATCAACAGTCCAGAGAAGCCTAAGGCAGAGACTCAAATCAACTCAAAGGTAAGAATAATTTATATTAATTAAAGGATAAATAATCCTTTCTCGAAATCCTAAAATCATTCAATCAAATCTAAGTAAATATCCAACACGAAGGTAACGATAGAATCTTTAAAATAAAGTCCATTAAAAGCAGTTAGACGAAAGCTAGCAAGTTAGACGGAAGTAGCAGGAAAATTAAAAGAGAATAACGACGAAATTCTTTATCAAATAACACTAGATTAATCCGATCCATTGTATTTCAATACTTAATCGATACGATGAGCCCACTTAACTACTGAGTGAACGTCTAGGTTGGTCATAGTGATAATTCAAGTAGCCGTACTTCGATTAGCTGCTAGGGTTTTTCACCAACGTCCATTCCGACGTCACAAATATAACAGCGGTGGTAGAAGGAGAAGCATGAAAATGCATGATATTAGCGCGCGGTGACATTTCACGGGCGTTCTGAGAACTAATTTAGTGGAATATAATGGCCACTCCCAGTCGTTGACGATCGCTAATTACCACAAATTTGTAGAATACAACTGTGGCCTACATCGTTGTCGATATCAAAGATGTTTTGCGATTCTCGTGTTCGGAATTTCTCACAGAATCAGGCTCAGGCATCCGATTTTGCATTTTCGATGCATAGGCTTTGATATAAGTCGAAATAAGTGGCACGGCCACACTTTGCGACAGGAAAAAAAAAAAAAAACAACAACAATTTTATTTCATTTTATATTCGCTCGATCCCATTCCTCCTCAAACATCGGCTGTCAAAAGGACAATCCGATTGATACCCTCGTTTCGGAGATATTTGAGTAATTAGATGGATCGGTCAAAATCGCCTGGATCCCCCTCTTAAGATATGTAGATTTTCAAACCTCAAACGGAGATTAAGATATTCTAAACCACAAAATGAGCGTAAGATATTTACAATTCCAAACCACGAAGTGAGTGTAAGATATTTACAATGCCTAACCACGAAGTGAGAGTAAGATATTTACAATGCCTAATCACGAAGTGAGAGCGAGCCCAACATTTGGTGGGGTTTATATGTTAATATTCGGGGGTGCGGGGGTTAATTAGAGCACCACATACGGTGACTTTTCAGGGTGGGGCACGCTGGTTACGTGGGGGTTTTCTTCATCTATGATTGGTTTGGTTTCATGTGTGAGATTCGGGAGTGTGCGAGTAAGCGCAGTCCCTTTCCTCTGGATGTGATGGTGTATGCATGTAATTCTTGGAAATACATCCTTCCTTAGGCGCATCCTTCCTTCCATCTTACGTCGGCACGTGTTCATGAAGAAGATTCCTACACGGAAAGAAATCTGTTGCGAATATCGCATGGGGCGCTATTGCTACTTTCGCTTTCGAGTGTTCCATGCGAAAAAGGTGCGAGAAAATTGCCATTATCGCATGATAACCATGCTGCTTTAGTATGAAAGTGTCCCATGCGAGAAAGGCATGCAGCGATGCGATTATCGCACGAGACTAATGCGCTTAATGCACGGTTACCTCCGTATTATATAAACGCAAGGAGGTCCATGCGAAAAGAGTATGGGTTCCGAGCGTTTCGAAGATTTATCAACTGCGCATGCTCGCGCGGCAACTTATAGGCGATACGTGGGCGCAAGCGGCAATATATAACCTCTCTTACGATTACGGTGTTAATTGTGACGTATATTATAGCTGTACGGTCTTGTCGTCTGATATGGTCTGGAAAAATTCGTGTCAAACAGTTGATAATTATTTTTTGATTGATTTCAAGAAGATCATAAGCAGGAGACTGTAACGCGCGCTCACATATCGTCTATATAGGTTTCCGCGCGCATGCGCAGTCCGTAAATCTTCTAAACGCTCGGAACCCATACTCTTTTCGCATGGACCTCCTTGCGTTTATAGTACGGAGGTAACCATGCGTTAAGCGCATTGATCTCGTGCGATAATCGTATCGCTGCATGCCTTTCTCGCATGGGATACTTTCATACTGGGTGCTTTCCATTTACATGACTTTGGTGTCAACTCGTGTCAACTCGTGTCGACTCTCGAAAACGAATAAATGGAACATCGTTCAACTTGCATAAACTCACCATTCTAGCAGAGTCTTCCCGAGTCGACTTGTGTCGCCGACACACGGCGACACAAATCAAATGGAAAGCACTTTAGGCGACACAAGTCGACTTGTGTCGACTTTAGTCAGTAAATGGAAAGCACCCATGCTGGAGTAGCATAAATCAATACGATTTTAGTATAGCACGCCCATTGCTTGTTTCGCATGGTATGTACATTCCCATGCGATATTCGCAACAGATTTCTTTCCGTGTAGGTCTCTAACATTTGGCGTGCGAACCGTCTTTTATTATTCAATAAGCTTTCTGGCCAATACATTTTATTTGTTGTGGCAGGAAACGGTTGCAGATTCGTACAGTCTTTTTATACCTGGGGCTTCGTGTTTGCTTTGCTCTTGGTATTTTTACGTGGTTGTTTCGTATACTAAACTTTTATGACTCTAGGGGCTCTTTCAGTGAAAATTATCCGATTACATGAATATAATTAATATATGAATACATAGAGTTTTAGTTATTATGGATATAGTTATATGAATATATAGATATATAGTATTTTAGTTAATGGATATAATTATATGAATTGTAACATTGCATGTTACAAACTGCTCCTCGCCCCTAAGAGAAACCTTATTTAAAACGGGGGATCGCTAGTGTGAATGAAGTATGGTTGAGTAGGATGACCCCGAGGTCCGAATTAATTCCGAGAGGCGACCGTGACCGACTTAGATCACGAAATAGACTATTTATTCTTTTGTTTTTTTTTTCACTTTTCTCTGGCATGTGGGCACCGAGGCATTATTTGTTGGAAAAGACCGGACGACCACGACAGATACCGACGCACGTCTACAGCTCGATGCACCGAGGGCGTGAATTTTCAACAAGTCGCCACCGAAGCTCGTGAGGTTAGCAAGGGCCCTGCTAACTCACCAACCAGCCGAGGATGCGGGAGAGTGTCCACGACACTCTTCAACGAGGGATTAAGGTGGTGGATGAGATTCCCGCCACCGAAAAGAATCTACAACCCGCATTCCTCGGCCTAGAAGAGCTAAAATCACCGTGGTGGCCATTCAAATAATTCGCGCCGCGGATCGAGCGCCACCCCATGACGTCACAGCGTGGTCGATACAATAATCGATAATTGCGGGACTAACGAGGTCCTTGCGCATCGGCACGACGCCGGTGGTCTCACTCTGCGTCAGGCTATCGTTAGGAACACGTGTGTGTCATACCTTTTGAGATCGCACTGAGTTTCCTTATCTTTTTGTTGAGTCGAGTCCCTTCTACCCGTTGGGTTACCTTATTTAGAGATTTTTGATTTGAGGATTCTTTTTGGGTTGTGTGTGTGAGTGACTATCCCCGAGGGGATCCAGATGGATTTTGAGAGGGAGAACCTCCTCTTCCTCAGGTGGCTGGAGAACGGTAAGCACTAAGCAATGTTACCCGTTGGATAATTTGAATCCAGCAACGGCCTCCTGCCGCGTGCTTGTTCACAGCCACGAGGCTATTTTACGAATTTGGGATCAAATTAAGCCGGATTCCGGGTGAAAGCCGTCACCAGTGTCCCATGCCATTGTTTTGAGTTCGAGTCTCGCGTTAATAGAGTTAATTATTGAGTAATTATTGAATTAAGAAATTTTGTACGATTCGCCCACGAGGGCAAGTGAGACAGTCGGTCACTGCCGCGCTCTCTCCCTCCTGCGAGGTAAGCTTCGTACCGAGGCCGAGCCTCGTGTATTGTTAAGAGATTTCGAGTCATAAATAGAAAATCGACGTTAGTCGAAGTTTGTAAATTATTTGGTTGTTTATTTCGCAGAGTTAGGTTAAGTTAGATTTAGGTGATTTAGTCAATTTGTTAAGTTTGTGCCGCCAGCAAATAAATAATCTAAATTCTTTTCCGCGGAATTGATTATTTGGTTAATTAGAAATAATTCTGGGCCGCAGGCCTCTTTAATTCATTATTAGTAGCTGTAGCTGACTTACTATTAATTGTCATAACCGCTGTTATTTGTTACTGCATTGTTCGGATTTAGTTTATTGTCTCCCGAGGACTTTATTTGGCGAGTCATTTCTTAATTTTCTTTCCTTTCTGTTATTGCCACCCTACGTGGGAGCGTTTATTTAATTCTGTTCATTTATAAGACTCGTCAAATGTAGCCAGGCCGCCTATACACGGCCTGTAACCGATTTATACCCGAGGGGAAGTGCCCCGGGTACACCGTATTTTGTTACATTTTTCATATTTTTCATAGTCTATTTTTTTTGGAATAAATGCACGTTTTTGTCTATTGCCATTTAATTACTCGAGTAATTACTTCATTCGCTGATCCCTCAAGTTAATCCCGACCCCTCTCCGCGGTACTGCAGCTAGCCGCCGCATTATCAAGATTCGCGGCAGCGAATCGCCGAGTTCCCCCCCCTCCGACAGTAAAAACTTGGCGCGCCAGCCACGAAACATTTACCCGAGCCAGCTCTTGTTCTTGTAAAAAATCTGTCATATCTTTTGAACCGCTGATTATTTCCTAATAAAATTTATATGGGCGTAAGGA
Source organism: Rhogogaster chlorosoma (assembly GCA_944452935.1). Classification (NCBI taxonomy): domain Eukaryota; kingdom Metazoa; phylum Arthropoda; class Insecta; order Hymenoptera; family Tenthredinidae; genus Rhogogaster; species Rhogogaster chlorosoma. The sequence goes on from OX101802.1 coordinate 19,696,111, forward strand.
CCTCGCCATTTGACCTTGCTCGCGAAATTTCGACAAAATCTACCGCGTGGTTCCTGAGATATTGACCGTCGAAGTTGATCGAAAAACACAATCTTCTTCTCCTTCTTCTCCTTCTTCTCCTTCTTCTCCTTCTTCGTTGCAGACGTTCTTCTTGGGACCACGATATCTGTCGAACCGTTGCACTTATGAACTTGCCATTTGGAAGGAGTGTTTTCGTCACCGAAATCTCGCCCCCTATTGTTTTTGAGCAATAATTGACCACGCATAACTGAGTTATTAATAATATTAATTATTTTAGAAAATGCGCATGCGCAGAATTATTGATTGATGCCTGATTTACAAAATGCGCATGCGCAGCAGCAAATCGCGGCCGCGTGCCAGTATGATTATAATATAATATTATTATATTATTATAGTATTATTTATAATCATATATCATTTATCATTGTCATTATTATTGTCATTATTATTGATGCGTCACGTCTATTCGTGCTCCCCAAAAAAATGTGTACTCAGTAATGTGTCCGCACCGCAGTTTTCGGTGTCCAGGTCCTTCGCTCCGTAGTTTTCGGTATCCAGGTCCTTCGCTCCGTAGTTTTCGGTATCCAGGTCCTTCGCTCCGTAGTTTTCGGTATCCAGGTCCTTCGCTTCGTAGTTTTCGGTATCCAGGTCCTTCGCTCCGTAGTTTTTGGTATTCAGGTCCTCCGCTCCGTAGTTTTCGGTGTCCATGTCTTTCGCTCCGTAGTTTTCAATGTCCAGGTCTTTTGTTCCATAGTTTGCGGTGTCCAGATCCTCCGCTCCGTAGTTTCTAGTGTCCAGGTCCTCCGCTCCGTAGTTTTCGGTGTTTAATTTAACTTCATCAATTCAAAACTCAATCTTTATACTCATAAATTTTTAGAAGCTTGTCTGTTTTCTTGCAACAAAATTGAAATATTATTGTACATATACGCATATAACATATTATACATTCCAAATCAGTTTAATCGTTTGTATAGCTGTTGAAATAAAAGGCATGTCTCTACTAAAGATTATTCAAAATAATAACGTGTAATTATGTTGGTAATGAAGTATTATATCATATCATAGTAAAAGGTAAATCATTTTTTTTAATTTTCAAAGTCGTTCATTCACATGTTTATAAATTTACAGCTTACAGTTCTGTCTATAAACATTATTATTATACAAAATTGGTCCACACGTCTTTTATTCAAACTTAACAGGGAAATGGTTACAAAGCGTCGAAAAATAGGAAAGAAATGAAATTTTCAATTAGAAAATTATTGGAAATTTTTTTTTTCTTTTATATAATTGAAGAACCAATTTTATAGAAATTAGTGTACGAAAAAAATTTTTTTACACCTATTTATTTGAGAAATAAAACAAAAAATTCTTATATGTATTTTGAATAGGAAAGGGGACCCCTCCCTGCGACAGCTCAATTTTTTAGATATCGAGCTGAAATTCTGAAGGAATTTTTTTCCGTGACAACGAAATTTTTGAAATACATTTATTCGGGAAAAAATGGTCTTCTGACACAGTCTGATGTATATATTTTTTAGATCAACTTGAAAAATATTGTAGAATCTCATAAAGGTCTGTTTAAATTGGACATTGTTATTTTACGTAAGAGTTTCACGATCAAACAATTGTAGAACATTTGCCGTATTCTATGTACCTACGACATCTAAATATGTTGCACTGTCTAGATAAAATGGGATCATGGGCAGCATAAACTATGATCGGAACAAGCTATTGTATTATTCTCAAAATAAGATTTCTTGGCCGAATAAAATAGCTCGTATCTTTAGCGCAATATAAAGTCATATATGGTCAAAACTCATATATAATTTTATATAATTATATTAAAAAAAGAAATTTTTCCGGTACCTATACCTATGGAAAATGTTGATTCTTACAAATTTTATTTCTCTCAGTGTGGGCCACAACATATCTTTTAGAACTTCTTCAATATTCTCACATAAAGTACGGTTTTACAAGCAATTTATGGAAATGAGAAATTGCTGCACTTTATGCTTATAATTTAAAAATTTTGAACTGTAAGGAAAGCAGAGACATTCCTTGCGAAAAATGACATGCGTTGAGGAGGTGTATGCGTTCCAGTGATATGTAGTTGCATACAATTGCAGTGTATGTTCAATCTATAGGAATGGAATAGGTTACGGTGGAGGTTCAATCAATAAAGTTACTGGACTATATTTATGACATTTTTAGTTGAATATATTTATTATTCATTATGGTTGTTGATTTATTATTACATAATTACATAAAAATTGTCAATGACGAGCCACGCCCCCTCCCGCCCGACCCGCCGCCTCGTCCGCCTCTCCCGCCGCCGCCGCCGCGTCGCCCGCGGTAGCCGCCGCGACCGCCGCGCCAGCCGCGCCTGTTCTGCCCGCGTCCGCGGATCCTACGAATTATTTCCAATTTGGTTTATCGGATCGTGTCTCGTGATAGAGAAATCTTTATATGCTTGGAAATTGTTTTTTTTTTTTTTTTTTACACATGTGAAATATTTAACTATTATTAATCTAAGCAGCTCGTGAGGGTATATGCGTATTTGAAAATAATTATCGTGGTTCAAAATTCTTCATCGAGAGACACCATATGAGAAAGAAAATTAGTAATAATGCTTTGGATAACTGATGAAACGACTAAGAAAAAATTATCTTACAAATAATCAAAAAACCACATGTGTCATGAGTGAGAAAAGTACAGTGATTCGGCGCGGTTTGAAGGAATCGGAGATTTTTCGTTGTGTCTGAATTTAAGTGTTGCGGTATAAACTCAAGATTTAGAGGGCGTATAAGCGAATTTTTTTTTTTTAATAACGAACACCCAAATGTGTGACGCTGCTTGGCGAAATACATCTCGGGATTTGATTGAGTTGGTTCGATATTGTGATTGTGTTGAAATAGGTGCGCTGAATATACGCGTCGGTAAAATTCTGTAAAATACGTACGATTTGTTGGTCGATCGGCTGCGGCTGCACGGCTGGCGGCGGTGGTGCTACCGCGGGTACCGGCAGTGGTTCTGCGGGTGGAGCCGGTGGTTCTGCGGGTGGATTTGGATGCACCACCCGCATGTCCTCATCGGGCATATGAGCGGATCCACGTCACTTCACTCAAAAAAAACCGTCAAGTCACGGATTTTTGCGCCATTCAATACATCTGTAGTACTATGGAAAAAAAAAGTACAATTTGGAGGATTTTGAAAAATTCTCAAAAATGGCGGAGTTAGAGGCATGTGAATTTTTGTGCACCACTTTGTTTGAAAATTCATATCTCCGAAAGTGTTCATCGGAGCGGAAAGATCTTTGGATCGTTTTGTTCGTAAAAGAATGCACTTTTATACAAAAAATCATATTTTCAAAAAAAAAATTCTTTCAATATTTTTTTGGCGTTTTAATTTTTGATTTCGCTGCCATTTCTAAAGGGCTTATAGAAATTCATGGAGATAATTTTTTTTGGATACCTGAATCCTTCCCCTTCAATCCTAAAAAAAAAAATTTATGGAGAAAATACCTGGGCAGGAGATAGAAAATAAAACGTGTCGTCGCGCGTCACCGCGCGCGCGCCGATCCACGTCCGCGCTACTCCGGCAAGCTCGTTGTATTGCGTAGTCAAGTTAAATTTCATTTAATGCTCTTCTACTTACCCAGGTTATCCATTCTCCGAAAATAGTCTTGTAATTACCTGAGCCCTTCCGTATCCGTCTGTGGTCATATTTTCTCGGAGTTATACCTGTGCCTGTGTATTACCTATATCGGTTCTGAAAATTCCAGTACGGTTATGGTTCGTTGAACACACCTGTGCTGGAATTATATTTGATTCCATTTCACTTGGTTTGTGTTATATATAACTGATGGATCTTGTGCAATATTTTGGTGGCTCTGAAAAGGGCCGATGTTTTTCACGGTGGTTTGTTGGATGACATTTACTAGGAAACCTCTGTTTAAAATTAATTCATAATTTTCATCGTATCAAATTTTTCTGAGGCGGAAAATAATTTTGTTCTGACGAGTTTATGAGATATTGGAATGACCGCATGCAATTTCAAAGTGCCACGAACTGTCAATGCTTTATCGAATCGATTTTGTAAAATAGATTCTTCCGCTTGATGTTCTGCAGACGTACAGTACGCAAAAGATATACTTCGAAAATAAGAACATGCCCAAGTATATAGATCCAGCGGTGTTTGAATAGGATCGGAATTGCCAATCAGTTGTAAACTCGCGATATGCGGACAATAAGTGTCATCCACCGAATTATCGCGAAAAACATCTGCTCAAGATCCATCAGTCATATAGCACAAGCCGAGTGAAATGGAATCAAACTTAATTCCAGCACAGGTATGTTGAACGAACCATAACCGTACCTGGAATTTTCAGAACAGGCATATATATTATATATACACGTATACAATTGTATAACTCCGAGAAAACATGACCAGTAGACGGATACGGAAGGGCTAAGGTGGTAAAATAACCATTTTCGGAGAATGAATAACCTGGGTAAGTAAAGAAGCATCATATGACATCTCCACTACGTAACACAGCGAGCTTGCGGGAGTAGCGCGGACGTGGATTAGCGCGCGCGGTGACGCGCGACGACACGTTTTATTTTCTATCTCCTGCCCAGGTATTTTCTCCATAAATTTTTTTTTCAGGATTGAAGGGGAAGGATTCAGGTATCCAAAAAAAATTATCTCCATGAATTTCTGTAAGCCCTTTAGAAATGGCAGCGAAATCAAAAATTAAAACGCCAAAAAAATATTGAAAGAATTTTTTTTTTTGAAAATTTGATTTTTTTTTATAAAAGTGCATTCTTTTACGAACAAAACGATCCAAGGATCTTTCCGCTCCGATGAACACTTTCGGAGATATGAATTTTCAAACAAAGTGGTGCACAAAAATTCACATGCCTCTAACTCCGCCATTTTTGAGAATTTTTCAAAATCCTCCAAATTGTACTTTTTTTTCCATAGTACTACAGATGTATTGAATGGCGCAAAAATCCGTGACTTGACGGTTTTTTTTGAGTGAAGTGACGTGGATCCGCTCATATGCTGCCCGGGTGGTGGATCCATCTCCATGTCGTTGTTGTCGGCCATATTATTATTAATGGTCACTTCGAGGACGTCGTCGGAGTTGTCTATTGTTTATTTCAGAAGATTGGAATAAAAGAATCGTATTAAGTGAATGTCGTGATTATGAATTACACCATCATTCAAGAATGGTGATTGTGATACACTATATAGAAATGTATTACAGTTGAAGCACATTGAGTACAACCGAATTATTCGATTCGTGAATAATATAGTTCTGTTATAAATAATCTACTGTATTATGAACTCAATATTGTACAGATAAAACATCAGATTCATTTTAAGAACTTGATGGTTTATTAGCACTAGCATGTTTCTGATTATGAGCGAAATGCAATATTATTACTATATATTCCGCGATATATAATCAATCAGTGTTATTCAGTTGGATCGGTTTGTAGGTATTATCATTTTTAGTGATTGAGCTTAATCTATGCTTCAATTAAGTTATAAAATCATCAAGTAGTTTCTATCGAGAAAATATCCGTACATTGCATATTAATGAGTAATAAATGAAATAAATAGTTTGTACTCGCCAGACATGTAGGCTCTTTGAGTCGTACTGTGCGATTGAGCTGTAGGCTGAGGTGACCGTAGATAGAAAGAGAAGGATTCGGGTCACACAGATGGGTATTCAAATATGTGTATTTTTAAAAAAGCCACAGGTTGACACGCATATTCGAAAATACAACAAGGAATGTCTATCCTTGTTTTCAATATTGGGTAGAATGAGACACAATGATATGACTATCTGTTATTCAGTCTATGGGTTTAGTCTATAGCTTAAAAGTCAGTATCGGCTTTAGAGGGAGGGCAATCCGAGCGAACCGCTGCGGTGCTAGGACCAAGGGGGTGCCGCGCGTGCGGATTTATCAGTTAATCAGCGAGTTGCGGGCGAAATCCTAGTTAATAATAAGATATAGTGGGCGATGGAGAATATTTCGCCCGGGGCGCCCGGATGGCTAAGGCCGGCGCTGGCTTCAGTTGTCGTCCTTTGCAAAGTTAGATAGGACTGTGTTCTTATAGGTTGACCATTTACCAATAGGAATTTTATGTATTCTGCCACAATTTGAAGACATCGCTATAGGCATCTCACATTCGTGAAGAATAAGACTTACGTACTTGAAGTATAATAACACTTTGCTGCGTAGATCGAAAAATCGATACAGTTGTTTGACGAGTGGACGTTGTTCTTTATATGTATTGTGAATCAACATAATATAATAATTGATAATAGTAGCTTGCAATAATTCAATCATTATACATTGTTAATGTACTGTTACAAAGGGTGCGTCCACCCCTTGTATTGCTTTATATCCATTCATTTCATAGCCACTCGAATTCCCATGTACTAAACAACACAGTAATAATCATCGAGTATCTCTTTGCAAAACAACTAAACGATGTATCTAGCGATAGCCAATTTATAAACAGTCTGGTCTCAGATAGTGATGGAAATGAAATGAAAAAAATCGACTTTCGATTATTCGATTAATTGTAATAGTTACGATTACAAAGATCGATTAACCGTTATTAAAAGTCGACTTTAATCGATTTTTTTCAATTAATTTACAATTTACACAAATCATTGCAGATTCTATCTTATATTGCAATAATTTATGAAAATTTAAGACTTATATGTTTACTAGTTGACCCAGCCAGGCTTTGCTATGTCTTAGTTTAAATATATAAATAAAAAACCTCAATGAAATTAAAAATTTGATAGTGTAAATTATAGCTTTTTTTATAAGCTATAATATACTTTTTATATAATTGAAATATAATGAATAATTAAAAGGTTATTTAAAGACGAAGACGTAAAAGTAAATATTTTTTATTTTCTTCTCAATTTTTAAAGATGGTAAAAAATTAGAAAAAACAAACATAGGAACAAGTTAGATACTGATAATTAAAGAGAATTACATTAACTTTACGATACAATTGACAGAATTTGGTTATCACGTATAGTTTTAGAGTAATATAAGAAAATCTCCAGAAATTCGCATTTTTATGGAACTGAAATCTTTTTTCAAACACCCACAACTTTTGAACGTATGAACCGGTTTGGCTCAAATTTGAACTTGAACTCTGTTTTTGTTCAAAGGATAAGTGTGCAAAGTTTCATAACAATCTATTGAGAATTACGGGAGTAATCGTGATGACAATGCCGTTTATATAACTTATGAAATACATAAACTTAATATATAAACTAATAATCAATGTATTATAATATATAAATACATAAACTTTCGAGTTGACGCTATTTTTCGGCATAACTAGATAACATAAAACATATTATAGCGAAATTATCGGGAAATTCCGACATCAGTACCTCTGCAACAGTCCGATTTATGAAGAAATTCACCTAATAATACTTAAATAATATGTTATCACACAGTAAATTGTTACTATTATGGAAAAATTATGAAAACCATAATTCATCACTCACAGATCTCAAAAATACTAACATATTTAAATGTTTTGGCGATAACCGGCTTCGTTTTTGAGATGCAATTATTCCAGCATGGGAAAATAATCGTTCGCAGGGAACTGACGTAGCCATGATTGACAAATATTTTTTAGCGACGTTCCACATGTGAGGATATTCAGCTTTCATACTTTGCCAAACAATAAAAGGATTCGGATCAGCTTTACGTTCTACACTCGGACGATTTAGATATTGTCGCAGTTGAATCGGATGACCACCAGCTTCATCAGTATCACTCAACTGATTTTCAATTCGAATCTCGTTATCCAAATAATTCCATATATCATCATCTTCTCTAGTTTCTACTGTATTCGTTTCACTGCTCCATAATATCGCCGAATCCTTATCAGCAGATTTCGACAATTGGATTTCTCGACGTATCAATTTACCAGCATGGGTTACTGCACGAGCACAACCTCTGATACACTGAAAAGCTTTTTTTTTTGTATCTTGGATCGAGAAGAGTCGCCAAAGCATACGCCTCAATCTCTTCAATCTTCGAAAATTTGTTATTTATCTCCATTATTAGTTTTTCTTTGAGATTATAACTAATAGGAGTACTAGCATTAAAATTTTGAGCCAAATTTAAGATGCCTTTAACAATCGGGATACATTTACTTATCGTCACACATTTCTCAGCGCTTACTTTTCGAGTGACTCGATTTAAAATTTTCAAAAGGTCTCGCACTTCAGTTAAAGCTTCTAGTTCCTCGACACTCAGCATGCTTGGAGGTTTAGCACGCGAGCTTTTATCTCTCTGAACTTGGAATAGCACTCTACTGACAGGATCGGCAAGCTGCAGAAATCGCTCAAGCATGTCATAGCATGAGTTCCAACGAGTTTTTACTTCATGTGTTTTAGGCTTATCTTGTTGTTGAATTTTTTTAATTCAGTGGACGCTACTTCGCTTGTACGAAAAAATCGAACAATACGCTTAATTTTTAGCAAAAGTACGCGTAACGAAGAATTTTTATCATTTGACGAATAATTATTATTATTATCGTCATCATCATCTTCCACATCATCTTCATTTTCAGGGAACTCAGTTGACGTATTATTAGTAGATTCTGATGGTGGTTTTGTGATATTAATTTCAATCAGACGTTGAGCAATGTTATTAAGGATGTGCCCAAAGCAAGAAATATGTTTGCTTTCGCCAAATTCTTGTTTTACGGCACCTTGAATATTAGCTCCACTATCTGTCACTATAGCAGATATTTTATCATCTGTAATACCCCAATCATTACAAATATCGCGTAATTCATTTCTGATATTAGCTATACTTTTGCGATTTTCCATTAGATAAGCACCAAGTTCGACGGAGACCATCTCAGTACCTTTGAGATAATGGGCTGTCATACCAATATACCCTTGCATAGTGTAATTGTGAGTCCAAATGTCGCTGGTTAAACATATAGAGTCAACATTCGAAATCTCACTCTTCATTTTCATTTTTAATTCATTATATCTACGCTCCATAGATTTAGTAAGTGTTGGCTCACATGGTGGGCGATATAATGGTTGTATTTTTTTGACGAATAATCTAAATCCTTTTTTTTCGGGCGTAGAAAGTGATAAATTATCTTGAATAATCATGTACAGAAGTGCTGATGTTGCTTCTTCATGCCTGTAACCACCAGCTGAGAAAGATGTTGTATTTGTGAAACATTTATCAAGAGGACCGTTAAAAGATGATTCTCGAATCGATAGGATAGAAGAAATTGACGGTGAATTCGACGGTACCAATGCATTCACTGGTACTAATGCATTCGAGTTAGATGATGCCGCCTAAAAACAATAGTTAATAAAGTTAAAATTTGAATATTATACATTTAAGAATAAGTTTCAATGTCAATGAACTTTATAAGTAAATTTTATCTAGATTTTTTTTACTGCATATAATTTTATGTGAAGTGATAAATAATATTTACTAACCTGCTTTTGATGTGGAATCGAATCATCTGAATCATCAAGATCTTGGTTATTTTTGATACTGCTGCTACTGAAGGATCTTTTACGGTCAGAATTTTTCTGTTGTATTTGCATTTTATGAACTGACTCTAAATGATTCCTTAGAGTTGACGTACTGTTTTTGAATTTCAAATCTTTATCGCATATTGTGCAAATAACTTTTTCACCATTACAAGTTTTTTAAAAATAAGTCCATACTACGGTAGGAGCCATTTTGCCTATATATAATCAATATAATCAATATTTATCATACTACAACAATTATAATATCTCTTTTTATACTAATTATGTTTATAAATTTGGTTTTTTGTTATTATTACTTACAGTCATTTTTGAAGTTTTCGTAATTGAAATTATAACCTGACTAACTTATCAGCTGACTGTTGCGACCTCGATCGTACAAAAGTCGAAAGCCCAAAGTCGATTATCGATCGATTTTAATGACGACAGTTCGATTCTGAAAAATCGACTTTTTTTAGTGAAAAATCGATTTTCGATTAAAATCGAAGTCGATTTCACCATCCCTAGTCTCAGACATTAACCGAGACACTTGTATCATCCTGAATATAACCTAATCTGCTTTTACCATTAATTTGTGTCTCCAAGTCTGCTTATTTCGCTCAGGGACTCATAGCTCAATTAAAAGGTAACTCCTAAAGTTACATTTGGTGTCAGGAGTGTGAGATCGTTTCTGAGCCCGATAAGTCGATTTGCCTGGTGCATTTCTTTTGGTTTTTGCCGATTGCTTGTATTCATAAGCTATAAGCTTCCGTTGCCTTATTCTCTAAAAGAATCCTACCTCCCTGAGGAACAAATCTGCTCGTTATGAGCAATCGACGAAACACCCGCCGCCAAGGCTCCCCTGCTGCCACTGCTGCACACACCAACGAAGTACCACGGGCGGAAGAACAGGAGGCCAATCCCATTACCGCCCTGGTCCAACTCCTACAGCAGCAGGCTACTCAACAAGCCGCCCAGCAAGCAGCTCTCTTGGCCGCGCAAGAACGACAACAAGCTGCTCAGGCCGAGCAACAGGCCCTCCTCTTTCAGCTCCTCCAGGATCAGCGGGTGGAGCGAGAACGGTCGGAAGGACGACTGGTGGGAGTTCTGCAAGACCAGCAGCAGTCCTTCACCCAAATCCTTTCCACCCTGAGGGACGACCGACGAGGATCTGGAGACGAGCCCCAGCCTATCCAGCCATTGACGGATCCTATCCCCTCTACCTCATCCTGCCAGCCGACCCAAACTCCCGCTTCTTTAAGGTCTGTGCTTTCAACTTGGGAAACTGCTCCCCCCCATACGCTTGCTTCCATTTCGCCGGTCGAGCGCGACCTGATTGTCCGCGATTCGGGTTTGGTCGATGCTCATTCCCAAGGACCGAACCTCTCATCCTCAAATCTCGTTAACTTAACCTCTACTATCGACAGCAACGCAGACGGTTGTCAAAAACGCTCGAATAATTTAAAACCGCCTACTTTCGAAGGAGATAGGCCCTGGGCCGAATTTGAATGTCAATTCCTAGTAGTCGCGCAACTAAATAATTGGGATTCAGTTACGAAAGCCGGAAACTTAGTAAATTGTCTAAAAGGCTCCGCGGCTAGCGTCCTTTCTACTCTGACCTCGACGGAAATCTTCGATTTTGATAAGATCAGCTCTGCCTTGAGGCTCAGGTTCGGGAACGAGCACCTGACTAAGCTCTTCCTCACCCAATTTAATACTAGACGACAACGGAGGGACGAGGATCTCGCCACCCTCGGACACGACATAGAACGTTTGTCGGGAATAGCTTTACCTTCAAGTGACGAGACGACTCGCGAAACATTAGCTACGGACCGATTTATAAACGCCATAATCGATGCTGAACTGAAACACGCCCTGAGCGTGGCGGGACCCCCTACCCTTCGTCAAGCCGTAATTAAGGCGTTAGAATTAGAGGCTCTGAATAAACAATATTTAGGATCCGGCCGCGTTCGGCAGGTAGAGGCGGTGAAACCGACCCCCGACAAATCTAAAATCGATGAAAAAAGGTCCTCTTCCTTGCGGCAGGAACGGAATTACAATGCGAAGGCCAACCCCAGGAATAATGAAGAATGCCGGTATTGTCGGAAGCGGGGGCACTCACTAGAGCAGTGCTTCGCGCGACAAAGACGAAACCGAGCTAATAATGACCAAAGACATCTTTCCAATCAGCTCTCGTGGAGAGACAACGATCGCGGCGTTAACTTAAATTCTAACCAGGGCCAAAACCTGTATCCTAGACCTAATCAAACTCAGGGTTTTAATCCTGCCCAAGGGGAGAGGATGCTTCCCTTTAATAATTCTAAACAACCGATGGAACACCAGCAAAAAAACTAACTAACGATGATTGCGGGGGGCAGGAATCATCGCCTGTAGCGAGGGAGAATAGCCCTGTTTTACCTGTATTGCCTGTTTTACCTGTATTGCCTGTTTTACCTGTATTGCCTGAATTACCCGTTTTAATTCGAAGTTTGAGGCAGTCCGGTCTCTACGCTCAGGGATCTGTCAACGGTGTTGACTGTCTTTGGGTTGTGGATACCGGAGCTGAGGTGACAGTGGTTCGCTCGGATCTCCTGAAAAATCTTCCTTCTAATAATCATTATGCCACCTTAAAGACCGCGACAGGGGAGACCACCCCTGTTTTACGTGAAGTTTCAGTCCAAATAAACATCGCGGGTCAGATTAGCTCTCCTCATAAAGTCTACGTGGCCGACATTGAGGATGAGGGAATTTTAGGGATAGATTTCTTGAGCGAACATCAGTGCGTCATTTCAACGATAGGGAACTCGCTACATATAGGTCGCCATACGATTCCGCTTTTAACAAATAGGAGCAAAACCCCGAACCCCCCAACTTTTCAACTCGATCAATTGCAAACCTCTAGTGAGATTGAGATTTTAGATTCTTCATCACGAGAGATTTCGGAACAGGTCCCCGATCATTTAAAAGACCTTTTTGAGAGGTCTTCGATAGAGCTAGATTCTCCTTCTAAACATCAATTCTCGTCTCTCCTACGAGACTTTAGCGAATCCTTTGCCAAGACTAGCGGCGACAAAGGGAGGTGTACCCTTGCTCGCCATAAGATAGATGTAGGGGTCAATCTCCCGATTAAACAGCACGCCAGACGGATCCCCTTCAATGGAAAAGAAGAGGTTCAGAAGATGGTAGACGACATGCTCCTCAACGACGTCATCGAGCCATCTTCAGGACCCTGGGCCTCGCCAATCGTTATCGTTCCTAAGAAGGACGGAACGAAAAGATTCTGTATAGACTATAGAAAGCTGAACGAGGTCACCAAGAAAGATTCGTACCCCCTTCCACGGATTGAAGATACCCTAGACATGTTGGCTGGAGCTCAGCGGTATAGCACCATCGACCTGCAGAGTGGTTACTGGCAGGTCGAAATGGATGCTGAGGACAAAGAAAAAACAGCTTTCGTCACTGGATTGGGAGGACTCTGGCAGTTCAAAGTGATGCCCTTCGGATTATGCAACGCTCCAGCCACATTCGAACGGACGATGGAAGTCGCACTGGAAGGATTGACGGGAAAGATCTGCTTGGTGTACCTGGACGACATAATTGTATTTGGCAAAACCTTCCAAGAGGAGCTAATGAACCTAGAAAAGGTTTTCGAGAGGCTTCAACGGACAGGCCTGAAGATGAGCCCCAAGAAGTGCCACCTCCTCCAACAAAAAGTTACTGTTCTTGGACATGTCGTCTCAGCCCAAGGAGTCAGAACGGACCCAGCAAAGATTGAAAAGGTGTGAGATTGGCCCCGACCGTCGAATAGGGAAGATATTCAGAGTTTTATAGGTCTCTGCACATATTATAGGCGCTTCGTTTCAGGCTTTGCCTCAATAGCTAGGCCTCTTCACAATCTCACCGGGTCTACCTCTCTCTTCGAGTGGACCCCGGATTGTGAAGAAGCATTTAATCACTTAAAAACTTGCCTCACTTCTTCTCCAATTCTGGCTTATCCGCAAACCGAAACTTCTTTTATTTTAGATACGGATGCATCTCTGTATGGAATAAGCGGGGTTTTGTCTCAGGTTCAGGAAGGATCGGAGCGGGTGATTAGTTACTTCAGTACGGTTCTAAAAAAACCAGAAAGGAATTATTGCGTTACACGACGAGAACTTTTAGGAATGGTAGAGGCTATAGAGCATTTCAAACATTACTTAGTAGGAAGGAAGTTTTTAATTCGTACAGATCACGCTTCACTTAAATGGTTGCTCTCGTTTAAATCGCCGGAAGGCCAAGTAGCTAGGTGGATCGAAAGGTTAGGGCGGTACGACTTCGAGGTTCAACACCGTGCAGGAAACCTCCACGGGAACGCCGACGCACTATCAAGACACCCGTGCCAGGATCTCGGTGACTGCAAGCAGTGCGCCAGGATGGGGAAAGGACTGGATTCCAAAGACATCCGGGTGGTTAACAGTACGTTTCGGCGCGGACGTTTCGGCGCGGCCGTTTCGGCGAGAGCCGTTTAGGCGCTGGAACGCTTCGGCGCCGGGACGGTTCGGCGCAGCCGTTTCGGCGCGAGCCGTTTAGGCGCGAGCCGTTCAGGCGCTGGGACGGTTCGGCGCAGCCGTTTCGGCGTGAGCCGTTTAGGCGCTGGGACGCTTAGGCGCTGGGACGGTTCGGCGCAGCCGTTTAGGTGCCGGATGTATTGTGAAGGTATAATTTATCCACTGCCTACGATAGCCTAACCTATTTAAACCTTTTGGAAGCCAGAGCTACAGTCAGGGTATTACGCAGGTGTGTGGGTGTGGGTGGGTATGTTTGTCGGGTCAGTCATGTGACCTAACCTATTCTAACCTTTCGGGATGCCAAGCCACCGTCTGGGTATTCCGCAGGTGTGTGGGTGTGGGTGGGTTTGTTCGTCGGGTCAGTCGGGTGACCTAACCTATTCTAACTTTTCGGGATGCCAAGCCACCGTCTGAGTATTCCGCAGGTGTGTGGGTGTGGGTGAGTTTGATTGTCAGGTCCGTCGGGTGACCTAACCTATTCTAACCTTTCGGGATGCCAAGCCACCGTCTGGGTATTCCGCAGGTGTGTGGGTGTGGGTGGGTTTGCTTGTCGGGTCCGTCGGGTGACCTAACCTATTCTAACCTTTCGGGTTGCCAAGCCACCGTCTGGGTATTCCATACGTGTGTGGGCGTGGGTGGGTTTGTTTGTCGGGTCAGTGGGCTGACCTAACCTATTCTAACCTTCCGGGATCCGAAGTCACCGTCTGGGTATTCCGCACGTGTGTGGATGTGGGTAGGTTTATTTGTCGGGTCAGTTGGGCGACCTCACCTATTTTAACCTTCTGGGAGCCTTCAGGTCTTGCATTATTCGAAACGTGTCCGTTTGAAAATAAATGAAGGATATTTGGAAATCCCATTTTTGGGCCCTGTAATTTGCCAATACGTGAAAATGAAATCTTAAAATTTTGGAACCATATCTTCTATGATAAATTATTCTATTCAAACGTTTCGGCGTAATGACGACTATGAATTGATTCAGGTCAATTATTTTTTTTTTATAGAATGTGTATTTGAATACATGACTACAGGAGGATAGAAGTTCAGAATATAGTACCCGAATCATCTCGCATTCGCCGCGTCGTCATCAGTAAACAAATCTGTAAAACAGTCTTCTGGCGAAGTGTCAACATATTTACCCTAAACGCATCTGCTTTCTCTCATAATTCTGACGAAAGCTGAAGATTCAATCATGTGAAGTACGTACCTTCACGAGAGGATTAGTAGCCCAAGTAACTGAAAGATATATAAAAGATTTTCAAGCACGGAATTTTGCGAAAAAACTTAGTTACAATACTGAGAACATCACCAATTTTATTTGCAGCGGACCATAGAAATGAAGCACCGGGATAGAGCCTAAAATCTTTAATCCCAAAGAACATAACAAGAAGCAAATTGAATATCAAACAATCGGTACATAGAGCAAATAGGAGCATATTATTTATTATTCAGAAGGAAAAGCAGAGATTGAAGATTGAAGTAGTAGCCAATAACAAAACAGAATCAACACAGAATCGATATATTACAGTAGCGATAAACAGTATAATCATAGTATAGGAAAGAGGAACTATAGTATACGTCTATACGAGCAACATCGAAAACTCATACATATTCATCAATCATACTATATTCATTTATTATTATTATTATCTATTTTAACATATCTATCCATTCTACGTACTCTACTACCATACCCAACACACACTTTACACATTTAATCTGCCACCAAATATTTAAATAATACAAAATAATCTTTTTATTAATTATGATATACAGCTGGACTACTGTCAAGCGGCTATTCATGAAACTATTATTTGAATAGTTTAAATTTAATACATTAAATAAATTATAATAATTATTAGATATTCTGTAAAGTTGGAATAATTTAACGCAAAATACTATTTGCTGTGGTAAACTGGTAGAATAAAAATAGACTAAAGAAACAAAAGAATATAGCGTTTAGCGGAAATGTTACATACATAAAGCAATGGGCAGTCGTTCCAAAATATGACAACCTACATTATTTGAGGAATTAATTAAGCAAAAAATTGTGCGCTATGCCTGTGAGATACTCTATTGTAGTTTTCGAAGCGAATGTACGTACGCATTCTGCAATTCTCGCATCGGCCACTTGATATTTTCGCCGTTTGTATGGTGGTTGTTCTCCCCTTAGAAATCCCGCATAGTGGGCGTCTCTGGTTTTCTGGACTGCTCTCAATCCATCTATAAATTTCCATATAGATGGATGCTGGACGTCAAGTTCTCGCTGAAGAGCTCGATGCGATGCTTCGGCGAAGTTGTTAGTTCGATTTTGGCCAGATAATACCCGTTCATAAACGGACCAAATATTAGGTGCAAATACCGGCTTTGATCGTGATCCGTTTCGATTTGGATGTCCGACATAATTATCCTGACATAAAAAATGCGCATGGTACAGTCTACGTCAACAAGAAATATTAATTGAGCCGAACAAAATTCACGATTAGCATAATTAACATATTGGATTTTATTTAAGGGAACGTCACAGTGTAAAATTTGAAATTTTTTTTTTGTTCATTATCCAATAGTATACACGGTTGTCAACATTCTCCCTAGTTTGGAAATCGACATTCGAATTATTTCGGTCGCTACAGCCTTTCTCACAGAAAGGGATTGGATTGTGACATCTGGCGCGTCCAAACTTTAAACGCGTTTTTCTCGGAATGGTGTTTTTCACAACGGTGGAAACTCTCAAAGGAACAGTTTTCATGCGATCTCTATGAAATTTTGACAGAACATTCTTCACGTCATTCGTTATGCTTCTATAGAAGCTTTTTTTTTTTTTTGAAATCTTCATTTTTTTTACGAAAAACTGTCAGAAAATAGACTGAATTCGATACTTTCTGTTCAAACCCTCACCATTTTTTCAAATTCTATAAAAAAAAAAGCCTCCATAGAAGCATAGCGGCTTTCCTACAAATTAATAATCTTTTTGAAATTTTTGTTTCCGTCAAATTTGCGGCCGCAATCCTAGCCACCATACGGGACCTTTTTTTTGTATCAGTTTTTTCAGTATAAAAAAAAATAATTAAATAATAAATAAATCCATTAAAAAAAAATCATTTTGTATTCTCCATCAGTGCTTTAATTTGCACTAAAAAAATCAGATCGATTGGTTTATCCTAACCATGAAAAAAAAATCGCGAAAACCTGCTATTTTTCAGCGGGTCACACTGTGACGTTCCCTTAAAAACGTCGATGTTCAGTTAATTGAAGATATACAGCAAATATTCTCGAAGGATTTTTTTTTTATCTAGTCATCGAAACGGTCTACACTATTTACCTCGAACCATTCAAGAACTCCTTGCAGGCTTCCGGGCAGATGATGGTAGAGCTCTGCCAAAACTTCATCAAGTTTGTGAGGAGGTACAAATGCTAAGCTCACAATCGTGCGTGCTTTAACAGCGAATTCGGCATCCTTCCTATACTGAGACAGCATATTTCTTGTGCCCAGCTGTTTTTTTATATTCTGTGCCAGGTGAAACAAGCAGCCTCGAATTTCGGTAGCCGGAAATTGTTCAGCAATACTATTCAAAATAGCTATTTCATAGTCCGTGGAAATATTATCAGGTTCCAAGTTCGGCCACACTGATTTAATCAACGCGAACAGACGTGAATAAGTTTCCTGTCGTTTATCTGGCAGTAGAGCATATAGAACCGGGAAAACAAAACCATCACGCTCGGTGAGAATGGCAAAAACTTGTCTGAACAATGGTGGAGCCAATTTGAATGTACCATCCATATATAAATTTTTCATGCGGGAGCTCCACTCTTGAGCATCGTCTCGTCCGAACAGGAGGATACGATCTTCCCCGTTTCCTGTATCGCCCCACAGGAAGCGAATCGTCTGGCCTGCTGACACGACGTAGTTTTTATACGTTTCAGGCAATATGAGTTGACTCAAATTAATTGGCGATGGTGGCACAGCATGAACAACGCGACGTTTACGTTGTATGATTTTCTGAAGGGCACCTTTGTTCGGTAATTGCCCTTGAATTGCGGATGATGTACCTGCCATGGCGTTTGAAATTATTTGCGCAGGCGTTTCTACCGTCTCAGTAGCCCTCCGCTTAATAGCGTTTTTTATAAAGTCTGCGCCGATCGATCCGGGATCACTTCCGTGGTTATGCTCATTTACCTTCTTCAGTACCTTAAATGTTAATTACGGAATTAGAGCCAAGATATTGATAAATGCACTCGGAGACATATCTCAGAATACGTGAAAACTCTCCAGCCAATGACTACTAATAGAAAAGCGAAGATTATAGTATGCCAGATCGTAAAAGATTTTGACATTACCTGCGATGATAGAAAAAATAATGATCTTGGAAACATACCCCGTTGGTGTGGCTGCATGTATGGAGACGAGCCTTGCACCCATCCGATTTTCTGGAGCACTTCCAGAACTTTTTTATTTTACAGCTGCTCCATTGATCGAAAATATACGTGAATCCTTGGTGAACGTATTTTGCATTACCACGCGTAGAAAGTAACTCACCTTCCATGATATTTTCCACAATGACATACACACACAATCCGTCTATAACGAACACTAACGAGCAACTGATAGAAAACTGAAGATTTGAAGACATTCGTTGTACGCTGTGGCTAATGTACCGGCTACGGGATGAATAATTTTCGTCTGTTTGTCCGGCTATCCGGAGACACAGGTAAAATCTTATTCATTCGTGATATATTACAAACATGTTATTAATAAAGCCCTAATTAATAATTAATAATAATTATTGCATGAATTATGAAGGAGATTGGATGATTTTTTTTTTTTCATTGATGGAAATTTTGTTTATTTGTCTCAAGGCTGTCCGAGGGGGAAGCACGGTGGGGTAACGGCAGATTTTCGAACTACATTTGCAGGGCCGAGTTTATAAAAACAATATGTTGCGTTTGATTATCAAATCCAAGTTCTTACTTATCGATAACAATTGTTTGAGTCACACTTCGGAATACTGACAATGAAACTAGTTATCCCTCCATATTCGTATATGTTTTGATGACTTTCAAGATTTCTGCATCTGTATTTCCAAACTTTAGCAAGCTGCAGCTTTTTAACGATCATTCCGAGAGCAAAATTCTAAAGACATTTTTTCTTCCTCTTTCGATTATCTAGTGGCGGTATGTTTTAGATTTTTTTTAACAAGGGGTGTGCCAGGTACGTGGATGACCGATTCGGACCAAATTGATTCCACAGGTAGGTCGCACCCAGGGTTGTAACAGGTGTAAGTAATAAAGCGCGCTTCGCAGCCGTTTTCAGAATCGAAAAATTCGATAATTTTCAAGCGTTGATATACTATCGGCGTTATGTAAAACTAACGAGCGCACGGCGTAGTCGGTAACGTCTCCGCTTCGTAAGCGCTGGATCGCTGGTTCAAATCCCGGCCAGTGCTTCGTTTTTTTTTTTTTTCATTTCATGCGATAACATTAATATTTCTGTAAATAAATTAATAAATATTTTGTATTGTGGATTATTTGCGACTATGCAATAACATTAATATTTAAACGTCCCCGCGCTAAAGAGGACGCGCCCAAACATCCCCGCGCCGAAAGAGTTGTGTCGAAACGGCTCACGCCAAAACGGCTCGCGCCAAAAAGACTCACGCCGAAACATCTCAGTGCCAAAAGGACTCGCGCCGAAACGTCGCGACGCCGAAACGACTCGCGCCGAAACGTCCCGACGCCGAAAGGACTCGCGCCGAAACGGTCGCGCCAAATTGGTCGCGCCGAAACGGCCGCGCCGAATCGTCCTGCTCCCATCCGGGTGATATCCCTCGGTGAAGACCTAAGAGAGTGGAAGAGAGCCCAGGAAAAGGATGAGATCCTGAAACAGCTACGAGCCTGGAAGAGCTCAAATATACGCCCAGAGTGGCAGGATGTTTCCCCAGCTGACCAACAACTCAAAATCTACTGGACTCAATGGGACTCCATCTTCTTAATAAATGAGATACTATACCGCCGATGGGAATCCCCGGATATGAAGATCATTAGATGGCAACTTCTAGTCCCCAAAGAAAAGGTCAATGAAATCCTCGAAGCGTACCATAATTCTTCGTCAGGAGGCCATTTCGCCTCAAACAAAACTTTAGAAAAGATTAGGGAAAGGTATTTCTGGGCAAGATGCCGTTTAGACGTGGACGAGTGGTGTCGAGTATGTACAGTATGCGTAGCTAAGAAGGGTCCTCGTGCGAAAGGTCGTAGTCCGTTACAAGCTTACAATGTAGGCGCGCCTTTTGAGAGGGTAGCCATGGATGTCCTCGGGCCTTTACCACTTTCTCATTCGGGAAATCGATACGCTCTAGTAATAGCTGATTATTTTACAAAATGGCCCGAAGTCATCCCGATACCTAATCAAGAGGCTCAAACTGTAGCTCAGGCTTTCATTAGGGAATTTGTATGTCGGTACGGAGCCCCGCTCGAACTCCATACCGACCAGGGTCGCAATTTCGAGTCAGTCCTTGTCGGAGAAATAGCTAAAATACTAGGGATTAGAAAAACTCGAACTACTCCTCTTCACCCCCAATCTGATGGGATGGTTGAACAATTGAATCGAACTCTTCTTTCTTATTTATCATCTTTCGTGGAAAGGAGTCAGAGGGATTGGGACGAGTGGGTTCCCCTCTTTCTTCTTTCCTACCGCTCTTCTGTCCACGAGACTACAAAACAGACGCCGGCTTCCATGCTCATGGGAAGAGATCTTCGGCTGCCCTCCGATTTGGAGAAAGGCCCTCTTCCCATTCAGGATTCTCTTTGCTCTAACTTTGCTTCACGTCTAAGGGAAAGGTTAGAGGAAATACATAATTTTGCTAGGGAAAGGATTCAGGTAGCTTCAGACAGGATGAAGGCTCGATACGACGTGCGAGCTAGGGATTTGACGTTGAAAACAGGAGATTTAGTATGGCTTTTCCAGCCGAGACGAGAAAGAGGACGTTGTCCCAAACTGCAAACTAACTGGAAGGGTCCTCATACGGTAGTAGATAAAATAAATGACGTAGTCTACCGCATCCAACGCTCTCTACGAACCAAACCAAAGGTAGTTCACTTGGATCGCCTAGCCCCCTACGAGTCTGAAGAAGCTCACGTAGATAACAGTAACCTCCTTCGCTCTCTTCAATTAAATCAGAACCTACAGGTTCTCGAGGATTTTCCCCCCCAAAGTCAGGAAGAAATTCCCCTTTCCCTCTCCGATTCTTCCAGGTGGTCCAAGGATCTGCCTTTTGGAATCAAGCGGAAGAATTACCGCCCTTTCACCATACTCGTCGAGGGGAAAATTGGGTGTGGGAAAACCATCTTTACAAGTAGATTCCTAAAAGATAAGAACATCCTCACTTTATTAGAGCCTTTAGAGGAATATAGAAACGTTGCCGGAGAGAACCTCCTAGAGAAAATGTATAAGGATCCTTCCCGTTACGGGTATCACTTCCAGCACCACGCCGCAATGACCGCATCTAGTTAAAACTTTATTACCCAATAAGCTCATGGAAAGGTCAATTTTTAGCTGTAATTGCTTCGTAGAAGCACGTAGGAGGTTAGGAGGGTTTGAGGATTTGGAAGCTCATCTTTTAACGGAGAACGTTAGGATTTTATCAGAGAATTCGACAGATTTTGAGGTTGACATGGTAGTATATTTGAGGTTATCACCCGAGACGTCGTTTGCCAGAGTTAATTCACGCGCGCGTAGCGAGGAAGAAAACATTCCTTTAGATTATTTAAAAGCTCTTCACGAGGTTCACGAGGATTGGTTAGTTCGCGGAAAGTTTTCAGCTCTTCCAGCACCAGTTTTTATCCTAGATGCGGAAGCTACAGCCGACGAGGTATTTAGCGAATTTTGTAAGGTTATGGGGGAATAATCGTTTGACAGATCACCCGCTTTGCTTTAGGTTTCACTCGGGTTCGTTCGGTTTTACTCGTGCATAGTCGGCTTCTTCTGACTGAGTTCATGACGCGACATCTTCGGGGGAGTTCGTTTTAGTTCGGCTTTGTCCGGCTCTAGACATGCTAGGTAGACTCGTACACGTCCTCTCGGAGCTTCGGAGACGTTCGGGCCTAGTCGTATAGGTTCGGAGAATGAGGGAATTTGAGACGCATTTCAATAAGGGAAGCGACGTCCATTTATGAATAAATCGAATACAAACTTTATTTCTAGTAAATTTAAAGGAACAACAATTTAAGGGATCAGGCCTCTCAACGCGTCCTTCACGAGCGCCCTTACAGCCGCGCAGTAGTCGCATTCGTTTACCGGGCGTAAGGCTAAGAGCGACCGGAGACAGCGAGTACAGCAGCCGGCTTGTCTAGGCGCCCCGTCGACCTTAGCAACAATGTGGATCTCCTTCCATCTGAATTCTCTCCGGGAGGACCGCTTTCCCCTATAAAAAAAAAAAAAAAAAAATAACAATAACAATAATAACCATAATTCTTTTATTTAAAAAAAAAAAAAAAATGGTAATAATAAAAATTATGTAACTACTTACCAAGAAATGCTTGAGAGGCAGTCGTAGCAGAAAGGTCCTACGACCAACTCCGAAACTGGAAAGGCCCCCCTTGCTCTCCCACATCGCAAACGATCGGCTTCGTAATTAATAACCGCCTGACGCGCGGGACGAAACGGGTGTTTAAATCCTTCCTTATCCATTTCCAGGAAAATGGCTCCGAAGTCGTTAGACAAATCTTTGACAAAATCTGCGACGTAACTATTCCCAGACATGGTTGCGAATGACGCTTAGATAATTGTTTCTTCAGCAACGAATTTTCGCTCGGTTTTGTTTTTATTGCTCGCAGCTAATTGGATCAATAAATTCCTCCGATCATTTATTAATAAGGGGCAAGATTTTTCTTTTGTTTTCAAATATTGCCTTTCGCGCTTTCATAAACCCGCGTTGGACTTTTCAACCTCCTATTGATTCTTTGTATCGATTATCTGTTCTTCGCGCCACCGTAAAATCGTGGCATAATTTTCAACTCTCTGTCAACTCTTTTACGTCTTCTGCTCTGATTCTCTCCTGTCGTCGATCATAACCTCCTCATATAACTTGACGTACAGATCCGAGCGGATTGCTCTCAATTATCATTTAGGGTCAGGATTATAACCTTTTTCCCTTGAGAGTCCTAGGTGCTTTCCCATCTATCCCCAAAGAAACGACGCGGAACCCGCAAAACGGAACAAGAAGTGGCTTCGATTCCCCAGAATTCTCCTTTAGTTTACACAGGATAAAGATAAGATCGTTCCTTTTTACTCCTTGTTTAATCTTCGTTATCATTTACAATACACTCCCTTTTGCTCGTCTTATGACGAAATTCTTTTATTTCAATAAGAATTGTGACGTGGACTCTTTTTATCCCTCGGAATATAACGGATCGCTATTCCGAGAGATAGTCCAGTCGACAATTAACAACCACGAGAGAAGAATAAATAATAATTTTAGAAGAGAAATAATAATTTTTAGTTGGGCGCCAAGCGACTACTTCGCCACGAGACTCGAAAGTTGATAACAAGAGAAACGAAAGGCCTAGATTACTATAGAAAATGCGGCGGCTAGCTACAGTACCGCGGAGAGGGGTCGGGATTATGTTGAGGGATTAGCGAATGAAGTAATTACTCGAGTAATTAAATTATAATAGACAAAAACGTGCGTTTATTCAAAAAAAAAAAAAAAATAGAATATGAAAGATATGAAAAGTATAACAAAATATGAGGTACCCAGGGGCACTTCCCCTCGAGTAGAAATTGACTACAGGCCGTGTATAGGCGACCTGGCTACGTTTGACGAGCCTTACAAAGAAAAAGAATTAGATAAACGCTCCCACGTAGGGTGGCAATAACAGAAAGAAAAGAAAATTAATAAATGACTCGCCAATAAAGTCCTCGTTAAACAATAACCTAAACTCAAACCATGCAGTAACAAATAACAACGGTTATAACAATTAATAATAAATCACCTATCGGTTGAATAATGCATTAGTCGGGCCTGCGGCCTGAAATTAATTCTAATTAACAAAATACTTAATTCCGCGGCCTAGAATTTGGATTATTTATTGGCCGACGGCACAAACTTAACAAATTAACTAAAGCACTTAAATCTAACTTAACCTAACTCTGCGAAATGAACAGCAAAATAATTTACAAACTTCGACTAGCGTCGATTCTCTATTTATGACTCGAAATCTCTTAACAATACACGAGGCTCGGCCTCGGTACACAGCCTACCTCGCAGGAGGGAGAGAGAGCGACAGTGACCGACTGTCTCACTTGCCCTCGTGGGCGAATCGTACAAAATTTCTTAATTCAACAATTCCTCAATAATTAACTATTTTATCGCGAGACTCGAACTCAAAATAATGGCATGGGACACTGGTGACGGCTTTCACTCGGAATCCGGCTTAATTTGATCCCAAATTCGTAAAATAGCCTCGTGGCTGTGAACAAGCACGCGGCAGAAGACCGTTGCCGGATTCAAATTGTCCAACGGGTAAGACTGCTTAACACTCACCGTTCTCCAGCCACCTGAGGAATAATATCTCCTCTCTGCCCGGGTTCATCCTATCGAAAAGTCCCTCGGGGATCGTGGCACTCACACTCAAACAAAGTAATACAGAAAAATCAGCTCGAACGCAAAAAGATACTCAGCACGCAAAGGATTCTTATCACACGAGTGATCGGGGCGCTAGCCTAACGCAGAGAGAGTCCACCGGCGTCGTGCCGATGCGCAAGGACCTCGTTAGTCCCGCAATTATCGATTACTGTATCGACCTCGCTGTGACGTCATGGGGTGGCTCTCGATCCTTGGCGCGAATAATTTGAATTGCCACCACGGTGATTTTAGCTCTTCTAGGCCGAGGACTGCGGGTTGTAGATTCTTTTCGGTGGCGGGAATCTCATCCACCACCTTCATCCCTCGTTGCAGAGTGTCGTGGACACTCTCCCGCATCTTCGGCTAGTTGGGGAGTTAGCAGGGCCCTTGCTAATCTCCCGAGCTTCGGTGGCGCCTTGTTGAAAATTCACGCCCTCGGTGTGTCGAGCCGTGGACGTTCGTCGGTGTATGTCGTGGTCTTTAGGTCTTCTCCAACAAATAATGCCTCGGTGCCCACATGCCGGAGAAAAGTAAAAAAAAAAACAAAAGAATAAATAATCTATTTCATGATCTGAGTCGGTCACGGTCGCCTCTCGGGAGTATTTCGGACCTCGGGGTCATCTTACACATTCACACGTCATTCATTCTAGCGATCCCCCGTCTTAACTAAGGTCTCGTTTAGGGGCGAGGAGCAGTTTGTAACATGCAATGTTACAGAATAAAATAATTAAAAGATCAGAGTTTTTAAAGCTCCTCATATTTCGCACACTCACGTCTGTCCTCCAATATAGGGTGTGCTGTTTCCCTGTCCTTTTGGTTCGACCTGGGTGCAGTTCGTGATTCCTAATCCCTGTTTTCCTGCTGTAGGGTCCCTACCTGACTCTCCTGACTCTCCCCGACGGATCACAAACTGACTTCACCCCCAGGCGGCTTCCAGTTTTCCAGACATCCCTTCTCTCTTCAAGGATGGATTCAACCTCAACTCTACACTTCAGCCTGACTGGGCGAAGACTTTTTATACCAAATATTGTTGTGAATTCGTAACCGAAACTACCTTCTCAGGTTTTCTGTGGTTTCCCTCGAGGCTTAGGATGGAATTACAGGTAGTTTAGGGAAGATTTCAAACACTTTAAAGATTTTAAAGTCTGATCCACAGCTCTCAGTCCACTCTTCCCTTAGCAGATCACACACTCGCTATTAACTTACTTAAGAGTCAGGTCGCCTCTTCCCTTCAGGGAGGGGCAGTGTTACAAAGGGTGCGTCCACCCCTTGTATTGCTTTATATCCATTCATTTCATAGCCACCCGAACTCCCATGTACAAAACAACACAGTAATAATCATCGAGTATCTCTTTGCAAAACAACTAAACGATGTATCTAGCGATAGCCAATTTATAAACAGTCTGGTCTCAGACATTAACCGAGACACTTGTATCTTCCTGAATATAACCTAATCTGCTTTTACCATTAATTTGTGTCTCCAAGTCTGCTTATTTCGCTCAGGGACTCATAGCTCAATTAAAAGGTAACTCCTAAAGTTACAATACTTTTTTGTAATAAGCTTGTGACGGGGGTCGATTTATAAACTTTATTCGACGACAACGAAAAATTATTATCAGTACAAAAATAACAATCTTTATATCGAACAACCTAAAGTTGTTTTTTTCTTCTTCTTTTATATATTCTTCTTTTATATAGCAAAGTACAATATTAATCACAAGTGATACTCGATTCTTCAGTCTGAATGATGGGCGATTTGTAGAAAAATTGACGCAATTCATTGCTCGCGTTGCAGCAGTTTTTTACGGCATTCGAAGATCTTCGTAGAAAGATACCTCCACACCCTTGACAGTCTATATAACCTATTCTTCCCGGTAACACCTGAGAGGGTTAGTTTTTCGTACAGGCAATCTGCAAAAAAATTCCAACAGTTAAGTTTACAATTACAATAACAGACTACATTTTCATTTAATAATTGAGTTGTGCATATTTATACGAAAATTTACAACTTCTTCATACTCGCCTTTCACTTTTTCATATTTTTCTGGGGTCAACTCCCTGCGTAGCATTTCACCAGGCCTAACATGTTTGTTTGCAAGATTAGAGTTCAAACACTTTTTTCCGAGGGTTTCTGTCCCCCAAAACGCAACCGCCACTTCTTTCACGAACTTACTGTCATTTTTAGCCAACATCACTTCCCACTTGTCCATGTCTATCACTGTTTCATCATTCAGACGCATCTAAGTTTTGAATACGAAGTAAAGTCGATTAATACGTTGATGTCGATGTAAATGTCACGAAAATTAAATAGCAATTATACAGGTAATGCTCATGCTTACCACCTCACGTGGCAAATGTGTTCGCCCCTGGATGTATTGAACGCGCGTTGCCGGAATTCGGCAGTTATCATTTGCGTGTTCTGATTTGGCAATCCTTGCAGGCGGTCTGACTTCTCTACGTGGCACGACTGTCGCCTCCGCTGTGACTGGTCTGCGGATGATACGTCGAACCGGCGTATCTGCTGCCCTGCTACAATTAACACATGATATTTGCAATTAATCAGCCACACGTATGATTATACACTGCGGATTATATATCAATTGGTATATTCAAACATTGATCGCTACACAACCATTGATGCAGTTTCAAATGACATATGAATACATAACGGCAGCACAAAATTTTCATCATTTTATTTAACGTGTGTTAGAACTGTTCTTGCCGCTGTATATGCGGTGACGCATCCGAGTCACATTCTTCGTCAGACTGTGGCAACGGTATAACCCTCCTTCCGGATCTCAGAGTACCGCGGCTACGCTCATTGAGCGCTGAAGGCGTCAAAGTGTTAACGTCCATCTGCCCGCGTTTCGTTTGTTTTTCGTGCGGCGTAGAGGCGTAGCCTTGTCGATGTGCGAGCCTGGACTGCAACGAAAAGTATTTATCTCATGTAACCCACTAGAGCGATATTTTTGATGCATAAAGCGCCATTCCGATGCATATGACGTAATTTAACACCAAGTAACCATGTATTTCTCACTTTGATACGAGCAATTTATTAACCAACAATCTTTTACCGGGTGTTAAGTGGATGCGGCGAGTCCGTGGCAAGATTCTCGTTCGACGGTGACAATGGTATTTGTACCCTGGTTCCGGATCTCAGAGTACGACTACGCTCACCGGACGCCGGAGGCGTTGAGGTGTCAACTACCGTTTGCCCACGTTTCGTTTGGTCTTGTGTGATGCGTCGAGGCGTTGCCTTGTCGATACGCGACCCTGGACTGCAACGAAAAGTATTCATCACAGCCCACTAGACCGATAAGTATTTATTGCAACCCACTAGACCGATATTTGTGAGGAGTGAAACGCCATCCTGACACATGTGACGTAATCTGACTGTTTTTACCGTGGTATACATGCTGGCGGGTCTGGGTCAAAGTCTTCGTTAGACTGTGATAACGGTAGAACCCATTTCCCGGATTTCAGAGTACGGCTACGCTCACAAGATCTCGGAGGTGTTGAAGTGTCACCTGTTGATTTTTCTACTGATATCCTTGATAATACTAATGTCTCCACAGAACTAGATTTTCGTAAAGTGTGTAACAAATCATCTACAAAACACATAAATTTTACATGCAATCACTTTTTAATTCAACACTAAAGCTGTTTAATTCAACGCGATGATGATTGTGTGCGGTTATAATACAGTGCGCACTCCCTTATATGCCGCTGAAGCCCCCAAGAGGAAGAGTATTTCCAAGAACTACGATCAGCGCCGGCGACTTCCGTATGGAGTATGTGGAGAACTCCATACCCAGAATAACTCAGGGTATGGAATTCCACACCCAGAATTATGTAGATGCGGCACGAAAAAATCGCGGTTTTCAAATATTTTATTGCCGATTGCACATTGCGCGTCGGTAAGAAAGTACAAACCCGTCGAGCAAATTTTTTGCATATCATATTAGTTACAATTTTCTGCACGCGCGCGCTGCGGATTCACTTCTTCCCGCCACATTGCGAGGCCTTTTAAGTTGAAGTGAAACGTTTCAAGGCCACGGCCGGGTTCCCTTTCACCGCGGTGAAGCAGAGGTACACAGTTTGATACCTCTGCATACCGCCAGATGGCGTAGCACGCGTCTTCTAATCGGCTTGAATAGTAGAAGCTCGGTTAGCTGACGTTGATGATTCGGATTTTTTTACGTTTTCACTTCAGGAGTCATGGAAAATTCGAATAGAAGAGATAAACGAGCAATAATGTTCTCTCCTAACGTCAATTCCAAACACGATTTGATTTTTCATTCGTTCGTATTTTAGGTTAGCTGTTGCTTGGGTGAGATCAGCCGTCTGAGATCCGATCTCGATCATTTGTATTTTCTCCCGAGCGGGAGCAGCCATGCACACTTCGCGTAAAGTGACAGAAGAAACCTCCACTAGCGCCGCCCCTCGGTTTATCAGTGTACGGGGCGTGATGTCGGTAGAAAGTATCACCTCAACGAAATGTCGGTTTTTTAATTATGAGTAACGGAGAATCGTCAATTCTCAGCCATTTCTTCATCAAATGACACGGGTTTGGTCTCAAAGTGTTCGGGTTTTCATTGCGGAGGGCCTGATTATCATGAGAATGCGATGATCTACGGCAAAAGTGAATAAGCGAACGATATATGTGGCTGGTAAGTCGTTCTACAAAAATTTTTACAAAATTTTGAAAAAATAAAGTAATCAGGCCCTTTCTGCCAAAATAATGTGTGATTCGCCAAAGTTTCATTGCGATTGAATGAGTAGTTTCGGAGAATTGATCATTCCCGTTTTCGAGGCGCTGAAAAACGTTTCACTTCACCTTAACCTTTATGTGTGTAGAAGTTCTGTGTCCGTGTGCCTCATTGTGAAGCGAAGAGAAGGATAGCGAACTCAGTCGACCTTTGATTTGGTATGGATAAGTTTGTAGTAAGAGTAAGAGTAACGTTTATTTGGCGCTCTGGGATAGATCCCCTCAAGCGCATTGACTGTACAGAGATAAGAGAAAAGTATACAAGTATGTAAAAAGTATGGTATGAACATAAAGATAGTTAATATAGTAATATACAGGGTGATTCACTGCTACCGAGCCAAATTGAGTGGTTAGGTTCCTTGAAGAATTCTAAGACGAATATTTATTAGCGAAAAATTCGAGAGATCAACGGTGTCCGAGTTATCGAATATCCTCGTTATCCATTGCTTCATAGTTTTTGGCAGCCAGCTCATCTGCTCCATAGTTCTATAGCCGTCTACGTCGACCACGAGATAAGTTTCAAAGACTAGGTCATTTGCGCCATAGTTTCCGGCCGTCTAGGTCCTCCGCTCCATAGTTTTTGACAGCCAGGTCGTCCGCTCCATAGTTTTCGGCAACCAGGTCATCCGCGCCATAGTTTTTTGTCGTCTACATCAACCACGAAATTTTTTTTTTTTTTCATCAATTTTTTTTTTCAAGTTTTCAATTTTTCGCTGAGGAACTTTCGTTTTAGAATTACCTAAGGAACCTATCCACTTAATTTGGCTCGGTAGCAGTGAATCACCCTGTAGAAGTAGTAAACAGATAGTGGTATAGAAATAGTAATAGAAGTGAAGAATAGTAACAAAACAAAAAAAACAGAGAAAAAGAGAAAAAATAGGTATATAAATAAAAGATTGAATATAGAGAAATAGTAAAAGCCGTGATTTTTCGCATTGCGACTTCAGACGAATTCAGAGGAGTACCCCCATTTGGTGACGTTGGCTATAGGGAAAACTGAGGTAAAAACCTATGCCGGGTACAGCGAAGAGACCTCAGCTCGCTTCTGACAATGAGTCTGAGATGGTATATGCCAGTTTGAAGAGATGGGAGAAGAGTTTGGCTTTGAATGAAGCAGGACTATTCATGTTCCTAATTTCTGTGGGCAGTGAATTCCAGAATTGTGGTTCAGCTGATCGAAAGGACTTCTTAAGCAGTTCAGTTCTACAGGTTGGCACAGTGAGATGGTCAGCTTGTGCTCTTGTGTCGCGTGATGACGTCCGATCCTTGAAGACAAGATACTGCGATAAGTAATGAGGTGTTTTCGTCCTGAGTATATTGAAAATCATACACCCGAGGAAATATTTGCGTCTATCGCCGATTTTGAGCCATCCAAGCTTTTTGTAGAAAGGCGTAATGTGTTCATCAAGTCTTAGATCGAAGATGAACCTCACACAAGCGTTCAGGGCTCTTTCTAGGAGAAGATTTAATTCGCCCGTCAAGTCCAAGTAGATGAGGCAGCAATAGTCGATATGTGGGAACACTAGTGTGGTTATGAGCAGGACCCTCAGATCTCTGGGGATGTTTTTTCTATTTATCCTAAGCTGATGAAGTGTGCCGAAGATCTTTCTGACTGTGGATTCGGTGTGTTCGTGCCACTGTAGTTTGTTGGTGATAGTGATCCCGAGACACTTTGTGTTCGTCGAATATTGAAGGGGCTGGCCATGTACAGTGACTGGAGGTAGGCTGTCGAGGTTGATCGTGTTAATATGCCTGGTTGTTCCGATGACCATGACCTTCGTCTTGTCTGCGTTTAGTAGGAGCCCTTTCTCGAGTGCCCATGTGTGAAAGGATGCAACATCTTCGTTGACCTGTCGTATGCCAGTTTCGAGTTCCGATGGTGTGCAGCGGAGATAGAAGATCGTGTCGTCGGCGAAGATACTGTGATTGCAGTTACGCAACCTTTTCCTGAGATCTGAAACATAAATGGAGAATAGGAGGGGTCCGAGTACCGAACCCTGAGGAACTCCATTTTCGACCAGAAGCCAATCCGAAATGTTTTCATGTCCGTCGCGGACTGCCTGTTTTCTACCGACGAGGTAAGAGCATAGCCATCTGAGGGCCGAGTTCGAGAAATTTAACTCCCTGAGTTGCGAAAGAAGTACATCATGTCGAACTCGGTCGAAGGCTTTCGAGAAATCAAAGAAGACTGCCACTGTTATCATTCTAAGGTCTGCCGCCTTGCGAATATCGTCTGTCAGCCGAAGTAGAGCGGTATGTGTGCTGAAAACCTTCCGATATGCAGATTGAAAGGGATCATGAAGACTGTTCTCGTCAAGGAATTGCATGATTTGCTCTGCCACGATTCTTTCTAGGGCTTTGGAAAGTGAAGGAAGTATCGAAATTGGTCGGTAATCTCCGCAAGAGGTTGGTGTTTTAATTTTGGGTAAGGGAGTGACTAGCGAGTATTTCCAGTTTTCAGGGAAAATGCCCTGCATTAAGGAGAAGCTAAAAAGATGATGAATTTGTGGCCTCAGACTAGGAAGAGCCAATTTAATGACACTTATAGCTATACCGTCCACGCCTGTAGCGTTAGACTTAGAGTGATTTAGTGCCTTGTCTAGTACTTTATAAGAGATATCTTTGAAATAGAACTTACTATCATCATATTCGACTTGTCCTAGATAATAGGGAGCAACTGAGACGCCCTCTCCCCCGCCACCCATATTCACAAAATGTGCATTAAGCTCGGATAGAGGTAGATCTATCAAAGTATTGGTTCGCTTTGTGGGGATAAGCCCAAATTTACGAAGCTCAGACCAGATGGCTCCAGCGTTTCCAGCTGTCCTGAAAGCGTCAATATAGAAGCTTGATTTTGCATCCCTGACCATCTTTTGTGCCTCGTTTCGCAATTTTCTGAATTTGAAGTGGAGCGAAGGGTTTCCACGATTCTTTTTCCAAGCCCTACGTGCCCTGTCGCGTTTCGCCATCACTTCCTTGATCTCGGAAGTGAGCCAAGGCGCCGGTGAGTTCTTGACCTTAACCTGACGAATGGGAGCATGTCTGTCTAGACAATCAGTCACAAGACTATTGAAGATGTCAACTTTGGAGTCAAGTGAGCGAACCTCGAAGAACTTGCTCCAATCAGCCTCTTCCAGATCCCTGTGGAACAATTCAAGATTAATTTTTTGCAATGAGCGACAGGTGAATGTCCGGGGCGCTTGCCTTACCACCTTCAGATCGTAGGTTATGTGTATTAAGTCATGTGCCGAGAGGAAAGGAACTTCATGTTGTCCGTGGTCTGTTACCTTATCGAGATCGTCAACGATACAAAGATCAATCAGAGAAGAAGAGTTCAGTAGGTGATGTGTCGGTTCAGAAGGAACCAGATGTAGGTTTGAGCTGCCTATGAACCGCTTCAGGTGATTACTGTCGTGGTTTACATTCAATAGGTCTGTGTTAAAATCTCCACAGATAATTTGATTCCTAAACATGGGATATAGTTTAAGAAATGCATTTTCGAAGATGTCGAGAAATCCTAAGTGAGGCGGTCGATAAACAACTGCGAGGAGGACTTTAAAGCCGTAACCCGGTGAGAATTCGGCTATCACATATTCA
Source organism: Rhogogaster chlorosoma (assembly GCA_944452935.1). Lineage (NCBI taxonomy): Eukaryota > Metazoa > Arthropoda > Insecta > Hymenoptera > Tenthredinidae > Rhogogaster > Rhogogaster chlorosoma. The sequence continues at coordinate 19,729,222 of OX101802.1, forward strand.
GGTTTACCCTGATAAGTACCTCCTGAGTCACCCAGCACCCGTAATTGAAAGTTTTCGCGGATGTAGAAGCCTACGCCTCCGCCAGATTTTCCTAGCCTGTCACAGCGAAACACTTTGTACCCATGAAGTGCAATGAAGTCGTCAGATGTAGGTGGTTTCAGCCACGTCTCGGACATACAGATGACATCGTAGTCCGCAGCTTCAAAGAACATACGAAATTCGTCGAGGTGACCGACAAGCGACTGGCAGTTTACATGGCATAACCTGAGTGTACCGCGCGAGTATCTATACGAATTATCCATAGTTAGTCATTCTGACTTTGTCGAGTATGCGCCTCTTAAGGATCGGACATTTCGTGCCGTCTAACGCGGTGTGCGCTGAGTCTGTACCGGCGGACTTGCAGTTTCGGCAACAAGGAGGTTTATCTCTTTTCGTGCAAACGCGCATCTCATGTTCGCCCGAGCAGTGCCCGCAACAGGCCGCTGATCTGCAGTCGCGTGCTTGGTGTCCATATCCGAGACATTTGTAGCATTGCGCTACTTTAACGTGGTCGTCAAATTTACACGCTGAGAGGCCGATGTAGATTCTCTGCTCTTTTTTGATCGCGGCACGAGTTTTGGGGGATACCTCAAGTACGCAGTTTGTGTAGGCCTTACCATCTCGCGGAGGATAGATGTAGACAACCTTAGCGTGTTTATCATCCGTGCCGCCCAAATTCAAATTCACAAAATCTGAACGAATTTCCTCCTTTGTGAGGTCTTTCGAAACGCCGTAAATTATAACTCGCGGATTGTATCTAAGGTCCTCTACAACCTCGAGTCCAGCTTTCGCTAAAGCTGGATGCGCCCGAATTTTATCGAGATCAACTTTATTAGCCTGAATACGTATTCCGTTGTTTCTAGACCCGCTGATCCTTTGGACTTGTAATCCCACCTCGGCTGGCTTGACGAGATTAGTTACGGCCTTTTTGGTTGCACCCGACGATTCATATTTAGTGGCTGAGTCAGCTTTAGGCGCGATGATAAAATTGACCGATTTTTTAACCTCAACCGTGGGTCCTTTCGGTACATGGACCTTGTTTTGTTTTACCGCGGAAGCGAAACTTCTAACCGGGTCAGGCTGCTGAGCTACGGGATGCTTGTTCAAAGCTTCCATTACCCCGGTGGTGCAGTTTCTGGTAATTCCCGCACATGCCTTTATGACTGCTTTCTTGCACTCGTTAGCGGTCGTGATTTGAGCTGCCAAAGTTAAGTACGCACTCATCAATTTACTAAAGGACGTCTGATACATTAGGAATGCATCCTGAAGCGCGGTTTTCTTTTCGACCGTTTCTTTACACGCCCTAATGTGTTTCATGACTATGCTGTCCTGTTTCAACAGATTTGAACGAAGTTCGTTAATCTCGTCATTAACTATTGGGAGAAAGATATCGCAATCCGCCCCCACCGCTTTAGGACTCGAAAAAACCGAATTGTCAAGGAAAGACACCGAACTGATATTCGCGCCTGACCCCTGGTTACCCGCACGGCTCCTCGAAGTACCTGCCATTTTCACTGCCGGTAATTAGGCTAGAGCCAAATACCTGGAGATAGCGCGATAAACACTGGGGACAGCACTGGCATGCGCAGGCCAGGCTGCGTGTTGAAGATCTAACTGTCAATTTAAGAAATAGGTTAGAGAAAAATGTGCATTAGATACCTGATTTTTGTGCAAAGGAGCGGAGGAAAACACAATCTCTCAATATCAACGAGGACCACAGTAATAGCCACAAGACGTAGTGCCACTCTATATGAAGAAGAACCAGAATAAACACTGTACAAACGCAAAATTTGGGGAGCCGAAGAAGAACACGACTGTCACCAAAGAGAGAGAGAGAGTCACCCTCTAGTAGAGAGAGTAGTAAGAGAGAGAAAGAAACAGCCAGATGTGGCAACCGGTAATCCGGTTCTTGAAGCCGGCAGTTCGAAATCTCAATTTTCTAGAGAACGACCGTTGGTCGAGTCCCTGTGTGAAACTCCCGATTCAGAGAAAGAAAATAAGGAAATCGAAAATAAAAAAGGTAGGTATACAGTGCGATTCTGTGGAAAGTTGGGAGCCGTGTGGGTAGGCAACCGGCGTATTCACCGAAACGGCAACGCTGTCGTAGGGACAGTCGAACGTCTGCATCTACAGATGACATAGCGGCAGCTTTCACGTCGTTTGGTCAGAATCAAGTGACAGAATGACATATTTGAGGTTGATCGTAATATAACTAGTAAGGCAGCGGGAATCGATATTCATTCGTGAAGAAGTGGTAACGAATTAGCGAATTGATTGCAGATGTCGATTTCTGTTTATTTGCAACGTTATTTGGGTCTAAACAACCGTCGGGGTGAAATTTACGAATCATTCTAATAAAGGTAACCAACAAATGTCAAACGATAATAATTCGTAATAAAGTCGTGATAAAGTTACGAATTGATCGCAGATTCGGAGTTATGTTTATTTGCGAAATTATTTACAAGCTAGCAGTTCCTCGATGATGGACTGACTCGTCGCATCACTTCGACAACTACGGTCAGGAACACAGCGATGTAAATTCGATACAACGAGCAATCTACGAGGCATCTCTGACGTAGCAGCAAACCCCAAATTTTTTCACCTAATAATTTGAATGCACAGTTTTACGGAAATACTGCGCATAGTTCCAGAAGACAGTCAGAAGCTTATCTCGAAAGTTGCTCAAGAAGTCGCCATGTCGTCGGCACAACGCATTTAGTTTAGTGTTATTGTACTACGTTTAATGAATAAAAAATGTTATTACATGATAGAAACTCATTGTAATGTAATCATTTTTACAAATATGCGACGCTTCATTCCACTCAGCTATCAAAGGTACAATTACGTTTATTTACTGAACAATACTTTCAATTAATTCATTCCTCGCTGAGACTTCTACAAGATTATCGGTATAGTAGGCAAACAGGTGATCTTTGATTCGTAAATTTCACCCCGAGGGTTGTTTGGACCCAAATAATGTTGCGAATAAACAGAAATCGACATCTGCAATCAATTCGCTAATTCGTTACCACTTTTTGACGGATTAATATCGATTCCCGTTGTCTTACTAGTTATATTACGATCAACCTCAAATATGTCACTCTGTATGTTGTTTCTGACCCAACGAAGTGACAGCTGTCGCTACGTCATCAGTAGGTGCAGACGTTCGACTGTCCCTACGACAGCGTTGCCGTTTCGGTGAAATACGCCGGTTGCCTATCCACACGGCTCCCAACTTTCCACAGAATCTCTCTGTATAGATTGATTTTATCAAATTCGAATGACTCATAATTTTCTCTTTTTCACTTTTTCAATGAAATTTCAGCTCATTGACTCTTAAATTTATATTATCAGAAATGGAGTAATTTGAAATTCGTATACTTATTATTTCGATTCCACACGGTTTTTGGGTTTTATTTAAGATGCTGCTAGCTGGTAATTGGTAATGCTCAAATTGAAAATTAAAACGAAAGAATAGAAATAATTGATAGGTTCTCAGTGAATAAAGAGTATGTTTTTAGAAGAAATTAGATTTTATACCAGCTAGGTATTGTTTTTATTTCGAGAATCTCCGCGTCCACGACACTGAACGTACGATTTTTTGTCAATTCCAGGTCGTGGAGTACCACAAGCTTTTCGAAAGTGGCAGAGTACTTATCCATGGCTAGATCTAAATTCAATCAGTAGAGCCATTTGTAAGCTCTGTACTGAGGCAAAGCAAAAGAAATTGCCATTAGCTAAGAATAGTCAAACTGTAAGTGGTCTAGGTACTTGGGTAGACAACGGTTTTGATACGTGGAAAAACGCCGTTCTACGGTTGATGAAGCACGAGAAAAGTGAATTGCATCGCGAAGCTTTAACTGGAATAGCCAATTTGAGTAAGCCATCGGTTGTGAGTTCTTTGTCACACGGAAAGAAAAAAGAGATGGCTGATGCACGAATAGCTCTCGAAAAGCTGTTTAACACTGTCAACGTCTTAGCCAGACAAGGGTTGGCATTGCGAGGAAGGGATAACGATGAAAATTCTAATCTCATCCAATTATTGAAAATGAGAGCCGAAGATGTTCCGCAGCTTGAAGCGTGGTTGAAACGGACGAGTTACAAATGGCTGCACCATGATTCTGTCAACGAAATCTTAGAGATGATGGCTGAAGATTTAATTCAGAAACTCGTGAGGAAAATAAAATCGGTTGCCTATTTTGCGCTCATAGCAGATGAGACAGCTGACATTACTAGAGTGGAGCAGGTATCCATTTCCATCAGGATTGTCTTGGATGATTCATCAATTCAAGAGATCTTCATGGGCTTCTATGCAACGAGTGATACGAGAGCAGAGACACTATTTAAAATTATAAAGGATGTTTTACTTCGCTTCAACTTAAATATTGCCACTCTACGAGGCCAATGCTACGACGGTGCGTCCAACGTCAGTGGAAGATTGACTGGGCTACAGGCTCGAATCCGCGAAGAAGAACCTCGGGCACTTTACGTGCATTGTTCGGCGCATACAACGAACCTTGTTGCTCAAGATGCTACGGAAGCCGTTAAATCGGCTAGAAATTTCATCGGAGTAATCAAGGAGTTAATCAACTTTATTCGGGATTCACCTAAGAGAGTGGCAGAGTTCAAACTTCTCCAAACGGAAGACTCACCTACATTGTCGCAATTTTGTCCTACGAGGTATGAGTGATTCAGATATTATCAAAATGCGGTTGCGAATACGATGTTTTATCTATTGTACATTCACCAGAGTAGTCAATGCGATTTTTTTTCATAATCTGCTTTAGGTGGTGCATGCGGATCAAATCTTTAAAAAGTACGAGGTCTAACTTTGGAGCCGTTCTATCATTTTTGGAGCAATCAAAAGATGATCTGAGAATAGCCAGTGATGCATCAACGAAAGCTTCAGGATTTCTAAAGCACCTTGAAAGTTTTGATTTCTTCTTCCATCTGACGGTCGTCATCAGCGTGTTGGAAAGAATAGAAATTCTTAACACTGAGCTGCAGAAGAGTGACCTCTGTTACAACAACTCACACGAAAAGGTGAAGGCAGTCGTTGAGTCTCTTCTTTCAACACGGCGATTTGGATTTGAGACTGTGTGGGCCGATGCCATTACTGGCGCAAAAGAGTTCGATTTGGATAACCCGGAACTCCCTCGACTCCGAAATCGTCCGAGAAAATTTCGAACGGAAAGCGAGCCTGAAATTCATTTTTCCACGGCAAAAGAGTATTCGAGAATATTTTCAATAATATCGTTGATCAGGTACTTGATTCGCTGAATACCAGATTTCAGTCGGAAACTATGACTCTCCTTAATAAGTTTGAGGATTTCGTTGTTGGGAGAGAATATGAATGTGCGACGGTAGTTTCTTTTTACAGAGACGAGTTCGAGGCTGACAAATTATTGTTGCACAGAAGCATGTTTCTCGATATATTAAAGCAGAAAAAAATTGAAATATCTACCCTACACGACGTCGTATCATTCTTAAAAGCAAACTTGACTATTGCAGAGCTTTTGTCCGAATTTTGTAGGTTGATCAAACTGTTGTTGACAATTCCGGCATCGTCGTGTACGGCCGAAAGACCATTTTCCTCTCTTCGCCGTCTAAAAACATACCTAAGATCGGGGATGTTGCAATTGCGTCTGAATAACTTGGCGACACTCTACGTCCATGCGGACTTAGCCGCTGAATACGATCGGAAAAAACTCATAGACGAATTTATAAAGCGAAACGAGGTGCGCCGTACTGCATTTGCGTTGTCTGAATAAAGTCCTTGGAAAAATTACAAATATGTATCGTGACCCCCCCCCCCCCCCCCCCCCGGCGCTCATCACTAGTGTAACTCCATACCCGAAAATTTTGCAAGTCGCCGGCGGTGCTAAGTGTGGGGTACGCTTAAACTGTGCATTTTGTGACTTGACCTAGTGAGAACCCGAGCCGCTGTATGTCAACGGCCTTAGGAAACGTCGCGAAGTAACGAATTTGCTGACGCGGTACATTTCAATCACGCGATACGCGGCTAGTGTAGTATAACGTAGAATCGAATTCATTTACTTTTAATTAATTGTTCGGGATAGTTTAATTGTTAATAGTTCAATCCTTGTCCGTGATCCTTCATTCGCGATATTCGCCACAACCTTTCCGTAATCCCCCCAACCCAGTTAACTCTCCGCTTAATTCGAGCCAACTGCCTTGAGACCTATCACCGGGCTGAAGTGGTGAAGAGCAAGACCCACCCAAGCTGATGCCGGGTGGACGTACCAGGTCGACATCTCTGGACTCGCCGACCACGCAAACCCTAGAAGGCGAAATAACATTTGGGCGAAGATCGCGTCAACCGGATCATCGGGGGCCTCCGTATCGAACATCTCAACGCAGAAGAAAGGAAGCATATGATCGAGATCATTGAAGAATTCCCGGACCGCTTTCATCTGACCGGAGACAAGTTGGGAAAAACAGGTATGCTGACACACAAGATCATCACTACTGATGATGTGCCTATCCACACCAGGCAGTACCGCTTTCCTCCGGTCCACCAGCAAGAGATCCAGAGACAGGTAGCCGGACTACTCAGGGATGGGATTGTACAGCCATCATCTTCGCCATACAATTCCCCCCTGTGGATCGTCCCCAAGAAACCGGATTCTCAAGGGAACAAACGATGGAGAATGGTGGCTGGCTATCGAGCACTCAACGAAAAAACAGTAGGGGATAGCTATCCACTCCCTAATATAACTGATATATTGGACAGAGTAGGTGGTGCGAAGTACTTCTCCGTATTCGACCTCGCCAGTGGCTTTCACCAGATCGGCATGGATCCGCACGATCAACAGAAGACGGCATTCTCTACGGCTAACGGGCATTACGAATATACACGTATGCCATTCGGCCTGAAGAACGCTCCTGCCACGTTCCAGCGCCTGATGGACCTGGTCTTAAGTGGCCTACAAGGAACAGAATTATTCGTGTACCTGGATGACATCGTGGTATACTCCTCAAACCTGCAACAACACGGGTACAAGGTCAGGCGACTACTGCAACGGTTGAGAGAACACGGACTCAAGCTGCAAACGGATAAGTGCGAATTTCTTCGCACGGAGGTGACGTACCTAGGTCACATCCTCGGTGAATCCGGAGTTAAACCTAACCCGAAGAACCTGGAAGCCGTCAAAAGCTTCCCGGCCCCGACTGATAAAAAGAACATTAAACAATTTCTCGGCCTAGCCGGCTACTATAGGCGATTCATACCCAATTTTGCAGATCGCGCTAGACCAATGAACAGCTTATTAAAAAAGAGCGCAGCTTTCACATGGGGGGAGGCGCAGCAGCAGAGCTTCGAGGACCTCAGAAACGCTCTCTGTGAGGAACCTGTGCTTAGATACCCGGACTTCAACGAAAAGTTTGTGCTGACGACCGATGCTTCCGACTATGCACTGGGTGCAGTGCTCAGCCACGGTGCCAAGGGGGAAGAACGACCCGTGGAACTACGCCTCTCGCCTCCTGAACAAAGCAGAAATCAACTATTCTACCTCCGAAAAGGAATGCCTGGCTGTAATATTCGCCATCAATTATTTCAGGCCTTATCTGTACGGCAGAGAGTTCACCCTCTACACGGATCATCAGGCTCTCGTTTGGCTTCACAACCATCGAGATCCGAGCTCGAGGTTGACTCGCTGGAGATTGCGGTTGGCCGAATACGACTTTGAGATCGTCTACAAGAAGGGGACAGCCAATGCCAATGCTGACGCCCTTTCACGTAACCCTGTCGTGACGTGCCTACCCTTGAAGCTGAAGAAAGGCGGAGACCCGGACTACAAACCACCACCTGTACGGAAACAGGACGCGAACACCAGCTCGGTAGCCAGTCGGTTACGTAACAACCCGAGAGTAGGCCCAATCACCTACTCGAACTTAAGCCCAGCAGGAACCAGTCAGACACGTAGCAACCCCACGGTTGCCCCCATCACTTACGTGAATATAGACGAAAGCAGCAACACATCCGTGGGCCTGTGAACCAGTATACAAGACCAGCTATCATCTACGCAGAACGATCAAACAACCCCTGCGATTCCTGAGGAACGGAATGACGACACGGAAAACGAGGAAAGCGACGACACTTCCCTGGATACTACCGTTCAAGCGAGCTATGGGCCAGGTCTTAGCCACGATGTAACAACCGAACCATGCGAATTGACGACTGACCGGGTGGAATTCCAAGAGATGCTCCAGGAGAGGGACCCAACTACTAGCCAGGTAATCCAAGATCTGTTACAGAGGGAATACCCCGGGCCATGGACCCCGAGGAGTAGTTACGATCCCAGAGAGATGGATTCAGGAGACAGCAGCTGCGAAGATGACCCGGACGGAGGTAAAAGGGTAACTGCCCTAAACCACTCAGACTTACGACCAAAAGAAACTACGCAACAACGCCTGAACCAAGAGGCCAATAACCTATGGAACGAGGCCCGTCCACTCACCATAGAGGGTGCTAGGGAACAACTTCTGGAACTCTCGAAATCCCTCAACCAATCGCGTTTGCCTACAGTCATCGATAACCGAGGCACAACGGCCAGCAAGCATCAACGGACTCCCGCTGGCTCACAACCCATGAGGCAGGTCAGTAAAAACCGAGTCTCATTCCTACCAACTCCACGCAAGTCATTGCTACCCGCGGGAAGATCGACCCCGTACGGGTCGCCGACCTCCTCAACAACTACCTCGGACGCCGAGACGCCTGCAGAGAAACCAGAACAGCCAAAAGAAGCAATAACAACCTTCAGAGTACCATGTGCCGACGACGTCAGCGAGGCCGGTGACAGTAGAGACAAGGAAGCAGGCCGACGTACGACGTGTAACTCGAGACCCGGCCAAGATAGAAGCGAGGACGACCGTACGCTCAAGGTGGACGTAATCACAGACACGCTGACGATGCGAAGGGGTAATTATGCACACTTCATATCAGCTGATTGCATACTTACGACTCCGGTAGGCAAACAACTACGCGAGATGCAGTACATTCACCCCGGCGACCTCTTGGAAACCATATCGGAGAAGGGCGCGGTGGCTATCACAAGAAGGAAAAGGGGGATCATATTCTCGGTAGCTTGTATGGACCAATATTATCACCGGATGACTCCTGAAGACCTTGTAGACGGATTAGAACTACTGAAAGCCGCCATGAGGGCTGAAAGAGTCACCGAAGTTCGAATCCCCACACGAGGAGACGCCTTAGAGACTTGGCAGCCCGCGATCGTGAAATCTCTCGTGGAAACCACCTTCCGAGACTACCCGTGCCAAATACAGGGTGACCCAAGACCCCCGGACCGGAAGGAATAGGTGAATTCCCCGTTGGATTTTGAGACGAAATTTCCTTTTCGAAAACTTCGTCCGATTAACGGTGTCTAAGTTATTAAAGATTAAGAGTAGCCAGTCAGTGCCTCGCTTTAGGTCCGTGCCAGTGCCGGGTCAATAGTGAACGGCGGGCAGGGCCCGTGGTTTATTTTACATTTGGCTACTTTCTTCTTCACTTTACGATCGACGCGTATTATTATTATTATTATTATTATTATTATTATTATTATTATTATTATTATTTTTTTTTATACCGGGCCGTCGCTCTACGTGTCCAGGTTGACCGGACCGTAGTTTTCCGTGTCCAGGTCGACCGCACCGTAGATACGTAGAACTACGGTCCGGTAGAAAAAAAAAAAAATAATAATAATAATAATAATAATAATAATAATAATAATAATAATAATAATAATAATAATAATACGCGTCGATCGTAAAGTGAAGAAGAAAGTAGCCAAATGTAAAATAAACCACGGGCCCTGCCCGCCGTTCACTATTGACCCGGCACTGGCACGGACCTAAAGCGAGGCGCTGATTGGCTACTCTTAATCTTTAATAACTTGGACACCATTGATCGGACGAAGTTTTCGAAAAGGAAATTTCGTCTCAAAATCCAACGAGAAATTCACCTATTCCTTCCGGTCCGGGGGTCTTGGGTCACCCTGTATATCTCTGTACGGGGGAGATTGAAACTCCCGCACCCGAGGAAAGGCTTGGGATTGTGAGAAGATGGCACGAAGGGACCACGGGAGGACACAAGGGCGTAACCAAGACCTATCAACGGCTACGACAGACATACTACTGGCCTGGGATGAGAAACGAGGTGCAGGATGTCATTCGATGCTGCACCAGTTGTCAAAAGCAGAGGGTAACTCGAATTAAAACCCGAGAACCAATGATTATTACAGATACTCCTGTGGAAGCGTGGGAGAAAATAGCCGTAGATATCGTTGGACCACTCCTGACCACCAGAAGCGGGAATGAATACATACTCACCGTTCTGGACCTACTCACGAAACTGGGCCATGCATTCGCTCTACCGGACCAGACCTCAGTCTCGATCATCAGAGCCCTCGACAACGGTTACTTCAAACCCTACAGTATTCCGCTGATTTTGCTGAGCGATCGCGGAAGAAGCTTTACCAGCGGAAACATGAAGGAGTTCTTAAAGATCAACAAAGTCAACCACGTGATGACCTCGGGATACCACCCCCAGACAAATGGATCGCTAGAACGGAGTCACACGGGTCTGGTAGACTATTTGCGTCACTATGCCCATGACCAACAAGAATGGGATACGTTGCTGCCTGACGCCATGCGGTGCTACAACTCAGTCATTCACGAGGGGACGAAATTCACACCCCACGAAATGGCTTTCGGCAAACCGAAAAGGACGCCGGAATCGCTACCGATGGCCAAGCATGTACCGACCACAACCAAGTACATGGAAAATCTAGTAACTCGGCTCAACGACCTAGCCGAAGCTGGGGGAAATAACCTAAATGATGCGAAACGAGCTTCGAAACGCAGGTATGACACAAAGGTTAATCCCGTCAAATTCCAGGTAGGCGATCTAGTCTACGCAAAACGTGAGGCCAGAGGGAAACTAGACCCTTACTACGAAGGCCCATACGAGATCGTGGAGCTGCTGAACCTGAACACCGCGATTATCTCGGATCGCAGCGGGAAAAGGAAGCTGAAACACCTGGACAAACTCAAATTGAAGGACTCTGGGCCCAAAGGGGGTAGCTAATGACGAGCTATATTCACCTCCATCCGTGGGCTACCCAGCGACCGATGCCATCCTGCCAAACGAATCTAAAACCGGACCGGACCCTAAGAAGATTGTAAACCTAATCTTAAGCCTAGTATGTAACATAGAAGTAGTTTAGAAATAATTTAGCTATAGAGAATCAGCAAAGTGATCGCGTGGAAGGAATGCGCGACATTTTTGGTCCATTCTAATTCTCAGACGCTTGACCCCGGTGACGGCGCCAGCGTCTTGGGGGAGGGTGTTACGAACGGCCCCGATATCGCATTTTTTCAAATTTATTCTACTGCAAGTAGTGCAGTCAGCGCATTCCTACACGCGCGCGCTCGCCGGAAGGCAGAGCAGGAAATGACACCCGAAACCATCGATTCAGCGATTTGCAATAAACCCCACCATCGAGCAACCCGAGGTTTCTTTATCGAAACCGAGGTGATTGCTCGTCAGTCGAATTAATACCGAAAGTTGAGCAAAGTGCTCACCCCTCTAACGCGCACCCTGAACCACGCCTAACCGTCTTCGAGGACTCCTGACAAGGGCTGAGTGTGCAGCAGACCAGAGAGCAGATTCGAAGAAGGTCCATCAAACAGACAGCTGACTCGGATCTGACTGCTCGGCATAAGCTGCACCAGGATCATCGTGAAGGAAGTCGCTCAACGGTGGGCTCTTGGAGTTGGCTCGGGTGACGCTCAGAGGTTAATTCGGTAGGCTCATTCCTTCTCTACCTTCCATATTTCGCATTGTATACTATCAAATAACACTTAGTTTAGTATTAGCTATCTAGCACATGATTTAACGTTATAGGGAATTAGTCTTGCAACTACCATTCTCGCAACTATTCCTTTCTCACAACTATTCCTTTGAATAAACGTATATTTGAAGTAACACGACAGTGGTTCCTCCTAGACCATTCACAAATTGCGCAGGTGTCCTTAGGACTTTATTCAAGCAAGCCCGAGAGATTGATCTTCAGCCGCTCGGAGATTACTCTCTCTCAAATTATATAAGAATACGACACCCGAAGCCTTCAGCTCGGTTGCCCGTAACAGCTCGTATGATGATACGAACTCGGCGGGCATAGATTGTTCTGAAAATTATCAATTGCACTCTTTTTTTTTTAAATTATTTCTTCCAGTCGATGTGTAACGATCACACCCACAAAATTGTCGGGAGCATGATCAAATACTGTTAGGATATTTTTGGCATTGATAATACAGGGTGACCCAAGACCCCCGGACCGGAAGGAATAGGTGAATTTCTCGTTGGATTTTGAGACGAAATTTCCTTTTCGAAAACTTCGTCCGATCAATGGTGTCCAAGTTATTAAAGATTAAGAGTAGCCAATCAGCGCCTCGCTTTAGGTCCGTGCCAGTGCCGGGTCAATAGTGAACGGCGGGCAGGGCCCGTGGTTTATTTTACATTTGGCTACTTTCTTCTTTACTTTACGATCGATGCGTATTATTATTATTATTATTATTATTATTATTATTATTATTATTATTTTTTTATTATTTTTTTTTTTCTACCGGACCGTAGTTCTACGTATCTACGGTGCGGTCGACCTGGACACGGAAAACTACGGTCCGGTCAACCTGGACACGTAGAGCTACGGCCCGGTATAAAAAAAAAAAAAAAAAAAAAAAAAAAAAAATAATAATAATAATAATAATAATAATACGCGTCGATCGTAAAGTGAAGAAGAAAGTAGCCAAATGTAAAATAAACCACGGGCCCTGCCCGCCGTTCACTATTGACCCGGCACTGGCACGGACCTAAAGCGAGGCACTGACTGGCTACTCTTAATCTTTAATAACTTGGACACCGTTAATCGGACGAAGTTTTCGAAAAGGAAATTTCGTCTCAAAATCCAACGGGGAATTCACCTATTCCTTCCGGTCCGGGGGTCTTGGGTCACCCTGTATATTCTTTCAAAAGATACGGTACACGCGGTACAATCAAAAAGATATTTTACAATAATCGGATTCACTTAGCGAAAGAGCAAATTCGTGACATAAATTGAACTGCGGGAATAATAGTTTTTAATACTCACAAATACCTAATCTATTGAGTCTGAGTCCACTTTAGCGGTACGAAAACGAGGTTAAGCTGGCTAGCTAGCGAGCGCCTGAGGAGCGATACAAAACAAACTATTATACTACTTTTTAGACTGCGTATCACCGAGCGATACGATACTCAAGCAAATAGGCCCTACGGGCGACGCTAGCGATATTATAAAAATGATCTACGATATTCAGACTCAAGTAGCGGTAACAGAAGAAGTAACAATCGATAATCTAAATTAACAAAAGGTTCATCAAAAGAAAACTGCGCAAAATAACTAATGAAATAACCCGTAGGTTCGCAAAAGATAAACTACTGACTCGATACAGAATTATTAACTCGATACGGAGGGTATCGAGCGGAAAAGCGTCAATAAGCGATATTGACCAGAAAATCTACGAAATTATTCAATTAAACAACTTAATCTATGACAACTACGTTCAGCCAACCCTCGGGGAGTTGGTAAAATAGTTAGCGACACACCAGGCAAGATAATACGGAATATACGATACAGAAAATCATAGAAAATCACATAAAGCAAATAAATAGCGAATTACATGCGTAATATAGCAGAAAACAAGCTAGCAAATAGCGGTAAGTAAGCGGTAGCAGAAAATAACGCAAAGCGATAATCAAAGCAACTAAGCGATAGATATTCCAACAAATTCAACTACAAATTCAAACAACAAAATTCAATCAGCCACGAAACTCTTGTGCTGAACTTCCTTTCTTTAATATTCTAACTTATCCTACTAAATTAACTAACCTACGATATAAAATGTGCAAACCACGTAGCACTTCGGCTACGCACTACCCTAAATCTACACTATCGATATTTAAGGAAGCTCAGCGGGACTTTCGTGGATTTTACAAGCTAGAGATCTTAAAGACCTTACCTTAACGTTGAGTCTGCTACTCGTTCACACTAACTATTAACTTTAACTTTGTCTTTAACCTTAACTTAAACACCCGCACAGCGGTATGATATTATTACTAAGAGTCCGTGAAGCGGAATTACTCTATGCGGAAACTGATGCGAAAACTATTGAGAGAGAGAGCGGTAGTCACAGGCGATACATCTTTACTCAACAATTGCTGAACGTAGAAGTGACGAACGTCTTCCCGATTTTCGGTATCGGGGTGCCTAACGTTACTGACCCTGGGGTGGGGGATCGTACGAGACGTTTCTCTATGCCTGATTGGCTGGCTAAATACCTGACAGTAATTCGCACGACCAGCTCGTCAGCTGATGCGTGCGCGGTGTCGATTCCTTGCCGAGCGGCAAGCGGCAGGCGATAAAGATGCGGTAGGATGCAGTTTCTGCGGTAGGATGACCTTGGGAAGGAGTGATCTTGGGCTCTAAGGTGCGGTACCGTCCTTACATCACTACTCTCTGCGGGATTCATACTGTCGGGCTCAGCAGCACGGTTGACAGCCTCCTGACAGGACCTGGTGCACTTTTGGCCTGCTAGGAGCACGTGGGACGCTAGTCTCGCCCCTCTCCGTGGCTCGTCCTTTTGGAGATACGTTACGCCGTCCTGGCGTCGATAATAGCGGCAGGATCGTCAGGATGGTCTCTGGTGCGGTAACGGGAGACTGCAGCGTTAGCGTGCAGTCCTGTACGCCGTCGTTGCAATGCCAGTTGCAAGCGGTAGTGGTATTCTGCTGGCGTGGAGTCGAGATAACCCTGGTCTCACAGCGAGAATACTCCCAAGATCTACATCCTTCCCTCCAGTTGATATTAGCACGACCCGTGGATGCTCTCATCCCGGGCTTCGTACCGTGGAGGCCTCTGCAGTGGCGTTATGTCGAGGTCATCGCGGTATCTGCAATCCTTCTGCGGAAGTTCTCGTGCGGTAGCGATATGTCGTCTTCTCTTTCTCTCCTTGTTTCTCTCTCTCTCTCTCCGTCGTACATTAACAAAAAAGTACCTCAAATTAGAACTTATTCGGAAAGCTACATTTGTCCGTGGTGTGCCGCTATTTTCCCCGAGGGCGAGACGTGCTTCGCCTCTCTCTCGCGATATTGGTTCTCTAAATCCAGACTAAATTATCGAAAAAGGTAGCCAGAAGGGCTCCTGTGACGGCAGCAGATCTGCAACGTCACAATATATATATATATATATATATATATTTTATTTGAAAAAAAAAGATTTTATATTTCGTTTGTTATAGTATTTCGAAGATATACTTACATTGATACTTTCGTCTATTAAAATACAGTTTTCGTTTGTATGTTTATCTGCAATAAAATACGACATATTTCTGCTATAAAAACTGAGCCATTTTCTCAATAACGGACACTTCTCAATATGTAGCGGTATTGTACTTTTTATATGATATGGTTGACATATAATACATTAGGATTCCCTTCCATATGTTGTATCTTGTTGCAACATACTCTTCCTTGTTCTTCTTCAAATACAAACACGGCGGTAGCTCAGGTATCAATTCGATATTAATCAACAAGTCTGGCTTATTACAATAAACGCAAAAACATTGTAAATGTAAAAAATTAAAACCGAGTTCCAAAATGGTTTCCCCAGCCAAAAACTCGAGAACATCCATACTCTTTTTCAGCGTCAGATTACAAACATCATTTCCTTACAAAAATAGTACAAAATAATACGTGAAATCAGGCATCGAAGCCGAGCGTTCCCTTTGTTAATTTTCAGACTTCAAATTATGTTCTTCAAATGCTAATCAATGGAAATGAATGGAAAACCAATAGAATCATTGATAAAACCTGTGATACAACAGTATATTGGCGACGGAAAATATTGCTGAAGGAAGTTAGCTCGTATGATGATACGAACTCGGCGGGCATAGATTGTTCTGAAAATTATCAATTGCACTCTTTGTTTTTCAACTTATTTCTTCCAGTCAATGTGTAACGATCACACCCACAAAATTGTCGGGAGCATGATCAAATACTGTTAGGATATTCTTGGCATTGATAATATATTTATTATTGTAGACTGAAACTGCGATATAATAGTAGTTTATATGGCAATGGCGCAGAAAGACCTCATCTTCGAATCGTGTGACACTTTCACACTCCTCATAAAGTCCTTTTCAGTGCCCGTGCCCTACATACTATCCTTTTTTTCTTCAAATTTAAAAATCAGAAAACATTTTCCACGCACTAGTGCTTCGTGGTTTTCGCAAGAGGTTGTGTTGAAACAAATGAATGAAAGGAATGAGTAATCCGTTGAAAATTGAAGTTAAAAAAATACCTATACTGTGTTCATAACAAGAACTAATGGTCCAGGCACGGTGATCTCAGTAATTTAAATTCGAATGCAAGTTTTGAAGAGTTCAATTTCATTCTGCATCTATCGTTTACCGATTTTCGACTAAAGTTATAACGCCATGCTACAAACATGTCACATCCATAAAACAATACATACTTATACTGGACGTACCCATTATCGGTACACTTCGATGATGCTCTTGCGACGTCTCTCTTTCTATTCGACTTACAGTATAGGTACACATATTCTGCATTGAAAGACGCACTAATTGCTGATCTTACCTCACACTTCAGCAATTGATAATTTTCAGAACAATCTATGCCCGCCGAGTTCGTATCATCATACGAGCTAACTTCCTTCAGCAATATTTTCCGTCGCCAATATACTGTTGTATCACAGGTTTTATCAATGATTCTATTGGTTTTCCATTCATTTCCATTGATTAGCATTTGAAGAACATAATTTGAAGTCTGAAAATTAACAAAGGGAACGCTCGGCTTCGATGCCTGATTTCACGTATTATTTTGTACTATTTTTGTAAGGAAATGATGTTTGTAATCTGACGCTGAAAAAGAGTATGGATGTTCTCGAGTTTTTGGCTGGGGAAACCATTTTGGAACTCGGTTTTAATTTTTTACATTTACAATGTTTTTGCGTTTATTTCATTACTTTTTGTATGTGCAAACGGGTCAGCGCTAAGCTGACTCTAATGTATTCTACATATTACACATGTATAAAGATCAACTTCCGATCATTCGTGATGGAATGCATGTGCTACAATGAACAAGTGTATTTTGGAATTTGCGCAAAAGATACGAGCTAATTTTTTTTATTTCTAAAATAAATGGGTGTAAAAAATTTTTTTCCGTACACTAATTTCGACAAAATTGGTTCTTCAATTATATATAAGAAAAAAAAATTTCCAATAATTTTCTAATTGAAAATTTCATTTCTTTCCTATTTTTCTACGCTTTGTAACCATTTCCCTGTTAAGTTTGAATGAAAGACGTGTGGACCAATTTTGTATAATAATAATGTTTATAGACAGAACTGTAAGCTGGAAATTTATAAACATGTGAATAAACGACTTTGAAAATTAAAAAAAATGATTTACCTTTTATTATGATATGATATAATACTTCATTACCAACATAATTACACGTTATTGTTATTAATAATCTTTAGTAGAGACATGCCTTTTATTTCAACAGCTATATAAACGATTAAACTGATTTGGAATGTATAATATGTTATATGCGTATATGTACAATAATATTTCAATTTTGTTGCAAGAAAACAGACAAGCTTCTAAAAATTTATGAGTATAAAGATTGAGTTTTGAATTGATGAAGTTAAATTAAACACCGAAAACTACGGAGCGGAGGACCTGGACACTAGAAACTACGGAGCGGAGGATCTGGACACCGAAAACTATGGAACAAAAGACCTGGACATTGAAAACTACGGAGCGAAAGACATGGACACCGAAAACTACGGAGCGGAGGACCTGGACACTAGAAACTACGGAGCGGAGGATCTGGACACCGAAAACTATGGAACAAAAGACCTGGACATTGAAAACTACGGAGCGAAAGACATGGACACCGAAAACTACGGAGCGGAGGACCTGAATACCAAAAACTACGAAGCGAAGGACCTGGATACCGAAAACTACGGAGCGAAGGACCTGGATACCGAAAACTACGGAGCGAAGGACCTGGATACCAAAAACTACGGAGCGAAAGACCTGGATACCGAAAACTACGGAGCGAAGGACCTGGACACCGAAAACTACGGAGCGGAGGACCTGGATACCGAAAACTACGGAGCGAAGGACCTGGATACCGAAAACTACGGAGCGAAGGACCTGGATACCAAAAACTACGGAGTGAAGGACCTGGACACCGAAAACTACGGAGCGGAGGACCTGGATACCGAAAACTACGGAGCGAAGGACCTGGATACCGAAAACTGCAGAGCGAAGAACCTGGATACCGAAAACTACGGAGCAAAGGACCAGGATACCGAAAACTACGGAGCGAAGGACCTGGACACCGAAAACTGCGGTGCGGACACATTACTGAGTACAAATTTTTTTGGGGAGCACGAGTAGACGTGACGCATCAATAATAATGACAATAATAATAACAATGATAAATGAAATATGATTATAAATAATACTATAATAATATAATAATATTATATTATAATCATACTGGCACGCGGCCGCGATTTGCTGCTGCGCATGCGCATTTTGTAAATCAGGCATCGATCAATAATTCTGCGCATGCGCATTTTGTAAAATATTTAATATTATTAATAACTCAGTTATGCGTGGTCAATTATTGCTCAAAAACAATAGGGGGCGAGATTTCGGTGACGAGAACACTCCTTCCAAATGGCAAGTTCATAAGTGCAACGGTTCGACAGATATCGTGGTCCCAAGAAGAACGTCTGCAACGAAGAAGGAGAAGAAGGAGAAGAAAAAGATTGTGTTTTTCGATCAACTTCGACGGTCAATATCTCAGGAACCACGCGGTAGATTTTGTCGAAATTTCGCGAGCAAGGTCAAATGGCGAGGGCCTTACGCCCATATAAATTTTATTAGGAAATAATCAGCGGTTCAAAAGATATGACAGATTTTTTACAAGAACAAGAGCTGGCTGGGGTAAATGTTTCGTGGCTGGCGCGCCGAGTTTTCACTGTCGGAGGGGGGGGAACTCGGCGATTCGCTGCCGCGAATCTTGATTAGAGTTTACAACATATGAATGGTAATAGTCGTTAAAATAAAGCGTTTCGAATTCGCTTACTTGAATATAAACACCATCGCAGTGAAATATTTCTTTGATAATTCCAAACTGAGGATTCTCTTCGGTCATTCGGGTTACGAAAATAGTTCCCGCTGAAAATTTTTTGCCAAGAATTTCTATAAATTTCAAACTAATTATGGAACTTTGTTCTGAGATGTTTGGAATCAGTTCATTCATATCAAGTAGAGCATTGTTATTTTTAACTGGTCCAAGAGAAACTGCCGGCATTACATTTTGGTACGATTCCTTCATGTAACACTGTTGAAGTTGATGTCGAACGGCGATTGTGTATGGCAAGTTAATATTGCATGTGGTTCCGAGTGCTATTTCTTTCAATTTTTTGTTTTTTCTTTCAAACATCAGGGTGGAGAAGTGGACTATAGTAGATAAACAAGGCGGGTTCTGGACCAACGCCGTTAGTGCACACGTACACGCACACACACATGCGCGCGCCGTCCGTGTCCGTGTGAGGGTGGGGGGGAGTCCGCGGACCCCTGGCGATGACGTCACCCGCCTCGACTCAAAATGGCGTCACACACCCTTGAGTTGACGGCACACACCCTTAATATGACGGTACACACCCTTAATTTGACGACACACACCCTCAAAATGACGTCACACTCCCTTAATTTGACGGCACACACCCTTAATATGACGGCACACACCCTCAAAATGGCGGCACACTCCCTTAATATGACGTCACACACCCTTGATACGACGTCAGACTCTCGAACCTTCGATGATGACGTCACGCTCGGACCTCCAGAACTTTCGATGATGACGTCACTCGAATACCCTAGCGATTAACGGTTCCCTGTCTTCTTGGAATTTTCCGGATAAACATTTCTTGGAATTGGTACCATGTGAGATCTTTTGGAATGTTCTAGAATCTTACTATAAGTTTTTACTATAAGCGGTCACGCTCAACGGTTCCAGGAAATAATCTCGAACTCTGTGCAGAGAGAGAGACGCAAGACGGAGTCGTGTTTTATCAACAATAGTCGCTACTACATCTATATGTTGTGTATGGTAATGAATTAGGACACATAAATATTCGATACAAGTATCTTATTAGCCGAATTACATGATACAGAATTTTTAATGATAGTGAAACTACAGATAGGTTGAATAGAGTTTTATACCAAATTCCTCACCCCACCACTTATGGGGTTGTATTCAACTACTCGATCGTGTAAGATCAAGCAGTATGCTGATGTTTCGGCAGGAAAGTTATTTTTTGCTTCAAACTCAAGACGAACGTCTACTGGTCCAAACTTGAGCGACTCGTTTTGCTTCGAGCAGTCGATGACGAACAAGGGAGCGTACTGTAGAAATTCGCTCTTTTTCAGCAAGGGTTCAGGTTCCTTGCCGTAATAAGAGGTTTGAAAGTTTGCGTACATCTCGTATAGCATAGCGTACTGATTGTGACTCATATCGAGATTCAGATTCCCATAGGGATAGCATTGAGAATTCAAGAAAAGCTTAACATCGGAGATATTACAGTGATCGAATTGGCTGGCATTTTTAGTCAACTTATTCTTCCGACCTGTTTGGAAACCTAATATAACGTATCGAGGTTTCTCCAGCTGAGTCGATGTTTTTACCGTCCAAACGTGTTTCGAGGTGGTAGGAAGCAGAGGATACTCGTACAATTCCCAACTACGGAAACTCATAGGGATTGGTGCATCTTTCTCGATGAAATTTAACAGCTGTACTTTTCGCTGGTCCGAAAGCTTAACGTACGGTAACAACCATTCGACTTTATCGATCAGAATTTTGAATTCTTCATCTTGAATTTGCAAAACCGCGTTCGCATCGGTCTTCGAACGGGTCAAGATCAATTCGTGTTTAGCGTTGACGATGATCTTGCGATAGTCTTCAGCGAATCCTAGTATGATCTTCAGCGGTATGCACACATCAAAGTTACCGTCGACATCTACATGGCTTGCGTTCACATTGAGCCAACCAGCATTTTCCATCATCCAATTTTGTCCAGGTCTCAGGGAAGGGTAGCCTTTCATAAGACTCGTGAGACCTACGTTTTTGCTTCTGTCGATCTCAATAGCATTTATCTCATATCGTGCTTCTTCAAACAGGTGGCAAACACCGTTGTTGACCAGACTGGTGGTAGTCGACGGAGTTCCATCAGCCTTCACTATCTTTCCATACACATGCAACGAACTCTGGTTTGGTAACACGCACAGGTCTTGGTGTTGAACAGCGATACGAATCTCATCACTGTTATTGAAACTTGATGAGGCGTAAGGCTTGTGTGTATGAACCTCGTAGTGTGCGATAGACTCGTCAAAGACTACAGGCGTTTGAATGTTTAAGATTTCCTCCTCCATGGTATACAACAAATGATACAGATGCAAAGGAAACAACGATTCACTTTTTTCGCGTAACCTTGAGACCTAAGCTTTTTAGAAGCAGCACGTTCTGAGGTGTCAGCTCTTTGAGTAACGGTTGACGACTGACGTGTTTGGGGCATGCTATCGTAGTATTATAACCACTTCTGTTGTAAACTATTCCCATTATTGGGTCTTGATATGCAACCTCACAGTTATAACCTCTCCACGAAAATTGACCAAATCTCCGTCTTGATCGACTATACGAAGTTGGATGTGATCTATAGTCCTTACGGTGACTGGGAGGTAAATGACGTGAGACGGTACTTCAATGATCTTATATCCGGGTGGAACGACAGGGAAAAACTCGTGAATCGTGTGTACTTTGTGCTCGTTGACGTAGGCACCTGTTGTAATGTTGCACTCGACTCGCAGTGCGTTCACTTTGATAATGGTTACAGGAAGATCGGACTTGTGAACTTTATCAGCCTGTAGAATACGTGGCGTGAAACCTAATATACTTCCTATAGAATCGGGAGGCATAAAATTTACCGGGTGACTACATTTGATTTCGCTACACAGTGTATTGTTGTTTGGTTTGATGTCAATGTTGATACCTTTACTCATTAACACACCCTGTACGTAGCTTTCTATATCCTCTATTTCATAGCTACCGCTGGGTATAGTAACTACTTCATCGCCTACATAAATCTTATTGTGTCCGATATCTATATTAGGAATCGAATTGAAGGTTAACAATTCAACGAGGCCTAGACAGTAATTCTTGTGAGGGGAAAGTTCAATCGGAGGAAAGTATTGAGTCTCGAGGACAGAAGAGCTCCCCGATACGGTTAACGTGAACGAATCATCCATGACAGCGAACTGATGTTGAAGGATCATGTTGCACGTTTATACAGGGTGATTCACTGCTACCGAGCCAAATTGAGTGGGTAGGTTCCTTGGAGAATTCTAAGACGAATATTTCTTAACCAAAAATTCGAGAGATCAACGGTGTCCGAGTTATCGAATATCCTCGTTATCCATTGCTCCATAGTTTTTGGCAGCCAGCTCATCTGCTCCATAGTCTTATAGCCGTCTACGTCGACCACCAGATAAGTTTCACGGACTAGGTCATTTGCACCATAGTTTTCGGCCGTCTAGGTCCTCCGCTCCATAGTTTTTGACAGCCAGGTCGTCTGCTCCATAGTTTTCGGCAACCAGGTCATCCGCGCCATAGTTTTGTATCGTCTACGTCAACCACGAAAAAAAAATTTTTTTTTTTCATTAATTTTTTTTTTCAAGTTTTCGCTGAGGAACTTTCGTTTTAGAATTACCCAAGGAACCTATCCACTTAATTTGGCTCGGTAGCAGTGAATCACCCTGTATAGTCTACACAGAAAATTAAGACATAGGTGTCCACAGTTAAACGTATCGTAGTCTTGATATCTTTCATGGTTATATTTGACGTTACATTACCAACACCAAGGTACTTGACGAGGTCCGACGGTGGTCGAAGATTTCCGAAACTGTCAAAGTAAACTACTTCGTTACCGATCTTTCGGTACGCGACCCAATGTGTGCCGGGACCATCTTTATCATCTAGATTGACGATCGCTGATTCACGCTTGCGCGGTCCGTTCCTGGGCAAATCGTTCCGCATAAATACGCCGCGGAAATGTGGAATTTTCAAGATCGTTGCGTACTTCAACAGGTCCGTGTCAGTCAGAGCTCGTTGGGGTAGCGTCACTTTTAGTTTTTTGAGTGTGGTTTCAGGTGTAGACCTAAACCCTTCTTGTACGGTTTCAAGTGAAGTCCTTTTCCTAAAGCGATAGCTTCCATAGTCTTGTTGTGACGTTGACTCTCTTCCAGTTGTCTCTTGGCGGAACTTGCCTCATTCACCGCTTTTGCAATACCTGCTGCACCACCAGCCAACGCACCGGTAGCACTCAATCCAGCGAATAAAGGTATAAGGAAGGGTAAGAACCCTCCGACTTTGGACGGTAGTGGTAGAATTCGTGGAGAACGTACATGACGTTTACCACCTGCTTTCCTAACAGCTCCTCGTGCACCCTTCAACGCAGACTTGATAGCAATTCGTGCCGTTTGACCGGGAACCATAGACTGTTTAGCTGCATCGATAACCTTTCTCAATACCAACGGTTTCCTGATTCCCATGCCAAGCTTGGTTTTCGCTTTCATTGTGTTCGTCACAGCCCAAGCGGCTGCTTTTTCACCAATATTTGTGTCTGAAGCTAAAACCCGTCTCCAAGCTTTCTCGGCCAAGATCTTATCTGCCGCACTTCTAGCTTCAAGATTTTCTCGATTCTGCGAATAGGCGATATCGTGTTCTTTGCAGGCTGCGTCAAGGGGATTGATACCGAGATCACCGCGCGCGAGTCTCTTTGCTAGTTTGGTGCCAGGTCCGCAGTATTGATAACCAGGCAGATGTAACTCTACAGGAAGACTGTTGATGATTCTGTTGACCAGACCTTTCCCACAGCGCTTACGACTGGTCGTCTTAGCTTTGTGCACGATCATAGCTGCGCTTTGACTGAGGAATCATCTTTATAAACACAGTATTTATACCTTTTACCGTTAGTCTGAGTCGAGATGAGGTTCGAGAAGCAGCCTGTCAAGTTACCTGTGACGAATTTCGATAAATTCGTGCAGGAGAATGTTGCAACTGAAAAACGGCACGGTGATTTGCTACCAAACAGCGTGCGTGCAGTATTCTGCGGTCCGTCAAATTGCGGCAAAACCAATGCGCTGCTCACCCTAATAACGCACCCCAACGGGCTGAGATTCGAGAACGTTTATATCTACTCGAAATCATTGAATCAACCCAAGTACAAGTTTCTGCAACAGTTACTCGAGGGAGTAGACGACGTCGAGTACTTTCCATTTGACGAGCATGAACAAGTAGTTATGCCGGACGATGCCCTACCCAATTCGATAATCGTCTTCGGTGATGTCGCGTGTGAGAAGCAGGACAACATCAGAGCTTTCTTTTGTATGGGAAGACATAAGCACGTGGATTGCTTCTATCTCTGTCAGACCTATGCTCGCATTCCCAAGCATCTCGTGCGTGATAATACCAACCTTTTGGTACTATTTAAGCAAGATGAAATGAACTTGAAGCATGTATACGACGATCATGTGAATACCGATATGACTTACGCGCAGTTCAAGGACTTGTGCTCTGCGTGTTGGAACAACGATAAATATGGATTCGTTGTAATCGACAAGGACAGTGATATAAATGAGGGTAGATATGAGCGGATCCACGTCACTTCACTCAAAAAAAAACCGTCAAGTCACGGATTTTTGCGCCATTCAATACATCTGTAGTACTATGGAAAAAAAAAGTACAATTTGGAGGATTTTGAAAAATTCTCAAAAATGGCGGAGTTAGAGGCATGTGAATTTTTGTGCACCACTTTGTTTGAAAATTCATATCTCCGAAAGTGTTCATCGGAGCGGAAAGATCTTTGGATCGTTTTGTTCGTAAAAGAATGCACTTTTATACAAAAAATCATATTTTCAAAAAAAAAATTCTTTCAATATTTTTTTGGCGTTTTAATTTTTGATTTCGCTGCCATTTCTAAAGGGCTTATAGAAATTCATGGAGATAATTTTTTTTGGATACCTGAATCCTTCCCCTTCAATCCTAAAAAAAAAAATTTATGGAAAAAATACCTGGGCAGGAGATAGAAAATAAAACGTGTCGTCGCGCGTCACCGCGCGCGCTAATCCACGTCCGCGCTACTCCCGCAAGCTCGCTGTGTTACGTAGTGGAGATGTCATATGATGCTTCTTTACTTACCCAGGTTATTCATTCTCCGAAAATGGTTATTTTACCACCTTAGCCCTTCCGTATCCGTCTACTGGTCATGTTTTCTCGGAGTTATACAATTGTATACGTGTATATATAATATATATGCCTGTTCTGAAAATTCCAGGTACGGTAATGGTTCGTTGAACACACCTGTGCTGGAATTATATTTGATTCCATTTCACTTGGTCTGTGCTATATATAACTGATGGATCTTGTGCAATATTTTGGTGGCTCTGAAAAGGGCCGATGGTTTTCACGGTGGTTTGTTGGATGACATTTACTAGGAAACCTCTGTTTAAAATTAATTCATAATTTTCATCGTATCAAATTTTTCTGAGGCGGAAAATAATTTTGTTCTGACGAGTTTATGAGATATTGGAATGACCGCATGCAATTTCAAAGTGCCACGAGCTGTCAATGCTTTATCGAATCGATTTTGTAAAAAAGATCGATCCGCTTGATGTTCTGCAGACGTACAGTACGCAAAAGATATACTTCGAAAATAAGAACATGCCCAAGTATATAAATCCAGCGGTGTTTGAATAGGATCGGAATTGCCAATCAGTTGTAAACTCGCGATATGCGGACAATAAGTGTCATCCACCGAATTATCGCGAAAAACATCTGCTCAAGATCCATCAGTCATATAGCACAAGCCGAGTGAAATGGAATCAAACTTAATTCCAGCACAGGTATGTTGAACGAACCATAACCGTACCTGGAATTTTCAGAACAGGCATATATATTATATATATACACGTATACAATTGTATAACTCCGAGAAAACATGACCAGTAGACGGATACGGAAGGGCTAAGGTGGTAAAATAACCATTTTCGGAGAATGAATAACCTGGGTAAGTAAAGAAGCATCATATGACATCTCCACTACGTAACACAGCGAGCTTGCGGGAGTAGCGCGGACGTGGATCGGCGCGCGCGCGGTGACGCGCGACGACACGTTTTATTTTCTATCTCCTGCCCAGGTATTTTTTCCATAAATTTTTTTTTTTAGGATTGAAGGGGAAGGATTCAGGTATCCAAAAAAAATTATCTCCATGAATTTCTGTAAGCCCTTTAGAAATGGCAGCGAAATCAAAAATTAAAACGCCAAAAAAATATTGAAAGAATTTTTTTTTTTGAAAATTTGATTTTTTTTATGAAAGTGCATTCTTTTACGAACAAAACGATCCAAGGATCTTTCCGCTCCGATGAACACTTTCGGAGATATGAATTTTCAAACAAAGTGGTGCACAAAAATTCACATGCCTCTAACTCCGCCATTTTTGAGAATTTTTCAAAATCCTCCAAATTGTACTTTTTTTTTCCATAGTACTACAGATGTATTGAATGGCGCAAAAATCCGTGACTTGACGGTTTTTTTTTGAGTGAAGTGACGTGGATCCGCTCATATAGGAAAGGGTTTGACTGTTTCGTGAGCATAAAACAGAAATAAATGAGAAGTGGGATCAGTAACGTTTCAGTCACAGCTGCGTCAACATGCAAGGTATTCGCGAGAAAAAAGAAGTCTTGCGTCATATCGCTAAAGCCAGTGCAGCGATTCGACGTAAGCATAGAATGTTAAAGTCGGGTAGGGAGACCGCCGAACAAACTATGAGCAATGTTTTCAAACCGGTCACTATACCGCTGCAACAATTGGTGGAAGTTTCTCAAACGGTTGCTAAGCCCGTCAAAGAAGAACCGATCAAACACGAACCGATCGAACATGAGCCTCGCAGAGATGATGATGATTCCTATCAAACAGCGGATGAGGAAGCAAACGAGACTTTACAGCCGACCGATGAGATTTCCGACGAGTATCTTGAAATGTTACAAGATGAAGATAGGAAAAGTGCTCTAGATAATCTTTTCGGTGTCCGTAAACTCGCTCACGAGAAGCTAATGATAGGTGACTCACCGATAAGCTTTGAAAATGACTTTATTCGTGTAGGTGATATGCGCTTTACAAAGACCAAAGGCTTGTTTGAATTATTATTCAAAAAGATACCCGATGAGACCTACGTGAGTTCGGACGATATCCGAAATTATAAACAAATCGTATTTGCAACAAATACACATCGAAAATGGTATAAAAGTGATCAACCTGTTCGGGACGTGAACAACCCCAAGTTTACAAAATTCATTGCGCAAACGTTCACCATTCCGCTTCCACGTACGGGTCAAGGTTTGTTACCGGAGTTTATGATTGCTCGAGAAGGTAGAGGAACGGACTATGTTCACTGGGATGATCCCAATGAGCTGGTAGACCGGCTGCGTTTGCTTCTAGCTTCCCAAGCAGCTGGGAACTCGAGCCATTCCAATGAAATCGTATCAATAATCGAAGAATTACGTGAAGCTGGTATCATTTATTATTCAACACCCATTGTTTTCACCGTCATTTCCAAGATGAGCGTTGATGTGTTTGGACGGCAATTGGAGAAGAGCGCAGCCGCAGGCAGCCGTGGTCCTCCCGGTGTTGGATTTAAATTCACCGTTGACGGACATTACGATATAGACAATAAGAGACTGTGCAACGTTGCCAATTCTGTACAGCAAAATGATGCTGTTACCTTGAATCTCATGCAACGAGAAATCGTTGCTGTGAGAACCGAAATTCTTTCGATGATACATGCCTTGGACTCTCGCATAACGGATGCTCTGCGGAATCTAGGTGTTGATATCGAAGCAGGTCAAGAATTGTCGACCCGCACCGCCAATATCATTTACGAGTTGGACACCAGACTAACAGTGTTGGAAAATGAACGAGAAAAAGCTAGCACTCGTGACGGAGCTGCATAAGCCAGCTCGAAAGAACTATCAACGTCGTCGTGTAGATGTTCGCGGTTTGGATGAAACCTGGCAAGCGGATCTCGTCGACATGACATCTTACGCAGGAGTAAACAGAGGCTACAAATACATGCTCACCGTCATCGATATATTCTCCAAGTACGCTTGGGTCGTGCCAATGAAGAGTAAGACGGGTAAAGACACGACAGGCGCTATGGAATCTGTACTTGTACAGGGACGTAGCCCCAAGAACTTGCACGTTGACAGAGGTGGAGAATTTTATAACTCGAATTTCGATTCTCTTATGCAACGATATAATATTAAGCTATACTCAACATTCAGTAACTTAAAGGCATCGATCTGCGAACGCTTCAATCGTACGCTGAAAAACAAAATGTGGATGCGGTTCAGTCTGCAAGGCAATTACAAGTGGATAGACATTTTATCTGACTTGGTTTCGGCTTACAACAACTCCAAGCATCGGACTATTCGAATGAAACCAAAAGACGTGACCTCTAGAAATGAAGAGACATTATTACAAAGTGTGTACCAAAAAGTTCGAGCGAGACCTGCCAAGCCGCCAAAGTTTAAAGTAGGCGACAAAGTTCGAATCAGCAAATATAAAAATGTTTTTGAGAAAGGGTATACGCCGAATTGGACAACTGAAATATTTACGATAATCCAGGTGGTAAATACTGATCCAGTAACGTACAAGCTTAAAGACTATCGAGATCAACCCATAGCAGGTGGTTTCTACGAACAGGAGCTTCTGAAGGTGAAGAACCCCGACATCTACCTCGTGGAAAAAGTGCTCAAGAGACGTGGAAACAAGTTATTTGTAAAATGGTTAGGTTTCAATAATACACACAATAGTTGGATAAACAAGTCTGACTTGTAAGGTTTATTAATAAAGAAACAATGTTTCACAAGTGCGTTTATTTCATTCTACACAGTCTTATTGTAACCCCACGGAAGCGTGTCTGTCGTATCAGGAAATATGATCCTCTTGTCGTCGTTCCAGCTCAACGCCAACTTCCTTTGCATCAGCGTATGAACCTGATGATTTTTGCTTTGAATTAAATTCTGACTCTTCACCAAATTCTGATGCTTCAAGGCGCATTCCATGTAATCGTTGAAAGTTATAGTTTTTAACGTAGATCCCTTGACTCCTTTAGCTCGTTTCGTCTCCCTATTTTCACCTAAAACCTTGAAAGAATATAATTTAGCTCTCAAGCCTACAAACTCAGTCATTATCTTCCCATTATTCTCGTCTTTCATTAATCCCAATACTTTTTTGTTAACCAGCGGCATCTTGTAAACATTTTCTGGAGGATAGTCGGAAGTGTCGAATCGATCCAAATCACGTTTCATAAGTTCATATATATCGGGAACGGTAAAGTGATATATGAGGCTATCCGTGTCGGTATACATCAGTTTAGCTCGGTTTCCGAATCTGTTTATTATGTAATTATAATGAAAATCATAAATATAGGTTTTAGCAAGATCCATGATCGAAAATCCTGCGTAAATAGGTTTATCGAATTTAATTTTAGTACGATTTAATTCAATTATCGCCATATCTTCACCAAATGTAGTACAGCTATGAAAATTTGGCTTCGCGATAAGTGCTCTCGCACTGTATCTCCCACCCCACTTCGTAACTAGCCTCACGTCTCTATGTTTTCTAACGTTTTCCATAGTTTTTCCGAAAACGGCGTTGTTCATAAGTTTGTGAAAATTCTTTTCAAAATCATTATTAGACTTTTTCTGCAATTCAGTATTCAAGTTGATATATTCTTTAAGCCACGGCGCTTGTTTGAATTTTAATACTCGATGGATTTTCGTTAACTTCATACCCAAGCTCAAACACTGCTTCAAAACTTTATAGTGTATGACGTATTGCTGTTTTGAGAAAAGTGTAGTTGTTAATTTAGATTTATTACATTTTGAAAGAGGTGGGATGTAATGCTCTGGACACAACGGTAAGTCTTTGTGAGCGTCCTGAAGTTCTCGCGGATAGTCTAAATCTACCTCGAGTATGTAACCTATGGAGGATTCGTCCGAGACATTTAAAACATCAAATTGTTCGAAATTCGATAACCACTCGAAGGAACTATATGGTAGGAAATGACTCATAGCTGCACCATACAGATTATTAACATCGAAATACATGAGCTATGATTCGTCTTGATTCGGATCGAATGCTGCTCCCATATATCTGTTGTTGGCTTTAGCGTATCTGTTCGAGCATTGAGCTACACCGCCGCGAATGCCTTTTTCTATAAACATCAACATATCAACGTCGATAAGCAGCTCGAGTTCCACACTCGTGCACTTGAGCATCGCGTCAAACGAGAGGCCCGGCGCCGTATAATAGTGTAGCGGATCTAAACTATACGTGGACCAACAATTATGTCTGAAATTTTGAAAAATATCTGCTAAAAGAAGCACGTCCGTTTGTAAATACAAGTCTGAGTATTGACCCAAAGTCTCGATATGAAAAGTTTGCCAAACATTACAAGCATGTAAATAATCATTCTCCGAAACACCTATATCATTTAATTTTGAATAAAATTCTTCTTTGGAAGGTAATTTTGTTTCCTCCAGTCTATCCCAACTGTTTACATATTCGTAGGGGAAAACACCCTTCCTCGTCAGTAGTTGAAATTCCTCGACGCTCGTACAATGCTTACGCGTGATTAATTTTTGCTCGTCATCTAGATAAGACGCTAATTTTTCTAGACTGCTCGGCATGAATCTGAACGAATCGATAAATCTGAATTTTGTAGACGTTCCCTTCACACTTTTTGTAAAGGATATATATCTATCCTTGTTGACCGGTAAGAGACTGATTGAACTTTCAAAAGCTACTGCCAAAGTTTTGATCAAGAAGTGTGAGTCATAACCTGATAAATTATGAAAGACCACCGGAATGATGTGTGAATATTTATAATTTAAATTGCAACCTTGATGCGCTGCGCCGCGATATTTTCCTGTAAAATGACAATGATCTCGATGCTTCGAGTCCTGAGGTGTAAAGGGTTTTTCACAAATATGACAAATCTTAGCTGAATAAAATTCTTGTTTCTGATCGTGACTCAAGGATTCCATAGGTACGACACACTTGAAATAAGGTTCCAAAGCTTGAGCCAATCGCTTCAGCTCGTTTACGAACCATTCTATGCAATCCTTTCCACGGTTCATTCTAAACTTGGAAATCGAATCGTTGAAGGTACAGTGTAAATAGTAGGCGATACTATGCGGGACATGTTTTTCATACACCCTTCTATTCTCGGACTCGGATGTGTCATCAACTGATTGTAAGAGACATTCGAGATCAGCGTAAATACAAAACGGAACATTCTCTTTGTGTTTAAAGTTTTTGAATTTCAAGATTCTATCCTTTTCGTCGGGTAATATTACTTTACATTTATTCAGATTCGTACAATCAATTCTGTGTCTCGTTAAACAATTTTCAGTTTGAAAATGACTCAAACATCTATCACATAACCAGGTATGACCTTTATGTTTCGAAATTTGTGAACTCAACAGACGAGATAAATTTTTAATCCATGCAAAGTGACATATTGTATTGTTATCGTCATCTATTTCAATGTTAGTTTCTAACATGAGGAGATGTACGGTAGGCTTATCAAATTTCGCTCGACTCAAATAAACCGGTACTATTTCATGTTCATCTATACCGTACACATTAATCGCTAAACCATTCAATTTTTCAAATTTTGAAACTTCGTTGAGACTCATGGGAAAATTCAAACCATCATACCTGAGTACTGAGCTGAAATGCGGATAAGAACTCATTCTATTCACATGATTACCTGCTGGAAAAAGAGCTGCTGTGACTGACCAGAGAAAACAATACGGGTCGTCGTTCGCAATATTCACCACTGCCTTCTTATCTTGTATATGCTTCGGTAACTGTATGTAAGTGGATATACCTCCCCGTAGTGGTACATATTTGTTGATATTCACAGCCATATTTATAATTTCAATTAAGTCCTTTCTTTTTTAAATTTCTTTTATTAAATCATATTCACATGATGAAGCTTACAAACATATATTGATAAGTGTACATACATTGGTACGTGAAACTTACATCAAGATTCACAAATAATCAGCTTATTTACTAGTGAATTTAATAATGTAATTAAAGATTTACACACAGTTGAACTCAATTTGGTTGTACTGGCCTCCTAGATAGCGCATCTGTAATCGATTCTCATCAGCAGCCTGCTCGATTTTTTGGAAAAGATCACCATCGTCGTTCAGGACTCTTGCCATGCGAGCCGGTAGAAATATTGAAAACGTATCTTCTACATCAGCTGTTATCCTATCTCCAAATTTGGTTTTCACTTTCCGCAAACCAGTGATTTGATAGTCTTTGAATACTTCCAAGTCGCTCATCTTCTTATTCGGTAGATATTCCTCCAGTCGAGCAATCTTGTTGATTTTCGTGAGGTCCATTATATTGAATCTTTTTTTAACGTTAGAGCTTTTACGTTAATTTTTCTTCCAGTGATTTACTTCGGTCTAAGTGTATGTTTTCGAGCTTTTTCGTGATATGATTCAGACGTGATCTGGTTTCAATTAAATGCTTCACTTCGTCAATGTTTTTCAGTAATAACTCAATTCGTATTCGCAATTCACGTCGAGAGATCCGGTTCATTTAAGGAACACTTGTAGATTGATGTTCAACCCTACATTTTTCGCTCTTTTATAGCTGACAACCCCTCCACTAATTTCCAGAGTTGGAGGTTGTTCCAAGAACTATTTTTCTGAGAATCATGAGGCTAATCATATTTTTGCATTCCAAAGTAATTTGGTCTGATTGAATGAAGTTCTCACAGGGTGTCGGATGGTTCTAGAAATTCCGAGAATCGTTATGGAGGATATTCCACGAATCAATAGTTATCAAAGAATAGACTTGCATCTGCATGTTCTTCGTACAGGGATATCAAATTCTCACATGGTGCTGAATAATTCCAGGTCTACCCGAAGCTTCCAGAAGAGGTTCCGAGCCTATAAGTGTGTTTGACATTGTGGGCAATCTCTGACCATAGGAGTAGGTCCATCAAATTGGTCACCCTGCGATTCATAATGTATCCGACATCTCCGACAGCCTGCGATGTCTTTGTCCTTCTTCATAGCCTCGGATAGCTTGTCCCACACCTCATCGATGACGTTCGACCCGTAAATGAGGATAAAATCTTTAGGCAGATAGGCGATGTCTTCCGCCTTCATTTGTTTCCAATCTCGTATTTGAATAGCTGTGTATAATGCTCTAAAAAGGGATGGCTTACACTCCTTCAAATACCAAGTTTTCAAACGCTGCACGATTTCAAAGGCGCACTGATATCTTGAGAGGTTCCCGTGACAGTCCCCATGCCAATGCATCACTTCGTAGTCTACGAGCCATCGAAGACTTGGACATCCCAATTCTTCTAAATCGATCACATGCTTCGATTCGTCGTTGATGATTTTTTCGATCCAATTTTTCTTCTCCTTTCCCTTGACGTAGATATAACTTGCATGCTCGACAACTTTTTGCACAACTTCCTGCACCTTATCGTAAGACATATTGCCAGCATTCCATGGTATTCCATGATGATTCCGCGTCAACCAAGCATTGACAGCTCTGCATTTGACAGATAATATTTTCCAAGCACACGATGGTTTGAAAAGAATGCGTGCTAGACCTTGCAAGCCTGTTTCATCTGTTTGAATGGTAATTGCACCGAGTTCTTTTAACACGAATTCGTTAATGGGGTGTTCACAGCCTTGCACATCTAATATCATCTCCATTGTAACGATTTATTTTCCGGGATGTAATTTTCAGAAATTCTCAAAGTTGACTAATTTTAACAAACGTTCAAGACTCATTCGAGAGAATGTGATTCTCCAGCGCGAATTCTCAGCTTTTATAATCGTTCACCCCTCTACTGGTCTTGAGGGTTGTATCTCTAATATGAGGTTCATTCGATATAATAGATACTTCCAGAATCTTACAGAGTGCTGCGCATGAAGGGACATTCCAGGAACTGTTTGTTTTCCAAGAACCATAAGTTATCGAGAAATCTGCCTGCACGAATCGCAGGGGTATCAAATAACAAATTTCTCAAATCACAAAGGGTGCCGATTCCAAGAAATGTTTGTCCGAAAAAATTCCAAGAAATGTTTGTCCGAAAAATTCCAAGAAATGTTTGTCCGAAAAATTCCAAGAAGACAGGGAACCGTTAATCGCTAGGGTATTCGAGTGACGTCATCATCGAAAGTTCTGGAGGTCCGAGCGTGACGTCATCATCGAAGGTTCGAGAGTCTGACGTCGTATCAAGGGTGTGTGACGTCATATTAAGGGAGTGTGCCGCCATTTTGAGGGTGTGTGCCGTCATATTAAGGGTGTGTGCCGTCAAATTAAGGGAGTGTGACGTCATTTTGAGGGTGTGTGTCGTCAAATTAAGGGTGTGTACCGTCATATTAAGGGTGTGTGCCGTCAACTCAAGGGTGTGTGACGCCATTTTGAGTCGAGGCGGGTGACGTCATCGCCAGGGGTCCGCGGACTCCCCCCCACCCTCACACGGACACGGACGGCGCGCGCATGTGTGTGTGCGTGTACGTGTGCACTAACACGCGTTGGTCCAGAACCCGCCTTGTTTATCTACTGACTATTGGGCCATTAAGTAACATGGCTCTTATATAGTGAAGAGCAAAAAGCATTTTTGGTTTCAATGGACCGAAAACTGTTGTGTATTGTAACGTATCGGCTAGTCGGCCGGTAAGATAGATCGATCTCGTGATTGACTGATCACGTAATCTTCCCACCACCAGGCGGTGACGTCAAACGACGTGCTCGCGTCGGCGAAGAAGGCGACGATAGATATAAAAGCTGGTGAGGACGAGCCTCATCAGCGATACGGAGTTTAGAACTCGTAGGCGTCTCACTGCTAATAAGAGCGACGCGTGCTATAGAGCCGGTCAACTCAGACAGCCAGATTAACTTCATTTCAAACAGTAAAATCACTTAGAAAAATCAGAATATAAATTTCAATATAACGTAAAATATAACCAAACAGAATAACAGGCTAAAGCAGCTGTTAAATCAAATACAAAATTCCATAGAAATCTATTGCTGCATAATTTGAGAGTAGATTTAA
Source organism: Rhogogaster chlorosoma (assembly GCA_944452935.1). NCBI lineage: Eukaryota > Metazoa > Arthropoda > Insecta > Hymenoptera > Tenthredinidae > Rhogogaster > Rhogogaster chlorosoma. The sequence continues at coordinate 19,764,648 of OX101802.1, forward strand.
ACATAAAAGGTAGAGGCATTGTCGACAAATAGAAATCGCACTCATAAAGTCAAAAGAAATTGAAATATCGATCGGGAAAATACGAAAGAGCCAGATAGGAAATTAAGGTAGAAATTAAGACAATAGAAGTAAGGACAATTTTGTTATTTTATTTTGTAAAATCAGAAATCAATCAATAATTGATTAAAACTTTCAGAAACAAAATCAAATCAACGCAGTATCTTTGTCCGACATTTCCGTCGCTCATTTCCATTAATAAAAAACTCTTGCACGCTACAACAAGCCGAGATAGTGTATTTTCAGGGAACAGCTTTGAAGAGCAATCTTCCGAGTCTGGATGTACAGTCTTGGGTGCATAACCCCGGATCTGAGTGCAGGGAATAGTTAGAAAAGATAGGCAAGCGCAGGAGTCAGACTTATGCGAAAGCATCGGCTCTGACATAGGGAAGTGGCTTTACCGAGCAAGCTGTTGAGTCCACGAAAAACGGCTTTGTTAATTCCGAGTCCGTAATTAGTTAGAAAATCTAGAAAGGAGGCTTTTTGTGGCAGAACCAACTTTTCCCCTCCGACCTAGTTACAAAGTGCCCAAAACTCATAAAATTTAGAAAATTCAAAATTCGAGCAAAGAACTCACAGAACGGCGGTCTATTCCTTACATTTTAATTTGCCGGAATAGCCCGGAACGTTACAGTATATGAAGCTATGTTTTTGAATAAGTTCCTTCAAATTATGTATTTCACCTCTACTTAGCTTTGGAGATGTGATAACGCCAAGTATTTTCCGGAGACATAGATACAGTTTCCAGTACCTATTGTTTGATGGAATTAAGTCTCCAATCATCAAACCCAAATATCTAGCGAGACAGAGCATTTCTGAAGCTGATTGTTTCAGTTTCAATTTTTTACCGCCTTTCTTGGATTGAGTGAAGTACATAGGTCTTGGTTTGTTCGATTTTTCACTCACCGGTAAAGGAAATGTTTCAATTCTATGGTTTATAATATCCAATGATACTATCTTCGCATCAATCAACTTCTCCAGTACTGCACTTATTGAGTAAGGTGATATTCCTTCTGAAAAATCATGTGCCACGTCGAGAGAGATATTTTCCACAATGTGGAAATTGTTTATCTTGTTGAAAACGCATCTTTCTTTTATACCTGTTTCAGCAAAATCATTTTTTAATAAATCATTTTCGTACGATTCAACTGTTCTCACCAGTCTCTCATTTTCAACAAGCATCTGTCGACATTCTTCAGAAGTAGCGCTGCAAATCCTACAGTAACGAGTTGCATTGAAGCTTTCTGAGAAACCGCATATGCTATTGAGACCCAAGTTATCGCCCAGTGTTAGGACGCATTGAAAATAAACTTTTTTACTGAATCCATCAACATTGACGTCTAAGCCTTCTTCGGATAAAATATTCAGATCACGAATACTTTTCTCAAATATTTTTTCGTTCCCGAATTTTTTTACATCTTGCGAATGACAAAGAGTCAAAAGAAAAATATTCTGGAATTAAAAAAAAAAAAATTAAAAATGGCGAACTTCGAAAAACTGACGATTTTTCTCAAAAAAGTCAGATATTTCATAGAACTTGACATCTGAAAGTTTATTTGTATTTTTCTCTGGAAAGGACATTCCAAGACGAAAATTTTGAAAAAAAAAACATCCCGATTAGTCAATTTTTGAAGAAGTTATGGCTGTTTGAAAAAAAAAAGCGACTTTTTTTGGGTTGGGTAAAAAAATTTGAAAAAATTATGAGGACCGTCTTTAGTGGGGTAGAAAAAGCTAAAAATGTTTCAGCCAAATCGAAAGGGGTCGGGTTCAGAAGTGGTCGATTTGGCATGGAATGCCCCATATACACTCTCTTCTTCGTACATTTTGAATCTCAAATGTTCCGTGGAAAATTTGCTGAACATGTGTTTATTCTTTTCTAAGATGAATTGAGCTTTGTAGTAAAATTGCTCGTTGGTCTTGGGTTTATATTCATTCTCCATTTGGTCTTGTATGAATGGAATAAGAATTTCAGAAAAGAAGTTATCGAAAATTTCGATTACTTCGTCTACCGCCTTCCGTGAAAGCAAAGGATCATTATAAAGTGAGAGAGTAAATTTCATCATCTCTTTATCTATTTTTTCTTTCGATAGATTTTTCAGTCGAGAGAACTGATTCGGGAAAGGCATGTTTGTGAACAAATTTGGCAGTTAACTAACAAATTAACTCACAATCTTCGCAAGCTTTCAATTACCGTCGCAACAACGCCGTACAAGTCTTTTACTTCAGTCTCGTAAATCTCTTTCTCCAAGAACTGCCATACGTGATTGCATATCACAGGAAATAAATCGCGGAATATTTTAATGCATTTGAAGCAAAGATCCACAGCTAAAGCACTGGTTTTGACTTGGTAGATTTGTTGATCAAGTATCACATATGCTGACTTGATATCGTCGAGTGAAAGCCCATTAATGACGACGAAGGGTTGTATTTTAACTTTATGTTCATTATGGAAATCCACTAGTTCCTTCTGGGCATCTTGTAATGCATCTTTGAAATTCTCAGTCTCCTACAAATATACACATGTTGCATATGAAGATGTAAAAAAGTAATCCACAAATATTTTTGTCTTGAAATGTAAAAATTCGGTTCATAACCGCATTCGTTGGTTCCAGCATTGATGAGTATTGAAGTAGAATATACCTTAATGTGCAAAATGAAAGTTTTCGAAACATCAGTCTTTTCTGGAACTCACGTAGTCTTATTTTTCGAGCGACTGGTTTGCTTTGTGATTCTCTTAAATAGGTAAGGTAATAAAACCAAAGCTAGTGTTTGCTTGTGTACTAAAACATTATAAAGAAACGAAATGTTACAATTCAAATTCATATTTTCCTATTCTTCAAAAATGTCATACTTGAAGAAGTACATCAACAATAAATATAAAATATCAAAAAATATTGAGATCATATAAATTTTCCTTACAGTATGGTATATATTTTTCAATCTTGATATACAAACCTTCATTTTTAATTTTTATATTTTCATTCAAAATTTCTTTGATTTTGACGTCTGTAGCTTTCTTTTTTTTCGCCAACTTCAAGACTTTGTCAGATAAGCTGGGCCAATTCTTTTCAAAGAGATCTGCAGGTGTTTTATAAATTGTTTCAAAGTCTGCTTGTATCTGCAAGTAAAAGTATTTTCTTCAAAAACCTTCGTTTCTCAAATTTGGTTTCGAAAACGCCAAGTCGAATGTGCATTATGTATGCGCACATATGTGTAAAACAATTTAGTACCAGAGTATAACCTAGTGGATTTTTAAGGTTGACGAATTTTTCGAAAATAATTGGAAGTTCTGTTTTTTTGTAGAACTCGAGCCGTTCTTTCAACGCGAGGCTACACCACTTTATCTTGTAATCTTCATCGATTATGTTAACTGGTGTTTGCAAGTCTTTGAAGCCTTCAGATTCAGCAGTTTCTATAAAATATTGATATGAATCAAGGTCCATTTCTTGGGATGATATTTACACATATGGGTCATTCCATGTCAATTCAACGACGTTGCGACGGTGACCCTCTTCGATTTTTTTGACTTTTTAAGGGGCACGTCTAGTGTGAAATTTCAAAAAAATCGATTTTCTTTTTTTTTCATATTTCGATAGACTAAACCTTTAAGAATAACATATTAAAATTTCGAATCGATATCTCAAATAGTTTTTGAGTTATAGCCATTTAAAGATTAGCCGCTCGGCAGCGATACTGCGTTCCACGAGAGAACACCCGGCAGTTACGCAGCTTCGAACGGCCTGAGAGCCGGGTGGGGATAGCGGGGTTGGCAACTCAACGCCGAATCTAAATTATCGTACGCGTGGGCCCCGAATATATTTGTCACGCTAGGCTATTTATAACAGTGAAAATGATCATTTTATCTTTAAACGCGTTTTTCTCGGAACAGCATTTTCCGAATTTGCTGCAGTGATTACTCAAAGACAAATGATCCGATCACTACCGAATTTTTTCTACATGTTCTTTATATAGCTCTCCATACAATGACCTATTGATTTTTTAATCTGATTAAAAATCGAATTTTGGCAGGCCAAAAACGACCAAAATTTCGGGTAAAATTCGACTTTTTTTTAAAAAACGCCGCAATTTTGTGAATTTTAGATTTTTTTTTTGATCGTAGGTCATTGTACGGACAATATCTTCTAGTTTAACGTGAATTTTTTCGTTTTTTGATTTCATCCACGGAGAAGGCCGGAATCACTGCAGCAGTGGAGGACCTTTTTTTTTCGCGCCGTCGGAGATCGTGTATAACTTAAAAAATATTTGATTTTTTTTTTCAAAAATTTCGCTGTATATTCTTGAGACATGTATAAATATACTCTTGAAATTTTGAAACAATTGATACAGTAGTTTTTCTAATAAAAATTCCCAAAAATCACTTTTTTTTTAGGCCGTCACATTAGGTGTGCCCCTTAATATGTTTTCATAGACGTAGAAAGAAGTCTTCAGCTAAACTTTGAGCTCTTTATCTCCACCCATTCCGGAGTGATCGATTTTTGCTTAAAAAGTGTATATCTTTGACTATAATTATAATAATCTTATTTCATAGGGGGTCATTTTTTTCATTCCCAACGCACTGTGTCCAAAAAAATTAAACTGAAAAAAAAAACTTTTAAAAACTTTTTGATGAAAAATTTAGCTGAAGACTTCTTTCTACGTCTATGAAAACATATTAAAAAATCCAAAAAATCGAAGAGGGTCACCGTCGCAACGTCGTTGAATTGACATGGAATGACCCATATACTACACCACTTATACAATTCACTTCAGCTAAAATTATCTTTACCTTCCTCAGCTGTCTTTCTCTTTCCCGCTCTGGCAATTTTCAATCGACCAATCGCTATCTCTTTCTCGCGCTGTTTCCCGTAATAAGTTTGAAAAGCTCCTGCAGCACTTTTATTTTGTGTTGCTTTAGTGTAAAAACTTTCCTTAAAATATATGGGAAAAAGTTTTGAAGTTTGTTCAGCTAGTGCATCTAATCGAACTGGGGAAATACTGCCAAAAAAAGAGAATATTTTCATTTTATTTATGTTATTTTCATTTATAATATAAATTCACAATTTATAATTATAAAAGATTTTCATTTATAAAAAAAAATTATTAAAAACAGCGTCAAAATTGATATATTGAAAAAAAATCGGCAAAATCACGAAAAACAGGGAATATTAGAATAAATTTAGATACTACGAAGTTTTTTGGCGCCTCAAATTGTATCTTACGAAGTTATAGCTTTGATATTACATCCAAAATTTTTTGAATCCCATCGATGGTTTCATCGACCTAAAATTTTCACGAAATATGGGTACTTTTTGAAGTATCACGAATTGAGTTTTGGGTGTTGCAAGAAAAGAAATATGTATTTTTTTCAGGACGCCCGAATGAGCATATGTTCTACTTGTATTATATTGAAAATGGGATAATTATACGAGTAAGAGTGTGTGCGGTGGAATTCGTGGTTGATCACGAGTTTCGCAACTTTGTTTTTTGAAAAATACGTTCTCTTCTTAGTCTCCTCCAGTTTCGTGCGTTTATCCTTATCCAATTCAAAGTCGTACGCTGCCATCATAAATTCACCTCCGTAATTACTGCTCAGAATGTGATAGACGTAATTCGACTGTCTTGGATCTTCAACGACTATATAATATATACCAATTTATGGTCAAAATTATTATTGTATAATGCTTTTATGCGAGGGGCTATTCAGTCGAAATCCGAAAGAAATCCGTATTGAGATTTCCAATAATTTCTGCTACGTTAAAGTGATTTTCACAGATTCCCAAAGATTTTATTGGAGTTCCCGTGATTTTTAGATCAAGGAAATTGCATAAAATAGATTTCACAGCATCGAGCGATTTCCAGCGACTCCCAGCGATTGCCAATTTTTTTCGTAGGAATCTCGAGACTTCGTTGAGCATCGGCGGAAACCGTTGAGGATCGCTACATTCAGGCAGCGATCGCTGGATTCCGACAGGGATCGCTGTAAATCGCGACGATCGGCGGGGAATCGCTGGGGATTCCTCGATATTATTGAATGTGAACTGATATGAATTCCGAATTTTCAGTGCACCCAAATTATACCGATTTCTAACGATTCCTTGCAGATTTCCTCTGATATCTTTGAGATTTCTCATCGAATTCCCCGGTGATTCCTCAAGTGAATAGCCCCTCGCTTTTATGGATCCAATCGATTGAAAACATTGTTATCCACCTTCGTAATTATTTTCTGTTGATACTTCCTTTTCATTAAAAGGAATATTATTTTGAGAGCTCCCTGACGCGAATGAATTTGATCTCGTATCAATCAAAACACAATTTTCAGTTTGCTTGATGATTGGTGATTGTAATGGATGTAAAATTGCATGCGTTGGAGTTCATGTGGGAAGAGAACGATTATCAAAGCAATGTAGACTTGAAGATAGCCTATCAGAGGGGGACCATGATTCGGAAGCTGAGAACACAGATTTTTTTTCTGCTGGACAGGGATGTGGTGGCAAATATTGCAACCAACTATAACTGTTAGTAACATCAGCAAGTGCGCGAGGGAACTGTGCATAATTCCGCTCACTGCCGACGCTAATTGGGATTGACCTGGGAATTCCATGATCAGAAAAACGTGGGTAATCTGTGGTGAATTGAATGGAACGTTCAAATTGAATTTGTATGTTATTTCAAAGGTACTGCCCTCTGAAACCTGAATTGTTAATAGAATAGTGTAAGCATTTACCATTGCCCGAACTATCATTCATGCAATCCTTCTTATCCATGCTCATCCTGCTGCAAAATTCCAATTCAGAATTTAATTATCACATGAAGCGATAAACTTATATTATCGTGAATTTATTCTAGTAATCTATATAAACTCCTACCTCAGGTATGCCATATCATCATCACTAATAATAACTTGAAATTGATACTTTTCACTTACTTTCACGTCGACACGAATTTTTCCAGACCATATGAGATGACAAGACCATACAGCTATAATATACGTCACAATTATCACCATAATCGTAAGAGAGGTTATATATTGCCGCGCTCGCCCACGTATCGCCTATAGGTTGCCGCGCGAGCATGCGCAGTTGATAAATCTTCGAAACGCTCGGGACCCATACTCTTTTCGCATGGACCTCCTTGCGTTTATAGTACGGAGGTAGCCGTGCGTTAAGCGCATTGGTCTCGTGCGATAATCGCATCGCTGCATGCCTTTTTCGCATGGGACACTTTCATACTAAAGCAGCATGGTTATCATGCGATAATGGCAATTTTCTCGCACCTTTTTCGCATGGAACACTCGAATGCGAATGTAGCAATAGCGTCCCATGCGATATTCGCAACAGATTTCTTTCCGTGTAGTCATATTTGAAACTAATTCTGTCAATTTTATAACCAAACAATCAGTTTTATATTCATTACAATAACTTTTTCATAAAAATTGTGAGAAAATTGTGAATATGCATATCTTTCATAAAAATAAATCTCAATATTCTGTAAAAACATGAGTGCTCTATTTTGATTCAACATACCTGAATACCTAATGAAAAGCATTTTTATTTAAAGGGAGAAATTGAAAGTTATATTTCGTGGCCTGTATTATCGATATATCAGGTATTCTGAAGTTTGGAAAGCCATAGACACCGCCTGGGTATTTCGCAGGTGTGTGGGTGAGAGTGAGTGGCATTAGTGGAGTAGCCTAACCTATTCTAACCCCACCCTTTTGAGAGCCACAGCCACCGTCTGGATATTGCCCAGGTGTGTGGGAGTGTGTGGGTAAGAGTGGGTGGCATTGGTGGGGGTGGCCTAACCTATTCTAACCCCAACCTTTTGGGAGCCACAGCCACCGTCTGGATATTCCCCCGGTGTGTGGGTGTGTGTGGGTATATCTAACCTAACCAAACCTAACCTAACCCGACCTAACCTATTCTAACCCCAAGCTTTTGGGAGCCATAGCCACCGTCTGGGTATTTCGCAGGTGTGTGGGTATGTGTGGGTGGCATTAGTGGGGTAACCTAACCTATTCTAACCCTTGGGGCGCCACAGTCACTGCCTGAGTATTTTGAAGGTATGTGGGTGTGTGTAGGTATGTATGGATGGTATCTACAGTGGGATAGCTCAAACTATTCTAACTTTTTGGCTGGTTATATTTAATTATATAAAAGATGCATTCGAGTATATGCCGGTATATAGGGTATATTCGCGTGTACAATGGTACATTTAAGTAGATATCGATATATAATCGAATGTACCTTGCATACCAACATATACTCGGATATACCTTATATGCACTGTGACGCGCCCTGCCGACGGTGGGGATACTCCCGTGACAGGCGACGCCAGCAAATACAGGACGATCCGCGGTGGGATAGCTCGGGGTGAATTTAATTTAGAAAAACAAAATGCTCTAATTAAGAAAATATTAAATTCGCAACAAGCTCAAGTGTTGGGCGCCAGGTACCTAATGGTACCGCAATAACTCAATGACCAAAAGCAATAAGACAAAAATAATTCAAAGGAATAATATAATCAAGACCGAAATAAAATAAAACAAAAAAAATTTGAACTATATCCCGAAAACACACAAGTTCCGCGTTAGCTCAGGGTGAGGGGAACATGGGGGCGAAATAATTAGGGCGAAGCGAACAATTTATGGTTTATGGAATTTCAACAAAGAAACCAATATATTTTTTTTTTTAAATAAAACAATACGATCTTTCCCGTTCAGTATAGGGAAAATATCGTTATGAGCAAATTAATACGACCGAATAATCAATCACGAAGTCATAATACAATAAATAATATTCAATATTAAATTAAAAGTCGGTAGGCAGAAGGCTTTAAACCGAGAAAAACACGACAATGGAAACAGCTGATAGACTAGCAGGTATGTAGGTCACAAAAGAAACAGTAGGTCATATGGTAACACAGGACAGATAACCCAAATAAAACAACACAAGTATCTTAGGATAAGGTAGGAAAGAATGACGTGATATTACAGTATGACGTCAGGTCGATAACGTCGGGGAATGCGGAATGATCCGGAATCAATTTTTACGGGACTCTAACAATTAATGAGGGCTAGATCGATAACGTAGGACTTTCTAAAGAAAGTGCAAAGCGTGGAAGACGCGAACAACCGACTCGATCCGAATTCACCCGAACATTCCCGAATATTTGAAGAAGAAACACAACATACAACTATGTAACACTAACTAATTAAACAAATGACGAGTTATAAAGGTTTGATAAAATAATAAATGTACGACGGAAAATAAACCAGCTCAAGTTCCCCACTAATTTAAGGGAATTTATATAATCAGACTCTTAAAATCACCTTCCTAGGCTCTATGATGATTAAAGGAAAATTTAATTGATTTTGAGGGGATCGATCTTTCTGGAAATTATGGCGGAATTTAGAACAAGGAAAGCGTGGCTTCGGTTTTTCGATTGAACCGAAAGGAAAATTATTAAGGAATAAAAGGGGGTTTTTTATCTCAGAATCAACGTCTACAAATTAAATGAACAGGGATAGGATTAGTGTGGGCCTCTCCAGGACGATTTAGACCGATAAATCCAATAAATCAGGGACGAAAAATCAAAAGGGGAAAAAGGACGCTGTCGATGAAATAATTATTTTTGAAGATAATATTCGCGAAAAATCGATTCACTCTTCACAAGAATATCAATAGGGGACACAAAATTCATAAAACTAAACAATTAACCCGATACAATAAAGCCAAAACACGAAAATCCCAATATTATGCGAATGGCGTCACCCTCGTGGAGGCCTGACCCAACTACGTAATCACACAATGCAACAAGAAATCGATTAAATCAATCAATAAATGGGCGAAAGCCTACCTTATTGTAGTACTCAGGTACACAACACAAACAGAAGTTAGACAGGGAAAACTAGGGCGTTCGCATTCAGAAATTTGCAAATAAAATCCAATTAAACGAATTTATCAAAAACAAGGCTCTTAATGGCACGCTATCCAAGCAAGAAGTGGCGGGCTCGCGCCCGTCGTTAAGGAAATCAACAAGAGGGGTGGGGTTTTCGCAAAGACATAATTATTGGTCCTTTTCAAATGACGCTGTGGGTGTTCTTTCTTCCGCGTCGCGGCCTGGCAGGGCCCGTTGGTTCTCAGAGCTTTCGCGAGGATGACGTAAGGTGGCGGGCTGACGTTTTCGATATGCTGGAAGGCGGAATTTCTGCATGTAACCGGTGGACGAGGCCGGTGAGTGATGTAGGAGAGGAGGGTGACAGGGGAGACAGTTTTGCAGCGCTCTTCCAGGCATATCTCTGGATACTACGTTCTCTGCTTCCTCGCTACTGACTCTGAGACTTCCAGGTTACCTGCCAGTAGTGTTCTTAAGAAGGGATGATCTCCCTCGGCGGTAGAGTCACGATGAGATTACATAAGAGACATAGGAACAGGATAGGAATTAATATACAGGGTTATAGGTTACAATCGGGACCTTGGGAACTTGAGCTGCGGTACTTCTTGCTTCGATACGGAATTAATTTTTTAACGTGAGGTCGCTGTCGCCTGGAGAAGAGGCGATGGTCATTACGCGGCAGTTAATCTGCCACGTTACAGTACTCGAATATACCTTATATGTATTCGATATATATGATACATACCTTACATACATACGATATATACCTTATATGTATGTTGATATTGTAACTTTAGGAGTTACCTTTTAATTGAGCTATGAGTCCCTGAGCGAAATAAGCAGACTTGAAGACACAAATTAATGGTCAAAGCAGATTAGGTTATATTCAGAGAGATACAAGTGTCTCGGTTAATGTCTGAGACTAGACTGTTTACAAATTGGCTATCGCTAGATATATCGTTTAGTTGTTTTATCAGAAGATGTTTGGTAATTATTACTGCGATGTTTAATACATGGGAGTTCGGGTGGCTATGAAATGAATCGATATAAAGCAACACAAAGGGTGGACGCACCCTTTGTAACACTGCCCCCCCCCTGAAGGGAAGAGGCGACCCGACTCTTAAGTAGGCGAATAGCAAGTGTGTGTTCTGCTAAGGGAAGAGAGGGCTGAGAGCTGTGGATCAGACTTTAAAATTCTTAAAGTATTTGAAATCTTCCCTAAACTACCTGTAATTCCAACCTAAGCCTCGAGGGAAACCACAGAAAACCTGAGAAGGTAGTTTCGGTTACAAATTCACAACAATATTTGGTATAAAAAGGTCTTCGCCTAGTCAGGCCGTAGTGAGGAGTCGATGATGAATCCATCCTTGGAGAAGAAGGGATGTCTGGAAAACTGGGAAGCCGCCTGGGGGTGAAGTCAGTTTGTGATCCGTCGGGGAGAGTCAGGAGAGTCAGGTATGGTCCGCAGCAGGAAAACAGGGATCAGGAATCACGAACTGCACCCAGGTGGAACCAAAAGGACAGGAAAACAGCACACCCTAGATTGGAGGACAGACGTGAGTACGAAGGGTAGAGGAAATTTGTCGTACTGGTCCTCTAGGTTTCGGACTATTGATCGTAATTATCTCATTTAGAATTAATGGGTAACAGCGGAACTTAAAATTGATAGAAGGTTAAAAATGGAACGATCTTATCTTTATCTGGGCATAAATAAGGAGATTTCCGGGGGTTTTATCTGCTGAACTCCCTCTTGATCCGCATCTTCGGTGCCGTTACTTGAAATTATTTGGTGAGAGACCTAAAGCTTTCAAAAGAAGCGGTTATTTCTTACCCCTACACGATAATTGAGAGTAATCCGCTCGGATCTTTTCGTAAAGTTTTATGAGGAGGTTATGATCGGCGACAGGAGAGAACCAGAGCAGAAGACATAAAAGGAATGACGAGAAGTTGAAAATTTTCCACGATTCTATGGTGGCGCGAAGAACAGATAATCGATACGAGGAATCGATAGGAGGTTGAAAAGTCCTACGCGGGTTTGCGAAGGCGCGAAAGCTAATATTTGAAAACAAAAGAAAAATCTCGCCCCTTATTAATAAATGATCGAAGGAATTTATCGATCCAATCGGCTTCGAGAAATAAAAACAAAACTGAACGAAAATTCGTTACTGAAGAAACAATAATTCTCAGCGTCATTCACTCGTCATGTCCGAAAGTGGGTACTTCGCAAACTTCGTAAAAGATCTGGCTAGCGACCTGGGGGCGATTTTCGCCGACATAGATTGGCGGAGGTTTAACCACCCCTTCAGTCCCGCACGTCAGGCGGTTAAGCATCACGAGCTCGAACGTCTAAGATGCGGGAAGGCTAACGGGGTCCACCTAGAAGGGGAGCCGGACGGCGGTCCCTACTGCTTCGCGTGTGCTCTAGACGTCTCTCGGTAAGCGGTTGCACCAATAGCAACCCTTTATTCTTGCTGCAGTTTCTTATTTCCCTCTCTTTCTTATTTATTTTATTAAACACAGAGGAAAGGTGTCTCCACATATGAGGTGGAGAGAAATTCACATAGTGGCAAAGACCGACGGAGTGCCAAGGCGGAGTGGTTATTGTTGCCGTTGTCACACATCCCTCCTGAAACTGCGACCGGTCGAGGGCTGTCCCTATTGCGCGACCGTGGCGTTGCTGACGGAAGGCGCCCTGAGGGAAATCATCCCGTAGGACCGCCTCCAGATTTACCCTTCCTTAACCATTTGTTCATTCCCTAATAAAGCTCTATGTTCGGCTAATTGTAATTGAATGTCGTCTCTATGATTGAAATGTGCCTCATCTTTCCCTCCTTCTCCGAAGTAAAACGAGGAGACTCGAACATTTCAGAAGGTTCGAGAAGACGCGTACGAGTCTTTCTAGCGAGCCTAGAGCCGGACAGAGCCGAACGGAAACGAACTCTTCCGAAGATATCGCGTCATGAACTCGGTCAGAAGAAGCCGACTATTCACGAGTAAAAACCGAACGAACCCGAGTGAAGCCTAACGCGAAGCGGGTGATCTGTCAAACGACTATTCCCTCATAACCTCACAAAATTCGTTAAATACCTCGTCGGCTGTAGCTTCGGCATCTAGGATAAAAACTGGAGCTGGAAGAGCTGAAAACTTTCCGCGAACTAACCAATCCTTATGGACCTCGTGAAGAGCTTTTGAATAATCTAAAGGGATGTTTTCTTCCTCGCTACGCGCGCGTGAATTAACTCTGGCAAACGACGTCTCGGGAGCTAACCTCAGATACACTACCATGTCAACCTCAAAATCTGTCGAATTCTCTGATAAAATCCTGACGTTTTCTGTTAAAAGATGAGCTTCTAAATCTTCAAACCCTCCTAACCTCCTACGTGCTTCTACGAAGCAATTGCAACTAAAAATTGACCTCTCCATGATCTTGTTAGGTAAAGAAGTTTTCACTAAGTGCCTATTCCTCATTGTCATCGCGGCGTGGTGTTGGAAATGATAACCGTAACGGGAAGGATCCTTATACATTTTCTCTAGGAGGTTCTCTCCGGCAACGTTTCTATATTCCTCTAAGGGCTCTAATAAAGTGAGAATGTTTTTATCTTTTAAGAATCTACTTGTGAAGGTGGTTTTCCCGCACCCAATGTTCCCCTCGACGAGTATGGTGAAAGGGCGGTAATTCTTCCGCTTGATTCCAAATGGCAGATCCTTGGACCACCTGGAAGAATCGGAGAAGAAAAGGGGAATTTCTTCCTGGCTTTGGAGGGAAAAATCCTCGAGAACCTGTAGGTTCTGATTTAATTGAAGAGAGCGAAGGAGGTTACTGTTATCTACGTGAGCTTCTTCAGACTCGTAGGGAGCTAGGCGATCCAAGTGAACTACCTTTGGTTTGGTTCGTAGAGAGCGTTGGATGCGGTAGACTACGTCATTTATTTGGTCTACTATCGTATAAGGACCCTCCCAGTTAGTTTGCAGTTTGGGACAACGTCCTCTTTCTCGTCTCGGCTGGAAAAGCCATACTAAATCTCCTGTTTTAAATGTTAAATCCATAGCTCGCACATCGTATCGAGCCTTCATCCTATCTGAAGCTACCTGAATCCTTTCCCTAGCAAAATTATGTATTTCCTCTAACCTTTCCCTTAGATGCGAAGCAAAGTTAGAGCAGAGAGAATCCTGGATGGGAAGAGGGCCCTTCTCCAAGTCGGAGGGCAGCCGAAGATCTCTTCCCATGAGCATAGAAGCCGGCGTTTGTTTAGTAGTCTCGTGGACAGAAGAGCGGTAGGAAAGAAGAAAGAGGGGAACCCATTCGTCCCAATCCCTCTGACTCCTTTCCACGAAAGAAGAAAGATAAGAAAGAAGAGTTCGATTCAATCGTTCAACCATCCCATCGGATTGGGGGTGAAGAGGAGTAGTTCGAGTTTTTCTAATCCCTAATATTTTTGCTATTTCTCCGACAAGAACTGACTCAAAATTGCGACCCTGGTCGGTATGGCGTTCGAGCGGGGCTCCGTACCGACATACAAATTCTCTAATAAAAGCCTGAGCTACAGTTTGAGCCTCTTGATTGGGTATCGGGATGACTTCGGGCCATTTTGTGAAATAATCAGCTATTACTAGCGCGTAACGATTCCCTGAATGAGAGACTGGTAAAGGCCCGAGGACATCCATGGCTACCCTCTCAAAAGGCGCGCCTACATTGTAAGTTTGTAACGGACTACGACCTTTCGCGCGAGGACCCTTCTTAGCTACGCACACTGTACATACTCGACACCATTCATCCACGTCTAAACGGCATCTTGCCCAGAAATACCTTTCCCTAATCTTTTCTAGAGTTTTGTTTGAGGCGAAATGGCCTCCTGACGAAGAATTATGGTACGCTTCGAGGATTTCGTTGACCTTTTCCTTGGGGACTAGAAGTTGCCATCTAATGACCTTCATATCCGGGGATTCCCATCGGCGGTACAGTATTTCGTTTATTAAGAAGATGGAGTCCCACTGAGTCCAGTAAATTTTTAGTTGTTGGTCTGCTGGGGAAACATCCTGCCACTCCGGGCGTATATTTGAGCTCTTCCAGGCTCGTAGCTGTTTCAGGATCTCATCCTTTTCCTGGGCTCTCTTCCACTCTCCTAGGTCTTCACCGAGGGATATCACCCGGATGTCTACGGAATCCAGTCCTTTCCCCATCCTGGCGCACTGCTTGCAGTCGCCGAGATCCTGGCACGGGCGTCTTGATAGTGCGTCGGCGTTCCCGTGGAGGTTTCCTGCACGGTGTTGAACCTCGAAGTCGTACCGCCCTAACCTTTCGATCCACCTAGCTACTTGGCCTTCCGGCGATTTAAACGAGAGCAACCATTTAAGTGAAGCGTGATCTGTACGAATTAAAAACTTCCTTCCTACTAGGTAATGCTTGAAATGCTCTATAGCCTCTACCATTCCTAAAAGTTCTCGTCGTGTGACGCAATAATTCCTCTCTGGTTTTTTTAGAACCCTACTGAAGTAGCTAATCACCCGCTCCGATCCTTCCTGAACCTGAGACAAAACCCCGCCTATTCCATACAGAGATGCATCGGTGTCTAAAATAAAAGAAGTTTCGGCTTGCGGATAAGCCAGGATTGGAGAAGAAGTGAGGCAAGTTTTTAAGGTTGTTCGGATAGTACCCCGTAAATCAAACTAGAATCTAAATTTTTTTTTCACAAAAATCGAAAATGTAATTATGTAAATTCATTATTCAAATTTAGACGCAAGTTATCATGATTTTCGAATGAATGAATTCATTAATTTAATTAAAATAAATAATAAGAAAAATTATTTTGACTCGAGTATTTTGTCTCATAATGTAGATCTGACAACGTCGCTTCCAACAGCTGTCTGTGTTGATCTGAAGCGTTGAAACCGATGAAAATGAGTAATGCAAATCAATTTAGACACAACGGGCGATTCGCAAAGAAAAGCATCGTTAATTGGAAAAAAAATATAAGTGAAGGCGTGAAACGATTTCACGCAGAGTATAAAGCTTTAGGTGTACCATTGCCATATGGACGGCGACTCGTAGATTTCAATAAGTTAGCTGAGGAAATGTGGTGTCTGACGTGTGATTTGCCTTTATCTTTTCGTTTTCTCGTGCATGAAGATATTTGTGGATTAGCTAGTGTATTTCATCTGAAATGCCCTAAGTGTGAGGGCATACGTCTAGTAAGAAGTTCAACCAGTGAGGGTAAATCACCCAGATCAAAGTATCATGTGAATTTTAAACTAGCTTTGGGTACGTAAAAATTCTATATAAAACATAGACGAATCATGAAATTAAAAATTTCTCCATTAAAATTTAAAGCGTAAATATTATTATTAACTTGAAATTATTATTACAGCAATATTAGACGGAGGCATTGGAGAAACGCAGCTAAATACCATCTTGTCAGCGCTGAATGTACCAACAATTAATCACAACTTAATCAAAAGATACGAGAGATTAGTCGGACCAGCGATTGAAAAAGTCGCCAAGGACAGTTGTCATGAAGCATTAAAAATTGAACGAGAGTTGACAATTTCGAACGAAGGGTAAAAATATTTGATATGAGCACAAATTTTATATAATTTATAATAAAAATTTAAGGATTTTGGTATTTCAATATCCAATCATAATTGTAAACATACTTTGAGCAACAATGAAATTAAATATGATTCCATAGAGTTGTAAAAATTGTTGTTAAAAAATTTATGACAATTTTCAGTGAATCATATATTCTTAAATTTATAACCAATTATATTAAACAATCATTTATTTATAAGCCTTTGATTTATTTGACTACGTAATATAATTTTTTCACAACAAATTACAACTGTATATTGGACTAAAAATTTTTTGTATAAATAAACTATTTATGTACTCGTAAAAAATTTGTTTTCCTTCCTTAATTTTCAGGTACTCTGATGAAGCAAGTGCTGAAGAAATACCTCCTGCTAATGATTCAGAAATAGATTTAAATTTTCAAGAAACTGTCCGAAAGACAGGTTATCTTGATGTCGAGACTGCCAGTACCTGTGTTGTTATTAATTGTCATACAGATAGTATAAATAATACAAATTGTAGTAGTAATCATGTAGCTGCGACTGACTTCGATGTAGCTATTAATTCAGGTGCAAATAATATTGTTATGCAGGTAGATAATTTAAATCTTGAGACGGACGCATTAGTAGACATTAATAGTAATCTTGTAAAGACTGATTTAAAAGAAGATAACTGTTCAGGTGCTAATATAACTAGTGTAGGATTGAAAGAAACTGCGAGAAGTTCTAGTCAAGGGGTACCTAAGAATCGTAAGAGGAAGTTACACAGTATTGAGAGTGTTGTAAAAAATAAGAAGAGGAAGGTTGGGTTGCGACTGTCATACGATGGAGCTTGGTTGAAAAAGGGTTCTGGAAGGTGTTACAATAGCAAGCAAGGACATGGTACTGCCTTTGGCCATTACAGTAGAAAATGTGTTGCTTACGCTACCAGAAATAAAGGTTGCAGGTATTGTCGGATTAAGTCTAATAAAAAACATGACTGTCGCAGCAATTTCGTCGGTAGCTCAAAAGCCATGGAGGCAGACATCGCAGTTCAAATTTTGACAGCTAATGAAAAATTTTCTGAAGAAAATGTTGAAATTAAAACTCTAATTGGTGATGAAGATTCATGTACTATCGCTAATTTGCGTAGAGCATCTGGTCATGCAATCGATAAATGGACAGACGTTAATCACGCAACTCGCAAGGTTTCAAAATTTTTATATCTTGTTAAAAAAATTCCTAGAGCTGCAATTGACTACTTACTACATTGCTTCAATAGTGCCCTTCGAGCCAATGAAGGCAAAGTAGAAGCTACCAAAGCAGCTTTATTAAACATTGTACCACATGCTTTTGGAGAGCATGACGCATGTGGTACATGGTGTAACTACGCAAAAGATCCTGAAAATTTTCAGCACAAATACCTTCCCGGTGGGAAACCTTTAGCAGGGAATGAATTAAAAGCAAGTATATTACCTATTTTCAAACAAGCTGCTGATAATGCGGAAAAATTAGCTCCTCGTGGCTCCAGTCAAATTAATGAAAATTGCAACGCTGTTATTACGACTAAAGCACCAAAAGCTAAACACTACAGTGACTCAAGCTCCAGTGATTTTCGTGTTGCTGCAGGGATAAGTCAGGTGAATTTAGGTACAACTTATTTAACCAAAGTTAATTCAACTTTAGGTTTATCTCCTATTAAAGCTAAGTCGTTATCGTTTCGGGTACAACGAGATGCAAGAAGAAAAAGAAGAAATGAACTGATTAAAACTGCTGAATTTAAACGAAATCGTAGAGTTCTTTTTCGAGCTCGACAAAAATTAAATGCATCAGCCGAAGCTCGTGAAGGGATTACTTATAAAAGTAACAGCGAAATTGGTGCTAGTCTTGAGTTGGCTGAAAAAGATATCAACTGCTGTGCTCTAACCGTTGATGATGCCACCGAACTTGTAATATTTGATATAGAGACTACTGGACTTAGAATGACTGACGAAATTGTTCAAATTGCTGCACAGTGTAAAGACAAATCGTATAATGCATACATAATGCCGTCATGTAATTTTTCAGCTGACGCATCAGCAATTACCGGACTAACTGTAAAAAATGGCAAACTGTTTAAAAACTCAGTTATTTTACAAACAGTTTCACCCAAGCGTGCTATTACTGAATTAATCAAATTTTTTGAATCCGTTAGTTCCACTGTCATGTTAGCTGCCCACAATGGCTTTCGATTTGATGTACCCAGGATTCTCGCACTTGTAAAACAAGTTAAACTGATGCAAGAATTTCAATGTGCTGTAGTTGGTTTCACAGACACATTACCTTTCTTGAAAAAACATCTGGCTGAAAGACGTACTCAAAAAAAAAGTTTCGCTCAGTCTGCACTGGCTGAAGACTTTCTAGGCACAGCATTTCTGAAGGAAACAGCCCATGATGCTTCTGCTGATGTTTCAGTATTGCAAAAGCTTCTCAATCATGAAAATATTAATATATCTTTAAAAGACTTGATGAATGCTGGTGTGACAGTGGATAACATTTTAAATTCTCAAAATGAAAAAACTAAGTTAAAAGCTTTAAAGGATTCACTGAGTGCATTGAAGGCTGATAAAAAAACCGAAAAAGGTAAACGATGTGGAGTTTCGGTTAATATTATTACAAAAATAGCAAAAGCTGGAATAAGTATGGCTCATTTAACAAAAACTTATCAAGAAAATGGGCTGGAGGGATTGAAAATTTTGTTGAGCCAAAGTATAAACCAAAAACCTCGAGTAACTGCGAGAAATCAAACTATCGTTGCTATCCAAGAAAAATTAGATGAGCTGATCAACAGTCATATGCAATAAGTCAGCTTAAAATTTTATATTAATGTTATTTTGTTTTAACCTTTGAAATAAATATGTTGATTTTATATTTTATAATAATCTAGACATTGTTCGTACTTAAAAATAAATGATAATATTGTTAATCTGTGTGTATAAAACCTATCAAGCTTAGCAACGTTTCGTTAATTTATCGCACTTTTAATAATTTAAAAAAAATTATAATAAATTTAAAAATGAGTAATATAAATTATTTTGAGTTACTCGACATTATTTTACTCCCGCTGCTAATTATGTGTAATATTTTATATTAATATGTTAAAAATTGTTTGTTTAATTTTTTCAGATTGCCGCAGTTACAAATCTAAAAATAACAAAAAAAATTGCCATACCATAATATATGTAGCTACAGAAATAATCAGTTACGTTTGTAATTCAAATAGTTAGCGCGTTTTATTTCTTGCGACGTTGCCGTACTCATCTGAGTCACGTCACGAATTTATTTTCAATCATGGCGGGTGGATATTTTTGTGCATTTTCCGTGCTTCTTACACAAATATTTTTAAAAGCCTTCGTCAGATCACTTTTTAATCATTTTTTACGTATTCTACGATAGTTAATTAATCAAGAGAAAAGTTTTGTGTTTTTCAATCTTTTTAAGGAACGACTAGATAACTCGATACATGGGCGTTTCGTTAACGTTGCCTATGCTCTGTATGTTAAATTACGATATTTTAGTAATTAATTACGCGAAAACTCTTCGTCAGATATACCTCAAAAAATTAATTTATACGTAATTGATATCAATTAATAACATACTAAAAATTTAGATTTTTATCTTAAAGTCGCAGTAATGTCCGAACAACCTTAAGTGATTGAATGCTTCTTCACAATCCGGGGTCCACTCGAAGACAGAGGTAGACCCGGTGAGATTGTGAAGAGGCCTAGCTATAGAGGCGAAGCCTGAAACGAAGCGCCTATAATACGTGCAGAGACCTATAAAACTCTGAATATCTTCCCTATTCGATGGTCGGGGCCAATCTCGCACCTTTTCGATCTTTGTGGGGTCCGTTCTGACTCCTTGGGCTGAGACGACATGTCCAAGGAAGGTAACTTCGTGTTGGAGAAGGTGGCACTTCTTGGGGCTCATCTTCAGGCCTGTCCGTTGAAGCCTCTCAAAGACCTTTTCTAGGTTAGTTAGCTCCTCTTGGAAGGTTTTGCCAAACACAATTATGTCGTCGAGGTACACCAAGCAGATCTTCCCCGTCAATCCTTCTAGTGCGACTTCCATCGTCCGTTCGAATGTGGCTGGAGCGTTGCACAATCCGAAGGGCATCACCTTGAATTGCCAGAGTCCTCCCAATCCGGTGACGAAAGCTGTTTTTTCCTTGTCCTCTGCATCCATCTCGACCTGCCAGTAACCACTCTGCAGGTCGATGGTGCTATACCATTGAGCTCCAGCCAACATGTCTAGGGTATCTTCAATCCGTGGAAGGGGGTAGGAATCTTTCTTGGTGACCTCGTTCAGCTTTCTATAATCTATACAGAATCTTTTCGTCCCGTCCTTCTTAGGAACGATGACGATTGGCGAGGCCCAGGGTCCTGAAGATGGCTCGATGACGTCATTGAGGAGCATGTCGTCTACCATCTTCTGAACCTCTTCTTTACCATTGAAGGGAATCCGTCTGGCGTGCTGTTTAATCGGGAGATTGACCCCTACATCTATCTTGTGGCGAGCAAGGGTACACCTCCCCTTGTCGCCACTAGTCTTGGCAAAGGATTCGCTAAAGTCTCGAAGGAGAGACAAGAATTGACGTTTAGAAGGAGAATCTAGCTCTATCGAAGACCTCTCAAAAAGGTCTTTCAGATGATCAGGGACCTGTTCAATAATCTCTCGAGGCGAAGAATCTATAATCTCGTTTTCCCTAGTGGTTTGTAATTGATCGAGTTGAAAAGTTGGGGGGTTCGGGGTTTTGCTCCTATTTGTTAACAGCGGAATCGTATGGCGGCCTATATGTAGCGAGTTCCCTATCGTTGAAATAATGCACTGGTGCTCGCTCAAGAAATCTATCCCTAAAATTCCCTCATCCTCAATATCAGCCACGTAGACTTTATGAGGAGAGCTAATCTGACCCGCGATGTTTATTTGAACGGAAACTTCTCGTAAAACAGGGGTGGTCTCCCCTGTCGCGGTCTTTAAGGTGGCATAATGATTGTTAGAGGGAAGATTTTTCAGGAGATCCGAGCGAACCACGGTCACCTCAGCTCCGGTATCCACAACCCAGAGACAGTCAACACCGTTGACAGATCCCTGAGCGTAGAGACCGGACTGTCTTAGGCTTCTAATTAGAACAGGTAATTCAGGCAATATAGGTAGAACAGGCATTACAGGTAAAACAGGGCTATTCTCCCTCGCTTCAGGCGATGATTCCCGCCCCCCGCAATCATCGATCGCTAGTTTTTTTGTTGTTCTGAGGTTGCTTTGGAGTTGTTAAAGGGAAGCATCCTCTCCCCTTGGGCAGGGTTAAAACCCTGAGTTTGATTTAGTCTCGGATACAGGTTTTGGCCCTGGCTAGAATTAAAGTTAGCACCGCGGTCGTTGTCTCTCCACGAGAGCTGGTTGGGAAGATGTCTTTGTTCATTACTAGCTCGGTTTCGTCTTTGTCGCGCGAAACACTGCTCTATTGAGTGTCCGCGCTTCCAACAATACCGGCATTCTACGCTATTCCTGAGATTGACTTTCGTATTCAAATTCCGTTCCTGCCGCAAGGAAGAGGACCTTTTTTCTTCGATCTTAAGTTTGTCGGGGGTCGGTTTCACCGCCTCTACCTGCCGAACGCGGCCGGATCCTAAGTATTGCTTGTTCAGGGCTTCTAATTCTAATGCCTTAATTATGGCTTGACGAAGGGTGGAAGGTCCCGCCACGCTCAGGGCGTGTTTCAGTTCGGCATCGGTTATGGCGTTTATAAATCGGTCGGTCGCTAAAGTTTCGCGAGTCGTCTCGTCACTAGAAGGTAGAGCTATACGCGACAAACGTTCTATGTCGTGTCCGAGGGTGGCGAGATCCTCGTCCCTCCGTTGACGTCTTGTATTAAATTGGGTGAGGAAGAGTTTAGTCAGGTGCTCGTTCCCGAACCTGAGTCTCAAGGCAGAGCTAATCTTTTCAAAATCGTAGATTTCCGTCGAGGTCAGGGTAGAAAGGACGCTAGCCGCGGAGCCTTTTAGGCAATTTACCAAGTTACCGGCTTTCGTAACTGAATCCCAATTATTCAGTTGCGCGACTACTTGAAATTGACATTCGAATTCGGCCCAGGGCCTATCACCTTCAAAAGTAGGCGGTTTTAGATTACTCGAGCGTTTTTGACAACCGTCTGCGTTGCTGTCAGTGTTTGAGGTTACGTTAACGAGATTCGAGGATAAGAGGTTCGGTCCTTGGGAACGAGCATCGACCAAACCCGAATCGCGGACAATCAGGTCGCGCTCGACCGGCGGAATAGAAGCAAGCATATGAGGGGGAGCAGTTTCCCTAATTAAAGGCACAGACCTTAGAGTATTGGGAGCTTGGGTCGGCTGGCAGGATGAGGTGGAGGGGATAGGATCCGTCAAGGGCTGGATAGGCTGGGGCTCGTCTCCAGATCCACGTCGGTCATCCCTCAGAGTCGATAAGATTTGCGTGAAGGACTGCTGCTGGTCCTGCAGAACTCCCACTAGACGTCCTTCTGATCGTTCGCGCTCCTCTCGGGCGGCCTGCTGGTCTCGCCGTTGGTCTTGGAGGAGCTGTAATAAAAGAGCTTGCTGCTCGGCCTGAGCAGCTTGGGCCGCTTGCTGTGCTGCCAGTTGAGCTGCTTGTTGGGCAGCTTGTTGGGCGGCCTGCTGCTGCAGGAGTTGTACCAGGGCGGTAATGGGGTTGGCCTCCTGTTCTTCCGCCCGTGGCACTTGGTTCGAGTTCGAAGTAGCGGCAGCAGGAGAGCCTTGGCGGCGGGTGTTTCGTCGATTGCTCATAACGAGCAGATTTGTTCCTCAAAGAGGTAGGATTCTTTTACAGAATAAGGCAACGGAAGCTTATAGCTTATGAATACAAGCAATCGGCAAAAACCAAAAGAAATGCACCAAACAAATCAGCTTATCGGACTCAGAAACGATCTCACACTCCTGACACCAAATGTAACTTTAGGAGTTACCTTTTAATTGAGCTATGAGTCCCTGAGCGAAATAAGCAGACTTGAAGACACAAATTAATGGTCGAAGCAGATTAGGTTATATTCAGAGAGATACAAGTGTCTCGGTTAATGTCTGAGACTAGACTGTTTACAAATTGGCTATCGCTAGATACATCGTTTAGTTGTTTTATCAGAAGATGTTTGGTAATTATTACTGCGATGTTTAATACATGGGAGTTCGGGTGGCTATGAAATGAATCGATATAAAGCAACACAAAGGGTGGACGCACCCTTTGTAACAATATATACCCCATATGTACTCGATATACCCCATATATACTCGAATTTACCCTATATGCCGATATATACTTGATATATACTCGAATATATCCCATATGCACTCGAATATACCCTATATGCCGATATATACCCCATATATACTCGAATATACCCCATATGCACTCAAACATAACCTATATATACTCGATATATATTCGAATGTACCCTATATGCCAATTCATACTCACATGTTACCGTATGTATGTATACTGTATATACCAATATATTACAAATTTTCATTAGGCTTAGAATAAATATTAAGTTACAATTCTAAAAAGTAATTAGTGTTAGAAATTCAACATTTGTAATTTGTAATTTTCATGTAATCAATTACAAATTATAATTAATGCTGCCCAATACTGACCTAATGAATAGTATATACATACCTGATTAGTACGCACGCATGTGTGCAGCCGCGCTTTGCATCCGTCCATTTTTCGGGTGCACCGCCAAAACTTTTTAAAACCGCATTTACTCCGTTTATCAAAAGTATATGAATAACCGTTGTCCACATATTTCATCTTTCCGCGGATGGAAACCAATTCTGCCTCCATTGTAAATAATTTTATTCGACCCTTCCTTGTCGAATGCTATCGCAGGACTGCCAATGTGATTGACTAACAATATACGCATTGAGGTATTAGCGTTTTAATCAGGCGCGGATACAGGATTTTGTTTAGGGGGATGCAATTTTTATGCGATCTTACCTACCTTTCAGAAAATCCATTGTAAACACAAAATTTGATAAATTTTTAATTTGTTGTGAAATGAAAATTTTGACATTGGTCAAAATAAAGTGCATATGTTGTGAGGCGGGAGGAGGGAGGCGGCAATTACACCTATTGCCCTTTTCCTGTACCCGCGCCTGGTTTCAATTGAAGCCGTATAAAAATCCGAAGCCGTATAAGAATCCTTTAAATGTAAACATCAACAAACGTCCAGTATCAGATGCTTATGATAACAATCCCATGTTTATGATAGCAATAAGTAGACTCAGTGTTGGGCACACTTGTTGCAAATATATGTATTGTAACGGAATAAGACCAACTAACGACACCTGACGAGACAAGACACGAAACACACACACGAATACACACCAACAGAAAACACAGGTTATATAAACCCGGAGCACCGAGGCTCGCTCTCTCTATTCTCAAGTTCAACCAAAACCTACGACGTACCACGTTCCTAGTAACCCAATCCACGATCGATTACAGTATTGCACTGGACATCGATCGATCCTCTGAGCATAGCCCAGGCTCACCATTCATCAATTTAGATTCACAATTTTATTAACTTAGATTCATTACTTGTATTAACTTAGATTCACCACTTAATCAATTTAGCTTCACAAACATCGATTCGCTCAGCCGCATGGTATTAGCTAGACACACACACGCGAAGACACACCACACAACACACATCACACTCATAGAGATATCGGTAGGAAGGAAATTCCGATGATGAAGACGGCATTCTCGTTTTAATCAAGAATAAGCGTCTGAGGAATTTCCTTACCCCATAAATTCAATTTATCATCGAGGGTCCAGTACATGAACACCTAAATCGTACAGAACAACAAACGAAAAAACGTTTCAGTATATATATATATATATATATATATATTGTAACCGGTAACTCGTCCCAGGCTCGGGTGTACCCAGGAGTACACCGTATACAAACCTGGCCTCCTCGGACAGTTCGTTGGGCGCCAGACTCCGGGCTCGAAGTCCTCGCACTCTCTCGCTTACAACTAGCTTAACACTATGGTAGAGGGATTCCGTGGGGGCGAGGAATAAAGACACCAATGATGTAAATTTGACTAGGAATAATTTATTGAAAAAAAGAAAAAAAGAAAAAGGTCGCGATTTACCGCCCGCTACCTGGCGTCGTCTATAATAAATCTGGTATGAAAATATTGACTCTAAACTCTACTCTAAATTAAATTAAACTCTTAAATAATCCAAAAAATAACAATAATCAAAATCTAAAATTAAATAACAAAGAAAATGACTCGACAGGAGTGACGAGGCGGCTCTAGGCACTCCTCAAGTCACTCCCACAAAACGCCTCGCGACCAGCTGTCAACTTTTGTAAGACCAAGTGCCTTGCCTGGGCTTTGAAAGTCGACTGCGCTAGGCGATCGCTCAGCTGTCGCGCGGGAGGGGTGGGGGAAGCGAAACTGGGGTACCTCGGACTCTTTGACTCGCAGCAGAGCGGCGCTGTGACGCGTGACGTCAGAAGAGTCGCGACGGTGGCGCTGGGGGACGGAACTAGGCGAACTAAAAGGGAACTAGGCACTTTTAAATATTAACGGATCGCGGGGAAACGGCACGTGGGCGCGGGCGAGGTTTTTGGGGTATCGCGAGACTCGTAGGATCCTGTAAAGAACAAAACACGACGGGGGATGGCAAAAAGGGTAAAATGGGAGGATCCTACCTTTCTGACGGTCTGGTAGGGCGTAGAACCGGCACTGGTATGGGTCCGTTGTCCAACTCGTGTCCAGGGCTAGCCAAATCGTCGTCTAAGTCCAAATAAGCAGTCCAGTATTCCACCAAAACACGAGTCACGATAATCACGGATAGCCGGGTCGTTATAATAAGGTACACAGGAAAACTCTCTCTCTGTCTCTCTCTCTCTCTCTCTCTCTCTCTCTCAAAAAAAAAGGCAAACTCGAAAAATTGCTAAGGCACTTCCTTACGCGCACGCGGTACGATAAGAAGTGGCGATTTTTCCTCTTCCGCTTAGTACGGAATTTGGCCAGTCGTCCTGCGGGCGCTGACTGTTGCCGGTCAGCGGCAAGTGGCGACTCGCAACCAAAATGGCTCCGCTGGACGACGGCGCGAGGAATTTGAATCGCGAGGACCGATACTTAGACGGGTGCGGGACTAAGTACGTCCGTAAGGCTGGGAAGGAGGAGGTCAGAATGTTTGCCACGTTACAATATATATATGTATATTGCAACTTTTTGGATTATTTTAATTAATTAAAATAAGACAAATTTTTATTTCTGAAATCAGGGCGTGTTGTTGCATTAAATGATTTTGTTGTTCTAGGCGGCTATTTATTTATTTAGTATTGCGACAAACTCTAGCTACACTACTGACTTGTATCGCCACTTAGGGGGACAAAAGCAGTAGCTCAACAGACGAAAGTATCCGTTACTAACAGAAATAAATTAGGAAATTTATCCTGTTTATCGAAATCGAGAATGTTCTGAGCGGCAAACACGAGCGTTTTAAGGCTAGTGAAGACGCCAGTGCATCTAGATTCGATCTCCTAGATTTTATGTTTATGATTTATGCAAAGGAAAGGAAAAAGCTGGAGTTGAGAGTGTTCAGAGCGGCAAACACGAGCGTTTTAAGGCTAGTGAAGACGCCTGTGCACCTAAACCCAGTTTTTATACTGTTTTAGTTTGTTCGAGTAAAAATTCAAGTTTACAAAAATTCTGGTTTTTATTTAACACTGATTTGTTTGAAAAAGAAATATGAAATACAAAAATAATATAACAAAATAATAGACTAATTCTAATTTCTTTAATTCTAAGCTTTCTGAATTTATCTTAAGACCGACAGGCGATAATTTTATAATGACTCTAATTTTGAATATTCCGACAGGCAATAATTCAATATGATTTCTAACTCGCGCTTTTGCGTTATGCTAAATTTGTACGTTTCGAGATCCCGACAGGCGATACTCTATTTATTTGATTCTAAAGGGAATCGTTTCAAGAAGACCTTGAAACGATTATGCCTAACAAAGAAATGAGACAAGTTATCCCGACAGGCGATAAATGCTGCTGAGGCTGGTCAGCTGTCCTCTATTTATACCAAGATTTGACGTCACGCCGGTCGTTGCCTACCGCGTAAGGGTGTGCACGCGCCGCTCTCTTCTCGGAGCGAGCCTGATACGTTACAATATTAGGGTGATTCAAAAAAAAAAATTTTTTTTTTTTCTTCCAAATAGGCTCAAAAGTTTCGTTTTGATGCCAAAATACGCCTGTCAAAATTTGAGCTTTTATTATTAATATTAAGAGTGTCCTCATCGCACTTTTCTATTTTCCATAAGAATAACACAGGAAAAATCATTTTTGCTTATTCTGATTTTTGTACGCTACAAAGGACTGCTCAAGCAGTAAATCGCTATACATATTCTTGTAGAAAGTTGAACGCTCTACAAAAAAGGTCTCTTGGTCTTTTTCGATAAATCTAACCGTTTTGAAATTTCTTTAGCGATTTTGGAAAAACTAACTTTGAAACGGTTAGATTTATCGAAAAAGACCAAGAGACCTTTTTTGTAGAGCGTTCAATTCTCTACAAGAATATGTATAGCGATTTACTGTTTGAGCAGTCCTTTGTAGCGTACAAAAATCAGAATAAGCAAAAATGATTTTTCCTGTGTTATTCTTATGGAAAATAGAAAAGTGCGATGAGGACACTCTTAATATTATTATTAAGAGCTCAAATTTTGACACGCGTATTTTGGCATCACAACGAAACTTTTGAGCCTGTTTGAAAGAGAAAAAAAAAATTTTTTTTTTTTTGAATCACCCTAATGTATATGTAAAGAGAAGCTAAAACTTGAAAATTCAATGACGAAGAAAAATTAACAGGCGATCCGGGAATCGAACCCAGGTCTACCGCTGCCTAACCGGGGACTTATGCCACTAGACCACCTAGCTCGCCCGATCAGTGCCTGCAATTTTACCTTCGTCTTGTCAAGTCTTAGTGTTTTGTTCGTGTGCTAGAGTATTTTAGAGAAGTATTATTTCGTCGGCATAGCACATTTCATGACGCGTTATTGCTAACGCACGAGTGAAACTTATTTCACTTCGATATCTAATTGAAATAATTATTATTCAATTAGATATCATTTTTAATATTATACAATAGGTACTTATAACGCCATAGGATATTATGACACCATCAAATACATTTGTAAATGAAACAAATATTAAAAAAAAAAAAAATGCGCTGATATAGCTAATTAATGAAGTAAAATAAAAAAAAAAGCATGTTGCTGCACGCGAAGAGGTATCTGTTCGCTTCGATTGAGAGACTTCGGGTTTTGCAGGGATTTTTGTGGCAGTAGCTGATTTCTTTTCCAAACGACCACCTTAGTGTATTAATCATAATTAGCATTCCGATCGTAAATTCAAGAAACCTTGAGACAAAAATTTTGCGGCATAAAAATGATTGTTCATGATGTTGGAGATAACCCCGAGCAGAACTCATTTTTTTTCGGAAAATTGTGAGTATTTAATAGCCTAATTATCATAGTCAATACAGGGTGACCCAAGACCCCCGGACCGGAAGGAATAGGTGAATTCCCCGTTGGATTTGAGACGAAATTTCCTTTTCGAAAACTTCGTCCGATTAACGGTGTCCAAGTTATTAAAGATTAAGAGTAGCCAGTCAGTGCCTCGCTTTAGGTCCGTGCCAGTGCCGGGTCAATAGTGAACGGCGGGCAGGGCCCGTGGTTTATTTTACATTTGGCTACTTTCTTCTTCACTTTACGATCGACGCGTATTATTATTATTATTATTATTATTATTATTTTTTTTTTTTTTTTTTTTTTATACCGGGCCGTAGCTCTACGTGTCCAGGTTGACCGGACCGTAGTTTTCCGTGTCCAGGTCGACCGCACCGTAGATACGTAGAACTACGGTCCGGTAGAAAAAAAAAAAATAATAAAAAAATAATAATAATAATAATAATAATAATAATACGCATCGATCGTAAAGTGAAGAAGAAAGTAGCCAAATGTAAAATAAACCACGGGCCCTGCCCGCCGTTCACTATTGACCCGGCACTGGCACGGACCTAAAGCGAGGCGCTGATTGGCTACTCTTAATCTTTAATAACTTGGACACCATTGATCGGACGAAGTTTTCGAAAAGGAAATTTCGTCTCAAAATCCAACGAGAAATTCACCTATTCCTTCCGGTCCGGGGGTCTTGGGTCACCCTGTATACCTCGGGATCGAATTATAACGCTCAAAAGTCTAGCGCCCCAACCGCGGCGCGAAAACATCCCGCGCCGAAACGTCCGGCGCCGAAACGCCCCGGCGCCCAAACGTCCCGGTGCCCAAATGTCCGGCGCCGAAACGTCCCGGCGCCGAAACGTTCGGCGCCCAAACGTCCCGGCGCCCAATCGTCCCGGCGCCCAAACGTCCGGCGCCGAAACGTCCCGGCGCCGAAAGGTCCGGCGCCGAAGCGTCCTGCCCCCTATATAAAGACAGGTGACACCGCACTCATCAGCGGATTTGAGGCAAAGCGCCCAACCGACTCACAAATAATAACTTGCCCTCAATTCTTCAAACTCACTCAAAATCGCAATTTAACGCAATTTAAATTTAAAATCTTGCTTTGTGCTAAAGCAGCCAAAAGACAAGTAAATTCATATCAAAAATCGACAACTAGCTAAAATAGCAGTTTGTACGACAAAACATTTAAATTAGAGAAATAAAAGAAATAAGAAAAAGACACAAAAGCCAAACAGAGAAATTAGACGAAACACGCAATAATTTAGGACACGATTTAAATTTATGACTTAGACTTATTATTTTGGTTTTGTTAAAATTCGAGTCAACATTGATTTTTATTTTATGTTATATTATTTTTTTTGTTAAGCTCGAGTGAGCGACATGTTTGACTAATTAAATTCTCAAATCCTCAGAAGGAGGAATTTGATCATTCTTAACCATTTTTCTTAATTTTGTTTTCACGTTTGCAATTAATTAAATAATTCAAACTTTTCAGAATTAACATCATTTTAGCTAGAAGGCAGCTTCGGCGTAGCTATAATTGGCACCCTAGTCTGAGTACTACGACCCAAGTCTGTAACAGGCAGCTTCGGTGAGTTAGACTCAAGGCAGCTACGATAGAGCTATAATGCTATCCTAGTCTGTGAGTCTAGCATATCCCAAGTCTGTAGGGAGGCAGCTCTGGTAGAGTAAATAAACGCAAAAACATTGTAAATGTAAAAAATTAAAACCGAGTTCCAAAATGGTTTCCCCAGCCAAAAACTCGAGAACATCCATACTCTTTTTCAGCTTCAGATTACAACCATCATTTCCTTACAAAAATAGTACAAAATAATACGTGAAATCAGGCATCGAAGCCGAGCGTTCCCTTTGTTAATTTTCAGACTTCAAATTATGTTCTTCAAATGCTAATCAATGGAAATGAATGGAAAACCAATAGAATCATTGATAAAACCTGTGATAAAACAGCATATTGGCGACGGAAAATATTGCTGAAGGAAGTTAGCTCGTATGATGATACGAACTCGGCGGGCATAGATTGTTCTGAAAATTATCAATTGCACTCTTTTTTCAAAATTATTTCTTCCAGTCAATGTGTAACGATCACACCCACAAAATTGTCGGGAGCATGATCAAATACTGTTAGGATATTCTTGGCATTGATAATATATTTATTATTGTAGACTGAAACTGCGATATAATAGTAGTTTATATGGCAATGGCGCAGAAAGACCTCATCTTCGAATCGTGTGACACTTTCACACTCCTCATAAAGTCCTTTTCAGTGCCCGTGCCCTACATACTATCCTTTTTTTCTTCAAATTTAAAAATCAGAAAACATTTTCCACGCACTAGTGCTTCGTGGTTTTCGCAAGAGGTTGTGTTGAAACAAATGAATGAAAGGAATGAGTAATCCGTTGAAAATTGAAGTTAAAAAAATACCTATAGTGTGTTCATAACAAGAACTAATGGTCCAGGCACGGTGATCTCAGTAATTTAAATTCGAATGCAAGTTTTGAAGAAGAGTTCAATTTCATTCTGCATCTATCGTTTACTGATTTTCGACTAAAGTTATAACTCCATGCTACAAACATGTCACATCCATAAAACGATACATACTTATACTGGACGTACCCATTATCGGTACACTTCGGTGATGCTCTTGCGACGTCTCTCTATTCTGCATTGAAAGACGCACTAATTGCTGATCTTACCTCACACTTCAGCAATTGATAATTTTCAGAACAATCTATGCCCGCCGAGTTCGTATCATCATACGAGCTAACTTCCTTCAGCAATATTTTCCGTCGCCAATATGCTGTTTTATCACAGGTTTTATCAATGATTCTATTGGTTTTCCATTCATTTCCATTGATTAGCATTTGAAGAACATAATTTGAAGTCTGAAAATTAACAAAGGGAACGCTCGGCTTCGATGCCTGATTTCACGTATTATTTTGTACTATTTTTGTAAGAAAATGATGTTTGTAATCTGAAGCTGAAAAAGAGTATGGATGTTCTCGAGTTTTTGGCTGGGGAAACCATTTTGGAACTCGGTTTTAATTTTTTACATTTACAATGTTTTTGCGTTTATTTCATTACTTTTTGTATGTGCAAACGAGTCAACGCTAAGCTGACTCTAATGTATTCTACATATTACACATGTATAAAGATCAACTTCCGATCATTCGTGATGGAATGCATGTGCTACAATGAACAAGTGTATTTTGGAACTTGCGCAAAAGATACGAGCTATTTTATTCGGCCAAGAAATTTCATCTTGAGAATTATACAATAGCTTGTTCCGATCATAGTTTATGCTTCCCATGATCCCATTTTATTTAGACAAAGCAACATATTTAGATGTCGTACGAACATAGAATACGGAAAATGTTCTACAATTGTTCGATTGTGAAACTCTTAAGTAAAATAGCCATGTCCAATCGAAACAGACCATCATGAGATTCTATAATATTTTTCAAGTTGATCTAAAAAATATCTACATTAGACTGTTTCAGAAAAAAAATTCTATAATTTTTTTGGAATAAATGTATCTCAAAAGTTTCTTTGTCACGGAAAAAAAAATTCCCTCAAAATTTCAGCTCGATATCTCGAAAATTCAGTTGGCGCAAGGAGGGGTCCTCTTTCCCATTTAAAACGTACATGTAAAAATTTATTTTTCTTATTTCTAAAATAAATGGGTGTAAAAATTTTTTTTCCGGATTTTCGTTTCCATAATCTTGTAGGAAATTTATTTCTCTACAAAATTGGTTCTTCAATTATATGAAAAAAAAATTTTTTTTACGATAATTTTATCATATAAAATTATATCAAATTATACGTTATTAAATATGATTATATAGAAAAAAAAATTGCCGGATAAATGTTACTATATCTCAGAAACTACGCAGCAGATTTTGTCGGAATTTCACGAACAAGATCAAGTGGGCAGAGTCTTACGCCCTATAAATTTTATAAAAAAAACTACGGAGCGGTGGACGTAGACACCGAAAACTACGGAGCGAAGGACCTGGATACCGAAAACTACGGAGCGAAGGACCTGGATACCGAAAACTACGGAGCGAAGGACCTGGACACCGAAAACTACGGAGCGGAGGACCTGGATACCGAAAACTGCGGAGCGAAGAACCTGGACACCGAAAACTGCGGAGCGAAGAACCTGGATACCGAAAACTACGGAGCGAAGGACCTGGATACCGAAAACTGCGGAGCGAAGAACCTGGATACCGAAAACTACGGAGCGAAGGACCTGGACACCGAAAACTGCGGTGCGGACACATTACTGAGTACAAATTTTTTTGGGGAGCACGAGTAGACGTGACGCATCAATAATAATGACAATAATAATAATAATGATAAATGAAATATGATTATAAATAATACTATAATAATATAATAATATTATATTATAATCATACTGGCACGCGGCCGCGATTTGCTGCTGCGCATGCGCATTTTGTAAATCAGGCATCGATCAATAATTCTGCGCATGCGCATTTTGTAAAATAATTAATATTATTAATAACTCAGTTATGCGTGGTCAATTATTGCTCAAAAACAATAGGGGGCGAGATTTCGGTGATGAGAACACTCCTTCCAAATGGCAAGTTCATAAGTGCAACGGTTCGACAGATATCGTGGTCTCAAGAAGAACGTCTGCAACGAAGAAGAAGAAGGAGAAGAAGAAGATTGTGTTTTTCGATCAACTTCGACGGTCAATATCTCCGGAACCACGCGGTAGATTTTGTCGAAATTTCGCGAGCAAGATCAAATGTCGAGGGCCTTACGCCGATATAAATTTTATTAGGAAATAATCAGCGGTTCAAAAGATATGACAGATTTTTTACAAGAACAAGAGCTGGCTCGGGTAAATATTTCGTGGCTGGCGCGCCGAGTTTTCACTGTCGGAGGGGGGGGAACTCGGCGATTCGCTGCCGCGAATCTTGAACTATCCGAGTCTGTATTAGGGTCAACAAAGGGTTTTTTCAACTTTTCCCAAGAAGAGCTCCAAATCATTACACTGGTCTACAGTGGTTTTGTTGCCCTAGAAATAAGATTGATTTTGGATATATTTATGCTCACCATTCATGAAACTATCAATGATTTTGTAAGATTTGCTCTCGTTTTCTTTTACATCTTTATTTTCATTTTACATTACAAAAATCGGAAGACAAGAAACAAAATAACAGATATATTTATAATGTCAGTTTTTTTTTTTTTAAATTAGGATACATCGAAGTAAATAGAGAGGAAAATGTCGAAAACATATGTTATATTTCCATAAAACGCCTTTTATGAGCTTTTCTTTTATAATTTTTCAGGGGACAATCTCTTTTTAAAGACCAACAGTAGTCTGCCATCATGTGGTCATCCCATCGACCCTGATACCTCTCCTCCATCACCTTAAGATCTTGGTGGAACCGCTCTCCCTGTTCCTCACTATAATCTCCTAAATTATCCGGAAATTTATCTAGATGATTGCGGAGATAGTGTAACTTGATACTCATATTTGCTCCTAGAGTCTGAAAGTTTGTCAGCATATTTTGGACAATTTCTTCATAATTTCGTGCTTTATGGTTACCTAGGAAATTTTCGACTACCAACACAAAACTTTTCCAAGCTTTACTTTCCGAAACAGTCATAACTTTAATAAAATCTGTGTCTTTCATCAATTGCCGTATTTGAGGACCATCAAATATTCCACCTTTCAACTTTTCCACACTAAGCTTCGGAAATTTTCTACAAATGTAATTAAAACAATCTCCTTCCTTGTCCAACGCTTTTACAAATTGCTTTATCATTCCCAACTTAATATGTAATGGTGGAAGTATGATTTTGTCTCTGCTCACCAACGGCTCCCTTATTACATTGGCTTTACCGACAGTTAAAGAATTTCTTACAGGCCAAACATCTTGTTCCCAATGAAGTTGCTTCGCTCTACTGTCCCACATACAAATGAAGCAAGGGTATTTCGTGTATCCACTTTGTTGACCAAGTAAAAAATTGACCATTTTCAAATCCACACAGATCGGCCATTGATGCTCCGAGTAATTAATTTTTTCCAAAACTAATTTTACATTTTCATATTCTTCTTTGAGTTTTGTTGAATGGGCAATTGGAATTGATGAAAATTCATTTCCATTGTGCAGTAAAACGCATTTTAAACTTCTTTTACAGCTGTCAATAAAAAGGCGCCACTCAGTAGGTTTGTATTCTTTTAAACCCATGTTTAGAAGCAGCTTCGCAATATCATTACAGTACACCAGTCCTTCATTTTCACTGAAAAATTGTAATAACTCACTTTCTCGCGTTCTGTATGTTGTAATTGTTACTGTTGGAGCCAATAAATTTTTTTCTTTCAATCTTGAGGCTAACAGTTCTGATCCTTGTTTTGATAAATTGAGATCACGTATTAAATCACTGAGTTCATTTTGAGAAAATAACTTTGGCGTAGATGTTTCACCCTCCCATTCACTTTCACTGGTAGACTGTCCCGATTTCTGTGAATTTGGCAACATCATTGTTTCTGAGGGCATGCGAATTACTTTCGAAATGTAAATAGGCCGAGGGAGATTTTCACTGTGTAGAACAGGACGTTTTGTAGACTGTAAGTCCGGATATTTCCACGTTTGATTTCGATTAAAACCTTTAGCATCTACCACGCAAAAGTAACAATCATCGAAATGATTCTTAGGCTCCATCCAGATCATAGGAATACCAAAGTCTAATCCAGAACGTTCTCCTTTTTTCCACAACCGTAAAGATTCAACACAGGACTTACAAACTTTATGAGGAACCCATGATTTATCTAGTTTGTCCATTTTAAAACCGAAATATTCAGCATAAGTCTCCTTAACAAAGTCTGTGATATTTCTTTTTTGTTTTTTTTTTTATATAAACACCGCAAATATAACAAAATAAATCACTACTATATTTACACTTTCTTCGTGACGAACTCATGTTTTAATAGACAAGACAAATATATTAGAATGGACATTCAGCAATTGAAACAAAATATTAACACATGACGACTTATCCAGATTCACGTGTAAGTACTTCAATATTATCAAATAACTGAGATCTCAGCTGTTCTGCGGAGCAAGGGGTCTGAGAGTGGGGTTCACGTGATGTTTGTATGCGCGAAAAAGTTGCACAGTAGCCTAATCATGACTGGGAAAATAAATTTTATTACTAACAAGCCGATAATTGTCTAAAATATAAGATATGTAAAAATCATAGAAACAAGAGCACATTCAATACTTTCATAAATATAT
Organism: Rhogogaster chlorosoma; assembly: GCA_944452935.1. Lineage (NCBI taxonomy): Eukaryota > Metazoa > Arthropoda > Insecta > Hymenoptera > Tenthredinidae > Rhogogaster > Rhogogaster chlorosoma. The sequence continues at coordinate 19,801,020 of OX101802.1, forward strand.
TCGTAATTTGGGCACTCGAAAACATGAAAATTTGCAAAGATATCCAGGGCAACAAAAAAAAATTTTTTTTTTGTAGAGCTGTGTTACCCGTGACAAAGATACTCACGTGAACTTGGATAACTTCACTAGCCTTCAGCTAGTGAAGCATATCCCCACAAGTTACAACATATATCAAGGTGAACGGAAAAAATTAATTATTTCCACATTGTCTTAAAGGTTATTAGTTTCAGGTATGACAAAAATTGCACCGAAAAATTACCTCGACATCGCGATTCTACTAAGAGCTTATCGAGAATCCATATTCCCATTGTTATAACAGGTACAAACTTTTTGTTTTTGGAATAGGGGGATTCAAAATTTAATTTTTAAAATACATTTTTTCATGGTAAATTGAATCCTCGACAAAAAGGCTGTGGCATATTTTTTATAACACAGCCGTGAATATGGCTGTCCCTCCTGCGTGTGAAACGGGGCCAAAGTAATGGTTTTTGGGCCGGTCATGCGATCCCAATCTTTATTACAGTAGACTCTAGCTATATGGCCAAGCGATGGGGCTAAAGGGGAGGAAAATTCTCGGAAATGGCCTTTTACGAAGAGCTCCCACCACGCTTGCCGGAGCGGCGTGCTACACGCAGTGGGGGGAACTATGCGTGCGCGGAGGACTGTGGTGGGAGACGGCATGTTTGTGTGCGTGCGCGTCCGTGTGAAGGAGAGGTCGCCCGTGTGGCCATATAGCAAATGGCCATATAGCTAGAGTCTACTGTATATCGCAATTATATCGCAAGATTGAGACCGCACGCATAGCCCGAGTTTTGTAAAATCGCTCTATCTTCATAGTTTCTCATCCGAATGATCTGAAAATTTCTGAGAATCTTCCCGTTATGTTAACGAACAAACGCCTCGCTGAAAGTTTTTCGAGACTTCAACTTCATAGCACACTTTTTCTCTTTGAACAAACATAATCTTATAAAAACTCACTCGCTGGTTTTGTTTGATTTATTGGATAAAAACTATTTAATATATAACTTTTTATGACTTTATCAGCAGCGCTAGCGTATTCCACGACTGCATGCCAAAAATCAAAAAGATCCGTTTATATTTGCCGAAGTTATAGCGAGTTAAGTTTAAAAAACGTGGTGCAAATCGGTTTGACGATTTTGCAAATTTTATCTTTTTTCTCGAAAACTATTGACTATTGAAAGAAACTTTCAATGCAAACAAGTTGTCTTTATCGATCCTCTACATGATAGGAATTTTCAAAATTCATTTCCGCAACTTTTAAAATTTGGTCACCAGGGCGTCACTTTTTGACTCGGCCGAGCGCTAGGCGGGTTATTCGATCCGGGCTTTCAATTGAAATATGGAATTCATTGAAAAAAAAAATTTGAATCTAAAACTAAATGTTAAGACTATGAAACTTTTAATGAAAAAAAATTCATGATTTTTTCAACCTTACTAATAAAATCCATTTTGTATATTTTTTTTACAGTAAGTGAACAAGACATAGAGGAGAAACGATCGCGGAGTCGAATAAAATACCCGAACATAAGAAACATTAGTCTAACATCAGATTTAAGTGGTTCCTCTGTCATAAACAAGAAAAAGCCAGCTGTAAGGCAAATGAAGAGTACATCACAGGTAATACAATTCACATTATACAGTGAGGTTCACTGGAAACTGGATGAGCCTGACGTTAGGCAATTCGTGTAAGCACGTAAATGGCAACGCTGTCGAACGCATAGAGTGGTGAAACGACATATCCACAAAGACGGACAATTTCAGATTGCAGCTTTCACGTCGTTGGGTCAGAATTAACTGACAGAGTGACATATTCGAGGTTAATCGCGATATAACTAATAAGACAACGGGAATGGATATTCATTCGTAAGAAATTAGTGGTAATGAATTAGTAAATCGATTGCAGATGCCTATGTCGGTTTATTTGCAACATTATTTGGTTATAACTATCGGGGTGAAATCTACGAATCTAATTGAAATAAAGGTACATAACCAACCAATTTGGAACGATATTAATTCGTTATTAAGTCTTCAAGAAGTTATGAATTGATTGCTGATGTCAATTTATGTTCATTTACGACATTATTTACAAGCTAGGAGTTCCGCAATGACTGACTGACTCGTGGCATCACTTCGACAACTACGGTCAGGAACACAGTGGCGTAGATTTGATCCAACGAGCAATCTACGAGCAATCTTTGACGTAGCAGACAATACTCCGAATTTCTTCAGCGTCACCGCCTAAGAAGTCTGAAAGCACAGCCTTGTGGATACCTTACAGCTAACCCTGTAAACCTTACTTGGCAACAGTCCTGCAGAGATTTTCAGTTTGACTATCAGTTCGGACTGACTATCAGTATACCTTTCTGCGAGTAATGAATTAATGAAAAGTATTGCTTATGGTGTAAATCAATGTAATTGTGGCGTGTGAGGAGTAGAATAAAGCGGTACCTGTTTCTGAAGATAAGCTCATTCGCAATATTTGTATAAATTTAAAATGATTTATTTTGTCTTTAAATACAATATTGGCATAGGGTAAGAAAATGTCGAGAATTATGATGAGGAAGATTTTAACCCCGAAGGGGATCAAGAAACGAATGTATAATAAAAATACAAGATTATTTTTTCCAACATATGCGTGTAGAGGCCCTTTTTCTCGCATGTAGAGTGGATGGAAGATTCCTCATGACTAGCATTGTCTTTATTACCTCTCTAGGTAATGAGTCGATTTCCTCCCAAAGAGAGGGAACTCTATGAAAGATGAAATCTTCTGAAATTTCCGTCCTACATGCGAAGAAAGGGCCTATACATGGACTTGTTGAAATAAGTACGGTGTGCAATACGGGGGGAGGTTAATTTGCGAAGAAATCCAAACCAGCCTCAAGAGTTGCGCGAGAGATTGGGATTTTGGAATTGTCGGTACAACGGATCGTCAAGGTCGCACATGTTATACCCTCCAAGTACGATACGGCACAGAAGCTTGAGTCACCAGATAGTGGCAGTCGACAAATCTTCTCTGAGACGTTGCGGAACTGACTTAGGGAAGATGAAGATATCCGCAGGATAGTTTTCACCAAACAGTCCATCATCCTACCACAATTACATTAATTTACACCATAAGCAATACTTTTCATTAATTCATTACTCGCAGAAAGGTATACTGATAGTCAGTCCGAACTGATAGTCGAACTGAAAATCTCTGCAGGACTGTTGCCAAGTAAGGTTTACAGCGTTAGCTGTAAGGTATCCACAAGGCTGTGCTTTCAGACTTCTTAGGCGGTGACGCTGAAGAAATTCGGAGTACTGTCTGCTACGTCAAAGATTGCTCGTAGATTGCTCGTTGGATCAACTCTGCGCCACTGTGTTCCTGACCGTAGTTGTCGAAGTGATGCCACGAGTCAGTCAGTCATCGCGGAACTCCTAGCTTGTAAATAATGTCGTAAATGAACATAAATTGACATCAGCAATCAATTCATAACTTCTTGAAGACTTAATAACGAATTAATATCGTTCCAAATTGGTTGGTTATGTACCTTTATTTCAATTAGATTCGTAGATTTCACCCCGATAGTTATAACCAAATAATGTTGCAAATAAACCGACATAGGCATCTGCAATCGATTTACTAATTCATTACCACTAATTTCTTACGAATGAATATCCATTCCCGTTGTCTTATTAGTTATATCGCGATTAACCTCGAATATGTCACTCTGTCAGTTAATTCTGACCCAACGACGTGAAAGCTGCAATCTGAAATTGTCCGTCTTTGTGGATATGTCGTTTCACCACTCTATGCGTTCGACAGCGTTGCCATTTACGTGTTTACACGAATTGCCTAACGTCAGGCTCCACCAGTTTCCAGTGAACCTCACTGTATATCTGGTTATCTTTGGGAATCATCGGGCCGAACGGAATCTCCTGTCGAGTTGGTTAGTGATGTGACGTTGCACTTCGTGCAAGCGTCCCAGGGGTTACGAAGAACAATGGCGTGTGCGCGCGGTTGGCAGGATACCCAGATTTGGTCAAGACAGAATTAGGCAGGATAGAATTATCTCTAATTTTTTGTATTTTTGTATTTCCTCTCTCTACGAAAATTGTACTCTACATCGAGCTGATCTACCACCGAGGGAGCGACCCACCAAGGTCAACGGAGTTCGAGTCGAGGCTATCACGATCGTGTCAAGGAGTGGATGCCGCGATGCTAGCGTATAGGGCTGGGTGAACCGAGTAGCCCGACAAAGCCTCCTACATCGCCGACTAATCAGCCAGGTGCTGAACCACAGAGTTACATCTACCCTCCTGGCTAGCGTACGGTACCGTGTTGGCCAAGAAAGCTCTCGGATATCGTCTCGACGACGGGATCGCCTCGTGTAAGGAGGTTCTGGTGACCTTCCGCGACGGCAACGGATCTGCAGTTATGAAAACTTCGGGTGAGTGGACGACTGTAGACTCTCTCCTAGTCGACAACAGTCAGGGAGTAAGAAAAAACGAGGATAGCAGAGAATCCAACTCTTAACTACGGCCACGAAGAAATCAGCGCACGAACATCGATTCGAAAATTGGCGCACCGACATATGTCGTCTGCGATCGGTACGCTGCCTGGATGCGACCGATTAACAGCAGGGTACAGGAGAAAACAAAATTCCGTCAACCAGAATCTAAAGTGACGCGCACCTAACGTCCGTTAGATCTGCGCCACTTATGACGACCGATTAGGCCAATTACCGACGTACGCCAAAATCGTTCCGTTCTGGAATGCAGGATTCGCACCACCTCACCTAGCGAGCCTAAGGAGCTACCAACGATCCTTCTTCTACGCTCGACTGCCGGCTGCGACACACGTCCTCTTTCGTACCGTATCGTCTCGAGTCTTTTTATATCATTGTTCAAACTTCGAGTCACTTAAGTCAAAAGTTTAATTAGTGCCGTGTGGCCAAGATTTCAAGTTTCAAGTTTATTCTTCCAAGGTAAGCCTATTTTTCCTATGTGAAGCCACGAAATAATTCATGAATAATTGTTGTATGGTATCGAGAGTGTAGTTTTCTACGCAGGCGTTGAGCCACGAGGTCTCGCCTTGCTGTGTAATTTTTGATTGCTCTATGTAATTTTATTATATCGTCTCGTACCGATCCTTTTGATATTTTGTTGATTTAATTATTGAAATATTTCGTGACTGGCTGTTCTTTGGTTGATTTAGCATGATCTATGGCAAAAGCCTTGTATAATCAGAATATTTTCTGGTATTTCGTGATTGCGGACTTTAGAGTCCTATGATTTGTAGTTTAGCTACTATTATTGATTATTTGATTTTTCTATAGTAGGAAATATAATTTTCTATCCTGTCTTGCCGAACCTGGGTATTGTGAGCGTAGTTGTAGCCGTGGAGAGAAATAGTCTCGTCCCGTAGTTTTCTTTTCTCTCTATTATATTGTACATTTTCTTTGCTGGGATTTTCCACGTTATTATTTAAGCTAATTATGAATTGTTGAAACCTATAATTGATTGTAAATCTCGATTTTGACCAGTATCTCCTATTTGCGATTGTTAGATTTTTCTCTGACTGTGTTCTCTTATTAATTATGTTACCGTATCGAACGATTATGTTATTTTGAGATAATTTTTGTGATTAAAAATCTGGAAATCAAAGAAATCAAATCTGTGCTATTGAAGTAATTTTTTGTAGACCACCTGGTGACCTACCCCCTCTACCCTCTGATTTTTATTCTGATTTAGCCGAGCACAACCGTCGTGAATCTCTAGTAAATTTAGTAAATTGTTGATAATTGACGCAAGCAGCGTCTGGCGCCCAACAAAAATTTACTTATTGTTGATTTTCTAATTTCTATCGTATCGTCGAAACTAGAGACAAGCGCCGTAGGGTAACGCGAGGAGTTTCCTCTTCTTTCTCCCTTCCTACCAAGGAAAACGTCGTTGCAGTGAATAGCAAATAGGCGTTTGTCAGATTCCGTTCGGCAAGATTTCCATTCGGCTCGGAAACGAACCGAGCCGAACGTTTTGCAACCGAAAAGTTACTGAATAGGGGTCCAGACCAAAACGAAAATAGCGGAACGACGGCCCTGACGGCACAGTTAGCTCAGATTTTCTGCGATAATAGTTGAGGGGCTGGGTACACCTTATTTAAATACAGTAAATTATCGGAAATGAATTTGGAACACCAGATAAATCCTTTAAACAGTTCGTAATATATTCTTTCAAAAAGATACGGTACACGCGGTACAATCAGATACAATCGCAGAGATACTTTACAATAATCGGATTCGCTTAGCGAGATAGCAAAGATTATAAGACAAACTGAACTGCGGGAGTAATACTTTTTAATACTGAAAAATACCTAGTCTATTGAGTCTGAGACCGCTTTAGCGGCACGAAAACAAAGTTAAGCTGGCTAGCTAGCGAGCGCCTGAGAAGCGATACAAAACAAACTATTATACTACTTTTTAGACTGCGTATCACCGAGCGATACGATACTCGAGCAAATAGGCCCTACTGGCGACGCTAGCGATATTATAAAAGGTTCTACAGTATTCAGACTCAATCAGCGGTAGCAGAAGAAATGAACAACCGATATTCTTAGTTAACAAAAGGGTTCGTGAAAGAAAACTGCTAAAAATACTAATTGAATAACTCGTAGGTTCGCAAAAGATAGACTACTGACTCGATACAGAATTATTAACTCGATACAGAAGGTATCGAGCGGAAAGGCGTCAATACCCGATATTGACCAGAATTATACAAAATTACTTAATTAGACAACTTAATCTATGACAACTACGTTCAGCCAACCCTCAGGGAGTTGGTAAAATAGTTTAGCGACACACCATACAAGATAATATCGAAGAGAAAATCACAGAAATAATAGAAAATCACACAAGTCAAAAGAATATCAAATTACATGCGTAATATGGCAGAAAAACAAGCTAGCAAATAACAGCAAGTAAGCGGTAGCAGAAAACAACGCTAAGCGATACTCAAAGCAGCTAAAAGCACAAATATTCAACAAATTCAACTAGCAAATTCAATCAGGCACGAAACTCTTGTGCTGAACTTCCTTTCTTCAATAATCTAACTTACAATACTAATCAACTAAATCTACGATATAAATGTGCGAACCACGCAGCAATTCGGCTACGCACTACCCTAAATCTACGATAATCGATAATTTAGGAAGTTCAGCGGGACTTTCGTGGGTTTACAAGCTACAGATCATAAAGACCTTACCTTTACGTTGCGTCCGCTACTCGTCACACTTAACTACACTTTAACTTTATTTAAACCCTAACTGAACTTTAACAGCCGCACAGAGGTAATGCAAAGTAGGATCCGTGAGGCGGAATTAGGCGTTGGCGAAAACTGTAGCGAAAACTATAGAGAGAGAGAGCAGTAATTAAGCACGTCTTTGCAAGTCAATGCGGAACGTAGAAACGACGATTGTCTTCCCGATTTTCGGTATCGGGGTGCCTAATGTTCTGACCATGGGGTGGGGGGTCCTACGAGACGTCTCTCTATGCCTGATTGGCTGTCTAAATACCTGACAGTAATTCGCACGACCGACTCGTCAGCCGATGCGTGCGCGGTGTCGTTTCCTTGCCGTGCGGCAAGCGGCAGGCGGCAGAGATGCGATACGATGCATTTTATGCGGTAGGATGACCTCGGGAAGGCGTGATCTTGGGCTCTAAGATGCGGTAACGTCCTTGTGCCACTAATCCCGACGGGATTCACGCTGTCGGGCTCAGCAGCACTGGTGACAGCCTCCTGACAGGACCTGGTGCACTTTTGGCCTGCCAGAAGCACGTGGGGCGCTATTCTCACCCCTCTCCGTGGCTCGTCCTTTCAGAAACACGCTACGCGGTCCTGGCGACGATAATAATGGCAGGAGTGGTACGATGGTCTCTGGTGCGGTAACGGGAGACTGTAGCGTTGGCGTGCAGTCCTATACGCCGTCGTTGCAATGCCAGTTGCAAGCGGTAGTGGTATTCTGCTGGCGTGGAGTCGATACAACCCTGGTTTCACAGCGAGAATACGCCCAAGATCTACATCCTTCCCTCCAGTTGATAGTAGTCCGACCCGCGGATGCACTCATCCCGGGCTTCGTACCGTGGAGGCCTCTGCAGTGGCGTTACGTAGAGGTCATCACGGTATCTGGCATCTCCCTGCGGAAGTTCTCGTAGCGGCAGCGATATTGTCTCCTTCTCTCTTTCTCCTTGTCTCTCCCTCTCGTCGTACGTTATCAAAAAAGTACCTCAAATTACCAACTATTCAAGAATCTACGTTTGTCTGTGGTGCGTCGCTATTTTCCCGAGGGCGAGACGTGCTTCGCCTCTCTCTCGCGATATGATTTACTCTAAATCCCTGACTAAATTATTACTAAAAGATAGCCAGAAGGGCTCCTGTGACGGCAGCAAATCTGCAACGTCACATGTATAGCATGAAATTATATTATAATTACTCAGTACAACTGTTCACATGTTATTTTATATAATTGTATTAAGAACCCATGGAAAAATTGTAGAATAATGGAAATAAATGAACAAAATGCTCAATTATGAATCGAATAAATATTTTTACTTACCAAGCCAATGCTGAAATTATTGAAAAGTATCATATCGCGAATATACGTTTTCTTAGTCTTCAAATCATCTCTGACTGCAGATCGAGTCACGTGGTACCAACCAGGTGTACCAACGTAACAGGGGTGGGAGAAGAATGTGACGTCGGAATGGACGTTGGTGAAAAACCCTAGCAGCTAATCGAAGTACGGCTACTTGAATTATCACTATGACCAACCTAGACGTTCACTCAGTAGTTAAGTGGGCTCACCGTATCGATTAAGTATTGAAATACAATGGATCGGATTAATCTAGTGTTAATTGATAAAGAATTACGTCGTTATTCTCTTTTAACTTTCCTGCTACTTCCGTCTAACTTGCTGGCTTTCGTCTAACTGCTTTTAATTGGACTTTATATTAAAGATTCTATCGTTACCTTCGTGTTGGATACCCAGATAACAAAATGTCCGCACGGTGCGAGTGTATAAGCTCGCACGTGTGCGGATGATCCTCACGGCGTGAGTTCATGAACGCAGCGTCAATGCGTCATCAATTGAGGCGCATAGTGCTCGCACGTCGTGCTACATGCGTGCGTGCCACACATATGACTCGCACGTCGTGACTGTAGAATGCCGGTCGTCGAAATGGCATTTAGACTGTTATTTTATTAATAGTGATTGATTTTATTTTCTCAATAAACATTTCATAATTATACGTCGCGAAATAAATAAAAACAGTTATGTTTATATGAAACATTTTTTATTTAATAAAAATATATATTTATAAAATATTTTCTCACATGACTAATAACATGTATGATAAATAACAAGATTCAAAAAAATATATGGTTTACGAACTGTACTATAAGTTAAACAGGCGACACTAATTGCCAGTGTCGTCGTCTGCGTCGAAGTCTTCCTGGTCGAAATCTTCTTCGTTTTCCGAACTCAGATTCAGGCTCTGCTCCAATCTTTGAATTCTCGTCAGTAGCTGCTCTTGGTCTTCATCCCCTTCCTCCGTCGCGAGTGACTTTTTTAATAAATTGCGAAACCTTTGTTTTGTGGAGCGGAAGACTTCTAGCATTTCGGTTTTAAATTCTGCCTTCGTTTCAGGGCCCCTAAAGAGTGGACACTTCTTCGCTGCAACTAGAAGAGAAAGTAAACGTATTCGCATCAGTGACGTATATATGGGGCTTTCCATACCAACCCAAACTACCGATGATTTTTGCATCTTCGATTTCGCTGAAATTTGGGCATCCTTTTGTACCCCTCGAAAAAGGTTTTTATGATTTTTTTCAAATTTTTTCATCCAGCCAACTGGGAGACGAGGATTTTTGAAAATTTCGCGGATTTTTTTTTCAAATAGCCATAACTTGGTGAAAAATTGTCCGATTTGGGACTTTTTTTTTCAAATTTCGTGTTTTTGGCTGAATTTTCTGAAACATGTATTATTGTATTCGAATAAAAAACCATACCAAATACTCTACAAAGTAAGAACAATAAATGGAACAAAAATGAAAAAAAATTAATTAATTTAAAAATTCAAAAAAATTATAACCCATCATTATCCCATTACGAGACTAGGCTTAAAAATTGTGTTTTGGGGAGTAGTATTTTTGAGAATATTTCAAAAAAAATCGAAGGATATAAACAATCTTAAAATCCAAGTTTTACCTTTAAAATACAAAAAAAACAATCAAATTCACAATGAAAAGTTTTTTGCATACATGTTTCAGAAAATTCAGTCAAAAACACGAAATTTGAAAAAAAAAGTCCCAAATCGGACAATTTTTCACCAAGTTATAGCTATTTAAAAAAAAAATCCGCGAAATTTTCAAAAATTTGAAAAAAATCACAAAAACCTTTTTTGAGGGGTAAAAAAGGATGCCCAAATTTCAGCGAAATCGAAGATGGAAAAATCATCGGTAGTTTGGGTTGGTATGGAAAGCCCCATATACTATAATTAAAAATCGCAGAAATATTTAATAGTCTGCACTTACAGTACATGACATTGGCAATTTTTGTGTCACCAAACTTTGCACTTTTTTTGCAACCAGGCCACGTGAATGAATTCACCAACTTGTCGGTCATAATTTGTTTCAAAGCAGAGTTCAAAAATTCCCGCACCCTAGACCCTCCCAAGTTGCACAGATGTACATACTGGAAAAAAGTCGAATTATTCATTATGTTGAACGAAGATTTATTGATGAGATAATAACTCATTTGCGTAGTGTGAAATAGGCAAAATGCTCTTACCAGCTTCTTACGAAGGCTTTTCTTGGACTCACTTTCAAGTTCTTCAAATTGTTCGACCGTTTCAAGAGGAAAGCCTTCGAGTGGCTCGTATAACTGTACAGTTATTTCCTCGCCTACACTGCGTTGACCAAATTCGCCAAGACACCGTTTCTGTTCTTCCAATAGGTTTTGAATTTGCTGTTTTAATGCTTGATTCTCAAGTAGGATGTCTCGGTTCTGTTGTTGAATATCTTTATTCTGCTGTAGAATTTCTCTGCGAATATAATTTTTTATAAACAATAAACAGATTGAATAAAATTACAAAAGATATTGATATTACACTTCGAACAGTTCTGTTCTAGCTATGGTAGCAATAGAAGTGACAAAATTCAATTACAAAAAAAAAATAAAGCAACTTAGGGATTAGATTACCTATTTTTAGGTTGATATGGCTAACGCAATTGCTATAAAATGAGTTCATAATCACGAGATGTTACGGAAAATACAGATTTCGATGGCTCCTATCGAAAAGAGCGTAACTCAGCAGTTCAGAAAAGAAGAGCGTAACTCGGCGAAGCAGTTAAGAAAGGCGTATGTCCCCTGTGACGCCCTATGACGAATGCCTTTCTTAACTGTTTTGTCGAGTTACGCTTCTCTTTCCTGCACTGCTGAGTTACGCTCTTTTCGATAGGAACCATCGATTTGTATATCACTTACTTCAAGGTTGTTCGTACTGACTCCGAGTTGACGTCAAAACTTTCTTCGAAATTCTCGTCTAATTCTTGATCAGCTAGGTTTCCACCGCCCTTATCCATATTTTGCTCATTAATTGATTTAGTGTATGATGAGATTAGAGACACAGTTTTTTTTCCTGTCTTTGTGCCGGGTGTCTGTATTTTGGAGCACCGAGGTTCATGCGATTTAGTCGTCATCGCTGCAGTGTTAGTTTCTTTTGCCAGGCTTGGTGTTTGTATTCCGCAACACTCAGGTTGAGGTGATTCAGCAGTTGCTTCTTTTACTTTTTTTCTAGATGAAAGTTGGATCATTATCATACTTATATCTACTGAACAGTAGATCTAGTTTCACAAATTTTAGTTGATATAATCAATACTTCACTTACGGATCATTAGATTGATCAATGTTCGTAGAAATTGAAATTTTGAGTTGTGGCAAGTCAGGTACGGATTTTTCGATCACTGCTGTTGCTGCAACTTTCTCTTCGCCTAAAGCATTCTGTTTTGTTACAATCATGTTTTTGGCGATTGCTCGTAGTCGCTGCAGTTCATTTTGGACAGTAATCGCCTTCTTGGAGGACCTTTGACGACGTGGAGCTTCATCTGAAGACGTAGTTAATATGGCTTTTGGTGTTTTACTCACTCTCCCACTTTTTGACACCCGAAGCTCCTTTTTTGATTTAACCTTCAATATGTTGTTCTGCTCCATGTTTCTGAAACGTTATCACAAAGTATATATATACTATCCAGCAAAATTGAAGCATAAAAATACAGGGCTTTTTCAAGTTTTTTGACTACTCAAATATTATTTTTGGAGGATACACATGGAAAAGTATAGACTAAAACTTGTCACGGAAGTAGCAAGAAGATATAGGAATCAACTGCATATGTATGTCAAAGCCACAAGCAATTTACATTGTGGAAACAGCAAATGGTGAAGGATTTCGCGAACTTTTTAATCGCAATCTTGATATATTAGTTGATCCCATTTGTTTGTGAATTTCGTACTGTATGAAGTAGTTTCAAACAGATAATACAGCTTACGTTTTCTCGGTTCATACACACCTGCGTTTTTTTTTAAATTCGTCCCATATAGGTTTGTAGATCTTTCGATATTAATTCGTGTCTAATGTTGAGGTACAATTAGTGGCGTCAGTGAAGTGACACAAATCCATTGATTTTCAATTACATTCTCTTCTTCTCCTTCCGCAGAGCTCCACTTCGGCATTCTGTAACTCTTGTTTGATACTTGATTTAAGTTGACTGCATGAACTCTGTCCGATAAATTTGTGCAATAATACACTCCAACGGAGGTAGATGATATGCCAACGTTGTATACTTCAGATGCTGTTCGAAATGCTTGAACAATGAGGAAAATCGTGCCTTGGACTTGCACAATGTTTTTGATGAGGCACACTTTCGAATTTTTCAGAATGCAGCAGCTGTCACGCAGAGTAGTTGCAAATGTTAATTTACCAATCCTTAATTTTTGAAACTGTCGACAAGGGCGGGGTATGTCCTCTGGAAGGGGTCCATCAGCATGAGGTTGTGACAAACGAAACTGATCATTTTGTACTGGTGCAATATTGAAATGATTCAGTTCGACTAATCGCTTATAAAATTGTTGGAGAGGAAGGTGTGGTTTCCGAATGCGTTTTCGAAATTCCGGAATATTATTCTCATAACAAAATGCGCTGTATGTATCCAAACCACCGAGCTCTTGAACATCTGCTACAACATGCAATAGAGCATGGACATTGTATGAAAGAAACTGCTGTCCGTACAGTTCTCCACATAGAGTGACATACGTTTCAAGAGCTTCTTGACAGAAACCATACATCGCTTGTGGTATTTCTGCTGAAGTGAGAAAGCGAAGGACGCAGTGGAGAATCATAAAATGATCGTAATATTCGTCCGGAAGAGCATCTTTGAAGACAGATGGAGCAATATATAGCAACAGTTGCCTGTATTCGGTAGCTTTAAAGCTATGAAACATAGTGATTTCATTGGGGCGACGATTGAATTCGGACGGACAGTAGTTTTTCAGGAGCACCATTCTTGCATTAAGAATTTCGAGTTGTCTGCCACTTAATCTCTGATGACCAAACTTCCCGGTAACGTGAGCTTCTACTACTTTTTTACAGATACCCATCCAACCTAAGTGCATGATCTCGAATGGAACACCAGTTACTAATCCAAGTAATGCAGATAATGGACTTCTGCCCTTGTGGTGATCTTCATCTGTAATATTCATATATTCTTCGTCAGTTCTTGGCGGGTGTCTGATGCCTTCAAAAACCATCGTTCCAGCAAAGCCTGGGACAGTGCAGCGATGACCTTCGACTTTGCACTTAGAACAGGCGTGTGCTGATGTGTGCCCATAGTGGTTCAGAGCAAATGCTCGTGCCGGCGCGTCAGCAATAAAGCATCGCATGCTTAATGGAAGTCGTCTGTTTCGTATCAGTATTCCACCTTGGTCGCGTACCTCAACAATCTCTTGAACAAATTGTTCAAAAAATTCGAAGGGATTAGATGGTTTACGCTTGCCTTTGAAGACGCCTGCTACGATGGGTCTTTTATCAGCTATATTTACAATTCGGTACTGGTGTGGCCAAAACTGATCAGTACCTTTATTTAGCTGAGCACCATCCGTACTGAAGTCGATCTCTACGTGGTCTGGTAACATGTTTTCTGGAAGATTTAGCAACTTTTTAGTAAGTGTAGATTTGAACCCAATGTGCAGATACTCTCCGCCTGCAATACGTTGAACAAATCTCGTGGCAACGACAGTCGGAGTTTCCAGTAGCGTTCTGGTGTCTTTTGGAAGCGAAACCAAGTTGAAGGGAAACGTTCTCAGCGTTTTTAATAATAAATTGCCTTGATTGTGCTTCATGTTTGTTGCTAAGAAAGCATTTTTCAATGCATTCTTCATCAAATTTCCAGGATTTTGTGGTAAAAGTTCACCCGCATCATCTTCAGAACTTTCGCTCTCTACATTTTCGATGGGAATATCCCCACGGTCTTGTACATCTTGTTCCTCATCTTCTTCGTTACTTTCTTCCATATCTTCCACATTATCTTCTTCGGTATCTCCCTCGTCAGAACTTTCCGAAGATTCATTTTCGGCAGACTGTTCGTTGTGAAAACTTTGTAAATCATCCTCTGAAGCAGGAGGAGGAGCCAAATTTTGAAACGCTTCGTTCTCTAAGCTTCCATCTAATTGTGAGCTAGATTCTGAGTCATCGTGATCTTGTATAGCACCTTCAGTTTGATGCCTTCTGTTATTGGCTGCAGACAAGCGTCTTCTCTTATGTCTCAAACTGAGGTCGACAACCAATTTATTCTTCTTATACATTATTTCTCTCTTCTAATGCTTGGTTCACAAGGTGTGGAATCTTATTTTGACAACATTCAAAATATTGGTTATGTAGGTATGTAGGTTATGTATAATATCAAGGATATTATTTGATACTTTGCTTAAATATGATTGCCTAATTCACACAAAGCGGGAAGAACATGCAACATACAAACATAGACATTAATGAGAAAGTGGGGTTATGGCATTCATACATTTCACAACTATATATTTATATAGCGTTTTCGGCTGGGGCTATACCGAGCCACACTGGTGTAATGTAGCCATCTTTATCTCTCTGTTCGTCATAGAAAATACAGAGGATAAAGATAGCCATACTACAAGGGTGTATCTCGGTGTAGCCCCAGCCGAAAACGCTATTATACTATATATATGTATATGGGGCATTCCATGCCAAATCGACCACTTCCGAACCCGACCCCTTTCGATTTAGCTAAAACTTTTGTATCTTTTTCTACCCCACTAAAGACGGTCCTCCTAATTTTTTCAAATTTTTTTACTCACCCCAAAAAAAGTCGCTCTTTTTTTTTCAAATAGCCATAACTTCTTCAAAAATTGACTAATCGGGACGTTTTTTTTTTCAAAAGTTTCGTTTTGGAATGTCCTTTTCAAAGAAAAATACAAATAAACTTTCAGATGTCAAATTCTATGAAATATCTGACTTTTTTGAGAAAAATCGTCAGTTTTTCGAAGTTCGCCATTTTTTATTTTTTTTTTTTTGATTCCCTAAAAAACTTTGATTCATTCTGTGAATAATGCCACTAGGTCCAGAGTGGGCCGACTCTTCCTTCTATTTTTTTTTTAAGGAAAAAAAACTTTTCATCTTTTCTCAATTGTTTATTTTTTCGATTTTGAAAACGAAGCTTGAAGAAAGATTGTAAAACGAAGGCTTGTAAAATCGAAAAATAAACAATTCAGAAAAAATTAACATTTTTTTCCTCAAAAAAAAAAAAAAAATACAAGGAAAAGTCGGCCCACTCTGGACCTAGTGGCATTATTCACAGAATAATTCAAAGTTTTTTGGGGAATCAAAAAAAAAAAAAATTAAAAATGGCGAACTTCGAAAAACTGACGATTTTTCTCAAAAAAGTCAGATATTTCATAGAATTTGACATCTGAAAGTTTATTTGTATTTTTATTTGAAAAGGACATTCCAAGACGAAACTTTTGAAAAAAAAAACATCCCGATTAGTCAATTTCTGAAGAAGTTATGGCTATTTGAAAAAAAAAGAGCGACTTTTTTTGGGTTGGGTAAAAAAATTTGAAAAAATTATGAGGACCGTCTTTAGTGGGGTAGAAAAAGATACAAAAGTTTCAGCCAAATCGAAAGGGGTCGGGTTCAGAAGTGGTCGATTTGGCATGGAATTACCCATATATACTTGCCACAAAATGACTGATGTTGAGTGTATCGAACACGTGTCTTCAAATATATTCTCTTCTCTTTGCTGGAAAAATATAACTTATGCAAGCATTATTCACTGAAAATATATATATATATATATATATATATATATATATGTCTATGGGCTTAATCAATTTACTTATGAAGCACTTATAAAATTCTTCTTTTTCTTTTCTTCACTTTCACTTATCATTTTCTGTAGTACAATGGCGCTAGTTCTTTTCCTTCTACTTGTTGGTTGACAACGAGCATTGACTAAAGATTGTAAAGACGGCCAGCCACGGGCAATTTTTTGAAGCCCGGTCCGGGGGCACCGCGGGGCACGAAGGTAACGGCAGATTTCCAAATGACCGGTCTGTCGGTACGGAAGGACCGTCTAGTGGGTTGGTTATTATTAGCTGTGCCAATAAGTAGGTCTGCTATATATCGACCGTGCGACTGTTTGACCTGCACAGCCTACAAAAATGGAGTCATTTATACCAACTGTATTATATAGGGCATTCCCATCAATACCCAATTATGTTGGCTAGTTTCTTAACAATTTTTGGAATGTATTGAACTCAATATGTATGTTTAGAATATCCATTCCAAAATTCTTTACGTGTTTTTCCTATGAATCCTTTTTTAACCTATTTTTTATTTTTTAGACTTTCAACTCGATGTAGTTTTTCCCAAGTTGGAACTGATAAAATTTTGGATTCGAATCGTTCAGTAGCTTTTGAGTCAGTCAAAAAACAACATTTTTAAAGATGATATCTCGAGAATGGATCAACGGATTTAGATGATGGTCTCAATCGGTCGGACTCGCGTCAACTCAAATCAGATTGAATTTTGAAATCAATCCATACAGTACTTTTCGAATAAATTGAATGATCCATCATAATCATAATAATTAAGACAATCATATTTCGTAGGAAATATATTGTGACCGATAAAAGAATATTCTCTGAGTGGGAAGATCGAGGGTTCGCCCATCGTGATCAACCAAATCACCCGCTGGTGCATATTCATTATAATGGGTATAAAAATATACATATTTATTATTGCAAAGTTCTAATTTTTTTCTACGAAACTGAAAACAATTTGCAACTGAGAAATATTTTTCGTTCCATATTTCATCCCGCACAGAAATCACGAATCAAAAACCGCGAGAAGAGCAAAATTATCAGTTGCGAATTGTTTCTACTTTTACACGAAAAATTTGAACCACATGATAAAAGATATTCGTTTTTCCCCACAATTTCCTTTTTCTCTTGAAAATGAGCCGTGTGGTGAAGGCTATTCTTTATTTACGTAAAATATTTGGAACTCGGTGGTGCACGCGTTCCCATTGAGCTAAGGACCTGATGTTCCAGACACATTGTTAGTCTAGGATTTAGAACAGATATGGGGGGGGGGGGGGGGGGGGGGGGATAAAAATTCCTTTCACCCGAGAATGATGATCGCCATAATATATCTATTTTTTGATTTGTGTTCATTGGTTTTATATTAAAATGTAATTGACGAAAATTTATAACTTTTTTTTTAATAGTGAAAATCGTCTCTAAATTTTTTTGCATCTCTCTAGCTTTATTTCCATTCTTTAGTATGTCAACTTCAAGAAAAAAAAACCAAAAAGGCATTAATTTCGTATGTTCAGAAGTCCCTCGAAAAGGTTTAAGGTACTCTACTTGGAAACTTAAAAAATCTTAAGCGACCTTCAAAATTGAAGGCCCGGATCGAATAACACTCCTAGCACTCGGCCGAGTCAAAAAGTGACGTCATGGTGACCAAATTTTACAAGTTGCGGAAATGAATTTTGAAAACTCCTATCATGCAGAGGATCGATAAAGACAACTTTTTTGCATTGAAAGTTTATTTCAATAGTCAATAGTTGTCGAGAAAAAGATGAAATTTGCAAAATCGTCAAACCGATTTGCACCACGTTTTTTAAACTTAACTCGCTCTAACTTCGGCAAATATTAACGGATTTTTTTTATTGTTGGCATGCAGTCGTGAAACACGCTAGCGCTGCTGATAAAGTCGTAAAAAGTTATATATTTAATATTTTTTATTCAATAAATCAAACAAAACCAGCGAGTGAGTTTTTATAAGATTATGTTCGTTCAAAGAGAAAAAGTGTCCTATGAAGTTGAAGTCTCGAAAAACTTTCAGCGAGGCGTTTGTTCGTTAACATAACGGGAAGATTCTTAGAAATTTTCAGATCATTTGGATGAGAAACTATAAAGATAGAGCGATTTTAAAAAAACTCGGGCTATGCGTGCGATCTCAATCTTGCGAGCGATGCGAGCGCGACATAAGGAGTGTCTGTTGAACGTATAATATACTAACACCAATAGGTTGAGTGTAGCGGGAATGATTTACTTTTTTTAATACCTTATTGATTATTCAGACGGATAAAAATTGGAAGATAAACAATTTATAGATAGTTGTAGTTATTATATTCTCTGAAAAAAAAAACATTAATAATTAAATTATTCAGTTTATAAGTTTTGAATTCAACATACTACATTTGAAACTTTGAACAAAACATTTTCGTTTATTTATTTTATACATGTAAATTTATTTACAGTAAGTGTATTACAGAGAAATTCCTTTTTTTCCTTTTTCATATTTTTTTTGTCTGTAAAAAAAAGGTACGCACACACTCCTATTATGTCGCGCTCGCATCGCTCGCAAGATTGAGATCGCACGCATAGCCCGAGTTTTTTTAAAATCGCTCTATCTTTATAGTTTCTCATCCAAATGATCTGAAAATTTCTGAGAATCTTCCCGTTATGTTAACGAACAAACGCCTCGCTGAAAGTTTTTCGAGACTTCAACTTCATAGGACACTTTTTCTCTTTGAACGAACATAATCTTATAAAAACTCATTCGCTGGTTTTGTTTGATTTATTGAATAAAAAATATTAAATATGTAACGTTTTACGACTTTATCAGCAGCGCTAGCGTGTTTCACGACTGCATGCCAAAAATAAAAAAAATCCGTTAATATTTGCCGAAGTTAGAGCGAGTTAAGTTTAAAAAACGTGGTGCAAATCGGTTTGACGATTTTGCGAATTTCATTTTTTTTCTCGAAAACTATTGACTATTGAAATAAACTCTCAATGCAAAAAAGTTGTCTTCATCGATCCTCTACGTAATAGTATTTTTCAAAATTCATTTCCGCAACTTTTAAAATTTGGTCACGAGGGCGTCACTTTTTGACTCGGGAGACGGCTAGGAGGGTGATTCGATCCGGGCCTTCATTAATATCAAAATATCGACTTGAAAATTTCGGGATCCTGATCATTTTTATAGTAGAAAGTAGGGAAATTACGATAAACAAAAACGAAAAAAAAATCGATTTTCGACGATTTTGGAAATTTTTAAAAAATTTTGAGCGACCTCTTGAAATTTTTTTTTTTGACCTGCGCTTCAAAGGGGGCTCTTAAAACATGATAAACTGACATATTTTCGTAAGACTCGAAAAAAAAAATATTCGTTTTTTTTGGGCCACCCTAATATATATATATATATATATATATATATATATGTATAAAATTCACAAATAAGAGATAAATATTCATAAACTTAAACCGGCGAGCTGTTGGGCAGCGTTGACTGCAGAAGAATGCCGACGCGCGCAGATATGTAACGGCCGTAATAAGCCTCGCGAGTGCCGACTGCCGAGTGCGAACTTCTTCAGTTCACAACAAGCCATGGTGGATGGTACGTATACTTTCATTTCTTCCACTTTGTTGCGGAAAGCTTTGTAGAAATCGAACGAATATTGATTTAGCTATATATCCTTGGCTATATCACGCCGTTTTACTATTTAATAGCAGAAGGAAAATTGTCATAAAAGTAAAAACCAGAATATATATGGGGTATTCCACGTGAAACGGACCGGTTTTTGGCCGATGGTCATCGAATTTGATGCCAATGCAGATTTAGATTCCTTGTTACAATATAAAACGGCCCCAACAGTAACAGAGGATGAAAATGATTGGTACAATATATATCGCCGTCATAATTATACCGAAAATTCAATTTCACACATTTTAGATTCCACGTATCTCAGCTATGCGTGAACATATTCATAACTTTATATAGTGCATTCTGAGCGCATGAATGAGCTCTTTCGAAATATGTGGCACTCAAATTATTTTAGAAATTATCAAGTCATGAAAACTTTGAAAATATGTCATTTCATTTTTTTTCTACTCGAAGGGTCACGCGAATCATCTTGAAATTTTTACCGAAAATACATCAAAGTGGCACGAAGACATCATAAAATTTTCAGCTTGCCGTTTTTTTTTCATTGAAAAAAAAAAAAAGAAAAAAAATAATTGAAAAAAAAAAGTTATTTCAACATGAAATTCATCCACCCAATGAACTTATAAACGAAATCGAGAACGAAATGAAGGGCAGACAGAACGAGGCAAATAAGAAATAAGAAAAGGGAATCGTTCGCGAATCAAAATATCCCCAAAAAGCACCTCTAGTGCAAAAACCTTTCGCCAAATACGTTAATGTGACAGACACCTACAAAAATGTCATCAAATCAGATACTACTACCCAAGTACAACTTATTTTGATATAATATAACAAATGAAGACACAAAAAAATAGAAATTAAAATTGAGATTGAAAAAAAAAAATTTGGAGGTAGTGGTACTTGGCGGGCCTTTTTAAAACATGGACAAGAAAACACAAGTTGAGCTACGTCAATGCTCTTATGGCAATATAAACATGGGCCCGCCAAGTACCACGTACTCCAATTTTTTTTTTTTTTTTTCAATTCAAATTTTGATTTAATTTGAATTTTTTTTAATTTTACTTTTAATTTCTATTTTTTTGTGTCTTCATTTGTTATAGTATATCAAAACAAGTTGTACTTGGGTAGTAGTATCTGATTTGATGACATTTTTGTAGGTGTCTGTCACATTAACGTATTTGGCGAAAGGTTGTTGCACCAGAGGTGCTTTTTGGGGATATTTTGATTCGCGAACGATTCCCTTTTCTTATTTCTTATTTGCCTCGTTCTGTCTGCCCTTCATTTCGTTCTCGATTTCGTTTATAAGTTCATTGGGTGGATGAATTTCATGTTGAAATAACTTTTTTTTTTCAATTATTTTTTTTCTTTTTTTTTTTTTTAATGAAAAAAAACGGCAAGCTGAAAATTTTATGATGTCTTCGTGCCACTTTGATGTATTTTCGGTAAAAATTTCAAGACGATTCGCGTGACCCTTCGAGTAGAAAAAAAATGAAATGACATATTTTCAAAGTTTTCATGACTTGATAATTTCTAAAATAATTTGAGTGCCACATATTTCGAAAGAGCTCATTCATGCGCTCAGAATGCACTATATAAAGTTATGAATATGTTCACGCATAGCTGAGATACGTGGAATTTAAAATGTGTGAAATTGAATTTTCGGTATAATTATGACGGCGATATATATTGTACCAATCATTTTCATCCTCTGTTACTGTTGGGGCCGTTTTATATTGTAACAAGGAATCTAAATCTGCATTGGCATCAAATTCGATGACCATCGGCCAAAAACCGGTCCGTTTCACGTGGAATACCCCATATATATATATATATATATTTTTTTTTTGTCACAACATAATTATAATTCGTGGTTTTCTGTATCTTTTCCTGTGCATAAGCATTTAATTTTATGTCGGGTCATAATTGTATTTTTATTTTGTAGATACATAATAAAAAATCGCTTAGAACAATTTTTTTTTCAACCAAAAATAATGAATTTTTTTACATGTTCCGCAAAAATATACTGGGATTAAGTAGTAAAACGACGTGCCATAGTTAGCGTTATTTCAATTACTTCATTCACTTCAATTAATTCTCAAATATTGCGATATTTGTAATTTTTTTTTTTTCACTACCTATTTCATAGAGATACTTTCTAAAATTACAGATAAGCAAAAAAATGAGGCGACCGGCGCAAGCCCGGGTCCGTCGGCCGAGCCAGGGCAAAAAAGGTAAATAATCATTTCAGACAAATATGCTAATTTAAATGCAGATCATAGACGAGGAATGTCATATTTCAATCAAATGCGAGATCAAATGCCAAGTATAAATGCATCAACGTGTTAATTTCAGCGAAAACGGCGAAAAAAGCGGCGCCGCGGAGGGGGCGAAGGAGGCCTCGGCTCCCGAAAACAATGGGTAACTATTTCTTCATTCAATTTCATCTTATAATAACATAAATTTTAAACGGTTTCCACCGTGTTTTCCTGATTGTTGCTCGCCAACATATTCGCAATACATGCAATGTATTTATTTGCATCGATCCATTCCTATATTAGTGACCGTCTTTGCGTACGTGCAAGTACATTCACAGTTTAATTCTCAATACATTGTTATTTCATTTACTCGAATTTATTTCGAATCCTTATTTTAGAATACTCGAGAGTGACTATAGCCTCGCGTGAATAATCACTGATATATTGGATAATTGTGAGTAAAAAATAATTTGTTGTGCTCAAAGCAGCCAGAGGATCAGTTTGTGTCTTAAATAAGACGCTTAGAATTTTAACTCTTTAGTTGATATTCAATAGGAACGTCGAACAAATTTTCTGACCATCATTCAATTAAAACATAGAAAAAACATATCACTCACATCTCAATAATTATTCGTTATTCATCTAATATTTCTTTACTCACATCATCCATGAATTCGATAAAAAGTAAAAAAGAAAAAATCGAGTGATCCCGATCTTCCACTCAACGTAAAATCCTCATCTTTTGACAGAATCCTTTTTTCTACCTTGACTCACTTTTTCAGGTGTGGTCCGTTGGAAAATCGAATTTTTGTCAATTTTGAAACATCCTACTTTACATTGCTCATGATGTTGTGTGTTGTTTACTATATATTGTACGCGCACACTTTACCATTTAAACCGTCTGTTTCAGCAAACCTGCGGAGCAAAAAAAAAAGGAAGCGGGGGAAGGCGGGCGGCCAGAGTCGAGGCGCCAAAAGAGGCCGTGGCCGTGGGGCCAAGAATGTTTTTAATATAAACATCTATTAATTAAATAAATATACCTATACACCGACATTTATCAGACGTATTCATTAAAAAAAAAATTCCTTTCCCATTCCTCAATTATATGTACTATAGAGTAGAGAAATCGCGTGAATTTCGTCAACATTGTCATTTATTGTAATAAGCCAAAAATAATGTCATTCAATTTGAAGCTTCAAGTTAAGTATGAAATCTCGAAGCTACCTAAAATCCACCATCACCCTTCACATAGATTGAAACAACATAAGATTAGCTTGCACTACTATCGGGCCGTAAAGTCGAAGCATCTGCATTTAACACACTGTATCTTGACGAAAAAAAAAAACGTAGAGCTTCAAGATAAAAATCACTTTCAACCTTATTCCATTCCCGATTACACGAATTATAAGCCGTTAGTGTGTGAAAATCAGGAGGTGAGTAATCGTTCAATATATGTTCAAATACGGAGTTTTTTTCACGTTGCCTCCCGTAGCTTAACTTTAACTCGTCGTCACTGTTTTAAAATAGCTGGAAAAAAATATTCGAATGAATATGTTGAATTTTTGAAGCTTCCTGCGTGTCATGTGACTTGAATTTCGGCGAAATTTCAAAAATTGTGGTCGGGGTGATTAATAATATCCCGAGTGGCGATCTCGGATACAGGTAAGAATAGGAGGCTGCAATATAGTTCGTCTAATAGGGAATAAAATGAGCTTGAAAATGATTCGTACCTCAAAGGTCTACGATTTTTTGTCATCAAGATACAGTGTGTCAAACCCACAGTATATCTGTAGTCAATGACAATGAGTACAGCGGCTGCGAACTCGAACTTCATACTCAACGCGATACCGCCCGCTCGGCGCGAAAAGTCAAGTGCGAAGACACCGGTTCGCGCACCGTCGAAGACGACTGATCAGTCGAACCTCACTGGTTGTACGGTTAACATTGTTTGCAGCATTTATTTGTCTCTACAATATTACAGCAGTGTTCAATTCACTAGTATTTCTTGGTAGTCAGAGCATTCTTTTAGAGATTTCTTTATATCAGTGAAACTACCAGTGAGACCGACTTGTTCTGCTTGCTTGTGACTCAATTACTAGTGCAGTATTTCCGCAGACACGTGATTAAGGCGGTAAGAAAATAATTGGAGATTATTGTAATTTTTACATAGGCGCGTATACGAGGTAAAAAACATAATCCTCACCATCTGCCAGTCAGTTTTCGTCTTTCACGTATTCGGGATAGAATATTCTTGATAATTAAGACGGGAAAATGAGTCAGGATACTGCGAAAAAGAAGACGCATTATTGTCGATGCGCGTACACCGGGTGCGGTATACGCAGTAGAGACGGCATAACCGGCATCAAATTTTTTTCAGTTCCTGTCAGCGATAGGGACCGATGCATCGATTGGTTAGTCAATAGCGGTATCGACGATTATGTAGAGCTTTCGGACTCGGAACTGAAAAAAATTAAAATTTGCAGCAGACACTTTTCACCCGAAGATTTTTTTCCGTCTGGTCGTATGAAAAAAAGCGCGGTTCCAGATTTGTACCCAGTATCGGATTCGGATGCCGAAATGAGTGTCAGCAACGCGCCGCAGGATTGGGAAATTGAGCGTGCCCAGCTTTTGGGCAGGATCAAACGGCAGCAACGTAGAAACGAGACAACGGTCAGCTTCGCGGTGCGTTGAAAACGAAAACGCAAGCCATTCGCCGGTTAACGAATCGTTTGAAGCACGGCATCATATCTAATTTAGCACTTGCCATGGCGGTCGCGAGAAAAGTCAAGGATTTCGTCTTGACTTTCGTTATGATGCAGATTTTTCATAGAACCGGTACCCAATATACCGAGAATGAGAAACAAATGGCGCTAAAATTACACTACACGTCCCCTAGCTTGTATAGAAAAATGCGAGACGAATTCCACTTCGCGTTACCTTCGTACAGCACAATTAAGGATTGGTTCGGAAAAGTAGAACTTTGGCCAGGTATTTGTCCCACAATGTTCAAGCATTTAGCAACGAAAGTGTCTTCCATGAGCCTCGACGAGCGTAACTGCGTTTTGCTATTCGACGAAGTTAGAATCAAAAAGGCGTTTGACTTGCACGACGGGAAGCAAAAGATCGAGGGATTCGAAGATCTCGGTTCCTTTGGCTGCTCCTCCGGTGTTGCTACAGATGCGTTGGTTTTCATGGTGCGCGGTTTGTTTCATAACTGGAAGCAGCCCGTAGCTTACTTTTTGAGTGCCGGTGTTGTCAAATCTGGAATATTGACGGACATTCTAGACGGTGTTCTCGACGCTCTATTTGACGTGGGACTGCGCGTTCGTGCAACCGTGTGCGATCAGGGCACCCAGAATCAGAGCGTGATATTTGCCAAAGTGACGGATGAAAATCCGTCTTTCGTACATAGAGGTTTCAAAATACTGTGCTTTTTCGATTGGTCTCATCTCGGTAAAAGCATCAGGTACCAACTATACGCCCATGATTTTCTGATTTCCGAAAACGATAGAGTGTCATGGGAAGATTTAGAGTCGTTATGGAACCTCGAAAAGGACAAAGGGACTCGAGCCGCGTGTAAGCTGTCTGATAAACACGTGAATCCACACAAGTTCGATCGAATAAAGTGTAGCTTGGCTTTCCAGGTTTTTAGTCGTAGAGTTTCGGCCGCTCTGTTTACAGCTGCAGCTACCGGTGGCATTCAGAGCGAAACCGTCACCGCGACAGCTAACTTTTTCTGGACTTTGAACGATTTATTTGATATTCTAAATAGTCGCAGTGCAAACGATGCGAATCCGAATAAATGCGCGATCTCCGATCTAAGGCCAGCCGTTGAGCAAACTTTGCGAAAACAACTCGAGGCGTGTCAAACTTGGCGTACTATCACGGACCAGGGCCTTAAAAGGCCACCGTGCTTCAGGGGATGGATCCTGTCCCTGACTGCACTCCTGCAGTTATGGGACGATCTGAAACTTGAGGGAACCAAGTTCCTCCTGACGTCGCGATTGAACCAAGATCCATTGGAAATTTTTTTTTCAATGATCCGTATGCACGGCGGAACCTACGATCCCAACCCCAGCTCGAAAATATTTCGTCTTTCGTTACAAAAAAATATCGTAATGAATCTTGCTAAGCCTGCGCAAACAGCCAATTGTGCAGACGACGAAGACGAGATACTTATGCAACAAGAAGGGTATAACGCGTATGGTGTTCCAGAATCGGCGCCATGCAACGCAGAATCTTTTAGAGAATATCTCGCGGAACGTGACGGACCATTAAACGACGTAGACGTGGATAGGATAGTTGTTGAAGCAACGGACTATGACACGTCACTTGAGTCTTGCGCGATCGAATATTTTGCGGGATACGTTCTAAAGACGTGTACCGCGAAAAGTAAGTGCGAAACGTGCATGTCGCTCATGATCGACCACAGTCAGAGCATGACAGACGACAGGCAATTGCTAACGTTTTTCCGTGCCTATGCGACATTGGACAACTTAGAATTGGGTCACTTGTGCGTGCCAAGTGATGAGTTTTCTATGGCGTTCAGATTGATGAATGCAGTGTTTGACCACGGCTATCTGCGCATCAGAGGTGACTATTTGATTCAGGATCAATTGTTTCGTCTGATTGTGCAAGCCGTCCACCGGAGATTTCCGGGGTGGTTCGAACACGAATCGTGTGGCGAACATCGAAAGGATTTTGCGTACTTCATGATGAAAATCAAGATACGTAAAGATACTGTTTGGCTCGGCGAGAAATTTCGTACAAGCAAACAAGGTGGTCGCTTCAAGCAACTGCAAAAAATTAGAAATCTACAAAACGCGTAGAAGAAAAATTATTTTCGCCATGCGTTTTACTTTACACTACTACTCTATTCTGTCTGCACGGGCCTTCGGGTCAAGCGACGACCTTCTGTCTGCACGGGCCTTCGGGTCAAGCGACAACCTTCTGTCTGCACGGGCCTTCGGGTCAAGCGACAACCTTCTGTCTGCACGGGCCTTCGGGTCAAGCGACAGCCTTCTGTCTGCACGAGCCTTCGGGTCAAGCGACAGCCTTCTGTCTGCACGGGCCTTCGGGTCAAGCGACAGCCTTCTATATATTCGCACGAATTTTATAGCAAAGTGCAAATCTTTGACAAACAGTTTTACAGCTGTGCGTCGAAGAAACTTATAATTTTCGATTGCGAATGTAGTGATATGGAGAACTACGTTGATTCACCTTCCCGTGGTGTTTTCCGAAAACGAAGCTTTGTATAACTTCGGCTAAGAAATCAACAACCGCTCAATAACCAAACCCTTCCTAGAACGTCTTTCCTCTTTCCTTTTTTTCAATTGCTCATAACATCCCTCCCCTTCCTTATGCATTAAACCACATTGCTCCGTATCGCAAGGTTTGACAAGAAATATTTAAATATTCGTCTATTGTAACTTCTATAGAAACCAGAAATTACATCTAAGTCGTCCCGAATGACTGCAAATTCTAATATTTGGTGTCTAAAGAGAAGATACAATGCATTCAGAGTCCATTTCATTAAATTTTAGACCTTTAAAATATTCGGCCGTCTCACAAATGGAAAAAACTTGCTGCTGCACTTTCCCAAAAACATCTACTCAGTCTTGAATGACAGAAAGAGGAAAAACATAGAATTCAATAAGGATTATCAAGTTCATCATTTGTCTGTCAATTTGCGGTACTTTTTAGAACCGGCAGTTTCAACGTGTTCTCGAGAATTTAGCGGATTCGGTGTAATAGGCTGAATTTGCGTTCGTTACGCTTATCATGACAATTCAAAATTTTCGAAGTACTCCACAAATATTTTTTCTAATTTTGAGAACCCGTTACCATACTCATTCCTTGCGAAGTTTTCTCTTAAAATTTGTTCAACAATTTGAAGAAAATTGATCCAGCTTTCTTATCAATTTTAAAATGATCGTAATTTGTTGGCGAATCTCGGGGAATATTTTCAGAATTTAAAAAAGAGACGCCTCTCTCTTGTCTACACAATAAATCACTGCCGAACTTATTAATAAGAGAGAGGAAAAAAATCGAACTTTTTCGGAGCAAATGTGGTGTGAAAACGAAAATCGGAAAATAGATCGCCGATGGTGAGTGTTGGTTAATCGCCGAATGCCCCATACATTCATAGGTCGGTATATCAGACCTCAAACTCTAGACTGCCTTACCCTGTGTGCCCGAATGGTAAGGTTATTATCAGGAAACTGTTTTATTCATTGGACCGGGACGGTTAACGTAGTTCGGCTAAAACTGCTCGAGGTCATCGAGAGGGCAGTCGTGCACCACTGAAAAATCGAGCTTCAAGAGACCCCATTAGCCTGGCCGTCTTTACAAATCTTTAGTCAATGTCTCTAGTAATTTCCGCTTACCGAGTCACGCAATTCCCGTTGGACTTCCTAAATTATCGTATCGTCGATTTTTAGACTCCTACGTAGCCGGCGGGCTACGTCATTTGCGCATTTCCTTAGATTAGGTAGTATCGTAGATTAGTTAAGTTAGTTAAGTTAGTTTAGTGAGAAAGGAAGTCCAGCGCAAGAATTTCGTGTCTGATTGAGCTGTTGGTGTCTTTTAGTTGCTTTTTGGGTTTGATATTTGCTTTTATTATTCGCTACCGCTTACCTACGATATATTTGCTAGCTTGTTACCGCTTTGTTACGCACGTAATTTGTTATCTTTGATATTTCTTTGGTTTCTTTGATTTATGCGATATCTTGATTTCTATGATTTTCTGTATCTTATATTTCGTATTATCGTGTATGGTGTGTCGCTAACTATTTTACCAACTCCCCGAGGGTTGGCTGAACGTAGTGGTCATAGATTAAGTTGTTTAAGTAAGTAATTTTGTATTTTTCTGGTCAATATCGCATATTGGCGATTTTCCGCTCGATACCTTCCGTATCGAGTCAAGTATTCTGTATCGAGTCAGTAGTTTATCTTTTGCGAACCTACGGGTTATTTCATTAGTTATTTTGCGCAGTTTTCTTTGACGAACCTTTTGTTATAATTTAGAATATCGATTGTTCAAGTCTTCTGTTACCGCTAATTGAGTCTGAATATCCTAGATCGTTTGTTATAATATCGCTAGCGTCGCCGGTAGGGCCTATTTGCTTGAGTATCGTATCGCTCGGTGATACGCAGTCTAAAAAGTAGTATAATAGTTTGTTTTGTATCGCTTCTCAGGCGCTCGCTAGCTAGCCAGCTTAACTTTGTTTTCGTGCCGCTAAAGCGGACTCAGACTCAATAGATTAGGTATTTTTGAGTATTAAAAACTATTATTCCCGCAGTTCAGTTGTCTTATAATGTTTACTATTTCGCTAAGCGAATCTGATTATTGTAAAATATCTTTTTGATTATATCTGATTGTACCGCGTGTACCGTATCTTTTGAAAGAATATATTATACGAACTGTTTAAAGGATTTATCTGGTGTTCCAAATTTATTTCCGATAATTTACTGTATTTAAAATAAGGTGTACCCAGCCCCTCTACTATTATCGCTGTAAATCTGAGCCAGCTGTGCCATCGAGGCCGTCGTTCCGATATCTTCGTTTTTGTCTGTTATCGCTGCTTTTTGTGGATTTCTTCGTAAATCGACGCATTCGCGTCTGGCGCCCAACAAACTATCGAATATCGCAATTTATTGTTGTAAATTTAGCTTAGCCACAGGAACGCCGTAGAGCGCGGTGATAGCTCTGGAGTCACCGTTGCAATAAATGGTTCTAGTAATTTTATATAGTGGTAAGCATGAATGGAGTATGGCGTCCGCACGGACGTTACAAGAAGAAGCAGAAAACTCGCGCGTGGCGATATCTTGTGGCAGTTCTGGGAACCAATGTATATAATAAATACTAATGGCCGTTCCCAGCCATTTTACAATCGCTAATTACCACAAATTTGTAGAATACAACTACGTGCTACATCGTTGTCGAAATCAAAGATGTTTTGGTATGATCGTGTTCGGAATTTCTCACAGAATCGGGCTCAGGCAGCCGATTTTGCATTTTCGATGCATAGGCTTTGGTATAAGTCGAAATAAGTGGCACGCCCACACTTTACGACAGGAAAAAAAAAGAAAACAACAACAATTTTATTTAATTTTAGGTTCGCTCGATCTCATTCCTCCTCAAACATCGGCTGACAAAAGGACAATCCGATTGATACCCTCGTTTCGAAAATATTTGAGTAATTAGATGGGTCGGTCAAAATCGACCGGACCCCCCTCTTAAAAGGTAGGTTTTCCAAATATTTTTCATGAAGCGCTTAAGGGGTTACACCCCTCTGTAAAAATTTTTTTTGCGAAATTTTTTTTTTTGGCCTAAATGATGTATTGATATCTTAAGAATGATATCCATATGGATTTATCGATGTGACAAAACTGTAACATTAATTTTTGGCTTCATTTGTGAAACAACTTAACGCTTACCGCTTGAAAATTTCCTATAAGGGGCCATTCAAGTAATACGTTCGCCAGAATTGGCGATTTTGGGCCCCCCCTCCTCCCCCCATGTAACAGTTGGTAACAATTTTTCAACCCCCCCTTCGATGAACGTACAAATTTGGATCCCCCCTCCCCCCATATTCAAGAATTATTCAATTGGTCTTATAGGTTAATATTCAATACTTTAATTATACAGGAAGTCTGGATTTTTCGTGAAATAAAACGATTTCGATGCAAAATTTGTACTCTTCATCTAAAACATGTTGAATTTCATTTCTCTGGCTGGAATAATATGAGTTTTGCAAAATATATTAATATAATCCTGTCTGTTTTTTTTCAATAATTTTTCTTTTTTAGTAAAATAATATTTTCGGATAGAACATAACATTTACACAGACCCCCCCCTCCCCCTAAGCAGTTCGTAACATCACATGATTCGAAACTCCCCCCTCCCCCTTCAAGCGAACGTATTACTTGAATGGCCCGATAGTAAAAATGTTTTGAAACTTCAAACGCGTTTTTCTCGGAACTACGTTTTTCATACTGGTGGGCAGCATAATTTTTGCAATTTTTATCCGATCGACTTGAAATTTGAACTGTAGATTCTTAAATAAATTATCTAAAGAAGTACACATGATTTTTATGATTATTTGAAAATTACAATTATTATAAACGATCGAAATTCGTTTTTATTCACGAAATATAAACTTGATATTCGAATGGTCGCCATTTTGCGAAAACTTAATATTTCACTATAATCTTGTGTACTTCTCTAAAAAAACTCATCTAGATAACGAAAAAATTTTTTTGTTTGTTCTAAGAGCTGTTCAAAAACTCCAGGATTGCCCACCGATAGACTATCAAAAAAAAATTTGTTTTTACTTAATGTCTGTTTCTGACGCCATTTTGTATTTGAAGAAAAAAAGAAAAATTTTTTCATATACTTAATAATGTTCTTAATAAAGCCCTAAAATTAATTTTTGATCGCATCATGAGTTGAACCCAAAAAAAATCACAAAAAATACCTTAATTTTCTGCGTTCCAGAGGGGTCTAACCCCTTAATTATCCGTTGACTCAGTCATCCGTTCAATATTTCAAAGATTAATCGAAGAATCGAATAACTATCAAATTAAATATGATTAAACGTAATTTGTAGAATTTCACACGTTATCATACCCTAACCTCATTTTATGAGTGTAATTCATGGCTGAAAGCATGTTTTTCCCAATTCGAAACACCGCATGAGCAATTATTTCAGATGTTAATCTGCATTTTAGATGTAACAAGATTTAAGATAAATATGGGGAAGTGTACACTGAGAAAAAAATATGGTTGATTTGAACAAAATCTGGTTGACTCAACTAAACCGGGCTGTTACGGGCGGGGAAACGCCGCTTCAGTTGACTCAACTAAAAATGTAATCACTTCTCGACGCTGACTACGATTGAACGAAACAATTAACCATTTAGACCAACAATAGATTGGTTTGATTAACTAAGTATACGATTCGACATTTAGAATTACAATACCAACCATGCGAATAATATGTTGATTCAACTATAGAATCGTTCAGTGATAAATAAATGTGCTACAGAACGAAACTGTCACACGTATGCTCCAAAAACGATGTACTCGGATTGATTGATGATGTAATTGAAATAACTTTAAGGTGGAGCAGAATCAACACAGAACTGATTGAGGCAAAAAAACGAGTGTTCTAATCAAAATTCTAACTGGTAATTTTGACCCGACTGATATTCCCATCAAATAAGTACGTAACGAAAATAAAAATATTTTCAATTGAATTAGAGAAGTGTTTATTTCAATGGACTTAATATGTTCTTAGACTGACGAGAAATTATTAGATTGAAATATTTCTTTACTCCGATAATCGACATGATTCATTGGAACGGGTTGACTTTTAGATTAGAAAAACATCGCATTATTTTGGCCGGGATTCGATCCGGGACCTACGCATTCGCTCGCGTTACTAGTCGGACGCTCTACCGACTACGCTTAAACTATTCGCTGAAATGCTTCATCATTTTTTCGCATTTACTTTGAACTTGGTGTTTGTCTTGATGATATCAGCGTTATAATGCAGCTGTAGACGTCCTAACTGACCATCCGAATCCCAAATATCTTCTTAATGCAATTTTTCCCTGAAGTTCCGACAGTTCCGAAGGACCGCGCCATCTCTCAGAACTACGTATTATTTCGGCTCAAACAAATATTATGTTACGCTGACAAATCTTGTACTATCAAGTTTTGATTTGGCATAGAATGAACCGCAATGAAGATCCAAATATTAAAGTATTCGTTTGACTGAAACAGTATTTAATTGCATCAAGTGCAAAGTTATTTCACGTAAACTTCGAATGAGTATTGTCTTGCCAATTCCATAAGATTAAGATGTTTGATTCAATCCGCTCAAGTAATCGCACGAACCATACCTTCATTCTTCGGAAACGACATTATGTCATTCGTGAATACATATATATTCGAACACTCTTCCGACTTTCATCACTAGTTACTCGCGATGAACGGCTTGTTATTCAAATTGCACTCATTCTCATTTAAAGCAATGCCTCAGTTGTTTGAATTCGATAATAGATAATGCAAAATTTGAACATATGTCTTGTATCACTTTAACCAAGGATTCAGTTCATTCAATCATTCAGATTATCACAGACAAATGGAAAAAACATTTGGAATAACAGTAGATCGGAAAAATGGTAAAGTATTCTCGAAAAAATGGAATACTTCCATCAACTGACCAGCTCTTGTATCAATGGAATTCGCAGTTAAGTCAACTAATTATTAAAAATTGTATTTGAACACTCATCTTTGTATAATTTAACTAAATATTCGATTCGTTTAATTACCGAGAATAGTTGGAAAAATCATGCCTACGGAACAACCATTGCAGTCGTCTTAAAAAAGTACAAATACTTCTATCAACTGACCAGCTCTTGTATCAATGGAATTCGCAGTTACGTCAACTAATTGTTAAAAAATTGCATTTGAGCACTCATCTTTCTTGTTGCAAATAAATGTCCAGTTGAATCTACTGAAACTTATTCAATCCAACTGAATATCTATCAACTAAATGGGTTAGGTAGATTCAACCACTTTTTTTCTCAGTGTAATAATAATGATAAATGAAATATGATTATAAAAAATACTATAATAATATAATAATATTATATTATAATCATACTGGCACGCGGCCGCGATTTGCTGCTGCGTATGCGCATTTTGTAAATCAGACATCGAAGCCGATCAATAATTCTGCGCATGCGCATTTTGTAAAATAATTAATATTATTTATAACTCAGTTACGCGCGGTCAATTATTGCTCAAAAACAATAGGGGGCGAGATTTCGGTGACGAGAACACTCCTTCCAAATGGCAAGTTCATAAGTGCAACGGTTCGACAGATATCGTGGTCTCAAGAAGAACGGTCTGCAACGAAGAAGAAGAAGGAGAAGAAGAAGATTGTGTTTTTCGATCAACTTCGACGGTCAATATCTCAGGAACCACGCGGTAGATTTTGTCGAAATTTCGCGAGCAAGGTCAAATGGCGAGGGCCTTACGCCCATTTAAATTTTATTAGGAAATAATCAGCGGTTCAAAAGATATGACAGATTTTTTACAAGAACAAGAGCTGGCTTGGGTAAATGTTTCGTGGCTGGCGCGCCGAGTTTGGTTTGGGAACTCGGCGATTTGCTGTCGCGAATCTTGATCAGTGAAGTCGATGGAATTCTTGATTTGCGATTCAAGCGTTGTTCTAGGTTTCGCTATCCATTGTTTGTAGGAAATGCTTTCTACGTCACGTTCGTCCAGTGCGTCAAGTAAAATATCATTTAAGCGCTGCGATCCTGGACACGCATCGCGTTTTCCAAAGTAGCAGTCTGAGCTAGGTTCCGGACATATCAGAGTTACCAAACAATCCTCGTAATGGGCTAATGGATGTACCAATTCTTCTGTCAGCTTGACTAGGTTACAGGCTAGAAAATAACATCGAGATTCAATTCACTGACTTTGCTGAAAGCTTCCATGCTTCTATTATACCGGTTGACACGAATTTTGAGTCTGGGTTCTAGATGTCAAATTTTGATTTCTTCCACGTAACTAATAAAAGAAAAAATAGTTTTACCAGATAAGGTTCACTTTTGTAGCCAGGGAATGATATTAGAAATTTTCAGAGAATCTACACGGAAAAAATGTCGGGCAAGCGGCTGCACTATCGCATGTTCATGCAACGCCACCGCACGTTCGGTGCGGCGGCATTGCGATACGCGAGAGGGCAGGTCCTCCGCATGTCGGGCGAGTTAGTCGCCTACGTTTGCGGGAACGCTGCTGCACCGAAAAAAGAGAACGGAGTCGCC
Organism: Rhogogaster chlorosoma; assembly: GCA_944452935.1. Classification (NCBI taxonomy): domain Eukaryota; kingdom Metazoa; phylum Arthropoda; class Insecta; order Hymenoptera; family Tenthredinidae; genus Rhogogaster; species Rhogogaster chlorosoma. The sequence continues at coordinate 19,836,214 of OX101802.1, forward strand.
CCGAATTGATTACTTTCTCGGAGAGGCATATTATAGGTGACTCCGTTCTCTTTTTTCGGTGCAGCAGCGTTCCCGCAAACGTAGGCGACTAGCTCGCCCGACATGCGGAGGACCTGCCCTCTCGCATATATCGCAATGCCACCGCACCGAACTTGGTCGCGCAACGCTCCGTGCTTTCGGGTGTGCGGCCGTAGCTGTTGGGCGTGCGGCTCACCCGACATTTTTTCCTTGTACCGTTTAGGCTTTTCGGCTGATAAAAAAATAAAACAAATATTTTTGTAAATTCTGTCAATTAATTTGAATCATTAAATTGGATAACAAAACAAAAAAAAAGTTGAAAAATGATGCCTTCTCCTCTTAGTTATCATTTCTTCCGAGAACTTAAAAGCAAACTTTGACAGGGGTGTAGACATTTTTTCGTTGATTTCATGCATGACAAGTAGAAAAATCATGAAGTAAACCCAGACAAAAGAAAAGTTTTTTTTTTTTATTGTTAACTGGTGTTATTTATGACAATTACGAAAACTGGAAAAATTATTGACTTGCAGAAAGATAATAGTAAGCGAAGTATTGTGTACCTGAAATCATTAGTTTCAGATTTTGGTGCATGGGGCATACGCAAACGGTATGTGTCCCACTTGCTCCGGCTAAGACACAGTATTTCGGATGCAAAGACGCAAATGTGGAAAATCCTACTTTCAGCTGTGGATTCTGTTCAATAAAGTGTTGATACAATTCCTTCAGATTACATAGAATTAGTCTTTTTTGGCGATGGTATCTTCCACCTTAGTTGTCTCGCATGGAAACAAAGTCTTTCATACCCGGCATATTTATACTGACGTCGTCAGACTCATAAGATGCCTTCACAATATCTACTGTTGCAGGATGCAGCCTCTTTTCTGTAATAATAATAAAAGTAAATTAGAAGTCATCACGCCACGTTCTGAAACTTGGACAATACGGGCTTATTAAAGATCTTACCAAGTTTTGCATTAGGCGAAGACATGATACCTTGTTCTTTCACAAGCTTCCTTGCTGTTCGGACCATAAACAAGGAGGCTCTAAATTCTTGGACAATTTTAACATTGGTCCAACTCGGTGGTAGCAGTGTCAGAATTTCAATTTTTTTACCCCGTGTCGTAGCTGAATCGTGGAATTTTATTTTCGTTGCAGAAAAATCATTTCCCGGAAGCTAGCAGCGTCATCGGCAACTTGTGGCTCTGCAAGAGGTTCTTCAGCCACTCCTAATACCCTTTTTATACTGGTAGACACCTTATCTACTTTATTTTCTGTCCATTTAGTCAATTCAACTTTTTTTTCGGAGTTGGTGATTGTCACAGAAAACGAAATGCTTCATTTATCATTGGAAGCTCGTTATCAAGATCCGGGGCAGACACTTCAGTTATTCCAGATAATTGCGACGATACCAAAGTATCAGATTCTGACAGATAGTTTATGTCAGTATCTGAATATTAAAACTGGTGCTATTTTGATTTTAAATGCGTACCTTTATTATCATATCTAATTGTGGCAGCGATTGGTTTATAGGTCAAACACTGTTTTCTGCAACTGTTGCACAAGTACTGCTGGCGACTAAGCGACGAGATTTTGACGAGAATCTGTTCCGAAGGATGTCGTAAGCCCCACGTAATTTTACGATTTTTCTTTTTGAAAGGATTGGAGCATCGATCGAAATGTTTCACGTCCGGAGGTACCATTTTTACCACCTACGAATGCAATTCAGAAGAGTGAGGCTCAGAGAATTGTTACGTTCGCCTGTAGATAACATAATTCATACTCATCATCATGACATGAGATCTGTCTGTAAAGACTATAAATTCATAGAAACTAGGCGTGTGCGAATAGTGTTCGAAATTCGAATCGAATAATTCGAATTATTCGAAAATTGAAATTACTCGCACACCCCTCAGAGAAACTGATAAAACTGACCCAATCCGACGATATATATATCGTCGCCGGAGCGTCAAGTACATAAATAACGTGAAATATATCACTTAGCGTACTCAATCTGATGACTGAAGGAATTCCACGTTACAAAATAACACGTAAAGAATGATAAATTCTTTGATTGACAACGGAATCGTACTTGAAATGTCAACTGAAGATAGAAACGGTACGCGAGACACTTGAACATCGCGCTCGAGTTTGCAGCAGTGCCACGCGCAGGGTAAGCAAGTTGTTGGAGTTTAGAATTTTCAAGTGGAGGATGCCGTGAATAAAACCCGATAGTTAACTACTAATCACATATTTATTGAGAACACGTTGTGTCGGCCATGACGTCGTAACGGAAGAGAGCAGGCATAAAAAAATCGTAGCAGGAAATGACTCTTGAGTCATGGAGTATACAGAGTAATAAATAGATTCTAACAGTTAGATTATAATATTTCTAACACAAATAGCTTGCTACGCCGCGAAATTTAAAACGAATAATCGTCGAATTCTCGGCACCACGCGAATATTTGTTGATATATCTTCTGAACTACTACTCGGCCCACTCTGAAATTTTCAGACAACCTTTGTCATTGAAAAAGGCACGCTGTGTATAAATTTGAGCCAATTCGATTAGGGCACTTTTTTGTTACAGAAGATTTTCGAAGATTTTTCATGAAAACTATACTTAAACGGGGTATGAAAAATGCGAAAGAAATACTTTCGAAGAGTTCACAGTAAAACCTTCAATTTTCGTACAACAACTTTTTTCATATGTCTTCTAGGTTTTGAGCTACCTAGGTGCGAACAATCGAAAAAATCAAAAAATCAATTTATTCGATGAGTCGTGAAGAAATACTAGCTCAAAAAAATCTGAAAAAATTCACAGCTCATTCTTTTAACATGTACTTTGATTGTGTCAAAAGGCAAACAAATCGAAAGGGGCGAGGGAAATCGACCGTTCGATTTGACGTGGAATCCCCCATATATATGTGGCTTATATGTTAATTAGTTATTAACTTTTCTTATAGCGTACTGTTGACTGTTATATGTCACAAGGTTACCCTTGTTCGTACCGTCGTCAGTAAGTAAGATTTAATTATTAGTAGAGGGTAATATTGTTTATATATTGTAACGTGGTATTTTGATAAATCCCAGGTACAAGGGGAAAAACTCGAAAAAGCACAGCGTCGCGTGGACAGGGACTCCAGGAAAAGGAAAAATTAGGGAAAAATGGTTAGCTTTAACTAATGCACTTTTTATTTTTTGTGATGTGGATTTTTATTAGACCCCGGATCCAGACCGGATCACTAGACCACGAGGTCGTCCACTCGACAATTGGCTAAGAAAATTATAATTATTCATTAATGTTGGGCGCCAGGCGGATAACCGCCACTTTCAAAATTGAAAATTCAAAATCTTACCACGACAACAGTACTTGAAGCGTCGGCTAGTATCAGTACCGCGGAGAGGGGTCGGGATTAAATGAGGAATTAGCTAGGCGTTCAATGACGACTCGGAAAGTTTCAATTTGACAAAAATAATACTGAATTTATTCAAGATAATTGATATAAAAAGATCAACATGCTTTCACGTACCCGGGGGTACTTCCCCTCGGGTTTAGAACAACTACAGGCCGTTAAATGGCGACCTGGCCGGGATTTGCGAGTTTTACAATAATGAGAATTAACTAACCCGCTCCCACGTAGGGTGGCAATAACAGATCAAAATTAGTTAATAATTAACTCGTCAAATCTAGTCCTCGCGGGACAACAAATAAACTCCACGACTAACAATGGGACTTAATGACTAACAACGCAACTTAGAACTAACGACGGGTAGCCTGCGGCAATAAATAACAAAATAACAACAAAATAATATCAGAACAATAATACGTGGCTCGAATAACCGCCAAACAACAAAATAGTCGAGCCTACGGCTCGAGATTAACAACAAAATAATTCAAACAATATGGCCCGCGGCCCAGAATTAATAACAGAATAATGCCAGCGGCTCAAAGTACAACCAAATGATTAACAGTAACGTTACCGATCGTATACAGCGATCGGCACGCCTTCGAGAGGCGAAGCCTCTCGGGAAAAAATATTTACAATTTAATAAATAATAAATTAACTAAGCCTAGCTTAACCTAACTCTGCGATAAATAAATAACACACAATAAGGTCTCGAAATGTAGTCGAAACGACCAGCGCAAAACAAAAGACTTGAAGTCTCAACAACACGCTCTTCCCACAGGAGGGAGAGAGAACGACAGTGACCGACTGTCTTTGTCGCACTCGTGTGCGAACCGACTATACTCGACAAAACTCAATACATCACAAAAATTCTCAATACCCGAACTCAAAATACAATTCTCTATAACATGGGGACACTGGTGACGGCCTACCAGTCGGAGATCGTCTTAATCCGATCTCAAATAAGCTAAATAGCCTCGTGGCTGCACAAAGCAAGGCGGCAGACGGCCGTTGCCAGATTCAAATTATTACAGGTCAGAATGGCTAACGCTTACCGTCTTCCAGCCAACGTGCGAACAGGACTTCTTCCCTTCGGAAGTCCATTGCCCTCTCGATACAAGAATCCCTCGGGGAAAGAATAGAAACGCACTCACACAACAGAATCACGCAAAAAGGGCCTCGAAGGCAAACAGAATCTTTTACTCTAACGCAACAACCAAGAGAACTCAAAAACAGAACGCAGAAGGGCACACGGGTGCTATAGACGCTGGTCTAACGCAGAGTGATCATAGACGGCGTGGCGCCGGTATGCATGGGCGTCGTTAGGCCTTCGAATATCGATTTTGCAATCGACCGTGCGGCTGACGTCACACGGATGGCGCTACGATCCTCGGCGCGAATCCTTTGAATTTCGCCACGGTGTTGTAGCTCCTTCTTTCCGAGGCATACGGGCTGCAGGTTCTTAGCGGTGGCGGGAATTTCCTCCACCACCTTCGTCCCTCGGTGCAGAGTGTCCTCGACACTCCCCCGTATCCTCGGTTGATAGGTGAGGCAGTCTGGCCAGGACTTGCCTCACAAGCTTCGGTGGCGTCCATCAAAAGTTAACATCCTCAGTGTTTTCCGATCGTAGGCGTCCGTCGTGGCGTTTGATAGTCGTAGCTTAGCCCCAATACTTGGCCTCGTCGTCCACATGTTAGAGAAAAGTTTGAAAAAAAGAAAAATAAAAGAATAAATAATCTATTTCATAATTTTAAGTCGGTCACGGTCGTCTCTCGGAGTCAATCAAGGCCTCGGGGCCACCCTAAACATTCATACTAATGTCATTCACACTTCAACCCCCGCTTAATTAAGGTCGTGCCAAGGGGTGAGGAGCGCCTTGCAACATGCAATGTTACATTTTGTAAAATCTATGAATCTCGATCACGATGCACCACGAGGTCTCTACCGACGTGGGAACTACCGATGGAAAGGACAGCAAATGCAGCCTAAGGAACCTCTCGTATCGTCGCAGACAGCTCTATCGGCGTGCAAACCTTCGATTCGCCAAGAAAGCGGCAAGGTCAGCGCCTCCACTAGAACCGGAGAACGCGCTACTCCACACGTATCGGACTGACGGCGTACAGGGATGTGCGAGAAGCACGACAAAAATCCTCCCGTCATCCGGCGAAGCTACCGTCTACATCACCTGCCAGTCTGAGGGTGGCGTACAAGGTCATGCGAGAGCATATTCACAGCCTCCTACCCGAAGAACTGTCGACAACAGGTACACCGATCATCTGCACTATCTCCGAAACTGTTACCGCGGCCGTGGTTGGTCGAGAAAACCCCCGGATCAGCGTTCCAACCTGAAGAACTTCGTCGTGGGCGAGATCCTTGTGATCCAGAGCGAGGCTATTACCCATTCCGTAGGGATTGACGAATCCTGTAAGGCCCTATCGGAATTTATCGAATAGCTCTGGTGAGCGAGATTTCCGGTAGATCCAGCACCAGGGAGTTCTAACGGAAGGCGGGAATCAAGATTCGCGGCAGCGAATCGCCGAGTTCCCCCCCCTCCGACAGTGAAAACTCGGCGCGCCAGCCACGAAACATTTACCCGAGCCAGCTCTTGTTCTTGTAAAAAATCTGTCATATCTTTTGAACCGCTGATTATTTCCTAATAAAATTTATATGGGCGTAAGGCCCTCGCCATTTGACCTTGCTCGCGAAATTTCGACAAAATCTACCGCGTGGTTCCTGAGATATTGACCGTCGAAGTTGATCGAAAAACACAATCTTCTCCTTCTTCTCCTTCTTCGTTGCAGACGTTCTTCTTGGGACCACGATATCTGTCGAACCGTTGCACTTATGAACTTGCCATTTGGAAGGAGTGTTCTCGTCACCGAAATCTCGCCCCCTATTGTTTTTGAGCAATAATTGACCACGCATAACTGAGTTATTAATAATATTAATTATTTTACAAAATGCGCATGCGCAGAATTATTGATCGATGCCTGATTTACAAAATGCGCATGCGCAGCAGCAAATCGCGGCCGCGTGCCAGTATGATTATAATATAATATTATTATATTATTATAGTATTATTTATAATCATATTTCATTTATCATTGTTATTATTATTGTCATTATTATTGATGCGTCACGTCTACTCGTGCTCCCCAAAAAAGTTTGTACTCAGTAATGTGTCCGCACCGCAGTTTTCGGTGTCCAGGTCCTTCGCTCCGTAGTTTTCGGTATCCAGGTCCTTCGCTCCGTAGTTTTCGGTATCCAGGTCCTTCGCTCCGTAATTTTCGGTATCCGGGTCCTTCCCTCCGTAGTTTTCGGTATCCAGGTCCTTCGCTCCGTAGTTTTCGGTATCCAGGTCCTTCGCTCCGTAGTTTTCGGTATCCAGGTCCTTCGCTCCGCAGTTTTCGGTATCCAGGTTCTTCGCTCCGCAGTTTTCGGTATCCAGGTCCTTCGCTCCGTAGTTTTCGGTATCCAGGTCCTCCGCTCCGTAGTTTTCGGTGTCCAGGTCCTTCGCTCCGTAGTTTTCGGTATCCAGGTCTTTCGCTCCGTAGTTTTTGGTATCCAGGTCCTTCGCTCCGTAGTTTTCGGTATCCAGGTCCTTCGCTCCGTAGTTTTCGGTGTCCAGGTCCTTCGCTCCGTAGTTTTCGGTATCCAGGTCTTTCGCTCCGTAGTTTTCGGTATCCAGGTCCTTCGCTCCGTAGTTTTCGGTATCCAGGTCCTTCGCTCCGTAGTTTTCGGTATCCAGGTCCTTCGCTCCGTAGTTTTCGGTATCCAGGTCCTTCGCCCTGTAGTTTTCGGTATCCAGCTCCTTCGCTCCGTAGTTTTCGGTATCCAGGTCCTTCGCTCCGTAGTTTTCGGTATCCAGGTCCTTCGCTCCGTAGTTTTCGGTGTCTACGTCCACCGCTCCGGAGTTTTGTCATAAAATTTATAGGGGCGTAAGACTCTGCCCACTTGATCTTGTTCGTGAAATTCCGACAAAATCTGCTGCAGTTTCTGAGATATAATAACATTCATCCGGCAAATTTTTTTTCTATGTAATCATATATAATTACGTATAATTTGATATAATTTTATATGAGAAAATTATCGTGAAAAAATTTTTTTTCTTCATATCATTGAAGAACCAATTTTGTAGAGAAATAAATTTCCTACAAGATTATGGAAACGAAAATCCGGAAAAAAAATTTTACACCCATTCATTTTAGAAATAGGAAAAACAAATTTTTACATGTACGTTTTAAATGGGAAAGGGGACCCCTCCTTGCGCCAACTGAATTTTCGAGATATCGAGCTGAAATTTTGAGGGAATTTTTTTTTCCGTGACAAAGAAACTTTTGAGATAAATTTATTCCAAAAAAATTATGAAAATTTTTTTCTGACACAGTCTGATGTAAATATTTTTTAGATCAACTTGAAAAATATTATAGCATCTCATGATGGTCTGTGTCGATTGGACATGGCTATTTTACTTAAGGGGAGGGTCCAGTCGATTTTTACGGACCTGTCTAAATTCTCGAATATCTCCGAAACGGGGGTATCAATCGGATTGTCCTTTCGGCAGCCGATGTTTGAGGAGTAATGACATCGAGTTTTCTTGTACAATGCATGAAATCTTTATTTTTTTTTTTATTCGGCAAAAAATGCGGGCGGGTGACTTATTTCGACTAGCATCAGTGCCCACGCATCATTGACGTGGACAAAAGTATGTAACAGCAAGTCTATACGGTATGACGAACACACCCATTACAAAACATCTTCGTTCCATGCAGTAATTACGTGGAAAAGTGCGAAGTACGATTTCGTTGTAATTAGCGATTAAAAATTGTTGGGCAGCCATGGTAAATGGTTGGGTTGTCATGGCAATCCTTAGTTTCCGAGATGCCCGAGAAAGAAAGGACAGCGCAGAGTCGTTTCGTCGGTACTGCAGACGGTGGACTACATTGTTGCATCTCGGAAACTAAGGATTGCCATGACAACCCAACCATTTACCATGGCGGCCCAACAACTTTCAATCGCTAATTACAACGAAGTCGTACTTCGCACTTTTCCACTTAATTACTGCATGGAACGAAGATGTTTTGTAATGGGTGTGTTCGTCATACCGTATAGACTTGCTGTTACATACTTTTGTCCGCGTCAATGATGCGTGGGCACTGATGCTAGTCGAAATAAGTCACCCGCCCGCATTTTTCGACGCATAAAAAAAAAAAAAAATAAAGATTTCACGCATTTTACAAGAAAACTCGATGTCATTACTCCTCAAACATCGGCTGCCGAAAGGACAATCCGATTGATACCTCCGTTTCGGAGATATTCGAGAATTTAGATAGGTCCGTAAAAACCGACTGGTCCCTCCCCTTAAGAGTTTCACAATCGAACAATTGTAGAACATTTTCCGTATTCTATGTTCGTACGACATCTAAATATGTTGCTTTGTCTAAATAAAATGGGATCATGGGAAGCATAAACTATGATCGGAACAAGCTATTGTATAATTCTCAAGATGAAATTTCTTGGCCGAATAAAATAGCTCGTATCTTTTGCGCAAGTTCCAAAATACACTTGTTCATTGTAGCACATGCATTCCATCACGAATGATCGGAAGTTGATCTTTATATATGTGTAATATGTAGAATACATTAAAGTCAGCTTGGCGCTGACCCGTTTGCACATACAAAAAGTAATGAAATAACGGCAAAAACATTGTAAATGTAAAAAATTACAGCCGAGTTCCAAAATGGTTTCCCCAGCCAAAAACTCGAGAACATCCGTACTCTTTTTCAGCGTCAGATTACAAACATCATTTCGTTACAAAAATAGTACAAAATAATACGTGAAATCAGGCATCGAAGCCGAGCGTTCCCTCTGTTAATTTTCAGACTTCAAATTATGTTCTTCAAATGCTAATCAATGGAAATGAATGGAAAACCAATAGAATCATTGATAAAACCTGTGATAAAACAGCATATTGGCGACGGAAAATATTGTTGAAGGAAGTTAGCACGTATGATGATACGAACTCGGCGGGCATAGATTATTCTGAAAATTATCAATTGCCGAAGTGTGAGGTAAGATCAGCAATTAGTGCGTCTTCAATGCAGAATATGTGTATCTATACTGTAAGTCGAATAGAAAGAGAGACGTCGCAAGAGCATCACCGAAGTGTACCGATAATGGGTACGTCTAGTATAAGTATGTATCGTTTTATGGATGTGACATGTTTGTAGCATGGCGTTATAACTTTAGTCGAAAATCGGTGAACGATAGATGCAGAATGAAATTGAACTCTTCTTCAAAACTTGCATTCGAATTTAAATTACTGAGATCACCGTGCCTGGACCATTAGTTCTTGTTATGAACACACTATAGGTATTTTTTTAACTTCAATTTTCAACGGATTACTCATTCCTTTCATTCATTTGTTTCAACACCACCTCTTGCGAAAACCACGAAGCACTAGTGCGTGGAAAATGTTTTCTGATTTTTAAATTTGAAGAAAAAAAGGATAGTATGTAGGGCACGGGCACTGAAAAGGACTTTATGAGGAGTTTGAAAGTGTCACACGATTCGAAGATGAGGTCTTAATGCGCCATTGCCATATAAACCACTATTATATCGCAGTTTCAGTCTACAATAATAAATATATTATCAACGCCAAGAATATCCTAACAGTATTTGATCATGCTCCCGACAATTTTGTGGGTGTGATCGTTACACATTGACTGGAAGATATAATTCAAAAAAAAGAGTGCAATTGATAACACAGCTCAACAAAAAATAAAAAATTTCTTGTTGCCCTGGATATCTCTGCGGATTTCTATCATTTCAAGTTCACAGATTGGGAATATATTCATGAGAGTACTGAATTGGCTCTGGTTTTTATGATTTTGGCGTATTTTATATTTGTAATAATTTGCACTTCAAGTCGGCTCTTTAGAACATGAATCATTATGAAGCGTTTGTATCTTTTCAATTTCCTAAGAGGAGTATGTAAAAGTTGAAAGCTCGAGTATTTGATGGGCCTCAAACTCGGACATAAGTTTATATATAAACTTCATAGAAGTTATGACTAATTCTGGACGTAAAGCGTAGAGAAGTTTTGTGTTGGTGGTAGAAAATTTTTTAGGAAACTATAAAGCACCAAATTATAAAGAAATTGTGGAAAAGATGTTGGAAGGCTTCAAAATTTTGGGAGCAAACATGAGCATAAAATTACACTTTCCGCACAGTCAACTGGATAGATTTTCTGAGAATCTGGCAAATTATAGTGAGGAACAGGGAGAACGCTTCCACCAGGATCTAAAAGTGATGAAAAAAAGGTATCAGGAAAGATGGGACCGTTACATGATGGCAGATACTGCTGGTGTTTGTAAACAAATTGTCCCCAAAAAAATTATAAAAGAAGAGCTAATAAAAGGCGTTTTTCTGAAGTTTAACATAAGTTTTATGAGTTTTTCTCTTTTTCAACTTCTATGTACATTAAGTGAGTATTAAAACAAAACAATTTGTGATAATTTTCAACGAAAAGTTGATATTCAAGAATATACTTGTTGATTCTTTCTCATTTTTACTGACATTTAATAAAATATGAAAATTAAAGAAAAAAAAAAAAAACCAGAGCCAATCTTCCAAAACCATCCGTTGTTTCGTAACCTGTTGGCATAGAGGTATTCGAAACCACTCTTACATCAAGGGCAACAAAACCATTGTTGACCAGTGTAATTTTCAGAACAATCTATGCCCGCCGAGTTCGTATCATCATACGTGCTAACTTCCTTCAGCAATATTTTCCGTCGCCAATATGCTGTTTCATCACAGGTTTTATCAATGATTCTATTGGTTTTCCATTCATTTTCATTGATTAGCATTTGAAGAACATAATTTGAAGTCTGAAAATTAACAGAGGGAACGCTCGGCTTCGATGCCTGATTTCACGTATTATTTTGTACTATTTTTGTAACGAAATGATGTTTGTAATCTGACGCTGAAAAAGAGTACGGATGTTCTCGAGTTTTTGGCTGGTAGGAGTGGTCTACAGCAATGGAGGGGTAGGTGTGATTCTTCCGGAATACGTCTGAACACCTGACAACCGTCGAAACTACCGAAAAGTAACGAGAGCCAATCAAGAGTCACTGATACGTTACGTGACCCATTTACTAGAGGGATGATCCGTAGCGTAGAAATAAAGGCTATATAAGGAAGACACACTGGTCACTCAGCCTATTCTTCGCTCCAGTCCACGCTACGCTAGATCCTTCGAGCATCGAGTATCGTATCGTACATCATTATCGTTATCGAGTTTGATTTAAATAGTGTTGTGCACTTCTTGAAGTCGATTAAGGTAAGGTCTTGATTCTTTTTGTGAAGACACGAGGTAGTTCGTATAAAAGTCTGTTTATCGTTTGGATTTTTGAGCTAAGAAGCTCGTCTATGCCTAATTTATCGAACAACCTCGAGTCTGACTGAATTACGTAGATCTTATATTGCTTTTTGGCTATTACCTATCGTATGGCTTTGTAAATTCAGCATTTCTAGTATCGTTAATATTGCTTGTGCATGAAATTAGTATAAAATACCTTTCCTGGAGTACCCTGAGCGAAGTTAGCCGCGAGGGCTTAAGCCTCGCGTTACAGAAGCTTTGCTATAGTTTAGTTCTCTCATCGTTTGTTATAATTTAGTAATTATCTCTTTTCTATTATCGCTTGAGTAAATTTGGCTATGTGAAATCTAGTATCGAAACTTTCGTTAAGATATCGTAGAATCTGGTTTATTATCTTTCTATCGTTCCTGAAATAATCTGTTATCGTTGAACTGAGTAATTTGCGTATTTTTAATGACCCTCTCTTATAATAAACCTCGAGATATCGCTTATTGTAAGGCTCAGCGTGCCACTAATTAATAATTAGGGAACCTGTATCGTTTCATTTTCGAGTATCGTCATCTGATCTCGGCTAAAAGTCGTATAATAGTGTTTGGCTGCGTTATGATAAACAAAATTCGCATTTGGGTACGAAGTATCACTCTGTTATACCAAGTCTGGAGTCTAGACAAATTGTTTTATATCGAGTCGTCTCTGACACATGCCTCTCACTAATATCGTAAAAGAAGTAAATTCTGTCCCGTTATTTAGATCGACCACCGTAATAAACGAAACTAATACCGATTCTGTTATCGATTCTATCGAACCTGTCCAATTTCGAAAAGGAAATAAACCTGATTGATCTGATCCCAAGCAAAATATCGAATATTGTTTTATGTAACTGGTGTACCCTGCCCCTCTATCTAAGGCTTTGGAAAACTGAGCTAGTTGAGTTGTCGCTCGTCGCATCTCGTATGTTTTAGTTATCGTATCTGTGACGGACGCGGTATGGTTGTTTAATCCGAGCGGTTGATTAATAACGAGTTATTAATAATGGTAGTGTCGCGTCACAGACTGAATAAAAATATTATAAAAATAGATTTATCTCGCGATAAATCGGTAAATGGGATTCGTCTGCCACTAGTCCTATACAGGTCTCAATCTCAATAGTTTAACTGTGGAGGCTAATTAACTAATAATTAGGATGGTTGTTCAAAATAAATGGTGAGAAATAATTAACTGGTAAAATGATACTATATTCTTGAATGAAAGTAATACTGAGCCCAGTTCAAACGTCTGACAAGGTATATCGGTTTGAACGTAAAATGTATACAATATGAAATAATAAAAGTCTCTCTATGCCGACGTGGGGATCGTTGGTACTTGTCCCTTATCAATTCACGGGTGTTTTAATTGTAAGCTAATGTTAACGCAACGATGTAACGCACGAGTGCGGAGAAGTATACCCTGATCAACGATACCCACGTTAACATCGAGCACAGGATAAGAGTCGTCATATACTCGAACCAAGATCGCATGATTGAAACTCTCTTTCTCCTTTTCTAACTTTATGTTGTCACAAGGCGCCCTGAACCCTGTTCAAATAACTACCGCCAGTCGGCCATACATTCAATCGCCTCGCGATATAACAAAGCGTTCCTCAACGCACCGGAACGATCTCAATTTTCGCCACAATAATTGGTGGCGACACCGTAGAAAGAGACTCTCTGTTCGAATATCGAGGAGAACAGACGTAACACGTGCGTCCTCCTCAACATAATCAGTTGCCGCTAGCGTAATTAGTATACAGTATATATTAAACCGCAAGTACGGAATCTAGAAATTGGTTAAAAGCAGCCACGTTTCAATTAACGTAGGGAACATAAGTTTCGAGTGTCTTTATAATATAAAGAATAACTGATTGTTACCTGCAAAGGTCGTATATATAATATACGCAAATTATTGAATTACACAGTGAAAGTCAACCTAACAAGCATCGATTAGTGCACCCAGTTTTGAGTTTGGACCGACGGTAGAGTGTAAGATCCGTCACAGTACAGTGTAATTGTGTTAAGTGTGAGAGATTGAATAAACATTATATATTCAGCTACTTCACTGGCCATCTTTATTCAGCCGAAGACCCTCCTCTACAACTGGTGCCGTACTGATTACAATACATTATATTAGCTCTTAGAACTTTCTACTTCTCACCCCTTGCATTATAAGGAGAAGAAGGTCTCAAATAAAGAATATATAGGTACGAGGGCCTACACGGTAGCCCGAATCCACGACGCCTAACGTCGTTAAAAATTAGGTGGCGCTCAACGGCACAGCTAGCCCTGAAAAAAATAAGCCATCGGTGCACATGGCTAAGTAATTAGCTTCCCTCGTCATTGATAATAAGCAAAAGCTTAGTACGTGTCGCATTCTTGGCGCCCAACGTGGGGCAAGGCTCGAAAACACGGGAAGAAAACTAGATTAAGAGCAATTTTAACATAAAATTAGTCACAGTGTATGCAAGATAACGGAATTATTCAATTTCAAAGACAAAGAAATTCGAGAACCATCGGAGGTCTCAATGTAAACAGTGCTCGAAGCCTAACGTCGAACGTAAACAAGACACGACTTGCCGCGTCGAACCGTTCAAACGATCAACAGAGTGACGCAATAACTACACTCTCAATACAAAAGCCGATAAAGACAACATTAAGAGACTTTCTTCTTCTAGCTTTGAAAATCCAAGCTTGTATATAACTGACACTAGATATTAAGAATCTATTATTAACACTATATGTATAATATATATATCTTTGATTATAACTAATAACTAGAACTCAATACAATTGCCGACTCGAACTTGAGAAATTAGAAACAAATCAAAAGGTACTCTACTTACCGACAGCAACCAAAAATTAAAGCAATACCGACTGGATACATCGATATCGATCAGGAAATAATTACCCTGAAAGACGTTATCGACCTACCTAAAGTCATTATCATTGATTATCGACCTAATTGTAGATAACCAGATCAAGTCGATAACCGGACTCTGACAAATTACCATAGATAACAGGAAATAATACTCACAGAGTACAAGTCGACAATTCTATTGCCCACGCATTATCATCACCTGTCAGATTTGAAGCACAATCGTAATTCAGAAATCATTTTGGTTCGATTAATCAAGAATTCAAACTTGCTAGAATCAATTAACCTAACAACTCTAAATGTTAACCCAATAAACAGATAATAATACGATACTTCAAAACTGAAAAGGTTTACTATCCATTGATACACCTAATTATTAAGCCAATTAGTAATAATAAGCTATCAAAAAAAAAAAACAAACGCAGGCTTACCCTACGAATTTATTAGCTGGAAACATACGTTGGTTTATCAATTTAAAGCCATAGAATGGAGAACCAAGAAGGCAATCAGAATCCTAATCTGCCACCAGAACATAATCCTCCACCTAGTACGATAGACCCGATAGGATCTTTCTCTTTCCAACCACCTCTACTACCTGGTCAAACCCATAATAGTACATTGGAAGACAACCTCGTCGAGGATATGCAGGCGCAGCTGGCTGAAGCCGCCGCGTTAAAAACAGACCGCATCCGATTATTAAACTACTTAGGTTTACCTTCGGAGACACCCTTATTTACCGGTGACTCTAGACGAGACCTTAATAACGTGTCACAGGCGATTAGAAATTCCTTACAGACATCCCCAGACGGAATGTCGCGAGCCCAGCCAACTCCTGGCCAATCGGGAAGCGCACCCCCCGAACCGCGAGATATGTCCGCGGAATCGATCAACCAACCTAACCAGATAAATTCTCTAGCCAACGCGATTAGTTCTTCAGAATATATAGCTACACTCAACACGTATATGAGTCGTATGATCCTAGAAGCAAGGGATAAAGGTTACAGTTTCGACACCGTACCAGTACCCGCGATCATGCAATCCTTACAGTCTACTCCAGAGCGACCGAGACCACTCTCGAGTGCAAGCACTACAATCCCTCCAGGATTTAGTCAAACGATAAGACAAAGCAATATCGATACAGCTCAAGCCGCTACGCTACGAACAGGACCACTTCCAAATCCAACCAGTCGCGTGACATTTGATCCTCATCCTACTTGGTATAGTACCGCCCGAATAAGTGGAAGTACCCGGGATCTAGGGAATTCACCTATGTTCCAAGACCTCACACGAATCCCTGTTCAAACGCAAGCATCGATACCGCAAAACACGTACACATACACAACATTCCCCACACCATACGTGTCAAATTACAATACAACTTATCAATCGTCACAAAATCAACCACCCCTCAGACAAAATACTAGTCAATCTTATAACTACCCAAATCATCCCTACGGAGCACATCAGAACACGCTAAATGAAAGAGAACATTACACTGCATCGCGCGGACGTCCGATCTTATACGGATTAGCTAAACGCGCACAGCAATGGAAACTTCAATATTCAGGTGGCAAAGGTCCACGCGCGTTCCTGAAGAAACTAGAACGTAAATGTCATCAAGAAAGCATCCACGGAGATGATAGACTCTTAATATTAAGCGAATGTTTTACCGGTTCCGCGCTCACTTGGTTAGAATCTCGTTGCGAAAGCTGGCAAACATGGGAACATTTCGTTGATGAATTTTCCGTCGCATTCGGCATGGAAGAGTCAGACGCGGAAATCCTAAGATCCATTAACTCATGCCAACAAGGTCCCAATGAAACAGGTTTCGAATACATTACTAAGATGATGGAGTTTTACTTCACCATGAATCAACCCCCTCGCGAAGAAGAACAAGTAGCTGTAATACGCAATCAATTAAATCCACGTTATAGAGAATTCTATTCCCACCGAGGCAAATTTACTACGTATCACGAACTTCTTCAAATCACTCGCGAATACGACGACATAATAGCCAGCCGACGGTTGAACAAAAATATAATCCAAAACGAGAAGCGCAACACACCCCAACGCCGCTCGCGCCTCGCTGCGATCGCCCCTGCTACTGTCACCGCCGATCACGATAGTGACCTATCCGAAACATCAGCTGACGACGCTAGCGAACCTACTGCATGTAACACCATAAACCAAGCACAAATCAACCTCACGTTAATGAATACTATGAAACAACTAACGGAACAATTAAAACAAATTAAAACCGGAATAAAACCTATTCATAAATCCAACACGAACAGTGATCTCGTAAAGAAGAATCCAACCCACAAGTTGAGCAAAACCAACCCAAACATCAGCCATGTTTCGACAGCCAATGCAGACAAGGACTGGAGTACTGCCTTCTGCATGAACTGTGGCGAATATGGGCACATCCCGCGAATTTGCAAGAATAAACGCCGCATTGTCTGTTGTATCTGCCGCGCAACCGAACACTCGAACGTCGAATGCCCGCGCGCGAATACCCAGGTCACCGCGAAAAATCCCGCACAAATTCCTAAAACACCTAACAACCCCTCACAAGAAAATTCACGGAGCGTAACGCACGATTCTGGAAAATCACGTACAGTAACCGCGACTACCGTAAACGAAATAACGAATACAGCACCTAGAGAAGAGGCTGATAGCGACTCAACCCTCTCGGAAGAAATATTTACCTATGAAGACTCAGACGATGAACTCAACAACGACCTCCAGACAGTAACTACCCTAGCAGATATAGAAACAACTGTCGAGATCCTAAGTGAAGGCTTATCCGAGAACTGCGAAGTTCCTGAAATATACACCCTACAAGACGAACCAGGCACAACTGCTTCCGTCACCACCAACCAAGAGTTATCACGAGCCGAAATACAGAAATATTATATCCCCCCTAAATTACGAAACCGTTTGGAAAACCCTGACATCCAAGACCGTATGGAACAACGAAGCGTATATACTGCCGGCACCGGAGTCAATCCACCCGCCAGAACCGCGAAACTACCAGTCACTGTATGGATATACGGAGAAACCTTAACCGGAATAATAGATAGTGGCAGCGAACGTTCATACGTCAATCCATCCGCGTTCGAACGCATCCGCGAATTAAGCTTAGCTGCACCGCGTCCAGACAGCACCGCGACCACAGGAATTAGATTAGCCAACGGAACCACGTTAAAGACGAAATTAGGAGCCCCTTTCTTAATAGACGTAGGAGACAAATACGGAGAGCAATGGCTCACGGTATTAGAAGGCTTATCCACCGACGTTTTACTAGGAATGGACTTCTGGATTAACTTCTTAGTCAGTGTAGACATTAGAAACCAAGCTTGGCATATGATAGGTAGTGAATTATCATTCCCTATAAAAATCAAACGCTGCGAACCATTTGACTCAGCAGACTATTCTCACTATACGACGTGACAGAATCCGAACAAATTCAATTAAAACAGTTCCTCGAACTAGAAAAACAAAGAGAATCAGAACAACCGCAAGGTTGCACCCAATTAATAACACATAAAATCGACTTAGCCGATACTACCCCAGTCCGACTTAAGCCATACCGGCGTAGTCCCACGGTAAACAAACTCATGAAGGAAGAGGTAGATAGACTGATAGAAAAGGGTTATGTTACTATCAGCAAAGGTAGCTCATGGGCCAGCCCACCTGTCCTAGTCATGAAACCCAACGGGAAGTATAGATTTTGCATCGACTATCGACGATTAAATAAACAAACGATCAAACCAGCTTATCCGCTACCAAATATGAACCGCATCTTATCTGCCTTACATGAAGCGTGTATTATATCAACCATTGACCTTAGCGAAGCCTTTCACCAAATACCGATGGAAGAAAGTCATAAGGAATATACTACATTCGTGTTAGAAGACGGAGGACTATATCAATGGGAAAGAATGCCTTTCGGCCTAACCGGAGCACCCAGCACATTCCAAATGCTGATGGATGCCCTGAAACGTGAATTAATAAGAAAGTTAAACGAGAAAAACCTACCAAGTCGCTGGGAAAGCAACGCGTTCGCCTACCTAGACGACTGGGTCGTAGTCTCTCAGACATTCGAAGACCACCTTAAATTATTACCCGTAGTCTTTGAAGTGATCCGAGAAGCAGGTCTTATCATTAATTATGAAAAAAGTAAATTCGCTAGAACCGAAGTAAAATTCCTGGGCCATATCATTGATAAAGACGGACTACGTCCAGACCCAGAAAAACTCCAAGCTATCCGCGATTTTCCACGACCTACTACTCGAAAACAGTTGCGAAGCTTCACAGGCTAAGTGAACTGGTACCATCGACATATGAAGGATATCGCTCGAGTACAAGGACCCTTGAATAAACTCACGAGTCCGAAAGTCCCCTGGAAATGGACCGAGGCAGAAGAAACAGCGTTCATAGAGACAAAACAACGTGTCCTAGATGCACCACGCCTACACACACCAAATCCTAACTTACTATACGTACTTTATACAGACGCATGTGATACCGGACTAGGCGCAGTATTAACTCAAATCGACCGTACCGATAATAACAAGGAATACTTTATTCAATGCCTTAGCCGTCCGTTACATAAAGCTGAACTAAATTATACAACGTCCGAGAAGGAATGTCTTGCCATCATCTGGGCCGTTGATAAACTACGTTGCTACTTAGAAGGCGCACCCTTCACCGTAGTCACCGATCATACCGCCTTAACTTGGTTATACACTCACAAAGATCCCACTAGCAGACTCGCCCGCTGGTCTATGAAATTACTAGCTCACGACATCACGGTTGTCTATCGAAAAGGTTCAGAAAATGAAGCACCCGATGCTTTATCCCGCCTATACGAAAATCTTAAGGAACCAAGCGATACCCGAGTAGCCAGAGACCCTGACTTAGACCGAGACATTGACGCTCGCAATCCTCATGAAATATGGTATCAAAAGAAAATGAACATAGTAACACAGCAAGCTCACTTAATGACAGACTGGAAAGTTACAGATAATAAATTATACCATTATCGGACAGATCTTGTAAAAGACGAGATCGGTGACCAAGACGCTTGGAAACTCGTTCCGACTCATTCAGAGATTCCCGACATTTTACACGCTAACCATGATATACCGCAAGCAGGACACCTAGGTACTGATAAAACGTGCGACCGTATACGATTACAGTACTATTGGCCAGGTATGCACCGCGATATACAACAATACGTATCAAAATGCGAGACGTGCCGGTTAGTAAAGTTTAACCAACACAAAGTCAAGCATAGAATGAGTATCCGATCACCGATCGCTCCTTGGGCTGTAATATCCGCCGATACTGTAGGACCATTGACGCGCTCCACAGAAGGAATCCAATATATCCTCGTAGTACAAGACTTATATACGAAATATATAGAACTTATACCGCTACGCGCACAAACCGGATCCTCTGTTGCTCGCGAAATAAGAAAAATTTACAATCGTGGGGGAACCCCTAGCATTCTGATTACCGATAATGGCACCGAATTTATAAATAAACACGTCGAAAAACTGAATGACGAATTTCGAGTAAAACACCGTACCACAGCTCTCGCACACCCGTGTGCGAATCCTGTAGAACGACTAAACCGCACAATTAAGCCGATGTTAGCTGCGTTTGCTTCTCCTAAGCAAACCGACTGGCCTCGCTATCTGTCTGACTTACAATATGCCTGTAACTCATCTCCTAGCTCAGCCACCAAATATACAGCTAATTTTCTAAATTTTGGTCGCGAAACCAGAGCAAGTAATTCTCTGCCAGAAGACTTAGATCTAACTAAGCTAGATCAAACCGAACCTTGGGCCCAGAGAATTAAGCTATTAGACTCAGTCCGACACATCGCTGAGAAACACCTGATAAAAACTCAGATTCAACAAACTAAAGCACATAACGCTGGAATTCCGCATAAACCACCCCAAATATCAATAGGTGAAGCCGTATATTATCCACGCAAACGCCTCAGTAAAAAACACGACAATTACAGCACAAAATTAGCACCGAAATACGATGGACCAGCGTATGTTTCCAAATATTATCCGCCTACCACGGTAGAAATAGTTGATAAATACCAAAAATATATAGGCAAATACGATGTGTACGATCTGAAATTTCCTCGCCGTAGTAGCCGACAAAATAACTAATAGGTTTCCTTGTTAAATACCTAGGTTCTGATCCCACGGGGAGATTCCACATATCCTGAACACCTAGATCCAAAGGCAAAATCCCTACTAACAAGATGGACCAATCGGAAGTCACCAAAACGACGAAGATCCGCCGTCGCCTCGCAAGAACACTACTCTGTGTTCCCCAAACCTTGCTTACTGGCTCCGAATCATCTACCGCGATCGATTTGACGAGAACCACCGGCACTCAAACCGAACCCGGAGTTCGCGACGCGACCCCCCACTTTGTCAGTTTATCCGACAGTTCCGAATCTACACTTAATCGATTTGACATGAACCCAACTATACTGGAAGAACCCCTAAACCTTACTCTCTTCAGACCGACAACTCCACCTGGACCACCTCCTGCATTAAGTATCCAGGGAGTAAAAAGAAAGCACGCAAACACCTCGCCAGTTGACGACTCCGACACTGACGATACCGATGAACTAGAAATAGTATCGAACCCGGGAAATAACGAGGAAGAAGACGTAAAGGAAAACGAGGAAGAAGACGTAAAGGAAATCGAAGAAGAAGATACCAAAGAAGGTATAAAAGAAGGTATAAAAAAGGACGAAGAAGAAGATGCGAAATACAACGTATCAAACGCTACGCCCAGAAAACTAGCAAAGACGGAGAATACACCCCCGGATCCTAGCCGCATCGACATCGTAAGAAACCGCTGCTTACGCGAGTGGGATGCCAAGGACTCCGAAATCTTGAGCACAGAACCTAAGTTCATAGCACAACCCAGCGATTTCAACAATTATGCCACGATCGCTCTCCCTTTGAGGAAACCACTACAGCAATTGCATAAACCACTGCTAAGAAGACTACTGGAGACTCCAACCGCATTAGCCACCAGACCAGATACCATCACGCTAAAGCTCAAGAACGCACCGCCGAAAACCCTCACACTCGCGACGTGGACACAAACCGTCAACGATTACATCAATGACCAACTTCAACCAGGAGTGAAGAAAGAACTGCGGAACGCAGGCACCAATACCTTTCTCACACACCAGCCAAAAATCTTAACCAAAGGTTGCATAAACTGCAGAGCCAAAGGACACTTCTACAAAGAATGCCCGATGCCACTCAGAAACGGGTTTTGCCATCGCTGTGGAGCAGACCGATACTCCACCCACAACTGCCCCTTTCCACACGGATGGGAAAACGAGATAATTAAGGGACGCTGCCACAAATGCGGAACTGACCTGCGACTATTAAACGTCAACTGTCTCAAGTGCCAACGCAGATTCCCAGAAAACTTATCATGGCTCAACAATTACAAAGGACCAATAACCTCCGGAAATAGAAACCCGAACACTGAAACTACAAACTTACCCAGACAACTCACGGGATTAGAAGAATTTCTTCGCCCAAAACCATCCCCTGGACCTTCAACTGACCTACGTGAACGCATAGGACAAAGGACAAACCCAACTACCGCGCCGCGCCGCCAGTAAGCAGGTTTTCCCTAGTCAACACGATCACACGCTCAGTTTACATTTATCCATACTTATCTTGAACAATCCACTACCAACTTAATTAAATTACTCTATTTCTTTACAGTTAATTATAAGCATTATATTGTTACCTTAAGAAACCCCTTAAGTTACATTACATAAGGAACGTTCAAACAAAGGGATATAATATCCCATAGATATTCGTTTACCAACATTTCACTCTTTATGGTGACTTAATTTATTCTATTCCATTAATATTTAGCTACGTCACGTTGAGACTATATTATACATCAGACATACTCTCTCGCGACTACTCCTAGTTCTAAGCTACCTATACGATTACTAATCTAATAGGTCTTCTAGCAAGTAAGACCTAACACCTAAGATCCTCAAAACGTTGATCCAAACTCAAGCAAAAAATGCTCTTGACTGATCGTTGACCTCATCATAGGCCATATAGTATAAGACTACAGCAATCCGTCAAGACCTCGCGAAACAAGTTCAAAACCAAAACCTTCTAGCCTCGCGAATTTAATATGACCTCTGTCTAGCGGGGAGGGATGTCACAAGGCGCCCTGAACCCTGTTCAAATAACTACCGCCAGTCGGCCATACATTCAATCGCCTCGCGATATAACAAAGCGTTCCTCAACGCACCGGAACGATCTCAATTTTCGCCACAATAATTGGTGGCGACACCGTAGAAAGAGACTCTCTGTTCGAATATCGAGGAGAACAGACGTAACACGTGCGTCCTCCTCAACATAATCAGTTGCCGCTAGCGTAATTAGTATACAGTATATATTAAACCGCAAGTACGGAATCTAGAAATTGGTTAAAAGCAGCCACGTTTCAATTAACGTAGGGAACATAAGTTTCGAGTGTCTTTATAATATAAAGAATAACTGATTGTTACCTGCAAAGGTCGTATATATAATATACGCAAATTATTGAATTACACAGTGAAAGTCAACCTAACAAGCATCGATTAGTGCACCCAGTTTTGAGTTTGGACCGACGGTAGAGTGTAAGATCCGTCACAGTACAGTGTAATTGTGTTAAGTGTGAGAGATTGAATAAACATTATATATTCAGCTACTTCACTGGCCATCTTTATTCAGCCGAAGACCCTCCTCTACAACTGGTGCCGTACTGATTACAATACATTATATTAGCTCTTAGAACTTTCTACTTCTCACCCCTTGCATTATAAGGAGAAGAAGGTCTCAAATAAAGAATATATAGGTACGAGGGCCTACACGGTAGCCCGAATCCACGACGCCTAACGTCGTTAAAAATTAGGTGGCGCTCAACGGCACAGCTAGCCCTGAAAAAAATAAGCCATCGGTGCACATGGCTAAGTAATTAGCTTCCCTCGTCATTGATAATAAGCAAAAGCTTAGTACGTGTCGCAATGTATTAAGTGGAATCGGTAACTATGGCCTTTAATTAGGCTGTACCAATGTGTCTCTAGCTACTTATTGATCTATAGCATCACAAACTGGTCTCCGCGTTATACGGTCGGCCCGATTACATACACATGCGTTCATGTATATCAACGCAAGATGACCGTATAATGCGACCCCTCCTTATAGATTCTTTTTCTATAATGGTAATGCCGGGATAAAAGAATCCCAGCCGTGAATAAGGCAAAAATTGAAAATATAGAGATCGATGTGATCTCTATGAAAAGTGAACTGTTAAAGAACGGAATTTTGATTTTGACTGAAGGTCGAACTAACAAGTGGTTAAAATGCCACCAATTCGTATGTGACTATTACAGGAATTCTGGATCACATAGTAATAATTTTGATAATATGGAAATAATGGTATGAGCAAGACGTCGACACTTAGCTTTCGTTGGCTTGGCGTGATATGCGTCTACAAGATTGGCAGTCGGTCGGGCGTCCTCACCTTCGTGGAAACCTCGGTTTTACTCGACACTTCAAGTGTTCAAATGTTTAATATTTCCACTGAGTCTAAATGTCTTATAACACTACAGAATCCAAAGTAATGTCTTTTTTACACTACAAAGGTCCCAAAATGGACCTAAGGCAGAAGGCAATTAAACGAAAAGTAAAGAAAATAATAAAATGTGTGTCCGTGCACTGAATTTAACTTTATATAACAATTAAGGCCGGAACGCCAAACTATTGGTTTCTTTCGCGGCTATTTGGTTTATCGGGTACTGCGTCTTTGCTCTATCACTCGACGGTAAAGAAAAGATTAAGTACAACTCTTGCTCTGAATGGTATCCGGATCCTTGCTACCACGCACCTCGCGATTTGACGGAAGAAGAACGCTAATTCAAGTTCAGAGTTGACGAGGTCCCCGCAATTGCAAGGAGGCCTGCATTTCCCCCGCGTATTGCTTAGCCAATTAGGGCCCTACTTTGCATCTCATTAGAGCCTGGTTGGCTCTGGACCCGCCCAAGCCAAGTGTAGGTGGTGGGGTCCCGGGTCATTCAGCGCGGTCCCATCCCCTACTCCGTCTTGCTCATATTCTACTTATTCTAGCTTATTGTATTTAATTTTAGCATACTAGTATCCTTTTATTCGGGCTTTCCACTCATCCGTCCATCCCTTAAGTTATGTTGTAATCTATTATATTCTAGTCTTATATGGCCTAATCATTGCGGGGGTTCCTTTAAGAATTCGGAATTGACACGAATCGTTTGTTCGTCTCCTAAATCAGGCTATATGCTACCAATTTGGTATGTTAACTGCTATTGTTCCTTTGCTTTATTTCCCTAACCTAAATAAAATTAGAATCAGAGAGAAGAGTGTTAGGTAATTCGCATTTATGCCTCCCATACCTGTGTGGAAACGAGGGGTCAGCAAGTTTAACGTCGCCTCGCTTCGCTCCTCAGGACATCGGTTATTGAAGCTACGCAGATCTCCGCTATCGGCATCTACGTGACATTTGACGCCTTTAAGAGGGAGCGGATATTTATTACAGTATTGTATTCCTTGGCGAGGTTTGGTTTCTGTTCTGGGACACGTTCCCCGTGTAACCCAAAACTATCCCGGAGTGTCTGGGCACGTGTAGCAACTCAATAGCTTTAATTTACTTTACTGATTCTAAATAATCGACGAAAGAATTTATGAGATTAGACCGTAAAAACTAAGTAGTTGCGTGAAGCAATTTAGATTAATGTGAATTGCGTTCGTAACATATCGTATCGTATCGTATGGTAAAAATTTGGTAAGGAAACGACGCGCAAGCGTCTGGCGCCCAACATTAGCTAAGTTTCAGTTAATTAACACGGGAAGCGCCGAATTGTGACGGAGTCCAAGGTTTTCCTCTTCCTGACAGAAAACTGCGTTACAATATCTATAGTTGGTTAGTTACATATTGCAACGGTGATTAGAGAGAGCACCACCGCGCCCTACGGGGTTCCTGTGTCTACGATAAATTTACTACGATAAACAACGATATTCGATAGTGTGTTGGGCGCCAGACGCGAAAGCGTCGATTTATAAAGAAATCCACAAAAAGCAGCGATACCAGACAAAACTCGATACTAATGACTCGATACAGAACTTATTACTCGATACTGAAGGTATCAGGCGGAAATCGTCAATATGCAATATTGACCAGAAAGATACAAAATTACTGAATTAAACAACTTAACCTATGACAACTACGTTCAGCCAACCCTCGAGGAGTTGGTAAAATAGTTGAGCGACACACCATACAAGAGAATATTACAAGAAAATCACAGAAATCGTATAAAATCAAAGATATCACATATATCAGAGAAATCAAAGAAATAACAAAGAGATATCAAATTACATGCGTAATAAAGCGGTAACAAGCTAGCAAATATATCGTAGGTAAGCGGTAGCGAATAATGAAAGCAAATATCACACCAGAAAGCAACTAAAAGACACAAATATTCAGAAAAGCTCAATCAGGCACGAAACTCTTGCGCTGGACTTCCTTTCTAATTAAATTAACTTAACTAATCTACGATACTACTTAATCTAAGGAAATGCACAATGACGTAGCCCGCCGGAAGTCCAGCGGGAATTGCGTGACTCGGTGAGCGAAAATTAATAGAGACCTTACCTTCACGATGAGTTTGCTGCTCATCACACTTCAACTTTACTTATTTAACTCAATCCTAACACCCGCACAACGGTAAGGTATAGCGAGATAGGCGAAACTAACTGCGAGAGGCGAGAGAGAGATTTTCCAAAACACGTCTAGTCAAGGCAAGTACTGAACGTAGAAGTGAGGACCGTCTGTCCGATTTTCGGTACCGAGACTGATCCTGACAATTGTCTATGGGGTGGGGACCCTATGAGACGTCTCTCGGTACCTTATTGGTTCTCCTAATTACACGACGGTATTTCGCACGACCGGCTCATCAGCCGGTGCGTGCGAGGTGTCGGCTCCTTGATGAGCGGCAAGCGGCAGGCGGTATAGATGCGCTACGGTGCCGTGCATGCGGTATGTTGACCTCGAGAAGGTGGGCCCTGGGATTCTAAAATGCGATATCACACTTGTGCCCCCAATCTCGGCGGGATTTACACTGCTGTGGCTCCACGGCACTGGTGGCAGCCTCCTGACAGGACCTGGTGCACTTTTGGCCTGCCAGAAGCACGTGAGGCGCGTCTCTCCCACGCGGCTCGTCCTTTCGTGATAACCGTACGCCGTGGCCATCTTGGTGTCGGCGATAGCGGCAGGTGTGGTGATGTACTTGGTGCGATAACAGGAGGCTGTAGCGATAGCGTGCAGCCCTATACGCCGTCGTTGCAAGGCCAGTCGCAGGCGGTAGATGTACTCTGCTGGCGTGGAGCCGTATGCGACCCCTATATCTCACAGGCCAGAGTACTCCCAAGGTCCACGTCCTTTCCTCCAGTTGCTAGCGGTAGTACGCTACCCCTGAGTGCGTACCATGGAGGTCATCTCGGCATCTGATCTTCCTTGCGGTAGTTCTCGTAACGGCAGGTCTTCTTCTCCTTCTCTCTCTCTCTCTCTCGCTCGCGGTACATTAACAAATAAGTACTTCAAATTACCAACTATTCAAAAGCTACTATTTGTCTGTGGTGTGTCGCTGTTTTCCTGAGGGCGAGTCGTGCTTTGCCTCTCTCTCGCGATATGATTACTCTAAATTCCTAGATTTTCGGTAGCCAGAAGAGCTCCTGTGACGGCAGCGAATCTGCAAAGTCACAACATATACAGTGAGTTTTCGTATCTGCGGGTCGATCCGTACGCCTGCGAGCAGGCAATTGTAGATACGCCTCATGTTTCGATTGAGAACCGTTTCCCGCCACGGCCATCTACACACTTCCTACGCCCATGATCTAGACTCCGTAGTGATCCCACTGACAGGCCATACCCAACCTCAAAGATCATTTGTCAGAATAACCTAAATATTTTGAAATGATGAAAAATTGATTTTGGTCCATAATCCAGGGTGATAATGAGGCAAATGAGAGTAGAACAGTCTTTAATTCAGTCATTCATTGTGATAAACATGAGATGACAAAGTTTTCTGTTGAGGATATTAAATATTGAGCCAATCGCATTTTTCAATTCTTACGACGCTAAGGTCGACTGCTAATGCGCCAGAGAGGATTTGTAGTTCGAACTAGCTTATTCTCGGTCCGATAAGACGATGTGTTTAGGCGTATTTGTGAGAACCGACACTTCTGGATCTGGAGTCTCAGTGCGAGCAAGCCTGAGCCCCTATTCAGTAACTTTTCGCTAACGTAACGATCTGATCGGCTTGTTTTATACTGGGTAGTTTTGTCTTTCCTGAAATCTTATTAATGGCTACTGCGTCTTACTAATAGTGCTAATAGTTTCGGAGCTGCAGGACATCTTGTCCAGGTGGTCCATGTCCTACGCTTCATAGTTTCAATCGTCTAGGGCCTCCGCTTCATAGTTTTAATCGTCTAGGTCCTCTGCTTCGTAGTTCTCGTAGTCCAGGTCTTCCGTTTCATAGTTTCAGTCGTCTAGGTTAGCACTTGGTAGACTGAAACTACGAAACGGAGGACCTAGGCGACTGAAACCACGAAACGGAGGACCTGGACGACCGGAACTATACGACCATCCAACAGATGTCCGGTTTTTCGACGAAATAATACAAGGAAAACAAATTCATTAAATTTATTAAATAGGGGCTCAGGCTTGCTCCACTGACACTCCAGATCCAGAAGTGTCGGTTCTCACAAATACGCCTAAACACATTGTCTTATCGGACCGAGAATAAGCTAGTTCGAACTACAAATCCAATCCTTCCACTCTCTGGCGCATTCGCAGTCGACCTTAGCGTCGTAAGAATTGAAAAATGCGACTGGCTCAATATTTAATATCTTCAACAGAAAACTTTGTCATCTCATGTTCATCACAATGAATGACTGAATTAAAGACTGTTTTACTCTCATTTGCTTCATTATCACCCTGGATTATGGACCAAAATCAATTTTTCAACATTTCAAAATATTTAGGTTATTCTAACAAATGATCTTTGAGGTTGGGTATGGCCTGTCAGTGGGATCACTATGATGGGATGATACTCCTTACGGAGTATAGATCATGGGCGTAGGAAGTGTGTAGATGGCCGTGGCGGGAAAGGTTCTAAATCGAAACATGAGGCGTATTTACAATTGCCTGCTCGCAGGCGTACGGATCGACCCGCAGATACGAAAACTCACTGTATATGAAGGTTTCTTTGTCAACCCAGCCACCTTTTTTTTCATGGTCTCAAATTTAATTGATTTTTATTCTGGGGAGTAACCTATTTTTGAGGACCTCTTGTGTTTTTTTCAGATTTTTAGCACTGCTGGTTGCCTACATATGAGACACGTGTGCAATTTTTCATTCTCTATATCTATCTATTTGGCATGAAAAAAAAAAATGATTAAAAATATATAAAAAACCTGTTTTTTCCTCAGCTTTTCGATGAAAATATTTTCAAATTTTTTTAATTGAAAATAAGTGCTCAAAAACCAAAAAAACGCAAAAAAAATCAGTAAAATGGTGTTTTGAGATCTTCGGGCCGTTTTGATTTTGATGAAAAAATTCACAAATCATCCATCCAATTCCCCAACTTTGCTCCAGAAATCTCGTTATGGGCCGACCATTTGTTCCTAGGGCAATAAATTTAAAAAGCACTATACAGTCGTTTTTTCTTCACATAATAGTCTTAAACGCCCCTGACGCAATCAACAAGTTTACGAAAAGAAAGAAAGATGATCGGGAAAGATTGTTTTCTCACTCCCGGTCGCAAAATGCCACTTTTCATACCTCTTGAGCGGGCGGAAGACAGCTCGTTTCGCCCTAGGGCGGAAAAAGTCGTTTCCGCCGGCTGAAAGCGGGCGAAACCGACTATTTTCCTGCCCTCGGGCGCAAACAGCTGTTTTCCGCCCGCTCATTCGGTCTGAAAAGAAGCATTTTTGCAGACCAGGTGTGAGAAAAACATCGTGTGCATCATGGGCGCAAAGCTATTATGACGAGTCTGCTTTTACAGCAACTCGCCTTCGACTCGTGCCGCAAATTGCATACTCGTAAAATAGCCTTTTGCGCCCCTGATACACAAATAACTATTTCGAAATCTATGATCCGGGAAAGGTTTTCAAGAGAAACACTCATTATCAGATGTTTTTTATTTATCATAGAGTTGATTGAACGTCACAATGATTTACTTATTCAAGGAAAATGATAATCTAGGTGTAAGGCGTGGAGCTATAGGGGGAGGAGGGAGAGGGTCGTTTTTATTAGATGAAGCCGGTAGGGCGTCTCTACTCCTCTAGGCTTGGCTTCCTTCGTCTCCAAATTAGTGGGGGTGGCGCTTCCAACAGTACCACTTGTCGTGGCGGTGGGGGTTTGCCGATCAGGGGCAGATTCGCGGGGTAGCGCACCTCGGAGATGACCCGGACTCTCGGGTTGGTTCCCAGGAATCCCGTAGCCTTTGTTTGGGTGACCGGGCGTGAGGGCCTCGTCGCCTTCCTCTCGGGTACGAAGGACGGCTCTTTGAACGTCTGTTCGGAGGTAGGAGGTGGGGAGTAGGAGCGAGGGAGGAATGAATATACGGGCGAGGACCAGTCTCCCAGGATTATAGGCCCGTTTCGTTTTATTCCCCGGATCGTGGGAAATAACGAAGCCGGCGGGGTTTTCGCGAGTAAATGTCCTAGGGTCGGCAGAGATGCCGCAGGTGTGGGACTCTTCTGCGTTGGCTGCGTCTTCTTAGCCTCGTCCAGGAAACGCTGCGTCACCGCCGCGGCGTATTCGCGGGCGCGCCTGAGCCGCAAGTAGTCGCTCCTCGGTAGAAGGAGTTCGGGTAAGAAGTCCTCTATGTTCCACCACAGGTGGCTGTCCGGAGGTGGGTAGTAGAGGGCAGGGTTAGCCCTGAAAAGGGCTGGTGGTTTTAATGAACGAACTCGGCTCTGCATTCAGTTTCTCAAGATTTACTTTATTTGATGCGTAGCGTAGTTGTCAGGAAGACTCAGTGAGTTTACAGCTCGCAGGCTGCTTATTATATACACAATATTTACATTGTCTTAAGCCATGGTTGGCTCGCTAAAAATAGTGGGGGGTTGGCTCGGCGCGCGAGCCCCGAGCCTATCAGTCGGCGGCGTTCGGCCGGACCGCGAATTCACTTGACTTCGGGTGCACTTAGCGCGAGCCGTGATTCCACCTGCCTTCGGGCGGACTCGGCGCGAGCCGTGAGGCTTCCTGCCGCTCGGGCCTACTCGGCTGCTCGGTGCCGAGCCGAGCGACAGGTTTCCGTTCGGCCACCCTCGACCGCTGTCGGAGGGACTCGGCTGTTCGGTTTTCTTTTGAGGGCAAACGACTAGTTTATTTAGCGTGTAACAAGTCGCCACCTCTTTAAGGCGTTTGCCTGTCGTTAATTATTATTTCTGTTAATTTCTTATGTTCGTAAATACTTAAATGCTTTATGTCTATTTCTAATTTAATTTATGTTATGAGTAAATATTTTATGTATAGATATTTTAATTATATTATATTTAATTACTTATGTGAAAAATACTTAACGTTTTATATTTATTTCTAATTTAACTTCAACTTATGCTATGAGTAAATATTTTATGTATAGATATTTTAATTATATTATATTTAATTACTTATGTGAAAAATACTTAACGTTTTATATTTATTTCTAATTTAACTTCAACTTATGCTATGAGTAAATATTTTATGTATGGATATTGGTATTTAATTATATTATATTCAATTACTTATGTGAAAAATACTTAACGTTTTATATTTATTTCTAATTTAATTTCAACTTATATATCGCATGGGGGGGGGGGGGGGGTCTTCTTATCCGGTCGCTTCGTGCGTCCTTCTTGGACGGAGGTTATACTCGTGGCCGGTCGTAGATCGGCCTGGCCTGGGCAGTGCTTCGGCGCTGCCCTCGTTTCTGCCCTGCTTGGACAGCGTGGTGGGGGTCTGCTGGCCTGTGGTTCGGCCCTGCTCGGACAGCGTGGCTGAGGTCGGCCGACCTGTGATTCTGCCCTGCTCGGACAGCGTGGCTGAGGTCGGCTGACCTGTGATTCTGCCCTGCTCGGACAGCGTGGCTGAGGTCGGCTGACCTGTGATTCTGCCCTGCTCGGACAGCGTGGCTGAGGTCGGCTGACCTGTGATTCTGCCCTGCTCGGACAGCGTGGCTGAGGTCGGCTGACCTGTGATTCTGCCCTGCTCGGACAGCGTGGCTGAGGTCGGCTGACCTGTGATTCTGCCCTGCTCGGACAGCGTGGCTGAGGTCGGCTGACCTGTGATTCTGCCCTGCTCGGACAGCGTGGCTGAGGTCGGCTGACCTGTGATTCTGCCCTGCTCGGACAGCGTGGCTGAGGTCGGCTGACCTGTGATTCTGCCCTGCTCGGACAGCGTGGCTGAGGTCGGCTGACCTGTGATTCTGCCCTGCTCGGACGATGTGGTTGAGGTCGGCTGACCTGAGCCCTTTTTTATTTGGGAGCCGTGTATCTTTGTGACGCGGTCTTCCTTCTGTACTGAGTAGATCTCTCCACCGTGGTTCGCTAGTATCTGGTACGGCCCTTCCCAGGGGGAGTCGAACCCAGCATGATATCGCTCGGCTGCTTTTGATAGGTGGTGGGCCTTTACATATACTGTCTCGCCAGGCGAGTATTTGGGCCTCCAGGCTGTCGGGTCGCTGTATCGCTTCTGGTATACTTCCTGTCTTCTCTGGATCTGGCGGGTTCGCTCGCCGTTGCCTTCGGCTGCCGTCTTCGGGTTCGGGTAGGCCCATTCTCCTGGTCGGCGTGTGGTTCGGCCGGTTAAAGCTTGGCTTGGAGTGTACCCGGTGGCAGCGTTGGCTCTTGAACGGAGACTGAACAAGATTTTTGGTAGTTGGCTATCCCAGCTCGTATGTCTTCCGTCTTTTAGGTTAATCCTGAGTCCTTTCTTTATTTCCTGGTTGCGTCTTTCGGTGGGGTTTGCCTGTGGGTGGTATGTGGCTGTGGTCCAGTGTTGCGCCTTCCACTGCTCACAGGCATCTGTCCATTTCTTCCCGATGAATTGGGGGCCGTTATCTGAGAGGACGGCCCTAGGGTATCCCCAGCGGGGGAAGACCTCATCGTTTAGGATTCGTATCAGGGTGCTGGCTTCGGAGTTACCGATGGCATAGGCCTCTACCCATCTAGAGAACATGTCGGTTATCACGAAGATGAACCGCTTCCCTTTATTGGTACGGGGATAGGGTCCCATCACGTCTACCGCGATCGTGTCCCACGGCTCTTTCGGTTGGTGTGGCTTCAGAGGCTGCTTCGTGGCCTGTGTGTTTGCTTTGGTACAAGCACACAGATGGCATTGCTGTACGTGGGCCCGGACTTGTTGTCGGAGCCCGTCCCATGTGAAGTATTGCTGGATGGCTCGGGTGGTCTCGTCTGCCCCTGGGTGGCCAGCGAGTCCCGCATCGTGATACTCGTATAGTAGCCTTGGAATGTAGTTCCTGGGTACCAGTATTCTCCACGGCCCATCTGGGCCGACCCGTCTCTCTAGGTATCCTTTTAGTCGATACTGCTTCATAAAGGTCTCCTCGGCGGCGGTGCGGTTCTGGCTTTCTTGCAGTCTCTTCCATCTGGCTGCCAGTTCGCTAATGATCCCATCTGCTTGTTGTGCCTCTCTTATATCCCCAGCTCCGTCCTGGGTGGTGGGGATTTGGTACACCGTTGGCGTGGTGGGGGTACTGGCTTCGGTTTGTACATCATCGGGGTTTTCCGGAGGGACGACCCTGTCCGGGTCGTCCGGGACCCATTCTGCTTCTTCGGGATTGGGTCTCCTCGAAAGTGCGTCAGGCAGCTCGTTCTGCTTCCCAGGACAGTGTTCTACCTGGAAGCGGAATTCTTGTAGCAGGATTGCCCATCTGGTTAGCTTGCTCCTGACGTCCTTCATCTTGTCCAACCAGGTTAGAGCCTTGTTGTCGGTACGTAGGGTGAACCGTCTGTCCTCCAGAAAAGGCCGGTAGCGTTTAATGGCCCATACTATGGCCAGGCATTCCTGCTCGTTGCTGTGGTACTTTGCTTCCGTTGGGTGGAACTTTGCGCTCGCGTAGCTTATGACGCTCCTGCTTCCATCTGGCCGGGTCTGGAATAGGACAGCTCCCATGCCTATTCCGCTTGCGTCTGTTTGCAGGACGTATGGCCAGTCGGGGTGTGGGCGGTTTAGCTTCAGCGGTTTGCTAAATTCTTCCCTCAGTTTCTGCAGCGCCTGTTCAGCTTGGGCGTTCCAGCGATAGGCCTTTTTTTCGCTCAGCAGATCCGTGATCGAGGCGGTAATTACGGCGAAGTTCGGTATGTACTCTCGGAGCCAGTTGCAGACCCCTAGAAATTCCCTGAGCTGTCGCCTGTTCGCGGGGACTTCCGCCTCGGTAACCGCTCGTATATGTTCGGGTTGTGCTTCGTTGCCTTCGGCAGTGACGGTGTGTCCTAAGTAGTCGAGTCTTTGTGTGCCGAACTGGCATTTTTCCATGGCGCAGGTTAGGCCATGGATTTCCAATCTTTCTAGTACCAGGGCGATATGTTGGAGGTGCTCTTCCCAACTTCGGGAGTAAATGATGACGTCATCTAGGTACCCTCGGCAGAATTTATTCAGGTAGCCGACGAGTACTTCCTGACTCATTAACCTCTGGAATGTATTCGGTGCGTTCTTTGCTCCGAACGGCATCACGGTGAACTGGTATGTTCCACCTTCGGGGGTGGAGAACGCCGTGTACTTTTTGGAGGCTTCTTCCATCGGTACCTGCCAGTATCCACTCTTCAAGTCCAGAGTGGTAAAGATCGTTGCATCCCCGATTTCTTTCAGGGTTTCCTGAATTATAGGCATCGGCTGGGCCGTATCTTCGGTGACGGAATTCAGTCGTCGGTAATCCACGCAGAACCGCGGCTTGCCGTTCTTTTTATTCACGATCACGACGGGCGAGCTATATGGGGAGCTGCAGGGTTCGATGATCCCATTTGTTAGCATCTCTTGTACCTGGGACCTGATGACTTCCTTCTTGGCGTCGGAATATCTATAGGACGGTAGCCGGAAGGGCTGTTGGCTCGTCACACGTATGCAGTGTTTGATCGTTTTCGTTCTCGGCAATCTTCCGGCGGGTTGGAATACCTTTCGGAATCGCTCGGCGAGTTGTCTGAACTTCTGTTCGTATTTCTCCGGGAATTCGTGCCTCAGGTTTAGAGGGCCTAGGTTATCTTCGGAGGGCGGCTCTTGGTGTTGGCTGATTAACCTCGCGGTTACTCGTTCGTTCTGTCCCAGGTGGACATGTCCGTGACTCAGGTCGATGATGGCCTTTTGTCTTTTTAGCCATGGCAACCCGAGGAGGGTATCTTCGCGTAGGTCCGGTGCTATGAGTGCCCTTATGGTTGTGTGGAGTCCCTCGACTTCCATCTTTAGCATTACCATGCCTGTGAGCCTCATGGCTGCCCCGTTGGCCGCTAGGTTGGCTTGGTTTGGTCCACCGCCTCGTTGTTCACCTTGGTACACCAGCCTCGGGTTCACGAAGTTCTCGGTGGCTGCTGTGTCGATGGTTGCGCTGACTTCCTGGCCGCCCAGGGTGATGCGTATCCGTGGTAAGTCAGCTCTGCCCGTGGTAGCGGTGTTTAGTTCTGGCGAGCGGCAGGTTCGGGCTCGTCTGTCGCCGCCCGCCAGTTTTCCGACCGGCGGCTGGCAAGTACCGGGCAGTCCCGGTGATAATGTTTTTCTGGGCAATGCCAGCATTTTGGGAGCGATCTTGTTGTCTCTGTGTCTGCAGGCTTACTGACTCTTTCAGTCCTGGCTTCTTCCTTCTTATATTTGTTCAGCTTGGGTTCTTCGTCGTACTCGGCTTCCAGCGCATGCGTCAACAACTCAGAGAAGTCCTGCGGTTTTGTTGGCCGTATGGCGGTACGTAGGGAAGGCCGTAAGAGTTCGAGCAGGACCGCTACTTTGGTAACCTCGGGTTCGTTCGGCCGGATTCGCTGGTACAACTGGTATTTTTGTTGTAGAAATACCCCTACTGCTTCTCTCTCGCCTTGACGCTGCGAGAATAATTGTGCGTTTAGGCGTGACTGGACCGCTTGGCTGGCGTAGCGGTTTAAGAAGATCTCTGTAAACTTCTGCCATTCCCAGTCCAGGCTTTTGTAGCAGCTCCACCATTTTTCTGCGTCATCCTTCAGTCCTTTCGTTACCGTTCGTAGGTATTGGGCTTCGGGAACTTTCAAGGCTCTACAATATTCTTCGCCCCTTCGTAGGAACTTCTGTGGGTCCTCGTGGTCCTTCCCACGGAACTCTGGTAGCGGAGGTAGTACATTCCGGAGGGTTTGGGCTAGAGTCTCCCAATCCCGGAAGGCGGCTGGTAGCGGATTGCCCTCTTCTGCGTGGTCCCCTTGGCCTTCCTCTCGGTTCGGCATCGTGTTGTCGGGTTGCTGAGTGGGCAGTTTGGGCGCCACTGGGTGTTTGACTACTCCCAGAAGTAGTGGTATTTCTGCGGGTACGCCTCGTAGACGTAAAGATTGTCTTGTGCCGGTTTGCCCTTTCGGCATGAGCCGTGTCTGGTCCGTTGGAGCTGTCGAGCCTCAATGAGCCCCGCGTTGGGCCGCCAAATGTAAGGCGTGGAGCTATAGGGGGAGGAGGGAGAGGGTCGTTTTTATTAGATGAAGCCGGTAGGGCGTCTCTACTCCTCTAGGCTTGGCTTCCTTCGTCTCCAAATTAGTGGGGGTGGCGCTTCCAACAGTACCACTTGTCGTGGCGGTGGGGGTTTGCCGATCAGGGGCAGATTCGCGGGGTAGCGCACCTCGGAGATGACCCGGACTCTCGGGTTGGTTCCCAGGAATCCCGTAGCCTTTGTTTGGGTGACCGGGCGTGAGGGCCTCGTCGCCTTCCTCTCGGGTACGAAGGACGGCTCTTTGAACGTCTGTTCGGAGGTAGGAGGTGGGGAGTAGGAGCGAGGGAGGAATGAATATACGGGCGAGGACCAGTCTCCCAGGATTATAGGCCCGTTTCGTTTTATTCCCCGGATCGTGGGAAATAACGAAGCCGGCGGGGTTTTCGCGAGTAAATGTCCTAGGGTCGGCAGAGATGCCGCAGGTGTGGGACTCTTCTGCGTTGGCTGCGTCTTCTTAGCCTCGTCCAGGAAACGCTGCGTCACCGCCGCGGCGTATTCGCGGGCGCGCCTGAGCCGCAAGTAGTCGCTCCTCGGTAGAAGGAGTTCGGGTAAGAAGTCCTCTATGTTCCACCACAGGTGGCTGTCCGGAGGTGGGTAGTAGAGGGCAGGGTTAGCCCTGAAAAGGGCTGGTGGTTTTAATGAACGAACTCGGCTCTGCATTCAGTTTCTCAAGATTTACTTTATTTGATGCGTAGCGTAGTTGTCAGGAAGACTCAGTGAGTTTACAGCTCGCAGGCTGCTTATTATATACACAATATTTACATTGTCTTAAGCCATGGTTGGCTCGCTAAAAATAGTGGGGGGTTGGCTCGGCGCGCGAGCCCCGAGCCTATCAGTCGGCGGCGTTCGGCCGGACCGCGAATTCACTTGACTTCGGGTGCACTTAGCGCGAGCCGTGATTCCACCTGCCTTCGGGCGGACTCGGCGCGAGCCGTGAGGCTTCCTG
This sequence comes from Rhogogaster chlorosoma, assembly GCA_944452935.1. Taxonomy (NCBI): domain Eukaryota; kingdom Metazoa; phylum Arthropoda; class Insecta; order Hymenoptera; family Tenthredinidae; genus Rhogogaster; species Rhogogaster chlorosoma. The sequence goes on from OX101802.1 coordinate 19,873,695, forward strand.
CCGCTCGGGCCTACTCGGCTGCTCGGTGCCGAGCCGAGCGACAGGTTTCCGTTCGGCCACCCTCGACCGCTGTCGGAGGGACTCGGCTGTTCGGTTTTCTTTTGAGGGCAAACGACTAGTTTATTTAGCGTGTAACATAGGTATTAAATAAAATTTTTAGGACTGAAGAAGCAGTTGTGACTTGATATTCATAGAATCCCAATGTTGTAATAGTAAAACTGAACTCACTAGAGGAGAAATACACAACTATAATAACACGTATTATTCATGATGATTGTTTATTCTGACTGGAAGCATTCTTTTTACTAGAGTTTCTAGATGGGATTTTCTCAACGGTAGGTTTTTTTGCAGTTGAGATTTTCGTTTCGTTTTCCGGGCAAACGTCGAAGTGGTCAGCCAATGAAAACCGTTTCAACTTCAGCACGTCATCGTCTTGCGGAATGACAGCGTGATATTTTTGAGTACCAGGTACAGTTTTTGCATTGTCAAATCGATCAGCCAAATCCGCTGCCACTTTAGAATGATCTTCTTTTGAACTGAAGATCACGTAGGTTTTCTGTAAACCCGTTTTAGACCAGTTATACAGTGCCTCGGGAGTAAGAATTTGGCCTGCGGGGTTAACTGCTTGGAGGCTCGCACGTGCTGCTTGTCTCTTCATGTTGCCACCTACCCCATCGCATGCGCCTTTGCCATGTGCTGTCCCAAAGAAGTGCCACTCTGCAGGAATGCCGAAGTCTTCTTTATGTTTCAGGATGTTTGAAAAATTGAACCTGTTCTTGAAATGTTGTGCAGCCCCATCAGTGAAATAAATGATTTTATGAATTGTAAATTTATCTTTCAGATATTGAATTTTTTTTTTTTGGAAAGCATAAAATGCAATGGTGTTATGTTGCAAGTCATCGGATAAAACAACTATCGAACCATGGCGTATGTCTCCTTGCTCCTTATAATAGTACACCACTGTGTGAAGGGTACATTGATTGTTATTCCAATGGAAAGATTGAATGGCATTTTGAGCTACAAAAGCATAGTTTTCAGCAAAGTCGCATTGAACAATGAATTGACCTTCTTGAAGCTCTTCTTTGCAATGATCGAGATATTCACTTTGCTGTTTAGTAATGAATGCATGCGTCTTGAATTTTATAATCCTTTCACATAGCTCTCCGATAAAAGCATCACTGGATAACACATTAATCCTCATCGTAGCTCTGTCAGTTTCGGTCCAATTGTGGAATTCAATGCGATCAACGTCATTCTCGTCAAAAACAGTTTGAATATGATCTGAAAGAGGTTTCGAGCCAGGACACTTCCTACATTCCCCAAGATAACACGTCGCCCGAGCATCTTGGCAGATCGTTAAATTCACGAAATCATTCGAAGTCTTCAAATGATAATCAGTATTCACTGTAAGAGATGAAAAATCGATAGCTTCTATCATGAGTCTTACGTTTTCGTGATGTATGCAAACGCAGACGCTGTGAGTTCCACTAGCACCTGCCAGAACACAATGCTTCGGGCGTAGTTTAGCGAAAGCTGAGAAACTGACCTCTACCTCGGGATTCTTCTCCATGAATGACTGATGCAATTCTTTCAAATTACAGTACATGAGGCGTTTCTGCACTTGCTTACGGGAGCCATCTGGCTGCTTCACCGATATGAAATCATTTTTTCCGGCCAATTCTCTACTGTTTCCATCATTTCCGTAAAATGCAATTATTTTATCTGAAACATCCTGAGCCATGCTTTTGCCTGGTTTTGGATTAGGCGACGTCATTATTCCCTTTTCACTGACTAGATTTTTGGCTTTCTGAGCCATCCAACGAGATGTTTCAAAAAATTTGGCTGTCCTCCTCACACTCCAACTCTTGGGAACCAAAGTTAAGATGAGTATTTTCTTAGATTTTTTGGTGTCAGGTGAATTGAATATCTCTTTCAGTAGAGTAAGCATCTCTTGTCCGGCATCTGCGTATTCCAAAGTAGCCGGCTCGATGTCAACTTCAACTGATATTTTTCGCCTTTTCGGAGGGCTAGGCTGGTGATTCATCACTTACGCAATTGGCTTGACTGAAAACTGTGGATTGACTCGGAAGGATCTGTGAGGTCCTTGAATTTTGAGATAGTTGATCTTCTGATGCCACTCGCTCTTTCATAGACATTTGAGACGACATACCGCTTAGGGTGGTCCAAATTTTTTTCGAAATTCTGGGTTTAGGGTCAAATGATAGTTTTCGATGAGTTAAGACTCCACCTAAATAATTAGCTCAATCGATCAAGTATTAGAGGTCGCGGTAGGCCGTTTTATTTTTACATTTAAATAACACGGGAAAATCGTCATTATTGTTCAATATAAAGTTTCGCAAAAATTTGGGGGAATTCGGAGTCGCTTATATCACTTTCTTGTAGTCACTAGATTACTTGAGAATGCTTGAAACACATGTATAATCCCAACCAAAAATATTTTGGTGAGAATTTCAAGTACTTCTTGTTGAGTCAAAATCTGCAAAAAATCACCGATTTTTTCACTGAAATCATTTGAGTCTGAACCCAGAATTTCGAAAAAAATTTGAACCACCCTAATACCGCTACAAACAATATCATCGTCTTCATCATTCCACGTATTCAAAGTCTCACTGGATTCTGATTTTGTGACTTCTGATGTATTTTCTTCCTTGATGCTCTCTACGATTTTCACTGCTGGATTCATGAGGTCATCATTAAGGGACTCAAGCTTAATCTTATTGTTACAGATTTTGTGTAAGATTTTTCGACACGCATGACAGATTTTGCTTCCTTTCAAGACTGGAATTTTCATTACCAATGCGCCAGAGACTGCACGCACATTAGTCTTCCTGTGTCTTTCAAATTTCAGTGGATTAATGCACCGGCTTCGAAACAGTTCCATTTTCTAAATTAGAGAAAATCCCACGAGAAAACTTGATATGGCTACGTGCACAATACTAGCTTCACTGAACGTATAATTGTAGTACACATTAATTTATCGATTTTGTCCTGATCGATCGATTTAGACTTTTTTCAGGTTACGTACGGAGATAAATTTCTTTGTTACATTTCATTACAATCCAAATCAGTGTCACATTTTCAAAGAAAAGTATTCTAGCATTCAGTAGCAGTTTGGTCGACTGGTTAGCGTTCTAGCCACGCAATCAAGATGAGCATCCGAGAAGGCGAGGGTTCGAATCCCGGGAGAGAGCTACCATTTTTTTTTGCGAGGAAAATGTTCTTAATCTCTATAGAATTAAATGAATAGATCATTGAATAATTCTACGGATCATAGATTTCGAAATAGTTATTTGTGTATCAGGGGCGCAAAAGGCTATTTTACGAGTATGCAATTTGCGGCACGAGTCGAAGGCGAGTTGCGGTAAAAGCAGACTCGTCATAATAGCTTTGCGCCCATGATGCACACGATGTTTTTCTCACACCTGGTCTGCAAAAATGCTTCTTTTCAGACCGAATGAGCGGGCGGAAAACAGCTGTTTGCGCCCGAGGGCAGGAAAATAGTCGGTTTCGCCCGCTTTCAGCCGGCGGAAACGACTTTTTCCGCCCTAGGGCGAAACGAGCTGTTTTCCGCCCGCTCAAGAGGTATGAAAAGTGGCATTTTGCGACCGGGAGTGAGAAAACAATCTTTCCCGATCATCTTTCTTTCTTTTCGTAAACTTGTTGATTGCGTCAGGGGCGTTTAAGACTATTATGTGAAGAAAAAACGACTGTATAGTGCTTTTTAAATTTATTGCCCTGGGAACAAATGGTCGGCCCATAACGAGATTTCTGGAGCAAAGTTGGGGAATTGGATGGATGATTTGTGAATTTTTTCATCAAAATCAAAACGGCCCGAAGATCTCAAAACACCATGTTAGCGACCGATCGCATCAATAGGATAAGTTAGAATAAGTGCGTGAGCGATTGTATGTATGTATGTATGTTTGTGTGCGAGGGTGACCAAAGTCCGCCCGAAATCCAAAGTCCAAGAGACGCAAAGGTTCGAAAAGGAGCAGTACGATTATTAGAGCGAGTGCGATAGGACGCGAAAAAGTATTATAACGGTTGTGCGAAGAACCGAGAAATTAGAGCAGTTAGAGTCAATATATATATCATTGGGTAATGTTCAGTATATGGTGTTTTAGAAGCAGCCCAAAAGAACAAAAGTAACGTGGTTTCTGTTGTGTCGTCCAATTATTCAATAAATAAACATTTTGCCGGCACACTGAACGTTTTCTTAAATCCCCTAAATTATCAAAATCCTGACATTAAAAGTCTACCTTTAACAACCATTTTATTGATTTTTTTTGCGTTTTTTTTTGTTTTTGAGCACTTGTTTCAATTAAAATAATTCGAAAATATTTTCATCGAAAAGCTGAGGAAAAAACAGGTTTTTTTATATATTTTTAATCATTTTTTTTTTCATGCCAAATAGATAGATATAGAGAATGAAAGATTGCACACGTGTCTCATATGTAGGCAACCAGCAGTGCTGAAAATCTGAAAAAAATCACAAGAGGTCCTCAAAAATAGGTTACTCCCCAGAATAAAAATCAATCAAATTTGAGACCATGAAAAAAAAGGTGGCTGGGTTGACAAAAAAACCTTCATATATACATATTGCAACGGTGATTCCAGAGCTATCACCGCGCCCTACGGCGTTTCTGTGGCTAAGATGAATTTACAACAATAAACTGCGATATTTGATAGTGTGTTGGGCGCCAGACGCGAATGCGTCGATTTACAAAGAAATCCACAAAAATCAGCGATATCAGACCAAAACCTAAAATAGCGGAACGATGGCCTCGACGGCACAGTTAGCTCAGATTTACAGCGATAATAGTAGAGGGGCGGGGTACACCTTATTTAAATACAGTAAATTATCGGAAATGAATTTGGAACACCAGATAAATCCTTTAAATAGTTCATAATATATTCTTTCAAAAGATTCGGTACACGCGGTACACTCAATTACAATCACAGAAATACTTTACAATAATCGGATTCGCTTAGCGAGATAGCAAATATTATAAGACAAACTGAACTGCGGGAATAATAGTTTTTAATACTGAAAAATACTTAGTCTATTGAGTCTGAGTCCGCTTTAGCGGCACGAAAACAAAGTTAAGCTGGCTAGCTAGCGAGCGCCTGAGAAGCGATACAAAACAAACTATTAGTCCAGTCATTACGTCGGAAAAATCGGCTTAAAAATGAAAATGAACCGAGAAAGCCAAATTTTGGATATTACGTGGGGGATGGCTAGAAAAGCTTAAGTTCAAATTGTCGACCAAAATAACCTTGTGCAATTTCCGCCATCTTGAAAAAACCCTGAAATTAAGTTTTTTCATCATAACTCGGTTCCCCGTTGAGATACGAAAATTTTTATGGAATACTTTTTTGTTGCTCTTTTCACGATCTACAATTAAGGTCCCATACATTTTTCACGTATCGATCGTCGTTTTCGAGATATCGATCAAAAATATCAAAAATTTGGGGAGAAATTTTTTTCTTCGCTATTTACTTTTTTCTGGTGAAAGATATCGAAAAATGTTCGAAATAAAACTTGTAGAGCGTGTCCAGACCTACAAATTCGTTTTTTTATTTTTCATTTCCGACAAAAATTACGACCTCTAGCGCGCCACAAAGTCAGTAAAACTGTGCCCGGTTTTCATTTAGCCGCTCGCTCGGTTGTATCCACACGTCAAAATGGATGGAGAATGGCTCAGGGAATTATTGCAATACAAAAAAAATTCATAAACCAGCCAAATTATAAATCAAATACATGAAATTTATTGATGAAATAATTTTTATGCAGCAAAAATAATGATTACAGGTGGTAATTTTTTTCACACGTTTTTCGTCGTTTGGATGGTCCTGGCTGTTCAAGTTCCTCCTCGGTAGACTCTTCGAGTCGTGAAACCTCTTCAATCGCAGGAAATGATGTTGTGACGGTCGAAAAATTGTAATCTACCGATTGAAGAGGTTTCACGACTCGAAGAGTCTACCGAGGAGGAACTTGAACAGCCAGGACCATCCAAACGACGAAAAACGTGTGAAAAAAATTACCACCTGTAATCATTATTTTTGCTGCATAAAAATTATTTCATCAATAAATTTCATGTATTTGATTTATAATTTGGCTGGTTTATGAATTTTTTTTGTATTGCAATAATTCCCTGAGCCATTCTCCATCCATTTTGACGTGTGGATACAACCGAGCGAGCGGCTAAATGAAAACCGGGCACAGTTTTACTGACTTTGTGGCGCGCTAGAGGTCGTAATTTTTGTCGGAAATGAAAAATAAAAAAACGAATTTGTAGGTCTGGACACGCTCTACAAGTTTTATTTCGAACATTTTTCGATATCTTTCACCAGAAAAAAGTAAATAGCGAAAAAAAAAATTTCTCCTCAAATTTTTGATATTTTTGATCGATATCTCGAAAACGACGATCGATACGTGAAAAATGTATGGGACCTTAATTGTAGATCGTGAAAAGAGCAACAAAAAAGTATTCCATAAAAATTTTCGTATCTCAACGGGGAACCGAGTTATGATGAAAAAACTTAATTTAGGGGTTTTTTCAAGATGGCGGAAATTGCACAAGGTTATTTTGGTCGACAATTTGAACTTAAGCTTTTCTAGCCACCCCCCACGTAATATCCAAAATTTGGCTTTCTCGGTTCATTTTCATTTTCAAATGTATATAATGACTGGACTATATCCCTATTGAAAAAATCGACATGGAACGTAACGTAAGTTCAACGTTGATTGAACTTGCGAAAAGATATCAGCTAATACGTCCGAAAGTACGTAAGAACCTACATTCGCTTCGAAGTGCCGAACACTTTCCAACAGCATTAACGGAATTGGGAGCATGAATGACGTACTATTGTACTCGCAATAGGTTTCGTTAAACGATGTAATTTAATACTGGTTATATTCATTTAGTACAAAAAATGTATTATGAACGTGGGAGATTGAAGTGTTTGTAAAAGTAGATTTTTTTTCGTCAAGTTAGCAAATAACTTCGTTCGCTTTTTTCGAATTCGCATTATCTCAAAAAAAAAAAACCGAACGAATTTATTCGCCGCCCCAACAAATATTTATTAATCGAACAATCAATGACATAGATTAAAAATAATACTGTTTAACACAAGTGATATTCGAAATTCAGTGTTTCGTGATTACAACATAGTGAAACAGCAATATGAGTAACAAGATTAGTTGCTGCTTTCTGCGTTTGTGCCACAGCACTTATAAGGTAATTATCACAATTACAGTATCATTGCACAGCTTAAAATTAGAATTAGAATAATATTTCAATCAGGAATATCTTTTACGATTATCAGTACAAAAATAACAATCTTTATATCGAACAACCTAAAGTTGTTTTTTTTTCTTCTTCTTTTATACAGCAAAGTACGATATTAATCACAGGATAATACTGTTTTCTTCGTGTATGCCACAGCACTCATCAGGTAAGTATCACAATTACAGTATCATTGCACAGCTTAAAATTAGAATTAGAATAATATTTCAATCAGGAACATCTTTTACGATTATCAGTACAAAAATAACAATCTTTATATCGAACAACCTAAAGTTGTTTTTTTTTTTTCTTCTTTTATATAGCAAAGTACAATATTAATCACAAGTGATACTCGATTCTTCAGTCTGAATGATGGGCGATTTGTAGAAAAATTGACGCAATTCATTGCTCGCGTTGCAGCAGTTTTTTACGGCATTCGAAGATCTTCGTAGAAAGATACCTCCACACCTTTGACAGTCTATATAACCTATTCTTCCCGGTAACACCTGAGAGGGTTAGTTTTTCGTACAGGCAATCTGCAAAAAAATTCCAACAGTTAAGTTTACAATTACAATAACAGACTACATTTTCATTTAATAATTGAGTTGTGCATATTTATACGAAAATTTACAACTTCTTCATACTCGCTTTCACTTTTTCATATTTTTCTGGGGTCAACTCCCTGCGTAGCATTTCACCAGGCCTAACATGTTTGTTTGCAAGATTAGAGTTCAAACACTTTTTTCCGAGGGTTTCTGTCCCCCACAACGCAACCGCCACTTCTTTCACGAACTTACTGTCATTTTTAGCCAACATCACTTCCCACTTGTCCATGTCTATCACTGTTTCATCATTCAGACGCATCTAAGTTTTGAATACGAAGTAAAGTCGATTAATACGTTGATGTCGATGTAAATGTCACGAAAATTAAATACCAATTATACAGGTAATGCTCATGCTTACCACCTCACGTGGCAAATGTGTTCGCCCCTGGATGTATTGAACGCGCGTTGCCGGAATTCGGCAGTTATCATTTGCGTGTTCTGATTTGGCAATCCTTGCAGGCGGTCTGACTTCTCTACGTGGCACGACTGTCGCCTCCGCTGTGACTGGCCTGCGGATGATACGTCGAACCGGCGTATCTGCTGCCCTGCTACAATTAACACATGATATTTGCAATTAATCAGCCACACGTATGATTATACACTGCGGATTATATATCAATTGGTATATCCAAACATTGATCGCTACACAACCATTGATGCAGTTTCAAATGACATATGAATACATAACGGCAGCACAAAATTTTCATCATTTCATTTAACGTGTGTTAGAACTGTTCTTGCCGCTGTATATGCGGTGACGCATCCGAGTCACATTCTTCGTCAGACTGTGGCAACGGTATAACCCTCCTTCCGGATCTCAGAGTACCGCGGCTACGCTCATTGAGCGCTGAAGGCGTCAAAGTGTTAACGTCCATCTGCCCGCGTTTCGTTTGTTTTTCGTGCGGCGTAGAGGCGTAGCCTTGTCGATGTGCGACCCTGGGGGCCTATTCTGTAACTTTTTATCCGATCGATTCGATGACTTTTCGCACCGATGGAACATCAGCAACCAATGAGGTTTCAGGAAAGACAAATCTACCCAATAGAAAACAAGACAAAACAAGCCGATCCGATCGTTTCGTTAACGAAAAGTTACTGAATAGGCTCCCTGGACAGCAACGAAAAGTATTTATCTCATGTAACCCACTAGAGCGATATTTTTGATGCATAAAGCGCCATTCCGATGCATATGACGTAATTTAACACCAAGTAACCATGTATTTCTCACTTTGATACGAGCAATTTATTAACCAACAATCTTTTACCGGGTGTTAAGTGGATGCGGCGAGTCCGTGGCAAGATTCTCGTTCGACGGTGACAATAGTATTTGTACCCTGGTTCCGGATCTCAGAGTACGACTACGCTCACCGGACGCCGGAGGCGTTGAGGTGTCAACTACCGTTTGCCCACGTTTCGTTTGGTCTTGTGTGATGCGTCGAGGCGTTGCCTTGTCGATGCGCGACCCCGGACTGCAACGAAAAGTATTCATCACAGCCCACTAGACCGATAAGTATTCATTGCAACCCACTAGACCGATATTTGTGAGGAGTGAAACGCCATCCTGACACATGTGAGGTAATCTGACTGTTTTTACCGTGGTATACATGCTGGCGGGTCTGGGTCAAAGTCTTCGTTAGACTGTGATAACGGTAGAACCCATTTTCCGGATTTCAGAGTACGGCTACGCTCACAAGATCTCGGAGGTGTTGAAGTGTCACCTGTTGATTTGTCTACTGATATCCTTGGTAATACTAATGTCTCCACAGAACTAGATTTTCGTAAAGTGTGTAACAAATCATCTACAAAACACATAAATTTTACATGCAATCACTTTTTAATTCAACACTAAAGCTGTTTAATTCAACGCGATGATGATTGTGTGTGGTTATAATACAGTGCGCACTCCCTTATATGCCGCTCAAGCCCCCAAGGGGAAGAGTATTTCCAAGAACTACGGTACCCCCACCATCATCACTCGAACGCCAGACGCGAAAATTTTTCCGGCGGTCTCTTATATGCCGCTCTCGTTGGCATATTCTTTTGAGAAAAAGAAGAAAAGAAAAAAAAAACCACATGCATTTTTACAGATTTTTTTGTATTCATTATTACCAATATATATACACTGTTAAAAATTTCCATAGTAATTTTACAGAAAATGTATTGGAGACTGATAGGCAAAACATTTAGCCGAAATTTAAATCGAGCATTGTAATTTTATAAAACAATTTGTTCAGAGTTTATACTGTAACGAGCAATTTTCCTACCGGGGGAAAACAGTAGTTAAATAAATCCCGTACAAAGAACACCCACACGAGCCTTAATTCTATCTCCGCGAACAAAACAACTCACAGAGACGGTAGGTTGGGCGCCAGGCACCCTAAGGCTGCATTCCCATGGGGGCTGATTTCACGGATCCGGAACGGAATCGGAAATCTAGGGGGTTTTCAAGAGCCAATCAGAGACGTTCCGGTCATTCTCTATTGCGGGAGAATATTTTCCTACGTTCCCATGGTACGTATTTCACCGCAACGGAACGCTCAGTTGCGAATGACAGTGTTTCTTTCTACCGGTAAATTTAAAATCTATCATTCTGATTGGCTGCCGCTCGTTCCGGTATTAATAATTCCGGTCCATGGGAACCATGGACTCGAACAGCAACGGATCCGTATACTCACACAACCGTGCAGTTCCTATAAACCCGTGCTATAAACGCTATGCGAATAAACATGGAGTCGGAAACACTGTTAATAACGATCTCAGCATTATTTGTGAAGTGGAAAAGAACAAGACAGACTTTGGAGAAGGAAGCGACGCGCCGTAAATTAGTAAAATTAATAGCTCTGCATAAATTGTTGGAGGCCGAGGAACAACGACCCCGTCAATTTTGGGTGCGACCAATCTTTACGGCAGAAAGCCGGCTTCGTCAGGGTGCAAGTGACAACCTAATCGAAGAAATGGAATCATACGATCACGAAAAATACATTAATTATCTTCGGATGACGCCGAGACTTTTCCACAAGATACTGGCCGTTGTTAGACCCGGCTTGACAAGACAGACAGTTGTGCGTAACCCGATACCAGCTCATACCCGACTACAAATGACGTTGCGTTATCTTGCATCAGGGGATAGCATGGTATCGATATCATTTGCCTTTAGAATTGGACTTAGCACAGTGTCCAAAATTATTTTCGAAACCTGTGATGAAATTTGGAACTGTTTTAAAGACTCAGTTTTCTTGACATGCAACCCAGAAAACTGGAAATCGGTTGCTGATAGCTTCGAACAAATGTGGAACTTTCCCAACTGCATAGGGGCGATTGATGGCAAACATGTTGTTCTGCAAGTAAGGATATGCAAGGTTACTGGCTTATTTCATCATATAGTGATCTGATAAACATATTGTCACTTGTTTTTGTTACAGGCTCCAGCCAAGAGCGGCTCAGCATTTTATAATTATAAGGGCAGTCACAGTTTGGTAATGCTCGCCTGTAGTGATGCGCACTATCGCTTTACATTACTGGATATTGGAGCCGAAGGACGTCAGAGTGATGGCGGAATATTTAGTAACAGTGCAATGGCCCGAGGGTTTCAGGGGGATTCCTTTGATATACCACCAGCAACATCTGTCAGTAGTGATGGACCAATTTTACCAATGGTCTTAGTGGCTGATGAAGCGTTCCCCCTCACCAAATATATGATGCGACCATATCCGAGAAGTCGTGCACTAAACCGAAAGAAAAAAGTATTTAATTATCGGCTTAGCAGGGCCCGAAGAGTCGTCGAAAGTGCATTTGGCATATTGGCAGCCAAATGGAGGATTTATCGTAGGCCGATTGACACATCCGTATCTACCGCGAAGAAAATTGTACAAGCAACGTGTTGCCTCCATAATTACATATTATCGCATGAAGCTGAATTACCGCCCGGACAGAGATTTTACTCAACATTAACTGCAGAAGAACGCCAGGCAAATTCTGTAGGGCTTGCTGACATTGAAGATCTCGGACCAAACGCCCGCAACCAAAACGCGATAAGAATCAGGGAAGAGTACGCCACTTTTTTTGAAGGTGCAGGTGCAGTTCCCTGGCAATGGGAGAAAGCCATGCAAAATAACTTTTAGGGCCGTATATGAGGTAGTTAAAAAATGATAATTACTTTTATTTCATTTTAATAATTTTGAATTTGTTTTTTAATTTCAATAACTTGACTGATAGTAGGTATCTGAATATGATTCTTAGCATTCTTAACAAATAATAAAAATATGACTGAGTTTAGTTACGTTAAGTACATCAATATAATTCTTAGCATTTTTAACAAATAATAAAAATATGACTAAGTTTAATTAAGTTTAAGATAAAGATAACTATGTTTTATTATAACACGTAAGTATGTTAATAATACTGTAATTTATAAAATAACTTTATTACTGAAAATAAATAATTGTAATAACTGGTTGAGGCGTTTGACATTATAACTAATAAAAGATAGCAAAAATTATGTTACGACTAGTCACAGTATTTTTTCACGGCCACCATTAATCTACTAATAAATGTAAGATACCTATTGTAAGAGAAATCACGAGTGCAGCCTATCTTCAACTTCCATGAGCAAAGAGAGGAATTTGATTTCAAGTTGTGACCGTTCCCGATATGGTAACCTGCGTAGGCCTTCCCCTAGCCGAGCCAGGAACCCGTCAACTGCATCTGTTTGTGGTATCGGTTCCTGCAATGCCCTGACCAATGCAGATCGCAAGTCCGCATTTCTGTCATCGGAAGTCTTCTGTCCTGAAACGGAATTCAATTGTAACTGCAGGGTGCAGAGATTATAATTTTACCGTATATGGCTCATTCCACCAAATCTTGTACGCAAATCCGGCCTCCGAATTTTTGATGTTTTTTTATGAGTTCTTCACATTATTTAGGTGTCAACAAACAGATTTCTCGAGTATGAAAGATCTCTGACTTCAGTTAATAGGGGTTTCATATACTAACTTTTTCCTCCTGGTGTCGGAGTTCTTGGCGGTGGTTGTGGTGACGTCAACAAATCACTGTCTGCACCAACTGAGTCATGATGCGAAGAGGATGTCCTCGACGAAGATCCAGAAGAAAGCATTTCAGGTGTGATCTCGGTGGTCATTGAGAAAGCAGAGCATCCACTGTCGCCAGACTCTAAGGGTACTCGTACGTTACTAACAGTTCTGGAAAATTAAACATATTTATTATGCGAGACGAAGATGACGCGGTTGTGTCAATTTCAAGTTTTATATTATTAATAATGAAAACCCTACGCACCCAACACTTGGTAATGAGTCGCATATGATAGACCGAGAGCCAGCAAGAAAAACGACGTATGATTTGCGAAATTTTTTCCCTTTGAGAGAAGTTAGCCAGTGTTATAAAACCCGGGAAAAAGCAAGTATGGCGGCCTTTCGGTGTCGACGTTGCGCTGCGCAATTTTTTGAATGTGTCAAAAAAAGCTGTGTCCTTGGAGAATGTGCGAAAATGTAATTCTTGTTTTATATCATAGATTCGATAGCCCGATTATGACGGAGTCGTATGCCATACCGATACGGTGTCTCAAACTGTCCGCCATACTGAATTAAACGTGTCATTTTTTTTATGTTCTTTCGAAATACTTGCGAAAAAATGATTTTTTCATCCAGCCTTAAAAAAAGATGTCTCATCACCGATTATGACCATGCCATACCGTTTCGGTGTCTCTAAGTACACGCCATACTGATTCAAAGATGTCGAATTTTTGACCAGTCCATGTATCATAGGCGAAAGTATGGCGGTCCGTTTTTATGACCCTCGTGGTCCATTTTGAAGAATGTATGCAATGCCATACTGTTTCGGTGTCCCTAAGTACACGCCATACTGATTCAAAGATGTCGAATTTTTCACCAGTCCATGTATCATAGGCGAAAGTATGGCGGTCCGTTTTTATGACCCTCGTGGTCCATTTTGAAGAATGTATGCAATGCCATACTGATAGGAGGTATATAATGGCTGCCATGATGAAAAAACTATTTTTTTTTTTAAATATTCATAAAATCATTGGTAATTGTTTGTTCAGTCCCAGGTATGCCTGATAGTTAGTTTTATGAAAACATAATACTTAGAAAGTAGGTACTAAAAAGCCGTCGGACTGACTCGTGGAAATTTCCCTTCCATGAGGGGAGGCAACCCCGGGCCAGGGTTGTCCGTGGATGTCTAGTCATAAAAAGTACATATGCACTTCCTTGGTAATGTTAACCAGACCGAGAAAAGGATCGACAAGGACAAAGGCCGCAACGCGCCCTGCACCTCTTGAGTTTCTGTGAATTTGGTATTTTCAAACTTTCTAAGGTTTATGGCACTCAAGTGGTCGCCAGACGCAGCGGCCCCTCGGTAACCCGCGAAGGGTCCCACGCCGCGGGCTTCATGGCGGGGACGTGGACGGTATTGGGTTTTTCCTACCCCTACCGGCCCATGCACAGGGTACCCGGCATTGCCTCCCACCCTCTCGGGTCAGTTCCGAAGGCATAGGTTAAGATAGTTTTAATTTTCAGACTAAAGTCAGTCTCCGTTTTAGTATTCAACTAGTAATACCACTTCCGCAGCGGTAAACTTATACCCGCGGAGTAGTGACGACTCACTGAGTACATTTATACTCTTTTAACACATAAATCAAGATACTTTACTTGATTATCATTTCCTGTTATGTAATAATCGCAATTTGAATAAATGACTTGGTTTGTTTAAATTTCTGATTCATTCAACACACATTGAGAAAATAGAAGCGCATCAGGATACCTAATCCCGATAAAACTTAATTTCACACGTACATTGTTGGAAGATAATTCTCTAATCGTTACATTAATGAAGAAGTGATATGAAATGAATGGTTTCAAGAAAAATTAGGACTAACATCTATATATTAAAGTACAAGTCGGATGTCCGGATGTCACAAATGACGTCACAGATCGTAGATACGTGTTGTGTGTTTCTTACTGTATACTTTACTGTACTCACTGTACTGTATATAAGGGTTTCTTATTTAAATTATATACAAGAAATATTGTCTACAAGGAAATACTAGGTGCTGTGTGAATAAATCAATTCATAGCTACAATTGTATATTCATGATATTTGTTCTTAGTGTGCTATCCGTTTTCGGACTTCACACTGGATAGCCACGTACACATACACACACATCCCAAAATTTGAATAACGCAAAAACCACCAATAACCAAACGAGTGAGCGAGCGAACGAGGACAATTAACAGCTTGTAATTTATTAAAAGAAATGAAATACATTAAATTTGGATTATATGTTTCGCATTATTCATTCTCATTAGATTAGGTGCCAGCTGCTTGGCTCCGCAGTTTCGTCCCCCTCCCTGTCGAACCCTCACCGCGCGTCCCTCTCGTCACGTCATCCCAACAATAATCCCCGCGGCCTTGTGCGCGTCAAAAATTTTACAACTTTACAGGTTTGTTCCTCGCCTTAGAGACATGGTATCGGTATGGCACATATTTATTCGTATTCCAGACATTAAATATGTCTCAAAAACATGAGTATGGCATTTTCGCCTGTTATACATGACACTTGTAAAAATTTGACAACTTTAACGGTTAATTTCTCACGTTCGAGACATCCAATCGGTATGGCACATACAGACTTGTCTTCTAGACATTAAAATCAATGGATACTTGTCTTTTCCAGGTTTTCGCCTATGATACATGGACTGGTCAAAAATTCGACATCTTTGAATCAGTATGGCGTGTACTTAGAGACACCGAAACGGTATGGCATGGTCATAATCGGTGATGAGACATCTTTTTTTAAGGCTGGATGAAAAAATCATTTTTTCGCAAGTATTTCGAAAGAACATAAAAAAAATGACACGTTTAATTCAGTATGGCGGACAGTTTGAGACACCGTATCGGTATGGCATACGACTCCGTCATAATCGGGCTATCGAATCTATGATATAAAACAAGAATTACATTTTCGCACATTCTCCAAGGACACAGCTTTTTTTGACACATTCAAAAAATTGCGCAGCGCAACGTCGACACCGAAAGGCCGCCATACTTGCTTTTTCCCGGGTTTTATAACACTGGCTAACTTCTCTCAAAGGGAAAAAATTTCGCAAATCATACGTCGTTTTTCTTGCTGGCTCTCGGTCTATGAAGCTCATCTGATTGTAAAAGCGGAAAGATGTTTTATCCGTTGCAATTTCAGCTGCAGACCCACTTGGTATGTACTTCAACATTTTCTTCTTAGCTTTGTTGAAGCAATCACGTAAATATTGCCACCTTTTTTGGGCAGCTTGACTATTCATCACACCTTTAACATAAGCGACCGGTGCATTAGTACAAGATTAAGTTTGATACATGAAATGGCTTGCGTTACTTGAATCTCTCAGAATACAGAATTACGCAGTGTTAATATGCATGCCGTTTGTAATTAACCTAAGCTAACCTCCAAGCACGTTGCTCACTTCGCACCACAGTGCATCTTTTTTAAGTTTACTTCGCTCCTTTACGGGGATCCTAAAGTCATATAATGCAGGCCTGTCACGGACCGCTTGTATTAACTTTTCGTCAAGTTCATTCGTGTCAGAGACATCATTGGTGGCTTGTTCTACTGACTCGGCGGTTCCTTGTACAACTGCAGGTATCGTATAATTCTGTTGCCTCGAAACTATAAGAAATGTCAGATATATCGTTTTGTTTCATGAAAATCATTCTAGCATGATTCAAGAAGAATAATTAAACTCACTCAAAGTTACAACGAAGTTATCATCGACATTAAGAAAATGATGTTCTTCGTTGTAGTGCTCTAAGCATTTGTGCGAAATAATATTTTCGCAACCTCCAATCAGCCATCCGCAATATCCACACTTCACGGGCTGTCAATAATCCAAAATACATGCAATTTAGGTTTACATGAATATAGGTTATTAGTTGTGTACATTCACAATTACTTATATTTCATTGTATACATAAAAGCAGAAAAATTTATTCAATTGTTGAATATGTATACTTACGGGATTAACAACGCGACTCATTTCTACCAATTCTCTATAATATTCAGCAATAATACTGTCTCTCGTGGCTGTTTCACTTGTTCACACATAAATACACACATAGGGCATTCCGTCGGTTTCGTTGACATATGACAAACGGCCGCAATGCACACGGAACGTACTGACCGGAACGTGTCTGATTGGCTCTTGAAAACCCCCTAGATTTCCGATTCCGTTCCGGATCCGTGAAATCAGCCCCCATGGGAATGCAGCCTAAGGTGCCAGGTAAGATAAGACGGAACGAAACGCAGATGACCGGCTAGTTCGGCGGAGAGGGGAACGCGGGGGCGAAGAATTGACACACTCTGATGTAATAGATTTAACGCACCTAGGCTATATTTGACGTGGCAACGATACTTTACAAAATAAAGAAAAAGAAAATCCCAATCGGTAAGGTAATACAAAAATAATAAAAATAAATGCAGAACTATAATATCGGTACCTAAATCTAGTCCACACACGCAAAAGTAAGAATAAAAAAAGGTATCGTCCCCCGGCGGGATCGAACTCAAGATCGGTAGAGCGATCGAGTACGACCAACGTGTGTAGGCCGGGTGATACGCGGTACGGCAGTATCTGAAATCAGTGCTAGCGAGCCGGGTAGTACAGCTTCGCTAGGCTGGTTGAGCGGCACGAGACGGTAGGGAGTGGGAGCACGCACACACGTCACAGGCTCGGCTGACGCGGCCACACTACCAGGCAGCACGTCGCCGATGACAGTCGCTCAAACCACTCGTACGCACACACACACACACGCAACGACCGGCACCCGGAGACGATGTGTCTTAGGTGACAGTACGTTGTTCCCAAGGCAAGGGAGCAAGGAGGTGGTGGCAAAATACCCAAAGCTATACACAATCAAATTATAAAACTACCAAAAAGTCAGACCCAGATAACCCTGCGTCCCTTGGGGTACTGACCAACGCAGAATCACAGCGAGAATAACTAGTGAAGAGATGAACGCAAAGCGGGTGATCTAGGTCTTAAACAGAAGCCTACCTTGCTTTCGAGCAGCAGCTGATCCTCTCGGCACGGCACGGGACGAGACGGCACGGAACGGCAGCTGACTCACACTCGCACTCACACTCGCACGCACTCCGAATCTCTACACTAAACTAGATTAATTAAACCTAACGTAAACTAACTTAAATCAAAGCAAACTAAAGAAGCTAATAAGCAAAAACAAAATAGAACGGCAGTAGAAAAGATAAAGATAGCAAAAGATAAGGTACGGAACGTAAAGAAAAAGATAAAGGTAGCGAGAAGCAAAATTGACGTTATCTGTCAAACGGCTCGAAGATCAAAGATGGCGATTTCCGGGTGATAACCGTTATCAGCCGGTGTCGCCCTCGTTGCGGGGAGGTATTTCCGCCGCGCTCGCCGATTTCGCCATACCTTGGCGAAGTGACGTCACGTCGATGATTTTCGGCCGACCAGGGAGGAATTCATTGCGCGTGGCGAGATGGCGTGGGCAGAGCTAAGGCGGCTGAGGCTGGGAGGTGCAGCCCTCTCTCCTGGTCGGCTGGCTGGCGAAGCTGAGTAGATGCCAAGGTACAGGTACTTTCAGCGAGGTTGGCAGACGACCCTCCCCGTTGCTGCTCGTCCCTCGGTGTCCCTCGTTGTCCCTCGTCGTCCCGCGTCGAATTCACCTGCTGACAAGGACTTAGAGCAGACAACGGTAACACTACGAGGAATGGCTTGCCTTGGGAAAAAGTTAGGGACAGCACTAAAACATAGAGAACACCTAGGTCGTTCCTATCGGGAGGGAAAGACGTAGGTCAGTGGTGGACGTAAAATCCACCACGTTACAATACATAAAGCGATTGTAAAATTACAACACTTATCTGTAGGTTTCTTCATGTGTCTAGGAAAATTACTCGTAAAGTATTATAATTTTGGATTGGCATACATTGTTTTGTAATTTTATTAAACTTTGGTTTGTAAAACGATTGTAATTTTACAAAAAATCTTAACAGTGTATTATGCGTGAGCTTAATTCAAATTATGGTTATGGCTAGCAATCGATTACCGGAATGTGGCAAACAAAATATTTTAGAAGTTTTAAAAGCACATTTCGGTATACGGCATATAAGGGAGCGCTGGAATTTTTTCCCATCTTGGCGAAGAAGTGGGGGCTGACGTTCGAGCACGGATTAGGAGAAGCGGCACATAATGGAGCGGCACATAAGGAGTGCGCACTGTACGTAAATTGTTGCGCTCAGAAATATTTATCAGTGGTTTTCAGAATATTCATTCGTTGTCTCGAATGTGTACTGTTTACGTTAAGGTATGCTGAACGGAGTTTATATTAAATCTGCCAAAAGGATGCTTTACATGTAATGCGTGTCTAAAACTAGTTATAATTAGTTGCTTTGTATGTGTGCTGTTGCAATATCTAACATGTATGAAATTCCTTTTTTTTGTTTTTAATAAGATTTTTTCCAGCAGCCACACTAAACTTGAAAACAGAGTATTTAAGTTGATCGTGGGTGGATATATTGCGCAGATGGCATAGCATGTTCGAAGCTTTTTTCGGTCTTATCTAATCCAGAAAATTAGTCTACTTTTTAGAATATTCGACAACCAATGAGACACATAAATATAATAACCTTCCCAAGTAGACTCCATCTGGCGTTCGTCTTTATGTAGAGAAACTCTGTCCCTACAAAATGTTGAATATTTCTCTAATGTTGCGGAGCCCGCAGCCTTCGTGATGTTACTTATTGATTCTTTGCTTTTCGTTCGCACCGGCTACAGGAACGTAAAACAATACCATAATTAATAACGCTGGTTAAATGTTTCATGTATTTATGGGCAACGCACGAACGAGTAACAACGAGTAAACATTGTAGACGGTGCGTTCCTAAATTATACTATTATATACGATAGTATACAGTGAGGTTCACTGTAAACTGGATGAGCCTGACGTTAGGCAATTCGTGTAAACACGTAAATGGCAACGCTGTCGAACGCATAGAGTGGTGAAACGACATATCCACAAAGACGGACAATTTCAGATTGCAGCTTTCACGTCGTTGGGTCAGAATTAACTGACAGAGTGACATATTCGAGGTTAATCGCGATATAACTAATAAGACAACGGGAATGGATATTCATTCGTAAGAAATTAGTGGTAATGAATTAGTAAATCGATTGCAGATGCCTATGTCGGTTTATTTGCAACATTATTTGGTTATAACTATCGGGGTGAAATCTACGAATCTAATTGAAATAAAGGTACATAACCAACCAATTTGGAACGATATTAATTCGTTATTAAGTCTTCAAGAAGTTATGAATTGATTGCCGATGTCAATTTATGTTCATTTACGACATTATTTACAAGCTAGGAGTTCCGCGATGACTGACTGACTCGTGGCATCACTTCGACAACTACGGTCAGGAACACAGTGGCGCAGAGTTGATCCAACGAGCAATCTACGAGCAATCTTTGACGTAGCAGACAGTACTCCGAATTTCTTCAGCGTCACCGCCTAAGAAGTCTGAAAGCACAGCCTTGTGGATACCTTACAGCTAACGCTGTAAACCTTACTTGGCAACAGTCCTGCAGAGATTTTCAGTTTGACTATCAGTTCGGGCATACCTTTCAGCGAGTAATGAATTAATGAAAAGTATTACTTATGGTGTAAATTAATGTAATTGTGGTAGGATGATGGACTGTTTGGTGAAAAATATCCTGCGGATATCTTCATCTTCCCTAAGTCAGTTCAGCAACGTCTCAGAGAAGATTTGTCGACTGCCACTATCTGGTGACTCAAGCTTCTGTGCCGTATCGTACTTGGAGGGTATAACATGTGCGACCTTGACGATCCGTTGTACCGACAATTCCAAAATCCCAATCTCTCGCGCAACTCTTGAGGCTGGTTTGGATTTCTTCGCAAATTAACCTCCCCCCATATTGCACACCGTACTTATTTCAACAAGTCCATGTATAGGCCCTTTTTTCGCATGTAGGACGGAAATTTCAGAAGATTTCATCCTTCATAGAGTTCCCTCTTTTTGGGAGGAAATCGACTCATTACCTAGAGAGGTAATAAAGACAATGCTAGTCATGAGGAATCTTCCATCCACTCTACATGCGAGAAAAAGGGCCTCTACACGCATATGTTGGAAAAAATAATCTTGTATTTTTATTATACATTCGTTTCTTGATCCCCTTCGGGGTTAAAATCTTCCTCATCATAATTCTCGACATTTTCTTACCCTATGCCAATATTGTATTCAAAGACAAAATAAATCATTTTAAATTTATACAAATATTGCGAATGAGCTTATCTTCAGAAACAGGTACCGCTTTATTCTACTCCTCACACGCCACAATTACATTGATTTACACCATAAGCAATACTTTTCATTAATTCATTACTCGCAGAAAGGTATACTGATAGTCAGTCCGAACTGATAGTCAAACTGAAAATCTCTGCAGGACTGTTGCCAAGTAAGGTTTACAGCGTTAGCTGTAAGGTATCCACAAGGCTGTGCTTTCAGACTTCTTAGGCGGTGACGCTGAAGAAATTCGGAGTATTGTCTGCTACGTCAAAGATTGCTCGTAGATTGCTCGTTGGATCAAATCTACGCCACTGTGTTCCTGACCGTAGTTGTCGAAGTGATGCCACGAGTCAGTCAGTCATCGCGGAACTCCTAGCTTGTAAATAATGTCGTAAATGAACATAAAATGACATCAGCAATCAATTCATAACTTCTTGAAGACTTAATAACGAATTAATATCGTTCCAAATTGGTTGGTTATGTACCTTTATTTCAATTAGATTCGTAGATTTCACCCCGATAGTTATAACCAAATAATGTTGCAAATAAACCGACATAGGCATCTGCAATCGATTTACTAATTCATTACTACTAATTTCTTACGAATGAATATCCATTCCCGTTGTCTTATTAGTTATATCGCGATTAACCTCAAATATGTCACTCTGTCAGTTAATTCTGACCCAACGACGTGAAAGCTGCAATCTGAAATTGTCCGTCTTTGTGGATATGTCGTTTCACCACTCTATGCGTTCGACAGCGTTGCCATTTACGTGTTTACACGAATTGCCTAACGTCAGGCTCATCCAGTTTCCAGTGAACCTCACTGTATGCCTCTTATGACGTCAGACTTATGTCTATTCATCATTCATTTTTATTTCCCGACAAATCAATATAGAGAATACGGCCGGGTTACCCGCGTCCTTTTAAAGTGGCCCGAAAGGACACCAAAACTCCAAAAGCGAGAAAAATAAAAAAAAAAATGGATTCCGAGACAGTAAGTGCGGTTATTGTTACATTAAATTTGTTTTATTTATTAATCGTAATGGAGGGATTACAAGTAATGTTGCCGGAAAAATACTTAGCTTTATATAAGTTATATGCTCACGTAGAAACATGTACAATTTATTTTCATAAATAAATTTCACCCACATGATACACTAATTGGAGCACGAATTTCAGTACCAAAAAACTACTTACATGTATGGTGGTAATTATTCAAATGATAAATGTAATATTATAAAACTATATAATAGAATAATAATACGTCGAATACGCGTCTCGAATACCTGAAACCTGAAATGTGCTAGTATTCGAGTCGATCTTCGATGTGCTCTTTTTCATTCTCAATCTGAAACATGCTCTTTTTCACCCGGAATTTGAAACGTGCTCTTATTCGTATTGGGCGTCGATATAATAATAATATATAATTTTATAATAATATAATATTATAAAATGTAATCAGATTCCATCAGCTAGTCGGGCATCACCGGAGCAACGGAGGATAATGTTGGAATTTATGAAGGAAAATCCATCTCTCGTCAAAGGGGATTTTCAAGGCCCACAGGGAGCTCTTGCGAAGCAGCGTTTGTGGCAGGCATTAACCGCCAGGTTGAATGCGCATGGGGCAGGAACATCCAAGTCGGTGGACAGGTGGATGAAGGTGATGCGAAATTTCCTTCCATGATTTCAATTCCCCACAAATAGTTCGTTGAAAGGGTGAACATAAAATTTGGGAGTCAATAATCTATGATTTTCCCACCTTTCATAATCGAGGTGCAAATTTGCAGCATACGTACATTCAATTGTGTCGCTAATCATGGTATGATTTTTATTTTAGTCATGGCAGGACTGGCGCAGTTTTGCCAAAAAAAAGGTGGAATTATAAATCGCTGGGCTGGGGGGACAGGGGGTGGGCCACCCACTAAATTAAAATTGACGGAGATGGACGTAGAGCTGCTGGCGTTGATTGGCCAGGTAGCTTTGAGCGGCCACGTAGGAGTTCTGAACCCTCTAGAAGCGAGAGTAAGTACAAATTACAGCTCTGTGCCACACATGATAAATAATCATCATGTCTTCGAATATTCTTAGGATGCTATAGACAATGCGCACCAGGCCTTGCCATTCACCAGGCAGCAGATAAGTAGCCAGTGTACGCCACTAGTGACTCCCATTGTTCCCAGTTCCGACGAAGAACAATGGGAATCTATTGTGGTTCCAGTGGTGTCACTGGCTGCTCATGCTGGCCCATCAGTGGCTTTTGCAGCCAAGGCCCCTCGAGCTGTGCCAGCGGATGGGGTAACGTCTTGCGCAAAGCCAAATACAGCACCTGGGCCCCCACTTATTTCGTCCGCAGCACCTTCTGGGAGAGCCAAGCGCAAGCGACGGGCTTCTGCCACTGGTCGGTCATTTTTTCAATAATTAAAGCGGCCTGATTTGTAGTCGTGTATGCTTGTGAAACATGATTAATACCCAGACCTTCATTTTAGCAGACAAGGACGAAAATCGTGAGGAGCGCCTGATAAAAGCTGCGGAGCGACAGCTCGTTTCTACGGAGGCTCAGGCTGCAGCCGTGCGGCAGCAAACTATAGCCCTGCACGAGCATACTGCAGTCTTGCAAGATCAGACTTGAGTCATGCTCTAATATTTTACTTATTTATATCGGCGAAGTGCCGATGTAGTCTCTTAATCTCAGGGTGTTTGGAAGTTAATCCTCGGGCCTACTTTTAGTTTATTAGAATTATAGAAGGTGGTTCAATTAATTAGTACATTTATAACAAAATATGGTATTTATTAAGGACGATACGCTATTTGCGTATTCACAAATTGAATGTATTGACTTATTTTCTAAGGTTTCTAAAACTACTATTTAAATATGAGTGAATCTTGCCTATAATCATTATTTAGGACTTCTATATGCTATGAGGGTTGGCTTTACTCGCGGTCAACCGTGACTTATTTTCTAAGGCTATAAAATTAATATTTAAATATGAGTGAATCTTGCCTATAATTATTATTTAGGACTTCTATATGCTATGAGGGTTGGTTTTACTCGCGATCAACCGTGATCTTACTTACGACTAGGACATATATTTATATTGTTTGAAGTTAACAGTTAAATTATATAAGGAAGATTTTGAATAATTGGCCTGTATCGGCTTCATGACGATATCTGTTTCGTAACTTTGAATTGACTTGATTTTATTATCTGAAGTTTTTATTTGAAAGAGAATTTATTTAGAAGTTAATTAAATAAGTGAATT
Source organism: Rhogogaster chlorosoma (assembly GCA_944452935.1). Lineage (NCBI taxonomy): Eukaryota > Metazoa > Arthropoda > Insecta > Hymenoptera > Tenthredinidae > Rhogogaster > Rhogogaster chlorosoma. The sequence continues at coordinate 19,898,237 of OX101802.1, forward strand.
TTTTAAAAGACAAAACATGAATTTACTGATTCTACAGCATCAGCTGTGGTTGTGAGAAATGGGAAGAAGGACAGGTAGTACTGCCGAGACAATACCACCAGCTATCCCGCACTTCTTAAGCGAAGCTGTGTAATTAAAAAAGCAATAGATATACCAAGATGGTCGGACAGGCGGAGAGGTCGAGACAATCCTGCTAGCTTCTCACTTTGTTATATCTAGAGAGATATGATTTTTCTCTGATTAAATCGTATTTTATTCTCCGTCTAGTCAATTTTGGATGTTACTTTGTAAGCGAGAGCGAGTTTTGACAAAATGGCGTTTACTGTGGTCAGTTGCACGGTGGTAGATGGCGTGTGCCCTAGTTGACCGCGTGAGCGTTAGATGGCGCGCGTGCCTTACATAATATATTATCATTAAATACGGGTCGTGGCTTTTGCCACGTTACAGACTGTGGCCTTGCAGGAGCAAGCTGCAGCATTACAAAGGCAGGCAATAGCGGCAGAGACTCTGGCCGATTGTGTGCAAGCTGCTGTGGAAACGTTAGTACACATATCTTCTGGATATATTGCCAGCCGGGTTTTCCCCACCACCTATGAGGTACCCGGTATGGCGCATTTTTTTTAAAGATGTATCGCCCGATAGCTATAATCCTCTACAAATATTCCTGAAAGTCATAGAATTTTTTTATATTTTATTGCTCAAATATTTGTTGAAAGTAATATATTTGATATTGCAAATCTCTTTACCAACCTGTCGAGTCCATCAAATACGGCGTCACGGCGGCAGCAAAATGGTTTATCGCAAAACGCTGTGCTTAGTGTAGGCGGTTGACGATTGTTTGACGAACTGCTCGGGCCTCACGCAGGATGTTCGGCCCTACAGGAAGCGCACACGGCCTGGCCTCCTCATAACGAGGATGTGGTACATCCTCATCTGCCAGGACTCCAACGGGCAGTTCTGGCGGAGGAGGTAAACGGGCCTTAACGCACATGTTGTGCAGCATGGCACACGCGTTTGTAATCCGGCCTGCTTTTTGCGGGGGGTATTCCATCACCTGGTGACTAGGGAAGGCGATTCTCTCGAAAAAAGATCGATCTTTAAATCGATTCGAATCGAAGTATGAAAAATCGATCCATAGAAAAATCGAAGTTTCAAAAATCGATCTCTCGAAAATCGATTTTTTATCGACTTACTTCATAAGATCGTATTTATGACATAATTTGAATGTAATTATAGAAAACATGGCATTAATTACGCCATCTCGCGAGTATGGACGTAATTAAGTGAAAAGCAGTCTTTACATGTGTATAGTATACCATCTATAAAATATAGTCTCGATAGCCCAAACATTGACTCCTCGTCCAACTATACATTCAACTCATTCTAGACAGTTTTATATTTCTTGTCATGAAAATAAAAAAATCGAATCCCGATTTTCAAAGATAAAATATCGATTCACGAGATCGATTCACTACAAAATATCGATTTAAAAAATCGATTTTTTTGCTCGAAATAATCGATTCTTCGATTAATCGATCTCAGATCGCCTTCCCTACTGGTGACGCAGCAGACAGCGGAAGCGTGCCTTCAGCACTCCGATGCAGCGTTCGACTGCACACCGAGCCTTTATGTGGCACTCAGTGTACCTAGCTTCGGGGGTCCCCTCCTCTGCGTGGAGTATCGGCATCTGTAGCCAGGGCTTGTGCGGGTACCCTGAATCGCCTAACAACCAACAGCGCTCGTTGTTGGCCCATAGCTGTCGCATCTTTTCGTGGACTGCAGAGTCCATATTGTGTAAAAATTTCATGTAGAAATTCGCAATATTGAAGAAGTTATGGGTTATTCTGCGAAAGGCGGCAGTTCGTCGAGCGCGCGGTCTGTTGCGTGCGGCTGTCGCGCTGGGGGCTTTTGTTTTAGCGAGCAGATATACAAGAGGTTAGGGGGGATAACTCCGGGGGCCTGGAATTGTTTCGAAGAGTCAGTTTATCGTTTATCCTACAGGAGTGAGCAATATTTTCTATTCTGTGCATCGTTAGTGAAATCGATGAAATGAACCGTGAAGACCAGCGAAGTAAAATCTCAAGAACGGATAGAACGTAGATCAAGATCCGTAGAGACAATCTTTCGGAAAAAAAGACGTCCGTTGAATCGCCATGAACGTGAAAAGGATGACAGTAAAGTGAGTGCTTCTGCCAAAAAAATTCGGAAATCAATCGATTTAGAACCGAGTGTAAAATATGATATCGAATACGTTTTGCTGAATTTTATGACTGTTTTTTCGTTTATCCGTGAACACGTGAAATGTAAAGACTGCGGACAGAAAATTACCATCACGAAAACCTCCACTCGTGGCCTTGGTTTCAAAATAAAAATAGAATGTCCATCCTGTCAGCCCCGAAGTGTATCCTCCTGCCCATATATTTCAAACGCGTACGAAATAAATACGAGATTTATTTTCGTTATGCGGATGATTGGAATTGGTCTGAAAGGTATGCGAAGATTTTGTGGGCTGATGGATTTAGCACAACCGGTTGTACAATGCACGTATGATGTAATTGTGAAGAATATTCTAACTGCGTCAGAATCAGTACGTGAGATGATTTGTATCTCGAGTGTGCAAGAAGAGAAGGAAAGGACCACTCAAGTAACAGGACGGCCCAATGAAGGGTTGACCGTATCTGGCGATGGGACATGGCGGAAACGGGGTTTCAATTCGTTGGTGGGTGTATCAACTGTTATCGGTCATTACACTGGCAAAGTACTTGATATAAACGTCACATGCAAATTTTGCCAGACATGTGCGAATTGGCAAAACAAGAGAAATACTAGTGAGTATGAAATGTGGGTACAGGATCATGTTGACCAATGTAAAGTAAACCATGAGGGTTCTTCGGGGAAAATGGAAGTAGATGCAATGTGCGAAGTATTTGCAAGATCCGAGGAAAAATACGGAGTGAAGTACACAAACTACATAGGCGACGGAGACTCGAAAACTTATAAGAACATAGTCGATAGCGCACCTTACGGAAGTACGAGAATAATAAAAAAAGAGTGCGTAGGACATGTTCAAAAACGCATGGGTACCAGGCTCAGGAACTGTAAAAAGAACATGAAAGGATTGGGAGGAAAGGGGAAATTAACGGGCAAATTGATTGATAAGCTCATGATTTATTATGGCCTCGCCATCAGAAGCAATATAGACCAGTCAGTAAGGACAACCAATTCACAATAAATCCAAAAGTTTTAAAACTTGTAGGCAATATCGGGAAGGGTCTAAAAACGAACTATAAAAATTTGCAACCTTTTTTTAATAACGGAACATTGTCAAAATTGAAAAAAATGAAATTACGGGATATTCTCGTCGAGAAAATTGCAAAAGTTCCGCAAACTGAAAATAGTGTAAAAGGCATTATTTTTCATCACGTGTCAATTTTGCAACCAATCGAAGGCTACGGAACATTTATTTTATTAATAATGAAGGTTTTATATTTATGAAAAACGAAAAAATAAAATCCAAAAGTTCTGCAAACTTCACAGATCAATCGCAATAATGAAACAAACAGGTGCATCGATTTGCAACCATTTGCGTTGACCGGAACATATTCATCCGTAATTTTCGCCATCAGCGGTCAGTTTATCGAGCAGGATGGTCTCGTGAAAATTACAAAAGTTTTCAATTTTGGTTGCAAATACTCAGAACGTCAATTGTGATGTTTTTACAGATTTGCAACCTCGTGTGAGACCCGGAACCTTTTGCAATTAACGGAAATTAATTTTTTTGATTTTTCCACCCTCAAAAATATTTTAAAAGTTTTGCAAATCCAGTGGCTTGATGTCATTGGTAACAAATTACGGTTCCTCCATTTGCAACCTCCACCAACATACCATACCGAGACTTCCGGTCTGGACACTGAACGCAGCAGTAGGAGTGAATTTACAGAAAGTAGAAAGCAAAGAATACGGTAAACCAGGGATCGGAAAGATAAGAGGAAACAGGAAAAAGGCGGAAAGGAAGGAGTGAAGCGTGGAGGAGAACAAAAATAAGGGAAGAAAAGATAAAAGTAGGTGGAAGAAAGGAAAAGACAGTACTAACCTAAAATATAATAAGACAGGGAATCAGGGCGCAGGCGCGAATGGAAGAAGTAATACTACGGGAGTTAAAGGAGAGCAGGGCGGCACACGAGGAAGAGGAAGGGGAAGCGGTAGAGGTGTGGGGAACGCCTAGAGGTTCTCAAGAGCTGATAAAGAAGGGGAGACCGTCGAAAGCAGAATCGTGGGTGAGGGAGAAATCTGCATCGGTTCGGATCACTAGAAGGATTTCTAAGGAAAAGAAAGGTAACGGAGGTGGAAATTGAGGAGGAAGAGAGAGGCTTCAAGAGAAGCTCAAAGACGCAAAGGTCTCCTACCGGGAAAAAAGAGGATAAGGGAGAGGAAGAGGCATTAAGAGAAAGGGAAGAGAAGGAAAAAAGGGAAAAGGAAGGAATAAACAAAGAGAGGAGCAAAGAAATGGGTAGGGGGGAGAAACAGACTGGGCGAGAATAATGGTAGAGAGGATGACAGAAGGAAACAGAACGGTGTTAGAAGAAATAAAGAAAATCAGAGAGGAAATAGAGCTGGGGAGGAGAGAAATGAAAGACGAGATGAGAGAGATAAGGAAAGAATTAGGGGAGGTGGAAAGAATAGGAAGAGAAGAAAGAAGAAGGCTAGAAGACAGAATAAAGGAGTTAGAAAGGGTAAAGGCTAGAGAAATAGAAGAAGAGGAGGGAAAGAAGGAAAGAAAGAGAAGGGAAGCAGAGGAAAGGGTAAGAAGGCTAGTCAGAGAGACAGAAGAGAAACGGAAGGAGGAGGAAAGGATACAGGAAATCAGAGTAAGAGAGTTGGAAGAAGAATGGGAGAGGAGAGAAAAACAGGAAAGAAGGTGCAATATAATAATGAGAGGGGAGGACATGAACACGGAAGCAGAGGCTGAACAGGCGGCCAGAGAGATACTAGAATGGCTAACAAGGGGAAAGGTCGAAATGAGGGAAGCAGTATACATCGGGGGATACAGGAATACGATAATAGTAAAACTAGAAAACTGGGAGGAAAAAAGGAAAATCATGAGGGAAAAAGGGAAGCTAAGAGGGAAGAAGATATACATCGATGACGACCTGACGAAAAGGGAGAGGGAAGTACAAAGGGAAATTCTGGACAGAGCGAAGCAGGAAAGAGGGAAAGGAAGCCGGACAAAAGTAGGATACAGGAAGCTATGGATAGAAGATGTCCTATGGGAGTGGAGTGAAACCAGAGGGGAACTAGTAGAGGTAGAAGGAAGAAGAGGAGAGAGATATAGGGGGGAGGGGAACGGAAGAGGAGGAGGAGGACGGGGAAGAGGAAGGAGGGAGAGGAAGGGAATAAGGGGGGCGAAGAAGAAAAAGGGGCTAAGCTACTGTTTTGGAACATAGCAGGGCTGAAAGGGAAGGATGAAGAATTTTGGGAGTACCTAGAGGGATTCGACGCGATAGGACTAATGGAAACATGGGTGGAAGAGAAGGAGTGGGAAAACTGGGAGAAGAGAATGCCAAAGGGGTGGAAATGGGAATGCCAAGGGGCGGTAAGAGTAGAAAAGAAAGGAAGGGCAAGAGGTGGGGTGATAACAGGAATAAGGAAAGAAAGGGCGGTAGGAGAGGAGAAGAATAAAGAGGAAGAAGGGATAGTGGAAAGGAGAATGAAAATCAGAGGGGAGACATGGAGAATCATAACAGTATATAATAGAGGGGGGGAAGGAGAAAAGTTGAAAAAGCTGGAGGAAGTGATAGGAGAAGAGGTAAAAGAAGGAAAAATGATAATTGGAGGGGACTTTAATGCAAGGATAGGAGAGAAAGGTAAAAGGGAAGAAGAGAGTAGAAAAAGGGAAGGGAAAAGGAACACGAAGGATAAGAAATTTAACAGAGAGGGAGAGGCTCTGTGGGAGGCGATAAAGAGAAGAGGATGGACAGTCTTGAACGGAAATAAGGAGGGTGACGAAGAAGGAGAAACGACTTATAACAGAAATGGAGTGGAGACGACAATAGATTACGGGATAGTGAATGAGGAGACATGGGAATGCATAGACAGGTTAGAAATAGTAAGGAGAGTGGAGTCGGACCATAACCCGGTTACGCTAAGAACGAGGGGGAAAGAGGGGGAAGGGGCTAGGGAGGAGGTAGAGGTAGGGGAAGTACAGGTATGGGGGGAGAGGGAGAGAGAGGAGTTCAGGAAAAAGACGGAGGATATTGTATGGAAGGAAGAGGGAATAGAGAAAGGGTGGAAAGAGTTAGCAGAAAAAGTAAAGGAAAGTACAAAGATGAGGAAGAGGAAGGGACGAAGGACAGGACAGAACGAGTGGTGGGACGCAGAATGCAGAAAAATGAAGAAGACACTGCAGAAATCATGGAGAGACATAGGAAAAGGAGCAGGAAAAGGAGGCAACGAGAGGATGAGATACGTAGAAGAAAGGAGAAAATACAAGGAGAAATGTAGAGAGAAAGAAAAAGAGTGGAGGGAAAAAGAGAACAAGAGGATAGAAGAGATAAGAGAAGAGGGGGAAATGTGGAAGTATATAAATATGGAAAGGAAGAGAAGGGTGGGAATATGCGAGAAGATAAAAATGGAACAGTGGACAGAGCACTTTAGGGAACTACTAGGAGGGATAGATACGAGACCAGAAGGGATAGGAAAAAAGGAGAAGAATACTAGAAAGGGAGAAAGCACTAGAAGGGAGAAAGAAGAGGAAGAGGAGGAAGAGAGGAGGATCAAAGAAGAGGTCAGGAAGAGGGTGGGAAAACTAAAAATGGGAAAAGCAGAGGGGGGGGGGGGGACGGGATAAAGAATGAAGCTTGATGAGCAGGGGGAAAGGGGGTGATAAATAGGCTAGGGGAAATAATATGGAAAACGTGGAAAGGAGAGGGGTATGTCGATGAATGGAGAGAGGGGATAGTAGTGCCAGTGCATAAGAAAGGTAAAACAGATGACGTGAAAAATTACAGAGGAGTGACACTAACACAGTCGGCATATAAGGTGTACGCGGCGATAGTCAATGATAGGATTACTAAGGAACTAGAGGAAAAAGGGGGACTAGACGAAACACAGGCACGGTTCAGGGAGGGCAGAGGGGGGATGGATAACATTTATATACTAAAACATATAATAGGCAGAAGGATAGAGGAGAAGAAAGGAAAAGTATATTTGGTATTCGTAGACATGAAGGCAGCCTTCGACAGGTTAGACAGGGAAGTATTATGGAAAGCAATGGAGAAAAGAGGGATAAGCGAGGGAATGATAGAGAGAGTTAAGGAGATATACAAGGAAACAAGATGTAGGATAAGAGTAGGGAAAGAGAGGTCAAGGGAGTTCTGGGTAGAAAAAGGGGTAAGGCAAGGTTGCCCGCTGAGCCCCACACTCTTTAATGTATATGTCGCAGATTTGGAGGAGACGATGAAGAAGGGACAGGATGGTGGGGTGTTGATTGGAAAAGAAAGGATATGGACACTAAGCTACGCGGACGACGTGGTATTGATGGCGGAGGATGAAAAGGGGATAAAGCAGATGATAGAGAGGGCGGATAAATACTTCAAGAAGAGGAAGCTGGAAGTAAGCAAAGAGAAAACGAAGATAATGGTATGTGGGAAAGCAGGAGGAAGAAGGAAAAGGAACAATTGGAAATGGGGGGAGGAAAAGTTAGAAGAAGTAGACGAAATAAAGTATTTAGGGTACGTAATAAGTAGAACTAATAGCGAAAAACAGCACATAAGAGACAAAATGGGGAAGGCTAGAAGGGTAATGGGAACTCTGTGGAGTATAGGGGAAAGGAAGCTAAAAGGAGATATAAGGTGGAGAATAAAAGCGTTTGAGGCGGTAGTGAAAGGGATAATACTATATGGGGCAGAGATATGGGGGTGGGAGGAAAAAGAAGAACTGGAGAAATTGCAGGAAAGGTATCTAAAATGGACCTTGGGGGTGGATATAACGACACCAGGGTATATTGTAAGAGAGGAGCTAAAAAGGGACAAGATTAGAATAGACGCAGGAAAAAGGCCAATGAGATACGAAGAAAAAGTGAGGCTAGAGACAAGGAGGAAATGGGTAAATGAGTGCTGGAAGGAGAGAAGAAAGAGAGAGCAAAAAGGAATAGGAGACAGATGGAGTGAAGAAAGGAAGAAATACTTCTGGAGATGTGGACTAGGAGTTGAAGAGGTGGAACGAAAGAGAGAGGAAGACGGTTCAGTAGTGAATAGAGTAATAGAAAGAGACAGGGAAGTGCAGGAGCAAGAGAGAATGGACAAAATATGGAAATCAAGGAGTGTACTAAGGTATAAAGAGTTAAGGGAGATAGGAATTCCGAAATATCTAAAAGGAAAGAAGAGGAACAAGAGGGAAGAAGGAAAGATTATGGCAAGGCTGAGATGCGGGAACGAGGAAAGGGGTAGGAAATTCTGGTTAAAAGAGGAGAAAAGAATGTGCAGGATGTGCAGGGAGGAACTGGAGACAATAGAGCACCTGACAGGAAGCTGTAGATGCATGGAAGGGATAGAAGGGAAGATAGAGGAGATCTTCGGAGAGGAGAAGAAAGGGATAAAATGGGGGGTAGAGCTAAAGAAGAGGAGAGAGAAGATAGAAGAGGAGGAGAGAGAACAATGGGAGAATTAAACCGAAGCGGAAAGTGAGATACAGCGGAAGGATAAGGAGGGAAGGTGATAGAGTAGGACAGGAGTAGGGTGTGAGATAGCAGGTGGTAGAGACACCTAGCAGGGGAGGTAGGAAGCAAGTGGAGAGGTCGGTAAGGAAGGTATAGACATAAAAGAGGTGGGGAGTAGAAAACAGTGGGAGTCAAAAGCAGAGAGGGGAGCACATGGAACCGGCAGCAGGACTGAAGAGATAGTAGGCCAGCAAAGAGCAAGGCGTGTAGAAGTGAAGAAGCAAAGTAAGAGAAAGGAAAATGGCAAGCGGAAAAGGAGAGATTGTGGAAGAGCTGAGAGAGATGAAAGAGGAGATGAAGGGGATGGTAAAGGAGATGAGAGGAATCCTGGAGGAAATAAAAAGGGAAAGAAGAGAAGAGAGGGGCAAGATAGGAGCGACAGGAAAAGAAGAGGAGAAGAATGCTATGAGAGAAGAGGAAAAAGTGGAGACGGAAGGAAGAAGGGAAGAGCTGACAGAAATGGAACTGAAAGAAGTGAAAAAGAAGAATGTGGTGATAAAGGGGATAAAGGACAGAGAAAACTGGGAAGAAGAGGTGAGAAGAATAGTAAAAGAAGCAGGAGGGGAAGAAGTGAAGGTGGAGAAGATATGGGAGTGCGGAAAGACAGAGGAGGACAAGGAGAGGGGAGTAGTAGTGGTAAAGATGGGGAGCAAGGAAGATAAAGAAAAGGTGATGAAAGGGAAAGACAAGGTGGAAGAAAAAGAAGGAATTAAAATATGGGAAGACCAGACAAGGAGGGAGAGAGAGCTGAGATGGAGGATCAAAGCGAAGGAGGCGGAGGAGAGGAGGAAGGGAGCTAGAACAGAGAGGGTAGGAGAGAAGCTGAGAATAAACGGGATATGCTGGATATGGCAGGAAGAAGAGAGAGAATGGAGGAGAGAGGACTGGGAAGAGCAGAGGAAGAAGGAAGAGGAAAGAAGGGAGAGAAAGAGAGAGAGAGAGGTTTGGGAAAAGAAGCTGATTGAAGCGCTAGGGGGGCTAAATAAGCTGAATAAACAGCAGAAGGAGGAGGAAAGACAGAGGGAAGGAGGGGGGAAATAGAAAGAGGAAACTAAGGGGGGGCAGGGGCAACAGCAGGCATAAGTTAAGTGGGAGTGGCAAAGACTGTAAACAGAAACAGAGCTGGGAAGAAGCTAGGGACAGGATAGGGGAGAGGGGGGAAAAATTCAGGCAAGAAGCAGGGACATAACAATAAAATAGATATAGGTTAGATTAAGTTGAAAGTAAATGTATTCAGAACATAGTACCAGTAGGTTAAGTAAGTTTGTAAACACAGCTGTAACGCCGAAGAGGCAAACAGAAAGTAAATAAATTATCATTATTATTATTATTATTAATAATAAATAAATGATTACCGTTATATAACTAGTAAACATACCTCAATGTATATATTTTCCAACAAAAAAAACCCGGATCCAATCGAAACATTAGTTTCTGAGATAAAAATTCTCGAAGTTCAGCTATTTTTCTTGCCGTTTATTCAGGTACCTCCCCTTAAGGGGCACACCTAGTGTGACGGCCTCAAAAATAGGTGATTTTTGGGAATTTTTATTAGAAAAACTACTGTATTAATTGTTTCAAAATTTTAAGAGTATATTTATACATGTCTCAAGAATATACAGCGAAATTTTTGAAAAAAAAAATAGAATATTTTTTAAGTTATACACGATCTCCGACGGCGCGAAAAAAAAAAGGTCCTCCACTGCTGCAGTGATTCCGGCCTTCTCCGTGGATAAAATAAAAAAAAAAAAATTCCCGTTAAACTAGAAGATATTGTCCGTACAATGACCTACGATAAAAAAAAAAAATCAAAAATTGACAAAATGGCGGCGTTTTTAAAAAAAAAGTCGAATTTTACCCGAAATTTTGGTCGTTTTTGGCCTGCCCAGATTCGATTTGTAATCAGATTGAAAAATCGGTAGGTCATTGTATGGAGAACTATATAAAGAACATGTAGAAAAAATTCGGTAGTGATCGGATCATTTGTCTTTGAGTGATCACTGCAGCAAATTCGGAAAATGCTGTTCCGGGAAAAACGCGTTTAAAGATAAAATGATCATTTTCACTGTTATAAATAGCCTAGCGTGACAAATATATTCGGGGCCCATGCGTACGATAATTTAGATTCGGCGTTGAGTTGCCAACCCCACTACCCCCACCCGGCTTTCAGGCCGTTCGAAGCTGCGTAACTGCCGGGTGTTCTCTCGTGGAACGCAGTATAGCTGCCGAGCGGCTAATCTTTGAATGGCTATAACTCAAAAACTATTTGAGATATCGATTCGAAATTTTAATATGTTATTCTTAAAGGTTATCTGAAATATGAAAAAAAAATCAAAATCGATTTTTTTGAAATTTCACACTAGGTGTGCCCCTTAAGAACCCATGGAAAAATTGTAGAATAATGGAAATAAATGAACAAAATGCTCAATTATGAATCGAATAAATATTTTTACTTACCAAGCCAATGCTGAAATTATCGAAAAGTATCATATCGCGAATATACGTTTTCTTAGTCTTCAAATCATCTCTGACTGCAGATCGAGTCACGTGGTACCAACCAGGTGTACCAACGTAACAGCGGTGGGAGAAGAAGAAGCAGAAAACTCGCGCGTGGCGATATCTTGCGGCCGTTCTGGGAAATAATATATGGGACATTCCACGCCAAATCGACCTGGTCGTGATCCTCGACCTCTCAGATCTGGTCCGCGATTTTTTGTAAAATTCTTCTGACCTTGAGTAGCAATCACAATTTTTTTCAGATTTTTCAAAATAAATTTGAGCGCGTCATGAATTTTTGAAGTTTTTTTTCCCAACACCCCGATGGCCGTGATCGAAAATCTGAGAAAATTCTCGAAAATTTTGTTTGAGAAATGAAACTTTTTTAACTAAAATTCATAATGTCCGAGTTCTTGCTTCTTGATTTTCTAGCGTTTTTTTTTTTTTTTTCTTGAATCTCAACGTGAAATTATGATTAATTGAGAACGATCACTGTTCGTGGTCGGTCATGAATCAACTATACTTGACTACGTCAAAAAAAAAATATCGGAACAACTTCCGGATTCATAGTAATATTCTCAAAAAAACCTAAAAAAAAAAAAACAGGCCGAAGCAAAAGCCCAGACATTGTGAATTTTAGTTGAAAAATTCTCATTTTTGACACAAAATTTTCGAGAATTTTTTTATATTTTTTGATCACGGCCATCGGGGTGTTAAAGAAAAAACTTCAAAAATTCATGACGCGCTCAAATTAATTCTGAAAAATCCGAAAAAAATTGTCATTGCTACTCAAGGTCAGAAGAATTTTATAAAAAATCGCGGGCCAGATCTGAGAGGTCGAGGGTCACGACCAGGTCGATTTGGCGTGAAATGCCCAATATATAATAAATACTAATGGCCATTCCCAGCCGTTTTACAATCGCTAATTACCGCAAATTTGTAGAATACAACTGGGGCCTACATCGTTGTCGAAAACAAAAATGTTTTGGAATGGTCGTGTTCGGAATTTCTCACAGAATCGGGCTCAGGCAGTCGATTTTGCATTTTCGATGCATAGGCTTTGGTATAAGTCGAAATAAGCGGCACGCCCACACTTTACGACAGGAAAAAAAAAAAAAAAAAAACAACAATTTTATTTAATTTCAGGTTCGCTCGATCCCATTCCTCCTCAAACGTCGGCTGCCGAAAGGACAATCCGATTGATATTCTTGTTTCGGAGATATTTGAGTAATTAGATGGGTCGGTCAAAATCGACTGGACCCCCCTCTTAATATTCACAACACGTCTAGACAAGTCAAACTATTGGGCACAACTGACAAGGGAACCCCGCCAAGTGTCCCCCTCCGATTTCAACGAAACTTTGGAAGATTGTAGAGGGGGTGAAAATATTTGACACGTATTTTTTTTATATCAGCGGAACTCCACACTAAGGAGGTGTAATCACCCCCTGAAAATCACCGATTTCGCTATTCGATAACTCCCGAATAACGAACGGCCGAGGATTTCTGGCTGACACGGTGTTACCGAGGGTTTTCGGAGTCGCTGAATACTAATCTGGCATCAGATTTTCAAAATCCAAAATGGCGGATCCAATATGGCTAACGTCGAAACGAAAAATGTTACCAATTTTCCCGAAATTCTGTTTCCGAGGGTTCTCGGGGTCGCTGATTTCAAATCTATAGTCGAAATTGAAAAATTCAAAATGACTGACCTAAAATGGCAGACCAATTTCTTCCAAAATGGTGTGGATTGCTTCGGATTCGGTATGCCCGGGGTTTTCGGGGTCGCTGAATCTAGTGGAGGATTTGATCCTCGAGTGCAAAAGACTATGTTCAAACCACAGAATCTATATCTTATGGCGTCGAAATCTGGGAAATTAACAACCGAACATTTTAAACGTTGGTTTTAAAACGTATACGTTCCACACATCGGTCCGAAATCAGTTATATTATTGGATTCGTGGAGTGGTCAATGTCCGGGCGTATTTGAAACGATGAATTTCAATGGACAAGACGTTGAACTTCTAACCATATGCCCAGGGACAACTGGAACGATACAGCTTCTGGACGTGTACGGATTTCGCATATGGAGGAATTATATCGAATGTTTCTCTGATATCGTGATACTATATGATTACGACGTGAATCTTCATTTGAGAGACAATATCGTCAAGTTACAAAGTCTTGAGCACAATCAATTTTCGTCTCCTAGATTCACAGATCCTTTTAAATATTCATGGTGTACCAGTGGATACATAGACGCAAGACCACCGAAATTCGAAAGTCCGGTTCAATATTGTTTTACCGAAAGTTCTCCGACGTGTGACATATGCGGCGACGTTGCTATCATCAAGTGTGCGTGGTGTAAGAAGTCGCTATGTTTGAAATACTTTTTTCATGAATATCACCATTGTCACAACTATCATCCGTGACGAGATACGCATGATGTAAGCTATATTGTAAGGTTCAATCTGAAGATTTATATTCATATACATAAGACCTTTGTATTGTAACTTGTGGGGATATGCTTCACTAGCTGAAAGCTAGTGAAGTTATCCAAGTTCGCGTGAGTATCTTTGTCACGGGTAATGATTTGGAGCTCCTCCTGGGAAAAGTTGAAAAAAACCTTTTGTTGACCCTAATACAGACTCGGATAGATTTTACTCTACCAGAGCTGCCTCCCTACAGACTTGGGATATGTTAGACTCACAGACTAGGATAGCAATTATAGCTCTATCGGAGCTGCCTTGAGTCTAACTCACCGAAGCTGCCTATTACAGACTTGGGTCGTAGTACTCAGACTAGGGTGCCAATTATAGCTACACCGTAGCTGCCTGTACTACGCCGAAGCTGCCTTCTAGCTAAAAAGTGATTTTAATTTCTGAAAAGTTTGAAAAAGTGAGGTTAAGTTGCACAAAAATCGGTTAATAAAGATCAGATTCTTTAATCGTGGTTCTAGTAGTCGTTTGACTGAACTTTCAAATTTATTTGACATTATATTTTTTTAAATCGAGTGAGAACTTGAATTAAACAAAATCATAATTATTTACAATAATCAAAACAAAAAAAATAAATCATAATATTTTACTTCCTTTTCTTTGAAGCCAAACCTAACCTAATTTTATCTTAACCATTAACCTATTTCGCCGCGCGTGTCGTCTTATTCTTTTTGTGTTTGTTGTTTGTGTCTTGTTAAGATATTTTTGTTAGGATATCAACAAAATAGATCACTTATTCTTTATTATGTTATTCTTTATTATATTTCTTCTTTACATACTGTGACACAACTGAACTCTGCTGATCGACTGACTGACTGACTCTCTCCTCCTGCTTTATATATTATCCTTTCATCCAGAACTTTCTTATACCTAGACTGTTCTAGACTGTTCCAGATTCTACTTTTCCGACTGTTCTGGACTGTAAGAGAACTTTCGTATTGCTCTCCTCAACATGTTTGAATTTATTTCTTTTGTAAATTTCATAAGAAATTGCCGCTTTGGCTAATTCTATAAAACTTTGTTTTGTTTAAATTTCTATTTCTTTCCTTTTATTGAACAATGGAATGCCGCTTTGGCCAAGACTTGTTACTTTTTATACGATTTCAATTTAATGCCGCTTTTGGCGTTTGCTAAATTGTTATATTTTTTGAATCTATGAATTTTGTAATATTTGTGCCATGTGGCTGAAATGAGAGAGTGAAGCTAAAGAATTTACTGCGAGTCGGCTGGCCGCTTTGGCACGATTCCGCTGGTCATCACGGTCTCACCTGCTTTTATATACCCGTCGCGCGGACCAAGATGTCGCGTGTTCGCGAGTGGGGGGTTCTTGTGACGTATGTACAGGCCTGCACATTAATGGTGTACCCAAAAAAATCACCGTCATGTAACATGAACTAAAATCCCACTAGCGTCGCCATGCGCCCACAGACGATATTTAGCAGACGTCATGCGCCATCTGCTAGGGATGCAAGGAATAAACGAATTGTTATCATTGTTGCACCGAGAAAAAAAATCGTTTGGATTAAACGAAATTCAGTTGGATGAAACGAAAACGGCGATCGCGGGCCGCGAAGTGAAATTTTGATCGAATGAACAAAATTATCGAGTCGAATCAAGACTCAGAAAATAGCAACGACAACTACACAGAGCAGTTGATTCAAATAGCAAAATATTATTGAACATTAATTTTCAATTGTCGGAACAGCCACATTTGGTAGATTCAAATTTATACACTGTTCGAAAAAATGAGTTAATTTTAACATTTTTCGTAATATATTTACAGAAAAAAAAAAAGAACAATAAAACTCACGTAGGTGTGAGTATTCGTTTTCACATGTAGATGGACAAGCATAATCATTTCGCTCAGAAAAACGCCATTCGATTTTTTCGACCTGACCGGGATTTGAACCTACCATCGCTCGCATATCGTATCACTAGTCGCACGCTCTACCTACTACGCCAAACTACCCTATGGCAATTAAACCAGCTTCTTCTTATTTGTTGGAACTTCGGAACGTATGATCGGTTGTACGAACTACACGAAATTAAGATATTTCATTCATAGAAATTAATTGATATTTTTACTATCTCAAAATTAGCAGCTAAATTGAGCGTCCGAAACATTTTCGTAAATTAACATGAATACGAAATGTAAAATCAACTTTTGAAAGATGTGACTTTTGACATAAAAATTTAACATTAACACAAATTATTTCGAACAGTGTATATGGGCATATCAGATCATATCAGACCAGATATAGATATATTAAAAATTTTGATATGGCCTTATCGGGTCATATCAGGTCTAATCAGAATATTTTTTCACGGGTAATTATATTGTTGGGAAAACTACATATCATGGTGATGGAACGAATTCACTCGCATTTCAAGTCAACATCACAATTTTGTATTATCAAGCTGCTCGCACGGTTCAACTAACAGAATATTTATTTAATGCCATACGTTTACCGAAGAAATGGATATTGTAAATTGTAGTTCGTATTTAGTACATGTTACTATTTATTAGTTCATAAAATAACTAATATAGTTGATTTTACTGAGTCTTTCAACAAAATTAATTGTTTCAGGGAAAAAAATGTAAATTCTTGTTCCAATGAATATTTATTTGACTCAAGCGTCAAATGTTTGAAGCAACAATTTCCACTCTGACTAAATATATTTGGTTAATCCAAACGATTTTTTTTCTCGGTGTGTGTTGTGTGTTGGGCACGCATACGCTCGTTCAGCAAAGAAGCGTCTGCTTGTCGTCTGCTCCGTGGTGCGAGTTGGAACCACGATACACGATGCGAAAATCTAACCGCAGCTATGTTCATGTATACACCATTAATGTGCAGGCCTGTACGTGTGACGTAGTAACGCACACGTTACAGTATACCGTGAGTATTCGTGTATGCGGGTCGGTTGGATCTGCCCGATCCGGAATTTGGCGTTTCGGCACTGCCTTTCCGCCGTTCCTTGTTCACGCTGGTTGCCTTCTGCTTTGACAGGTAGGCGAAGCGCGCGGAGTACGATTTTATGGTTAGATTGCGGTTAGGATTTTCAGTATAAAATAGTACATTACGTTACGACTACGGAAACGCTTTTGGAATAATGAATTGGCCTCCTAGATCACTGGACCTCAATCCATTAGATCATTTCGTTTGGGGTCATGTTAAGGCTAATGTTTACCGTCATCCCGTCGACGACGTTGATACTCTACGAGAAAAAGTCACTGATTGCCTGGGTGAAATCACGGCGGAGATGATTGAGAACTGTGCCACAAATTTTGTTAAGCGTCTTCGGCGTTGCATTCAAAATAATGGAGGGCATATTGAACAATTCCTGTAGATATGTTCCCTCACAAAAGTTTTGCGTGTTAATAAATTTGTTCGAACATAATAACCCAATCGTTATGATGTAATTTAGGTGAAGTTAATAATTGATCGAATAATTACGTTATTGGCCTAAAACAGAAAGCAGTAAGTAAGTTTTAATTGATTTGACCTTCTTTACGTCAGCATAATCCTATTTTTGTCTCTGAATGGAATTTTACAGTTTATCTTGAAGTCATCCTCGTACTCCACCTGATGAAACTCGTTATCATTATCCTGATAAACAACCTGAAAGTTCACCTCGTACTCCACCTGATGAAAGTCCTTATCATTATCCTGACGAGCAGCCTGGAGTTTGTCCTTTTCATTTTTCTATTAAAAGTCCTTATCATTATCCTGATGAGCAGCCTGGAGTTTGTCCTTTTTATTTTTCTATCAAAACTCCTTATCATTATCCTGATAAACAGCCTGGAGGTTGTCCTCGTACTCCACCTGATGATACTCCCTATTATTATCCTGATAAACAGCCTGAAAGTTGTCCTCGTACTCCACCTGATGAAAGTCCTTATCATTATCCTGATGAGCAGCCTGGAGTTTGTCCTTTTCATTTTTCTATT
Source organism: Rhogogaster chlorosoma (assembly GCA_944452935.1). Classification (NCBI taxonomy): domain Eukaryota; kingdom Metazoa; phylum Arthropoda; class Insecta; order Hymenoptera; family Tenthredinidae; genus Rhogogaster; species Rhogogaster chlorosoma. The sequence continues at coordinate 19,915,895 of OX101802.1, forward strand.
AAAAGTCCTTATCATTATCCTGATGAGCAGCCTGGAGTTTGTCCTTTTTATTTTTCTATCAAAACTCCTTATCATTATCCTGATAAACAGCCTGGAGGTTGTCCTCGTACTCCACCTGATGATACTCCTTATTATTATCCTGATAAACAGCCTGAAAGTTGTCCTCGTACTCCACCTGATGAAACTCCTTATCATTATCCTGATGAGCAGCCTGGAGTTCGTCCTTTTTATTTTTCTCTTAAAGGTCCTTATTATTATCCTGGTAAACAGCTTGGAGTTTGTTCTCGTTCTCCACTTGATAAAAGTCGTTAATATTATCGTGACAAACAATATAGAATTCGTCTGCTCGGTTGTAAACATGAAATACATTCCTTTCTCCATTTTACATTCATTTAATAACTTCCTAGAATTTTAAAATCATTTTTACAACTAAAAATTTAATTCCATTTCGAAGGTTACATTTGTTTGAGTTCTTTAAAATTGGAATTATTCAAAAAAGTAAACAAACAAAAGTAAAACCTGAAGTTGGAAACCGCGACGCAGCAAAATCTATTATTCATTCTTTTGTATTTTTTTTAAATGCTAAATCTCGCATCTGATTGGTTAACTTAAATTTTTAATAACTCAAAAACTATTTACAATTTTCAATCACGACTAAGGAGTTTTTTGCTCAGAATTGTCTCCTCTATCAGAATATTTTGGCTGTAAAAGAAATTTTGGATCACGCTGTATGTATATTTATATACCGTGAGTATTCGTGTATGCAGCGCCGGACTTAGAAATTTGCCGCCCCTAGGCCACTCTCCTGCACCGCTCCGACAGCAGGAAAGTCGCTCGTTATCATAGTAAATTTTAAATAATACATTTTACGTCTATTTCTTTTTTTTTTTGCCAATCATGAACTTTCCCATGAGCTATCACCTACTTCTCGAATATTTAATATTAATAATAAATTTTAAAAAAATCGAATGCCGCCTTACCGAAGTGCGCCGCCCCTGGGCCATGGCCTAGGTTGGCCTAGGCCAAAGTCCGGCGCTGGATACACTAGGGACTCTTTTTAATAATATAGAGAGAATTTTTCAACGTTAGGACTATTTTATTTGTACCAAAAAAAGAATTTCATCATATAACTCGCATATGATTTTGATTTATGAAAAAATAAATAAATTCGTAGACCCAATTTTTGCCGCCCCTAGATAATGCCGCTCTAGGCCCGGGCCTCTCGGGCCTATAGGTAAATCCGGCGCTGCGTGTATGCGGGTCAGTTGGATCCGCCCGATCCAAAATTTGGCGTTTCGGCACTGCCGTTCCGCCGTTCCTTGTTCACGCTAGTTGCCTTCTGCTTTGACAGGTAGGCAAAGCGCGCCGAGTACGATTTTATGGTTAGATTGCGGTTAGGATTTTCAGTATGAAATAGTACATTACGTTACGACTACGGAAAGGCATTTTTGGCGAAACGAAAGGTTTACGGCACGAGCCGAAGGCGGGTGCTGTAAGGGGGTTCGTCAAAACGCCTTTACGTACGAGGAACAGTCTAATTTTTTCATCATTTCAGCCAGAAAATCGCGAAAAAATAATAGTTTTAAAACGATTCAATGCAATTCAGAAGAAACTGAAGTAGCTGAGTCACGAGAATAATTATTAGTGGCCTGACGTGCCGCCGGAAAAGGGTTCTCTAACTTTCCCCAATCCATCCCAGCGAATATTGCCCCCAAGTCACCAGAAAATTCTTTTACAATCGACGCGAGACAATTATTTCCAGTCATGGTGGATGAATGACGCCTTCTTCTTCAATTTCTTTGACTTCGATCTTTCATCAATCTTTTGTTATTTCTCGAACAGATTTCGATTATTTGATACATTTTATCGAAGCGACAACGCCCGAATCCCACGACGTCGCGGAATTCCTTTCAATCAATTTCTCGCGCGTCTTTGTTTTGATGTAGGTACGGATGCTCTCTCCCACGGCGCTTATCACTTTTTCTTCTTGCATTTATTAAATGAAGAGACTCGAGCGTTCCACTATACCCTAACCATAACTTTTCTCCAATGAATTTTAAGTCTTTTTCAGAATCCTTCAGAAAAGGAATAGAATAATCTTTTTAGAACGCTTCCCAAGACCTGGATCCCAATCCTTCCTGCTGTTTCATTCTTCCGGATCCAAGATAAGATCGTTCCAATTTTCACCTTCTATTTACTTTTCAATTTAAATTTTTATGATTCAAGGGGGCTCCAGCGACTACGGCCGAAGTCAAATACCGTCGAAAAATAAATTTGTATTCTAAAGCTTATATTCATCTTGAAAAATCTTATAATTATTTTCGAAGCAACGATACTACAAAATACTCCGATCTAAAATTGCATTTTACTTATTATACTTGAATAAATAGTCACCAATTTGCCCTTTTTTCAAGGAGCCAATGAGCTTGATTGACTCACTTCAAAGCCGCATATGTGTACTTAACCTATACGTGTGAGTGTCACGTGAACGCGCGCGGTTTTTGAAATGGACGAAAACGATTCCAACGAGAATATCTGTGGGACCTCGCAAAGGGCAATTTAAAAAGAAGGCAGTGAAAAGAAACAAAAGCACAGATAAAAATGATGATTGCAAGAGGCTATGTCCAGCATGTATATTTATATACAATAAACGTTTGACGTTACATGATATCGACGCCTCTTACGAAGAGTGACACGTTTGAAATGTCTCACGAAAACTGACACATTTCGACTAACCACGAAAACAGCCTCATTTCAGAAGTTCGGACGAAAACTGTCGCGTTTGGATTTTCACCACGAAAACAAGCACATCTCAATTCTCTCGCCGAAAACTGATTCGTTAAAATGTTCGCCACGAAAAAAAGCATGTTTCAGCGAAACTAATTAATAGTTCAATAGTTTAGATGGCTATTGACATTCCTGCCAAAATACAAAATGGTGCAATTAATTTCAATCCTAAATGTTTTTTTCCCCCCTTAACCTGTATCTTCGTGTTTTATGTTTTCGGAATTCAGAATTTCGAAGTAATTGTTTTCATGCGAATCATATCTCGTCTTTTTTCGTGGTGAAAAACGATTTGTGACCTTTTTCGCGGTGAAAAACTTCAAGTGACTTTCTTCGCCGAATAAAAGCGATTTGTTACCTTTTTCGCGGTGAAAATTCAATTATGTCTTTTTTCGTCAGAAAAACTTTCAATGTGTCAGTTTTCGTAAGACATTTCAAACGTGTCACTCTTCGTAAGAGGCGTCGATATATGATAATTTTCTGTAAATAATATTACTTGATACAATTTGTAGGAGAGCAATGAAAAAGTTGATCATTTGGATATTTTGACTGGAAGAGTAGTTGTTGAACCAAGTGTGTTAGCCAAAGAAATGTGGTGTCCGGATTGCAAGATCCCTTTGTCATTTCAATTCACGACGAACAAAGTACAGCAGGGCTTAGGATATATTCATGACATTAAATGCTGTAAATGTTTCCAAATCAAAAGTGTTAGGACAGGACAATGTTTTAGGCAGGGAAACAGTTTTATGTTTGAAGTGAATGCAGAAGCAGCCCTCGGTAATTGATTTTAATTTTTTTTGTGAAGATCATTAATTGGTTATTAATATCTCCTCTATTTCGTAGGCATTATAGATGTAGGGATAGGAGAGACGCAGTTCAATTTACTTTTATCAGCCTTGAATATTGATACAGTGTCAGACACTCTGCTGAAGCGATATGAAAGGATAGTTGGACCAAAAGTTGAAGAGCTTGCACGAGAGTCATGTCGTGAAGTATTAAAAGAAAAAATGGAATTGGCCAAGGAAGCTGGTGATATTGTCATGGACAAGTAGGACTTCAATATTTTTTTTTTTTTAATGTGAATTGCAAGATCTATATATGCATTTGTCAACGAACTTCCTGGTCTTTCAATACTCAGTTATTAAGGCATTGTATTCATCTCGATGTCGATAGGAGATTTGTTATGATGTTTTTATTATTTTTTTCAATGTTTGTACTGATCAAATCACAATTTAGATTTATTTTAAATTTCTTCACTTGTTATTGGTAAAATTTACATTATCAACTCTGTCAATTCTGGTCATTTTTTGCACTTCATTTTCAAAGGCTTTATACACCTACCCAATCAAATATTTTTAAAAAATATTTTTGTTATTGCCGTTTTCAATGGAATCATGAATGTTCTATTTATTGTCAGTGTGATACGTCATCATTTTTACGCTATAGCTTCAGAGAATACTGATAAAAAATAAATTTATTTAAAAATCCGACCAGCTTTTCAGAAGAATTTCGATAAATAAAATGAAAATTACAATGAGAACGTTTTTTTTAAATTTATTATTCATTCATCTCTCCTCTTATTTATAGCAAAGTACCAGAAAAATTAGGCATGACGTTTGGTTTTGACGTAGGTTGTCAGAAAAGAGGAACTGGAAGATCCTATAACAGTTTATCGGGTAAAAATTGCATAGCCATTTACAAAGCTTACATTTTTTATTCATGAATGATAATTCTCCTTGTATAGGGCATGGAGTATTAATTGGTTACTATTCTAAAAAAATTGGCTCTTATGTAGTCCGCTTGAAAGTTTGTCGTTCTTGTGCTTCTGGCAAACCTCATGATTGCAGACAGAATTACGATGGTTCAGCAAAGGGTATGGAAGCAGACATTGCTATTCAGTTGTATACCAATAACCCTTTATTTCAAGAGCTTAACATCTTTGGCGCAAGATTAATCATGGATAATGATTCAAGCACTATCGCGGGATTACGTCAAGTTTCTCCACATGCCATTGAACTATGGGCAGATAAAAATCATACCATAAAAGCTTTCTCAAACTCTCTCTATGGATTATCTTTACCGAAAGCTCAAATTGAGTATTTCACCGATACTTTAAGTGCTGTAATAGCAGAATGTAAAGGGCAACTGGATAATCTCGAAGACAAGCTGAAGGCAATAGTTCCTCATGCTTTCGGTGATCACAGCCTATGTAAATTCCATGAAAATACCGAAAATTATGTTTATAAAAGAATTCCCGGTAAAAAACCAATGGAAAACAACGATCTAAAGACAGCTTTGGAAGAACTAATGGATCGTTACATCAATAACGTCGCAAAAATTGCCCCTGCAGCATCGAGACAAGCGAATGAATCGTTCAATCATTTATTAGCATCAAAGTGTCCAAAATCTAAACAGTTTTCTGGTTCAGAATCATTTCCTTTTCGAGTTGCAGCAGCAGTTTGTCAAAAAAATTTGGGTCATAATTATATAAGCAAAGTATTTGAAAAATTAAGCTTCAGTCCCGTAAAAGGCAATTCAAAATACAGAATAATAAAACAAAATAAAATGATTAAAAAGAAATTATTCGCCACAAGCCGTGCAGCAAAGTTGAGAAAGAAAGCTCTGAAAGTAGCAAGATCATCAAAGGCGAGTAACGCACGGAGAAAAGAAGGAGTTACATATGAAAGTGACATTGGTCTTAGTGGTGTAATGGACATGACAATCGATTGTTCAGTGTCTACAGATTCTCCATATCTGCCAAAGATATTATTACCAAGTAATTCCGACGCTTTAGTTGATTATAAGATTGTCTATTTTGATACTGAAACTACCGGTTTCAGTATGGAGAAAGATCAAATTTGCCAGGTATAATATTTTTTAAGATTCAAATGAAGTTTGGCTTCTACCATTCTATTGTTTAATTCAAAATATGAATTCCATTTGGTGCATTCAAGATTGCACTTTACGACGGAAAAGTCTCGTATAATGCCCATATTGTTCTTACTGTCCCTATTAAACCAATGGCGTCTCTCAAAACTGGCCTAACAGTTAAGAAAGGAAGCTTGTTTAATCGTGATAAGAAATTAGATACAGTGCCTAGAGAGACAGCTGTATTAGGTTTCCTTAATTACTTGGAAAGTTTCAAAACTGATGAGCCTAATGCGTATGTTGTCTTAGTTGGACATCAAGATTCGCGGCAGCGAATCGCCAGATTTCGTCAAGACAGAATTAGGCAGGATAGAATTATTTCTAATTTTTTGTATTTTGTATTTCCTCTCTCTATGAAAATTGTACTCTACGTCGAGCTGATCTTCCACCGAGGGAGCAACCCACCAAGGTCAGCGGAGTTCGAGTCGAGTCTATCAAGATCGTGCCAAGAAGTGGATGCCGCGATGCCAGCGTACAGGGCTGGGTGAATCGAGTAACCCACTAAAGCCTCCTGCATCGCCGACTAATCAGCCAGGTGCTGAACCACGGAGTAACATCTACCCTCCTGGCTAGCGTACGATACCGTGTTGGCCCAGAAAGCTCACGAATATCGTCCCGACAACGAGATCGCCTCGTGTGAGGAGGTTCTGGTGACCTTCCGCGACGGCAACGGATCTGCAGTTATGCAAACTTCGGGTGAGTGGACGACTGTAGACCGTCTCCGAGTCGGCAACAGTCAGGGAGTAAGAAAAAACGAGGATAGCAGAGAATTCAACTCCCAACTACGACCAGGAATGAAACAGCGCACGAACATCCATTCGAAAATTGGCGCGCCGACATATGTCGTCTGCGATCGGTACGCTGTCTGGATGCGACCGATTAGCAGCAAGGAATGCAGGATTCGCACCACGTCACCTAGCGAGCCTAAGGAGCTACCAACGATCCTTCTCTTCTACGCTCGACTGTCGGCTGCGACACACGTCCAATTTCGTATCGTTCCGTACCGAGTCTCTTTATAATTTGTATTTCGAGTCATTTAGTAAATTAACAGTTTAATTAGTGCCGTGTGGCCAAGGTTTCAAGTTTATTCTCCTGAGGTAAGCCTATTTTTCCTATGTGAAGCCACGAAATAATTCGTAAATAAGTGTTGTATGGTATCGAGAGTGTAAAATAGTGTAGTTTTCTACGCAGGCGTTGGGCCACGAGGTCTCGCCTTGCTGTGTAATTTTGATTGCTCTATGTAATTTTAGTATATCGTCTCGTACCGATCCTTTTTGATATTTTGTTGATTTAATTATTGAAATATTTCGTGACTGGCTGTTCTTTGATTGATTTAGCATGATCTATGGCAAAAGCCTTGTATAATTAGAATATTCTCTAGTATTTTGTGATTGCGGACTTTAGCGTCCTATAATTGGTAGTTTAGCTACTATTATTGCCTATTTGATTTTTCTATAGTAGGAAATATAATTTTCTATTCTGTCTTGCCGAACCTGGGTATTGTGAGCGTAGTTGTAGCCGTGGAGAGAAATAGTCTCGTCCCGTAGTTTTCTTTTCTCTCTATTATATTGTAAATTTTCTTTGTTGGGATTTTCCACGTTATTAGTTAAGCTAATTATTAATTGTTGAAATCTATAACTGATTGTAAATCTCGATTTTGACCAGTATCTCTTATTTGCGATTGTTAGATTTTTCTCTGACTGTGTTCTCTTATTAATTATGTTATCGTATCGAACCAGTTTGTTATTTTGAGATGATTTTGTGATTAAAAATCTGGTAAACCAAGAAATCAAATCTGTGTTATTGAAGTATTTTTTTTGTAGACCACCTGGTGACCTACCCCCTCTACCCTCTGATTTTTATTCTGATTTAGCCGAGCACAACCGTCGTGAATCTCTAGTAAATTTGATAAATTATTGATAGTTGACGCAAGCAGCGTCTGGCGCCCAATCAAAATTTAATTATTGTTGATTTTATAATTTTTATCGTATCGTCGAACTAGAGACGAGCGCCGTAGGGTAACGCGAGGAGTTTCCTCTTCTTCCTCCCTTCCTACCAAGGAAAACGCTGTTGCAAATCATATATAATTACGTATAATTTGATATAATTTTATATGATAAAATTATCGTGAAAAAAATTTTTTTCTCCATATAATTGAAGAACCAATTTTGTAGAGAAATAAATTTCCTACAAGATTATGGAATCGAAAATCCGGAAAAAAATTTTACATTCATTTATTTTAGAAATAAGAAAAACAAATTTTTACATGTACGTTTTAAATGGGAAAGGGGACCCTTCCTTGCGCCAACTGAATTTTTGAGATATCGAGCTGAAATTTTGAGGGCATTTTTTTTTCCGCGACAAAGAAACTTTTGAGATACATTTATTCCAAAAAAATTACAGAATTTTTTTTCTGACACAGTCTAATGTAGATATTTTTTAGATCAACTTGAAAAATATTATAGAATCTCATGATGGTCTGTTTCGATTGGACATGGCTATTTTACTTAAGAGTTTCACAATCGAACAATTGTAGAACATTTTCCGTATTCTATGTTCGTTCGACATCTAAATATGTTGCTTTGTCTAAATAAAATGGGATCATGGGAAGCATAAACTATGATCGGAACAAGCTATTGTATAATTCTCAAAATGAAATTTCTCGGCCGAATAAAATAGCTCGTATCTTTTGCGCAAGTTCCAAAATACACTTGTTCATTGTAGCACATGCATTCCATCACGAATGATCGGAAGTTGATCTTTATATATGTGTAATATGTAGAATACATTGAACTCAGCTTAGCGCTGACCCGTTTGCACATACAAAAAGTAATGAAATAACGGCAAAAACATTGTAAATGTAAAAAATTACAGCCGAGTTCCAAAATGGTTTCCCCAGCCAAAAACTCGAGAACATCCATACTCTTTTTCAGCGTCAGATTACAAACATCATTATGTGACAAAAATAGTACAAAATAATACGTGAAATCAGGCATCGAAGCCGAGCGTTCCCTTTGTTAATTTTCAAATTATGTTCTTCAAATGCTAATCAATGGAAATGAATGGAAAACCAATAGAATCATTGACAAAACCTGTGATAAAACAGCATATTGGCGACGGAAAATATTGCTGAAGGAAGTTAGCTCGTATGATGATACGAACTCGGCGGGCATAGATTGTTCTGAAAATTATCAATTAATTTAAAAATTCAAAAAAATTATAACCCATCATTATCCCATTACGAGACTGAGCTTAAAATTTGTGTTTTGGGGAGTAGTATTTTTGAGAGTGTTTAAAAAAAAATCGAAGGATACAAACAATCTTAAAATCCATGTTTCAACTTTGAAATACAAAAAAAAACAATCAAATTCACAATGAAAAGTTTTTTGCATACATTTTTCAGAAAATTCAGCCAAAAACACGAAATTAAAAAAAAAAAAGTCCCAAGTCAGACAATTTTTCACCAAGTTATGGCTATTTAAAAACAAAATCCGTGAAATTTTCAAAAATTCTCGTCTCCCGGTTGGCTGGATGAAAAAATTTGAAAAAAATCATACAAACTTTTTTCGAGGGGTACAAAAGGATGCCTAAATTTCAGCGAAATCGGAGATGCAAAATCCATCGGTAGTATGGGTTGGTATGGAAAACCCCATATATACATCCTATTCTTTATTAATACCATTAGAAGAGTATTATCGATGCATACCTTTTATAGATCTCTGATGATTTCAATTTAAAGTACAAGGTATCATCTAATTACATTCAGGCACAATGGCCTGATAAATCTTCAGGAATACTTGATTATGCGAAAACTTTTGATGACAAAGAAATAAAGGAGTGCTTAGCGATTGGTGAGTATTCATTAAGAAAAAAATATTAGAGTTTTCTACACGGTGTGCGCAAAAAAATGCGCACGCTTTGCGTGCATCAAATCCAACTTAACGCGCGTTGTATCGAAAAACAAAGTGCAATACACGTGCGAAAGATGATTCTCGACTCGTGTGATTCTCACCCTCGCTTCGCTCGGGCGAAAAACTTCACACTTCACCGAGAATCAACCCTTTCGCACTAGTATCGGAAAGTACTATTTATAGACTATATATTGACTGAAAACCTTCCTGAGACGACAGAGTACTTGCATCTTTCATGGTTTTTCCTCTACTCATGAAAATACCGTCTGGCGTTACCAAACCGACAAATAAACAAGATAAAATTACGAGAAGAGATCTTAGAAATTCATTTATTCAGCATTGCATGGTAAACAATCTTCTTTATATGAACATGAGTTGATGAAGGTCAGAGTCCAAATTGCTCACTCAGTGGACAACGCACTAAGTCGCTTGTCTTTTGAACTGAGGTCACTTCGTTTTTATTCGATTTGAAAAAATACATGGAATCATAGTAGGGACTCTGACTCAAAATATCATTTCCATCATGTCACATTTTCAAACTTTTTTGAAATTCACAGGAAGATGATTTGAACAACCAAGAAGTTGTAGATACTATATACAATACGGTACAGTCTATTTACAATAAGTCGCAAAATTCGCAGGTGTGCCCATTCATTGTAATTTGTGGTCCAAGTCTTACAGAGATCAAGTCATATTACGTACTTCTAACTAGAGTGCATCGATACAAATTATCAAGCTTGTGCGAGGCAATTCATGTATTTTACAAGTTCAATAAGACTGTGAAGAAATCTGAAGTGTCTCATTTCCATCAGCACTTATTGCAATTATTTGATTATAAATTTTTATAACGCATGCATGGCAACCTTCACTTTCTCTTCGTGTAAACAGTGGAGAAAATGAGTCTTTGTTCAGGAGTGTGACAAAATTTTTGTTACACTATCATGGCGTTGAGGAGTGTGACAAAATTTTTGCCACACTATCATGGCGTCGAAAGCGAAGGTTGCCATGCAGTTGTCATGAAAAACAGTATGTGATACGCGTGAAGACAGAGACCTTGCACTCGTGTGATGTTTTCAGCACTCGCCTTCATCTCGTTCCGGCGCCTTCGGCGCCTCCACTCGATTGCGGCTCATGCTAAAAACATCACTCGTGCAAAGTTCCTGTTTCTCCACATGTATCACAATCTACTATTATCGCATCGACGACAAAAACATATATGCAACTGTAAGAGAATTCGATTTGCTAGCATTCAAAACGTCTATTGAATAAGATTGCAACGAAACTCGAAGCATTTCATTTCTCTTAGCATTTACAGAATTTTTTATTGTAAGTTGTATTCAGTTAATACGAAGGTTCCTACAGCTGTCAAAAAATGTACAATCTGACGTCCTTATTTGTCAGTAACATTATTCGTACGATTTGAATCAGACTGAAACGTAACTAATAAGTACCTTACTTCTACAAGTATTTATTGTAGTTTTCTTAGTTATATAACGTCGATAAGAATGTTCACACATGTAAAATAACATTTTATGTTAAAATAGATTAACTGTAATTTGATATTTCTTTTTCGATTTACTTCTTTTTCGGTATATTATGGCGAATTTTGAAAAGAATGTTCAATTGTTCACTCTGTCTCTGTATGAAAATCAACATACAGTGCGATTCTGTGGAAAGTTGGGAGCCGTGTGGGTAGGCAACCGGCGTATTCACCGAAACGGCAACGCTGTCGTAGGGACAGTCGAACGTCTGCATCTACAGATGACATAGCGGCAGCTTTCACGTCGTTTGGTCAGAATCAAGTGACAGAATGACATATTTGAGGTTGATCGTAATATAACTAGTAAGGCAGCGGGAATCGATATTCATTCGTGAAGAAGTGGTAACGAATTAGCGAATTGATTGCAGATGTCGATTTCTGTTTATTTGCAACGTTATTTGGGTCTAAACAACCGTCGGGGTGAAATTTACGAATCATTCTAATAAAGGTAACCAACAAATGTCAAACGATAATAATTCGTAATAAAGTCGTGATAAAGTTACGAATTGATCGCAGATTCTGAGTTATGTTTATTTGCGAAATTATTTACAAGCTAGCAGTTCCTCGATGATGGACTGACTCGTCGCATCACTTCGACAACTACGGTCAGGAACACAGCGATGTAAATTCGATACAACGAGCAATCTACGAGGCATCTCTGACGTAGCAGCAAACCCCAAATTTTTTCACCTCCTAATAATTTGAATGCACAGTTTTACGGAAATACTGCGCATAGTTCCAGAAGACGGTCAGAAGCTTATCTCGAAAGTTGCTCAAGAAGTCGGCATGTCGTCGGCACAACGCATTTAGTTTAGTGTTATTCTACTACGTTTAATGAATAAAAAATGTTATTACATGATAGAAACTCATTGTAATGTAATCATTTTTACAAATATGCGACGCTTTATTCCACTCAGCTATCAAAGGCACAATTACGTTTATTTACTGAACAATACTTTCAATCAATTCATTCCTCGCTGAGACTTCTACAAGATTATCGGTATAGTAGGCAAACAGGTGATCTTTGATTCGTAAATTTCACCTCGAGGGTTGTTTGGACCCAAATAATGTTGCAAATAAACAGAAATCGACATCTGCAATCAATTCGCTAATTCGTTACCACTTCTTTACGAATTAATATCGATTCCCGTTGTCTTACTAGTTATATCACGATCAACCTCAAATATGTCACTCTGTATGTTGATTCTGACCCAACGAAGTGACAGCTGTCGCTACGTCATCAGTGGGTGCAGACGTTCGACTGTCCCTACGACAACGTTGCCGTTTCGGTGAAGTACGCCGGTTGCCTATCCACACGGCTCCCAACTTTCCACAGAATCTCTCTGTATATCGAGATCAGATGTACAAGATATTATCGACAAGGTATCTATTTTCATACGTGATTCATATATTCCTTCTATAGACAAGAAAATATCTGGAGAATTATCAGGTATTAAAGATAAAAATATTATCAAGAGAATTTCACTTACTCTAGATAAATATAATGAACCTTTGAACAAATATAGAACTGAACAAATGAGGTTCGCAATGTACGAAAAGTACTGTGGTTTTATACCTCCAGAAAATATTGAAATTCATGAAGATGTAAAATTTGAAGACGAACAATCACACGAAGATAACATTAAAAAACGAAAAATGATAAAAACAAGCATAAAAGCAACTTACATTCCACTTCACAAAACAATATCAGCTCTGTTGGAATGACCAGGCCTTTTAGACGAAATAAAAAAATACGTAGGTCAATTAGATAAAGAAGAAACTGTTGTGAGTAATATAATACAAGCTCATCTGTGGAAATCTAAGCATTCTTCCTGTGATAAATTGCTTCTTCCAATCACTCTCTACTATGATGACTTTGAACCAGGTAATGTTGTAGGTAGTCACGCTCGAGAACAATCATTAGGTGGAGTATATATATCGCTTCCGTTTCTTCCACCTCACTTGGTAGCAAAGTTGGATAATATTCTGGTAGCAGCAATTTTTTATGCCACACATCGGAAACAATATGGAAATCGAATTATATTTGATAGAATTATCCGGAATATTAACAATTTAGGCGAAGGCCTGGTTATTAAAAATGGTGAATCACATGTCACCGTGTATTTGAAATTGGTGGGAATTCAAGGAGATAATTTGGCTTTGAATGGTATTTGTGGCTTCGAGACAAGTTTCAATACCCATCGGTATTGTAGGACATGTTTAGCAACGCGTGAAGATTGCCACGAGTTCTGCATCGAAGATGAAAGTAAAATTCGCACAAAAAAGGGTTACGAAGAAGATGTCAAAGACAAAAAAAGTGCTGCTGAAGCAGGGATTTTGAAAGAATGTATTTTTCACGATATAGAAGATTTTCACAACACCGAAAATTTATCAGCAGACTTGATGCACGATATTTGTGAAGGTGTTGCAAAATACACTATTTCCAGGGTCCTCACAAATTTAATTGTTCATGAAAAAATCTTGACATTGAAAACGTTAAATGAGTGAATTGATGACTTCAGTTATGGTAACTTGAAATTTCCGAACAAGCCACGACCCATATCTCTGAATCCATCCAAGAAAGATAAAGTGGAAGAGAATTCATCGAAGGAAAAAAACATCAAGAAAAAATTCGATAATAGAATAAAGCTCAGACAGTCTGCAGCAGAAACGCTATGCTTGACTTGTTATTTATGCGTAATGATTGGAGACCTTGTAAAAATAGATAACAAAAGTTGGATACTTCACACAAAATTGAGAGAATTAGTGAGTCTTCTCACATCTCCCAGGTTTGTGAAAACACAATAAGCTATACATCCAATTATTTGGATACTTAAAACCAAAAATGCATTTTATCACGCACATAGCCAGAATAATGTTCATGATGGGACCGGCAGTGAATTTATGGGGGATGCCAGGTGAGAGGAAAAACAAACTGTTGAAGGAAATAGCAGCTACATCCAGTTCTAATATCAATGTTCCCTATTCAGTTGCTATTCGTCATCAGTTACGGGAAAGTTTCATTCGTTTGCAGCCACCTAAAACTATAAAAAGTAGTTTGGAAGTAGGTAGTGTACACCGGAATGAGGATTGGGATATATCCGATTATATTGCAGAGAAAAAATCGGCCGTATGTCTAAATTTTCTAAATCTCAGAGGCGAGATCTATTCACCAGGAATTACAATTGTAGTTCGTATTCAGGGCGAACCAGTATTTGGGAGGATTGAGAAAATTTTCAATCTTGACAATAATATCTACACTAGACGCTCGTTAGTACCATTGACTAAAGATTGTAAAGACGGCCAGCCAGAATTATGTCCGGGAATTTTATTCAATTTTTAAATTTGAAATGTTTACCGCCTAATCGCTATCTTAATTTAGTTTCATTGGCTCTATCTGGTGTCATTTTGAAGAGAGATTATTGGTGCATTGTTTACAGCTGTGTGTTTATTTGGAAGTTTAAAAAATATGATTAAAGCAATTTGTTTAGTTTTTAAAAAGGTAAGTCATAAAATTACATGTCAGTACCATGGTATTGAAATTTAGGGTTATTATTATGATGTTTGAATTAATTGTACTGAATTCTTATTTGCTTTCACGTGAAACATCAAAATTATTTGGGAAATTATTTTAACTATCCGCATTATAAAGTTAGGTCAATTATAAATCCAAATGTCAGTACCGTGGATGTCAGTACCATGGCAAAAATAAAAAATAACTTATTTATTTGGGTCATTCTAAGTTAAGAGTTACTTTCAATGTCCACGATAAAAAAATCACATTTTTCAGAAAATTCTTTCCAAATAATATTGTTACCTTTTAAAACTCATCGTCTTCTTTATGGTCACTCAAATTCATTACTCAAATTTACTTAATTTAGCTACAACAGGTCCTTAAACATGCAAAATATATCTCCCCTGGCATGTCCCGCTCACTGTTTCTGTTCGTGTATCGGTAATTTTAAATGCATAAAAATTTAATAAAATATCAGAATCTTTGATTTTAAAATAATACGATAAATAAACTTTTGTAATCTAACAAGTAAAATTATTTAATTTTTTTTGTTTCATAAAAAAAAATTAGGTTTACATTTGTCCCAGATATTTTGTTGCTCCTCCCCTGGCTTCTTGTATTTCTTTAGAAAAGGCGTTTATTTATTTTGTTGCGGGAAGTAATGACCTTTGACGAAATTCTTTGGATGTGAATTTAACAGCAAGCATCGCGCAAGCAAGCTGCGCAGTCATTTTGTCATTTATTTCTGTAACATCACACTCAGGATGCAGTTGTGGATGAGTGAATGAGTTCTCTCCCCTGGCGAGATTTATTTTGTAATTATTTGCTCAAATACTTTATTTTATTAGTATACTTACTATAATTTATGCATTGATTCTAATATTTCTTTGTTAAATACGTACAATAAATGCTGTTCTAATTATTTCTATTTTCTAACCAAAAATTATCTCCCCTGTCATATCTCCCCTGGCTCATAAGGTGCCAAGGGAATGACTTTAGGTCCAGGGGATATATAAAATCGTCAGATCAGAGTATTTTTATAATTAAGACATGAACAGTCGTCACATAATTTAGTCAATAAAAATTTTTTTCAATATTTTTTTGGCTTTTTTTTTTTTAATTAAAAAATTGACTGGCCACGCTGCAGACATGCATAAATGAGTTGTCTTAATACAAATATTATATAATTACATTGAAAGTCTAAAATTTTTGTCGTGCCGTGGTTTCCTAATGAATGAGTACCTCTTAACTTAGAATGACCCATTTGTTATTTAGTTTAGTTGAAAATGGCTAGAATACTCCGGACGAGACTGAAAGACATACCTGGGCTCCAAAACTTGTGCAATAATAATCAATTAAAAAGAAGAGTGAAGACCCAAACCAAAAAAGTAACTAAATAGGCCAGCAAAAATAGACGTTTTTGTTGGTCAACTTTGCACTAAATTGCTGATCCAATTTTTTTTTTTTTTCATAAGGTTTAGGACCACTTACTGAGTATAAAATAAAAAATAAAAAAATATAATATTATAATAATATAATATAAATATTTTTCAAATATTGTCATAGTTTTTGTTCTGTTATAGTTGTAGTAGAACTACATTACAGGCTTAGTTCTGTGTATAAGTGAAGCAAAAAAACACCCGAAACATGCGTTTTAATACATTTTTAATTTTAGAAAAATTTAAGTTTTAAAAATCACAGTTATCTGAGAATGAGCCATATACGCTCGTAGGCTATCAATTCAATATTCGCGCCCCGTTACGACCCGCTGAGCCATTTTGGCAAACTACCGAATATGTCACGAATTGGTAGACGCCCCCGCTCGCCGGTCTCGCGGCGCCGGAAGGCACTAGAGATAGAAGAAACCGGGCTCACTTCCATTTTGGCTATCTAAGCGATAACATAGTAGCGATTTGCAAGTAGAGAGAGAGAGAGAGAGAGAGAGAGAGAGAGAGAGAGAGAGAGAGAGAGAGAGAGAGAGAGAGAGAGAGAGAGAGAGAGAGAGAGAGAGAGAGAGAGAGAGAGAGAGAGAGAGAGAGAGAGAGAGAGAGAGAGAGAGAGAGAGAGAGAGAGAGAGAGAGAGAGAGAGAGAGAGAGAGAGAGAGAGGAGAGAGAGAGAGAGAGAGAGAGAGAGAGAGAGAGAGAGAGAGAGAGAGAGAGAGAGAGAGAGAGAGAGAGTGTGTGTGTGTGGAGAGTAGTGCGTTATTTTGGATATTTTGACCCCGGCTTTTTCTTTGTGGACTTTTGAGTGTGTTTTGTGGACAATTTGGATACGGTGACGACTTATACGACTTGGCATATTCCCCTTGGACTCGTGCTGCATACCGGAACACTACCGACGCACCGATCCACGCCGAGTTCGTGGCTACATCAAGGTAGGACTCGTTCACCAGTTCATTTCTCGTCCCTTCCTGTATTAATTGTGCCCTACGAGTCTTGTAAAAACCACCCGCGGTAGTCTTGACGGTTGCCAGCGACCGGTCGTTTGAAAGTCTCAACAACAGACCACGTGTAGTTTGTTCTGCGCGGGGCCGTCTAGTTATCGCACCGCTGCGCCGACAGCAGACAACTCCTGGCCGGCGCCATATTGCCAGAGCCTTGACGTCACGCACCGCACTCAGTTGCTGCGAGTCAGAGCTCTGCCAAGCCCCGCCTACCCCGCTTCCCCACCCCGTCGCCCTGCCTAGCTGCGCCGCGTCACTTCGCAGCGAACGCTCGAGCGAGCCACGTAAAGTGACGGCTGGCCACTAGCCAGAGAGAGACAGCGACTATCCACCTGACCACAGCGGTAGTCGAGCCTAGTCGCCGCTGGGATTATATTAGATTTTATATTAATTTTGTTAGAGTCGTTTATATTTTATATTTTATATTGAATAAAGTAGAGTCGTTAGTAATAATTTATTTAGAGTAGAGTCAATTTCCATAATTCATTGTAAGACGCCAGGTAGCGGGCGTGATTTTAAATTCGCCACCTTTTCTTTTTTTCTTTTTAATAAATATTTTCAGTAGATTTAAGCATCAGTGTCGTTATTCTACGCCCCCACGAAATCCCTCTACCTAGTTTAAGAGCTAGTTTTAAGAGCGAGAGTGAGAGAGGACTCGGAGCCCCGAGTCTGGCGCCCAACAGATTTTTCCCAGGAGCCCCAGGTTTGTAGCCCGGCCTTCTCCTAGGTGCACCCGATCTTAGTCGAGACACCGGTTACAATATATATATATATTAGGGTGGCCCAAAAAAAACGAATATTTGTTTTTTTCGAGTCTCTTACGAAAATATGTCAGTTTATCATGTTTCAAGAGCCCCCTTCAAAGCTCAGCTCAAAAAAAAAAAAAAATTTTTAAGAGGTTGTTATGTCTATTAATTGGGTTAGGTCCCCTGTTCAATATATAAAGATATACCTGAGGAGTATGTGGGTAAACGATAGTGAAAGTAATTATAACCAAACTTAAATCTTTATTTCTAATAGTGGTACTATGTTATAAAAGTAGGTCGTGTCTCCTGTATGGAAGTTAGTGAAGGAGTGAGTCTTAGGGAGAAAGGTAGGCAGTTCGTAGGAGGATAAGATAGAAGGATTATAGCTGACTCGCTGCATTTGGCAGTGCCGTGTGCAGCGAGCATCTTGCAGAAACGTTGGGACAGGATGCGGACGGTCGGGTAGCAGATAGATAAAGAGAGTAGAGATGTAGAGAAACAGGGGGAAAGAGGTAAGTGAGTGGAGAGCGTACGGGTGGTGACACCCGGACGTAACAAGGTCGCTCAAAATTTTTAAAAATATCAAAAATCGTCGGAAATCGTTTTTTTTTCCTTTTCTTTCTCGTAATTTCCCTATTTTCTACTATAAAAATGATCAGGATCCTGAAATTTTCTAGTCGATATTTTGATATTAATGAAGGCCCGGATCGAATCACCATCCTAGCGCTCGGCCGAGTCAAAAAGTGACCTGGTGATCAAATTTTAAAAGTTGCGGAAATGAATTTTTAAAAATACTATAATGTTGAGGATCGATGAAGACAACTTTTTTGCATTGAGAGATTATTTCAATAGTCAATAGTTTTCGAGAAAAAGATGAAATTTGCAAAATCGTCAAACCTGTTATGTCACAACAGATTATTAGATACTCGTCGATAGATGTTTTGGATGATTATTGTATTTGAGGTAGGAGATCGGCGGTGGAAGATGGTGTAGTTGACTAAGTATGATATTTATTGATGCGTAATTGGCTTATTTAAGTACTTCTTTTATTATATGATCGGTAGTCTGAATAATGAGTGGATATGAAGGAGGAGGTAGGGATAGAAAAAGGAGAGAAAATGTTATGAGTTAGGAGGTTGACTGAAGAGTGAAGTGCTAGAATAAGGTAAACTCAGAATAAGGAGGGGATTTTGGTTGTCTTGCAAATCGTGGTGCCGGGTGCAGCTCGCACGAGTTTGCAGGAATGCGGGAAGTGATGAGTACAGGTCTAGAGGAAAGGAAGTGACGAGAGATTAGCAGAAAGGAAATAGCGGGTCGGATGATCATTGGGAGAAGGTGGAGTTGGGACGTAACACCCCCCCCCCCCCCCCCCCCCCCATTAGAGGGAACATAGGGATGCAAAACCTATGTTACCATATGCGTAGTATATTCGGTATGACATATCGTATTCTTATTTCGTATGATGTATGATAGTATATAACGTTCGGTATGTTTTTATAATAATCATTGTTTACTGTGAATGTATGTGTGCATGATGAGTGGACCAAGCAGTGTGGTACAGTCGGACCTCGTTATAAGACTAGTTCGGGGCTGTAGGGGAAAAAATTCTTAGAATTGAGGTTCCCCCACTATTGTGCTTAACAGTGTTTGCGCCCAAGCCTCGCTATAAGACTATCGCCGTTTTGCGTTGTATTTATGTACATATGTATACATTTTATCTCGCTTTTAGTCGTACTGTTCGTTAGTCTTATAGCGAGGTTTCGGCACAAAATTTTAATTGAATTGTTGGTGGGGGAAGCGTTTCGAGCGAGTTTCAACAAATTGAGGGGAAGAGTCTTATAACGCGTAGTCTTATAACGAGGTCCGACTGTATAAACCTTTATTTAGTCCGATGGTACTGTAACATTGCATGTTACAAACTGCTCCTCGGCCCTAAACGGGACCTTATTTAAGACGGGGGATCGCTAGAATGAATGACGTGTGAATGTGTAAGGTGACCCCGAGGTCCGAAATACTCCCGAGAGGCGACCGTGACCGACTCAGATCATGAAACAGATTATTTATTCTTTTGTTTTTTTTTTACACTTTTCTCTGGCATGTGGGCACCGAGGCATTAATTGTTGGAAATGGCCTAACGACCCCGACATACACCGACGAACGTCTGCGACTCGATGCACCGAGGGCGTGAATTTTCAACAAGGCGCCACCGAAGCTCGTGAGATTAGCAAGGGCCCTCACTCACCAACCAGCCGAGGATGCGGGAGAGTGTCCCCGACAGAAGAGCTAAAACGTTGACTGAATATTCTAAAGACAGCTCACCTTATGGACCTTTGTGAGCCGACTAAAATTCGTAGCGAGCTAGCGCCCCCTCAGTAATTCCGGCGGCACATTCAGGAAGCAAGTAGAAAATATTGAAACTCGCTGGATCTGTGTTGCGATTACCGACTGGAACAAATCGTTTCTGTGATGATACGTCAGAGTAGGTACTACAGGTATCGCAAAAATCCCCGACCCCACGCACGTGTTTTTACCGGCTCCGTGACATTGATGATAAATTAATTTTAATTGATAAATAATGCGAATTGAATACATTTGTTCACGCAATTCCGCCCGTTTCTACTTAGACATTATGGTATTATGACAAATTAGCTCCAAAAGGAGTCACTGGTAAACATAGATTAGATCAAATTCGTTAAACTTTCAGTACCAGCAATTAAATAACACGATAAGAAGAAATGCATTGGTTCAAATGAATATGTTTTTCAATGTATAGAACACATCTGGAGTAAATCACAATTGTGCAAATGAATAATCAAAATATATGGCTTTATCTGAAATTGAGAAATTTCCACATTTTCGGTATCGCCGAGATACGCGATCGAATCAGCTGAATCGGGAAAAAAATCACAAATAATCAAGTTGTTTCCTTCTCCCAGATAACACCTGTTCTTGATTAATTAACAGAACATCGCGGATTATAGATCGATATAAAACATGTTGTGATATTTTCGGGTGCTTGTTAAGGACAACGGGAGATTATACTGTTATGCTTCACAAAGTCGCACGGCTCTTGACTATTTCTACATTGAATGAAACGACATTTTGTTGATTTTGCAACAAAGATTAAGTGAAAAGGAAGAAGGTGAATATTGCAGTTAAGAAAAGTTATTAATTTTCTAAAAATATTGATAATTATCTATGAATTTGTATTTTTCCCGAGTCTTGATAAGGTACCTACTCTTCATCTTTTGCGGACTGCAAGTCGCTTCTTATATAGGTATATATAAGTATATTCTGACACATACTATATACATTCTGGTGGTTCTTATATGGTTTTTTTTTCGTTGATTTCCATGTTGGATAGTTGTAAATCGGTTTTAGATGTAAAAAAAACATTCGCTAATTTTTCCAGATTTTTACTCCGAGTCTTGAGTTATCCCGTGGGCACGTAATTTTGTTTTTTAATTGGAAATTACAATTATTTCAGTTAGTTCTAGTTTAGAAATACGAATAACCTTGGTCATTATTCTTGTAGCTGACTCCATCGAGAACTTACTCACATTGATATTCATTCAAATTAATGAAGACCAATATATACAAATAACATAAATAAATATATAAACAAATGCATAAATGAAAGAATTAATTAATTAATATGAAAATATAACAGCTCACAACTCGCGTGAAATACCGCGCATACCTACTATTTCATGCCATTTTTCACGGCAATGAAACTCATATTCAATTCAGGTTTGTTGATTTAATCTTTGATCTGAAAATTAGAGAAAAACTCAGGTAGAAAATATAAATCTGCAAAAATTTTATAATTATTTTTTCCGCATTCGAAGCCGATTTATGGCCATCTGACATAATTTTCCCGTGATTTTTTATTTAACGACCACCCTCGTCTACATTCCGATGTAAATTTTTTTTTTTTTCTATATCAGGACCGACACCTACATGCCAAAGGATTTTTTAATTGAGGATTTAGTTGTTCATTTACGAATTTTGAAATTTCGCTTTTCTTCCAAAATCTGAAAATTGTAAAAAAAATTTCCCAGCGATAGCGGATTTTAGCGAGAAAATAATTACATGAGACATCAAACGTTCGAATTTAACTATACTTTGAAGGAAAGTTCTTATTGAATTTTTTGCGTCAAAAAGTTTGAAGTGATTGTAACTAAGTATAAAATTTAGATTTCGGGACAAAGTACGCCGTCGACAGTTTTTTGGGAAAAAAAATATTCGACAAAATTCAATAAAAATTCCCATGAAAAGTATAGTTGAAATTGAATATTTCATGTGTCATATAATTTTTTCCTAGCATAAGCTACGAACGAGAAAAAAAATATTACATTTTCACATTTTTAAAAAAAGTATACATTTTCAGAAATCTGTAGATGAAAAACTGATGCTCGAATTGAAAAATGCTTTGGTATATAGATTTTGGTCGTGAAATCTAAAAAGCGAATTTTTTTGAACGAAAATCGACGATCCATCGGATCAACCTGCATTCTCCTTTTAACGGAGAAATATATACCTACTCTTGCTCCAACTTACGCGCGAAAAAGCCAGGCAGTGATGAATTAAAACATTGTTAATTTTTCAATCATTGATTCTATTGAAGCAAAACTCTTCCTCACTGAAAGTTGTTGGCTGCTCAAAATTCGTTCGACTCCGAAGGTATTTGTAGATATACAAAACTGATTTTTGCAATGTCTCGGAAAAAAATCAATAACTTTTTTGATACCAATGATACCCACCTATTTCTTCTCTTGTCAGTTTTAAAACACTATGATATATGATTCTAGAAAATTTCGTTCATAAATTCCGAAAATTGAGTAATTTAGCGCAAGTTGAAGTGAAAAAAGGCAGAAATGTTTAATTCCGTAAGAAATACGTTTTTTAAATATATTTCGAAAACAACAAAAGCTACAATTTTTTCCATGAAGATAAAAAGGCGCAAAATTTCTTGCGCCTACAGGAATGCATGCTTAAAAATTCAATATTCGTAACTTCGGTTCGAAACGGTTAGGAGACGAAAATTCTGCGGAGCGAAATAAAATTGCGATATCCCTTCTTGGATCCAGCGCCTCAATTATTTATTTGAAAATGTTAATAAACTATGAACTGACAATACTTGGGTGCAAGATTTAAGGTACTTGTATTCAAAGGAGCCCTACAAAATTTTGACCAACCTGTCACCGGTGTGTGAACCACACGTCGTGGGTGAGATAAATCCACACTTCGCTGCAGCTGCATTCAGTCTAGTCGAGAAGTGAATTTCCTGAGATAAATAGTTCTAAGTCTCTTAAAAATATGAGCGATAGCTCATTCGATTCGGAATGCGATCCTGAAGAAGTTTTTTTTTTTTTTATTATCCGGAAACGAAAATTGTTATTGTTATTAACAAAAAACAAACCAAAAAGAAGGCGTCTCCGGTTTTTGACTATAACTAAGAAACTGTGAGAGATAACGAAAATTGAAAAAAGCATCTTAAAGAGGAGAAAATTTCCAATAAAAAAGTCTTGACTCCCGGAACTCTATCTCTATTATTTATAATTTTAATATGACGCTGAAAATAGGGTTCCGCGCGGACGTTTCAGCACTGACACGTCGCCGCTGAACAGAGAGTGCGATATAAATTAATTTTTTTTTTTACTATTAAATATTAATTAAATTTTTTTTTTAAATTATGCCATCATCAGAACACTCCAACGAATCTAGCCCCGCAGAGAAAAAATTTGTAACTTCATTTTTCTAAAAGCTATACCATTGTTAATTAACTCATTTTTTACTTCTGCGGGGCTAGATTCTTTGGAGTGTTCTGATGATAGCACAATTTTAAAAAAATTTTAAATTAATATTTAATAGTGAAAAAAAATTATTTCTATCGCACTCTCTGTTCAGCGGCGACGTGTCAGTGCTGAAACGGCCGCGCGGAACCCTATTTTCAGCGTCATATTAAAATTATAAATAATGGAGATAGAGTTCCGGGAGTCGAGACTTCTTTATTGGAAATTTCCTCCTCTTTAAGATGCTTTTTTTCAATTTTCGTTATCTCTTACAGTTTTTTAGTTATAGTCAAAAACCGGAGACGCCTTTTTTTGGTTTGTTTTTTGTTAATAACAATTACAATTTTTGTTTGCGGATAAAAAAAAAAAAACGTCTTTTTCAGGATCGCATTCCGAATCGAATGAGCTATCGCTGATATTTTGAAGAGACTTAGAACTATTTATCTCAGGAAACTCACTTCTCGACTAGACTAAATGCAGCTGCAGCGAAGTGGGGCAATATAATATGGGCTCCAATCTTGCTCGCGAGACGCACAGTTCGCAAAGTGAGTTCCAGGCTTAAGGTGATCACCAAAATTGTGAACTATGGTAAGTACCAGTTTTTTCCACAAATTGAAAACTTAGCCCATAATAAAACGGTTGTCGGGCTTAACCAACTAATCGGGGGGCCAGATACACTTCTGTAGATACCGCAATATTTCCGGAGAAAATTTAATGAGAATTATCGGGAAAGGTCGTTGCATTGATGTGTCAGAAACTTATTCGTAACGTCGGTAGTTCAATTTTTTATACATCTTTTATTGATAGATTTGGTTATACTAGTTTATGGAGAACGCTAATTCCTGTTTAGAAAATACCGCGCATATTACGTATAATACGTGCCGTAAAATCATAAACTAATATAAACCAGAGTATCACTGTTATCATGAAAGTGATTTTTTTTATCTTAAACAATACTCGTCGAAAAGGAAGCGTAGTCAACTTTTTCCGATTTTTTGTGCCCTATGATTCGAAAGTATTAATATCCACAACTCCGAATTTCGGAGCAAACTGAATTGTTTACAGCTTAAATTAGAAAAAAATGTTTTTTTTTTGCAATTTATGAATAATTTCTCATTAAAAAAATTAATTTAAACAATTGAACAGATGAATTTTCGGAACAGTGCCCACGTATTCACAGCAAAAGGATTTTTCTCAATAATTTTTATAAAAATTACTCCGGAAATATTACAAGCCATACTAACGTCTAGACGCCCCGATGATTTGTAACGCTCATCTTCCACGTAATTAAACGACTTTGTATAATTGACAACTTTTTACGATAAAACGTGATATAAATATAAAAATTATATGAAATATAATATATATGAAATTATTTTTTTTTTTTCGAATTGACATTGTCCATAGTATAAAAATATTTCTATTTATAATTATTTACAATAATCACAGGTGTATTCCTCAACTACTTTTCCATCTTTCCCCACTTTTCTAAATTTTTATTTTCAACGGACGCAGCATATTAATACCAAATACGTGTCTAGGGACTGAAAAAAGTGAAATGAGTGAGGAAAATTCATATTATGAGAATTTTTTTCTTAAGGGGCCCATCGTGCCCCACCTTTCCCTATATATGGCCAATTCGGCAAACATTTTTCCCCGATCATTTTTTATTTAGCTGTTTTTTTTCTTATCTTTCAGCAATCATTGAAAGTGACCTCTATATGATTTTTTTTCATATTTTTATCTTAATCCATTCTCCAGACATGAATTGTGGAAAATCTCCTCCCTGAAAATTTCAATTGGGTATTTTAATGGACTTTTTTTTTCTATTTTTGAGAGCTTGCTCACATGATTTATTTTTCGTTACCATTTTGATTTGTTAATTTTTAATTATATACTTCCTCAAAAGAAATCTAGGCTAATTTCTAGGCTATATTCTTTTTTGGACGCCATTTTGAATATTCCATCATGAAAAATAGAAAATGTTTGAGTAAAAAGTATTGTCAATCCCATATAAAATATGTTTCGTTATAAAATTCATAAATATTAAGGTCTGAAAACAAATGAAATTGCCGGCATCCCTTAAGAGGGAGATAGAGCATTGAAACCTTGAAGATCTTCTTTTTTCGAGGTTAATTTAAGATTTTTCAACTTTGAACATAAACTTTTTTTTTAAGGCTGTTGGATAGCGTCGGCCATTTTTTGAGTCGATCTCAGCGCCGCTACGCGTTGAGATTCCAAACTAAAATTATCAGGACCATGCCAAAATATGGGTGCAAATCAGAGGGCCCTAAATTTCACAAAATTTTTTTTTAATTCAAATTTTTGCGTATCTATAAACAATCTTTCAGCCAATATTTCACAATACTGAAATTATCTATCCATATTTCGACTTCAAATTTGTCTATAACCTAGATATATCAGAATTAATGGTAGACCTGACAGATTAAATGTTAATCCAGTAATTGTACTGGCAGATATCGCCTAGAGAATTCTAAATTTTCGGTTAAACGTCTGATTATTTAAATTATTACAATCAAGGACAATAAAAAAACGGCGAGTATTTGAAAAAGGCTTTTAATTTATTCATCTGGGCTATGACGGCAGCTAATCTGCAACGATACAACTGATGTGAGATTTTTAATGACTCTTTTAGTCAACATGACTAAAAAGATACACTGCAATAGATGTGAGATGATAATATTTCAAATTTCCATGCATTGTAATATAGGTAGATGGATTTTGTGTAAACAAACTAGGAACCGAGTCAACTTATAATCACTAAACACACAGGGATCTGCGACTGAAACTCTTACAAAAGCCATTCAAGTTTTTGCAAATTAATAAAAACGGTCTAGTGAAGAAATGCTTTCTACAATTTTTAGATTATGGTAGTACTGGGACATAATTTTCAATTTTCTGTGATGCATCTGGATGCGCAGGTAATCTTTTGCAGGTCTGTTATGTATTGCTGCGAAGGTCCCAGCGCTAAAATTTCATCGCAGAAGATTGATCAATTTTTTCCATACTAATGCACCGCAAGGTAATAATTGTGGTAACTGTTTTTATATCGATCCTTTTATATTCAGTTGCAAAAATGGAAAATGACTTTTTTTAAAGTTTTAGTAGCATTTGCCCTTGCATGATAAAAAATCAAGATGCAGAGTCTTTTATCCGAATGAAGATATCTAACCAGCCTATGTTACATAAAATTATGTAAAAAATGTGCAACGCAGTCTATGCATGTTGACATTGCTGAGCACAAATAATTGTCTACAATTATGATTTAGTACAGCTAACCGTACAAATTAATTAATAAATAGTGTAATTGCTTCAGCGTTGATCTCATAATCCTGAGTCACCACAAGTCAGGTCATCTTGTATCGACAGCGAGAGCGACAGGTACCTGTGAACAAAAATGGTTAAATTAGTTTTGACAAAGACAATTGGTGTGGCTTACCATGCGATCAATTCATATATTGGTGCATAGTATATCTGGACAACTGTTTCAAATTTCATTCCATCGAATCAATTCTTTTTGATAAGACCATTGTACAAACAGCTTTTGGAATTGTTTTTTTTTTTGTAAAAGCATGCCCACTCAAAAGTCTATTATACTTACTTAGTGGCACAAGTAATTTGGAGTAATATGAAAATCTCGTTGCTGTACATGATTCTGCTCTGCTGCGGACCAACTTACTTGCAATCCCTCTTGTTGTCCGGTTTGGTTGTAGTATCACCAACCATTTGTGTTTCTGTAATAAAAGCATAACTCATTAATTATCGAATATAGATTACTGCAGTTTGAATACACTCTCATAGATAATCTAATCGCTACATGTGTATACATACATACGTAATCGTAGACCACTATACGGAGTCGTATGAGAAGGTCAGTCAAACTCATAGTTTCTAGTTGTTATTTGACGTGAGTGCTAATCCCTGCAATACAACTGTTGCTAGGTTAGTCCACCCAGTACTCTCAAGAGGATTAGAGCAGCTATGAATTCGACGTTCGCTTTTTATAATATAATACAAAAAATAGACGACTCCACAATACTTTTTTTTATAGACACATTCATCTCACTATTTGTCTACTTATAGATGGTACTTTACTTAGACTTGTTTCGTGCATCGAGTATGTACTGTGGTTCTCTAAGTTCCATATTTCTCAGATGTCTACCATCTATCATTTCTGGGAGCATGCAAAACTCATAGAATCTAGATAGATAAGGCAACATTTTGTTCTGCCAAAAGTTATCATCTCTAAAGACTTTGATTGTTTTCATACCTTTTGGTGTCCACAGAACGAAGGCACAATATTC
Organism: Rhogogaster chlorosoma; assembly: GCA_944452935.1. Taxonomy (NCBI): domain Eukaryota; kingdom Metazoa; phylum Arthropoda; class Insecta; order Hymenoptera; family Tenthredinidae; genus Rhogogaster; species Rhogogaster chlorosoma. Next base: position 19,943,882 of record OX101802.1, read on the forward strand.
TTTTTGTGTGATGATTGTTGGATGATTTTGGTTCCTCCTGTCGGGGTCGCTTTTGTGGTAGATCCTTTGCATGTCTCCAAGCTTCTGTTCGATTGCTTGCTCCGGAGTGACATCTCTCGCACTGAGAGGTCATTTGATCTTGATAATGCCGTCGTCGCCTTTCAATCAATCGGGAATCACTGCCAAGTAGGTGTATGAGGAGTGAAAAGGCCACACTCTGAAACTTGTATCCCATTGGCTTCTTCAAATTGCTTCCACGCTTTTACTTCGTTCTGCCTGCCATACTGCAGAGCAGGTAAAGGTCGCTCTTGTGGATACACAATAGTTTTTACTGAGTTTGCCGAAGGTGTAGTTGGCCTCATGCGGCAAACCTTGCCAAAATTGGAAGTTGTGAGTAGCTTTCTCCGTAAGGATTTCCATTCTCCGCTATCACTTCGACCTCTCCTGCGTGCTTCGATGAGGTCTCGTTCTGCCTACTGTTCGGCCAGTTTTCGATAGTGCTACTCGACTTGCACTTCATATTCATCCTAATGGAGATCTGGCTTGTTGCAATTCCGACCATAGTCTGGGTTCGAGTTAGGTTTCTTGCGAGAGGATCCCGCAGCAGCCATGACTATCTAGGCTCCTTCTTCTTGTCCTTGGCCTTTGTCAGCCGTTTTAGGTTGCGTTCTTTTTGTTTTTTCTGCAACTCGTGGACCATTGCAGTGGGCGCCTTATCCATCGCAGCACTCAATTTCTGATACGACTCCTGTGAGTTGAATTGCACAACAGAGCGAGCAGCTCGGACATTATATGAGTTTCTTTTCTCGAAGTGAACACGTTTTCCACCGATGAATTTGCTTACGATAGCATTGTAGTTTTCAACGGAGTTGCTAGTGAAGTTGAAGAGTAGACTCTCGGCTTTCCAACTTAGTTGAGTGATGGCTTCGCAGATCATGTCGTATAGATCTAACCCCATCAATATTGGCACTGCATTTTCTTCTTCATCTTTTGGAGTATCATTGCAAAAGTAGCCTGATTCGGCACACTTCTTGTGTTCGCCAAACACATGACTTTAAACACTTTTTCGGATTCAGGAACTTCTTCAGCCCTGCGGTGTTCGCTTGCTTTCACCACAAGAAAAGTGTAGTCTAAGCTCAAAAACCGACAACAAATTCCCGATTCTTTTCTACCAAACGTGAATAAAACTCGAATTGTATTTTCGTGTATCATTGGTTGCACTTAGAATTATTAATTATTCATCATCACGTTACATCATGTTGGTTTTAAAACTTATAGTTAGACATATTTCGAACTGGCAGCTAATTATGCCTGCAATTCGAGTACACTACTGTTGATGCCTATTCCGTATTTACTATCTGATCTTCCGTGTTTATTAATTAATAATTAATTCGAATTAATTCTGACAATCGCTGAGCAAGTTACTGATGCTAACAAACGTGAAACAAATTCCAATCTGTAGCATATTCACGTAGCGCACTGATCCAGCCGCGCGCCGTAGTGTACGTTTCGTATAACATGTAAATGCGAGTGATTGTGTGAGTGAAACGGACGAGGCCCTCGGAAATTTGTATTCGGCTATGGGTCCTGACGGCTCGAGTAGATTTCGGTCAACGAGTCAATAGAGGCGCCATCTATTGACTAGAAATTTTCGCCCAGTAAATTCTCCAAATGTAGACTGATTTACAACTTGGGATGGTGATTTAACTATTTCTAATGTAATATTGTTGTGGGTGAAATAGTGCTCAGTACACGTCGAGTGCGAAAAATCGTTAAATCGCCAAAATTTAATGTCACTCACCTCACGCGGCAGCCATGTTTACTGTGTCAGTGTGTGTGTCCGTGTGCCAGCTGTCACGAGGTTATTTTATTAACATCTCAACAGAACTTCAGGCTACTTTGTGTCTAACCACCACTATTTCACGCAAAACAATTTCGAGTAAGGAACATTTTGTCCACATCAGATTGTCGAAATAATTTTTCATACTCGAGAATTTACTGGGCGAAATTCACTCGTACGTGTGTACATGTGTAGGTGCCGTACCCCCACCATACCCACCCCTATCCAACAGCCTTAACGGTCAGTCTAATAAATAGCTATATTATAGCAGTCTCTATAATATATAGAATATATATATTGAAGTGGTCGTTGATATTTAATATATACTTGCCACCCCTTGAATCGACAGATAATGATGAGAGAACAATAATGTGTACATTATTTGAGATTGTTAGCTTGATTGGAAAGGGTGCGGAAATCGATAATTGTGAAAAAAAGGTTTTTACTGGAGAAAGAAATCTGTCAATTTTCGATTGATAAAAAAGAACTACTTTTGAATCAATTCGCTTAGGTTAAAAAAAAGTAGTTTTTTTCTAAAAAATTCTATAAAACTTTTTATGGAAAAAATCGTCATCATTTTTTTTTTACTCGAAAATCGAGAAGAATTCTTTTCAGAAAAAGTTTTATAGAATTTTTTGTAAGAGAACTACTTTTTTCTAACCTGATCAAATTGATTCCCAAGTAGTTCTTTTTTTTTTCATCGAAAATTGACAGATTTCTTTCTCCAGTAAAAAACTTTTTTTCCCAATTATCGATTTCCGCACCCTTTCCAATCAAGCTAAAAATCTCAAATAATGTACATATTGTTTTCTCATAATTATCTATCGATTCAAGGGGTAGTAATAGTAGGTATCTGGTCTATGTTAAAAATTAACGACCACCGTATATAGAGGAAGTGCAGCATATTCGGAATACCGTTTTGTATTTTGGGAATAAGCAAAAAGTAAAACGCGTTAGTCCAATAAAAAATGCATCACAGCATGAGAAAATTATCGAAGTTCAATTATCTAAACGACGAAACATTATACAAATATCAGGAACATTATGAAAATTTCGATTAAATCAAAAAACTCTAAAACCGTAATTTGACTTAAGGTGCAGATAATTCGGAATATAGTATTCCAAATTATAATTCTTATTATTGGAGATAGGGAAGGGGTTGGAGAGAGGATGGGTGGGTGCCCCCCCCCCTCCTTCCAACCCCTTCCCTACCTCCAATAATAAGAATTCATCACCATTGCTATTATCTTTCAGCCAAATTATAATCTTTTTTTTTGACAATTACTCACTATTTCCTTTAGAAAATGAAACAATCGTAATAAGTATTAAATATTTATCCCGAAGTAGCTTCTTGCCAATGTTATCAGTCACATTGAAAAATACTATTGATCTTTAAATTATGTTTACTCTCGTTATTCCAAATTAAAAACATGTCATCGTAAACTAAAATTCTGTACAAAATTTCCAATTCAAGTACAATTCACAAAACTCATGTAAAATCATTAATTAATAAGGTCACTTATTAATTTAAATAATTAAAATGTAGATGTTATGAATTGCAATGAACGATTAGAAAGGATTGTATTTTTGCCGAAAAACTTCTTAAAATTGAAGATTTGTTTTCGTGAGCCTTGTAGCAGGAATATCAAGATGATGGGTTGTTTTTAGTACTCATTGGCTTCGCACGTCATGTGACGTTATGTTTGTAAAAAAAAAGTACAGCTGGCGTTTTTATAAACTAAGATATCTAGGTATCCCGAATTACCTGCACTATTCCGAATATGCTGCTTTTCCTCTACCTATGGATATAATAATATATAATATGTATATCAATATCTGGGCCAAGTTGCAGACCTCTACTACATCATTAACCTGTGCCACCGAGCAATTGAAATTCCCTATTCCAACAACGCTGCATTTTTCCGATTCAATTAAATTTTGTTTTGAAGATTTTTTTCGGGTTGAAATTATTATACCTCACCAACAGAACACGTGGAGATTCAGTCTGGGAAGCAAACATACCCTTTTATAATTCATTCTTCTAACTAACCATTTATTTATCAACTGTTATAACTTAATTTTTTAATTAGAATGCCGACGAAGAAGACCAAAAGTTGGCGGCGGAGTGGGAACAGTTGATGTCTGAAAAGGTACGCCTGGCCGAAAAGACTGCTGAATTGCAGGAAGTCATGCAGGCCGCAATGCGGCGGAGGGATTCACCGTCGAAAACAGTGCAAGAGGTAAATGACGCACATATACAGAGAGGATTCTGTGAAAGTTAACAGTCAGTTAGAGCAGACTGGACACTTTTCGTCTGTTCGTTGCAGGCTGGCTATCCGTTTTTTTCTCATTAATGGTCGAATTTAGTTTTCCAAAAAGCCTGACAAGATGACCGGATGACCAGCCTACAACAAACAGACGATAACACGGAAACTGTCCAGTGTGTTCTGACTGAGTGTTAACTTTCACAGAATCCTCTCAGTATATAATTATGTAGATAGAGTTCCAGGCACCACGCGATTGTTTTCCAAATCGCTACCGCGAGGTACTCCCTTCTCAACTGTTTCTGACATACTTCTTTTCGAACGGGGCGCGTCAATATGTAATCATTTTCATTCGTAAATTTGTAATCCTCATGCACTGTAATTACTTTCTGCATCAATTTTTGTCGCTTTTTACTATATGAAAACTGCAATCTAAGAATATTTTTTCCGTTGACCTCGGTAATATTAAATTTTGAATCACTGCCTGCTCATTTCTGCGCGTTCATGAGCCACCGGCCTCCGACACGATACTATCTTTCGAAATTCTCCCTTTTAATCGCTTTTATGAATACTTGTGGTTGTCTAGCCAACTGAAAACATCAAAAAAAGAGCGCATCAGAGCGAGGAGGAGGGCAGCGAGAGGGGGTGTGATGAGGGAGCCTCCACATCTAAAAAGGAGCGGCGCGACGAGAAGTGAGCATATATATACATATACGTACTACATAATATATACTAATATTTTATTCAAATATTATCTCTCTTATCATGTCAACTTGAAATTGTACAGGAAGCCCTATTGCGTGGGGGATTAATTTTCGACTCCGCGATTGTTCAAAGAATATTATGGATTTTGAGTGATGTTAGAATATATAACAAAGATGAAAAAACACATTACTTACATAAAAATATATTTATTTCGGATTTTAGATACATATTCTAATTTTTTTTAAAATTCATATCCACTTTAGATAAAATTCTAAAATAAAAATCGTGAATACGTGTTTTAGTAGGGCGATTAAATACTATACGAAATATCGGGGGTAAGATCCAAAGGGGTCAAGCCCAGGGGTTGATCGATTTCTTATAGAATGCCCCTAACTCTTTCCTGGCGATGAGTTAAAAATCGTTCTGATAGCGTAATTATGGGAAACTCGGAATAATCAGGTCAATAAATAAGTAGGAGTATTTGCTGGCCGGCTAGAATTTTATTTGTTTAATTATGAAGAACGACACAACAGAAATCACTAACAAGGTATAGGGCTCTGCCCTAATTATTAACTTAATTTAATCTAACTTCTTATTCGATAATCGTTATATTTCGCGTAAGACACGTCTGTCTTCTGCTCAATTTTCGTTCGAACTGGCTCCGTAAGCCAATCCTCTTTGATCCTCTTTAATCTCGGGCTCGGTTATTGGACCTCAAACCCGGGAGCAGGACGTTTTGGCGCCGCCGTTTTGGCGCCACCGTTTTGGCGCCACCGTTTTGGCGCCAGTCATTTTGGCGCCGGGACGTTTTGGCGCTGGACATTTTGGCGCTGGGACGTGTTGGCGCTGGACGTTTTGGCGCTGGGACGTTTTGGCGCCGGACGTTTTGGCGCCGGACGTTTTGGCGCCGCGGTGAGGGCGCTAGACTTTTGAACGTCACAATTCGGTCCCGAAATATATTGACTCTGATAATTAGGCTGTTAAATACCCACAATTTTCCGAAAAAAAATTAGATCCGCTTGGGGTTGTCTCCAACATCACGAATAATCATTATTTATGCCTGCAAATTTTTGTCTGTAAGTTTCTTGAATTCATGACCGGAATGCTAATCATAAGTACACCAGGGTGGTCGTTGGAAAAAGAAATTGCTACCGCCGCCAAAACGGCAGTCATCAGCAACACGAAAATCCCTGCAAAACCCGAAGTCTTTCAATCGTAGCGAACAGATGCCTCTTCGCCAGTAGCAAAATGCTTTTGTTTTATTTTGCTTCATTAATTACCTATATCGGCATATTTTTTAAAATATTCGTTTCGTTTACAAACGTATTTGATGGTGTCACCATATCCTATGGCGTTATTAGTACCTATTGCTATGAATAAGAATTTCAAATTACACAGAAAGTATTATATATATATATATATATACATATATATATATATTTGCAACAAGTGTGCCCAACACTAAGTCTACTTATTGCTATCATAAAAATGGGATTGTTATCATAAGCATCTGATACTGGACGTTTGTTGATGTTTACATTTAAAGGATACGGCTTATATGGCTTCAATTAAAACCAGGCGCGGATACAGGGGAGGGGAAATGGGTGTAATTGCCACCTCCCAACTCACATCCGAAGCACTTTATTTTGACCAATGTCAAAATTTTCATTTTATAACAAATTTAAAATCTATCAAATTTCGTGCTCACAATGAATTTTCTGAAAGATAGGTAAGATCACATGAAAATTGCACCCCCCTAAACGAAATCCAGTATCCGCGCCTGATTAAAACACAAATACCTTAATGCGTATATTGCTGTAATCTTTCGATTGAATCAATCACATTGTCAGTCTTGCGGCTGCAGCAACGAAGGATCGTAATACAACTATTTACGATGGAGGCCGAATTGGTCTCTATTCGTGGAAATATAAAATACGTAGAGAACGGCTACGCATATATTTTTGATAAAGAAAGTAAATGTGGTGGAAAAAAGTTTTGGCGGTGCAGCCGAAAAATGGATGGATGCAAAGCGCGGCTTCACACATGCGTGCGTTCTAATCAGGTATGTATATATATACTATTCAGGCCAGCAGCCAGTTGAGCAGCATTAATTACAATTTGTAATTAATTACATGGAAATTACAAATTACAAATGTGAATATTTAGGTGTAAATTGGTAATAGAGTACATTCGGATATAAACGGTATATAGAGTACATTCTAGTATATATCGGCATATAGGGTATATTCGAGTATATATGGGGTATATTCGAGCATATATAAAGTATATATCGGCATATAGGGTATATTCGAGTACATATGGGGTGAATTCGAGTATATATAGGGTATATATCGGCATATATAGTATATTTGAGTACATATGGGGTATATTCGAGCATATATAAAGTATATATCGGCATATAGGGTATATTCGAGTACATATGGGGTGAATTCGAGTATATATAGGGTATATATCGGCATATAGGATATATTTGATTATATATGATTGATTGATTGATTGATTGATTGATTGATATGAAGTATATTCGAGTATATATAGGGTATATATCGGCATATAGGGTATATTCGAGTACATATGGGGTATATTCGAGAATATATAAAGTATATATCGGCATATAGGGTATATTCGAGTACATATGGGGTGAATTCGAGTATATATAGGGTATATATCGGCATATATAGCATATTTGAGTACATATGGGGTATATTCGAGCATATATAAAGTATATATCGGCATATAGGGTATATTCGAGTACATATGGGGTGAATTCGAGTATATATAGGGTATATATCGGCATATATAGTATATTTGAGTACATATGGGGTATATTCGAGCATATATAAAGTATATATCGGCATATAGGGTATATTCGAGTACATATGGGGTGAATTCGAGTATATATAGGGTATATATCGGCATATATAGTATATTTGAGTACATATGGGGTATATTCGAGCATATATAAAGTATATATCGGCATATAGGGTATATTTGAGTACATATGGGGTATATTCGAGCATATGGCTCAAAATCACCAAGGTGGTAAATTCCATGTTTCAAATTTCTTAATAAATTTTTTCATATTTTTGTTCTGCAAACCAGTCCTAATCATTGATTAACTTATCTAGAATTGATATCCGAGCGGGGCAAGCTGGAAATTAATAATTACATGAATAAAATTGTTTCAACGAAAAACGATTCGTGAGGTATCGTCATTTCGGGAACGCTTAAAAAAGTTGTAATTACTTTTAAATAAATACGGAAAATGATTCGTTTGATATACTAGATATGTTGCTAAGATATGTCCGCAATAGTTAAAAATGATAAACATGTCAATTACTCGGTAATTTTTAAGTTTTTTGAAAAAAAAAAACTTTGAAAAAAAACTTTGAAAAAAAAACTTTTTTTTTACATAATTACACACACTTAATTTAGTATTAGTAATTTATCATATAACGTTTATAACGTAGATTATCTTCATCAGCTTGTTTTGATTTTTTTGAGAAATTGTCTCATTCTCCATTATTTTTATAAAATTAGACTGAAAGCAAAATAAATGTTTGAAAATAATGCTTTTACATACGTGAAACTATAAAAAACGATATAATCATCATTCCAGGAACATAATCATCATTCCGGGAACGCACGTCATGTCCGGGAACGTTCCCGGAATGACCGTTCCCGGAATGACATTTCTACATAAAAATCCGTATTAAATAAATATTTACCACTGAAACGAGATTTTTGGAGGGTAATATAAAAAAAGGTTACATTAGTCTTTAAGAAATATTCTATCAAAAGTCATTTACTTATTTTTTTCTTACAATTATTGACGTTCCCGGAATGACGCTGAATTGATGTACGGTGCCAAATTTTCGAACAAACCTGTGCTTACCTTCTGAAATTTTCACATTTCAATAAAAAACACACGGGTGATCCGTTTGAACTTGAGTGTTTTATATAATTACCCGGTAGCGCTATCAGTCGCGTTTCTCTGAAAATTGATATTTAAAAAAACACCATGCGTTCCCGGAATGACGCACAAATTGTGGGACAAACTTTGAATTAAATTTTCAGAAAAAATAATATTGTATAGATTAAGAAACTCATAAATATCATTTTATACTAAAATGAACTAAGTTAACAAGTACCTTTGAGGTAATCAAAAAATTATTTATTAGGATTTTTAGCTGTTGTTATCGGCGGATTGGTACTTGGGGACGCGTTCCCGGAATGATTTTTCGGGGGTATTTCATGAAAAAAAATGTATTCAATGAATAAATTTAAAAAAATCTTTTTGATGTATTGCTTAAACGAGTTGATGTGAATAATTTTTAGTACATTATTTTAATTAGAATGAATAGATTCAATGATTTAAATCACTGGGACACGAATTTACCACCTTGGTGATTTTGAGCCATATACCGGTATGTGAGGTACATTCGAGTATATATCGATATCTACTCAAATGTACCACTGTACACGCAACTATAACCTACATACCGGCATATACTCGAATGCATCGTTTGTATAATTGAATATAACCGGTGAAACGGTTAGAATAGGTTAAGCTATCCGAGTGATGCCATCCAAACATACCTGCACATACCTACACATCTGCAAAATACTCAGGCAGTGGCTGTGGCTTCCTGAAGGTTAGAATAGGTTAGGCCACCCCACTGATGCCACCCACTCATACCCACACACACCCACACACCTGGGGAATATCCAGACGGTTGCTGTGGCTCCCCAAGGGTTAGAATAGGTTAGGCCACCCCACTAATGCCACCCACTCATACCTACACACACCCACACACCTGGGGAATATCCAGACGGTAGCTGCGGCTCTCAAAAGCTTGGGGTTAGAATAGGTTAGGTCGGGTTAGGTTAGATTTGGTTAGGTTAGATATAGCCACACACACCCACACACCTGGGGAATATCCAGACGGTGGCTGTGGCTCTCAAAAGCTTGGGGTTAGAATAGGTTAGGTCGGGTTAGGTTAGGTTTGGTTAGGTTAGATATACCCACACACACCTACACACCTGGGGAATATCCAGACGGTGGCTGTGGCTCCCCAAGGGTTAGAATAGGTTAGGCCACCCCACTTATGCCACCCACTCATACCCACACACACCCACACACCTGCGGAATATCGAGACGGTGAAACCATGACATCATTATCATTCAAGGTACTATCGCGGTTCAATGAACATACACACGGAAGTGATCCTGGCTTAATTGCGGCGCAAATCGTCACAAATGACATGAAACGTAGGGCGGTGGAGACAGTGGAAACGCCTGCTCAAATCATGGCCAACGTTATGGCGGGTACCTCGGCAGCAGTTCAAGGACAACTCGCTAATAGGGATGCTCGACGTAAAGTCATCCAACGCAAGCGTAACACCGGTCGAGCTATACCGCCATCACCACGAGATTTATCATCTCTGGAAATTCCGGATGAATATAAACATTATGTTGTTACGGAGCAGGAAACAATATTATTTCTTCTGGGCGATACGGGAAAAGCCGAAGACCGTATTCTCCTATTTGGACGAGAGGATGCGCAAGAATGGAGTTCGTTCATGAAAAATATATATATGGATGGAACCTTCAAATTAGCTCCACCATTATTTAAACAAATATTTGCAATTCTTGCGGAGCGAGACGGGTATGTCTTCCCCATCTTATATGCCCTGCTTGTGGATAAGAGGCAGGAAACGTACTGCAGGCTTTTTGCCATGATAAAATCCGTTTGGCCAGATTTCAAACCGGAATCTATCCATTCGGATTACGAAATGGCAATATTAAACAGTATTGCTGAGCAATTTCCCGAGGCGGAAATCCGGGGCTGTTTATTTCATTTAGCCCAAAATATTAAAAGAAAGCTAGGCAAGGAGCATCTGCTGGCTCAATATATGAACGACCCTGAATATGCGCTGAAAGCGCGAATGATCGTCGCTCTTGCATTTGTGCCCATCGAGACCCTATCGCAAGCAGTAATGCGGTTGTACGATAAACTTCCTGTCACTTTGCAAAGAATTTTGGAGTGGTTCGAGGTATGAATACTATATTATATTTAGTATAATTCTGAATCGGTGCCACCGGTATATGTGATCTTGGTAGCTTTACAGAGGTTTATTCTCTTCATAAAATTTAGTTCTACCTAACTAGATGCTACTCAAATTTGCGGAAATATAAGTTCAGAGTGATTCATTGGAATATTTGTTTAACTTTCATTCATGGTTTCATCATTTCCTTTCTCTGTTTGTTCTCGCTTGGGCTTGTCTTAATATAATGCACGTATAATTGTTTATAATATGGCCTTCATGCATGTTAATACTGTTGAACAGGATAATTATATAGGCCGCTTACAACGAAATGGAACACGCTCGGATCCCTTATTTGCGCCCAAAATTTGGTCCGTATATAACAGAGTTTTGTTGGGGCAAAACAGGACAAATAATATTGCGGAAGCAGCGCATCGAACGCTGCAACGAGAATTAGATGTAGAACATCCGTCAATATGGAAATTTATAGACGGACTCAGAAATGTTCAAAAAATTAGGGACGCGCATTATGCCGAATTCTTAAGGGGAATACCACCCCCCTATAAAAGGCGTAAATACCAGGACGCGGATGCAAGAATCGCTGAAATTGTGCGCCGATTTGCTACCCGAACCACGATCGAGTATTTAACGGGCATCGCACAAAACTTTTTGCTCAATTAATGGATTTCCTTTTTTTAAAGTTTCTCGAAATAGGGTAATAGGGGCAAAACAGGCGCGAAATCAAAAAAAAAATTATCGTGCAATTCTATCGGCTTGATTGCCGTTGTTACCACCTTCAAAAATGAAACTCAAGACTTGGTATAATTTGATTTCATCCTTCAATGCTTGCCTTTCGATTTTATTCTAATAACTTTTCCTCATAAGGTGGTGACCACGGCAATCAAGCCGATAGAATTGTGCGATTATGAATGAATCTTTTTTTGTCATTCTTTTGTTGTGTCATTATTAGTCGAAAATACGTCGCTGCATTCCAGAAAATCATTTCCGTAGAAATTTTTATATTTTTTATTCGGTGCCTGTTTTACCCCCTGTTACCCTATGTTCGGAACTGTCCATTATTTAGATTTCGTTGTAGCTTTTTCTAATGCTTACACCATTTTTTCGTTTTTTTTTTTTTTTAGTTTATTGTTAGTTATTTCATATTTCTGTTCTGAATTGTGTATGATGTAATTATGCTACTATTGAATTTTAGTTTTTTGTAACGCTTTTGAGCATCATACTATCCTTTGTTACTTTTCTGATACCTATGTGTTATTTGAATCAAATTATAAACCTCATTTCAACTGTACATGTAATACTTTGAATCCTATACTTCATTTCATAATTATTTTGCCATCTGATTTTCTTCTCTAATTCATTGTAGCTTTTCCTAATGCTTACACCATTTTTTCGTTTATTTTTTATTAGTTTATTGTTAGTTATTTCATATTTCTGTTCTGAATTGTGAATGATGTAATTATGCTACTATTGAATTTTAGTTTTTTGTAACGCTTTTGAGCATCATACTATCCTTTGTTACTTTTCTGATACCTATGTGTTATTTGAATCAAATTATAAACCTCATTTCAACTGTACATGTAATACTTTCAATCCCATACTTCATTTCATAATTATTTTTCCATCTGATTTTCCTCTCTAATTCATCCTTAGTTTTAGGGCAATTGATTTTGATTGCTTGTTGTTACTTCTTACGGTGTTTGGCATGTGGCATGGAGACATTATAATTGGTATAAATCCTGCATGATGTTGCAGAAACAAGATGTTTTGTTGTAGCTGTCTTGGCAGGAGCCCCCCGCAGTAGTCTAGGTAGTTCAGGTATAGTGAACTTACTCCTGAGCTTGCAGTATTTTAGCGTGTTCTGGGTAATAATGAGCAGTGGAAATATATTTTAAAAATCGCAAATTCGATTCAAAATATCTGTGAGCTTAAACGTTTTGCGATAAAACGTCCTGGCGTCAAAACGTCCGGCGCCAAAACGTCCAGCGCCAAAACGTCCGGCGCCAAAACGTCCGGCGCCAAAACGTCCAGCGTCAAAACGTCCGGCGCCAAAACGTCCGGCGCCAAAACGTCCGGCGCCAAAACGTCCCAGCGCCAAACCGTCCCAGCGCCAAACAGGCCGGCGCCAAAACGGCGGCGCCAAAACAGCGGCGCCAAAACGTAACGTACCCCTCAAACCCATTCACAGATATTCACACTCATACATTCGTACACACATTCGAACGTCGGCCGTTATCGCCAACAGTTCCCCGAAAGAAATTTCCTCATACCTATATAAAATATACAAATAAAATTATACGCAGGCACAAAGTTTGTTATATAACTAACCAATAATATGGTATGGTGTCTGTTTCAGGTATAAGTGGTCGCATCGACGGAACTGGGGCGACAGGGGCGGCGAGGTGGAAGGGGTGGCCGTCGGGGCGGGAGAGGTGGTGGGAGGGGTCGCCCGCAACGCGGCAATATTTACATTTTTAATGCATAATCTTGTAAAAAATGTGTATATTCTAATGCATTTTTATTAAAAACAATTTATTCTTCATAATATATCGTGCAATACTTTACACAATATTTCAATTATTACTTTTAAAGGCACATACTTCATTTATCGATAAACCGTAGATATTCTCTTCCGTCAGACAGGATTAATTAGTTAGCAGAATGAGCAGATATTTCCAAATAAAAATAAGTTAATTCTATTTTCGAAAAATCATATTAGGAGGTTGTTCTATATCATCAACAGGATTTTTGTTATTTTTTTTCAGAATTTGAAAAAAGGTCCTTTTTTTGAAAATGAAAAAAATCATAGCTCCAAAAGCGTTGATTCGAAAAATCTAAAAAAAAATCGGAAGGTTCTCCGGACATTGAATGACAACATATAAAATTAAAAATCAAATCAGACATGAAGAGGTCTGGAGCCGTGTCGAAGTGACGTGTCCATCCCAACTCATCCAATCCAGCGATTCCATCCAACTCGTCCATCCATCATCTTTCGACGAAATTTTATTTACATTTTAGTACCTATCGAAAAGAGTTTTCACAAATATTTTAAGATTTTTATCTCAACCCCTAATAATGAGTTTTGGATTTTCCGAATATTTGTCACCTAAAATTGTCAATGTCCATAGCTTTTCCAAAAAAAGAGATATCGATCCAAAATTATAGAATTTTCTTTTTGTCTTGAATCGTACTGTCATGCAAAAAATTCATGAAAAAAATTTTGGATTGACTTTCATAATCTGAAAAAAAAATTTATAAACTGAAATATCTTTTTTGAAAACTTGTATTATTTCACTTTTTTTTTAAATTTTTCTAAAAATTCGGGACACATTTTCACACGTCTCCTGAAAATTACAGGGTGAGATTCCGATTTCTTGAGGTTATTTCCTATTTTTTATTTTATCAATAACGCAAGAAAAAACAGACGAATGGCCACGGCGACGCTGATTACTGCTGATCCTACATAATTCAGGTTGAGTACTATTCTAGTGAAATTTCAGTTTAGATATCTTCGTAAATTTCTCACACAACTATTAATATTTTAATAATAAGTTTAATTGTTTATAATGATTAGTTATTATTGGTGTGCGTTGCGTGGTAATATAAGGCTTCGTATCGTTGTTGAAGAAATGAAAATTTGACAAACATTTTTTAAATACAATTTCTAGTTTTTAATCTCCGCAAATTCACAGCTATTCGTTTAATTAATATAACACATACATTTTGAATACGCGGTAATCATGTCAAAGCTTCGTGAGCGATGTTGTAATGTGCTTAAATTCAGAGAACACGGAGGCACTATAAATTTACGTACATATCTGCACGCCTAGTTTTTCAACAACGACCTAAAGTCATTATCAGTGAACGTACACTAAATTTACGAAAATAATTGAACTAAAATTTCACTGGATAGTATTCAACCTGAATTATATAATCCAAAACTTTCCAGGGGGCTGAGATAAAAATCTCAAAATATTGAAGACAACTCTGTTCGATGGATATACTAAAAGATCAACAAAAATTTCGACAAAATCAAAAATGTTGAGGGTCACGGGCTGGGTGACCCGGGATGGATTTCTCCATATAATAAAAAATGACAATCCTTTATTACGTCACGGGGCATGGTCCCGTAAGACGAGTTTCGAAAAGCCAGGAATTAAAAAAATATATAAATAAGAGAGAGGGGCCATCCATAAATTACGTCACACGTTAATGGGGGGGGGGGGGGGGGGGGGGTATCACCGTAATGTGACATAGTGTGACAAGGGGCAGGGGGGGTCAAAAGCTTTGTGACGTCACATGTTAAAATTTAAAATACCAAAACATGAATTATCAAAAATATTTGATTTTATGTTGATTTTATTGAAGATTATTTAATAATAATAAGAAAAAAAATGAAAATAACTGTTACCTTTTGATTATTTTTAAATACATGCATAAGTGTGAAAAATGTGTGACGTCACATCAGGGGGGGGGGGGGGGGGGTCTAAAAATGTGACAACCTGTGACAAGGACGGGGGGGGGGAGGTCTAAAAGTTCTAAAATTCGTGTGACGTAATTTATGGATGGCCCCAGAGAAGTATGATCCAACAAAAAAAAAAAAAAATTAAACTAAAAATAAAATAAGACAGAGAGAATGAAAGAAGATAGGAAAGTAAAACAGCTGAATTACACAAGCTAAAGTTAACAAAAATGTACAAAAGAGAGAGAGAAGTCTAATGCAAGCAAAACTCAAACTAAAAAATAAAATAAAACAAAAAGAAAGATAGAAGGTAAATCAGCTGAATTACAAAAGCTATAATTACAAGAATATACAAAAAGAGAGAGAAGAATAATACAAGTGTCAATTTATCAATTATTAGCTGCTCAGGTTTTGGGAGCATTTCCAGGAGACGCCACGAGGAGGCTAATTGATAATGTCTCCCACATGTGTTGTTCAGTCCGACCAACTCTGCAAGGAGATGTGAAACTGCAACTTTGATTCGTTCAACCCCGAAGAGTTGCGAATCATTATTATTTTGGTCGATCAACTCGATCATCTGCGAGGAGATGCGAAATTGCGACTTTGGTTCGTTCAACTCGATCACCTCTGTAAAGAGATGCGATGTTGCGATATTGGTTCGATCAACCCCGAAGAGTTGCGAATCTTTATTATTTTTGTCGGTCAACTCGATCATCTGCGAGGAGATGCGAAATTGCGACTTTGGTTCGTTCAACTCGATCACCTCTGTAAAGAGATGCGAAGTTGCGAATTTTTTTTTTTTTATATCCGAAGAAAGTACCATGGTCAAAAGAAGAATGAAAACCACATGATTTATTTTTATTTGGTACTATGCACTACGCAAATTCGTTAATTTTTGCGGAGGCTTCGAATGCAAGCTACGAGTGGATTGAGCCCTCAATAACTCGCTCATCCACTTTACATCTTTGTTGATTTTCACACGCATAAAGTTATACGCAAGTTCACAACGATGTTGGCCACAGATTTCTTCATCAAACCAACCAGTATGTTCTGGTGTACGGTGTACAGCTGATTTCATCAGCCGGAAGAGCTGGTCTTGGATATTATACTCGGCCCTGAATAGGGGATAGCCGGCGTCGAAGATCGCATTCATCAAATCAAAGACAAATGAGAAATCATCGGTTGCTACGCACATATGCCCAAATTCTTTTTCGTCCTTTGTTTCATAAGCTCGGAAGTAGGTCAACAGATGCCTATCACCGAGCTTCGGATCAGGATGGATGAGCGTTTCTTGACATCGCTCGCATCCTGTCTTATCTACAGATTTTTTGGCAATATAACCTGCTAGGTATTCCACCGCAGATTTTGCCAGCGTTGCCTCGGTTGTGCGTGATTTTTCCACCTTGGCGAGAATTTCTTCGATATCGATTGGATCTTCTTCGTCGTCGCTATCGTTATCGGGTTCCTCGTCAAAGTGCAGAGCATTGCTCTGGCTGGCCTCTGTGCTGGGCTTGGCTACTTTTCTAGTCCGGTTATTTGCTGCTGCCTGTACATCGGCATGCAACAGCGTATCATCTTCATCGTCCAAGCAATTTGCAGATTGCGCTGGTTTCATTAAATTAAGAACGATGTTCTTCTGGAAGATGAGTCTGAATTGAGTGGCTGTAGGGTTCTGATTGTAGGTTCCTCCATGACAGCGTATCATTGAGAACAAATTTTCCAACGGATCCTGATTTAATCTAGATGTCATTAAAAATTTAACATCTTCCGTTTTGAGATCCTCCCACAGCAGTAAAACAGCTTGGATGGTTTGTTGGACACCTTTGAAGCACGGAGGAACCTTCAGGCCCTTATCAGTGACCGTACGCCACTCTGCAGAACGTTTTAGGACGTCTTCCAAATTTTCCTGAACTTGTGGACGCTGATCGGAGAGAGCACAACGGTTCGGATTCGCGTCATTAGGACATCGGCTGTTTAAATTGTCGAACGAGTCATTCAACTCTCTGAAGAACCATGCGGTGTCCATAACTGTATTACTTTTGATACAGTCCGTGGTTCCAGCGACCATTAATGCTGCAGCAACTCTGCGACTAAAGACCTGCAACGCCAGGCGACAATTCATTTTTTGAAAAATACCTGGATACACGTGTTTGGTCGATAGTTTGACAGCAGCTCTCGTCATTTGGTGTTGCTCGAGCCTCCATAACTCACGCACATCGTTCCATGATGCTTTTCTCGGACTATCAAATATGATGTCGTGGATTAAGATCTGATTCCTCAAATTCTTCCACAAGTGCGGAGCGTCGAAGAAGCAATATATTTTCTTCTCCTCGTGAAAGAAATAGGGACCGTCCGGAGACAAGCGTCCACTAATAACACTTTGGTTATTAGTGCCTTGATCGCAGACCAATCCTCGTACATCTAATCCGGTAGCAATGACGTCATCGAGTACTTTGTCGATAAGTTTGGACAGTGTTTCGGAATGCACGGTGCCAGCTGTCAGAAAATATGCAACTGGCTGCTTCCAATTGTTCAACAATCCGCGGGCCATGAACACGAGAGCACTCGTAGCCACGCCGGTCGAACAACCTAGACTGCCAAGATCCTGGAAGCCCTCAATTTTTTGGCGACTCTCATTGAACTCGAAGCCTTTCTTCAATTTGACCTCGTCAAATAGAAGAATGCATTGCCGTTCATTCCGATCCATGCATGATACCTTGGCCTTCAAACAATCAAATATTTCCGGGCAGGTTCCTGGCCACAGATTTATGTTCCCAAACCAACGTTTCAATGCTGACAACGAAGGGAGCATGAACCCAAAATGTTCTCGCAGTTTGACGTACAGGCTTGGCGAGGTGTAGTGCATCTTCATGGCTATTTCCTGTTCATTTGGAGTGTAGTTTGTACGCTTCTTGTGAAATAATTGCATTATCACAAAAGTATACAAAAACCCAGTGACTCTACGGGCCACTGCCTTAGCAAGGCTATCGTCTGAAAATACGCCAGCTAGAACCTTAGTTTTCTGTCGCGAAGCCGCTAATCTTGCGTTTTTGAGAGACCGTTGAAGCTCTACATTGCTCTGCTGCAGCCTAATAATTTCGTTGTCTCTCAGTTTAATTTGCCTTTTCAAAGCTTTTCTCTCGATGTCGCAGGCATTATGAATACCCGGAAGTGGAGCCACCCCGGTGATGATCGGCTTTTTATCATAAGCGAAAGGGACTACACGACGCAATAAACGACCGTGCGGATTAATATGGTCGCGAGAAAAATGTCGACTACATATTCGAATCCGTTCTAATTCTTTTCCGTTTTCTTCGGCCATGTGGGCAAGTCCGCTATTGACTAGCCATTGTAGCGCGAGCGCGGGATCTGTTGGCAGACTATAGAATCGTAGACCAGGAACGTTATCTCTGCTACGATTGGCACATTTCGAATACGCGCAAGTAAAACTATGCGGTAATTTATGGCCAGCCATCATTCGTAATTACTGTGGATAAATTACGAATCGAAAATCACTTACCTGTAATTAGCCAACGCCTGTGGAAAAATATCCGTTTCGTAATACACGTAATAAACACAATGCGTCGGACTACTACAAAGTCGTTGCGTACAATAAAATATGTCGAATTGGATGCGCGGTTCAGCAACGACTGAACGCTGCTCATGCTTATTCGCAAGCTCGCAGTCTCCCACATTGACAGCTGACTGTGCCGAGCGGCTGACTAGCGTTGTTCGAGCGTTCACGAGCTCTGGGCAAATCACTGCGGAGGTGCATCTCTGAGGAATTGTGTTTTGTGGATGGAATTTTTTTTATTTTCATATGCGGTTAACGTAGAGGAAGAAAAAATAATTAGGTCATTTTTTTTTATTCGTTAAAAATCATAATTACGAAAGTTATGGGTAATTGAATATTCCAGTTTTCGTAATGCATAGATATATCTTAACATGGGTGACGTCACAATGTTAAAGTTTTCAATCCGTTGTATCAACTTCAATATTTGTTCGATTAAAAAATGAACAAATATGACCTAATTATTTTTTTCTAAACTACTGAAATCTAGAGAAGAAAATCCATTCAAATACCCAATTGCGTACTATGATGTGCAATCAATGCATATCTTGCGGCATTTTTTGATGGAAAAAGGTCGTAAGCGCCAACATATAACCATTTGGTATTCATAAAATCAAAAGGTCTCATAGTTGATATAGTTTAATCTTGCTCCGCAGAGTTGGACCCTGAGCAGTTAGAGAATAAATCACGAATCTCAAATTTTCCAAAATGTGTTCTTGTAGAGAATTTAATTCCGCATCTCTTTTTCCTCGTGAAAAAACTTGTAGCTTTTGTCGTTTTCGGAATGTTTACAAAAAAACGTGTTTTTCTTTTAGAACATTAATTTCCGCCTTTTTTCACTTAAACTCGTTCTAGATTACCCCATGTTTTAAATTTACGAACGAATTTTTCAGGAATAATATATTTTAGTGTTTCAAGAATAACGAAGAAAGAAGAAGGTTAATATTGTTGTTAACAATAAAGTTATTAATTTTTTTCAGAATCTTTGCAAGAATCAATTATGGATATCTTTAAGCGCTTCGGAAGTCAAACGGATTTGAAGTGGTCGAAAACTTCCAGTGAGAAAGTTGTTTATGGGGATGCGAAAAAGTCTTCTGGGAAGTTTGACTTCTAACAAATGAATAGTTCAGAAATTGTTAACGTTATTTCACCATCGCCTAGCTTCCGCGCGCGTAGGTTACAGGGAGAATATATTAATATATGAGCAGCGACTCGCGTAGTTCCCCAAAGATGCAAATTAATCAAGACTCGGTAGATATAGAAATAATAGTTTATTATTCATCTTCTTTGATGTAAAGCAAAGATTCCAATTGATATATCGTTATAAGAAATAACCTGACATTTTTGTTCAATTTCGTAATAGAATCAGAAGACTTTACAAACCAAGCATTTTGCTATTCTATTTAAAATTCCGAATCTGAAAATTTTATATAACTTCATATAGAAATACCCACTCCATCTTAATGTATTTAAGTTTTCTTTGCTATTCTTAACACGCAAAAAAGATGAATAATAAAAATATGATTATTTATATTTACCGACCCTTGATTACGTACTTTTTTTTTACTATAAACAGAAAAAATGTTGAAAAATTCATAATCCAACAATTAATTGTATAGGAGGTCGTAAGTACCGGCAGATACGACTGCCTGTTTCTAGTTTGATGAAAAAAATCACATCAGCTAATTTAAGGAGGTCGTATCCACCATTTTTGTAATTACTTTTTTCATGAAATCGCTATAAAAACCATGGAAACATACACAGATAAATAGGAATTGGCGAGAATTAAAAATTAAACATGAAATTTAGTGAAGATAAAAGCAGAAGATCGCATGTTAGGCGCATATGTCCTTTGAGCTTCAATTTTTTTTTTTTTTTTTTCTATAATGATAACGTTTAGGCAGAGCGTCGTATCTGCCAACGTACGATCTTCTGCGTTTAGGTAGTTTCAAAATGCTTAATTTCGAATTATTTATGTGCGCTTTCATCATTTTCAAAGCGATTGATGGAATAAAAAAGAATTATAGAATTATGGCACAAACATCACCTTTTTTTGGCGCTTTTTCTTATTGCGTATGAGATAAATTTCAATTATTTCACCAGCTGGAGAAGAGTATTTCACATAATTGTTTCAAATTTGAAGTAAAAACTTATATCTTGGAATTTAGAGCGAGTTTAACTAAAAAAAGATGACGATTTTTTCAATTAGCCAAAAAAGATGCGCAATCAAATTTCAGATTAGGATGTATGTTTAAAGAATTAAAATTAAGATTTGTTTTTGCCAAGTGGCCAGGGGCCATCTCGAAGTGGCAATATAATTTTATATGTACCCTTCTACGATCTAGCGGTTCAATTATGGCCAATAGTCCATTTTCACACCCCGTTTCTTCTAATATGGACAACTTTTTTCCCCTACCTGTGATAATCCCTGTCTTTATATTATCATTGAAATTTGTTCTTGAACGATAGAACACATTCGTTAATCATTACATCAAAATAATAACAGTTTCTGTGAAAAATAATGGTGAACTTTGTAAGGGATTTCTTACAACTTATGGGGGAGGACGTTAAATAAGTGTTCGAGATATACGTCGTAAACTAGTAGGTTGATTTATTCTAACTTTCTTAAAACTATTACAAGGGTGAGCGGGTGTGAGTGTGTGGGTGTGTAGGTTCAACGAATTATGCAAGGTAATGAGGATGGTTAATTATAAATGGTTTGGATAAAAAGTGCACCGACCTTTAGTGAAGTCTGTTCGGGTGTAGAAAAAGATTGCGTACGGCTTATTCAATAGATCACCAACGAGTGCCGATCGACGCTAATCGTCGATCGGTCTCGGGTGTTTTCGGCTAACTTCGCCTTCCCCCGTGTGGCTTGGGGAGATTTGTGACTTGTCATGTCACAACTTCCCTATATGATAGAAAGAAGAAAATTAAATAGTCATTTTTGATTTATGGTTTGGTTGAATAATGTATCATTTTCTCTCAATTACTACCTCGCTATGTGTTTATTCTGTAAAATTGATTTTTTATCGGTCTATATTCACTATGCCAGCCGGTCGATATTACTAGATAATTTTGAAGTCGCAGATTAATGGACCACCTCATAATGATAAATAATAATAATATATAATCACTAAGATTTTTGACAGAAACACCCGTAAGCTGAACAGATGTTCAAAAACAATTGTAATATCTTCTTTGTTTCGAAGACGGAAAAACCAAGATATGTTGAAATATATTGTTAAGCTTTTTTTTTTAATTCAGTGGTCCGTGTTCATCCCACATAAGAAATCATATATGTATTGAACGATATAGGAAATATCGCGGATAAATGTAATATAAAATAAGAAAAACGGGGGATAACTAGTTCGAGCTTTCTTTTATTGTTTTACAATGACGTATAGACTTGCATACAAGACTCCAGAAAGCATTAAAACGTATACTTAAAAGTGTAACAGATGCACATAAAATTCATTTTGATTACTTCGCGTGTTTGTCACATGTCAATTCGATTGTTAGAAACTTTCACCGGAATTTGCTAATACGCAAATGCATATAATTTTGTAGAAAAGTTCGAAGCTTAGTCACTTTAATTATTGAACTTCGAATTGATGTGGTAAGTTCCCAGAGTATACGATTTGTAGGTTTTCGTCATAGTCGATAAAGTGGAGGAAAAACACGCACGCTAAAACAGTGTGTCTGCTAGTATCTCAGATCCCGACTGGTATCAATCAGAATTTACCCTACGAGTTAGCTCGCAGCTGGGTGAAACTGTAAATTTCAGTCGGTATGACAGATACCGCTTGCTGCGCCAAGCCCACTTCAAGCCCACTTGGTCGGCTCACAAATTAACCCAGGGTGAACCGTCTTTAGAATATTCAGTCAACGGCTAAAATCACCGTGGTGGCAATTCAAAGAATTCGCGCCAAGGATCGAGCGCTACCACATGACGTCACAGCGTGGTCGATACCATAATCGATAATTGCGGGACTAACGAGGTCCTTGCGCATCGGCACGACGCCGGTGGTCTCACTCTGCGTTAGGCTAGCGCCCCGATCACTCGTGTGATAGATATCCTTCCTTGTTGTACAAAGTACCTTGTCGCGTTCGAACTAAAGATTGTTTTTTTTTGTTTGGAAGTTCTTTTGAGTGTGAGCGAGGTTTCCCTCCCGAGAACCGAGTTCTGTGTGGAAATCCCGATGGATTTTGGACGGGAAGAAATCCTCTTCCGTAGGTGGCTGGAGAACGGTAAGCACTAAGCAATCTAACCCGTTGGATAATTTGAATCCGGCAACGGCCTTCTGCCGCGTGCTTGTTCTCAGCCACGAGGCTATTTTTCTGATTTTGGGATCAAATTAAGCCGGATTCCGAGTGAAAGCCGTCACCAGTGTCCCATGTCATTATTTTGAGTTTGAGTCTCGCGATAAAATAGCTAATTATTGAGTAATTGTTGAATTAAGACATTTTGTACGATTCGCCCACGAGAGCAAGTGAGACAGTCGGTCACTGCCGTGCTCTCTCCCTCCTGCGAGGTAGACTTTGTACCGAGGCCGAGCCTCGTGTATTATAAAGGGATTTCGAGTCATAAATAATAGATCGACGTTAGTCGAATTTGTAAATTATTTTGTTGTTCATTTAGCAGAGTTAGGTTAAGGTAGATTTAAGTGATTTAGTTAATTTGTTAAGTTTGTGCCGTCGGCAAATACCTAATTCAAATTCTAGGCCGCGGAATTAAGTATTTTGTTAATTAGGATTAATTTCAGGCCGCAGGCCCGTCTAAGGCATTATTCAACCGATAGGTGACTTATTATTAATTGTTATAACCGTTGTTATTCGTTACTGCATGGTTTGAGTTTAGTTTACTGGCTCACGAGGACTTTATTTGGCGAGTCATTTATTAATTTTCCTTTTTTTTCTGTTATTGCCACCCTACGTGGGAGCGCTTATTTAGTTCTTTTTATTTGTAAGGCTCGTCAAACATAGCCAGGCCGCCTATACACGGCCTGTAACCGATTTATACCCGAGGGGAAGTGCCCCCGGGTACACCATATTTTGTTACATTTTTTTTTCATGTTTTTCATATTCTATTTCTTTGGAATAAACGCACGTTCTTTTGTCTATTATAATTTAATTACTCGAGTAATTATTTCATTCGCTAATCCCTCAATTTAATCCTGACCCCTCTCCGCGGTACTGCAGCTAGCCGCCGCATTTTTTATAGTAATCTAGGCCTTTTGTTTCTCTTGTTATCAACTTTCGAGTCTCGTGGCGAAGTAGTCGCCTGGCGCCCAACTTCAAAATCATTATTTTTCTTCTAAAATTATTATTTACTCTTCTCTCGTGGTTGTTAATTGTCGACTGGACTATCTCTCGGAATAGCGATCCGGTATATTCCGAGGGATAAAAAGAGTCCACGTCACAGTACATATGATAATGTGTTAAATACGGTAGGATTCTGTGTCATTCTTAAAATTATGGTTGAATTACGTATCATTGGCAATGAGATAGGGTATAAGCTTATAATTTAGGAGAAGTACAATATAATGCGTATGAGAGGTCATCGAATTCGAATGTGTCAATAGAAAATAGGTTCAGTGATAATTATGATGTTGGTGACATGAAGTAAAAGTTGAGGATTTGATCGTTTAAAGTTGTGTACGATAGAAAGATTCGATATCTTAGCTTACAGTAGGTATATGTCGGTGAGGATGACGTTGAGGGTGAACTTGATGCCGTGAAAGCTGAGTATGTAGATCTTCGTTGCAGTTCTTAAAGTGTGTCGCGATATGATGTTTGGTCATTCATATCGTTCGCTGATACTTGATTTTTTTTTTTTTTTTTCGACGATGATGCATTTTATTCGTAGATGAGCGCATGTGTGGCCCCGTAGATTCGTAGACTTATGACGTGTGTGGCTCCGTAGATTATCTTTTTCGTGGATTCGTAGATTATTTTCTTCGTAGATTCGTAGATTACTTTCTTCGTAGATTCTTAGATTTTCTTCGTAGATTCGTAGATTATTGAGCGCGTGTGTGGCTCCGTAGATTCGTAGATTTGTGAGCTCGTGTGTGGCTCCGTAGATTTGACGTCCTTGGCAGGTTAGCAAGGGATTGTTTGCGTAGATTTAACCAAAATTAGCTAGGTCTTGACTCAGTGAAGGTACAAGACATCCGATCACACTAGGGGATAGATCACTTGAATTTGCTTATCCGTAGATTTATTTATTTACTTAGTTATTGATGGCCCGTCGTCTTATGATATGCGTAGATTATGAGCGCGTAGATTCGTATATTATTTGCTTCATCGATTCATGGGTCATTAGAACAAAAGTGCAGAACGAACGATAAAGGAAAATTTAAGGTGAGCACGACATCACTGTAACTTGTTAACTTTAAAACTGTTCACTTTTTAAACCGTCTGTACATCTTGCGTTTGATTCACTGATTTGAGAGATAGATACATAGTCATAGAGAATTTGTAATTTTCACTTCACGAAGAGAGGTTTCCGCTTCTACCAGTTGTGACGTAAATCAGGAGTTTCACTGCCATCAGTGTGGCTAGGATTGTAGTTTTGTTAAGTTCGATAGGTTCGTACCTCGTTTTTACATCCAAGGATAACCGGGCTTAGATGGTGGATAATTCACTAATTTTTTGCACTATAGTCCGGGAAACGAGGGGTACCGCTGCCACCAGTTGTTATGTCACAACAGATTATTAGATACTCGTCGATAGATGTTTTGGATGATTATTGTATTTGAGGTAGGAGATCGGCGGTGGAAGATGGTGTAGTTGACTAAGTATGATATTTATTGATGCGTAATTGGTTTATTTAAGTACTTCTTTTATTATATGATCGGTAGTCTGAATAATGAGTGGATATGAAGGAGGAGGTAGGGATAGAAAAAGGAGAGAAAATGTTATGAGTTAGGAGGTTGACTGAAGAGTGAAGTGCTAGAATAAGGTAAACTCAGAATAAGGAGGGGATTTTGGTTGTCTTGCAAATCGTGGTGCCGGGTGCAGCTCGCACGAGTTTGCAGGAATGCGGGAAGTGATGAGTACAGGTCTAGAGGAAAGGAAGTGACGAGAGATTAGCAGAAAGGAAATAGCGGGTCGGATGATCATTGGGAGAAGGTGGAGTTGGGACGTAACAAACCGATGTCGCGCTCGCACAGCTCGCAAGATTGAGACCGCACGCATAGCCCGAGTTTTTTAAAATTGCTCTATCTTTATAGTTTCTCATCCAAATGATCTGAAAATTTCCGAGAATCTTCCCGCTATGTCAACGAACAAATTCCTTGCTGAAAGTCTTTCGAGACTTCAACTTCATACCACACTTTTTTTCTTTGAACGAACATAATCTTATAAAAACTCACTCGCTGGTTTTGTTTGATTTATTGAATAAAAACTATTTAATATGTAATTTTTTATGACTTCATCAGCAGCGCTAGCGTGTTTCACGACTGCATGCCAAAAATCAAAAAGATCCGTTCATATTTGCCGAAATTAGAGCGAGTTAAGTTTAAAAAACGTGGTGCAAATCGGTTTGACGATTTTGCAAATGTCATCTTTTTCTCGAAAACTATTGACTATTGAAATAAACTCTCAATGCAAAAAAGTTGTCTTCATCGATCCTCAACATTATAGTATTTTTAAAAATTCATTTCCGCAACTTTTAAAATTTGATCACCAGGTCACTTTTTGACTCGGCCGAGCGCTAGGAGGGTGATTCGATCCGGGCGAATATCTTTCTATCATGTGGTTCAAATTTTTCGTATAAAAGTAGAAACAATTCGCAACTAATAATTTTGCTCTTCTCACGGTTTTTGATTTGTGGTGTCTGTGCGTGATGAAATATGGAACGAAAAATATTTCTGAGTTGCAAATTATTTTTAGTTTCGTAGAAAAAAATTAGAACTTTGCAATGATAAATATGTATATTTTTATACCCATTATGATGAATATGCTCCAGCGGGTGATTTGGTTGATCACGATGGGCCAACCCTCGATCTTCCCACTCAGAGAATATTCTTTTATCGGTCACAATATATTTCCTACGAAATATGATTGTCTTAATTATTATGATTATGATGGATCATTCAATTTATTCGAAAAGTACTGTATGGATTGATTTCAAAATTCAATCAGATTTGAGTTGACGTGAGTCCGACCGATTGAGACCATTATCTAAATCCGTTGGTCCATTCTCGAGATATCATCATTAAAAATGTTGTTTTTTGACTGACTCAAAAGCTACTGAACGATTCGAATTCAAAATTTTATCAGTTCCAACTTGGGAAAAACTACATCGAGTTGAAAGTCTAAAAAATATAAAATAGGTTGAAAAAGGATTCATAGCAAAAACACGTAAAGAATTTTCGAATGGATATTCTAAATATACATATTGAGTTCAATACATTCTAAAAATTGTTAAGAAACTAGCCAACATAATTGGGTATTGATGGGAATGCCCTATATAATACAGTTGGTATAAATGACTCCATTTTTGTAGGCTGTGCAGGTCAAACAGTCGCACGGTCGATATATAGCATACCTACTTATTGGCACAGCTAATAATAACCATCCCACTAGACGGTCCTTCCGTACCGACAGACCGGTCATTTGGAAATCTGCCGTTACCTTCGTGCCCCGCGGTGCCCCCAGACCGGGCTTCAAAAAATTGCCCGTGGCTGGCCGTCTTTACAATCTTTAGTCAATGACTTCGCTCAGGGACTCACAGCTCGAATTATAAGGTAACTCCTAAATTTACATTTGGCGTCAGGAGTGTGAGATCGTTTTTGAGCCCGATAAGTTGATTTGCCTGGTGCAATTCTTTTGGTTTTTGAGCCCGATAAGTTGATTTGCCTGGTGCAATTCTTTTGGTTTTTGAGCCCGATAAGTTGATTTGCCTGGTGCAATTCTTTTGGTTTTTGCCGATTGCTTACATTCTGAAGCTCTAAGCCTTCGACGCTTTATTCTCCTTGAGAATCCTACCTGAAAAGGAACAAATCTGCTCGATATGAGCAACGGACGCAATACCCGCCACCAAGGCTCCGCTGCTGCTGCTAACTACCCAGACCAAGCACCACAGGCGGAAGAACAGGAGGCCAACCCGATTACCGCCCTGGTCCAACACCTGCAGCAGCAGGCTGCACAGCAAGCTGCCCAGCAAGCAGCCCAATTGGCTACCCAGGAACGGCAGCAGGCCGCCCAACTAGGAGCTCAGCAAGCAGCCCAGGCTGTGCAGCCAGAGCAGCAAGCCATTATTGCAGCTCCTGCAGGTCCAACGTAGGGATCAGCAGGCCGCCCGAGAGGAACCAGAGCGGTCGGAAGGACGATTGGTCGGAGTGCTCCAGTGCTACCATCTGATCGTCCGCGAGTCCTGTTCGGTCGGTGCGAATTCCCAAGAACCAAATAGCGTTCTCCTTGCTCAAGTCAACGTCAATCCTATAGAAAATAATAACTATGACACAAACGCGAAAATGACAAATAACCTCAAACCCCCGACTTATGACGGAGACAGACCCTGGGCTGAATTCGAACAGCAATTTATGACCGTAGCTAACGTCAATAATTCGAATCCGGTCGTTAAAGCCGGAAATTTGGTAAATAGTTTGAGAGGCCCCGCAGCCAGTGCTATGCCTTTTTTATCGTGACAGAATTACTAGATTTGGAAAAGGTTCACTCAGCATTAGAACTCAAATACGGGAATGAGAACCTGACTTAACTATTCCTTACCCAATTTAATACACGGCGACAACAGAGGGATGAAGATCTCGCCACACTCGGGCAAGACATAGAAAGATTATCGCGTATAGCCATGCCACTAAGCGACGAAGTCATCCGTGGAAGCTTTGCGACTAACCGTTTTATAAATGCCATCCTTGATCCAGAACTAAAACACTCCCTGAGTCTGGTTGGACCTACTACCCTCCGACAAGCCATTATAAAGGCTTTAGAAGTAGACGCAATAGATAAACAGTACCTGGGATCAGGCCACGTTTGTCAGTTCGAGGCGGTGAAACTGACCCCCCAAAAATCCAAAGATCTCGGAAAGAGGTCCTCTTCCTCAGGGCAGGAAAGAAATCACACTACTAGACCCGATTTGAAACGCAGTGTTGAGTGCAAGTATTGCAAAAAACGCGAACACACTGTTGACCAATGCTTCACTCGACCGAAGAGAAATCGCGATACTTCCAAATACCTCCCTCCAACCAAATCTCTTGGAGGGGCAACGATAGAAATAACAATCCAAATCGAGATCAATATCAGAACTTTAACCCCAATTTTAATCGTAATCAGAATTATAATCCTACCCAGGAGAAAGGATGCTCCCTTTTAATAATTCAAAACCTTCAGAATCCCAAAAAAACTAGCCGTCGATGATTTCGGGGGGCAGGAATCATCGCCTGTAGCGAACCAAAATAGCCCTATTACGCGGTTATTAGTTCGAAGTTTAAGGCAGTCCGGTCTCTATGCTCGGGGATCTGTCAACGGCGTAGACTGTCTCTGGGTTATAGATACCGGAGCCGAAGTGCCGGTGGTACGCTCGGATCTCTTAAAGAACTTTAATACTAGAAATCATTACGCAACTTTAAAGACTGCGAAAGAAGAGACCACTCCTGTATTATGAGAAGTTTCAGTCCAAATAAATATTGCGGGTCGAATTAGGTCCCTCGTAAGGTCTATGTGGCCGACATAGAGGATGAGGGAATTCTAGGTATTGATTTCTCGAGCTAACATCAATGTGTAATATCGACTATAGGGAACTCGCTACAACTAGGCCGGCATAAGATTCCTCTTTTAACATCAAGGAGCAAAACCCCGTACCCCCCGACTTTTCAGCTCGACCAATCACAGGCTATTAGGGAAATAGAAGTAATAGATTCAGCTACAGGAGAAATTCCTGAACAGGTTCCTGACCATTCAAAAGACCTTCTTCAGAGGTCTTCTGTTGAGTTAGATTCTTCTTCCAAAACGCAATTCTCTTCTCTTCTGCGGGAATTTAGTGATTCTTTCGGTAAGACTAGCGGCGACAAGGGGAGGTGTACCCTTGCTCGCCATAAGATAGATGTAGGGGTCAATTTTCCTATCAAACAACACGCCAGGCGGATCCCCTTCAACGGGAAAGAAGAGGTTCAGAAGATGGTACACGACATGCTCCTCAACGACGTCATCGAGCCATCTTCAGGACCCTGGGCCTCCCCAATCGTTATTGTACCTATAAGAAGGACGGAACGAAAAGGTTTTGCATCGACTACAGGAAACTTAAGGGACACACCTAGTGTGACATTTCAAAAAAATCGATTTTGATTTTTATTTTCATATTTCGATAGATTAAACCTTTAAGAATAATATATTAAAATTTCGAATCGATATCTCAAATAGTTTTTGAGTTATAGCCATTTAAAGATTAGCCGCTCGGCAGCTATATTGCGTTCCACGAGAAAACACCCGGCAGTTACGCAGTTTCGAACGGCCTGAGAGCCGGATGGAGGTGGTGGGGCTGGCAACTCAACGCCGAATCTAAATTATCATACGCATGGGCCCCGAATATATTTGTCACGCTAGGCTATTTATAACAGTGAAAATGATCATTTTATCTTTAAACGCGTTTTTCTCGGAACAGCATTTTCCGAATTTGCTGCAGTGATTACTCAAAGACAAATGATCCGATCACTACCGAATTTTTTATACATGTTCTTCATATACACTAGACGCTCGTTAGTATCCATCTCCTTATTGCCCGACCTTGGCTACCGGGAGCTCCAGGCGCAGGGACGTCGCTATCTAGCGCTCTTGCGGCGGAACTAAACCACGTTTGAGCCAAGCTCGGTCTCTGTGGAGCCGGCACTGTTGTCGCTCCTTATATGGAGGTATTAGCTCGCGCTCGTTATTACCCGTTGGGTCCCGAAACTCGGGTAATAACGAGCGTCTAGTGTAGTTCTCCATACAATGACCTATCGATTTTTTAATCTGATCAAAAATCAAATTTTGGCAGGCCAAAAACGACCAAAATTTTGGGTGAAATTCGCCTTTTTTTTTTAAAACGCCGCCATTTTGTCAATTTTTGATTATTTCTTTTGATCGTAGGTCATTGTACGGACAATATCTTCTAGTTTAACGAGAATTTTTTTTTTTTATTTCATCCACGGAGAAGGCCGGAATCACTGCAGCAGTGGAGGACCTTTTTTTTGGCGCCGTCGGAGATAGTGTATAACTTAAAAAATATATAATTTTTTTTTTCAAAAATTTTGCTGTATATTCTTGAGACATGTATAAATATATACTCTTAAAATTTCGAAACAATTAATACAGTAGTTTTTCTAATAAAAATTCCCAAAAATCACCTTTTTTTTAGGCCGTCACACTAGGTGTGCCCCTTAATGAGGTCACCAAAAAAGATCCGTACCCTCTTCCCCGGATTGAGGACACCCTGGATATGTTGGCTGGCGCACAATGGTATAGCACCATCGATCTGCAGAGTGGTTACTGGCAGGTCGAGATGGATGCAGAGGATAAAGAAAAAAACAGCTTTTGTCACTGGTCTGGGAGGCCTTTGGCAATTTAAGGTAATGCCCTTCGGGTTGTGCAACGCTCCAGCCACATTTGAACGAACGATGGAAGTTGCTTTGCAAGGATGGACGGGAAGGATCTGTTTGGTGTACCTGGATGACATAATTGTATTTGGCAAAACCTATGAGGAGGAAATATCTAACCTAAAAGAAGTTTTTGAGAGGCTCCAGCGAACGGGCATAAAGATGAGCCCAAAGAAGTGTCACCTCCATCAACGAGGAGTTGCTTTCCTCGGACATGTCGTCTCAACTCAAGGCATCAGAACAGACCCTTCGAAGATCGAGAAGGTGCGAGATTAGCCCCGAC
Organism: Rhogogaster chlorosoma; assembly: GCA_944452935.1. Taxonomy (NCBI): domain Eukaryota; kingdom Metazoa; phylum Arthropoda; class Insecta; order Hymenoptera; family Tenthredinidae; genus Rhogogaster; species Rhogogaster chlorosoma. The sequence continues at coordinate 19,975,693 of OX101802.1, forward strand.
CATCGAGTAGGGAAGATATTCAGAGTTTCATAGGTCTTTGCACCTATTATAGACGTTTTGTGTCAGGATTCGCCTTTACAGCTAGGCCTCTTCACAATCACACCGGGTCTACCTCTGTCTTCGAATGGACTCCGGAATGTGTAGAAGCATTTAATTACTTAAAAACTTGCCTTACTTCCTCCCCGATTTTAGCTTATCCGCAGGTCGAAACTTCTTTCATTTTAGATATAGATGCGTCTCTGTACGGAATAGGCGGGGTTTTGTTTCAGGTCCAGGAAGGATCGGAATGGGTAATCAGTTACTTCAGTAGGGTCCTAAAAAAACCAGAGAGGAATTATTGTGTTACACGTCGGGAACTTTTAGGAATGGTAGAGGCTATAGAGCATTTTAAACATTACTTGATAGGAAAAAGGTTTCTAATTCGAACGGATCATGCTTCGCTCCAATGGTTGCTTTCATTTAAAACCCCGATAGGCCAAGTAGCTAGGTGGATAGAAAGGTTAGGTCGGTACGACTTCGAGGTACACCACCGCGCTGGAAATCTTCACGGGAACGCCGACGTACTCTCAAGGCGACCATGTGAGGACCAAGGTGACTGCAAACAATGCGCAAGGATGGGGAGACGTCAGGAATCCCTCGATATCCGGGTGATATCTCTAGGAGAGGACCTAGGAAATTGGAAAAGAGCCCAAGAACAGGATGAAATCCTAAACCAGCTACGAACCTGGAAAAGTTCAGATATACGCCCAGAATGGCAGAATGTGTCCCCGGCTGACCAACAGCTTAAGATTTACTGGACACAATGGGACACTATTTTCCTCATAAACGAGATACTTTACCGCCGATGGGAATCCCCGGATATGAAGATCATTAGATGGCAACTGCTAGTCTCCAAGGAGAAGATAAGACAAATCCTCGAAGCGTGGTCATTTTGCTTCAAATAAAACCTTAGAAAAGATTAGGGAAAGGTATTTCTGGGCCAGGTGCCAATTAGATGTAGGCCGAGTGGTGAAGGGTTTGTCCAATATGCGTAGCCAAGAAAGGTTCACGGGCCAAGGGTCGTAGCCCGTTGCGAACTTATAATGTAGGCGCGCCTTTTGAGAGGGTAGCTATGGATGTCCTCGGGCCTTTACCTCTTTCACATTCAGGGAATCGTTACGCTCTAGTAATAGCAGATTATTTTACAAAGTGGCCCGAAGTCATCCCGATTCCCAATCAAGAGACCAAAACCGTAGCGCAGGCTTTTACTAGAGACTTCGTATGTCGGTACGGAGCTCCGCTCGAACTCCATACCGACCAGGGTCGTAACTTCGAGTCAGTCCTCGTAGAGGAAATAGCCAAGATATTAGGTATTAGAAAGAATAGGACAACCCCTCTTCACCCCTAATCGGATGGGATGGTCGAACGTTTGAATCGAAAGCCTTTATCTTATTTATCTTCTTTCGTGGAAAGGAGTCAGAGGGATTGGGACGAATGGGTTCCCCTCTTTCTTCTTTCCTATCACTCAGCTGTTCATGAGACGACTAAACAGACTCCGACTTCTATGCTCATGGGAAGAGATCTTCGGCTGCCCTCCGACTTGGGGAAAGGCCCTCTTCCCATCCAGGATTCCGACTTTGCTTCACATCTAAGGGAAAGGTTGGGGGAAATTCATAATTTTGCTAGGGAAAGGATTCAAGTAGCTTCAGACAGGATGAAGGCACGATACGATGTGCGAACTAGGGATTTAATATTCAAAACAGGAGATTTAGTATGGCTCTTCCAGCCGAGCCGCAAAAGAGGACGTTGTCCAAAACTTCAATCTAAGTGGGAGGGTCCTTATACTGTAGTAGATAGAATAAACGATGTGGTCTACCGAGTCCAACGCTCCCTACGAACTAACCCAAAGGTAGTTCACTTGGATCGCCTAGCCCCCTATGAGTCTGAAAAAGCTCACGTAGACAGAAATAGCCTCCTTCGTACTCTCAAATTGAATCAGGACCTACAGGTTCTCGAGGGCTTTCCCCTTCAAACTCAGGAAGAAACTTCCCTTTCTTTCTCCAATTCTTCCAGGTGGTCTAAGGATCTGCCTTTTGGGATCAAGTGGAAGAGTTTCCGCCCTTTTACTATTCTCGTGGCAGGGAACATTGGGTGCGGGAAAACCACATTTACGAGTCATTTCCTAAAAGATAGGAACATCCTTACTTTATTAGAACCTTTAGAAGAGTAGAGAAACGTAGCAGGAGAAAATCTCCTTGAGAAAATGTACCGGGACCCTTCCCGTTACGGATATCACTTTCAACAACACGCCGCGATGACAATGAGAAATAGGCATTTAGTTAGGACTTCATTACCAAATAAGCTTATGGAAAGGTCAATTTACAGCTGCAACTGCTTTGTAGAAGCTCGTAGAAGGTTAGGTGGGTTTGAAGATTTAGAGGCACATCATTTGACAGAAAACGTTAGAGTCCTATCGGAGAATTCACCGGATTTTTAGGTTGATTTGATAGTTTATTTGAGGTTATCCCCAGAGACGTCGTTCGATAGAGTCAATTCACGCGCGCGGAGCGAGGAGGAGAATTTTCCTTTAGATTATTTAAAAGCTCTTCACGAGGTCCACGATGATTGATTAGTTCGCGGAAAGTTTTCAATCCTTCTAGCTTCGGTTCTTATTCTAGATGCCGAAGCTTCAGCCGACGATGTATTTTACGAATTTAGTAAGGTTATGGGAGAGAAATAATTTGACAATTCGGACGGATCGCGACAGCCACCACTCGGATTCGTTTAGCATTGTTCGTGAATAGTCGGCTTCATCGGACCGAGTTCACAGCATACCATCTTCGGAAGAGTTCGTTTTCGTTCGGCTCTGTCCGACTCTAGGTTCGCTACGGAGGAGCCTACGCGTCTCTTCGGATCTTCAGAGACGTTCGGGCCTAGTTGTTTAGGTTCGAGAAATGAGGGAAAACAAGGCGTTCTTCAATAAAAGTCGACATCCATGTTTAATTATTCAAACACGAGCTTTATTCTTAAAGGAGCAAACAAAAACAAGGGAGGTTATGGAATAGAAAAAGTTCGATCAGATAGTAGATCTCTCTTCCACAATCTTCTTTAAGGCAGTCGTCTGGTTTAGAGGCCTAACAAAACGTGATTTTTGACGATTTTTTTTTATAGAGAGAGAAACAACGGAATGTCTTGAAATTTTTAGTGTATTTAAACGCACATTTGAAGAGTACGAAAAAAAATTTTAATCATGAAATTCTTGCAAAATGCCGGAGTTATTAGCTGACCATTGAAGCGCCTCGTCGCTCGCGTCACGAGTTTGCGGGAAAGATGGAGTGGGTAATTCTTGTCTCAAACGTAAAAACCAAAGTTATTTGTAATTGACATATATTTTTATCGTCGATGAACCTAAGAAACCCAAAAAACACCGCAAAATTATAGTAATTTTCGAGTTTCCAAAAAAAAGTTACGATTTTTACGAAGAAAAATTTCTTTCTTCGTGCAATGAACAACGTATAAAACGACTTTTTTATCGATGTTTTAGGTTCATCTAGGATAGTTTTCAATACTCTAGAGAATGAACTTTGGTTTGAGTCGATAGGTCGAATAGTTTTTCTGCTATCACGCCCGCAGATTTGGAAGAATCACAAAACCGAGAAGTCGAGAGAACGCGCTTCAAAGTTTTTGGTCGGAAAAATAGTAGCTATTGGTAACTTACAGGAATCTAATGCTAATCAGCTAATTTTTTTTGACAGTTTTTTTTGGGGGGGGGGGGGGGGGGGGCACCCCTGCTCCTTCCTGGCTATGCCAATGATTGTCAGACAGCCCCTTCGTACCGTTTCTAAATATCATGATTCGGCGAAAGACTACCGTATACCTACCGGGCGCGCAGCCCGGCCTGCTGTATCTTCCAAAATAATTCGAGTGGACTTCTAAAATTTTGGGAACATATTCTCCAATAGTTAAAGCATCGATTTAAGGGGAAAAAAAAACGCGATTTTTTGATCCTCTAAACCAGACGACTGCCTTAAGGAAGCAAAGATATGGTCGCATTGCGGACAACCGGCTTTGACCATCGGAGTAAGGAGGGATGCGTAGCAGTCACAACAGGATCCCTTGTTCCCCGGCACCAAGTCGCCATAATTTATGATTCACTGTTTCCATCCAATTTCAAATGAAATCAATATAACCCTGTAGTAGTCCGACGATTAGAGGACCAGTACGAAAATAATTCTCCTTTCCTTCATACTCACGTCTGTCCTCCAATATAGGGTGTGCTGTTTCCCCTGTCCTTTTGGTTCCACCTGGGTGCAGTTCGTGATTCCTGATTCCTGTTTCCCTGCTGCGGACCCTACCTGGTTTTCCTGACTTACCTTGACGGATCAAGATTCGCGGCAGCGAATCGCCGCCAAGTACCCCTAGGCAGGCGAGCGCTAGCCGGAATATGTTTACTCGGGGGAACTCTTTATACCTGTAAGCACGAGGTCATAACTTCGGAACGCGTGAATATTTTTCGATCAAATTTTCAGAATAGATATTCCCCCACCACACGACTTTGCTGTATGAATTTGATCTTTTACAGTTACCCGGTCCATTCCTATCCTATTATCAATCCATTGGAATGAGCGAAGATAACACTTCAATCAACGAAACTACATCCCAATACCAAGATTCCGATTATCACTCCGTTGAAATAGACGAACATAACGCTTCGATAATACAGCGTCCCAAGTTAAAGGTAGCCCACAGCCCATAGCTCCAAAGTAATAACAATACTATGAAAATTAGTAGTAATACAGGGTGATTCATCTTAATCGCCCCAGGCCGATTTGTCCGAAACTAAGCAAGATTCGAAAAAAAGTTTGATACAAAATATTCAGGGTTCAGAGGGGGACAAAACTTGGTGGTATCAGTATTTCCGTAAGTAGAGCCGCCGTGGTCAGGCGAAGGTCAACTTGGTTTTCTTAAATGGAATGACGTATTTTTTTCTCCAGAATCTGAAAGAATGTCAAATTCTGCACTAAAAAGTACTGAGATACATATGGCCTAAGGTCAATGAGTTCCGAGGTAGAGCCGGTTAAAGCAGTATGCCTCGCGGTCGCGGAGTAGCGCCCGCCAGTGTACCGATCTACAGATATCTTGTCGGAATTGTGAGGAGACTTGAGTATCCATGTTTTGAGGGATATGAAAGGGTCAGATTATTTTTTACGTGGAGTTGCTAAGGATAAATAAAGTGTAACTAGTTGATTATGATTTTGTTTCGTTGAGCTTCGTTGAGCTCAATATCTCTAAAATTGAGTTGGCGCAAAGGGGGGTCCCCTTTCCTATCTAAAATACATAGGAAAAAAATTTTTTTTCTTAGTTTTAGAATAACTACATGAATAAAAATTTTTTTCTAATTTTATTACACACTACCTTATAGGAAATTCAATTCTCTACAAAATTGTCCCTATGCATTTTTTCTCTAAACTCAACATAAACAAAGTTACATAGCGCTGAATAGGGGAATAATATTCGATTTTTATTTTTTTTCGCCTATTCAGCGCGATGTAACTTTGTTTATGTTGAGTTTAGAGAAAAAATGCATGGGAACAATTTTGTAGAAAATTGAATTTCCTATAAGGTAGTGTGTAACAAAATTAGAAAAAAATTTTTATTCATGTAGTTATTCTAAAACTAAGAATTTTTTTTTTCCCATGTATTTTAGATGGGAAAGGGGACCCCCCTTTGCGCCAGCTCAATTTTAGAGATATTGATCTCAAACTTTAGGAGAATTTTCTTTTCATATTGAAGAAATTTTTTAGATGTATTTAATCGAAAAAAACAAAAAAAAAAGTCATTTTGACACAGTCTAATATATACATCTAACTATCATCTTCCATCATGTGCTGGCTGATTTCCTCCATGAATTTAGTTAGTTTTGGGTGTTGAACCGATGCCTTGCGTTTTCCACAACGTTTGCTGCCTTTTGGAGGATCAATTTTTAAAAATAATCTGAAAAAAATACTGAGCTTGAAATACATTTTTTTTTTGTTAGATCTTAGAAATGGTTATTGACGAAATTGTTCTTGGGAAAGAAAACTTTTCATAAAATTTAATAAAATTATTTTAACTTCAATAAAATTGTAGATAGAGAATTTTATAAACTTTAAGAAATTGAATCTTTTAAAAGCAGTACTGTTAATTCTTGATAATAATTTCATGAAAAATTTCACGAACAAATATTTATCCGAGATTTTAAAAAATTTGTAAAATATAATGTGTAAGAAATATAATGAATAATATATTTTTTTGTACTAACCTTTGAATAGTTTCCAAAGTTCCCTCTATTTCCGGAGGGTATACATATCCAAAAATGTAGTAGCTCAAAAAACATACTAGTATACCTTCGAGGAAAGAGTTCGTACGAATGGTAATTTTTTTTTCGATTACGACATCGAACAAATTGGTAGAATCATGCAAGTTTTTTCCTGAAAAAATCAATCAGTTACATACATTACATATACGCTAATTGCGTAGCTCATATGGCGCCGCCCTAGCGGTCAAATCAGCCGCTACTTGGATGCCCTAGCGTAGTCAGCTGTTCGGCGTGCGTCGTGTTTAATACCCGAACGGCTTTAAAATAATCTAAAAATGCCCGCAAAAAGGTAGTGTTGTGTAGTGGGGTGCAATAATTCAGAACCAAACAGTCCTGAACTGACATTTTATGGTACATATCTATCTGTATATGTACAATCAAACATTTGCCCACAGACCTTTACATAATTAATGTCTGTTATACGATTATTTTGGATGCATAAAATATGTGTGTTAAATATCTTATATATTTTCACCACTAAATATGTTAATTAAATAGTGCAATATACACAACTATTAGAGAATATGGGTTTTCATTTTGAAATACTCATTCGGTGCGTTATCCTAAAATTTCATATACATACTTTTTGATTCCTTCAACATTATAACGTTTTATTGTTTCTAAGATTTCTGGAAGTCCGATTAAAATATAAGTATGATTTAATTATTCATTTCATTTTTAGCAACATTTTAACAAAGAACAGTTGATAAAATTTCAATAGATACCTCTATGGTAACATCATAAGGAAAATTATTAATTCTCGTTTGCGGAATGACTTTTCCTGTAACGATACGTCTTCCAGTACCGAGTATTTTTTCTTGCGCATCCGTTACATGTCTGCTTTCGAACAGTTTTCGGCCTGTATCGAATCATTTTATCATTATTCATATCAATAATCATACAGTGTTTTGAATAAGTGAGCGGCAGCATGTGATCTCATGTAACTCACAACCATTCATTATTTTTATACATATACTTACCTTTTGATAGTGATTTACCACGAAAAAAACTAACATCAATATATTGGAATCCACACTGTACAATAACATGGCTCATAATGATTATAAAACAATAAAATTTATTCTCAAAATACCTTTTCCGTATTAAGGGGTAACACCACTGTAATGACCTAAAAAAACGCTGTTTTTACGAATTTTTTTTTAGTTGGAAGGAAAGGTGATACGAAAATACAATCCAAGGAAGCTATTGAATATATATTGAAGTATATTACAAAAAAATTTCATCCAAAAATATTTAAAAATGGCGACGCTGGAGCCATTCTTCGGAGCCATGACGGCGCACCGCGGCACGCAGCATAACTCGAATAATTTTCATTCTTTTGATTTGAATTTTTGACAATATCTTTAAAATAACATTTGGAAGAGAAACACATACGGGATTTTCGATAAGTCAATTTGAACATTTTTTATTAACAAATGATTGCCTTTTTTTTTGCGAAACAGGAGCCTTCTGTTTGATTGCTCGCCAATTCTACAAAAATTAATATTTTTGAAATCCCGTACGTGTTTCTCTTCCAAACGTTATTTCAAAGATATTGTCAAAAATTCAAATCAAAAGAATGAAAATTGTCCGAGTTATGCTGCGTGCCGCGGTTCGCCGTGAATTCGTCATGGCTCCGGAGAATGGCTCCAGCGTCGCCATTTTTTAATATTTTTGGATAAAATTTTCTTGTAATATACTTCAATATATATTCAATAACTTCCTTGAATTGTATTTTCGTATCACCTTTCCTTCCAACCAAAAAAAAAAATTCGTAAAAACAGCGTTTTTTTAGGCCGTTACAGTGGTGTTACCCCTTAAATCACATGTAAATACGAACAACTGGGCATCCAAGTTACACGACAATCTGTTCAGAGATGGCGCTGCGTACGCTCAACCGAGCTACGCAATTAGCGTATATCGACGCTCTAATTAGCAAAGTGGCTAACTCCATTTTTGTAAATTTTTCAGGAGAGCCAAAAAACGTTTCATTAATAGAAAAATGATAAAATAATTAATAAAAAACTTGAATATTGTTAAAAATGTGTTTATCGTCGAGTACATATATAAAAATATGTCGACGTACTAAAATTGTATCAGCCAAGAAGCTTTTTTGGAGTTAGACAATTTTCATCCTGAAATTATAAAATTAGATCAGGAGTTAGACAATTTGCATTCGGAAATTTAAATGTAGGTAGGAGTTAAAGTGATCAATTAAATTGATTAGAATATTTTATATTTATTAAATTAATATTTTTTAACAAATGAACTTATATTTATGAATAGGTAAATTTATAAATATCAGTAACGTTAACTATAATAAAATTATATTCTATATTAATTCTTCAATACTCAACGAAATGAAGTCTAAACGAGATTATGAATCTTTAGTACATATAATATTTGGCAAAGTAAATTTGTAATATTTGGTTAAATTAGCTTTAACATCGTGTTATAATTGCAATTTTATATTAAATAATCTGATTATAATTCTAATACTAATACGCAAAAAAACAATTCACCATTTTATTTTTCGTAAGAAAAATTATCATAAAACTGATGATAGTCAATGGGCAATGTTTTCTTCAATTCTTCCAAATCTTCATATTTTCTTTTCTTTATTTTGAGTCTGGCACGATAAAGTCCGGGTAATTGTTGATAAGTCAAACAGGATTTTACTTTATTTTTTCTTTGAGGTAGTAAAGTCCATTCATGCGAAAAATTTAATTTGTAGTAAATATCACCATCAGGTGCATATTTTATTCCTCTTATTGGGAACTGACAAATTGAGTCACGCAGTCTGGTGGTAAAAAATCGAACTAATAATAGCTTACAACTGTCAAGTAAATGCATGCTGCTAACATCAGCAATAAATTTTATACAACAAATTATTAAGAAATAAAAATTAAAATGGAAGTTGGAATATTCGGAGAGCGTAAAAAGTCAAAAAACAGAGTCTGTTGTGCAGTTAGAGGTTGTCAGAGTAAGGCAAATATAAATTTAAACGTAATTTTTCATAAGTTTCCGAAGTCTCGCGATCGTTCCGTATTAGTAGAAAATTTATTTGGTAATTTTGAAAAAGTTGATAAATTAAAAGCGTGGCAGAAGTTATTAAAAATAAAGAAAGTTACTCCTCAAATGAAAGTTTGCTCCTTACATTTTAAGAAAACCGATTATATATTACCAGGTACGTTTGTAAAATTTAACTTAACCCTCCGTTGTCACACTGGGTCAGATAGACCCCGCGACGGATTTCAAAACGCTCTTGCATGCAAACTATCAGTCCGATTTCGATCAAAAAAATATGGGACATACCTTGAACTCCCTAGAATAAGAATCCATCGGTGTTTTTTGAAAAATAAAATGTCAACATGGTAAAAAAAAATTCGAAAGCCATCAATTTGCAAAAAAGACCGTTTTTCTCGTAAAAAATCATAACTCGTTTGATTTTCAATATTTTTTCATGAAATTTATGGGTGACACTCTCGAAATAGGGTACTTTGAGGAAAAAAATAGCTTGGTGGTGTATTTGTATTGGCCTATTTGTATCCTCTCAGATACAGATATTTAGCTACGAAGTTATTCCGTGGGTCTGGTTGACCCAGTGTGACAACGAAGGGTTAAGAATTAAAAACTGAAAATATTATATTTGTTTTTTCAAGTAAATAAATATCAATTGAAATAATATTTTTATTATTCTGTATTTTTATAGATTATAATTCGGTGAAAAAATTTTTAAAGAAAAATGCTGTTCCATCATGCAATTTACCCAAGTCATTTGGAGCAAAAAATACAGTTGATAATGAATCTCGGCTACAAAGACGAGTAGCAAGACGTGAGAGAGTAGAATTAACCGAAAAACAAAATATTCAACCCGATCAATCTGATATGGAAATTGACGTATCAAAAAACAATGAGGATAACGATACTGGTGCGTCAACAGTGCATTCTGACGTGGTATCTGTGACATCAAGCCCTAGAGAAAAAGAGATTGGTATCCAAGTGGAGACAACGTTTTTTACCATAACATTTATGGATTTAATGACAACAGAAAATGATTTTTCAAGTGCTACAGGAATCCAATCTTATAAAATTTTCAATACTATTGTTGGACTGGTACAAGATGTGTATGGGCAAAAGTTATCAAATTGTAAGATGACTTTGAGAGAACGAATCATTATGACGTATGTAAAATTGAAGCAAAACTTATCATGGGTGTTTTTAGCTTTAATTTTCAAAAAATGTAGTGCTGTACAATGTCGACGTATATTTTACACAACTTTAGAAATGTTATTCAAGTGTTTAAAAATTACCGTTCGATGGCCGCCAAAAGAAGAAATTTCTAAAAATTTACCGGAATGTTTTAAAGATTTTGAAGATACCAGAGTTGTTGTAGATTGCACAGAAATATTTATTCAGGCTCCAAGTAAACTGTGTTGCCAAGAATTAACTTATTCAAATTATAAAGGTTCTACGACATGTAAAATAATGACTGGAATTACCCCTGGGGGGATAATTTCCTATTTTACTAAACCTTACGGAGGTAGACATCTTGACACAGCATTACTCGAACAAAGTGATCTAGTAAAATTATTAGAACCTGGTGATGCTATTATGACTGATAGGGGATTTTTGATTGAAGAACTTTGCGCCCGGAACAACTGGAAACTTATAAGACCGCCGTTCATGAAAGATAAAAAACAATTGAGCAAAAATGAAGCGATATTAACATCAAAAATTGCTAAAGCTCGAGTTCACGTTGAAAGATCTAACCAACGAATAAAGGCTTTCGCAGTTTTAGGTGGAACGATGTCTGTAAAACTAGTACCAGTACTTCATGAAATTTTTACAGTTGTTTGTGCCACAGTAAATTTAAGCTCACCTATATTTAAAGACGATAAGTTCATGAAAAATTGAAAACTTAGTATTATTTTTAAAAAGCTTAATGATGTCAGCAATTGTTAATTTTTTATGGATAACAGTTTATTGTTATAATAAATATTATAGTGTTTGTTTCGGAGTCAACTTCTTAAACTATTTTTGAAAGAATAACGAATAATAAATTTTTACATCAACAGTATATTACTGCAAACATGCTTGTAGTATTAATAACTTATACTTAGATTATATATTAAATATCGTTTAATTAAGATTCATAACAATCTTTGTCTTCGCAGTCTTCAAACACTTTGGTTTGTGGTAAGAAAATAGAATTACAGTCAAATTTGCAGCTACTTTAGTGCACTCTGATGCGGTAACAATTTTTTTTATTCTCCAGCTTTCATAACATTAAATATGTTATGGACAACCGAATATTGGCTTGTTATTATCAATTACTCAGAACTGTCTGTACGTTTCTTTTGGAGTAAACACGCCTCATGTAATAATCGTTCAAAATATGCTAATTTTAAAGCTTTCAACATTATTCTCACATAATTTTCATTAAAGTCAACATTAATTATAAATGTTTTTTTGTCAAACGATGAATCGAAAACGAAAAATGTTTTTGTAACATTCAGCACAGCCATGCCCAGTTGTATTTGTCCATAGAATTTATGTTTTTCTTTCAAAACAACATTCTCTCCTACTAGATTTAAACTTTTTTTAATTTCAGACTGAACAGTTTCATTACTTGGTTTCGATTTTCCTTTGAAAGGGCACTTTATTTCTAATAATGCACTTGGAACACCATCGGTCAAAATTATGCCATCTGGCGAATATGCCAACCAAGGATTTTGTTTTGAAATGATGATACCTGTTTCCACGACTGTTTTTTTACTTATTTCAATAAATACTTTTCGCGCTTCTGCTTCAGTTTTTTTACCATATTCAGTAAATTCAGTTGTGAAACTAGCTGGATCAAATAACTCCTTGGCTTGCTTTTTCCAATCAGGATTTGTATTTCTTGTGTACGTGAAAATTTTATAACACACAGAACCTGTTATTCTGAATCTTCGAGCTTTATGCCAATCAGCATAATTTAATTTTGTATTAGCACAGGTAGCTTCGAAATCTTCATATAAATCCTTCATCGTATCTTTACAGCATTCTTCTGCATAGTTAACTTTTATATTTTTGATGTCCTCCATCAGTTCACTTCTTTGGTTTGCAAAAATTACATTTATTGTCCCTTTATCTTCATCACTAATGTCTGGAGTATTATCTCTGCTTACAACTATTGGTTCATGCCGACCTCTTCTATTATTTATATTTATAAAAAAAAAAAATCTTGTGATTCATAGTTGAAATTCAGTAATTTTTTAGCTATGGAAAAAATCATACTTCTGCAAATACTCACATGTGTTTTGTAAAAGCTGATTCTGGGAGTTCCACTTTTATTTTCTTATACATTTGAGCATATTGCTCATCTGTTGGATCGTTTAATAAATATTTAGGACCTCGACGAGAAACTTTTGAAGAATTAGACTCTTCTATAGCTGGCATGTTGTCTTTAGCGATTGTTGAATTATTATTCGAATCTTCCAATGGTAGATCATCAGCAAGAGCATTTCTCAAACAAGTCTCATTTAAATTTTGAAAGAATTCATCTGCTTTAGATTTTGAAAAACACGGATGGTCTGTGATAGGAGCTGGATCATATTGTTTCAAGGCATTAGTCTGTATATTTTTCCATTGACATTTTAGATCTGTACATGAAAATATTTCTAGCTGATCTCCTTTTCTAGAATAAAATTTTTTTATTTTTATTTACTTACATGTATGTCAAATTCTACAAATATTAGAGGTTCGGAATTTTAAACTCACCGATAACAGTAAAATAATGTTGCCACTGCATGTTTACACTTTTCTCCTAATCCTGCCTTACAAGAACAAGTTATTGAAATTATTTTCCCGCTTTTAGATATTTTTGCATTAATTTCGTGAGGTTTTTCTCTAATATGTGACGTTTGTATGCAAAGCGCGGTAACAACTGTCACATTTATATCACTCTTTTCGCGGTTTACTCCACATTTAATCAAATGGCCGACAGATAAAATTCGTTCGGCATCACGTAAATTTTTTTGTTTAGGGTTTTGGCCGGTCCAAGATAAAATATCTGTCATATTTAATAACATTTTATTAATTCGCCCTATTATGACATGGGTTACGCATTTAAAATTGTAAGCTACTTTCCGCCATGTTTTTTAAGCCACGCCTCCGTGTCAGTTCCCAATATTAGTAACAACTGGATCACCTGTTTTGTTTCCTGGACGTATTAAAGAACAAAATTTTGTTTTATTAAATGATTTAAAATCTTTGAAATTCAGGTACTCGACTGTGTACGTTTTCTTCGTTGCAGTTTTACACACATCAACATAGTCTGCTGGAACATTGATTATTTTATTCTTTAATTTTCTTTCTATCGTCTAATGTTCCAGCAGAAGGTTACTAATATAAGAGGAATGAAATATGCACCTGATGGTGATATTTACTACAAATTAAATTTTTCGCATGAATGGACTTTACTACCTCAAAGAAAAAATAAAGTAAAATCCTGTTTGACTTATCAACAATTACCCGGACTTTATCGTGCCAGACTCAAAATAAAGAAAAGAAAATATGAAGATTTGGAAGAATTGAAGAAAACATTGCCCATTGACTATCATCAGTTTTATGATAATTTTTCTTACGAAAAATAAAATGGTGAATTGTTTTTTTGCGTATTAGTATTAGAATTATAATCAGATTATTTAATATAAAATTGCAATTATGACACGATGTTAAAGCTAATTTAACCAAATATTACAAATTTACTTTGCCAAATATTATATGTACTAAAGATTCATAATCTCGTTTAGACTTCATTTCGTTGAGTATTGAAGAATTAATATAGAATATAATTTTATTATAGTTAACGTTACTGATATTTATAAATTTACCGACTTGATAAATCAATCACGAAAATTTTAACGAACAGAGCCTGTCATATTTTACTGGAGTTAGGCGGTTTTCTTATTGTGAAGATTTGAGTGCCACAGTTAGACAATTTTCGTGCGGCAACTTTTCGAACTGAAGAATTTAAATTACGCGCGTACCAAGTTGAGAGCATATGGAGAATGTTATTTCTCAACAGAAAATACAAAAAAACGATTTTCGAAAAAAAGTGGAGTTAGCCACTTTGCTAATTAGAGCGTCGAAATTTTCGAAAATTCGTTTATAAAAAACCAAAGTGCCAGTAGAAAAATGCTTTGGTATGTAGGTTTTGGTCTTGAAATAGAACAAGAAAAAAAAATTTGGAAGAAAATTGGAGACCCATCGGTTGAACCGTTTTCCGTTTTGACGTGGAATGCCCCATATGTATGTGTAATAGTCTGTAATACAGAGTTTTTACGTACCTCGATTGTGAAACCCGCGACCAAATCATTTAAACGTACGTTAGATGCTCCAGGTTTTCGCGGGTTAGTTCCATCCCGAATTTCGACCGATACGTTCGTGATTAAAGTTTTCAATGCTATCTTTGCCTCTTCGCACTGTGATATACGCCCGCAGGGTAACGAACCATCAGTTTCACAACGGGAAACTAATAGAATATTCTGAACAATGCAGCGAGCTTCACTGATATCTTGTGCAACCACCAACTTTCCGATAGCAGCCAAGTAAAAAATTGTGATGCGTTGGGGCACGTTTTTTTAAGAACGTGGCATATATCTTTATAAAATGTGCAACATCAATGCGTACGTAGCATGGTGGTAGATTATGACTCATACATGCATTCGCATACTCTTCGATAGTACAGTGACTTGTAAAGGTACGAATCACTGCAGTCAACAGAGCCCTGCTCGCATCGGTTGTAACTTCACGTGGGATTGGTGCCCCAGATCGGATCCATTCCATCAACCAAAATTGAATGGAATTTGTATGGTGGCTTTCAGTAACCATTTGAGATACGGAAAATTGGCCGTCGTCGCAATTAATCACACACTGATATAAAAATATGTGCTTACAGTGGGCTTTGTTAGGCTTGTCGATATTTTTTATGATGCTACCAGTGGCGTCAATTGAAACGCAGCTATTGCAATTCGCTCGGTAGGTTTGTGTCTGAAAATTGGTCCAGTAATGCACGAAAAATGGGTCCAAACCAATGCTATGAATAGTATTCTTCAAACTGGTAGCCTTCATAATGGAAATTGCCTTGATGGGATCTGGATCTAAATATTGGCGACACATATATTCCTGCTTGGCTACACTGAGAACTGCGGATGAATAGAGGTGCGGTGGTTTCGGATCCCCTTGTGTCATTAATTGGTCTGCTTTTTCCGCACGATATACGTGTACAGCTTTATGCATTAATTCCTTGGCGACTGTTTCTCTGATCGGGGCTCGAAGATATCGTTTACCACACGTTCAGAGTCCTTTCGTCACTGTACAATTTAGGTGTACGTTATTGTCGTTTTCATCAACATCTTGTACAGTACAACGTAGTTTGCTGCCACAGTTGCAATTGCCTGTGAAAAACATATCAGTTCACAGGAAACATCACGTGCTTAACATTGATGTTGAAAATAATTTTTATCGTGCCATGAATAGAAAAAGAGCCGTTACATGAATGACAAGTTTCAATTATTTCAACATTTTGTTTTTAATTGTTCAAAATTATCACCAATTAAAATTTATTTCTGAGCACGAATGCAGCACAAAAATTTGGCCGATATAATTCGAAGATTTCGTTTTTGAGTAGTACTTTTTGGATATGATCATGTGAAACTCACGTTAAACGAAGGTTAAGGGCGTTGACTAGGTAAAAAACGCGGGCTGATCCGTTTCCCGCGTAAACTGCGAGGAGCGAGACAGCAGACGAACAACAATGACAGAGCATCGTAGCGGCCACTGGGGTGTGAGGAGAATGAGAACGCTGAGCTCCCTACTCCTCAGTAGCCACAGATTTGGTTTAGGTTTAAAATACATTCGAGCGAGTCTGAGAGATGTTTTTTCATCTTACCCATATTACACTAGACAACCCGAATTTTATAATTGAAAAACACGAATTAAATCGAAGAACTACAGCTCACACGTGCGCGTGAAGAGATTCTAATTCGCGAAAGGAGAAGAGTAGTGGGAGGTTTGTATTTATCCCTAACAACGCTTGTTATTTGTGTCGCGACCGCCCAACGCGGCAGAGCCCGAAATCGCATAATTTTTCCGCCAAATATCGGCAGTTCAATGCTTCAGGATGGTCGTGATTCTTCCTAAGCCATTGATCCGATTGTAAAGATCTTGATCTTGATTCAAAGATAAAGGATATAGCTATGAAATGTCTTTCGCCAAATATTTAAAAAAAAATCACTTCTCGTTGTAACTCATCGCAAAGATGGCCTATTTTCAAGATTTGTTTTCGCAAAGCTGAAAGTGAAATCGCGAATTCGGCCAAATAGGTGACCCAGATACATCTTTCATCTATAAGAATCTTCATTAAAAACTCCATTATCTAGAAAAATGAGGAAATGAGAAGAAACGTCCTGAGAGTCTATAAGCGCGCGCTCGGCGAGGCCTAGTCAACGCCCTTAAGGGACCATTTTATTGTGTCTGGCTTGGGAATTGCTGATTTTCATGATTTTTTGTTCGTTTGAATGAAATTCGATAATCAGTGCGATTTATTTTTCCTTTACTCAAATGAATTATGTTGTACATGAAAATATTTTTTTATGTTTCGAGTTTTATTTTTTATATAATTTTTATGGCCACTGCGAAATGATGCTTAAAACGATAGCGCCCGACAGTGAAAAGTCCTACACCTCCAAAAATTGTCCGAAAGAAAAAAAACTGACGATGAGATTATTAATCAGTATGAAAAACTGTACAAGCGCACGGAGGATTTTTTTCGATTAGAATTTGAAAAAATGGTGACCATTTCAAAATTAAGTGATTGCCTTTTTTTTCGCCAGTTTTTTGTTTGAAAAAATGTGAAATTTTCAAATAAAAAAAAGACGCTTTTGTGAAACGTTAAGGAACGACGCAAAATTTCGACGGGTAGCTTGAAAACTTTTCGTTAAAAATCTTCCACGGTTTTGAACAACGACGATTCGAGAAAAACGCTGTAACGGCCGGTTATCCTATGCCCCGGGCTAGCGTGGTTCTTTGTTTTTAATTTAGAGAAAACAGGCGTTACGTGTATGTGCCGTAGTTCCGCGGGAATACAGTCGCACTCACGTGTTGGAGATACTGACTGCCCGACGAAAACGGATTTGTGTGTATTTGTGTTTGTGTGTGTATTGCCGTAGTTCCGCGGGAAAACGGTCGCAATCGCGCAATGGATTGACAGCCCGCCCGACGAAAACGCGTATGAGTGTGTTTTCCGTAATTCCGCGGGAAAACGGTCGTAATCGCGCAATGGATTAACAGACCGCCCGACGAAAACGGGTATGAATGTGTTTCCGTAATTCCGCGGAAAAACGGTCGTAATCGCGCAGTGGATTAACAGACCGCCCGACGAAAACGGGTATGAATGTTTTGTTTATGGAAGTGCGTTAGATGTATGACTTTAAATATCCTTCAAATCCGGTTTTAGAGAAATTTGACAAAGTGATATTTGATTTAATATAATTTAATTTACTATAATTTATTTTAATATAATATGGTTTAATGTAATATGATTTATGATTTGAGAATACAATTTGAAATAGAGTTTGGAAATATAATTTGAAATATAATGTGAAATACAAATTCAACTATAATTTGGAGTATGATTTGAGTATACTCGTAGTTTAGCTATAGGATTGAGATTTCGAAATCAAGTGAGTTCCTCGGCTTAGCGCGTCACCGCTTATATAGTGACGGCCTACTAATCCTTCGTTAATCCGTCGTTAATCCCTAGGCTCCTAGAATATTCTTTATGCTTCTATCGTGTCTAAAAATGACAATATTGGTTTTATCCCATTACAATATTATAACTTTCTTTAAAGAATTCTATTCGCTACAATTTGAATCTTGTTGCATCAAAATCGGATGATTTTGATGGTTACATGAAAGTTTCTATGAGATTCCATAGTGTCCACTTTTTATACTATCACATATATCTATTTGAATCGCAAATTAATTTGAAGCTAAAGCACTGCTCTTTTCAACTATTACAGTGTGAACATCATCTTATGTACAGGGTGGGTTTTTTAGCGTTTACGCTACCTCCCGTTTCCTAGCCTACGTAGAGGTTTGAAATAAAGAATAAAAGAAAATGTAACTAATATTTGTCAAATAAAAAGAAAAGGAAAACAAAAAAAACTAATCATACGTCCTTATAGGACGTCGTAACGCGTTTAAAGTTTCGATTACTGTGCTGGGATTCACGCAGGTGGTCGAAATCTCTTTTTCTAAGAAAGGATCTAGTGACCAGAATAATTCGAATTTCTCGACCAAAATTTAACAGCATGTTTATGAAAGTCCATATTTTTGAACAATGCGAGAAACAACAAAACGATTTTCAAAAAATTTCACACTATAGAATCCTTTAAAACTGAAAACATACACGTACCTTCAGCACGTTTTCTTCGCTACGCCCTCTGTTATTATATTACTCTTAAACAAAATCTAATTAATTATAATGATTAAATACCTACCATTAATTATACCGCACTTGCCATCACTAGATAGAAAATGATTTTGGAAATTGAACCCGCATTTTAACCGAGTTGCATTCCAAATTTTATTGGTAATGACTTCCTGCCATTTACCTGGCTGCAGCACTTTTTGTAAACGATATCCCTTTGTTTTTTTTTTTTTATCTGTACGTTTGTACAATCGGTCTGTAATGAGTTCGTTAAACTCGACCCTTGGAATGTCAAGTACAAAATTAAGCGTATTGATGTCAGGCTCTTGCAATGTCACTTCACATATAGATGATATCGTGTCATTAGGGGTAATATCACACCGGATGCTATCACCCGCTGATATATTTGCACTAGAGCTCTGCGTATTACCCTGTAAAAGCTTGTCGCGAACTTTGTACCTGTTACACGTGACGAACACGTATAAAGAACTCGGAGATATCTTGTTATTCAGATCCTTACACATCACGTTCCATACGGGATGCGATTTCTTCATTATTTTGTTATTCGGTAACAATATTGTTTCCCTGTGGTTCAAGATCACGTCGATAATTGTCGATTGATTGACGTTAGAAGGTCTCCCACGCCCTAGATTCATTGTTGAAAACGATGTGTCCGCAATGTCAGATTCCTTAAAACTTAGCACCCTCAGCTGTACCTCACTCGATGGAAACTGACGAACAATCGGAGGAACAACGGAAGACCATGAAGAATGAGGCGGTGAGATCACAGTAAAAAGACAGCGTTGTGGTTGGATGAATCTTTGTAGCAACAATGTATGAGATATAATAATCGCAATACTCTATAAGTAGCTAGGTCACGTCGCTGACTAAAAGACTTTCAAATAAATTCTTAATTAATATTATATATCTGTCTTGAAAATATTGGGTATCCATAAATGGTACAAGCTGAATTTAGGCATATTAGGTAGTAACTGTTATGCGGTAATCAATGGGGAAAATTGCTGGGATACGGGCCGTCAAATATGCGCCTGAAGTTACTGCAAGGACTGTAACTTTGATACTATTGGCTTTATGAAATTTCAACTCTGACCTTTTTAGTAGTACATTTAATTCCCGACAAAAATGAGTCTATGAATTTTCTGTACGATGCATCATTAGATACTTACAAAAATTAGAAGAAGAAAAAAGAGTTTTCTTATGTTATTCTTATGAAAAATAGAAAAGTACAATGCGCCACCTCTTAATGTTCATATTAGGAGCTCAAATTTTAATAGGCGTTTTTTCATACCTGAATAAAACTTTTGTACCTGTTTGGAAGAATTTTTTTTTTTTTTTTCTAAACACACTAGCAAATCAGACAATGTATGTCTAAAATATTTGATGAATCCAGTAGCATATTTTAAGTAAATACGCCATGAGATGAATCAAGATGATCTCTTGCACTCATGCAACATCAAGGTAATTTCCTAAGAGCATCGGTTGAACAACAAATCGGAGACTGGATATTTCTCGAGCAACTGATTCTAGGAACCGCAATCAATGGTGAAATCACGAAAAAGCGTATCTGCTCTGTGGGTTTCATCAGCTGAACCTGTTTTTATCGTGCAGGGGTGGTTTTCGGACAGTAGGGATGTAGCAACAAAATCGGAGACGGGATATCTCTCGAGCAACTAATTCTAGGAACCGCAATCAATGGTGAAATCACGAAAAAGCGTGTCTGCTCTGTGGGTTTCATCAGCTGAACCTGTTTTTATCGCGCAGGGGTGGTTTTCGGACAGTAGGGATGTAGCAACAAAATCGGAGACAGGATATCTCTCGAGTCTCTAATTCTAGGAACCGCAATCAATGATGAAATCACGAAAAAGCGTGTCTGCTCTGTGGGTTTCATCAGCCGAACCTGTTTTTATCGCGCAGGGGTGGTTTTCGGACAGTAGGGGTGTAGCAACAAAATCGGAGACAGGATATCTCTCGAGCAACTAATTCTAGGAACCGCAATCAATGGTGAAATCACGAAAAAGCGTGTCTGCTCTGTGGGTTTCATCAGCTGAACCTGTTTTTATCGCGCAGGGGTGGTTTTCGGACAGTAGGGATGTAGCAACAAAATCGGAGACGGGATATCTCTCGAGCAACTAATTCTAGGAACCGCAATCAATAGTGAAATCACGGAAAAGCGTGTCTGCTCTGTGGGTTTCATCAGCTGAACCTGTTTTTATCGCGCAGGGGTGGTTTTCGGACAGTAGGGATGTAGCAACAAAATCGGAGACTGGATATCTCTCGAGAAATTAATGTTCACGCAGCCTGAATTGGTCGAAAACTTCCAGAAACTGGCGTGTACTAATTTTCTTGATTATTCGGGTGACGGGGGAGTGTATGTGATTGCAAGGGTTTATATTCGCTGGTTGGAATGAAGATGGTTCTAGAGCAACTAAATAGCAACAAATTATAGCGTTTTTATTTTTGAGTTTCGACGGTGCAGTGACGTGGCATTGCTAACTTTTTCTCATACCTGGCATCGCCGTCAATTTCGCCTAAACAGTTGGAGCAACAAAATGCGGATTTAGGGAACAAATTAGCAACAAAAGAGCACTAAATCCTCACTATTATATGAGCTGATTCCGCTTCACGTAGACATGGCGATTCTACATTTTTTTTTAACCTAACATAGCTGTCGATTCTGGCCAAACGGTTGGAGCAACAAAATCGGGATTCGGGGAACAAATTAGCAACTAAAGAGCACTAAATCTCTGCGGTGGTGTCACTTCATTCCGGTCAAGTGGTTATTCCAGCTTTTGAGACGTTAAGATTTCGCTGAAGTATTCAAAAACTGTCTTATTTTCAATTGTGATGATATGTCTTCGCGCCTCATATGTTGTTCTCCATGTATCCAAAAGTTCGTCCCACGGCTCACAGTGGGTTTTTAACCATTCAAACTTGCGCTTCACATCCTCTATAAAACCGTGAATGTTGTTATAAATAAATCAGACTGTGCACATTTATCCATAGTAACTATTAAACTACTAACCGGTCACAATGGGCGATACTTCGATCTTTTTTTGCTTAGGTCTACGTATTTCGAGTACTCCTTGCTCTCTCAATACACCCTTGATGTAAACGTAATGCTCCCACAGTTTTCCATGAGCTAACACTCGAACCCCGTTCACTGATTTGAATGGATTATGGATAAATACGTCCCACAATTTTCAGTAGTGAATAATTTCTCTGTCTTTAGCATAGGTAGCAAACGTTTCCGAAGAAATTCTGTGTGCAACGAATGATAATAATTATCCAAAAAGTAACAAATAAATAATAATATTAACTCGCCATGTATAGCTTATGTAATGATTCTTACACAAAATCTTGCAACTTTTCCGTGCCATCATCGAACAACGTCGCCAAAGCCTTATCAAGTTCGCTTTGGATTATTACATGCACCAGAAGTTTCCTGCTTGATTCAGTTAAATAACCACTGTTGTACTTGTACGATCTTTTTATAACTTTACCGTCACTGTATTCTCTCAGCACCTGTTCCAGTTTCTAAACAATCGATTCATATCCCCACCAAGTAAATAAATGAAAAACGTTTTGAACATGCAATATATTAAAATCATTAAATCAAACGTACTGATGCTGGAGGTTCTGTATTTTCATTCAAATCGACAGAAACTCGAGCCGCTGATTCCGTGGAGCTCAATATGTTTTCTGAATGCCGATCTTGGAGTCCAATCTATAATCATATTCATGTGTTTTACAATTGGAACGAATTCAAAAGTTCAAGAAATATTCCACAAGAATCGCAAATTCTGACACGATGCGATTATTTCATAAAAACCACGATTGCAGGTAGAAAAAGTGAGAATACGAATAATCAAACCTCCCGTAGCTCATCGTAGTTAATTAATTATTAGCAATAGACAATAGTTGTATGGGAAGTGAAAAACCTTCACAAAAATCTATACGTACACAGGATGTAGTATTAGTCGATCCGATTTCGGTATAGGAACGTGAGTTACTCACAGTAGACGCGAGCTCTATATCAACGTTCTTAAAGACGGCTTCAAGCGAATAAGGATCTTGAAATTCTGGTAGATACTGCAATTGCGAAATCGGGACATATCACAAATTCTGCATCGTGCATTTTTTCAATCTCTAATACGAATCAGGAATTGTAAACGCGATTGAATGTTACTATTGGAGTTTTTAATTTTAATTTTTAAGGATTGCATCGCTGTATTTATTTTTATTCTGAGAAGGTGGTATGTAATTTTTGTGCAAAGATGTTTATTATATAGTCCTCACCTCGCCTATAATCTCACCCTGCCCCCCGTGCTGATACGGGGCGGGATTCATCTTTGAAGCTTATTCTTGATTATTAACATTACAAACTGAAAATCACGCAGATAAGTAATTAAAATGAGTTTCGAGGCAAATGATTCTCAGTACAAGGAATTTGATAGTTCCCAGATTATTAACCATATACGGAATAACAAAAATAATCTTACGGCCTATTCGCTATGTGCGTTTCGACGGGTGGCGCCACCGGTGGCGAAAAGTGGCGATCACACTGGGGAAATTGATACCGCTTCGTATCGAAGACTCGCGGTTATTTTGCTGTATCCAAGTAAACAACGAGCACTTAATTCGCATAATTTTTCCTAAGCTAGCTGAAAGGGATTAGAAACTGTACGAAAAAGTCCGATCCCGATCCATTTCATTTTTCAGCTCTTGTGAATATAATAAATGAAGGCCCGGATCGAATAACACGCTTAGCGCTCGGCCGAGTCAAAAAGCGACACCCTTGCGACCAAATTTTAAAAGTTGCGGAAATGAATTTTGAAAATTCCTATCATGTAGAGGATCGATAAAGACAACTTTTTTGCATTGAAAGTTTATTTCAATAGTCAATAGTTTTCGAGAAAAAAGATGAAATTTGCAAAGTCGTCAAACCGATTTGCACCACGTTTTTTAAACTTAACTCGCTATAACTTCGGCAAATATGAACGGATCTTTTTGTTTTTTGGCATGCAGTCGTGGAATACGCTAGCGCTGCTGATGAAGTCATAAAAAGTTCTATATTAAATAGTTTTTATCCAATAAATCAAACAAAACCAGCGAGTGAGTTTTTATACGATTCCGTTTGTTCAAAGAGAAAAAGTGTGCTATGAAGTTGAAGTCTCGAAAAACTTTCAGCGAGGCGTTTGTTCGTTAACATAATGGGAAGATTTTCAGAAATTTTCGGATCATTCGGATGAGAAACTATGAAGATAGAGCGATTTTACAAAACTCGGGTGATGCATGCGATCCCAATCTTTATTATATCGCAATTATATCGCAAGATTGAGACCGCACGCATAGCCCGAGTTTTGTAAAATCGCTCTATCTTCATAGTTTCTCATCCGAATGATCTGAAAATTTCTGAGAATCTTCCCATTATGTTAACGAACAAACGCCTCGCTGAAAGTTTTTCGAGACTTCAACTTCATAGCACACTTTTTCTCTTTGAACAAACGGAATCGTATAAAAACTCACTCGCTGGTTTTGTTTGATTTATTGGATAAAAACTATTTAATATAGAACTTTTTATGACTTCATCAGCAGCGCTAGCGTATTCCACGACTGCATGCCAAAGAACAAAAAGATCCGTTCATATTCGCCGAAGTTATAGCGAGTTAAGTTTAAAAAACGTGGTGCAAATCGGTTTGACGACTTTGCAAATTTCATCTTTTTTCTCGAAAACTATTGACTATTGAAATAAACTTTCAATGCAAAAAAGTTGTCTTTATCGATCCTCTACATGATAGGAATTTTCAAAATTCATTTCCGCAACTTTTAAAATTTGGTCGCAAGGGTGTCGCTTTTTGACTCGGCCGAGCGCTAAGCGTGTTATTCGATCCGGGCCTTCATTTATTATATTCACAAGAGCTGAAAAATGAAATGGATCGGGATCGGACTTTTTCGTACAGTTTCTAATCCCTTTCAGCTAGCTTAGGAAAAATTATGCGAATTAAGTGCTCGTTGTTTACTTGGATACAGCAAAATAACCGCGAGTCTTCGATACGAAGCGGTATCAATTTCCCCAGTGTGATCGCCACTTTTCGCCACTGCGAGCGCTCGCGTCGAAACTCGCTGCCGTTCAAGGATACGCACATAGCGAATACAAATGAACTTTCTCGGAACGATGCGTATATCGAAGACTAGAAATCGACGATACCTATGTGTACATGAATATCATAAATTGGCAGTAAACTAGACTGGAATATAATATAATGAATAATATAGTAGGATCATTATGATTATAAACTAATACTTACACACACTTGTTGAACAATTTCGTAAAAATCACAAGAACTTCGATGTAATTGAATAATAGCACTTTATATTTGCAAGCGTCCGTCTCACAAATATGCTACACGAAAACTGAGTCGTTAAAAGGGCGCTGTGGCTTTCCGGCACCAGCTTGCGCGATTTTTAGTAGGAAAAAGCTCGAAAGTTACGCGACACAATATTTGTCACTCCTGTACTGTAACTTTATCTGGGTATGCTCCGTAGCTGAAGGCTGACGGAGTTACCCTAGTCCGCGTGGATGTCTTTGTCACGGGATGTGAATTTTGGAGCTCCGCTTAGGAAAAGTTGAAAATACCTTAATTACCCTAATGCTTGCGGCTCGTCTAAACTCTCAAACCTCGATAGCGATTACAGCTCTATCGTCGCTGAGTGTACTAGACTTACCGAAGCTGATTCTACTAGTAGTTGACTCACCCACAAACCTCGATAGCAATTACAGCTCTATCGTCGCTGTGTTAATGAGCCAACTCTTATCTTCAAAAATTTGCGATCTGTCTAACTTACAAACCTCGATAGCAATTACAGCTCTATCGTCGCTGTATTAGGTTAGACGCATCGAAATTTTTTACACGACTTTAATTTTTACAATTAAGAATGAGACAAACAGAAATGGAAA
Organism: Rhogogaster chlorosoma; assembly: GCA_944452935.1. Taxonomy (NCBI): domain Eukaryota; kingdom Metazoa; phylum Arthropoda; class Insecta; order Hymenoptera; family Tenthredinidae; genus Rhogogaster; species Rhogogaster chlorosoma. The sequence continues at coordinate 20,001,490 of OX101802.1, forward strand.
AGAAACACAGGTTACTCTGGGTTTATATCGATAGTGAAAGCGACTCTAGTCGTTTCGTTTATTTAAAATAAAAATGTCATGTTTATCGGAATAATTATGTACAACAATTGGTTAAATAATAAGTAATTCTAAATTGGCTGTTAAACCTAATTATTTTTGCCGAAGCTAATTATGCGTTATTCTAAACGTTTCTTTTTCTTTATGATTTTAATTTGATTTTATTCTGAACGCCGCTTTGGCAGATCTGAAATTCTTTATTCTCTTTTTTCTTTTTTAACAGGCCGCTTTGGCTCTGAAAAATCTATTGACTTGAAATTTACAGGTTATGAAAATAATATGGTTAGAAATCTAAATTATAACAAGTTATGAGTCGCCTGGCCGCTTTGGCTCAAATGCGCTGATTCTACTTTCTGCGGATCGTCTTATATACCCGCTCGCCGCAGGGTCTTCTGACATTTCTGACGTCAGTCAGGGTCTTCTGTCGGCGTTGCGCAGGAGTTGTGCGCGCTGAGCGCACGTCTGTGTACGACAAGGTTGTGTGCGTGTCGATACGCTCGGTGTACGGCGAGGTTGAGTGTGTGTGTCGGTACTCGTCACGTACGGCATGGCTGTGTGCGTGCCGATACGTTACATTGCCTCCTTTTGGTTAATCGACGTCAGATGATCGGACGGATACGGGATCTTCTGCAGGTAGGTTAATCAAACCTTTAGTGTCTTCCTTCTTCTCTTCTTCTTCTCTTCTTCTTTTCAGGGATTCCCCAGGCCTAACGGATCACGGTAGTCGAAGTTCGCTATGTAATCGGGAGTTTTATCGCCGCTTGATGCCTCTGGTGTTTTGAGGTTTTTCAGGCAATCAGGCATTTCTACCTTGGTTGGTAGATCGTCTGTTCCAAACAGCTTCACCAGCTTCCGTTTTAATTTCGGACTGGCTCGTCGCTTCTTTGGTAGCTGGTCTTCGAAAGGAGTTATCAGCTCAGGGACCCTCATCTCCGATAAAATTTGGGAAATTTTGATTCTCTCAACATACTCTAATCTCTGCTCACTGGTGCGCTCGGGAATGTCGCACTTTTTTAATTTCCACCGTACTTCTCGACGCTTCTTCGGGGGAATTATCGGGACTTTAAAAACTATGTCGCTGATAATGGTAGGTTTTTGTTTTATAATGTTTTTAACTAACGGTTGTTGCTGCTCTACCTTTAATATTGCTGCCTCTTTTTTTGTCTTCTTTGCCTTCCTTTTCTTTGACGTTTGCGTCCACTTCCCTGATTTAAATGTCCCTTCTGCACTCACAAATCTGCCTAACTTGCCCCATATCACTTTTGCCTCGTTGTTATTTATGTCCATCTCAATCTTACACCCCTTCTCAATTTGCGTACTTGCGTTTTGCATTTTATTTTATTTTTTTCACTTTACTAGGCTTATTTAATTTTACAATAAGACTGGTAAAGAAATTAGCTCCTCACTGGGTTATATACCCTAAAGTTAATCCTTTAATCCCTATTTCTAAAGAACTACCCTTTCCCTTTTACCTTATATTCCTACTCTTTTTCTAGGTCCTTGCGCACGTTCAGAGTGTCACATATACTGAGAGTTTGACTATACTACTTAATTCTAATTCTTAACTCCTAATTATTTTAATATTATTATATTTTTTCTTTTCTATTTACATTGTTTGTTCTGATAGGTATTGCTTTTTTCAAAAGCTAATCTCAAATCTAACTTATTGGTCTGGTTCCAGATAGAGTTTGAACATATTAACGTGAAATCTTCCGCGCTCTAATCCTGTATCAACGTTCTCTAATATGAAGGTTGCTTCACCGATTTGACGTTTGATTTTATATGGCCCTTCGTACAATGCGAAAAACTTTGCCATTTTCTTATTTGCAGTGTCTGATACATTCAATGCTCTAACTAAAACCAGATCATTTATCTTAAATTTGGACATTTTGTGTGTGCTGTTAAATCGGTCGGCTCGTTTCTTTCCGTGCCTCCTAATGTTTCTCTCAACTAAGCATAGCTTTGCATTATATGTTAATTCGTTTTGGTTCGGAATTATCCATTCTTTCCAAAATCTAGTCGGTTTTTCTTTAAGTTGGATCTCGCAAGGCGAGAATCCAGTGGAATCATGGGATACTTCGTTAATACAACTTTCGATTTCTCTAATCCAATTTATCCATTGAGTATGTTTATCTGTTAGAAAAGTGCGAAAAAATCTTCCTATTTCCCTATTAACTCGTTCTACGATATTTCCTTGAGGATGGCGGATCGATGAAAATATAAGTGTGATCCCTTCTTCTTTAAGTCTATTAATCCACATTGAAGAAGTAAATTGAGTCCCATGATCACACTGGATCCGCCTTGGCTTCCCCAACTCCGGAATATACTTTTTAAATATGCAATTGATGGTAGATTGCGCGTTCGCTGCCTTTAGTGGGTATAGTCTAACAAATTTCGAAAATGCGTCGATAACGACTAGTAACCATTTGTAGTTCCCTTTGCTAGATGGTAACGGCCCTAAAAAATCAATCGAGACTAAATCCCCTACCCCGTTCGGAATTATATTTTGCATATTCGCATAACTATATCGGTTCGGAACTTTACAGCGCTGGCATCTGTCACACCTTGCTATCGCTTGACGTATTCTTTTTGCAAGTTTAGGAAAATAGAATGCTTCTCTTAGTAATTTATAACACTTTGCTGCACCTACGTGCCCATAAGCTTCGTGACATGCATCTATTAACGATTTTAATAATGACTCTGGTATATAGGCTTTAGGACTGCCTCCTGGCTCTATGTGATAAAGAATCTCTTCGATAATAACGAGGGATTTGCTAGATTTTAATCCGTCTGAATTAATTAATTCGTTAATTTTTTGATCTTGTCTTTGATGCTGTTTTAGATATTTTAAATCTTCGATTAAATTTTTATCGATTTCCTTTGCTAATGGTGCTAAGATTTTAACATGATTCACTAATCCTTTTTCCGTTTCTATTTCAGGAGGATATCTACTCAAGACGTCTGCGACTATGTTATCCTTTCCCTTGATGTATTCGATTTCAAAGTTGTATGTTTGAATAAACAATGCCCACCGAGCTAACCGCGAGCTTACTAATTTACACGAAAAAAGAAATGTCAAAGCTTTATGATCTGTTCTTATAGTTAATTTAGCCCCAATCACGTATGATCTAAACCTTTCTAGAGCAAAAACGATAGCCATTAATTCTTTTTCCGTCGTGAAGTAATTTAACTCTGCACCTTTCATGGTTCGGCTTGCAAACCCGACGACTTGTTCTTCATTGGTGTCTGAAATCTGATATAATACCGCTCCTACTGCATAATTGCTTGCGTCGCATTGTAAATAATATCGTTTATTTGGATCTGGGTGATGAATTATCATCTCCTCACAAAATATGTCTTTAACTAATTGAAACTGTTCTTTCATTTTCTCAGTCCAATCCCATTTGGCTTCCTTTCTAATTAACGCTAGTAATGGATAAGTTGCTTCGGAATATGACTTGGTAAATTTACTATAATAGTTCGTAAGGCCGAGAAAACCTTTCAACTGTTTTATATTTTTCGGCGTGGGAAATTGTTTGATAGCTTCCACTTTATCCGGTAGTGGCTTGATTCCGGTTTTTGTGATTTTATGGCCAAGGAAATCAATCTCTTCCCTGAAAAATTTTGATTTTTGAAAATTTATTGTCATATTATACTTCCGAAATGTTGCGAACAACTTTCTTAAATGGACCAAATGTGATGAGATGGAGTCAGAAAGACACAGGATGTCGTCAACGAAGTTGACTGTAAAATTTTCGGTACTCTTTAAAACTAAATCCAACGTCCGTACTAAACTAGCTAAGCTAGTGCTTAACCCGTAAGGCGTAACTGTGAAGTGATATGTTTTGCCTTCATGCATAAAAGCTGTGAATTTCCGTGAGTCTGGATGGAGAGGAATTTGCCAAAAGCTAGCCGTTAAGTCGAGACTAGACATAAAAGAAGTGTTTCCGCAGCGTTGGAATAAAACCTCAGTTGATTGAGCGCAGTCGTGATCAGGTATTATGAGCTTGTTAATAAATCTTGCGTCTAATACTAAACGGATTTCTCCTGACTTTTTGGCTACAACAACTAATGGATTTACATATTCACTATAGGATCTTTCAATTACACCTAAATTTAACATTTTCTCTATCTCTAACTTGACTTTTTCTCGATGCATTATAGGCACAGGATACGATCTTCTGACGAAAGGTCTGTCTTCGTAAATTTTTATTTGATGTTCATAAATTGTTACGCGACCTGGTAATTTGTAAAATACATCTTTGTATTCTTCTAATAATTTTGAAAAGATTTCAATTTCGTCTGCTCGCAATACCTGACACTCCTGTAGCTTCCCATCGACTTCATCATTGGTTAAACTATAGTTTATGTCATGATTCTCTATTTGTTTGACTGTTTCGCTTTGCAAGCTTAATACTTCGATTACTTGATCTACTTTGATATCATCGGATTTATATAATTTAATTTGGTCATAATTGGGTACTGAATCTATGTGAAGTTTATTTGTTCTCAAATCTAGATCCGCTTTCCAACGATGTAAGGTATCAATCCCGAGAATTACGTTGATTTTGAGTCCACTTACTATTAGAAAATTTATCTGGTCCATAATTTTACCTATTTTAACTGTGGCTAGAATTTGCTCTTTGATTTTAACGGGCTTGCCTCCTGTTACCCCAATAATTTGGAAATTTACGACAGGCAATTTTTCACATTTAACTAGGAGTTTTTTATTTCTATCGTACCAGTCCTGTGATACACAGGTAATCTGGCTCCCAGTATCAATTAATGCCTTTGTTTCTATATTTTTTATTGTTAAATAAATCTCTGGACACTGTTTTATTTTATTTTCTGAAGTTTCTTCTTCCTTTACTAAATAATTGAACGGGTCCTCAAATAAATCATAATTCTCGCTACCTTTTTCAATGGTTGCCGCGAAAATACGCTGTGCCGTTACCGGCTGAGTAGGCACAGCGCCATCTAGTTTTCCGTAACTACTACTTCGATTTCTTCCATCGATTCTTCGATTATCGATTCAGGAATTGTACTCTCGGCGATTGCTTGGACACGCGAAGTTGTCCAATTCGACGGTTTGTTTGGAACTGAGTCGGCTTGTCCAAAACTTCTACGGGTTTCACGTGTTTCTGTCGTATCTCTAGAGTCTCGTGTCGTCTGCGGTTTCTGGAAGTTATTATTTCCTGTACGCCACGATAAAGGTTTAGTCTTTTCTTCTACTACGCGGTTATCTGGTAGGTTTTGTCTATACTGTGCTTGACCTGAATACTTGGGTGCATTGGATCGCCCACCTGACTGCATTTCGTCGAGAAATTGTAACAGAGGATCTATTTCACGAATATTTCGGCATCTCGCAGCCTCAACCACATGTTCGCCAAAATGTCTAACCAAATTTCGAACTATCTCTTCTTCGCTAATGCGAGGACGCAGACACGCAGCAGCTGCAAACTTCCGATTCGCATATTCCGACCAGGTGATTTTACTATCGCTAAGGTAATATCCGAACTCTAATTCTTTTCTGATACCCCTTTGGATCTCCTCACCCCAAAATCTAGCTTCAAACTTTGATTTGAATATTTCCCAGGTGTTAATGACGTCACGACGCGCAATCCACCAGTCCTTTGCATCGCTAGTAAGGCTTTGGCCTATTAATCTCAAACTAAGATTTTCATCAGCTCCGAGAAAGGTAAAATACTCTTCAAGTTCTCTAAGATAATTCATTGGTTTTTCCCAGGATTTGCCTGAATACGTTGGTAATTTTATTTGTTTTGTAATGAGTCTAACGTTATCACCACTGCTTAATTGATCAATCGGTCTATTCCTCAGCCTTCGAATGTCTCCTTCGAGTCCTATTTTTAAACTTTCATGCCTATGATTTATCTCAGTTATTTTCTCATTTGCAGCTTGTTCCTTCTCTTTGATTTTGCTATTAAGAAGCTTAAAATTCCCAATGGACTCGTTTCTTAAAACTGTTTCGACTGAAGTGATTTTAGTGTGACAACTGATGATGTCAGAGTCTAATTTTTCGACTACTGCCTGAACTGTGGTTTCTATCTGTTCCACCTGTCGTTTATTCTTTGAGGTTTGTTCATCTAGTTTTTTATTTACTTTAGTTTCAAATACTACCTGAGCTTCGACATTCGTTATTTGAAAATTATTTATAGTGCGTTCCATTGCAGCAAACCTATGATCTATTTTCTTTTCAAGCCTTTCATTTGAACGCCTGAGTGATTCTATGGATGCTGTGAGTATTGACAGAGGGTCGCTACGGTCGCCTTGAGGACTAGTTCCTGGACTAACTATGCTGCTGTCCATCATTCCGGACACGTCTCCTTCTTGGAACCCAGTATCTCTTACCGGAGCTGTAGCCTCCTTATCGCCTGAACCTCCAGGAACCTGCTCCTCTCCGTCCATTTCTGTTTTTTGATTCTAATACACAATTATACTAGAAAAGAAGTTACTGAAATTTGCTTGAATGATTTGAAGTACTGAAAGTGAATTTAAGTTGCGCAATGATTTTACTCTTTTAAGATTTTCTGAATTTAAATGAATTTACTGAATTTAATTTTATTTAGCGAAGCCCCGACGTTGGGCGCCAAATGTAACTTTATCTGGGTATGCTCCGTAGCTGAAGGCTGACGGAGTTACCCTAGTCCGCGTGGATGTCTTTGTCACGGGATGTGAATTTTGGAGCTCCGCTTAGGAAAAGTTGAAAATACCTTAATTACCCTAATGCTTGCGGCTCGTCTAAACTCTCAAACCTCGATAGCGATTACAGCTCTATCGTCGCTGAGTGTACTAGACTTACCGAAGCTGATTCTACTAGTAGTTGACTCACCCACAAACCTCGATAGCAATTACAGCTCTATCGTCGCTGTGTTAATGAGCCAACTCTTATCTTCAAAAATTTGCGATCTGTCTAACTTACAAACCTCGATAGCAATTACAGCTCTATCGTCGCTGTATTAGGTTAGACGCATCGAAATTTTTTACACGACTTTAATTTTTACAATTAAGAATGAGACAAACAGAAATGGAAAAGAAACACAGGTTACTCTGGGTTTATATCGATAGTGAAAGCGACTCTAGTCGTTTCGTTTATTTAAAATAAAAATGTCATGTTTATCGGAATAATTATGTACAACAATTGGTTAAATAATAAGTAATTCTAAATTGGCTGTTAAACCTAATTATTTTTGCCGAAGCTAATTATGCGTTATTCTAAACGTTTCTTTTTCTTTATGATTTTAATTTGATTTTATTCTGAACGCCGCTTTGGCAGATCTGAAATTCTTTATTCTCTTTTTTCTTTTTTAACAGGCCGCTTTGGCTCTGAAAAATCTATTGACTTGAAATTTACAGGTTATGAAAATAATATGGTTAGAAATCTAAATTATAACAAGTTATGAGTCGCCTGGCCGCTTTGGCTCAAATGCGCTGATTCTACTTTCTGCGGATCGTCTTATATACCCGCTCGCCGCAGGGTCTTCTGACATTTCTGACGTCAGTCAGGGTCTTCTGTCGGCGTTGCGCAGGAGTTGTGCGCGCTGAGCGCACGTCTGTGTACGACAAGGTTGTGTGCGTGTCGATACGCTCGGTGTACGGCGAGGTTGAGTGTGTGTGTCGGTACTCGTCACGTACGGCATGGCTGTGTGCGTGCCGATACGTTACAGTACAGTATAGGAATTTTTCCTATACGAGTTGCATAGATTGGTACGCGCATAGGTAGCGATACAATGTCGTCACAGCACCAGTTCATTTTTTGAGTTACGGAATATAATACACGATGATGTATGGTAATAATAACAATACTGTTTGCGAAGAATCTTAGATCTTCATTAGAAAACATATTATATTAGTTATTGCACCACCTCATCAACTATAGTTTCTCACGTGATCATATCTGTAGGAGGGCAACGATTGATATACGTCGCGCAATATTATCGGCCCCAAGTAAATCAAAGAAATCTAAACTCTGTCGCCTTCCAACGCTTTACTTCGTCAAGACCGCGTGGTTTTCGAATAAATTCCGCCGTTACGTAAACTCGCAGTCTATCTATTTCGAAAGTGATTATTTTCAAAATTTCTTTAGAAAGCTTACAAAGTCTCGGCCCTTCTATCCAGTAGTTGATTAATAATCTTTTTACCACTCCCAAAAAAAACAAGTGCATTGGATCCAATGGGAATTGAGTAACAAGACCAATACCTAATCGAAGTAAGGGCGAGATACCTTTGATGTGTCTGTTATCAGGCTCTTCGTCTACAAAATCAGCGTCCAATCGTTTGCGGTGATTGATTTTGGTAACGGGATAATACAATTTTCTCTGTAGAGAAATAGCTGCTACACCGCACTTTTCGCAACCATACGTGCTGGTATGACCTTTAATCATCTTGAGCATTGCCCTAGCCGGGGCATCACATAAAAAACAACCGATTTCAACACGCAGGATCTTGTTGTCATAAGTAATCCCATGCTCAAGTAATGAATGCGTTTCTTCAATAAATTCTGACAAATATTTATCTAATGAGTCGGGTTTCCCTTTACCGCAGAAAACAGCTACCATAAATGGGCTATTATCTTTCAATGAATGACTCCTACATAATATTGGCCACAAGTTCACGGAGCTACTTTTAAATAAGGGCAGCCCGTCAATATTGATATCAATTAGAAGAGTATTCGAGTGAATAGTAGATTTATTTAACCCGCTTCGTAGTTTGCTTTCTAGTCCTTTCCTAAGACCAGTATAAGACATTTGACCGTTTTTCAAGTTAGATATATCCACTATTCTGTCAGTATTCATGAGAGTTTTGCCACATTTTGGTAAAAAGGAATATCTGGGATGAATTAAAGTTAATAATTCATCGAGTGCGGTACGGGTAATATTGTTATCACAGGCCCACTTCTTCAAATTTATTTGGAATTGTTTTTCGAATAGTATTTCCCGATCATCATCATTTATAGACTGATCACTGGTATTATTGTGGTCTTGCTCACATTCTGCCGGCAGGAAACTATCCATAAGGGGTATTTGGTTATAGTCAGGGGGAGAATGGCTTTCTAGAGCTTCAAGATCTGAACCGGAGCTAATTGAAAGTTGACTGTTCGATGGCAAAAATAATGGGCCATGCATATCACATTGTATATTTGTTGCAGTACAGGGTCTGACGTTATCGTAAGGCTGGGATTCGTCATTTCTGTATTCGACATAATCTCTAGAGACATTTTCCTCAATGTTATCAATGAAAGAAGATTTAATTTGACTCAATGCCTGTGCTCGTTTACGGCGGATATGTCGCTTACTGAACAATTTCTTTTCAAGAGGCATATTGCAATAGCTAATTTAATTTGCCACGAATTGCATATACAGGGCGAGTCAGAACGCGGTACTTTCCTTCTAACAGTGGATTTCTCGTGAGAATCTAAGACGTAAATTATCAATGCTAAAATGTCGAGGAAGCAGCCGTTTTTAGATAGGAGCCGTATCACATCAGCCATTACGAGAGCAGGTACTAGAGACTGTCTTGGTGATTTTTGCGACGCCCCACCGTCTACCATGATCTCGCCAACTAGCAAAACAATGATCAGACGCATGAAACAATAAAAACAGCCGCGCTCGCAATCCTCTGATCGTCGTTTCGTTAGTTGGCGAAATCGCGAAGGCCGATAGGGCGTCGCGAGAACCGTCAAGACAGTCTAGTACCTGCTCTTGTATTGGCCAACCTTAAAGGGCTCCTATCTAGGAACAGCTTCCTCCTCGACATTTTAGCATTGATAATTATGTCTTAGATTCTTACGAGGAATCCACTGGTAGAAGAAAAGTACCGCGTTCTGGCTCACCCTGTATATGGTAATCGGTCCTTTGTGAATGTTGGCGTGCATGTGACGTATTGACTTAATCGTATCTAACTGTATACCTAGCAGACAAAAGAATTTATACACGGATTACAAAAAATAAATAACAACAGAAGTTGGACACAAGCTGGGCTATGGCAAAATTTAGTCTCTTCAGTGCTTCCTTATATATAAATGTACAGATTGAAGTGACGTTGACATTGCTACAGATAAAGGGATGTCACGTCGCGATCTCACCATCGATGAAACTGCGAACATTTCGTTGTCATTGTTCCATGTCTAACATGTCCAGTAGGGTGGCCCAAAAAAAAAGAATATTTTTTTTTCTTGAACCCTTACGAAAATATGTTAGTTTATCATCTCTTAAGAGCCCGCTCCAAAGCGCAGCTCAAAAAAAAAATCTTAAGAGGTCGCTCAAGATTTTTAAAATTTTCCAAAAACTTCGAAAATCCACTTTTTTTTTTAATTTCTTTTTTCTCGTTATTTCACTATTTTCTACTATAAAAATGATCAGGATCCTGAAATTTTCAAGTCAATATTTTGATATTTAAAGGTCGCTCAAGATTTTTTTCAGTTTCCAAGTAGAGTACCTTAGACCTTTTCGAGCGACTTTTGAACATGAATATTAATGACCTTTTTATTTTTTTTCTTGAAGTTGACATACTAAAGAATAGAAATAAGGCTAGAGAGATGCAAGAAAAAAAATTTCGAGACGATTTTCACTATTAACATGTAATTGACGAAAATTTATAACTTTTTTTTAATAGTGAAAATCGTCTCGAAATTTTTTTTCTTGCATCTCTCTAGCCTTATTTCTATTCTTTAGTATGTCAACTTCAAGAAAAAAAATAAAAAGATCATTAATATTCATGTTCAAAAGTCGCTCGAAAAGGTCTAAGGTACTCTATTTGGAAACTGAAAAAAATCTTGAGCGACCTTTAAATATCAAAATATTGACTTGAAAATTTCAGGATCCCGATCATTTTTATAGTAGAAAAATAGTGAAATAACGAGAAAAAAGAATTTAAATAAAAAAGTCGATTTTCGACGTTTTTGGAAATTTTTAAAAATCTTGAGCGACCTCTCAAGATTTTTTTTTGAGCTGCGCTTTGGAGGGGGCTCTTAAAACATGATAAACTAACATATTTTCGTAAGGGTTCGAAAAAAAAATATTTTTTTTTTTTTTGGGCTACCCTAATGTCCAGGTCCATGCCTCGAAGCATTATTGAAATTATAGTGAAATGTACATTTAAATGTAAGGGAGTTTTGGGATGTGGCTACTTAATAAGTAGAGCAAGTTCATACCAAAAAACGTATATTGTACGTAAAGCCGTTGGATATAATATGTTTTTCGGCCGAGCAATTCTTCCACTGATGCACGATTGTTCCTATTGAGACGAAACAGTCTCGAAGTATAATTTCAATTTTATATTAATATTCGCAAAAAATTTCAGAATCTTTATGCTACAATCACGGTCTTACATACAGGTCTGGAAGCTCGGCTAATTTTTGGTGGTGGGGGTAGTTCCGTTAACAATACTAGTTTTTGCAGTTCTCAGTGTGACCGTGAGGGTCGTCGCGATCTAGGAGTCTTTTTGAGGCAATGCCTTAGTCATTAAAAATTACTCCTAGATCGTTGCGCTCCATACGGTCAGGAAGTGAAGTACAAAAACGAGTAACGTTGGTCGACCCTTCCCCCACCACCGGAGCTTCAAGACCTGTATGTAAGACCGTGGCTACAATAGTAGATTGTGATACATGTGGAGAAACAGGGACTTTGCACGAGTGCAAGGTCTCTGTCTTCACGCGTATCACATACTGTTTTTCATGACAACTGCATGGCAACCTTCGCTTTCGACGCCATGATAGTGTGGCAAAAATTTTGTCACACTCCTCAACGCCATGATAGTGTAACAAAAATTTTGTCACACTCCTGAACAAAGACTCATTTTCTCCACTGTTTACACGAAGAGAAAGTGAAGGTTGCCATGCATGCGTTATGAAAACAATTGTCTTGTATTCAAAAAAATTTAGAAAACTTGCTCACGTGAATAACATACAGAGTATAATATGTCCACGTTTATTCTACCAAGAAAAAATAAAAAAAAAAATTTATACACTTATACTTTATTTTTTGCATCTTGCAAGAGGCAGGTACATTGAAAATGATGGACACTTTTCCTAGTTTAATTTATATTCCAAGAGAGATTGGAATTTTAATGGGGCTAGATAATCACTTATCCGAACTAAATATGAAAGCACAACTTAGAATCTTCTTCTACAAATACGTATATATTTTGACATAAATGAACATGATATTCGGTTGTATAGGATAAATCGATTATTCAATTCATTGCTTTAATTGGAAAAAAAACCTCTACTAATCAGAAGTATCTACGGCTTTACGTGTAGTTGGCTCTAATTCATCGCCGTGAAATACGGAAAATAACGTAATGCACCCGAATACTTCCGGAAATCACGTAACGCTTGCCGTATTGTCCCTATAAACATTTTCAATGTTAAAATTCTGTCTATATTATGAACCAGAAAAAATTGTGGTTTCCAAACGTTTTATTTGCTCAAACATCTTCAAGTGCAACGTCTATAATACCGGGAATAAACGTGTCGTTGGTGTATGAATGGTTTCATATCCAACTAATTTACGTATAATGTGCGTTTTCCGACTGGATATTCGAATTCCAGAAAGCACGAAACTGAAAGTTGTCTACATTGTCTTACAGATAAGCCCATATTCTAGTCTAAAATTCTTAAAAAGAAAAACATTTAAGAAAATAAATGCAACCACTTTATCTTCTTCGCATACAAGGTTGAGTAAGGGTTGAAAGTAGGTTGGGCTATTATAAGTATGCGACTAAATACGCTGAATGAAATATTACTAATTGCCTCAATGGCTATTAAGATAGTATGTACAGGGTGGAAAGAAATTATTGGTCACCACTTGGCCAGATAATTTTCCAGCTCGAGATCGGTGGAGATCTATCAAAACTTGTAGCCGCAAAATCGACCTTGACTATGTAATTCAAGGTCAAATTTTTTTATTGTCTTCGAAAATTCTACGTGTCAAGAGGAACCAAAGTCCCTGAGAAACCATAGGTCAAAAATGCGATCTTCTTGGTGGAAAGACAGCTCAAAGACGAAAAAAATCTTAAAGATTATATTTTTCTAAATATTGTTTGAACGGGCTCAGAATAGATGATGAAATCATGAAAAAAGCTCGTTATCGCTTAGCCGTGAACTTTTATTGGAAATAATGAAAAAAAGGAACCGTTGCCCGACTCTGACTGCAGAAATGTGGATGGATAAGTGCGTAACGGGTAGATTTTTCACATTCTCGTTCGATGGTCCAGAGTCCTGTGAGTGTGTGTGTGTGTGTTTGTGTTCTTGTGTGCAGAGATCAGGTCTCCACGATTCGTCACTCCCGCGGTAATTAATGACTCCAAACACTCTTTGCTGACTGTTTGTGCTTTAATCTTGGTTTGCCTCGTTGTGTTGGCGAGGGCAACGTGGACGAGGGGCCCAAAGAATCGCACCGTTTGCTCTCATCGTTATCAACATACGAGCTTGGACTCCCGCTTCAACATGTCGTCCGCCATCGCGCAAGCACCCCCGTAGTCTTCCCTCGAAATTTGTCCTAACACGGGCGAGAAGGTCTTGGTTTCACATTAGTCTTGCTACGCCCTCGTCTACCCGGCGTCGCAAATCAGCTACCGTCCTCATCGCCCTACCAGATCGGTAAACGATCGCCTTCAAAGCTCCCCAAAAGAAAAAATCTAATGGATTGAAATCCGAGGATCGAGGGGGCTATAAGTGTGGCGCAGGACGTCGTCCTATCCATCGGGTACCAAACATATTGTTACGCCGGGTATAAATCCCCCATAGCTATTTAAACCATTAAACGAACCCATCTAGTAGCCTGTATGATAAAAGATACCTTTAAAATATAAGAACCTCAGTTGCTAGGTAAACAAACATTATTGTAAAACAAGTCAGTCTTGCTCTAGCTCTCAACTAGACAAGACGTGTACGCATTTTGATTGAATACAACCGATTTTGTCAGTTTCATTTGATTTCGTGTCTGCCTTCCTTCATTACTCTCGAGTACCCATTGCCCGCTTAATACACGCAAGCATCTTTTGCAACAATATCATTCAGGAAAGCGCGGACCCGGAGACCCCAGTGTGGTGGTGCCCCATCGTGCATAAAATAAATCCTGTTTCGGCGTTTTGGCGGAATCATTTGATGTAGCCGAGGCCCCGCAACAGGATTTCGGATTACGGCTGAACGAGCTTTTTTTATCATTCTATCATCTATTCTGAGCCCCTTCAAACAATATTTAGGAAAATATAATTTTTAAGATTTTTTTTGTCTTTGAGCTGTCTTTTCACCAAGGAGATAGCATTTTTGACCTATGGTTCCTCAGGGACTTTTGTTCCTCTTGACAAGTAGAATTTCCGAAGACAATAAAAAAATTTGACGTTGAATTGCATGGTCAAGGTCGATTTTGCGGCTACAAGTTTTGATAGATCTCCAGCGATCTCGAGCTGGAAAATCATCTGGCCAAGTGGCGTCCAATAATTTCTTTCCACCCTGTACTTACATGCCAATATTCTTCGTGGGCACTTCTTTTTGCAGTAGAATCAGTTTAACAAATTATATAAAAAAGATAGGGCAGATACACAATGAAATGCAGCGATAGTATATGTATAACACGATGTATGACGTATATATACGTTCGACGAACCAAACACGACTGAGCGCTCTGCTCGTTCTTTAGATCTCCGCCTATACCCCTACTATGGGTTACGAAACTGAAAACAGGCCCACTGTTGGGGCATTTCAATATGAATTATAAATAAATGACTATGTAACTGTTTGAAAATGGTTATTCAGCTAAAAATAATTGATATTTGTAAAATTAGTAATATTTACTCATGTGTAGTCACTTATTTTTTCGGTATCTCGAATTTCTTCGTACCTAATTATGAATTATTATTTATGATAATAATTTGAGGGTAAATTCTGCTGGATTAATAATTTCGTCTGTACGCTATGTGTTCGTGTGTGTATTCGCGGTGCACGAATATGCCTGCACACTACCTAACTAGGTTTTTCAAACGAAATTAGGCGGCGACCACGCACAAGTCGTCCGTGTGTGTAGTACTTGTGTATGGTACCCTAGAATAGGTGTTCCAGGGGCGTATTATTTTCTCATCGTGTGTAATAAACCAGATTTCAAATAAACAAGTATTTATTCAGTATCATCAGGCTTACATGTATGGCCGTCGTCGTTAGTGCGACTAGGTGATAATTTGTGTTATCTTACAGCTAGGGAAGCGAATATTAGTGAATCTACCTTAACTGTATGATTGAAATGTACAACAGACAAAGTATGTCTGAGGGAATCGCGAGGAGAAAACCGGGAGTAGAAGTGCCCCCAACGACGGTTCCTTTGCAACTGATTTTACATTAGTTATGTTAACTTAGCTTACATCGGTATATACAAAAAACGGGGAAACGCACATAGGCAGTACATATCGCGAGTGGGAGGAAGAGCCAGGTAGGTACCGATTGAAACAATAAGGCATAGCACCCCCTTACGGGCCTGGTCGACCACGCGGTTCCGGGAAGGCTGCAGCTCACATTTGGCGACCAACTGTAAGTTGTAAAACGCGTAAAAACCCAGACTAGCAATTGGCAAGTACCCTTCGACTATTGCTAGAAAGCGTTGTCATTGTCTCAGGGCACGTCTCCGCGAAATACCTTTAGCGGATTGCCGGGGTATTGTATTGCCAGATGTGGTGCGATTGCCTGTGCCGGACCGCGGGGCCCGAATCGACCTGGCCTGGGCCTTTCCTCCTCTGCAGATGTGTGGACATACCCACGAGTCCGCATGGTCGCTTCCTATGGTCGCTTTTTAGACCCTTAATTTAACTATAATAAAACGTACAACTAGTTATTTCGGTACGTAGGACCGAACAACTTGCCTAAGTATAATGTAAGACATTCATTTTCATTTTTCATTGATCATTTTCCTAAGATTTAGGAATTCAGCAGCTGACAGTAACTAATCTTTCTTTAATCTTCGTATGATGTTGAAGTTTCATAATTCAAGTATCAACATTTTCATGCAATCAGTTGATAATAGTCCAAATGTATTTACAATAGAAAAATATTTACATGCGAATATTGTTGATATAGCGTTTCACGAATTCTTATTGCAGTTAGTGATGCAATAACATTTACCAGTCCAATAAGAACAAACGTATAAAATGGGAGGTTTTCCCGACTGATAAACGTATATTCAATGGCTTTCCGTACAATTAATGTTTTTTGGCATGGAATTTTCAATATTTTTGTACAATTTTCGTATTGAGTAACAAGTGAAAAAAATTCTTCCAAACATCTCAGATCTTTAGATTTATTCGTTTTTCTGTGGAAAAAAATCATTGAAATGTTATTTCATGCGCCTTTACTTTCACTGTGACTCGGACTTCATCCCTACACCATCAACCGTCTTGCCTATCAGTAAAACTTACATACATTGTATGCGGCATGATGCTAATATATGAGTATATTATCCGCGTTACAAGCGTTGAACGAAGCTCACATATGTATAATAGCTTGGTTATAGAAGTACGGAGAAAAATTATGGTACGGTTGGTACCATAGGTTGGTTGGTACCAGTATGGTATGGTTTTTTTGAGTCATCAAAAAAATATTCAGGGTGGATTTTTTGAAAATACCTAATAATTCTTGAGTGTTGGCTGCTTTACACGTGGGCTGCGACATCTTCCAAAGCAGCAAATGCGATGTCCTGTTTCACACCCTGTAAATTCCATCGAAAATTCGGGGAAAAGTATTCAAAGCATATGAATTAAAAACTTGTTTCAACTAACTTCAAATGCCACATTTTTTAATTTTTTAAATAATTTTCACCCACCAAAATATCAGGATTTTTTCTTCGTAAAAAATTCGGCAAATCATCTCGAATATTCTAAACCATACTATAGTTCTGCAGAAAAAAATCATGGACACAGATAACCGGCACTGAATGGCTTACAGAATTTATGGGTGTATTCCTCAGGTGATCACGAAGATGTAGCGTGATGAATTTGTAAGAGCGTACTTTTATTAGTTGTATATCGTAATTTGTTCGTACAAAGATAGCTTAATAAATATATAATTTAAAAGAAGGAAACTACCAACGTGTGTTTACGTAAAGCCGTTAAATATACATTTTTCGTTCTTGAAATCTTCCGATATCGTTTGTTCGTGTTGAGCTAAGAAACAAATGCGTCGCTGCAGTGGCCCTTCGACCGCAACATTGTAAACAAAAACGAATTTTAACTAGTGGCTTGTTCAGTAGCACGACCTATATTGTATCATGACGTACGACATAATCTTTGAGTATGCAATACAATCTATCAACATTTGAATCGATTTCATCAATTGCAAAAATAAATCGCGGTTGGAAAAAAAGACCCAGTCACTTCGCATCTCGGCTGAACCGTGATTATTCGAAGTCTCGTTGGTCATACGAATTCATTCTACGGAAACGGATATCTTATTTGTTGCGTCTTAACCAAAAAGATCTCAAGAAAAACCGTCGCAATAAGATTTTCGGTCTGATATAGATATTTTTCACGTATATCCTACCATTTTAAACACGGATAAAGTACTGGTATATAATCAGTCTGCTGCTGACGCTTTTGGGACGTATGACGATAGCTCTGAAAAGATTGGAGTATATGCGTCTCGCTGAAACGAAGTTTACTCGTTCCCAATGAACACGGTTGGTTAAGGGGGGGGGGGTAGGGTTTTAAAATTTTTTGTTTTTAATTTTTGTTTTCATTTTTTTCTGAATGAACAATATGTCGAGAATATTATGTACAAATTTTAAGTCAATCCGAGTAAAACTAACGGAGTTACAGCGTTTCAAACGACCGGCCTGATTTTTATATCTGCCCGGTAACCGCTCGAAACCCCTAGTAGAAAGCAGCTGCAATTTATTTTGTAATCCCGAAGATGCATTGGATATGTTGAATTACAGTGTTTCAGCTGTATGGAGCTGGCATTGATGACTCTATGTGAGTAAAACCAGAAATGAATAGCATAACTTTTATCAGGGTCTTTTCGCTAAAAAAAACTTTAAACGCGTTTTTCTCAAATCGATGTTTTTTGAGTCGGTGCCAACTGTATCTCAAAATCTACTAGACCGATCTTTTTCAAATTTTGTACACTATTTCTTTACACAATTCATGAGGTCGTGAAGTCAAGATTTTTTCGTTTTCGATTTTATTTTGCTTATAATTAACAACAATAGTCGTGAATTTAGGCCCAAAAATCTATACTTCAACTTTCGAGTGTTGTAAAAAATTCAAAAATTGAAAAAAATGGAAAAACGCGACGTCACTACCTAGAGGGACAAATAACTTAAAAAAAAAACTTTGATTTTTTAATTTAAGATGACCCAGTGCTGAGTTGTGATTGGCACCGCAAAATATCTTTTTTCTGAGACGCCTGCTAAGAATTGCTGCCATCGGGTCAATTTTCAATATTTTTCACTAAAAATTTAACACAATACAGTTCAATTACTACTCTTTAATGTACAACATATAGAAATGAATTTGCTTTCGCCGTGTTACGAACGCAATTCACATTGATCTAAATTGCTTCACGCAACTACTTAGTATGTCTTATTGTCGGTTTAATCTCATAAATTCTTTCATCGATTAATTAGAATCAGTAGAGTAAGTTACAGTAAAATCAGCAAAAGTAAAGTAAAGTAAAATAAAGTTTCGGGTTACACGGGGAACGTGTCCCAGAACAGAAACCAAACCTCGCCAAGGAATACAATACTGTAATAAATATCCGCTCCCTCTTAAAGGCGTCAAAAGTCACGTAGATGCCGATAGCGGAGATCTGCGTAGCTTCAATAACCGATGTCCTGTGGAACGAGGCGAGGCGACGTTAAACTTGCTGACCCCTCGTTTCCACACAGGTATAGAAGGCATAAATGCGAATTACCTAACACTCTTCTCTCTGATTCTAATTTTATTTAGGTTAAGGAAATAAAACGAAGGAATAATAGCAGCCAACAATAGCAGCTACCAAATTGGTAGCATATAGCATGATTTAGAAGACGAACAAACGATTCGTGTCAAGTCCGAATTCCTAAAGGAACCCCCGTAACAATTAGGTCATATAAACCTAGAATATAATGGATCATAACATAACTTAAGGGATGGACGGATGAACGGAAAACCCGAATAAGAGGATACTATTATTTTAAAATTAAATACAATAAGCTAGAATAAGTAGAGTATGAGCAAGACGGAGTAGGGGATGGGACCGCGTCGAGTGACTCGGGACCCCACCACCTACACCTAGCTTGGGCGGGTCCCGAGCCAACCAGGCTCTAATGAGATGCAAAGTAGGGCCCTAATTGGCTAATTAACTCGCGGGGGAAATGCAGGTTTCTTGCAATCACGGGCACCTCGTCAACTCTGAACTTGAATTAGCGTGTCTTTCGTCTGTCAAATCACGAAGTGTGTTGACGTATAGAACCGCGTTCCTGATTGAGCCACGAGTTACATTCGATCTTTTTCTTTATTCTGACTAAGTGGTAGTGTAAAGGACTCAGAACCGTTAAAATCTTAATTATTGTGTAAAGTTAAATTCAGTGCACGGACACATATTTTATTTTAATCCTTCAATTAATTGCCTTCCGCCTTAGACTCATTTTGAATCTTTGTAGTATTAAGAGACAATTACCAATCAGACATTTAAACTCAGTGGAAATATTAACATTCGAATACTTGAAGTGTCGAGTTGACTGAGGTTTCCACGAAGGTGAGGGCGCCCGACCGATTGCCAATCTTGTAGACGCACATCACGCCAAGTCAACGAAAGCTAAGTGTCGACGTCTTGCTCATACCATTATTTCCGTATCATCAAAATCATTACTATATTATCCAGAATTCTTGTAATCGTCACATACGAATTGGTGGCATTCTAATCACTTGTTAATTCGACCTTCAGTCTAATCAAAATTCCGTTATTTTACAGTTCACTCTACATAGAGATTATATCGATCTCTATATTCTCAATTTTTGCCCTATTCACGGCCGGGATCTTCCTATCCTGGCATTACAGTTATAGAAAGAGAATCTATAAAGAAGGGTCGCATTATACGGTCATCTTGTGTTGATATACATATATGCATGTGTATGTAATCGGCCCGACCGTATAACGCGGAGACCAATTTATGATTCTATAGACTAATAAGTAGTTATAAGCATATTGGTGCATCCTAAATAAAATACCATAGTTACCAATACCACTTAAAACATAAAGTTAGAAAGAGAGAGAGAGAGTTCCAAGAATGCGATCGTGGTTCGAGTACATGACAATTCTTATATTGTGCTGTATGTTAACGTGGGTATCGTTGATCAGGGTATATTTCTCCGCACTCGTGCGTTATATTGTTGCTTTAACGTTAGCTTATGATTATTGATAAGGGACCAGCCTCTACGATCCCCACGTCGGCATAGGGAGATTCATTTATTATATCATATAACATTTGTTTTACGTTCAAACCGATATTCGTTGTCAGACGTTTGAACTGGGCTCAGTATTACTTTCACTCAAGAATATAGTATCATTTTTACCAGTTAATTCTTCTCACCATTTATTTTAAACAACCATCCTAATTATTAATTAATTAGCCTCCACAGTTAAACTATTGAAATTGAGACCTGTATAGGACTAGTGGCAAACGAATCCCATTTACCGGTTTATCGCGAGATAAATCTATTTTATAATTTTTTATTCAGTCTGTGACGCGACACTACCATCGTTAATAACTTGTTATTAATCAACCGCTCGGATTAAACAACCATACCGCGTCCGTCACAGCCGTACGCCGAAAAAAAATTCCGTAAAAACCTGCTTTTTTTGGCCTTCAACCCCCCCCCCCCCCCCCCCCCCTTAATAAAACGTATGAAAATCGTGCAGAGAATACGTTTAATGCTGTGTTTTAAACGTCTTGTACCTACGTATTTTATCGTGCAAAATGTCCGCCCTGATTTTGGTTTTCTCAACGTTCCCGGATAACGTTTCGTGAAGGTATTTGGTATTTAGACAATATACGATTGGTGTAAACCTATTTTAATCGTGTTCTACCTACGTATTTTATTATACTGATTGTCCACCCGGATTCCAGTTCTTTCAACGTACTCCCTTAACGTTTTACGATAGTACTTGATATCCAGATATTACACGTTCAGAGTAGACGTTTTCAAATTATGTTTAAAAACCATGGTGGAAAGTTTTTCATCAATATATATTATATGTTCTATTGGTCACTTCTTACCCTATATTATACGGTAGCTGCACACGTTCGAAATTCTACTTTCAAATATGCTGTCGAATATGCTTCTGGCGCGTATTTTGAACACGTATTTTGAATATTTATTGAAAGCTATTAATTCATTTTTTTTTATGCATAATATCAAGAGATTTGTATCATTTCGAACATATACTGATACTAATGTGGAATAATTAGATTTAAAGACGTAAGTAATTTTGCTAAAGAAGTTTTTATTACATTTTTATGACGAATTACATAACAATTATTATTAAATGGTGGAATTTGCTTTCTCCGTACTACCAATCTTATTAAAATCTAAGGCGTTAGTGTCATTCTTTGCTGACCGGTCTATTTGCTGCAAACCGTCGTGCGCCATCGGCAACTAACGAAAAATACAAAGTAGATTACAATGTGAGCACAAACGTAGGTAAAAATATATAGCGATCACGGCACGAGACTTTATATTTGCTGAACGTACCTATATGTGGCGATAGTACTATTTAATTTTAATGAGTTTCATTTGGAAATAAAACACAAATAAATAGATAAGTCAACTCATATGATTTTAAATCGTTGAAAAGGTCTCAACTATTACCCCCATCAATGGTGAATTTCATGTATAATAAATGATTTGCCGACACGTAAAAACGTAGTATGATTCCCTACACGATTAATTCACGTTGGTTGAACATAATTATCAAAATATAGTGGACTTCAATCGTCAATATCTGCCTGATATGCAATACTTTTACATTCAAACGAATAACAAGAGACTTGTATCATCTATCGATGTATACGCAAGAAAAGACAGGTCTTTATTAAATTTCAATCCTTTTCAAATCAGCAAAGACTTTCTGCAATTGAGTAATTATCGATTTGAGATCTTCCTTGGATTAACTAAGCATAAATATAATATACTACGCATATTTAATGTGTAATCTCCGTATGTATGGTTGGGGTGTATTATTTAAATATAATTGGACGTTTTATACAATTTGTATATTCTACGAACATATGTTAAATTCTTTGGGTTGGATCACAGCGAAATACATATACGTTTGAATAAATAGATGGGTGCTTACCGGCAATATTCAAGGAAAAATCACTTGACCACACGATCGCTGAACGGCTTGCTTTTCGCTGTTAGTTGGCGAAGAATGAATGCACGGCGTTCGGTACGCAGCGATGAGAGTCGGGATATGGGACCACGCTCTGGGCTCTGGGCCATTAGACAGTACCACGGACTTGGCTGTATACGATTTGTCAATCGCCACGCCGTTGCAAGTTTGCAAGATATAACACGTGTTTCAAAGACCGCCGAACAACAATAAAACTAATGATTATCAGAACGTCATTTCCCTTTGTGCCAAGTCATGAATCAATCGATTCCAACATCATCAATCGATATGATAATGGTCATGGTAAATTTAGGAACCGTACATATACAATAAAACGGTGAAAGCGTATACCATCGGAAAAAAATCATATGAATGTATCCTAGGGTGTGCGAAAAAAAAATCCAACGCGCATCCAAATTCCGTTAGAACATCTCAAGTAGAATATCTCAGCCAAACATGAGTTCTTAATATTGATATTTAGAGGTGCTCATTTTATTTTTTCCGTTTTAAGATTTTTTTTAGATGTCATTCAAATGGAGAATGGAAAAAATAAAATAGGCACCTCTAATATTATATTATAGGTATTGGCGTAGCTGTGGGTATCAGTCATAGGCATATATTACATATCAGTAGATAGGTCGTCAGTTTTTAAAGAAAACGAATTGCTCTGCACCCGCCGGGAAGAACCACCTTCCTCAGGCTCGCTCTGTATATACGTCTATAAAACCAATAATGTGGTCCTGCTTAGCCGTGAATAGAAAAGTGTAATGAACGTTGCACTTGAGTTGCTGGTGATCGAATGATAAATGCGTATATCAAATATTTAGAATACCAATGTCATCAACAAATTCAATATACGTTTAAAGCATGTGATTTAACATATTCGAATTACACGTATGCAATCAAACGTTGGATCAAGAGACTCGGTAGAGTCTCGCGCCTAGTTATATAAAAAAAAAAATTTCGCTCGCGCCGCGCGAGACTCGACAGAGTCTATATACCCGAACGGCAACTGAGCGACCGTTACGGCAATTTATGTTCGTTTATATCTTCGTCTCGCTATAAATACGGAATTGTAATATTTATCGCAGGATGTAGCCGAGAAGAGCTTTCATTTAAGCCCTATTGCGATCAAATCGGTGACCGTAGAGCTGAGATATGATTATTCGAAGGTTTCGATGCAAGTAATTTATACGTGTCTTCGACGAGATTTTATTTTGTTCATCATCTCCTCCTCCGTCAGTCAGTGACGTCACTCACCGTGGCAGGAAACCTATGTGTATAAGGAGTATAGAGTGGCCTTGGCTAGGTAGAGAGAAGAAACTCACCAAATATGGACGTAGCCAGATGGCCCTTTGGTTAGTTCTTTATTTTCACCAACTACAGTACGGTATCATACCGATCATGCGGAGTATGATGTATCATGTCAATTTATTTTTGGTCGTATATGAGATAAATGCAAGTTTTTGATGATTCTACAGACTGCTATAGACGCCGTGGCCATAGCTGTCATGTCGTTAGGTTAGAATTAACTGTCAGAGTCAGATATGGTTAATAAGACAACGGGAATCGATATACATTCCTAAAGAAGTGGTACTGAATTAGTGAACTGATTGCAGATGGCAATTTCTGTTTATTTGCAATATTATTTGATTATAAACAACTGTGTAATGAAGTTAATAAACCAATGTCGAAAGATATTAATTCATGAATAATATGTAAGAAACTAATGAATTGATTGCAGATGTAAATTTCTGTTCGTTTACAAAATTATTGACAAGCTAGCAGTTCCTCGAGGACTATAACCTGACTCGTGGCATCACTTTGACAACGACGGTCAGGAATGAAGCGATGTAATTTTGATTCAACGAGACAATTTGATTCTATGAGACGTATCTCTAATGTAGCAGACAATACTCGAAATTTCTTTACAGCCTAAGAAGTCTGAAAACATAGTCTTGCGGAAATCTCATAGCCGACGCTGTAGATATGGACAGCGTTGCAAATTTTGCGAAAAACCGACTCGCCTACCGTTGTAGTTTTGGGTTTACTCAAAGTCTTTCTGTATATTCTATTCGAAACCATGCCGCCAAATTTGAACATACTATCAGCAATCAATAACAAATTAGAATTAGAAACTTTTTTCCAATTGCGGCGCGAAACTTGACCGAGTCTCTTTCATCGCAGAGGCAATAGGGATTGGAGGGATAATATTACCCATAGTTTCCTATATTAGAGCGTAAAGTGATATCAGGTTTTATAACTGTACCAAGGGCTGTCAGCAATTATTCAACAATATCTTTATCTTCGATAACTACAGTATAGGGTATTATATTCAGTGTTATATAATTCAGCATACGACACTTTCCAGTGCGGTTGCATGAGTATATTTTTATAAAATATAGGGTTGAATAATTATTATACCTATGGTAACCTGTGGCTCAAATTTTCATTCGATTGATGATGAGCTGTAATAATATTATGTTTCTTGGATTCATGTGGAACTAATTTAGAAATTTTCTAGCGTTACGATTACAGGACGATTGACTTTTGCCTCGCGGGATCTAGTAGACAATAGAAGGCCGGACTTGGTAGGGAATTCTATGTATACCTTCCACATCGAGAGTGGTCTACAATTTATGCAATTTATTATGGATACGAGAATGATTGTGCTTAATTAATCTAATTCTACAAAAAGTAGTGATATCCCCATAAAAAGCACCTCTGGTGCAAAAACCTTTCGCCTAGTTATATAAATGTGATAGTCACCCACAAAAAATACATTCTCATGCCAAGAAAACATTATACAGTTATTATTTTATAAAAAAAGATTTGAAATCAGATGCTATTGCCTAGTACCGATATCACGTTGACTATTTTCGAATTGACAATAAAGCTTTTCATAACACGGTACATATTGACAGCCTTCCTGAAGACAGAAAACATAAAAAAAAAAATAACAAAAAAAAAAAAATGAAATAAAATTTGGAGGTAGTGGTACTAGGCGGGCCTTTTCTAGATAAGTACAAGGAAACTGCAATTGAACCATGTCAATAATCCTAATATATTGATAAGAAATATCGGCCCGCCTAGTACCACGTACTCCAAATTTTATTTCATTTTTTTTTTTGTCATTTTTTTTTTTATGTTTTCTGTCTTCAGGAAGGCTGTCAATATGTACCGTGTTATGAAAAGCCTCATTGTCAATTCGAAAATACTCAACGTGATATCGGTACTAGGCAATAGCATCTGATTTCAAATCTTTTTTTTACTAGGAAGGAATTTTTGTATAGAATAATAATTGTATGTTTTCTTGGCATAAGAATGTATTTTTTGTGGGTGACTGTCACATTTATATAACTAGGCGAAAGGTTTTTGCACCAGATATATACATCTATAAAACTAATAATATAGCCCTGCTCATCGGTGGATAGGAAGTATAATAAACGTTGCACTTGAGTCGTTGATAATCGTATGATAACTGTGTACTATGCTTTAAAAACACTAATATTATAAACAGATTTGATAAACGTTTATAGCACGCAATTTATACAGTGAGGTTCACTGGAAACTGGATGAGCCTGACGTTAGGCAATTCGTGTAAACACGTAAATGGCAACGCTGTCGAACGCATAGAGTGGTGAAACGACATATCCACAAAGACGGACAATTTCAGATTGCAGCTTTCACGTCGTTGGGTCAGAATTAACTGACAGAGTGACATATTCGAGGTTAATCGCGATATAACTAATAAGACAACGGGAATGGATATTCATTCGTAAGAAATTAGTGGTAATGAATTAGTAAATCGATTGCAGATGCCTATGTCGGTTTATTTGCAACATTATTTGGTTATAACTATCGGGGTGAAATCTACGAATCTAATTGAAATAAAGGTACATAACCAACCAATTTGGAACGATATTAATTCGTTATTAAGTCTTCAAGAAGTTATGAATTGATTGCTGATGTCAATTTATGTTCATTTACGACATTATTTACAAGCTAGGAGTTCCGCGATGACTGACTGACTCGTGGCATCACTTCGACAACTACGGTCAGGAACACAGTGGCGTAGATTTGATCCAACGAGCAATCTACGAGCAATCTTTGACGTAGCAGACAGTACTCCGAATTTCTTCAGCGTCACCGCCTAAGAAGTCTGAAAGCACAGCCTTGTGGACACCTTACAGCTAACGCTGTAAACCTTACTTGGCAACAGTCCTGCAGAGATTTTCAGTTTGACTATTAATTCGGGTATACCTTTCAGCGAGTAATGAATTAATGAAAAGTATTGCTTATGGTGTAAATCAATGTAATTGTGGCGTGTGAGGAGTAGAATAAAGCGGTACCTGTTTCTGAAGATAAGCTCATTCGCAATATTTGTATAAATTTAAAATGATTTATTTTGTCTTTAAATACAATATTGGCATAGGGTAAGAAAATGTCGAGAATTATGATGAAGAAGATTTTAACCCCGAAGGGGATCAAGAAACGAATGTATAATAAAAATACAAGATTATTTTTTCCAACATATGCGTGTAGAGGCCCTTTTTCTCGCATGTAGAGTGGATGGAAGATTCCTCATGACTAGCATTGTCTTTAATACCTCTCCAGGTAATGAGTCGATTTCCTCCCAAAGAGAGGGAACTCTATGAAGGATGAAATCTTCTGAAATTTCCGTCCTACATGCGAAAAAAGGGCCTATACATGGACTTGTTGAAACAAGTACGGTGTGCAATACGGGGGGAGGTTAATTTGCGAAGAAATCCAAACCAGCCTCAAGAGTTGCGCGAGAGATTGGGATTTTGGAATTGTCGGTACAACGGATCGTCAAGGTCGCACATGTTATACCCTCCAAGTACGATACGGCACAGAAGCTTGAGTCACCAGATAGTGGCAGTCGACAAATCTTCTCTGAGACGTTGCTGAACTGACTTAGGGAAGATGAAGATATCCGCAGGATATTTTTCACCAAACAGTCCATCATCCTACCACAATTACATTAATTTACACCATAGGCAATACTTTTCATTAATTCATTACTCGCTGAAAGGTATGCCCGAACTGATAGTCAAACTGAAAATCTCTGCAGGACTGTTGCCAAGTAAGGTTTACAGCGTTAGCTGTAAGGTATCCACAAGGCTGTGCTTTCAGACTTCTTAGGCGGTGACGCTGAAGAAATTCGGAGTACTGTCTGCTACGTCAAACATTGCTCGTAGATTGCTCGTTGGATCAAATCTACGCCACTGTGTTCCTGACCGTAGTTGTCGAAGTGATGCCACGAGTCAGTCAGTCATCGCGGAACTCCTAGCTTGTAAATAATGTCGTAAATGAACATAAATTGACATCAGCAATCAATTCATAACTTCTTGAAGACTTAATAACGAATTAATATCGTTCCAAATTGGTTGGTTATGTACCTTTATTTCAATTAGATTCGTAGATTTCACCCCGATAGTTATAACCAAATAATGTTGCAAATAAACCGACATAGGCATCTGCAATCGATTTACTAATTCATTACCACTAATTTCTTACGAATGAATATCCATTCCCGTTGTCTTATTAGTTATATCGCGATTAACCTCGAATATGTCACTCTGTCAGTTAATTCTGACCCAACGACGTGAAAGCTGCAATCTGGAATTGTCCGTCTTTGTGGATATGTCGTTTCACCACTCTATGCGTTCGACAGCGTTGCCATTTACGTGTTTACACGAATTGCCTAACGTCAGGCTCATCCAGTTTCCAGTGAACCTCACTGTATATTTGTATTATACGCATTCAATCGAACGTCGAATATTAAATATTCTATAACGTTTAATATATCAATTACATATACGTCGAATAAACTAATATGGAATACATTTATTTAGCGGAAAATGAACGTACTTCAAACGTACGTATAATGAAATACGGATATTAACTGCAAAAACAAACGATTAAAATTGATCCGGAATATTACGGTGTATGTAAGACGGTAATATTTTATACCTATGCCGTAATTCAACGATTTCAACGTATCATATACGGGATTTCAACTAGTGTGTGTTTATTGGGTTATAACTATACTCAAAAAACAGTCTATCATTTACGTTTAACTTTTCGTCTACAATGAGTATTTTTCACGTATATCCTACCATTTTAAACACGGATAGAATACTCGTATATAATCAGTCTGCTACTGACGCTTTTGCGACGTTTGACGATGACTCTAAAAAGATTGGAGTATATCGACGCTCTAATTAGCAAAGTGGCTAACTCCACTTTTTTTCGAAAATCGTTTTTTTGTATTTTCTGTTGAGAAATATCATTCTCCATATGCTCTCAACTTGGTACGCGCGTAATTCAAATTCTTCAGTTCGAAAAGTTGCCGCACGAAAATTGTCTAACTGTGGCGCTCAAATCTTCACAATAAGAAAACCGCCTAACTCCAGTAAAATATGACAGGCTCTGTTCGTTAAAATTTTCGTGATTCATTTATCAAGTCGGTAAATTTATAAATATCAGTAACGTTAACTATAATGAAATTATATTCTATATTAATTCTTCAATACTCAACGAAATGAAGTCTAAACGAGATTATGAATCTTTAATACATATAATATTTGGCAAAGTAAATTTGTAATATTTAATTAAATTAGCTTTAACATCGTGTTATAATTGCAATTTTATATTAAATAATCTGATTATAATTCTAATACTACGCAAAAAACAATTCACCATTTTATTTTTCGTAAGAAAGCTTATCATAAAACTGGAGACTTCCGGTCTGGACACCGAACGCAGCAGTAGGAGTGAATTTACAGAAAGTAGAAAGCAAAGAATACGGTGAACCAGGGATCGGAAAGATAAGAGGAAACAGGAAAAAGGCGGAAAGGAAGGAGTGAAGCGTAGAGGAGATAAAAATAAGGGAAGAAAAGATAAAAGTAGGTGGAAGAAAGGAAAAGACAGTACTAACCTAAAATATAATAAGACAGGGAATCAGGGCGCAGGCGCGAATGGAAGAAGTAATACTACGGGAGTCAAAGGAGAGCAGGGCGGCACACGAGGAAGAAGAAGGGGAAGCGGTAGAGGTGTGGGGAACGCCTAGAGGTTCTCAAGAGCTGATAAAGAGGGGGAGACCGTCGAAAGCAGAATCGTGGGTAAGGGAGAAATCTGCATCGGTTGGATCACTAGAAGGATTTCTAAGGAAAAGAAAGGTAACGGAGGTGGGAATTGAGGAGGAAGAGAGAGGCTTCAAGAGAAGCTCAAAGACGCAAAGGTCTCCTACCGGGAAAAAAGAGGATAAGGGAGAGGAAGAGGCATTAGGAGGAAGGGAAGAGAAGGAAAAAGGGGAAAAGGAAGGAATAAACAAAGAGAGGAGCAAAGAAATGGGTAGCGGGGGAGAAACAGACTGGGCGAGAATAATGGTAGAGAGGATGACAGAAGGAAACAGAACGGTGTTAGAAGGAATGAAGAAAATCAGAGAGGAAATAGAGCTAGGGAGAAGAGAAATGAAAGACGAGATGAGAGAGATAAGGAAAGAATTGGGGGAGGTGGAAAGAATAGGAAGAGAAGAAAGAAGAAGGCTAGAAGACAGAATAAAGGAGTTAGAAAGGGTAAAGGCTAGAGAAATAGAAGAAGAGGAGGGAAAAAAGGAAAGAGTGAGAAGGGAAGCAGAGGAAAGGGTAAGAAGGCTAGTCAGAGAGACAGAAGAGAAACGGAAAGAGGAGGAAAGGATACAGGAAATCAGAGTAAGAGAGTTGGAAGAAGAATGGGAGAGGAGAGAAAAACAGGAAAGAAGGTGCAATATAATAATGAGAGGGGAGGACATGAACACGGAAGCAGAGGCTGAACAGGCGGCCAGAGAGATACTAGAAGGGCTAACAAGGGGAAAGGTCGAAATGAGGGAAGCAGTATACATCGGGGGATACAGGAATACGATAATAGTAAAACTAGAAAACTGGGAGGAAAAATGAAAATCATGAGGGAAAAAGGGAAGCTAAAAGGGAAGAAGATATACATCGATGACGACCTGACGAAAAGGGAGAAGGAAGTACAAAGGGAAATTCTGGACAGAGCGAAGCAGGAAAGAGGGAAAGGAAGCCGGACAAAAGTAGGATACAGGAAGCTATGGATAGAAGATGTCCTATGGGAGTGGAGTGAAACCAGAGGGGAACTAGTAGAGGTAGAAGGAAGAAGAGGAGAGAGATATAGGGGGGAGGGGAACGGAAGAGGAGGAGGAGGACGGGGAAAAGGAAGAGGGAGAGGAAGGGAATAGGGGGGGCGAAGAAGAAAAAGGGGCTCAGCTACTGTTTTGGAACATAGCAGGGCTGAAAGGGAAGGATGAAGAATTTTGGGAGTACCTAGAGGGATTCGACGCGATAGGACTAATGGAAACATGGGTGGAAGAGAAGGAGTGGGAAAACTGGGAGAAGAGAATGCCAAAGGGGTGGAAATGGGAATGCCAAGGGGCGGTAAGAGTAGAAAAGAAAGGAAGGGCAAGAGGTGGGGTGATAACAGGAATAAGGCAAGAAAGGGCGGTAGGAGAGGAGAAGAATAAAGAGGAAGAAGGGATAGTGGAAAGGAGAATGAAAATCAGAGGGGAGACATGGAGAATCATAACAGTATATAATAGGGGGGGGAAGGAGAAAAGTTGAAAAAGCTGGAGGAAGTGATAGGAGAAGAGGTAAAAGAAGGAAAAATGATAATTGGAGGGGACTTTAATGCAAGGATAGGAGAGAAAGGTAAAAGGGAAGAAGAGAGTAGAAAAAGGGAAGGGAAAAGGAACACGAAGGATAAGAAATTTAACAGAGAGGGAGAGGCTCTGTGGGAGGCGATAAAGAGAAGAGGATGGACAGTCTTGAACGGAAATAAGGAGGGTGACGAAGAAGGAGAAACGACTTATAACAGAAATGGAGTGGAGACGACAATAGATTACGGGATAGTGAATGAGGAGACATGGGAATGCATAGACAGGTTAGAAATAGTAAGGAGAGTGGAGTCGGACCATAACCCGGTTACGCTAAGAACGAGGGGGAAAGAGGGGGAAGGGGCTAGGGAGGAGGTAGAGGTAGGGGAAGTACAGGTATGGGGGGCGAGGGAGAGAGAGGAGTTCAGGAAAAAGACGGAGGATATTGTATGGAAGGAAGAGGGAATAGAGAAAGGGTGGAAAGAGTTAGCAGAAAAAGTAAAGGAAAGTACAAAGATGAGGAAGAGGAAGGGACGAAGGACAGGACAGAACGAGTGGTGGGACGCAGAATGCAGAAAAATGAAGAAGACACTGCAGAAATCATGGAGAGACATAGGAAAAGGAGCAGGAAAAGGAGGCAACGAGAGGATGAGATACGTAGAAGAAAGGAGAAAATACAAGGAGAAATGTAGAGAGAAAGAAAAAGAGTGGAGGGAAAAAGAGAACAAGAGGATAGAAGAGATAAGAGAAGAGGGGGAAATGTGGAAGTATATAAATATGGAAAGGAAGAGAAGGGTGGGAATATGCGAGAAGATAAAAATGGAACAGTGGACAGAGCACTTTAGGGAACTACTAGGAGGGATAGATACGAGACCAGAAGGGATAGGAGAAAAGGAGAAGAATACTAGAAAGGGAGAAAGCACTAGAAGGGAGAAAGAAGAGGAAGAGGAGGAAGAGAGGAGGATCAAAGAAGAGGTCAGGAAGAGGGTGGGAAAACTAAAAATGGGAAAAGCAGAGGGGGGGGGGGGGGGGACGGGATAAAGAATGAAGCTTGATGAGCAGGGGGAAAGGGGGTGATAAATAGGCTAGGGGAAATAATATGGAAAACGTGGAAAGGAGAGGGGTATGTCGATGAATGGAGAGAGGGGATAGTAGTGCCAGTGCATAAGAAAGGTAAAACAGATGACGTGAAAAATTACAGAGGAGTGACACTAACACAGTCGGCATATAAGGTGTACGCGGCGATAGTCAATGATAGGATTACTAAGGAACTAGAGGAAAAAGGGGGACTAGACGAAACACAGGCACGGTTCAGGGAGGGCAGAGGGGGGATGGATAACATTTATATACTAAAACATATAATAGGCAGAAGGATAGAGGAGAAGAAAGGAAAAGTATATTTGGTATTCGTAGACATGAAGGCAGCCTTCGACAGGTTAGACAGGGAAGTATTATGGAAAGCAATGGAGAAAAGAGGGATAAGCGAGGGAATGATAGAGAGAGTTAAGGAGATATACAAGGAAACAAGATGTAGGATAAGAGTAGGGAAAGAGAGGTCAAGGGAGTTCTGGGTAGAAAAAGGGGTAAGGCAAGGTTGCCCGCTGAGCCCCACACTCTTTAATGTATATGTCGCAGATTTGGAGGAGACGATGAAGAAGGGACAGGATGGTGGGGTGTTGATTGGAAAAGAAAGGATATGGACACTAAGCTACGCGGACGACGTGGTATTGATGGCGGAGGATGAAAAGGGGATAAAGCAGATGATAGAGAGGGCGGATAAATACTTCAAGAAGAGGAAGCTGGAAGTAAGCAAAGAGAAAACGAAGATAATGGTATGTGGGAAAGCAGGAGGAAGAAGGAAAAGGAACAATTGGAAATGGGGGGAGGAAAAGTTAGAAGAAGTAGACGAAATAAAGTATTTAGGGTACGTAATAAGTAGAACTAATAGCGAAAAACAGCACATAAGAGACAAAATGGGGAAGGCTAGAAGGGTAATGGGAGCTCTGTGGAGTATAGGGGAAAGGAAGCTAAAAGGAGATATAAGGTGGAGAATAAAAGCGTTTGAGGCGGTAGTGAAAGGGATAATACTATATGGGGCAGAGATATGGGGGTGGGAGGAAAAAGAAGAACTGGAGAAATTGCAGGAAAGGTATCTAAAATGGACCTTGGGGGTGGATATAACGACACCAGGGTATATTGTAAGAGAGGAGCTAAAAAGGGACAAGATTAGAATAGACGCAGGAAAAAGGCCAATGAGATACGAAGAAAAAGTGAGGCTAGAGACAAGGAGGAAATGGGTAAATGAGTGCTGGAAGGAGAGAAGAAAGAGAGAGCAAAAAGGAATAGGAGACAGATGGAGTGAAGAAAGGAAGAAATACTTTTGGAGATGTGGACTAGGAGTTGAATAAGTAGAACGAAAGAGAGAGGAGGACGGCTCAGTAGTGAATAGAGTAATAGAAAGAGACAGGGAAGTGCAGGAGCAAGAGAGAATGGACAAAATATGGAAATCAAGGAGTGTACCGAGGTATAAAGAGTTAAGGGAGATAGGAATTCCGAAATATCTAAAAGGAAAGAAGAGGAACAAGAGGGAAGAAGGAAAGATTATGGCAAGGCTGAGATGCGGGAACGAGGAAAGGGGTAGGAAATTCTGGTTAAAAGAGGAGAAAAGAATGTGCAGGATGTGCAGGGAGGAACTGGAGACAATAGAGCACCTGACAGGAAGCTGTAGATGCATGGAAGGGATAGAAGGGAAGATAGAGGAGATCTTCGGAGAGGAGAAGAAAGGGATAAAATGGGGGGTAGAGCTAAAGAAGAGGAGAGAGAAGATAGAAGAGGAGGAGAGAGAACAATGGGAGAATTAAACCGAAGCGGAAAGTGAGATACAGCGGAAGGATAAGGAGGGAAGGTGATAGAGTAGGACAGGAGTAGGGTGTGAGATAGCAGGTGGTAGAGACACCTAGCAGGGGAGGTAGGAAGCAAGTGGAGAGGTCGGTAAGGAAGGTATAGACATAAAAGAGGTGGGGAGTAGAAAACAGTGGGAGTCAAAAGCAGAGAGGGGAGCACATGGAACCGGCAGCAGGACTGAAGAGATAGTAGGCCAGCAAAGAGCAAGGCGTGTAGAAGTGAAGAAGCAAAGTAAGAGAAAGGAAAATGGCAAGCGGAAAAGGAGAGATTGTGGAAGAGCTGAGAGAGATGAAAGAGGAGATGAAGGGGATGGTAAAGGAGATGAGGGGAATCCTGGAGGAAATAAAAAGGGAAAGAAGAGAAGAGAGGGGCAAGATAGGAGCGACAGGAAAAGAAGAGGAGAAGAATGCTATGAGAGAAGAGGAAAAAGTGGAGACGGAAGGAAGAAGGGAAGAGCTGACAGAAATGGGACTGAAAGAAGTGAAAAAGAAGAATGTGGTGATAAAGGGGATAAAGGACAGAGAAAACTGGGAAGAAGAGGTGAGAAGAATAGTAAAAGAAGCAGGAGGGGAAGAAGTGAAGGTGGAGAAGATATGGGAGTGCGGAAAGACAGAGGAGGACAAGGAGAGGGGAGTAGTAGTGGTAAAGATGGGGAGCAAGGAAGATAAAGAAAAGGTGATGAAAGGGAAAGACAAGGTGGAAGAAAAAGAAGGAATTAAAATATGGGAAGACCAGACAAGGAGGGAGAGAGAGCTGAGATGGAGGATCAAAGCGAAGGAGGCGGAGGAGAGGAGGAAGGGAGCTAGAACAGAGAGGGTAGGAGAGAAGCTGAGAATAAACGGGATATGCTGGATATGGCAGGAAGAAGAGAGAGAATGGAGGAGAGAGGACTGGGAAGAGCAGAGGAAGAAGGAAGAGGAAAGAAGGGAGAGAAAGAGAGAGAGAGAGGTTTGGGAAAAGAAGCTGATTGAAGCACTAGGGGGGCTAAATAAGCTGAATAAACAGCAGAAGGAGGAGGAAAGAGTGAGTGAGTGAGTGAGAGTTTATTATGCCCTGGAGTATCCATGGGGCAAGGAAGCACAGCAAAATTACAAAGAAAGATAGAGTAATACAGATGAATTAAGAGTAAAGATAAAATAAAATAAAGAAAGAGGGAAAGAATTTATTGCAGGCATGCACGTTACAATAGACTAATACTACAACTATGACAAAGAAAGATAAAACTAACTTAAACTAAAACTAAAACTAGAACTAAAGACTAAAGACTAAAAAGACTCAGTGTCACGTTCAAACAGATACGAAAAGAGCGCTCTCTTGAACTCACGCGGGGCCTGAATGCGGACAATGTCAGCCGGGAGGGAGTTCCAGAAGCGAGCAGCTGCGAGACTAAATGAATTCCGGAACGCGACGGTCCGATGAGACGGAATACGGAACGCAATGGAGCCCCCGAGACGCGTAGGCCGATTTAGGGACGGCTCGTAGCGGACAAACAGTTCGGCTAAATAGGGTGGCAAGGATCCGCGAAAGTAGTTAAGGACAAAAGTACCTAGAAAGTAGAGACGTCTAGAGCGAACGGAAAGCCAGCGCAGCCGTCTGCGGTAGGGCGTGACATGATCATCCCGCCGAAGGTGAGCAAAAACGAAACGGATCGCAGAATTCTGCAGGCGCTGCAGCACACAATTTAACTCCTTGGTTAGATCGTTGTAGACCAAGCAGCAATAATCTAAAAGAGGAAAGATCAGCGTCGCGATGAGTTTAGCCCTAAGTTCCAGGGACATAGCATTACGGTGGTACTTCAATTTATAGAGTGATGAGTTGACCTTATTAGAAACAGCCAAGATATGACTGCGCCAGGAAAGATTCGCGCGCATAACAACCCCAAGGTTGCGCACCTCGTTAACGTAGGGAAGGACCGTACCGTCAACAGCTATAGGAGGAAGACTGCTGAGATCCAGACGATTAATGTAAGTGCCAGAATCCGAGATGAGGACCTTAGACTTCCCAAGGTTGAGCTTAAGGCCGTTAGCAACAGCATAGTTCGCAATGACCCCGACGTCATGAGTGAGTTTGCCAATAGCGTCAACCAACTCGGAGGGAGGACAGGAAAGATATATCTGAGTATCATCAGCAAAAATCAGGTGACGCGTGTAAAGAAGGTCCGCCCCAATGTCGTTGATGAATAGGGAAAATAGCAAGGGACCTAGCACCGAACCCTGGGGGACACCCGAGTATGTGCGCGCCCAAGACGAGCTGACACCATTATCACCGACTACCGCCTGCGACCTCCCCGAGAGATAGGAGTACACCCATCGGAGCGCCTCGTGCGAGAAACCTACCTTCCTGAGTTTGGTAAGCAGATGAATATGATTTACTGTGTCAAACGCCTTGCTAAAGTCAAATAGCACCAGTAACGTGAGGCGCCTATCGTCTACTGCACGCCTGATGTCGTGCGAGAGCCTTAGCAGAGCAGTCTGAGTGCTAAGCCCTACTCTGTACCCAGACTGGAAAGGGTCAAAGAGATGGTGACTATTAACGTAAGCCGAAATCTGGGAGTGAACCAGTCGTTCAAAGATCTTAGAAATCTCACAGAGATTCGCGATAGGTCTGGTATCAGACGGGGTACGCGGCGGGTCACACTTAAGTAAGGGACGAATAAACGCCCGCTTCCAACACGAAGGGAAGAAACCCAGTCTAAGGCTATGACTAAAGAGCGGCGCAAGAGCGAAGGCCAGGCTAGGGAGCGCCTGGTGAATAACAAAAAGTGAGATACCGTCAGGGCCAGCACCCCTCGATGGAGATGTTGACGACATAGTAATAGTAAAAATGCTCTCAGGCGAAATAGGTGAGAACTCGAAGAATGGTCGATCTAGAGGCAGGTCGCTAGTAGAGCCAATAAAATTACTAAAAGAGTCGACGCCACCCAGGTTAGAAACAGAGGTGTCAAGGTTAGAAGCAGTGTTAGAAATGGCCACAAACGCCGAGTTAAGCTCATCCGGGGAGAAAAAAGTGAGCGGAGAGGTTGCACGAGGTTTAACTAACCCCAGATTCGCAAGCTTAGACCACAGTTTAGCGCAATCGGTGATCCCCGAAAGAGTGTTCCAGTTGAAATCATCAGCGGCACGCCTTAACTCTACCTTAAGTTGGTCACGAAACCGCCTGTACCTGGCGAAAGCAAGTTCACAGCCAGAGCGCTTGGCCTGCTTATACAACACCCCCCGTTGCTTTATGCGCAGTTTTAACTGATCCGTGAGCCATGGAGCACAGGGCTTGTTTACTGTGAAGGTCCGAATAGGCGCATGCAAGTCGGAGGAGACAGTGAGAGCATCATTAATGGCATTAGCGAAGCTATCGACGTCAGAGCTAGAGGAGCTAAAGGAAGGTACGTCGTGGCGATAGCTGGATAGCTCATTCTGGAGCGACTGCTCAAAAGCCTCGACATTAAAATTTTTAAAATCGCGACACGAAATAGTACGTAGCCGCGGACGAGCAGAGTCGAACTTATACGTGAGCTCTAATAAGTCATGACCAGCGATAAAAGGAGAGTCGGATTTAGTAAAAGATAGAATTTTGTCAGCACAATCAATAATAAAAACATCAAGCCACGAGTCAGACCTCGAGGTATGATGGGTAGCTCCGGATTCGACAATGTGCAGAGCCTGAGAAGAAGCAAACTCGCGCAGAAACGTAGCCTCAGCATTGCAACTAAGCAGGTTGCAATTTAAATCGCCACAGATGATGACATTGGCATAGTTAGAGGCGATGGCGGTGAAAGACGTAATGAAGTCCTCAAAAAGTAGGCCTTTCGGCCGTCTGTACAGACTGGCGAAAAGGAGCGGCTGACTAGACGGGCCACGAATGTCCAAAATGATAAATTCAGGAGCATTGGAGAATTGCCCAGGCGAGGATGCAAGAATGTTGGCCTTAAGGGACTCATGTACATAGCAAGCTACCCCCCCACCCTGCTTGCCCTCCCTATCGTTGCGAATGAGATAATAATCAGACAGAGGGAAGGAGGGGGGAAAAAGAAAGAGGAAACTAAGGGGGGGCAGGGGCAACAGCAGGCATAAGTTAAGTGGGAGTGGCAAAGACTGTAAACAGAAACAGAGCTGGGAAGAAGCTAGGGACAGGATAGGGGAGAGGGGGGAAAAATTCAGGCAAGAAGCAGGGACATAACAATAAAATAGATATAGGTTAGATTAAGTTGAAAGTAAATGTATTCAGAACATAGTACCAGTAGGTTAAGTAAGTTTGTAAACACAGCTGTAACGCCGAAGAGGCAAACAGAAAGTAAATAAATAGTTATCATAAAACTGATGATAGTCAATGGGCAATGTTTTCTGCAATTCTTCCAAATCTTCATATTTTCTTTTCTTTATTTTGAGTCTGGCACGATAAAGTCCGGATAGTTGTTGATAAGTCAAACAGGATTTTACTTTATTTTTCCTTTGAGGTAGTAAAGTCCATTCATTCGAAAAATTTAATTTGTAGTAAATATCACCATCAGGTGCATATTTTATTCCTCTTATATTAGTAACAACTGGATCACCTGTTTTGTTTCCTGGACGTATTAAAGAATAAAATTTTATTTTATTAAATGATTTAAAATCTTTAAAATTCAGGTACTCGACTATGCGTCTCACTGGAACGAAGTTTACTCGTTATAACTATACTCAAAAAACAGTCTATCATTTACGTTTAATTTTTCGTCTACAATGAGTATTTTTCACGTACATTACACTGTTTCAAAAGTGAATAGGGTAAACGTTGATAAACTGAAGGATTAAAAGTACTTTTATGTGTGTAATAAACGTTTAATTATAATATACCTAAAATTAACGTGGATCAAAAACGTAGATTTGACGTAAATTTAAAAAACGTATGTAAGTAACAATCACATTTTATACCTATACCAATTTTATACCATTGAAACGTATAATAGACGCTTGATCGACGAACGTGTTCCTACTGGGAATGAACTAAACTGTGCTTTTTGATAAGGAAACTAAAGAAGGCGAAATTTCCTTGAAAAAATAAGAAGGAAGAACGAAAGAAAGAAAGAAAGAAGAGGAAGTACATTTGAAATTAGAACAGAAAAAAGTCATAGAAAAAAAGGGGGAGTTTAAAATAAAATTAAACTCTGGTCGGAACAGATGAGTCAAGTTATAGTTCATCTGAATCTCATTTTGCTGATAGCAGTCGCGAGTCTTCTGATGTATCAGTTGATAGGAATATTGAATGTAATAGCTTCAACGGAAATCCATTATGTGATCAATTTTTCGAAATATCCTCCGCAGAAGAAGATGAGGAAAACAATAGAAGCAAAGACCATTCATCTCACGAAGAAGTAATGATAGACAAATATCCAGAAGAAGTAATGATAATATCAGTACTAGTACTTGCTTATAAATTAAAGTTTAATGTCACAAACGAAGCGGCAAAAAATATCATAAAACTAACTGCAGAAATGAATGGTGAGTCCTTTGGTTTTGAAATGTTGTATCATTTGAAAAAAATAATCAACTATTATTCAATACCAATCGACGTCCATCACTTATGCCCAAGCTGTTCTTCCTACCTCGGTAAGGCATCGAATATTGAAACATCCAATGACAATCGTGATAATGCAGAAAAAACACTCACCTGTTTAAAATGTGAAAAACATGTCAATATTAATGATAACCACCGATCTGGTAATATATTTTTGTATTTATCGTTAACTCACCAACTGAGAGATTTTTTCGAACGTTTTCACGATACTTTACTTTATGAAAATCCACGAAAAAAAGAAACTTCATATGCAATTGAAGACATTTACGATGGTGAACTGTACAAAGCTCCAATTCTCGAGGAAAATTATGAAACCACCATAAGCCTTAATATTAGTGTAGATGGGGCTCCATTATTCAGAAGCTCGAATACATCTATAATACCTATTCTTTGCACAATTAATAAAATCGAAATCAAATCTCGTAAAAAATACCCTTTTCTCTGTAGCTTGTATATAGGATCCAAAAAACCAGAGATGAATGAATATATTAAGGGATCATCTCAGTGTGACCGCCCGAAAAATCACTGATTTTCGCGATTTTTTTTTTCATGGTTAGGATATCCTAATCGGTTTGGTTTTTTTTTTAATAAATTAAAGCAGCGATGAAGAATACAAAATGATTTTTGTTGCAGTGATTTTTTAGTTTTTTATTACTGTTATTAATTATCGAAAATGTTGTGAAAAAAAAAGGTGTCCGCTGCCGAGAGAAGAGTTTTTAAGCTATCGATTTCAAACTTCTACAGAACATTCTTCTTATCATTCTCTATCGTCCTATGGAAGCTTTATTTTTTTAAATTTTTTTGACAAAATGGCGGCGATTTGAACAAAGAGTAGTGAATTTGGTCTTTTTTTTCGACAGTTTTTCGAGAAAAAAAATGGGAAGTTTTTTTTAAAAAAAAAAAAGCTTCCATAGGAGGATAGAGAATGACAAGAAGAATGTTCTGTAGCAGTTGGAAATCGATAGCTTGAAAACTCTTCTCTCGGCAGCGGACACCGTTTTTTGTTTCACAACATTTTTGATAATTAATAACAATAATAAAAAACTAAAAAATCACTGCAAGAAAAATCATTTTGTATTCTTCATCGCTGCTTTAATTTATTTGAAAAAACCCAGACCGATTAGGATACCCTAACCATGAAAAAAAAAATCGCGAAAATCAGTGATTTTTCGGGCGGTCGCACTGAGATGATCCCTTAAGCCGTTCGTGTCAGAAGCAACAACTTTGAATTATGATGGTTTTGAATATATTTTTAACGGAAAGAAGTATCATAGAAAATGTAGAATATTGATGGGAATATGTGATTCAGTCGGGCGTCCCGAACTTCGATGCTCTTCATTGTTTCGTGGTTCATATTTATGTGGTCTTTGTAAACATCCAGGACAAATGGAAGTGAAAGGCAAAGGGAATGTTCGAGTTTACCCGATCGATGATGACGGTGACGCTTTTGGTGAAGGTCTTAGGTCTCATCACGAAACGTTACAACATGCGACAACGTGTGCAAAAGGCATCAAAAAACGTTCAAATTTGTGTGATATTCCAAATTTTGATATTATCCAAAACTTAGACATTGACTGGATGCACTGTGTTGCACTTGGAGTATGTCGGCGCGCCAATTTTCGAATCGATGTTCGTGCGCTGATTTATTCGTGGTCTTAATG
Organism: Rhogogaster chlorosoma; assembly: GCA_944452935.1. Lineage (NCBI taxonomy): Eukaryota > Metazoa > Arthropoda > Insecta > Hymenoptera > Tenthredinidae > Rhogogaster > Rhogogaster chlorosoma. Next base: position 20,042,711 of record OX101802.1, read on the forward strand.
GGGGTTGAATTTTCTGCTATCGTCGTTTTTTCTTACTCCCTGACTGTTGTCGACTAGGAGAGGGTCTACAGTCGTCCACTCACCCGAAGTTTTCATAACTGCAGATCCGTTGCCGTCGCGGAAGGTCACCAGAACCTCCTCACACGAGGCGGTCTCGTCGTCGAGACGATATCCGAGAGCTTTCTTGGCCAACACGGTACCGTACGTTAGCCAGGAGGGTAGATGTTACTCCGTGGTTCAGCACCTGGCTGATTAGTCGGCGATGCAGGAGGCTTTGTCGGGCTACTCAGTTCACCCAGCCCTGTACGCTGGCATCGCGGCATCCACTCCTTGACACGATCGTGATAGCCTCGACTCGAACTCCGTTGACCTTGGTGGGTTGCTCCCTCGGTGGTAGATCAGCTCGATGTAGAGTACAATTTTCATAGAGAGAGGAAATACAAAATACAAAAAATTAGAAATAATTCTATCCTGCCTAATTCTGTCTTGACCAAATCTGGGTATCCTGCCAACCGCGCGCACACGCCACTGTTCCTCGTAACCCCTGGGACGCTTGCACAAAGTGCAACGTCACAGCCTATTTCTATCTCTTTTTCCTTTACGCGGCGTTGCCAAATATAAAGACTACGGAAGTCAAATTACATTACGCACACATTTGACACTTGTGGTATCGATAGTACTACCTTAAATACATCTTAAAATATATTTTTGATGAATATATATTATTTAGTTTTAAAATGAAATAATTGTAAAGTATTTACTCTTAAAAAGTTGTTTAAGCTTATAGTCTACTAAAACTTTTTATGATTACTTAATAGTTAACAAAACTATAAATTTTTTTGACTTAAAAATAAACAACTCCCATAAAATTAAAAATAAAGATTAAAGTTGAAAATTAAACTTCAGGCTCTAGTTTTAATTTAGCAGCTTCTAACTTGCTATTAACATCTTTCATTTGATTGGTACACTGACTAGCTATTCCGTAGAAGTAATGTTGGATGAAAGTCCAAAAGTTTCTCAGTTCCGGATCAAACTCAACGTTAAATACATAGTGCGCTTTAAATAGTAAGTCGATAGCTTCAGCAATGATTTTTACCTTGAAAGAAATGCAATATGTGTCAATATTTATATGATACTGACTAATAATAGTTTTACTTGATCCTACTGCAAGCAACTTTGGCTGAGTAGAATTGGTTACAGTCTTACTTTGAATTGGAGTTCCAGCCTTGAAAACAAAATAACATTTTAAATAAATTTTTGTAAAGTGTGGATAATTTCTAACTGTTTTATACTTACTGGTATGAAAACAATCAATTTATCAATAGTTGATTTAACTTTTGATCTGTTGAGATTTTTTTTACCCTTTGCTGTTGGTGGTACAAGTTGAGTCAAACAGATCACTGAATTTATCTCTTGATTCCAATCTGTAAAGTTATTCAAATGTATGATGTATGATGAGATACATGACATTATAATACGTGCATTCGGAGAAATAAATGAAAATAATTGATTATTATACATTTTCACTTATAAATGTGTTACGTATAAATACCTAAAATCCTAAATACTGCAACCAGCTACTCAGTTGAGGGTAAGGGTAACCCGGCAGCCGTGCACTTCGGCGTCAACTAACAGAGATTAGAGAATACGACAAACTAGATTTGGGCGCCAGACGTTATCACGTCACTCGAAAGACTATAAAAATACAACTTTGACGGCGGAAATTGCCAGCTAGCTTAGAATATAATCAATCATAAATAATGGTAGAGTGGGTGGGTTGCCAGATCAAATAATAGAATATTAATTACTTATTTGATTGATTTATTTTAATTTGCCAAGAAATTACGATAGTTGATAAATGATATTCCGTATTGTACGGTACGATATTTAACAAAATCCGTGTCTTCACGGGAAAAATCTATTACATGTCTCAGAATAATCGGTAATACGGGAATTTATACAATATCATGCTCAAGAAAATATAACAGAATAATATCAGAAATTTCACAGCAGTTAGGCTCGATATAATATAATATAATCAATCATAGAGAAAAATCAAACTACAAATAAGTAAAGAAAATATATGAAAACAATAATCAATCGAGAAACTTACAGACTAAATAACAAATGCTTGCTTCTACGCTCGCTATAAGCACCAGGAAATCGTACGCGACAAGTCGTTCACTCAAGAAGAAAATAATATCATGCCAGAAAGAAAATAATATGATAGAGAAAATAGAAAAGAGAATATAAAGCAGAAATAAGCTATAAGAGAATCTACAACATGCTAGAAGACCAAATATAACCCACAATAATCAACTAATCACGAGTTTACTCGGGAATCCGTTTTTAATCACAATAAAATACTACAAAATACCGGGACGAAGTCTAAAAGACTTAACGAACCATAAACGTGACCTACGTCACAATAACCTCGTGGCCTACGCCACACTAGGCACAATATAATATAGAAACTAAACGGGATTCATGAGCTAACTCGTGGTTGTACAAGAAAATAGGTCTTACCTTTTTAGGTGAATAAACTGTGCGTAGCACTTAAACAAAACTGAATCTAACTTATTAATTTAAACAACTATAACACACAATCGGGATTAGCTTAGCGAAACTCGGGAAAATCGGTACGGTATTCGATGTTCTGCTGGTGTAGTCGGGAAGACGGCGAGACGTAGAAGTAGGCTGAGTCCTGCGGTGTTGACCAATTTATACCGTGACAATTCCGTGAAAGTAACCGGTCCTATGTTAGGTATCTCCCGAAAGCTACCGAATAGCAACGCTGTCGAAGTCATGGAGTGAACAAACGACACATCCGCAGAGATAGACTTCAGACGATCAGACGACGCAGCGTCAGCTGTCACTTCGTTGGGTTAGAATGAACTGTCAATGAAATATTTGAGGTTGATCGTATAATATAACCTAATTAGATAACGGAAATTGATATCTATTCGTAAAGAAGTGATAATGAATTGGCAAATTGATCGCAGATGTAAATTTCTGTTCATTTGCAACATTATTTGGTTATAAATGACTGTCGGGATGAAATTCACGAGTCTAATTTTGATAAAAGTACATAACCAACCAATATCAAACGATATTATTCCGTAATAAAGTCATGATAAAGCTATCAATGGATGTAGATATCAATGTAGTATATTTATTCGCGACATTATTTTCAAGCTAGAAGTTCCTCAGTGACTGACTGACTCGTCGCATCTCTTCGGGAACTATGGTGAGGAACACAGCGACGTAGATTTGATTCAGAGAGGAATCTACGAGAAATCTTCGACATATTATATACTACATTGATATCTACGTCAATTCATAGCTTTATCATGACTTTATTACGGAATAATATCGTTTGATATTGGTTGGTTATGTACCTTTATCAAAATTAGACTCGTCAATTTCATCCCGACAGTTATTTATAACCAAATAATGTTGCAAATGAACAGAAATTTACATCTGCGATCAATTTACCAATTCATTATCACTTCTTTACGAATAGATATCAATTTCCGTTGTCTAATTAGGTTATATTATACGATCAACCTCAAATATCTCATTGACAGTTCATTCTTTTTGGCGCTAATTACCTCGAGTGAAAAATACACAGTTATACGAAGAATAAATTATTATTTTATTTAAACACGACTCATTAGAAAAACGGTATTATAAACAACTGACAACTTATTTATAAAAACAAGATATAGTTACTACCAAGCAACTCAATTACCTATACTATAGTCACTTTGTTCCAACACTTCCTCTCAAAGAGACTACCGTAGTCAAGAAATTAATAGCAATCCTCCTGTGAAACTAATCCTAACATATGCCGTAACTTTTGAAAACGAACACGAGCTAACGGTTTCGTCATGATATCAGCTATTTGATTTTCACCTTCTACGTGGTCTATATCTATAACTCCTTCATTATACTTTTCTCTAACAAAATGGTGTCTTACTTCAATATGTTTTGAACGCTTATGAAATTCTGGGTTCTTGGCTAATTTAATTGCACTAGCATTATCAACTAAGATCTTGGGAATATAATCAACGTTAGTAATTTCAGTTAGTAAACGATTCATCCAGATTAGTTGTTTCGTTCCTTCACTTGCAGCTACATATTCTGCTTCAGTTGTGGATAGGACAATACTTCGTTGTTTTTGGCTCAGCCAGGAAATTGCTCCTTCGGAATATTTGCAGACAACACCTGTTCTTGAACGATTTGTTTTGTGATCTCCTGCATAATCTGCATCACTGAAAGTTTCTAGCCTTTTTTGTTCATTATTAGCCTTATACAATAAGCCATAATTCAAAGTTCCTTTCAGATATCTGAAAATTCTTTTAATAGCAAGCCAATTCAAAAAGGTTGGTGCCTCTAAATTTTCGGCAGCTACACTTACTGCATAAGCAATGTCAGGACGAGTTGAAGTAACAAGATACATCAAACTACCTACAGCTTGTCTATAAGGAAAATCTCTCCTTGCATCTAAATTTTCCTCATTATTTTGATTAATGTTTTTATCACAAGGTATCGTTACTGCATTGGATTCTTTCATTCCAAACTTTTCTAGCAATCTTTTAGTATAAGTATTTTGATTTAAAAATATAGACCCATTATCTAAGCGTTTTATCTGTACTCCAAGATAATAGTCTAAAGTTCCAATTTTGATTTGAAATTCCCTCTTAAGATTTTCAATGAATGATGTTATTTCACCTAAACTTGTTCCTGCTACCAATCCATCGTCAACGTAAATTGCAATTAATAGTTTGTTACCGTTTTTCTTTCTTATAAATAAACAAGAATCAGCAGTGCTACAAACCATCTCTTCTTTCTTCATGAAGTCAACAAATCGCTTATTCCAGGAACGCGGAGCTTGTTTCAATCCGTATAAACTTCTATACAGTTTGCATACTCGCCCTGTTCCATCATCAAAACCTTCAGGCTGCTTCATATATACTTCTTCTTCAAGATTCCCATACAAAAACGCCGTTTTCACATCGAATTGTTGAAGTTCAAGATTCTCTGATGCTGCAACACTGAGGACTGGGCGAATTGTGTCAAATCTCGCCACTGGACTGAAAGTTTCTTCATAATCGATTCCATATCTCTGAGAGTAGCCCTTCGCTACTAATCTTGCCTTGAATCGATCAAAGCTTCCATCTGACTTCTCTTTGACTCGCAAGACCCAACGATTTTCTACTAATCTTTTTCCTCTTGGTAAATCAACCAATTTCCATGTTTGATTTTCTTCCAGCGAGGCTAATTCTTCGTCCATTGCTTCTTTCCATTGTTGCGCTTCGGAAGATGCCATCGCTGAATGAAAAGAATCAGGAACTACGTATTCAGCAAACATCATATAATCATTCAAATATTCTGGTTTATGAGACATTCTTTTAGCTCTCTGCAAAGAATGCTCTTCATTACTCAATTTTGAATTCACACCTCCTGTTTGCTCGCATACTTGTTCATAAGCTTGATTTTCTTCTTCCTCTATTTGGTTCATTTCTTGATGATTTTCATGGTTTCTATAGTCGTCTTCCTCTTGCTCTTCGTCATTTTCATTTTCTTCCTCTGGAATCTTACTTTCCTTATCGTTGCAATTTTTGGTGATTACTATATCACGCTTCTCAACATCAGGTCTATCTATAGACAATTGCATCTTCTTTAAAAGTAAGATTTCTGGTTTGAAGATGACATCTCGACTCAGAACAATCTTTCTTTTAGAAGGAATCCACACACGAAACCCATCCTTTTCACCACAGTAACCCACGAAGATCCCTTTGATACTTTTCGTATCCAATTTTCTCCGTAACTGTTTTGGTATATGTACAAAACATTCCGTACCGAATATCCGCAAATGATCGATATTTACAGCCTCCCGTCCAAACCATAATTCGAAGGGTGTCTCGCCCTTGCAAGATATCGGACCCGTACGATTAAGTACGTAAACAGCTGTATTAATCGCTTCTGCCCAAAGTGTTATTGGTAAATTTTTTGCATAAATCATAGAGCGTGCACTTTCTACTATTGTGCGATTTTCTCGTTCTGCAGCTCCATTTTGTTCCGGTGTGTATGGCATAGATTTTCTAAAAGTTATTCCCTTTGCTTCAAGAATTTTATGTACTTCTTGATTATCAAATTCCTTACCACCATCACATAGAAATTCTCTAATTGTATGTCCTGCAGTATGACTTTCATTCAAAAAGGTGTTCAAACAAGTAACAACCTCAGACTTTGCTTTCAAGAAGAAAACTCGACGAAATTTTGAAAAATCGTCCTTGAAACATACGAAATATTTCGTACCCCCCAGAGAGTCTTTTTGCATTGGTCCACAAACATCAGCGTTTATTAACTCACCAGCTTTGTCAGGTCTCTTCGTCCTAGTTTGAAAATTTCTTCTGTGCTGTTTTCCTAAAATACAGCCCTCACAGAATTCATCATTACTGCTTACAATTTCAATTCCTTGCTGCTTGAGGATCTTGTTGACATGTCTTTTATTCTGATGACAGAGTCTTTCATGCCATAGCTGTACAGTATCTTCTGCCGTTGCAACATATACTTCTGCAGCTATCTCTGGCATCCGCACACACATCTCTAATGTATACAGACCCTTTTCTGTCTTCTTTCCTGTCAACTTCACAATTCCTTCCTTTGTAAATGTACATCCATTCTGATTGGCTTGAAATGTAAAACCTCTTTTGATATTTTGACTGATCGAAAATAAATTTCTTCCAATCTTTGGAACATACCAAACATCTACAAGATGGTTCCGTTCCCATTTTCCCCCAACCAGGACCTCTATATTTACTATTCCTTTACCGTAGGCCAAAATAATATCTTTATTTCCTACTTGTATCCTTCGAGGTGTAAGGAAGACTTCATATTTTAAAAAATATTCTTTATGTCCAGTCATATGTGCCGATGCTCCTGAATCTGCTAGCCACAGCTCTTCTTCACTTACACTTTCCATCGTGCAAACGTATGCTCCAAACTCCTCTTCATTCACACTTTCCGTCGTGCAAACAAACGCATCACCTTCTAGTAATGTGTCCCCAGAGCTTTCTGCATTTAATGCTTTACTAGTTGATTTTTCTTGACATTTATTTGCATAATGACCTATCTTCTTACATTTAAAGCACTTCAGTACTTTCTTTTGAGTTGTTTTCTGCGTAGATTTCGCCACGAGAGCTGCTGATTCATTTTGTTTACTGGGAAGTCTCATCAAGATTCGCGGCAGCGAATCGCCGAGTTCCCCCCCCTCCGACAGTGAAAACTCGGCGCGCCAGCCACGAAACATTTACCCGAGCCAGCTCTTGTTCTTGTAAAAAATCTGTCATATCTTTTGAACCGCTGATTATTTCCTAATAAAATTTATATGGGCGTAAGGCCCTCGCCATTTGACCTTGCTCGCGAAATTTCGACAAAATCTACCGCGTGGTTCCTGAGATATTGACCGTCGAAGTTGATCGAAAAACACAATCTTCTTCTTCTCCTTCTTCTCCTTCTTCGTTGCAGACGTTCTTCTTGGGACCACGATATCTGTCGAACCGTTGCACTTATGAACTTGCCATTTGGAAGGAGTGTTCTCGTCACCGAAATCTCGCCCCCTATTGTTTTTGAGCAATAATTGACCACGCATAACTGAGTTATTAATAATATTAAATATTTTACAAAATGCGCATGCGCAGAATTATTGATCGATGCCTGATTTACAAAATGCGCATGCGCAGCAGCAAATCGCGGCCGCGTGCCAGTATGATTATAATATAATATTATTATATTATTATAGTATTATTTATAATCATATTTCATTTATCATTGTTATTATTATTGTCATTATTATTGATGCGTCACGTCTACTCGTGCTCCCCAAAAAAATTTGTACTCAGTAATGTGTCCGCACCGCAGTTTTCGGTGTCCAGGTCCTTCGCTCCGTAGTTTTCGGTATCCAGGTCCTTCGCTCCGTAGTTTTCGGTATCCAGGTCCTCCGCTCCGTAGTTTTCGGTGTCCAAGTCCTTCGCTCCGTAGTTTTTGGTATCCAGGTCCTTCGCTCCGTAGTTTTCGGTATCCAGGTCCTTCGCTCCGTAGTTTTCGGTATCCAGGTCCTCCGCTCCGTAGTTTTCGGTGTCCAGGTCCTTCGCTCCGTAGTTTTCGGTATCCAGGTCCTCCGCTCCGTAGTTTTCGGTGTCCAGGTCCTTCGCTCCGTAGTTTTCGGTATCCAGGTCTTTCGCTCCGTAGTTTTTGGTATCCAGGTCCTTCGCTCCGTAGTTTTCGGTATCCAGGTCCTTCGCTCCGTAGTTTTCGGTATCCAGGTCCTTCGCTTCGTAGTTTTTGGTACTCAGGTCCTCCGCTCCGTAGTTTTCGGTGTCCATGTCTTTCGCTCCGTAGTTTTCAATGTCCAGGTCTTTTGTTCCATAGTTTTCGGTGTCCAGATCCTCCGCTCCGTAGTTTCTAGTGTCCAGGTCCTCCGCTCCGTAGTTTTCGGTGTTTAATTTAACTTCATCAATTCAAAACTCAATCTTTATACTCATAAATTTTTAGAAGCTTGTCTGTTTTCTTGCAACAAAATTGAAATATTATTGTACATATACGCATATAACATATTATACATTCCAAATCAGTTTAATCGTTTATATAGCTGTTGAAATAAAAGGCATGTCTCTACTAAAGATTATTAAAAATAATAACGTGTAATTATGTTGGTAATGAAGTATTATATCATATCATAATAAAAGGTAAATCATTTTTTTTAATTTTCAAAGTCGTTTATTCACATGTTTATAAATTTCCAGCTTACAGTTCTGTCTATAAACATTATTATTATACAAAATTGGTCCACACGTCTTTCATTCAAACTTAACAGGGAAATGGTTACAAAGCGTAGAAAAATAGGAATGAAATGAAATTTTCAATTAGAAAATTATTGGAAATTTTTTTTTCTTATATATAATTGAAGAACCAATTTTGTCGAAATTAGTGTACGGAAAAAAATTTTTTACACCCATTTATTTTAGAAATAAAAAAAATTAGCTCGTATCTTTTGCGCAAATTCCAAAATACACTTGTTCATTGTAGCACATGCATTCCATCACGAATGATCGGAAGTTGATCTTTATACATGTGTAATATGTAGAATACATTAGAGTCAGCTTAGCGCTGACCCGTTTGCACATACAAAAAGTAATGAAATAAACGCAAAAACATTGTAAATGTAAAAAATTAAAACCGAGTTCCAAAATGGTTTCCCCAGCCAAAAACTCGAGAACATCCATACTCTTTTTCAGCGTCAGATTACAAACATCATTTCCTTACAAAAATAGTACAAAATAATACGTGAAATCAGGCATCGAAGCCGAGCGTTCCCTTTGTTAATTTTCAGACTTCAAATTATGTTCTTCAAATGCTAATCAATGGAAATGAATGGAAAACCAATAGAATCATTGATAAAACCTGTGATACAACAGTATATTGGCGACGGAAAATATTGCTGAAGGAAGTTAGCTCGTATGATGATACGAACTCGGCGGGCATAGATTGTTCTGAAAATTATCAATTGCACTCTCTGTTTTTCAACTTATTTCTTCCAGTCAATGTGTAACGATCACACCCACAAAATTGTCGGGAGCATGATCAAATACTGTTAGGATATTCTTGGCATTGATAATATATTTATTATTGTAGACTGAAACTGCGATATAATAGTAGTTTATATGGTAATGGCGCAGAAAGACCTCATCTTCGAATCGTGTGACACTTTCACACTCCTCATAAAGTCCTTTTCAGTGCCCGTGCCCTACATACTATCCTTTTTTTCTTCAAATTTAAAAATCAGAAAACATTTTCCACGCACTAGTGCTTCGTGGTTTTCGCAAGAGGTTGTGTTGAAACAAATGAATGAAAGGAATGAGTAATCCGTTGAAAATTGAAGTTCAAAAAATACCTATAGTGTGTTCATAACAAGAACTAATGGTCCAGGCACGGTGATCTCAGTAATTTAAATTCGAATGCAAGTTTTGAAGAGTTCAATTTCATTCTGCATCTATCGTTTACCGATTTTCGACTAAAGTTATAACGCCATGCTACAAACATGTCACATCCATAAAACAATACATACTTATACTGGACGTACCCATTATCGGTACACTTCGATGATGCTCTTGCGACGTCTCTCTTTCTATTCGACTTACAGTATAGGTACACATATTCTGCATTGAAAGACGCACTAATTGCTGATCTTACCTCACACTTCAGCAATTGATAATTTTCAGAACAATCTATGCCCGCCGAGTTCGTATCATCATACGAGCTAACTTCCTTCAGCAATATTTTCCGTCGCCAATATACTGTTGTATCACAGGTTTTATCAATGATTCTATTGGTTTTCCATTCATTTCCATTGATTAGCATTTGAAGAACATAATTTGAAGTCTGAAAATTAACAAAGGGAACGCTCGGCTTCGATGCCTGATTTCACGTATTATTTTGTACTATTTTTGTAAGGAAATGATGTTTGTAATCTGACGCTGAAAAAGAGTATGGATGTTCTCGAGTTTTTGGCTGGGGAAACCATTTTGGAACTCGGTTTTAATTTTTTACATTTACAATGTTTTTGCGTTTATTATAATCATACTGGCACGCGGCCGCGATTTGCTGCTGCGCATGCGCATTTTGTAAATCAGGCATCGATCAATAATTCTGCGCATGCGCATTTTGTAAAATATTTAATATTATTAATAACTCAGTTATGCGTGGTCAATTATTGCTCAAAAACAATAGGGGGCGAGATTTCGGTGACGAGAACACTCCTTCCAAATGGCAAGTTCATAAGTGCAACGGTTCGACAGATATCGTGGTCCCAAGAAGAACGTCTGCAACGAAGAAGGAGAAGAAGGAGAAGAAGAAGATTGTGTTTTTCGATCAACTTCGACGGTCAATATCTCAGGAACCACGCGGTAGATTTTGTCGAAATTTCGCGAGCAAGGTCAAATGGCGAGGGCCTTACGCCCATATAAATTTTATTAGGAAATAATCAGCGGTTCAAAAGATATGACAGATTTTTTACAAGAACAAGAGCTGGCTCGGGTAAATGTTTCGTGGCTGGCGCGCCGAGTTTTCACTGTCGGAGGGGGGGGAACTCGGCGATTCGCTGCCGCGAATCTTGATTCGACCGCTCCTGCGGCATCCACAGCCGAGAGTACGACGGAAGTAAGATGACTCAGACTAGCAATAGCTGATGATCCGTGGAGATCGCCGCTTCGGACATCTTAGGATTCCCTCGACGTCCTTGCGTTGACCTCCGAGTTTCGCCGATGACAAAATATAATAAGAGAATAAAAGAAAAGCAAAATATTAAATAAATATCCCTAAAATATAACTAAATTGAAAACCTGGTACTTGTCGCTGACTTCCCTGGCGCCGTCCGTCTTCCCGATCCATAGCTTATTTCGCGCTCCTGCTGACGCTTGCAAAATGCAACGTCACAATACCTAATACCTATCTGTATGGTTAGATTACATGACATTATAATACGTGCATTCGGAGAAATAAATGAAAATAATTGATTATTATACATTTTCACTTATAAATGTGTTACGTATAAATACCTAAAATTGATGTATCCAATTTTTCTACTCCATAAACATCTAAAATAGCTGATATATATTTAGGATAAGTAGCTTCAAAAACATCAGAAACTTTTTCAGGGAATAGAAGCTCGAAGTCCACGTCAATCTATAAAAATATATGAATTATTATTATTGTTATAACTTATATACTACAGATGTAGAGTAGTCCAGTCAAATTAGACCAATTTTCGACAAATAGAAACATTAATCGGTAAAAATCTGAATTTTGGTACACACGTTTATTGGGGCTTTCCATTGAACATACAAAAAGTCCCCGTTAAAACCTGTTGCGCTCGAGCCGCCATCTTGAAAAAAGGGTACACTTTTTCAGTTTTTTGCCTATATCTCGGCAACTATAACTGATACGAAAAAATAGTTCAGATAAAAAATATAGTTTATTAAATTGCCCATAAAAAAGCTCATCAACATTTTTTTTGTATCTCTAATACTTTAGCTGTAATCTGACGTTGAATAGAGAAGAAAGTCTCCTGAGCTCCTGAAGCTGTTGTACAAATAGTTTTTTGCAGCTTCATGACCTGTAAAGATTATGAATAAATGACAAATAATTAAATGTATTGAAAATTGTGCTAGTATTTCTTATACAGTGAGGTTCACTGGAAACTGGATGAGCCTGACGTTAGGCAATTCGTGTAAACACGTAAATGGCAACGCTGTCGAACGCATAGAGTGGTGAAACGACATATCCACAAAGACGGACAATTTCAGATTGCAGCTTTCACGTCGTTGGGTCAGAATTAACTGACAGAGTGACATATTCGAGGTTAATCGCGATATAACTAATAAGACAACGGGAATGGATATTTATTCGTACGAAATTAGTGGTAATGAATTAGTAAATTGATTGCAGATGCCTATGTCGGTTTATTTGCAACATTATTTGGTTATAACTATCGGGGTGAAATCTACGAATCTAATCGAAATAAAGGTACATAACCAACCAATTTGGAACGATATTAATTCGTTATTAAGTCTTAAAGAAGTTATGAATTGATTGCTGATGTCAATTTATGTTCATTTACGACATTATTTACAAGCTAGAAGTTCCGCGATGACTGACTGACTCGTGGCATCACTTCGACAACTACGGTCAGGAACACAGTGGCGTAGATTTGATCCAACGAGCAATCTACGAGCAATGTTTGACGTAGCAGACAGTACTCCGAATTTCTTCAGCGTCACCGCCTAAGAAGTCTGAAAGCACAGCCTTGTGGATACCTTACAGCTAACGCTGTAAACCTTACTTGGAAACAGTCCTGCAGAGATTTTCAGTTTGACTATTAATTCGGGTATACCTTTCAGCGAGTAATGAATTAATGAAAAGTATTGCTTATGGTGTAAATTAATGTAATTGTGGTAGGATGATGGACTGTTTGGTGAAAAATATCCTGCGGATATCTTCATCTTCCCTAAGTCAGTTCCGCAACGTCTCAGAGAAGATTTGTCGAGTGCCACTATCTGGTGACTCAAGCTTCTGTGCCGTATCGTACTTGGAGGGCATAACATGTGCGACCTTGACGATCCGTTGTACCGACAATTCCAAAATCCTAATCTCTCGCGCAACTCTTGAGGCTGGTTTGGATTTCTTCGCAAATTAACCTTCCCCCGTATTGCACACCGTACTTATTTTAACAAGTCCATGTATAGGCCCTTTTTTCGCATGTAGGACGGAAATTTCAGAAGATTTCATCCTTCATAGAGTTCCCTCTCTTTGGGAGGAAATCGACTCATTACCTGGAGAGGTATTAAAGACAATGCTAGTCATGAGGAATCTTCCATCCACTCTACATGCGAGAAAAAGGGCCTCTACACGTATATGTTGGCAAAAATAATCTTGTATTTTTATTATACATTCGTTTCTTGATCCCCTTCGGGGATCGGGTTAAAATCTTCCTCATCATAATTCTCGACATTTTCTTACCCTATGCCAATATTGTATTTACAGACAAAATAAATCATTTTAAATTTATACGAATATTGCGAATGAGTTTATCTTCAGAAACAGGTACCGCTTTATTCTACTCCTCACACGCCACAATTACATTGATTTACACCATAAGCAATACTTTTCATTAATTCATTACTCGCAGAAAGGTATACCCGAACTGATAGTCAAACTGAAAATCTCTGCAGGACTGTTGCCAAGTAAGGTTTACAGCGTTAGCTGTAAGGTATCCACAAGGCTGTGCTTTCAGACTTCTTAGGCGGTGACGCTGAAGAAATTCGGAGTACTGTCTGCTACGTCAAACATTGCTCGTAGATTGCTCGTTGGATCAAATCTACGCCACTGTGTTCCTGACCGTAGTTGTCGAAGTGATGCCACGAGTCAGTCAGTCATCGCGGAACTCCTAGCTTGTAAATAATGTCGTAAATGAACATAAATTGACATCAGCAATCAATTCATAACCTTTTTTTCGAAGGGTCACCGGAAATGACGTTACAATGGCGGAGTTTTAATTTTTTTTTTTTGAAAATCTCAGAATTTTTTTTTTAAATGTGTATCTATAAGACAGAAAAAAGTTTGAATTAAATAAATAATTTTTTATATAGAAAAAAAATTATTGAAAATAGGCCTTTTTTCACCCGACGAAACCTATGTAACCCCTTAAGTCAATCTTAGTCTTACTATACGTTGTTTGATATTTGACTTATTACAAGTCGAGTTTTGAAGTAAAATATGCCATTTTCTCTACTCTTATTACGTCAATCAAGGTTCGGTGTATTTTAGGTCGAAGTAACCTACCTAAAATGAGTCAAAATTTCTCTCCGTGTACATCACTCTGAACACTCACAACAGAAGACTTCTTCTTTGCAGACTTGACAGGCTTGGGATTTTGTGATTTATTTCTAGAACTATTGGACAGTCCTGTTGCAATGTACTGTGACGTTGCATTTTGCAACTGTCACAGTTACCACCCTGAACGACGAAATATATTTAGCTCTTTCTTATTATTGTTTCTTCTATTTCTTCAATATTTTCTAATTCTTCGGAATTTTTGCTATTATTAATATCATTTTTCCCGTATCACTTCTCATTCGTGTGAATATCTTATGTAAAACTACGGAACTCGGAAGGGCTACGCCAGGACGTCGAGGGATCGCCATCGACGTCACCACGAGGTCCTTCCCGAGTACAGAGTACAGTCCCGTCAAAGCTCTTGGCTGTGGATGCCGCAGGAGCGGTCGAATAAGGACGGCTTCAGGAGTCATTCCTCCCGCTCCCGTCCAACACTATCCAACCTGGTGTTGGACCACTTCCCGTCAACTACTTCCGGACGTCTAGAAGTCGAGCTGGACCACGACACCGACTTTCTCGTCATCGTCCCGCTACCGTAAGCTGCAACCGTGTGATGCAGGTCTGACGGTAACCCTTCCACACCGCACATGGGGGATTCTGGATGCAGATCCGGATTTAGGGGCATCAGAACTCCCGCCAGATCCTCTGATTGGTCCGTTTTTCCCGTTGAAACGCAATCAGGGTGCACTTCGTACCCACGATGCCTACGAGGAGTCCCGAGACGAGCGCCAGAGCCGACAGGAAGACGATGTATCGTACGAGTCCCGTAGAACGGCGTTTGAAAATCTCGCTGTGACGTCAGAATGAGTAACAGCCTAGACAAATGTCCAATTCCATGGCGGACTGAACAACTTGTCCAAAAACTCATTTCGAGCGTCGCGGAACAACTCGAAAATTATCGAGTTCGTGCTGACCAAATTCGCAACACCGAGTCGAACTTCGCAGCTAGGGAATCCCGCATCTATAAAACGCACGACGACACAGGACTCGTCCTACTTCTTCGCTGTTTGTCCTCACGTCAAGTCTACAGTACCGATCATCAGTCCCGAGCAGCGCCGTGTCAGCATTATTTTGCGCCCTAGGCTAGGTAGACGCCGCCGCCCTACCCTCCGGCGAAAATTTTTCAATAAATTAAATTTTTTACGAAATGAGCTGTGTTACCTGTTCCCTTCAGACTTTCTCCTCTGCAAATGATTTTATGATGTCATTAAAATCGATTTTCTGCATGTATTCTGTCTCAATATAAAGAAGTGAAAGAGCATTTAACTTGGCCGCACGTGATTTTGCCGCCTTTGAAATATTGCCGCCCTAGGCTTCAGCCTAGTTAGCCTGTGCCTAAACACGGCGCTGCTACTACCGGCAAAAGTATGAAACCCAGTACCGTGCCCTTCGGCGTCAAGTAGTGGAAAGATACAAAGCTGAGAAAGACTAGAGTTGGGCGCCAGACGTTTTTTAAACGTCACTCAAATACAAAGAAATTAACTTTGACGGCGGAAATTGCCAGTTAACTCAGATTAAATTGTGCAGACTGGAAGGTAGAGGAGTTGGATTGCCAAATAACACAAATTAACAAATCTCAGGGTCTGAACAGTTATATTAAGGGGTAATGCCATTCTAGAATTTTCCAAAATATAATTTTTGTTGCTTAAATGATTCCTTGGGATATTAGAAATAAGGTACAGAAGGTTTTATAGGTGGGACGAAATTCCTAATACTATTTTTTAGAAGTTTAGTAGACCCTTTACCTCGCACCCAAATGCCGACGAATAGAGCAGATGCCACGCAGGTATAAAGGTAGTGGTTCTGACACGAACGCGGAGAAAAAAATATCACTGTCGTAGCGATCCAGTGGATTGCGAACGTAGTATCGTGATTAGTACTAAACACTTTCATCATTTTCACGACACTTTAACCTGATTTGCTGTATACTTAATATCCCTGTAATAACTTTTTACGTTATCGTTCTAACATTGTACATATGGGCAAATCTACCGTAACGTTAACATTACAAAATTTTTTTTCTTTCAGTTTTTCAATTCGAGAGCACATTTCTCAAATTTGAACGGTTGATAAATATTATCGAAAGACGTGAGAAAATCGTCGTGTAATTCTTCTTTGATGCACGGCGTGAACAAAAAGGTCTCAAATAGGACAAGATGCGTGTTTGAGCTTACATATCCTGAAAATTACTTTTGTAAACTGTTTGAAATCGCTATTTTGAAAACCTATCCGGAAAAATCAAGTAAAACAGTACACAACTTTGGGTCACATCATAATTTCATATTTTATACACAATTTGAATTTTTTTTTTTTTTTTTGCGTCACGTGCCGAAACTCTTGTAGCCTAATTTTTAATGGGTATGACCACTTTCGCAGGAGCTCGGACAGAAATTTCATTTGTTCTCCGGTCTCTTGTATTGATTTTCCTTTTTCTTTCACCTTTCTTAGATTGCGTGCTTTCATTGAAGTTTTTATTAGATTCAAACGCAGCTTTATCTGGGATTTTCACGGGAATTTTATTACTGCCATCTGCCTTTGACTTCTTTCTGGTTTCTGAAGTGATCGGAAAACCATTCTGATCTAGAGTAATGCTTGCAAGGCAGCTCACAAATACAGTCTTTACAACTCAAAGTATTTGTGAAAAGTAGATTTTTTTTTCGTTTGTCCAAATGAGTTGAAAAGTTTTCATTGTTTGGGGTACGGCTCCTATATCTTTCTTAAGATCGTTATCAATTTTTTTAATGTCTTTGGTCGTTATCAGAAATATTACCACTTTTTCACTAGAACGAGATAAAACGTCAATAATATCTTCCGCTGACATTACGTCTTTACCTTTCGTTACGGCTCGATTACACAAACATTTTACCGTACCTCCAGTTGCATCTGCACAGCTCTTTCCATGTCCTGGGATAGTGAAATTGTACGTTGCATGTTCCGATTTTAATTTTTCGCAATAGTAGCGCAATAGAAAAAAATTGCTTACGTTTCTGTATTGTGTCGTGGGTCCATCGCTCTGAAAATGTACCTATTGTACCAACGTTGGGTACAGTTTTTTTCATCAAATCTAAAATTGGTTGCAAATGCGCCCAAACTGCATTACATTTGTAGGGATGCTGCATCATAAAGATCGAAGAATAACTAGACTGCAAGCAGCATCACTCATTGGGGAAGCTTGGATAAAAGCAACTTCTGTTAATACAGGTATTTTTGGTTTTAGAGCCACGGGAATTTATCCATTGGATCGAACGGCAATACCGACACAAAAAAAAAGGTCGTCTGGGTGCAATGTATTGATTGCGAAGACTGGATGCACGAAACTTGCACCATGTATGGTGTCAAATGCAATGCGTGCGGAAAACAGGAGATGCGTGCTAAAATATTGAAGGCGCGTTGATGGGACGACCTTTTCATATTCAGTTATCCTCAGGGGCCATCTTTCCCTCGTGAGGCATCTCACCCACATATGTGGGGCATCTCACCCATACCCTTGGGGTGAAATGGCCGAATTACTTTATTTACTGTGACGGTTACGTTTTTGGTCGTATTCGTCCGGGTTCTTTTGTCAAAATTTTGGACCCGCGTATAGTCGGTCTTACTTTCTCTAATTGGCCTTATAACTATCTTATCCTATGTGATTAGTCTGGGTATGTGTTCATATAATACTCACGTCATTATATTAAGTACGTGTAGTAATATGTGTATGTGTCGTGTGTGTGTGTGTGTGTGGTGTGTGTATGACGGGGTCTAATCACTCACGCACTTGCACTAGGTGCGTGTAGCGTATACCTCGCGTCTTGGGGATGTGTGTATGTCGTATAATCACTCACGTACTCGTAATCAGTACGTGTAGTGTATACGTGTTTTGTGTTGCAGTATATAAGCGCCCACACGCTTACACTAAGCGTGGGTAACGTATATACTGTGCGTGTGTGTATTATATAAGCACTCACGTACTTATACTAAGTACGTGTAGTGTATATGTGTGTGTATGTGTGTGTGTGCGTGCGTGTGTGTGTGGTAAACTGCAGGCTGGCAATGTTGCAGTAGCACTGCCTAGTCGTAGTTTCACCTGGTGAGACAGCCGGCTTATCAAGATCGTAAGGTAATATTCAAATCTAGAAGAAGAAATTCAAACTAGGAAATTTAAGATAAATGTAAGTTTATTAAATTTGAAAAGAATAAGAAATGATTAGACGTTGTGATCAATTCTATTGACGAGCCAGACGGCCTAGCTCTCTCGGTACTGTCCGTCCTTTTATACGCGTCCTCTTCTGGGTGGGGGGTGTCGTTGCTGCCCGTGTGGATTCCGTGGCGTCAATTTTATGTTCTTAATTTTCTGTTTAATTATGATAATTACTTATTACAAGGGTATACTTTCGGTAGTCTTAATTCATACATATACAGTCATACCTCCGAATAGGGCCGCTCGGAGGCGGTTAGGGGAGTATGATTCTTGGAAATGCCTTTCCCCCACCAATAGCTTGCGAGCACAACTTGGCTCGGCTGCCGGCTCAACCTCTGAATAGGGCCACTTTCCAGTCGCGTCATTTGCACTTCATTTTAGAGGTGACGCTGTTTCTGTCTCACTTGATTTTTGGTAAGTATAAAATATAAACTTGTCTCAAGTGCAACAAGTTGACTCGATATTTTTTATTTTGAGTGTTTTGTGTTTCTTACCTCGAACAAAACCTCAAAAGGACAAATGAAATAATTTGAGTTATTCAATGTGATTCCGAATAAATGTATGAGTCTAAGAATATTTTGCAGAATGAAATATTACATGTTGGATTATAATTTAGTGATTCGAAGAGTTTTATCATAGCGGCCCTATAGAGAGGTAATTGTCCAAACACTCGTCAACAGTAATGTAGTGGGGGAAGCGCTCGGGCAAGGATGAGGAGAAGCGGTCCTATTCAGAGGGGCCCTATTCAGAGGTATGACTGTATCTTTGTTGGTTTCCCGTATTAATTATCTATGTACTGTGACGTGTACCGCTGACGGTGGGGATACTTCCGCGACGTACCACGCCAGCAAATACGTGACGATCCGCGGTGGGATAGCTCGGGGTTGAATTTAATTTAGAAAAAAAAACAAAATGCTATAATTTAGAAAATATTAAATTCGCAACAAGCTGAAGTGTTGGGCGCCAGGTACCTTATGGTACCGCGATAACTCAATGACCAAAAGCAAAAAGACAAAAATAATTCAAAGGAATAATATACTCAAAACCGAAATCAATAAAAATTAAACTATATCCCGAAAACACATAAGTTCCGCGTTAGCTCAGGGTGAGGGGAACATGGGGGCGAAATAATTAGGGCGAAGCGAACAATCTATGGTTTATGGAATTTCAACAAAGAAACCAATATATTTTTTTTTTTTGAAATAAAACAATACGGTATTTCCCCTTCAATATGGAGAAATACCGTTAATGACAAATAAATGTAACCAACTAATTATTTAACAAGGGCTAATACCATAAATAAGGCTCGACAAGGAATAAAATAATCGGTAGGCAGAAGGCCTTAAACCGAGAAACACGCTACAATGGAAACAGCTGATAGACTAGCAGGTATGTAGGTCATAACAGAATTAGTAGGTCATATGGTAACACAGGACAGATAACCCAAATAGAACAACACAAGTATCTTAGGATAAGGTAGGAAAGAATGACATGATATTACAGTATGACGTCAGCTCGATAACGTCGGGGAAGGCGGAAGGATCCGGAATCAATTTTTACGGGACTCTAACAAATTAATGAGGGCTAGATCGATAACGTAGGACTTTCTAAAGAAAGTGCAAAGCGTGGAAGACGCGAACAACCGACTCGATCCGAATTCACCCGAACATTCCCGAATATTTGAAGAAGAAACACAACATACAACTATGTAATACTAACTAATTAAACAAATGGCGAATTATAAAGGTTTTATGAAATAATAAATATACTACGGAAAATAAACCAGCTCAAGTTTCCCACTAATTTAAGAGAATTTATACAATCAGACTCTTAAAATCAACTTCCTAGGCTCTATGATAATTAAAGGAAAATTTAATTAATTTTGAGGGGATCGATCTTTCTGGAAATTATGGCGGAATTGAGAACAAGGAAAGCGTGGCTTCGGTTTTTTCGATTGAACCGAAAGGAAAATTATTAAGGAATTAAAGGGGGGTTTTTATCTCAAAATCAACGTCTACAAATTAAATGAACAGAGATAGGATTAGTGTGGGCCTCTCCAGGACTATTTAGACCGATAAATCCAATAAACCAGGGACGAAAAATCACAAGGGGAAAAAGGACGCTATCGATGAAATAATTATTTTTGAAGTTAATATTCGCGAAAAATCGATTCACTCTTCACAATAATATCAATAGGGGACACAAAATTAATAGTACTAAACAATTAACCCGATACAATAAAGCTAAAACCCGAAAATCCCAATATTATGCGAATGGCGTCACCCTCGTGGAGGCCTGACCCAACTACGTAATCACACAATGCAACCAGAAATCGATCAAATCAATCAATAAATGGGCGAAAGCCTACCTTATAGTAGTACTCAGGTACAAATTCACTTAACAGAATTTACAATTAAAAGATAGGGCGTTAAAATTCGGGGTTCTTCAAATGAAAATCAAGATAAAATGTTTTCTCAAACACGGGGCTCTTAATAGCACGCTATCCAAGCAAGAAGTGGCGGGCTCGCGCCCGTCGTTAAGGGAATCAACAAGAGGGGTGGGGTTTTCGCGAAGACATAATTATTTGCTTCTTTTGAATCGCTGTGGGTGTTCTTTCTTCCGCGTCGCGGCCTGGCAGGGCCCGTTGGTTCTCAGAGCTTTCGCGAGGATGACGTAAGGTGGCGGGCTGACGTTTTCGATATTCTGGAAGGCGGAATTTCTGCATGTAACCGGTGGACGAGGCCGGTGAGTGACGTAGGAGAGGAGGGCGACAGGGGAGACAGTTTTGCAGCGCTCTTCCAGGCATATCTCTGGATACGACGTTCTCTGCTTCCTCGCTACTGACTCTGAGACTTCCAGGTTACCTGCCAGTAGTGTTCTTAAGGAGGGATGATCTCCCTCGGCGGTAGACTCACGACGATATTACATAAGAGACATAGGAACAGGATAGGAATTAATATACAGGGTTATAGGTTACAATCGGGACCTTGGGAACTTGAGCTGCGGTACTTCTTGCTTCGATACGGAATAATTTTAACGCGAGGTCGCTTGCGCCGGGAGAAGAGGCGATGGTCATTACGCGGCAGCTAAGCTGCCACGTTGCAGTACTTATTAAAATAGAGCCAATCGAAGTTCATAGAACGTGCGCGCGTGGATTGGTTTGTACGCCATTTTCGGTGGCTAATAAACAATATTGTTATAAACACCCATCACCATGAACAAAGCTTGGTTTGAGTCATCTTTCGCCGCCTACCCCGGGTTATTTCATTGCATAATTACGGGATTATGATTTATAGAATTCCGTCGAAGCATTTGTCGGGTGGACTACGTGGCGCGCGATACTTTGAATTCGAATCGGGCCGTTTCGTCGGCGCGGTTCTATAATTCGGACCGTCTCAATATTGTGTTACCGTACCGTTTATCGAGTATTTATCGTCTGTAAGGTAAGACCTCTTTTTTGTAACCACGAGGTAACTCCCGAATCCCGTTTAGTTATAGTTTATTATATTTGGTGTGGCGCAGGCCACCAGTCTATGGCACGTTTAGTCTTTTGACTACGTCCCGGTTATTTTTATGGTATTGAGTCTGTTTAAAAACGGATTTCACGAGTTACCTGTGTGAGTGATTATTTGTGGGTTCTTCCTTCAGTCCCGTGCTTCGGCATGTGGTAGATTTTTCTTCTAGTATCGTCTAGATTTTCTATTCTATTTTCTTATTCTATTCTCTTATTCTGTTAAATCTGTAAAAGATAGTAAACGACCTGTAAGTGGCATACTCTTGAGCGTAGCGAGCGTAGAAGTCAGCATTTGTTAGATTTGTTATTTATTTTACAAGTTTCTTAATGTTAAGAATTTTGCTTATTTGAGTATTTGGCTTATATTGTGTTTTCTGCTTATTCTGCTTAATCGCATGTATTTTCCCGTATTTTTCTCTGATAGTACTGAGTATAATTGTTGTGAATCTTATAGTATTTTCTGATTATATTATCTGCTTTTCGATTGTATAAATTCCCGGTAAATCTGAGACTGTAAATTAATTTGTGAACTTTATAATAGTATTTTTCCCGTAAAATACGGATTCTGTCCCGTTAAAATACGGATTATCTTTGATTATTCTCGTTACAATTACTAAATTTGAATAAACTCGTCAAATAAGTAATTATTATTATATTTGTTTAATCTGGCAACCCACCCACTCTACCATTCCAACTGATTGATTATATTCTGAGCTAACTGGTCATTTCTGCCGTCAAATTTATAGTTTTCTAGTGTTCTGAGTGACGTTAAAAACGTCTGGCGCCCAACTATAGTTTTTCTTATTAGTTGCTTGTATTAATTGACGCCGAAGTGCACGGCTATCGGGTTCACCCTTACCCTGAAAACTGAATAGCCGGTCGTAGTACCGAGAGGAATTTACTGGATCATAAAAATGTTCCTGTTGATAAAATTATTATGATAGAAAGCGAACCAATAATATATTCAAATTTTGAAAAATAATCCTTATGATCGACACAAATTTACTTACATGCCCTAAGTTTCCATCTTTATCACGAAGATTTGGGAACAACTCGATAATGGCTGCAGCACACTCTGACTTGTCGTTTGAGGACAATGTTCGTTGAATTTTGTTCTTATACTCAAGAAGGTAACTTGTAACGCGGCAAAAGCCACGACATATATTTAATAATAATATATTATGTAAGGCGCGCGCGCCATCTAACGTTCGCGCGGTCAACTAAGGCACACGCCATCTACCACCGTGCAACTAACCACAGTAAGCGCCATTTTGTCAAAATTCGCTCTCGCTAACAAAGTAACATCCAGAATTGACTAGACGGGGAATAAAATACGATTTAATTAGAGAAAAAGAACATATCCCTCGAGGTATACTAAAGTGAGAAGCTAGCGGGGTTGTTTCGACCTCACCGCCTGTCCGACCATCTTGGTATATCTGTTGTTTTTTAATTACACAGCTTCGCTTAAGAAGTGGGGGGTAGCTAGTGGTATTGTCTCGGCAATACTACCTGTCCTTCTTCCCATTTCTCACAAGCACAGCTGATGCAGTAGAATCAGTAAATCCATGTTTTGTCTTTTAATTCACTTATTCATTTTTAATTAGCTTCTAGATAAATTCTCCTTCAAATAAAAACCTAGGATAATAAAATCCAGTCAACTCAAAGTTACGAAATAGATATCGTTATAAAGCCGAGACAGGCCAATTATTCAGAATCCTCCTCATATAATTTCACTGTTCACTTCAAACAATATAAAATATATGTACTAGTTATAAGTCAAATCACGGTTGATAGCGAGTAAAGTCAATCCCAATAGAATATAGAAGTCCTAAAACAATAATTATAGGCAAAATTCACTCATATTTATTTTAATGTTAAAAACATATGTACTAGTTATAAGTAAAATCACGGTTGACCGCGAGTAAAGCCAACTCTTAGAAGTCCTAAATACTAATTATAGGCGAGATTCACTCATATATGTTTTAATAAATGTTAATGTTAAAACCTTAGGAATAAGTCAATACATTCAATTTTATGAACACACAAGTCAACGTATCGTTCTTAATAAATATCATATTTTTTGTTATAAATGTACTAATTAATTGAACCACCTTCCATAATTCTAATAAACTAAAAGTAGGCCCGCGGATTAACTTCCAAACACCCTGAGATTAAGAGACTACATCGGCACTTCGCCGATATAAATAAGTAAAATATTAGAGCATGACTCAAACTCACGACTATTCTCACCACTTTTTTTCCGACTAGCAGTTGATAAATACTGTTGATTTTCATATTCTAATAATATATCACTACCACCTTTAGTGTCAACCATCAGCTGCTTAAATTTCTGAAATGTAAAAAATGTTAATTTAGAATTAAGAACAGAAGAAATTAATCATAACTTTAAATAAATTTTAGTATACAAGATATTGAACATTAAGAAATAAACTAATTGATCAACATACTTGCTTATTAAGGGGGTCATCCCATGTGATGGGCTCAAAAAATCAATTTTTTTTTCTTCATAAATTGCTCTCTTAACATGTCTAGAATACGGTAGTAAAGTGATTTTAAAAAATTCGAAGTCGTTTTAAAGATACAGCAGTTAGAAGAAGGAGCTGTTCAGAGCGCTGAGTTGGCAGTCGGAGTCCGGGCCTATTGTGTACAGTCGGCTTGATACCTGGCACTCTTTTATACGTATTGTAACGTTTCAGGATATGCCGGAATTTGAAAAATGTAGGTATATCCGTCGTTATTGTGAGTTCTTTGCTCAAAAGATGGAATAAGTTGAATTTTGAGTTTATTTGGGCACTTCACGATACTAGGAGGTGGGGAAAAGTTGGTTTTGCCACAAAAAGCCACCTGACCTAGGTTTTTTGTGTTTTCCTGGCTAATCTCGGACTCGGACAATTTCTTGCCAAAGCCGTCAGTCTTTGGACTCGATCGATCGCTCGATAAAGCCTCCGACCCCAGCAGACTCGATTAATTTCTTAATAAAGCTGCCTCCCTAGAGCAGAACCGGTGGTTTTACTCACAAGCCTGCTTCCTAGTTCTATCCTGATTTCTTTACTAATTTCCTACGCTCAGATCCGGGGTTTGCACCCAAGACTGTACACCAGACTCGGAAGATTGCTCTTCAAAGCTGTTCCCTACCGTGATTCTATCTCGGCTGTTGTAGCAATAGTTAGTTAAGAAATGAGTGGCGGAAATCTCGGACAAAGAACTTAAGCACTTGCTTCTACAAAATAAAATATAACATCAAGTTAACAGGAATTTTCTTATCATTTAACTTAACCTATGGCTCTCTTCTGTTCTGAGTATTGTTTGAATTTTCTGAATTATTTAATTTATTCGATCGAATGTCAAGCTAATTTTAAGTCAAGACTTCTATTTAAATGGTTTGCTATCCTCGGAATTCGCGCAGCGATAGACTTTTACATTGATATTTCTTTTTCTTATTATATTTCAAATTTCATTTCTAAATTGTATTTCTTTAAATTGACTCTACTGACTCTACTTTATTATCTGGAAAAGACTTCCAGTATACTATACAATAATGAGACGCCTACGAGCGCTTTGCTTCGTATCGCTGAGTTTTCTATCTATCTTTGTGAGTCGTCTACGAGCGCTTTGCTTCGTATCGCTGGTGAGGCATTGCCGCACCGGCTTTTATACAAAATTTCGGACGTTGGTGACGTCACCGACGTTTACCGCTCTGGTGGGGATCTAACCGTTTCACGTTTGATGTTCGTCTATCCTCTTCCCTCTCATAGGCCAAAGAGTATAGGATAGAGGTGAAGCTGCCATAAGGCCGCAATGTAAAATAGCGTATACGAGTTTCAGCGCGCTCTGGCGAGTGGGAACCCTGAAACATTCGAAAATGGCGGTAGAATTCAAACGTCAGCCCCTCATTTGAAATAATGTTGGAGAGAAATGATAGATTAAATAACAAATATAAGATAATGAATAATGGTTGCATTAAGAACACTGATCAATAGGTTCAAGTTTTTATTAAACTGAATCCATGTCCATGTACAGAAAAATATAGTTCCACAAAAAAAAAGTTTCAATTATTTACTATAGATATAAAATGTTTATAAAAATTTTTTCATTTTTTTGGCCTCCCGTTTTTTGGATGCAGTGGTAGTTTCGTCTGCAATCCTTTTCTTATCTGATTTGCCAGTATTTTCTGCCAATGCTCGCCTCATGAATCGTGCTTCCCAATAGCAACGAATTCTGATGTAGGTATTGATGAATAAATTCGTTGCTTCTGGAGAGCACAATTCAAATGAAGAACACTCTTGTCGGAGTATTGTATTTAATACCTTCGAAATACTTTTTAAATGTACTATATGTTTTATTATTTTTTGAAATTTGCGATCCCATTTTAAAATAGTTTCGAACAGTATCTCTGTAGAATATTGAAGCCCATTTGTATTAGCATAATTTTTCATTATAGTTAATAACTTATGATCGCTATAAGAATTTGCTGAGTCCGAAAGAATCAGACATTCTTTACATTTTGCACATTTATGGGAATTCAAGAATTTCTTAGCCAAGTAACCACATATATAATAAACAGCATTTGTCTCGGTGAAATCTGTAATTTCTGTATTATTCATTTCAGGCTCCACGTTACCGATTATATTAACATTTAAAAATGTTGGTGTTGTTTCAGTTATATTTTGCATTGAACTAATTGATGGCTGAGCAGAATAGACTTCGATAGTGCTAAGTTTTGCGAATATTCTATTATCGTCGGTTTCACAATTGGTAGCATTGGAAACCTTAGTTAACTGGGTTATAAAGAGATGCCGCAATCCCGTTTCAAATTGCACCGGAGACGGATAAATAGAGCAGCCGGTTGTTGTCGGATTGTTGCAAATAAATTTTCTAATGGATCCTGGTTTAAACGACGAGTTTTTAAGAAAGGTGTGTCATAATTTTCTATAAGGTCAGCAACTAGTTGAAGTACACTATTTATGGTTAATTTTAAACCTCTGATACATGGTGGTTCACATCCGACTTCAAATCTACAATGTTCAAGATACATAAGCATATTTGTTAAAAATTTATGGTGTTCAGAATCTTTTCCAATAGCATAGTTTAATTTGTTAGGTACTGATTGTTTTTCAAGACGAGAGTTCAAAGTGTCAAATAATTTGTCTATATCAGAAATGAATTCACCTGTTCTATCACCTGCCCCTTTGAATTTTTCGGGGAATATCGTTCGATACACTAGATGAGCTGTGTACATGGCTTCAGAGAAAACCTGTGCAGCTAATGAGACCTTCATCTTACTGAGGTGAGATAAGTTGAAGTGTCTTTCCCCGATTTTTGGTATGAGATTCAAAGGTTTTTGTTTACTCAAATCATAAACTGTGCAAATTTCAGCCCAATCAACTACACCTCCTCGATAATATAGTCTTCTTTCTTTCAAATTATTCCGAATTGATTTTAACAAATGCGGTGGATCAAAAACAACAAAAATTTTGTGATGAATACCTGGTAATTTGAAAAATGGTTTAGCTGGAGTAACACCAACTTTTTTCAGCAATCCTATATTTCTGGGACCCTGGTCAGAAATAAGACATTTTACAATAAGGCCTATGTTGACTATCTCTCGAGCAGTACTTAAAATAATTTCGTGCGTCTTGGCTGAATTACCGGTCTTTCCCAATAACCAATACCCCACCGCCTGTTTGATCGGTTTATTGATCCAGGTTACCATAGCAACTAAGGCAGATCTAGCTTCTTTCGGTTGACGGGTTATACCATCATCAATGATTCCTTTGAATGAATCTGAATGACTGTCGAAGTGAATTTCAGGCGTCAAATTTATTTCATCGAATAAAATACTCACGATTTTATCTTTAATAGGAACGTCTTTAAAATTAGTTTTCAATTGGTTTAAAATGGTATGGTTAAGACCGGGATAAATAGGAAACTTTTTTTGGTACTCGCATAAAGTTCTTTCTGATGGTAGATTGATGATTTTCCTGAGGAATTTATACGCTTTAGGAGAATGATATTTTATGGATAGAGCAATATCTTTAACTTCATCATTATATCTCCTGCGGGACATTTTAACATTGGATAGACGTAGATGCGACGCAAAAAATATGTGTGCATCTTTTGAAAGGAACTTAGAAGCTTCACTGATTATTGACTCAATTCCTAAATTATGCTGTGCTAATCCCAGGTTTGTCTTTTGTTTTTTCAATCTTTGAATCTTACTTCGCAATTGGGCTATTGTTCGCTGCTGTATATTCAAACGTAGTGTCTTTGGAGTCAAAAGTATGTGTCGTGAAAATTTTCCAACATGTGGTGATCTTTTTGTTGGGGTCTGGAGCATTTTGCCAGTGTTGAGCTGTCTCGGCGTTTTCAAGTTTAATAATTTCGGATTACATGACGTAGATTTCTTTGTGGGAGTACCAGTTATTGTATTTCTTTCGGATGTTGCTGACGTCGTACATGCAGTAGCAGATGTTTGTGCTGCAGTATGTTCGAGTACTGACGTTGAAGTAGCATCGTGCAGTGAAGATTGCTTTTTATCATCTTCATGAAAGCAAAAAAGAGAAAAGAACTGAATAATTGCATCATATTTCATTCTATATAGATATGTCACAAAGATTCAATGTGTTCAGTAGTTATCCTAATATAGCATATATCATCCTGAAATTTACAGCAATAGCTATTTTCCCATAGCAAATCATTAATATTTCTTCGTCAACTTTATGGACCAAATATGGTATATTATCATTAATTGGAAAGTGAAATGAACGTAGGAAAGATTTGAAAAAATCAGGATATATATCGCCCTGTCAACAAATATCTGGTTTTATTTGAATTACATATATGTACTGATACAGTTCATGTTGCACATGTATGCAATACAATAGACGTGAAACAATACAAATAATTTAATAACTTATTTTAATGAATAACGAAATTGGAATGAATTTGGAGTAGAATCATTATTTTCCACTTTTCATAAATTACTTGCAAAAAATGACATATACAACTGGAAAAATAAGCCCGTGGGTCGAGACGATCAATTTTTTGTCCGTATTAGTTGAATATGGTGAAGGCACCAGTGATCGACCACCCCTAGTGATTCACTACTATTTTTTTTTTGCATGTATAAAAATATAATTGCACAAGTGCGGTGATTACTAGTCCCTTGAAGTGATTGCTGACTAGTGCCTTTACACTACCAATGAGGTGATCACGATACATACGTAATCCTATGTAGATGCTCTCAAGATTGTTTACAATTTAGAAGCCATATAGGTTGAATTCAGATACGCTTCATGATGGGAAAACTATTCCCACATTGTATTCTATATTAAGATACTGTATGTACAATTCTGTTGTACAGACGCTTCTGTTGCACATCTTACGATACTGTTATGTACAATTCGTAAAAATGATTGTATCACAAAACAATTTAACGATGAATTATTTCTTGCAATTTTCACAGTGGCAATTCTTACCTTTGATCATAATACGTAATTTATTATTGGTTTGAATCTCGATGATGGCAGGATTTTCTCCAGTAGCTTTCGTTACGTCCATCACAATGTCATTGTTGTTATGTGGACATCCATGTGTTAATTCCAAGTATTTTATTTATT
This sequence comes from Rhogogaster chlorosoma, assembly GCA_944452935.1. Taxonomy (NCBI): domain Eukaryota; kingdom Metazoa; phylum Arthropoda; class Insecta; order Hymenoptera; family Tenthredinidae; genus Rhogogaster; species Rhogogaster chlorosoma. The sequence continues at coordinate 20,072,508 of OX101802.1, forward strand.
ATTACATCCATATTACAAAACTAATCTGGCAGATGAAAAATGTAAAATACCTCGCAAAGCAGGTCGTTGTATTTCCACTATTTGTTCTTGACTTATATTTGTGTCATCTCGCACGTGACGAATCGGTAATATCGTTGGTATAGCCTTCGGTGTCAGTAATGGTCGTGGGTGTAGTTTCCTAATGCATTGCGGCTGAAAATGGTCCGAGCATATCCGTACATGCGAAGGATCTCCTTCTACTTGCGCAAATTCTTGCCATTTTCGGCGCCTGCAAATACGCAATGTAGACGTGACTAAATAATAAGAGCTTTCTTAGAATGATCAGAAACTTACGCTTCTTCTTTTGAGCAGTTTTTCAATAATAGTTTGTTTTTCGACTATTTACTATTTGAGAGACCACAAATAAATATACTTCCGTGGCATCGGTGTCTGATAGCGTCATTCATAACCTTAAACTTAGGTATATTATTTGTAAATTCTTGAATTTTTCACTTACAGTTGTGGATTTTGGGGTTGCCGGAAGAAATAGTGCCCTTTGTCGTGTCGGGTATTCCTCTTGCACCCCTTTACATGACACCGGATCATTATGTACTTCTTTTTGGCTTTCACAGAATGTTGACCGTTGCTTTCACAGAAATAAAATATACGCATCATGGCGTCTCCACCCCCCATCAATCTTTCACATACATATATATATATACCCACAATAGTTAGGGTTCCCACTCAACAGCGTCGCTACTCGCGCTCGATACTCTCAGCTTCACCTCTATCCTATACTCTTTGTCATAGGCTAGCCGAACCGTTACAGTATATATACGTTTATACAAGTTTAGACAAGTTTCTATAGGCTTAAAAAGGAAGGAATACTCTATAGATCAGGCATCGCCGATTGAGGGTAAGTTGAGATTTTCATAGTTTTAAGAGGACTTGAAACTTCAAACGCGTTTTGCTAAAAACTGTGTTTTTCAAACTTTCCTCCATCGTATCTCAAAAACGGCTTTACCGAATGACTTGAAATTTGCAGGGTACACTCAGCACATGTAAACGCACGGAATGGACTATTATCAATCAAAAATTCCCAAAATTTCGATTTGTTTATAGCAAAAAACAAAAAAAAAAAAAAAACGTAAATTTCGCAACTTTTTTTTTCAAATGTCTACCAAAAGTCCAATTTTTGGTATATTCATTTGATAATAGTCCATTCCGTGCATTTAGGCTTACAGATTAAAACGCCGCAAAGTTTTTTTATCTCAGATAAGCCAATCAGCCGGAATCGTGGAGGAAGTGCGAGCCCATTTTTTCGAGGCGGGGTTGTTCAGAACGCTGTAACTCATGTTCTACACAATATTTTTAGCTTAAAATTTATATTTATACTGTCGAAATATATGTTAATAAATGATAATAAACTTAAAGCTCTATTTATTTACTGGTCGTAGAAAAAAGATCCTAAGAAATCCCTGAAAAACAGGCCGTCACATGGGATGACCCCCTTAAAATTTTTTCATGGTTTTGATTCCTCAATATTTTGTTTTTTGGTTGGTGGACTTGCTAATGAATCATCATTGCTTTTATTGACAGTATTATCAATAGAGTTCGAGTAAATTGTCAATTTTGTAGAGATGTCTTGAAATGAAGTTGTCAGATCAAATGACTTTTCGTCACCAAAGTCACTTACTAAATGAAAATGTAATTATTAAGTAATAGTAAACAAGTTGAAATTGTATTGTAAGTAAACCGATTGATATAAAATGTGAGTTCAGAATTTTAGTAAAGATAATCAATGTATTTATTGTCTATCAAAAACTTACCAATAAGTACAATACTGGTCACTGCTTGAATTTTTATTATGAATCCTGATGGTCGTGTCAAAATGTAATCTACCAGAATATAGTCAAGTCTCGCATCATCATCATCAGTAAAATAAAATTCATTATCTTTCAGTAGTGGAAAAACTTCTTGGGCTACAACAATAAAAAACTTTATGTATATATGGGGAAAAAAATAATCAATAGCTGCTATCGATTGCCAATCGTTAGCCTCCACCAATTTCTCTTCGTGTACAAATCAACTACATATATAAAAATAGAAATATTTTGATAAAGAAAAAAACCTTTGGAAACAATATTTTCTTGAAGAATCGGTTTAATAAGTTTAACCCACACTTTTTGTTTGCAATATTCTAAGATGAATAGAACATGTTCTTGCAGACTGGAGCCAGTTACCGAATTATCATGTAATGATTGATTATTCATCTATAAAATTTTTTTTATAACAATCATCAAACAATATTGTAAAGCTATTATCATTTTGTAAAAAAAACTGTTATCTATTTCAAAGAAGATAAATCTTCAAAAAAAAATATACAGGTTTGATAGGTTAGGTATTTGTATTAAAAACATTCCACACTAAAGTAAATTGACACTTACATTTAATACTCAGAATTCACCTGTTTTCTGACACTAATATATTTGATCCGATTAGCACTATATTATTTATAATAAATACTTCTAGCACTAAGCAAAAATTGAGCACAACACAATGTTCCCGGTGTTTACATATGCAATGTGGAACGTATAAGATGGCGGCGTTTAACCGGCTAAAAAGTAGAGGGCAGTGTTTGACACATGATTGTGTAAAATCAACACAACTTTATATCAATTTTATACATATTTTAAATGTCACTTGTATATGAGATAACACTTTTTTTGCGTTGGAAAAAATGAGAATTTATAACATAATTGTATTGTGTTAAATTGACACAAAAGAGTGTTAAATATTTGACACAAAAAAATTTAACACCGGTGATTTTTGACGCAATGACGGAAAATTTTTTACTGTGTGGTTCGGCACTACTGCAGGCACCTCATTAGGTCTCACGTTCTCTATGTGATTGAAAGCATTGAATGGTTCGATTAATCAAATATATAGTTTGAATATGAAATTTGTTCTTCAATTTATATGAATAGTAACTGGTACCTAGTTCGTTCGTACAAGTTGAAATCATTCATGCATACTTTTATTTGGTCAAATATTGATATGATAGACAGGGGAATTCTTTGGAAACGTTCAACTTTGAGTACACTTGGCGAGGCTGATTCTGACCCGGAAGTGATCGTTTGGAAATTGAATTATGTCGGTACCGTGAAGTAAACGCCAGCGCCCCTGCCGTGTGGCCGAGTTACAGTCTCTGTTTGACTTTTTGACATTTTTGACAGGCATAATTCATAACCAATAACCTGACCTAGATATATTAGAACAGCGAAATAGCCTCAAACAATACGAGGACCATCCACTCTACAATTGGCCAACGAGAAAACTAAATTTTTAACAAATGTTGGGCGCCAGGCGACTACTTGGCCACGAAACAAAAAGATCAAAATAAATTGAACCAAGACAACCACAAATGAGTGGCGGCTAGCTTCAGTACCGCGGAGAGGGGTCGGGATTAATAATGAGGGATTAGCAGGGCGTCTAATAACGACTCGAATACTCAAATTTTATAAAAGAAAATACAACAAAAATTTATTCAATAAACAGGAATGATTCACAATACCCGGGTAAACCAGGGCTTCCACGTAAGAAAGCAATAACAAAAAAAATAGCAAATAATAGATTAACTCAAAAATGTAAGGCCTCGCGGCACCATAAACTACGTCACAAAGTAAAGTTAACTACGCTTAGGAGCTACTCGGTGGTGGTAGAAAAAGAAAAATAATAATAGCAGAAAATAATAATAATAAAATAAAGTGATAATAATTGACGAGAAGCGAACCAAAATTTGGTTGTTGCTAGGCAACTACCGAGCCTACGGGAGGCTAGGCCCCGACGTTACCGACCACCTTTCTTATCTAGAATCTTATTTCACTAACTTATTCTAACTCTGCCTCGTGGACTATTCCTACTTGAACGCTAATATTTTAATAATTACAAGAAAATAGCGAATAATGCCTCGGTCGGCTGATTCTCCTCGTGGGAGTGAGCGAGAGAGCGACGGTGACCGACTCGCGCTGTCTCCTTCGCACTCGTGTGCTGAATTGCGGACCTCTACAAAATTCGAAGCTTTGACGCGAAATTTTCTGATATATTAAACTAAACTCGAAATCTCTATTGCAACTTTTCGGGTTATTTAATAAATTAAATAATGCGATAATGAGCGAGAGACAAGGCGTGGTTGTTGCAGTAAATTTATTTTGAGTTGTTCTAGGCGGCGATACGTTAAAATTCTATGCGTTAAACAAGCTAACTAGCTTTCTGACTTGTTACGCCATGAAGGGGGTAAAAAGCAGATGAGTTTCCAGACAAGTTCTGTTCCCTGACAGCGATAGATCAGGAAACCTATGCTGTTTACCGAATTTAAGAGTGTTCTGAATGGCAAACACGAATCTAGTCGATTAGTGAAGACACCAGTGCACCTGAATTCGGTTTCCTATCCTTTTAAATTTTGTCAACACAAGGAAATAATAACACGCTGAAGTTGAGAGCGTTCTGAGTGGCAAACACGAATCTATTCGATCAGCGAAGACACCAGTGCACCTAAACTCAGCTGTTTAGACTGTCAAATAAATATCCAAGTTTTATCCACTTATTCTATTTATTTAACAAATCGATATCGTTTTGCGAAAAATGAAGTTATACAAAAATAATACAAAAATGAAAGTCTAATTCTAAGTTTCAATTCTAATTTTGCTACTCTAAGATTTTTTACGATTTTAACCCGACAGGTGATACTTTTCTAAGTTCAATTTATGCGAAATATCCCGACAGGCGATAATTTCTAAGTTCGATTTTTGGTGCCGCTTTTGCGATATTCTACGTTATAAATTTGCGAGATCCCGACAGGCGATACTCTAAGTTTTGATTCTAATAAATGACTCTAAATAGTCGTTCTGAGATGGCCCCAGATACGACTTGCGAAAATTAAGCTAATACAAACAGAGTCAAGTGTCCCGACAGGCGACAAATGCTGAGATGCCTGGTCAGCTGTGCCATATTTATACCTAAATCTGACGTCACGCTGGCTATCGTCGGTCGCGTAAGGCGGTGCGCGCGCCGTTCCTTGGTCGGAGCTAGCCTGATATGTTACACTATTTAGCGGGGACATCGGTGACGGCCTGCCGGCTCGGAGATGGGTTGAATTCGATCCCAAATTTTTAATTGAGCCTCGTGGCTTCTAGCAAGACAACATGACGGAAGGCCGTTGCCGGATTCAAATGAGTCAAAGGCCAAGTGAGCTATCGCTTACCGTGTGGTAGCCACCTCATGGATTTGCCTCCTTCGCTGGAGAAAAACCCTCTCTAGTTCCCTCGCGGGTCTCAAAAATCCACAATTATCCCTCGTAGGGTCTCACATACCCTCGACTGTTCCTCGCGGAACCTCACACACTCAATTTCACGCAACTCAAAATACAGAATAACTCAAATCGCAAAGACACGTGTGTCCTTTACATTAGCCTACGGCAGAGTGTCTAGCTCGTCTCGTGCCGGTCGTTAACGCCCTCGTTAGCCGATGTATCGCTAAAATCGCCTAATACCTAGCGGCGTATTGTAGTGCCGCGCGAAAAATCAAAATTTTGAAACCTGGCAATTTTCGAAAAGTCGAGAAGTCCTCGTCGTAGGACCACGGTTCGCGGGCTCTTGGGAGTGGCGGGAATCTCTTCCACCACCGAATTCCCGCGTTGCTGAGTGCCCTTGGCACCCCCCCCGTGTCCTTGGTCGTAGGTGAGGAGGCTTTCGTCATTATGCACCTTCTCCCAGCGTCGTAGGATTCGTAGTCTTCGTGTCAACCTGCGGGGTAATTCCCCGACTCAGTCGTCGGTCAAGCGTCAGTCACAGGCAATCTCCACCATACGTTTGGCCATGCCTCCCACATATCAGAGAAAAAGTAAAAAAAAAAAAAATAATAAGAACGAAATTCGACAATCCAATGTCGGTCACGGTCACCTCTCGGAGTGAAAATTAGCCTAGGGGCTGCCCTAACTCAGTCATACCGCATCCCAGACACTCGTCATACTCTTAACTAAGGTCGTCTAAGGGCAAGAGAGTGCATTGTAACATGCAATGTTACACTAAATAAAATGGGATCATAAAATAGCTCGTATCTTTTGTGCAAGTCCCAAAATACATAAATACAATACACAATATTGTTCGTCGTAGCACGTGCATTCTATTACGAATGACCAAAAGTTGATCTTTATACATGTGTTATATGTAAAATACATTAAAGTCAGTTGGAGCTGACCCGTTTGCACATACGAAAAGTAATGAAATAACGGCAAAAACATTGTAAATGTAAAATATTACAGCTGAGTTCCAACATAGTTTCGCCAGCCATGAACTCAAGAACATCATACTCTCTTTCAGCGACAGATTACAAACATCATTTCCGTACACAAATAGTACAAAATAATACGTGAAATCAGGCATCGAAACCGAGCGTTCCCTTAGTTAATTTTCATACTTCAAATTATGTTCTTTAAATGCTAACCAATGGAAATGAACGGAAAAACCAATAGGATCATTGATAAAGCCTGTGATAAAACAGCATATTGGCGACGGAAAATATTGCTGAAGGAAGTTAGCTCGTATGATGATACGAACTCGGCGGGCATAGATTGTTCTGAAAATTATCAATTGCACTCTTTTTTTTTTTAATTATTTCTTCCAGTCAATGTGTAACAATCACACCCACAAAATTGTCGCCAGCATGAGCAAATACTGTTTGGACATTTTTGGCATTGATAATATATTTATTATTGTAGACTGAAACTGCGATATAATAAGGGTTTATATGACAAGGGCGCGGAAAGATCTCGTCTTCGAATAAGCGATATAAAGCCCAATCTGTAATTGGAAGATTGTTTGCTTTCAAACATTCGGCCACAGAAAAAGCATTCATGCGCTTCAAAATCTTGACGTCGTCGGGTAAACGATTCTTCAGTTCTCGTGCTAGAACAATTAGAAAAGAAACTCATCTTGATTTCAAATTTTCTTTTTCTTGCCCGACGATTCCATTCTCTGGGCATGAAGGTTCGAATGCGTAGCCCAGAGCAGGCGAAGGATCTGAGTATTTTTTGACGTCTTGCTCAAAAATATCTATTTTCGCCGTCGGAAGGATGATTTTGCTGGCAACCATCGAATAAAGTTTCTTTATATCAGAGAGAAGCTTCGTTGGATCAGTCACTTTCGACTCGAAGTTCTTGTTTGTTTTTTGCACCAAGTTCAAAATAGGATGCAAAAAACTAAGATAGACGAAGTCTTTCTTGTCACGATACATTGAATGCAACATCTCTGCTGTATAACAATTATCTTCAACTCGGGTAATTTCGAAATGAGTTTTTAACTCCGTCCATTGGTCCAGGACTCGCTCGACAGCAGGCTCGATCGATAACCAACGCGTTTTCGCGACTCGCAACATTTTTAAAAACTCTTGGCCATCGGTTAACGTTTGATACACCAGCGAGTAATTCAATTGTATGGACGGATGTGAAAACCAGTTATATGTCTCTTTAATCAAAAACTCAACGTTTCGAGGCAGCGTATTTTCAGTCGCCTTTGGGACGGCAAGCTGGAGTGAGTGGCGCACGCATCGAATTAATATTAGATGCGGTACATTTTTCTTCAATCACGCGTGAACGCCTGAGTTCACCCCTACCATCGCCAATGCATTATCGGTACCAATACCTTGCATGTTGTTGATCAACTGCAATTTTACATCGATTAATATTTTTTTTATTGCATCTACAATAGCCTCCGCCATGCCATCCTCGATTTGAATCAAACTTAAAAAGGTCGAAACGATTTTCTTTTGTACGACGCTATAATATCGAATGGCAATAGCGAGCATTTTGTTTACCGTAATGTCGGTGGATTCGTCGATCAATAAACTGTAGTACCCGTTGCCAATGTCTTCGACGAGCGCCTCGTAGAAATACGGTCCTATTACATTGTTTATCACGTTTGTACATTTGGTTCTATGTGAGTCTTGCTCTAATATTTTACTTATCTATATCGGCGAAGTGCCGATGTAGTCTCTTAATCTCAGGGTGTTTGGAAGTTAATCCGCGGGCCTACTTTTAGTTTATTAGAATTATGGAAGGTGGTTCAATTAATTAGTACATTTATAACAAAAATATGATATTTATTAAGAACGATACGTTTACTTGCGTGTTCATAAAATTGAAGGTATTGACTTATTTCTAGTCTTGGGTAGTTCGCGAACGACCTAGGTGGGAAGAGCGCTCCTTCAGGTGAACTATACGAACTAGTTCGTAGATGATCTCGCTCTCAGTTCTTTATATATTCATTTTTCTGGCGTCCGCTCTATCATGAAGTGGCGCTGCATGTCCAACCTACTGATTTTTTTTGCTCTTAAACGAGTTTCTTATCAAAGTATAGAATTTATAGTTTATGGTTAACAATAATCATATGTCATATATTTTTTTTTTGTGATTATCTCTACTGAAATATTAAAAAAAAAAAAAAACTAAAGAACTACAAGAGTAAACTAGTTCGTCACAGTACTGCGAACTAAATTCAGCGCTCTCAACAGCGACCGACTATGCCCAAGATTACTTTTTATACGGAATTATCGCTGTACTGAAATATTCGTGAAAAAGAACTAAACGAACTAAAAGAACGAACTAGTTCGCCATAAGACTACGAACTAAATTGAGCGCTCCTAATGGTGACCGACTATGCCCAAGACTACTTATTTCTAAGGTTTTAAAATTAACATTTATTAAAACAGATATGAGTGAATCTCGCCTATTTATTATCTAGGACTTCTAAGAGTTGGCTTTACTTGCGGTCAACCGTGACTTATTCTATAAGGCTTTTAACATTAAAATGAATATGAGTGAATCTTGCCTATAATTATTGTTTTAGGACTTCTATATTCTATAAGGATTGACTTTACTCGCTATCAACCGTGATTTTACTTATGACTAGTACATGTATTTATGGTGTTTGAAGTTAACAGTAAAATTATATAAGGAAGATTTTGAATAATTGGCCTGTATCGGCTTTATGACGATATCTTTGAATTGACTTGATTTTATTATCTGAGGATTTTATTTGAAAGAGAATTTATCTAGAAGCTAATTAAATGAATAAGTGAATTTTAAAAGACAAAAAATGAATTTACTGATTCTACTGCATCAGCTGTGCTTGTGAGAAATGGGAAGAAAGACAGGTAGTATTGCCGAGACAATACCACTAGCTATCCCCCACTTCTTAAGCAAAGCTGTGTAATTAAAAAAGCAATAGATATACCAAGATGGTCGGACAGGCGGTGAGGTCGAAACAAGTCCGCTAGCTTATCACTTTGTTATATCTAGAGAGATATGATTTTTCTCTGATTAAATGGTAATTTTCTTCTCCGTCTAGTCAATTTTGGATGTTACTTTGTTAGCGAGAGAGAGTTTTGACAAAATGGCGTTTACTGTGGTTAGTTGCACGGTGATAGATGGCGTATGCCCTAGTTGACCGCGCGAGTGTTAGATGGCGCGCGCGCCTTACATAATATATTATCATTAAATATGGGTCGTGGCTTTTGCCGCGTTATAGACCGGGAGATGGTGCACGTTTTGGGGTACCCATTTTTTACAAGTATGGCATCCCTTGAGGGGTCGAATTACATAATTAATGAACGGAAAATGATGGTCATAGCGCTGGTCGTCGGGGCATTATCACATGACGATTAATCGAACATGTCGGATAAATTGGTGGTTTTGAACGATTTTTTACACAAAAAATCTTGCATTTTGCGGTAGTTTATGAAAAAAAAATCCGACGGAAGCAATATGCCATACCCATGCGGCGGGGCTTAAAGTCCGCCATACTGATCGGAACAGGTAAGTTTTTTTTTTTTTTTTAAACGATTTTTTACAGGTTCTTTTTTTTCAACCTATTATTTTCAAACTGACATTCACGAAAATCGCCACGCCATACCGTTTTGACGGGTCTGAATAGTCGCCATACTGCCGTAAAGGAGAAGGTTTTTTTAAAGTTGCGAAACGATTTTTTACAGTATGGCATTTGGATTGTTGAATGTTCATGATACAATATTACCGTAAATATACAAGCCATACTTCACGTCGAGTGCAAAAGTAGTGCCATACTTGAAAAACTGTTTTTTCCAAACGTTATTGAAAAGACGATTGGCTAAGACGTAAAATTATTTATTACAGTTGGCATCATTGTTTTCAGTTGATTTCGATATGACACTATCGAACAAAAAATACCCCATACTGTGACAATGGGGCTGAAGACTACCGCATTGTCGCTAAGATGTGGGAAAAAAAAAAAAATCGAAACGTATTTTTACAGGATGGCATTTCGATTTTTCGAAAGTTGATATAAAAGTACACCTCAGAAAAATTGTGCCATACTTATGGCGAAGTGGAAAAGTGGTGCCATACTCGATAAACTGATTTTCAGATACGTCTGAAAGGTACAAGCAGTTAAAAAAACGTACAATTACTCATTGCTGAACAAATATTTTTTTATTAGTTTTGCTTGGTTATAGGATAGAGGATCATTATTTTTTATCATACAATGATGTAAGTATTTTTTTACTCATTGTTTATTCGGACGCGTCTTCGTCAAAGATTTCTTCTTCCCAAGGACTTTCCTCGTCGTCTCGCTCGTAATCCGACGCATTCTCAATTGCTTCGTCGGTATCGCTCTCGTCGGTGTCCTCGTCACTGCTTACATCGGTATCTATAAATGATTTTATTTTGTTCATCAACTGTGCAGCACATCTGATAATACATTTTTTTTTTTATTTGTTATAAATTAATATTCGGTCAAATAGAGATACCGCAACTTGAGACTAGCCGATTATACAATGGCAAGTTGAAAAAACAAATTATTTTCTATATTGACCTTCCTCTTCCTCTTTCTCCTCCTCTTTCTCTTTCTCCTCATCATTATTTCCACCTATGATGATTTCACCGATGGTTGCTGGCATGGCGTCGCCGTCGAACCAGTAATAATCGTAATTATTTTCTTCTGCCAACTTCCATCCGCAATCGCCTGGGCTCAATGTTGTCGGGTACTGCATATTAGCATTACACCAGATCGTGCTGATGTACAATACCCTGAGCAACTGTTGCCGCAGCTCAGCCTTACACGGCGGAAGTAGAGAAGCATCGACGTTTCTTACATGCTTCATGAACTTTTGGCCTGTGTGGCACATACTGTAGCCTTTCATGAACAGAGAAAATCTTACTCCATTCACGTCATCAATATTACGGTGGCTGTAGAGTCTGAAAAGATACCAAAAAATGTATTTAGTCACCCTATCGGGAGTGAAATTCGTAATTGTATATCAGTGGTAAAAACATTATACCTGCAGAGAAATTCCTCCAGCCGAGTAAAGCTCGTTTCCCGCTCCTCAGAGATCTTTATAAAGGCGTCTTGATATCTTTCGTTTTGTATCAAGATTTCCAGTGCTCTTTTTTTTCCTTTCCGATAAAAGCAAGGATTATAATCGCAGCCTGTCAATGCGTGAAGGCCCGGCAAGGAACGACAAATTTTGGTGCCCAATTCATCATAAGTTCGAGTGACATCAATAAATCTACGAGTGTTTCCTGAAAAAAATTAATGTCGTTAACAATGAGAAGTATTAAATTTATAATTAATGTCAATAATATGAATATTCCATGAAAAAGTTCATACCTGTGCCGAAATCCATCCAAATGTGCAATTCTTCGCTGAGCAAGTTGCACACATTCGCCGGCATAATAACCAGTACATCGGTGTCGGAACATCTAATCACGACATTTGCCTTTGATTCAAGACGGCATAGGTGGTAAACGATTTTTGTATCAGCTTCCTCGTGCCCCGGGCACGATAAATCATCTTCAACGCTTCTGGTGACGTGACCATCTTGTGCAATGTACTTATAACATTTATCGAAATTGACGTGCACGACTTTTTCGCCAATGATTGCCGCAGCAGCGTCACTCGCCCAATGTTGGATTAGGAAATGTACGAGAGCAGTTTTAAATTTGTCATTTCTCAATTCGTTTTTGAAATTACTTGGCCGTATTTGCTCGCCACCGTTGATCGTAAAATCATTTGAAAAACTGTTTCGGAGGACGTGCTCTGTTGCCTTGATGGATGGCTGTCTGTACTCATCGAATATGACATCTATTCTGGAGGCAGAACTGGAGCAAACTGCTGAAAGATATTTGAGCGCAATATTCCCAAAAGTTGCTGGGATTTGTTTCATGTAATGAAATTCCGCAAATCCGTCGTAAACTGTGATATCTATCACATTCGGTTCCGCATGATCGTCTAGTTTGCGCTCCAGTTCTTTACCGATAACTGCCTTATCTGTTTTATGAGGAAGTCCATCAATGTGGCACATGGAGAGTGGGACAGGTGTTAGTGGAAAAGTTAAGACCTGAAAACAATTGTAACGTCACTAAAGATAATAAATTGGTATATTTATATTGTTCATAGCGATTTAATATTTGCGTATTCGACGCTACACTGTGCCAGAATCAATAAGTTACTTCAATACCTTGGCTATGTCAACTTTCTCTTCCATTGAAATCGCAAGAAGTCTTCCGAAAAGGTCCTTCTGTACTTTAATTTCCCTGACTTTATCGCCAATTGTAATTTTCCGTTTCTTAACGGTAGTATCGAAATTTAGTATTTTAGTTTTCTTCACAACAGCAGTTGAAAATTTGTTTTCGTCATCAGCGCATCAATGATTACATTCGTCAGCTATTTTTACTGCTCGTCTCATTGTTTCTACTACCACACTTACATCAGTAGGAGAAGCATTTATTGTGGGCAAGTAAGAAACTATTTGCTTCGTCGAAGAGTCGTGAATTACTTTTGCATTGAAGCCAACCCACATTGGCGTGGGAATGTTTTCCATGTGCGAAATCAACCATGCAGTGTCGATCATTTTAATCTGTTCTAAATTGGAAGGAATATCATTTCGACCGCAAAAGTCGACAGGCATCAGTTCACCGATATATTTCAGCCTCTTAGCGAATGGTTCGATGTCCGGAACGATTGCATCGAATGTTCGTCTTCTTTTTCTGCAATCTGCAGTAAGATCAACTGGACGTGCGTCTTCTTCAACAACTTCACACACATCCTGATATATTATGCCAACCGTATCATGGAGCGTGTCTTTTCCGTTAGTAGTCTCAACGAACCTATCAAAGTTGTCGAACGCAACACCCGTATGCAGATCATTCCTCAAAAGCACGTTGCTGGGACAAAGCTCCGATCTACTTACACTTGTATATGATGCCTCAGTCTCAAGTTCTTCGACTACATTATAACTGATGCAGTGTCCAAGTCTGTTTATAAGTGACAAGACTTTTTTACTGCTTGTAAGTGTTTTCAAAGTCATTCCAAGTGTAATGTGTTTTGAAGGCATTATTTTGCCATTAGTAGTTGCATAGATAAGGTCTGAAGCTAATGAATTAACACGCAAATCCTTTTTGTGATATCTTTCCGGCCGATAACTATCACCACACAAAACAGTTTGTATAAATTTTTTATGACCTGTGGTATCTCACATTCTCCCGTAGTTAAATCTTCGGTGGTGATTTGATCAGGAAGTTTCCGTTTCTCCAAGTTCAAAATCTGTTCCCTCAAAATGAGAGCAGCAATTCGTAAATCAGATTCCCTTTGCAGCTCATCAAAGTTGTTGATGACTGTCACGTCATATGGAGCAACAATTATTTTTTGACCGCACGTAATCGCTCTAATTTTTCCCTTCAAATTTTTTTGCGCGAATATTTTGTTTTTAACATGTTTCGTATCGAAAATCTTTGCATTATCAACTCCGCTTTCTTTCAATTCTTTCATCAAAAAATCAACAAAAAGCTGCTGCAGATAACTCATAAAGTAGTAATTCTTTCCCTTCACAACATTATTGCGTATAAAAATACACAATTTTTGAAATGCTACTGCATGCCCACTTCGATTTTTGTGCCATTGGGTATGTTTGTTGCTCAGCAATTTTTCTACGTGCGCCCGATATACCGTTTTGCATATCCGGTGATACGGGATCGGTTCGCAATTTTTTTTTTTTTTCGTAAATTTTGCCCAAAAGATGAATATCGTTTGTTTTCGTCGCGTATTCTCTAACAACATTCATTGAGTCGTAATTATCGGTCATACTGACGACTACTTTCCGTCCTTTATATTTTTTTAAATGTTTGCTACAAAATATGCAAACTTTGGGTGCTTCATCCGTTTCTGATGTTGTTTCATTATCTTCTATAGCGATCCTGATTCCGAGAAAAAATGTAAATAATCAATATTAGGTGATTTACTCCAATTCGGCTTATTTGTGATTTATTTTTTCATTTACTATTAATTATTGTTAGTTTCATCATTCATTATTAATAATTTACTATCGAATATTATATATTATGTTACTGCCATCCCGAGCGAAAAATAATTCAAGATTTGACTCACACATCATCTTTTTGGTGAAATGATTCAAATGAATTCATTCAATTTCAATTTCAATTTCCCTGTTTGCCCGCCGGCGCGGCATTAGCATTACCGAAAGCGTACCACGTGAAAACAAATAGAATATAACACTTACTCGTCGTCGCAAAGCGCTGGCGAAGATACTCGTTCAGGAGATAACGATGTCGTCTGTTTCGACGTGTCCGCTTCTGATTTACATGGTTCGAACTTTGCTTCCGGGATATGTTCTCTTACACCTTCATTTTGCACAGCTTGTGCTTTTTCATAAGCTTCTTTGTATTTTTTGCCAATGGCATTAAAGCTTCTGTAGCACGTTACATGGTAGCCAATGTATTTGTCACTAATTTCACTTGGCAACAATTTGTCGTTGTCTTTCATTTGATTTGCTCCACGGATCGCCAGAGAATATTTGCATTTTTCGAGAGTTTCTTTTTTAAAAGGAATGAGACTTCCATCGCTTTTATTACAAATAAAACAAACTGTAGTCGCACTTTCACTCATCTCTTCCATTTTGACCTAACGTGAGCGTCGTTGAAGGAGATGAACGTTAGACTGAGCGGAGTCACACCAATTCGGCGGAGGCTACCGGGTTTCGCCCGTCTTCGCTTATTGCGACACACAAAACCATTAGGGTAGCGATCGTCGACCAAGCAAATTCAAACGTAGGTTCAACCATATATGTATATTAGACTGGGCCAAAAAAATTGACTATTTTTTTTCGAAAGTTATATCGAGAATATCATTCAGAATGACAAGAAAAAAAAATTACGTGAAAGTTTGAGCCCTTAATATTAATCTTAAGAGGTCTATCATCGTTATTTTTGATTTTTAGTCATAATTTGATGTTTTACGTTAGAACTGTTAAAACATTGAAGTGAAAAGATTTATTTTCGCTTATTTCTATACAAAATTAAATTCCCTACAAAAAAGGTCTGATTATAGATTTTCGTCAGACAAGCCGTTTCCGAGTAATTAAGCTTAATAAATTGATATGTTTTTTCGATTTGACTTTTTTAATTTGGAATCTTGTAACTAACGAATCAATGAATATCTACAAAAGATCACGACGGATTCTTAACCCTAGAACTACAAACCGGGGTAGATATCTACCCCAGGCGAACCTTGAAAAAATGACGTTTGGGCTGTTTACTAGCACTTTCAGGTATTTAAGTCAAATTTTCACCGACTAAACTTTGATGAAATTAAATTTGCTCTTCACCATTCTCTTCTGCATGAATAAACGAAGAGATTCATGTACTTACGAGTCTCATTACTGCTTTCAGAACGATTTTACGAACAAGAAACGTGTGGGGTATATATCTACCCCGGTTTGTAGTTTAAAGGTAAAAAAAATGGGTTTGTAGCTCTAGGGTTAATTTTCACCACTCATATTATCTGGATCGTGGGTCCTTAGTCCATGGTAGGTCCTGAGTTATGCCGTGTTCTCAAAGCATGCGCGTTCGGCATAAAAAGTTGTCCCCGAAACATGCGTTCCGCAAGAAAATTGTCCCCGAATTATGCGTTCGACAAAAATAATCCGATAACTCTTTTAAATGACACAATATGATCTCTAGTTCTTGGGAATTATTTTTTACTTCCTATCGCATTGTCGCTCTGAATAATCTGAAACTTCGCACACTTCTTACCTATAGTCGTGGGTAAGGAGTGTACCAAGTTGGAGATTTTTCGTCGCTATAATTTAATAGGAAAAAAAAATTAATCGCGAAATGTGTAAATCATGTTTTATTTAAATGGGCAAACTGGAAAATGGTGAGATACTTAGAGTACATTTTTTTGTATACATTATTCGGAGACGTTCTAAACGGGATACTTAAGGAAATATTACGTTTTTGGGGATCTAAATTAAAAATTTAAATTTAAAAATTTTATGACCAAATTTTTGGGGTATCCCATTTTGCCCGCCTATCCCGTTTTGCCCCCCCTTCCCCTATATATATATATATATTATTTTGTGAGACGCCTGACAAAGAGCTGTTGATACCTGTGTTGTTATACATTCACCGGGGAATACAAACGGGACTTTGAAAACTCGCGAAAATTGTTCGAGCGTTGATACTCGTAGAATATTAACTGGGATCTGTTATAAATCACGATTGCCCCTACATATCAGTTTGCAAATTTATATTTAAGGTTTTTACACGTTAAACTTTCAGGAAAAATTTGTGCCATACTGTAAAAAATCATTTCAATTCCGCATAAAATGTTACAATTTTATAATAATATCATACGTATTTGACCCTTCCCACGGGTATGGCGTTATCGGATTTCTGTTTCTAGTCATTCAAATAACTGGTAAAAAAATTTTTAGACTGTAAAAAATCGTTTCGCACCTTTAAAAAAACCTTCTCCTTTACGGCAGTATGGCGACTATTCAGACCCGTCAAAACGGTATGGCGTGGCGATTTTCGTGAACGTCAGTTTGAAAATAATAGGTTGAAAAAAAAAGAACCTGTAAAAAATCGTTTAAAAAAAAAAAAAAAACTTACCTGTTCCGATCAGTATGGCGGACTTTAAGCCCCGCCGCATGGGTATGGCATATTGCTTCCGTCGGATTTTTTTTTCATAAACTACCGCAAAATGCAAGATTTTTTGTGTAAAAAATCGTTCAAAACCACCAATTTATCCGACATGTTCGATTAATCGTCATGTGATAATGCCCCGACGACCAGCGCTATGACCATCATTTTCCGTTCATTAATTATGTAATTCGACCCCTCAAGGGATGCCATACTTGTAAAAAATGGGTACCCCAAAACGTGCACCATCTCCCGGTCTATTACATATGTAAGTTTATATTGAAGGGCGTATCTCTGTGGAGATCGCTTAAATGATCGACGCTAGCGATTGTTGCGTGAACGGAGACATAAAGAGAAAGTTGAGCTTCTTTGCGTTGTTCTTTTGTGATAGTATCGATGGGCTGAAACGGTATCGTCTGTTGTCTTTTGCTTGAAAATGGCCTTGATGCTGCAACGTGCTTTAGGGTCCGCCCGTGTTTGGGAAGATCCCGTAGCTTAGCATTCAGCAAGACCTTGCAATTTACAGTAGGCCCGTGATGAGGCGGAGGTACATGGTTTGAGCCATCCTGTTGTTCCTTCCAATTTCTTTCAGTCTTTTCTATACTTTTGCGTGTATTGAGGAGGCACTAATTGAATAAAGATATGAAAAATTTTCATGTGTCAATTACTTAAACATCTGAAATATCTAAAAAGTCAAGGGCTCATTTACTTGTGGATTCCGTCGCAGGTTTGATGTATCATGAAAGCCGACATCAGCGAAGTGATATGTGAAGAACGTTAAAGAAAGAGAGGTTATATCGGTTTATCGGGGTTATATTAAAGAAAGTGAGGTTATATCGGTTATACCAACAAAGTCAGAAGTCAGTTGCATAGAAATTTTTTCCCAAAAAAAAAAAAATTATTTTTTTAAATCTTTAGATATCCCCAATTATTCCAAAAATCTCCAGAAATCGTCAAACATATTTTGAAAATCACCGAAGTTCTGACACGCTGCAAACTTCTTACAAAAGTCTCCGCAGGCTCTTCGAAAACTTCAGATCTAGCGACAAAATTACTAAATTGGCAACACTGTCTGTAGGTACAGTAAGGAGCTTCGACTATGGAGGGTAGAGGTAAGGAGGATCAACTCTGTGTATGCAAAAGTGTCCCAAATCAGGGAAAAATAAAGGTGGCGCTAGTGTATGGTTAGGAAGAGTTTTAAAGAAAGCGCCATAAGATGTAAATACTCTATTTGCCAGAGATACGTAATATTTGTACTCGCAGCACACTTCACTTCGTCTACAACCGCTAAATTCATGTCAATCCCAAAGCTACACAAGCGCCATTCTGGTCACCTTTTGAACTGTTATTTTCTGCTTTCGCCGGACACTTTTTCAGTTTAGCCCTCATATGAGTTGGTCCTCCTTACCTCTACCCTCCATAGCTTCGACCTATGCGGTAAAGAAAATTTGTAAGATGCCCTAACTTTTCAGCATTGAACCAAGTTTAAGGACTCAATAGCAGCCGAAAAATACACGCGCTCAATATAAATTTGATCTGTCAGACCAGTGTACAAGATGATTCCTACGAAAATAAATCCCTATAAATAAATAAGAAAAATAATAAATAAATAAATAATAATAATAATAAATGATAATAAATTCCTATCCCAAAATAAAGCCATAAACAAAGATACTGATTTGTTATCCTTTACATTATACTAACTAGAAACCATTTGACATGAACTCAAAGTTATTCTTACCTTAGATCAAAGTCACTAAATTTATGTTTTATTCCATAAAAATGTTCTATGTCGCTCACGGCGCTATTACGATTGACTGTTGCGGGGGGATCGGTTAGTGCTAAATTTGCCGAAGAAAACAATTAGATGGCACTAATAGTCCTGTTGCAATAAAAAAGGATCATCTTACCTCAACGGATCATCTCGTACACCTTTCCCCTACAGGCGGTGATTTTTTCTCGGATAGTAAGTACATTGTTTTTTCAATAAATATGTGCCTACAATATCTGAAAACAATAGTGAACTATCAACAGACAATTAGAATTCTATGAAAAGATAACTCAGCCGCAAAATTGAAAGAATAAATAATCTGATGCGACGGTGCCCTAGTATATAACCTACTGATCTAGTATTGTTGATATTTGTGATTTTGGTTGTGATTATGATAAACACGAGACTTTTTTTTATAGGTGTGTACAATGTACATTATGAGTCGTAGTACAGCAGCCCTTGCTCAACGTCAAAAATTTGTCCATACAATGAAGTTTCACAGTAGTTACCGTAACTTTATGCATATTGATTCAGTCGTGCTTCTTTCAAAATCGTTCAACTTCACTTACCCGAGAGATTCTACTTTTCGAAGCTAATCTGACTGGTGTATTTTTTTTCTAGTAGTTCAAAGTGTCCTCTTACAGAATCCAAAGGCCATATTTGATTCTATACAACCTCAAAAAAAAAATTGATTTTTTTGCACGAAACACTGAATTTACAGCTGTTTTTTGCTACGTGTTTTGAAAAAGGAATGTATAACATTTGAACGAATCATTTTTAGGGTTTGGCTATAGCGTTCGCGTTCAGATTAGAGTCTGGCGTTTTGATTTCACTATAGTTGAAGCCTAAAATATGCATTTATTGAAAAAATAGAGAGTAATGAAAATTCGTCGGTCTGTCAGACCATGTGTGGTTAGCTAGGGTACCAAAAATAAGTGTGGTCTACTAGGGTTAAAAAGCAGATGATAGCTAGTGGTTTTGTTTCGGCAAGCTGATGGATATAGGAAAATTCAACTCACTCTGAGGTATTTCATATAATGTACAGAGATGTTCACCTCCATATAGTTAGCCCCTCATTTATTCAGAATTAATTGATCATCCTGTGCAATCGTTTGTCGGTCGTTTGTTGGTGAATAACGAACTAATCCGAACGTTTGACGGTAATCCATTGATTAGCAAACGATTTTTTTAAATCAGCCTTATTTTTTTAGTTCGCCCCCCCCCCCCCCCCCCCCCCCCCCTTTGGTATGGTTTTGATCCATTTTGACGTTAATTGTAATCTCGGGCATAGTCGGTCTTCATTGGGAGCGCTCAATTTAGTTCGCAGTCCTATGACGAACTAGTTCGCTCTTTTAGTTCGTTAGTTTTTTTTTTTTCAATATTTCCGTAGAGATAATTAGAAAAAGAAAATATATATTTATGATTATTGTTAACCATAGACTATAAATTATATACTTTAACAAGAGACTCGTGTAAAAGCAAAAACAATCAGTCGGTTGGTCATGTAGCGCCACTTCATAATAGAGCGGACGCCAGAAAAATTAATATATAAAGAACCTTAGACCATACAGGCTGGACCGCGCAATGCCTATGCTAAAGCATTGGGAGCACTGCCGCCGAGTAATGGGAAAAGGATGGAAAATGCTTGAGCATTCGTAAGACAAGGAAACTGTACTCCACTAGGGGAGTAAACGTTCCCAAGTCGTGTTGCTACGTTGCCGCATTTGTGTGCCATAGCCTCTGTGGCATAACTCTCTCGATCATAATAGAGGCAATCCTTAGATGCAGAAGGAACATTATCATTAACATTCTCTGTTTGTTATATGAATAAAATGAAAAATCATCATGAAATATTCATGGGCTCCGAATTATAAAGAATCGACTAGTAAAAACACAAATGTGTCGTTTCACTTGTACGTATTCAGTTACTTGCACCTCGATTTTAACGGAAATATATATTTGAGGTTATCTTGATCTTCTATGATCATATATATCTTTATATGTTCTTCTACGGTGTTGTAGTTTTCCTAAAGTGGCAGACGAAAGACAAGTCTGGATTGAAGCAGCCGGACGATATGGTCAACCAGGAAAAACAGCAGTCATTTGTTCGAAACATTTCAAGATTGAAGATTTCGAGCCCGGTGCAAAAAAGGTCGTTTAAAACGCTACGCGATTCCTTTACTATTGAACAACCATGTAAAATAGGCTAGTAGAATTAAAAAATTTAATTCCAGTAGAAACTAGTGAATGGGCTACACCAGTTATCCCAATTATAAAATAAGCACGGAACTCTAAGGGTTTGCGGTAATTTTAAGAAAACATTGAATCCTTACTTAATAGTAGATAAACATCTGATGCCCTTGATAGACCAAATTTTTGCATCATTGCAAGATGGAGTCCAATTCTCAAAAATTGATTCATCTTATGCGTACCAACAAGTTATAGTAGATGAAGAAAGTCAAAAGTATTTGATGATCATAATCCACAAAGTATTCTTTAAATCCCCATAAAAAGCACCTCTGGTGCAAAAACCTTTCGCCTAGTTATATAAATGTGATAGTTACCCACAAAAAATACATTCTCATGCCAAGAAAACATTATACAGTTATTATTTTATAAAAAAATGATTTGAAATCAGATGCTATTGCCTAGTACCGATATCACGTTGACTTTTTTCGAATTGACAATTAGGCTTCTCATAAGATATTGACAGTCTTCTTGAAAACAGAAAACATAAAAAAATTAAAAATAGAAAAAAAAAATTAAAAAAAATTTGGAGTACGTGGTACTAGGCGGGCCAGTATTTCGTGTCACTATATTAGGATTATTGACATGGTTCAATCGCAGTTTCCTTGTACTTATCTAGAAAAGGCCCGCCTAGTACCACTACCTCCAAATTTTTTTTAATTTTTTTTTTTCTATTTTTAATTTTTTTATGTTTTCTGTTTTCAAGAAGACTGTCAATATCTTATGAGAAGCCTAATTGTCAATTCGAAAAAAGTCAACGTGATATCGGTACTAGGCAATAGCATCTGATTTCAAATCATTTTTTTATAAAATAATAACTGTATAATGTTTTCTTGGCATGAGAATGTATTTTTTGTGGGTAACTATCACATTTATATAACTAGGCGAAAGGTTTTTGCACCAGAGGTGCTTTTTATGGGGATATCACTACTTTTTGTAGAATTAGATTAATCAAGTACAATCATTCTCGTATCGATAATAAATTTCATAAATTGTAGACCACTCTCGATGTGGAAGGTATACATAGAATCAAGAATTTCCTACCGCGTCTAGCGTTCTATTGTCTACTAGATCCCGCGAGGCAGAAGTCAATCGCCCTGTAACCGTAACGCTAGAAAATTTCTAAATTAATTCCACATGAATCCAAGAAATATAATATTACAAGCTGTTAATTGTCCTCGTTCGCTCGCTTCGCTCGCTCCCTCGTTTGGTTTTGCGTTATTCCTCACTCGCTACGCTCGTTCGGTTATTGGTGGTTTTTGCGTTATTCAATTTTTGGGATGTGTGTGTATGTGTACGTGGCTACCCAGTGTCAAGTCCAAAAACGGATAGCTCACTAAGAACCAATATCATGAAACACGGTACTTCTGGATATCATATCAGATAGATATACAGATGAAATAAGAAACCCTTACCTATGTATACAGTACAGTACAGTGAGTACAGTAAAGTATACAGTAAGAAACACACAACACGTATCTACGATCTGTGACGTCATTTGTGACATCCGCACATCCGAACTGTACTTTAATATATAGATTACAGCTCATCATCAATCGAATAAAAATTTGAGCCACAGGCTACCATATAACAATTATTCAACCATATATTTTATAAAAATATACCCATGCAACCGTACTGGAAAGTGTCGTGTGCTGAATTATATAACACTGAATATAATACCCTATACTGTATATATACCCTATACTGTTAACGAAGATAAAGATATTGTTGAATAATTGCTGACAGCCCTTGGTACAGTTGAAAAACTTTGATCACTTTACTCTCTAATATGGAAAGCTATGGGTAACATTATCCCTCCAATCCCTATTGCCTCTGCGATGAAAGAGACTCGGTCAAGTTTCGCGCCGCACTTGGAAAAAAGTTTCTAACTCTAATTTGTAATTGATTGCCGATGGTATGTTCAAATTCAGCGGCATGGTTTCGAATAGAATATACAGAAAGACTCTGAGTAAACCCAAGACTACAACGGTTGGCGATTCGATTTTGTGCAAAATCGCAACGCTGTCGTACGACCATATCTACAGCGTCGGCTAAGAGATTTCCGCAAGACTATGTTTTCAGACTTCTTAGGCTGTAAAGAAATTTCGAGTATTGTCTGCTACATTAGAGATGTCTCATAGATTGCTCGTTGAGTCAAATTTACATCGCTTCATTCCTGACCGTCGTTGTCGAAGTGATGCCACGAGCCAGCTTATAGTCCTCGAGGAACTGCTAGCTTGTCAATAATTTTGTAAACGAACAAAAATTTACATCTGCAATCAATTCATTAGTTTCTTACATATTATTCATGAATTAATATCTTTCGACATTGGTCTATTAACTTCATTACACAGTTGTTTATAATCAAATAATATTGCAAATAAACAGAAATTGCCATCTGCAATCAGTTCACTAATTCATTACCACTTCTTCAGGAATGTATATCGATTCCCGTTGTCTTATTAACCATATCTGACTCTGACAGTTAATTCTAACCTAACGACATGACAGCTATGGCCACGGCGTCTATAGCAGTCTGTAGAATCATCAAAAACTTGCATTTATCTCATATACGACCAAGAATAAATTGACATGATACATCATACTCCGCATGATCGGTATGATACCGTACTGTAGTTGGTGAAAATAAAGAACTAACCAAAGCGCCATCTGGCTACGTCCATATTCGGTGAGTCTCTTCTCTCTACCTAGCGAAGGCCACTCTATACTCTTTATACACATAGGTTTCCTGCCACGGTGAGTGACGTCACTGACTGACGGAGATGATGAACAAAATAAAGTCTCGTCGAAGACACGTATAAATTACTTGCATCGAAACTTCGAATAATCATATCTCAGCTCTACGTTCACCGATTCAATCGAAATAGGGCTTAAATGAAAGCTCTTCTCGGCCACATCCTACAATAAATATTAGAATTCCGTATTTATAGCGAGACGAAAGATATTAACGATCATAAATTGCCGTAACGGTCGCTCAGTTGCCGTTCGGGTATATAGACTCTGTCGAGTCTCGCGCGGCGCATGCGAAAAAAATTTTTTTTTTTTATATAACTAGGCGCGAGACTCTACCGAGTCTCTTGATATACTAGATTACCTTCTGGAATTTCGTCAGGTCCAGGCAGTTTTCAGAGAATTATGGAGCAAAAATTCAAAGGTGTACCAGGAATCGCTGTATTTATAGATGATATTATCGTGACCGAACCAAACGAAGAAGCTCATATGCAAAGATTGAAACTTTTTCTCGCTATATTGAAAGAAGTGGGTTTAAGGGGGGGGTAAGGTTAATTCGGTGAAAAAAAGCCATGTTTTTGAGATTTTTTTCTGGCGATGCAGATAGTGTTAGTTGATTTAGTCAATGTCTATATAATAATGCAACATTTGAACCATATTTTCATAAATTTTCATTGCAAAATATTGAAAATTGAGCAAGTGACAGTGAATCTCCGGAGGCGCCTCGGAAAAAAGTGGTTTCGCGGTGTTCATCATAACTCGATAGAGAATCATCTGAAACAAAAAAAACAAAATGCATTTGTTAAAGGAAAGGTTTTTCGAGGTAATGACGAGAGGATTTTTTTTTCGATTTTTCAATTTTTCGTAGCCCTTGGAAGCCAAACAACCAATTTTCGCTAAAAAAAATCGGCTATTTGTTGTTGTAAAATTGATAATTATTAGAAAAAAAAAATCCTCTCGTCATTACCTCGAGAAACCTTTCCTTTAACAAATGCATTTTGGTTTTTTCGTTTCAGATGATTCTCTTTCGAGTTATGATGAACACCACTTTTTTTCGAGGCACGTCCGGAGATTCACTGTCACTCGCTCAATTTTCAATATTTTGCAATGAAAATTTATGAAAATATTGTTCAAATGTTGCATTATTATATAGACATTGGCTAAATCAACTAACACTATCTGCATGACCAAAAAAAAATCTTGAAAACATGGCTTTTTTTCTTACCGAAATAACCTTACCCCCCCCCCCCCCCCCCCCCCCTTAAAAGCAAACAGTAAAAAATGCGCATTTTTCAAAGACTCAATCACATATTTAGGCTACGTTATAGACAAGACAGGCCTACATGAAGCTCCAGAAAAAAAGCAATTGTAGAAGCACCGGAGCCAAAGGGAACAAAATAATTATCAGCTTGGTTAGGATTAGTCACATATCATGGTAGATTCATTGAAAACGGCAAAAATAGTTCGACGTTTTTATGACGCTTTGCAAGAAGTAAATTGGAATTGGTCAGATGATTGTAAAGAAACTTTTGTAAAGACAAAAGAAGCATTAATGTCTACAGAAGTATTAGTATATTTTGATCCAAAATTACCAGTTGTATTAAACTGTGATGCTCCAGAATATGGATTATCAGCAGTATTAGCGCATGTTTTCCCACAAGGTTACGAAAAACCAATTGCTTTTGCATCTCAAACTATTCCAAAAAACGAACGAAGTAGAGCTCGAATTGATAAAGAGGCTGAGACGATAGTGTTCGGAGTTGAAAAATTTTATAATTTTTTATACGGGTGAAAATTTGAATTACGGACGGATCACAAACCTTTGGTAAGAATTTTTGGTCCATATAATAATATGCCGGTAGTAGCAGCAAATCGGCTCCAAAGATGGGCACATTATTTATCAGCATTCACGTACAACATTGAATATGTAAAATTAATTTCCCTTAAATTTCCCTTTTCCTGGAGTCCCTGTCCACGCTACGCTGCATTAGTTTCCAGATTTTCCCTTGTAACTGGAATTTATTAAAATACCACGTTACAAAACATATATAATTTGAATTGAACCACCTTTCATAGTTCTCAAAATATAAAAGTAGGTCCGTGGGTATAATTCCGAAACACCCTGAGATTAGAGACTAGACTAGATCGGCACTTCGCCGATATAAATAAGTAAAAATAAAAGAGAACGAATCTCATACATTTACTGACAATGATTATGTGCTATTCAAAATTATAAAAGCGTGGTTATCGGTGTAGGTTAAGAAAATGGACGTTACGAACGGAAAAAGAGCCAAATGACAAACTATTGTCGATAACTTCGTAACCATGACGATTTCGGCAAACTCTATTTCTTCACAGACGGAGAAGACCTTTAAGGGGGTATATACACCTTTGAATTTTGAAAAAATCGATTTTGTGTTTTTTGCATTTTTGGAACATTAGGGATGTAAACTATCTGTAAAAAAATCATCATGTAAAAATATGTAAAAATGAAGAAGTTACAGCGATTTTTTGAAATATTTTGAAATTTAAAAAAAAAATCAATTTTGTATTTTTTGCATTTTTGGAGCACTAGAGGTTTAAACTATCTGTCTTACTATTGAAATGCTTACGGAACAACCCCAAATCAGTTCAAGGTATAAAAACGGCTATATGGGCTATATGGTACCACAAGTCTTCTACAGACGATAAGCCGCAGCACCATCTCTACCCGGAGGGTCGAGACTCTTGGTGTAAGTATCAACAGGCAATCGCAGTTCGAACAGTTGAGACATTCAAACACCGGGCTAATCTCCCAGAAATTGAGATGAATGAGGTCAGACCAGTCTCCGTTGACCTCAGCGACAAGGCATTACTAAAGGGCTGTGTCGGAGGTAAGACACAGCATACGAGCGAGTCCTAAGACTTTATTTTCAGGTCGTGACGTCCTTCAAGTTGGAGCCAGCATTGCAGCGATCAACTCCCAAAGTCAACAAGGTATGTTGAGAATCATGCAAAAATTTTCAGTAGAGCCAAGACGCTACGCTGTCGCTGCAGCGAAACTACAGGGCTAAGCCCGAATCGAAGTTGTGGTTAGGTGAGCGGAGCAGAGGACCAAGGAAGCTCGTGTTGCTCTAAGGTAACTACGGACAAACCCACAGAAGGAGGCCATCGAAGTGGAAGGTAGCAGTTACGAACCAGGTGCTTTATAGAAATAAGGCAACGCAGGACTTAGGCGACGTCGCAAAACAAGCTCTTAACTTTACCTGCGTCGGTCCAACGCCTGGATCAAAAAGAAGGATGGAAAACTGTTTTGCATTATTAATTCACTTGATAGATCATAGAGAAGTATTATAGTAGTTTATCGGCATTCAGAACCATCAACGTAGTGATAAAGTTTAAAAGTTAATTTCTGAACAATCACTATATTGACCGGTTGTCGTAAAGAATAAAATCAACCGTTGGACCGATCTTTGATTTTTTGGTCTTGAATTATTCATGAGAGATGCCTCTATCAGATGAACATAGAACTTTTTGATAAACCCATTTTCAGTTGAGATAATAGAAAAATGAGCCAAAATTTTGTCAAAATAAAAAAAAAAAATCGAAAAAATTCAATAACTCAAGTAATTCTTGCAATATCAAAAAGTTCTATGTTCATCTGATAGAGGCATGTCTTATGAACAATTAAGGACCAAAAATTCAAAGATCGGTCCAACTCTGGTTCTGATTCTTTACGACAACCAAGTGGTTTTGTCTTTTCTTGTCTTCAGCGCAACCACTATTAGACTGAAAGTAATACATGATGTAAAATATGGATAATAACGGTCAAACCCTCCTCAAACATGATGATTTTTTTCAATTTGTTCAGAGTCTTCAAGTTGCAGAAAAAAAAAAAATTGTTCTTCAGAAATTCAACCCATTTAAAGGTGTATATACCCCCTTAAATAACATAAACTGCAAAAAACGAAAAATTAATTTTTCACGAGTTAGAAAATTCAAGCTGTGGATACTGATCCCCATAGCAAAGTGTTTTATTTATGAGTCAATCCACGTCAAGTGGGACACCTTTTTGACCGCATGTTCTTGGAAATCGTCGTAATTTTTTTTACAGATTCTCTGGGTAAAATAAATGCATGAAACATTTTTTTTTTTAACTCGAAGGGCTTAGAAGTTACAAGGGGTCAAATTTTCGAAAAAAGCACCAAAAATCGTAATCGCGGTCTTCTTTAAACGTTAATATCTTCCGGTTTTCGGCGTCCTATTCCTCGGGTGCCTTCGGGCCCGGTTTCCTCTTCCTCCAAATTAGTGCCGGCGGAGAACTGAGCAATACTACTTGCCGGGGAGGAGGGGGCTTCGCAATTAGCGGTAAGCTAGCCGGGTAATGAATATGAGTCAGTCCACGTCAAGCGGGACGGATTTAGCCAAATATTTCCCTCGATGTTTCTGATTCTTTTGTAATTTTTTTTACACATTCTCTGGGTAAAATAAATGCATGAAACATTTTTTTTTTTTTTTTTAACTCGAAGGGCTTAGAAGTTACAAGGGGTCGAATTTTCGAAAAAAGCACCAAAAACCGGAATCACTGTCTTCTTTAAACGTTAATATCTCCGGTTTCCTTTGTCGTACAGACATCGGCAAAAACTCATTTTAAAGCTCTTGAATCGCACTTTCACGCTATTAATTTTTAATTCACCTAATAAATAATGTTCTATTTGCTATAAACAATCATATTTTTTAAACGTGATTTTCGAGATGATTACACCCTTCGAAAATTCTAAAAAAAATACGAGCGTGTTCCTTGATTCATTCTCTACGAAATCTGTAAGTTTCAAAATGGAACTCCGATGAAAACTATATTTAAAAAGCGATTGATTCGTGCGGGACGTCGCGCGCGGCTGTCTACGCGGGCGCGCCGAGACCAAGGCTTGTTCTCTTCACATGCAAGGAATATAGGGGCGCTGTTATAGGTCTGAATTCGTCAAATCCATTAATTCACAGAATTATTTATTTCATTTCATACTGAATATTCTACTCAAAACAATAAAAATATTAATACAGAAATAAAACGCTCAACTAAAATCTTAAAACACATCACAAATTCGAAACTAAAGCTCCTAGGCCTCAAAAATAAGTGGTAAATATAAAGTACTTTTTGATTCCATCAAATGGAATACGTCACAATATCATCATTCAATTAATTACGTACTAAATTAATCAACTAAAACTTATATTATAAATTTCGGAACTATATTACATATTAATAAAATCTTACAGTGAGCCGCAAATTTGAATTTCTACTATTAGTTGATTTACTTGGAACCCAATGCTTCTACTGACTTCTGTGAGGATCATCTGTGAAAAAATCCACGTTATAAAAAAGAAGCTGTTGCATTACAAGCTCGATTTGAGAAAGCGAAGTTAGTACGTGGAACATTGACATTCCATTGTATAAAACCTATTATGAAAAAAAAAATTGTTGCCAAAAGATATTCGAATGCACAGAAGTCAGTAGAAGTATTGGTTTCCAAGTAAATCAACTACTCGAGCGGAAATTTAGGTCCGGCTTATGGATAAAGGATCCGGCCCCCATCTGGTATCGGTAAGGCAAGCCTGATCAGGCTAACCAGATCACACCCTGATCTGGACCAGATCATTTTTTGGTACTTCGCGGGTCATCAGGCTAGCCTTATATTATCCATATCAGGGACAGATCAGGTGCTGCTAAGACATACCTGACCGAACAAATGTCGTTCTGATATGGCCAGCCTGATATTATCCTCATCTGGGACGGATCAGGAAACAGTAAGGCATCGTCGGATCCCAGCGAACAAAAATTGGTATCGATATTAATTTTTCTTCTTCGTTGCAATAAAACGCATGAGTGAAATTAATCAACTTTTTTTATTAAAAAATAATCGAAGTCGCGATAGGATATACCTATATACGCATTTCTCACTCGTCAAATTACTCCATTTACGATCAGGTTTTATTATTGTTTTATAATTATTTACATAATTACCGTGTTTTCGTTTTTACTATAATCTCATATATTTGAGGCAGAACTACATTGAATTTTATTAGTAAGATAGTACTAATGAATAAGAGAACTGCAGTAAAAAAAATTTTCAGGTATATTACCAATATCCAAAAGTACCATTTTTTTATGAATACTCTGCAAGGTACATGTTTTAACGTTTTGCATTTTGTTTACTTCCCACATTGAAAAAATTGACGAATCACACGGATATGTGAAAATAGACCTCTTGATGCTCAACACTCTTCCTCGAAGTTTAATTTTATCTTCGCCATGCGGCTTGTATATGCTATCAAGTTGCAATATTCTACCATTTCTCAATAGAACGGCGTTATTTGGTGCCTTTGTTGAGATAATGAAATCTTTATATTTCATTTTTTGTATCTGTTGTAATCCATCACGGTCTTGGCATTTTAAAATGATCAATTCCGGTGGCATCGTCACTTTTTCACAATTCGAGTGAAATCTTTCGTAGATCCTTCGGCTCACCTGAGCTAAGGGTCGATTTCCACTTCGAACCAGCCGCTTTATTTTGCCCAAAGCATTTTCGAATGGAAAAGCTGTGAGTTCGGTGAGAGTGCAATTCGTATAACGGCAAAAACATTGTAAATGTATAAAATTAAAACCGAGTTCCAAAATGGTTTCCCCAGCCAAAAACTCGAGAACATCCATACTCTTTTTCAGCGTCGGATTACAAACATCATTTCCTTACAAAAATAGTACAAAATAATACGTGAAATCAGGCATCGAAGCCGAGCGTTCCTTTTGTTAATTTTCAGACTTCAAATTATGTTCTTCAAATGCTAATCAATGGAAATGAATGGAAAACCAATAGAATCATTGATAAAACCTGTGATAAAACAGCATATTGGCGACGGAAAATATTGCTGAAGGAAGTTAGCTCGTATGATGATACGAACTCGGCGGGCATAGATTGTTCTGAAAATTATCAATTGCTGAAGTGTGAGGTAAGATCAGCAATTAGTGCGTCTTTCAATGCAGAATATGTGTACCTATACTGTCAGTCGAATAGAAAGAGAGACGTCGCAAGAGCATCACCGAAGTATACCGATAATGGGTACGTCCAGTATAAGTATGTATCGTTTTATGGGTGTGACATGTTTATAGCATGACGTTATAACTATAGTCGAAAATCGGTGAACGATAGATGCAGAATGAAATTGAACTCTTCTTCAAAACTTGAATTTGAATTTAAATTACTGTACATTACTGTACATAATATATGAACACACTATAGGTATTTTTTTAACTTCAATTTTCAACGGATTACTCATTCCTTTCATTCATTTGTTGCAACACAACCTCTTGCGAAAACTACGAAGCACTGGTGCGTGGAAAATGTTTTCTGATTTTTAAATTTGAAGAAAAAAAAGATAGTATGTAGGGCACGGGCACTCAAAAGGACTTTATGAGGAGTGTGAAAGTGTCACACGATTCGAAGATGAGGTCTTTCTGCGCCCTTGCCATATAAACCACTATTATATCGGAGTTTCAGTCTACAATAATAAATATATTATCAATGCCAAAAATATCCTAACAGTATTTGATCACGCTCCCAACAATTTTGTGGGTGTAATCGTTACACATTGACTGGAAGAAATAATTTTAAAAACAGAGTGCAATTGATAATTTTCAGAACAATCTATGCCCGCCGAGTTCGTATCATCATACGAGCTAACTTCCTTCAGCAATATTTTCCGTCGCCAATATGCTGTTTTATCACAGGTTTTATCAATGATTCTATTGGTTTTCCATTCATTTCCATTGATTAGCATTTGAAGAACATAATTTGAAGTCTGAAAATTAACAAAAGGAACGCTCGGCTTCGATGCCTGATTTCACGTATTATTTTGTACTATTTTTGTAAGGAAATGATGTTTGTAATCCGACGCTGAAAAAGAGTATGGATGTTCTCGAGTTTTTGGCTGGGGAAACCATTTTGGAACTCGGTTTTAATTTTCTACATTTACAATGTTTTTGCCGTTATTTCATTACTTTTTGTATGTGCAAACGGGTCAGCGCTAAGCTGACTTTAATGTATTCTACATATTACACATATATAAAGATCAACTTCCGATCATTCGTGATGGAATGCATGTGCTACAATGAACAAGTGTATTTTGGAACTTGCGCAAAAGATACGAGCTATTTTATTCGGCCAAGAAATTTCATCTTGAGAATTATACAATAGCTTGTTCCGATCATAGTTCATGCTTCCCATGATCCCATTTTATTTAGACAAAGCAACATATTTAGATGTCGTACGAACATAGAATACGGAAAATGTTCTACGATTGTTCGATTGTGAAACTCTTAAGTAAAATAGCCATGTCCAATCGAAACAGACCATCATGAGATTCTATAATATTTTTCAAGTTGATCTAAAAAATATCTACATTAGACTGTTTCAGAAAAAAAATTCTATAATTTTTTTGGAATAAATGTATCTCAAAAGTTTCTTTGTCACGGAAAAAAAAATTCTCTCAAAATTTCAGCTCGATATCTCGAAAATTCGGTTGGCGCAAGGAGGGGTCCTCTTTCCCATTTAAAACGAACATGTAAAAATTTATTTTTCTTATTTCTAAAATAAATGGGTGTAAAAATTTTTTTTCCGGACTTTCGTTTCCATAATCTTGTAGGAAATTTATTTCTCTACAAAATTGGTTCTTCAATTATATGAAAAAAAAAATTTTTCACGATAATTTCATCATATAAAATTATATCAAATTATACGTAATTATATATGATTATATGGAAAAAAAATTTGCCGGATAAATGTTATTATATCTCAGAAACTACGCAGCAGATTTTGTCGGAATTTCACGAACAAGATCAAGTGGGCAGAGTCTTACGCCCCTATAAATTTTATGAAAAAAATACGGAGCGGTGGACGTAAACACCGAAAACTACGGAGCGAAGGACCTGGATACCGAAAACTACGGAGCGAAGGACCTGGATACCGAAAACTACGGAGCGAAGGACCTGGATACCGAAAACTACGGAGCGAAGGACCTGGATGCCGAAAACTACGGAGCGAAGGACCTGGATACCGAAAACTACGGAGCGAAGGACCCGGATACCGAAAATTACGGAGCGAAGGACCTGGATACCGAAAACTACGGAGCGAAGGACCTGGACACCGAAAACTGCGGTGCGAACACATTACTGAGTACAAATTTTTTTGGGGAGCACGAGTAGACGTGACGCATCAATAATAATGACAATAATAATAACAATGATAAATGAAATATGATTATAAATAATACTATAATAATATAATAATATTATATTATTATAATCATACTGGCACGCGGCCGCGATTTGCTGCTGCGCATGCGCATTTTGTAAATCAGGCTGGGATCAATAATTCTGCGCATGCGCATTTTGTAAAATGATTAATATTATAAATAACTCAGTTATGCGTGGTCAATTA
Organism: Rhogogaster chlorosoma; assembly: GCA_944452935.1. NCBI lineage: Eukaryota > Metazoa > Arthropoda > Insecta > Hymenoptera > Tenthredinidae > Rhogogaster > Rhogogaster chlorosoma. The sequence goes on from OX101802.1 coordinate 20,105,758, forward strand.
TTGCTCAAAAACAATAGGGGGCGAGATTTCGGTGACGAGAACACTCCTTCCAAATGGCAAGTTCATAAGTGCAACGGTTCGACAGATATCGTGGTCCCAAGAAGAACGTCTGCAACGAAGAAGGAGAAGACGGAGAAGAAGGAGAAGAAGAAGATTGTGTTTTTCGATCAACTTCGACGGTCAATATCTCCGGAACCACGCGGTAGATTTTGTCGAAATTTCGCGAGCAAGGTCAAATGGCGAGGGCCTTACGCCCATATAAATTTTATTAGGAAATAATCAGCGGTTCAAAAGATATGACAGATTTTTTACAAGAACAAGAGCTGGCTCGGGTAAATGTTTCGTGGCTGGCGCGCCGAGTTTTCACTGTCAGAGGGGGGGGAACTCGGCGATTCGCTGCCGCGAATCTTGATTTCTCGGATCATCAGGTAAGTGTATCAAGCTGTGCATGTTAAGAATTTGACTCTGTGGCTCATACAATTGAGATGCTAATAAAAAAAAATTTCTATAAATATTTTTGCTTCATCATTGTATGTCAATGCTAATTCTGCAGTGGATAACATCCTACAAGCGGTGTGAAAAAGAAGAAAATGGTGATACAGATTAACAGGCAAAATTTTTTGCAAAATGACTGGACCAGCATAAAGTAAAAAGAAACGGAATTCCGTCGCCTACCATTTTGCAATCTCATTTAACTCTGTTGTTGTGCGTTGAAACTCTTCTGGTACCTGAGACTTTAAACGTTTTAACAATGCAGACAAGCGACATTTGTTATTTCGTCCAAGTCTCGTCGTTACTTTTGGGCCAAGCCAAAAATCAAGAATCATTTTTTTCATTACACCTAAGCAGCATAGGTGCATGAAATCCAAGGAAAATTGAGTCACCATGTTGATGGGAGGTTCGATAGAGAGCAATGGTGATAAATCATGGTGGTGTTGACGATTGCTTTGGTCTCGAAATGATGCATCAGTTCTCCGATGAGCGTTATCTTTACTGTAAACTGTTCGGTTCTGAACGCGTTTTTCTGGATCTTCACAACGTTCGCACGCGAAATATCCGCCGTGTCCAATTATGCATTTCACAAAAGACCGAGCCGGTCTATCACATATAAAATTCTTTATACGTACGCTAAACAACCTGTTGTCTATTTCAATGCCATTTTCCAGTAATTGATTAACCTCAGCGATAAAGTCTTTCATAAATTGATGAACTTTGGGAGGTTTCTGCTTACCGGCATAAATAGCAACAGGAAATGCTTCGTACACATCGGGTTTAAAATATACCTTGCACAAAATTGGCCAAAATTGCATGGAACTCGATTTGTATAAAGGCAATCCATCTATGTTGAAGAGTAACTCGAGTATTGGATCATCGTGCAGTTGAATATTTATAACTCGTCGAAGATATTTTCCGATACCAAAATACACGAGCTCACCGCCATCCTCGTCGTTTTCGCTATCAAGTTTTTGGGTCTCGTATACAACTTTGGTCGTATTTAGAAATGTTTTCGCGCTCTTTGGTAATTGTGGCAGTAACCGTGTTCTCAAAATACTCAACCCAGGCAGCAAAATCATGTAGCCGTGACGTAATAAATATGTAATCCTGTGCTTTCCTTAATCACAGCTACATCATTTGGACTGTAAAAACCGTAGTCCATGAATATCAAAATGTCCGCCACAGGCCGCCATGACTAATATGTCACAGTTACAGATCAAAGTTACAGAAAAGTTACGTATCAGCTATGAGTCAGAATCACGACGGATATATCACATAGTTATGTATCAGGTACATGCAACAGCAACGTAACGGCAACCTCCCAGTGTTACGGGTTCACGTGTCAATAGAAAATAAAATAAGATTTCATCATTGCTCATTATAAGCAATTACCTTTTTTTTTATTGTAAGATGCCGGTGCTGAATACTATACGAGCGCGTTCTGCTGGAAATTTTGACGCTAGCTAAATCTATAGACATATTATGGTCCTGAGTTTTGAACCTGAGTTTTGAACACACGACCTACCTACCCGTAGTCAGGCACGCTGCCTCGACACCACACTGCACATTTCTAAAAAAGCATTCGGAACTCTAACAAATTCAACAGAAATACAAGACATTATCAGAATATTGGTACTGTCACTCCCGTCACAATTTCACGTGGAAATAAATATCTTTTCTTATTACACTAATAACACGGTTGAGTTTTTAGTCTGGAGTTCAAATGACGTTGATTTAAGCGATGATCGTTGGTTATTAGTATTTTATTACAGTAACTAACTTTCACATATTACGTCAGAGTATCAAAATTACTAACGGTAGCAAATTTTCACCAAATAAATCAGTGCAGATTTGTCAAATGCACGGCAACATCGGAATTCACGTGAATGGTAATGATTATAGATTTGTTAGGTTAAGTCAGGTCAGAGTTTTCCTTGCTGGTAACGGGTTGTGCAGCATTCGCACTATTATAGACCTGATCAATTTTTTAAATTATTCATCAAGTTTCACTTTCACAACCATGCATAATTATATGTGAGTATAAGTAACTCATTCATCACAAGCATAAATGACTTGCCACAGATTTTCGGACATCCGGTATACACATAACCTCTAAATTAGTTGGAAACTCACGGAAAGAACAGTGATAGAGCTCAGTGATATAAATTATATGTACCAATTGTGGTTTTGTGGTAGCATGGCACCGTAACATCTATGTTACTTCACTGCTACATTGCAATGACAAAAAGCACAGAAATAGAAGTCTACATCATTGCAGCTACATCAAACTTGAACCATGCTCGGAGATAGGACTAGGTGATATCAACGTTATATATCAGTTGTGCTTTTTTGGTGATATAACATTGCAACATCCTTATTATATTACAACTACATCACACTTGAGTATTGATCAAAGATAGTAATTGGTGATATCAACGTTATATCTCAGTTGTGCTTTTTGAGTGACATAACAGTGCGACATCCTTGTTATACTACAGCTACTTCAACCTCGGGCACTGCTCAAAGAGAGAACTGGGTGATATTAACGCTACATACCAATGTACTTTCTTTATGATACTACAGTGTTATATGTCAAGGACATCTCTGATATATCAAAAGATCACCGATATACCAATCGACGCTCTAATTAGCAAAGTGGCTAACTCCACTTTTTTTCGAAAATCGTTTTTTTGTATTTTCTGTTGAGAAATATCATTCTCCATATGCTCTCAACTTGGTACGCGCGTAATTCAAAATTTTCAGTTCGAAAAGTTGCCGCACGAAAATTGTCTAACTGTGGCGCTCAAATCTTCACAATAAGAAAACCGCCTAACTCCAGTAAAATATGACAGGCTCTGTTCGTTAAAATTTTCGTGATTCATTTATCAAGTCGGTAAATTTATAAATATCAGTAACGTTAACTATAATAAAATTATATTCTATATTAATTCTTCAATACTCAACGAAATGAAGTCTAAACGAGATTATGAATCTTTAGTACATATAATATTTGGCAAAGTAAATTTGTAATATTTGGTTAAATTAGCTTTAACATCGTGTTATAATTGCAATTTTATATTAAATAACCTGATTATAATTCTAATACTACGCAAAAAAACAATTCACCATTTTATTTTTCGTAAGAAACATTATCACAAAACTGATGATAGTCAATGGGCAATGTTTTCTTCAATTCTTCCAAATCTTTATATTTTCTCTTCTTTATTTTGAGTCTGGCACGATAAAGTCCGGGTAGTTGTTGATAAGTCAAACAGGATTTTACTTTATTTTTTCTTTGAGGTAGTAAAGTCCATTCATTCGAAAAATTTAATTTGTAGTAAATATCACCATCAGGTGCATATTTTATTCCTCTTATATTAATAACAACTGGATCACCTGTTTTGTTTCCTGGAAGTATTGAAGAATGAAATTTTATTTTATTAAATGATTTAAAATCTTTGAAATTCAGGTACTCGACTTTTCTACCAGAGTCAAATAAAAAAATTATATTTTACTCTGATGGATGTACATATCAAAACCGCAAAAAAAGGGCATACACAAATGGAAGCTGATTCTATGCATGCAGCAATAGAAAGAAAATTAAAGAATAAAATAATCAATGTTCCAGCGGACTATGTTGATGTGTGTAAAACTGCAACGAAGAAAGCATACACAGTCGAGTACCTGAATTCTCGACTGTCTGGTACTGTCTGGTACTGTCTGGTACGGTTCTCGATGTATATGGAACCGTTTTCATTCAATCGTACGATCATTTATGAGACATCAAAAAAACTTGCTGTTTTTATGCAGTCATAAATACATAAAACCATATTTCGGCGTTCTATGTTAGCGCCCTACTTACCGCTCACCACAATACTCAGAAATTTACGGGGTAGTTGTATGATCAGAGACAAAAGAAATCGTTTTGCCGGACGGCTGCCGTGGGTGACTGCATGTGGCTGCATGTGGCTGCTGGTCGGTGCCTGTCGGTGTCTGTTGCTGCCTGCCGGTCCGGTCTAGTGCGCGTCAACCTTAACTCCTGATCTAATTTTATAGTTTTAGGATGAAAATTGTCTAACTCCAAAAAAGCTTCTTAGCTGATACAATTTTAGTACGTCGACATATTTTTATATATGTACTCGACGATAAACACATTTTTAACAATATTCAAGTTTAAAAAAAATTATTTTATCATTTTTCGATTAATCAAACGTTTTTTGGCTCTCCTGAAAAATTTACAAAAACGGAGTTAGCCACTTTGCTAATTAGAGCGTCGCAATGTTACATAAAACCTACATAAACTTTAAACATTAGCCCTCGAAGCTAATTTCGTTACAATATTATTACAATACGTACACGGAGTAGTAAGAAGGAGACAACACTCGAGCAGCATTCGGCTCAAAAGTTGGCCCAGTTTTTGGGGCAATGTAGAGGAACTGTGAATAATACGCTTTGAGCGCCTCTTGCGGTGTAAACCCGTACAGCGCTCCTCCCCCCCTTTTCGCTATGTTACAATCGTGGTTACAATGCTGTTTCCCGCCCTTTTGTTCGGATTTAATATCGGTTACTACGTGATATCGGTTAATGTGGAGTGGTTTGTTTTGATACGCCATTGGAACTTCGTACACGCCAGACGTGTCTCCCCACAGTATCCCTCTATTGGGAACTGACACGGAGGCGTGGCTTAAAAAACATGGCGGAAAGTAGCTTACAATTTTGAATGCGTAACCCATGTCATAATAGGGCGAATTAATAAAATGTTATTAAATATGACAGATATTTTATCTTGGACCGGCCAAAACCCTAAACAAAAAAATTTACGTGATGCCGAACGAATTTTATCTGTCGGCCATTTAATTAAATGTGGAGTAAACCGCGAAAAGAGTGATATAAATGTGACAGTTGTTACCGCGCTTTGCATACAAACGTCACATATTAGAGAAAAACCTCACGAAATTAATGCAAAAATATCTAAAAGCGGGAAAATAATTTCAATAACTTGTTCTTGTAAGGCAGGATTAGGAGAAAAGTGTAAACATGCAGTGGCAACATTATTTTACTGTTATCGGTGAGTTTAAAATTCCGAACCTCTAATATTTGTAGAATTTGACATACATGTAAGTAAATAAAAATAAAAAAATTTTATTCTAGAAAAGGAGATCAGCTAGAAATATTTTCATGTACAGATCTAAAATGTCAATGGAAAAATATACAGACTAATGCCTTGAAACAATATGATCCACCAGCTCCTATCACAGACCATCCGTGTTTTTCAAAATCTAAAGCAGATGAATTCTTTCAAAATTTAAATGAGACTTGTTTGAGAAATGCTCTTGCTGATGATCTACCATTGGAAGATTCGAATAATAATTCAACAATCCCTAAAGACAACATGCCAGCTATAGAAGAGTCTAATTCTTCAAAAGTTTCTCGTCGAGGTCCTAAATATTTATTAAACGATCCAACAGATGAGCAATATGCTCAAATGTATAAGAAAATAAAAGTGGAACTCCCAGAATCAGCTTTTACAAAACACATGTGAGTATTTGCAGAAGTATGATTTTTTCCATAGCTAAAAAATTACTGAATTTCAACTATGAATCACAAGATTTTTTTTTTATAAATATAAATAATAGAAGAAGTCGGCATGAACCAATAGTTGTAAGCAGAGATAATACTCCAGGCATTAGTGATGAAGATAAAGGGACAATAAATGTAATTTTTGCAAACCAAAGAAGTGAACTGATGGAGGACATCAAAAATATAAAAGTTAACTATGCAGAAGAATGCTGTAAAGATACGATGAAGGATTTATATGAAGATTTCGAAGCTACCTGTGCTAATACAAAATTAAATTATGCTGATTGGCATAAAGCTCGAAGATTCAGAATAACAGGTTCTGTGTGTTATAAAATTTTCACGTACACAAGAAATACAAATCCTGATTGGAAAAAGCAAGCCAAGGAGTTATTTGATCCAGCTAGTTTCACAACTGAATTTACTGAATATGGTAAAAAAACTGAAGCAGAAGCGCGAAAAGTATTTATTGAAATAAGTAAAAAAACAGTCGTGGAAACAGGTATCATCATTTCAAAACAAAATCCTTGGTTGGCATATTCGCCAGATGGCATAATTTTGACCGATGGTGTTCCAAGTGCATTATTAGAAATAAAGTGCCCTTTCAAAGGAAAATCGAAACCAAGTAATGAAACTGTTCAGTCTGAAATTAAAAAAAGTTTAAATCTAGTAGGAGAGAATGTTGTTTTGAAAGAAAAACATAAATTCTATGGACAAATACAACTGGGCATGGCTGTGCTGAATGTTACAAAAACATTTTTCGTTTTCGATTCATCGTTTGACAAAAAAACATTTATAATTAATGTTGACTTTAATGAAAATTATGTGAGAATAATGTTGAAAGCTTTAAAATTAGCATATTTTGAACGATTATTACATGAGGCGTGTTTACTCCAAAAGAAACGTACAGACAGTTCTGAGTAATTGATAATAACAAGCCAATATTCGGTTGTCCATAACATATTTAATGTTATGAAAGCTGGAGAATAAAAAAAATTGTTACCGCATCAGAGTGCACTAAAGTAGCTGCAAATTTGACTGTAATTCTATTTTCTTACCACAAACCAAAGTGTTTGAAGACTGTGAAGACAAAGATTGTTATGAATCTTAATTAAACGATATTTAATATATAATCTAAGTATAAGTTATTAATACTACAAGCATGTTTGCAGTAATATACTGTTGATGTAAAAATTTATTATTCGTTATTCTTTCAAAAATAGTTTAAGAAGTTGACTCCGAAACAAACACTATAATATTTATTATAACAATAAACTGTTATCCATAAAAAATTAACAATTGCTGACATCATTAAGCTTTTTAAAAATAATACTAAGTTTTCAATTTTTCATGAACTTATCGTCTTTAAATATAGGTGAGCTTAAATTTACTGTGGCACAAACAACTGTAAAAATTTCATGAAGTACTGGTACTAGTTTTACAGACATCGTTCCACCTAAAACTGCGAAAGCCTCTATTCGTTGGTTAGATCTTTCAACGTGAACTCGAGCTTTAGCAATTTTTGATGTTAATATCGCTTCATTTTTGCTCAATTGTTTTTTATCTTTCATGAACGGCGGTCTTATAAGTTTCCAGTTGTTCCGGGCGCAAAGTTCTTCAATCAAAAATCCCCTATCAGTCATAATAGCATCACCAGGTTCTAATAATTTTACTAGATCACTTTGTTCGAATAATGCTGTGTCAAGATGTCTACCTCCGTAAGGTTTAGTAAAATAGGAAATTATCCCCCCAGGGGTAATTCCAGTCATTATTTTACATGTCGTAGAACCTTTATAATTTGAATAAGTTAATTCTTGGCAACACAGTTTACTTGGAGCCTGAATAAATATTTCTGTGCAATCTACAACAACTCTGGTATCTTCAAAATCTTTAAAACATTCCGGTAAATTTTTAGAAATTTCTTCTTTTGGCGGCCATCGAACGGTAATTTTTAAACACTTGAATAACATTTCTAAAGTTGTGTAAAATATACGTCGACATTGTACAGCACTACATTTTTTGAAAATTAAAGCTAAAAACACCCATGATAAGTTTTGCTTCAATTTTACATACGTCATAATGATTCGTTCTCTCAAAGTCATCTTACAATTTGATAACTTTTGCCCATACACATCTTGTACCAGTCCAACAATAGTATTGAAAATTTTATAAGATTGGATTCCTGTAGCACTTGAAAAATCATTTTCTGTTGTCATTAAATCCATAAATGTTATGGTAAAAAACGTTGTCTCCACTTGGATACCAATCTCTTTTTCTCTAGGGCTTGATGTCACAGATACCACGTCAGAATGCACTGTTGACGTACCAGTATCGTTATCCTCATTGTTTTTTGATACGTCAATTTCCATATCAGATTGATCGGGTTGAATATTTTGTTTTTCGGTTAATTCTACTCTCTCACGTCTTGCTACTCGTCTTTGTAGCCGAGATTCATTACACAGCTTAACAAAAAATAAAAAATTTCTTGTTGCCCTGGATATCTCTGCGGATTTCTATCTTTTCAAGTTCACAGATTGCGAATATATTCATGAGAGTACTGAATTGGCTCTGGTTTTTATGATTTTGGCGTATTTTATATTTTTAATAATATGCACTTCAAGTCGGCTCTTTAGAACATGAATCATTATGAAGCGTTTGTGTCTTTTCAATTTTCTAAGCGGAGTATGTAAAAGTTGAAAGCTCGAGTATTTGATGGGCCTCAAACTCGGACATTGATGAAAGATATAAACTTCATAGAAGTTATGACTAATTCTGGACGTGAAGCGTAGAGAAGTTTTATGTTGGTGGTAGAAAATTTTTTAGGAAACTATAAAGCACCAAATTATAAAGAAATTGTGGAAAAGATGTTGGAAGGCTTCAAAATTTTGGGAGCAAACATGAGCATAAAATTAAATTTTCCCCACAGTCAACTGGATAGATTTTCTGAGAATCTGGCAAATTATAGTGAGGAACAGGGAGAACGCTTCCACCAGGATCCAAAAGTGATGGAAAAAAGGTATCAGGAAAGATGGGACCGTTACATGATGGCAGATACTGCTGGTTTTTGAAAAGAAATTGTCTCCAAAAAAATTATAAAAGAAGAGCTAATAAAAGGCGTTTTTCTGAAGTTTAACATAAGTTTCATGAGTTTTTCTCTTTTTCAACTTCTATGTACATTAAGTGAGTATTAAAACAAAACAATTTGTGATAATTTTCAATGAAAAGTTGATATTCAAGAATATACTTGTTTATTCTTTCTCATTTTTACTGACTTTTTAATAAAATGTGAAAATTAAAAAAAAAAAAAAAAATCAGAGCCAATCTTCCAAAACCATCCGTTGTTTCGTGACCTGTTGGCATAGAGGTATTCGAAACCACTCTTACATCAAGGGCAACAAAACCATTGTTGACCAGTGTTATCAACTGTATTTTTTGCTCCAAATGACTTGGGTAAATTGCATGATGGAACAGCATTTTTCTTTAAAAATTTTTTCACCGAATTATAATCTATAAAAATACAGAATAATAAAAATATTATTTCAATTGATATTTATTTACTTGAAAAAACAAATATAATATTTTCAGTTTTTAATTCTTAACCCTTCGTTGTCACACTGGGTCAACCAGACCCACGGAATAACTTCGTAGCTAAATATCTGTATCTGAGAGGATACAAATAGGCCAATACAAATACACCACCAAGCTATTTTTTTCCTCAAAGTACCCTATTTCGAGAGTGTCACCCATAAATTTCATGAAAAAATATTGAAAATCAAACGAGTTATGATTTTTTACGAGAAAAACGGTCTTTTTTGCAAATTGATGGCTTTCGAATTTTTTTTTACCATGTTGACATTTTATTTTTCAAAAAACACCGATGGATTCTTATTCTAGAGAGTTCAAGGTATGTCCCATATTTTTTTGATCGAAATCGGACTGATAGTTTGCATGCAAGAGCGTTTTGAAATCCGTCGCGGGGTCTATCTGACCCAGTGTGACAACGGAGGGTTAAGTTAAATTTTACAAACGTACCTGGTAATATATAATCGGTTTTCTTAAAATGTAAGGAGCAAACTTTCATTTGAGGAGTAACTTTCTTTATTTTTAATAACTTCTGCCACGCTTTTAATTTATCAACTTTTTCAAAATTACCAAATAAATTTTCTACTAATACGGAACGATCGCGAGACTTCGGAAACTTATGAAAAATTACGTTTAAATTTATATTTGCCTTACTCTGACAACCTCTAACTGCACAACAGACTCTGTTTTTTGACTTTTTACGCTCTCCGAATATTCCAACTTCCATTTTAATTTTTATTTCTTAATAATTTGTTGTATAAAATTTATTGCTGATGTTAGCAGCATGCATTTACTTGACAGTTGTAAGCTATTATTAGTTCGATTTTTTACCACCAGACTGCGTGACTCAATTTGTCAGTTCCCAATACTTACATCTTCCCTTGTACCTCAATATTCATCTTTTGATAAATTTTGAGTCCATTCGGTTTCCGAAAGGCAATTACTCGATTTTCCTGGTTTTCACTCACTCCAAGTGCGTATTTTACGATTTAACGGAGTATATCCATATACACCCTTCTTTTTATTTTTATATTTTATAGCGGAAATTTCTCTTTTTTCCGTAAGAGGCGCTCAAAGCGCATTATTCACAGTTCCTCTACATTGCCCCAAAAACTGGGCCAACTTTTTGAGCTGAGTGTTGTCTCCTTCTTACTACTCCGTGAATACGTAATTAATATCTCGCAATTTATAAACAAACAGCTGTTTCGCGTACATACAATATGAACCGCCAACACTATGAAAAAGGATAAAAAGATCTACCACCACTGGCCACCACTACGGTTGCCATGTTAACATAACATGTTGTTTTTCGCCACAGCATTACATTTCTCTACATATCAAGAGCAGCAAGACGCGAAGGTAAGAGTTTTTTAAATATTTTATTACGTGTTGTGTTTATGCTATTTCCAAATTTTTCTGAATTTCAGCATATTTTATTTGAACACCATTACAATGGACGATAGATATATGCTAGTAGAGTTTGTGGATGACTGTGGAGAAAAACGAAGCATTGATTTTGTACCAGCGAGTTGGATTTTCTATCATGAAGAACAACAACACTTGGTAACACCATTTATATCAAACGTTTCAAAAACTAATCTACGAATTCTTGAAGAACTTGTAAAGTCTGAAGGCAAACTTTTACAATCATGGCGTTCACACCGTATATCAGTCAGAGGCTCTGCAAGTCTGTATTATATGGTTTACGTAATAGATTTTTCTGTGAATCACAAAAAAACTTGGTGCTGAAATTGTATTTTCTCACACCCGGTCGCAAAATGCCACTTTTCATACCTCTTGAGCGGGCGGAAAACAGCTCGTTTCGCCCTAGGGCGGAAAAAGTCGTTTCCGCCGGCTGAAAGCCGGATAGATCATAAATGAATTCGAATAATAATTAATTAACAAATTCCAATAATCAATTGATCATGGGAAGAACTAAACAAATGAACAGAAAACATGAATCATTTAACTCATAAGAACCATCAATTCAATTCCGAAACTTTAAGAACAATATTTTACATGAACGATCACCTCACCCGCGATTTTTTAGGCTGTGACAAAGCGTCAACAAATATAGTTGCCACGGTTATACGCAGTTGTCTGATCGACTCGGTAAATTATTTAGGGATTTACTGATGTAACAGTAAATCAGACTTCGAATCACTGTTTGAACAGTGACTTATGACATCACTGGAACAATCAGTGAAAATTTCACTAATTCAGATTTAGAGAGTGGTGGTGCGCAGAAAAAAAAAACTGCATTGCAGTCAGATACGGAAGAGTCGGACGCTCAAAATTCAGACGCTGAAGAACTCGAATATGCATCAAGTGTAGAAACTCCACTTCCATATTCCAGCGACGCGGAAGTCGCTACCGACACACAGTGGTCCCAAATCCCAAAAAGCTGGCCAAAAGTCAAAAATGCATTTAATCCGGATGAAATTCTGGACTCGGGAGTTTTCGGGGTCGCTGATTACGAATTCAAAGTCAAAATTTGAAAAAACATAATGGTGGATCCAATCTGGCGAAAAATTTATTCAAAAACGTACTCAATCCGGATGAAATTCTGGACTCGGCGGTTTTCGGGCTCGCTGATTACGAATTCGAAGACGAAATTTGAAAAAACACAATGGCGGATTCAATATGGCGAAAAATTTCTTCAAAAACGTACTCAATTTGGATGAAATTCTGGACTCGGGGGTTTTAAAAATTACGATTGTAAATAAATGAAATAGAAAACGTAAGGACAGTTGACATTTGAAGATTTGGAAAAAATAGGATTGAAATACAGGAATTAATCATTATTACAATGACAATGAATATTCATAATATATTTCTTTCATTATTTTATTTTTAATCGATATAATTTGAGCACTTCTTACAATTAATCGCTGTCCTGCGGACTGTCATCATCGTCCGATGTATCGCTTGTGTTATGTGAAAAAATCTGAAAAACTGAAAAAAAAAAAAAAAAAAAACTGAAAATCTGAAATCATAGATGATAGATTTTCAGAGGGTGTAGGATCAATAATCATTAAGTCAAGATTTGTATTACTCGCGACGTTTCGTGTAATCATTCACACTTCCTCAGGCTCATAATTGTACTCTCGACATTGGACCATGTCGCCCTCACCCTCTGAAAATCTATCATCTATATTTATCCCGAGGATCTCAACCTGAACAAGACGTAGTCTGAAATCATTTTCTGTAGAAAATAGAAACATAACATTAATAGAAGAATTATCTTTACCAATTTCCTATAAACAATATTACAGATGCGAGAATTATGAAAAACTGCAGATAGTGCACACTAGGGTGGTCCTTATTGAGGGTATGTTGTTTTTTCTTTTAAAAATGGTGCTTAATCGATTTCAAATAAATAAGTAAAAATAAAAATTTTCTACAAATTTTCCAAGCGGCATTTTCCATTACACGTATTTCCAATTTAAAACTTTCACTGCGGGGGGGGGATACAATTAAAATATCGAACTAAAATTTGGCATGAATTTTTACTTATTTATTGGAAATCGATTAAGCACCATTTTCAAAGGAAACAAGAACATATCCTGAACAAGGACCACCCTAGTGCACACATCATCGCATAAAAATTATTCCCAAAACCGAAGTCGCAGCCAGATGCAGCCAATTTTTGGATATGTTTTGGAGAAATGTCTAAGCAACAGTCTCCATTTAGTTTCCGGGCAGGATTCGATGAGAGTTTTGACTTATTGCTTTTTCTAACACAACTTTTCAGAACATAACCAAGAAAAATACCACTACTTTTATTAATGACTTACTATTTCATACATCGTTAACAATAATTTTGAGCAACACATTCAAATTGTACTTACTTTCCGGAGAAGAATCCATTTTGGAGGATCAAAATCCGTTCACTTTCCGCGATTCTACACGTGTTTGAACTTTGTCTTATTTTCGACGCGCGACGAGTAAAAGATGCAGCTGCTCGCACGCTGACGAACGGAATGCATTCCCAAGCCAGGTAGGGACGCTCCCCCTTTCTTAAGGGTCATAATACATACTAGGGGTACCACTACAACTATTCCAGCCATTGAAAGTCCTTAGAAAAAATATTTTTTTTTCGACTTTTGGCCAGCTTTTCGGGGTTTGGAACCACTGTGCGACAACGGCAACTCACCAAGTTATCCGGAAATCGACAAAAGTATGAATCGCTGCTCTGACCCGATCAAAAAAAAAAGCTGCTATTAAAACGAAAAATATAGACGATACGCCACGTAAGGTGACCTGCAGTCAGGATGATTCCCCAGGACTTCGCGATGTGGACGGTTAGTTTCTTTTTATATTATTTTTGAAGATATATTTTTTATGATCGTATCAAATATTATAATCGTTTTCGTACACATATTTACAAATGTAGACGAGTTGAAGTCTTTGGTACTCACCTGTTACCGTCGTTTATCCGCCCAAATCGGACAAGTTCAAAGTCAACTTTCCGACCTCAAGATGAGTCTAGCTGAAGGTTCAACTTTAAAGACTAGAACAATAGTCAAGGGCATTGACAGCACCTTGGAAAAATATAAAATTGCAGCGCTGCCATTTGCATCGTTGCAAGATTTTTTAGAATTCGACGAAAAATTAAAAGCTGACAAGGCATTGAAGAACGAGGTGGTAAGTTGAAATTTATTTAAATACTCTTTAAAATTAGATCTACGTATTGGCGATAATAATTTTAAAATCTTTTTCTAGATTCAGGGTATGACAAGCCTTATCAATGCGGATCCGAAATTTTTAGTAAAATCTGTACGGGACACCGTTAAAAAATTTATGACGCGAGACGTCCTTTTAAATTTTACTTGCGTGAAAAAAACTGGGGCGAAAATCGTGCTAAAAGACGACACGAGTTTTTATCATTGCTTAAGAGGTATAAATAACATATGTTCACATCTGCATTTTTTTGTGGGAATTCAGATTTGGATTTTTTCTAAAGATTTTTCTTTAATTTCAGATGCGATCTTAACAGAATTTGCTGGAGGACCGTTGGGCTCGGTCAAAGAAAAAGATATTACGGATGCCCTTTCAGCTGTTATCAACACCGCCAAGGATTGAGGATGCCGCGAAGAGAGGCGACAAAAAAAAATAAACCAAAAATTAATCATTATTGCTACTGTGATTTCATATGATTATGAATAAAAAAAAAGTCATATAGTATATTTTTCATGGATTGTATGATTATTATTTTATTGCATATTATCGACGCTCTAATTAGCATATTGGCTGACTCCACTTTTTTTCTAAAATCGTTTTTTTGTATTTATTACTCTTAAATAATTATTTCTCAACAGAAAATACAAAAAAACGATTTTCTAAAAAAAGGGGAGTTAGCCAATTTGCTAATTAGAACGTCGATATATAAATATAAGTGAGATCCGACTAGGAATCACGCATGACCAGGGCCAAATTGTAACGAACTCAGTTATTGAGTAATTCAAATAATGGCGCAAAATTCTTGAATTACGTAGTTTCGCAATAAGATCTACTTTGACTAAATTAGTAAACACCGGTTGACCGGACACTGGTCAGCAATCGCTCTCTCGGCCGAGAACCAACATAAAGAGCGGACGTGTTCGAGTCCTTTATAAGATCTTAATTAAATTTTAACAAATTGATTTTGGAAATGTGAACATAACATACATCTCAGATATAGTTCAACGAACAACTGTGAACTATATACACTAAATACGTTCATCTGATCATCGAAGTCAGTAAATGACGAAAACTACGTAAAAAACTTAAGTATCTGACCATGTGGTCGCATCGCCGTTATCTTATTTAATATATTCTCTCGAGATCATTCCTATTCTATGTTAAGTGTAATTTCATGATATCGCATGTGTTGTCCGTACTCGAAATAAGCGATATCATTATTTTATTTTTCCAAACGGATCGTCCGATCCCTATAGAGTACTGTGTCGTCTTGTGATCGTCCTAACGTTAAATTCAAATTGATTTATATCAACTTCACATCAATCCATGATATTTTTATTATCTACAAGAATTGTGTCTACAAATTAAAAACATATTGTTCATATCATTGGATAAGCGTATTTAAATCATTCTGTCAGTGACAAAGCTTAATAAATATTGATTCTGTCGTTAAAATTTATGTCTTTTGTTTTTATTTATGTTAAATTATTTAGTAGAATCTCAGCCTTTATTTCTAAACCTTATGACAGGGAATAATAATTTTAGGGATAAAGATAACCAGATTTTACAAAATTAAGGCCCGTTTTGGGCCGGACCCGCCTTGAATCAGGTGTCTGACCCTAGCCGGATCAGAAGCTCCTTTACATTTTTGATATGGACCTGATGCGTAGCCTGATCAAGGCCGGATTTGGTTGATAAGGCAGTCTGATATGGGCCGTATCTTAGCCGGATCAAATTTTCTGCTCGGGTATTAGTAGAAATTCAAATTTGCGGCTCACTGTAAGGTTTTATTTATATGTATAATAAAATTCTGACATTTATATTTACCACTTATTTTTGACGACTAGGAGCCTTAGTTTCGAATTTGTGATGTGTTTTAAGATTTCAGTTAAGCGTTTTATTTCTGTATTAATATTTTTATTGTTTTGAGTAGAATATTCAGTATGAAATGAAATAAATAATTCTGTGAATCAATGGATTTGATGAATTCAGACCTATAACAGCCCCCCTATATTCCTTGCATGTGAAGAGCACAAGCCTCGGTCTCGGCGCGCCCGCGTAGACAGCCGCGCGCGACGTCCCGCACGAATCAATCGCTTTTTAAATATAGTGCCCATCGGAGTTCTATTTTGAAATCTACAGGTTTTGTAGAGAATTGATCAAGGAACACGCTGGGGTTTTTTTCAGAATTTTCGAAGGTGGTAGTCATCTCGAAAATCGCGATTCAAAAATATAATTGTTCATAACAAATGGAAAATGGTTTATTGGATAAATTAAAAATTCATAGCATGAAAGTTCTATTCAAGAGCTTTGAAATGAGTTTTTGCGATCATTCATTTATTTTGCCCAAAGACTACGTAAAGAAAATTACAAAAGAATCAGAAACATCGACGAATATTTTTGGCAAATCCATGCCACTTCATGTGAATTTACTCAAATAGTGAGCTAATCACTTGAGATAGCACCTTGTAACGTGCCAAAATTTGATCAGTCGCCCGGCTTGTTCCTTGTCGTTGCCTCCGATCAAATTGGTGTTACGTCTCTTACACGTGTGTGTGTGTGTGTTCGTCTGATATGTGGTGTCCGAAATTCCTTGGGGAACAATCACCAACTATATTAGTGTAGTAGATTGCCCAAAGAATCGGTGTTTTTGTGTGAATGTTACTCTAAATTTCTCAGGGACCAACTGCTTGCTGCAATAGCGTGCAAGTTGCCTGAAAAATAGAGGTTTTGTGTATGTGAATGTGTTACTCTAAATTCCCCAGGGAACAACTGTATGCTGCAATAGCTAACAAGTTGCCTGCGAAATAGAGGTTTTGTTTGTGTATGTGCGTGTTACTCTAAGTTCCTCAGGGAACAACTGTATGCTGCAATAGCTGACAAGTTGCCTGAGAAATAGAGATTTTGGTTTGTGTATGTAAGTGTTATTGTGCAATTTGTACTGTAGGTGTGTGTATGGTGAATCGAGTAAATCGGTGATCCCAATGATATTGCAATAATACTTATATGTTTTATTTCGCTGATCGTAGAATGTAACACTTGGCAGTTACGCGCCGTACATATGTTCATATATATTCTTTGTAGTCGAAGGTTTCAAAATAAAGTGAGTTTAAGAGCTGGGCGACGCGCTTCTTATATATGTCGCGGTCAGCTAATCCCCAGCTAATCCGGGTTAATCCCTAACGTTCTATCAGCTTCTATGCCGTTTATCTTTTGATTGGTCCATTTTATAGCAAAGTTATATAACGAAATGTTGAAGTATTTTTCATTACCTTTAATTTGAGACCTCATTAGCAAAAATCGGACATGGTACGATTTTTAGTCAAAGCTTCTATGATGTTCTATTTCTACCGTGTTCGATGAGTCTCGACGTATCTTTGCTATTTGGGATAGATCCTTTGGTCTCCTCTGCGACTTTAAACGTTTGCTCTTTATACTTATTAATATTTGGCGTTATGCTGATTTGACTACTTTCTCTACTAATCTATTTGTTATATTTATATTTATATGACGTTTTTCTGGGACGTCGTATTGCCCCCTTAGGAAGTTTGCAAATTTTGATGTCTAAATTTGAGAACTTTCTATCGAAGTAAAAGAAAATAAAAGAAAAGTCTTGTTAAATAAAATAACAAAAAATAAAATGAAATGCTGTTTGGAACTAAAAAAAACTTATCCTTAATTATATTTTCGCGTCTTTTTCCGTTGTTTATCCGATTCCTTTCTTCGGGAGTTTCGGCAGTGGGACGATTTCTTCGGCATAGTTTTTTGCACCTGTTGCCCCCTTGATCACCTTTCCAGTTAGAGGTAATGTTGGACACTTCTCGAAATTCTTTCGATTCATGGCGTAGGATTCGCCGGAAATGCATGTTACCTCGCTGCCGGTGTCGATTTGTGCATAAGTGTCAGTGCCTTCGATATTTACGCTGATTTCTGGACACTGGCATTCCATAGATCTCGAAGGTTGCCCTTCTTCTTCCGCCATGAGCTCCTTCCTTGGATCTTTGAAAATTGTGTTTACATTCACTTCCCGGATTGTTATGTCTTCAGTTGCATCTTCTTCACTAGTCGTGTTGTCCGGGTTATAAGATGCAACTTCTAGGCGTTTCCCGAGATCGATGGCTCGAGTATTGTTAGATCTTCTTCTGATTTGTCTATCTCGACCAAATTCACATTCGCGTGGTTTCTCGCTGGGCCGTCCCTTCGCCATCGCGGTTGTTCTCCGCTCTGTTGCGTTGTTGGTCGCCTCCAGTTCTCGGTTTTTTCCGAGATTTTCTCGCGTCTGTCTTGTGTCGAGGTGTAGCCTTCCCTTGGTCCACTTGTGTTTCTCCAATCGCTACCCCCTTTTTGTAAATGATTTACCGGTTCTTTTTCATTCGTGATTCCCGTGGTCTTCCGCTCATTCGTGGTAGATTGTTTTTGTCCCTTTCGCAATGATGCTTCGCTATCAAAATCCTCGAGCAATTCGAATAATTCATTCTTCCCTTTGAAGCTTCGTCCCCGGATTGCAAATCGAGTCTCGCGGTCGAAATGAGTAGAAATCTTCCTAATCATCTCTGCATCAGGGTAGGGATTTCCCAGGTCCTTGGCAATTCCGAACATGTATGTCGCATATTCGACCCGGGACATTTTCCCGTTCATATCGTATGTTCCAAATTCGATTTTTCTTCGGAGGGTATCCTGAACCATGGTGTTCCAGAACCTCTCTTTGAATTTATCTTCGAAATCTTGGAAATTTTGTATGGATGCCTCTGTCAAATACCACCAGTCCTTGGCGGGTCCTTCCAACGATTGTGAAATCAGATAGACGATTTCTCTAAATTCTGGATCGGTGACGTCGATGTATTGACGGAATTCGCTGAGGAATTTCATCGGCTTGTCTCGTGCATCACCTTTGAACGTTGGTGGTTTGAATTTTAGTCGATGCTGTGCGCTCAAGGTAGTGTTCAAGACCCCAGGAGTCGCGGATCGTGCACGTGAGGTTCTTTGTATGTCTCTCGTCGTCATTTCCACCTTATCTTCTATCGTCTTCAGTGCTTGGGCATGTTTTTCGATCATCGGTTTCACCTCTGTAGCTATCTGCCGCTGCAATTGCAATAATCCGATATTATCGTAATTTATGTCCTCGTCGATATGTTTAATCTTCTCCTCGATGTCTTTTGTTCGTTCGTGGTTCTCTGAGCTGTTTGAAGTTAGGATGGCTATCTGAGCCTTCAGATCCGTAATCTCGGCCCTCATTTTCGATTCGCGTATCTCCCATCGTTGTTCAAGTTTTTCCACGATATCCTTGACAGTTTTGGATGCTTTTTCCTCACATTGTTCCACGATGTCGTCTGATTTTTCATTCATTCGTACGATTTCCAAGTCGGTGTTATTCAGTTTTGTATTGATATTCACCGTTTCTTCGCTAATTCGCGATGTGGCTTCGAATAGCGTACCGATGCATTCGGTCATCTCGCTTTCCCAGCGCAGTTTCTTCCCACCGAGGGTGAGTCCTCGTTCTTCTTCTGGCACCATTATACTTGGGTCCGTCCTTGTCTCCTCTGCTATAATCTCATCCATAGTACTTCGGATGGACTTGAGTAATTCTTCCAATCTGTCTTCCTTGTCGCCTCTGGATGAATTTGAGCCGGTTTTCCGCGTGCTCTTTTTTGGTGGCATTTTGCGTTTCGGGTGTAGATCTTCTTCGTTGGTGTTTGTAATTCGCGTGTCTCTAGTTACTCACGTCTCCTTTTTTTTTTTCTTTTTTTTTTTTTTTTTTTTTTTTTTTTCGTACTCCTTTTCCTTTTTTTTTCTTCTAATCTTGTCGTAGTTTTAGCTCGTCGATCTTGTCATTCGTGATTCTGATGGCCTCGTTTAAACTGTCAAATTCCTCCCTTATGGCAATTATTGACTCGTTATGTGCTGACCTCATTCGTGTGATGACATTTCTCAGCTGTGTGTTTTCTGCCTCGAGAGCTTCTAATCGACTAGCTATGGCGTTATTTATTTTTTCCGGCTCGCTAGCTCCTTGCATTTGCTGAGCGATAGCCCTGTTTGCCGATTCTTTAATAAATTTTGCAGTCATGCTTTTTTTGCAGTTGTTGGATTCGGGCCTTTTTTCTTTCGGGCCCCACGTTGGGCGCCAAATGTAACGTGCCAAAATTTGATCAGTCGCCCGGCTTGTTCCTTGTCGTTGCCTCCGATCAAATTGGTGTTACGTCTCTTACACGTGTGTGTGTGTGTGTTCGTCTGATATGTGGTGTCCGAAATTCCTTGGGGAACAATCACCAACTATATTAGTGTAGTAGATTGCCCAAAGAATCGGTGTTTTTGTGTGAATGTTACTCTAAATTTCTCAGGGACCAACTGCTTGCTGCAATAGCGTGCAAGTTGCCTGAAAAATAGAGGTTTTGTGTATGTGAATGTGTTACTCTAAATTCCCCAGGGAACAACTGTATGCTGCAATAGCTAACAAGTTGCCTGCGAAATAGAGGTTTTGTTTGTGTATGTGCGTGTTACTCTAAGTTCCTCAGGGAACAACTGTATGCTGCAATAGCTGACAAGTTGCCTGAGAAATAGAGATTTTGGTTTGTGTATGTAAGTGTTATTGTGCAATTTGTACTGTAGGTGTGTGTATGGTGAATCGAGTAAATCGGTGATCCCAATGATATTGCAATAATACTTATATGTTTTATTTCGCTGATCGTAGAATGTAACACTTGGCAGTTACGCGCCGTACATATGTTCATATATATTCTTTGTAGTCGAAGGTTTCAAAATAAAGTGAGTTTAAGAGCTGGGCGACGCGCTTCTTATATATGTCGCGGTCAGCTAATCCCCAGCTAATCCGGGTTAATCCCTAACGTTCTATCAGCTTCTATGCCGTTTATCTTTTGATTGGTCCATTTTATAGCAAAGTTATATAACGAAATGTTGAAGTATTTTTCATTACCTTTAATTTGAGACCTCATTAGCAAAAATCGGACATGGTACGATTTTTAGTCAAAGCTTCTATGATGTTCTATTTCTACCGTGTTCGATGAGTCTCGACGTATCTTTGCTATTTGGGATAGATCCTTTGGTCTCCTCTGCGACTTTAAACGTTTGCTCTTTATACTTATTAATATTTGGCGTTATGCTGATTTGACTACTTTCTCTACTAATCTATTTGTTATATTTATATTTATATGACGTTTTTCTGGGACGTCGTAACCTCCTGATATGGTCTCTTAGCCTGCCAATATGAGGTTCTCTACTCTCTCTTTTAAACATAAACACTAGCTTTGAATCGGCTCTTCAGTTTTCTCTGCACTTCTCAACTTATTACCCGGTCAACGAAAAAAAAAAAACTTTTCTTGTATCTGGGTTTAGTTCATCATTTTTTTACTTGTCATGGATCAAATCAACGGAAAAATATCTACGCCCCTGTCAAAGTTCGCTTTTGAAGTCTCGGGAGAGATAATAACAAAGAGGAAAAGGCATATTCTATCTATCAAATAAAACTATTTTTTCTTTGGTTAGTTACGTGAAAGAAATCGAAATTTGACACCTAGAACCCAGATTTGAAATCCGTGTGGACCGGTGTTATTTCTTCTTATCAAAGCTGTTTAATAAATTGTTAAGTTTGTTATTAACTGCAAATTCAGAGTCTTTAATTGAAACCCAAAATCCCTCTTAATCTCCTAAAGACACTGATCAACTCATTTTCAAGTGTAGTCTCAACAGAGAAGTAAAAAAAAAAAAAAAACACTTAAAAAAACTGTATCGACGAGGATGGGATTCGAACCCACGCGTGCAGAGCACATTGGATTAGC
Source organism: Rhogogaster chlorosoma (assembly GCA_944452935.1). Taxonomy (NCBI): domain Eukaryota; kingdom Metazoa; phylum Arthropoda; class Insecta; order Hymenoptera; family Tenthredinidae; genus Rhogogaster; species Rhogogaster chlorosoma. The sequence goes on from OX101802.1 coordinate 20,127,888, forward strand.
AGTCCAACGCCTTAACCACTCGGCCACCTCGTCCCATAAATATCACATCCTAATAATTTTATTCAGGATCAGTTAATTAAAGTGTGCATTAAAATATTGTTATCGTTGTGCATCTAAGCGGATGAATAAAATCGATTACTTTGATTGAGTTTCTGGAGTTAATTGCACCAATAACTTGAGTTCATGGTAACCAACTTGAGTAGATACTAAATGTAATGGCAAGAGATTTCTGATATCGGTTCCGCACCTAAATTTCACTCATATTTTTGTCTGCATAACCCCCGCATAAAATCGACATCTGTTGAGGTTATTTATATAAATTCAGAAGAATTTTAATGATATATTGGTCATTTGATAGGCATTCTACTACACTGTTGGAATTAATGAGTGTAAATGTTGAATTTTTTGCATGTTGAAATTTTTACGTTACGATTGACATTTTTTTGAAGCGGATTCAACATTTCATACTTATGTCAACTCATGAAATGTTCAATGTTAAATGCCAAATTCAATACAAATATACAGAACTTCAACAGAAAATTATTGTTATTAACTGCATACGCAAGAAAAATGTCAATTTACAGTTGTAGTATTGATTACAACACACTGTATGAGTTGGTACATAACACTATATTGCAGTTTGAAAATAACTATTCGATTACGTCGTGTGAAACGGGTGTCCAGAGTCATTTCAACACCATGATCACGTTTTTCCGTACTTTGATTATACTTCTTCTGTCAAATTAACACAAAGGACTGGAAGATTTTATTCAGATTTGAACACGAAACTGCATTATACTGTCACGAATACCATTGCAAAAAAAAAAACGTCAATTGTAACGTAATCGCGTTTTTTGTTTCGAAATTTCAAATATTGGAGATCATTTATTTTGGCGAGATACCTAGAACAGATAACAGATGTATTTCAAGCGAAAATAGTCTACTTATAAGAAATTATCGGATTCAACTGAATACACATATAGGTGATTCTCCTAAAATACTCATTTTCCCGGTAACCGACTTTCTTTTCAATAATCGCTCTGGTTTCTTAGATTTTCTTATCAGTATATATTACATAGATCGAAATATTTTGAGATAGTGCTACAGAACAGTTTTTTTTTTCTTTTTCATCGTGTTAATCGTTATTTTTGCTGTGTTTGACCCCTAAATGTAATTCCTCTAGCCTGTAACCATCACATCTCATCATATCGTAGCGAGCTGAAAAAGTACTTAAAATTGTAAAAACTGGAAATCATAATTGTTTTTTCTAACTTAGTGATGTTTATAACCCCTCTTCTCAAATCGAACAGAAAAGAATGCGCACACTGATAAAACTATCTTCACTCAAGAGAAATATTCTTGATTCAAGAGAATTATTTTGAAGAGAACCAATTGTTTCACTTCAAGAATTTCTTGTCTTGAATTGCTGTATCTTGGCTTGAGAGATCTAATATCTTCGGTCGATAACTTTTGTGACCTGATTCAAGACTATAATATCTTCGATCGATACAGGTAAATTCTTCATTCAAGAACGATTCTCTGCAATCAAAAATAATTTTCTTTTCTTTTAAGAACTATATTTTTTGTTCAAGAACGAATTTCTTCATTCAAAATATTATAAGCTTAAATCAGAAAAAAACTTATAAGTAACGAAATGTATGTTTTAACAGACTCCGAAAAATATTTAAGCCTTGCTTTTCAGTAATACAGAGAGTAACAGAAATTCGGAAATCGTTTGGTTTATTATATTCTTTATAAAATAATCTATAATTCGAAATAATATATAAACTTATATAAAATGGGCTCATGACTAAAAATCCCGTTCAAAAACATCCTTATTTTTTCCTAAATTGTGAATATTATTGAGGACTAACTACCTCACTAAATAATTCTTATCACAAAAAAGAAAAAAACATATTCCAATAAATGCATAAACTATGAAAAAATAAATTTTAGAAGGCATAAAAATAAATGTGTTAATTTTGTGTTGTTGTTATAAGGTCACTGTTTTTTATTCATTTAAAATATAAGATAAATATAAATAAAATATTAATAAACGTATAGAAGTTATAACATCTTGTAACGTGTTTGGTGGTGGTAACACCGTCGAACTCACACATTCACACACACTCGCAGCTGATCAGGTGGGAATCTTCGCCAAGCTCCCCACTTGACCAGCCTTTGCGACTCAATAGTTAACTTAGCTTCAAACTTCTCTTGCCTAACTTAACTTCTTATCTTCTAAAATTATACAGTCATAAAACTAATTCCAATGACAATTTAAATTAAAACATAAAATCTTGCTTCATGCCAAAGCGGCCAATGTCCAAGTAAAATCATATAAATAGGATTATAGGATAGGATTCATGATTAACGATTTTTAGATTTACGATTTAGACTTATGATTTTATTTTTATTTTTATTGTGTTTATTTTTTCTTGTAAATAGTTGAACAACGAAGTTTTTTTGATTCAATTAAAACTAGAGACGGTTGTATCCAACCGATTAAGGAAAGGAATCTGATTCTTGACTTGTATCCTTTTCTTTCCTTGCAAATAATCATCTCTTTCAATTTTCAGAACTTAAAATCGTGTTTAGCTAAAGGCAGCTTTGGTTGTGAGCAAGCAAGGCAGTTACGGTGTAGCTTTCACTGGCACCATAGTCTGTACGCAAGCTTCACAACTCAAGTCTGTAAAAGGCAGCTCTGGTAGTGTTCTGATTCCAAGGCAGCTACGGTGTAGCTTTCACTGGCACCCTAGTCTGTGGAATCAGACATACTCGAGTTTGTGAGGGAGGCAGCTCTGGTTGACGAAAGTCAATCCGAGTCTATATTAGGGTTATTTGGGTTTTTCACTTTTTCCCAGGAGGAGCTCCGAAAATCATTCATTCACCCGTGACAAAGAACTCACGCGGACTAGGTTAACTTAACCAGCCTTCTGCTGGTGAAGCATAACCAGGTAAAGTTACAATCTATAACATTAAAAACTTTTAAACTTTAATCTTTCATGTAAATATTGATTTCTTTATAAGCGTTAAATTACTTCAACAATATCAATAATAGTTGTCGGCAAAACATCATACGGAGTATTTACTTTATAGACATTTTTGTATTAATAAGTAAATATGCTTCGAATTTTAAGGATATTGGGCTTGGAAAACGGGAAAGCATTTGAATAAGCAATCAAATGTGTTACGTCGTAACAACAGGGAATAGTAAAATAGCGTGCCGATACTCAAATTATAATTAACATATATTCAAACTAGATATCTTTAGTTAATAAGTACGCTATACCTACGCTCAATCATAAACATTAACTAACTTCTATTACTTTCTCTTTTCGAGGAGCACATTTGGCGACCAAATGTGCACTCATAGACTCAGACTGACCATTTTTTACCACCCTACCTAAGGGACTTTCAAGAGTGTTTACTCCATTGTTTTCGTCACGTTCCTTTCGAACGTATGTATACATACTTCTTCCTGGAAAACTCATGTACGGATTTTCCCACTCCGTCAACTAAAATCTCCGCCAAATTTCCTCGACCAATAACAATATTGAACCACTACATAAGATCAACCAATAACGAACTCCTACATCCCTCCACTTTTCCAAAATCCTCCTAATTCTAACCTCAATTAGCAAAGAAAAATCAATTCTAACTCCGACGCTCTACAACACAGATCAAACAAAAATTAAGAAGAGCAGTCGCTATCTATTCACTTAATAAATTTCAACATTAAGTAAACTCATCGTATATGTATCAGGCAGTGTGAATAATAAACTAACAATACTTATAACGTGATACGAACTCTTTCGATATCCCTAGTATCCATATCCCTGAATACCTTAAGGGGGGACTTCGGTGAAATTTCAGTCAAAAATGGCCAAAAAGTCGATTTTTGGATTATTACGGAAAAATGTTCGTGGAACCTTCCTCCACCCTCAAAATAAATTTTGGACCCATACGATTTTTTTTACACACAATTTTCAGCCTAATGAAAAAATGGCGCGCTATACCGCATAATATTTATTTCAAATGAAGATTACACTTATAATATGTAAACTAGGAATGTTATAATATAATATAAAGCTTCTTTCTATTACTTCGGGTCACTAAATGTCTTTCTTTTTTTTTTTTTCGCGGATCGAGCTTCTCTCTTCCCTACTTCAAAGCTCCTTGCTATGAATCCAGCAGCTGCTAAGGAGCGCTTTCCCGCCAATGATGTGCGCCATCTTGTTTTTCGAAAGAAAAATACGTGAGCTGTTGACATTTTATTTCGGCAATTCCAAATATTATAATTCGTAGATTTTGAAGAGACCTGCCTCTCAAAATGGATCGTGACAGTCATCGCTGGCGTGCTTCTAAGATTCGTGAAAGCAAAAAAAGAAAGCACCGTTCAGACAATCTAAAAAGACGACCGGGTTCGAAAACCTCCCGAAACCTAACCTCGATCTCAGGACACAAGTCGTGTTGGGTGTCGAAGTTGAACCAGTGGCCGGACCATCTGGAGTGGAAACAAGACCAGTTCAAGAGTCACAGATATCTGGTCATGGATGCCCCTCTGCCTTGGCTGCCACCGAAAGCTTTGGAAAACTAAGTCTATTCGACATGATGTGTACGCCAGAAGAAAAAGCTGCTCAGAATGAAACTGAAGACCAATTCCTTCTTGTACATTCCACTAGCTGGAATAAACTACTGAAGAACTTCGCATGCAGTGAGTGCGGTGAAAAATCCATTGAAGCACAAATAAGAGAACAGAAGGGGTTCTGTGCAAAAGATTATTGCTAAATGTACAGCATGTGGATTTAGAATGGGCGATACCCATACGAGTCAACGAGTGAAAGGTTCGACAACAAGACCACCGTTTGAAGTCAACAGACGAATCGTTGATGCGACAAACGCCGTTGGACTAGGCCATGCAGGTCTGGAGAAATTCTGTACCGTGATGAGCATGAAAGGCATGAGCAGTAGCACATATAAAGCTCACTTAGATAAGTTAGCTACCGAAACTGAAAAGCTAGCAGATAGAGTTCTCGATAAAGCAAGAAAAGCTGTAAGAAAAGTCCACGAGACGATAGATCCATCTCTAAAAAACAAGGACGTACTAGACATAGCTGTATCGTACGACGGAACCTGGCATAAACGAGGCTTTACCTCTTTGTATGGAATTGGGATCGTGATAGATATTTTGACTGGACTGGTAATTGATTACCAAGTTCTGTCTAAATTTTGTCAAATGTGCGCTATCGCTTCGAGCCAACTAGATGCGGAATCACCAAATTTCCAACTATGGCAACAGGGACACAAAGATTGTGGAGAATGTAGTATAAACTACATAGGGTCGTCCGTTACAATGGAGATGAAGGCAGCTGAGATATTGTGGACTAGATCTTTGGCCAGAAATCAGATGAGATACACAACCGTATTATCAGATGGTGACGCCAAAACATATACTCAGCTACAAAACATCGCTCCATATGGAAAGGACGTACCCATTTCAAAAGAAGAGTGTGTAAATCACATAACGAAAAGAATGGGCACAGGACTCCGGAATCTTGTGAAAGAATGGAAAATAAAAGGTATAACACTTGGTGGACGAGGTAGCGGCATGCTAAAAGAGACCACGATAGTAGCGTTGACCAATTATTACAGGAACGCTATTGTCAAAAATATCCCCGAGGTCTCCGCTATGAAAAAAGCAATAAGGGCTACGGTAGATCACTGTGCGTCTACAGATGACAATCCACAACACTCGAACTGCCCAACTGGTACAGGGACGTGGTGTTTTTTCAATAGAAGCACAGCAAATGGAGTACCGCCAAAAAGCCACGACACGATGCCAGTAAAACTGAACGCAACTGTGGTAGCGAAGCTAACGCCTTTGTAAGAACGCCTCTCTAGTGACGAGTTGCTAAGCCGATGCGCCCGAGGAGCAACACAGAATGCAAACGAAAGCTTGCACTCACTAATATGGCGAAATTGCCCAAAAGAAACCTCCACATCCAAGAAACGGATTGATTTAGGAGTAGTGAGTGCAGTCGCTGAATTTAATATGGGTGCGATCCATGCCCAGAAGGCAAAAATGATGGTGAAGGAAAGAGTAGTCCCGGACGCTGCTAAAAATATCAGTGCGCAGCGAGATGCCAGACGAAAGCGGAAACGAGCGTGGAAGGCAACGACAGAGAGCAAAAAAGCTCGCAAGGCTACTAATATAAGGAAAACCGCAGCAGAAAAAGCCAAGAAGCAGGCAGAGGGGCCGACGTATAGCGCTGGACAATTTTAATTCTTTTTTTCCACAGGTCAACGTTCAGAAGACGAAACGTTCGTCATACACCGGACAAAAATTCAATTCTGGTGAATTATTTTACAGTAGATTTGAGCAGGGGCTAGATCAATATCTCTTTATCGTTGATTTTTTTCAACAGTTTAGTGTAGTATTTATCCAGCCCCAATGATTACTCGACATAAAATTAATGATTCATTATTTAACTTTTTTCATATGGTGATCGAGTGTAACCGAGACGAAGGCGATAAAGAGAGTGATCTTCGACGCCAAACCAATCAGCGGAAGAAGCTGGGGCGGACAGCAGAACTTCTAATATAAAAACACAAAAAATGCTTCCAGATACAAGTTACATAGATAATCTTCAAATCTTTTATGCAACCACAGATATAACTTGAATTTCTGGCAAATATATTCAATTTCCACTTTTAATGATCCTAATAATGTTCACTCTACGATGAATTTATTTTGGCGACGAAACAACTCCCAAGTCATTCAATCCTAGCTCATACCTTCCACGCAAAAGAATAGTATTTTTGTGTATTTACTTTTTGCTCATTTACCTTTGACAAATGGAAATTCATAAAACTGCGTTTATCTCAGAACTATCTTTTTGGACACTCAAAAAATTCCTTGCGTTATAGTTTGGCTCTGATCAATTTGCCCTTTCACACACACGTTCTAAGGCATATTATCTTCATTTTGTAGGAATGGATTTTTGATGCAGTCGTTAGAACTCAATTTCAGACGAGTAATGTAGAAAAATTTGTACTAAAAAAATTCATTGAATTTCGGATGATGTTTTTTTTTTCTTAGAAAGGTCGGATCCAAAATCACTTCCTACAAAAGTTAGTCTATACTAGTATCTGTACTGAAAATAAATTCTAGCCTTCTGCGATAAAAGTTGTAACGCAAGGAATATTTCACAGAAATAGTGTTTTGAAATCAGAAAAAACGCTATAACTTGGAAAGTATTCAATCGACAAAGCCCAACTTTTGCTCAATATCTTGTTTGAAGGTTCCACACACATTGTCAAAATTTGAGAAATATTCGTTGACAAACAAAAAAGTTTCTGTTTTCACTTTTCACTGTTAAGGGGGGGGGGGGGGGGGGGGGGGGTAAGGGTTTCAGCGTAAAAAAAAACACCTTTTTTGTGAATTTTTTTTAGAAGTATGGATTGAACAAATGTATTCAAACCTTTTGTACATTATTAAGTATACTTTTAACAATATTCTCTAATTTTTTCATGCGGAAATATTGAAAAACAAGCCGGTGACTGAGCTTGCCCGAGAACGTCTTAGAAAAATAACAATTTGCGGTGTTCACTATATCTCGGTTGGAAATTATCTGAAATCAAAAACCATTGAAATTTAGTCAAAGTATCATCAAATCCTCCCCCCAACGTTTTATGATTATTTTTTTTTCATTTGAAAATTTTTGGTGGCCATCTGAAGTGTAAACTGCTGATTTCCACGGAAAATTACACCATTTTGTGGGTGGGAAACCCCCTTAATGTGAAAAAAAAATTTTTAACTAAACGTTAGGGGGAGGTATTTTATATTTAGAAAATGTGTACCAAGTTTGAAATGAATCGGTCAAGTAGTTTTCAAATGGCAGTGAACACGGACTTTGGAAAAGTAGTTTTGAGAAAAACGCGTTTAAAAGTTTATGAGCTACAAAAGTGAAGAAACAAGTATACGTACAAATATTAAATATGTCTTTATGGCTTTACTTACCTGTCTTTATTAAATAAAATATTCTCGAAACAGGATAATTGACCACAAGAATAGAAGTGAATCAGCTGTATACCTGCTCGACAGCTGCACTGCCTTCCCGAACGCCCGCTGCTGTCAGAGCTATAGTGTTAACAATAACTTCAAGAGTTTTGCTCAAATCGACTTAAAATTTTGGGAATATATTCTTGAAATGTTTAACAATAAGATGAAACAAAAAAAAATCGATTTTTCGAAAGTGCAAACCCTTACCCCCCCCCCCCCCCCCCCCGAAACCTAACTAACTACGCAATATTAATTTGGCGCGTAGTCACAAGGCCGAGATCGAATCTAGTCTCGGACCCGACAAAATGCTTTAATTGCTGAATTGAATTGGTACTTAAGGGGACTGGAGAGGTTTGAAATTTGTATATGTTACGTGACTTTGATTGCGCATATCAAGGATACTAATGAATTCAATGGATTTGTACTTTCACTAGTCTTCATTGGCATGTTTGTGTGTGAAAATATGCTATATACATGGTGCCTAGGTCAATAATATAAGCTGTCCAACGTTAGTAGTCGAACAATGGAAATAGTGGTTTGACCACGATTCCGGCTGAACGGATGATCTGATCTAGAGTTTCTTGGTCTTGATCTCTTTGTTTGATGCCGCTCTATCAAACCCATCTGAAAAATAGAAAAATCGATAAAAATTACGAAAATGACGACCAAAAAACGCGAAATTGAAAAAAAATAGGGAAATTTGTTATTATAAAATCGTTGCAAAAATTTTTAGCGAAAATATTTCAGGTGGGATCAATAGGCCAGAGAATTCTGGAACTTTTCGTTCAAATTTCATGTTGATATCTTGAACGGTTCTCGAGATATCGTGGTCATAACATCTAAAAATGTAGTTTCGAGAAAAACGGGTTTGAAGTTCAGCCAGCGCTGTAAAATTCAGTCTCTAAATCACGATCTGCTTCAGCATTAGACGCAGAACGTCGGTTTTTCTCCTTTCGAGCCTGTTTCGTGCTTCCGAGCGCCTTTTTATCTGCGTCCTGCAACCGAATACGGTCTTGCTCCTTGCACCTTGCGAAAGCACGTGGTCCCATATTCAATCCCAATTTACTCATTATGTCCAGCATTCGGACGAAACCTCCATTGAATGTCGCAACTGCCGTATATGCTGCGATTTCAACGGTTTCAGAACCACTAAAGTATTCTTCTGGAGCCATTTTCCACACGACCGAGTGGAGGCTTTCGTTGGAATTTTGTGCAAAGTATCCCACACATCTCTCCAATAATTCCGTTTTAGATAAAGCGTCGTAGACTGGCTTGATTGCTTTTTGTACATCCGCATGAAGTGCGGGCTTGTGTTTGTATTCTTCCAATGTACCTGACTCTTTCGCTTTCTGCCATGTGCACCAGCTATCTGATCCAGCGGGGCTGGTGTCATGTTGCGGCACAGCATCCGTGTAAAATTTGTGATGATACGTTGCCCATATCGCTGAATGCATGTGTTCTACAGAATTATGACCTCTTATAGCGTTACCGTAGTATTGTGTCAGTTCTTTTATAAGAACGTCTGTTGATTTGCCTCTACCGCCAAGGCCTTTTCCCGCTTTTTTGACTTTACGCAGCCTGGTACCCATACGTTTCTGTACGTGACCGACGCACTCTTCTTTGAACATTTGAAAGTCGGGCCCATAAGGTTCCACTTTTTGTACGGCTGAAAACGTTTTCGAATCCCCGTCACCAACATAGTGCTTATATTTGACGTTGTACTTCTCAACTGATCGTTGGAATATTTCGCACGTGGCATCCACTTCCATTTTACCGGCAGTTCCTTGATGGTTCTGTGTGCATTCTGCTCCATGTTTATCCAACCAATCGAAATATTCCTGTGTACCACTACGCGCCTCCCATGCCTTGCATGCCGCACAATACGACGATTTTATGTTGACATCAAGTACTTTTCCTGTAGAGTTTCCGATGATCGCAACAAAGCCATGTAAAGACTGGAATCCCCGCTTTCTCCGACTGCCATCACCCGAAATAACAATGCTGTCCGCATCACCAGTCAAATCGACTTCTTCAGCCGCCGCTCTCATCATTGATAGTTGAGCTACTTCTGAAGCCGCTGTTTGAATACATTTCACTATTCTGTTGTATGGACAACGAGTCAGGAAATCTGGAAGGTCCATCAATCCACAAAACTTTTGTATTCCTGAAAATCCAATGCCCAAGACTCTCATTGCATATACAATGCGTGTATTCAAATCAGAGTTTTTGTGGCTTATTTGCGGGCACGAATCTATGTAACGGGGTTCACAGTTCTGGCACTGCAATTTGATTTAGAAAGCTAAGCCAACATGATCCACTGTACCGAAGGTTATTTCTTTGCCGCAATCTTTGCAGCGAACGAACTCACTTAGCGAATCAAAAACACTACGAAAGTTTATGATTTCGTACGTGATGTTATCATTCTCAATCGTACTTATATTACTATCGGTACTTAATTTTCGCTTTGATGAGGTACTGCGACCGGCTACTCAGTTAAGGGCAAGGGTAACCCGGCAGCCGTGCACTTCGGCGTCAACTAACAGAAATTATAGAATATAACAAACTAGACTTTGGGCGCCAGACGTTATCACGTCACTTGAAAGACTAGAAAAATATAACTTTGACGGCGGAAATTGCCAGCTAGCTTAAAATATAATCAATCATGAATAATGGTAGAGTGGGTGGGTTGCCAGATCAAATAATAGAATATTAATTACTTATTTGATTGATTTATTTTAATTTGCCAAGATTTCGATATTTATTTGATTGATTTATTTTAATTTGCCAAGATTTCGATATTTAATAAATGATATTCCGTATTATACGGTACGATATTTAACAAAATCCGTGTTTTCACGGGAAAAATCTATAACATGTCTCAGAATAATCGGTAATACGGGAATTTACAATATCATGCTCAAGAAAATATAACAGAATAATATCAGAAATTTCGCAGCAGTTAGGCTCGATATAATATAATATACTCAATCATAAGAGAAAAATCAGACTACAAATCAGTAAAGAAAATATATGAAAACAATAATCAATCAAGAAACTTACAGACTAAATAACAAATGCTCACTTCTACGCTCGCTATAAGCACCAGGAAATCGTACGCGACAAGTCGTTCACTCAATAAGAAAATAATATCATGCCAGAAAGAAAATAATATGATAGAGAAAATAGAAAAGAGAATACAAAGCAGAAATAAGCTATAAGAGAATCTACAACATGCTAAGAGACCAAATATAATCCACAATAATCCACTAATCACGAGTTTACTCGGGAATCCGTTTTTTAATCACAATAAAATATACTACAAAATACTAAATATAATCGGGACGAAGTCTGCAAGACTTAACGAACCGTATACGTGACCTACGTCACAAATGCCTCGTGGCCTACGCCACACAATATAATATAAAATAGAACAAAACGGGATTCATGAGCTAACTCGTGGTTTTACAAGAAAATAGGTCTTACCTTTTAGATGTGAAAACTGTGCGTAGCACTTAAACTGAATCTAACTTAACTGAATCTAACTTAATTGAACAACGGTAGCACAAGATCGGAAATTTGAGCGAAACTCGGGAAAAACGGTAATTCGGTATTCGATGTCTAGCTGATGTGGTCGGGAAGACGGCGAGACGTAGAAGTAGGCTGAGTCCTGCGGTGTTACCCAATTTATAGGCAAGGGGTTCCCGCGCTGCGACGTTCGTCGTTAGACTTTGGCGATCGCAAAGTAGTCGAATTTTACGTCTACCTTTACCGACCGAAATGAGTTTGAGGACGTGTTGTCCAGTCCACCCTGGTTTGAATATTTGTCCAGGCTCATTATGGCGGCGTGGCAGGACTTCAAATACGGTACACCGGGACTCGTACTCGATAACTTCTCTCTGTCGACTCTGGCTCTCGTCTCGGGACTCCTCGCATGCATCATCGGGATGAAATGCACTCTGGTTGCGCTTTAACAGAAAAAACTGACCAACAGAGGATCTGGCGGAAATTCTGATGCCCCTAATACCCGGATCTGCATCCAGACTTCCCCATGGACGGTGTGGAAGGCTTACAGGCAGGCCTGCATCACACGATTGCAGTTCGTGTCCGGGATGATGGCGAGAAAGCCGATGATCTGGTCCAGCGTGATGAGTCTTCGACAACGGGAAGCATACGGCTACTTTGGGGTGTTCACCTGGCTCTATTCGACCGTTGTCGAGACGTCCGGAATTAGTAGACGGGATGTGGTCCAGCACCAGGCTGAAAAGTCGGCGGGAACGGGAGGAAGACTCTTAGAGCCAGCCTTATTCGACCGCTCCTGCGGCATCCACAGCCGAGAGTACGACGGAAGTACGATGATTCAGACTAGCAACAGCTGATGATCCGTGGAGATCGCTGCTTCGGACATCTCAGGATTCCCTCGACGTCCTTGCGTTGACCTCCGAGTTTCGCCGATGACAGAATATAATACAAGAATGGAAGAAAAGCAAAATATTAAATAAATATCCCTAAAATATAACTAAATTGAAAACCTGGTACTTGTCGCTGACTTCCCTGGCGCCGTCCGTCTTCCCGATCTGTAGCTTAATTCGCGTCCTTCGTGACGTTTGCAAAATGCAACGTCACAGTACATGGCTGTGAATTATTATTATCGTCCCGTTTCAGAAAATTCTTATCCACTCTTTGATTACCGTGGAATCGAAATTTTTTCGGCCGCCCTGGACGTACACGCTTTTCCGGAATTGTGTTGTCGGTTGCTTTAGGAGGCATTTTTAAAGGAGAACATCAAAACAATATCAACAAAAATATAATCGTACGCCAAACACTCGTGCTACCCTAGTTTGTTATAACACGGAGTAAACTAAATGACAGGCGGCTACATACAGTGAGCGGTCGCACGACTCCCTGTGACGATACGGCAGTACGACTATCTGTACTGGGCTGTGAGCGCACAGTTCTACTGTTTTTGCTCTCCTGACCTCAATTTTGCGAATTTTTTCAAAAATTAAACGGGAAAATATTCTTAAAGAATCACACTATCAAACTAGGCAAAAAACAGGAGTTCAATTTTTTCAAAATTTCAAACCTCTCCAGTCCCCTTAAGGGGACCGCCTACATTAGAGGATCAAAAAAATCGATTTTTTTTTTTTTTGCTTAAATCGAAAGTCCTTCATGTATAGAATATGCTCCTAAAGTCCCAAATCTGAATCTCATCTAGAAAAGGTCAAATAGCCTGTGTATTGTTCGTGCTCCGGGCGCTCCGAAACAAGCGCCAGGTCAGAATTTTCAACGGTCTCAACAACAAATTGAATTAAACGCACTATATGAAGATGAGGAGGAACTTCCATATGGACCGGGGATAGCAGATTGATCGAAAACTGCAGGTAAATAAACGATAATAAGTTTTAATCAACTATTTTTCGGGTCCGAAAACTTTAGACGATACCGCCTCATAGAACCATCAGAACGCGTTTTTCTCGAAACTACATTTTTCAAAATGGCGTACACGATTAAAGAAAAACTACTCAACGGATGGACTTGTTTTTTTTTTTTAAATTGAAGCTTATTAAATTGTCTTCTATGTGGGCTAAAGAGTTCGATTTAAATTCTGCCTGAAAAATAGTGATTAACAAAATAAAGTGGAAATTTTCCGACAAAAATCAACTTTTTTTTTTGAACAGGGACTTTTTTTATTAATTTCAACAAAATAATGTTTTTTCTTAGCTCACATAGAAGGTATACTCATAAACTACAAAAAAGATCTCTATGCATTTTTGTTTCAGATGGTTCTATGAGGCGGTATCGTGTACGCCGTGGAGGAGAAAATATTTCGGATACTCCAGCTGAATCCGATATAATCCGTCGCCGAATTAATAAAATTGAATGAAAAAATTTGTATATATACCTATAGATATACACAACAAACAGTTAAAAATTCAAAACGATCCGTGCTGTACCTTCTTTGAAAAAAAATCATGAAAAAGTGCTTGATTTTGGCCTCCTAATGTAGGCGGTCCCCTTAATACTATAGACAACTAGGAACACCTGATTATGCTCCAGCTTATTGCCTTGAATTATTTCGTAAGGTTGTACGGTGTCTTTCTTGTTATCTGTTCTTTGTATCTGTTTCTCCATTTCCGTATCTATATCACCAGGGTTCTAGAAGAAATAAATTTATTGATTAAGAACATAATTAATACATATTTTATAACATTAAGTTAAAATTAAGCTGTATAGAAAAATTAATTTAAATTTGACGAACTTCTACGAAAAGGACTATTGTATCAGATGCTTCTTTTTTGCCATGCTTAACTTTTTTTGAATTCCTTCCTTTCGGTGGTATAAGATATGGTAACATTGATAATTCAATAACAAATCTCACTGAAAATATTCAATCATCTCAGTATGGAATTCATTAATTTTAAAATAATTAAATACTTTGGTGTTTGAATTGAAAATCATTCAAAACATGTTGAAATCGAAAATAGTAAATTACAATCAGTTGTTTCTTCGTCATTCCCCAATGTATCAATCAGTTCCTTGTATGATTGTATAGTTTTATTGTCAGCATACTTGGTACTTCTTAAAATCTTTATTCGGTCGAAAAATGTCCTACAATCAGTCCGCAAAAGATTACTCGTGCCAGGATACATGCTTTCGAAGTGCAATGAAATCTGTATAAATAAAAATATTAATGCGATTTCCAATAATTTTTAATCTTACTTTCTTACATAAATATTTCATAATTATCACTATTTCAAACATTATAATATACTACAGTATGAGCGGATCCACGTCACTTCACTCAAAAAAAAACCGTCAAGTCACGGATTTTTGCGCCATTCAATACATCTGTAGTACTATGGAAAAAAAAAGTACAATTTGAAGGATTTTGAAAAATTCTCAAAAATGGCGGAGTTAGAGGCATGTGAATTTTTGTGCACCACTTTGTTTGAAAATTCATATCTCCGAAAGTGTTCATCGGAGCGGAAAGATCCTTGGATCGTTTTGTTCGTAAAAGAATGCGCTTTCATAAAAAAATCATATTAAAAAAAAAAAAAATTCTTTCAATATTTTTTTGGCGTTTTAATTTTTGATTTCGCTGCCATTTCCGTGGGACTTACGGAAATTCATGGAGATAATTTTTTTTGGATACCTGGATCCTTCCTCTTTAATCCTAAAAAAAAAAATTCATGAAGAAAATACCTGGGCCGGAGATAAAAAATAAAACGTGTCGTCGCGCGTCACCGCACGCGCTAATTCACGTCCGCGCTACTCCCGCAAGCTCGCTGTGTTACGTAGTGGAGATGTCATATGATGGTTCTTTGCTTACCCAGGTTATCCATTCTCCGAAAATAGTTATTTTGCCACCTTAGCCCTTCCGTATCCGTCTACTGGTCATGTTTTCTTGGAGTTATACAATTGTATACGTGTATATGGCTCATTCTCAGATAACTGTGATTTCTTATGTCCAGTATATTATTTATCATCCAACAGAGTTTTTTTTCATCAAGTAGTCATTAATGTCATAAATCTGATAGTTTTCTACAACCTGCATTAGATATTGGAACATAAGTGGTTTCGAATTATTCATAACTGACGCAAATATACTGGAAATGTCAGTACCGTGGCATGTCCGATTCTCATTTTTCAAACTAAATGTATAAATTTCTATCAATATTCGTTTTGTAATATAAAATTAACTCCTCATAACTTAAGTCTAATGTATACTCAATCAAATTGTATTGCAATTATACGAAAATATTGATTGTTAAGAAAAATAATCATCATTGAATTATGTCCGCGAATTTTATTCAATTTTCAAATTTGAAATGTTTACCGCCTAATCGCTATCTTAATTTAGTTTCATTGATTCTATCTAGTGTCATTTTGAAGAGAGATTATTGGTGCATTGTTTACAGCTGTGTGTTTATTTGGAAGTTTTAAAAATATGATTAAAGCAATTTGTTTAGTTTTTAAAACGGTAAGTCATAAAATTACATGTCAGTACCATGGTATTGAAATTTAGGGTTATTATTATGATGTTTGAATTAATTGTTCTGAATTCTTATTTGCTTTCACGTGAAACATCAAAATTATTTGGGAAATTATTTTAACTATCCGCATTATAAAGTTAGGTCAATTATAAATCCAAATGTCAGTACCGTGGATCAGCAAATTATCGCGAAAAACATCGGCTCATTTCAGGGCCACCAAAATATTGCACAAGATCCATCAGTCATATAGCACAAACCGAGTGAAATGGAATCAAACTTAATTCCAGCACAAGTATGTTCAACGAACCATAACCGTACTGGAATTTTCAGAACAAGCATATATACACGTATACAATTGTATAACTCCAAGAAAACATGACCAGTAGACGGATACGGAAGGGCTAAGGTGGCAAAATAACTATTTTCGGAGAATGGATAACCTGGGTAAGTAAAGAAGCATCATATGACATCTCCACTACGTAACACAGCGAGCTTGCGGGAGTAGCGCGGACGTGGATCAGCGCGCGCGGTGACGCGCGACGACACGTTTTATTTTCTATCTCCGGCCCAGGTATTTTCTCCACAAATTTTTTTTTCAGGATTGAAGAGGAAGGATCTAGGTATCCAAAAAAAATGATCTCCATGAAGTTCTGTAAGTCCCGCGAAAATGGCAGCGAAATTAAAAATGAAAACGCCAAAAAAATATTGAAAGAATTTTTTTTGTTGAAAATATAATTTTTTGTATGAAAGCGCATTCTTTTACGAACAAAACGATTCAAGGATCTTTCCGCTCCGATGAACACGTTCGGAGATATGAATTTCGAACAAAGCGGTGCACAAAAATTCGCATGCCTCTAACTCCGCCATTTTTGAGAATTTTTCAAAATCCTTCAAATTGTACTTTTTTTCCATAGTACTACGGATGTATTGAATGGCGCAAAAATCCGTGACTTGACGGTTTTTTTTTGAGTGAAGTGATGTGGATCCGCTCATATGTAAGATAAGCTAAACGAGTAGAAATTTTTATTGACTAAATTACGTGACGACTGTTCACGTCTTAATTATAAAAATACTCTGATCTGACGATATTATATCTCCCCTGGACATAAAGTCTTATCCCCTGGCACCTTATGAGCCAGGGGAGATATGACAGGGGAGATAATTTTTGGTTAGAAAATAGAAATAATTAGAACAGCATTTATTGTACGTATTTAACAAAGAAATATTAGAATCAATGCATAAATTATAGTAAGTATACTAATGAAATAAAGTATTTAAGCATATAATTATAAATAAAACTCACCAGCGGAGAGAACTCATTCACTCATCCGCAACTGCATCCCGAGTGTGATGTTACAGAAATAAATGACAAAACGACTGTGCAGCTTGCTTGCGCGATGCTTGCTGTTAAATTCACATCCGAAGAATTTCGTCAAAGGTCATTACTTCCAGCGACAAAATAAATAAACGCCTTTTCTAAAGAAATACAAGAAGCCGGGGGAAGAGAAACAAAATATCTGGGACAAATGTAAACCTAATTTTTTTTTATGGAACAAAAAAAATTAAATAATTTTACTTGTTAGATTACAAAAGTTTATTTATCGTATTATTTTAAAATCAATGATTTTGATATTTTATTAAATTTTTATGCATTTAAAATTACTGATACACGAACAGAAACAGTGAGCGGGACATGCCAGGGGAGATATATTTTGCATGTTTAAGGGCCTTTGAGCGAGCGCCGACAACTTCTCATCCGAAACGCGCCATTGGCGTGCAAATTGAGAACCCTGTTGAAATAATATAGCGTCTACGGCGCCTCTAGCATCGAGTCCGAGAATATGGGCGGGGCCTCGGAGTAGAGGCACTCAATCTATTTGTGAAATTATGTGTATACATATTCGGGTTCTCATTTTTTTCTACATTTCGGTATCGATTGTGCGGATAGGCAGCATAATACAGATTCAAAAATCAGGAAAAAAATTGACGATATAAATTATATTTTATAAAATATTCCTCCTGAATAACAGTTTTTATTAGTGACGAGTTTGAGCTCCACTGACGAATGAGTAAAATATCTTGAAACGGAATGGCGCTGATATCACAGAAAGCGCACGGAGGAAGCAACAACTACTTTTATACAACAGTTTCTGCATGTGTTTGTGTCGACGCTGGCTGTCACTTCGAATTTTAGTCCACGGACTACATCGCTCCTGCTCATATAATCTACCTCGGAATAATATCGAAAGATTCATAATATCAACCTATACTGTGGGCTGCCTATTTCAACACCGATTTTTCATCAAAAGTGCAAAAAATAATGTTATTATTTCACAGCGTCTGTGTATTGGCAATATATTAGTGTTAGCTGATTTCACAGCTTCGTATGAATAAATCAATGATTAATCGAATATACATTCGTTTAATCTCCGGTAACCAGCCCGCACTAGCTAATAATTTAAGGATTATTCCCACAAAACCCTAGAGTGATTAGTGGACCGATAGAGACGTAATCCGCGGACTAAATAGCGGTTGTGAAAACAGGCCGAAAATGCCGAAAATGCTTACTCTGTCGGTAAAAAAAACAGTCGCTCAAAGGCCCTTAAGGACCTGTTGTAGCTAAATTGAGTAAATTTGAGTAATGAATTTGAGTGACCATAAAGAAGACGATGAGTTTTAAAAGGTAATAATATTATTTAGAACGAATTTTCTGAAAAATGTGATTTTTTTATCGTGGACATCGAAAGTAACTCTTAACTTAGAATGACCTATAAATATCTATGAGATCGAATAAATTTAAATAAAATATTGTGATAAATGAAAGAAGTTGCTTAATTCACTTGCAAAAGTCACAGATCCAAGTATCAAACTCTGGATTAGCACAATCATAATGTGCCCAGAGCCCACATATTAATACAGTCATACCTCTGAATAGGGCCGCTTCTCCTCATCCTTGCCCGAGCGCTTCCCCCACTACATTACTGTTGACGAGTGTTTGGACAATTACCTCTCTATAGGGCCGCTATGATAAAACGAATCACTAAATTATAATCCAACATGTAATATTTCATTCTGCAAAATATTCTTAGACTCATACATTTATTCGGAATCACATTGAATAACTCAAATTATTTCATTTGTCCTTTTGAGGTTTTGTTCGAGGTAAGAAACACAAAACACTCAAAATAAAAAATATCGAGTCAACTTGTTGCACTTGAGACAAGTTTATATTTTATACTTACCAAAAATCAAGTGAGACAGAAACAGCGTCACCTCTAAAATGAAGTGCAAATGACGCGACTGGAAAGTGGCCCTATTCAGAGGTTGAGCCGGCAGCCGAGCCAAGTTGTGCTCGCAAGCTATTGGTGGGGGAAAGGCATTTCCAAGAATGATACTCCCCTAACCGCCTTCGAGCGGCCCTATTCGGAGGTATGACTGTATTCCATAATTAGGCACGAACGACTGTCCATACTTCGATTTTTATACTAGTTTAAACTCGTATTAATATTTTTTCAAGTCACAATATTTTAATTACAGAAGGTCACAAAATGCTAAGATAAACATAATATCGATATACTCAATAGTATAAGACTTATGTATACATACATAATAACTGGTAATACTCATTTATTACTTACATACCTTTAAAATTTTCTGCGTGACAACAAAACAAAACTCACCTGCCACACGTGTAGCGTTCGCGCAATTAACACGATGGCGTGAGTGCGGTAGTAAAGCGACCGATTGAAATAAAAGATGGTCGTGTGTTGCGTTTCAAACCTATATTTTTGGAGAAATTAAGGTATTCCATATTAGGATACTATTCCATATTTGGTGACTTTCCTCTAATAATTGTTTTGTGCTCGGAGATAGCGCTATCGCTATATCGCTGCACGAGGCATTTGCTGACACCAATCCTCAATCCTACCACACCAGCAGAAGAGCAGCACAACACAGCACACATACATACCAGGAACTGCATCGAGCGAACCTTTGGGGTGTTGAATATAAGGTTTCCAGCATTATCTTTGGGATGACGGACTGCTCGCCATACGTCTCTGGCTGCAATAGTTGCAGTAGCTATGCTCCATAATATTGCTATTCAAGTAAAGGAGCCATTACTGGACGGAGATGTTGGCATTGACGCACCGATCTTCAATGATCCGGTTCCAGCGGATAATTTTCCTGTAGACCAGGGGCATGCTGTGAGAACAGCGCTCGTCATCACAGTATTCAAGTAGATACCATCGGTTAACTTTATCCACATAGAGCTAGTAACGGTATTTTACTCGAGCCAGGTATGAGCATTTTGTCATTCACAGTAGATCAAAGAAAATGAAACTTGGACAATAATGAATGTTTCGCAGGCCAGAACTTCTGATCCATTCTAATTTTAATTTACTTCACAAATAAAATTCGAAAGCAATTATAAATCTCCTACTTCCATGAATTAAAATACCCATGTGCACTCTTCTTCGTTTTTGGATGCAGGATTAAAATATCATATAAAATGAATATTCGATGTATTCGTTTAATTAATGAACAGTTTTTAAACTAACGAAAACAATATTTTATTGATTAAATTAAAACAGTTCAACAATTCAAGATCCAAGTAGGAAAGAATGAAATATTGAAGATAAATAAGAGTACCTAAATAAAATAATAATTATCAAATAATAAAAATAAAATACATCACGAGCAGTAGAGGTACATCTCATGCGTTAGCTTCACACTCTGTCAGCTTCATTTTATATTCTAGCTCTTTGATCGCTCACTCAAATTTTTTCGTCTCCAATTCTACCAATTTCGTTTGAAGTTCTACTTCCCAATAAACACACACTAGTTGAAATCCCGTATATGATACGTTGAGATCGTTGAATTACGGTATAGGTATAAAATATTACCGTCTTACATACATCGTAATATTTGGGATCAATTTTAATCGTTTGTTTTTGCAGTTAATATCCGTATTTCATTATACGTACGTTTGAAGTACGTTTATTTTCTGCTAAATCAACGTATTCCATATTAGTTTATTCAACGTATATGTAATTGATATATTAAACGTTATAGAATATTTAATATTCAACGTTCGATTGAATGCGTATAATACGAATATATAAATTGCGTGCTATAAGCGTTTATCAAATCTGTTTATAATATTAGTGTTTTAAATGCATAGTACACATTTATCATACGATTATCAACAACTCAAGTGCAACGTTTATTATACTTCCTATCCACCGATGAGCAGGGCTATATTATTAGTTTTATAGATGTATATGGGCAAATCTACAGAACCGTACCATTTTGAACGATTGTTTTTAATTTGAAAAATATTGGACCACACTTCCCAAACTTGGTCTGAGGCTTCTTACTATAAAGCTATTCAAGAATATCAATGAGTTACTCAGTTTTAGAAGACAGCATAGTAGATAATTGGATCACCCGTATTCATAGAATATTGAGGTTACGTAAATTCCGCCTTCTTTCAATATCCCGCTGTCATTTTTCAGCTTTCTTCTCGTGCGCTAACTTTACTTTATCTCTAAAAAAATTTTATTTCTCCTCTCTAGTACTCATTTTGATTACAAATAAATATAATTTGTAGAAGCTCTAACGACTCTATGAAGCTGCTACTTATGTGCTTAGAGGTTAATAAATAACAAACTGACACGGATAACAAATATATGTATATGTGAAACAAACGCGATGAGCTCCCCTGGTCTCACATAATTTTGCTAAAAGATAATTTTGAGTAAAGAGCCACAATATGTGACTCTGCCAAGGCCTTTCCATGAATTCAAATTGAATTTCCCATCGATCACAATTATTTCCCATCAAAACCAATGAAAATCTTACATGTACTACCGATAACATTACATTTGCATGAACAGTCACGCTCAAAGACTACAAGCTTACAACGTCATTTTTCCCAGCTATTTTGAAGCTGCTGAGTTGAGCAGTGTCTTAAATTATTCGTTGTCATATGTAAAAATGTAAGATACAAATATTTTCTGGGCGCATTCGACGGCGCTCCGTCCAGAGTTGAAAATTCTCAGAGAATTCGGCTCCTGCAGAAATCAGCTCACGCAATTTCAAACGAGTGGAATTTTGTTCAATGAGCAGTTACATTGACGAGTATTGATGGACTGAATGTCCGTAGTATAAGCTATTGAATGCCATTTACCGTAGCAAGATTGCTTGCGCGGCGCTAAAGTTGCACAGGATTTAGTAATGCGAAATGCATGAATCACAAACTGAAATGTGTTGATTTGGTGCATATAAACAAATTTATTGTAATAAATAACAAATATTAACGAGAGGTATGTGTTGCTGCTAGTGGAAAATTAGGTATTTCAGTTGTATCAATCGGAATTTCAACCCCCGGCATATTATTCTCCTCAGAAATATGGTATCACACCTAAAAGGGATGATCTGGTAGATTTGCCCATATATCCAACGTTTGATTGCATACGTGTAATTCGAATATGTTAAGGTAGTAGCCCACTGTGACGGCTGAAATTTCTACGTTTTTCCGGAAATTTTTTTTAATAAGAAGATAAAATGCGATCATTTTGTAATTTTGACATATTTTTATTAGTATTTTGAAGTGTTGAAAAAAAAATTTTTCACTCAATTTTACATTCATTTCCTTACAATATTTTAAGTGAAAGTAGAGTCCTCGAAAAAAAGGTGAGGAGTTTCGGGGAAGCACTGACTCAAAACCATTCAACCGATTCGGCTGAAAATTTAACCAGTTATTCGTGACACACATAGCTAAATACCTAACCTCTAAAACATTTAATTTTTTGATACTAAATGATTTATTTCGAACAATTTATCAACGAAAAAAATTAGGTTTTCAGAAGCTTCATTTCACAAGTCCGCCATTTTATTTTATTTTATTTTCTTATGCATATTATTGGTTAGTTCACTAGAATATAGTTTACAAAAAAATAATCTCTTTAATTTTTTCATTTTAGATAACTATACAACCCTGTGTGCTTCCCCAAAACTCCTCACCTTTTTTTCGAGGACTCTACTTTCACTTAAAATATTATAAAGAAATGAATGTAAAATTAAGTGAAATTTTTTTTTTTAACACTTCAAAATACTAATAAAAATATGTCAAAATTACAAAATGATCGCATTTTATCTTCTTATTAAAAAAAATTCCCGAAAAAACGTAGAAATTTCAGCCGTCACAGTGGGCTACTACCTTAAATCACATGCTTTAAACGTATATTGAATTTGTTGATGACATTGGTACTCTAAATATTTGATATACGCATTTATCATTCGATCACTAGCAACTCAAGTGCAACGTTCATTACACTTTTCTATTCACGGCTAAGCAGGACCACATTATTGGTTTTATAGACGGATATACAGAGCGAGCCTGAGGAAGGTGGTTCTTCCCGGTGGGTGCAGAGCAATTCGTTTTCTTTAAAAACTGACAACCTATCTACTGATATGTAATATATGCCTATGACTGATACCCACAGTTACGCCAATATCTATAATATAATATTAGAGGTGCCTATTTTATTTTTTCCATTCTCCATTTAAATGACATCTAAAAAAAATCTTAAAATGGAAAAAATGGAAAAAATGGAAAAAATAAAATGAGCACCTCTAAATATCAATATTAAGAACTCATGTTTGGCTGAGATATTTTACTTGAGATGCTCTAACGGAATTTGGATGCGCGTTGAATTTTTTTTTTTTGCACACCCTAGGATACATTCATATGATTTTTTTCCGATGGTATACGCTTTCACCGTTTTATTGTATATGTACGGTTCCTAAATTCACCATGACCATTATCATATCGATTGATGATGTTGGAATCGATTGATTCATGACTTGGCACGAAGGGAAATGACGTTCTGATAACACAGCTCAACAAAAAATAAAAAATTTCTTGTTGCCCTGGATATCTCTGCGGATTTCTATCTTTTCAAGTTCACAGATTGCGAATATATTCATGAGAGTACTGAATTGGCTCTGGTTTTTATGATTTTGGCGTATTTTATATTTTTAATAATTTGCACTTCAAGTCGGCTCTTTAGAACATGAATCATTATGAAGCGTTTTTATCTTTTCAATTTCCTAAGCGGAGTATGTAAAAGTTGAAAGCTCGAGTATTTGATGGGCCTCAAACTCGGACATTGATGAAAGATATAAACTTCATAGAAGTTATGACTAATTCTGGACGTGAAGCGTAGAGAAGTTTTGTGTTGGTGGTAGAAATTTTTTTAGGAAACTGTAAAGCACCAAATTATAAAGAAATCGTGGAAAAGATGTTGGAAGGCTTCAAAATTTTGGGAGCAAACATGAGCATAAAATTACACTTTCCCCATAGTCAACTGGATAGATTTTCTGAGAATCTGGCGAATTATAGTGAGGAACAGGGAGAACGCTTCCACCAGGATCCAAAAGTGATGGAAAAAAGGTATCAGGAAAGATGGGACCGTTACATGATGGCAGATACTGCTGGTTTTTGAAAAGAAATTGTCCCCAAAAAAATTATAAAAGAAGAGCTAAAAAAAGGCGTTTTTCTGAAGTTTAACATAAGTTTTATGAGTTTTTCTCTTTTTCAACTTCTATGTACATTAAGTGAGTATTAAAACAAAACAATTTGTGATAATTTTTAATGAAAAGTTGATATTCAAGAATATACTTGTTGATTCTTTCTCATTTTTACTGACTTTTTAATAAAATATGAAAATTAAAAAAAAAAAAAAAAAACCAGAGCCAATCTTCCAAAACCATCCGTTGTTTCGTGACCTGTTGGCATAGAGGTATTCGAAACCACTCTTACATCAAGGGCAACAAAACCATTGTTGACCAGTGTAATCATTAGTTTTATTGTTGTTCGGCGGTCTTTGGAACACGTGTTATATCTTGCAAACTTTCGACGGCGTGGCGATTGACAAATCGTATACAGCCAAGTCCGTGGTACTGCCCAATGGCCCAGAGCCCAGAGGGCGGTCCCATATCCCAACTCTCATCGCTGCGTACCGAACGCTGTGCATTCATTCTTCGCCAACTAACAGCGGAAGCAAGTCGTTCAGCGATCGTGTGGTTAAGTGATTTTTTCTTGAATATTGCTGGTAAGCACCCATATATTTATTCAAACGTATATGTATTTCGCTGTGATCTAACCCAAAGAATTTAACATATGTTCGTGAAATATACAAATTGTATAAAACGTCCAATTATATTTAAATAATACACCCCAACCATATGTACGGAGATTACACATTAAATATACGTAGTATATTATATTTATGCTTAGTTAATCCAAGGAAGATCTCAAATCGATAATTACTCAATTGCAGAAAGTCTTTGCTGATTTAAAAAGGATTGAAATTTAATAAAGACCTGTCTTTTCTTGCGTATACATCGATAGATGATACAAGTTTCTTGTTATTCGTTTGAATGTAAAAGTATTGCATATCAGGCAGATATTGATGATTGAAGTCCACTATATTTAATAATTATGTTCAACCAACGTGAATTAATCGTGTAGGGAATCATACTACGTTTTTTACGTGTCGGCAAATCATTTATTATACATGCAATTCACCATTGATGGGGGTAATAGTTGAGACCTTTTCAACAAATTAAAATCATATGAGTTGATTCATCTATTTATTTGTGTTTTATTTCCAAATGATATTCATTATAATTAAATAGTACTATCGCCACATATAGGTACGTTCAGCAAGTATAAAGTCTCGTGCCGTGATCGCTGAATATTTTTACCTACATTTGTGCTCACATTGTAATCTACTTTGTATTTTTCGTTAGTTGCCGATGGCGCACGACGGTTCGCAGCAAATAGACCGGTCAGCAAAGAATGACACTAACGCCTTAGATTTTAATAAGATTGGTAGTGCGGAGGAAGCAGATTCCACCATTTAATAATAATTGTTATGTAATTCGTCATAAAAATGTAATAAAAACTTCTTTAGCAAAATTACTTACGTCTTTAAATCTAATTATTCCACATTAGTATCAGTATATGTTCGAAATGATACAAATCTCTCGATATTATGCATAAAAAAATGAATTAATAGCTCTCAATAAATATTTAAAATACGTGTTCAAAATAAAAGTGACCAATAGAACATATAATATACATTGATGAAAAACGTTCCACCATGGTTTTTAAACATAATTTAAAAACGTCTACTCTGAACGTGTAATATCCGGATATCAAGTACTATCGTAAAACGTTAAGAGAGTACGTTGAAAGAACCGAAATCCGGGTAGACAATCAGCATAATAAAATACGTAGGTAGAACACGATTAAAATAGGTTTACACCAATCGTATATTGTCTAAATACCAAATACCTTCACGAAACGTTATCCGGGAACGTTGAAAAAACCGAAATCAGGGCGGACATTTTGCACGATAAAATACGTAGGTACAAGACGTTTAAAACACAGCATTAAACGTATTCTCTGCACGATTTTCATACGTTTTATTAACCAACCGTGTTCATTGGGTTCCAAAATCTCCATTTTTTTTTTTTTTTTAGTGAAAGTTTCCTATTTCTCCTTCTCGGTTTCTTTCATTTCCAAATCTTTCTTCTTTAATTGCATCTCTGTTTCTATTAGACCCGCCTTATCTACAAGTAGCTTGAGTTTTTTGGTGTGGGTCTTCTCATCGTATGTATTTTTAGATTTTTTACGCTCAATAATTGAATCTACCAAATTTGACACAGACTTTCTTTTTTCCGCAGTCGCCGATGAATTTTGTGGTTTGGCCTTTGGCCATGAAACAGATGGTCGAGATATGGACGCGCTCGGCACCGCAGATATTTGGGATGAAAGAGACGGGGGATCCACAGAAGTGCTGGATTCAACAGCCCTGTCATCTACACACCTGACGTCAATTGTCGATGATGTTGATGGAAGAGGAGCCCGAGGAGGAGGATTGAGAGGGATGTGGACATTAGGATCTACCGTGTGAAAATCATTTGGAGCATTAGTGCCTATTGTCTTTGGACCTGATGGGTTAGAGGAGTGTGAATATGTGAAAATCCTTCCAATTTCAACATCGAAGTACCTGAAATTTCATTCGCCGCGGCAGAACGAAGTGTTCTGTTGAATAAACCAATTTTAAAAATGAAATATTACCGTAAATTTAATGAAAAACAAACATGGTACTCTATAAAATTATACTGATGATCATAAGTACTCTGCACCGCTGGGTAATTATCCCACTCATACAACCTATAAAGACTGATCATGAGTTGATATATTGTTAATTTACCATCGTTGAACAATAAAGCACTATCGCCGTACAAATTTTCGTCAGGCTCAAACTGGTCCTTCAAAATGCTCTGCAGCTTCAAATCAACATCAGTCGATTTCGGGTAGAAAGTTCCACCGCCGGTCTTCAAAAGTTCTATCTAAGTAAGAATGAAATGCCGGGTCATAAATAACCGTGAGGACGAGTGTGTCTGCTAAAACTGGAACAAGGCAGTAGACTGTAGCTTGAATTGAGAATGCTATTGTAAATCATTATGGTTTAAGATATACTATTGACATGTGGAAAAATACTTACTCTATCATTATTGCGATTTTGTCTGACACTTTTCTTCAATACTTTATACAGCTCTTTCAACTGATTCGGTAACCTAATCCCGCTTGTATTCGAAAAATTATATTTGTCCGTTACCGTGTCCCAAGCCTTATTTTCCATGTCGTTAGTCGTAGCGTCAGTCTGTTTGTTTTCAAGTATATGTCGTTGTCCGTCTAGAAAATCTACTAATAAATTTTTCTCAAAAACTGTCAAATTCTTTCCTCGCTTGCCCTCTTTCTTCACTTTCGCTCCGCTCATTTTTACATAGGAAAATTTTACAGTATTATTATTTATTATAGTATTTATTAATATTTTATGTAGAGGTAAGACGATAATAATTAACAATTAACGCGAATATGTGTGAAATGTTAATATCAGGAGGTTAACAGCGATTCATGACAGCTGACAGATGATCGATGCGTGATCGTAAAAAAATATGGCGAGCCACAGCCACCTGTAAACGGTTGAACAGGTAGTATCTGCGGGGTAACCTACGGGTTATTTAAACTTTCGGGTAATCCACGTTTATGCAACCGGGCATAAGTGAAGTTGTTGGTACTTATAGAAACGAGAAAACAATTGGCAATAACAAAATTATGAATTTAACAGAAGTACAAGCTTATATTGTCCCACTTAAATATTCATTAAAATTATTTCTGGAGCTTCCTAAAGTATTTACAACTATTTATAACTATGAAGAACAATTGGTTGGAAAAAAATAGAAGTAACCCGGGAAAAAATGATCAGACATGATCAAACTTGATCAGACCTGATCAGACCTGAAAAATGACCGGGCATGATCAGACCCAGGTCCCATGAGACCAGACCAGTCAGAC
The DNA here is from genome assembly GCA_944452935.1 of Rhogogaster chlorosoma. Taxonomy (NCBI): domain Eukaryota; kingdom Metazoa; phylum Arthropoda; class Insecta; order Hymenoptera; family Tenthredinidae; genus Rhogogaster; species Rhogogaster chlorosoma. The sequence goes on from OX101802.1 coordinate 20,156,386, forward strand.
ATGAACAGACCTAATCATGTCTGATCATGCCTGGTTATTTTCCAGGTCTGATCAGGTCTGATCAGATCTAATTATTCTTCCCGGGTCTGAAACAATTAAATAAACTTAAAATTTTTACCTATATTGAAAGTTGTAAATATGTCGGAGTATGAGTACTATTAATGGAGAAACACCATGTGCAGGAAAGGACAGAGTGGACCCCGCATTCTGGGTGCGCTCGTACAGAGCCGTGTCATTACGGCTGCTAAGCGCATTGTTTTGTTAAAATAAATAACGATTTGAAAATTGAAGAGAAGGAATAGAGAGCTGGCACGGAACTGTTCGCTCTTTTCTGCATCTAATCAATTTAATTTTCTAAACGAATCCTGTTCATAGTTTATTTGAAAGTTCATTCTGTTGTCTTGTTATTGATTTAAAAGATGTTAAATAAAACAAGTTCTGGTGAAGATATTTCCGTTTATTACACTTAATTGATCAAACGAAGATGGATCCTCACGGACCATTTAGATTCACGCTCGACGATCCCACAAATATACATTGTGTCAGAAAAATAATATTCCCTCGACATCAACGCTCGACTGACTTTTCGAGCGTATCAAAGTTGTGTCGTCATTGTGTTGTCCTAAATTATACTGTCCTTAGTCTTAGGTATTATATTAATTTATTAATTTATCTAATTTGTTAATTATATGAGAAGATTGTCGGATTGGCTGAATCTCACTTTATATTATCAATTGCGACCACTCGACAAAGAAAGAATAGTAGTTGGCTTCAATCACTAGCCTCTAGAAAGAGTCACAGCTAATTCGAGGTTTGACACGCCGGCGCGAATACATCGATTTTCGGTAACTATAGATCTAGCGACGATAGAGTGGGGAGCGGAATAGATCCTGTCAATTGTCGAAAAGGATTATCACTTCGGTCAAAGACTTCGTATGAATATATTGTCAATTAGAGAAGACAACCTTCGAGGAGTCTCGTCGTATATCAAATCTCGCCAATTTATTACATTGTGTTATATCTTGTTAAAATTGTCGTCAATTAATAAATTAAGTGTTAAATAAACATTGTGAATTGTCGTATAGTCATCTAGAGGCGACCGTTACGTCTATTACCTTTGTCAACAAACGTGAGTCTTGAATAAATTTATATATCTTTATCTTGAGCTGTTATCTATCTTGTTTCCTCTATGCATGATCTATCAGCTTTGCAAATAATTACCCTGAGTTAATTGTCTAAATTAAGTGAAATATAAATATAATTTGTTAGTCTATCGGACTAGCTGGCGCCCAACATATTAATCAAATCGAATAAAACATTGCTAGAGCCCTAGCAGTCGCTAGGACCACGACCGCGCTAGCTGAGGAAAATAATTCCGTCTCAACATATAAGAATATCTAGTGTGACGTTGCAGATCTGCTGCCGTCACAGGAGCCCATCTGGCTACCTTTTCGCAATAACTTAGTCAGAGAATAGAGTAATAATATCGCGAGAGAGAGGCGAAGCATGTCTCGCCCTCGGGAAAATAGCGGCACACCACGGACAAATAGTAGCTTTCGAACAAATAGTAATTTGAGGTACTTTTTTGTTAATGTACGACGGAGAGAGAGAGAGAGAGAGAGAGACAAGGAGAGAAAGAGAAGAAGACGACATATCGCTACCGCACGAGAACTTCCGCAGAAGGATGGCAGATACCGCGATGACCTCGACATAACGCCACTGCAGAGGCCTCCACGGTACGAAGCCCGGGATGAGAGCATCCACGGGCCGTACTACTATCAACTGGAGGGAAGGATGTGGATCTTGGGGTATTCTCGCTGTGAAAACAGGGTTATCTCGACTCCACGCCAGCAGAATATCACTACCGCTTGCAACTGGCATTGCAACGACGGCGTATAGGACTGCACGCTAACGCTACAGTCTCCCGTTACCGCACCAGAGACCATCGTGACGATCCTGCCGCTATTATCGACGCCAGGACGGCGTAACGTATTTCCGAAAGGACGAGCCACGGAGAGGGGCGAGGATAGCGTCCCACGTGCTCCTGGCAGGCCAAAAGTGCACTAGGTTCTGTCAGGAGGCTGTCAACTGTGCTGCTGAGCCCGACAGTGTGAATCCCGCAGAGAGTAGTGGCGTAAGGACGGTACCGCATCTTAGAGCCCAAGATCACTCCTTCCCAAGGTCATCCTACCGCAGAAACTGCATCGTACCGCATCTTTATCGCCTGCCGCTTGCCGCTCGGCAAGGAATCGACACCGCGCACGCATCAGCTGACGAGCTGATCGTGCGAATTACCGTCAGGTATTTAGACAGCCAATCAGGCATAGAGAGACGTCTCGTACGACCCCCACCCCATGGTCAGTAACGTTAGGCACCCCGATACCGAAAATCGGGAAGACGTTCGTCACTTCTACGTTCAGCAATTGTTCGGGCTAGACGTGTTTAAGTTTACTACCGCTCTCTCTCCCGCTATAGTTTTCGCTAATATATTCCGCTTCACGGATTCCTATTAATATTGTACCGCTGTGCGGGTGTTAAGTTAAAGTTATTGTTAAAGACTACGTAAAATCAAGTTAAAGTTATTAGTTAAGTGTGAACGAGTAGCAGACTCAACGAAAGGTAAGGTCTTTAAGATCTGATAGCTTGTAAAATCCACGAAAGTCCCGCTCAGCTTCCTTAAATATCGTAGATTCAGGGTAGTGCGTAGCCGAAGTGCTGCGTGGTTGCACATTTTATATCGTAGGTTAGTTAATTTAGTAGTATAAGTTAGAATATTAAAGAAAGGAAGTTCAGCACAAGAGTTTCGTGGCTGATTGTATTTTGCTATTTGAATTTGTAGTTGAACTGGTTGGAATATCTATCGCTTAGTTGCTTTGATTATCGCTTTGCGTTATTTTCTGCTACCGCTTACTTACCGCTATTTGCTAGCTTGTTTTTCTGCTATATTACGCATGTAATTCGCTATTTCTTTGATTTATGTGATTTGCTATGATTTTCTGTATCGTATATTCCGTATTATCTTGCCTGGTGTGTCGCTAACTATTTTACCAACTCCCCGAGGGTTGGCTGAACGTAGTTGTCATAGATTAAGTTGTTTAATTAAGTAATTTCGTAGATTTCTGGTCAATATCGCCTATTGACGCTTTTCCGCTCGATACCTTCTGTACCGAGTTAATTATTCTGTATCGAGTCAGTAGAGTATCTTTTGCGAACCTACGGGTTATTCTAGTAGTATTTTGCGCAGTTTTCCTTTGACGAACCTTTTGTTAATTTAGATTATCGATCATTACCTCTTCTGTTACCGCTAATTGAGTCTGAATATCGTAGATCATTTTTATAATATCGCTAGCGTCGCCAGTAGGGCCTATTTGCTTGAGTATCGTATCGCTCGGTGATACGCAGTCTAAAAAGTAGTATAGTAGTTTGTTTTGTATCGCTTCTCAGGCGTTCGCTAGCTAGCCAGCTTAACCTTGTTTTCGTGCCGCTAAAGCGGACTCAGACTCAATAGATTAGGTATTTTTGAGTATTAAAAAACTATTATTCCCGCAGTTCAGTTTGTTTGATAATACTTGCTATTTCGCTAAGTGAAGCCGATTATTGTAAAATATCTTTTTGATTATATCTGATTGTACCGCGTGTACGAAATTCATTAAGAAATATAATATACGAACTGTTTAAAGGATTTATCTGGTGTTTCAAATTTATTTCCGATAATTTACTGTATTTAAAATAAGGTGTACCCCGCCCCTCTACTATTATCGCTGAAAATCTGAGCCAGCTGTGCCATCGAGGCCGTCGTTCCGATATCTTCGTTTTTGTCTGTTATCGCTGCTTTTGTGGATTTCTTTGTAAATCGACGCATTCGCGTCTGGCGCCCAACAAACTATCGAATATCGCAATTTATTGTTGTAAATTTAGCTTAGCCACAGGAACGCCGTAGAGCGCGGTGATAGCTCTGGAGTCACCGTTGCACTAAATATTCTATCATGTAAATTGGTTATTATAAAAATTATAAAACAGGTTATCATATGAAGTTTTAAATAATCATGTTTTATTATCGGATAATTATATTATTAACCTTCAACATTGCGTAATATATATATTGAATATTAACTTAAAAATATTCATCTAAACAGAAGTACAAATTTTAATATTTATTTATCATTATCATTATTATAACACTTATTTTCTTTATTATATAGTAACGTTATTCAGTTAACCTTTGTTTCATTTTTTTAACTTTAAATAGACTTAAAAATATTCAGGTAAATAGAAGTATCAAATATTAATATTTAATTATCATTATTGTTACCAGTCGGACTCTTTTTCTTATTGTCACGTTTATACTCTGTCAATTTCTGACTCATCTCCTTTAAAATGGTAGTTCGGCTTTGAACTGGCCATTGCTTTTCGATGGCGATACGCATTGCAAAGTCTGCAAGAAAAAGTTGTCCACAAATGTATCAGGGTGGCGTTTTAGCATTTAATATTTCATGAAAATTTAACTTCTACAATTATCCTCAGAAGACGGCTTCGAGTATAAATCAGCTATAAACATGCAATAAATACAATTAATAAATGAAAAGGAATACTCACCAACAATTGCATTCTTCGCACGCTGATCTAATGGCTTAACGACTAATTTTTTGTCTGCACCTCGTGGAGCCTGCCCTGTTACAGTACACCTCATTAAAGTTTCGTGATTAAAAACTCCTTCTAGTAATCTCCTTGCCAAGTGCGTTGCCTTGTGCAAAGTTCCCAACGCTGAATTGTAAATTATTTCTCTACAATAAACATTATTTCCAATATGTTTCATCTAGAAAATGAAATTATTCGAAAATTAATGGTAATAAATGGCATTATTTTTTAATATTCATTCAAGTAGACAATTGAGCGTCAATCTAGAAGACATTAGTTGAGTTTTATAAATAATAGAACAGCAAAATAATTATCAGAAATCAGAAAATGAAAAATGCAAATTTAGAAATTGAAAAAAATCAGTGTAGGCTTTTTTTCCAAATGTAAATTTCTAATTATTAATTAATTTATTTATAACTGAATAATATTTTTGTCTTCTAAATTCACACTAATATAGACTAGTATATTATACGTACTTTTCCCTTATCATAATCAGGAGGGAATAATTGTTCGACATTTTCATTCTCTTTGATATTACCGGAATCACTTTCATCTATTACTACTTGCTCAGAAGATATTACTTCAGATGATACATTTTGATGTACGTCGTTTTTTGTAGACGATGTATTTCTTGAGGACCCTTCAGTATTTTGGTTTTGAGGTGTTAAAGTACTAGTATTAAAGTCTTTTGATAATAATTTCATTTTCTCAGCTTTTAGCATTTCTATTTGTTTCTTCAAATCCTCTTTATATGGGCTGATACTTTTTTCTTTTTCTAAGACTTTTCATCATTATCATCTTCATCGACTAAATCATAATTATCACAAATGTCATCTGATATAGTTGAAGATGACGTACTTGAGTCCGAACTTTCATTTACTTTTGTAGATTTTTTAATTTTAGTTGTATGAGTAGTATTTACTGGCTATATAAAAATATAAATTTATCTAAATAGCTTTCAAATAAACACTAAATACTGTTTTAAAGATTAGAAAATTAATTATATATCAGAAAATCGATTAACTACACTATTATGACACTAAAGATAGCCGAAATTCACCAATTTCTATATTTTCTTTAACCACGATGAATCTAAAAAAAGAATATTTCAAAAAATTTCGCTTCTCGTTTCTTTAATTTTCCGTAGAGTGCATTTTTTTAGTTTTGTTTTTAAAATAATGTTTATGCTGAGAATACGATTGAAATTTTTTTTTTTATTTGGCTAACTTCAAAGTTATTACTAATTTTTGGATTTCTGTTTAAAAAATTTATTAATAAAGAGAAATTGTATCAATTAGAAAAATTTTGAGTATTATAATTTTACCACAAAGTTGACTCACGTTTTTTAGTTTTTTTGATGGAGGCGAATTATTCGGGGACCAACTTTTTTTTGGAATAGGCTTTCGTTTAGTTTTGATAATATCAACCGACAACTTACTTTTTTCTTCAACTGTTTTATTGAATTTGCTCCTTTGGTTTTTTAAATATTGTGAATTACCTATAAACATTAAATATTAATTATACTGGTCTGCAAAAAAATTTTTTTTTTCCTCTTTATTGTTTTCATGCATGAGTTCATCATATTTTGTGCTCTAAACACGGAATTTCAACATGCAAATAAGTACAGCACATAGATTTTCAATATAATGTTCATTTAATTGAAACACGATATTATTAAAGTAACAACAATTATAAAAAAGTAAAAAAATATTACGGTCCAAAGTTTATAGTGAAAAATGACAATTTGACAGTCACAAGTTATAAAAATATTAGTAAATTATCTCATCATGGTGATAAGATTCAAGTTACTTTGTAGTGTTTTTTTTTTTCATCGATTCCATTTGAGTTACTCGGCGAATCGACCAACAGAAATCAGCAAGCATTGCTGCTGACCATTTCCCACTGTAGCGACGTCCAACTCGCTAAAACCTATTTTGTATGTATATTAGGGTGCTTTTATTTTGACGACTATTTTTTTTTTTTCGCCCCGTACTGAAATTTTGTTGGTAATGCAAAAAAAGAATTTCCCTTAAAATATGAGCCCTTAAAATTAATGTTTAGAACTCTCTCAAAGCGGTTGAAGATTTCCCATTTAAATAACATGTAAAGTCAGATCTTTTTTTTTCAAATCCCTACAACTCAGCTGCATTTTGTGCTATCATATCGCCCATAGTGGCAAATTACTCGTGATTAAGTGCCCTACAAAAGTGCCTAATGCGACGTAACTGTAACTCGCACCGGTGAGGTAGTACAGGTCACTTAAGTCAATTTTTGTGTAAATTTCTTGTTTTTTGTTGTTGTTATTCAATCAATGGCTAAAATTCACAAAAAATGTGAATGACATTTATAGGAAATTCAATTTCCTACAAAAAAAGTCCTTTGAGACAAATCTCTAAGATTGATATTTATCGAGTTATTGAGGTTTGACTTTTTTGTAGTAGGAAATTTTAATGGATTATTGAGTCAAATTTTTGTAATGTAAATAGATTTTCCATATCCTATTACCACATTCTTGAGTAATTATCTATTTTTCAAGTTGCGAGTGAGGAAAAAGATGAGTAATGTAATGTAATTAGTAATGTAATTTCATACTACAAAAAAGTCAAAGCTCAATAACTCGAGAAATATCAATCTTAGAGATTTGGCTCAGAGGACTTTTTTTGTAGGAAATTGAATTTCCTATAAATATGTCATCAACATTTTTCCTGTAACTTTAGCCATTGATGAAAGAATAACAAAAAAACAAGAAATTTATAAAAAAATTGACCTGTGCTACCTCACCGGTGTGAGTTACAGTTACGTCGCAATGGGCACTTTTGTAGAGGGCTCAATCACGAGTAATTTGCCACTATGGGCGATATGATAGCACAAAATGCAGCTGAGTTGTAGGGATTTGAAAAAAAAGATCTGACTTTACATGTTATTTAAATGGGAAATCTTCAACCGCTTTGAGAGAGTTCTAAACATTAATTTTAAGGGCTCATATTTTAAGGGAAATTCTTTTTTTGCATTACCAACAAAATTTCAGTACGGGACCGAGAAAAAAAAATGGTCGTCAAAATAAAAGCACCCTAATGTATATGGGGCATTCCACGCCAAACCGACCTGGTCGTGACCCTCAACCTCTCAGATCCGGTCCGCGATTTTTTGTAAAATTCTTCAGACTTTGAGTAGCAATCACAATTTTTTTCAAATTTTTCAAAATAAATTTGAGTGAGTCATGAATTTTTGAATTTTTTTTTCCAGCACCCCGATGGCCGTGATCGAAAAATCTGAAAAAATTCTCGAAAATTTTGTTTGAGAAATGAAAATTTTCGAACTAAAATTCAAAATGTCTGGGCTCTTGCTTCTTGATTTTCGAGCGTATTTTTTTTTTTTTTTCTTGAATCTCAACGTGAAATTGTGATTAATTGAGAGCGATCACTGTTCGTGATCGGTCATGAATCAACTATACTTGACTACGTCAGAAAAAAAAATATCGGAACAACTTCCGGATTCATAGTGATATGCTCAAAAAAACCTAAAAAGAAAACAGGTCGAGGCAAGAGCCCAGACATTTTGAATTTTAGTTCGAAAATTTTCATTTCTCAAACAAAATTTTCGAGAATTTTTCCAGATTTTTCGATCACGGCCATCGGGGTGCTAGATAAAAAAATTCAAAAATTCATGACTCACTCAAATTTATTTTGGAAAATCTGAAAAAAATTGTGATTGCTACTCAAGGTCTGAAGAATTTTACAAAAAATCGCGAACCAGATCTGAGAGGTCGAGGGTCACGACCAGGTCGATTTGGCGTGGAATGCCCCATATACACTGTTTTTTATGTTAACGCACAAATAAATTCAAAAAAACCTAAATTCATGAAATTAAAAAAAAAATTCATATCGAAAAATCTAGACGTGATAGAAAAAATCGGCCAACAGGAATCGATTCAGAGCATTAAAATCTTCATATTTATGACATAATTTTTTGAAGGAGGATTTCGTTGCAGACCAGTGTTATTGTATTAATAAAAATATATGATTTTATTTCAAATGTAATGGACAAAAAAAAATAAGAATTTTTTATAATTATATTTGAATCAAAGGGGTTGTGCTCCGACTGAGCACTTGACCGGGCGCTCAGTTCTACTGGACTATTGTGCCCGAGCCCGTTAGGGCAGCTATTCTGTAGGAGATGGGGTTAGGTGGGCCATCGCGGCGAACCGCAGAAGCCCTCCCATCCCCATCTCCTCTATTCCCATACCTGCCCTGAAGGTCCCACCGAGGGCCTTTTTCCGAGGTCCTTCTAGGCCCTTACATCGCATCAGTAGGTGAAGAGGGATTTCATCTTCTTCCCCGCATCTTGTACATAGTGGCCCGTCCTTGAGCCCATATATCTGCAAAGCGGCGCTCAGTCCACCCCTTTGCCAAGTCTTTGACGTGCGACGAGGTCAAGCCAATAAGGCACCCGTTGTAGACTCCTCCTCGTATGGCCCCTGCCCTAGCTAGGCAGTGCGCCTCTTCATTGCCTTGAATGCCGCTGTGACCCGGCGACCATAAAACTTTCACTCTATTACTCCGTGAGATTTGAGCGAGTGCCTCTGTACAGTCCCTGACAAGCCTGGATCTGATAACGCATGCGTTGAGGGATCTGAGCGCTGTCAAGCTGTCACTACAGATGTAGATGTGTTTGCCCCTGAATTCATTTGCCAGGATCGACCTGGCGCAGGTTAGTATGGCAAACACCTCCGCCTAGAGGATTGAAGCTGTGGGCCTGAGCGCTAGCGAAATGCTAGTCCTGGGCCCCTCGCTCCAGATGCCGCCCCGGCCCCTTCGTCGGTCTTAGATCCGTCTGTGTACCAGACGAGTCCCCGCGGTGAGAGCAGATTATCCCTGTCTTCTGTCCAGGTTAGTCCGCTCAGTATCTCCACCTTGAACTCTGTGTCGAACTGGTAAATGTTAGAGCAGCGGTCCCCTCCCTGGGATAGGTTCACCTGTGGTCCCCCTACCTTCAGTACAGCCGACGCGTGCCCTACCCCAGACCTTCTCCAGTGTCTGTGGTGCATTAGACGCAGAGCCGTCTTCCAGGCCTCCGCCTCCACCGTCAGGTATGGAGGCGAGAGATCCAGGAGGGCCCCTATTGCGAGTGTCGGTGAGGTGCCCAGTGCTCCGGTTATCCCTATAGTTAGGGAGCTGGTGAGCAAAATTTCGATATGATTTGCTCATGTGGCAGACATTGATAATAGCAATAATTGTACCATAAAAAACATTACGGGCCCTGTCTGCCATCATGGTAGCGCTGCGTTGTCAATTGACAGCCCTTCGAATTTGTTAAAAAAAGGGGGGTACTATATGATTTGCTCATGTCTGCCTTTTGGACTGTTGGTCAAAATCATCCTCAAAATGACGAAAATCGACGAGGCAGACATCCAGGGCTCTGATTTTTGAAATAATCAGTTTTCTAATTTTTTTTTTTTATAATTCAAAAAAGTGTATATGAAATGCACACGTGGCAGACCTGAACTGTTCGATTGAAGATAATGTAAAGGACCACAGAAAAATGGTCTGCCACCTTGTTGCCTCTGCGTTGTTAATTGACAGCGCTTCAAAAATGTTTTTAAAAAAAAGTGTACTAAATCATTTGCTCATGTCTGCCCTTCGAACGTGTAACGCGGCAAAGCCACGACACATATTTAAGGGTGTAGTCTAGTTGAGCAGTTTCAAAAAATTGATTTTATTTTTATTACATTTTTCGAAAGTTTATATATGTAAGAGTATTGTGTTAAATTTTTATGAAGATCCGAATAGTGTGAGTGTATTTTTTTTCAAGTCAAGCGTCACTACTTGACCGCGCGTACCTGAGCTCTCAGCGCGCTCGACCGTTACATCTACTCTAATCCCCTCTCCGGTCCCTTTTCTATTCATTGGAGCAGTTGTTACTATATCTTATACGAATCTCTGTATTCTCTTGTGAATTTAGTTTCCCTCTTGCTGCCTTATATTCGTATACCTGCTAGTTTTCGGAGCAAAACAAACCTCGAAACTGCCAAAACTTTGAACGCATTTTTCTCGAAACGACGTTTTCACATGCGCGCCACACGATTTCTCCGAAACCAGTTGACCGATCCTTCTGAAATTTTAACCACATATTCTACACTTGTAGAGTCACAGAATGAACTACGATCAAGTCAAAATATTAATTTTTACTATTTTAAATTCACGAAAAACAGCGAAAAAAAAACGACTTTTTTTCGAATTTTTGGATTTTTTTAAACCAAATCTACAAAATTCGTTGAAAATTCATATCCGTAGGTTAATCTGTAGCCACTGGCAAACCGAATCTAAAAAGCTTTAGTTTTTTGGTTTCAGATAAGCCGTTCCCGAGTTAGCGTGTGGCTACCAACTTGCGTTGAAATCGAGGGCTCGCGTTCTTCCACGAATCACATGTATAAAAATGGTCTAAGTTAATAAAAAAAATTTTTTTTTTCGTAGTTCAAGACCTTAATAATCACACCCAATAACTTTCATATTGATATCTTTCCTAGCATTCTCACAAAAAATTAACAAGAATACGCTTTTTTTTGGGCCTCTCAAGTAGACTACACCCTTAATAATAATATACACGGACTTTCTGTGGTGGCGGCACAGTTAGTTCCATTAGCCACCGCCACTACACACAAGCTCGCTTCGTCCATGTGACAACCGAAGACTTCACGCTTATGGTTGCTATACTCTTTGCTCTGTTCAAGCTGCATCATTCTTTTTTTCGGTTGGTATCCCTGGCACACGGACGAAGCGTGCGTGTGCTTGATGGAACTAGCTGTGCCGCCACCACAGAAAGTCCCTGTATTATGTAAGACGCGCGCGCCATCTAACGTTCGCGCGGTCAACTAAGGCACACGCCATCTACCACCGTGCAACTAACCACAGTAAACGCCATTTTGTCAAAACTCGCTCTCGCTAACAAAGTAACATTCAGAATTGACTAGACGGAGAATAAATTACGTTATAATCAGAGAAAAAGAAAATATCTCTCGAGGTTGGCTAAAGTGAGAAGCTAGCGGGGTTGTTTCGGCCTCACCGCCTGTCCGACCATCTTGGTATATCTGTTGATTTTTAATTACACAGCTTCGCTTAAGAAGTGGGGGATAGCTAGTGGTATTGTCTCGGCAATACTACCTGTCCTTCTTCCCATTTCTCACAAGCACAGCTGATGCAGTAGAATCAGTAAATTCATGTTTTGTCTTTTAATTCACTTATTCATTTTTAATTATCTTCTAGATAAATTCTCCTTCAAATAAAATCCTCAGATAATCAAATCAAGTCAATTCAAGAGATATCGTCATAAAGCCAATACAGGGCAATTATTCAAAATCTTACTTATATAATTTCACTATTAACTTCAAACACCATAAATACATGTACTAGTTATAAGTAAAATCACGGTTGATAGCGAGTAAAGTCAATCCTCATAGCATATTGTAACGCGGCAAAAGCCACGACATATATTTTATAATAATATACTATGTAAGGCGCGCGCGCCATCTAACGTTCGCGCGGTCAACTAGGGCACACGCCATCTACCAACGTGCAACTAACCACAGTAAACGCCATTTTGTCAAAACTCGCTCTCGCTAACAAAGTAACATTCAGAATTGACTAGACGGGGAATAAAATACGATTTAATTAGAGAAAAAGAACATATCCCTCGAGGTATACTAAAGTGAGAAGCTAGCGGGGTTGTTTCGACCTCACCGCCTGTCCGACCATCTTGGTATATCTGTTGTTTTTTAATTACACAGCTTCGCTTAAGAAGTGGGAGGTAGCTAGTGGTATTGTCTCGGCAATACTACCTGTCCTTCTTCCCATTTCTCACAAGCACAGCTGATGCAGTAGAATCAGTAAATCCATGTTTTGTCTTTTAATTCACTTATTCATTTTTAATTAGCTTCTAGATAAATTCTCCTTCAAATAAAAACCTAGGATAATAAAATCCAGTCAACTCAAAGTTACGAAATAGATATCGTTATAAAGCCGAGACAGGCCAATTATTCAGAATCCTCCTCATATAATTTCACTGTTCACTTCAAACAATATAAAATATATGTACTAGTTATAAGTCAAATCACGGTTGATAGCGAGTAAAGTCAATCCCAATAGAATATAGAAGTCCTAAAACAATAATTATAGGCAAGATTCACTCATATTTATTTTAATGTTAAAAACATATGTACTAGTTATAAGTAAAATCACGGTTGACCGCGAGTAAAGCCAACTCTTAGAAGTCCTAAATACTAATTATAGGCGAGATTCACTCATATTCAAATGTTAATTTTAAAGCCTTAGAAAATAAGTAAATACATTCAATTTATGAATACGCAAATAGCGTATCGTCATTAATAAATATCATATTTTTGTTATAAATGTACTAATTAATTGAACCACCTTCCATAATTCTAATAAACTAAAAGTAGGCCCGCGGATTAACTTCCAAACACCCTGAGATTAAGAGACTACATCGGCACTTCGCCGATATAGATAAGTAAAAATATTAGAGCATGACTCAATATAGAAGTCCTAAATAATAATTATAGGCAAGATTCACTCATATTTAAATATTAATTTTATAGCCTTAGAAAATAAGTCACGGTTGACCGCGAGTAAAGCCAACCCTCATAGCATGTAGAAGTCCTGAATAATGATTACGGGCAAGATTCACTCATATTTAAATAAGGTACCGGCGGGTAATAAGGCCTAGCTAAGGGAGATTTTAAATAAACTCGAAAATATTACATTTAATTATCAAAATGTATAGCTAATCTATATTTCGATACATTTTCTATGGAATATAATGGAGTAATGGAAATTTTTACCATAAACAGACACAAAATTAAACTTTTACAAGAACCATACGAATAGGCCTTATTTTACTACGGTAGGGTAATAAGGCCTACAACATGCTGGAATACTTAAATTATAATTAATAAAATTGGTATTAGACATCAATCATCACTTAAGTTTAACAACAATACTTTTTAAACGTCAGAAGACTAGATTGCTTTGCTTAATAGCACTTAAAACTATCAGTAATACCATTTACTGAAATCTCTTAGCAATTTGTGTTGCGCCGTGACGACTTATGACAGATGATGAAATATAGAAGATAGGGAAGGTGGAATTGGTACTCTACAAGCTTGTCGTGACATCTTCATGCAAGATGCTTCCACTGGGGTGGCCTTTAGCGGATACGGTTATTATAACTAGTATTTTTTTCACTTAGGCCTTATTACTCGACAGGCCTTATTACCCACGGGTACCTTATTAATTTTAAAGCCTTAGAAAATAAGTAAATACACTCAATTTGTGAATACGCAAATAGCGTATCGTCCTTAATAAATATCATATTTTTGTTATAAATGTACTAATTAATTGAATTACCTTCCATAATTCGAATAAACTAAAAGTAGGCCCGCGGATTAACTTCCAAACACCCTGAGATTAAGAGACTACATCGGCACTTCGCCGATATAAATAAGTAAAATATTAGAGCATGACTCAATTGGCGCCCAACGTGGGGCAGTTTCTACTTAAAAGTAAAATCCTTCCAAGGTAAAATCATTTTTTGTATCAATGATAAAATAATAATAATAAAAAAAAAAAGAAAGTTATAAAGAATATATCGATAAGTTGGGGATGGTTCTCACTAGAAGCGCGAAAAAACCAATTAAAAATATGATTCATCAAAATGGAATAATGGAAGGTGATCCAATTCAAACGGATGAGGTTGTCGAGGAGCGAAATAAGGATAGACCAGGTAGTAGCAATGTAATATCTCACGAAGAACTAAGTAATGGTTCAATAAATAGTTTAGAGGTGATGTTAATCAAGTTTCAATTAGAAATCAGAGCCGCATTTAAAAAATCTGATGAAGATAGAGGTAAAGATAAAACAGAGATTGCAGAAAGTCTTGAAGAGGCAATGAATAGAATACGTTCGGAAAATTCGTCACAAATTAATCAGATAGGGCAAAGAGTTCAATTTATTGAACAACAGAGGCAAACACAGCCACAAGCAGTAGGTTTAAGTAGGTTAGAATCAGACATAACGCATCTTCGTCTTACTACCGACAGTCAAATACCCATATTAACTAGGTTAGCTAAAGAACCACCGCCAACGTTCTCAAACGACCACACTTTATTCCCATTAGAATTTTTAGAAGAATTAGAAAATTGGTTCCACAAATGGAACATAAATTCAACAGAACAGTTAACTGAAGTAACAACCAATAATAATATTTTTCGAGGCAATGCAAAATTTTGGTTCGCAGCTATAAAAGCTAGTTTAAACACATATCAAGAATTTAAAGAGGAGTTCATACGCGTATTTTGGAGCGAACCGGCGCGATTGCGGAAGCGAGGCGAATGGGCGAATAGACGATACGATGTTAGAAGCGGTATGTCTCTTACCGAATACTTTTATGACCAATTGCACCAAGCAACACGTATTGATGACAAGATGTCAAATTTGAAATCGCGTACCACACAATTAGGCAGTATCCGCCGGACTGCGTGTACTCCCTAATCGGGACGGTAGATTGCAATAATATAACCTCAGTTCTCGAAAGACTTAGCCTCATGGAGAATCCGATGTTACTTGATAGCCCTGATTCGCAATGTAGTCAATATAATCGGCAGCCTATGTATTATCAGCAACCTACACGGAGAGAAATGAATAGTAATATTTACAATGTAACATAGGAATCATTACGATGTTACATGGTAACCAGGATAACCATGGTAACCATTTATTGACTATCATGTAACATAGTAACCATTACCAGAAAAAATGGTAATGAGTCCTATTTGACATAGTATTATTTACGATTTCGGGAAAAATGAATCTGGTTACTATGTTAAAATGGTAATAATTACTATTCTTTTTTCTCCGTGTATGTATAATCAGCAATCTATGTATAATCAGCAGCCTATGTATAATCAGCAGCCTGTGTATGATCAGCAACCTATGTATGATCAGCAACCTATTTATCATCAGCAACCTAGGCATAGTCAGCAACCCGCGTATTTTCAAAGGCCAAGGTATAACCAACCAAGGTACAAGGAACAGCCATTTTGCAACGATAGGCCAAATTATAATAGTGAACGGCCGAATTATAACAGCGAACGATCTAGCTATGAAAAACGGACAATCCCGAGTCCAAGGGCAGCTCCAGCAACTCCGTATTCGACACGTAATGAAAATAACCCCGTGTCAAATCAAAGATTCAATGAAAATTCTGCTTTAGATCAACCTTTAAACCGGCAACGGACTTAGGCAGCGGTCGATGCCCAAGTTCGGCTATCATAGATAACGTGGCGAAAGACCTGAGAAAAGAAGTTGAGAATTGCCCAACACCAGAAAATACGTCGAGTCAAAGAAATAGTGAGGCTATAGATTGTCCGCGATTAAGTATAATAATTAATGAAGTTCCAACCACGGCGCTTTTACATACGGGAAGCCAAATTACGGCTATCTCAGAATCATATTACCAGCGTTTAATAAAAAAGGAGAATCTTCCCACTCTGCCAGTGCAGAATTTAAAGGTACACGGGCCGTTTATACATAAATCACTTACAATAAAAAAGCAGGTTCTAGTACCATTAAATGTAGAGTCGCAACTAATCGAGACACCTTGCTATGTGTGAGTCATGCTCTAATATTTTACTTATTTATATCGGCGAAGTGCCGATGTAGTCTCTTAATCTCAGGGTGTTTGGAAGTTAATCCGCGGGCCTACTTTTAGTTAATTAGAATTATGGAAGGTGGTTCAATTAATTAGTACATTTATAACAAAAATATGATATTTATTAAGGACGATACGCTATTTGCGTATTCACAAATTGAATGTATTTACTTATTTTCTAAGGCTTTAAAATTAATATTTAAGTATGAGTGAATATTGCCCATAATCATTATTCAGGACTTCTATACAGGGTCACCCAAGACCCCCGGACCGGAAGGAATTGGTGAATTCCTCGTTGGATTTTGAGACGAAATTTCCTTTTCGAAAACTTCGTCCGATCAACGGTGTCCAAGTTATTAAAGATTAAGAGTAGCCAATCAGCGCCTCGCTTTAGGTCCGTGCCAGTGCCGGGTCAATAGTGAACGGCGGGCAGGGCCCGTGGTTTATTTTACATTTGGCTACTTTCTTCTTCGCTTTACGATCGACGCGTATTATTATTATTATTATTATTATTTTTTTTTTTTTTCTGAAATTGACCATGGCATTGAAAATTTATGAATTTGTACGGTGTGGTCGACCTGGACATCGAAAACTACGGTGCAGTCGACCTGGACACCGAAAACTACGGTCCGGTCAACCTGGACACGTAGAACTACGGTCTGGTAGAAGAAAGAAAAACAAAAAATAATAATAATAATAATAATAATAATAATAATAATAATAATAATAATAATAATAATACGCGTCGATCGTAAAGTGAAGAAGAAAGTAGCCAAATGTAAAATAAACCACGGGCCCTGCCCGCCGTTCACTATTGACCCGGCACTGGCACGGACCTAAAGCGAGGCGCTGATTGGCTACTCTTAATCTTTAATAACTTGGACACCGTTGATCGGACGAAGTTTTCGAAAAGGAAATTTCGTCTCAAAATCCAACGAGGAATTCACCTATTCCTTCCGGTCCGGGGGTCTTGGGTGACCCTGTATGCTATGAGGGTTGGCTTTACTCGCGGTCAACCGTGACTTATTTTCTAAGGCTATAAAATTAATATTCAAATATGAGTGAATCTTGCCTATAATTATTATTTAGGACTTCTATATGCTATGAGGTTTGACTTTACTGGCTATCAACCGTGATTTTACTTATAACTAGTACATGTATTTATGGTGTTTGAAGTTAATAGTGAAATTATATAGGTAAGATTTTGAATAATTGCCCTGTATTGGCTTTATGACGATATCTCTTGAATTGACTTGATTTTAGTATCTGAGGATTTTATTTGAAAGAGAATTTATTGAGAAGCTAATTAAATGAAGAAGTGAATATTAAAAGACAAAAAAAAATGAATTTACTGATTCTACTGCATCAGCTGTGCTTGTGAGAAATGGGAAGAAGGACAGGTAGCATTGCCAAGACAATACCACTAGCTATCCCCCACTTCTTAAGCGAAGCTGTGTAATTAAAAAGCAACAGATGTACCAAGATGGTCGGACAGGCGGTGAGGTCGAAACAACCCCGCTAGCTTCTCACTTTAGTATACCTCCAGAGATATGTTCTTTTTCTCTAATTAAATCGTAATTTATTCCCTGTCTAGTCAATTCTGGATGTTACTTTGTTAGCGAGAGCGAATTTTGACAAAATGGCGTTTACTGTGGTTAATTGCACGGTGGTAGATGGTGTGTGCCTTAGTTGACCGCGCGAACGTTAGATGGCGCGCGCGCCTTACATAATATGTTATTATTAAATATAGGTCGTGGCTTTTGCCGCGTTACAATCATCCCCACAGCAAAGTGATACTGAATATATTTTTAACATAAATTTAACATGTGAATATGTTCCGAGGAACTTTGCTGTCATTACTTGTGGCAGACTTTTAAAAATATTTGGACACACAATATACTTATCGAATAATATAACTAACCTAAAAAGAGTGAATCGTATATACATGGCTACGAAATAATCTGGACACGTGTTATTGTTCGACGCGATTAAAGATACATATATACATATATGTATATGGTGATAAACAGAAAATAATTGGAATATATAAATCCTTGTTCTATAAAATTAAATAGTGTGTGTGTACGACAAAGAAAAATATTAAAGGAAACATATCCTTACGTGATAAAATTATAATTGTGCATATGGCACAGACAACAAATGATATATATTGTGACGTCCTGGTTTCGTCGCTACCGAATCGTCACAGATGGGCAATGCTGTCACCTTATTATTTGGAACTATGTTCCTGAGTTTGAAATTCTTACTTTATTGGAGCGGGTCTTCGGGCGAGCGGGTAGGTGGTCCAGATAACGGTTCCTCGAGTAGATCGTTGATCACAGTGATGATTTGAGTTTCACCTTGATATTCCAAAGAGTGGAGTGTAAAATTGTCCGTTTTGGTCGATGCACTACACTGGGGTTCACAAGTTTTAGATAACTGGTTTATTAGGGCTTGGCGCCTCCTTTCACGCACGTCTTTTCCGCCGCGGTGCCCGCGCTGTCGTTTACCGGTACGCCGGGGCATGAACTTGTAAGGTAGGGTTTGGAGAGGACGAATGCCGAGACACGGCACGCTCGTCTATAAGGATGTTGGAAGGTAGTGCGAATCCCAAGAAAGGGGACGCTCGCAAGATTGAAGAATACTCGAATGTTAATTTTGTGGTTAAAGTTTATTATTCTTATTGAATCGCGAGGAGAAGCCAGATATATCAAAGTGAATAAAAATGATTTTAGTTTTGGAGTACTGAGAAGTGCGCGACTTGCTGGAAGCAGAAATAAAGGCACTGCCTTATTGTTTGTAGGGTCTTTTATGCCTTCTTTCTATCTGTCTTCTCCTTTTCGAGGCAACCGACGGCTGCCTGGGAACTTAAAACTGCTAGATTGCAGTTCTCACCAAGCAGGCAGTCGCCGTTTGCTATATGATCTAATGCTTCTTGCGTACATGTGCATACATATGTAAAGTATATATAATGGGATCTTATATTCTAACAATTACATGTATATTCTTATATGGTGGTGCAAGCCGGAGACCATAGGGTCTGCCGACGTCACAATATATATATTGGATAAAATTAAAGTAGCGTGTACGTACGGCAATGAAAACTTAAAAGGGAAACATACCCTAATACTTGATAAAATTAAAATTGTGTATGTCACACAGACAATAAATGATACATATATATTATGGATAAAATTAACATAACGTGTATGGCACAGAAAATGAAAGAAAACATGGAGAGCTATTTCACGAATTATGAATAACAGGTACGTAACAAATATATATGCGCGTATTAAGTCAAGGCATTTGGTTTTTTAACCCTTATGAAGCTTATTAAGTTTCTTCTAATTCTTTAATTTATTTTATTTAGGTGGTCGAGCGGGATTGAGCACATGATGGGTTCACGGAAGGTGACAGGTAATTGTGAGAGGGGAGTACGGATGGATGTGGACTCACTGTGGGTAAGGGGGGGTTCGGAGGATCCTGGAACGTCACTGGGAACTTCGGAGACGGTCGTTTTCGGGAATTCGGGATCGTGAATGGATGATGACGGGGATTCAGAATCGTCACTGCTGGAATCGTCGCTGGATGATTCCGACGACTCAGAATCGTCACCAGTGAGATTGATCATGGGTGGCTCGGGAACCTTGCAGGTGGGATCGATGGCAGGTGGCTCGGGATCATCACAGGTGGGACTTTGGATGGATGTGTTACGAACGCAATTCACATTGATCTAAATTGCTTCACGCAACTACTTAGTATGTTTTATTGTCGGTTCAATCTCATAAATTCTTTCATCAATTATCTAGAATCAGTAGAGTAAGTTACAGTAAATCAGCAAAAGTAAAGTAAAGTAAAATAAAGTTTTGGGTTACACGGGGAACGTGTCCCAGAACAGATACCAAACCTCGCCAAGGAATACAATACTGTAATAAATATCCGATCCCTCTTAAAGGCGTCAAAAGTCACGTAGATGACGATAGCGGAGATCTGCATAGTTTCAATAACCGATGTCCTGTGGAACGAGGCGAGGCGACGTTAAACTTGCTGACCCCTCGTTTCCACACAGGTATAGAAGGCATAAATGCGAATTACCTAACACTCTTCTCTTTGATTCTAATTTTATTTAGGTTAGGCAAATAAAACGAAGGAATAATAGCAGCTACCAAATTAGCATATAGCATGATTTAGAAGACGAACAAACGATTCGTGTCAAGTCCGAATTCCTAAAGGAACCCCCGTAACAATTAGGTCATATAAACCTAGAATATAATGGATCATAACATAACTTAAGGGATGGACGGATGAACGGAAAGCCCGAATAAGAGGATACTATTATTTTAAAATTAAATACAATAAGCTAGAATAAGTAGAGTATGAGCAAGACGGAGTAGGGGATGGGACCGCGCCGAGTGACTCGGGACCCCACCACCTACACCTAGCTTGGGCGGGTCCCGAGCCAACCGGGCTCTAATGAGATGCAAAGTAGGGCCCTAATTGGCTAATTAACTCGCGGGGGAAATGCAGGTTTCTTGCAATCGCGGGCACCTCGTCAACTCTGAACTTGAATTAATGTCTTTCGTCTGTCAAATCACGAAGTGTGTTGACGTATAGAACCGTGTTCCTAAATTGAGCCACGAGTTGCATTCGATCTTTTTCTTTATTCTGACTAAGTGGTAGTGTAAAGGACTCAGAACCCGTTAAAATCTTAATTATTGTATAAGTTAAATTCAGTGCACGGACACATATTTTATTTTATTTCTTCATTTAAAAGCCTTCCGCCTTAGATTCATTTTGAATCTTTGTAGTATTAAGGGACATTTCATTCATATTAGACATCCAAATTCAGTGAAAACCATAAACATTTGAACACTTAAAGTGACGAGTTGACCGAGGTTTCCACGAAGGTGAGGACGCCCGACCGATTGCCGATCTTGTAGACGCATATCACGCCAAGTCAACGAAAGCTAAGTGTCGACGTCTTGCTCATACCATTATTTCCGTATCATCAAAATTATTACTATATTATCCAGAATTCTTGTAATCGTCACATACGAATTGGTGGCATTCTAATCACTTGTTAATTCGACCTTCAGTCTAATCAAAATTCCGTTATTTTACAGTTCACTCTATATAGAGATCATATCGATCTCCATATTCTCAATTTTTGCCCTATTCACGGCCGGGATCTTTCTATCCTGGCATTACAGTTATAGAAAGAGAATCTATAAAGAAGGGTCGCATTATACGGTCATCTTGTGTTGATATACATATATGCATGTGTATGTAATCGGCCCGACCGTATAACGCGGAGACCAATTTATGATTCTATAGACTAATAAGTAGTTATAAGCATATTGGTGCATCCTAAATTAAATACCATAGTTACCAATACCACCTAAAGCATACAGTTAGAAAGAGAGAGAGAGAGTTCCAAGAATGCGATCGTGGTTCGAGTACATGACAACTCTTGTATTGTGCTGTATGTTAACGTGGGTATCGTTGATCAGGGTATATTTCTCCGCACTCGTGCGTTATATTGTTGCTTTAACGTTAGCTTATGATTATTGATAAGGGACCAGCCTCTACGATCCCCACGTCGGCATAGGGAGATTCATTTATTATATCACATAACATTTGTTTTACGTTCAAACCGATACTCGTTGTCAGACGTTTGAACTGGGCTCAGTATTAATTTCATTCAAGAATATAGTATCGTTTTTACCAGTTAATTCTTCTCACCATTTATTTTAAACAACCATCCTAATTATTAATTAATTAGCCTCCACAGTTAAACTATTGAAATTGAGACCTGTATAGGACTAGTGGCAAACGAATCCCATTTACCGGTTTATCGCGAGATAAATCTATTTTATAATTTTTTATTCAGTCTGTGACGCGACACTACCATCGTTAATAACTTGTTATTAATCAACCGCTCGGGTTAAACAACCATACCGCGTCCGTCACAGATGGTTCAGGGGATTCGGAACGCCGGGGTTTTATCCCCAGCCGGATGGTTTTATATTCCCTGGAGTTCCAGCCCTCTCCTGGCGTGAAACCTTTGACACTCTCTGAATCTAATTTAACTATGGTCCAAGGGTCATGGCTGTACTTGGCTACGTGCCGGATACGTATTCTCTTTCGAGGCACATGGATCGGGATTTCCAGTGGTTGAAGCACCCAATCCATGACCTCTTCGTGGGTATCACCGTCGGTCATCGTGCCATGACTTGTTCGGATTTTGCGTGCCGGCTGGTTCGCTCTTCCGGGGGCGGAGTAGCCTTCTTGCTTCACCCACAATCCGGGGGTAAGCGTTCGCCCGGTCCAGTCGTCTACCGTGGTTTCCCTGATCAATTCGTCGCGATCGGTTTGCTGCGCCGCGTGTCGCGTACCCGGAAAATCGGCCTGCGACTCGCAACTCATTCTAAATGCTTCTAGCTCCATGGTTGAATGATTTGTGACGTCGTCAATACGTTCCTCCTCGGTTCTCCGTGCCGAAGAAGGGGAGGACAGGGGAAATAAAAGAAGAGAAGGCTTTCTCCTTAGCTCAACCTTGCTGTTTCTACGTCGTTTTATCGATTGTTTGTTATACGCATATATATGTGATTTTTTTTATCTTATGTCTCTTTGTATGTTTTTATCCTTATTAATTAAATTATACCTAAATGTAAGTTGGAACTATCTATTGGGATCTGTCGAATGGCGATATGACATCTGGTGGCGGAAAAACTAACTATACTTAGAGCAGCTTTGAGTGATCAGTATACGTAAAATGCCGTGAAAATTCCATAGACTTATCATTTTTTAATAGAAATTTGTTTGAAATCACATAAGCTAAACGTCACAGTCTTCCCTTATCGTCGCCATGTTTTTTAGGCTCCGCCCATATGACAGATCCCAATTCTAAGCGTTTCCTATATCTTTTTAAGCTAGTACGGTGATAGACACCTATAGTTTTGGATGGGTTGTCGGGATCCACTAATCGATAGGCATTATTAAATGGAGTACTGACTATTTCATACGGCATTTGATACAAGTGAAAAAAATTTACCGATTCGTTTTTCTATTAATGCTGAAATTTGAGGGACTCTAAGTAACACCAAATCACCAATATTTAATAGAATTTTACCTTCTTTATTCCCACCTTGATTTCGTCGCACGGCGCTTTTCGTGAGCTGATCATATGCTAATCGGATTTGAGTCGCGCGAGGCAATGGAACGTGTATAGGATATTTTATTAAATTTTGAATTTCGTTTTTTCGATCTTCATTAAAGTGAAGTTCATATGGCGTGAAACCTGTACTTTCGTGATGCGTTAAATTAATCCAGTCTTGGATTTGTGGCACCATGCTGGCCCAACCAGTATGCCTCTCACTACAGTAGCTCCGAAAGTATCTTCCTAACTCGCGCATTATTCTCTCCGACGGGTTGCTTTGCGGGTGGCGAATGGGGGAATAGAGGATTTTTATTTGATTTTCAGCCCCGAACTTTTGCCATCTTTGAGCTGTGAACTGGCTACCGTGATCCGATAAAATCTGTTTTGGTTTTCCAATATTAGTGAAATAATGATTTTGCAATTTCTTTACGCAATTTAACGTCGTCGCTGACTTCATGGTATATAGAGTCACTAGCTTAGAAAAGGTGTCTACTACGACGAAGATATATCACTTCGTCTGCAAAGGTTTTTTCCGCACCTCTCGTCTGCAAACGTGGGTCTTTCGCGTCCGGCCATTAATTCACCCCCTTAATGCACTCAGAAAATTCTGAAAAAATTTACGCTACTTCTTCAACTATTCCTTTTGAAGTGCCAATTGTAAAATTTTTGAAAATTAAATTTTTTCACACATTTTTTGTTAAATATATGAAGAAATTTGTAAAAAAATCTTGATTTACAAAAAAAATTGTAACTCAGAGACTTCTAAAGATAGCGCAATTTTTCAAAATGGAAATTAAAGGTCAATAGTGTAGCTTTGAGAAAAAAAATAGTTTGTTTCATTTATCCATAGCTAAGTGCTTAAGTTTTGGACATGAAAACAGGCAATAAATTACGTACGATGCATATTGGTTTTCACACATTTTATTAGCAAAAAAATTTTTTTTTCTTTTTTTACAATGAAAAGTCCTTATAATTGCATATTATTATGATTCTCAACCTAACAGTGCATTGTAGTTGATAATTTTGTTGAGGCCGATCGCTGCTCCATTTTCAAAAATACTAAAAAAAAAATTCCAAATTTTTTTTTAGGCATACTGACTAATGTCAAATGCCTTTGGCATACTACTGATGCCAAAAATACCATAAAACACGAAAAAAAAATTTTCTCGAACTCACCTGTTTACTACACGCCGTCTGCAAACCTGGGTCTTTCGTGTCCTCTGCAAAGTTCGTGTGCTCGTTACCACTACCTGGAAGGTACTAAAATTTTGAAACTTGGGCATTAGTTCCCCTTCCTATATAACTTTTTTTACAGATAAGGAGGAGCCTCCGCCCTTCCCCTATTTTCCCGGTACAAACCAAAATTGTTTTCGCTCGGACACGAACGACCCAGGTTTGCAGACGAAGGGTTAATGGAATCCCCATTCTGGTCAGAATAAATCAGTAGATATTTTTACCTGATGATTTGATGACTTTATGAACCTTATATTTTGGCCACTTCTTATCATATGGGGAATTTTCTTTCACGAGCTTTGCAAACTCTTCCTCAGTTTTCACCCGGGGCCAATAACACATTGTGTTATTGTCGAACAGCCATATTATTGGCACCACGGTGTATTCTTTATTGCTGCCTTTCAGAAATTGCACGATTGCATACATGCTTGCGAAATCTAGAACACTGTAAATGAAAATTCGATGTGTTTGTAATATTTCTCGGTTGAATAATTATGTGAGAATTAAACATGCCTAAAAATTTTTCAATTCCATATAAGTACCTCAGGTGCATAATGTATTGCATAATGTAACTATAGATTGGTACCAAACGTCTATTCAAATGCATTCTTTAAAATAATTAGCAATAGAAATTAACCGATTTTGTCGCTTTAACGGTATATATTACTAAAATGTGTTGTACCTGTTCGAACGACGCATTTTGCATATACTGCAGCTTTGATTCTCTCCGTCAATAATACTATTGCCGTAAGATATTTCAAACCATGTAATATATCATTCGTATATACGAAGGCTTTATTTACTTTATATTAGTTATAGCATTGTATATATTTAATTTTTAGCACCTCATAATAGTATACAAAGGTAATACCTCGGGTGATACTGCATTATTTATATTTGAATAGGAGAAGTATTAAAAAAGACTGACAATTATGAGCGGATCCACGTCACTTCACTCAAAAAAAAAACCGTCAAGTCACGGATTTTTGCGCCATTCAATATATCTGTAGTACTATGGAAAAAAAAAGTACAATTTGGAGGATTTTGAAAAATTCTCAAAAATGGCGGAGTTAGAGGCATGTGAATTTTTGTGCACCGCTTTGTTTGAAAATTCATATCTCCGAAAGTGTTCATCGGAGCGGAAAGATCCTTAAATCGTTTTGTTCATAAAAGAATGCGCTTTCATATAAAAAATTATATTTAAAAAAAAAAAAATTCTTTCAATATTTTTTTGGCGTTTTCATTTTTAATTTCGCTGCCATTTCCTTAGGACTTACAAAAATTCATGGAGATAAATTTTTTTGGATACCTGAATCCTTCCTCTTCAATCCTAAGAAAAAAAATTTATGGAGAAAATACCTGGGCCGGAGATAAAAAATAAAACGTGTCGTCGCGCGTCACCGCGCGCGCTGATTCACGTCCGCGCTACTCCCGCAAGCTCGCTGTGTTACGTAGTGGAGATGTCATATGATGCTTCTTTACTTACCCAGGTTATCCATTCTCCGAAAATAGTTATTTTACCACCTTAGCTCTTCCGTATCCGTCTACTGGTCATGTTTTCTCGGAGTTATACCATTGTATACGTATATATATGCCTGTTCTGAAAATTCCAGTACGGTTATGGTTCGTTGAACATACCTGTGCTGGAATTAAGTTTGATTCCATTTCACTCGGTTTGTGCTATATGACTGATGGATCTTGTGCAATATTTTGATGGCTCTGAAATGAGCTGATGTTTTTTGCGATAATTCGGTGAATGACATTTTTTGTCCGCATATCGCGAGTTTACAACCGATTGGCAATTCCAATAATTGAGCATGTTCTTATTTTCGAAGCATATCTTCTGAGTACTGTACATCTGCAGAACATCAACTGGAAGAAACTATTTTACAAAGCCGATTCGACTAAGCATTGACAGTTCGTGGCACTCTGAAATTACATGCGGTCATTTTAATATCTCACAAACTCGTCAAAACAAAATTATTTTCCGCATCAGAAAAATTTGATTCGATGAAAATTATGAATTAATTTCAAGCAGAGGTATCCTACTAACAATGAGTGTCATCCAGCAAATTATCGCGAAAAAAATCGGCTCATTTCAGGGCTCCCAAAATATTGCACAAGATCCATCAGTCATATAGCACAAACCGAGTGAAATGGAATCAAACTTAATTCCAGCACAGGTATGTTCAACGAACCATAACCGTACTGGAATTTTCAGAACAGGCATATATACACGTATACAATGGTATAACTCCGAGAAAACATGACCAGTAGACGGATACGGAAGGGCTAAGGTGGTAAAATAACTATTTTCGGAGAATGGATAACCTGGGTAAGTAAAGAAGCATCATATGACATCTCCACTACGTAACACAGCGAGCTTGCGGGAGTAGCGCGGACGTGGATCAGCGCGCGCGGTGACGCGCGACGACACGTTTTATTTTTTATCTCCGGCCCAGGTATTTTCTCCATAAAGTTTTTTTTTAGGATTGAAGAGGAAGGATTCGGGTATCCAAAAAAATTTATCTCCATGAATTTTTGTAAGTCCTAAGGAAATGGCAGCGAAATTAAAAATGAAAACGCCAAAAAAATATTGAAAGAATTTTTTTTTTGAAAATATAATTTTTTATATGAAAGCGCATTCTTTTATGAACGAAACGATTTAAGGATCTTTCCGCTCCGATGAACACTTTCGGAGATATGAATTTTCAAACAAAGCGGTGCACAAAAATTCACATGCCTCTAACTCCGCCATTTTTGAGAATTTTTCAAAATCCTCCAAATTGTACTTTTTTTCCATAGTACTACAGATATATTGAATGGCGCAAAAATCCGTGACTTGACGGTTTTTTTTTGAGTGAAGTGACGTGGATCCGCTCTTATAGGTATACCGAGAATGTAATGATATTCATTTTTAAAAAAGACATAAAACTTGTGAATAGAAGCTGATATTGTGATATGTTGCCAAGTGGATGTAAGAACATTTAGTCTTTTTGATGAAGTAACGGAAATATAGAAAACCCATTTTTTTGCGGAAAACAAAGGCATTTGTGTGAAATTTCACTGACAGAAAATGTGACAGGATTGCGGTAATTTCTTGCAAAGTAAATACCTAATTTAGATGAACGAAGTGGTTGTTTATATAGATCTTGAATGTACAGGAAGGGTATTCCAACAAACTTGTACTCTCCAGCAATAAAGCTGATTGTTTTTATGCGACAAATTTGTTTATTTACCACAACGACGTTATCTGGTGTTTCAGTGGAAATTTTAAATTTTCTAGTAATTAGAGACTTGCAGTTAAATGAGTTGCAATCGTTTGCTGTATATTGGATACATTTTGCAGTATACTCAGGAGTTTCGGCCTTCTCACAAGTAAAAATCAGACTTTCCTCCTTCAAACGGTTGCAAATTTGTGATAATGGTTGCTTTCGAGAGCGAATGCGTCTCTTCAAATGCCCAAGACAGTTTTCAAACGGAAAACAGCTGTATTCTTCTAAGGTGCCGTACAAAACCACATCCTCGCAAACATGTAAAAGCGAATGTACATTGTACACCACAAATTCTGGGCCATAGAGTTTCGCCGCTTGCGATACGAAATTCGATAAAGCTTTCTTAGCAGCCTCTAAATGATGAGAAACTAGAATTTTGTTACTCAAGATAAAAACTGCTGTATGTAATAGCATAAAATGCGAATACTGTTCCTCGCTCAGAACATTGCGCATCAAAACCGGACCGGTATAAAGCACAAATAGTCTATATTCAGTGGCTTTCCACCTATCTATATCCGAAAACCCGCGACACTAGCGAACGAAATCGTTTGGAATATAGTCTTTCAACTTCCGCGATTCCGCGTCTACTAGCCTTTGTACAGTTGGTTTTGACAATCGAAACTTACGGATTCCAGCTAACCAGTATTTCTTTATCAATCTTTTGACAACGCCAAGATAAATCAAATGCATCGGATCTAGAACAAACTGCGAAACAAGCCCAAGTTTCAGAGCAAGTAAAGGTGACTTATCTTCCTTTATATGCTTTGATGATTTTTGCGAGTGAAAATGTTCGTCTTTTCTTTTACCAAATTTCTTCTCTGTTACTGGATAAAATAAATTGTTATTAACTTTTACGGCTTTGTGCTTGCACCTTTCGCACCCGTGGAAGCTAGTATGGGATGTTATGGATTTCAACATCGCTCTCGCGGGCGCGTCACACGAGAAGCATCTGATTTTCAAGCGATACGACTGATTATTATATACAAACCCTTTCTCTTTCAAAAACTCTACCTCCTCAATGAAATTCTTAAAAAACAAATCTAATGGTTCTGGTTTTTCTGTTCCGCAAAAAATTGCTACTACAAATGGACTTTTATCCTCCAACGATGTGCTTCTAACTAGAATAGGCCAAAACTGCGTCTTACTACTCTTAAATATAGGCAACCCATCTATATTGCAATCAAGTGATCTATAAATGACTTCTTGCGGATCGTGAGTAGTTTCAAATTGCAATTTCCGTACAATACCAGCTTCTATTCCAAAATATATCATTTCTCCCGTATTCAATTTAGTCTTTGTTCGAGTCTTTGGAGTTCCTAAAAGAGTCCTGCTAGATTCGGGTAAGAACGGAAATTGAGGCCGTATCAGATTCATTATTTGTTGCAATGCCGTTTGAGTTATATTATTGGAGTAGGATATTTTCCGTAATTCGTTGATGAAAATATCATTTTCGCTTTTAGGAACTGCCTTTGGAACATAGGTAGTTCGCTGTGAGTTATTATCAATATCAATAACCGATGGGTAAGTTTCTGTCGCGATGAAATGAGGAGGTTGATTCGATAAATCGATGTTTTCGTGAGAACTATTCGTGCTGTCATTATTCTCGGGAAAATCGCATTCCGCACGAAGATTTCGTTCGCTCAATTCGGCTGTTGCCGACAAAGATTCAATTACTTAACGACGGTGGATACGGCGCAAATATTTATGAGAGTAAACTTTTTTACCCAGGCGAGGCATTGCATGGATATCTTATATTATAGCAGATAGGTTCCAATCAAATATCTTCATAAAATCTGAAAGAAACGAGAAAAAAAAATCCAATCCAGAGTATGACACTAATTTGCCGTATTTTAAGAATAATTCAAGAAATGATTAAAAGTAGGAATATCACGGGCAATTCAAACATATTATAGAATACAGATGTATTATGGGGAATTTTGCGACAATTTTACATTTCTAAACCCTTGGATATCTAATGAAAAAATTCGAGCCAAATTTTAATACAGGTAAAAATTTTCGTACATATTTTCCTCTAGTTTCTGACAAAAAATTTCAAGAACGACAAAAGGTTATTTGTGTAGAAAGGCTCTTTTAGTGTTTCAATACTTTGAAACTCACACTCAAAACATTACAAAGATTCGAAAATATTTTTCTTACGCAAAGTACACTTCAAAATAAACCAATTTATCTTGTTCATTTTCTTATAAGTTCACCCGTTTTCGAGATATGATTAGTTGAATAAATGACGATTTGAAAAAACTTGAAATTCAACCTAGCAGTCGAAAAGTTGAAAAAATCATTACATCAAGAAATAAAAAAACACAGTTATATAGTATAACAGTTACAGAATAGAATACCATATATAAAAAGCGCAGAGAAATAAAAAAATGCCAGAGTTTCGAAATGTAAAATTGACGCAGAATTATAACCATAATTGCGTTCTGTTTGAAGCTCGGTTCAATTCAACTAAATCATTTTATTGTACAATCATTCGTTCAAATCAGACAATGGTTGCCAATCATCATAATTTCAATAAATTTATAGAACCTAGATGTTCCTGTATGATTCTGAGCATGTATAATTATTTTCAACGGAATAATAATAAGGTCACGGTTATGCAGCATATTACAACTTAGGTATTGACTGCCACTACCTACATATACGCTATCGCATGCTGATAACGTATATAAAACGTTTATATGAAGTAAACAATATACGTATATTATACCCGTACTAATAATATATATATACTTGCATTACATAATTACTAATAATATACTTGCATTAATATAATTGCAATACTGTACTTGCATGATATGTACATAAATTGGGAGTTTGCGTGAAATTTTTTTTTTCAATTATTATCGCAAAGCGTTGAGGAACTCAAAATAATTACATTGTATTTTCTCTTTATGGTTGAAAATAATAATCACAAAAGTTACAAGCAATTGAATTTCAGTATTTTTGCTCAGATATATATTATATATCTTAGCATGCGTGACGTCACATTGTTGTATTTTTCAATCCGTTGTACGAACGTCAATTTATAATCAAATGAACAAAGAAAAAATACGATGATATTATTTTTCGGCAAACTACTGAAATACACAATAAAAAAATTTCATACAAACTACCAATTCTTTCACACACACGATCGCTCATTATTCATTAGCCCTGGCTGTGCGATATTTCATTCGCAAAACTAGATATTTTATTTTATTCATAGAAAAAGATATGGGCATGCAGTTGGGCACGTAATGAGTGCTTTACTGCAATGTATGTACGTAATTTAAAATCTTGTCAGCTATTATTTCATGTAGTGAATCCGTACAAAATACTTCTATGAAAAATCCATGACACAATTACATCCATCTTGTCAATTGAAAGAAAGAAAAAACCCATATTTTTAATCTTTATAGGGAAATGATTTACTGCCGTCTCAAACGACTTTAACGTTTTCAAGACAACCTGATGCGTATATTGTACGCATTATACGTATATTGTACTATAGCGTACTGACGATAATATATACCTACATGTGAATATTTAAAACTCTGTTAGGCAATATTTTTGTCATCAATAGTCATTAATGAATATATGACTTTATCAAATATATTGCCATTAACAACGAGTTGATTAAAAATGTATTTTTTATGTATATCTCAGAAGCTGAGATTTTTTCGACGGGAAATTCTAGTGTTCAGCAAGCTTCCATGCGATATCATTTCTCCAGTCAAGAGGAAAACCTAAATAATCTCGACATTCGGATCATAAAATTACTTACCAGAATGAAACTCAGCAGCACGGTGATATGTATGTAAGGTAAACGCCCCTATTATGGAAGGTTTCTCGGGTACTTCGTTTTTCCACATCATTTACAATAAAATAAATGAATATATCATTATAAATAATTTAGTCGATCGATAGGCCTACTTTCGTAGAACCCAAAATCACTTGAAAAAGTTTAATTTCATGAAAAATAATTTTTCTACAAAAAAAATTCGGAAGCCCGTCGGTGGATAGATTATGGATCGGCATTTCTTTCGATGTACCTCTGTTCCATAATGGATGGCTGTATTATGGATCATCATGTATGACATGGTCGTAGGGATACGTGATTTCAATTCATCGGAAACCAAGAGACAATTTTCGGCAAACATTATTCCGGGTAAAATAAAGATATGCAAATAAAATATACTTGAGTGGAGAAACAATTTATTTATCTAATTATCAATATAAAACAGCTCGTAAATATGATAAAATAAAAATCAACGAACGAACTTCAACAACTGAAAAGTCTTCAAAGTGGTCAAATCACAATCTAATCTTTTTCTTGTTTTGGCGTCAATACTTTTTTGGGTTCTTTCTTCAATTTAGTCTGTATCTCCTTCATCTGAGCTTCCAATTTTTTCTTTTGTTCAGCTAATTTTTTTTTCTCATCTTGGAGAGCTTTCCTTTGCATCGCTTTCTGCTCTTGCGCTTCTTTTTTTTTTTCTATTTCTTTGAGTTCATTCCATCGTGCATCACAAGTGGCTACGGATGGTTTTTTCGCTTTTCCTTTCTTTTTCAACTCATCTTTCTTCTTCTTCGGGAGGTATTTCGTGGGGAATAGAAAGGACTCGTCGAAAGTACTCTGATTATTGTCGACTTCAGCTGAAAAACTCAATTTTTGTAGGTTCAGTAGATGAAGTCAATATATTATATGGACTGCGAGATAATAAATAATGAGAAATTCAATTCACCTCTGTTCTCATTATCCGCACTTGAGTTTTCTTTTTCTGAGACTAGAGCTTGACTTCTCTGTGTATTGGCCAGTTCATTTTGTGGAAGAGTGGAACCGATGTTTACAGAAACTGAGCTCTTTAAGACTTTGAATTCAATATCCCTATTATATTCTTTACAATCCTCAGAAGAAATAGTTTTCGAATCGATCAATTCGCTAAGTAAGTTATCATCAGTAGTCAACAGGTTTTTATCTATGGTAATTTCTATTGAATCATCAATGAAGAATGTTTCTACCGAACCGTCATTTATATTAGAATTTTCAAAGGAATTTTTTGCAAACGATGAATTGTCTACAGTATCGACGATAGGATTAGAAAGAAAATCTTCAGACGCGCTTACGTCACATTGAAATTTATCATTTAAAAGATTATGCTGCTGTGTATGAATACTTTGTCGTAATTTAAGAATTTGTTCCTGTTGATATTCAGGTAGGTCCGTAATATTCGTATTACTCAAAACTTTGACGATTTTTTTTGGTGGAGTTCGTTTCGTTGTCGAATCTACGTAAAATAAAAAAAAATGTCAATCAGTTCTATAAAACCGATTACGCAAAAATTTCATACCTAATTCTATCTGAATGAAAAGCTTAAGATAAACTTAAAAAAATGTCACATGGACTGATTGAAAAATTGTATAAGATTTTACATTCATGATTAAGCATTTGTTATCATAAGAAGTAATATTAAAAAAAGGAAAAAAGAATAATATCTATATACCACTCGTAGTTTCCTTAATCTTCAACCAATATTCATACAATCCTTTCGATTCAAGAGGGCCAATCCAGGATTGTTGACTTTCACTTATTTCAAACATTAATTTCAGCCCAGTATCTAAATTCTTCTCAAAAAGTTCTAGAAAGTTCATTTCATCTGACGAAACTTGACCAATCTTAGTGTTATCCTGACTCTTTCGTTTCAATCCTTTTTTCTTACCCTTATCCAAAACATTATAATCAACAGCATCAGCATTGAATGGATACAGTCCTGCTTTCTCAAATCCATGTGCAACTGTTCTAGCTTCATCTATGTATGAATCAATAGCTAATTTTAATACTTCCGGAAAAGTTACTCTCGTTACTTCAGTACTGTTAGTATTCCTTTTCCAGATAGGAACTACTTTCTTCCAACAGTCTTTCATAGGGCGAAAATATGCTATGTCCAATGGCTGTATTATGTGTGTCGAATTGGGGAATAATAAAATCAGATGGATCTGCTTTTCTCTACAAAAAGAAACTAGTGGCATCGACATGTGCGATGAATGACCATCCATGTATAATAGAACTGGGAACTCTATATGCTCTGATAAGAGCCAAGGGTAGAACACTAATGTCATGTACCCGTGCAGAAATTTTTTCCGGGCGCTCATCGGGGCCAAGTTAATTTTCCTCGATATACTTCGGGTCCAATTTTGGTTGTCCGTATTGGGCCAATATTCAAATGTAACGGTTTTTTCGTTTGGCCCTATACGGGCTCTTGAACTTGGACCAACATTGGTAGCCAAATGCGGGCCAACTTTGGATGTCAAAAGTATACGCGCGGTAAAACTTGGGCTGATTTGGGCTACCAACATAGGCCCAAGTTTTACGGCGCATATGGGGCCAAATGAAGAAAGCGGGACAAATCGATATTGCGCCAATATTTGAAGCCCTGTTAGAGCCTTTACTCCATATAAATTAAAAATATTCCAAAAAATATGGAAATATTGAGAAAGTACATACTACACTGAGAGAAATATCTAGCTGCCTCTGCATATTGATACATAGTACGGATTTTTAGATTAGAAAAACATCGCATTATTTTGGCCGGGATTCGATCCGGGACCTACGCATTCGCTCGCATTACTAGTCAGACGCTCTACCGACTACGCTAAACTATTCGCTGAAATGATATATCATTTCTTCGTATTTATTTTGAACTCTGCGTCTGTCTTGATGATATCAGCGTTTTAATGCAGCTATTAACTGATCGTCCGAATCCCAAATATTTTATTTTGTTTGGAACATAGATTCAAAAATCCATATGTCTCAGACTGAGCAAGTACGAACTAAAATGTCCTGATTTGACCACGAAGCCCCGACTTGGCCCAACTTTGGCACAGGTTGGGCAAGCACGAGAAAAAATAACTTGAATGCCACAGTAAGTCCCGACTTGGTCCAACTTTGGCATAGGTTGGGCAAGCCTAGACAAAATTAGCCTCATTCGGTAACTAAGCCCCGACTTGGCCCAACTTTGGCACAGGTTGGACAAGCACAAGAAAAAATAACTTGAATGCTACAGTAAGTCCCGACTTGGTCCAACTTTGGCAGAGGTTGGGCAAGCCCGAGAAAAAATAACTTGGATGCCACAGTAAGTCCTTACTTGGCTCAACTTTGGCACAGGTTGGGCAAGCCTAGACAAAATTAGCCTCATTCGGTAACTAAGCCCCGACTTGGCCCAACTTTGGCACAGGTTGGACAAGCACAAGAAAAAATAACTTGAATGCTACAGTAAGTCCCGACTTGGTCCAACTTTGGCAGAGGTTGGGCAAGCCCGAGAAAAAATAACTTGGATGCCACAGTAAGTCCTTACTTGGCTCAACTTTGGCACAGGTTGGGCAAGCCTAGACAAAATTAGCCTGATTCGGTAACTAAGCCCCGACTTGGCCCAACTTTGGCACAGGTTGGACAAGCACGAGAAAAAAACCTTGGTTGCCACAGTAAGTCCCGACTTGGCCCAACTTTGGCACAGGTTGGGCAAGCCTAGACAAAATTAGCCTGATTCAGTAACTAAGCCCCGACTTGGCCCAACTTTGGAACAGATTGGGCAAGCCTGGACAAAATTAGCCTGATTCGGTAACTAAGCCCCGACTTGGCCCAACTTTGGCACAGTTTGGGCAAGCCCGAGAAAAAATAACCTTGGTCGCCACAGTAAGTCCCGACCTGGCCCAACTTTGGCACAGGTTGGGCAAGCCCGAGAAAAAATAACTTGGATGCCACAGTAAGTCCCGACTTGGCCCTAGTTGGACAACAGTTAGGAAGCCCTTATAGTGGATGCCCTGCTAATGCCTAGAAGGGGCCTCTTTCTAATTGGGGATGCCTGAACAGTTTTCTACACGGGTACTCGTGGAAAGTTTCAGCTGTCATCCATCCATTTTCTGATATTCCAAGACCCCAATCTTTTGGAGCGCGTTGTAAAATATTGCCTGAAATCCTACTTTTTCCCTTATACATTATCATTGGCGGTGCTCGTGTGCCATCAGCACTAAACATAAACAATGCTGTTAGACATTCTTTATCAGATCCACCAACGACATTATACACAGCCCTAGCTCCCTTCTCAGCAAAAACTCTTTTCGTTGATGGACACAATTGCACACTTGTTTCGTCGCAGTTGAATATGCGACCGGGTGGGAGTTTCATAAGATCATGCTCATTTAAGTACAACTCTATTTCCTTAAACCAATCTCTCAAATCTTCTTCAGTGACATTGGCTCGAATGGCTGTCAGATTTTGTGCTTTTCTTATTGACACGTTTGGGTATCGCTTCATAAAGTTTTCGTACCATCTACGTCCTGGTCTGTTATTTGAGAAAACAGTTATTTTCCTTTCACTATTCAAATAACTTTGAACAGAATCTAGTAATTCAGCTTTATCAACAGGAGAACCTGTTTTTGCACGGAGTATCATCCAGTTCACTATGTGTTCTTCTTGATGTTGTGATAAAACTGTAGATGGACCTGATTTTGCATCAATTTTGTCTGGGTTGTTGATTTTTCTACATAATGTAGAAAACGGTACTCCAAAGTTATTAGCAGCTTTTCTCAGAGATGTACCGTGATTGACAGCAGCAATTGCAGATCCCAAAGATTCTTTGGAATAAGTTTTCCTCTTTACTTTCTTTTTTGCAATGTTTTCACATACATTTTTAACATGAACTACCCCTTTCTTCAGTGTAACACGCCTTGCTTGTCGAGGATTAACGCTGCTCTCTACTTTCTTGGTACTTCTAGATTTTCTTTTTATTTGTTTTTTCTTTGCAGCTTTATCATTATTTTTAGTTTTAGTTTTACTTTTATCTGATGTCATTCCTGATAAAAGATATATTCAATAGTGACATACATAATTGGTCGACACTCGAAAAGTGTAAGTGTTGATTCGCAGTTCTGAGGTTAGATTAGATAAAACTGTGATAGGAATCTGTAAATTGAATACTTACTCGAACATTTACGAAATTACTATAATTTATCCGATGATGTCTGTAACTGAACAGAAAAAACTTTTAAATTACGATGAATTCTATCGAAACACTGCTAAAAACTGTACAGCGGAGTGCGTTTCATAAACACGTGCAACGTAGAAATAACAGGATGTAACTATGGATCAGCTGATCCATAGAAAGGGGCAATTCCAAAATCTGTGTACCTATTATAAAACACCTATTTTAAAAGTACAAAACCGATGAAATTAGGAAAATCTCATTTTGTATAATAATGTTTGAATCTATAATTATCTAAAAGATCAATTTTTGTTGAGTATAGTCTTCTGCATAAATAATAAGCAGGATGATATTGTAAAGTCGTAGTGTTGCAATATGGCCCCCTGTACGCTCGTCATCTCTGAAGCTTTTTCACGTCACTGACTAACACTCACATGGACTTTTTTTTACGGGAAATTTTATTGTGATTCATTTCCAAACTGCGTAGATAATGAAATCCAATATGTAATCTTTCACTAAGAATTTTTTCGTTTTATCATTTACATGTTTTCTATTTTAATTTCTGGAATTATTTTACCGATCCATAATAGGATCAAGATTTTGCTTTTTCTCATAATAGGGGCGTTTACCTTACTGTACGACAAAACACTCCCCTCACACTCCCGGTGGTCTCAATCCGATGAGCTGCACGTGTGCACACGCTCAAGCGAGTTGCGAATGTGTCGATTTCAGCGTCCCCCACTTTCCATCTACTGTAGTAGTGGGTGGGGAGAGCAACCGTCGTATTCCCGGTGACGAAGCTATAGGCTTATTGTTAGGCCCACGAGGCCCAAATTGTTCGCCGAAAATATTTTTGATAATACAATATCTACTGTGTTATCAACATTAAAATTCCATTAGGAGAACCCGGGGCAAAATGAGACGCAATATATATTTCGCTATTTGTTTCAATTAAAAATAATTTCGTAGAATAAATAAGTATCAATATTCAGTTATAGCTCATGATGTTTAGTTATAAAATTATATTTAAAAAAAAATGATATAGTTTATGAAAAAATGCTAGCAAAGAAGATGTTTTTTTTCAATGCTGGCCTATTTTATCTCAGAGTCGGCTTTTTTACACTTCTCGATAAAATAATTCAGATTAGAAACTCGTCTTAAAAAAAAAAGATTGTTTTTTACTGAAAACTTTGAATTTTCTATACAAACCGTAACTTGACTACCTCGTCCAATTCCGTAATACACTGGCCTGGTACGTGCCTAGCCAGTGCAGGCAATATATATCTACATAGTACACATCCTTTGATAAAGAATATTGTAACGAAATTAGCTTTGAGGGCTAATGTTTTAAAGACTTGGAAGACTTGAGGGCTTGAGCGTATGAGCGCGTGGATTCTGAGTTAAAGGAATTAGGTTCAAGTCGAAGACGAAATATATTTAAGGGGGTAAAATGGATTTATTGGAAAATGCGTGTGTTCGCTTTAATGTCTTGAGCAAGACTCGTTATAAACAAACGTTTCATAGTAACATCATTTAGTTGTTTTGTCAAAAGATACTTGATAATTATTATTGCGATGTTTTGTACATGGGAGTTCGGGTGGCAATGGATTTAAGAAATATAAAGCTAATACAAGGGGTGGACGCACCCTTTGTAACAATATTATATTATTGCACGTTCATTATTGTATCGGGAAAATATAAAAATGACGTGTAGATTAGACTTATTGAGACAACGTATTCCGAACGTATGGTAATTGAAAGGAACTGAACGTTATTATTATGTAACTCAAAATTCGCGAGGTATACGTTCATTATTTTGTTTTTAAAGATGTTTCGAGAAAAACGTTAGTCAGAATATGTATAACGTATCCTTGTCCAGTCTGATGATCGTATAAATAACGTTTGTGCGACAGGTTTCGAGAAAACGTATTCAATACGTATATTATATGTGCAGCAGTATACGTACGTTGGAGCGTTTCGTACGCACAATGAATACACGTATCCTTGTCCAGTTTGATTAACGTATAATTAACGTTTGTGCGACAGGTTTCGAGAAAACGTATTCAATACGTATCTCATATGTGCAGCAGTATACGTACGTTGGAGCGTTTCGTGCGCACAATGAATACACGTATCCTTGTCCAGTTTGATTAACGTATAATTAACGTTTGTGCGACAGGTTTCGAGAAAACGTATTCAATACGTATCTTATACAGGGACTTTCTGCGGTGGCGGCACAGCTAGTTCCATCAAACACATGCACGCTTCGTCCGTGTGCCAGGGATACCAACCGAAAAAAAGAATGATGCAGCTTGAACAGAGCAAAGAGTATAGCAACCATAAGCGTGAAGTCTTCGGTTGTCACATGGACGAAGCGAGCTTGTGTGTAGTGGCGGTGGCTAATGGAACTAACTGTGCCGCCACCACAGAAAGTCCCTGTATGTGCAGCAGTATACGTACGTTGGAGCGTTTCGTACGCACAATGAATACACGTATCCTTGTCCAGTTTGATTAACGTATAATTAACGTTTGTGCGACAGGTTTCGAGGAAACGTATTTAATACGTATATTATATGTGCAGTAGTATACGTACGCCGGAGCGTTTCAAACGTGCAATTTAATATACGTGACCTTGTCCGGTCAAATAAACGTACAATTCACGTGTATTTCCAACGTATTCGTTGTCCAAATTATAAGTGTATATTAAAGGTACACGAAGTTATTTCTTCGTTTAAAAAACGTAATTATTGAACTAATAATATCGGATTACTGATAAACGTGTATTATATACGTTTCTTAATAGTATGATGATGTATGGATACCAAAAATCAACGAACAAAACGTGTATAATACGCATAATATACGAACTGGTGTTTATTGGGAAATGGTAAACATCACTATAATTTATAGGAATCAAAGCTATGTAGAATGGTACTTAGTCCCATGTTACATAGTTTTCAAACTACTTGAAGATGCGCGCGGCGATTCCATGCAGCCAAGCTGGTAAATAAGTGAACTACAACATAACCATAATATTGATTGCCGATCGTGACAGCGCAATTTTATAATTAATTGTATTTTCAAAAAAAAAAAAACGTGAAAAAAAATTGGATAATGTAATTGTGAAAATGGCTAATTTAGATGTAAGTATTTATATATTAAATTAATAGTGAGTTAACAATTATTATTACTATTATTTATTAGAATAAATAAATAAAGCTACATAACCGTATTTTTGCATGCAGGTTCCAATTAATTTGAGTATTATTGGAGATGGTCAGCAAAAAATAACAGAGCAAGGCTATAATTTTAATGGTATTAATTTTATTTTTAATGAAAATTTAAAATAATTTGATATTTTAATATATAAATATTGTAACGATTCGGCTATGCCGTGAGAGAGAGAAGGACGTACGACAATCAGGTGACCAACGGTCGAATCCGCACCATCGAGGCGATCGCCCGTGACGTCACAAAAACTTCGGAAACAGTATAAGAGGTGGTGCGGCTAAGCAACACCAGCGATACTGTGCAAAGCGCCAGTAGACGACTCACCGCGATCTAATAATTTAGCGATACTGAGCAAAGCGCCGGTAGACGTCTTATCTTTTGCATATTATACCAAGAGTCTTTCTCGGGTAATAAAGTAGAATCAGTAGAGTCATCAGAATTGAATTATGTTATAAAACTTGAAAATTGAATAATTACAAAGAAAACAGAGAATATAAATTTAAAAGTCTATCGCTGCGAGTCTTCCGAGGATAGCAAAATACCGTTAATATTTCGATGTCGTGTCTAAAACTGCGTGAACATTCGTTAGATAAACTAAATAGAATTTCAGAAATATAAATTAAACAGAGAACAAACGAGCCATAGGTTAATTTAGAATAAGAGCAAATTAGATTACTTTTTGTTATTTTATTTTGTTAAAATTTCAAGAGAACATTTAATAATTGAGTTATTAAAAGTAATGTTTAAAGTCACAACTACTTAACGTTTTTTGTCTGACATTTCCGCTGCTCGTTCTTCATTAAGATTCAAAACGCTACAACAGCCGAGATAGGTTACACTAGGGAACAGCTTTGGAGAGCAATCTTCCGAGTCTGGTGTACAGTCTTGGGTGCAAACCCCGGATCTGAGCGTAGGCAATAGTTAAAGAGACAGGATAGAACAGGAAGGCAAACTTGTGCGTAAAAACACCGGTTCTGCGATAGGACGGCAGCTTTGATCGTAAAACATCCGAGTCTGCTAAGGTCTGAGGCTTTATCGAGCAGTCGATCGAGTCCAAAGACAGACGGCTGTGTTAAGCTATTAACCGAGTCCGTAGCTAGCCAGAAAAACACAAAAATCTAGATCAGGTGGCTTTTTGTGGCATAACCAACTTTTCCCCACCTCCTAGTAACGTGAAGTGCCCAAATTGACTCAAATTTCAACTTATTTCACCTTTTGAGCAAAGAACTCACAATAACGAGGGATATACTTTCATTTTTTGAATTCCGGCATATCCCGAAACGTTACAATATATAAAATTCTTTACACTCTACAGTTACTGACCTCCTATTTTCTGATCCATCCCATCCATTGATTATTTCTATCGATTTTAACACTTCATCATTATTTCAATACGATCCGCATGAGAAATTAACTGACTTCTTAAAGCATGATTATGAAGGTTGCATAGTATTATCCACATTTGAAACTGCTACTCAAAAATGCTTGACTGATGTTGCTAGGAATATTTTAGTGAAGAAGTTAATCGATCGTGAAACGGACATTTTTATGAGTAATTCTGTGTATCAAGTCGGAAAACAATTGGAGGAATGTAAGCAAGTTGACATTAACTTTTTTACTTCGCTTATTGTTAGTTTTGGATTTTATATATTCATTCATTTTTGGTAATGTTTTTCTAAACTTGCATGTGAAACTGCTTTTTAGTATCAATTGATTTTGATTATTATATAAATTATTCATAGAATCCAATCATCTCGGCTATTTTTGTTGGCTGATGAAATCGGTGAGGTGTTTAATGAAGATCCGGGTCTGTATTTTACTCCTTATTTTCAGGACAACAACATTAAAGTTAACGCGAGTGGCAAATTGTGGGATCGCTACAATTATATTAAAAAGCTTCTGCGTGACACAGGAATATTGATTCCCACAGAAAGTACTCTAAACAAGACTGGTACTTCAGTAAATACAACAGCTACTGTAACGTTTCCGGATTTCCAGGCCCACGGCTATAGGAAATCCGGTCGGTTATTGTGAGTTCTTTGCTCGTAATGAAGGAAATCGGGACTCTTCAAAGATTCAGGTGGGGAAAAGTTGGGTCGACCACAAAAAGCCACCTGACACTAGTTTATTTCTAATTTCTGGCTAACTCCGGACTCGATAGATTGCTTTATAAAGCCGGCTGTTTTGCGTGGACTCGGATGATTCCTCACCAGAGCCACCTCCTACGCAGCGCTGAAGTTTGCACTCAAGCCTGTGTCCTAACTATCCCTTTTTGTTTCCCTACTGTAACCTGTGCTCCAGATCCGGGACTCTCGTCCAAGACTGTCCACCAGACTCGGGTGATTCCTCACCAAAGCTGTCCCTAGTGTTCTAAATTGGCTCGTGTGGTGACTGGCAAAGGTTCGGTAGAAATGTCGAACGGAAGAGTAGCTTAGTTTACTAAATTTATTTACCCTTACATACAAAAAACAAAATGAAAAATATATGCTCTTTCTTTTATAAAAACATAAAATCGACAAAATCTTATCATTTGGTAAATCTACTATACCTGATCTCTAACCTAATGGCTCGTAAGCTCCCCGTGCTTGCTTCTACCTACTACTCTTACACTGATGCTATCCTCGGATAGACTTTCAAATGGTATGGTTAAATTTTAATACTTGATTATTTAGCTAAATTTCGAAACATTTGTGTGTAATTGACTCGAATTGATTCTAAGTTATTATTCCAGGTAGACCCTGGATGTAATATGACAAGTGAGTCGACCGAGCTCTCTGCTGCGTATCGCTGGTGAGTCCTAGGCTCACCCGCTTTTATACATTCCCGTTGACGTCACGGTTCGC
The DNA here is from genome assembly GCA_944452935.1 of Rhogogaster chlorosoma. Taxonomy (NCBI): domain Eukaryota; kingdom Metazoa; phylum Arthropoda; class Insecta; order Hymenoptera; family Tenthredinidae; genus Rhogogaster; species Rhogogaster chlorosoma. The sequence continues at coordinate 20,199,464 of OX101802.1, forward strand.
GAATGGTCCGTGAGCGTTCTAGCTTCGTACATCTACCGGTCAGCTGTTTATGTGTTTGTCCGTCCGTCTACGTCTTTGTTTCTTTTGTCCTCGTCTGTCTCATGCCCGTCTAGCCAGAGCCGTTACACTACAGATGGTACGATTGACTTGATTTTATTGTATTTTATTTTATACGTTAAGATATCAAACTACACTTCTGATTCAGCAAAAGTTAACGAAAAACTTGAATTTTTAAAAACAAATTTGGAGCCTTGGGATTCAACTTCGCAATATTGGACTGATACGTATATTATAAGAAGAAAATCTCTTGAAAATGATAATAGTTTATCGCCGGTATCTACTTACCGTTGCCGCCAACAACAAAGCAGTGTATCGTTGGTAAGTATAGTCGACATCCAAAAATTTCTTTGGAATTCTTGTCAGATCTCAATTATTGATTAATGCTACGATTTATGATTTTAGATTCACGATGACTTTAAGCGAATGTTCCCGAAAAAATTGAACAATTTATCGACAAATATATACAAATTGATTCACAGTTAGAAAATAATTCAGACGCTCAAGACTTGATTACGGAGATACCAAAATTAATAGGAGGTTAGTTGAGAGAAGCAACATAGAAATGATTTCGAAATTATTATATTTTATTTGTTTATAATATTTATTATCGTTTTATTTTACTCTTTAGCGAACAAACAAGCTGCATTACTAATATTGTTAGGATTAATGGTGCCGCCTTCTACTTTGAAACCGCCGACTGTTAAAACTACTAAAAAGAGAAAGTTAAATGTGGCGACTGTTCTAATGATAGTTTTTTGCAACTACTTAATTTTTACAGATTGAAGCTAAGATCAACGAAATAATTCAAGCAAAAAAAAATATTGCGCTAAAAAACAAAACACAAGGTTCAACCGTAATGATATTTGTCGGAACTTGTTCACGGTATCAGAGCTTCTATGTCATCACAGATCATTTTAAGTACGAAGTCAATAATCCGCTTGATGCGGTACAATTGAAATATTTTATATTTTCGATTGGCAATATCCTCAGTCCTGCAATAATCTTTGGAGCTTTATTCAAAAGGTTATTTTTGGCATTACCATTAAAGGCAACCATTGTTGTGCTAAAGTGAAGAAAATGGTAGGATATATAACTCGCCAAATGAAGATAAAAATTGACTAATTGTCGATGTGATTCGAGCGTATCATAAGTACTTGAAGATGTATACGTATTTCCATAATTGGACATTTATTAATTTATAATATTAATATAATTATCATAATTTTTATTTGAATTATCAACATTTTTTTTTATTAAGAATGGGTTCTATACTAACTGTTACAACAACTTAAATAAGCCTCTGTTACTTGCAAAAATGAAAGACACTGCCTTATCATTTATTTCGACTTTGTATAATCATGAAGACATTTCTCGAAACCGAGTTCAGGACATAGTTGACGCGAGTTCTAAGTTGTTTCAAAACTCTGCTACAAACGTGTTTATTCGTGGGTTAATATTACGGTTAGAACATTTTGGTGAGAATACTTATAATTTAAATCAATTTAATAAAATTCACAGTATTTGACAATGTCCCTTTGAAGATTTAGAAACTGAGCACATAAGATTTAAGGCATTTGAGGATGCTGGAACATTTATACCTCCCGAATCAATCAAAATCGGAGAAAGAGAAGAATTTCGTATGGTTAATGGTATTTTGAAATCAGTTCATATCCCAGTGACTGTGGAGTACATTTCTTTATCAAAGACATTGAAGTGCTTTTTAGAACTTCCTAATATGATTGAGGATATTGTAACATATTGTAACTTTGGGAGTTACCTTTTAATTGAGCTGTGAGTCCCTGAGCGAAATAAGCAGACTTGAAGACACAAATTAATGGTAAAAGCAGATTCGGTTATATTCAGAAAGATACAAGTGTCTCGGTTAATGTCTGAGACTAGACTGTTTATAAATTGGCTATCGCTAGATACATCGGTTAGTTGTTTCATTAGAAGATACTTGATCATTATTACTGTGATGTTTTGTACATGGGAGTTCGGGTGGTAATGAAATGAATGAATACAAGTCAATACAAGGGGTGGACGCACCCTTTATAACACTGCCCCTCCCTGACGGGAAGAGGCGACCCGACTCTTAAGTAAGTTAATAGCGAGTGTGTGTTCTGCTAAGGGAAGAGAGGGCTGAGAGCTGTGGGTCAGACTTTAAAATCTTTAAAGTGTTTGAAATCTTCCCTAAACTACCTGTAATTCCACCTAAGCCTCGAGGGAAACCACCGAAAACCTGAGAAGGTAGTTTCGGTTACAAATTCTCAACAATATTTGGTATAAAAAGTCTTCGCCTAGTCAGGCTGAAGTGTAGAGTTGGTGTAAAGCCCGTCCTCAAAGTGAAAGGAATCATCTGCAAAACTGGAAACCGTCTGGGGGTGAAGTCAGCTTGTGATCCGTCAGGAGAGTCAGGGAAGTCAGGAAAATCATGCGAGTCAGGAAATCAGGAGAGGCGGCGGCAGAAAAACAGGAATCAGGGATCACGAACTGCTCCCAGGCGGGTCCAAAAGACGGGAAAACTGCACACCCTAGATTGGAGGACAGACGTGAGTGCGAAGGATAAAGGAAATTTTATCGTACTGGTCCTCTAAATCTTGGACCTTTGATCATAATTACTTCATTTGAAATTAAATGGTAACGGAGAAACATAAATTCAATAGAAGGTTAAAATGGAACGATCTTATCTTTATCCGGGTATTAGTAGGGGGATTTCAGGGAGTCGAAGCCATTTCTTGTTCCGATTTTCGAGTTCCGCGTCGTTTCTTTGGGATAAGTGGGAAAGTACCTAGGACTCTCAAGGAAAAAGGTTAAAATCCTGGCCCTAAATGGTAATCGAGAGCATTCCGCTCGGATTTCTGAGTAAAATTATGCGAGAAGGTTATGATCGACGACAGGAGAGAACCAGAGCAGAAGACATAAGAAGGAATGACGAGGAGTTGAAAATTATGCCACGACTCTACGGTGGCGCAAAAATCAGATGATCGATACGAAGAATCGATGCGAACTCGGTCAGATGAGACCGACTACTGACGAACAAAACCGAACGAACCCGAGTGATGTCTGACGTGAAGCGGGTGATAGCTGTCAAACTACTACTCTCCCATAACCTTACTGAATTCGTCAAATACCTCGTCAACCGATGCCTCGGCATCTAGGATAAAAACTGGTGCTGGAAGAGCTGAAAACTTTCCGCGAACTAACCAATCCTCGTGGACCTCGTGAAGAGCTTTTAGATATTCTAAGGGAATGTTTTCTTCCTCGCTACGCGCGCGTGAATTGACCCTAGCGAACGACGTCTCGGGTGATAACCTCAAATAAACTATCATGTCTACTTCAAAATCTGGTGAATTCTCTGTTAAGACTCTAACGTTCTCCGTCAAAAGATGCGCTTCTAAATCTTCAAACCCCCCTAACCTCCTACGGGCTTCTACGAAGCAGTTGCAACTGAAAATTGATCTTTCCATGATCTTGTTAGGTAACGAAGTTTTCACCAGGTGCCGATTCCTCATTGTCATTGCGGCGTGATGTTGGAAGTGATAACCGTAACGGGAAGGGTCCCTGTACATTTTTTCTAGGAGGTTCTCTCCGGCAACGTTTCTATATTCCCTAAAGGCTCTAATAAAGTAAAAATGTTCTTATCTTTTTAGGAATCTACTTGTAAATGTGGTTTTCCCGCACCCAATGTTCCCTTCCACGAGTATGGTAAAAGGGCGGTAATTCTTCCGCTTGATTCCGAAAGGCAGATCCTTGGACCACCTGGAAGAATCGGAGAAGGAAAGGGAAATTTCTTCCTGACTTTGGGGGGAAAAATCCTCGAGAACCTGTAGGTCCTGATTTGATTGAAGAGAGCGAAGGAGGTTATTCCTTTCTACGTGAGCTTCTTCAGACTCATAGGGGGCTAGGCGATTGAAGTGAACTACCTTTGGTTTGGTTCGTAAAGAGCGTTGGATGCGGTAGACCACGTCATTTATTTTATCTACTACCGTATAAGGACCCTCCCAGTTAGATTGCAGTTTGGGACAACGTCCTCTTTCTCGTCTTGGCTGGAAGAGCCATACTAAATCTCCCGTTTTAAATGTCAAATCCCTGGCTCGCACGTCATAACGAGCTTTCATCCTATCTGAAGCTACCTGAATCCTTTCCCTAGCAAAATTATGTATTTCCTCTAACCTTTCCCTTAGATGCGAAGCAAAGTTGGAGCAAAGAGAATCCTGAGTGGGAAGAGGGCCTTTCTCCAAATCGGAGGGCAGCCGAAGATCTCTTCCCATGAGTATAGAAGCGGGCGTCTGCTTAGTTGTTTCATGGACAGCGGAGCGATAGGAAAGAAGAAAGAGGGGAACCCATTCGTCCCAATCCCTCTGACTCCTTTCCACGAAAGAAGATAGATAAGATAGGAGAGTCCGATTTAGACGTTCGACCATCCCATCGGATTGGGGGTGAAGAGGAGTTGTTCTAGTTTTCCTAATCGTTCTAGTTTTCCTAATCCCTAATATTTTAGCTATTTCTCAGACAAGAACTGACTCGAAATTGCGACCCTGGTCGGTATGGAGTTCGAGCGGGGCTCCGTACCGACATACAAATTCCCTAATGAAAGCCTGAGCTACAGTTTGAGCCTCTTGATTGGGTATCGGGATGACTTCGGACCATTTTGTAAAATAATCAGCTATTATTAGAGCGTATCGATTCCCTGAATGAGAGAGTGGTAAAGGCCCGAGGACATCCATGGCTACCCTCTCAAAAGGCGCGCCTACATTGTAAGTTTGCAACGGACTACGACCTTTCGCTCGAGGACCTTTCTTGGCTACACATACTGAACATACCCGACACCACTCGTCCACATCTAAACGGCATCTTGCCCAGAAATACCTTTCTCTAATTTTCTCTAAAGTTTTGCTCGAGGCGAAATGGCCTCCCGACGGGGATTTGTGGTACGACTCGAGGATTTCTTTGACCTTTTCCTTGGGGACTAGAAGTTGCCATTTGATGATCTTCATATCCGGAGATTCCCATCGGCGGTATAGTATCTCATTTATTAAGAAGATAGAGTCCCATTGTGTCCAGTATATTTTGAGTTGTTGATCAGCTGGGGACACATCCTGCCACTCTGGGCGTATATCTGAGCTCTTCCAGGCTCGTAGTTGTTTTAGGATCTCATCCTTTTCCTGGGCTCTCTTCCACTCTCCAAGGTCGTCACCGAGGGATATCACCCGGATATCTACAGAATCTTGTCCTGTCCCCATCCAGGCGCACTGCTTGCAGTCTCCGAGATCCTCGCACGGGCGTCTTGATAGTGCGTCGGCGTTCTCATGCAGGTTTCCTGCACGGTGTTGAACCTCAAAATCGTACCGCCCTAACCTTTCGATCCACCTAGCTACTTGGCCTTCCGGCGATTTGAATGAGAGCAACCATTTGAGCGAAGCGTGATCCGTACGAATTAGAAACTTCCTTCCTATTAAGTAATGTTTGAAATGCTCTATAGCCTCTACCATTCCCAAAAGTTCTCGACGCGTGACACAATAATTCCTTTCTGGCTTTTTTAGGACCCTACTGAAGTAACTAATCACCCGCTCCAACCCTTCCTGAACCTGAGACAAAACCCCGCCTATTCCATACAGAGATGCATCTGTATCTAAAATGAAAGAAGTTTCGGTTTGCGGATAAGCCAGAATTGGGGAAGAAGTGAGGCAAGTTTTTAGGTGATTAAATGCTTCTTCACAATCCGGAGTCCACTTGAAGACAGAGGTAGACCCGGTGAGATTGTGAAGAGGCCTAGCTATGGAGGCAAAGCCCGAAACGAAACGCCTATAATATGTGCAGAGACCTATGAAGCTTTGGATGTCTTCCCTATTCGACGGTCGGGGCCAATCTCGCACCTTTTCAATCTTTGCTGGGTCCGTTCTGACTCCTTGGACTGAGACGACATGTCCTAGGAAGGTAACTTCTCGTTGAAGGAGGTGGCACTTTTTGGGGCTCATCTTCAGGCCTGTCCGTTGAAGCCTCTCGAAGACCTCTTTTAGGTTAGATAGCTCCTCTTGGAAGGTTTTGCCAAATACAATTATATCGTCCAGGTACACCAAGCAGATCTTCCCCGTTAATCCTTCTAGTGCGACTTCCATCGTCCGTTCAAATGTGGCTGGAGCGTTGCATAATCCGAAGGGCATCACTTTAAACTGCCAGAGTCCTCCCAATCCAGTGACGAAAGCTGTTTTTTCCTTGTCCTCAGCATTCATCTCGACCTGCCAGTAACCACTCTGCAGGTCGATGGTGCTATACCATTCAGCTCCAGCCAACATGTCTAGGGTGTCTTCAATCCGTGGAAGGGGGTACGAATCTTTCTCGGTGACCTCATTCAGCTTTCTATAATCAATGCAGAATCTTTTCGTTCCGTCCTTCTTAGGAACGATAACGATTGGCGAGGCCCAGGGTCCTGAAGATGGCTCGATGACGTCGTTGAGGAGCATGTCGTCTACCATCTTCTGAACCTCTTCTTTCCCATTGAAGGGGATCCGTCTGGCGTGTTGTTTAATCGGGAGATTGATTCCTACATCTATCTTATGGCGAGCAAGGGTACACCTCCCCTTGTCGCCGCTAGTCTTGGCAAAAGAGTCGCTAAAGTCTCGTAGGAGAGACGAGAACTGATGTTTTGAAGGAGAATCTAGCTATATCGAAGACCTCTCAAAAAGGTCTTTCAAATGATCAGGGACCTGTCCAGAAATCTCTCGTGACGAAGAATCTATAATCTCAATTTCCTTAGTGGTTTGCAATTGATCGAGTTGAAAAGTTGAGGGGTTCGGGGTTTTGCTCCTATTTGTTAAAAGCGGAATCGTATGGCGGCCTATATGTAGCGAGTTCCCTATAGTTGAAATGACACACTGATGTTCGCTCAAGAAATCTATTCCTAAAATTCCCTCATCCTCAATGTCAGCCACGTAGACTTTATGAGGAGAGCTAATCTGACCCGCGATGTTTATTTATACGGAAACTTCTCGTAAAACAGGGTTGGTCTCCCCTGTCGCGGTCTTTAAAGTAGCATAATGATTGTTAGAGGAAAGGTTTTTTAAGAGATCCGAGCGAACCACCGTTACTTCAGCTCCGGTATCCACAACCCAGAGACAGTCAACACCGTTGACAGATCCCTGAGCGTAGAGACCGGACTGCCTTAAACTTCGAATTAAAACAGGTAATACAGGGCTATTCTTTCTCGCTACGGGCGATGATTCCCGCCCCCCGCAATCATCGTTAGTTAGTTTTTTTGTTGATGTTCTGTACGTTGTTTAGAATTATTAAAGGGAAGCATCCTCTCCCCTTGAGCAGGACTATGACCCTGATTCTGATTAAGTCTAGGATAGAAAGTTTGATTCTGAGTTTGATTTGAATTTAAACTCCTATCGTTATCCCTCCACGAAATTTGATTGGGCAGGGGCCTTTGATTATTACTTTGATTCCTTCTCTGCCGTGCGAAGCACTGCTCTATTGTGTGCCCCTGCCTCCAACAGTACCGACACTCTACCTTGCTTCTAGAATTTGCCCTTGCATTAAAACTCTGTTCCTGCCGCGAGGAAGAGGATCTTTTCTCGGTCACTTTTGGTTTCTCGGGGGTCGGTTTCACCGCCTCGACCTGCCGAACGCGGCCGGATCCTAGATATTGTTTATTCAGTGCCTCTAATTCTGAAGCCTTAATTATGGCTTGACGAAGGGTGGAGGGTCCCGCCACGCTCAGGGCGTGTTTCAATTCAGCATCAATTATGGCGTTTATGAATCGGTCTGTGGCTAATGTTTCGCGCGTCGTTTCGTCACTCAAGGGTAAAGCTATGCGCGACAAACGTTCAATGTCGTGTCCGAGAGTGGCGAGATCCTCGTCCCTCCGTTGTCGTCTGGTATTAAATTGGGTAAGGAAGAGCTTGGTCAGGTGCTCGTTCCCGAACCTGAGCCTCAAGGCAGAGCTGATTTCATCAAAGTCGAATATTTTCGTCGAGGTCAGAGTAGAAAGGACGCTAGCTGCGGAGCCTTTTAGACAGTTAACGAGGTTTCCGGCTTTCGTAACCGAATCCCAATTATTTAATTGTGCGACTACTAGAAAGTGACACTCAAATTCGGCCCAAGGCCTATCACCTTCGAAAGTTGGTGGTTTTAAATTATTCGACTGTTTTTGAAAACCGTCTGCGTTATTGTCAGTGGTAGAAGTTAGGTTAACGTGATTTGAGGAGAAGTTATTCGGTCCTTGGGAACGAGCATCGACCAAACCCGAATCGCGGACAATCGGGTCGCGCTCGACCGGCGGAATGGAAGCAAGCGAATGTGGGGGAGCCGTTTCCCTAATTGAAGGCACAGACCTTAGGGTATCGGGAGCTTGGGTCGGCTGGCAGGATGAGGTAGAGGGGATAGGGTCTGTCAATGGCCGGATAGGTTGGGGCTCGTCTCCGGATCCTCGTCGGTCGTCCCTCAACGTCGACAGGATCTGGGTAAAGGACTGCTGCTGATCTTGCAGAACTCCCACCAGACGTCCTTCCGATCGTTCTCGCTCCACCCGCTGATCCTGGAGGAGCTGAAATAGGAGGGCCTGTTGTTGGGCCTGAGCGGCTTGTTGCCGTTCCTGGGCAGCCAAGAGTGCTGCTTGCTGCTCGGCCTGGGCGGCCAGTTGGGCTGCTTGCTGGGCAGCTTGTTGAGCGGCCTGCTGCTGCAGGAGTTGTACCAGGGCGGTAATTGGGCTGGCCTCCATTTCTTCCGCCCGTGGTGCTTGATTCGAGTTTGAGGCAGCGGCAGCAGGGGAGTTTTGACGACGAGTATTACGTCGGTTGCTCATATCGAGCAGATTTGTTCCTCAGAAAGGTAGGATTCTCCAGGAGAATAAGGCAGCGAAAGCTTATAGCTTATGAATACAAGCAATCGGCAAAAACCAAAAGAGATGCACCAGGCAAATCAACTTATCGGGCTCAGAAACGATCTCACACTCCTGACACCAAATGTAACTTTAGGAGTTACCTTTTAATTGAGCTGTGAGTCCCTGAGCGAAATAAGCAGACTTGAAGACACAAATTAATGGTAAAAGCAGATTCGGTTATATTCAGAAAGATACAAGTGTCTCGGTTAATGTCTGAGACTAGACTGTTTATAAATTGGCTATCGCTAGATACATCGTTTAGTTGTTTTATCAGAAGATACTTGATCATTATTACTGTGATGTTTTGTACATGGGAGTTTGGGTGGCAATGGAATGAATGAATACAAGTCAATACAAGGGGTGGACGCACAATTTGTAACAATATATAAGCTCCTTATCTGACGAGTCACCTATTCTTCAAAATGTCATACAAGGAAATCTATGGAAAACAAAGAAAGAGATGTTTGGGTGTAAATCAATATTGCCTCTTGGTGTTTATTACGACGACTATGAACCAAATAATGTATTAGGAAGTCACAGAGGTTTATCCAAAATAGGTGCAGTTTATAGTCATATACCATGCTTGCAACCTCATCTACAGTCAAAACTCTTCAATACACTCGACGAAAAAGAATTCGGATTCTCAACAATATTATCACCAGTTATCAACGAACTGAAAAATCTTGAATTAAAAGGGATAAAAATATTTGAAAATACGCCTTTAGAGAAAATAATTTACTTTTCATGACTAACAGTGACTGGTGACAATCTTGGAGTTAATGAAATTCATGGTGTTATAACATGTTTTTCAGCTAACTACTGTTGTCGTTTTTGTCTCATAGATAAAAATAAAATAAAACATACAATCGATGAAAGTGCTTGTACGTCAAGGACACAAACGACTTATGATCTACAAATCGAAGCAAAAGATTTTTACTCATATGGTATTAAGGCTCCTAGTAGCTTTGCCACTTTACCTACATTTAAAGTGATTGACTTTCTCTGTACTGATGTCATGCATGATATATTTGAAGGAGTTTATCAGTATGATTTTGCAAAAATACTGAAAGTTTTTATTTATGAAAAAGATTGTTTCACGTTAAATACATTAAATCATAGAATTAAAAGTTTCAACTGTGGAGATAATGAAAAACGCAATAAACCCCCGGACTCCCTAAAACATCAAATAATTAATGAATGCGTCGTTATATCTGCGTCAGGAATGTTATGCTTTGCTCGCAACATCCATTTGATCATAGGTGATCTCGTCCCAGAAGATGAGGAGCATTGGAAACTTGTGATAATGTTACAAAAATTCTCGACTTTGTAACAACCAAAATAATTCATGAGAATAATATATCTTATTTCAAAGTGCTCGTTCATGAATACTTATCTTCTCTTCTAGCATTATTTCCCGACTGTTTAAAGTTTAAGCACCACATTTTATTGCATTATTACCGTGTACTTATGTATTTTGGACCAGTAGCGAATTTAGAGTGTTCTGGTGACGAACGCAAGCACAGACAAGGCAAAGTAACAGCTCGTGCCGCTGTTAGTCGTGTAAATATTAATCATACTGACGCTATAAAAAATCAGCTAAAGTTTAATAATTTTCTACGCACTGTACGCCGTGAAACTAGTGATTTCCTGATAACTGGGCCAAAGTCTTTGATTTTAAAGTTGGAAGATATTGAAAATTATAAGTCTTTTCTATCATTATTACCCAATAATATAAGTAATTTATATTCTACTACATTTATTAAACATATGGGTCATTTAATTTATAGAGGTGCAGTTATAATGATTCCAGCTGAAGAAGGCCCTTCATTCTATTGCATTGAATTACTTTTTCTTAAATCTAATTATAAATTCATTTTGACTACTAATAGAATTGAAGAATATGATTTCGATGATCATTACCAATCATATGAATTCGGAAAAATAAGTGGTAAATGGTATTGTTTATTATATTCTCAGTTAATAAGGAGTTGTACACGGAAAGAACAAGATACTAGTGGTTACCAAGCCGGATAGTACTCAGTGCTATCTGACAAAACGCAAATTTCAGATGCTACCCAATGCTAGGTGGATAGTACTGGCTACTATCCAGATGCTACTCAGTACTATCTCAGATGTTACTCAGTAACATCTGGAGAGTAGCCAGTACTATCCACCTAGCATTGGGTAGCATCTGAAATTTGCCTTTTGTCAGATAGCACTGAGTACTATCCGGCTTGGTAACCACTAGTATCTTGTTCTTTCCGTGTATAGTGACTAGAATTATTACTGCTGCTGATGGGAAAAAATATATACCAAAGCGTTGAATTTGAGAAAAGTTATTATTTATTTTCAACTTAATTTATTATATTATAGTTGTAAAAACCAACAGATTGTTTTATTATATGTTCCAATAAATAAAAAAATGTTGATTTTATTGAAAAACTTACTCCGACCGAATTTTTTTATTACTATGAACATTATTATCAAATTGTAATTATAATAAATAAATGAAAGATTGTTCTGATATAATATGAATTTCTTACTATTTAAACTTGTTTGTGTTACGTTATAATTGCAATAAATATGAAAAAATTGATTGTAAGTATTTTATTTTATTCTTTAATTAACGCATTTCAATATATTTGATTTTCGTCTCTTTTATTGAAATGTAGCATTTGATGATTAATAATTTTTTTAATTGATTTAAAATATTTCATTTCCACAAATAAACTGACCATAACCTTACTTAATAAAAAATAAATAATTAAAACATAATGAACTGGACTATATAACATAGATATAACTACCATTCACATGGTACTCTCCTCAACGTAACATGGTAATCATTACCATGTTGACATAGCCAACGTTACCATTTGGAATGAGGGAAATTACTCTATCAAGTGACTTTTCTCGCTTAAAAATCCTGGTTACCATGTAACATAGTAACAAGGATATTACACTAAGAGAAGGATGTCTAGATCCCATAAGCGCAATGTTAACTGTCGAGATTGGTGGTGGGGGTAGACTGATGACGTAGTGCTAGACCCAATTGACCGGCCTTACATACTGTTTGTTGCGGTATTTAGCATTTTATATCAGTTTCGTCGAAATAGTCAATATAAATACTGATTGTGGCACATGATTATACTAGAAATATTGTTGAGCATGTAGTATTTCGTGAGTGCATAATTTTTTCGATCAATTTACTTGTGAAACAGGTAAGTTGAGGTTAAGCTTGTATCTTGTCAAGAACTTGTAACAGCACAAAATATTTCATATTCTTTTACAATCCTAAGTCATTTGTTTTTTAATTTCTAGAGTCACATAAATGAAACAGACGTTACAAAGAATGTTGAGAGATTCCATCAATTAAAGGCAGATAAATGACGCCTATTAGCAAGGATATTACACTAGTATTATTATTCTGTTTTTTCAGATTTTTAAACATGCCTGGTACTAGGTGTACTGTGGCTCTGTGTAATAATAGTCATGCCAAAACTAAAAATCAAACTCCACTGATATCTTATCATAAATTTCCTAAAACCGAATTATTGCGAAAAGATTGGATACAGAGATGCCGTCGAGCAGGAGATTGGAATCCAAACACTTGTCACGTGTGTTCGATTCATTTCAAGAAAGATGATTTTGAGGAAGACATAAAAAATTTGGTATTAGGATTACCTGAAAGAAATATTTTGAAAAATCATGCGGTGCCTTCGCAGCATCTAGGACTAGCTTTGCTTCAAGAGGCGTCTTCATAACGTAGCAAAAGAATTGAAGATAGAAAAAAAAAAATATTTATAAAAGAAGTAATGGCAAAAAAGGATGAGACGTTGAAATCTGATGGATTGAATACGGAAGAGGCAAGATGTTCCATTATAGAAAATGATGCTGATGCATCTGTAGCACCAGAAGATAGCGCAACACAAATTAACGATGGAACCGAAATCCTACAAGAAAGAATTCAACAACTTATTGCAGAAAATACAAAACTAAAAGAACAATTCTCACAACATAAAATTAATGCACGATCCACGGTAAAGAGGCTACAAAATCAAGTCAAATATTTCAAATCAAAGAAGTATTCAGACAAGACAATTAATTTGATAATCGAAAAAACCTTGTCTTGTGTTCTGTCGAAGAATCAACTTGATATCATTCTTTCAAAGAAAAAACGTGTCAATTGGACTGCTGGGGAAATTTCTACTGCTTTCACCATACGATATTTCAGTAAGCGCTGCTACATTTACTTGAGACAAAATTTGCATTATCCGCTTCCTGGATTGTCAACCCTACAAGTACATGCTGCGAAGATAAATATGAGGCAAAGCATCTTACGAGGGGAACACATGAAGTGTAACCCTCCGATTTTTCTGTTACTTCACAGGATGAAAGAGGGATCAAAATAAGCGGACACGTATTTCGGCTTATCCGTAGACACTCGACCGTTTTCGAGAAAATGGCGATTGAAGTTTTCGACGCGCTTCAATAGCCTGCGAACGCGACAACTGTTCAAGCGAGGCGGTAGCGCAACGGCGCGGCTTGGAGATTTTGCACCCCGGATTCGAGTCCCGTAATTTTTTTTTTTTTCTTTTTTCTGACTTTCATCGAAGTTTATTATATGCATGTTTTTGTCATCTGTTGATAAATACAATGACGTTATATTTGTGTAAAAACAGTATTTATTAAAATCAGGAATTAGATTTGACAAAAATTATAATTAAAGACGTACTGGATTTTTCAGGTATTTCAATTACATAATGCCGTTACAAATAATACTGTGACATACTTGTAAGTATGAATATAAAAGGGCACTATTGTTTCGAATGACATGTAAAAAAACATGCATGTAATAAACTTCGATGAAAACCAGAAAAAAAAAAAAAATTACGGGACTCGAACCCGGGGTGCAAAATCTCCAAGCCGCGCCGATGTCCGCTGCACTACCGCCTCGCTTGAACAGTTGTCGCGTTCGCAGGTTATTGAAGCGCGTCGAAAACTTCAGTCGCCATTTTCTCGAAAACGGTCGAGTGTCTACGGATGAGCCGAAATACGTGTCCGCTTATTTTGATCCCTCTTTCACACTGTGAAGTTACAGAAAAATCGGAGGGTTACACTTCATGTGTTCCCCTCGTTAGAAGATGTTTCAAATTTCATGCAGATAGCTGGACGAGATATGACGCCTGGAGAGAAGTTGGTTGTCATACAGTTCGATGAAGTCAAAGTTAGCGAAAAGTCATTATTCTTATACTTTTCTATTGATAGAAAGTAATTTTTTATATTTGAAATACTTATAAATTTATTTCTCACAGGTATGAATATGATAGAGCTAATGACGAAATAGTTGGACCACACTCTCAATTACAAGCTGTTATGGCAAGAGGTTTGATAGCGAAATGGAAGCAGCCGATATATCTTGAATTTGATCAGAAAGTTCCACCAGAAATTTTGAATACTATTATCAAAAGGCTTCATGGTATTAGTTATCAAGTTGTTGCATGTGTAAGTGACTGTGGCGGTGGTAACGTTGGCTTGTGGCGTGCTTTGAATATATCGATCGAACAACCATGGTTTCTTCACCCGGTCACAAAAACTAAGATATACTTCTTCGCTGATGCACCTCATTTATTGAAATTGATACGAAATTGGATTCTTGATACCGGTTTCATATTAGAAGATGGAACAATCATAAACAAGCAACCATTGGTCGAACTAATCAAATCGTTAGATCATGAAGTTAGCGTATGCCATAAATTAACTGAAGCCCATATTACGTGCCAGAATGCTCAAAGACAAAATGTGTCATTGGCATCTCAACTTTTGTCCCATTCTACTGCAAGTGCTTTGAAACACTATAAGCCTGGAGATAATAAAGATCTTGCCGTTAATACTGGAGACTTTGTTGAGCTAGTAAATTCCTGGTTCGACGTAATGAATTCGTACAAAGCTGTGGTACCACTTTTCCCATCTAAAAGTGGGTTTGGAGTGAGTTTGGCGGTACAGAGCGATATCCTCGACAGGATGTTTAAAACTATGCAAGGTATGCGCTGCACTGGTAAGAAATCACTCCAAACATTCCAGAAAGGTCTGCTGATATCTATTAACTCGTTGGAGAGTTAACAACAAGACATGGCAGCACGCTACAAACTATCATGTGACGTCGGCAGACCCTATGGTCTCCGGCTTGCACCATCATATAAAGGTATACACTCATATTGATAATTGTTAGAATATAAGATCCTATTTTATATACATGCATGTTACATATGTATGCACTATGTATGCAAGGAGCATTGGATCATATAGCAAACGGCGACTGCCTGCTTGGTGAGAACTGCAATCTAGCAGTTTTAAGTCCTCAGGCAGCCGTCGTCTGCCGCGAAAAGGAGAAGACAGATAGTAAGAAGGCACAAAAGACCCTACACACAATAAGGCAGTGCCTTTATTTCTGCTTCCAGCAAGTCGCGTACTTCTCATTACTCTAAAACTAAATTCATTTTCATTCACTGTGCTATATCTGGCTTCTCCTCGCGATTCAACAAAATAGTAAACTTTAATCACGAAATTAACGTTCGAGTTTGTACCCTTCAATCTTGCGAGCGTGCCCTTCTTGGCATTCGCACTATTTTCCAACATCCTTATAGACGAGCGTGCCGTGTCTGGGCACTCGTCGTCTCCAAATCCTACCATACAAGTTCATGCCCCGGCGTACCGGTAAGCGACAGCGCGGGCACCGCGGCGGAAAGGACGTGCGTAAAAGGAGGCGCCAAGCCATAATACGCCAGTTATCTAAAACTTGTGAGTTCATCCTTGAACCCCAGTGTTGTGCATCGACCAAAACGGATAATCTTACACACCACTCATTGGAATATCAAGGTGAAACCCAAATCATCACTGTGATCAACGATCTACTCGAGGAACCTTTATCTGGACCACCTACCCGCTCGCCCCAAAGACCCGCTCCAATAAAGTAAGAATTCCAATACATAATTAACTCCGGAACTTAGTTCCAAATAATAAGGTGACAGCATTGCCCATCTGTGACGATTCGGTAACCAATAAACCAGGACGTCACACCGTACAACCAGTGAGGCTCGACTGATCAGTCGTCTTCGACGGTGCGCGAACCGATGTCTTCGCACTTGACTTTTCGCGCCGAGCGGGCGGTATCGCATTGAGTATGAAGTTCGAGTTCGCAGCCGCTGTACTCATTGTCATTGACTGTTGATATACTGTGGGTTTGACAGACTGTATCTTGATGACAACAAATCGTAGATCTTTGACGTACAAATCATTTTCAAGCTCATTTTATTCCCTATTAGACGAACTATATTGCAGCCTCCTATTCTTACCTGTATCCGAAATCGCCACTCGGGCTATTATTAATCACCCCGACCACAATTTTTGAAATTTCTCCGAAATTCAAGTCACATGACACGCAGAAAGCTTCAAAAATTCAACATATTCATTCGGAAATTTTTTTCTAACTATTTTAAAACAGTGACGACCAGTTAAAGTTAAGCTACGGGAGGCAACGTGAAAAAAACTACGTATTTCAACATATATTGAACGATTACTCACCTCCTGATTTTCACATACTAACGGCTTATAATTCGTGTAATCGGGAATGGAATAAGGTTGAAAGTGATTTTTATCTTAAAGCTCTACGTTTTTTTTTTCGTCAAGATACAGTATGTTAAATTCAGATGCTTCGACTTTACCGCCCGGTAGTAGTGCAAGCTAATGTTATGTTGTTTTAATCTATGTGAAGGGTGATGGTGGATTTTAGGTAGCTTCGAGATTTCATACCTAACTTGAAGCTTCAAATTGAATGACATTATTTTTGGCTCATTACAATAAATGACAATGTTGACGAAATTCACGCGATTTCTCTACTCTATAGTACATATAATTGAGGAATGGGAAAGGAATTTTTTTTTATAATGAATACGTCTGATAAATTTCGGTCTAGGTATTTATTTAATGAATTAATCAAATTTTGTTGTTAAATTAATAAAAATTAAAATTCAATACAGTTTTGGCGCCTCGACTGTGGCCGCCCGTCTTCCCCCGCTTCCTTTTTTTTTGCTCCGCAGGTTTGCTGAAACAGACGGTTTAAATGGTAAAGTGTGCGCGTACAATATATAGTAAACAACACACAACATCATGAGCAATGTAAAGTAGGATGTTTCAAAATTGACAAAAATTCGATTTTCCAACGGGCCACACCTGAAAAAGTGAGTCAAGGTAGAAAAAAGGATTCTGTCAAAAGATGAGGATTTTACGTTGAGTGGAAGATCGGGATCACTCGATTTTTTCTTTTTTACTTTTTATCGAATTCATGGATGATGTGAGTAAAGAAATATTTGATGAATAACGAATAATTATTGAGATGTGAGTGATATGTTTTTTCTATGTTTTAATTGAATGATGGTCAGAAAATTTGTTCGACGTTCCTATTGAATATCAACTAAAGAGTTAAAATTCTAAGCCTCTTATTTAAGACACAAACTGATCCTCTGGCAGCTTTGAGCACAACAAATTATTTTTTACTCACAATTATCCAATATATCAGTGATTATTCACGCGAGGCTATAGTCACTCTCGAGTATTCTAAAATAAGGATTCGAAATAAATTCGAGTAAATGAAATAACAATGTATTGAGAATTAAACTGTGAATGTACTTGCACGTACGCAAAGACGGTCACTAATATAGGAATGGATCGATGCAAATAAATACATTGCATGTATTGCGAATATGATGGCGAGCAGCAATCAAGAAAACACGTTGGAAACCATTTAAAATTTATGTTATTATGAGATTAAATTGAATGAAGAAATAGTTACCCATTGTTTTCAGGAGCCCCGGCCTCCTTCGCCCCTCCCCGCCTGCTTTTTTCTCGCCACTTTCGCTGAAATTAACAGATTGATACATTTATACTTGGCATTTGATCTCGCATTTGATTGAAATAT
Organism: Rhogogaster chlorosoma; assembly: GCA_944452935.1. Lineage (NCBI taxonomy): Eukaryota > Metazoa > Arthropoda > Insecta > Hymenoptera > Tenthredinidae > Rhogogaster > Rhogogaster chlorosoma. The sequence continues at coordinate 20,217,385 of OX101802.1, forward strand.
GACATTCCTCGTCTATGATCTGCATTCAAATTAGCATATTTGTCTGAAATGATTATTTACCTTTTTTGCCCTGGGTCGGCCGACGGATCCTGGCTTGTGCCGGTCGGGGCCGGCACGGGCGCGCGCGCCTCATTTTTTTGCTTATCTGTAATTTTAGAAAATATTTCTGTGAAATAGGTAGTGAAAAAAAAAAAATTACAAAAAATCGCAATATTTGAGAATTAATTGAAGTGAATGAAGTAATTGAAATAACGCTAACTATGGCACGTCGTTTTACTATTTAATCCCAGTATATTTTTGCGGAACATGTAAAAAAATTCATTATTTTTGAATGAAAAAAAAATTGTTCTAAGCGATTTGTTATTATGTATCTACAAAATAAAAATACAATTATGACCCGACATAAAATTAAATGCTTATGCACAGGAAAAGATACAGAAAACCACGAATTATAATTATGTTGTGACATAAAAAAAAAATATATATATATATAGGGCAGAGTGGTCCTGAGTCGGCACTGCGGGTTGAGCCGGCACCATGGTGTTTCTCAGAGATGGCTTGCATGTCGGCTCAAATATTTTGTCGTATGACATGTTGGTAATCACTGACGTAAATTATACTCACAGTCATCAGTATGGATTGTGCTGCGTAGCGTGAGCGCACTTATTACAAAAGTCTTACTGGGCCGACTCAGGACCACTCTCCCCTATATATTTTGGTTTTTACTTTTATGACAATTTTCCTTCTGCTATTAAATAGTAAAACGGCGTGATATAGCCAAGGATATATAGCTAAATCAATATTCGTTCGATTTCTACAAAGCTTTCCGCAACAAAGTGGAAGAAATGAAAGTATACGTACGATCCACCATGGCTTGTTGTGAACTGAAGAAGTTCGCACCCGGCAGTCGGCACTCGCGAGGCTTATTACGGCCGTTACATATCTGCGCGCGTCGGCATTCTTCTGCAGTCAACGCTGCCCAACAGCTCGCCGGTTTAAGAGCGATGACACACACAGCGGTTTCTGCCGATTCGACTGCCGAGTCGGCTGCCGAATCTGCACTTATATCTATATTTTTAAATAATGCAAAACACACACCGCGGCGAGCACCGCCTGGCGGCTAGAGAGACGTCTCGACACGTCGTCTACTTGAAGAAACGCGCGCGGTTTTATGGCTCGAGCGGCGCTTAATTACATTGTTCCGTACGATCGCTGACACACACGGCTGTTTGTCTCGCGTTTTTCCACAAACGCAGCCATATGCAAATAGATTTTCACTGGGATAGATACGCGCGTTCTGCCGCGGTTGAAACCGCGACACAAACCTCTGTGTGTGTCATCGTCGAGCGGCAGCCGACTCGGCCGTCGAGTCGGCAGAAACCGCTGTGTGTGTCAGCGCTCTAAGTTTATGGATATTTATCTCTTATTTGTGAATTTTATACATATATATTGTAACGTGTTCGGTGGTGGTAACACCATCGAACTCACACACACACACACACAAGCAGCTGATCACGTGGTAACCTTCGTCGAGCTCCTCGCACGACCGGCTGTGACGTCATCACAAGTATTTAAGAGCGCGCCGCACAACGGAAAGGAGCGTATCTGAGCCAAAGCGGCCGTTGCGACTCATTAGTATATTTCGACTCAATTACTTTTTCCTAACTTAACTTCTCATCTTTGAAAATCTAATTAATTTGAATATCAATTTACAAATACTCTAGAAAATCTTGCTTTATGCTAAAATAGTTAAAGTTCAAGTAAAATTTATTAAATTTCGACAGTTAGCTAAAGTAGCAGCTAGTACGACCTAACCTAAAACTTTGACAAATATGAAAACGACACAAAAAGCTAGATAAACGATACAGTTGACAAAATATGCAATCCTAGGATTTGATTTGATAAAAGATATTACATTTACGATTTAACCATTATGATTTAGTTTTTATTTTTATTTTTGTTTAAACTTTTTGTTTTGTAAATAGTTGAACTAACGAACAGTCTGAAAATTATTAAATGTTAGAAGGCTGCAATCAGCCAATTAAGAAAGGAATCTGTTTCTTGCTTTCTATTTTGTCTTTCCTTGCATTTTAATCAAACATTTCAATTTTCAGAAAGTAAAATCATTTATTAGCTAAAGGCAGCTTTGGTTGTGAGTAAGCAAGGTAGCTACGGTGTAGCTTTCATTGGCACCATAGTCTGTACGCTGATCTCATAACTCAAGTCTGTAAAAGGCAACTCTGTGAGTCTATTACCAAGACAGCTACGGTGTAGCTGTCACTGGCACCCTAGTCTGTGGTATTAGATATCTCCGAGTCTGTGAGGGAGGCAGCTCTGGTTGGCGAAAGTCAATCCGAGTCTGTATTAGGGTTATTTGGGTTTTTCACTTTTCCCCAAGAGGAGCTCCAAAAAATCATTTCACCCGTGACCAAGAACTCACGCGGACTAGGTTAACTTCACCAGCTTTCTGCTGGTGAAGCATAACCAGAAAAAGTTACAATATCAATCACAAGTTTTTTCATGTTCTCGCTGCGGTCGGGATTTTTGATCTTCAAAACTCATCCTTTTTGTTGCTACGCAAAACAATCGGGAAATATTCGATAATTTTTGTGGTCTTGTGATATCACTACCGAGAAAAAATGTTCCGTTTAGCTCGAAAATAACAGCAATTTTTTCAATAACTTTTTTACGTTTGTATTTTTATTTAGGTGATACCTCCTTTGATACCAATTCAAGAAGCGGAACGCCAGATAAAAGAGAAAGAAGATATTTTGGTTCAAAGCAATCTAGATTTTGAAGTTCACCAAAATGTTAGATCCGATATTGAAGAACAACTAAGAGCCAAAGATCGCTTGATTGAACAGTTGAGGAAACAATTGGAAGAAGAGCGAAAGAAACTCTCGCCAGTATTTTTTCCTGACATTCCAACTTCATCACAGTATTCAAAATTGACTCCAGTCAAACCACGTGAAGTATTCTTGGATGGTGAGTTTTGACGTGTACAAATTCATCATAAATTTGTTATTACATATAAAATATGTTTCAGATATACAACTAACACCTACGTCTACTGTGCAAAGTAATCAAAGTAATCCTGTCACATCACCAACTTTGTCAAACGAGTCTTCCAATCAAGTTAGCCAGATTATACAAACTAGACCACGGACGCAAATGCAAAAAAATCAACAGCCGAGTAAAATTCCTCCATCACATGACAAAACGACTTTATTCTCGTCATCTAAGCGCCATGCATGTTCAGGGTCATCTGGTCTACATCTAAAAAAGGAGCCAAAATTTCATCACAACAGAAGTGACAAAAATGAACGTCTAATTTCTGACCATCGTAAAAATAGGAAAAAATCAAGTAACAGCCAACCAAACAAGAAGTATGCAAGGAAAACTAGAGCCTGTAGATATGACTCCGATGAGTATAATAATTCTGATTCACCAAAATTAGAAAAGCTGACAAAATGGGAGGAAGTCAAACGTGATGAAAAGACTAAACTGATGACTAAGGTATAATTCAATCAAATTGTACATTTTAAAATCAATTAATCACTTATAAAATCTATTCTTTGCAGAAGAATATGTTTCATATCCACTATGGAGTGTCAGTACCTTATAAACAATGGAAAAAGGCAATTAATGCGAAATCATCATATGGATTTGTGCGTGAATTGGCGACACAGCTTTGGGCACCGGAAGAATTAGCTAAGAGAGCTGTCCAAATTGAAAGAACGACCGACCGTGATCGAAGAAAGGAGTGTACCCCAAAAAAGTTTGAAGCCTTAAAGAGTATACACATTTCTTTTCATGTAGACTCTACCGGTCGTGTGTGATTATATTTATCCATGTGAATTTATCAGACAAGTCGAACCCAATTTTTATTGCACATTAATGCAGATGTCTCCCACTGAAGCAAGATTCTTCCTTCATTTGAACGTGCAAACCTCAGAGACCGAAAAAAACAGAAAGGAATATTTCAATTGATCTGAGGTGAAAAACTTTTAATTAAACTTTTTACTTGAAATCAATTGAATTGTTCCTTTCGGTTTTTTTCGGTCTCTCCGAGGTTTGCACACACAAATAGAGGAAGAATCTTGCTTCAGTTGGAGACAGCTGCATTAATGTGCAATAAAAATTGGGTTAGACTTGTCTAATGAATACACATGTATGAATACAGACATTTCTATTATGGTTAAATTATACTGAAAGTATAATATATATCATGCTTAATTTCTATTATACTTGTGAATAAATTATGTTTTACTCAATTTTTTTAATTTACAGAAGGATATGTTCAGTATTTAGCGGAACACAATTTGATACCATATGAGGTTACAACTAAAAAAGAAGAAAGAGACAGAGATAAACGAATTAACAAATTTGGGCGAGAATTAGGAGTTATTATATCACAAGTGCGTAAAGATCAAGTCGAACCTGACGTCAGAGCTGGCACTTCTGCGGAATCTCATGACATATCAGACCAAGACGAGACAAGCGAGGAAAGAAGTGATGCCTCTTATGTTAGCCCATCAAATTCAGAAGATGGGAATTAATATTTTTTACACGTTTTCATTATAAACAAATGCTTGAATGTTTTACTCAAAACAAGTATCGGTAATATTCAGTATTTATGAAAAACTTATTCATCAAAGTTTATTATGCTGATTGTTTATTATACTTTGTACTTTTTAAGTTCATCATATCAAAGCGAATTTTTTACGTTGTTTTAGGCTAAAATTACGCCTTAAATGATTTTATGTTAAGTTTTCGCGTTAATTAACATGTATATCTTGTTTACATCAAATTCATGTTGCAGCATGATCCTCATTCCATGATGCTTGACTATTATCGATATTTAAGTCAAGACTTGAGAGCTATCGATACTAGCACTATAGATAGAATTCGTGTTCACATGAATATCAATAACGAATCTTACCTGTGTCCAGTACCAAACGTGTAATCTTATTAACGATTTCCGACGAATATTGCACAGCAGAATGGAAAATATTTTAACGGTTTTGAATATTACGTACTGAATATAAAATCGATGTGATGTACTTACCTTTCTATACCTTTCTAATCAGATATTGCATGAAAAACATTGTAAAATTACACTAAAATTATCAAATGTCGCAACGAATGATGAAATAAAAAACTAAACATGAAAACTGTCGTTAAATATAAATATTACGTCAAACATTGAAAATACTGAAATTATGTCAGTTCAGGGAAATAACGTTATTGTCGTTAGAAAATGACGTTATTTTGTATTGTGAGTGAACCAAATTTTTTGAATGATGTCATTTTTCAACAAAAATATGATGTCCCATCATTAGAATAACGTTATTTATAACGAAATGACGTTATTGGCTATAGAAAATTGGGTACATAAAATTATGTCATTAGTTATAAAAACCGTTATTATTGACGAAAATGACGTTATTATTGTTTATGGGTAGTTACGAATTTTAAATGACGTCATTAAATGACGTTATTTTTTGTTCCAAATCATGACACGTCAAATAACGTTATTTACTGACGTCATTAAATAACGTCTTTTTATAACGTCATTATTTTCAATAGGGTTGTCTGTTACACCGAGTATATAATCAGTTGGATCCTAGCAGCAAAGTCCTTGGATATCGTTTCCCCACTGTTTTGTGTGTCATCATACTGCACCCATGATCCGTCTGGTTGGAAACACAATGCAGTATAATGACTCATAGCCCTCAGAGTATCTGACCTACGGGTCGATAGTCCTGGAAGAGTCAGTGGAGGAGTCCAGTGAACTATGCCTCGCAATTTGTATGGCTTGGGCACAGCGCCGTGCCTAGTTGAAATGGCACCTGGGGCAACAATTTGCCATGGCGCCCCCGTTATTATTGATTTGAAAATGTATATTCATATTTGGTTGAAGTTCACTTTTCTCGCTTTGACTTTCGCTAAATCATCTACAATATCGCTGTAGCAAATCGAACTGCACAATTCATGTTCGATTGATATGGTTGCTAATCCTACCAACCGTTCTTGGCTCATTGATGATCTTAGATAATTTTTGATCAACTTCAATTTCGAAAAACTGCGCTCTCCAGAAGCCGCAGATACGGGCAATGTTAACAAAATGCGTAACGCGACGACTACATTCGGAAAAACGGTCGTCAGATCGGTTCTTTTCAAATAATTCAGAACTTCGAGCGGCTTCATTTTGCGTACCAGCATGGTAGATAAGTTCATCAGCTCATCACATAAGTCTATGCCGTCGATATCCATGCTCTCTCCGTTTGTCAACAATATATGTAAGTCCTTGCAGCTTCGCATCGTATCTTCTTTGTTTAAGGATTTTAAACCAAATATGTCGTATAAAAAGTCGAAATTGTTACTGTGGGCTTGTAGCAGCGTGAACCGTTCTTTCAAAGATGTTATAGCTGTATCGACAGCAAAGTAGAAGAAGTTCACTTTATAACTGTGTTTTGGATCTGTTAACGATTCGTCTGGCGCTTCGTAGTCGAAGGCACGCTTCTTGCGACGAATACGAAGCGAATCTGACGGTCGGAATATTGGCTCAATATCCAGTTCAACCGCCATTGTCGATGCATCATCTAATACCCTGGAAAAGTTTTCGTCGGAACGATACTCTTCGAAGAATGTAATTATATTTTCCAAAATTTGATTACATTCAGAAATATTTGATATGGGACTTTGCAACATTTTGGATGCTACGTTTATTTCACTCAGAATATCGTACCAGATTACAACGCTGCAGATAAATTTGAAATCGCTAATTGCACTTGCCAAAGATTTTGACTCATGCTGTGTCAGATTATCGCTACTGGCATCGACAGATATTTCTAATAAAGCATCATAAACTTCCCCGAGCTGATATCTTAAAGGTTTAACGGCCTCTATTCTACTTTCCCATCTCGTGTCACTAACAGCCTTAAGAGTCAGTGACGTGATATGTGCTTTCAGTACCTCCCATCTGTGAGTGGAACTGGAGAAGAACGTGTATAATTTTTGTACTAGGCTGAAAAATCCAATCGTCTCACCAGAAGCAGCAGCAGCATCATTAACTACCAAGTTGAGTGAATGACAAGAGCACGGAACGAAAAAAGCACGTGGATTCAATTCCAAGATTCTATTCTGAACTCCCAACCGTTTGCCTTTCATGTTCGCACCATTGTCGTAACCCTGGCCACGCATATCCACGAGTGGTATATTTAATTGCTTCAACTCGTCAAGTATCGCATCGGTTAGCCCTTGACCCGTAGTACTAGAAACTGGTAAGAATCCGAGGAAATGCTCACGTATTTCATAATTTTCACACTCATTTGTATTTGAAACAAATCGGATTATTATTGACATCTGCTCAATGCGGCTAGTATCAGGAGTGCAATCTAATATTATTGAGTAATACTTGGCAGACTTTATCAACTGAAAGAGAGTATCTCTGATATTCTTCGACATAAGGGAAATGATCTCATTTTGAATTTTATTGCTCATATAATGACTATGAACTGTTTGGGTAGTCACACGACGAATGTGCTCTGCCATTATGGGGTCGAATTTTGCTAGAAACTCGACTAATTTTAAAAAATTGCCATTATTGTGAGTATATAGCTCACTTGAAGATCCACGCAAAGCAAGAGATTGACTGCCTAAGTATTGGATGATAGCAACTATTCGTTCCAAGACTTGACGCCAATGTTGTACTTCACGATTCATGATTCGTTGATGTTCAGCGTCAATGGTTTTATTAACATCTAATCGAAGCTCGTATTCTTTCCAATCTTTAAATGCATTCACGTGTTTTTCTGATTTTTCGTGGTTGGTAAGATCGCGCGATAAATGCTTCCAATTGGATGATCCATCTGTCGGCCACTGACCACGGCAATGGTTACTCGAAAACAGGATACAAGAGAAACAATATACTGCATCTCGAGGCTTTGAATAAATCAGCCAAGGTCTTGTTACAGTCTCGCCATTACTCAAGCGTCGCGTATAGTATGACGGCGAGAATCGGCGGCCGTTATTCACGGGAAAATTAAAATTTTTTATTTGTGAGGGACCCTTCTCGATGATAAGATTTTTGATTTTATTGTTTTTTATAGATAACCATAATGCTGGGTCATGATAAATTTGATCGAAAGACTCTTCTGAAGATTCTTTTGATTCAGTCGCGGCGGTTGTCAAAATGTTTGATTTAATTTTTTTCGAAACTGGCTCGGGAGTCATCTCATTCTCAGAAGCAGAAAGATCAAGGGCATCATTTGTAGCAATTATTTGCGAACTAGTGGCATCAGTTTCTTGCATAGGAATGTCTGATACAGCAGCCTCAGCCTCAACCGCTATCATAGAAGAGTTGGAGTTAGATGTAGAGACCTTCGCGTTTATTCCACTGATTGATGGAGTACTGGGTTTGTCGAAAAATGACTGTATTGTCCCATACTTTTTGGACGTGGCTTCCTGGGCCAGACGCCTTTTTCTGTTTTCGGATCCAGACAGTTTTTTTTTACGTTCCATAACGATTCCCTTATAATGATAACTCTACCGTGGACGTTCTAATTGGAAATATTATTTTAATTTGAAGTCTAGAAATGAAAAACCAATAAGTAAGATGAAAACTATAAATCCGAAATTCAATGAATAATTTCACCGAAAAGGTAGTTCAAATTTAAGAATTTGAGAAGAAATTAGCCGCAGAGCATGAAATAAATTCTCTTAGGTCAAGTCAATGTAAACAAAGCGAATGGTTTCGGATCGTATCTATATCGTGTTGCGGAGTAACCTGTAGCAAGTTTTCAACGCAAGCTCCCAACAACGAGCTGAATGTGCTGAAACGGAGATGCGCCCTCAGCTTCTGCGCAGTAACTAGAATATCGATGGAGTGGGGCGCGGGTGTATGCGCAGTTGCTGGCTGAGTTTACTGTGGGACCTAAGTGGGGATGTATCTAGACTCGCTAAAATCATTTCTCTAACTCGCTTCGACGGAACGGCGCACTGTGGGTCTGAATTGATTTTGGCCGGCCGAGAATTGCAGAACAAAAAAATACAATTCTCTACTTTTATAAAACATGTGATATTTCTCACATGTTTTGTCAAAATAAATTTTAATTTTTTTATTTTCGGCCGGCAAAAATTGATTTGGACTAACTGTGCGGCGCCCCATGCGAGGAGGCGCCCTGGCGCGGTTGCCCCATTGCGCCGCCCGTTGGCACGGCGCTGCTTGGGCATGAAAGAAAGCTTCATTTGCGTCGGAATGTTGCAAAGTTTAGTAGCGGTATCAATTATTTCGATATCCCTGCCTATACCGTGTATCTTCTCCACCTCCGATAGTTCAGTTGAAGTTTCACGCTCTCGGGTAGTTGTTTTTGGTATGACGAAATCTTCATACACCTCGCAAATTATATAGCTTGCTGAAACAATATGTATATTGACTCATTATTAATTTGCAGGTATCATCAAGAAGACCCGGAAGAGAAATTCTAGCCCTCTTATACACACGGTGTCCAGCAATCCTCGAAGTCCAGGAGATCCTTGAAAATTGCTTAACTTTTGCTCATGTCAGCTTTTACGTTAATTTTTCATAATTTTGGTTAAAGAATGATTTTCCGGAACAAAACAACAAAATTATTATCGAAAAATGTAATTTTTTTTACCTGCCGTAGGTGGAGCAGTTGTTTCGATTCCGAGACAGTCCTTGCGACAACAGTGACTGCCACCGCTTGAAAGCAAAAAGTTTTCCTCGACAAGTCCATCAAAATCTTTTTGAAGCAGGTAGTTCGGGTAGATTGACAGAGTTTCGAATGACTTATGCCTAGGTGCACAGCCCTCATCGCATGACGACACTTCCGATACACTTGGAACCCCTTTGAACAGCAGTTTGCACAAGTGTCCCACAGTTACTTCACATTTGACTAGTACCGAATTATGGGGACCTTCTTGTGATGGAAAGGCGCAAACCAGAGACTCTGCTCTTAAGTGGTAGGTGGTAGGTTTAGTAATTCCTTTGGTTAAACAATCATGGATCATTTTAAAGAAGGAACTTGTTTGACCCAGCCGACGACATTCATCTTGGAACTCAAGACTGTCAAATGTGGCCGTCAGGAAAATTTGAGACACGCTGTCAAAAGCACACGTGTTACACAAGGTAACCTTTTTGCCTTTCAAAGAAGTGGCCTTCAGTGTCAAAGAACTACCATTTTTCAACGTGGGAATCTTCTTTATTTTATCGTGCAAAATGAATTCATTTTCCGTGAAATTATTTTGCAGATACCTTGACTTTTTTTTTTGTAGGCTCAACTGACAACCCGCCCCAGTTCTCTTGTTCTCTGCAATTTAAAATGTCAACCGTATTTTTTTCAGGTACCTTGGCACATGGTTTACAGAGTCGTTTCTGTCCGTAGCCCTCTTCTTCGTTTTCCATGAATTTGGAATATTCGTCGATGCCATGCACGAATACTCCGCATACAACACACGTATGCGCACCAGTAGGCATATTGCCCATAGCGCAAGCCGGACATTCTATGTTCTTATCATTGTTTATAGGGTTGACGGAACCTGGTTCAGCAAGTGTTTCACCTATATTTTTCGCCGCTTCATTCTGGACTTCTGCAGCTCGCGCACTAATAATTTTTAATCGACCATCGATGTGCTCGGTATGCTTTTTTAAGAATATATCAGCTCGCATGGGCAATGTCACGTTAGCAACCTGGTCTTAATATTATTAAATTCTGCCTCTACGGCTGCGCTGGATGCAGGTACTCTGCCATAGCCGAAATTATCGCGACAGACGCAGCTCCATAATGGCAACCACTTCACATCTTTCAACAGACGGTCGGCAAATTGGGGTAAGTAGTGGGCATTTTCTCTGTCACCAGTGTCGCGCAATTCTCTTATTACTTTATTTGAAACTTCTGCTGCCCAATCATGCCAGTTATTGGACTCTGCGCCTAGATCCTCCAGTTCATTGTTCGATGTACTACCGGCATCCTCCACGAAATCTTCCAGGGCATTCGCAGTCAGAATACGTTTCATTGCGCTCTTGTGAATCTCACACAATGATGTCTGCCCTTCTTCGAGTACACCTTCCGTTTCGCTTCGAGCGATCGATAATATAGAAAATAGTATTTCTTGCGCATCATCAATGTTGCGGGTGAGCATAAGCTGGCCTAAGCACGCCAAATAGAATTTTTTAATCCTAGGATTCGCTATTTTCAGGAAATTGGCGTATGTTTTAATGAAATGTGCCACATCTATGCGGATGTAGCAGTCAGGTGGATCAGAAGTGCCCCAACACTGGTTTGCATAATCGTCGATGGACCTGCAGTTTGTCAACGTCTTAATTGCTCCTAATAGCAAGGCTTTTGTAGCGTCGCATGTTACCTCTTTCGGAGGTGGAGCTCCAGTTCCTATCCATTCTGTCAGCCAATGGGATATGGAGCTGGTCGTGTGTGACTCACTGAGCATTTGCGTGATTGGAAATTTTTCGCCACTACACGAATTAACGACACACGTATATAGGAAAATATGCTTAGACTTACTACCATCAGCACGCAAAATCTTTCTAACTAAACTGCCAGTTGCATCAATCGCCACAGACGATGGCTCTGTAAGACTATACTGCCTGTAGACATTTGTTTGAAAGTTGGACCAGTAATGCACATAAAAAGGATTTTTACAGACCGTATGGATACAATATTTTAGTAAAGTTAGTTGTGCAAGCTCAATCGAAGTTACTGGGTTTTTGTGCAGGGTAAGCGATTTTTGATACTCTTCTTTCGCTTTGCGCAATGCCTCGGCTGTATATAAATGCGGAGGTTCTGGATCATTCGGACACATGATTCGGTTAGCTTCGCTGGCTCGATGAACTTCTGCAGTCTTGTTAGTGTCGCATAAAATTTGGCCGATTTCCCGTCGAATCGGATCACGTAAGTAACGCTTTCCGCATAACCCATTGCCGCTAGTGATCGCACACGTCATCTTATTCAATTCCGACTTTAAATTCAATCGTTCGATCGATCCTTTGAAAATGGCACCACAATTACACTTTCCTAACATCTCGAGCTTATCGTTATAAATCTTGTTTCTCTTGAATTGAAAAGCACATTTTTTCTTACAGGCCTCCCAGAGCTTCTTCGTAATGGCTTCCTGCCATTTACCTGGCTGTAAGACCAAATATTGGCGGAATTTTAGGTGAGGTCTGTCTTTTTCTGATCGGCTGTATTGTTTTGTTATGAGCAATGTTTCTAATTCAGCTCTGTCAAATGTAATTTCCACAATTTGATCATCATTCTCTTCAGTTACAGATGCTGTCGATGATTCCAGAATACTTATATCGCGTTCATGGACAGAAATTGACGGATGTTCTGGTTCTTGCGAAGGAGTTAGAATATCTCTTACATAATACCGATTATTCACAACAAGTGTAAATAAAGCGTGCGGTTTAATTACATTATTTAGTTCACCTGCAATTAACTCCCATACTTCATCCTGTTTAGAAGTAATTTTCCCTTTATCGTTTATAATTTCCGATTTGTGCGCTACTACGGCTGATACGATTGCATCTTTATCCAATGTAGATGGTCTTCCCCGTTTCATGGTCACTGTTATTATAGTTCACAGATAACGCAAGCAATGTTCACACAAAAGTCACAAATTTCCAATTCTGTCAAACTCTTGAATATATTCTCGCTCATCCAGGATTTTCTGCTAATGGTTCACTGATTTTGATGACAAAAAAATTTAAGAACGATTTATAGGTACAATCTGCACCAAACCAATAAGACAGACAAAAACCGAATTTGATAATTTTGGATGATATTAATGCGAAAAATTATTGAATAATATCGAGGAGCGGATATTCCCACAACCTTAAAAATTAAAAAAACTCAATTTAGTGACAGGATTTCGAAAATACCAACAATCATGAAAAGTTGTAAAAACATTTTGCTCACCACGATGAAACTTGTTCATTTTTTATCCAATTTCAAACTTTCAGGGTTTCTTATACTCAGTGATAAAATCTCTACGAATTCCCTAAAAAACTTTTGCATAAAGTACTCATATTGAGTGAAAATTCAGATTTTCACAATCCGAATGCATTCTGAGATTCATATTATACATATATTGTTACATTTTTCACTCAAATATGAGTGTTTTATGCGAAAAATTTTCAGGGAATTTGTAGAGATTTTATCACTGAGTATAACAAACCCTGAAATTTTGAAATCGGATCAAAAATGAAGAATTTTCATCGTTGTGAGCTGCACATACTTGTAAAATGTTTTTACAACTTTTCATGATGGTTGGCATTTTCGAAATTCTGTCACTAAATTGAGAGTTTTTTTATTTTCTGAGGTTGTGGGAATATGCGCTCCTCGATATTATTCAATCATTTTTCGCATTAATATCATCCAAAGTTATCAAATTCGGTTCTTGTCTCTCTTATTGTTTTGATGCCGATTGTACTCTACGAATCATCCTTAAAAAAATGTTCTCCACATTTCTGAAGATCGGGGGCTGTACTATGTCATCCACTACATTTTTGTGAATTTTTTCAGATTTTACTAGATGGGCAGAATCTTAGAACCAAAAACATTCATAACGGGAAAAGGCTTGGTTCGAAAATTCTGATAAAATTGTGAAAATTGTTTCAGAGCTAGGGCAATAACATGAAAAATCACGGATCGAATCGGACATAGTGAGGTCTGGAGGCTAGATGATGTGACATGAACAGCCCCATATATATTGTGATGATATCATGAAGCAGTACATTCAGTGCCGACTGCGTGAATCTGTAGATGCCAACTATCATTCGTCTTCCACACCAATAGCATTGTAAAAAGATCATAGTTGGCACCTATCGTTTCACGCTCGACACGACGAGTGTACTGTTTCGCGAATCATCATGTATACATGAGGTATTTCATGCCAACTCGGACAATGATTTCCCCTCGTCATTTTTTATCCGTATCACAATTTTTTATACGATTACCCCGACTCAAACAGCCACTCATGAATTTTTTCAAATTTTTTTCCGAAGCGTCATACATTCACTAATGTTCGAAACTTCCAACAGATAGACACTTTTGAGTTTTTTTGAAAATAATCTCTAAAATTCGGTGTCGGAAGACGGTCATTTGGACCCCTATTCGAAAGTGGAAACCATTTTCCTTATATGTATTTTTCTGATTAAGAAAAAATTATTCGATAAACATGGTGAATAATGGCTCCCAGAATTTTTTCGGATAAAATTTTAGGAAATTAAATCAATCGTATCTCTGGTGGTTACAACCCATTATCCTAAAGATAAAATTTAGCGGTATTAAAATTCTGACAGCCATTATCCGCCTCGTTTATGGAATCATTCTTTCTTAAATCAGTAGAATAAATATATAAGGAAAGTAGTTTCCACCTTCGAGTAGGTATTCTTCAAAAAACTCCAAAGTGGCTTTCTGTTAGAAGTTTCGAAAGTAAATATCGCTATACGGAAAAAAATCTGAAACAATTCATAAGTGGGTGTTGAAGTTGAGGTAACCGTACGAAAAAATATTATTCGAATACAAAATGGTGAGGCAAAATCATTGGTCGAGTTAGCATGAAATACCTCATACTATAATTGAGGAAGATTGGAAATTGAAACATAACAGAATCATAGGCAATTCAAAACGTGAAATATAGATAAAGAGATATTGTGTTAGTCCAGTCATTATAGGTTTTCAGTACCAAAAAAGTGCAAGCTTCAATTTTTTATTTTTTTCAATCGCTTGATCGCTTTATTTTGACGTTCTGAAAAACATATTGAAAATCGGCACTTGGATCGCGTTTGCGTTAATAAATATTCACAGTCAAAGGTTAACAAATTCGGTTTTTTGCAAATATCTCGCTTCCTATGGCTCAAAGACCAATCGAGGCGCGTATCAAAATTGAAAATGACAACATTTCCCACCAAAAAAGGTTCATTCATTTTTTACGTACAATGGACGATTTTCGGAATATAGGGTGAAGATTATCTATGACGTGCGTAGTGTCCGTTACTGCACCACTTTTCATGTATTTTGACGAATTGACGCTTCCTATGGCTCGGAAACAAATTAAGGTAAGGATCAAAAAGAAAGATTACAAAATTTCCAACAAAAAAGGTCTGATCCATTTTTAACGTATAAGGAACTGTTTACCAAAAAACCTGCTCCGCTATAACGTCCGTAGCATCCGTTCACGCAACACTTTCGAAGAATTTTTGCGAATATCTCGCTTTCCATGGCTCGGAGACCAATTTAGGAAGAGATCGAAATTCAAGATTATGAAGTTTCACACAGAGAAGATTGTGTTCATTTTTTTACTTACGACGAACCGTTTAGATAAAAAAAGAGTGCGTGCAACTCACATGCGGCAGAAATGGTTCAAGGGAACGGGTGTTTTTCTTCGAATTGAGCATCGTTTTCGTCGTTTTACTCTTGAACCAAAAAGAAAATCGAATTTTACCAAAATGAAGTTTCGTTTTATTTTACGAATTATAATTTGAAAATGCGATGAGAATGCTAAAGAATTTTTTAGTTTTATTTTGAAAAAAAAATGTAATCATTTTCTGAATGGTGGTTTTTTGTAGTAAAAAATAAATAAAACGAAACTTCATTTTGGTAAAATTCGATTTTCTTTTTGGTTCAAGAGTAAAACGACGAAAACGATGCTCAATTCGAAGAAAAATACTCGTTCCCTTGAACCATTTCTGCCGCATGTGAGTTGCACGCACTCTTTTTTAATCTAAACGGTTCGTTGTATGTAAAAAAATGAACACAATCTTTTCTGTGTGAAATTTCATAATCTTGAATTTCGATATCTTCCTCAATTGGTCTCCGAGCCATGGAAAGCGAGATATTCGCAAAAATTCTTCGAAAGTGGTGCGAAAACGGATACTACGGACGTTATAGCGGAGCAGGTTTTTTGGTAAACAGTTCCTTATACGTAAAAAATGGATCAGACCTTTTTTGTTGGAAATTTTGTAATCTTTTTTTTTTTATCCTTACCTTAATTTGTCTCCGAGCCATAAGAAGCGAGATATTCGTAAAAATACGTAAAAAGTGGTGCGGTAACCGACACTACGTACCTCATAGATATTCTTCACCCTATATTCCGTAAATCGTCCATTGTACGTGAAAAATGAATTAAACTTTTTTTGTGTAAAATTTTGTCATCTTCAATTTTGATAACCACCTCGATTGGTCTTCAAGCCATCGGAAGCGAGATATTCGCAAGAAACCGAATTTGTTGACCTTTAACCTCAAATATTTATTAACGCGAACGCGATCTGGTTGTCGATTTTCAATATATTTTTCAAAACGTCGAAATGAAGCAAACAGCAAAAAAAAAATTGACGCTTGCACTTTTTTGGTACTGAAGTCATACTTATGACTAAAATGATTGGACTGTCTTACACATGCTAAGCGGCTTATGATACTGTTTTACTCCAATTTCCGCAAATGCTCCTCTACGAAAACTCCCGGTATATATATCACGTTAAAACTGAAGAAGCGAATATAATACTTGATATATCACGTTGAAATTGCATAAGCAAATATAGCACTTTATATATCACGATAAAATTGCATAAGCAAATATAATACTTATTGTCGCCTAAAACTCCTGGAGAAGACTGAAGAATTGAGAATATTTTATGTCTGGATGTCTGGCTCCCTTCTTTTATTGGAAGTATAAAAAAAATTAGGACAATAGGAGCGATCGCGAACGCGATCAGAAATCTATAAGATGCTATTATAATGCAACAATGTCAATCAGCCACCAAATGCAGTGCTGCGAAAGCTATTTTTTCGCTTCCAACTTCTTAGGGGTGCAGCTCAAAAATCGAAACTGGGGGGAATCGATAGCTCATAAATAGCTCGTAATTCCTGTATTTTTTTTTTTTCGCTCACTTATTAAGCGGTGGATGGGCTGATGTCCGCTGCGGGAGCTGTTTTTTGCTTCCCACTTCTTAGGGGTTCCAGCTCAAAAATCGAAACTGGGGAGAATCGATAGCTCATAAATGGCTCGTAATTCCTGTATTTTTTATTTATTTTTCACTCACTTATTAAGCGGTGGATGGGCTGACGTCTGCTGTGGAAGCTGTTTTTTGCTTACAACTTCTTAGGGGTTGCAGCTCAAGAATCGAAACTGAGGGGAATCGATGGCTCATAAATGGCTCGTGATTCCTGTTTTTTTTTTTTTTTTTTTTTTCACTCACTTATTAGGGGGTGGGGGGGCTGATGTCCGCCGCGAAAGCTGTTTTTTGCTTCCCACTTCTTAGGGGTTGCAGCTCGAGAATCGAAACTGAGGGGAATCGATGGCTCATAAATGGCTCGTAATTCCTGTATTTTTTATTTTTTTTTTACTTACTTATTAAGGGGTGGAGGGGCTGATGTCCGCTGCGGAAGCTGTTTTTTGCTTTTAACTCCTTAGGGGTTGCAGCTCAAAAATCGAAACTGGGGGGAATCGATAGCTCATAAATAGCTCGTAATTCCTATATTTTTTTTTTTAATGCACTTTCAAGTGGGAGGGGGGGCTGACTACGTACGTTTTCGGCCCCCCCACTCAAAAACACGAATTCCTGGTCAGTGGTTGGAGCTCAAAAATCGCGACTTGAGTATTCGGAGAGCTCTTAAATAGCTCGTAATTTTGAACACTATGTTTTTTATTTTCTCAAAAGTGGGGGTTGGGGGGGGGGGGGGGCTAGGTACACGGAGGTAAATTTAATTCTTATTCCAATCTTTGGGATAAGTTCGCGGATCAAATCTGGGGTTAATTCTTTGAAACTCGAATAGTCTATCGCATTCTCTGTGTAAATGAGGAAAAGTAAGTAATATTAAATTTAAGAAACGGTATTACTTCTCTCGCTTATTATCCCTCATACATTGTAGTTTATATTAAACTGTAAACTGGAATTTATGAGCTACGAAATTATGTTACATTGTATACAAAGAGCAGACACGTCGAACAGCCGACAATTATTTCACGGGGCTTGTATTGTTTAACAGTTCAGGATAAGACAAAACTATGAAGAAATCATTAAATAGACGAAGAAACTAAAATTATACCTCGATTATACCCAATACATTTTAAATATCGGAGGATCAAGCGGATTAATTTGTGTCACATCATAAGATATCTCATACGATATTCGCTCTCATCGTATTTATATCAAGTTAAATTAAACATGATGGTTTAGCTCGGTTGATTACGATATTATTTGCAAATAGCCACATTATTTTATTAATAATTAATAACTTACCTTCAAATTTTTGTGCCAAATCTCCAAGCTCCCACGATTCCAAAATCTCCCTCACTTGCGCATCAGCCATCGTGCCTAACATGTATGTGTACACTGAAGTAATAGTATATTAGCCCGATCAGCCAGATAGGTATATGAATAAGCACTTTCTCACACACCCTCGCTGTGATCCAGCTCCACGCTTGAGCGTCGAGTCGCGGTATGGCTCTACGCGTGCTTAGGAACTTCTGCGCATGCGGGAATATGCCGCGCGAAGCAGTCACTTCGAACCTACGTAATGTTGGGCGAACACTGAATATCCTGCGCTCAAGGCGCGTAGTGTTAGATTTGTATAAATGAAGCTTCATTTCTACTACCCGTCAAAGTATCAGTTCAATCGACAAAATATTTCGCACCACATTCACTCGAAATATTCATAATTACCTGCACCTAGTTCCATTCAATAATGTTGAAATTATTTAATCCGCTTTACCGAAGGAATATCAACCAATTAACAATTATATAGATGTTTGAAAATCTAATATAATATAATATGCACCTATTAAATTATATTATTCAGCCATTATCAACAAAATCGAGCAAGACGTTTTACGTCTCGAATATGTGCCGGTACGTTGCAGTAATAACCATAAAATCCCTGCGGGCGAGTAGTGCAATATTATTCAAATATTGGGGGAAAAAAAATAATAAAAACAAAAAAAATAATCGTTTTTTTTTAGTTTCTTAGTTGATTAATTTTTCTTGGATGAACTCAATAATTATAATATGATTTAGAAAATGAATATTCAACCAGACAATTGGTTATAATAATTAATAACTGTTATAATATTACAATGGGTTGAAATGGTTGATGAAACATTTTATTCCACTCGATGCAAGCACACATTTAGTAATTCGGCAGATAATCTTCCAACTAAATATATTTAGTTTTTGTAACAAATTCTGTACACGAATCTACGTGCTAACATGTTTGGGTTGATATCGATGTCATATGCTTGATTCAAACGAAAATCCCACTTGTATTCAATTCTTTTTGATTTCGTCCTGAATAATTGAAACACTTCAGGCAAAAAAATATTATGCTCTTTGAACCACGACTGAACACATTGATTCAGTTCACACAAGTAGTTGGATCAACTCAACATCAGTCAAACCAAGCACAAGTCGAGTTCATTCAAATGATTCGGTCAACTGAATTATTTACTTCACTCGACTGAAGTGAATTTGTCAATAATATCATTTTTTGATCTAGTGAAGTGAATTAGTTGGTTCAAAAAAATTTCTTTTGACCAAATATATTCAGTCGGTTCAACAAATCTTTTTTCTGCGTGTGGTTAGCTTCAACTCATACACTTTTTATTTTTGTAAAATCTATGAATCTCGATCACGATGCACCACGAGGTCTCTACCGACATGGGAACTACCGATGGAAAGTACAGCAAATGCAGCCTAAGGAACCTCTCGTATCGTTGTAGACGGCCTTATCGGCGTGCAAACCTTCGATTCGCCAAGAAAGCGCCTCCACTAGAGCCGGAGAAAGCACTCCACACGTATCGGACTGACGGCGTACAGGGATGTGCGAGAAGCACGACAAAAATCCTCCCGTCATCCGACGAAGCTACCGTCTACATCACCTGCCAGTCTGAGGGTGGCGTACAAGATCATACGAGAGCATCTTCACAGCCTCCTACCCGAAGAATTGTCGACAACAGGCACCGATCATCTGCACTATCTCCGAAACTGTTACCGAGGCCGTGGTTGGTCGAGAAAACCCCCGGATCAGCGTTCCGAACTAGGAATTTTATCGTGGGCGAGATCCTTGTGGTCCAGCGCGAGGCTACTACCGATTTCCTAGAGATTGACGCACCCTGTAAGGCCCTAACGAAATTTATCGAGTAGCTCTGGTGAGCGAGATTTCCGGTGGATCCAGCACCAGGGAGTTCTATTGGAAGGCGGCAATAGGAGTAGTCTACAGCAACGGAGGGGTAGGTATGATTCTCCCGGAATACGTCTGAACACCTGACATCCGTCGAAGCTACCGACAAGTACCGAGAGCCAATTAAAAGTCACTGATACGTCACGTGACCTAGCTAGTCAAAGGGATGATCTGGACATGGGAATAAAGGCTATATAAGGAAGACACACTAGTCACTCAGCCTATTCTTCGCTCCAGTCCACGTTACGCTGCTAGTTCATCGGGTATCGCATATCGTACCTATCATTATCGTATCGAGTTTGATTTAAATAGTGTTGTGCACTTCTTGAAGTCGATTAAGGTAAGGTCTCGATTCTTTTTGTGAAGACACGAGGTAGTTCGTATAAAGTCTGGTTTATCGTTTGATTTTTGAGCTGAAAAGCTCGTCTACCCTGCAAAAACTTTGATAACAATGAAAAAACTAACAAAAATCTGAATCCGGATCTGAATCCCTTGAATTTTTATTTTTGGGGCAGAATGAAAGCTATCTGGTGTACCCCGACCAGACGTTCCACGGAGTGTCTTCTTCAAGGTAGCGGACACTTTAAACACCTACTGTAAAAGATCAGTTTAATGACGTGAAATTTCCGTACCACAAGAATTGTTTTTGTTAGTTTTTTCATTGTTATAAAAGTTCTTCAAAGTTTATCGTTTTGTTGATATTACATGACAAATTTGTAAGTCGTCCACGCCTGAATAAAACGTTGGGTCACGAGTAATCACCTCTGATTCATTACACTACGAGCAACCCCTGGGTACCAGAAAAAAAAATAAAAAAATAAATCTTCAAAGCCCTCCACAGCCGTTAGGAGGAGTTTCCGACCATGAGTGTGTTACCTCAAAATGCTTGTCTGAGCAGCCCCAACATACCCGTGACGGGTTGACAGAGTTAAAGGATTCACCCTGTATAGTATACACAATACCTTGTCTCAAAGAATATTATGCCCATAACCCAAACATCATTCGCATGCCGGTAGAATACGACGTACTATATAGTATACGTACACGGAAAACAAAACATGTATGTGAGCGCCATCTCAGATTGTACCCAGACCCATCTGTGAACAAAAATAATATCAGATGGCTGCTACTCATATGTAGCTTGTACTGTGTACAATCCGCGTTGGCACAGACCTATCCAAAATTGTACCCACACCTATCTTACATTTGTATGTTCGAGATGGTCGTAGAAACCACGCGCATGTGTATAAGATCTAGTTTACATAGCAGTAGCTCTCACTTTGCATTTGACCGATGCCGATCTGCAGATTGTACCTATTCCTACGTTACCATTTGGCCTGTTCCCATGTGACATTTACGTGGCGACTATGTGAGATTGTACCTACTACCCTCCCAGATTGGTCTGAGACCCATCTGACAAAAACAGTTGAATTCCTTGACGTAACTCATCAAAAATCATTACATAAAACATCGAAAACCAGCTTTTTTAAATTGTTACAATATGATATAAGACATTAATATAAAACAAAATATAAATAAAAATAATATTATGGATTAAAAAATTAGTGTCATATAGAAATCAATTAATAAGTATAAGAACAAATCAAAATGATACAATTTCGCAGAAATTAATTATTTTATTAATGAAAAGATAATTTATCTAACAAAGTTTATATAGCAAAATTCGCTCTTAGAAACAGTAGTGTATTTTGTGATTATATGTACTATTTTATTATCGTAATTGTGAAAAATTATGTCAGATGATAAAAGAATTAGTTTGATTGTAAGTCGTAGTTCATGAAAAAATGTTATAAAATTAAATAATCTATTAATTTTATCGAAGTATAAAACCATAACAATCATAAATTGAAACTCCTGAAGTCGTAACAGATTAAAACTAGTTAGGTAACGAAAAAAAGACATTTGCTTTGACTTTAGATATGATTAGAGCCAGGATTTTTGCCGCGATTTCAAAATAAATGGTTTAAATGTTTGATAAGACGTCGAAGAAATTTTCACTATAACAAAATTTTTCAAACAAAAGTTACAGGAAATTTCATTATCTAAAAAAAATGTCTCCTATGATTTTTACAAAGAACTCATATTTTCGCCGTAATTCTAAAATTAAGATTAATGATGAACGATTCAAACTTTTGCTAATTATGTTTAGACAATTAAATTTTGAACAATTTTTATTTAAAAAATTTTTTTATACGACTATATTTTTGCCGTAATATCAAAAATTTGACACCAGTAATTATAAACTGTTATTTTGAAATTGGGTAAAAATCCTGGCCCTAGATATGATGTATTTCACTAGTGCCATCGAAGGGATAAGGTTATTGTATTTGTATTGTATTGTTTATTTGACGCTCCCCTCGGGGTTGCGTGACTTCCGCCTCCCATATGCCAGATACAATCTTTGTACATAATTTAGTTATTTACTCCCTCTTTTCTCTCTTTACATCTTCTTATGCTATCTTCCTTATTCTATTCTTAACCTATCTTTACGCTACTCTTATCGTATTCTTAACCTATCTGTAATGTATGCGTTAAGACAACGGCATGCGCACGCTAGGTGCGCATACTAGGTGCGCGTGCGCGTAGAGGATAAGGACTTGGCAGAGAGTAACTGTGGAGACGACGAGTGTGAAAGAAATAAAAAGACCTCAGTAATCATCTAACATCGTCATCCATAATTATTTGTACTCCTTTCCTCAACCTAAAATATCCAACAATTGGCGACGAGGATAAACTTGCAGAATATATTTTCTTTTAAATGCGGTGTGCGTGTACAAAAATAGAAAATATCGTAAAAGGTTGAAGATTGAAATGGCGGACCACGAGGCATTGGCGAAAAAGAGTGCGGAATTGAACGAGTTAAAGAAACAACTGGAACACCAGAGGCAGCAAATAATTGCAGAGCAACAAGCCATCAACGGTCAAAAAGCTGAATTGACTGCAGCACAGCAACAGCTACAAAATACTGCAAGACCGGCGATACAAGTTTCACATGGCCAGGTCGGGAATCTGAGCGAATTCTCGGCTAGAGAAAACTGGAGTCACTGGAGTGAGAGATTTGAACTTTATTTTTACGTTAATGGTATTCCGTCGGAAAAGAAGATTCCGTTATTTCTAACGTTATTAGGTGCTGAAAATTATACTTTACTGCGTAACTTGTGTGCACCGGAATCACCATGTCATAAGTCATATGAGCAACTCACCAGAATTATGAAAGATCACTTTCAACCGTCAAGTAGTGTTATTACTGAAAGGTATAATTTCAAAGAATGTCGCCAGAAAGACAAGGAGGAGATTAAAGACTATGTAGCAAACCTGAAAAGTCTAGCAATAGTATGTGAATTTGGTGAAAGTTTGGACAGTTCCCTGAGAGATCAATTTGTGTGGGGAATCCGTAGTGGGGCTATTAAAAAAAGGCTTCTTAGTGAAACTAATTTGACTTTTCACCGTGCAGTTGAGCTGGCGTCATCGTTGGAAGCCGCGGCAAAGGACGTGATCACGATGAGCTACAGCAAAGAGGAGACAAATAACGTAAACACAGTGAAGACGGAACGGTTTGAACGGTTTAAGAAAAAAAACTGTCAATGTTGTGGTAAACCTAATCATTCTAAGTATAACTGTAATTTTAAGTTGTACAAGTGTAATTAATGTGGTGTGCAAGGACACCTAGAAGCGGTTTGCCGTAGGAAAACAAGTTGGCATAGTGAAAAGGGTCGTAATAGCAATAAAGGTAGTAAGGTAAACGTCCCAGTTTTGGTCACCGTCCCAGTTTCAGTCACCAAACCTGCTTTTTTATTAATTATTAATGTTTTTCTCGTTGAACTGATAAAAAAAAAATTGTATATTGACGAGCGAACTTTTCCGCTGATTTCTTTCCGAATTATGAGTAAGTTAATGAAATTTTTCATTGGTAAATTAAATCGCAAGTGTCGCGACGTGCGTGTCAGCGCGTAGCAGCA
This sequence comes from Rhogogaster chlorosoma, assembly GCA_944452935.1. Classification (NCBI taxonomy): domain Eukaryota; kingdom Metazoa; phylum Arthropoda; class Insecta; order Hymenoptera; family Tenthredinidae; genus Rhogogaster; species Rhogogaster chlorosoma. The sequence continues at coordinate 20,241,587 of OX101802.1, forward strand.
GCAGTTGTTGTCGGCGAGCGTTAGCGAACAGAGTGGCCAGATCCTCGGATATTCGTGTATCATCAGTGCGAAACGGTAAGAAAGTTATATCAATAGCTTCAGAATGAATCGGGCTATCGATTTGATGTGTGAGAGCTTGCTTTTCAATTTTCCATTGTGTGAAAATTGCGAAGACCATAACTGGGTCCCGCGAATTGGGTTAGGTTCCAGTTTCTGTCACTTGATGCATTGAACCAAATGCAATGTCAGTTAACCTACAAATATAAATTAAACTATTTGACTTACTCATTATTAAGTACTTTTCCTTGAAGATGCTTGACTTAGTTTATTTACTATTGTTTTTTTTTTTTTTTTTAATTACTCCATTAATCATATGACCATGACGGTTTCTTTCGGGAATTATCTATGCACATGACCAAAACTAAGCCCAAGGAAAGACCGAAACCCCGACACCCGTGACTGAAACTAGGCCTAACGGAGTAACCGAAACCTGGTCATGCCTGACCGAGATTGGGACCACCAGGTGACCGTAACTGAGACCTCGGCGTTTGAGAGTGACCAAGACTGGGACAATCGCACGGCATTATTAAAATGATAATTTCAATACTTTATGCTAACAATTTTACGGAAGTAAGTGGACTAATCGTATTGAGAAGGTTTCATTGCATACATTAGAACAGTTACTTTCTGAAATTACAATGGACCCCGTTCATGGAAAATAAAAAACCGGCGTGCACACCCTAAAGATGATCAAAACTGGGACATTTACCTTAATAAGGAAAACAAGTTCTATGGGAGAAATTTTAAGAAATCAAGAAATGTATCTCAAGGTAGTTACTCAAGCCACGTTAATGTAGTCGATGAAGTAGACGATACTGATGATTTGTTTATTGTAAGAGAATGTGACGATGTTATTGCAGATGATAATCTTAAGATAAATAAAATAAGTCCATATTTGGTAGCGGTCAAGGTTCAAGGAGTTAACTTAAAGTTTGAACTTGATACAGGCGCTGTTATTTCAGCAATATCTCTAGAAACGTATAAGCAATTCAAGGAGTTTGGGCAATTACTGCAGACCAGAAAAAAATTTAAATCCTTCCAAGGCGATATTATGCAGCCGTTAGGAATTCTTAAAGTTAACGTCGTTCATAACGGAAAATCGTACAAATTAGAACTATTTGTTTTTCCAGGGGGCAGTAATCCTATTCTCGGTAGAGACTGGATTTCCGCTTTAAACCTGTTTGCTTGGGAAACAGATGATGAAACAAACGATGGATTTTACGCCATCAATAACGAATGTGTATCAGTTGAGAATGTAATTGAGGGATTTAAAGATGTAGTCAACGACAAATTAGGTACTTACAACAAAAAGGAATTCCAATTAAACGTGAAGGAGAACGTTAAACCTGTATTCTGCCAACCCAGGCCGCTACCGTACTCGATCAACGAAAAAGTGTAGAAAGAGCTTGATAGACTGGTTAAGGAAAAGGTCATAGAACAAGTTGAGAGTTCGGATTGGGCGACTCCAATTGTTCCTGTCCTTAAAAAAGATGGTAGTATTAGGATTTGTGGCGACTATAAAATAACTCTAAATCCCCATCTTATCGTCGACAAACATCCAATTCCTAGGGTGCAAGACCTATTAGCTGCATTGAATGGGGGGAAAATATTTTCTAAAATAGATTTACCACAAGCATATTTGCAATTACCATTGAGTGAGGAATCTAAAAAGTTAGTTACCATTTTCACCCATAAAGGTTTATTTGCTTATAACAGACTTTGTTTTGGTGTAGCATCTGCGGCAGCTATATTTCAGAGAGAGATCGAATTGGTATTAGGAGGTTTAGAAGGTGTACTTTGTTTTTTTGACGATGTCCTAGTAGTGGGATCATCTATAAGCGAGCATAACGATAGACTTAGAAAAGTCCTATTTAGGTTAAGAAACTGTGGGTTAACGGTCAAACCGGAGAAGTGTACTTTTGGGGCTAAATCCGTTGAGTTCTTGGGTTACGTTATCAGTGATCAAGGAATTTCTTTGTCCGAAAAGAGAATAAACGCTATAGCTGAAGCAAACAAACCCAGCAACGTATCTCAACTGAGATCGTTCCTCGGTATGATAAATTATTACTTCAAATTTATCAAAAATTTTGCAAGTATAGTTCATCCTTTGTATGAGTTGTTAAAGAATGAAGTCAAATGGAAATGGTCAGCAGCAGCTGAGGAAGCGCTCGAGAAAGCAAAGAAATTGCTTGTATCACACCAAATTTTAGTGCACTACGATCCGACTTTACCGATTAAGCTTATTTGTGACGCAGATGAATACTCATATTTAAATTTCATAACTGAAAGTGCAATATCATTAAACTATTTAAAGGTCAGACAAGAGACGTTAAAAGCGATGACACACACAGCGGTTTCTGCCGACTCGACTGCCGAGTCGGCTGCCGAATCTGCACTTATATCTATATTTTTAAATAATGCAAAAGACACACCGCGGCGAGCACCGCCTGGCGGCTAGAAAGACGTCTCGACACGTCGTCTACTTGAAGAAACGCGCGCGGTTTTATGGCTCGAGCGGCGCTTAATTACATTGTTCCGTATGAGCGCTGACACACACGGCTGTTTGAGCGCTGACACACACAGCGGTTTCTGCCGACTCGACTGCCGAGTCGGCTGCCGAATCTGCACTTATATCTATATTTTTAAATAATGCAAAACACACACCGCGGCGAGCACCGTCTGGCGGCTAGAGAGACGTCTCGACACGTCGTCTACTTGAAGAAACGCGCGCGGTTTTATGGCTCGAGCGGTGCTTAATTACATTGTTCCGTATGAGCGCTGACACACACGGCTGTTTGTCTCGCGTTTTTCCACAAACGCAGCCATATGCAAATAGATTTTCACTGGGATAGATACGCGCGTTCTGCCGCGATTGAAACCGCGACACAAACCTCTGTGTGTGTCATCGTCGAGCGGCAGCCGACTCGGCCGTCGAGTCGGCAGAAACCGCTGTGTGTGTGTCAGCGCTCTAAATGATCCAATTTTAAGAGCGCTGACACACACAGCGGTTTCTGCCGACTCGACGGCCGAGTCGGCTGCCGCTCGACGATGACACACACAGAGGTTTGTGTCGCGGTTTCAACCGCGGCAGAACGCGCGTATCTATCCCAGTGAAAATCTATTTGCATATGGCTGCGTTTGTGGAAAAACGCGAGACAAACAGCCGTGTGTGTCAGCGCTCATACGGAACAATGTAATTAAGCGCCGCTCGAGCCATAAAACCGCGAGCGTTTCTTCAAGTAGACGACGTGTCGAGACGTCTCTCTAGCCGCCAGGCGGTGCTCGCCGCGGTGTGTGTTTTGCATTATTTAAAAATATAGAAATAAGTGCAGATTCGGCAGCCGACTCGGCCGTCGAGTCGGCAGAAACCGCTGTGTGTGTCAGCGCTCTAAGTGTAGTAGTTAAATTCGTGAAAGAAAGGTGGCCCGAAAAAGTGAGTGACACATATAAAGCTTACAAACATAGAGAACGAGAGCTATCACTAGAATCAGGATGTCTCATGTGGGGTCATCGTATAGTGTTACCTAACAGCTTACGTAAAGAAGTGCTTAACGAGTTGCACTGCGCGCATTTGGGCATAGTTAAGATGAATTCGATGAGAAATCTCAAAGATACCAGAGGAAATCCTCAAGGAATCGTTAGAAATCGGTATAATTTGGGCGAACTGAAAATTCGGAATTCATATCAGTTCACATTCAATAATATCGAGGAATCCCCAGCGATTCCCCGCCGATCGTCGCGATTTCCAGCGATCTCTGTCGGAATGCAGCGATCTCTGCCGAATCGCACCGATCGCTGCCCGAATGTAGCGATCCTCAACGGTTTCTACCGATGCTCAACGGAGCCCCAAGATTCCTACGAAAAAAATTGGCAATCGCTGGGAGTCGCTGGAAATCGCTCGACGCTGTGAAATCTATTTTATGCGATTTCTTTGATCTAAAAATCACGGGAACTCCAATAAAATCTTTGGGAAACTGTGAAAATCACTTTAACGTAGCAGAAATTATTGGAAATCTCAATACGGATTTCTTTCGGATTTCGAGTGAATAGCCCCTCGCTCAGGATTGATGCGACATGATTCAACGATAGCAAAATATTCAATCATTACATGTCATCCTTACACTATTGACGGTTTAATTGCATGTACCATACTATGTATGTCTCGTACATAATATATTATCGGTACGAAAGAAGTTCACTTTGTCGATTCTAGATTCTGAGATATTTACGTTTAATACAAGTAAGTGTTTAATGAATCTATGTATATGAATATCAAGTTTAGAATGAAATAACATTGCAATTTCTGCCAGCTACAGAGACAAATTTCTTATCGTGATGTTCGTTGTTTATTCAGCAATACTCACATATACATCATACTATATCGGTAAAGTGAGACCTATTCGTATACGGACGTCCGCGGACATACATATATATATTGTATAGAGAAGAAGGTAGTGCAAAATTGAGCGTTCATAGTTAGCAGCAGGAAATATCACGTGCTCGTAGGTTTATCTGCTTGTACATATTCATCTGTGGTTGTAGGATAAAATAGAGTAAAATAAAAGTTATACTTCCAGGTAAATTCCAAGTCACATGTCAAGCTCATGTAACTGTAAATTCCATGATCTTGAATGGCTGCAGATCGAAAAGTATGAAATGAAAATTATTATTTTATGTATATTTATTGTGACCATGCAGCTACAGATGGGTATATGGCACAGTTTCACGATTATTGAATAAGTATTTTCATTAAATACCTATTTAGTTTGTAAGCAGCAGAAACATTCCAAAAAAATTTAAATCGTTATCTACAATAGTATACTTGGAGACTTTTATTATATGTATATTGGCGGATTTGTTCAGTTGGCAAGATGACCGTAAATACATACTAGGAAACAGTCTTTTATTCAAAATGAACGTAAATCAAGATATATGCTACAGAACGATTATGAGGTAGCGCATGGGCACACTATGTTGAATTTTATGCCTTCATTCTTATTAGCAATATATAGAGAAACAGACCCTCGCGAGTGAAAATATTTCTTTAGTAATAAACATCTATAAGCCAGGAGTTCAAAAACATTAGTAATAAACATCCACTTGACGAAGCTGTATCCACCTACTAATCCACTTGGATATCGACGGATATTTTTCAATGTCGCATAAGATGCACGGTGGTGGATCTCAAACAAGGAGGTTGAAATTCAGCTGTAAGTCTATCCCTGAATATAATAATATACGGCTAGTTCTTACAGTGAAGGAATTTTGATGCTCTCAACTAATAGCTCCTTTGTTTTTTAATATTTTTGATTAATTTCAAATCTGGAATAAGAAACTAATTAGCTTTTATTTGGGCACTGAAAATCAGCGAGGTCAGAAAATATCTTTTTCGAGGAAAATGCCTAAACATGAGCAAAATTGTCACTTTCCTGGGAGGGGATTTTACAAAACACAAGTCTTCTACCTAAATATTACGTAAACTAAGTACAGAAATCAAAGAGATTGTATCTAAGCACAGTAACAATCAATACAACTTTGCTAAAATCTAAAAAGAAATTATGAATCTCCCTATTTTTATTCGAATTTCCATCATAGAATAGAGGGGACACGAATTGTGTATCACATTCCTGGGAGCTAAAAATATGTTAAAAACACCCCCAAATTATATAATGAGTACTGTTGTCACACTTCCGATACAAAGCAGGTAGTTAAGTTAGCTCATTGCCGCTTGAACTGCTACCAATCAGCCAATGAGACAGTCGTGACGAAGATCTCGTCGACCGCAAACGCGCTCGGGCCAGACAAGTTCTCACTTATCTGGCATGTATTTACATGAACAATATTTGGGTTTCTTAAAGATTTTTAATTGTTTTGATTAATATACCTAGTGTAAATATAATATAAAGCATTAACATTGCATTTAAATACAGTGTTTTTGTGTCGTTAATGAATAACCTCCAAATTATCACTTTCCTGCGTATCACTTGTCTGGACATTTAAATTTAAAAAAAAATCGCAATTTATCCACTTAAATTTTAAAACTGCCATAATTTGAATATTTACCAATATTGTGTTTGACCCACAAAATTTTAGCTCATTTAAGTCAAAATGATGAGCTCTGGCCACTTTGCAAACTCAATCTAAAATAACAGTGTGAAGCTAAAAGCGATCCATTTTATTCCTTCACAATAAGAACTAGCCATACATCTTTTCTATTGTTAAGAATTAATATTACAAAAATTCGTAGAGTGTTACTGAAACTCTGTTTTCCAGGCATTTATTTGAGCCACTTGATCCTTCTCCTACTACGATGTTGGTAAAAAAAAAAAAAAAAAATAGCTATTAATTACTTATTTTATGTTACAAATATTTGTTTGTATGGTCAATTAACAGATTCTGAGATGTAACATCTGGTGACCCAGATCTAGTTACGAATTCACGATCGAAGTCATATTTCACAGATCATGAATGTGAGGAAAATTTGATTTACGAATTTGATTCGCCCGACCCGATAATGCACCTGAGACAGTTAAGCAACGTTGGTGTATATGATTTGGCAATTGATCGATTGCAGCAGACTGACCGTTAAGTTGTTGACAATCTAAATGGATTTCGTATAGAAGTTGAGTAGAAACTTAAGAACACGAAATAATATTATTTGTATCTGTTATGTATTTATATTACAATCTTTTGGATCAACCAATTGATGAGTGACATAGTTTGAGTATACCATTATTGAAATACAAGTTGAAAACATTGACTCGTAGATCAAACAATCTTTTATTGGTGAATAATTGAGTATTGATTTCACACATATAAAGTATGAAATAATAACTACGCTACTAGATGAGAAATTATGTACTTAATTGAACAGTTTTCATTGTAGGTTCATTGTTGATGATAACAGCCCTGTCCATATGATTTTTCGCCGCAGGATGCTACAATGTAAACAGAAGAGAAACTTCTGGATGAATGGATGTATTTATTCGCTTCGTGTACAGGCCTGCACATTAATGGTGTATACCTGAACATAGCTGCGGTTAGATTTTCGCATCGTGTATTGTGGTTCCAACTCGCACCACGGAGCAGACGACAAGCAGACGCTTCTTCGCTGAACGAGCGTATGTGTGCCCAACACACAACGCAACAATGATAACAATTCGTTTATTCCCTGCATCCCTAGCAGATGGCGCATGACGTCTGCTAAATATCGACTGTGGGCGCATGGTGACGCTAGTAGATTTTAGTTCATGTTACATGACGCTGATTTTTTTGGGTACACCATTAATGTGCAGGCCTGTACGACTACTTTAACTTTACCGGAAATATGTAGTAGATGATTTAACGATACATCATATAACTGAATTTTCTTGCCAACGACACAAATCTGTCTACAAAATACTATATCTATAAGTAGAAAAATGTTTCTATATCATCTAAGACGTTTCGAGTTGTACAAAGTGTAACAGTTATTTTACTGATTATGAGTAAGCTTTTCTCGTAAAATGATTCTATCTTATGATCATTTGACAACATTTAATTGGATGGTTCGCCTCTTATTTACGGATGCTATCCTATCCTTGATTACTGAAATAATCATCGACCTATCAGTTGAATGTAATAATTGGATAATGAAAATTCATATTTAGTTTACCGTCGCGATATTCAGGTACGGTTATATGCATACTATAGGTAGAATTAAACATATCGTGTATATTGTATATTGTATATGTATCAATATGCGACAAGGATGATGAAATCATCAAATTTTATTAGTGATAAATTATGATATTGTATACGTTATTTTATATACTATATGTATATTAGACTGTGTCAGAATTTGTTTTTTTTTTCCGAATAAATGTAAGTATCTCAAAAGTTTCCTTGTCGCGAAAAAAAAATTCCCTGGATATCTAAAAAATTGAGCTGGTGCAAGGGGCGGTCCCCTTTTCCATTTAAAATACATGTAAAATTTTTTTATCTTATACAAAATTGGTTCACACGTCTTTTACTCAAACTTAACAGGGAAATGGTAACAAAGCGTAGAAAAATAGGAAAGAAATGAAATTTTCAATTAGAAAATTATTGAAATTTTTTTTTTTTTTGATATATAATTGAAGAACCAATTTTGTCGAAATTAGTGTACGGAAAAAATTTTTTTACACCCATTTATTTTTCACACCCTCGTATCTTTTGCGCAAATTCCAAAATACACTTGTTCATTGTAGCACATGCATTCCATCACGAATGATCGGAAGTTGATCTTTATACATGTGTAATATGTAGAATACATTAGAGTCAGCTTAGCGCTGACCCGTTTGCACACACAAAAAGTAATGAACTAAACGCAAAAACATTGTAAATGTAAAAAATTAAAACCGAGTTCCAAAATGGTTTCCCCAGCCAAAAACTCGAGAACATCCATACTCTTTTTCAGCGTCAGATTACAAACATCATTTCCTTACAAAAATAGTACAAAATAATACGTGAAATCAGGCATCGAAGCCGAGCGTTCCCTTTGTTAATTTTCAGACTTCAAATTATGTTCTTCAAATGCTAATCAATGGAAATAAATGGAAAACTAATAGAATCATCGATAAAACCTGTGATAATACAGCATATTGGCGACGGAAAATATTGCTGAAGGAAGTTAGCTCGTATGATGATACGAACTCGGCGGGCATAGATTGTTCTGAAAATTATCAATTGCACTCTTTTTTTTTTTAATTATTTCTTCCAGTCAATGTGTAACGATCACACCCACAAAATTGTCGGTTTTAATTTTTTACATTTACAATGTTTTTGCGTTTATCTCATTATCTTGGTCTTCTTTGCGTTCAGCGTTAACTCCTTTCTGCCCAGGTACTTCTCTAGCCTCCTTATCATACCTTTCATGCAGTCCTCGTTCTCCGCCAGTACCGCCACATCATCCGCATATGCCAGGGTGTATATTCTTCCTTCCCCCAGTTTAATCCCTCCCTCGCTTCCCGCTTTCCCCAATTCCTCTTCCATGTCTGCTGTCAGCAGATTAAAAAGAAAGGAGCTCAGCGGGCACCCCTGCCTTACCCCTTTTACCGTCCAGAATTCTTTGCTTGTCTCTCCTCCCACCTTTACTCTATTCCTTGTCTCTCTGTATATTTCTTCTACCCTTACGACCAGCTCCTCCCTTACTCCTCTCTCTCTCATAGCCTTCCATAATACTTGCCTGCTTACCGAGTCAAACGCCGCTTTCAGGTCGATATACATAACGATCATTTTTCCTTTCTTCCTGTTTACTCTCCTGTTTATGAGGTGGTTCAGCACGTATATGTTATCGACCGTTCCCAATCCCTTCCTGAACCCTGTCTGGTTATGCGGTATCATTTTCTTCCTCTCCATTTCTTCCTCGAGTCTCCCGGCTAAGATCTTCGCATATATTTTGTACATTGTGGACATTAGTGTAACCCCCCTATAATCTTCCACTCTTTTCCCCTCGCCGCTCTTTACTATTGGAATTATCCATCCTTCCTTCCATGCTTCTGGCCAGCCCTCTCCCTTCCACACTCTGTTGCACGTTTTCCATACCCACTCCTCTATCTCCTTTCCTCCGTACTTCCAGACCTCGTTTGTTATTTCGTCCCCTCCCGCTGCTTTCCCGTCTTTCAGATCTCCCATTGCTTTTCTTACCTCTTCTTTCCCTATCTCCCTTTCCCCGTCCTTTTCTCTTTTCTCCATCGACCCCTTCGCCACCGTCCTTTCGTCGACCCCTCCTAGCAGCCTCATGAAGTGCTCTTTCCATTGCTCTCTTTCTATATTTTCGTTCACCTTTTTCCTTCTTCTTCTTTCCTTGTTTATCACTTCCCAAACTTTGCTTTCCGTCTTTGCTTCTTCCGCTTCCCTAATGAACTTTTCATTTTCTTCTTGCTTCTTCATCTCGCAGAGTTTATTGTATTCCCTTTTCTTCTCCCTGTATTCGTTTGCCTCCGCTCGTCCCTTTCTCCATTCCCTCAGCTTTCCTCTCACTTCCCGCTTTTTGCTTCTGGTTTCTTCGTCCCACCACCCTTTTCTTCTTTTCTCGGTACCACCCTCTCGCATTTCCTCTTTTTCCACTGCTCTCTTTATTTCTTTTGTGATTTTCCTTATTTCCTCGTTCACATCCTCTTCTGCTCCTTCCTCCCATCTTACCTCGCTCCTGAATCTTTCTCTCCCTTCTCTCGACCAATCTCCTCTCGCAATTTTCTTATATTCTTTCGCTTTCTCTCTCTTCCATCTTTCTGTTTCTATTTCTACTACTACCGGATGGTGGTCCGAATCTATTTTGTCCCCAATTTCCAGCCTTATCACCTTCTCCCTCACGTTATTGCTTCCTAAGGCGTAATCTATTACCGTCTCCCCTCTGCCTCCCGTAAATGTTGCTTCCCCCTCCTCGTCACCTGCCGTGTTCCCGTTCATTATTGACCAACCCATCTCCTCTATTGCTTCCAGTAGTCTCTTCCCTTCTCCATTACTTGTTTTGTCTTTCGAATTTCTTTCTCTCTCTTCCCCTCTTCTTTCCCCCCAATACCGCCCTCCGTCTGTTCCTGTTCTTGCGTTCAGATCTCCTGCTGCAATCACCGAGCTGCGCTTTCCCGCATCTTCCACATACTCTTTCACTTTTTCCATTTTCCTCTCAACATCGCCATTTGCGTACAATCCTATTATCGCCCACTTTTCCTTTCCTACCGTTGCCCGACCTATCACTACTCCCTCTTCTTTTTCCACTTCCACCTCTTTCCCTTTGTCGGCAATCTCCTTTCTGATTCCCATCACCATCCCTCCTTTAGCCCTCCCGTTCTTGTGTTCCTTTCTCGCATGCTGTACTTTCCATAAATACCCCTCTGGTAACTTGCTGCCGACTTTCTCCCATCCTTTCGCTTCCACCCACGTTTCGCTAAGCACCATGGCGTCCCATTCTTGTAGTTCCTTCCAAAAATCTTTGTCCTTTCTAGCCAGTCCAGCGACATTCCAGAACGCGACTCTCCAGCTTTTCCTTTCTTCCTCCCGTCCGTTCCTCCTTGTCCTTTTTGGCTCTTCTGTTTTCTCCCTTACTCCCTTTTTTTCTCTTTCTCGCCCGCTTCCGCCTTCTTTACCTCCTCTATTTCGAAGGGATAAGATTAATGATTGAAAAATTACAAATTAAAAGAATGAATATCTATATATTTAATTATTATTAATTAATATAATTAATTATTAATAAATATATATATATATATATATATATATATATATATATATATATATATATATATATATTTATCACATAATTCTAATTGTTTCTTTCATATACATTTTGTTTCATGAAGTTTTTAAACCCAACGTTTCACAATATATTTATGACCATTTCCATTGTAAGTGAAATGAGTCATACAGCACTGTTCTAAATCTTGAAGATTGAATAGCTTCCAAGTAGAAATGTCAAGAAAAGCATTTTCAAGAATACGATATGCTTGGAAGTGTTCATCATAATATGTATAAATAGTGATTTCTTTTGTAATGACAAACAAATTATTTTGATCATCTTCAAAGAGAGTATGCACCAAAAAGAATTGAGGACCTGTCTCTGATGCTATCATTAACATAGCATTTTTTTTTTATTGTTCGTGCTTTATATTTGATAAAATTCAATTCTATAACATTATTTTGAATATGTTTTGGTAAACTCTGTGAGAAAGATTCAAATACAGGTAAAGTATTTATCAATACTTTATTAGACGCACTACGTTCATAACTGTATTGACTTATGTGTGCACTTTGTAAAAATCTATAGCTAAGATGCAATTGGTTTTTGATTGCTATTGTTTTTATGACGTTCTTTCGATTAACAGCTGCACGTGCGGCAATTTTTGATTCTTTATTTTTACTTTCACATCTCATAGTATTCAAATTCCAGGCAGGACCCATAAGCAACATTATTCTCGCATAATGAATTAAGAAATGATGTTTCGGTTTTAAGGATCCAGGAAACAACGAAGCTAGCAGTTTCAGGTATTCGCTAATTAAATTTGATAAATAATCACACAAGTCTGGATGAATAATTGTTGATGTTACTATGCCGACTATTTCTTTTAACAGTATGCATAATTTCCAGTAAGGATCATCTTCTGGTATCGAGTGTCCAATCAAAACTGCTATGTTTCTAATAAAGCAAAGTGATTCTGCAGCTGACATTTTAATAAATTTTTCAGTTATTTGAGACTTTTTCAAAGTTCGTGGTTTATTTCCAACTTCGTCACCGTAAAATAAACCCTCAATTCTGTCATTTATCGTTTCAAGACTAAACAATTTTGCGGTAACTATAAAACGATTCAAAATTAGACCCAAATCATATTGACAAACACCTTCGAGAATATCATGCATCACATCCACTGTTAAAAGATCTATGGTCCCTGAAGATTTAATACCATTTAGCACTGATTGTCTAGCGACTCCGGTTTCACCAGGTGTATTTTTTATGATACCTGCATCGTAGCTTTCTTGTGTTCGTAAATTACATATTGACTCATTAAATACGGTGTTTATTTCTTGACGGTTGATAGTGCAAAATCTACACGGGTAATGAGATGAAAAACTGCCAATGAATCCCAATAGCGAATGAACTGCGAGATTATCTCCAATAACTCCAGCTAATGAAAAGTACACTTGTTTTGGGCCTGATGAAGTACTAATAGTAATCCCAGTTGACTCTAGATATTTTAATTCTTCAATTGCATGATGCAGTACAGTCTCTAAAAGAACATATTTTAAATCTTCGGCTTTATACAGAGCCAATAAAAAAATATTTCCAACTTTAGACTGTAAATGCGGTGGTAAACATGGAATAATTATATAGATTGTTCCTAATTTTCCCAAGCCTTTATGACTACCCAATGCATTGTTTGTTTCATAATCAGCTTGATACAAAAAAAGCGGAAGAACTAATTTATCATTAAACATATCCTTTTTTTTTTCCAAACAGTACGTTGGGTAACATTCGTTATCAATTTACTTTCTTTTTGTAAATTGTTCAAGTAAGAGAGAGTATCTTCAAAGATATTAGGTAAATGAAAGAATTTTGTGAAAACATCTCTTAATGGCACAACTTGTACATATAAATCATTAGTACCTATTACAGAACTGTCGTTTTCGGATTTATAGATAAGTTTTTCTCCAATTTTTATTTCAGTAGGTGGTATGTAGGTATGACGATTTTCAAAATATTGAAAGGCTTGGTTTTCGCTGCTGAACGATATAAACGGATTTTGTAATGTGTGGAGCATGGTAGTATACGCAGAAATATTACTAGATGTTTCACCTAAATGTCTTAATCTGTTTAAAAGTTGATTAAATAATATTTTTATTGCAGGTTGTTGAAGTATATTTGTGATATCATTCGTTATTTCACTGACCCGACTTCTAGGTAGATCTGATAAATCGTATAATTTAGCAACGAAAAGTGCTGCAGACTCATCCATATCTTTGACGAATTTTTGTGGGTTCATTTTTGGTTTTTTAATCTAATTTTATTTTCAATTTTTCTTCAATGAAAGTTAATGCTTTTTGCAATGGAATGGAAGACTTCTCTTTGTTGGATGGTATTCGGTAAGCAACTTTTTTTATAAACAACCATACATTCCAAGACTGTTTCGGGAATGGACGCGTAGTTATTATAAAAATTTTGAAAGCTATATCTAATGCTTCAATAGCCGAGTTACAAAAATATTTAATTGTGTCGACAACAACGTAAAATTCCGTTGGTGATGAAAAAGGTCCGACAAAAACCAGAAACGGATAGATGACTTCGTTACCATCAATTATTAAATTTCGTCTTCTTTGTATTTCCGTATCCAAATTCTCAGCACTCTGTAAAAAAAAAAAAAAAAATTGAATAACATTTTCACAATAAAGAACTGCGTTATTTTTTCAAATAAATGAGAAAAAAAATCAACCTCTACGTTTAAAACGAAAGACTCTTTGATGGCCTTTTTTTTTTCATCAATCGGTAGATTTTCGTCTATTTTACGGCGTTTTGCCGAAATCGATGTCGTGGACTTTATTCCGTCAAGTAATAATGCCAGAATTATGGCATCTTTATCAGCTGAAATTAAAAAATATTATTTTAGTTTCACTATCGTGCTATAGTTACTTTGAAAGTATAAAGCCAAAACTAACCATCAGGCAGTTCAAGAAGTTCTTTTATAGAAATGGTATGTCTAAAATTATCTATCCTTTTAGACAAGATGAAGTCCTCCAACGCAGATCGAATAGATTTCCAGGAATCACTCAGTGGTTTAAGATTTTTAAACTGACTCGTGAAGTCGTGATTAATCTGAAGAACGAAATTATCTTCTAACGCTTTTAATAAAAAATAATGTAAAACATTAGGGGCCATTCAACAAATACGTTCGCTTTTGGGGGGGGGGGGGGGGGGTCAAGGTTGATGTGACGTTACAAGTTAGGGGGGGGGGGTGTTCGTCAAAATGTGACGTTCGGTTTTTGTATATAGAATTCGTGTTTTGGCATGAGAATTCCGTAAGTGAGAAATGACGGGCTGCTTATATGGACAATTTTAGAAATCGAGTGGGGGGGGGGGGGGGGGCAGATTTGTGACGTATTACTTTGGGGGGGTCTGGTCAAACGAACCATCGTTACATAGGGGGGGGGGGTCTGAAATCGTCGGAAAAAGCGAACGTATTTGTTGAATGGCCCCTTATTATATTAAAACATTAAATCCTACCAAATTAACAGCTTTCTCGCAACCTAGGCACAGAAAAATACCAAACTCAACAAGCTTGTCCCCTTTATCAGCTCTCAATTGCTGTCTACAATCGTACGATTCTTGCCAAGCAAGTTCTACTGCGTCCCAATCATCAAAATTTTGATTTCAAAATTTTTCACTTTCAGATTTTCGGAACTTTTTGTGACTGTTAAGGAAACAATATTTATATTGAATGAGAATAATTATAATTAGTATCTATTGTACGATCGGACTTACTTTTTGATTCTGCCACCACTGCAGTGGAATTTTGTTTTTGGGAAGTAACAAGTAATCCTGACTCAATCAATTGCTTTCGCACATGAGCCACTTGATTGTGCAGCTTTCCTGCTGGATTTATTGTATTATTACCTCCAGTGATTCCTGGTGAATAATAAATCGCAGCTCTACCACCAAAACGGCCGCTCAGTTCTTGGGCTAGATCTTTTAATAAGCTTGTGGGGAATCTGAAAAATTTAATTTAACAAATGTAATTGAGTATACTTGAAATTACTTACCGTTCGACGTAATATCATGGTCTCAATAATTATTAATAGCAACTTTGTTAGAGTTATTCATTTCGATCCGGGCCTTCAACTGTTTCATGTCCATAATATGCGCGCAGTTATTACATGCCGTATTGGTTATAACTGAAAATCGTGCTGCAATCTATTCATTTCTTTTGAATTCGTACATGAAGTTTATTATTGTTAAAAAGTTTTAATTGTTCAAGAAATATTCCTTGAAATACTCAAAATATTTGTTGCTATTAATAATTATTGAGACCATGATATTACGTCGAACGGTAAGTAATTTCAAGTATACTCAATTGTAACCTAACATAATTTTCATGAATTTTCTGTTGATAATTTTCGATTTATTGCCTAATTTTTTCACTGCTTCGAAATTTCATCTTTTGTAGGTATGAATACCACAAACCCCAACCTCAGTCCTAGTACATCAAATGAAAATATATCAGACACAGCTATGGATTCATCAAATAGCCATGTAGTCATAGATAATTTTGAAAATATCATTCCTGCTCATTCATTCACCGTAGTTTGTGAAAAATGCAACAGTCAGATAAATTCAAATTCAGCCATATATGCCCCCGACCGTACACATTTGGACACTTTTTTGCAGAATACATATAAAGGAAGATTGATTTTAAGTTATCATCAAGTACACGACAATTTATCCGAAAACTATACTAATAGTTTATCAGAATTAGTAATACAGAGAGAAATTTTTTCAATATTGAGATTGAAAAATGTTACCCCAGAAGACCCGTTGACACGATTGGAGTAAGGAATAGTTCAGTTTTAAAGTTATTATTATCATTGAACTTCAAAATTCCTAAATTATAGGGCAGAAGTAGTATTTATAGCCATGTTACTTATTTCTGCCACTATAGGTAGGGGAGAGTGGCCTAAAGCGGGTAGGTTAACGATAGAAGTCCAAAAATATTAGTTTTGGTTCGATTAGAATAATAATTTTGGTTTCATTTAATAGGAGGGTATTGTATTGTACATGCGACAGCATACGAACGCCTACCCCCTTTAGGCTACTCTCCCCTAAGTCCAAATGACCGTACAAATAATCAAGTAAATTATAATGAATGTAATGATTTTCTAAACATTAACTCAGATTTGAACGTGTCAAACATAATACTTGTGCCCTGTAATTATTAATGTCTTTAAATTAAATTCTTTAACACAATCTTTCTCCATACTAATACAAATAAAAAATCAACTTTTCATGAAACTATATAGTTTTCTTCTTCTACATTAGATTGATATTCATGCGCTTCATTATTATTTTTATTAAATTTCTACACACGTTAAATACACAGGGAAACAGAACTTTTTAATTACATTTGTTAAATTAAATTTTTTAGATTCCCCACAAGCTTATTAAAAGATCTAGCCCAAGAACTGAGCGGCCGTTTTGGTGGTAGAGCTGCGATTTATTATTCACCAGGAATCACTGGAGGTAATAATAAAATAAATCCAGCAGGAAAGCTGCACAATCAAGTGGCTCATGTGCGAAAGCAATTGATTGAGTCAGGATTACTTGTTACTTCCCAAAAACAAAATTCCACTGCAGTGGTGGCAGAATCAAAAAGTAAGTCCGATCGTACAATAGAACTAGTGAGGCAAGACGGATACTGGACCACTTTTCCGTGACGTCACCATTTTAACCCATAGGCGGATACTGGACCACTTTCTTTTAACCCATAGGCGGATACTGGACCACTTTTGCGTGACGTCACTTGCCTTCGCGTTTTATCTCAGGAGTTCTAGCCCCCACCACATTTTTTTCGCTATAATTACACATCGATAAATCTTCGCATTGAAAGGTCATTACCCGTTTCCGGTCTAATTGCAAGACTGAACGATACCGGTTTTTTAACCTTGAGACGTGTGACAGATTTTACGATAGTTGTAAATCTTCACATTTTTTCGATGAAACCCGTTTAATTGCAACACTGTTGCATCGATGATTGATTTCTGCCGCAAGATGTGTGACAGATTTAAGGTGCTACAACGATACCGGTTTTTAACCTTGAGACGTGTGACAGATTTTACGATAGTTGGTAAGTATACCTTTTAACCTTTTCATCTTCTACCGTGACATGTGTGACAGAAACACTGTGGTGTCAATCCTGTGTGACAGAAACACTGTGGTGTCAATCCTGTAGCTTCGAGGAATCGTAACGAGAGGACGAGCTAGGTGGTCTGACTGCTTAAATCCTTGGTAATCATCAGGGAGGCTTTACCCCGATGTCGAGAGGATGAGTATGTAAGACTCAGGGTTCGATTCCCTGGATCGTCCATTTTTTATAAAATCAAACAATACTCAATGCGAGAAGTAATCGGAGTAACAGCTAGCATATTTTACGAACAGATCTTTTCGACAGTTGGTGCAGGATGAATTAAAACTACCCTACAGACTAGATTTGATAAATATTCTAAGGGTGTGGAGTTGTGTGAAATTACAGAACAATGCATTTTATACTTATGATTTTTTATTTTAGCAATCATTATGGCAAAAAAATCATATGAATTCAACTCGAGGTCCTCCGAGGTAGTGCGTGTGGAGACGGGGGGCAATCTTTTCTCAAGATGTCAGTATCCCAGATGTCGATTACAAACAGTTAAATTCGATTCGGTTGTATAGCCCTCCGGGATACACCATTTGCAGCTGGTTTTCCTCGGCAGCAGTCAACATTTTCTGGAACATTCCGTCATCTTCCACCAATACTTTGGCCATTCGAGCGGGTATAAACACCGAAAAGGTGTTATCGATGTCCACGGTGATCCGTTGACCGTATCTTGTTTGAACTTTACGTAAGCTCGTGATTAAATACTGTTTCTGCTCGAGGTCAGCCAATCTCTTCGTCGGAAGAAATTCGTCACATCGACCCACTCGGTTGATTTTCGAAAAGTCCATGATTCTTAAAAAAGTGTTCGTAGTTACTCGAGGGATGGTTGGAGACTGACGATCTGATGTAGTCCTGAGTCTTTTATACTCTTGAAATCGATACATCCAACCCCCGACCCAATGTAGGTTACCATAATAGTCTTTATATCCTTGAAAATCAGGTTATAATTTTGACATCTAATCCAACCACCCTGTATAATTTACCGAGAGTTTCGGGAATCTCAACTACGTGAGGACTATGAAAATAGTCGTATTCCAATGCGGGAGTGGGATTGAGGGTTGAGATGAGTGAAAAATGTAGTAGCTTGATTAAATATTTTTTATTGATGAATAAATTGTGTATAATAATTAACAATGTTTATTATCCAACCCAACATCTGTTACACATAGAAAATACATTTTCAACAGCACAGATTCCCGAGTGATAGACACATCTTGGTTGCTGTCTACTCGAACATATTTCATCAGCTAAATATGCGGTATCAATATTGAATAATCGTTTTAATACTTTTCCCACAGATTTGTTCATTACAAGAAACGATGAGCAATTTTGTAAATGCGGGCGTATCTGGAACGGTAGTTCCGAGTAGGGTACGTATCCATCGTCCCAGCTGAATCCGTGAGAAACTTCACTCTCCAGTGCTTCACGACGATTAACTTCAGGTAAAACTGACCAGAGATAGGGGGGTTTGAATACGAAATGTTGAAATTTATAATTATCTTTCAGAATCGCCAGTTCTTTCACGATGAATGTATCGTTGGGTCCCGTAAACCCCTGAAGGTCGATAAATGTGGGACTCATGACTGCGTATAATTTTCTGAATCTAATCTAGCTCGTACTGCATATTTATGGATTGAAAATCCCCTCCCTACTTCATACAATTCCAGTTTAACATTCCAGTTTTTTTCAAATCATTTTTCGAACCACATTTGTCAGCGAGCTGTATTCAATAATTTTATCATGGAAAATTAGACAGTATGCAGTAGTATTTGCGGGCACATTGACATTACACTGAAACTCAAGTCGAATATCTACCGAGGCACTTTTCAATGATTCATTCTGACGCGAACAATCTATTACAGCGATTGGAGCATGCGATTTGAATGTATCCAAATCGAGCATTGGTTGCGGCACCCCACTCTCACCGTAATACGATGCTTTAAATTTGACATACATATCGTAGAGCAAAGCGTATCTTTTTCGTGTGAAATCTAAATCTAAATTATCATACGGATACGACTCGGAATTGAGGTACAGGCGCACGTTTGTCAATTCACAATGATCGAATACACTGGGATCGCGGGTCAGGTTATTTCTTTGCCCGGTCTGCAACGCCAGAATTACGTAGCGGGGTTTCTCGAGTTGCACTGCGGTCTTCACGGACCAGGTATGATGCGTAGTTTCCTGAAGCACTGGATACTCATATAACTCCCATGACCGAAAACTCATTTGAATCGATGTACCGCTTTCGAGAAGATGTAACAGCTCTAATTTTTGCAAATCCTCAACGCTAACATGAGGCATACGCCACTGCAATTTATTTAGCTCCAGTTTTACGCTGGTACCTTCAGTTTGAAATATTGCATTTGAATCCGTCCTTGAACGAATTAGGATCAGCTTATGACGTGTGTTGGCAATAATTCTCTTATAGTCTTCGCAGAAGCCTGGCAGAATGCGTAAGGGTATGCAGTAATTGAAATATCCTCTATCCAGTTCAACCATATTGCTGGTCGTCGACCAGCCGGCAACCTCCAGGGCTTTACTCGAATTGGAACTCAATGACAAATAGTTTTCGAGTGGTAATTCCAACATTTTTAGATCGATCAATTTCAACACCATTCAATTCATATCGGATTTCGTCAAAAAGGAAGGCCATCGCGTTATTTATAAGTTTTGCAGTTTTAACAGGCTGATAGACACCGGCAGCATCTGGCACTGAATTCAATAGTGTGCCCTCAATGTATAAAAAACTATTACAGGGCAATGTATACAAATCCTGTTGTTAAATCGGAATGCGTATCTCATCGTTGTTCTGATAAGACGTACTGGCGTAGGGGGCATGGGCATGAACTTCAACTCGAGTTATACTGTTATCAAATACTGGTCGAGCATTAATATTCAATAGACTCGCCATATCTAGTTTTCACAATAAATCCCAATGACTTCAGAAAGTTTACGTTATCGGGAGTTAGCGATTGACGTACAGCGTACGGTGTTGTTTGTTTGACTGAACTTTGAACACTGAGAGAGCTGACCGTGTTGGCACGATATTTGTGGTCATCTTCATAAATCAGCATGATGAAAATCAATTGTTCTGCTCTTTTACGTGTAGGCGAATCGTTATCTCTTCTCCTCGAAAGTTAACCAGATTACCGTCCTGGTCTACGATTCGAACTGTTATGTTGTCTATTACACGCGGACTCACAGGCAAGTAAATGACGTGGTAAGGTGACTCGGAGATTTTATAGCCCGGTGGCACGTTTGCTGAAAATTCGTGAATCGTGTGCACTGGCTGAGAATTGCTGTAGGCTCCAGCGGTGATGTTACACTCAACTCGTATGATATTAACTTTGAGAATGTTGACGGGTAAATCTGATTCATGCCACACGTTAGCTTCAAGCTTTCGCTTCGCAAATCCTACCAATGACCCGAGGTTATTTTTCTGAGTAAAGTCAATGTCATACTTGCACTTTGTTTCACATTTAAGCGTGTTGTTGTTCGGTTGCAGTACAATTGGTGGTGGTGACTCTGCAGAACCTCCACCTACTTCACCTTCAATTATTTGTCTAACCAAGTATCTATTCAAATCACCGATTTCATAAGATCCCTCCGGAATGATAATTTTTTTGCTATCGCCATAGTAAAATTTGTTATTTGTTTCATCGATATTGGGTATGGAGTTGAATGTTTCGAGATCCACTAATCCTAATACATATTGACCATTTCCACTCAAAACAATCGGTGGGAAATAATTTGCACTAAGTATCGACGTTGACCCCGAGAGCGTAAGCGTCAGAGACATAGCGCAGTCACATGCATACTGAACTTCAAATATCAATGCATTCTATGTATTATGATGTAAAAAAATTAAACATAACTGTCCACATATTGCGGAATTGTAGGTTTGATTTCGTTCATAATTGTAGTCTATTTGCACGTTGTCTCCGAAATATTTAATAAATTCCCCAGGTGGCGGTAAATTCCCATAACTATCATAATACTTGACGTGATGACCCCGTTTGACGTATGCAACCCAATGTGTACCAGGTCCATTTATATCATCCAAGTTAATAATTTCGCACTCATTGCGTGGGAGAGAATTTTGATTTTCACGTAGTTCAGATCGCATAAGCACACCTTTAAAATATGGAATGCGCATACGTTTGGCATACGCAAGTACCTCAATGTTGGTTGTCGGCCCAGTGGGTAGAATTATCTCATTTTTTGATGTTTTTTTTTTCCTCGAGATTTTCTTATACGCCCACCTTTCTTGTATGGATTCAAATACAATCCCCGACCGTTTGATTCCATAGCACGATTGTGTCGTTCGGTTTCAGAAAGAAGTTTGCGCGCATTTGCCACCTCATTCACAGATTTAGCTATACCGGTGGCGCCCCCAGCCAAACTTCCTACTGCCGATAATCCGGCCAATAACGGAACTAAAAAAAGTAAAATTCCACCACGTTTAGCTAGCGGCAGCATTCTCGGCTTACGACCTCTCCCCGTACTCTTTCGAGAATTTTTATTTTTTAATTTTAACCCCTTTCTAACGTTAAGTCTGCCCCCCGTACTCCTCTTCAAACCCGCTCCCATTTTCAATTTCAGCTTCATAGCACGTGCTACTGCCCATGCAGCCGTTCGTTCGAGCAAAGATGCGTCCCTAGCCGTGACACGATGTGACGCCTGTTCCACAAGTTTTCGGTCAGCGTGATGACGTGTTTCGAGGTCTTTACTCTGAGAATAAGTAATACCGTGCTCGCGACAAAACTTGTCCAACGGGTTAATGCCGGGATCACCTCGAGCTAAACGTTTAGCTAGGTGCGTGCCCGGACCGCAGTACTGATAGCCTGGTATATGTAGTTCAAACGGTAATGAACCAATGACCTGATTCAATACACCCTGTCCAACTGAGATTGGTTTTGACATTTACAGCAATTTCTTGTCAGTTGTGAACATCATTCAATTCGAGGAACGTATGTTGATTGCGATAAATTGAACTGACCATCAATCAATGTCCATGTACTAATTAAAACTAAGGAAAGAAGTTGCATGCTAGTCTATAAATACCCAGGGCTTCCTCACAACTTGAATCAAAAGCAAATATGCATTTCATCAAGCAACCGTACTCCATCCAGGTAGGTGGTCAATCTTGACAATAAAACGGAGGTGGATATTCCGAAGCGACATGGTCCTTTACTACCTAATACGATAAGGTCTATAATTTGCGGTCCATCTAATTGCGGGAAAACAAATGTTGTTGTGAGTTTGCTGGAGAGTTGTAACGGAGTACGCTTTGAAAACGTCTACATCTATCCGAAATCGTTGGAACAGCCCAAGTATCAATACCTGGAAAAACTGCTATCAAATATCGAAGAAATTGGATTTTTCCCATTCTCGAACAACTGTGATGTAGTTCCCCCGGATGAGTCGTTGCCCAACTCGGTGTTTGTATTTGATGATGTTGCCTGTGACAAGCAAGATGTAGTCAGAGAATATTTTTCCATGGGTAGACATGCACAAGTTGATTGTTTTTACTTATGTCAGACTTATGCGAGAATTCCCAAACACTTGATTCGTGATAATGCAAACTTTTTGATCTTATTCAAACAAGATAACATGAATCTACGTCACGTATATGATGATCACGTCAACAGTGACATGGTGTATGAAACATTTCAGAAACTTTGCAGTAACTGTTGGCAAACAAAGTATGGCTTTCTTGTGATTGTCAAGGACAGCCCACTAAAAGCGGGGCGGTATCGGCGGGGGTTCAGTGAATACGCCGTCTGGTAATTCATTGCTTTCAGTTGGACTCCACCTTTCGAAGCACAATGACGTCTGATTTGATAGATGAGTCTGCAGTGCTTGATGCTGACATGAAAAAAGTGAGCAAAAATAATTCTGCAAAAGTTGGTGAGGAAAAAATTAAAAGATCGATCGCGCGATCGAGTAAGACGATTCGTGCAAAATATAGGGCACTGAAAGTTGGTCAATCGGAGGTTGAAGATGCTCTAGAAAAAAATCTGGCACCAATCGTGGCACCGCTGAAGATGTTAGCTGAGCGTGGTAACATTGATGATCTGTCGGAACGAAAGTCAATGATGCAGGTGAAGCGAAAACTTGAACTAGACGATGAGGAGGATGATGTGGAGGAAAATCGAAATATTCGTTTCAAACCGTCGAGCACCCCGATCGCAAAAGATGTTCGAAAGAAACGACTGCAAAGTGCACCTGCTGCAGTTGAAACCGGATCGCCATCGAATAATGATACCATTTTCCTGAACTCGGGAACCATAGCCCAGTCACATACCGACGAAGCAACTATGCGTGAAATCTTGGAATCCTCTACCGGTAGGGCTACTGCCGAACAATACATTGACCAGAATTTTGGTGAATTGACTAAAATATATTTCAAAGGATTGATTTTTGATACAGCCAATATATTTACACCCAATTGGTCCACCGAAGTATTTAAAATCATAAAAGTGCAAGTCACGAATCCGGCAACATATTTACTGGAAGATTTTCGCGGGCAACCAATCTTGGGAGGCTTTTATGAACATGAATTAAAAAAAGCTAAATATCCGGACGTACATCTAGTGGAAAAAATATTACGTAGAAAAGGAAATAAAGTATATGTTAGGTGGTTGGGATTTGATTCGTCGCATAATTCTTGGATAAATAAGGAAAATGTTTTATAATTTTTTATTGTGTATTGATACATGAATAAATACAAAATAAATGTACCTGTCTGTTTTTCCTGATTATTTCATGATTGATGTGCAACTGGAATATTGTAATGACCCCATGGCAATGTATCAGTAGAATTAGGAATGACATAGCGTTTTGTATCGTTTGAGCTGAGAGCCACCTTTGTCTCACATATTGAATAAACTGTATGCAACTTTGAACGTATAGTCTGTTGCTGTTTATCTAATTCACAGTTTGTGGTTAAGCATTCAAGATAGTCTGCGAACGTTATTTGCCTTTGCACGACGCAATTTTTCACACCCTTCGCTTTTTTAACTTCAGCTTTTTTATCAATTTTGATGGAATACATTTTAGATCTTAAACCTACAAACTCAGTCATTACATCACCATTATTTTCATCTTTCATTAATCCTGGAATTTTTTTATTTCTGAGGGGGATCTTGTCCAAATTATTTGGATCGTAGTCACTTGTATCAAATTTTTCAATATCACGTTTCATTATTTCATAAATGTCATCGCAATTGTTACGGGCAGCCGAGCTGAAGGCTTCGGGTGCCGTATTCTTATATAATTAGAGAAAGAGAGTAATCTCCGAGCGGCTGAAGATCAATCTCTTGGGCTTGCTTGAATAAAGTCCTAAGGACACCTGTGCTATTTGAGAATGGTCTAGGAGGAACCACTGTCGTGTTACTTTAAATATGCGTTTATTCAATGAATAGTTGCGAGAATGGAATAGTTGCGAGAATAGTAGTTGCAAGAATACGGTACTTAAGAGACTAATTCCCTATAACGTTAACTCATGTGCTAGATAGCTAATACTAAACTAAATGTTATTTGATAATACAATGCGAAATATGGAAGGTAGAGAAGGAATGAGCCTACCGAATTAACCTCTGCGCGTCACCCGAGCCAACTCCAAGAGCCCACCGTTGAGCGACTTCCTTCACGATGATCCTGGTGCAGCTTATGCCGAGCAGTCAGATCCGAGTCAGCTGTCTGTTTGATGGACCTTCTTCGAATCTGCTCTCTGGTCTGCTTCACACTCAGCCCTTGTCAGGAGTCCTCGAAGACGGTTAGGCGTGGTTCAGGGTGCGCGTTAGAGAGGTGAGCACTTTGCTCAACTTTCGGTATTAATTCGACTGACGAGCAATCGCCTCGGTTTCGATAAAGAAACCTCGGGTTGATCGATGGTGGGGTTTATTGCAAATCGCTGAATCGATGGTTTCGGTTGTCATTTCCTGCTCTGCCTTCCGGCGAGCGCGCGCGTGTAGGAATGCGCTGACTGCACTACTCGCAGTAGAATAAATTTGGAAAAAAAATGCGATATCGGGGCCGTTCGTAACACAATGTATTTCATAAACTAAACTATCAGTGTCTGTATAGAGTAGTTTGCATTCAGCTTGAAATTGGGGCTTCATATATTCATAATGAAAGGCGTATATGCATGTTTTTGATAAATCCAATATACACATTCTCACGTAAATTGGTTTAAAAAACTTCACCCTCAACTTTCGCAATTCTATAGCAACAAAATTTTCGGAAGTTCGGTTTTGCAATCAAAGATTTTGCACCGTATCGCCCGTGCCATTTACTGATTAATTTTATATCGACGTGATTACGCACATTTTCCATTGTTTTACCGAACACGGCATTATTCATCAATTTGAACAAGTTCTTTTCAACATTATTCTTTGCCCGTGTGCGCATACTAGTATTCAAATCAATATATGAACCCAACCATGCCGACTGTTCAAATTGTAAAATTCGATATATTTTACCCAACTTCAACCCATGATCGAGGCACTGCTTGAGATTTCTGTAGTGGATGATGTACCGGTGTTTAGTGTACAAAGTTGCTAGCAGTTTCACATCCTTTGTATTTGGAGTCTTAGTATGGGTGGGGCAGAAGGGTGAATCTTTATGACGATCATGCAGTTCCTCAGGATATTCTAGATCAACTTCCAGAATATATCCAATGGGAGCGTCATCAGAAATAGATGTTACATCAAAGTTTGAGACATCTGCGAGCCATTCAAATTTTCCAGTAGGTAAAAATTGAGACATCGCTCATCCATATAAATTATTCACATCAAAGTACATTAAATATTTCTTGGGAGCATTCACATCGTAACTGTTCATGTAGCTATTATTAGCTCGACTAATACCTATTGGAACACTGGCTCAAACCACCTCGTATACCTCGTTCTACGAATAATAACATATCTATATCAGTTAACAACTCCAAGCGAATTTTCGTATATTTGAGCATTGCATCTCACGTCAGCCCCGGGAGTGTATAATAATATGCAGGATCCAAATCATACGTCCTCATGCAACTTTCCCTGAAGTTTTCAAATACATCTGCCAACAGTAAGACATCTGTCTTCAAATATAAATCGCTATATTCACCCAGTGTTTGTATGTTAAACATTTTCCAAACATTTGTGGCATGTGAATAATCCTCCTCTAGAATACCCGTATCCGTCAATTTATTGTAGAATCCTTCTATAGGGGGGAGCGCTGTATCATTCAATTTATCCAATGAGCTCAAGTAATCATAAGGGAATACTCCTTTTCGCGTCAGGAGTTCAAACATTGTGGAATTGATGTCACCGAATGTATTCCTCATTATTTTTAACTCATTGACACCTAAATATGAACTGAGTTTATCTAAACTGGAATTCATGAATTTAAATGAATCGATAAATCTCAGCTTAAAAGTACTACTCCCATGAACTGTCTTCGTGAATGAGATATACTTTTCTTTGTTCAAAGCTAAAACTGATACTGCTCCTTCAAATGCTGTCATTAATTCAGTTATCACAAAATGTGCATCGTAACCAGTCATATTGTGAAATACGATTGGAATCACTTTATCGTCTTGGTAATTCAAATTAAAACCTACATGCGCAGCGCCTCTGTAACGACCAGTAAAATGACAATGATCGTGAACGCGAGTATCTGTATCTTCAAAATTATGCCTGCATATGTGACAGCTTAGTGCAGTTTTAAAATCTGCTTTTTCACACTCAGTTAAGTTATTCATTTTGATCGGGGTGTCGTACGTTGTTTGTAGGTTGGTCGCTAATGTTTTCATTTCGAGGACAAACCATCGTGCTGGATGAGGCCCCCTGTATGATGCATATCGCGATCGGGACTTATCATATTGTGACAGGAAAAATAATATTCCCTCGACATCAACGTTCGACTGACTCCTCGAGCGTACCGGAGTTGTGTCGTCATAATTGTGTTGTCCTAAATTATAATGTCCTTAGTCTTAGGTGTTATACTAATTTGTTAATTTATTTGATTTATTGATAGCACGAGAAATTTGTCAGGTCGATAGAACTATAATTTATTTCATTAGCTACGACCCTGCGACAATTGAGTAGAACAGAGCTATTCGAGGGATGACTCACATGCGTGAGCTTATTGATTTTCGTTGAATAGAGATCCAGCGACAGTAGAGTGGGGAGAGGAACGGATCCTCGGTCAATTGCCGAAAAGGGTAATTACTCTGGTCAAAGACTTCGACGATATAAGTCGAATTTAGAGAAGTCAACCCTCGAGGAGTCTCGACAAAATATTAAAAACTCGTCACATATATAAAATCTCGTTACGTATATTAATCTTGTTATTTCGTCAATAAATAGTTAAGTGAATAATCGTGTTAACAATCGTCAAGGAATAAAAGGGATTAATTATATATCAAAGCATAGACATCCAGAGGCGACTGTTACGTCTATTATACCTTTTCGACAAACGTAAGTCCTAAATAAATTTATATATCTTTATCTTGAGCTATTGTCTATCTTGTTTCCTCTGTGCATGATCTATCAGCTTTGCAAATTACCTGGTCCACCAACTGTACCTACCCTGAGTAATTGTCTGAATTAAGTAAATTATAATTGTTAGTCTACCAGACTAGCTGGCGCCCAACGAAAGAATAAAATAAAACATTGCTAGAGCCCTAGCAGTCGCTAGGACCACGACCGCGCTAGGTGAGGAAAATAATTCCGTCTCAATATGAACAATGTAGATAGCATCCAACACTGTACGCTTCATGCTTTTGGTATGCGTGAGATTTTTTATACCGCAATTCATCAGTTCCCAATTCACTTAATAAACATTCAAAGTCGGCGTACACTATAAATGGAACAAACTCTTTCCGGTTGAAATTTTTGAACTGAAGCCACTTAGTTTCTTCAGTGGGAAGTTCTACCGCACAATCATTCACTTTCTTGCAGTCAGTAGTGTGGTTACTCAAACGTATTTCACTATAAAACACATGTAAACACCTATCGCATATGAATTTCCTTCTCTTTGAGGTTGATAACTGGTTTGAAATCAATCTAGAAAGACTTTTAATCCAACAAAAGTGTTTCTCGCCATCACTGTTCTGCACCATTAACAAATTGATGTGTTTCATCTTTTTATCATCAGTTAGATACAACGGCTCGATTTCAATACCCCTCTTTCTACACTTCTTGCCGAGGATGAAAACATTGGTATTTGTTTGAGCGTCATGGGAAACGAAATGCTCGTCAAATTCAATACCGTTGAGAAGTGGGGGTAAGAACTTGGTCGATCCGAATGCTGTGTTGCGGGATATAAAGCTGAAACAACTGCCCAAGCAAAACATGCACCGTCTCGCACACGTACATTAATTACAGCTTTCCGCGCTCTGATGATGTTTGGCAATTGTATAAAACTGCCCCCGTTTAGTGGTTGACATCGATTCACATTCACCTCCAAATTGATGAGTCTAGTCAAAACCCATCCGCTATCCCTCTCCTGGAATTCTTCCATCTGAGTTATTACAGGTGTGACAACGTAATGTGCATACCAGTCCTGTAAATTCGTCGTCAAAAGCAGCTGCTCATTTGCAGTATTAAAACATTTTGAATCACTTTTGTCCTTTAACGTAAATTCACCATTCAGGGCTGTATTCACTTTAACGTAAGTGTGTTTCTTTAGCGCATTTTTGATGCGAATTATGACCAGATTGTAACGCCGCGGCTCATATCCAATAATTTAAATTCGGCGCGGCCTAGCGAGCCCGCCATCTCTGAGTGAGAATGTGAACTCCGTCGTTGCCGCCCGGCGCGGGCCAGCCTCGCCGCGCGGCACGACTCAACGAAAACCACTCTCGCAAGTAAAGTAACAACCGTCCGGTTTATAAGGCGGGCCGTTCGACGTGTAAATTTAGAGGTAAACAGTCCGTCAGGATCGCTATTGATATTTAGCAACGCAGGGAACGCTTCGGCCTCTCTGCCTGTCTCAAATATTAAATAGCGCTTCCTTGGCTTTTTGTGTGGCAACTAAGCTCCTAAGAACGACTTCGGTCCTCTTGGCTGTCCGCGTTCCACACAGTATAAGCATTGTTTTTATTTTTCTAAATTCTTATAACCATCCATTCAGAGCTAGATTCACATATAAAATTATAAACATATCTCTCTTATAGAGTTTAACCAATATAGAAATAATTCGTATTAAAATATCATATCTCTCAGAGTTTAACCAACATAGAAATAATCTGTAGTAAAATATCATACCTCTCAGAGCTTGACCACGATAAAATAGGTTCGCCATTATTAAATACAGGTAGTAGTTAAGCAATACCATTATTATTGTCATTATTCTCGCGTCTTACCCGACACAATTTTATTAAAATAAACTATATTATTATTTTCTGTACGAGTATCTTTCCTTGAGACATAAGCACCTTCCTCCCTTAGGATAAAAACATTTAGAGTCACGTATTTAGATAGGCCCGGGGAGCTCTCCCAGCCCCCTGAGAATAGGAGCAAGCTTCGAATTATTAGAACGATTTAAAGAATCATCACAAGATATTTTGCATCTTCCAAGAATTGTTTTGGATCAATATGCTGTTTGTTGATCACTATTCTAGTCCGAATTCTTCCTTTGAACGCTGATTCAGAGTCCCGCCAGCATACTCGACTGTCTCGCCGTGTGACATTTCCAATTCCTCGACCAGTCGTAATCTGTTGCTGAACTAAAACTCTAAGACTCTTCAATCTACCGATTCTTGACTCCAAACTGTGTTTACTTCCACATGACACATTTAATTTTTTCAACGATTTACTCAACAAACGCGTGGTAACGTCGCAATTTTTAATCCATCTTGCAATCTTTTCAACACTTCTTGAAGATTGTATCAATCGAAACATATCAGTCAATTTCTCCTCGATCGCAATTGATAAATCCAGTGCTGAGGCCATTTTTCCCCGTCTCTCCGAGACGCGCCAAATCGCTCACGACTCCTGCTGAATGTTGTAGAACCTTTGAGAGTTGTCGTATTTATGTTACCCGAGCAATGGAAGTGGTTAGGAAAAAATCTAAGAAATCTAAGAATCTTGTTAGTGGTAAAGATAAAAAGGTTAAAAGGTATACTTACCAACTATCGTAAAATCTGTCACACGTCTCAAGGTTAAAAAACCGGTATCGTTCAGTCTTGCAATTAGACCGGAAACGGGTAATGACCTTTCAATGCGAAGATTTATCGATGTGTAATTATAGCGAAAAAAATGTGGTGGGGGCTAGAACTCCTGAGATAAAACGCGAAGGCAAGTGACGTCACGCAAAAGTGGTCCAGTATCCGCCTATGGGTTAAAAGAAAGTGGTCCAGTATCCGCCTATGGGTTAAAATGGTGACGTCACGGAAAAGTGGTCCAGTATCCGTCTTGCCTCACTACTAATAGATACTAATTATAATTATTCTCATTCAATATAAATATTGTTTCCTTAACAGTCACAAAAAGTTCCGATGAAAATCTGAAAGTGAAAGATTTTGAAATCAAAATTTTGATGATTGGGACGCAGTAGAACTTGCTTGGAAAGAATCTTACGATTGTAGACAGCAATTGAGAGCTGATAAAGGGGACAACCTGAGTAAAAATGATTGTATATACTTAGATACAATTATATGAAAGAGATATGCAATCATATATATTTATATATAGAGTTATATATAATTGTATATAACTCTATACATTCGTATATATAATCCGATATAAATGTACTTCCACCAAATTTGATTTGATAAAATTATACATATTCTGTATATAATTATATATGGAGATACTATTGTTATAGGGAAGTTTATATAATTAGATATAATATCATATACAATTATATCTAATTCAATATAGTGTTGTATGTAATTATATATATACGTGAAAATTTTATCCACGGTTTATATAATTGGATATAATATCATATACAGTTATATGTAATCCTATATAGTGTTGTATACAATTATATATATACGCTAGACTGTGTCAAAAAAAACGAACATCTTCTTTTTGTTCGGGCCTTTTCGGAAATAGTTAGTGCTTGATATGAAGAAACTTGTCCGCAACGCTGAGCTATGTAGCTTGAACACAGAATTAGCGCATTTGAAAATAAGATTTCCCATGTATTTCAAATGGGAAAATTTGTTTATCTTAGTTTTATTTTTATAACTCTCTTTATTCAACTGATAAGAATAAAGTATATATACGGTTTTGTAGAGAATTTCATGATCTACAAAAATGGTCCTATGGCCAAACCCAATAAACACCGGTTCGTATAAATAACGTATAAACCAGGCATATACTCTATGTATATTCTAGGGAAGAAAGTTCCTCAGTTAAACTAATATTTTACGTTTTTGAGAAACGTGTATATTGAAGCGTTTAATATCGAGAAATATAGTACGTTCAATATACGACTTTTTATTCGAAATTATTTCAATATTTGTCGACCCTTATTCGTCGTATGCACGTATAAAGAACACTCATATTATACGTATATATGTAGCGAACTTGTAACGGTAACAAAAAAGTTATATTTTTGGTATGCTACAGTTATGCAACGAATATTATCATTCACATTTTATAACTTTTTCCTCATGAGAATCGACTAGCATTACCAGTTCGCTTAGAAAAACGCTATCAGATTTTTCGACCTAGCTGGGATTTGAACCCAAGTCCGCTCGCATTCGCTGTATTACTAGTCGCACGCTCTACCAACTACGCCAAACTACGCTATGGATATTAGTCCAATATTTTCCGATTTGTCGGAGCTCATGGTTAAGGTGCCAAATTAAATTAAAATAAAAGGTGTTAGAAAATTGAAATTTTTTTTTTTAAATGGCCGAGGAACTTTCGACCCCAACTTTTGACAGGGATTCACTCCGCGAGAAATTCGTCACGAATTTTGAATCTGCACCCTATATATTATACCCCTATGTATAGAAACATAACACTGATATTATTAATACCATGTATCATCTGTTATATTAGCATGGCCTAAAAATGTTACGTAACTTCGATATAACATAGGTCATATTACTAAATAGTCTTGAAGTTATAAAACAAATGCACGTTGTGTTTGCTGGGTAGTAGGGAGGACTAGAAGAAGTCTTCATTCAAACAGATATTCGACGTTTTTGAGAAACGTATGTGTAAAACGTTTAGTATTATTGAATTCTGCACGTATAATACACGAATATTTTTGAAATTATTCCGTTATTTGTATTGGTCCATCCATTCGTCGTATGCAGGTATAATGGATATTTATATTATACGTTTCCAGTTACTATTGAATAAACGTGAGATAATTGTAATCTTTGTACGCAGAAAGTTTGCAATGAATTATACGTATATTATTCTGTAACTCGGATAATCATGGAAATATCGCTACACTAGAACGTGTATTATACGCCTTCGATTTTGAATGAGTAAGCGTATAAAACAGGTATTTTCGACACATCTGAAATTTCCGACAAAATACGTGTATTATACTGTAACTCGGACGATTGTGAAAAAATCGTAAATCTAGAACATCTATTATACGTTATCAGGTTCAGTTGAACTAACGTATGAAATACGAATTTTTCAAACGTATAAATGTTCCGTAACTTTGAAGTTGAATCGACGTTTAGGTATCAGTTTATTCGTTCGAAAAACGTGTATAACTAACGTATAATACAGATTAGTGCACCATATTCGTACCGTAAACTAAGAACATTTATTACACGTATTTATTTTCATTCAAATCAACCTGTATGCTACGTATGCGCAATACGTAATAATTTCCCAAAAATTGAACGTATAATACTCGAGTCAGCATATACGTTTTCGTGAGATCCAATAAGAACGTGTTATATTTGTATAATAATGAATTGAAAAGACGTATAAATCAGGTAGTTACTATACGTCAGAATGAGACGTTTTTTATATGTGTATAATTGAGAATTAGTCAACCATGTTCGTACCGTAGAATATGCACATTAATTGTACGTACATATTTTCGGTCACAGAAACCAATATTCTACGTATACAGTATACACACTTATTCTTCGCAACTGAAACGTATATTATTCATTGATCGGAGGATTTATTCGACTAAAAAACGTATATCATATACGTATTTTCTATGTTTGTCAATAAACGTAAGTCGTAAACGTGTAATATTAGTACGATCATATATGTATACCAAAAATACACTAAGTATACGTATATGATGCGCGTAATATACGGACTGGTGTTTATTGGGAAGTTGCTGTTAAGGGGGTATTCTAGTCTAGTAAATTGCAAAAATCGAAATTTTTTATTTTTCATATTTCGATAGTTTAGATATACAAAAACAACTCCCTAAAAGGATTTTTCGAAATTCGAATTATTTTAAAAGTTATAGCCCTTTAAGTGTCGTGGCAACTCGGCCGGTTCAAGCGATGATGAATACCCCTCTCTACTTTTTTGCATTATACTTCCAGTATACAAAGTCGATCATTTGAACAACATTGTAACGCATAACACAATCTTTATTCATTTTGCGTTTAGTTTGAGTTAGTTTCATTTTAACCCCGAAGCTGCGAAGACGTGAAAATAAGTGCGAAATTTTCCGTGAACTCTTTAAAAATAGTGAGTGAATATTCTATTCTTGTGTGTAAAATGGATAGAAAAAGTAAGAAAAGTGGTTTTTATCGTCCAGATAGATCAAGAAAACGGAAATTCAGCGGCAATCAATATACTCTTGAAGAGGAAACTTCGTGTACCAGTGCATCGGTAGCAAAGTTGAAAAATACAACTGATGAAGAAGTTCTTGTCGATTATAATTTTGGCTATTGTATTTTGGAGTTTTGTTCTGTGTTTTCATCTCTTGCTTTGATGATTGCTACATGTAAAGAAAAAATCAAATTTTCTCGGTCGGCTGCACGTGGGCTAGGATTCAAAATTGGAGTGCAATGTGGCTGCGAAAGTGTCCGTTATATTCCGTCATGCCCATTCATAAATGAGGCATTTGAGGTAAACCGCAAAATTGTAATAGCTATGAGACTCATCGGAGTTGGAAGAGAAGGTATTAAGATCTTTTGTAGTATCATGGATATCGGTCAGGGTTTGGCTATCGGTACATATTATACTTGTCTAGATAATTCTCATATGGCTGCATCGGCTGTTTGTAACCGGATTATTTCTAAAGCTGTGGAAGAAGAGAAAGAGTTAATTTTAGCCTCAGATCCGGAAGCGAATCCTACACAGTTCACAGTTTCCGGTGATGGGACTTGGAAGAAGAGAGGATTTAATTCCCTTTTTGGAGTTACTACGCTTGTAGGGAAATTTAGCAAGAAAGTTGTTGATACAGTCGTGAAGTCGAGTTTTTGTCAGGGCTGCAACTTATGGAAGAATGAAAAAAAAAGCCGACATCTTTGCCTACGAATACTGGTATGAAGAACATCAAGCTTCTTGCTCGATAAACCACAAAGGAAGCGCTGGAAAGATGGAGGTCGACGAAGTGGTTGAGATGTTCGAAAGATCTGAAGAAAAGCATGGAGTAAAGTATGTCAAGTATATTGGAGATGGCGACTCAAAGACTTTTAAAGGGATCCTTGACTTAAATCCTTACAATAATGATCCAGTTGTTGTAAAAAAAGAGTGTGTTGGGCACGTCCAGAAGCGTATGGAGTCGCGATTACGAAAGGCAAAAAAGGATAATAGTGGAATGGGTGGTAGACGTGCTGGTAAATTGACAGATAAGAAGATCAACGAGTTATCTTTGTATTACGGATTAGCTATCCGTCGTAATCCTGACTCTGTTGGGGATATGAAGCGCGAGATATGGGCAACGTATTTCCATAAGAGTTCAACTGATGAGAAGCCTCAGCACATGAATTGCCCACCTGGACCCTCCAGTTGGTGCAAATGGCAGAAAGCAGCAGCCGAAGGAACTCCAGATGACTTTCACCACGAGGATCCACCTCTTGCTGATAACGTTTTGAAAGTTTTAAAACCTATTTACGAAAGCCTGTCAAATGATTATTTATTGCATCGTTGTTTGGGATCTGAAACTCAGAATAACAACGAATCTCTCAATTCTTTAATATGGACGTTTGCACCCAAGCATATTCATGCCGGCGCGCAGACAATCGAAATTGCAAATTGTTTAGCAGTTTGTATTTTTAATGAAGGCTTTCACCCGATTTTGAGTATGATGTGCGACCGGCTACTCAGTTAAGGGCAAGGGTAACCCGGCAGCCGTGCACTTCGGCGTCAACTAACAGAAATTAAAGAATATAACAAACTAGATTTTGGGCGCCAGACGTTATCACGTCACTTGAAAGACTAGAAAAATATAACTTTGACGGCGGAAATTGCCAGCTAGCTTAGAATATAATCAATCATGAATAATGGTAGAGTGGGTGGGTTGCCAGATCAAATAATAGAATATTAATTACTTATTTGATTGATTTATTTTAATTTGCCAAGATTTCGATATCTAATAAATGATATTCCGTATTATACGGTACGATATTCAACAAAATCCGTGTTTTCACGGGAAGAATCTATAACATGTCTCAGAATAATCGGTAATACGGGAGTTTACACAATATCATGCTCAAGAAAATATAACAGAATAATATCAGAAATTTCGCAGCAGTTGGGCTCGATATAATATAATATAATCAATCACAGAGAAAAATCAGAATACAAATAAGCAAGAAAAATATATGAAAACAATAATCAATCGAGAAACTTACAGACTAAATAACAAATGCTCACTTCTACGCTCGCTATAAGCACCAGGAAATCGTACGCGACAAGTCGTTCACTCAATAAGAAAATAATATCATGCCAGAAAGAAAAATAATATGATACAGAAAATAGAAAAGAGAATACAAAGCAGAAATAAGCTATAAGAGAATCTACAACGTGCTAGAAGACCAAATATAACCCACAATAAGCGACTAATCACGAGTTTACTCGGGAATCCGTTTTTAATCACACTAAAATACTACAAAAATACTAAATATAATCGGGACGAAGTCTGAAAGACTTAACGAACCATAAACGTGACCTACGTCACAATAGCCTCGTGGCCTACGCCACAAAATATAATATAAAATATAACTAAACGGGATTCGTGAGCTAACTCGTGGTTGTACAAGAAAATAGGTCTTACCTTTTTAGCTGAATAAACTGTGCGTAGCACTTAAACTGAATCTAACTTAACTTTAACAAACTATTTGCACAAAATCGGTATTAGGCTTAGCGAAACTCGGGAAAATCGGTACGGTAATCGATGGTCTAGCTGATGTGGTCGGGAAGACGGCGAGACGTAGAAGTAGGCTGAGTCCTGCGGCGTTACCCAATTTATAGGCAAGGGGTTCCCGCGCTGCGACGTTCGTCGTTAGACTTTGGCGATCGCAAAGTAGTCGAATTTTGCGTCTACCTTTTACCGACCGAAGTGAGTTTGAGGACGTGTTGTCCAGTCCACCCTGGTTTGAATATTTGTCCAGGCTCATTATGGCGGCGTGGCGGGATTTCAAATGCGGTACACCGGGACTCGTACTCGATAACTCCTCTCTGTCGACTCTGGCTCTCGTCTCGGGACTCCTCGCATGCATCATCGGGATGAAATGCACTCTGGTTGCGCTTTAACAGAAAAAACTGACCAACAGAGGATCTGGCGGAAATTCTGATGCCCTTAATACCCGGATCTGCATCCAGACTTCCCCATGGACGGTGTGGAAGGCTTACAGGCAGGCCTGCATCACACGATTGCAGTTCGTGTCCGGGATGATGGCGAGAAAGCCGATGATCTGGTCCAGCGTGATGAGTCTTCGACAACGGGAAGCATACGGTTACTTTGGTGTGTTCACCTGGCTCTATTCGACCGTTGTCGAGACGTCCGGAATTAGTAGACGGGATGTGGTCCAGCACCAGGCTGAAAAGTCGGCGGGAACGGGAGGAAGACTCTTAGAGTCAGCCTTATTCGACCGCTCCTGCGGCATCCACAGCCGAGAGTACGACGGAAATACGATGATTCAGACCAGTAACAGCTGATGATCCGTGGAGATCGCTGCTTCGGACATCTCGGGATTCCCTCGACGTCCTTGCGTTGACCTCCGAGTTTCGCCGATGACAGAATATAATAAGAAGATGAAAGAAAAGCAAAATATTAAATAAATATCCCTAAAATATAACTAAATTGAAAACCTGGTACTTGTCGCTGACTTCCCTGGCGCCGTCCGTCTTCCCGATCCGTAGCTTAATTCGCGTCCTTCGTGACGTTTGCAAAATGCAACGTCACAACCCTTCCCTCCTTAAGGGGGGCGGGGAAAGGAGGTTGACTTACTACCGAGATTTCTGAAGACCTGTGTTCTGTCAACTTAGCGATCTTTTTGTGGCTTATAGTTGTTGGTGAATTAACGGGAATGTGGCTGACTGGAAGCGAACGAAATTTCTGCGAGCGAGCGAGGTAGAAAAGCGTACTAAATGATTTTTGTTTTTCCTAGCCTAGGGTTGAAAGAAAAGGATTTTTGCGCATAGATGTCGTAGCGTTCGGGATGTCGAAGTACTCGTCTTCGGTCTTAGTTATTTAATTTGAATCTAATAAATCCAATTGACACCATTTCGCAAATTCAATTGACAAAGTTACCTAAGTAACAAGGTGAAGATGACTTTAAATAAACTAAACTAACAAAGAGCGACTTCTTTACGCTGGTTCACGTAAAAAGTGGTGGTTTCTTACTACTAACTTGCTATAACTAAACGGGATATCGAACAGATGTTCTGAGGAGGTGTTAAGAGTGAAAAGCAACACGTTATTTTCGATATTAGATCATATAATCTCAAAGTAATGAAAGAAAGGAACAATAGTACGATATGATATATGACTAATGGATAATTAAACTATATAATCAAAGTAATGACGGGATTAAGCGATATTCAAGGTAACAACAAAATAAACGATTTTTGAGAATAATACTGAACTTAGTTAGATGAACGATATAGTAGGATTAACGATATTCTTATGCTATGTAAATTTGTACTTTATGGTGACGCTAATCGAAAGAGAATTTTGAATTATAAAAGGCCGAAAGAGTAAAAATTTAACCAAAAATCTCAGCTAGGCTGGCGGGAATAGAGTTTTTTAACTTATGTGACTAGAAAACGGTATTATGGTTAGGAACGAAATATAATGACTAAAGTTAGAAAGAATAGCCCCGAGGGTAGCGATAGTCGTAGTCGTCGTCTGATTGACGGGAGTGTCCGGGTGGTTGATTCGCCTGCATTGCTTGCCGGAAAGCACGACGGCGCGCGATAGCCGGGATCACCTGATCTGGTGAGTAGTTCGGCGAACAGTCGGGACATGTGCTGACCTTGTAACCTTTCCTGCCACATCGATGGCATACGAGGCGCTTTGGTTTAGGGCATTCGCTGCGTTCGTGCCCTGGTTCGTCGCAGTTCCAGCAGCCGGCTGCGTGGCGTTTAGTAGGCCGATCTCCGCAGGTGGACGACGCGGCCTCGCTACGAACGGGAGATCCGTCTCGCGGCGGTTCGGGCGACGTGCTTTGGAACGGTGGTGGCGAACAGCCTCGGAATGGCGACGTAGACGTGCCCCGGGAATATGACGGTGTCGGGCCTCGAGCTTGGTGGCCGCGGGATGTAGATGGACCGAAGTCCATGGGTTCCTCCTCATCGTCATCGGTCTCTGACGAAGTCAGAGCCGGCGGGAAATAGTCTACGTGACCGGCGAATTTTACGGTACGCAGGTTGCATTGTGTCGACTGCTCTCGGGTACGCGGCTTAATGTCTGCTTGAGTAGCTTGATCGTGACGGCGCGGTGTTACGCGAACTTGCGTGGTTTGATCACGCGTCTCGGGAGTAGTCTGGATCCCTTGTTCGCAGGTGGTCGGGATATCGTGGACTCGGCCATGTTGTTCGGCCTCAGCTAGTCGCATCTCGCGGGCTTCTCTTGCAGCTACCAGTCCGGCCGTGAGATCACGGTGTATGTTAGGGTTTTCCCGCATAAATCGCCGAATCGCCAGCTCGTGTGGAACCATGTAAGGCCACGCGGCTTCGAGGTCCTCCTCGGATGCGAAGAACATCTCGGGATGACGGGAATACGACTATACGGGACAATCAAGCAGAGTCATGATATGGTTTCAGATCTTTGACATGCACTATTCCCACTACATTTCTACCATCTACGTCACTAAGTTTACACACAACAGGAGAAAGAAAATGAGTAATTTTGAACGGTCCATGGAACTTTTTAGCTAGTTTTGCCGCGACATGCTGTGTCGCAGAGGACATGACATGTTGTCGTTTCAGTACTAGATCTCCTACAGAGAGTCGTACCGGTCGTTTGCGGAGGTTGTAATATCCGGCTTGTTTTCCATGAGCGTTCTCTAGGTTCTCGGTCACCCATTCTCGAAGTAGTTGCATCCGTTGCATACGCTCAGTCCATAGCTGCGGTGGTTGTGGTTCGATCTCGGGATTTCCTTCGATTTGATCTTTAAAAGAGTTCACGGCTCTCGGGATTCGTCCTAGGTTTAGGAACGCGGGACTTGTCTCGAGTGAGGAATGATGAGCCGTATTGTATGCAAATCGGAAATCGGATAAATGAAGATCCCAATCGCGGTGATCAAATTCGAGAAATGCAATTATCATAGTTTTTAATACGCGATTTACTCGCTCGACGGGATTGGCTTGCGGATGGTACGGGGGAGTAGTAGTGTGTTTAATATGAAACGTAGTAGCTATTTCTTTAATAGTTTTGTTATTAAACTCGGTACCATTATCTGTTAATAAAACTCGAGGAGCACCCCATCGATTAATTACATTTTCTTCGAATGCGTCGCGAATGGTTTTGCCGGTGGCTTTTCGAAGAGCGCAACACTCTATCCATTTCGTAAATAAATCCTGAATAACGAGAATATACGTAAATCCTGCTTTACGTGACGGTAACGGGCCCATAATATCCATTGCAACAACTAACCAAGGTTCCTCAACAACGCGTCTTCCCATAAGACCGGCGGGAACAGCTTGTTCCACCTTGCTTCGCTGACAAGTGTCGCAGAATTTAACATAACGGGAAATATCGCGAAACATTCCAGGCCAATAATAGGTGGTAGCGATTCGTTTATACGTTTTATCCGTGCCTAGATGTCCGGATTGCGGTGCGTTATGCGCTTCGTCTAAGACTGCATTCTGTCGATCTTTCGGGAGTACTAGTTTCCAGGCGTTTAGATCGTTAACTACAGTGCCTATCACGGGATTAGGTCGGTGGAAATATAATTGATCGTTATCGATTCTCCAATCCGGAAATCGTTGCGGGAAGGTTTCTACATCGCGTTTTCGTTTATCATACCACGGGATAGGTTGCTGAACTATAGCTGCACTAACTTCAACAGTTTGTTCGGGAATTCTCGATAAAGCGTCTGGTACGTGATTAAGTGCACCTTTTCGGTAAATTATGTCAAAGTCATATCCTAATAATTCGAGTGACCACCTGGCTAGTCTGCCAGTATGATTTTTCTGATTGTGAAGCCACCTTAAGCTGTTGTGATCCGTAATTACTGTGAATTTATAGCCTTCGATGTAAGGTCTGAACTTTTGAATTGACCAGATGACAGCAAGGCATTCTAGTTCGGTAACTGAATACTTGCGCTCTGCATCTGTCAAGGATCTACTAGCGTAAGCTATCACGTGTTCTACGTCACCGGGAGATTGTGTTAAAACGGCACCTAGACCTACGATACTTGCATCCGTTTGCAGTACGAACCTTAGCGAAAAATCGGGACACGCGAGAGTCGGAGCTGATGATAGGCAACGACGGATTTCATTAAAAGCGTCGGCCTGCTCTTTTTCCCAGATCCACGTTTGATTTTTACGTAAAAGACGATTTAATGGTTCGGTCGTACTTGAAAAACTCGGGATGAATCGACGATACCAGGAAGCCATTCCTAAAAATCTCCGTATTTGCTTCACGGTTCTTGGTATAGGATAATTCACGACGGGAGCTACTTTATCGG
This sequence comes from Rhogogaster chlorosoma, assembly GCA_944452935.1. NCBI lineage: Eukaryota > Metazoa > Arthropoda > Insecta > Hymenoptera > Tenthredinidae > Rhogogaster > Rhogogaster chlorosoma. Next base: position 20,283,098 of record OX101802.1, read on the forward strand.
GATCTACTTGCAAACCGTTTTGATTTACAACAAAGCCTAAATATTTTACCTCGGAACAACAAAATTCACACTTATCGGGATTAATGGTTAAACCTGCTTGATAAATTGTACGCAATACACGACGCAGCCAAAGAAGATGATCTTCAAAGGTTCGAGTTGCGATGATAATATCATCTAAATAAGCAAATGCATGAGGATCCATGGCTGGTCCGATTAATTGATCTAATAATCTTTGAAACGTGGCAGGTGCACCAGTTAATCCATAAGGCATACGAGTAAAGTGAAAAAGGCCTTTAGTCGGGACTATAAATGCAGTAACTTCTCTACTATTTTCTGCAAGAGGGATTTGAAAATAGGCTTGGCTTAAATCAATGGTGGAAATATAACGAGCTAATCTCAATTTGTCCAGAATATTATCCATTCGCGGGAGAGGATACGCGTCTTTCTTAGATACGCTGTTAACTTTCCGAAAATCAATACAAAATCGATACGATCCGTTTGGTTTCTTCACCATAACAATAGGACTAGCCCATGCACTTCGTGAAGGTTCGATAATTCCGGCTTTAAGCATTTTATCTACTTCTAGGTCAATTGCTTCTTGAATCGCGGGAGATACACGGTACGCACGCTGTCTAATAGGGGGATGATTTCCTACATCGATCGCATGAGTCGTTAAAGAAGTGACTCCGATGACATCTGTAGCAGGCGGGATTTCTTTAGCTAGTAAAGATTGTAATTCACCCGTCTGTTCGTCTTTTAGCGTTATGATACCGTTGCAATGCGAAAGAGAGGTGGAGGATAAAGTCTCAAATTCAAATTTACTAGAAGGATTATCTCGAAAATGCCAAGATGACGTAGCGAAATCAGCTGTTATCTGAAAAAGTCTGATGAAATCTAATCCGAGAATACACGGAAAATTTAAATCGGGAATGACTCGCGTGGAAATTTCGCGCGTTATTCCTTGCAATTCTACGGGAACTATAATCTGACCTGTAATTTCGGATCTCTGTCCTGCAGCCATTAAAACGGGAGTAGAACGGGATGTTGTTGTTGTTTCGAAGCCTAAGTGTTTTAATAAGCCTTCGGTTTCCGCGTTTAAAAAGGTACGGGAAGAGCCACAGTCGAATAAAGCTTTTATAGAAGTCCCACGAATTTTTATTGTAAGAAATAAGAGGAAAATTTTATTACGCGAATCTACCGGACTACAAAATTCAAGATCAACAGATTGCATTTGTGCATTTTTCTCGTCATCCCTTATTTTTCCGGGCGTTACTTGAGAGTCCGCGGTAGCCCGTGAAGACGGCTCTTCTATGCCTTTCCCGAACAGCGCGGGCATGTCAACTTTTAGACCGGGAGCCGGCGACATAAATTTTTGTCAAATCTTATTCTCCGGGAAACCCTATAAAGTCGATAGAGCACATCTGTCTGATGACGAAAAGTCATTTCTTACACCTGGAGGGTGGGACAACCCCTGCGGGGGAGTGAAAATAAAAAGCGGGGGAGGTGTCCAATTTTATTCTCTTCGAAATTCATTGTGTAGGTAGTTTTTCATGCATAAATAACGATAAAACGATTCTTACACCTGGCAAGCGGGACAAAATTGTTCTTACAGGTAGTCAAACATGTAATATTTTACGAGGGGGGTGACAAATTTTATTCTCTCTGAAATTTATATGAGAGTCAAGTTTAAACTATAAATAATAAGAAAAAACAATTCTTACGGCTTGAGCGCGGACCAAACTAGTTCTTATTATTTATAGTTTAAACTTGACTCTCATATAAATTTCAGAGAGAATAAAATTTGTCACCCCCCTCGTAAAATATTACATGTTTGACTACCTGTAAGAACAATTTTGTCCCGCTTGCCAGGTGTAAGAATCGTTTTATCGTTATTTATGCATGAAAAACTACCTACACAATGAATTTCGAAGAGAATAAAATTTGACAAGTGGGGTCGAAAAAGTTACATGTTTATTATCATGTTTCTGGCCAATGTCCCGCTGACCGACCTCGGCACCATCATGTACCTTTCTTACTCGATGAAAACAGCTAAATCTATAAATATGGCAGAGAATAAAATATGACAGTGATTTTGTCGCCGGCTCCCGGTCTATTTGTAACCTCGTCTCGGCCGCATCTATAGCAGAAGACGCGTCGAGGCTCGGTGCAGTCGGGCCAACGATGACCGGGTTTACGGCAATTGTAACACGTAGTGTTACGATTCGGCGTGTTTGCCTCAGGAGTCGGTAAAAACGGGTTAGACGCGGCTGGCAATGTAGCACGGGAAGTCGAAGGTTGCTCGGGATTAGTGATAGCGGCGGTAGTTGATTGATCTCTCGACGAATTACCTCGATTATTTTTACGAGGTGCATTACGGGATTTGTCTTTAGACGAGTTTTTTTTTTCTTTCGTTTGACGTTTGCACTGCGTTAACGCGATCGGGAGATTCATCGGACGAGTCGTAGTTTTCCAGGTGTAGGTGAGCTAACGCGAGGCGATTTTGGCGAGCTGCATTGCGCGATCCGCGATATGCAAGCTCGGGCATCAGCGATCGTTCGGGAGTAGGAGGTGCCTGATAATTGTTAGCTGCCTGAAAACTGATCTCTAAACGACGTGCTAAATGCTCAAGTTCATCTAAAGTCATTAGATCGTCACGATTAATCAATACTTGATATCGCGGGAGTAAATTACGGTATGCATAATCTACTTGCTCTTCCTCTGGCCAAACGGGACTCAAACGATCGAAATAAGCTCTCATATACGTGAGATAGTCGGCGACAAGTTCGTTTTCGCCTTGAGTACGTCGTCTAATTTCCTCTCGTAAAGCAAACTGTAAATTTGGATTACCGAATCTATCACGCCAAGCGAATTCGAAATCTCTAAATGTGTGCCAGGCGTTGCGTTTAGAACGGAACCAATATAAAGCAACACCGGATAAAAAGAATGTAATGCAGTTTAATATATCGGGATCTCTGATGTTAAACAGCTGTTTTCCTTCCTGTAGTCGCAGGAGAAAAGCTTCGGAATCTTCATTTCGGGAACCGGAAAATTTATATTCCATCTTCGCATTACTTCGTACGCGGCGTGAGGTGAAGTATTTTGATTCGGCCGCGGAGAAAAATTAAATGCTTGCGCGTGCGGATTAAAATTGCTGCGCGGAAAATTTGATTGACGGGAAGTAAATGGTGGAAAATCGGTTCCTGTTTGGAAGTGGGGTTCAGGTCCCATATTATTTTGCTGAAAATCTGGATTCGGAATATTAAAAGCACGATAATCTGGCTGAAAACTGCGTTGCCTGTAGTTATTCGGTGGTAAATTATCGTTGACTATAGGTGAATTAGTATTGAATTGAAAACCGTTATTATTAGGTGACTGCGTATTTACGAATTGAGGGTTGTTATTGTTAGGCAGTTGCTGGTTGTCGTGAGTCGGTGACTGACCTTCGCTAGGTCCCGGAACGTTTGTTTGTTCCTCGCGCGCTGTTGCGTTTTCGTCGTTAGGCGGGACGACGTGTGTTGACTGCGGACTATCGTACGTTGCATCATGCACTTGAAGTCGGGAAGGTTCATTAATTACGGGAGGATCTCCTGCGGGAGATGGCGGTTTATCGGTATCTTCTCCGCGTTGAGACATGAGGAATCGTAATAATCTATACCTTAGAGTCGGTACTGTCCCTACTTGTAATAAAGAACGTTCGCCGAGTTCAAAGCGTAGTTGGTCGGCGTCGAGTAAAAAGATCCACGCGTCTTTTGAAGACGGTTGAATCATACAACGGTCGATTCGAATTTGTAAACAAACCTTACTGCGTCAACACGAGATCACAACACACGGGAAATAAGAAATCGTTCGATACGGGATTAGGATTTATTTTCATTCGCTAATCCTCTTTTGTTCAGATCGTTAATACCTTGATTGTTACTATATTTTCGTCGGGATAATAAAGTCGATATCGTCTATTGTTCGATATTATGGATTAATAATCGCTTTTGTGAACCAGAGTAACTTATCGTTGATCAATCCCTTTCTTTCGGGATTCGGGGTTTTTCTGTATTTTGAAACTATCGAGACTGCTGGAATTTGAATTTTAACCGAATTTTCGTGATTTATCTGAGACAGAATCTACTAATTTATTATTTTATCATTGGCAAATACCCCTTTTTTTTTGTTGGCGTGGGCCCCACGTTGGGCGCCAATTTGCGACTGGCTACTCAGTTAAGGGCAAGGGTAACCCGGCAGCCGTGCACTTCGGCGTCAACTAACAGAAATTAAAGAATATAACAAACTAGATTTTGGGCGCCAGACGTTATCACGTCACTTGAAAGACTAGAAAAATATAACTTTGACGGCGGAAATTGCCAGCTAGCTTAGAATATAATCAATCATGAATAATGGTAGAGTGGGTGGGTTGCCAGATCAAATAATAGTATATTAATTACTTATTTGATTGATTTATTTTAATTTGCCAAGATTTCGATATCTAATAAATGATATTCCGTATTATACGGTACGATATTTAACAAAATCCGTGTTTTCACGGGAAGAATCTATAACATGTCTCAGAATAATCGGTAATACGGGAGTTTACACAATATCATGCTCAAGAAAATATGACAGAATAATATCAGAAATTTCGCAGCAGTTGGGCTCGATATAATATAATATAATCAATCACAGAGAAAAATCAGAATACAAATAAGCAAGAAAAATATATGAAAACAATAATCAATCGAGAAACTTACAGACTAAATAACAAATGCTCACTTCTACGCTCGCTATAAGCACCAGGAAATCGTACGCGACAAGTCGTTCACTCAATAAGAAAATAATATCATGCCAGAAAGAAAAATAATATGATACAGAAAATAGAAAAGAGAATACAAAGCAGAAATAAGCTATAAGAGAATCTACAACGTGCTAGAAGACCAAATATAACCCACAATAAGCGACTAATCACGAGTTTACTCGGGAATCCGTTTTTAATCACACTAAAATACTACAAAAATACTAAATATAATCGGGACGAAGTCTGAAAGACTTAACGAACCATAAACGTGACCTACGTCACAATAGCCTCGTGGCCTACGCCACAAAATATAATATAAAATATAACTAAACGGGATTCGTGAGCTAACTCGTGGTTGTACAAGAAAATAGGTCTTACCTTTTTAGCTGAATAAACTGTGCGTAGCACTTAAACTGAATCTAACTTAACTTTAACAAACTATTTGCACAAAATCGGTATTAGGCTTAGCGAAACTCGGGAAAATCGGTACGGTAATCGATGGTCTAGCTGATGTGGTCGGGAAGACGGCGAGACGTAGAAGTAGGCTGAGTCCTGCGGCGTTACCCAATTTATAGGCAAGGGGTTCCCGCGCTGCGACGTTCGTCGTTAGACTTTGGCGATCGCAAAGTAGTCGAATTTTGCGTCTACCTTTTACCGACCGAAGTGAGTTTGAGGACGTGTTGTCCAGTCCACCCTGGTTTGAATATTTGTCCAGGCTCATTATGGCGGCGTGGCGGGATTTCAAATGCGGTACACCGGGACTCGTACTCGATAACTCCTCTCTGTCGACTCTGGCTCTCGTCTCGGGACTCCTCGCATGCATCATCGGGATGAAATGCACTCTGGTTGCGCTTTAACAGAAAAAACTGACCAACAGAGGATCTGGCGGAAATTCTGATGCCCTTAATACCCGGATCTGCATCCAGACTTCCCCATGGACGGTGTGGAAGGCTTACAGGCAGGCCTGCATCACACGATTGCAGTTCGTGTCCGGGATGATGGCGAGAAAGCCGATGATCTGGTCCAGCGTGATGAGTCTTCGACAACGGGAAGCATACGGTTACTTTGGTGTGTTCACCTGGCTCTATTCGACCGTTGTCGAGACGTCCGGAATTAGTAGACGGGATGTGGTCCAGCACCAGGCTGAAAAGTCGGCGGGAACGGGAGGAAGACTCTTAGAGTCAGCCTTATTCGACCGCTCCTGCGGCATCCACAGCCGAGAGTACGACGGAAATACGATGATTCAGACCAGTAACAGCTGATGATCCGTGGAGATCGCTGCTTCGGACATCTCGGGATTCCCTCGACGTCCTTGCGTTGACCTCCGAGTTTCGCCGATGACAGAATATAATAAGAAGATGAAAGAAAAGCAAAATATTAACTAAATATCCCTAAAATATAACTAAATTGAAAACCTGGTACTTGTCGCTGACTTCCCTGGCGCCGTCCGTCTTCCCGATCCGTAGCTTAATTCGCGTCCTTCGTGACGTTTGCAAAATGCAACGTCACAGATGAAAGTTATGGGAATCACAATTGGTCTGGAAACCCATGGGTTTGTTGTTGGGCGCAATGAAGCAAGAATTGGACGTTCTGAGGTTCGAACTTCAAATGCTTCAAAAGAAGGAAGAACTGCTCGTCTTGCGGAGAGAAACGCTGCAAATCAACAATATGAAGTAGAAGAAGGCCCGATGTATGAAGCTGGATTGGCTGATTAAGAAAATGTAAGTTATATGTACTGTTCTATCAATTACACCGCCTGAAACTTGACGTAAAACTTTAAACGCGTTTTTCTCGAAACTAGTTTTTTCAAAACAGCCGTCACAAAATCTCAAGTTCTAATCGACTGATTGACTTGAAATTTGGTATGAATATTCTTTATATGTCCCTCTTCAGTATGAACCTCTAAAAACTCAAAATTTTTAATTCTTAATATTTTTTAAAAAACTTTAAAACTTAATAAATTAGTGGAAAAATCGACCCTCTTTTTTGAGTAGCCGCCATTTTGCGGGAAAATTTTTGATTTTCAGTTTTCATGGTTCATACCATTTCGACATTTGTACTAATTAAGAATCTACCTTTTTTTTTTGTTACAAATGACCAGAAGGGTGGGAATTGTGACGGCGAGGACAAGTTCTTTTTTTTTCTTCCTCTACTTTAACGGCGCATAACTCGCTCAAATTGTAATTTTTTTGTTTGAAATTTTTTATATGTATTCTTGAGATATCCATAAAAAAATGATAAGAATATGGATACTAAAAATATTCACTGCTTTTTTTTTTTATCGAGCGTTCAAAAACGCCCGTAATTCGAGCTTCTAGACTAGAATACCCCCTTAACAACCGTTAACAAGTTACAGTGGTTCAAAAGTCATATTTATATTTGATCACTACTTACTTTCGACGAATTAACTTAAATTAATTTTTCATGGAAATTTCTTCAGATACTTCTTACAATAGGAAGAAATCCAAATTTTGAGTTAACTTTATTGAAAAAAAAATTGTGACTGAATTTATAACTAAGACTAAATATTTGAATTTTCTTAATTTTCATTTTTATTTTTTTGTTCAGGTTATAAAAGTTAATTTCATTGATATTTACCTTTCTCAGAGTTGATTATTTTTCTAGGAAATGAAGTATCTGAAGAAATTTCCATGAAAAATTAATTTAGGTTAATTCGTCGAAAGTAAGTAGTGATCAAATATAAATGGGTCATTCTCAATTAAGGGGAGGGTCCAGTCGATTTTGACCGACCCATCTGATTACTCAAATATCTCCGAAACGAGGGCATCAATCGGATTGTCCTTTTGGCAGCCGATGTTTGAGAAGGAATGAGATCGAGCGAATCTAAAATCAAATAAAATTGTTGTTTTTTTTTTTTTTTCCTGTCGCAAAGTGTGGGCGTGCCACTTATTTCGACTTATATCAAAGCCTATGCATCGAAAATGCAAAATCGGCCTCCAGAGCCCGATTCTGTGAGAAATTCCGAACACGGGCATCTCAAAACATCTTTGTTTTCAACAACGATGTAGGCCACAGTTGTATTCTACGAATTTGTGGTAATTAGCGATTGTAAAACGGCTGGGAACGGCCATTAGTATTTATTATATGTATTAGTCCCCAGAACGGCCGCAAGAAGTAGATAAACAAGGCGGGTTCTGGATCAACGCGTGTTAGTGCACACGTACACGCACACACACATGCGCGCGCCGTCCGTGTCCGTGTGAGGTGGGGGGGGAGTCCGCGGACCCCTGGCGATGACGTCACCCGCCTCGACTCAAAATGGCGTCACACACCCTTGAGTTGACGGCACACACCCTTAATATCACGGCACACACCCTTAATTTGACGGCACACACCCTCGAAATGACGTCACACTCCCTTAATTTGACGGCACACACCCTTAATATGACGGCACACACCCTTAATATGACGTCACACACCCTTGATACGACGTTAGACTCTCGAACCTTCGATGATGACGTCACGCTCGGACCTCCAGAACTTTCGATGATGACGTCACTCGAATACCCTAGCGATTAACGGTTCCCTGTCTTCTTGGAATTTTCCGGATAAACATTTCTTGGAATTTTTCGGACAAACATTTCTTGGAATTTTTCGGACAAACATTTCTTGGAATTTTTCGGACAAACATTTCTTAGAATCGGCACCCTTTGTGATTTGAGAAATTTGTTATTTGATACCCCTGCGATTCGTGCAGGCAGATTTCTCGATAACTTACCCAGCAAACACAAAAAGTAACAGAACATAACCGTTATGTTATATTCAAGATAACAAAGTGACATTACAAATGTAACATAACGGTGACATAGCTGTTATATATTCTGGCTTCATATGAAATTAGATTACCGTAACTAGTGTAACATAACAAATTCAACATAACAGATGCTTGAATGTTATGTAGCATTTGATAAGGCATAGCAATGTTCTCAAATTGCTACAATTCTATTTATCAAAGAACACTGTTATGTTCTAGTAACTGCGGATGGGTTACTATATATATATATATATCGCGTTACTAAAGCCAAAAGGGCGTATCAAAAAAAAGAAAAATTTTTTTTCGTTCTCCTCATAGATATCTACGTTTTTAACATTCCCAAGTTGATTGGAGAAATTTTTTTTTTTTTTTTTTCGATACGCCCTTTTGGCTTTAGTAACGCGATATATAATATGCTCATATGCGATAATAAAAATAACGTATACTTCAACGTTTTCGTATGATTATATGAATGTATATTTCTTATACGTATAATCTCATATGTGTCATTACGTCATAAACGGTATTACATATGTATTCCGTACGTTATGTATAATATATAATATATATAGTGAGAATTCGTATAAAGTTTCTTATTACGTTATTCGTATAAGTTCACAGTTCCCGCCAAACACAGTTGTATCACATTTGCATAACAGTAGTGCTACATGCGCTCGCCGGCCATATTGTTTTTGTTATTTCCTGGTTATATTCACGTAACACGATATCCGGTCGCGATTGTTCCGCCTTCTTCATTGCGTCGTGCTGGTGATCGGTTCATAGAAGATGAGCTGCAGTGCTGATATTTACAAGTAAGTACTCGATTATATATGAATAAATTTATTAAACACGCTCTTTTGGTTTTGTGTTATACGTTAATGATTCATCATTCTCTAATAGATCCCGCATATGCCGGTCGACCTTTGGCGCGATCACGCCTTCCTACGCGCCTTTTTGCCACGAGGCCATTACATGCGGTCTTGATCGAATTGCGTCGTGCCGAGTCTCTACAAAGACTTCCGATATTTTGAACAAGTAAGTACTTCATTAAAGATGAATAAAATTATTAAACACGCTACTTTGATATTGTTTTATTACGCATGATCTTTCATGATATATTATTCTGATTGTAATCATATATATCGACGCTCTAATTAGCAAAGTGGACAACTCCACTTTCTTTCGTAAATTGTTTTTTGTATTTTCTGTTGAGAAATAATTATTTAAGAGAAATAAATACAAAAAAAAACGATTTTCGAAAAAAAGTGGAGTTAGCCACTTTGCTAATTAGAGCGTCGATATATATTATATATATATATATATATATATATATATATATATATATATATATATATATATATATATATAAGGGTGATTCAAAAAAAAAAAAAAATTTTCTTCCAAACAGGCTCAAAAGTTTCGTTTTGATGTCACAATACGCCTGTCAAAATTTAAGCTCTTAATATTAATATTAAGAGTGTCCTCATCGCGCTTTTCTATTTTCCATAAGAATAACATATAGGAAAAATCATTTATGCTTATTCTGATTTTTGTACGCTACAAAGGACTGCTCAAACAGTAAATCCCTATATATATTCTTGTAGAGAATTGAACGCTCCACAAAAAAGGTCTCTTGGTCTTTTTTGATAAATCTAACGGTTTCAAAGTTAGTCTTTCCATTAAATGACCCAAATCGCTAAAGAAACTTCAAAACTGTTACATTTATCGAAAAAGACCAAGAGACCTTTTTTGTAGAGCGTTCAATTTTCTACAAGAATGTGTATAGCGATTTACTATTTCAGCAGTCCTTTGTAGCGTACAAAAATCAGAATAAGCAAAAATGATTTTTCCTATGTTATTCTTATGGAAAATAGAAAAGTGCAATGAGGACACTCTTAATATTAATATTAAGAAGTCAAATTTTGATAGGCGTATTTTGACATCAAAACTTTTGAGCCTGTTTTGAAGAGAAAAAAAAATTTATTTTTTTCAATTACCCTAATATATACAGAGATGATCTGTGGAAAGTTATAAGCCGTGTGGGTATCCAACCGGTGTTTCACTACGAAATGGAAACGCTGTCGATGCGAGAGTCGAATGACCGGATCTACAGACGACGTAACGGCAGCTGTCATTCTGCGGCTGTCATGTCGTTAGGTTAGAATGAGGGTTATAAATAATTGTCAGATTTAGATTTTGTAATTACAGTTCCTTAATACAACGGTAAATATTCTTTCTTAAGAAAATGTAATGGGTTATTCAGGTAATTGCGGATGTCAATATCGGTTTATTTCGAACATTATTAGGTTATAACCCCGCAGAATGACAGCTGCCGTTACGTCGTCTGTAGATACGGTCATTCGACTCATTCGACTCTCGCATCGACTACGTTGCCATTTCGTAGTGAAACACCGGTTGCATACCCACACGGCTTATAACTTTCCACAGATCATCTCTGTATATATGTGAATCGCGCTTAACCTGGAACTGTAACACATGGCATTGAATACGTTAATGATTCATCGTTCTCTAATAGATCCCGCATGCCGGTCAACCTCTGGTGCGATCACGCCTTCCTACACGCCTTTTCGCCATGAGGCCATTACATGTCTTGATCGTTGCGTTGTGCTGAGTCTCTACAAAAACTTCAGATATTTTTAACAAGTAAGTACTTCATTAAAGATAATTAAAGATTACTAAACACGCTGTTTTGATATTGTTTTATTACGCATGATCTTGTGTGATATATTATTCTGATTGTAATCATATATATATAATATATATATATATGAATCGTACTTAACCTACAACTCGAACACGTTAACGATTTATCGTTCTCTTGATAATAGATCCCGCCACAGAACCTCTGGCGCGATTTTCACGTCCCAAGTGAGTATATACTATTAATTGAAGATCATCAGAGGCGGTCTTCGACTTTGTTCTTGGGTTCAATCGCATGACCTGCTAGCGATCTAACTCAACCTGTAACAGAACATGTGGAGCGCTAAGGGAGTAGGACCACGGAGGAAGAGATAATTGTAGTTGGAGTCCGTCTGCTCTTGCATTAGAGTGGTTCGTATTTGGCCGATGTTTGAATTTCAATTGTGCCGCCCCCTCATTAGTTTCTGAATGAAAATACAAAAATTTTGAGCCCAATATTAATGTCCTGCAGTAGATTTCGATACAAGAGCAAAATGTGATAGGTGTGTCCGATATCTTCAACACAAGACATTGGACACACCTATCACATCTGATAGCCCTCACTGCGCAGGAGTATCGATTACTATTTTTATAACTAATGTATAAAAAAGTTGCTTGAAAGTACCATCGATCCCTGTCAATTCCATATAAAATTAATTTTTTCCCTCAAAGATTAAATGGTCCAGTAAAATAATAACATTAGAAGATAAAAATCACATGTATTTTAAATGGAAAACTTCATGTCTTTACAGCAAATAGTAAAGATCAAATTTCATATTGGGCTCAAAATGTTTGTTTTTTTTATTTAGAAACAAATGGGGGGGGGGGGGGGGGCACATAATTGGCCTTTTGAATGGAATTTTTTTTTTTCACATGCGGTTAATTTAGAGTGCGAAAAAATAATTAGGTCGTCTTTTTTTTATTCGTTAAAAATCATAATTACGAAAGTTATACGTAATTGAATATTCCAGTTTTCGTAATATATAGATATATCTTAACATGAGTGACGTCACAGTGTTAAAGTTTTCAATCCGTTGTATCAACTTTAATATTTGTTCGATTGAAAAATGAAAAAATATGACCTAATTATTTTTTTCGAAACTACTCAAATATATTTTTAAAAAATCCATTCAAAAGCCTCATTGAATTTCGAGTATCAGACAACTAAGAACCACCCAGTACGCATGTCTACTTTTTGTGACACAAACATCAGTCAGGTGCTCAGACAGCTGGCTTCTACTCCGACAAATGACGGTCAATGTTTTTATGCAAGATAGTCCCTATTTATTACACAAGTGCGTCTGACTGCAACTGCAACTATCTTTCTCCTCCTGCAGGGTTGCTACACAAATCATAGACCTATGCGTTAGGCCGGAGTAAACAAGGTCAATTTTGGAGAATCGTGTTGTAAAAGCGTGAAAAAGTTATGTCTTGGCACCACTGAAAAGTGAGCCAACAAAAAATGTACAATCAATATCTTCTGTTCCGGCAAACGCCTTAAAGCTTTGAATTTTTCAACACGGGATTTAAATGGAGAAGAAACCCAAAAAGACGAGTTGGCACTAAGAAATTCATAAAAACTCACCGGGTGGGTCAATTTCAATCTAAGTAAGCTTAATCGAAGCAGGAAGAATATAGCTTTCGTTTAGCGTGTTGAACTTGGAAATATTTTGCTTAGTTTCCTAAAGTTTTCTGTCATTTTCCAATTTTATCTCAAAAAAAAATAATTTTTCAAACGCTTGTATCTCAGAAACCAAGCATGATATTTAAAAGTTCAACACGCCAAACAGAAGTTATATTTCTCTCGTTTCGATTAAGCCGAGGTGGATTCAAATCTACCCAACCGGTGAGTTTTTATGAATTTTTTAGATGAAGTTGAAGTTCTTAACGTTAACGTAAAAGAATATTCGTTAAAAAAATTCGATCTTCCGTGATTCAAGTGTTGTGAGAATTCTAAAATACACGAGACAAACATGTTCCAATTTGAGGAATTATCCACCGTTCTTGATCTGTTTGAAACGTTTGAGTCTTGAATTTGAGAATTTTTCGGCAAATATTTTGTTGCGTTAACGTAACGAACTTCAACCTCATTTTTTTAGTGCCAACTGGTCTTTTTTGGTTCTTTCTTCATGTAAACCCCGTGTTGAAAAATTCAAAACTTGAAGGTGTTTGCCAGAACAGAAGATAACGATCGTAAATTTTTTCCTAAGGCACAGTTTTTAGTGATGCCAAGAAGCAACTTTTCCGTGTTATTACGATATGATCCGCAAAACTTGATCTCCTTCACTCAGGATTACTATGCGCGTTCCAGTATTTTATAGCGTTTAGAGATGATGATAATTCCGGCTTTACAGCAACATTGATCCAGGAAATATAATATTCAAAATGCCTAAGGACATACATGTTTTATCTAAAAGAAGAAGAAATCAATTGATTAACTTAGAGATTCAGCGTTACAAGACTTTGCCAGAAAACCCAATCCCTATTCCGAATACCTCGTCTTTGGAAAACGTGCCTGTTTCTATGCACATAGATGCAAATAACTTGTCCACTGCAGAGTCGGGCAGTTCCATAAATATTAGTAATTCTGAATCAGACGATTCTGATCATGAAATCAATGAGTTGAATTATGAGGCCATGGACACGTGTAACGAAAACAGCTCAGAAATAAATATTAGTAACGAATATCATAGTAATGATCTTAGACCGAAATTGAAAAATGATTTATGCGATTGGATTGCAAAAAACAATATTACACAAAGCGCTGCGAGTTCATTACTTAAAATTTTAAGAAGTCATGGTCACCACGAAGATCTACCAAACGATGTTAGAACTTTAATGAAAACACCTAGACTAGTTTCACGTCACATATTAGAGTCTCATAATGGTGGTGAATATTTTCATTTCGGTCTTGCAGCAGGTATCAAACGATCCGTAGAAAAATATTTTAAAATCTATCCTCAAAATGTACGCATAAATCTTAATATTGATGGTCTTCCTCTTACGAAAAGTTCTGGTAGCCAGTTCTGGCCAATAATGGCATCATTAGTAGCAAATTTCTATACAGAACCATTTATCATTGGTATCTATCACGGCATGAAAAAACCTCTCGACGCTAATGAATTTTTGAAACCTTTCATAAATGACATGATCAGTACTTCGGAAACTGGTGTCACTATCAATAATATTTCAATTTCAATTGAAATAAATGCAATTATCTGCGATGCACCAGCAAAAGCTTTCATTACTTACATAAAGGGCCATACAGGATATTTTGCTTGCTCGAAATGTATTCAAGAGGGTGATTTCATTAAGAATAGAGTTACTTTTCCTGAGACAAATTGTAGTTTGAGAACAGATGCTTCCTTCAATTCCAGACTGCAATCTGAGCATCACACCGGAGATTCTTACTTAGAAAAGTTGTTGGGTATAAAGATGGTTTCTCAGATCCCTAATGATTATATGCATTTATGGTGTTTAGGTGTAATGAAACGTTTGATACAGTTTCTGGTAAAAGGGAAAAAAGATGTAAGAATACAACCAAATTTGTTGAACGAAGCCTGTGAAAACCTAATTAAATTGAAGAAGTTCATTACAAGTGAATTCGCACGCCGACCTAGAACCCTTCACGATATTGATCGGTGGAAAGCATCTGAGTTGAGACAATTTCTACTTTATACTGGACCAATCGTGTTGAAAAATGCTTTGTCAATTAATTATTATAGACATTTCATGTGTTTAAGTATTGCTGCCAGGATTTTGGCTGACCCCCAGTTGTGTGTAGATTTGAATGACTATGCACAATCTTTGATATTATATTTTGTCAATAATTATGGCGCTCTTTATGGATATGAATTTATTACATACAATGTTCATAATCTTGTGCATTCATGTCAAGATGTCAAAAATTTTGGTTCGCTAGATAGTTTCAGTGCATTTAAATATGAAAATCATATGCAGAAAATTAAGAGAAAAGTTAAGCACGGTCGTAGGCCACTAGAGCAGCTTGTAAATAGAATTTTGGAGCAAAATGAAATTCCAGTGGAAACATCCTATCCAAAACAATACCCAGTCGTACATTATGTCAACAGTTCAGATAAGACACCAAATAAATCAATTTCCTATTTGGAGTTTGATGGATTCACTGTATCAAAAAAAGAAAACTGTGTTCTGTTAGATAACAGAACTACAGCCATAATATGTGACATCTATGAGGAAAATGGTTTTCCCTTTGTAAATGCTAGAACTTTTTCGAATGTGAAACCTTATTTCAATGCACCGTGCAATTCTTTGAAGTTTGGAATATCAATTGTGTGTGATCAATTCACATCCGAGCTTACTAAACTACCAGCATCAAGTATAAGTAGAAAATGTCTCAGGATTAAAGAATCTGATGAAAGTAACACTCACGTTATATTTCCATTGCTGCATTCTAATCATTAATTTTCAAATACTTTTGTATCCAATATCTATCGCTATGTGCGAAAAATAGTGCAAATTATACAATTCACCATTAGAATCAATTAGTTATAAGCAAACTAACTTACTTGAATACTATCAAGAAGACTGTTCGCTGTATACCACCAACTAACTAAATGTATATATTTTGATAAGCAAAGAGGAAACATGTAATATATTAAGCGAAAGCTATATACATCAGTGTAGATTGACGAATACATTAAGCACTGCTCATCGCACGAATGTAGAAAATACAATAGTAGCCACGACCAAAACGATAACCTTATATAGTCAAGATCTACTTCAAAAACGAAATATTTATTTCGAGTAATTAATAAACATCAATATATGATAACCTAAGATACCTAATATTACCAGTCAAGAGAAACATTATCATCGTCGTGCAGGTTTAACTTATAAAATTATATACAGCATCAAGCAAGTCAATTAACTACTGCCGCTAGTCATATAATGGCTGACCATCGAGCCGAATATGCAGTTGTCAGGTTTGTGGACGAAGACAGTGTCTCTGAAGTACCTACAAACTGGTTATTTCGCAAAGAAGAGCAGCAGCTATGTTGGTGGCCGAAAAATTCTAAGCGTCTATCCTCTCTGATTGCAAATAGGACTACACCTGAACCGAAAACTTGGGGACATTTCAGCGTTCAAATTGAAGCTTATTGTTGTAAGTTTACCAAACATATACATACATTATACATAGTCTTCACGTTTCTACAAATACATATTTTTTTCAACACCTGCATGTTATAGGCCCTTTTGCATGCAGAGCGGGTGGTAAATTCATTACTGCCCTAGGACATATTATCCATGAGGTTGAAGTTCGTAACGTTAATGTAACGGAATATTCGTTGAAAAAATTCGATATTCCGTGATTCAAATGTTAGAATTGTAAAGTACGCGAGATAAACATGTTTCACACAATTTGAGGAATTATGCACCGTTCTTGATCTGTTTGAGTCTTGAATTTGAGAATTTTCTGGCAAATATTTTGTTGCGTTAACTTTACAAACTTCAACCTCATTATTATCCATTAATTTTATATTGAATAATGGATATTACGTCTAGCAAGGTGATAAATCCATTTCCTTCCAAAGGGGTCAGATAGCTTTTTGAAAAAAGGGATCATTCCAAAAGTTTACAAATTGTTTGAAATTTGTAAAAATTACTGCCCTGCATATACCAAAAAGGTCCTACATATTTATACATTCACTTGTTGAAAAAGATATGGTGTGCAACACAGGCGAGAGGCTAATTTCGAGTTCAGGCCATTCCGACGCTTGCTTAGAAATAGCCCCCCTCCACCCCCTTGTTGTACAATATATTATTACTTTGCAGCCACTTTAGATAAAGCACGCAAGCGAGCAGTTGATACCAATTATATAACCACCGATGACGAGCACCTGGGAAGAGGTCTGAGGCAATTATTAACTAACCCAATTACGTGTGATAGCTCTGATGATGATTCAACCAGTGGACACCTAAAGAAAATGTCGAAAAGTTAGCATATTTCCAGCAATAATTATTTCATTATTTAAGTATAACTTGAAAAAGTCCAATTGAAAAATAAGCTTAACGCTGTATATCTCTACCAAACGTTTTCTGTACATACATTTCCAGCGAAGAGGATTGACGTACTTGTTAAATACCCATACTGTGGTAATTTACAAATTGTACCATGAGTTTTTGGATTGGACCTTTGCTCATCATTTAACAAGCAAAAGAATGTTGTTTTTTTTTTCCAAAATTTGAAATGGGCCTCATGTTGAATTTTGTAATAACAAAATTTACTTATTGTGATACTGCAGGAGGGGACAAATTTCATTTAACTCAACCACCATCTTTACCAGGCAATATGAATATTTTGAACACACCCATATTCCTGCTCGAAGATGAACTTCTACCGGATAATATGTCCTCAATTATAGACCACGATTTCCAGAACACTAATATCACAGAAGGTACAAATATATTGACACCATATACATATATATTCATTTTAGCACAATTTATGACCATAATATAAGATACATTGATGGCTCCTATCGAAAAGAGCATAATAACTCAGTAGTGCAGAAGACAAGAGCATATTTCAGCAAAGCAAATAAAATGAGCGTATCTTGACAAAGCAGGAAAGAATAGTCGTGTATCTCACCTGAATCCTATACTTTTCTTACCGGCTTTACTGAAATACGCTTTTCTTTCCTGAATGGCCCAGATACGTCCTTCTTTCCTGCTCTGCTGAGATACATTCTTCTTTTTTGCCCCACCGAGATGTGCTTTTGTTCTCTATACTGCTGAATTACGCTCTTTTCGATAGGAGCTATCAACGTGTGTATCGTGATGAATATACTGTCAATATTTTAATCAAAATACTTGTCTTTAAAATCCTCTAGATTGCTCTCAGGAGAGAAACATCGCATCTAGCACAACTTCACAACAATTAGACATTAACTGGAATCCATCGAATAATAAGAAAAAAAAACCGACTATCACCGAAATACGTGTGGTAAAACCAACAGCCAACTACGATACCAAATATGAGCTTCATTCTACGAATCAAGAATTACATCAACAAGTAGACACAAACTCAAATCTAACGAATACACCCAAAAACAAACCAAAGATGACCAAAACTAAAGTACCTGAACAGACCAGCAACTATTCAATGAAGGCCAATCATGTTATAAATCAAGTAACCCTCGTAGAAACTGATATAAACTTGAAAACATCAAATACAACCCAAGTCAGAGATGCAACTACATCCCAAACACGAGAGCCAGAATCAAACAAACCTAAACTTTCAATTGAAGGTGATTGCATATGAATCTCTTATATTTGAATCGTCGCTTAATTATGACTATTTCAAAACAGATCTTCGAATTCTAATGTCCTTTCGTCATCTTTATGTTATAGAAGAATTAGTAAATGTTCATCGACTGTTGGCAGCTATAAACGTAAACTTAACCTCAATCAATCAGAGATTAACCCAACTGGCAAAGGGTAGTGTAGAACAGCATGTGCTTGAAGTGCTATGTGACTATAACCTTCCTTTAGTGGGGCCAGCAAGCATTGAAGCCCTGGAAAATATTTTGCAGAAAAATAAAAACGAAGAGGTGGCTCAATTTGTGAGTGTCTAATATTTTTACATTTGATTAGAAGGATATGTTTTTGAGTGAATAGCACGGCTACTAAGTCTAGTCTACACTGATGTTGAAATGAAAACACGAAGAATTATCTACTTGAATATATATAAGCTGAAATATAATTATATCTTTTTGCGTTTTATTCTTGATTTTCAGAAAAAGCTGGTGCTTCGCGTTGGTGGAGATTCCCCAAAAGACAATATTCAACGAGTTTTAAAAAAAGTTTTCACAAATTATTGTGCGGCTCACTCCACGTGGATGGGCAAAGGAGAAAATAACTTCGGTGTGAACAATTTATTGGTTATCCAAATCATAAGAGGTAAGCTCCGATAGGTGGTAATTTCAGTTATAATGTAGAGTTTTCAAGAGTATTGTAATTATGAATCGGTGTATTTATAGTGGCGTTTTCGAAGCATTTATCTATATGATCGTATAAGGGTAAACTATAAAATTATGGGAGTCAAGCCTTGTTGCAGAATTTATACTTCGAAGATATGGGAACTATTATTTTTTGTCAACAATTGAATTTCATTTCCCATTTTCCTTTGCTACAAATCAGTTTCAATTCGATACAGATGTGCTATGTTCATCTCATACAACCCTGAAAGAAAGAGATTTCGACAAAATCGTGGCAGAATGGTTTCGATTTGGAAAGCAGCGATGGCTTCGAGAATTACAAGCAAAAAGCAAGACGATAGCAGAAAATGAATGTACAAACACGGAAAAAGTGCAGATATAATACATGTGATAATAATCATAATATAACGATAAAACAATAATCATGATCAGAAGAAGATTTTGAGACTAAAATATAAACAAAACTACTGCAAGGATTCATTCTAAAAAAAAGTCATTGAACAGAAGAAACCTGAAAATTTTGACAATTCAGACCTGGAGTGAACAATTGGTGCAACGGATTTCAGTGCTAAATTGATATTTCTCATGAACTGAAAAGGAACACGACGTGGACCTGGTTCCAGCAAAAAACGCCAATAAAAATGCCTATCATTCGTTATTAAATTCTATGCAGAACAATTTACCTATAGTATTAGTCCAACCTATGATGAGGGAAACAAGTACAAAGTTAATCGTGAGTAGCAATTATCTCAAAACCAAAAATCCACGCCGCATGTTGTCTTACATGTTACTGCTCGTTTCAGAATATATATCTAATCTAGCGTATAGTTGAGATTGATGTATAAGCTCATCTAGCAGCTAAAGCTAATATATCTTGAGATATATATATAAATATATATATGTATATATATCCTCAGATATATATATATATATATATATATATGTGTAAAATATATATATATAGTATGACATAATTAGGACAGGTGGTCGTGCTTATTTTAAGTAATCGTGAAATTTGCTACATGCACTGCACCTTCTTTCTGCATATCCTTGCCAGCCAGATTGGCTTACTCTTGACTTGTTAATACTACTTTATTATGTTTTAAAATATGTCTAATCTAGCTTACTTAGTTACTGAATCTGTAAACGGAAAATGTTTGAAATCGGTTCCCGGATTGGGATGATTCAGCTCTTCATATATACAGCGAACAGTCTATATAGTAACTTCAATAATATATAATATTCAAGCGTGAAATACATATATATATAAATGTATATGTATATATATCCTCAGATATATATATATATATATATGTAAAATATATATATGTAGTATTACATAATTAGGACAGGTGGTCGTGCTTATTTTAAGTAATCGTGAAATTTGCTACATGCACTGCACCTTCTTTCTGCATATCCTTGCCAGCCAGATTGGCTTACTCTTGACTTGTTAATACTACTTTATTATGTTTTAAAATATGTCTAATCTAGCTTACTTAGTTACTGAATCTGTAAACGGAAAATGTTTGAAATCGGTTCCCGGATTGGGATGATTCAGCTCTTCATATATACAGCGAACAGTCTATATAATAACTTCAATAATATATAATATTCAAGCGTGAAATACATATATATATAAATGTATATGTATATATATCCTCAGATATATATATATATATATGTAAAATATATATATAGTATTACATAATTAGGACAGGTGGTCGTGCTTATTTTAAGTAATCGTGAAATTTGCTACATGCACTGCACCTTCTTTCTACATATTATCCTTGCCAGCCAGATTGGCTTACTCTTGACTTGTTAATACTACTTTATTATGTTTTAAAATATGTCTAATCTAGCTTACTTAGTTACTGAATCTGTAAACGGAAAATGTTTGAAATCGGTTCCCGGATTGGGATGATTCAGCTCTTCATATATACAGCGAACAGTCTATATAATAACTTCAATAATATATAATATTCAAGCGTGAAATACATATATATATAAATGTATATGTATATATATCCTCAGATATATATATATATATATGTAAAATATATATATAGTATTACATAATTAGGACAGGTGGTCGTGCTTATTTTAAGTAATCGTGAAATTTGCTACATGCACTGCACCTTCTTTCTACATATTATCCTTGCCAGCCAGATTGGCTTACTCTTGACTTGTTAATACTACTTTATTATGTTTTAAAATATGTCTAATCTAGCTTACTTAGTTACTGAATCTGTAAACGGAAAATGTTTGAAATCGGTTCCCGGATTGGGATGATTCAGCTCTTCATATATACAGCGAACAGTCTATATAGTAACTTCAATAATATATAATATTCAAGCGTGAAATACATATATATATAAATGTATATGTATATATATCCTCAGATATATATATATATATATATGTAAAATATATATATGTAGTATTACATAATTAGGACAGGTGGTCGTGCTTATTTTAAGTAATCGTGAAATTTGCTACATGCACTGCACCTTCTTTCTGCATATCCTTGCCAGCCAGATTGGCTTACTCTTGACTTGTTAATACTACTTTATTATGTTTTAAAATATGTCTAATCTAGCTTACTTAGTTACTGAATCTGTAAACGGAAAATGTTTGAAATCGGTTCCCGGATTGGGATGATTCAGCTCTTCATATATACAGCGAACAGTCTATATAATAACTTCAATAATATATAATATTCAAGCGTGAAATACATATATATATAAATGTATATGTATATATATCCTCAGATATATATATATATATATGTAAAATATATATATAGTATTACATAATTAGGACAGGTGGTCGTGCTTATTTTAAGTAATCGTGAAATTTGCTACATGCACTGCACCTTCTTTCTACATATTATCCTTGCCAGCCAGATTGGCTTACTCTTGACTTGTTAATACTACTTTATTATGTTTTAAAATATGTCTAATCTAGCTTACTTAGTTACTGAATCTGTAAACGGAAAATGTTTGAAATCGGTTCCCGGATTGGGATGATTCAGCTCTTCATATATACAGCGAACAGTCTATATAATAACTTCAATAATATATAATATTCAAGCGTGAAATACATATATATATAAATGTATATGTATATATATCCTCATATATATATATATATATATGTAAAATATATATATAGTATTATATAATTTGGCCAGGTGGTTTGTCCATATATTATATTGTATAGGTGCGTAACATACATAAAATAAGGACCTTCGGCCTTAATGTATACATATAATCGAGCCTATAATACTATATACTAGGGTGGTCGTTGAAAATTACATTTTTTGCGACGCCCCCTAAAAAGCTTCCTTTCGATGAAAAAACACTGGGAAATTTTTTTTTTTGATTCAAAACAACACGTGCCTCGAGACGATCTAAGTTAATTTTTGGGTATAATCATTTTTTCTCTGAAAGTATCTTATTAAATTTGAAATAATTATTTTTTCGAGATTTGAAAATAGTCAACAATGAAACACCTTCAGTGTTGTCATTTTAAGTTATGAATTTTAACTTAAAGCTTTATAAGAAGCTCAATATACTTCGTCATTCAAGCTCATGCTTCAATTTTTCTTCTATTTTTGGGCTTTTTATACGTCTGTGAGCAGTTACGTATGAGTTATTTGAATAAAATTGTATTTTTCCTGAAAAATTCCCCAAAAAGATTATACCCAAAAATTAACTTAGATCGTCTCGAGGCACGTGTTGTTTTGAATTAAAAAAAAAAAGAAAATTTTCCCAGTGGTTTTTCATCAAAAGGAAGCTTTTTAGGGGGCGTCGCAAAAAAATTAATTTTTAACGACCACCTTACTATATACCGTGAATATTCTGTGAAACAGAACGCTCTCTTCCCTATGAACTTAGTAACAGTCTTGTTTCCTATCCTACATAGTTTCATGGAGGAGGAAAGAGACAGAAGACTGTGGCAAACTTCATAGTAGTGGGAGCGTCGTGTTTTATAGAATATTCACGATACATAATATATATTATATTATTAGTCATATAATATTTATCAATATAATATTATATGTATTAGGGTGGTCTTTGACGGCGAATTTTCCAAATTCTCAAGGTTATCCTCTGAATCGGTTCAGAATATAGAAAAAACAATTTCCGTAGAATTTTAGAACTTATAATTTCACTGTGAACACGCGCCGCAGTTTTTTATTTTTGTTGAGGAGTAGCTAGGAATCCTATTCCTACTCCTATTCCTATTCCGATTCCTATTCCTATTCCTATTCCCACTCCTATTCCTATTCCCACTCCTATTCCAATTCCTATTCCCACTCCTATTCCTATTCCTATTCCCACTCCTATTCCTATTCCTATTCCCACTCCTATTCCTATTCCTATTCCCACTCCTATTCCTATTCCTATTCCCACTCCTATTCCTATTCCCACTCCTATTCCTATTCCCACTCCTATTCCTATTCCTATTCCCATTCCTATTCCTATTCCGGCTCCCATTCCTACTCCTACTACTCCTGCTCCTACTCCGACTTCTGCTCCTGCTCCTGCTCCTGCTCCTACTCCTACTCCTTCTGATATACTTACTCCTATACCTACTCCTAAGCTCCTCCTACTGAAAAAAAAAATGCAGCACGTGTTTTTGTTGAAATTAATTAGGTAGCTAAAATTTTATGGGAATTTTGTTTATCAATAATTGGAAACGGTTGAAAGGTCCATACTTTGAAAATTTTAGAAATCATCCTCTCAAGGACCACCCTATAACATATTATTTAATCTATTGTATTATATACATCATTAGGGCCGGTGATCCTTATTTTATAAGTATTATATTTCACTATAATATAAAACGCATGTCGATGGCTCCTCTCGAAAAGAGTGTAACTCAGCCATGCAGAAAACAAGAGTGTATCGGAGCAAAGCAAATAAAATGAGCGTATCTCACTTGAGGCCTATGCTTTTCTTACTGGCTTTACTTAGATATGCTTTTTTTGACTAATCGGCCCAGGGGGCTTATTCTGTAACTCTCACCGACAAAAATAATGGTAAAATAATACTGAAATCATAAAAAATAATAGGTGGCTGCCACTGAGCTACTTCTATTTTATGGATTGACATTGTTTGGTGTAATAATCCTGCAGTTATCATAACAACACAGTTACAGAATAAGTTTTAAGGTATGCCTTTCTTTCATGCACCACCAAAATAAGCTCATCTTATTTGCTTTACCAAGATAAGCTCTTGTTTTCTGCACTGCTGGATTACGCTCTTTTTGATAGGGAGCCATCGGCACACATTTTAAACTAGTAGTCATAAAAAAATGTCCACACTGTATAAAAATTGATGTTAACATTTATGGAACTGGTTGTATCATAGTTATTGTTATAATATCATGATGTATGAAAAATAATTCAGAATAATAATATATATTATACATCAAATATACTTGCAGTATTTTTTATATGAAAGCCACATTAATTTTAGTGTAATAAACGTATTGCTGTTATATAACAGCTACATTTATTATATAGAATAACAAACGTGTTGCTGTTACATAACAGTTACATTTATCATCGAGTAAAAAACGTATTGCTGTTATGTAACAGCTACATTCATCGTAGAGTAACAAACATGTTGCTGTTATATAACAGCGGTAACTTATAGTGTAACAATGTTACTCGTTCGTTATGCACCAACTATACTGTCAATGAGTGGGAAATTCTAACTCCCATGTTAGATTGGTGTGTTACTGAGGTTATGTTACACGGTTTACCATGTTCCATTGCAGTTATGCAAATGTAATACAACTGTGTTTGCTGGGTATGGTTCTTGGAAAACAAACAGTTCCTGGAATGTCCTTTCATGCGCAGCACTCTGTAAGATTCTGGAAGTATCTATTATATCGAATGAACCTCATATTAGAGATACAACCCTCAAGACCAGTAGAGGGGTGAACGATTATAAAAGCTGAGAATTCGCGCTGGAGAATCACATTCTCTCGAATGAGTCTTGAACGTTTGTTAAAATTAGTCAACTTTGAGAATTTCTGAAAATTACATCCCGGAAAATAAATCGTTACAATGGAGATGATATTAGATGTGCAAGGCTTTGAACACCCCATTAACGAATTCGTGTTAAAAGAACTCGGTGCAATTACCATTCAAACAGATGAAACAGGCTTGCAAGGTCTAGCACGCATTCTTTTCAAGCCACCATGTGCTTGGAAAATATTATCTGTTAAATGCAGAGCTGTCAATGCTTGGTTGACGCGGAATCATCATGGAATACCATGGAATGCTGGCAATATGTCTTACGATAAGGTGCAGGAAGTTGTGCAAAAAGTTGTCGAGCATGCAAGTTATATCTACGTCAAGGGAAAGGAGAAGAAAAATTGGATCGAAAAAATCATCAACGACGAATCGAAGCATGTGATCGATTTAGAAGAATTGGGATGTCCAAGTCTTCGATGGCTCGTAGACTACGAAGTGATGCATTGGCATGGGGACTGTCACGGGAACCTCTCAAGATATCAGTGCGCCTTTGAAATCGTGCAGCGTTTGAAAACTTGGTATTTAAAGGAGTGTAAACCATCCCTCTTTAGAGCATTATACACAGCCATTCAAATACGAGATTGGAAACAAATGAAGCCGGAAGACATCGCCTATCTGCCTAAAGATTTTATTCTCATTTACGGGTCGAACGTCATCGATGAGGTGTGGGACAAGCTATCCGAGGCTATGAAGAAGGACAAAGACATCGCAGGCTGTCGGAGATGTCGGATACATTATGAATCGCAGGGTGACCAATTTGATGGACCTACTCCTATGATCAGAGATTGCCCACAATGTCAAACACACTTATAGGCTCGGAACCTCTTCTGGAAGCTTCGGGTAGACCTGGAATTATTCAGCACCATGTGAGAATTTGATATCCCTGTACGAAGAACATGCAGATGCAAGTCTATTCTTTGATAACTATTGATTCGTGGAATATCCTCCATAACGATTCTCGGAATTTCTAGAACCATCCGACACCCTGTGAGAACTGCATTCAATCAGACCAAATTACTTTGGAATGCAAAAATATGATTAGCCTCACGATTCTCAGAAAAATAGTTCTTGGAACAACCTCCAACTCTGGAAATTAGTGGAGGGGTTGTCAGCTATAAAAGAGCGGAAAATGTAGGGTTGAACATCAATCTACAAGTGTTCCTTAAATGAACCGGATCTCTCGACGTGAATTGCGAATACGAATTGAGTTATTACTGAAGAACATTGACGAAGTGAAGCATTTAATTGAAACCAGATCACGTCTGAATCGTATCACGAAAAAGCTCGAAAACATACACTTAGACCGAAGTAAATCACTGGAAGAAAAATTAACGTAAAAGCTCTAACGTTAAAAAAAGATTCAATATAATGGACCTCACGAAAATCAACAAGATTGCTCGACTGGAGGAATATCTACCGAATAAGAAGATGAGCGACTTGGAAGTATTCAAAGACTATCAAATCACTGGTTTGCGGAAAGTGAAAACCAAATTTGGTGATAGGATAACAGCTGATGTAGAAGATACCTTTTCAATATTTCTACCGGCTCGCATGGCAAGAGTCCTGAACGACGATGGTGATCTTTTCCAAAAAATGGAGCAGGCTGCTGATGAGAATCGATTACAGATGCGCTATCTAGGAGGCCAGTACAACCAAATTGAGTTCAACTGTGTGTAAATCTTTAATTACATTATTCTCAGTATCATTAAATTCACTAGTAAATAAGCTGATTATTTGTGAATCTTGATGTAAGTTTCACGTACCAATGTATGTACACTTATCAATATATGTTTGTAAGCTTCATCATGTGAATATGATTTAATAAAAGAAATTATTGGAAAACTATGTGTTGATTATTTGAAGAGTAAGTTGAGCACCATCTCAAAAGATATAATAATAATAATCATACATTTATATGAAGACTAATAAACTTATTCAAAAGTATTAAATTATTTATAGATATGTTAAGGTATAGGATTTTGGTTGAAATAGAGGTATACAATAAGTTAGGATAAAATTGAAGGTGTAATTGTTAATATATATAATTTTTCATTTTTTTTTTGACGTACATATTTTTCTTTTGTCATACACATTCAATATAAGTTTTTTTATTTTTTTGATACACATGCTCAATATATTATGTAAATTTAATTTTTTTAACGGACATATTCAGTATTTTATAAAACTTTTATTTTTCATTTTTTATTTGCGTATTCAATGTATATAACTGTTATTATTATTTGATGTACGTTTTTTTTTTATAAATTCATCAGAGTTTCTCAAAAAACCAGCCGCGACTGTCTTGTTCTAATCTTGCCATGACGCCCCGGTATTCCATGACGAGTAAATATCCCGGTGATTGAGCCTCTGCGATTCTGACGGCTGTTAGTACAGATTCCAATAGTTCTTCGATATCCGGGTTTCCTTCCGACCATTCTCTCGGGATTCGGATCACGAATTCGAAACGCTCAGCCATTTCTGAAAGAATTAATGACAGGTCAACATAAATTTCTCAACCTACGTTAACCTTTAAGCGAGGAGCCTCGTGCATCCGACACGTTTATTGAATTGTACAGAATAAAAAAATCGGCGGTATAGTGAATTATTTTTTATTCTAGAATTTTTTGAGATTTTTTAAAACACTTTTTAAGCATCGGACACGAGTGATCTGACGTTACCGTTACACAAGAAGGGTTAAACTGACTTGAAACTATCATGAAAATTTTAGAAGATTCACAGAAAAAATCAACGTATAATCCATCAAACTTGAAATTAAATTGGTTGTATATCAACTTATTAATCACAGTACACTCACCTGAAGAAATTTTAACTGGATCACTGGTAATGGTAATGATTGTAAGGTCGATGAGCTTTCTCAGCGTAGCGTAATTGTAAGACTGACGTGCTGATGCATGGATCAGACCCTCTATATACCACTCATGTTTAGAGTTAAAATCAAAAACAAGACGCCATGAGAGAGAGACACGTGCAATTTCGAGAACGGTTCTGATCCCGGTCACGAGACTTGTAACTAAATATCATAGCGCAAAACTTTCATACTTATCGATGTAACTAATACGATAGCGAAAAGGCGCTGGAAACTTCCATGATAGTTGAATCATGAGCCAAGTGTCGAATATTCTAGAATTTCTTTTGTGAAAACTTTCAAATGACAAACTTATCATTTGCGGAAATACAAGTTATTCAGAAGAATACATTTTATCGTTTGTTTCCGTTATCACTTTACTAGCTGTACATCTTGATTTTTAGAAAATTAGGTTAAAAGGTTTCTCACGTAAACGACATATAGGTATCGAATTACATAATTCTCAGAATTCGACAGCGAGGGTTGGTCTATAAAATGATCCTCCGTCAGTATTTACGAACCATTCACACCTAAACTTTTGCAGTGTACAATTGTTGTTAGTAACTATAAAAATGGACTCGGTCAAATGTCTTAAGCTTATCAGCATTATGCAAAATGCTTATGAAATTCTGAAAGAGAAATCATCGGTTACGGAAACACAGAAGTGGATTAGATTCGGAACTCAAAACATCAGGCTTTTAAATAAAATCTTACGAAGAACCGCTTCAACGGTGGGAGAAAAAACAAGAATTTTAACAACCATAGGAATCCTGAAATCATTGAAGGCGCGGTTCGAGCAATGTCGAAAAAAGGGGGAGGGTGTAAGGAGACCACGGAGAAGTGACAGAGTCAAGTGGGAAGACTTAGAGTCAGCTTTCAAAGGAAGAATAAGAACTGGAATTATAGCTAATCTACAACATAAAGATGTGAAACATTTTTTGAATGACTCTAAAAAACTAGTCATCGTTAGATTGAAGAATGTGCTCCGGAAAGATGGAAACTTGAAAGTGAATGTGGTATTGTCCTGCAAATTCGGTACTGTAAAAGGCGGTGAAATTATCGAAGAAATGAAGTTTTTTAATACCAAAAATGAAGCTATTTTACCAGCGACGAACATTGACGAATGGTTTGAAGAGAATGTGACAGCAAAATTACTGGTCAAGATTGAAGATTTCCAGGAAAAGGACTCGGGCTGGTCGTTAATTGAAATTATAAATATGGCTGTGAATATCAACAAATATGTACCACTACGGGGAGGTATATCCACTTACATACAGTTACCGAAGCATATACAAGATAAGAAGGCAGTGGTGAATATTGCGAACGACGACCCGTATTGTTTTCTCTGGTCAATCACAGCAGCTCTTTTTCCAGCAGATATGAATGTGAATAGAACGAGTTCTTATCCGCATTTCAGCTCAGTACTCAGGTATGATGGTTTGAATTTTCCCATGAGTCTCAACGAAGTTTCAAAATTTGAAAAATTGAATGGTTTAGCGATTAATGTGTACGGTATAGATGAACATGAAATAGTACCGGTTCATTTGAGTCGAGCGAAATCTGATAAGCCTACCGTACATCTCCTCATGTTAGAAACGAACATTGAAATAGATGACGATAACAATACAATATGTCACTTTGCATGGATTAAAAATTTATCTCGTCTGTTGAGTTCACAAATTTCGAAACATAAAGGTCATACCTGGTTATGTGATAGATGTTTGAGTCATTTTCAAACTGAAAATTGTTTAACGAGACACAGAATTGATTGTACGAATCTGAATAAATGTAAAGTAATATTACCCGACGAAAAGGATAGAATTTTGAAATTCAAAAACTTTAAACACAAAGAGAATGTTCCATTTTGTATTTACGCTGATCTCGAATGTCTCTTACAATCAGTTGATGACACATCCGAGTCCGAGAATAGAAGGGTGTACGAAAAACATGTCCCGCATAGTATCGTCTACTATTTACACTGTACCTTCAACGATTCGATTTCCAAGTTTAGAATGAACCGTGGAAAGGATTGCATAGAATGGTTCGTAAACGAGCTGCAGCGATTGGCTCAAGCTTTGGAACCTTATTTCAAGTGTGTCGTACCTATGGAATCCTTGAGTCACGATCAGAAACAAGAATTTTATTCAGCTAAGATTTGTCATATTTGTGAAAAACCCTTTACACCTCAGGACTCGAAGCATCGAGATCATTGTCATTTTACAGGAAAATATCGCGGCGCAGCGCATCAAGGTTGCAATTTAAATTATAAAGATTCACACATCATTCCGGTGGTCTTTCATAATTTATCAGGTTATGACTCACACTTCTTGATCAAAACTTTGGCAGTAGCTTTTGAAGGTTCAATCAGTCTCTTACCGGTCAACAAGGATAGATATATATCCTTTACAAAAAGTGTGAAGGGAACGTCTACAAAATTCAGATTTATCGATTCGTTCAGATTCATGCCGAGCAGTCTAGAAAAATTAGCGTCTTATCTAGATGACGAGCAAAAATTAATCACGCGTAAGCATTGTACGAGCGTCGAGGAATTTCAACTACTGACGAGGAAGGGTGTTTTCCCCTACGAATATGTAAACAGTTGGGATAGACTGGAGGAAACAAAATTACCTTCCAAAGAAGAATTTTATTCAAAATTAAATGATGTAGGTGTTTCGGGGGATGATTATCTACACGCTTGTAATGTTTGGCAAACTTTTCATATCGAGACTTTGGGTCAATACTCAGACTTGTATTTACAAACGGACGTGCTTCTTTTAGCAGATATTTTTCAAAATTTCAGACGTAATTGTTGGTCCACGTATAGTTTAGATCCGCTACACTATTATACGGCGCCGGGCCTCTCGTTTGACGCGATGCTCAAGTGCACGAGTGTGGAACTCGAGCTGCTTATCGACGTTGATATGTTGATGTTTATAGAAAAAGGCATTCGCGGCGGTGTAGCTCAATGCTCGAACAGATACGCTAAAGCCAACAACAGATATATGGGGGCAGCATTCGATCCGAATCAAGACGAATCATACCTCATGTATTTCGATGTTAATAATCTGTATGGTGCAGCTATGAGTCATTTCCTACCGTATAGTTCCTTCGAGTGGTTATCGAATTTCGAACAATTTGATGTTTTAAATGTCTCGGACGAATCCTCCATAGGTTACATACTCGAGGTAGATTTGGACTATCCGCGAGAACTTCAGGACGCTCACAAAGACTCACCGTTGTGTCCAGACCATTACATCCCACCTCTTTCAAAATGTAATAAATCTAAATTAACAACTACCCTTTTCTCAAAACAGCAATACGTCATACACTATAAAGTTTTGAAGCAGTGTTTGAGCTTGGGTATGAAGTTAACGAAAATCCATCGAGTATTAAAATTCAAACAAGCGCCGTGGCTTAAAGAATATATCAACTTGAATACTGAATTGCGGAAAAAGTCTAATAATGATTTTGAAAAGAATTTTTACAAACTTATGAACAACGCCGTTTTCGGAAAAACTATGGAAAACGTTAGAAAACATAGAGACGTGAGGCTAGTTACGAAGTGGGATGGGAGATACAGTGCGAGAGCGCTTATCGCGAAGCCAAATTTTCATAGCTGTACTACATTTGGTGAAGATATGGCGATAATTGAATTAAATCGTACTAAAATCAAATTCGATAAACCTATTTACGCAGGATTTTCGATCATGGATCTTGCTAAAACCTATATTTATGATTTTCATTATAATTACATAATAAACAGATTCGGAAACCGAGCTAAACTGATGTATACCGACACGGATAGCCTTATATATCACTTTACCGTTCCCGATATATATGAACTTATGAAATGTGATTTGGATCGATTCGACACTTCCGACTATCCTCCAGAAAATGTTTACAAGATGCCGCTGGTTAACAAAAAAGTATTGGGATTAATGAAAGACGAGAATAATGGGAAGATAATGACTGAGTTTGTAGGCTTGAGAGCTAAATTATATTCTTTCAAGGTTTTAGGTGAAAATAGGGAGACGAAACGAGCTAAAGGAGTCAAGGGATCTACGTTAAAAACTATAACTTTCAACGATTACATGGAATGCGCCTTGAAGCATCAGAATTTGGTGAAGAGTCAGAATTTAATTCAAAGCAAAAATCATCAGGTTCATACGCTGATGCAAAGGAAGTTGGCGTTGAGCTGGAACGACGACAAGAGGATCATATTTCCTGATACGACAGACACGCTTCCGTGGGGTTACAATAAGACTGTGTAGAATGAAATAAACGCACTTGTGAAACATTGTTTCTTTATTAATAAACCTTACAAGTCAGACTTGTTTATCCAACTATTGTGTGTATTATTGAAACCTAACCATTTTACAAATAACTTGTTTCCACGTCTCTTGAGCACTTTTTCCACGAGGTAGATGTCGGGGTTCTTCACCTTCAGAAGCTCCTGTTCGTAGAAACCACCTGCTATGGGTTGATCTCGATAGTCTTTAAGCTTGTACGTTACTGGATCAGTATTTACCACCTGGATTATCGTAAATATTTCAGTTGTCCAATTCGGCGATTACCCTTTCTCAAAAACATTTTTATATTTGCTGATTCGAACTTTGTCGCCTACTTTAAACTTTGGCGGCTTGGCAGGTCTCGCTCGAACTTTTTGGTACACACTTTGTAATAATGTCTCTTCATTTCTAGAGGTCACGTCTTTTGGTTTCATTCGAATAGTCCGATGCTTGGAGTTGTTGTAAGCCGAAACCAAGTCAGATAAAATGTCTATCCACTTGTAATTTCCTTGCAGACTGAACCGCATCCACATTTTGTTTTTCAGCGTACGATTGAAGCGTTCGCAGATCGATGCCTTTAAGTTACTGAATGTTGAGTATAGCTTAATATTATATCGTTGCATAAGAGAATCGAAATTCGAGTTATAAAATTCTCCACCTCTGTCAACGTGCAAGTTCTTGGGGCTACGTCCCTGTACAAGTACAGATTCCATAGCGCTTGTCGTGTCTTTACCCGTCTTACTCTTCATTGGCACGACCCAAGCGTACTTGGAGAATATATCGATGACGGTGAGCATGTATTTGTAGCCTCTGTTTACTCCTGCGTAAGATGTCATGTCGACGAGATCCGCTTGCCAGGTTTCATCCAAACCGCGAACATCTACACGACGACGTTGATAGTTCTTTCGAGCTGGCTTATGCAGCTCCGTCACGAGTGCTAGCTTTTTCTCGTTCATTTTCCAACACTGTTAGTCTGGTGTCCAACTCGTAAATGATATTGGCGGTGCGGGTCGACAATTCTTGACCTGCTTCGATATCGGTACCTAGGTTCCGCAGAGCATCCGTTATGCGAGAGTCCAAGGCATGTATCATCGAAAGAATTTCGGTTCTCACACCAACGATTTCTCGTTGCATGAGATTCAAGGTAACAGCATCATTTTGCTGTACAGAATTGGCAACGTTGCACAGTCTCTTATTGTCTATATCGTAATGTCCGTCAACGGTGAATTTAAATCCAACACCGGGAGGACCACGGCTGCCTGCGGCTGCGCTCTTCTCCAATTGCCGTCCAAACACATCAACGCTCATCTTGGAAATGACGGTGAAAACAATGGGTGTTGATTAATAAATGATACCAGCTTCACGTAATTCTTCGATTATTGATACGATTTCATTGGAATGGCTCGAGTTCCCAGCTGCTTGGGAAGCTAGAAGCAAACGCAGCCGGTCTACCAGCTCATTGGGATCATCCCAGTGGACATAGTCCGTTCCTCTACCTTCTCGAGCAATCATAAACTCCGGTAACAAACCTTGACCCGTCCGTGGAAGCGGAATGGTGAACGTTTGCGCAATGAATTTTGTAAACTTGGGGTTGTTCACGTCCCGAACAGGTTGATCACTTTTATACCATCTTCGATGTGTATTTGTTGCAAATACGATTTGTTTATAATTTCGGATATCGTCCGAACTCACGTAGGTCTCATCGGGTATCTTTTTGAATAATAATTCAAACAAGCCTTTGGTCTTTGTAAAGCGCATATCACCTACACGAATAAAGTCATTTTCAAAGCTTATCGGTGAGTCACCTATCATTAGCTTCTCGTGAGCGAGTTTACGGACACCGAAAAGATTATCTAGAGCACTTTTCCTATTCTCATCTTGTAACATTTCAAGATACTCGTCGGAAATCTCATCGGTCGGCTGTAAAGTCTCGTTTGCTTCCTCATCCGCTGTTTGATAGGAATCATCATCATCTCTGCGAGGCTCATGTTCGATCGGTTCGTGTTTGATCGGTTCTTCTTTGACAGGCTTAGCAACCGTTTGAGAAACTTCCACCAATTGTTGCAGCGGTATAGTGACCGGTTTGAAAACATTGCTCATAGTTTGTTCGGCGGTCTCCCTACCCGACTTTAACATTCTATGCTTACATCGAATCGCTGCACTGGCTTTAGCGATATGACGCAAGACTTCTTTTTTCTCGCGAATACCTTGCATGTTGACGCAGCTGTGACTGAAACGTTACTGATCCCACTTCTCATTTATTTCTGTTTTATGCTCACGAAACAGTCAAACCCTTTCCTATATCTACCCTCATTTATATCACTGTCCTTGTCGATTACAACGAATCCATATTTATCGTTGTTCCAACACGCAGAGCACAAGTCCTTGAACTGCGCGTAAGTCATATCGGTATTCACATGATCGTCGTATACATGCTTCAAGTTCATTTCATCTTGCTTAAATAGTACCAAAAGGTTGGTATTATCACGCACGAGATGCTTGGGAATGCGAGCATAGGTCTGACAGAGATAGAAGCAATCCACGTGCTTATGTCTTCCCATACAAAAGAAAGCTCTGATGTTGTCCTGCTTCTCACACGCGACATCATCGAAGACGATTATCGAATTGGGTAGGGCATCGTCCGGCATAACTACTTGTTCATGCTCGTCAAATGGAAAGTACTCGACGTCGTCTACTCCCTCGAGTAACTGTTGCAGAAACTTGTACTTGGGTTGATTCAATGATTTCGAGTAGATATAAACGTTCTCGAATCTCAGCCCGTTGGGGTGCGTTATTAGGGTGAGCAGCGCATTGGTTTTGCCGCAATTTGACGGACCGCAGAATACTGCACGCACGCTGTTTGGTAGCAAATCACCGTGCCGTTTTTCAGTTGCAACATTCTCCTGCACGAATTTATCGAAATTCGTCACAGGTAACTTGACAGGCTGCTTCTCGAACCTCATCTCGACTCAGACTAACGGTAAAAGGTATAAATAGTGTGTTTATAAAGATGATTCCTCAGTCAAAGCGCAGCTATGATCGTGCACAAAGCTAAGACGACCAGTCGTAAGCGCTGTGGGAAAGGTCTGGTCAACAGAATCATCAACAGTCTTCCTGTAGAGTTACATCTGCCTGGTTATCAATACTGCGGACCTGGCACCAAACTAGCAAAGAGACTCGCGCGCGGTGATCCCGGTATCAATCCCCTTGACGCAGCCTGCAAAGAACACGATATCGCCTATTCGCAGAATCGAGAAAATCTTGAAGCTAGAAGTGCGGCAGATAAGATCTTGGCCGAGAAAGCTTGGAGACGGGTCTTAGCTTCAGACGCAAATATTGGTGAAAAAGCAGCCGCTTGGGCTGTGACGAACACAATGAAAGCGAAAACCAAGCTTGGCATGGGAATCAGGAAACCGTTGGTATTGAGAAAGGTTATCGATGCAGCTAAACAGTCTATGGTTCCCGGTCAAACGGCACGAATTGCTATCAAGTCTGCGTTGAAGGGTGCACGAGGAGCTGTTAGAAAAGCAGGTGGTAAACGTCATGTACGTTCTCCACGAATTCTACCACTACCGTCTAAAGTCGGAGGGTTCTTACCCTTCCTTATACCTTTATTCGCTGGATTGAGTGCTACCGGTGCGTTGGCTGGTGGTGCAGCAGGTATTGCAAAAGCGGTGAATGAGGCAAGTTCCGCCAAGAGACAACTGGAAGAGAGTCAACGTCACAACAAGACTATGGAAGCTATCGCTTTAGGAAAAGGACTTCACTTGAAACCGTACAAGAAGGGTTTAGGTCTACACCTGAAACCACACTCAAAAAACTAAAAGTGACGCTACCCCAACGAGCTCTGACTGACACGGACCTGTTGAAGTACGCAACGATCTTGAAAATTCCACATTTCCGCGGCGTATTTATGCGGAACGATTTGCCCAGGAACGGACCGCGTAAGCGTGAATCAGCGATCGTCAATCTAGATGATAAAGATGGTCCCGGCACACATTGGGTCGCGTACCGAAAGATCGGTAACGAAGTAGTTTACTTTGACAGTTTCGGAAATCTTCGACCACCGTCGGACCTCGTCAAGTACCTTGGTGTTGGTAGCGTCAAATATAACCATGAAAGATATCAAGACTACGATACGTTCAACTGTGGACACCTATGTCTTAATTTTCTGTGTAGACTATATAAACGTGCAACATGATCCTTCAACATCAGTTCGCTGTCATGGATGATTCGTTCACGTTAACCGTATCGGGGAGCTCTTCTGTCCTCGAGACTCAATACTTTCCTCCGATTGAACTTTCCCCTCACAAAAATTACTGTCTAGGCCTCGTTGAATTGTTAACCTTCAATTCGATTCCTAATATAGATATCGGACACAATAAGATTTATGTAGGCGATGAAGTAGTTACTATACCCAGCGGTAGCTATGAAATAGAGGATATAGAAAGCTACGTACAGGGTGTGTTAATGAGTAAAGGTATCAACATTGACATCAAACCAAACAACAATACACTGTGTAGCGAAATCAAATGTAGTCACCCGGTAAATTTTATGCCTACCGATTCTATAGGAAGTATATTAGGTTTCACGCCACGTATTCTACAGGCTGATAAAGTTCACAAGTCCGATCTTCCTGTAACCATTATCAAAGTGAACGCACTGCGAGTCGAGTGCAACATTACAACAGGTGCCTACGTCAACGAGCACAAAGTACACACGATTCACGAGTTTTTCCCTGTCGTTCCACCCGGATATAAGATCATTGAAGTACCGTCTCACGTCATTTACCTCCCAGTCACCGTAAGGACTATAGATCACATCCAACTTCGTATAGTCGATCAAGACGGAGATTTGGTCAATTTTCGTGGAGAGGTTATAACTGTGAGGTTGCATATCAAGACCCAATAATGGGAATAGTTTACAACAGAAGTGGTTATAATACTACGATAGCATGCCCCAAACACGTCAGTCGTCAACCGTTACTCAAAGAGCTGACACCTCAGAACGTGCTGCTTCTAAAAAGCTTAGGTCTCAAGGTTACGCGAAAAAAGTAAATCGTTGTTTCCTTTGCATCTGTATCATTTGTTATATACCATGGAGGAGGAAATCTTAAACATTCAAACGCCTGTAGTCTTTGACGAGTCTATCGCACACTACGAGGTTCATACACACAAGCCTTACGCCTCATCAAGTTTCAATAACAGTGATGAGATTCGTATCGCTGTTCAACACCAAGACCTGTGCGTGTTACCAAACCAGAGTTCGTTGCATGTGTATGGAAAGATAGTGAAGGCTGATGGAACTCCGTCGACTACCACAAGTCTGGTCAACAACGGTGTTTGCCACCTGTTTGAAGAAGCACGATATGAGATAAATGCTATTGAGATCGACAGAAGCAAAAACGTAGGTCTCACGAGTCTTATGAAAGGCTACCCTTCCCTGAGACCTGGACAAAATTGGATGATGGAAAATGCTGGTTGGCTCAATGTGAACGCAAGCCATGTAGATGTCGACGGTAACTTTGATGTGTGCATACCGCTGAAGATCATACTAGGATTCGCTGAAGACTATCGCAAGATCATCGTCAACGCTAAACACGAATTGATCTTGACCCGTTCGAAGACCGATGCGAACGCGGTTTTGCAAACTCAAGATGAAGAATTCAAAATTCTGATCGATAAAGTCGAATGGTTGTTACCGTACGTTAAGCTTTCGGACCAGCGAAAAGTACAGCTGTTAAATTTCATCGAGAAAGATGCACCAATCCCTATGAGTTTCCGTAGTTGGGAATTGTACGAGTATCCTCTGCTTCCTACCACCTCGAAACACGTTTGGACGGTAAAAACATCGACTCAGCTGGAGAAACCTCGATACGTTATATTAGGTTTCCAAACAGGTCGGAAGAATAAGTTGACTAAAAATGCCAGCCAATTCGATCACTGTAATATCTCCGATGTTAAGCTTTTCTTGAATTCTCAATGCTATCCCTATGGGAATCTGAATCTCGATATGAGTCACAATCAGTACGCTATGCTATACGAGATGTACGCAAACTTTCAAACCTCTTATTACGGCAAGGAACCTGAACCCTTGCTGAAAAAGAGCGAATTTCTACAGTACGCTCCCTTGTTCGTCATCGACTGCTCGAAGCAAAACGAGTCGCTCAAGTTTGGACCAGTAGACGTTCGTCTTGAGTTTGAAGCAAAAAATAACTTTCCTGCCGAAACATCAGCATACTGCTTGATCTTACACGATCGAGTAGTTGAATACAACCCCATAAGTGGTGGGGTGAGGAAATTGGTATAAAACTCTATTCAACCTATCTGTAGTTTCACTATCATTAAAAATTCTGTATCATGTAATTCGGCTAATAAAATACTTGTATCGAATATTTATGTGTCCTAATTCATTACCATACACAACATATAGATGTAGTAGCGACTATTGTTGATAAAATACGACTCCGTCTTGCGTCTCTCTCTGCACAGAGTTCGAGATTATTTCCTGGAACCGTTGAGCGTGACCTCTTATAGTAAAAACTTATAGTAAGATTCTAGAACATTCCAAAAGATCTCACATGGTACCAATTCCAAGAAATGTTTATCCGGAAAATTCCAAGAAGACAGGGAACCGTTAATCGCTAGGGTATTCGAGTGACGTCATCATCGAAAGTTCTGGAGGTCCGAGCGTGACGTCATCATCGAAGGTTCGAGAGTCTAACGTCGTATCAAGGGTGTGTGACGTCATATTAAGGGTGTGTGCCGTCATATTAAGGGTGTGTGCCGTCAAATTAAGGGAGTGTGACGTCATTTCGAGGGTGTGTGCCGTCAAATTAAGGGTGTGTGCCGTGATATTAAGGGTGTGTGCCGTCAACTCAAGGGTGTGTGACGCCATTTTGAGTCGAGGCGGGTGACGTCATCGCCAGGGGTCCGCGGACTCCCCCCCCACCTCACACGGACACGGACGGCGCGCGCATGTGTGTGTGCGTGTACGTGTGCACTAACACGCGTTGATCCAGAACCCGCCTTGTTTATCTACTGCAAGATATCGCCACGCGCGAGTTTTCTGCTTTTTCTTCTCCCACCGCTGTTACGTTGGTACACCTGGTTGGTACCACGTGACTCGATCTGCAGTCAGAGATGATTTGAAGACTAAGAAAACGTGTATTCGCGATATGATACTTTTCAATAAGTTCAGCATTGGCTTGGTGAGTAAAAATATTTATTCGAATCATAATTGAGCATTTTGTTCATTTATTTCCATTATTCTACAATTTTTCCATGGATTCTCAATACAATTATATGGAATAACATGCGAACACTTGTACTGAGTAATTATAATATAATTCCATGTTATACTTACATCAGTCGCATAAGAATACATAAAATATTATATGCTCTATATACACAATATGACGATGGTTAGTATAATATTCGTATCTATAGATTCGTTCCAAAGAATTGAAAAAAAAAATTTCACAAATATCAGCTCTCCTTCTCAATTATACATTACTAAAGTGATCGGTAATCAAATGAACATTTAATTATACGTAACCAAAATAATCAAATATATAGAAGAACTAATGATATACAGGAAATAATTCTTCTCTATTGTGACGTGCACTGCCGACGGTGGGGATACTCCCGTGACAGGCAACGCCAGCAAATACGTGACGATCCGCTGTGGGATGGCTAGGGGTTGAATTTAATTTAGAAAAACAAAACTACGATAATTTAGAAGATATTAAATTCGCGAGAAAACTTAAGTGTTGGGCGCCAGGTACCGAATAGTACCGCGATAACTCAATGACCCAAAAGCAAAAAAAAAGGCAAAAATAATTCAAACGAAAATTATAATCAAAACCG
Organism: Rhogogaster chlorosoma; assembly: GCA_944452935.1. NCBI lineage: Eukaryota > Metazoa > Arthropoda > Insecta > Hymenoptera > Tenthredinidae > Rhogogaster > Rhogogaster chlorosoma. The sequence goes on from OX101802.1 coordinate 20,323,407, forward strand.
AAATAAATAAAAAATTAAACTATATCCCGAAAACACACAAGTTCCGCGTTAGCTCAGGGTGAGGGGAACATGGGGGCGAAATGATTAGGGCGAAGCGAACAATTTATGGTTTATGGAATTTCAACAAAGAAACCAATATATTTTCTCGAAATAAAACAATACGATCTTTCCCGTTCAGTGTAGGGAAAATATCGTTACGAACAAATTAATACGATCGAATGATCAATCACGAAGCCATTATCCAATAAATAATATTCAACAGTAAATTAAAAGTCGGCAGACAGAAGGCCTTAACAGAGAAAAACGAGACAATGGAAACAGCTGATAGACTAGCAGGTATGTAGGTCACAAAAGAAATAGTAGGTCATAGGGTAATATAGAACAGATAACTTAAATAGAATAAAACAAATATCTTAGGATAACGTAGAAAACAATGACGTGGTAACAAAGCGTGACGTCAGGTCGGTAATGTCGGGTAATGCGGAAGGATCCGGAATCAATTAGGATGGGACTCGAACAAATCAATGAGGGCTAGATCGATAATGTAGAACTTTCTAAAGAAAGTGCAAAGCGTGGAAGACGCGAACAAACGACTCGATCCGAATTCACCCGAACATTCCCGAATATTTGAAGAAGAAACACAACATACAACTATGTAATACTAACTAATTAAACAAATGGCGAATTATAAAGGTTTTGTAAAATAATAAATCTACGACGGAAAATAAACCAGCTCAAGTTCCCCACTAATTTAAGAGAATTTATATTATCAGACTCTTAAAATCAACTTCCTAGGCTTTATAGTAATTAAAGGAAAATTTAATTAATTTTGAGAGGATCGATCTTTCTGGAAATTATGGCGGAATTGAGGACAAGGAAGCGTGGCTTCGGTTTTCGATTGAACCGAAGGGAAAATTATTAAGGAATTAACGGGGGGTTTTTATCTCATAATCAACGTCTACAAATCAAATAAACCGGGGTAGGATGAGTGTGGGTTTCCCCAGGACGATTTAAACCGATAAATTCAATAAATCAGGGACGAAAAATCACAAAGGGAAAAAGGACGCTATCAATGAAATAATTATTTTAGAAGCTAATATTCGCGAAAAATCGATTCTCTCTTCACAATAATATCAACAGGGGACACAAAAGTAATAGGACTAAACAATTAACCCGATACAATAAAGCCAAAACACGAAAATCCCAATTTTATGCGAATGGCGTCACCCTCGTGGAGGCCTGACCCAACTACGTAATCACACAATGCAACAAGAAATCGATTAAACCAATCAATATATGGGCGAAAGCCTACCTTTTAGACGTACTCAGGTACACAACACAAACTGAGCTGATGACTCGATCACAAGGGGAAATTTTTTTAAACAGTTAAATTAAATTAACGCAAGTAATTTAGCAATAATGCTCAATACGACAACAAATGGATCTTAACGTAACGCTATCCAAGCAAGAAGTGGCGGGCTTGCGCCCGTCGTTAAGGGAATCAACAAGAGGGGTGGGGTTTTCGCGAAGACATCATTATTGGTCCTTTTCAAATGACGCTGTGGGTGTTCTTTCTTCTGGATCGCGGCCTGGCAGGGCCCGTTGGTTCTCAGAGCTTTCGCGAGGATGACGTAAGGTGGCGGGCTGACGTTTTCGATATCCTGGAAGGCGGAATTTCTGCATATAACCGGTGGACGAGGCCGGTGTGTGATGTAGGAGAGGAGGGCGACAGGGGAGACAGTTTTGCAGCGCTCTTCCAGGCATATCTCTGGATACGACGTTCTCTGCTTCCTCGCTACTGACTCTGAGACTTCCAGGTTACCTGCCAGTCGTGTTCTTAAGAAGGGATGATCTCCCTCGGCGGTAGAGTCACGACGATATTACATAAGAGACATAGGAACAGGATAGGAATTAATATACAGGGTTATAGGTTACAAACGGGACCTTGGGAACTTGAGCTTCGGTACTTCTTGCTTCGATACGGAATTAATTTTTAACGCGAGGGTCGCTGTCGCCGGGAGAAGAGGCGATGGTCATTACGCGGCAGCTAATCTGCCACGTTACACTATATATGATTATTTTGGTAAATATTTATCTAATTACTCATTACTTTGGTAATGTGTAATTGAGAAGGAGGGCTGACATTTGTGAAATATTTTTTTTTTTCAATTCTTTGGAACGAATCTATAGATACGAATATGCTACTAACCATCGTCATATTGTGTATATAGAGCATATATTTTATGTATTCTTATGCGACTGATGTAAGTATAGCATAGAATTATATTATAATTACTCAGTACAACTGTTCGCATGTTATTCCATATAATTGTATTGAGAACCCATGGAAAAATTGTAGAATAATGGAAATAAATGAACAAAATGCTCAATTATGAATCGAATAAATATTTTTACTCACCAAGCCAATGCTGAACTTATTGAAAAGTATCATATCGCGAATACACGTTTTCTTAGTCTTCAAATCATCTCTGACTGCAGATCGAGTCACGTGGTACCAACCAGGTGTACCAACGTTACAGCGGTGGGAGAAGAAAAAGCAGAAAACTCGCGCGTGGCGATATCTTGCGGCCGTTCTGGGGACTAATACATATAATAAATACTAATGGCCGTTCCCAGCCGTTTTACAATCGCTAATTACCACAAATTCGTAGAATACAACTGTGGCCTACATCGTTGTTGAAAACAAAGATGTTTTGAGATGCCCGTGTTCGGAATTTCTCACAGAATCGGGCTCTGGAGGCCGATTTTGCATTTTTGATGCATAGGCTTTGATATAAGTCGAAATAAGTGGCACGCCCACACTTTGCGACAGGAAAAAAAAAAAAAAACAACAATTTTATTTAATTTTAGATTCGCTCGATCTCATTCCTTCTCAAACATCGGCTGCCAAAAGGACAATCTGATTGATGCCCTCGTTTCGGAGATATTTGAGTAATTAGATGGGTCGGTCAAAATCGACTGGACCCTCCCCTTAAGAGGTAAATTCGACGTCCACGGTAAAAAATCACTTTTTTTAAAAAAAAGAATGTAATTATCTCTTAAAACTCGTGCTCATGTAAGTGGTCACTCAAATTCATTTCTTAATTTTATTTAATTTAGTCACAATTCCATCTCAAAGTCGGAAAACATCTCTCCCCTGGCCTGTCCCCGGGCCGATTCTGTTTATGTATTAGTAATTTAAAGTATTTAGAAATCAAATATATTATTTAAATTATATATTTCAACAAAATAAATTAAATAAATTATCGTAATCAAGCAAGTAAAATTGCGTGATATTTTTTTTAAGAAAAAATTACGTTTGCGTTTGTCCCCCGCATTTTGCGTCTCGTCCCCTGGCATGTTTATTTTCCTGTAAAATCGGGATTTGTTTACTGACTCGCGGAAATTGAAGACCTTCAATAAATGTCGTTGAGTTTATAGTTTGTAATCAGCACCACTCGAACGAGGTGCGCAGTCATTTTGTCATTTATTTCATTATTGAGACTCTGTGGATACAATTGAGAACGAGTGAATTAAGTCTCTCCCCTGGTCAGTTATATTTTAAAAATATTCATCTGAAATTTTTAATTCATCTGTATATTTACTTCTTGTTGTGTATAGATTCTAAGTTTTCTTGGTTAATCACGTACAATAAATACATTTGTCATTATTTCTGTTTTCGTTACTAAAAAGTATCCTCCCCTGTTTGTATCTCCCCTGTCTTGTAAGAGCCAGGGGAAAGACACGATATCCAGGGGAGATATGAAAACTTCAAACTATAATTTTTTTTACTGTTTTTTTTATTGTTTAAAGGTTGACTATTGTTATTTAATTTAACCTGGGGGGGGGGGGGGGGACAAAATGGGGTACCCAAAAAATTTTGTTGACAATTTTTTTTTCCTCAAATGTCACTCAAATGGTCATAAATAGTTTCTAACATCATTTTACGCTATTTTACATATTTAATAAAATAAATTTCGAAAATATATATCTTTTTTTTTTCATTTTTTTTTCACGAGTCACTCAAGTACAGAATGTACTTATTTTATCCAGTAATAGTTAATTTTGCAATATAAGTCCGATATATCCAAATTTTAGATGGAATTAAAAAATTTAAGAAGATAAACAAAATTTTTTTAACGGCAGCTGAAAATTCGCTGTATTTTCTTTGGATGCGATTGAATAAAAAAAAAATTCATCATATTCAAACCCCCCAAAACTGATGACTTTCTTAAGTACCCCGTTTTGCCCCCCCTTTCCCTATAAATATATTCACAATTTAGTTCATTGAAAAAACTCGATCATTATGTTTTTTTATCCTACTCTGTACATCAAGTCTCTCCCCTGGATTGAGTATCTCCCCTGGCTTCTTATAAATCAAGATAAAATTAATAAATTGACTGACCGTCTTGCAGACATGTTTAGAATGATTGTTTTGATCGAAACATTATAAAATTTAATTAAATTTTCAAAATTTTTATCGTGCCGCGTTTTATCAATAAGCGATTTACCTCTTAACTGAGAATGACCCATATATGCATATATAGTAGGGTGTGCCAAAAAATGACGATTTTTGTTTTTTTTCGCTCTCACCCGATAATATCAGAGGATACGCCCAAACAAACATTCTGTCCAAAGGACAGCTCAAAATTTCAATTTTGAAAGGTCCTCCACGGAACTTGAAGTTTTGCCATTCAAATAACACGGGAACCAGGGTTTTTAACATTATTTTGTCCTGCAAAGTATGAAGAAATTTTTTTCTGATAAAATGAATGAATGGATCATATTCAGCACTAAATTCGGGACAAAAAAGCTTATGGAGCCAAATTTCCATCGTCGATATTGAAGTTTCTATAGATCTTTAAAACTGAAAACTTTTAAATTTCACGTTTTTTTGCATTTTCCAACTAAACTATTGCAGATAGAATAACAAGTTGAAGAACAATTTTGTAGTTTGTCTAACGGCTGACACAAAAGTCTTATACGAATTTTTCGTATCATTACAAACAACGATGTTACAGGCTTACAAAGTACCATTTTCATGAATTTTTGATCAATTGTTCAATTGATGAGAGCAAAAATTTTTGATCAATTTTTCAATTGATGAGAGCAAAAATTTTTGACCAATTTTTCAATTGATAAGAGCAAAAATTCATAAAAATGGTACTTTGTGAGCCTGTAACATCGTTGTTTGTAATGATTCGGAAAATTTGTATAAGACTTTTGTGTCAGCCGCTAGACAAACTACAAAATTGCTCTTCAACTTGTTATTCTATCTGCAATAGTTTAGTTGAAGAATGCAAAAAAACGTAAAATTTAAAAATTTTCAGTTTTAAAGATCTGTAGAAACTTCAATATCGACGATGGAAATTTGGCTCCAGAAGCTTTTTTGTCCAGAATTTAGTGCTGAATATGATCCGTTCATTCATTTTATCAGAAAAAAATTTCTTCATACTTTGCAGGACAAAATAATGTTAAAAACCCTGGTTCCCGTGTTATTTAAATGGCAAAACTTCAAGTTCCGTGGAGGACCTTTCAAAATTGAAATTTTGAGCTGTCCTTCGGACAGAATGTTTGTTTGGGCATATCCTCTGATATTTTCGGGTGAGAGCGAAAAAAAAACAAAAATCGTCATTTTTTGGCACACCCTAATATATAGCATGCCATGTCACGAACAACAAGACATTCATGGACCATAATCTGTGAGAATTAGTGTTCATTGTCATGAAATAACTATGTTTGTAATAAAAATCTAACAACTCATGTTGAACACATCATATAAGAACAATAGATATAGTAATACACCGTGCACTGCACAATCTTCTACCATCAACTTACATCTTAACATTATAGCACATCCTCATTATATATTCTTCATATTATACTCCATGAACTAGTGTTTACTTAATATTAATTTGACTCGCGATACAAATATATATGGTAGGTTCCACAATCACGTTTTATGTTTGTTTGAGTTCTTTCGATATGGCAAATGAAGAATGCTCATCGGCATAAAATAACTATTTTTGTTATAAAAGTATGGCTTATGTACAGCGCCGTGTTAGCATTATTTTGCGCCCTAGGCTAGGTAGCCGCCGCCGCCCTACCCTCCGGCGAAAGTTTTTCAATAAATTAAATTTTTCACGAAATAAGCTGCGTTACCTGTTTCCTTCGGACTTTTTTCTCTGCAAATGATTTTATGATGTCATTAAAATCGATTTTCCGCATGTATTCTGTCTCAATATAAAGAAGTGAAAGAGCATTTAACTTGGCCGCACGTGATTTTGCCGCCTTTGAAATATTGCCGCCCTAGGCTTCAGCCTAGTTAGCCTGTGCCTAAACACGGCGCTGCTTATGTAGAACGTATCATATGGGAGCAATATAGCAATATGTGCATCAATATCTTATATTATTATCTTATATCAATCTTATATTAATATTGCTTCGTGAACACGTTATATACTGTAACGAGCAATTTTCCTACCCGGAGGAACTAGATAGAAAAATAAATCCCGCACAAAGAGCACCAACGTGAATCTCACGCCAAAATCAAATAAATAGACAGAGAAGGTAATGTTGGGCGCCAGGTACACGAATGTACCAGATAAGAGAAAGCGAGACGGAACTAAAAGAAAGATCAAAATAAGCCACAAACAAAACGGAAAACTGAGCAGATAACCGGCTAGTTAGACGGAGAGGGGAACATGGGGGCGTAGAAATAACACACTTTAACACGGCAAGATACGATAATTAACAAAACTCAATATATTTCCGATAAAGAAAAGAGACATAATATAACAAAAACGGTATCGATAACTTAACGTATGTTATAGCGAAAAATTAAGAAAAAAAAAAGGTATCGACACTCGTCGGGATCGAACTCGAGACTCGTAGAGCAGTCGAGTCCGATCAACGCAGGTAGGACGGTTGATACGCGGCACGGCAGAAAACTATAGCGAAAACTAGCGAGTCGGATAGTATCGCTCAGCTAAACGGCTAGGCCAGCTGGATGGCCTAACGCACGGTACGAGACGGCAGGGAGGGGGAGCGCACACACTCTTCACAGACTCAGCTGACGCAACTACACTAACAGGCAGCACGCCGCTGATGACAGTCACTCAACCCACTCTTTATGACACTCACACGCGATGACTGTCACCTCGAGACGAAGTCTCAGGTAACGGCACGTGGTTCCCAGGGCGAGGGAGGCAAGGCGGTGGTGGCAAGACACCCTAGCTACACACACAGTTGTCCAAGCTACGAAATATCGGCCTAGATAACCCTCCGCAAGATACCAGAAAAGAAAAGAAAACCAAAGAACAATAATAGGTAATGATAAAGAAGAAAAACGGAAAGGCAGAACGGGTGATCTAAGCCGCAGTCGGAAGCCTACCTTGCTCTCCAGCAGCGATTCCCTCGGCACGGCACGAGACGAGACGGCAGCAGTCACACACGCACTCACTCTCTTAAATCACTAAACTTAACAAAAAAAAAGAACTAAACTAGGCGCAAACTAAAATAAAATGTCTTAATAAAGGTAAACGTAAAGCGAAGGTAATAAGCGAGAAAGGTAGCACAAAAGAAAAAAAAAGAAAAGAAAAAGGTAGCGGTACGATAGAAAAGCCGTTGGCCGGCAAGCGGTCCGGATCAGAAAGGATGGCGATCTTCCGTGGACAGCCGTTATCAGCGGCTAGATCGCTGGTGTCGCCCCCGTTGCGGGGAGGTGTTTCCGCCGCGCTCGCCGATTTCGCCATACCTTGGCGACATGACGTCATCACGATCTTCGGCCGACCAGAGAGGTTGATTGAGCGTGGCGAGGTGGCATGTATGGCGAGGCGGTCTTAAGGCTGGGAGCTGCAGCCCTCTCTCCTGGTCGGCTGGCTGGCGAGGCTGAGTAGATGCCAAGGTACAGGTACTTTCAGCGAGGTTGGCAGACGACCCTCCCCGTTGCTGCTTGTCCCTCGGTGTCCCTCGTTGTCCCTCGTCGTCCTGCGTCGATTTCCACCTGCTGACAAGGACTTAGAGCAGACAACGGTAACACTACGAGGAATAGCTTGCCATGGGAAAGAGCTAGAGACATCACTAAAACACGAAGAACATAAAGGTCGTTCGTATCAGGAAGGAAAGGCGCAGGTCAGTGGTGGACGCAAAATCCACCACGTTACAATACTCGTTGACTCTGCTTCTCATCAATGCAATCTATAGCTGCAGCTGCTATGTTTCGGCGTGAGCTTTTGCATTCTCGTCTACAATCAGATGGGTATTCTCGTGTGCATCCTCATTAATTCGGTTCTCGAATTTTTTTGTCCGATCCTCAATAACATTGGAATTGTTACTGTTCATATCCGTCTCTTTCACGGTCACATGTTCATTATCATCATCCTCCGTAGCAGCGTTACTCTCTTCGCTATTCTGTGCCACGTCAACTTGCTTCGGTATTTCATTTGCATTGCCGTCATGTTCGTGTGCATCATCATTACTTCTGTCGGCTTCGCATTCGTCTCGCGGACGCGGCGGCTGCTGCGATGAGACCGTTTCATTCCGACTGTCATCGCTGTCTATCTTCGTCCCTTCTGCTGTCACATCTTCATCATCATCATCATCATCCTCTGTAGCAACGCTACTCTCTTCGCCATCCTGTGCCACGTAAACTTTCTTCGGTATTCTATTCGCATTGTCGTCATGTTCCTGGTCGTCATCATTATTTCTGTCGTCTTCGCATTCGTCTCGCGGACGCGGCGGCTGCTGCGAAGGAGGGTCCATCAGATTCTTTCCGCATCTATGCGACTTTGATATCTCCACTCGACATTTATATCAGGGATGGCTACCAATCATGCAGCCATTTTTCATTGCGCTCATCCCATGTCCACTCTTCATAATCACCACATATGACGCGTCTACGATTGAAAGAGATGGAAACATATCGCTCGCCGTGTCTCTCACACTGTTCCTTATATTTGGCCACAAGCATGTGCATTGCCCTATGCTGCGTAAACGTCAAATCGTCTTCAATTTTTGTGTCGTATATTTTGCGGATATTTTTTTCAGCTGACATTAGCATACGTTTGGCAAGCGGACAGTTGAACTTTACGATTATGTGCGTCTGATCGACCAAATTGTTATCCCCACGTTTCGGGATGATGTTACACCGGCGTAACACAACACCAAATCCTTCACAAATGCACTGGCGATCCACGTATTCATATTTTTTAGGCCTTTTATGCAAACATGGTTCAAGCGGTCATCTCTCGACCACATTTCCTTCAGCCACTGATCATCTTCCTTCAGTGTACGTTGCAGGGTTTCATCGGCATGGATCGATTCTGTGGGCTCCAGCCGCGGATTATCTGCTTTACGAATTGCTAACACTTTATTGAGAGGCTGGGTGGTGGACATGACGTCTGCAGACGTCGTGTTCTCGCTGTACGATCCCGCTTCACTGCACGCACCGATTATGTCAATCAACTTTTCATTCACTACGTCTTTAACTTCGTTTAGCTCATGCCTGATCCCTTCAAGTGCCTTGTTCTGTCCTTCAATTGCCTTGTTCTTTCAATCGCACATTTTAGCTCGCACTGTACTGCTCTCAATAAATTCACCATCAATTCATGTACACCGGCCGTTGCCTGTTCAATGGCGTCTTTGAGCGTAACGGCACCTCCTAGGTCGTCATCGTTCGCCATATTGCTTCTTGTAATGAATTTCACTGCGTGGAAATAATCAGATATTCAGCTGCTATACATATATAATCCGATAGACATTAACATATAATTACATTTATCCATAAAAGTTATTATATTTTGCGATTATTAATGTATATCGTGCTATATTTATAGCGCTGAATATCACAGACGGAACGCGTTTTTCACAAAAGACATGGACTCTCCTTTCTCCTTCACAGCACTGTAATGGCCTCATCGCGTCAGCTGCGACGAACGCGCCCAGCCGACGCGCGAATCAAATGGACGGTTTAAATGTTTCTCTGTATCGTTATATTAGTACAGGAAAATCGTTGCAAGATTGAATCTGCAAGTAAGAAGCTAATATCAAAAGAATAATGCCTGACGTGGACGTCGCAGTGCATTGACGTCCGAACGAATGTAGCGTAATGTAATACGTTCGTTTATAGTGTAACATTGCATGTTGCAAGGCGCTCCTCACCCCTTGAAACGACCTTAATTAAGCGGGGGTTGAAGCATGAATTTCAGACGGGTGAATGTTTAGAATGGCCCCGAGGCCTTGATTGACTCCGAGAGACGACCGTGACCGACTTAAAATTATGAAATAGATGATTTATTCTTTTGTTTTTCTTTTTCCAAACTTTTCTCTAACATGTGGATGACGAGGCCAAGTTTTGGGGGTCTGAGCGACGATAAATACGCACCCCGACGGACGCACAATATCCGACGCACCGAGGTTGCGACTTATTACGACGAATGCCACTACAGCTCCGGAGGTTGGCTACTGCAGGGCCACCTCCACAACTTCGAAGAGGACACGGGGGAGTGCCGAGAGCATTCTGCACCGAGGGATCGAGGTGGTGGATGAGATTCCCGCCACCGCCAAGATTCAATATCCCGTGTTCATCTAGTTCAAGGAGCTAGAACATCGTGGCGAAATTCGAAGGATTCGCGCCGAGGATCGTGGCGCCGTCCGTGTGACGTCAGCCGCACGGTCGATTAGAAAATCGATATTCGAGGGCCTAACGACGCCCATGCGTACCGGCGCCATGCCGTCTGAGATCACTCTGCGTTAGACCAGCGCCTATAGCACTTGTGTGCGATTTCGTCATTTTTGCGTTCTGCAGATTTTGGTTGCGTTCAGCTTATTGTAGAGCTTTTGTTTGCCCTCGAGGCCGTTTGGCGTAATTTTGTGAAATTCTTTGAGTGTGTGTGTGAGGCGATCCCGAGGGACTAATCTGGTATCGAGGGCTGTGCCGGGATGGATTGGAAAAGAGAGAAGGTTCTTTTTGTGAGGTGGCTGGAAGACGGTAAGCGTTAGCCATCCTGACCTGTAATAATTTGAATCTGGCAACGGCCGTCAGCCGCCTTGCCTTTGTGCAGCCACGAAGCGATTTAGCTTATTTAAGATCGAATTAAGACGATCTCCGACTGGTAGGCCGTAACCAGAGTCCCATGCTGTAGAGTTTTGTATTTCGAGTTCGCGTGTATTGAGAATTTTTGTGATATATTGAGTTTTGCTGAGTTTAATAGGACCGCAGCCAGGTGCGAGAAGGATAGTCGGTCATTGTCGTTCTCTCTTCCTCCTGTAGGAAGAGCCGTGTTGTAAGACTTCGAGTCTGTTGTTTTGCGCTGGTCGTTTCGACTAGTTATTGAAACCGTATTGTCGATCATTTATTTACCGCAGAGTTGAGTTAAGCTAGGGTTAGTTAATTTATTAATTAAAATTGTAAATAATATTCTTTCCAGAGAGGCTTTGCCTCTCGAAGGCGTACCGATCGCTTATTCACGGTCGGTGTCGCTATTGGTACTGATTTTGTTAAAGTTTGAGCCGCTGGCAGTATTATTTTGTTAATCCTGAGCCTAATCCTAATTTTGAATTATAGGTCCGATTCTGTGAATTTCGAGCCGTAGGCTCGACTATTTTGTTGTTAAATTTTGCTATTACGTGATTTGAGTTATTTATTGCGTTATTATTTTGTTATTTCGAGTCCTGGACTCCTCATTGTTAGTCGTAAGTCGCTTTGTTAGTTCTAAGTCCCGTTGTTAGTTGTAAAATTGTTTTGTTGTCCCGCGAGGACTAGATTTGCCGAGTTGATTATTAACTAATTTTCTTTTGTTATTGCCACCCTACATGGGAGCGTGTCAGTTGATTCTTATTATTGTAAAACTCGCAAATCGCGGCCAGGTCGCATTTACACGGCCTGTAGCCGTCCAAAATCCGAGGGGAAGTACCCCCGGGTACGTGAAAGCCTGTAGATTCTTTACATCTCATATTTTGAATAAATTCAGTATTATTTTTGTTAAATTTAAACTTTCCGAGTCGTTATTGAACGCCTAGCTAATTCCTCATTTGATCCCGACCCCTCTCCGCGGTACTGTTGCTAGCCGACGCTTCGGGTACTGTTATTGTTGTAAGATTTTGAATTTAGAATTTTTGAAAGTGGCGGTTATCCGCCTGGCGCCCAGCCTTTAGTTGAAAATTTAGTTTTCTCGTTGGTCAATTGTCGAGTGGACGACCTTGTGGTCTAGTGATCCGGTCTGGATCCGAGGTCTAGAAAAATCCACGTCACAATAGTTGCACTTTTGACTTCAGCCATCCCTGCTAGAAATGTCGGATCGAAACTAACAAAGTCGCATAGATGCGGAAAGAATCCGGTCACAAAATCCGTGTGTGAGTTAACGACCACTAGGGGGCTAAGTCAAAATGGCCGTTGAAGGTGATATAGACGCTTCCACATTACGAGCATGAAAAGTGTGTGAAGTCATGTGTGTGCAGCTGTCTATATGGACAATCATCGTACGAAAAATCACGGTGAGCATTATATCGATACATTCATGAGTCACGTCACATAATTGCGCTGGTGAATTCCTCACCTCCCGCGGCCGTTGATAATCGAGTTGGAGTGGCCGCGAGATAGATAGCGCCGATAATTGTTTTCTGATTTCAACGAATAAGGAAGCCCGAAACCAGTGAAACAATTGCAATACAGACTCGCCGCCAATTCAACTCGACTTTCAGTGTTCGGACGTTGTAGGATTTCATCCTCCTATGAATCGTATAGGTGAGGATAGAAACCATTAGAATCGTATAGATGCGGACAGAAACTGGTAACCAAAACCGGATGCACATGCGGCTTTCGTTACCGCATTCTTTCCTCATCTTGACGACTTTTAAAGTTTTTATCCGAGATTTTCAGCAGGGATATATAAGATTATAAAACGCAGTGATTTTCACGCTTCGACACACTCGCGTTCACCTGCAGCATAGTTCGAATCGACAACCTGTATGTTTCATGTACAGATATGAGTGCAGCTACAGCACCGCCGACGAAACGTCGGAAAAGGGATCTTGAATCAGTAGATCCGAAATCTCACCAGCTTGAGATATCTTGATGCTGGCACACTTGGTTATTTTGGTTTTCTTGTCTGTTCAATCATTGATATTTTGGGAACTGACCGATTGAAACACGCAGTCTGGTGGTACAATTTCGAACTTAATAATAGCTTACAACAGTGTTGCCCGTCTATTACAATTGTACTAGATTTATTACTTTTTCACGCAATTTAGTACGCTATTACGACGCTCGCTATTTCTATTACGTTTTCGGAGATTCAGCCGCCGGATGTTTTTCCGAGGATAATCCGTTTCGTTCGACCCGACATTCGAGTATCTCGAACTCGAACCTCGAACAATCGAACTATTCTCGAGTAAACTCGAGAATTGTCATCGATAGTCGATACAATAGCGGTCTCTTAAAGGTTCCGTTATTGTTATGTTATTACGATTCATGCGGCATGCGCCACCTTATACCTACTGATACCTATACTGATAAGTGATGTAAACGTGATCTGTGTTGAGGTTCAGCGTGATGCAAAATCTGTACCAGCATTAATATGAAACGGTATGTATCAAGTTTTTTCAATGAGAAATTCGATGATTGATTTAGTCTCTTTCTACAAACCGAGCGATTTTCGGCTCGAATACGCGGTCCATGCTCTATGTCTATGGTGAGGCTTACAGTTCATTTAACCTCATTACCTCAATTAAATTTTGTTTTTGTCGTTTTGAAGTTGTGATTTTTTCTAATTAGTGATAATCCAAATAGCAGTATCCGTAATTGTGAAATTTACTAATAATTATTCGCAATTTTGGTTTCAAATGATTATAACATCGTATATACTTAAATTATAATTTTACTTGCAGATTTCTTACAGTTCAAACAAAAGAAAATTCCAATGCTGGGAAAAGTGAGGCACCATCCGAAAAATCCATGCACGAGGGTGTAAAAAAACCACACGTAGCATTCTATGAACCGTTGAGTTCAATCGTTCATTCTCCTGACAAAGGGCAGCCGAAAAAAAATCAAGGACAGAAAAAATGTGATTCTACACAAAACAGAAGAAAGCTACTTGAAGTTAAAGTTAAACGATCAATGGTGGAATCACACATCTAAGACGACATGAGACTTCGGTTTATCATCAAGAGAACGAAAAAAAGGCTGAGCGAACTGTCGCAATAAGCGAGTATTTATTTAACAGCGATCAAAAGCGCAAGGAAGATCTAATCAAAGCTGGAGAACTGAAGATGACAATGTTTTTACACGAGCATAATTTGCCATTCAGCATAATGGATCACTTACCGAAACTCGTCGCCTCTGTATGTCCGGATTCGCAAGTAGCAAAAGCTATTAGATGCTCTCGAACAAAGGCTACGAGCCTAACAAAAGAATGTATCGCGGTAGAACAAATGAGTGAGGTCTCAAAGAAGCTGAAAGAAAATGTGTTCTCGATTATAATTGACGAGACAACAGATATCAGCACAGAGAAATCGCTAGATGTATTTAATACGATATGCAGCTACTTTAAGGACCACGAAATTCCTATCACCAACATGATTGGTTTCGCAGCTGACAACGCATCAGTAATGATGGGCAAAATCGGTGGGGTACAGGCTCGTTTCAAAGAGGTCATTCCGCACGTATTCGTCTTAGGATGCGTCTGCCATTCATTTCACCTCTGCTCCTCCGCTGCAGCCAAGAAGTTACCGCGAAGTTTAGAAGATTTAATACGAGCAATCTATAAGTATTTTGCACACAGTAGCAAGAGATCAGGAAGATTGCAGGAATTTCAATCATTCGTTGAGTTGAAACCCCACAAACTGTTGCACTCGAGCGCGACACGATGGCTGTCTCTTCAAGTAAGTTCTATGAGAAAATATATATGGATAATTCCACTGATGGAACGAGTAGATGCACTTTTGTTTTACTTGCTGAGCTTTACTTACTCTTACATATACTGTAACGTGGCAGATTTTAATATCCGCCACGGACATCGACTCCACCCGGTAACGTGAACGACCATGCCGCTGCCGTCAGTCCATCGCTCAGAGCTACGTGGTCCAATTTTATTATTTTTGATTCAGTGTCTGCCGTAAGTTTTTTTTAATTGTAAACACAGGTATTTCTCCAGCCAGGACATCGGGGGATATACCTGACGCCGCTGGAACACCGGAGGGGAATGCCCTGGATGCCTCGGTACTAGTAGCCGCATCTACGACATCCTCCAGCATCCGCAGCCTCGTCACCTGCAAGCCGGGAGAGGGCTGTAGCCGCCAGCCTGACGCCTAGTCCCACGTCCACCTACCTCCCGGCCGAAGATTTTGAAAATGATCGCCGATAGATGCGGCGAACCTACCGTGTGCGGAAAGGCTTCCCCCTCCCCGCCTACCGTCCAGCAAATCACTCCGGTGCTGACCGCCGTTCCGAGTCTATCGTGTACCGCTAATTTAGTACTAGTCCAGTCGAAATGTACATGAGTTCTATTCAACAGCCGTGCCAAATCGCCAATTTTTTTGTAGGTAGTTTGGACCTCAAAGAATATAATGTGAAATTTGTGTAATCGAGAAATGGCGATTTCTGACCGAAAAAATTGTTTAAACAAACAAATCTCACTATTTTGATGTTATTATCTTTGGCATGAGATTTAGCGAAAAATGGTTCCTACAAAAAATGTGCGCCGTAATGAAATCTACAAAATAAGTCCTATGCAAAAATCACGTAGAATCATTAGTTTGGCGGTAAATCACTGTTAAACAAAAAGTTTTCAAAAAATTTATTATTGCATTTACGTGGTCTATTTACAAAGTACTGTTCTGAAACTCATTCACCACCTAAAAGAAACTGACCTGAAGAGATATCGGTAAGATTTATCCAGCTATGTTATATAGTTTAGCGATAATGACCGATTTTCGGAAATTTTTCGTGTCGATATAACATTTGTTCCACAAGGCCGAGAAGGTTCCAAAAAATCATGGTGATTCTTTTCAGCATGTACATTCAGGATTTAACTGAAAAAAACAGGATTTTTGAAAAAAAAACATGTTTTTCGAGGATATAAAATTTTTGCTTATAAACAAATAGAAGTTACGCCTTAAATATTCAAGTAATTCAAAATATTCTTCAAGATTCTCATAGATCTTGGCGAGACGCGTAATTTAAAAAAAAAAAGTCTCAATATCTTTATTACAAGCCGAGATACAATCATTTTTACGTTTGTTTAATTTATTACTGTTTAAATTAACATTTTCGCGAAATTCAAGTTCGCGGGCATTCGTAATAGTGTTAGGCATAATATTTTATATTATAGAAACCGTTTTGAGCATTAATCTCATGGCAGATCATGATTGCATTCGGTCGCTCGCGCGCGGAATATACGGATGCTGGCGTCGGTGCTGCCGGGTGGCGTGGTGGGGGCCTGCGTCTCGCCCCGCGGCACCTCTCGCGCGGCTTAGTTAACTATTACCATATCTCCCTTATAAATTGTCGTAAACAATTTTTTTTTTTTTTTGATTTAACGTAGTTTTTTCTCACGAATTCGAAAATGCTCATGAAAATTGATATTCTCCAAGCCTCGCGCGGCTTAGTTAACAATTTACATACATTCCTTATAAATTGTCGTGAAATTTTTTTTTTTTTAATTTCACGTAGTTTTTTCTCACGAATTCAAAAATGCTCATGAAAATTAATATTCTCGCGCGGCTTGGAGAATAAAAAAATTAAAAATTAAAAAATTAAATAAAATTTAAAAAATAAAAATAAAAAAAAGTGAAAAACGAATGGAATTCTATAGCGTTCGATCTTGGCTGATTCTTGGCTTCATCGGGATATGCCATTTGTAATTTGTCATGTTATTTCATTTGTCGTTACTCGACAACCCACACAGGTGGTATCAACAAACTGTTGGGTGTAAAATCACATCGAAATAAAAGCTTTATACCTATATTGGTGCATCATTTTTAATTAAAAAATGCCCAATTATATCTTCACTGCGAAAGAAAAAGCGGCAATGGTGAAGCAGCATTATAAGGGGTTGAGTTATCAGAGAGTTTCGGACCATTTTGCTGCAGCCTATCCGGACCGCCCAATTCCATCCAAATCAGCAATAAGAAAAATGGTATTGAGGTTTGAGGAGGTCGGAGGAGTGAATGGGCATTTAATTAAAGTATCTCAACCGAACAAACAACTGAGTGTGGAGAAAAAATTGGAAATCTGTTTGGCTGTTGAAGAGGATCCAACCAAACCTTCTGGTCAGATTGCCCAAGAAGTCGGCGTCGCGAGTTCCTCCGTCCGCAAAGTATTGCGTGAGGCTGGATATAAAGCCTATAAATTACAAGACCATCAAGAGCTGATAAGGGATGACTCCGAAAGACGCAACGTCTTTTGCGAAGCGATGATCAATATGTTCGATGAAAATCCAGGGCTAAAAATATGCTTCAGCGACGAGAGTACGGTATTTCTGGTTGGAAAACCTAATCGGCAAAATACCAGGATATGGGCGAGACAGAATCCACACGTGTTTGTGCAAAGTGGAACGCAGTACCCTGTGAAAGTTAATATATGGGTTGGAATGGTCGACCATCATATCATCGGGCCTTTCTTCATAGAAGGCAATCTTGACGGCGCAAAGTACCTCCGACTATTAAGAGAAGATATTGTACCTGCGATCAGGGCAATTGAAGCGAACGTAAGTAAAATTTATCAAAGAAATAGATGAATCATACTGATAATAATAAAAATAAAAGTAATAATAATAATAACAATAATAATATAAGTGGTAACACAATGATAATCACTATGATTATTTGATTTAATTCAATCATTATACAATTCGAATAAAACGAAAATCGATGAGAAATGAAGTAATACTATGAATGTTATTCAATACGTTAATGACAAGGTCATTATTTTCTTTGGTTTTTCAAGGGCAACAAATTTGGTTCCAACAAGATGGGGCATCGGCTCATTTCACTTTGGACGTGAGGGAATACCTCGATCAAGAATTTCCTGGTCGCTGGATCGGCAGGGCTAGTCCCACTATCGAGTGGCCTGCACGTTCCCCGGATTTGTCACCCCTCGACTACTCCCTATGGGCCTACCTAAAAAACAAATTATATTCTACAGTCAGAATAGAGGACCGCGCAGCACTGCAGGCGAGAATAACAAATGTTCTAGAGAACATGTCTCCAGAACATTTGTTAAATATAGTGGGTGCATTCTATGACCGCCTGTGGTACTGCGCGATAATGCAGGGAAACCATTTCGAACACAGAATAAACGGTTTCCTGTGAAGAACAATAATTTCACATTTACACGTTCTTGTTAAACTTATACACTTGCACGCATTTACACGTGATTTATTTTATTGTTAATCTTATACACTTGCACGCATTTACACGTGATTTATTTTATTGTTAATCTTATACACTTCCACGCATTTACACGTGATTTATTTTGTTATGTTCATCTTATACACTTGCACGCATTTACACGTGATTTATTTTATTGTTAATCTTATACACTTGCACGCATTTACACGTGATTTATTTTGTTATGTTCATCTTATACACTTGCACGCATTTACACGTGATTCATGTTCTTGTTCATCTTATACACTTGCACGTATTTACACGTGATTCATGTTCTTGTTCATCTTATACACTTGCACGTATTTACACGTGATTTATGTTCTTGTTCATCTTGTTATACATCTATTCCATTATATTGTTACAAAGGGTAAAACCACCCTTTATATTTCATGACCGCCTGATCTAGTACGTTCAAACATTATACAAACAATTAAAGTATGTCCTTTATAAACAACTAAATGATGTTACCATGTTATAAAACAGTCTTGTTCTAGACATTAAAACGAACACACGCAATAAATCCATTTTACCCCCTAAAATATCATTCGTCTACGACTTGAACCTATAAATACCTTGAATATTTATACCCCATTCAAAATCGTTATTATTTGTTCGCGATGTTCAGGATTCGTTTTCCTGTTTCAGCTCCTGTTCTCGTTCCTGTTCTTATTATTACTATCATCATTTTATTCATGTTATTATCATTATTATATTGATATTCCTGACAGTGTTAATAAAATCAATTGAAACCGTTTAATTTATTCACTATAGACGTTAATTAGATGAATTATGTTCACTCACCTAAGAATAATCGTAGTAAAGTTTTTCAAAACGCAAGATGAAGCTACACTTATCCTCTGCGAAGCGTTGTTTGCAAAATTCAGTTATCTTATTTTTTGATTGAAGTATGTAACTCTTAGCATGGCTAGAAATCTCGACTAGTGTATCTTTCCTGAGGTCGGTTCCTTATTACAGTGCAGAAGATCGTTCGACTTCACTTTCGCCTTATTCGCGGCACTAACTTGCCGCGTTGGATATGACATTTTTTTCGAACGTTGATCGGTACTGCGACTTTCCCGGAACTGTTTCACCATGTTTATAATCGTTGCCCTCGAAAGAGTCGGTCGTCAGGAGTTTTCTTTGGCAAAAATTTCGCTGACACGCTCGTACGATAGTCCTATCAAGTATCGCTCCACCATTTATCAAATAACATTACAGAAAAAGAATTAATGAATCAATTAATTTATAACAATATTGTGAATGAGCCTGTTTTAGTAAACATAGTGCCGCTTTATTCTACTCGTCACACGCCACAATTACATTGATTTGCACTAAAGCAATAGTTTTCATTAATTCATTGCTCGAAGAAGCTTATACACGAATTGGCAGTCGAACCAAAAATCTCTGCAGGACTGTTTCGAAGTAAGGTTTACAGCGTCGACTGTAAGACTTCTGCAAGACTGTGCGCTTTCAGACTTCTCAGGCGGTGAAGAAATTTGGAATATTGTCTGCTAAGTCGAAGGTGCCTCGTAGATTCCTCGTTGAATCAAATCTACGTCGCTCTGTTCCTCACCATAGTTCCCAAAGAGATGCGACGAGTCAGTCAGTCACAGGAACTCCTAGCTTGAAAATAATGTCGCGAATAAATATACTACATTGATATCTACATCAATTGATAGCTTTATCATGACTTTATTACGGAATAATATCGTTTGATATTGGTTGGTTATGTACCTTTATCAAAATTAGACTCGTGAATTTCATCCCGGCAGTTATTTATAACCAAATAATGTAGCAAATGAACAGAAATTCACATCTGCGATCAATTTACCAATTCATTATCGCTTCTTTACGAAGAGATATCAATTTCCGTTGTCTAATTAGGTTATATTATACGGTCAACCTCAAATATCTCACTGACAGTTCATTCTAACCCAACGAAGTGACAGCTGAGGCTGCGTCGTCTGATCGCCTGACGTTTGTCTCTGTGGATATGTCGTTTGTTCACTCTATGACTTCGACAGCGTTGCCATTCGGTCGCTTTCCGGAGTTGCCTAACATAGGACCGGTTACTTTCACCGAATTGTCTCGGTATATACAGCAGTGTTTCTAGGGCGACTGCAATCATATTAATCGTAACTAACAGGATCAAATTGAATATTCACAGCCAAAAATCATCTGTTCAAAATACCGTCATTCAGGTAACTTTTATCGAACTTGCCGTTGGATCAAATGCCTGTATCAGATTTCTTGCTGTAATTATGTGGTAATGTTTAGAACTCTAAATTCATTTCGAGATGCCAGCCACAAACGTCAGGATTATTGAAACGTAAAATGTAAATTGCTTCAACAGACTACCAACGAATTGAGACTTGTAGCTCGGTACTACAAACAACTAAAAACGAGTTTATGGACTCTTGGGGTGAAAAACCGTGTTTTTATCAATTTTTGAGCAGCTACAAAAGAAATCGAGAGTACTACAAACAACTACAAACGATTCTATTGACTCTCGGGGTGAAAAACCGTCTTTATCTCTATTTTGGAGAAACTACAAACGATTCTATTGACTCTGGGGGTGAAAACCCGTCTTTATCTGTATTTTGGAGAGACTACAAACGAAATTAAGAGTACTACAAACAACTACAAACGATTTTATGGACTTGAAAGGTAAAAGACCATCTTCATCTCGATTTTTGAGCAACTACAAACGAAATTAAGAGTACTACAAACGATTTTATGGACTCTGGGGGTGAAAAACCGTATTTGAAATAATTTTGGAGCAACTACAAACGAAATTAAGAGTACTACAAACAACTACAAACGATTTTATGGACTTGAAAGGTAAAAGACCGTCTTCATCTCGATTCTTGAGCAACTACAAACGAAATTAAGAGTACTACAAACGATTTTATGGACTCTGGGGGTGAAAAACCGTATTTGAAATAATTTTGGAGCAACTACAAACGAAATTAAGAGTACTACAAACAACTACAAACGATTTTATGGACTTGAAAGGTAAAAAACCGTCTTCATCTCGATTCTCGAGCAACTACAAACGAAATTAAGAGTACTACAAACGATTTTATGGACTCTGGGGGTGAACAACCGTATTTGAAATAATTTTGGAGCAACTACAAACGAAATTAAGAGTACTACAAACAACTATAAACGATTTCGTGGACTCTGGGGGTTAAAAACAGTTTTTACGTGATTTTTTTTTTCATTTTTTTTTTTTTTTCCTCCCGCGACAACTATCGAACTACAAACGGAAATAAATGAACTACAATCAACTACAAACGATTCTGTATACGAAAAAAAATTGAAATCAATTTTTTCTCAAACTCGGGGGACGCCATTTTTTCAAGTGCCTATAACTTTTTTTTTAGGCAACTACAAACAAAATGGTTTTCACTACAATCAACTACATACGAAAATCTTTCAGAATTATAAAAATCAATTTGATTGGTGCAAGTCGGGGGCCAGGTTCACATAGGTTCAGAGTAATAAAAAGAAGAGAATTCTTGTTACATAACATTTCCATTCTTTTGTTACATCATGTAAACATAACATAAAAATGTAACAATTACATCTAGTTAACGTATCTTATGAAAAAATTACGTATCGATGACATCAACGAATTATCTATTATTTACATCCAATTGTGATGTGTCAGTTCTGTAAATGAACGAAGTGTGTTTGCTGGGTCTCCATATAACATTTTTCTAGATTGAAATAGACTTCGCTTTGATGTTCCCAAAGGTACAAATAACAGATTTCTACGAAGATATAATACTTGAAGTAGGTGACAGAAATTCGATACGTAGTTCTACTCTTGCAGATGATTCTGATGGTGAGTCTATTATTGAAAATGGTAACGCTATGCAATTCAATGTCATGTTCCAGTAATAAAGTGTGGTTCATCTTTAGAATGGGACAAGATAACTTCGGCTTATCTGTGTCTTCTGAAGTTGCTTCCACCAACGGCTAAGGGAAAGAACAAAGCTGAGCGTGAAGGTATCCACAGTGTAGTAGACAGGCTCATTTTGTTCCATAAGGTAAGTTAATTAGCATGTCACCTCAATGCACCGATAGTGAGAGAAATATTAATATATCCTGTAATAAAGCAATGAAAGATATATATTAGAATCACTTAGAGTCTTAGTAATTATGTGAAGACCGCACTTTAGAATATTTGATCATACCTTAAATCAATGAAACTAATTTTGTTGATTTTAATAAATAAATTTCCAAGCCACTGTCTGTAAATTCCGCCTTTAAATTAGATAGAACTTAGCAAATTGTTGCATGTCTTGCTTGCAATTGGTTTTCATTGTTGGATTACCCTATCTTATGTCAAAAGAAAAATCAAGTTAGAATAAAACAATGAACCAATATCAAGTAATAATGATTTTATAATATTAATAGATTGGAAATCCGTTGGAGAATGCAGTACTGAAAACTGTTCAACCATGTCTGATAGCTGTGGGACCGAACCGAAAGGCCATTTCTTCATATTTTATCGCAGTGGAAGGAAATATGGTTCCAATTGATGCCCACAGCTCAAAAGTCGCCTTTGACCTGCTTTTTAAATCACATTTTGTGTTCAACACACAGTACGATCCAAACCTCAAATCTTTTTTCAATTTCATCCAAGTTTTTTACTACAAAATGGACTTGCAAGACCGACTCAGTGCAAGAATGCGTGAGGTTCGTGCTTGGCTATCACAATAAGTGAAAGAGAAACAAGCGACATGGCTGATTCAAACGGAATCTGCGCCAAATTTTGCTGGACAATTCGCATATATCCGTATTACTTAAACTTGCTTGGTGAGCTACCTGACTCGTTACCAAAGGTATTATAAGTTAGATATAAGTTTATTTTATTCATACAAAACAGTATTGAAGCTGTTGCAGTGATTTAGCAAGTATACAGGGTGCGCCAAAATTAAGTGCGTAAAATGATAGGGGTAATAGAGGGGGTCAAGTTGAGTAAATCGACCCCAAGAACATGTGGTCTCCGAAGTCGCGTTCGCGAAATACGGCACGTTAAAAAATCTCGCTACACGCCGGAATTTAGGCAACCGAATACACAGCAGGCAGCGGTTAGCAGTATTGTTGATAAGCGCGCTCGACTGCTGATGTAAACCATACACTTTCAAATCTACGAATTTCGAACGTCAACACACTTGTCATACAATTTTTCATCTAGCTTGGTTACTTACTTGTTGTTATGTTTATGTGTAAAATTGAATGCCAAGAGTGTTGACATTTGAAATTCGTAGATTTGAAAGTGTTATGGTTTACATCAGCAGTCGAGCGCGCTTGTCAACAATACTGTTAACCGCTGCCAGCTGTGTATTCGGTTGCCTAAATTCCGGCGTGTAGCGAGATTTTTTAACGTGCCGTATTTCGCGAACGTGACTTCGGAGACCACATGTTCTTGGGGTCGATTTACTCAGCTCGACCCCC
Source organism: Rhogogaster chlorosoma (assembly GCA_944452935.1). Taxonomy (NCBI): domain Eukaryota; kingdom Metazoa; phylum Arthropoda; class Insecta; order Hymenoptera; family Tenthredinidae; genus Rhogogaster; species Rhogogaster chlorosoma. Next base: position 20,347,263 of record OX101802.1, read on the forward strand.
TCTATTACCCCTATCATTTTACGCACTTAATTTTGGCGCACCCTGTATATTCATTCATATTATCTCTTTTAATTAATAAGTTAAACATCATTTATTAAGTTCTTGAGCAGATTCCAGTTTTTCGTACTCATAGAGGTACTCGTAAAATATATGGGTCATTCCATGTCAATTCAACGACGTTGCGACGGTGACCCTCTTCGCTTTTTTTGATTTTTTAATATGTTTTCATAGACGTAGAAAGAAGTCTTCAGCTAAATTTTCAGCTCTTTATCTCCACCCATTCCGGAGTCATCGATTTTTGCTTAAAAAGTGTATATCTTTGACTATACTTATGATAATCTTATTTTATAGAGGGTCATTTTTTTTCATTTCCAACGCACTTTCTGAAAAAAATGTTATGTCACAACAGATTATTAGATACTCGTCGATAGATGTTTTGGATGATTATTGTATTTGAGGTAGGAGATCGGCGGTGGAAGATGGTGTAGTTGACTAAGTATGATATTTATTGATGCGTAATTGGTTTATTTAAGTACTTCTTTTATTATATGATCGGTAGTCTGAATAATGAGTGGATATGAAGGAGGAGGTAGGGATAGAAAAAGGAGAGAAGATGTTAAGAGTTAGGAGGTTGACTGAAGAGTGAAAAACTAGAATAAGGTAAACTCGGAATAAGGAGGGGATTTCAGTTGACTTGCAAATCGTGGGGCCGAGTGCAGCTCGCACGAGTTTGCAGGAATGCGGGAAGTGATGAGTACAGGTCCAGAGGAAAGGAAGTGACGAGAGATTAGCAGAAAGGAAATAGCGGGTCGGATGATCATTGGGAGAAGGTGGAGTTGGGACGTAACAAAAAATTGAAAAACTGGAAATTTTTTTTTTTCAACTTTTTGATGCTTTTTCGGCCATTTTTAGTCAAAAAATGCGTTTTTCGTTCAATGGGACACTTTTGATTTTTTTCAAAAAAATTCACAAAATTCTACGTTGAAAAACAAAATTTTTGAGCCATAACTCAAGATGGGCTTCAAATAACTTCCAGTGAAAAAAATTAAAAAATAATTTTTTTTTCTGTAATTCTGATTTATTATACGGGGAAAAAATTGTTTTTTAATTTTTTTCACTAGAAGTTATTCAAAGCCCATCTTGAGTTATGGCTCAAAAATTTTTTTTTTAACGTAGAATTTTGTTTTGTTGAATTTTTCTGCATTTTTTTGAAAAAAATGAAGAGTGTCCCATTGAACGAAAAAAGTATTTTTTGACTAAAAATGGCCGAAAAAGCATCAAAAAGTTTAAAAAATATTTTTTTTCTCAGTTTTTTAATTTTTTTTCAGAAAGTGCGTTGGAAATAAAAAAAAATGACCCCCTATAAAATAAGATTATCATAATTATAGTCAAAGATATACACTTTTTAAGCAAAAATCGATGACTCCGGAATGGGTGGAGATAGAGAGCTGAAAATTTAGCTGAAGACTTTTTTCTACGTCTATGAAAACATATTAAAAAATCGAAAAGGGTCACCGTCGCAACGTCGTTGAATTGACATGGAATGACCCATATACATATAAAACACAGGTTCACTAAAACTCAACACAATGGTTTTCACGTGCTATATTTGTTCAAAGAAACTGTCATCTGTTGTCGATGTCACTAGACATCTTCGCAGTGATCATGTATTATTTCCTCACTCAAACTTAAAATTGAAGTGCTGCTACGAGCAGTGTTCTCTCGCGTTCAAAACATATAGCGGTCTTAGACGACATATGATTGGTCATCCACAAAATTCGAATTCGCAAATCTTGAACAATCTGAATATACCAGGAAATTCTAATATTGAAGAAGACTTCAGCTTTTTTTTAAATGTAAACTCTGACATAGATGTAGATGCTGATGATGTTCAATTGAATTCACCAAGCCAATCCGATCATACGCAATCAGATTGCTCGGAATTAGCTTCACTACAACATCCAGAAAATGTTAATGATGAAATACTCCCAATACTTGAACCTATGACAAACTTTGCATTAAAATTGAATGCTAGTAGTATACCTAAATCAACAATTAAATTCATTCTTGAAGCGACTGATGACTTAGTCACTGGAATTCTTGACGATGTATCACATTATATCATAAATCATAACATAACTGATAGTCGACGACTTCAACATTATTTGAATGAAAGAAAAGGGGATATGAAAGCATTGAACAGCCAATATAAAATCAACAAGTTATATTCCGACATGCCTGATTTCGTACATCCTGTGGAAGTTGTAATTGGAAATCGGTTCGACCAAGTCTTTGATAAGCTAAATAATTCATATAGGACCATGCCGGTGCCATGCAAATTCATGTATATCCCGTGTAACGTTCCGGGCTATTCCGGCAAATTAAAATATGAGGAATAGACCGCCGTTCTGTGAGTTCTTTGCTCGAATTTTGAATTTTCTAAATTTTTATGAGTTTTGGGCACTTTGCAACTAGGTCGGAGGGGAAAAGTTGGTTCTGCCACAAAAAGCCTCCTTTCTAGATTTTCTAACTAATTACGGACTCGGAATTAACAAAGCCGTTTTTCGTGGACTCAACTGATTGCTCGGTAAAGCCACTTCCCTACGTCAGAACCGATGCTCTCGCATAAGTCTGACTCCTGCGCTTGCCTATCTTTTCTAACTATTCCCTGCACTCAGATCCGGGGTTATGCACCCAAGACTGTATATCCAGACTCGGAAGATTGCTCTTCAAAGCTGTTCCCTGAAAATACACTATCTCGGCTTGTTGTAGTGTGCAAGAGTTTTTTATTTATGGAAATGAGAGACGGAAATGTCGGACAAAGATACGGCGGTGACTTGAATTTTCTAATCGAAATGTTTTAATCAACTAATGTTCCGTTTTGCTTCTACAAAAATAAAATACAAAAATTGTCCTTATTTCTACGTTCTTATTTTTCTACCTTACTCTAATTGGCTCTTTTAGTCTTTATTCGATCGATACTTTAGTTATTTCGGAATTTCAAGTGCAATATTCAATTTGTCGATAATGCCTCTAGTTTTGACTGGAATGTATTCTCAATTATGCAGCAATAGACCTTTATTAAAGTTATATTTGAATTAACTAACTAGCTTCTTTAGCCTGTTATTCTAAGTATTAGAATTTTTATATTATATTGAAATTTTATATCTGAATTTTGCTAAGTGCTTCTACTGACTCTAAGTTATTATCTCTGGATGGCCCAGAGTATAATAGTGCAATTGAGACGGCTACGAGTTCTGACTCCGTATCGCTGATGAGGCTCGTCCTCACCAGCTTATATACCTATCGTCGCCTTCTTCGGCGTCGCAAGCACGTCGGGTGACGTCACTGCCTGGTGGTGGGAAGATCATGTGATCAGTCGATCACGAGATCGATCTATCTTACCGGCCGACTAGCCGATACGTTACACCCGATTTTAGAAAGTCTTAAATTAATTCTTACAAACAATCCGGTCATGGAAATATTGAATTCTGAATGTGGAGTTGCGCGATCAAATTATAAAGACATTTGTGACGGTACATACTATCGATCAAATAATTTCTACCAGCAGAACAAGAATGCTTTACAATCACAATTTTACTATGACGAGTTTGAAACAAACAATCCTCTCGGTAGTAAAACCATAGCTCATAAAATAGGTGCAATATACTTTGTAATACGCAATCTTCCACCGCATATGAATTCGCAATTGGATAATATTCATGTAGCTGCTTTATTCTATGTTCTAGATTTGAAAGATTTCGGATTTGACGTGATTCTAAAGCCAATTGTTAGGGATGTAAAAATTCTTGAATCAGATGGTCTGGATACTGGTACGGTTAAGTTGAAGGGCTCAATAATAGCTTTGAGTTTTGATAATTTGGGTGGGAATATATTGCTAGGTTTACCTGAATCATTTTCAGCATCAAATTTTTGCAGAATTTGCACTGCGACTAAAGATCAAACTAGAGTTATGACACGTGAAAACAAATTGTTGATGCGAACTAGTGATCCTGTCATCGGAGAATCAGGTATAAAACATAATTGCCTACTCAATGAACTGCAATACTTCAATGTTTTTGAAAGCATAAGTGTTGATATTGGACACGATACATTAGAAGGAATTGTGCAATGTGAAATTAAGTTATTTCTTCAGTTCATCACTGAACTAAATCTAATTACGTTATCCCAAATAAATAACAGAATCAAAGTGTTTTGCTTCGGAAGACTTGAAATGTCTAACAAGCCTAGCCCAATTTCATTAGATAAACAGGGATATTTAATAGGACAGCGAGCGGTCCAAAGTTGGTGCCTTATAAGATATCTTCCATTGATCTTGAGCGATATAGTTAATGAAAATAGCAGTTCCTTCGCTACAATAAAAAATAAATGGAGAGTAATAACATTGCTCATTCACATTATGGAAATAATTTTTTCGCCAGAAATAACCACTGGCATGAATGCACAACTACGGGTTCTGATTGAAGACCACCATTCTTTGTTTCAATTGGAATTCAGAAACTTATTACCTAAACATCATTTTATCCTACACTACCCCACAACGATTGAACGTATGGGCCCGTTGATCTTTTTGTGGACGATGCGATTCGAAGCAAAGCACAATTTTTTTAAAGATCTCGCTCATAAGTATAGAAATTTCATTCATGTCACTAAAACTTTGGCTGAGCAATACCAGCGTAGCATGTATTATAATTGGAAAATATGCTGTAAAAATGTAGCTTCTGAGTTACTACCAGGAATTGGTACTTTTATGACATTTGAGTGTCTCGTACACGGAGAAAAAAATACCACAACGTTTCACGTTCTCACCGTAGTAGTCACTGTTCTGACCGCGTTCAGCGCATTTAGAGAAACAAAATTGCGTCGAATGGCGTTGAAAGCTGAGAGGACCTGAATGATTACGGTTCTCGCCGCGCCTATTACAGTTTGTCACAGCAAAGGTTAAAACCATAATAGTTACGGCTCGAGACCGTAACTATTACAGTTCTGACAGCGATTGCCAAGTTCTTTAGCAGCTCCTAATGCAGCGCGTACCGTATCGACCATGATACGCATAAGTGGACCACAATGAACGCAGTACTAATATTGGAAAAGAATAAGCATGCATAATTTATGTTATGCAGTACAAATCAATTTTTAGTTATGAACGAAGTGAACATTATTGAATAAATTGATGAATTCTTCGTCTTATTTGACAAAGTTTTATATTTCTTCATTCTGAACAATTGACACCTCATAAGAGCTACTGATTATTAAATTTAAAAATTGTATGAAAAATAATTATTATAATCCAATAAATGATTACGTGTATCTGCAAATAATATACAGGGTGTCCCGAAATCACCGGAGAATCTTTTTTAAGTTTAGTTATCAGACATGTATTGTGGTAATAATAAATTCTCAAGAGGAAACTATTGTATCTTGACCTGACTGATTTTAAATATTTGTTGGATATTTTCACGTAAATTAATATGAATACGGAAGTTTTCAGCTATTAAAATGCATGAAACAAGTGAAATTTACTTAGAAATTCTTGTAAAACTGTAATTTTTCTGAATTTTTTTGATAGAAGATTTCTAATTTATTTATTTTGCTTACTAGTGAAGAGATAATTTTGCGTAAATTGCAGTTACTGATTTAATGAGTGAAAAAGAGTCGAAGAAAAATGTTTTCTATCCCAAATATGACATACACAAATGAAAATTATGCTGACACAAGAAATATTCATGAAAAATATTTTTCTCGTAATACATTTCTTTACAATTTGATAGTTTTACATAATTGATCACCTCGGTTTGAATATATTAAACGTTTGATTGAAATTTGTCCAACCATTCTTTAATTGTATGAAAATGTGGACACCATATAAATTAATAACTTACAATTATATTAGTTAAAATACTCATTATTGTCGTATCTAAATGCATGTCATTAAATCAAGTAACAGCACCTTTCGTGAGTTCAGGAAAAAAGTTTTTACATTTTGATAGAAGTATTCAAATTCATTCCCAAGTTTATTTCCAACATGTGCAGAATACAGATTAGTAGGAATAAATGATTCATTTTACAATGAGTATAAGTTGACATACTTACTTCAATAATATCTATACATAATAATTCTAATTACCATATGACAATGCAAAGTTTTACAATACTACGCTTCTAGAACTTATTTTTTATGCTTACATTATCGCTGATATCTGTATCAAAAATGTAATTTTTCATACAGTTATATTACATTTTCACGCCTATATCCATCTTTTTAAAATAAATCTTCTACCGTCAGTCATGCAAGCAATTCGAGTTATAGAGCAGTCTTCAAAATCCGTCATTCTCGAACACTGCCAAATGTTAGGATCTAAAGTCTAATTTTCATGGAGTCTGTATCCTTGGTAATGCTCATCATAGTATGTGTAATAGGGTGGGCCAAAAAAAACTTTTAATTTTGTTTTTCTTAGATACCGTGAAAATATTGTCAGAAATGACGAAAAAAAAATTCTGGTAGAGTTTAAGCTCTTAATATTAATATTAAGCGGTGGCGAATCGTAATTTTTAATTTCCCATTTAAATAACACAGGAATTTTTTTTTTATTTTCTTTCGATTTTTAATGCGTTTGAACGAATAATTATCTAGGTAAAGCGAAAACTTATTCTTGTAGGGAATTTAACGATCTACAAAAAAGGTCTGATATGATTTTTTGCTAAGTCGACTCTTTCAAAAGTTATTCGAGGTGAAAGTTCAACTCTAAATCCTAAAAGATAATTTTTGCAATTTTTTATACTTTATCGCAAAATAATGGCTCAAAAACATAATATATCTTATTCTTTATAACTTTTTTGTTTTTAATCGATGAATTTATAAAAAAAAATTTTTGTCATCCAGCAGGATTCAAATAAAAATCGTTAAAAAGACATTTAGCCATAGCATATTTGGAAGTATTGAAAAGATCAGAAATCCAATTCTGTTATACAATTTATAAATGTAATCACTTATTTCATATTTTACCGCTAAAATTGTTGACTACTCGATTTTAGCGCCACCTCCATGACATTATCTACATGTGAATGAAACTTAAGGTTATATCAATCTTCTAGTGTTTTGTTTACTGAGTGAGACCTTGAGTAGTTTGATTTGTATTCAGTTATTATCTTCGAGAATAGTAAACTTTCATTGTTCCAGTTTTTGATTTCTAATTTTAACTATTGAAACTTTTTGATGTTATTTAAAAATGAGCTGCAAGCCTATTTATTTAATTGGTTCTCCCAACCCAAACGTTTTTGGCCGTAAATTACCTACCGTTAAAGAGGTTATGGCAGTGTTTTTCCATCATCATCTTGTATTGAAGGAAACAATTAAAAGAAGTACAGTGAATACTATAATTAAAGTGGAAAAGCAATGGCATTCTGCGGGATTGCCGATTTGTGCCAGACAAAATGCTGTAAAGAAATTGCGTAGTTTACATTGTAAGTGGAAAAGTTTACAAAAAAGTCGAAACAATAAAAACTCATTAACTCAAATCAAAAATCAGTCGCTTTTCCAAAATAAGCTGTCTGAACTCTTTGATATTACGGATCAGAAAAGCCTTGAATCCTTGAATTACGAGAAAAAAATTTTTCTAGAAGGACAAAAAAGTTCAAATCGAAGGGGAATTATTAATTTAAGTTCACAACCAGACACTGAATCAGAAGTGATGATAATTGATGAAATAAGTAAGTATTATATTGTAACGTGTTCGGCTATGCCACACAGCCGAGCACGTACATGAAACAGAGAAACGCACACACTCACGCAGTCACTAAGCAAGCATTACCTGGAGCTCCCCACTTGACCACTGTGACGTCATTTTTGCTATATAAGACCGAGCAAACCTACGAAAAGTAGCGGATTTGAGGCAAAGCGCCCAACCGACTCACTCACATTAAAAGAGCACACTTGCCAAAGCGGCAGTGTGACTCGAAACATTTAGCTTCACTCACATTGCATTAACTTAGCTTCATTTAATTTCAATACTCCAAAAATTCTCGCATAAAACGCAGAATAGCAATTATATTAAACTTTCTTGAGACTTACTAAAATTGTAGTCGTCAAAACTAGCTTCAAATTAAAACAAATTCAATTTATCAGCATAAACACACTTAACCTAAAATTTGTATTCAAAAACTCAACCGAGCAAAGAAGTCTAGTAAAACTAGCAACATCACGATAGTAAATCGGATGTGAACCGTAAACAAGCACGCAATAACGAAAACCTCAATTGAAAAATCGTTAGATTTAAAACTTAAGTTATTTTATGTTTAAATTCTGTATCTCATTATTTTTCCTTTGTTAAAATTCGAACCATTTTTATTTTTATTTTGATTTATACATTTCTTTTGTTAAGCTCGAATGAGCGAAATGGATAAGTAAAATTTCAAGTCCTCAGAATGAGGAACTTGATCATGCATAATTATTTTTCATATTATTTTTGTTTTCCTTTCTTTTATTAATCAAACTTTTAAAATCTTTCAGTAAGCTAGAGGCAGCTTCGGTACGGAGAAGTGTGACAGCTACAGTGTAGCTATCACTGGCACCCTAGTCTGTGCACTTGCTCTTTATCCAAGTCTGTAAAAGGCAGCTCTGTGAATCTATTACCAAGACAGCTACGGTGTAGCTATCACTGGCACCCTAGTCTGTGGTATTAGATATCTCTGAGTCTGTGAGGGAGGCAGCTCTGGTTGGCGAGAGTCAATCCGAGTCTGTATTAGGGTTATTTGGGTTTTTCACTTTTCCCCACGAGGAGCTCCAAAAATCATTTCACCCGTGACCAAGAACTCACGCGGACTAGGTTAACTTCACCAGCCTTCTGCTGGTGAAGCATAACCAGAAAAAGTTACATTTGGCGCCCAACGTGGGGCTCCTCTAAATAAAATTAAATTCAGTAAATTCATTAAAATCAGTAGATTCATTGTATAATTTAAAATCACTTTCTTTTGGGGCACAAAAGACTAATAAAGTCAGTAGCAGTAAAATCGTTTAGTAAAATCTTTTTTTATCAATCAGTAGCTTCACATTATGAAAAGAAAAATGATTATGAAAGATCAAGTTTCTCGTAAAACGAGGATAATAACAAAAGAAAAGTTTAGCTTCAGAAATGGATTATTATAAATTTGAAAAATTAGCTGCTTTGCCAGCTAATAAACCAGATAAACACGAAACAATAACAGGGATCGAAGATCGGATAGACCCTGTTATAGACCTGATTAAAGACTACAAATATTTCGATAACGAGCTAACAGAAAAAGAAAACAACGAAATGACTGCGGAGATAAAACGGAGATTCGAACTCAGTATGAAAAGAGTTCAAGCTAATTTAGTCGAGTTAGAAGCAGACGTTTACGAATCGGACAATAACATTAACGGTCAAGAGGTGGATATGACAGGGTCTATCCGACGCTTCGATCTACCTGAGCTAGAAACAAATAATATTACAAATATAACACGGACCACGGTCATTACAAAAAAGTTTACAGACGATTTAGATTCTCAAAAAACTAATGAGATCAGCGTGAGGCCGAGAATTAAGAATTATTTGCCATTTCTAAAGATCGATATTGTTGATATCTGTCGTTACTTGGAAGTGGGTATAGAGTTGAAAAAAGAATCCGTTTTGTTCTATATATTGTTTGTATTTTTTTGAAGAATAAAGTGAATAAGGCGCCTGCAACATTTGAACAATTATTGAATATGCATGTTGCATGGCGATCGTTTCGCACGTGGCGTACATATTTTTCAGGTATATATATCTAGTTTATTTTACATACCTTATTTTGTAGGTTGCCGTAACTTATTTTATTTAGGTTCAGTCTTTCTTCGTTTTATTATCTTGGCTTTGGATTGCGTTCTGACAAGATAATAACGATAGATTCTTTTTCTTTCTTTTCTTTATCCTTACTGACTAACTGACTGACTTGCTTACTTGCTAACTTAGAACTAACTGCGCATGTCGCTGCGCACCACGGATATGATATTCTTAAAGCACGTTTACATTTAAATTATGAGTCCTTAGACTTAGTTTTCATGAAGTGTGGTCAAGTAATTAATCCGAACACTCCTCCTTAATTACTTTACTTCTTAACTGTTTGAAGATTGTACAGAGTAGAGGCTTTGTTAATATATCGGCTATTTGTTCAGAGCTCTTTACATGTTTCAAAGTAATAGTAGACTCTAAATGTTCTTGTATAAACTTTCGAGAAATATCAATGTGTTTCTTTCCCTTAGTGATCTTCCCTTCATGAGTGTTTTGTAACATACAAATAGCTGATCTGTTATCAACATATAAGGTTGTAGGTTTGCTCAAGTTCGCAAGACCTAACTCGTTACCTAAACGTCTTATCCAACAAATATCGTCGATGGACGATACTGCGGCTCGATACTCAGCTTCGGCTGTTGAGTTTGCTACATGACGTTGCTTTTGTGTATACCATACAATAGGACCTCCCCTTAAAATAAGTACACCGCTCGTTGACTGTCCAGTCACTAAATCTCCTCCGTAGTCGGAGTCTGTATAAGCTATAACTTTATTATCTCCGTTAAAGAAGATTCCAAATTTTTCTGTGCCTCTCAAGTATTGGAAGACACGTTTAACCATTTTCCAATGACTCATCATCGGTTTGCTCATTTGCCTACTGAGATAGTTTACTGAGAAACTAATGTCTGGACGACTGATCGTGGCTAAATAAAGTAAACTTCCTATAGCTTCGCGGTACGAATTTAATCCGTCGAGAGGTTGATCATTTACAAGTTTTTCTTCGTCGGTTATCATACCACGTTCCATCGGTGTGGATACAGAGTTTGAGTTTTGAAAGTTGAATCGTTTAATAATTTTCTCGGTGTACTGAACTTGGTTTACAAAAATACCATCCGATCTTACGTAAATATTCATTCCTAGATATGACAGACGATTGCTTACTGCGGTGTCGAATGTAATTTCGAATTTTTGATTAATCTTTTTCAAAATTTGAATCAATTTAGATTCGTCTTTTCCTGCGATTATACCGTCATCAACGAAAAGAATCATGACAATGCTTCTGTCTTCGTTGTAGTAAACGCACGGGTCATCGTCAGTGTTTTGAAGTCCTAGAGTTTTCAAATACAATGAGACTTTCTCATTCCAATTTTTAGGCGATTGTTTCAGACCGTAAAGACTCTTAATGAGTTTGCAGACGCGTCCCGAATTATCATCAAATCCTTCTGGCTGATACATATATATGTTCTCTGCCAATTCGCCATGTAAAAAGGCCGTTCTGACATCGAAAGTCATTAACTTCATTTTATCTGACGCGGCAAGACTTAACAAAAGTCGAATCGATGCGTGTCGAGCAACGGGACTAAACGTTCCAAAATAGTCTATTCCCTTTTCTTGTTCAAACCCTCGTGCTACTAGTCTAGCCTTTAGCGTACCGTCTGACTTTTGACGTAGAACCCAACGACAGGACAGCGGCTTAACATCCTTTGGCAATTCTACTAATTTCCATGTATTCATCTTGACTAGAGATTTGCATTCATCATGCATAGCATTGTACCAATTTTTATCCTTTAGAGCTTCGGATACTGGTATATCTTCTACTTCACCTATCATAGCAAGATTATCTGTGCTATTTATCCAGCCTACTTCATAATCAGCAAATTTTCTAGGCATTTTTAACTCGCGACGATTTCGCAAGTTCACACGCTCATTTTGATTTACAGCTTCGATTATCTCAGAGTTTTGACTTTCATCTGACGTATCATCGTCAGGTGTTTCATATTCTAAATCTATTGACTCTACTTCAACGTTCTCATCGACGTCTTCGGCTTCGTTTTCAATCAAAGGTATTTGCACTTCAGTACCGATACGATTTGCTTCGAATTTTTCATCAAATATTAAGTTTTCAGAGCTGATCACGTCGTTTTTGTGACTAACGTAGATTCTATAGCTCGGCGAATCTAAGTCGTAGCCAACGAAAATACCTTTTATTGACTTCTTACCGATTTTAGTTTGTTTATGCTTTGGTAATAAGACGTAACAGTCACAGCCAAAAGTTTTCAGCTTATTTATATTAATCGTGCGCCCGAACCACAGTTCTGCTGGCGTCTTTCCCTTTTGCGAGCTTGTACCTGTCTGATTTATTGTAAATACTGCATAGTTTATAGCTTCAGCCCACAATTTTTCATCTAAATTTTTCGCTTGTATCGCGGTTCTAGCTGCCTCAACAATTGTACGCATTTCACGTTCAATTCTACCGTTTTGTTCCGGCGTGTATGTGTTTGTTTTACTATGAAAGATTCCTAAATTGTCTAACAGTCTCTTAGTATCACAGTTTTTGATTTCCGTACCGTTGTCTGACCTTATATTTTTAACCTTTCTGCCGAATTGGTTTTGCACCATTTTTAAAAATATATCTAATTTTGTAACTGCCTCGTCTTTTGTTTTAAGAAAGTATACTGTTCGGTAATGTGTGAAATCGTCTTTTAGCAAAAGAAAGTACTTTGCTCCTCCTAAAGATCTATTTTCTATTTCGCCTAAGTCTACGTGTATCAGATCTAGTGGTTGTGAGGCTACTTTGTTATTTTTCGGATGAGACACTCTGTGTTGCTTTCCGTAAGCACATCCTTCACAAACATAGTCACCCCAGTCATCAATGTATTTTACACCCTGTTTGTCCAACATATTTTTAACGTACTTGACATTTTGGTGCGCCATTCGTTCGTGCCACCTTTTAATAGAGATACTGACTAGACAACTTCCGGAATAAACTTGCTCACTCTGTGTACTTTCTGATTCATCCATGCGAAACACCATTTTAAACAGATTTCCTTCTCTATTTGCTATTGCTACAGTCTCTTTCGTGTCTTTGGTCATGAAAATAGAATTTTCTGCATCTGCAGTTTGCGTGTATCCTTTATCAAGGATTTTAGTTACTGAAAATAAATTGAAAGGCATCTTTGGTGTATGTAATACATCCTTTAACTCAATCTTACACCATCGTTCACCGTCGAACGCTTCTAACTTGACATTTCCTATACCGACGCCTTCAATTCTAGTCGCATCACCAATTACAACCATTACAGGCTCTTCAAGTTTTACATAATCATTCATCCATTCCACATGCGAGGTCATATGCTGTGTCGCAGCACAGTCTTGATACCATAATTCATTGCAGTTCTGCTTAGAATTGATATGTTTCACATTCGCAGCTGATAAACCGATTGTTACAAATGCTCGCCTGTCGCTTCTATTATTTGACGACTCTTCTCTATCAGATTGTTCAGTCTTTTCTTTGTTACTCCTACAGTCTTTTGCAAAGTGACCCTTCCTCTTACATAAATTACAGCCGTAAGTCTTTTTGCAATACTCTATATACTTTGCGCATGGCTTACCTCGACAATCTTTCTTTAAGTGGCCTGTCTTTCCACATTTGTAACATTCGTTTTTCTGACCTTGTATTTTATAATCTTTTCCTGTCTGTTTTGATATAAGAGCATTTCGAGAATTTTGACTTTCCCCTTGACTTTCGTTTAACCTGTCTTCTTCTAAACGCAAAAACTCAAAAAGTTTGCTTAGATTTTTGTCTACACTACTCATACAATCCCAAGACGTTCTAAAGTGATATAGTTTTGGCGGTAACATATTTAGAATTCTCGACATAATCCAACTTTCTTTAATTTCCTCGCCTCTGGCTGTTAGTCTGTCGGAATATTGTTGGATTTTCATACAGTTTTCAATTACGGATTTACTTTCATCGTATTTATAGCTGAAGAATAGTCTTTGCAAATTTTCAATGGTAATATCTGACTTTTTCTCATATAACATTTCTAACTTTTGAAGCATCAAACTCGCAGTCGTACAATTACAGATTTTCTTTGCTATGTCGCCACTTACATTTAATCCTATTAGTGTTTGAGCTTCGATATCCTTCTTCAACCAGGTCTTGACGTGTGCGTCCGTTTCTGATCCATGCGGTCTAGCCTCAACACCTGTTGCGACTTGAAATAGGTCCTTCGTTTTTAGGGTTAGGTTCAGCTTGAATCTCCATGACTCGTAGTTCACTCCGCCCTGACTGTCCTCAGCAAGATTTTCCAGTTGCGATCGTACTGTGTCCATGACTTTATTCTTTCCAGACTTTAATTCTTATTATTTCAACTCTCATATATACCCTTGGTTATGCCTGGGCCCATAACCTGTCGTTACTTGGAAGTGGGTATAGAGTTGAAAAAAGAATCCGTTTTGTTCTATATATTGTTTGTATTTTTTTGAAGAATAAAGTGAATAAGGCGCCTGCAACATTTGAACAATTATTGAATATGCATGTTGCATGGCGATCGTTTCGCACGTGGCGTACATATTTTTCAGGTATATATATCTAGTTTATTTTACATACCTTATTTTGTAGGTTGCCGTAACTTATTTTATTTAGGTTCAGTCTTTCTTCGTTTTATTATCTTGGCTTTGGATTGCGTTCTGACAAGATAATAACGATAGATTCTTTTTCTTTCTTTTCTTTATCCTTACTGACTAACTGACTGACTTGCTTACTTGCTAACTTAGAACTAACTGCGCATGTCGCTGCGCACCACGGATATGATATTCTTAAAGCACGTTTACATTTAAATTATGAGTCCTTAGACTTAGTTTTCATGAAGTGTGGTCAAGTAATTAATCCGAACAATATCTTTTCTAAAATAAAATTGAGATCGTTAGAGTCAATACTAGGAAATCTTAGCCAAATTAAATTAAAAACGATTAACGGCCAGGGGGCAAAATTAATTATCGAGTCGATGAATTTGAATTTAAACTACTTAAGAACCGAAGTGTACCATTATAAGCTAATGAATAGAGCTCTAGGTGAAGGCAGACTTGTCTCAATCATCACAACAAACGAGAGACCCGAGATAAACAAGGGATTAGATCCAGTTATAGTGCCTTTAAATAGAAAGACCAAAAATAAAGAAAATTCAAATACATTAAAACCTCGACAAATCGAAAAAATTACTAAGAGAAATCGGAATAAAATAAAAGACAGAACAAACATAAGACGAAAGTCGTCGAAATTTAAAATTTTATTGAATACAATAAACTGGCAGAATGCGCCATATAAAACAAAAAACAAAGATAGGACGAACACGACAAGGAAAACCTCTAAATTTAAGCAGATTAATGTATAAGTTTTTATAATTTCGTTTTGATTAAACAAAAAAGGGCAACGAGTACCCTTAGGAGAAATTTTTTTTTTGTTTTCTTTCAAGTTTTTTTTTGAAGCTTTCCTTACGAGGATTTACGTTAAAAATGTCGAGACCACCCTATAAAGTTTCATTTTTAGTTTTATTTTATTCTTAGTTGAAAGAAATTTAAGAAAAAATTCACAACAGGGTACCACCCCTGTTATTATTAATTAAAGTTACCTTTATTTTTATTTTTATTTGATTGAGAATTGAAAATTCATAACAGGGTACCACCCCTATCATTATTAATTGAAGCTGTTTTATGTTAAGTTGATTTGAGAATTTAAAATTCGTATCAGGGTACCCCCCGTATAATAAAACATAAAGTTGAGTTTTTGAAATTTGAAATTGTAAAATGCTGCGAGCTGTAAGAGATCAAACGCATATAAGACAAGAAGACTGAAGAAGAAGATGAGCTACACGAAAAATGTTGGGTTTCATCAGCTTGCTTGCTCAAAGAATAATCATCACCGATCATCAGCTGATGAAAAGGGGGCAATGTAACGTGTTCGGCTATGCCACACAGCCGAGCACGTACATGAAACAGAGAAACGCACACACTCACGCAGTCACTAAGCAAGCATTACCTGGAGCTCCCCACTTGACCACTGTGACGTCATTTTTGCTATATAAGACCGAGCAAACCTACGAAAAGTAGCGGATTTGAGGCAAAGCGCCCAACCGACTCACTCACATTAAAAGAGCACACTTGCCAAAGCGGCAGTGTGACTCGAAACATTTAGCTTCACTCACATTGCATTAACTTAGCTTCATTTAATTTCAATACTCCAAAAATTCTCGCATAAAACGCAGAATAGCAATTATATTAAACTTTCTTGAGACTTACTAAAATTGTAGTCGTCAAAACTAGCTTCAAATTAAAACAAATTCAATTTATCAGCATAAACACACTTAACCTAAAATTTGTATTCAAAAACTCAACCGAGCAAAGAAGTCTAGTAAAACTAGCAACATCACGATAGTAAATCGGATGTGAACCGTAAACAAGCACGCAATAACGAAAACCTCAATTGAAAAATCGTTAGATTTAAAACTTAAGTTATTTTATGTTTAAATTCTGTATCTCATTATTTTTCCTTTGTTAAAATTCGAACCATTTTTATTTTTATTTTGATTTATACATTTCTTTTGTTAAGCTCGAATGAGCGAAATGGATAAGTAAAATTTCAAGTCCTCAGAATGAGGAACTTGATCATGCATAATTATTTTTCATATTATTTTTGTTTTCCTTTCTTTTATTAATCAAACTTTTAAAATCTTTCAGTAAGCTAGAGGCAGCTTCGGTACGGAGAAGTGTGACAGCTACAGTGTAGCTATCACTGGCACCCTAGTCTGTGCACTTGCTCTTTATCCAAGTCTGTAAAAGGCAGCTCTGTGAATCTATTACCAAGACAGCTACGGTGTAGCTATCACTGGCACCCTAGTCTGTGGTATTAGATATCTCCGAGTCTGTGAGGGAGGCAGCTCTGGTTGGCGAGAGTCAATCCGAGTCTGTATTAGGGTTATTTGGGTTTTTCACTTTTCCCCACGAGGAGCTCCAAAAATCATTTCACCCGTGACCAAGAACTCACGCGGACTAGGTTAACTTCACCAGCCTTCTGCTGGTGAAGCATAACCAGAAAAAGTTACAATATTTTATGAACATGTACTAACATTTATTGTGCTCATTACATTGATTGTTATTTATTGTCTATGTATTGTTAGAATTAATTCATGACTTGATCAAAGAATATTGGTAGCTATAATATTTTTAAATAACCGTGCCTTCAATTTTTAGTAATTAATTTTATTTTTCGTAAAATTGGAAAATAATTTTTTTGTATGTTAAATAATTTTCTTTTACCTATCAAAATATTTAAATTTTTAATTGTAGACCAGCCTGTAAAAGATGAGCAGCCGCTAAAAACTAAACAAGAATCTGACATAAAAACATCTTAGTCATCAGTAAGCATAACTTCAAAATCAGTCTCAGACTTTGAACAAGAATTGACACCACCTGTAATTTCTAAAACTAACGTGATGACACCAGAATTAGTTGCAGCATTAGATCGATCCAACGTTACTAGCAGAAATGCCATGTACATTATTGCTGCGACTCTGAAAAGCGTTGGAATTGATTTAAATAGTGTAAACATCAGTTACAAAACAATTCAGCGTAGCCGAAACGCTTTACGTGAAGAAATTGCGAAAGAGTTGAAAGATGAGTTGAAGTTTGAAAGCAATTATATTGTACATTGGGATGGAAAGCTGTTGACAGACATTACGGGAACCGATACTGTAGATAGACTTCCAATCATTCTGACTTCATGTGGTACTGAACAATTGTTAGGTGTGCCAAAGTTGAAGTCGGGAAGTGCCAATGATCAAGCAGTTGCTATTCTTGAAACTCTGAATCAGTGGGGCGTGAGTTCATATGTCAAAGGAATGTGTTTTGACACAGCAGCTGTTAATACAGGTTAGTTATTGATAACATATAAAATAATTATTTTAATAGTCTTATTTTTTGTTTGTTTCATTTTTTTTTCTAGGAATTCATCATGGGACTTGTGCTGAAATAGAAAAAGCTTTGAATCGAGAGTTGATCCATTTACCGTGTCGCCATCACATCTTTGAACTCGTTTTAAAAGGTGTGTTTGAAGTATATTGGCCAACCTCATCAGGCCCAAACGTTCAGTTCTTCTCCAGATTCAAAAATAAATGGAACGAGCTTAATAAATCGAACTTCAAGGCTGGGATGGACGATAGTATGGTTATTGATATATTGTCGAATAGCAAACAAGCCTTGGTTAACTTGATTGAAGAAAATTTACAGGTATGACTTCATAAATTTTACTTCATAAATCTTATACACACAATTTGTTTTACATAAAGTTGTCAGATATTTTTCACCTAATAATAAGATAATTGAGATTGAATTTTTATTGTATATTTGACAGGTTCGTCAACCGAGAGATGATTATAAAGAACTCTTAGAGATATCACTGATTTTTTTAGGAGAAAAACCAAAAACTAACTTTACGTTTAAACAGCCAGGTCCAGTTCATCATGCTCGTTGGATGGCAAAAGCCATTTACTCGTTGAAAATATTTCTTTTTAGAGAAGAATTTAAATTATCAGCGCGAGAAATTAACGGCTTACGTCAAGTTTATATTTTTCTGGTAAAAATATATTTAAAAGCTTGGTTCAATGCTCCATCTGCGATTCAGGCGCCACACAATGATCTGACCTTCATGCAAGATTTAATTGAATATAAAGCTGTAAACAGTTCCGTATCAAAAGCAGCTTGCTCAAAAATGATAAATCATCTGTGGTACTTAAGTGAACAATGGGCCATTATTTCTCTTTTTGATGATAATGTACCTCTACCAATAAAACAGAAAATGATTCAAGCTTTGAACAAAAATGAAATAAATACTGATCCAAAAAAAAAGAAATTTGAAATTGGACAAGAAAACTTGGAAACATTGTTATCATTCGACCTGAGTGATTTTATTTCAAAAAAATCGTTGGTTACATTTCAAATATTTGATTTACCAACTGACTTCGTCGACAAAAATATAGAATCTTGGACACAGGATGAGAGCTATCAAGAAAATCTGGTATTTTTTAAACGACTCAGCGTTGTCAATGATGTAGCAGAAAGAGGAGTTGCATTAAGGGTGTAGTCTAGTTGAGAGGCCCAAAAAAAAGCGTATTTTTGTTAATTTTTTGTGAGCATGCTAGGAAAGATATCAATATGAAAGTTGTTGGGTGTGATTATTAAGGTCTTGAACTACGAAAAAAAAATTTTTTTCATTAACTTAGACCATTTTTATACATGTGATTCGTGGAAGAACGCGAGCCCTCGATTTCAACGCAAGTTGGTAGCCACACGCTAACTCGGGAACGGCTTATCTGAATCCAAAAAAATAAGGCTTTCTAGATTCGGTATGCCAGTGGCTACAGATTAACCTACGGATATGAATTTTCAACGAATTTTGTAAATTTGGTTTAAAAAAATCCAAAAATTCGAAAAAAAGTCGTTTTTTTCCGCTGTTTTTCGTGAATTTAATAGAGTAAAAATAATTATTTTGACTTGATCGTAGGTCATTCTGTGACTCTACAAGTGTAGAATATGTGGTTAAAATTTCAGAAGGATCGGTCAACTGGTTTCGGAGAAATCGTGTGGCGCGCATATGAAAACGTCGTTTCGAGAAAAACGCGTTTAAAGTTTTGTCTATCGAAAAATCGTGAAAAATCTGACCAAAGTTTAATCTGCGATGCCTGCGCAAGAGAATACAGAGATTCGTATAAGATATAGGAACAACTGCTCCAATGAAAAGAAAAGTTACCGGAGAGGGGATTAGAGCAGATATAACCGTCGAGCGCGCGGAGAGCTCAGGTACGCGCGGTCAGGTAGTGACGCTTGACTTGAAAAAAAATACACTTACACTATTCGGATCTTCATAAAAATTTAACACAATACTCTTCCATATATATACTTTCGAAAAATGTAATAAAAAAAAAATCAATTTTTTGAAACTGCTCAACTAGACTACACCCTTAATCGAAGAATACAACAAATGTCTCACCAAAAATGAAGAACAGTTGCAATATTTATTGCAAGTGGTTAAAAATCACCGGCAAAAATTCCCCAATTGTAATAAAAAAAATTTAGTTTAATTTTAAGTAAAAAAAAGTACAAGTTATAAAATAAAGTTTAATTGCAATTAAAAAATTACTTAAATACGGCTCTCATTATTTCACATCATCTAATAGTCAAGTGCAAATGGGACACTTATTATGTTTTTAGGAAATAATCATTTCTACAATGTTATTATTCAGGTAGAGTAGAATTCGGATTTTTTTTTAAATTAAGTATCATAAAATTCGTTTTTCTTACGATATTTTGTGAAAATATTATTGTTTTACCAAAACATTCCATTAGTATTACAAAAAATGAGATATTTTATGTTTTTGAGCCATTATTTTGCGATAAAGTATAAAAAATTGCAAAAATTATCTTTTAGGATTTAGAGTTGAACTTTCACCTCGAATAACTTTTGAAAGAGTCGACTTAGCAAAAAATCATATCAGACCTTTTTTGTAGATCGTTAAATTCCCTACAAGAATAAGTTTTCGCTTTACCTAGATAATTATTCGTTCAAACGCATTAAAAATCGAAAGAAAATAAAAAAAAATTCCTGTGTTATTTAAATGGGAAATTAAAAATTACGATTCGCCACCGCTTAATATTAATATTAAGAGCTTAAACTCTACCAGAATTTTTTTTTCGTCATTTCTGACAATATTTTCACGGTATCTAAGAAAAAAAAAATTAAAAGTTTTTTTTGGCCCACCCTAATGTGTAATCAGTAACGTTTCTGAGAACAACATACAAAGTACGAGAAACATCTTCAAGTATTACCTGAATGACATAAAATTCGTACTGCATTTCATTTGGAACCGCAAGAACGGTATTTTCTTCCAAGGTCTTATCATGAAAAATTACTTGCTGGATCACAATAACATTTTGATAAATGTTTAATGGTAGCTTTTGTAAAAACATATGACTATTGCTCAATTCCTTGATTTGGAGTAAACGAGAGCGTGTGGTTTCAAACATTTTCTCACCAACAGAACACTGTTGCTGCAAGCGATGATTCAATCGCAATTGTGCACTTATGGCAAGTGTTTCGCAAATATTAAGGCGACTTCCTGATGCACGAGAATATATTTTGAAGTCACGATTTTTGCTCTCGCATCTCATAGTGGCAAATTGCCACAATGGACCGAATCTTTTCAATACCTGCGGGTAATGGACCAGAAAGTGATGTTTTGGTTTAATGCAACCAGGAAAGAGAGATGTTAGGAGGCTTAAATAGTCCGATATTAGGTTCTCCAATTGCATGTATACTGAAACATGCACTACAGGTGCAGTAACAACGTCGATTATTTCTTTCAATTTAATAATCACTTTCCAGTATTCATTACCTTCCGGGATAAATTCTCCAATCAATATTCCGACATTACGCAAAAGACAAAGAAATTCAGCCGCTGACATTTTGACATGCTTATTCTTAATTTGACTCATTTTAATTTCGCGAGGTTTGTTTCGTTTTTCGTCGGGACCGTAATTTAAATCATTGATCCTGCCATTCATTTGTTCGAGAGTTAAATATTTTGCTTCTACAATGAAATGATGCAACACAGAACCTACATCATATTCGCCTATTCCTTCCAAAATATCATGCATAGGGTCGACCGTCATCATCTCAATCAATGATGGAGATGAATCCTCCAAAACAGATGGTCCATCAATACCTGTTTCTTTGGGTTCAACCTCTTTTACTTGTCGATCATACCTTTCCTGTGAACGCATTTGGCACGAAGATGCATTAAATACTGATTGCATCTCATTTTTTTTGATTAAACAAAAGCGACATGGATGATTTCCAGAAAAACTCTTTACTAACCCCAACATTGTATGGATTGCGAGATTGTCGCCAGTGACCCCGGTCAACGAAAAGTATATTTTTTTTAACCCTGAATCAGTAGTTACTTCAATACCTTCACTTGCCAAGAAAAGAAGTTCCTGTATTGCTTTTGAAAAAATCGATTGCAATGGAACCGAATTCTCATCTCCAGATTTATATAATGTGAGCAAAAATATATTTTCTGTTTTTGAAAGCGATTGAGGTGGTAAGCACGGTAATATGATGTATACAGCCCCAACCTTCCCAACACCTTTATGGGATCCCAACGGGTTATTATTTTCGAAATCGTCTTGATAGAGTAGTAACGGCAGCATCAATTTATCAGGAAAAGAATTTTTTTTGCATTTCCACATTTCGCTTTGTACAATGTTGTTAAAGAAGGATGTGTACTCCCCCAATTCATCAAGGTAGGACATGACACAGCTAAATACACCGGGAAGTTCTAAAAATTTCTTCAATACTATTCTTAAAGGTATGAACTGTATCACCGCAGTGTTCTCGGAAATCACCGACAAGGGACAAGCTGGTGCAGGCATGCTTTTTACGCAAACCTTGATTTCTTCGGGCTCAATATAGTGTAACTTGTGGGGATATGCTTCACTAGCTGAAGGCTAGTGAAGTTATCCAAGTTCGCGTGAATTCTTTGTCACGGGTAATGATTTGGAGCTCCTCCTGGGAAAAGTTGAAAAAACCCTTTGTTGACCCTAATTACAGACTCGGATAGATTTTACTCTACCAGAGCTGCCTCCCTACAGACTTGGGATATGCTAGACTCGCAGACTAGGATAGCAATTATAGCTCTATCGTAGCTGCCTTGAGTCTAACTCACCGAAGCTGCCTGTTACAGACTTGGGTCGTAGTACTCAGACTAGGGTGCCGATTATAGCTACACCGTAGCTGCCTGTACTACGCCGAAGCTGCCTTCTAGCTAAAATGATTTTAATCCTGAAAAGTTTGAATTATTAGATTAATTGCAAACGTGAAAACAAAAATAAGAAAAATGGTTATGAATGATCAAATTCCTCATTTTGAGGAATTTGAGAATTTAATTAGTTCTCATTTCGCTCTTAGGAGCTGAACAAAAATAATAATACAAAACATAAAATAAAATAATGTGTCTTGAATTTCTAACAAAACAAAAATAAATTGTAGGACTAAGTTTAACATAAAGGTTTGTTTTAAATTCTTGAATTAAGAATTTCTATTAAATTGCGTTTTAATTTGTGAATCAAATATTCTGTTTATGCTAGTCGCAACTAGACTTTTATGCTCTACTGAGTTTTGAGTGTTTCTTCTTGATAATATTTAGATCGATGCTGCTTTAGCTAACGTCTACGAATTTGTGAATTGAATTGGATCTCACTACCGTTTTGGCAAGTGAGTCCTGAATAGCTAGTGAGTCGGCTGGGCGCTTTGCCTCAAATCCGCTGATGAGTGCGGTGTCATCTCTCTTTATATAATGGTCGCGCGGACCAAGATGTCGCGTATTTGCGAGTGGGGGGTGTTGTGACGTATGTACGTGTGCGCTAGCGTGTGTTGGCTAAACGCACACGTTACAATAGGTTCCCTGTAACTGAAAGTACTGAAAACTCTGATACTCATTTCGGAATTCGTAAAATGGAGTTTGTAAAACAGCTATCATAGATTTATAAGCGTCAACGTTTATCTCACATTCACCAAGATTTTGCAATCTGGCAATCATTTGACGAAAAAACGAAGTGATAAATTGTTGCTGCAAGAACTTTTCAAAGCATGTCAAAATGTCATGTACACGTTTACGTGGTACGTCACCAAAATTGTATAGTTCACTAACTAAATTTCCCGCATGATGTTGCAATGATTTGGAAAAAGTGTTCGGATCCATTCTCAGATTTTTACACATACGTTGTAACGTTCCGGGCTATTCCGGCAATTTAAAAATATAGGAATAGACCGCCGTTCTGTGAGTTCTTTGCTCAAATATTATATTTTTGAGATTTTATGAGTTTTTGGGCACTTTGTAACTAGGTTGGAGGGGAAAAGTTGGTTCTGCCACAAAAAGCCTCCTTTCTAGATTTTTCTATCTAATTACGGACTCGGAGTTAACAAAGCCGTTTTGCGTGGACTCGACAGATTGCTCTGTAAAGCCACCTCCCTATGTCAGAGCCGATGTTTTCACATAAGCCTGACTCCTGCGCTATCTTTTCTAACTATTCCCTGCACTCAGATCCGGGGTTATGCACCCAAGACTGTATAACCAGACTCGGAAGATTGCTCTTCAAAGCTGTTCCCTGAAATTATACTACCTCGGCTTTATGTTGTGTGCAAGAGTTTTTTGTAATGGAAATGAGTGACGGAAATGTCGGACAAAGATAGAGTAGCGATTTGAATTTAGTGAAATCAAAACGTTTTAATCAAAGGATTGTTTGATTCTGGATTTTACAAAATAAAATAACAAAAATCGTTCTTACTCCTAGTTTCTTATTTCTACCTTAATTTTACTGGCTCTTTTCTGTCCTATTTGTCCGATCTTTTGTTTTAGTTCTAATTTGGAGTGCAAGTTCTATTTGTCGATAAATGCCTCGAATTTTCGATATTCTATACTCAAATATGCAGCAATAGAATTTAAGAAGTGAAATTGAATTAATATCTTCTTTAGCGTATCTTTCTTTAAATTTAAATTTGATTCTTCTGAAATTGTATTGAAATTTGATTCTACTGATTCTAAGTTATTCTAATGATTGAGTCGACCGGCTCTACAGCTCGCGTCGCTCTTTAACTCGTTGTGAGTCGACTACTCGCTCTCTGCGTAGTATCGCTGGTGAGGCTTGTCCTCACCAGCTTTTATACTCGTCGTCGCCTCCTTTGCCGACGCGAGCGCGTCATTTGACGTCATAGCTGGTTGGTGGGGTGGTCACGTGGTTGGTCGATCACGAGATCGTACTTTGTTACCGGCCGACTAGCCGATACGTTACAACGTACAATGACAGAAGAGTTCTTTTATATCGAACTTAAGTTTCAAAATAAACGCATACAGGTACAAGTATATCTTTATAGAGATAAATTAAACATTGAACATGAACAACATATCGAAGGAAGTTTTTACCGAACTGAGAAGAAAACTAATTCGTTAGATGAGTCTGGTTTATGAGTTTGCTTTTACAAAACTCATAACTTTGTTCAGATGCGTGGTCATTTTTTCGCCTCGTAAAATTATTTTCATTATAAGTCTTTGCACGAGAAGCCAAAGGCTCTTTGACTCGACTGGATAGGAGTAGTGAGAAACAAAAAAAATCTTGTAGGCCAATTCTAAAGCCTCTATAATGGATGCAGTTTCGTACTTAATAAATCCAACCGAGCAGAAAAAAGCTTCAGGTGATGCAATTGGGCCAACAACAATCACAACTGGGGAGGATGTATCTGCTTGACCTTCTACATTAATTGCATGTTGTTTTTTTCAGCGAAATACTCTTCAGCTTCTGCTCTCATCTACAAAAGACAAATAAGATCAGACATTACTACAACCACACACCCAGCTTCTGCTGAAATTGTGAACATTTGTTGAAGTACACTACCAACCAACACCTACACTATAGATTATGATTTGTCCTGAACTCCAGCCACGACTACTAACATCACACATACAATGACATCTGCGCTCATTATTAACAGCAGAATCTACGTGTATGTAACATTGGGTTCTACTCACATCAAAGTGAATGATGAAGGTTTCGCGAATTTTTCGTTTTAATGTCTTTTCGTCCTCTGTTTCAACTTTTCTTCGCTTGTTTGACAATACAGTAGTCCTTCGCACTCCTGTTTTCAAATTTGTTGCTGTGATAGCGTTGGGCATCAACAGAAGAATTGGAACATCTTTTTGTTCTGTTGGAATAATTAAGCTACCTTAAGTACCCTATTTAAATACCTTTGAACCTATATTCAAATACCATGTAAATACCCTATTACCTCCGGATGCCTGCTCCAAGTCGCGATAGTACTTATCGGCATCTTCTCCATATAAGTTTTTCGTCCATAAACACTGTTCGAAGCCTGGCCTTAGAGATTTCCAACTTTCTTTGCAAGATTCAGTAAGATTTGGAAACCGTAAACCAAAATCATGGTCAATCTACGGAAAATCAATAGTATAATTTGAAAAAAGTGATACTTAATAAAGAACAGATATCGGATCTGGTTACAAAAAGTCATAAAAAACATACCAGTTCCGGTCCAAGATTTTCGTGCAGACAGAGATATTTTTTGAATGGGTCAAAGGAATTCTGATTTCCTGCTTGCAACAATATTTGTCGTGCTCCATATGTTGTTATCCAAGCTTTTTTGACATCATCCCATGGTTCGACTGTTCCATATAAAAAAGTCAATTTGTCTTCAATTTCATCATCTGTTGAAGATTAAAGCTAGAATTAGTATTGTCTGTGCCTGTTTACAGTTATCGAAGCAAAATTCAGCGAAAATTCAGTGAAAGTTGAGAATTTTGATTTTTTTCCCATTATGAAATCTGAACAGCAAATCCATACTTGAAACTTCGTCTTCGTTAGTATGAATGCTGAGTTTTTTTGAAGGAAAAACTATGATGCCTTATTCAATCAGTTTCTTTCGTATATAATCGATGCGAGCAACAAATTTTCCTGAATGAGTTATTTTCTTCTTCTTCTCACATTGTCCTGGCAAATATTATATCTCGCTATCGCAGTTGAATAACTCAGCAACTTCTTTCGCAACGTTTCGCAAAACAATAGACGGCACTCTGAAAATAGTCAAATTGTAGAGTAGATTTGTATTGCCCGTAGATTTTTTTAGATCTCTAGAGATCTCTTGCACTTCTGTATGAATGTCGTTCAGAGAGATCCCAGCAGATCTCCGTAGATTTTTTTTAGATCTCTATAGATCTCTTTTGCACCTCTGCATTGTAACGTATTCGGCGGTATAGGTGTCACCGAATACATTCTTACGCACAGACACGAGCAGGTGAATGGGTGGGAATAAGTTAGCGATTCCCACTAGGCACCTGTGACGTCACCACGGCTATATAAGAGCGCGTTAGCCATCGAAGCGTAGCGTAGATGTGCCAAAACGGCCATTACGACTCGAACCTATTTAGCATCACTCTCATTGTACTAACTAGCTTCGTTTAAATTTCAACACTCCAAAATTCTCGCATAAAACGCAGAGTAACAAATATATTAATCCTTCTTGAGGCTAACTAAAATTGTAGTCTTCAAAGCTAGCTTCAAATTTAAACAGATTCAATCTTATCAGAATAAACGTACTTAACCTAAAATTTGTATTCGAAAACTCAACAGAGCATAAAAGACTAGAAAAATCTAGCAAACTGACAGTAGCAACTTAGATTAAAATTTAAGTTATTTTTTGTTAAAATTAATTTTTGATTTATTTTTTGTTTTGTTTCGAAGCAGAATAATTTCATTTTATTTATAATTTTTTTTTGTTTGTTAAGTTCCAAAGGAACAATATTTGGATAACAAATTAAACACAGGACCCCGAAGCGAGGAACCTGATCTTTAACACCGATTTTTCATAATTTTATTTTTGTTTTCCTTTCTTCTTATTAACCAAACTTTTAAATCTTTTCAGAAAGCTAGAGGCAGCTTCGGTACGGAGAAGTGTGACAGCTACGGTGTAGCTATCACTGGCACCCTAGTCTGTGCACTTGCTCTTTATCCAAGTCTGTAAAAGGCAGCTCTGTGAATCTATTACCAAGACAGCTACGGTGTAGCTATCACTGGCACCCTAGTCTGTGGTATTAGATATCTCCGAGTCTGTGAGGGAGGCAGCTCTGGTTGGCGAGAGTCAATCCGAGTCTGTATTAGGGTTATTTGGGTTTTTCACTTTTCCCCAAGAGGAGCTCCAAAAATCATTTCACCCGTGACCAAGAACTCACGCGGACTAGGTTAACTTCACCAGCCTTCTGCTGGTGAAGCATAACCAGAAAAAGTTACATTTGGCGCCCAACGTGGGGCTCCTCTAAATAAAATTAAATTCAGTAAATTCACTAAAATTAGTAGAGTCATTGTTAAACTTAAATTCACTTTCTTTTGGGGCATATAGGACTAATAAAGTCAGTAGCAGTAAAATCATTTAGTAGAGTCATTTATTATAAAAGAAAAGTATAAAAACTGGAAAAATGGCTGATAAAGATCAGGTTCCACCAAAGCCTAGCGATAAGTCAGTGCAGTTTAGCAATCCAGTAGGCGACACTGGATTCCATGATGCTGATGTCTCAAATTTTACCGATACGAGCCTGATGAGCCAAAGTGATAGCCCTTCCGGCGGCCACAAAGATCCTGAAATGTCAATTCAAGCTGCTATTAGTCTCCTGACAAAGCAAGGCGAGCGATTAGAAAAGAAATTAGATAATAAGTTCGCTCAAATAGAACGGACAATACACCAATTCCAATTAACGAACATAGAGACACAAGTAGCATATGAAAACAAAGTTAACAAGAAATTTGAGGAAAGCTCGACAAAAATCAAAAAACGAGTAGACGACATGGAATCCAAGGTCCAAATAGTATTAGAAAAATGGGATACTGACCTAGAGAGTTGCCATAACAAAATACGAGACGTAGACACTAGCATTAGGACCGAGCATTTAGCAGATCTTGAGGTGATCCATCACAAGATGCGTGCTGGAGACAAAGCGCTAGAAGACAAAATAAAAGAACTTAATCATAAACACGACAGTTTTAAAATAGGCATAGATTCAGACATAAAAAGATTAAAGAATAGAGCGGTTGGACCTATCGGCTCAAGTGGCCAAGATCAGATTAGACATTTGTCAAAACAATTCAAATTGCCTACATATTCGGGCAAGGCATGGGAACGACCGATTATTTATTTAAGAGAATTAGAGGAGTACTTCGAGTTCTTAGAAACCGAGGAGTCAATATGTATGAAGTTAATAAGCCAAAGCCTCACCGGCGATGCGAAGGACTGGTGGACTGCGCGTCGCGATGCCATCGGGGATTGGGAAACGTTTAAAACTAGGTTTACAGACAGATTCTGGGGCGTGAATAAACAACGCGAAATACGCAGAGATTTGGAATTTGGCATTTACACAGACTCGAAATTGTCTTGGTCTGAATATGCGAACCGTAAGTTTGCAGACGCAGTTCTAATAACACCTCGATTGTCGGAGGATGAAATAGTTAAATCACTAATGAGACACTTTGACGAGCACGTGGTGGCCGCGGGCAAATGCCGAAATATAGTAGATATCGATGCATTACTTATCTTTCTTGATGAAATGCAGTACGGTGGTCAGTCGAACGCGACACGAAGAGTAAATCACGTAGGTTTGAATAAACAAAGTCCAACTACAACAAATCGGGTATACGATGAAAGAAACAAAAACCTTTCATGGCGAACCGGGAGTAGTGTAGATCAGAAATCAATACCTAATCAGGAAGTCACTAGACGATCTAGTAATGTCCAAAATCGGGGAGAAACATGGACAAACGCGAGAGTCCAGGCGTTAGAAGAAACAAATCTAGAATCTAATAACACAACCGATAAAGTAGAACAGTCACCGGAAAACTAGGTGGCGCTGTGCCGATAATTGCACCAGAGGCTCCGGTACAGCGCGATTTGGATAATTCTATGACGAAATTTGAAATTTGAAATATTGAGAATAGTTTCTTTGAGGATCCAGCCAACTATTTGCTTCACGAAGACGAAGAAATAAAAACCTCGTACAAACAATGCCCAGAAATAGATTTAAAAATAGAAAACATTGCAGTCCGTGCGTTGATAGACACTGGTAGTCAAGTGACTTGTATTTCACGAGATTTTTATGAAAGGAACAAACACGGATTAACTACATGTGAAAAGCTGCCGGTAGTCAATTTCCAAGTACACGGGGTGATAGGGGGCAAAGGTAGCAAGGTAAAAGAGCAGATCTTTGCAAAGATAGACGTTAACGGATCAATAGATCGATTCAACTTTTTGATTATAAACGAATTACGGCGCGATGCTATTATCGGGATTGATACACTGCATAAATGGAAGGCTGATATAGACTTAAGGACGGAAAGGCTCAAAATTGCATCAATGCCTGGTTCAAATTCGATTAAACTATACAAAACAGAAACGTTGATCAGTAGAGAAGAAGTCGAGTGTGGTAAACTAGATGCAAAAGTGTGTGACGTTCAAAACGCACAACAAGAGAAGCAACGATGTATGCGAACCTTCGAGTCACCGAGTATATACGTGTACAGTGTGCGCCCACGCTTAACGTACGCTCACTTGTTTAAACATGGAAAATTCCGACTAAATATTAATAACGGCAAAAACATTGTAAATGTAAAAAATTAAAACCGAGTTCCAAAATGGTTTCCCCAGCCAAAAACTCGAGAACATCCATACTCTTTTTCAGCGTCAGATTACAAACATCATTTCCTCACAAAAATAGTACAAAATAATACGTGAAATCAGGCATCGAAGCCGAGCGTTCCCTTTGTTAATTTTCAGACTTCAAATTATGTTCTTCAAATGCTAATCAATGGAAATGAATGGAAAACCAATAGAATCATTGATAAAACCTGTGATAAAACAGCATATTGGCGACGGAAAATATTGCTGAAGGAAGTTAGCTCGTATGATGATACGAACTCGGCGGGCATAGATTGTTCTGAAAATTATCAATTGCACTCTTTTTTTTAAATTATTTCTCTAGTCAATGGGTAACGATCACACCCACAAAATTGTCGGGAGCATGATCAAATACTGTTAGGATATTTTTGGCATTGATAATATATTTATTATTGTAGACTGAAACTGCGATATAATAGTGGTTTATATGGCAATGGCGCAGAAAGACCTCATCTTCGAATCGTGTGACACTTTCAAACTCCTCATAAAGTCCTTTTCAGTGCCCATGCCCTACATACTATCCTTTTTTTCTTTAAATTTAAAAATCAGAAAACATTTTCACGCACTAGTGCTTCGTGGTTTTCGCAAGAGGTTGTGTTGAAACAAATGAATGAAAGGAATGAGTAATCCGTTGAAAATTGAAGTTAAAAAAATACCTATAGTGTGTTCATATATTATGTACAGTAATGTACAGTAATTTAAATTCAAATTCAAGTTTTGAAGACGAGTTCAATTTCATTCTGCATTTATCGTTCACCGATTTTCGACTATAGTTATAACGTCATGCTATAAACATGTCACACCCATAAAACGATACATACTTATACTGGACGTACCCATTATCGGTACACTTCGGTGATGCTCTTGCGACGTCTCTCTTTCTATTCGACTGACAGTATAGGTACACATATTCTGCATTGAAAGACGCACTAATTGCTGATCTTACCTCACACTTCAGCAATTGATAATTTTCAGAACAATCTATGCCCGCCGAGTTCGTATCATCATACGAGCTAACTTCCTTCAGCAATATTTTCCGTCGCCAATATGCTGTTTTATCACAGGTTTTATCAATGATTCTATTGGTTTTCCATTCATTTCCATTGATTAGCATTTGAAGAACATAATTTGAAGTCTGAAAATTAACAAAGGGAACGCTCGGCTTCGATGCCTGATTTCACGTATTATTTTGTACTATTTTTGTGAGGAAATGATGTTTGTAATCTGACGCTGAAAAAGAGTATGGATGTTCTCGAGTTTTTGGCTGGGGAAACCATTTTGGAACTCGGTTTTAATTTTTTACATTTACAATGTTTTTGCCGTTATTTCATTACTTTTTGTATGTGCAAACGGGTCAGCGCTAAGCTGACTTTAATGTATTCTACATATTACACATATATAAAGATCAACTTCCGATCATTCGTGATGGAATGCATGTGCTACAATGAAGAAGTGTATTTTGGAACTTGCGCAAAAGATACGAGCTATTTTATTCGGCCAAGAAATTTCATCTTGAGAATTATACAATAGCTTGTTCCGATCATAGTTTATGCTTCCCATGATCCAATTTTATTTAGACAAAGCAACATATTTGGATGTCGTACGAACATAGAATACGGAAAATGTTCTACAATTGTTCGATTGTGAAACTCTTAAGTAAAATAGCCATGTCCAATCGAAACAGACCATCATGAGATTCTATAATATTTTTCAAGTTGATCTAAAAAATATCTACATTAGACTGTTTCAGAAAAAAATTCTATAATTTTTTTGGAATAAATGTATCTCAAAAGTTTCTTTGTCACGGAAAAAAAAATTCTCTCAAAATTTCAGCTCGATATCTCGGAAATTCAGTTGGCGCAAGGAGGGGTCCTCTTTCCCATTTAAAACGAACATGTAAAAATTTATTTTTCTTATTTCTAAAATAAATGGGTGTAAAAATTTTTTTTCCGGATTTTCGTTTCCATAATCTTGTAGGAAATTTATTTCTCTACAAAATTGGTTCTTCAATTATATGAAAAAAAAAATTTTTTCACGATAATTTCATCATATAAAATTATATCAAATTATACGTAATTATATATGATTATATAGAAAAAAAATTTGCCGGATAAATGTTATTATATCTCAGAAACTACGCAGCAGATTTTGTCGGAATTTCACGAACAAGATCAAGTGGGCAGAGTCTTACGCCCCTATAAATTTTATGAAAAAAATACGGAGCGGTGGACGTAGACACCGAAAACTACGGAGCGAAGGACCTGGATACCGAACACTACGGAGCGAAGGACCTGGATACCGAAAACTACGGATCGAAGGACCTGGATATCGAACACTACGGAGCGAAGGACCTGGATACCGAAAACTACGGAGCGAAGGACCTGGATACCGAAAACTACGGAGCGAAGGACCTGGATACCGAAAACTACGGATCGAAGGACCTGGATACCGAACACTACGGAGCGAAGGACCTGGATACCGAAAACTACGGAGCGAAGGACCTGGATACCGAAAACTACGGAGCGAAGGACCTGGATACCGAAAACTACGGAGCGAAGGACCTGGATACCGAAAACTACGGAGCGAAGGACCTGGATACCGAAAACTACGGAGCGAAGGACCTGGATACCGAAAACTACGGAGCGAAAAACCTGGATACCGAAAACTACGGAGCGAAGGACCTGGATACCGAAAACTACGGAGCGAAGGACCTGGATACCGAAAACTACGGAGCGAAGGACCTGGATACCGGAAACTACGGAGCGAAGGACCTGGATACCGAAAACTACGGAGCGAAGGACCTGGATACCGAAAACTACGGAGCGAAGGACCTGGATACCGAAAACTGCTGTGCGGACACATTACTGAGTACAAATTTTTTTAGGGAGCACGAGTAGACGTGACGCATCAATAATAATGACAATAATAATAATAATGATGAATGAAATATGATTATAAATAATACTATAATAATATAATAATATTATATTGTAATCATACTGGCACGCGGGCGCGATTTGCTGCTGCGCATGCGCATTTTGTAAATCAGGCATCGATCAATAATTCTGCGCATGCGCATTTTGTAAATCAGGCATCGATCAATAATTCTGCGCATGCGCATTTTGTAAAATAATTAATATTATTAATAACTTAGTTATGCGTGGTCAATTATTGCTCAAAAACAATAGGGGGCGAGATTTCGGTGACGAGAACACTCCTTCCAAATGGCAAGTTCATAAGTGCAACGGTTCGACAGATATCGTGGTCTCAAGAAGAACGGTCTGCAACGAAGAAGAAGAAGAAGAAGAAGAAGGAGAAGGAGAAGATTGTGTTTTTCGATCAACTTCGACGGTCAATATCTCAGGAACCACGCGGTAGATTTTGTCGAAATTTCGCGAGCAAGGTCGAATGGCGAGGGCCTTACGCCCATATAAATTTTATTAGGAAATAATCAGCGGTTCAAAAGATATGACAGATTTTTTACAAGAACAAGAGCTGGCTCGGGTAAATGTTTCGTGGCTGGCGCGCCGAGTTTTCACTGTCGGTGGGGGGGGGAACTCGGCGATTCGCTGCCGCGAATCTTGACATATTTCAATTTCTAAAGACATAGATCGCAAGTAAAAATCGTAAGCTTTCCTATGAGCTATTTTTGGAATTTCTACAATGAGAAATACCAAAAATAGACCCCATAGAATTTCATGGAACATCACCATGGAATCCCAAAGTCATCGGATTACAAATCCGATTGCACGAAACGAAAGGTCATAAAAATAGAAGACGAAATTGTATATTACACATATAGCAAAAAATGCATCGTTGCAATTTTAGACCCCATAGAAACTCATAGAACAATGCGGATTAGCGCGCCGCGACTATATAAACCGCGGCACGCTAGGCAGATCAAGCTAGTCGGCAAAGCGCCACTACGCGAAACACATCTCTCCAAATTCTCTCAACTCAAATCAACTCAATATTCTATTTGAAAATATAATTATTAAAACTCAGTCATTGAAGCTAGTCGGCAAAGCGCCACTAAGCGATACGGAGCTCTCTAAGTTCAAATTCGACTCAATCCTCATACTCTCAAATTAATATTCTTCTTCAAAGTATAATTATTATAACATTCACTTATAAGCTAGTCGGCAAAGCGCCACTAAGCAAAACGTGCGGCATATTAAAACCACAGATAAAATCCTAGTTCACATATTTAACTCATAGATAAATCCTGATTAAATTCATAGATAGATTCTTGAATTCCAACATATTAAAATCATAATAAATTCGTAATAATATAATTTCATTTGTACGCGAGTCGGCAAAGCGCCACTCGGCCAAATTATCATTTCTTATAAAACATAGAATTTTATTTCACGATAAAAAAGATTTCTTTATTTCATTAATTGTTTTTGTTTCGATTTGTTATTGATAAATAAAATCATTTATTTTGTTTATATCCAGTATTTTGCAAAATTAACTGCACATACTCAAACCAAAGCACACGCTCTGCTCTATAGGCGATTCATCGGTCATTGCGACACGCTGGTCGTTTCCTATAGAGTTGACAGCAATCAGAATACACTAAATCCGATTCAACAGGCGATTTGTTGACTATTGCAGTACGGCAATCGTTCCCTGTTGAACTTCGGTAACACGCATTATACTCTGGTCTGGCAACCGATCGTTGACTATTGCAGTACGGCGATCGGATCTTGTCAGAATCCGGAAAATACAACAGAATATTCCAAATCCGATTCTGTAGGCGATCTGCTGACTATTGCAGTACGGCGATCGTTTCCTGCAGAACTTCGGTAGCACACTTATCACTCTGGTCTGGCAACTGGTCGTTGACTATTATAGTACGGCGATCGGCTCTTGTCAGAATCCAGATAACATTTACAGCACAAACACAAATCCGATTCTGCAGGCGATTCGTTGACTATTACGGTACGGCAATCGTTTCCTGTAGAATTTCGGTAACAAAACTACTCAGAACACGATCTCACAGGCGATCTGTCGATCATTGCGATACGGCAATCGTTCCCTGAGAGATCACACACACACACACACACACACACACGACGTACGCACACGAACGCGTACGCCAGAAGAAAGGTAACTCCCAAATCTACGCTCTACCTCAGCTATCCCAGGGACGGGCAATTTGGGACGTTACAAGTGCAAGACGAGACAGACGGCGCACTGACCTATGATGAGATAAGCGAAAAACTCACTGAGTGTCGGATTCTGAGCCAAGATGAACTAAATAACTTCACCGATTTGTTATTAGAATACAAAGATGTTTTTAGTAAAATACCTGGTCGAGTCACAGTTTATGAACACAGAATAAAAATCTATGAAGACAAACCTTTCGTTAAGAGATCATATCCTATCCCTATGATACATCGTGATAAAGTAAACCTTGAAATTGAAAAAATGTTGAAAATTGGAGTGATCGAAAGATCTTACAGTGAATATGTCAATCCTTTGGTAGTTGTGGAAAAGAAAAACGGCGAAATTAGACTCGTATTAGATGCAAGGTTCATCAATAGACTCATAATCCCCGACCATGATTGTGCGCACCCGATGAAAAAAGTTTTTGTCTAATCGTATATAATTATACATGATTATATATAAAATTATATATAATCATACATGATCATGTCTAGATTCATGTATGGTCATATATAATTTGATCTGATACTATATATGATTATACATGGATCTATGTATAATTGGATCCGATCATATCTCCATAAAATTGTTACATCACTCACTATATATAATCATGTATGGACCTAGATATAACCATATATAGGTTCATATGTGGTCATATATAATTGGATCTGATAATATCTCCATAAAATTGTTACATCACTCACTATATATAATCATGTATGGACCTAGATATAACCATATATAGGTTCTTATGTGGTCATATATAATTGGATCTGATAATATCTCCATAAAATTGTTACATCACTCACTATATATAATCATGTATGGACCTAGATATAACCATACATAGGTCCATGTACAGTCATACCTGACCAGATCTGACTTAAATATTTGTCAATATATATATGTTTATTTTACCAAACGCGGTTGGACATTAAAGTACAGCATATACAATTTATGAACCATTTTACATCAAAGATATAATAAGTTTAATTTTTTAAAACATAATCATATTTACCAAACTATTTTAAAATCGTTGGGCTGCTTACAAACATAATCACCAACTCGCACAAGTTGAAACATTGATTTAATATCGTTTAAATTGAACAACATTAAATTATTAGTTTCTACAATTGGGATGACATGTTCAACGGTTTTTTTTGTCGTAGAATTATGAAACATTTTGATATGTTTCACAGTGAAACGGCGAATCACAATAAAAATATCATTTTGATGCTGAACAAAAAATTTAATCGAGCCGTAAGTAGTGGAAGCATTGATATCTATTTGGACTGTATAACTGTTTGTTTTTATAGTTTTATAAATTTCTGATGTATAAATATCTTTATTAATTTTTATACGTGCGTAGACCGATAAATTTTCAATTTCACAACCATTAGACAAGAATATATTACGTTCTACAATATCAAGCTTCCTTTCTCTAATTTTATTTCCTAGAAGTTCATAATTTTTTGATTGCAGATTCATTTTTACAGCTGCGTTTTCTTGTTCAGTCATACGGTTTTTTAGCATCTGAATGCCTTGAGCAACTTGAACACTATTGACAATTTCTTGCCCAAAATTCTTATTGCCATGTACACATTTTGCAATGAAACCGTTGTAGTTTTCAAATACAAAGGCTGAAGTTGACCGTAAAGGTCCCCATCTTTTAACACAGAGTGATAAATGAAGAAGTTGATGGCAATTATATGTTAAAGATCTGTCACCATAAAGACTTTCGATTTTAGATACAAATAACTGCAGCAAATTATCTGATTCTTCAAGATGACCTTGAGTTATTGTCGTTCTGACTAAATTAAAAATTGCTATTACTAACAATAGCCAATGCTCCACGTATTTTTCGGGTAATTGATCAGCGAGTGTAGGAAGAGAATAAAACAGTAGGAAATTATAATTTTCTGAGGCTTTATACAATTTAAAATGAGATAAATGTCTCGGTAGCCTTGAAAAAGATTGAGGAACTCGAATATTGCACATGAATTTATCAATATCTTCACTTTTTTTCTTAATGTTCCAAGAACCTTTTTTATCAAACCAAATACTAATGAATTGCTTAACAACACCAAGTAGAACCGAATGCATGTATTCTGGTAAGACACATGTTCCAATGTCAATAAACGGTAAACAAGATAAAATAGAATACCCTTTCACACCTCTAATTTGATCTTTATTCTCAATTTGACGTAATTTTTTAGCTTGTGCTTCCATTCTTCCACCCGTTCTAATTTTACAGTCGATTTGAAAAGGATAACAACGTACGGTTTTTTTTCCGTCAATTTTCGTACATTTAACCGTTTTAATTTCACATATGTTACATCCATATCTACCATTAAAGTTTAAGACGTTCTGAATTTGCGCTCGAGCTGGTGCATCTGCAATAACTAATGGAGCAACTATTTTAGTATTAACTATTTCCCCAGTTTTAGGATTTGTCCAGTCAATACCTTTATGAAAACATTCTTTTATTTTTAAGCAAATTGGCATAAGAAATACATTCATCGGTGGTTTAATAACGTTATCATACCATAGCCCAGCAAATATAACGTATTTATCTCGAATATCTTCGGGAAGTTCGGCGATGATAAATAAAACCGGCCAACAATGACTTTTAGCACTTTTTACTAATGATAGGCCATCGGTATTGAGAACTAGAGTTAAATCAAAATTACCTCTGTGATTTCTAGAATTAACTCTTATGAATTCAGTACCATCAACAATATCCGATATATTTCCATCATTTCGTAACAAAGGTTTGTTCAACTTTTCGGCTAAGTTGTAATTTTCGAATAAAATTTTAATTTGATCACCAATATCAAATTCATGGAAAAACGAAAAATCTTTTGAATTAGTTGTCGCACATATAGAACACTTGAATGTAATTTTATTATTTAGCATCTGAATTGTTGTATTTAATAAACATTTTCTGCAATAATAATGCTTAATAACTCGACAAACAGGTGCAACGTTTCGGACATATTGAAATAACTTATATACTGTTTTTGGCATTTGATTGTCTATAGGTAAAATTTGCAGTTGCATTTGTAACAGCTGCTGTAATGCAGTTCTCGTGATATTATGTTTAACATAAAAATCTAATAACTGTAAAACACATTCATCCACCGTTACAGTGCTATTTTCATGCAACATTTCGTATTTATATGTATTACCAATAGTGCCATTGACATTGCCTTCCTCATCAACTTGTTCATCAATATTATTTTCATTGTAATTATCATCATTGCCACTTATACCTTCACTTATATTACTATTTATGAATTCATCATCACTTATATTTAATGGAGCAGGATTTTCATCATCCGTGTTTTCAATGGAAATACTGTCACAATCAGATATTAAATTATTAGGATCATTTTCATCGACAGTTTCAGTATCGCAATGGTCCAAAATATTTTCTAATTGATAATTACTATTATGATCATTGTTATCATCATCAGAATCATTTAAGTTATTATTTGGACTCGAAATATCTTCAAGTAAATAACCTCTCGATCGCCAGCGACATAGTGTCCTCAATGGAATCTGAAATATTATTAATAGAACAATAACCATTATATAATTATTAATTGCTGTTAAGATATATTTGGTTCTCGCATTTAGCACATGAACTGTACAGTAGGGTGGGCCGAAAATCCGCTTTTTTCGAATTTTCATTATTAATACCGAAAATATTGTTCAATATGCGTAAAAAAAATCTATGCAAAAGCAAAAATATTTAGGTCGATATCTTAGGCTCGCCAAATCCCGTTAAAGTTATGTTATTTAAAAAAAAAAAAATTCCAACTTATTTTGATCGGAAATTTAATTCTCTACAAAAAAGGTCCCGTAATAAAATTACGTAAAGTTAATAGTTACTGAGATAATTGCAATTTTGTTCTAAAAAATGAAATTTTTCAAGATATTATCACATTTTCAGGGTAAAAAATGAATTTTATCATATAAATTTCATGGGAAATTAAATTGAAAAAATTAAAATTGCAAAAATTAAAAAATTAAAAAAAATAAATAAATAAAATAAATGTTTTTATTTTATTTATTCATTTTTTTTTAATTTAATTTATTTAATTTTTAATATTTTTTTAATTTTAATTTTTTTTTATTTGATTTCCCATGAAATTTATATGATAAAATTCATTTTTTACCCTGGAAATGTGATAATATCTTGAAAAATTTCATTTTTTAGAACAAAATTGCAATTATCTCAGTAACTATTAACTTTACGTAATTTTATTACGGGACCTTTTTTGTAGAGAATTAAATTTCCGAACAAAATAAGTTGGAATTTTTTTTTAAAATAACTTCTAACTTTAACGGGATTTGGCGAGCCTAAGATATCGACCTAAAATTTTTTCATTTTGCATAGATTTTTTTTTATGCATATTGAACAATATTTTCGGTATTAATAATGATAATTCAAAAAAAGCGGATTTTCGGCCCGCCCTACTGTACAGCCGTGGTTTATCGAGGCGGCTGTACAATAAGTGAGTCACGGGCTGATCGGTGCGCATGACAACGGCAGTCGCGGTACGTATAAACAAGTATAAACAGACCGGCGGTTATCATATAATTTTCCTATTGTCTGTGTAATTATACTATTTTCCAAATCGTGTAAGCTTATATTTACCTGTTTCGATGAATCGGAGGTGTAAAGCTTATATTTCTTCTTGACGTGAATCGGAGACTGCGAATTATCGTCACTATTACCAGGATTATACATTTTTATCCAACTTATTTGTTTTAAGTTAGCGTGTATGCAGTCCACTCGTTGAACCGAAATATTTGATTTTAATAGTATTCGTGTTAATTTAATGGTGTTCGCAGTGTTAAAAAAGTGTAATATTTGAAAAATATTTGCTTCAATATATGCTTTAAAACTTTGATAAGAAATTAAACTACATTATGTTTATCATTAAATGTGGACGTGATAATTCACATACCATAGTTGATGCGAAAAATGTCGTATTTGACAAAGCCAACCCGCCAAATGAAGGTGACGAAGTTTATTTTTTTTATAACAAAATCAAGGAACTGGGAGAAGTTGTCATGATATCTGGTAAGTTATTTTCAAATAAATTGTAATTGTCTTAATTAAATTTATTTTTGTGTTTTTGCTGTCTTGGATTTAATACGATGATTTTCTATTTTTAATTGATCAGCAATGTCATTTTAATGAATTAATTATCTTTCAGATGATGCGAGTCTTATTGACAAAACGTTTAATGAATTTAAAAAAAAGTCCAAGTCCATCAGGAAGCGTGAGGTTTCTGATTCTTCTGATGATGATGATCAGAAAGAGTCTCTTCCAATAAAGCGACCAAGAAAGATTAATCATAAGTATTCATCAGAGTCATACGAAAATTTTGACTTGTTGAATCTAGCAAAATTGAAAAAAGATTTGACACAGGTATATTTGATTGTAAATATGATATTAAAATTAGCAAGTTTTTATTTATATGTACTACATTAATAGTATTTTTAATTACCAGGGGATCTTATGTAAACTTTTTCAAAAAATTTCATATTTCTAGAACTCTTTGGAAAAACAGAAGAAGACGGGCCTTGATGAATTTCAATCATCTAATAAAAAAAAAAAATCTAATAAAAAGAGTAGCAAAACCGTCCAAGAGGTACTATATTCTTTTATAGCTTTATTGACAGTCATTTAATATTTTACCGCCCAAATGTTTTGAAATATGATAAAATTCGACTATATGTATTTATTAAGCACTTGCTTGATGAGAAATTCTATTTCCACAGTATTCAACAAAGAGTTTTAAGAAGGAGGCTGATGATATAATTCAATCATCAATTGAACGAAGTATTTCTGATGTGATTAAGGAGGCTACAAGTAAAAAGTCGTCTAGTCCATCGAAGAATAAATTAAAAGAAATGCTGGAACAAACTAGAAACAAACTTGTCCTCGCCGAAAAGGCTAACGGTAAATATCTTTTTAGTTGTCTTACATAGCATGTTATTTTTTAAATACCCTCAACTCTTCTTTTCTTTTTTAAGTATTTTTTGAAGTTGTCATAAACTAATTATAAAAATAGCAATTGATGCATTTTGGTAATTATTAAGGTTAATTGAATCCTTTATCATTTATGTAGCTGCATCATCAAAAGAGTCTAAGTCTTTAATTGTTCAAAAATCTTCCAAAAAAGTGAAACAGAATCATAATGATGATTCTAGAACTGAATCAGAAGGAGACACAGATAGTGCAACGGACATAACAATTAGTTCAGATGATGAAATTGAAGATTCATTTTATGAATATGAAAAAGATGATTCAAGCAAAAAAACTATTGATCCTGCTCTACATAAAAGAGATGATCTCAATGGCGGTAAAGACAAAAAGGAGTCCAAGAGTATGGTTACTGATGGTGAATCTGCAGCACATAAAGGCAGTCACAATAATAATGATGACAAAACTAAATCAAGTGCTGTGGCAGAGCTTATTGAAGACAATGATCTGTATGGGAATGATTGGGCTCATGAAAAAGTACGCATTAAATAGAATTTAAGATTTTTTTTAAAAATAAATTTGATTTGAGTTATAATTTTCTTGCCGTAACTATACTGCGCTGTCTTTTTGATGCAACATATATTATTATTATTATTATTATTATTATTGTTATTATTATTATTATTATTATTATTATTATTATTATTATTATTATGATCAATATGAGTGTTAATTAATTACTGTTTTCATAATATAGATGATAAGATTAATGGACAAAATTTACTGTCGAAAATCTGAGTATGACTTAGCCAAATCATTGTCCAGTCAAGCAACTCATGTTGCGCGAAGATTATTAACTGGTGTTTTTAAGCCTTCGGGTTATTTAACCGCAACTTTTACTGGCCAAGCACCTCGCGCTCATAAATCAGAGCAACCAGCACTACGAATAAAACCACTAAATGAAATTGCACGAAATGAAATAGTTGGTAATTAAACGAAATATTTAGTTTTATCGTTGAGCCTAAAGTTAATATATAAGCTGTTATGTTCATATATTGTTGAATTATTTATTTTTCTTTTATCTAAAAATTCGTTCTATTACTTTATATACACTACTTCCAATATTTTCTTTTATTCTTCTAAGAAATTTTTATAATTTTTAGATTTCGCTTTACAACAGGCTACTATTAAGGGATGGAAGACTCGCAAGGGAGTTCCTCAAACTAGAAACGAAATTGAAAGAGCTATGTCGCAAAAAGTTGGCGAATTGAAGAGAAGTCATGAGCTCGAGAAGAATAAAAATACTCAGACTATAAATAACAGTTTGGAAAATGTTCTTTAAATACTTTAAAAAAATTCAAACCTTTTATGTCATATTGTCAAATTATATTTCAATATGTTGTGCTTTATATCTACTATATATGATTCATCATTATGCAGCTGTTATTATGATATAACCACTAAAGAATTCAACTTTAGGTTATTTTTCAACTTTATAGATATTAAAAAAATATCATACTATAATGTTCTTAATTAAGAATTAATTAATTAATTAATTAATTGATTGAGAATTAATTCTCACACGTATGCTACGCGTACTATATGTAAAAGCAGTATGAAGATATTCAAGTTTCTTAAAATATTAATATAAATATAAATACAGTTCAAGTTCAGATATATGGTTATATAATATTATAATATATAATATAACTATATATATAATATATTTTTTTTTAAATAACTAAAAGTTAAAGTATATATTAATATCAAAAAATTAAAATCATTTTTTGCATTTGTGTTATGGTTATAAAAATCACTTCATTTCATATTTACTATTATAATTGAAAACAAATCAATAAATATTGAGATATATCTGAAAATCAAGAGCTGACTGAAAAATATATATAATTTATTTCTCGTGCGACATATACCAATTCCGATACATTTTTATCTGGCTATAGATAAGCAGATATGATTAGATCTGACCAATTTTTGGATCCGATTATGTATATACGCGATTATATACATAACTATATATGAACATGTCTGTTCATGTATGATCATATCTAATTATTCATGATTAGACCTGGCCAATTTTCGGATCTAATTATATATAGACGATTATACATGATTATATATGACCATGTATAAACGGATCTGATTATATATGATCATGTATAAGCAGATCTGATTATGTGTAATTAGACCTGGCCATTTTTCGGATCTAATTATATATAGACGATTATACATGATTATATATGATTATATACGATTAGACAAAAACTTTTTTTATCGGGCAGTCTACTGAGGTCCTGTTTCAACGATGCTCAAATAACGCGTTTATGTCTAGTCTTGACCTTACCGCCAGTTTTTGGCAGGTGCCACTTGAAAAAGAATCCAGAAAATATACGGCCTTTATGCACGAAGGAAAAACTTACCATTTCACTGTAACCCCATATGGGCTAAACACGAGCTTAGCAAGTCTTGTCAGAGCACTAGATCTGGTCTTAAAAAATACAGAAATGTTTACGATAAATTTCGTAGACGATATCCTATGTTGGTCTGACACGGTGCAGTCTCATTTGGCCCACCTAAAAATCTTGTTTGAAACATTCAAAAAATATAATATGACGATAAATTTCAAAAAATCAAAGTTTTTCCGAGAAGAAGTTGACTTTTTAGGTCACAAGATTACAAAAAATGGTATTAGACCTCAACCTGAGAAAGTGGAAGCCATAAAACACTTTCCAACTCCGAAAAATGTCAAACAGCTCAAAGGTTTCTTAGGGCTAACTAATTACTACAGTAAATTCACGAAAAACTATTCTGAAGCGACATATCCATTATTGTCATTAATAAAGAAAGGTGCCAAGTGGGACTGGACCGTGGAAATGAACGACCAGTTTAACCATGTTAAAGAATTATTTTGTCAAACGATGATTTTGCACCACCCTGATCCACGTAAACGATATTTCTTAGAATGCGACGCGAGCAATTTTGC
This sequence comes from Rhogogaster chlorosoma, assembly GCA_944452935.1. Lineage (NCBI taxonomy): Eukaryota > Metazoa > Arthropoda > Insecta > Hymenoptera > Tenthredinidae > Rhogogaster > Rhogogaster chlorosoma. The sequence continues at coordinate 20,391,587 of OX101802.1, forward strand.
AGTGGGTGCAGTTCTATATCAAATTACGGATGATGACGGCAAGCAAATAGTTGGCCTGGCAAGTAGAACGATGAAAGGAGCAGAGATAAACTACTTTACTACCGAGAAGGAGCTGCTAGCTATTGTCTTTGCTTTAGGAAAATTCAGATCATTCATTATTGGGGCTAAATTGACGGTACGAACAGACCACCATGCACTAACCTTTTTGTTCACTTGTAAACTGGTAAGCTCACGATTGGCTCGATGGGCCCTGTTCATTCAAGCATATAGCTTCGATATCGAACACATAAAAGGCAGCGAAAACATTGTCGCGGATATCCTTAGCAGACACCCACCGGAAAGAGCGGATAGGTCATCAGAAGTATCAGCGTGCTACATGGCTCCTTTAGCGAAAGAGATAGATCCAGAACTAGAAGAGAATTTAAAAGTCTTTTGTAAATTTCAAAAGCAAGATAGTCGGATTAGCACGTTAATGCATCCGGAAAATGTAGTTAAAGATAAAAATCTCATGGTCGAAAAAGACATTTTATATCACAAAAGTCCAGGGGGCGATTATAAAGCGTACATACCTGAAGCGTTATTAAAAGACTTGATTAACGAGTGTCATGAGGCGTATGGCCACGTAGGAGCATCAAAATGTCACAGATTATTAAGAGAGGGTTTTTACTATCCAAAACTTGGGAAAAGAGTCAGACAAGAAATCGCGAAGTGTGACAAATGCCAGAGGTGCAAAGTTCCAAATCGTTACGCATACGCTGCAATGCAGAATATCATTCCTAATGGAGTAGGTGATCTAGTTTCAATAGATTTTTTAGGGCCACTACCCGCGAGCAAAGGAAATTATAAATGGCTTTTAGTGACCATAGATGCATTTAGCAAATACGTAAAGTTATATCCAATGAAGGCAGCGAACGCGCAGTCCACTATTTCTTGTATTTTTAAAAACTACATACCTGAGCTAGGGAAGCCTAAGCGAATCCAATGCGATCATGGCACCCAATTTACGTCAGGCCAATGGATCAACAAACTAAAAGACGAAAACATAACTTTAATCTTTTCTTCGATCCGTCACCCACAGGGTAATATTGTGGAAAGAGTAAATCGGGAAATCGGAAGATTTTTCAGAACCTTTTTGACTGACAAACACACACAATGGATTAATTGGGTGCGAATTATCGAAACCTGCATAAATGAGGTGTGCCATGATGGCATTGGATTCGCTCCATGTGAAATCCAATTAAAGAAAAGGCCAACCCGATTTTGGGAACAATGGATTGATCGAAAAGATAAAGACATGACATATGAGATGAAACTACAGCTAGTTGATAAAAATATCCGGAAAAACGGAAAACGAAGAGCTGATAGGTTTAACTCAACGCACAAATTATCTAGATTTAAGACAGGAGACAAAGTGTTAGTTAGAGCCTTAAACGTATCCGATTCGGCAAATAAAAAAATGGCGAAATTCTTTGCTTTGTACGAAGGTCCCTATATAATAAGTCGAGAAATAGGAGAGGCTACTTATATTTTGACAAATATCAATACTGGGTTAGAAAGAGGAAGGTTCCATGTGAACATGCTGAAACCATACATAGACACGGAATAAGACTGACATTTAAGGATAGAGAGATAACAAAGGGTTGGAATTCATGAACGAAGTAAATAGAAATCAGGCGATTTTAATCCAGATTAAAGGATTAAGATGACTATATAAGCGATGACATTCGGACATGAAGATTAGTCAATTCTGAGAAATGGATCGCGGATATTTCACGAAGCCAGGACCTAGCGTGCGTTCAGTGGGATCGCAAGCCACGGAGGTGGAGATAGATTCGGTGGAGGCAAACGAGAGGTTATACAAGGTCATAGTGCCATCTACAAAACCTTTCATCTCAGGCGTAGGGCGATATCGCAGTGGAAAAGGGTTTGCCAAAGGACCATTATTAGAAAAGCTCCGCAACGCCAAGTCGAAGGTCGAAAATCCGATGATGATGCCGGGGCCAAGTCACGAATTGCCCGTGGAACCCGAAAGGAAAAAAAGAAAATTAGATGCACCACAAGACACTCCAGCACCAAGCGACGAGGCATTAGATGAACCACAAGACACTCCAGCACCAAGCGACGAGGCATTAGATGAACCGCAAGATACTCCTGCACCAAATGTCGAGGCACTAGACAAAGGATCGAATCCAAACAACATAGAATGGAAACTTCAGCCGATTGACTTACCTGAGTTTTCGAAGGAGGATCAAGAAAAATACCGTGGTGACCTGGAGTTGCTCAAACTGTTCGGCTCTCTGGATCTACCCGACGATATGGCAGATGAGGAGGTCCAGGATTGGATGAGGCAAATCAAGACGCCCGAGCCTATGTCTGATAGATCTGAGACACCGGAATTTATCAAAAACTTTGATGTCACGGACCCATTAGGACTAAAGAAAAGGAAAGAAGGTTAAAAAAAAAAAAAAGAGGAGGGAAGAGAGAAGATCTAGAAGAAAAGAACGGTATTTCATCAACTTACCTGCCAACATCCTCACGTCAGCCGGCCATCAGCTGATGAAAAGGGGGCAATGTAACGTATTCGGCGGTATAGGTGTCACCGAATACATTCTTACGCACAGACACGAGCAGGTGAATGGGTGGGAATAAGTTAGCGATTCCCACTAGGCACCTGTGACGTCACCACGGCTATATAAGAGCGCGTTAGCCATCGAAGCGTAGCGTAGATGTGCCAAAACGGCCATTACGACTCGAACCTATTTAGCATCACTCTCATTGTACTAACTAGCTTCGTTTAAATTTCAACACTCCAAAATTCTCGCATAAAACGCAGAGTAACAAATATATTAATCCTTCTTGAGGCTAACTAAAATTGTAGTCTTCAAAGCTAGCTTCAAATTTAAACAGATTCAATCTTATCAGAATAAACGTACTTAACCTAAAATTTGTATTCGAAAACTCAACAGAGCATAAAAGACTAGAAAAATCTAGCAAACTGACAGTAGCAACTTAGATTAAAATTTAAGTTATTTTTTGTTAAAATTAATTTTTGATTTATTTTTTGTTTTGTTTCGAAGCAGAATAATTTCATTTTATTTATAATTTTTTTTTGTTTGTTAAGTTCCAAAGGAACAATATTTGGATAACAAATTAAACACAGGACCCCGAAGCGAGGAACCTGATCTTTAACACCGATTTTTCATAATTTTATTTTTGTTTTCCTTTCTTCTTATTAACCAAACTTTTAAATCTTTTCAGAAAGCTAGAGGCAGCTTCGGTACGGAGAAGTGTGACAGCTACGGTGTAGCTATCACTGGCACCCTAGTCTGTGCACTTGCTCTTTATCCAAGTCTGTAAAAGGCAGCTCTGTGAATCTATTACCAAGACAGCTACGGTGTAGCTATCACTGGCACCCTAGTCTGTGGTATTAGATATCTCCGAGTCTGTGAGGGAGGCAGCTCTGGTTGGCGAGAGTCAATCCGAGTCTGTATTAGGGTTATTTGGGTTTTTCACTTTTCCCCAAGAGGAGCTCCAAAAATCATTTCACCCGTGACCAAGAACTCACGCGGACTAGGTTAACTTCACCAGCCTTCTGCTGGTGAAGCATAACCAGAAAAAGTTACAGCATATATCGTTCAAAGAGATCTCAGTAGATCTCTGTAGATCTTGCGAGATCTTAGTAGATCTCTTCATTTTTACCCGGGAAGGGCCAACTAGATGCACATGAGATCATGTTAAAACGAAGGCTTAGAAAAATGCTTTGAACAAAAAAATGAATGACCAAATGACAGGAAGGTTGATGAAATGAATGTTAAACGGGAAACATTGATAATGCTTACTCTAATTTTCTCAATGGATTATACAGCGAAACTTTTTCCCGCTTAAAAATTATGTCCAATTCTCGGTTAACGATTAATCTCACCAAAAGTCCCATCATATCATCATGTAAACGATTGTGCTTTTCGTAATGCCAAAGAAGTATTTTTCCCTCAGTACTTGACTCCAAAAATGGTTTCAAATTCTCACGATCACGTGAAAACATCGCATTGTGGATATTATCAATAGCATTGCATTTGGGACAAATTATTTCAAACGAATCTTGGCGTACAAAGCGTACTTCTTCGTTGGATGTTTGTGAGAATGGGTTCTCGATGACATAAGGTGATTTAACAATATTGCCATTGTTAGACACGGAGAGCGAATTAAAATATTCAGTAGACATGACTGCAGACACAAGAAAATGATAAAATAATTTCATTTTAAAAAATCCAAACCCATATTGTGTGATTCACAAACATCAGATTTTCATAGAAACAGAAAATAAAAAAATATCCAAAATGGACCAATGAACATAAAAAATTTGTATACATTTGCACATAAAATTCAACATATTCAATACATTTTTAAATATAATTTAGTAAAGGATATAATGCAATAATTCGTTCTCATCGAGAAATTTTCAATTTCAAAGAAAAATAATGACGTTCTTCGAATTACCCAGTAATTAAAAAGGAAAATTTTTAGTCTAGTTAGAAGGAATCTCTTCCGTATTAAAATCACTATATAATTAATAAATTATATAAATCCAAACAATTTTTTTCCACTTGTTATATTATTGATATTTAAATAAACTGTTGAAAAAAGTAAATTATTCAATACGTAGTTAATTTTATTGTCAGTTGTCACCAATAATCGTTATCGGCTGAGAAAGTCATCACTGCGGAAAATTATTTTTCTATGTGAATAAGTGAAAATCATGCATGAAATTGATATTTTTAAATTTGTCAGCAAGAAATAATTTTCATCTAGACTATTTTCAATCAATATTGAATGTATACTGTGACGTTGCAGATCTGCTGCCGTCACAGGAGCCCGTCTGGCTACCTTTTTCGCCGTAACTTGGTCAGAAAAGAGTAACAATATCGCGAGAGAGAGGCGAAGCACGTCTCGCCCTCGGGAAAATAGCGGCACACCACGGACAAATGTAGCTTTCCGAATAAGTTAGTAATTTGAGGTACTTTTTTGTTAATGTACGACGGAGAGAGAGAGAGAGAGAAAGAGAAGACGACGTATCGCTACCGCACGAAGACTCCCGCAGAAGGATGACAGATACCGCGATGACCTCGACATACCGCCACTGCAGAGGCCTCCACGGTACGAAGCCCGGGATGAGAGCATCCCCGGGTCGTGCTACTAACAACTGGAGGGAAGGATGTGGATCTTGGGGTATTCTCGCTGTGAGATCAGGGTTATCTCGACTCCACGCCAGCAGAATACCACTACCGCTTGCAACTGGCATTGCAACGACGGCGTACAGGGCTGCACGCTAACGCTGCAGTCTCCCGTTACCGCACCAGAGACCACCGTAGCGATCCTGCCGCTATCATCGACGTCTGGAAGACGTAACGTATTTCCAAAAGGACGAGCCACGGGAGGGGCGAGGATAGCGTCCCACGTGCTCCTGGCAGGCCACGAGTGCACCAGGTCCTGTCAGGAGGCTGTCAACAGTGCTGCTGAGCCCGACAGTGCGAATCCCGCAGAAAGTAGTGGCGCAAGGACGATACCGCATCTTAGAGCCCAAGATCACTCCTTCCCAAGGTCATCTTACCGCAGAAACTGCATCCTACCGCATCTATCGCCTGCCGCTTGCCACTCGGCAAGGAATCGACACCGCGCACGCATCAGCTGACGAGCTGATCGTGCGAATTACCGTCAGGTATTTAGACAGCCAATCAGGCATAGAGAGACGTCTCGTACGATCCCCCACCCCAGGGTCAGTAACGTTAGGCACCCCGATACCGAAAATCGGGAAGACGTTCGTCACTTCTACGTTCAGCAATCGTTGTGCAAAGAGTGTCTATCGAATTACCGCTCTCTCTCCCGCTATAGTTTTCGCTCAGTACAATTCCGCTTCACGGACCCAATATCGCCGAATTACCGCTGTGCGGGTGTTACAGTTTAAGTTATAGTTAGTGTAAGTGTGACGTGTAGCAGAGTCAACGAAAAGGTAAGGTCTTTAAGATCTGATAGCTTGTAAATCCACGAAAGTCCCGCTGAGCTTCCTTAAATATCGTAGATTTAGGGTAGTGCGTAGCCGAAGTGCTGCGTGGTCGCACATTTATATCGTAGGTTAGTCAATTTAGTAGTAAGTTAGAATATTAAAGAAAGGAAGTTCAGCCCAAGAGTTTCGTGGCTGATTGTATTTTGCTATTTGAATTTGTTAGTTGGATTTGTTGGAATATCTATCGCTTAGTTGCTTTTATTATCGCTTTGCGTTATTTTCTGCTACCGCTTACTTACCGCTATTTGCTAGCTTGTTTTTCTGCTATATTACGCACGTAATTCGCTATTTATTTGCTTTATGTGATTTTCTATGCTTTTCTGTATCGTATATTTCGTATTATCGTGTCTGGTGTGTCGCTAACTATTTTACCAACTCCCCGAGGGTTGGCTGAACGTAGTTGTCATAGATTAAGTTGTTAATTAAGTAAATTCCGTAGATTTTCTGGTCAATATCGCTTATTGACGCTTTTCCGCTCGATACCTTCTGTATCGAGTGAATTTGTCTGTATCGAGTCAATAGAATATCTTTTGCGAACCTTCGGGTTAATCCAGTAGTCTTTTGCGCAGTTTTCTTTTGATGACCCTTTTGTTAATTTAGACTATCGATCATTACCTCTTTTGTTACCGCTACTTGAGTCTGAATATCTTAGATCATTTTTATAATATCGCTAGCGACGCAGTAGGGCCTATTTGCTTGAGTATCGTATCGCTCGGTGATACGCAGTCTAAAAAGTAGTATAATAGTTTGTTTTGTATCGCTTCTCCGGCGTTCGCTAGCTAGCCAGCTTAACTTTGTTTTCGTGCCGCTAAAGCGGACTCAGACTCGATAGATTTGGTATTTTTTTTGAGTATTAAAAACTATTATTCCCGCAGTTCCATTTATGTTATAAATTTGCTATGTCGCTAAGCGAAGCCGATTATTGTGAAATATCTTTTTGATTGTAATTGATTGTACCGCGTGTACCGTATCTTTTGGTAAAATATATTATACGAACTGTTTAAAGGATTTATCTGGTGTTTCAAATTTATTTCCGACAATTTACTGTATTTAAAATAAGGTGTACCCCGCCCCTCTATCATTATCGCAGTAAATCTGAGCTAACTGTGCCATCGAGGCCGTCGTTCCGATATCTTCGTTTTTGTCTGTTATCGCTGCTTTTTGTGGATTTCTTTGTAAATCGACGCATTCGCGTCTGGCGCCCAACACAATATCGAATATCGCAGTAAATTTGTTGTAAATTTATCTTAGCCACAGGAACGCCGTAGAGCGCGGTGATAGCTCTGGAGTCACCGTTGCAATACATACAAGCTCCATGGAAAGAGGAAGATAAGAAAACGAATTATTCACAAAAGAAAAATTAATATGTTTTATTAATTTGGCACTTGAAAGAGTTGAAATTTCGAAAAATGCACCTCCGAACAATTATCGAAGTTTTATTCAACATTAATAAATATTGCTATAGAAATCTTGGCCACAGTTATTTGGACATTCACCATTATTTAATGAAATAGAAAGATGATAATGGAATATATAGAAATCCACAGAAATGATATTTTGCAGGTTATGTTGGGGTACAATTAGACCAGTCATTAAGGACAACCAATTCACAATAAATCCAAAAGTTTTGAAATTTGTAGGCAATATCGGGAAGGGTCTAAAAACAAACTATACAAATTTGCAACCTTTTTTGAATACCGGAACATTGTCAAAATTGAAAAAAATGAAATTACGGGATATTCTCGTTGAGAAAATTGCAAAAGTTATGCAAACTGGAAATAGCGTAGAAGGCATTATTGTTTATCACGTGTCAATTTTGCAACCAATTGAAAGCTACGGAACATTTATTTTATTAATAATGAAGGTTTATATTTATGAAAAATGAAAAAATAAAATCCAAAAGTTCTGCAAACTTCACAGATCAATCGCAATAACGAAACAAACAGGTGCATCGATTTGCAACCATTTGCGTTGACCGGAACATATTCATTCATAATTTTCGCCATCAGCGGTCAGTTTACCGAGCAGGATGGTCTCGCGAAAATTACAAAAGTTTTCAATTTGGGTTGCAAATACTCAGAACGTCAATTGTGATGTTTTTATAGATTTGCAACCTCGTGTGAGACCCGGAACCTTTTGCAATTAACGGAAATTAATTTTTTTGGTTTTTTCACCCTCAAAAATATTTTAAAAGTTTTGCAAATCCAGTGGCTTGATGTAATTGGTAACAAATTGCGATTCCTCCATTTGCAACCTCGTGCGTGATCCGGAAATATTATTCAATAATATTCACGGTAAATATAATATTTCACGTTACCTACGCGACTGTGCAGAAGGCTCAACCGGGCTGCGCTGTCACTACGCCGTTGCGCGTCACCTGTTGATAACCGGCAAATGGCGAGTCAGTTGTTCGTTATTTCCGAATTTGAGCGTCTCGTATCGCTCCATCCTCACGATGGATGCGGCTACTCACTGTGTCATTTGCAATAAAGATGCAACGGACGAAGATATTCGTACGGTAAAGGCGAAAGGGATCGCTACACTAGTTAAGTGCAGTGGAAGGAGAGATGACGGAAAAGCAGCTGCTATCATCAATTTGGAAAATGTGACAGTACACGAGAGCTGCCGAAAAATTTACACCAGCGAAAAGAGCATCAAAGCTCACCTGAAACGACCACGAGAAGCGATTCCCGCAGATAACAATCTGGTGGTTGAACGTGATCTGTTCGGTTTTGATAAGAAGTGTGTGTTTTGTGCGAAAGACATAACCGAGGAATTTTTGAAACAAGAAAGCAAAAAACCTATCGGAAAAAGAACTATAGTCTACAAAATTCGCAATGCTGGGACGAAAGAAGGCATTGTCCGTGCTGCTAAACAACATGACGACGATTGGAGTGAGGAGGTAATATTCCAATATCTTGAATTCTGCTAATACGAAAAGACATATTGGGGCAGTCCGTGTCAACTCGACGCCTATACTACTGTCTTGTAAAATCTTGAAAAATTATTCAAAATGTTGTGTTTTAGGTATTTTTTTATAATATTGCAAATCGTCAGACAATAATCTTTTTATTTTTTACGAATTACTTTCAAGATTTATCATAGTTTGAAGATGTTTCAATTGAGTATTTGAATGGATTTTTTTTCTATATTTGAGTAGTTTAGAAAAAAATAATTAGGTCATATTTTTTCATTTTTCAATCCAACAAATATTAAAGCTGATACAACGGATTGAAAACTTCAACATTGTGACATCACCCATGTTAAGATATATCTATATATTACGAAAACTGGAATATTCAATTACCAGATTCAATTAATTATTCAATTAATTATTGCCAGAGCTACGAAACTGGAATCATCATCCAAGCAACGCATCTTCGAGCAGCACAAACAAAATTAGAAAAATACGAGATAAGTTAGCAAAAGCGAAAAACAGGAAAATTTTCCTACTGAAATGCAAACAAAAAGGCATCGTTCCGTTGTTTCTGAGGTTTAAATTCAACAACATTTCTCACCTAACCAAGGAGGTAGCTTTTGCTCGCTCCCTACGTCATCTGCAAAGGGTTGCGCTTAATCTTGAAATATCAAACGCCTATCGTAAAGTAAAATTACTAACCGAACAACTGGATTCGCAGATTGTCGAATTTCACTTAGCTGATCCTACGACGCTTGAGTTGGAAAAGTTCAACGCTGACATAATTAGCTCGGGAAAAGTCTTTGACCAAATTAAGTATAAGAACATTAACAAGCTGGATAGACTGGAATATAACGACCTAAACCCGCGGGAAACACCCAAGGAGTGGTTCGTCAATCTTACAGACACTGATATCCCTTCTGACATTCAGGACTATTTAAGTCTAGGTCCCAAGCATGGAGTACCCTTTGCTAATAATGAAATCCCTATCAATGAAATGATTTGCTGTGTTGAATCCGCGATTACTAGCTGCGAATCCGAGGTTAAAGATAAAGTTAGGGCTAATGTAGCTAAACATATCTCCAACGTCGTACTGCTACCTACCTCGATTAACAGACAAGCCGGCGCGCAAATCGCCAAATTCAAAAAAGCCAAAGAATATCTGGACATGCATAGGGGTCTGATTTTAACCAAGGCAGATAAAGGCAATGTTACGGTAGTTATGAACAGAAGTGAATATAATCAAAAAGTTTCTGACATGCTGGAGGACGTACAAACTTATGAGATTTGCAAGGACCTCACAAACAAGGTTGAAAAGCAAGTTAATGACCTTGTCAATGGTTTGGAAAAGGGTGGTCACATCACACAGCCAACAGCTAAGTTTCTAAAATCGCATAATTCTCTGCCTCCTAAAATATACTTTCTGCCTAAAATTCACAAGATCAATACTCCGCTCAGGCCAATAGTTTCCAACATCAACTCTCCTACGTACAATTTGTCTAAATATTGCTCCAACATTCTCTCCAACGTAGTAGGGCAAACCAAGTACCATGTTAAGGACTCGTGGTCTTTTGTAAGAGACATCAGTAATGTGATAATCCCTGATGATCATATTTTGTTGTCTTTGGATGTGTCTTCCCTTTTTACCAACATTCCCACCAACCTAGCCATAGCTTTAATCAAAAAGAAATGGACAGAGATTGCTAAGCACACTGATATACCTAAAGACGAATTTGTAAAGGCCGTCGATATCTGCCTTAACTCCACGTACTTTGCTCATGAGGATAAATTTTATAAACAGATCTTTGGTGTCGCCATGGGCTCTCCAATCAGTCCTACTGTAGCTAATCTAGTGATGGAAAGACTTGAACAAGCTGCGTTGAACTCTTTGCCCTTTGAATTACCGTTTTATAAACGTTATGTTGATGACATTCTTACTTGTGTACACAAGGAAAAAGTACAGGAATTGGTCACCGCCTTTAATAATTTCCATCCACGGTTGAATTTCACCTATGAGCTTGAACAGAATGCGAGGATTAGTTTTCTTGATACGGTGGTTATCAATGACAATAACCGTCTTATTACTGATTGGCACCAAAAAAGCACTTGGTCTGGCAGGTACATCAGTTTCTATTCACATCATCCGTTACAATATAAGAAATCTGTCGCTATCGGACTTTTTGACAGAAGCATTCTTCTTTCTCATGGGAGATTTAGAAAATCAAACCTTAGACTCGTGCGTAATGTGTTGAGGAACAATGGTTATCCTAATAAACTAATCCTAAAAATTCAAGCGCAAAGAGTCAACAAATGCTACAACAGTATAAACTGGGATGAGCGGATAGACACTTCTAACAATAACAGGGTTACTGCTTCCATTCCGTTCATTGATGGTCTATCACAAAATATTAAGCATTGTTTAAAAAAAGAAGGCGTTAACGTCACCTACAAAAGCGCCCACACGATGAACGGCCTCTTTACGTCTTTAAAAACTAAGATTCCAACCCTGGATCGGATCAACACGGTGTATAAAATCAATTGCAAAGACTGCTCTATGTGCTATGTGGGACAAACCTCACAGCATTTAAAAAAACGGGTTTCCAACCATAAGGGTGATGTCAAATCGCGTGATCCAGATAGATCCGCGTTAGCTAACCATTCGCTATCATTGGGTCACGTGTTTGATTTTGATAATGTCAGAGTAATTGACAATGAGAGCAATTGGCGTAAGAGACTAATTAAGGAAATGATACACATTTCTAATCACAATACTGTCAATAGACGAACTGACATTCAAAATTTGAGCCGTATATACTCTGACATCATCAAAACAAAGGTTTGATCCGCATCTAACGTCAGTTGTCTATCTTCAAACCTAGCCTATCGACCACACTATACATGTAAACGGGACTGATCCATAGATCGCTACGCCATGTTGTAAATCCGAATTTGCAAGTCACTTCCTCGTTGACAGCTGACAATGTACACTGAGCGTTAGGATAGTCATATTTTAGTAAGTAATTTTCTCGTTTTTCTTGTCTTTCTGTTCTTTGTAGTCTGTTCCTTTTCATTTTTCTTGCACAATACTGTACTCTCTGCATCTTATCAAGGGTGCAACCCTACATTTCTAAAAATCCAGCACTATCTAAGAAAATAGCTGCTCACAATTGTATTTTTTTATTTTTTTATTTTTTATTTATTATTTATTTATTTTATCTTTCAATAAATGTAGCCTGAAGATGGCAGGCTGGGCCTGGCCGAAACGTCGCCATAAATTGACGGATTTGTTCTTCCTCTACTACTTACTGACCTACTCCGACTAATACAAACTCCACTATTATCTTCTCGGGTCACGAATCTTCATACGAATATTCAATTACCTATCATAATTACCTCGTAATTATGATTTTCAACGAATAAAAAAAATACGACCTAATTATTTTTTCACACTCTACATTAACCACATGTGAAAAAAAAAAATTCCATTCAAATACTCAATTGTACTCTCTCGTAAAATCTGAAAAAAATATTCAAAATATTTCATTAAATTTGGTATTTTTCTAAGCAATTCATCCCATTTTCATTTTAAGGTGCTGCAGCGTATCGAAGGGGTGGAACTGCACTCGGCAGGAGCACAATATCAGCGATCCTGTTATTCTACGTTTTGTTTGCCGGCGAGACCTTCAGGAGCGCGCCGTGGCCGACCATCGGAGTCATATGTAACATCTGCAATGGACCGTATTTATGAGTACCTGGAAGAAAACAGAGACCAGTGTCAATTCTCATTACGGGAACTGAGTAGTCTCGTCGACGATCCGCCTAGCGATGCAACTCTTAAAAGCAAACTCCTAGAAAAATATAAGGATGACATCGTGATCACAAATCTGGTTGGGCGAACCCCAGTAGTATGTTTTCGAAGCCACGTGGTCCTTCTGGATACATGGTATAAAGAAAAAAAAATGAAGAACGAATCAGATGAACGGTTGAGAATTATTCGAACAGCAGCTGAAATAATTTCCGAAGACATCAGATCCCAGATATATAACACAGATCACTATCCAAACCCTGAAAATTTTCTGGACGATACCGAAGAAGATATACCTGAGACTCTCCGAGTGTTCCTGGACGAAGTTATCCTCAAAACAAAACGTGCATCTAGAGACAAATATAAAAAAAAAATGCACAGCTATAGCACATTCTATAGTCGCAGCTGCAAGACCGAAATCGTTCATGTCTTCGCTACAAGTTGGTCTAGCGACCTTTCTCCACTCGAAATTTGGTTCTAAAAGTCTTGTGAACGTTATTTCATCGTTGGGTTTTTGTGCTTCATATCGGGAAGCCCAAAGTTTTGAGCTTTCAGCTATCCTGCACCCACCGATGAATGTAGAACGAGGCTTCATCCAATTTGTTGCTGACAACGCAGATGTCAATGTCTGTACGCTGGATGGTTTGGGGACATTCCATGCAATGAGCATGATTAACTGTGTCACTCCCAAGGCAAATGCTCCAACTTCCCCTGGCATATTCAGGATTACGGACATCCCTTCAGCAGCTGTAGTAGGGAAATTCGGGGAAATTCCTATTCAAACATTCTAGAGGAAGACCACTCCATCAGAACTTCAATTATTGAAAGTTGAACGAGTAGAAGGTGCCGAACCTATTATTCCTAGAAGTTCCGACCTGTTGTGGACGTATGGGAAATCGACTGAAGTACCAGGCTTATGTGGATGGAACGGTTTCATGGAGCATATCACCTCCAAAGGGAAATACTCGATGTCTGACGTCAATACCATGGGCTTTATCAATGCCTCGCCTAGTGATTATAACACTGTATACACGACGTTGCTTACTGCAGCCGAAGAGTGCAAAAAAGCTAAACAAAGTACCTGCTTTGTCACATTCGACCAACCACTGTACCAAAAAGCCCGTGACATTGTTTCTTCTAGTCCAGATCCTAGGCTTAAAAATGTCGTCGTTCGTCTTGGTGGATTCCACCTATTAATGTCTTTTATGGGATCGATTGGATACGTCATGTCTGGAAGTGGAATAAAGGAAATGTTATCTACCATTTATGCGCCACTATCCGTAGACAAAATGTTGACCGGTCATGCTTATTCGAGGGCTGTCCGTGGACATTTACTGGCGCATTTGGCTTTGGGACGCTTGATCTTGGATTTTGTTAAATTTACTGACGACGAACGGATCGAAATAGAAGAAATCCTGACCGATTGTTGCGACGGGAATGGTGGATTGCATCTGGGAACCAATTTTCTTCAATCCATATCGCATCGATTTACAGCCGAACTGGACGAACTGAAAAAGAACGGACCTACCGCTAAGTTGTGGGTACAGTATTTTCAGATGGTTATTTTGGTGAAAAATTTCATAGAAGCCGAGCACTCTGGGAATTGGAAATTACACCTGTCCACGATAGCCAAAATGATGCCCTTTTTCCACGCGACAGGTCACTTTAATTACGCCCTGTCTGCACAACTGTACGTACAGGATATGTACGGACTCCGAGGAAGTATTCCGCCACGGGAATATCACAAATTCGTGAACGATGGCTTCTTCACAATTAGGCGATCGGACAAATTTTGGTCGGGCATTTGGAGCGATATGACCATCGAGCAGACCATGATGCGAAGCATATCAACAGATGGCGGATTGACAGGAGGTCGTGGCTACACAGACAGTGTCTTGACTAACTGGACCAAGGGATTACCGGTGATGCAGCGAGTTTCTCAATCAATCGAAGAATTTGTTGGTGTGATGTCCTCAACTTCGGAACAGCATGTTGATTCGAGGCCATCACGTAAAGAACGAGACAATGCGGATGTGGACAAACTTCTGAAATGGCTTTCAAATCACCCTCCGTTTCCGATCCTGGATGCCATCGTCTCATTGGGCACCGGAGTTGTTGGTGGACCTGAAATAAACTGCTACGACGCTGAGAAAATCGGATACGATGGACTCGACGCAATAATTGGACTAACCTTTGACAAAATTAGGTTTTCTCGGAAAAAAAGAGTACTACCCTTATCAGCGGTATCGTCATCAATAAAAATTGGCGACGACGTTGTCAATATCGATCCAACTCTGCTGTATCAACGTATCAGCTTCACGAAACGATCTCAGGCAGATTTGATATGGTATCTGACCTTTGAACTCTCGCCATATCCGCTGTCTTTCTTCGATTGCCTTGGATTGCGTAAATTAAAAAAATCGGCGATGTACGATCTTTTTGTGTCACTTGAAGAACCGAATTTTACTGGAGATATTGTCTACATCATAGATGGGGGATTTTTGCTACACAAAGTTGTCTGGCACAAAGGAGCGTATTTCTTATCCATCTACGAACAATACGTGAATTATATTCGAAAGTACTACGGGGAGAAGGCAGTGATTGTCTTTGATGGCTATCCAGAAAATGGACTCAACAAAAGTACCAAAACAGCAGAGCGCCTACGTCGATCCAAAAAAACAATCGCTGCAGAAACGATCTTCAATGACACGATGAAAGCCACCGTACCGCAAGAAAAGTTCTTATCGAACGAAAAGAACAAGTCCCGCCTGATTGAAGCTTTGAAGGTCAAGTTTGAAGTCGTTGGATACAAGGTGAAACAGCATGAGGAAGACGCTGATACACTGATAGTCAATACTGCATTGGAATTATCAGCCAAGCACGATTCTGTCGTTATAGTTGCAGAAGATGTCGACTTGCTCGTTATTCTCACAGGTATTGCCGAGGAACAACACAGCAACGCTTCCTTCATGAAGCCTGGAAGAGGGAAGGCACCAAAAGTGGTATATTCATCCCACAACAATCTAAAAAATTCTTCCCTAGCGCGACATATTCTCTTTTATCACGCATTCACCGGATGCGATACAACGTCTGCGATTTTTAATCAGGGAAAATTAAAAATAACCACATTGTTGGGAAAACATCAACATTTGGAAAAGGAAATGGACAAGTTCCTTGATCCCAACACTGACCCAGAGTCTATTGCTGCCGCGGGACAAAAGGTCTTAGTTGCTCTGTACGGAGGTAAAGAAGGAGATTCTTTGAACAATTTAAGGTTTACTAGCTTCAGTCGATCTATTACGAAAAGTAAATTCAACTTGGCTTCCTTACCACCGACGGAGGATGCAGCTGGACAACACTCGCTCCGCGTTTTTCACCAAATTCAACACTGGATGGGTAATGACTTACCTGCCGAATCCTGGGGATGGAAAAACGGAAGCCAAGGTCTTGTGCCTATTCCGATGCTTCAAGATCCAGCACCGAAAGATTTACTAGAATTTGTACAATGCAGATGTGCCAAAGGCTGCGGAGCAAGATGTAGCTGCAGAAAAGCAGGGCTGAAATGCTCCGAGGCTTGTCATTTCTGCCGTGGGCAATCCTGTTTGAATGCGGTAAAAGTAAATCTAGATGAATCAGATGATGACGAGCCAAACGAGATGGAACGATGGTGCACTCAGACCGATAGTCTTGGTCAACCACTGGATGCTTACAATGGCCCAGAAGCAGATTTAGATGACTTTACGGAGGAATGTGTAACTGTTCAGTCCATAATTTCATCTGAAAATGTTATCGAACCCGAACGTGGCGATGAACCAGGACCCTCCCGGAGGAAAATATCGAAAGTGGTCTGATTTTTTCATTTTTTTTTTTTTGTCGAATTATCAAATGTCGACCTGATAAGTTGATTATCTTTTCACTCACCTTTATTATAGAATACGTGATTGTGTCTCACTTCGGTTACTTTTATATTTTCATTATTTTCTGTGTTGATTAATTTTCTAGTGAGCCGATTTTCCAGTTCATATGTTTGCATTATAAAATTTTTGAATACAGCAATTGTTACAAAGCGAATCGATTTGTTTGGTTTAATCCCCTTCCTCTAAAATACTACAATGCATCGTTATAATTCGAAAATTTTCAGACCTTATAAGTTTATTTTTACTTACGTTTAATAGAATACCTAATTATTTTTCACTTTGGTTCACTTCGAACAAGTCGTTACTTCTGTATCTAATTCAGCAGCTGGTGCAGGAATGTACTGATTTAAGTAATTGATTTCTAAGTACAACAATTCACCGAATTTGCAAAACTTCTACAATTCTTCAGAGGGTACAGAAATTATAAAAGTTGCTTTCCGTAAGTTAACAAATGTTCCGGATCAAACACGAGGTTGCAAATGGAGGAATCGCAATTTGTTACCAATTACATCAAGCCACTGGATTTGCAAAACTTTTAAAATATTTTTGAGGGTGAAAAAACCAAAAAAATTAATTTCCGTTAATTGCAAAAGGTTCCGGGTCTCACACGAGGTTGCAAATCTATAAAAACATCACAATTGACGTTCTGAGTATTTGCAACCCAAATTGAAAACTTTTGTAATTTTCGCGAGACCATCCTGCTCGGTAAACTGACCGCTGATGGCGAAAATTATGAATGAATATGTTCCGGTCAACGCAAATGGTTGCAAATCGATGCACCTGTTTGTTTCGTTATTGCGATTGATCTGTGAAGTTTGCAGAACTTTTGGATTTTATTTTTTCATTTTTCATAAATATAAACCTTCATTATTAATAAAATAAATGTTCCGTAGCTTTCAATTGGTTGCAAAATTGACACGTGATAAACAATAATGCCTTCTACGCTATTTCCAGTTTGCATAACTTTTGCAATTTTCTCAACGAGAATATCCCGTAATTTCATTTTTTTCAATTTTGACAATGTTCCGGTATTCAAAAAAGGTTGCAAATTTTTATAGTTTGTTTTTAGACCCTTCCCGATATTGCCTACAGATTTCAAAACTTTTGGATTTATTGTGAAATTTTAGCTTTTTCATGTCTATAATGACTGGTCTAATATGCAATTGTCAATTTACCTGTACTTATTTTCCAGATCGAAGGAGCAGATACTGAACTTGATATTTTCAAGGTGATCTTTGACGTCTTGGATAATGGTTTAAGAGCTTCATCATACCGCAATCGCGCAAAAATCCTGTACGACATGTTTTCTTCTCAAACTCAACTGGATGGATCATGTATTGTTGATTGCAGTATAGTCGTCCCAACATTAGCTCGAAAAATTTTCAAAAGCATCCCAAGTTTTACGGAAGTTGTATCGTGTGACAAAGGATGTGAACCAAAAGAAAATACTCGTCTAATACCCGTAATCAGTAAAGCTGCTCTATTTGCGGATGAACTAAATGTTTCGGATATTTTGACACTACCAAGACTACCAATATGTGACGAACCGCAATGTAATGGATCTACGTCCACCAATCTTTTGACAATAGGTGAAAGAGGTTACCAGTAGAGCGAACTCTGTTACTCCAATTTTCAGAACATTTCACGTATGAATTTTGTCTGCTGTTTCAGAGAATATTGTGATTTTTGAGGTATTCTCCGATTTGGGCGGTACACGAATAAGACTGCAAGATTTGCCGAAGCAATTTCGCAGTCCGTTATGCTCAGATCATATCTATGAACTTGTCGGGCTTGTTCACGAAGAGATTTCACCACGTACTAGGCACTCAGACAGTTCGGCGCTAAATCATTACATCGCTTTCTGCCTACGAGGCGGTGGTACCTGGGAAGAATATGACGATAACAAGAAAAATGAAAAGAAAAAGAACGAAAAAACTGTGGTTAACCCAACGTTACTGATTACGTCAAATCAAACACCAGACGTTGATATAAAACCAAATAACAATAAAAATACGATCTATTTTTCCACCGATTTCTTACTTCATTATTAGCCAAGACGCAGAGTACTTTTCTTGACATTCTCGCAGAGCCAACGCTCGGGTTGGAATACTTCGAGCGGTTGGCTGGACTAACAAATTTGACAGCAAATTATGAGTGACTGATTCCCGGGTGTTAGAATTTCGAAATTTCAGTTGTCCTTGTGGCGTGTTGAATTTCGGACACGGGGGGGTGGATTATCCGGCCAGGGAGTCATCTCCGAAAAAAAT
This sequence comes from Rhogogaster chlorosoma, assembly GCA_944452935.1. NCBI lineage: Eukaryota > Metazoa > Arthropoda > Insecta > Hymenoptera > Tenthredinidae > Rhogogaster > Rhogogaster chlorosoma. Next base: position 20,410,554 of record OX101802.1, read on the forward strand.
TGATTCGCTCGAATCGGTAGCATTTAATTAGCGACTAATTTTGGCAGAGTCAGAATTTCGAAATTTTGAGTATCACGGTGACGTGTTGGATTTCGGACACGGGGGGTGGATTATCCGGCCAGGGAGTCATCTCCGAGAAAAATTGATTCGCTCGAATCGGTAGCATTTAATTAGCGACTAATTATGGCAGAATCAGAATTTCGAAATTTTGAGTATCATGGTGACGTGTTGGATTTCGGGCACGGGGGGTGGATTATCCGGCCAGGGAGTCATCTCCGAAAAAAATCGATTCGCTCGAATCGGTAGCATTTAATTAGCGACTAATTCTGGCAGTGTCAGAATTTCGAAATTTCGAGTATTCTGAAAATGTCTTGCGGCCATCTGAAGGGAGTGCCATATCTAACTAGGGGATGATTTTGGAAAAGTCTTTTAGGTACCAGTCGGCAGCGATTAATAAGCGATTAAATGTTGTGTATCTAATTTTCATCTCCCGTTGCAGTATCTGAGTTTTTTTTGGTATGGCCATGCTAGCTTAATATTAAGCTGGATATGCCGCATTTTATTCGAAAATGGTAAGAGCGAAAAAATTTTTTCTTCGGCAATTAAATAGCGATTAATTAGCGAAAAATTACCAAATTAGTTTTAATTAGTTGTGCTGTATTGGCCTTGCCAGCTTAACGGAGGTAATATAAGACTCTGTCGAGTCTTGCGCGGCGCATTCGAAATTTTTTTTTTTTTTTTTTCTTATATAACTAGGCGCGAGACTCTACCGAGTCTCTTGATTAAGTTGCATTAGGGCTCTCCCTCAACAATATGAACACTTTACGAGCACTAGTTTATTTTAGGAGCAACCTCATTCAAAAAAACGTACGCGCATTTTGGGGTTATCCGATGTGACAGATTTTTCAATCACTTGTGCATTCAAGAGGTTATGCGAATTGACATTCTCTGAAAAAAAGCAGAGCAGATCGCTAGTTTATCAGTAGAGCTAATGTCGTTTTAATTTCATGCCAACTTGGAGAACATTAAAATCAAAGGTGTATGTTCAGTTGCGTTCAGCGCGGGATAAGGGGCTTCAGAATCCGGTTCCCTGACTGTACTTTGTAGCGATGTGAGCGCGATCAGATGGTAGAACGTATAGCACATGCGTCAGTTTTATGGAACGTGAACATTCGATAAAATGCACTAAGGCAGTTAATTGAAATATAAATGAGGATTTGGAAAAAAATTTATTTATTTTCATTTTTCAATTATTAGTCAAAATTATTTCCCTGAATAATTCGTGTTAGTGTTTTTAATCACTAATTATTTTGCGATAGCAATAAAACCACTGTTTTTATTTTGGTATTGCTATTAACCTTATTTTTTTAGATTTTATTTACTTCTTCATTTACTATTAAAAATTCTTGAACATGCATTCATTACCCAACAATATAGATCTTTCAACTAATCACAAAAGAACTAAGTACTTTTCTTAATGTTTATTCTCACAAGCCAGTATAGTAATATTTACCTTGCTGGTATTGCTATGATGACATTCTCGCAGAGTTATATTGACTTCACATTTGAAGCGATATTGAACAAAATTTTTCGATACTGTGCAACATAGTAATTATTACCTGGCTCCTACAGTTATAACATCTATGTTTTTCAGAAAGCCTAGTAACATTGACAGTACATTTCTCTCCGTGCATGTTTATTTTTCCCGATATCTTTACCACTCATATCTAATTGTGAGTCAGCGCAAGCTCTCATCAAGAAGTAAAATCCGAGCAGCAAAGTCATCGTGGGTGAAAAGGAGGAAGACAAAAAAATGACCAATATGAATCTGCGGTTTATTAAGTAACATGAAATTGATGTGTTTTATTTATGTACAGTATTTACAGGCGTGTATTAATTTAATAGCTAGCACAATTTGCACCTTCAAACACATTTGGTTCATGAGTAATCAAGACTGGTCTCGTTGTCCGGAGGTTCTTTTACCTCAGACTACCTTACTTTTCATTCAGTCATACCAAAGTATATCGTGCCGCGCAGTTTACACCAATCTTCAACGCTGACTACGTAGTCAAAAATCGCTAAATCAATCTTGATTTGATTGATAATAGGATTCAAATACAACTTTCTTGAATGGCTGTGGCACTTCTAGTGATGGCATCGGAATATCTATTGGGCCTCTGAAGACTATAGAACATCTGTAATCAAGAATCAATTCATTGTGAGTATACGACAATAGTGTGGTACCATCGAACACAACTATGAATATAAAACGTGAGGATAGAAATTATCGCATCTTTTCAAGCTAATGACTTTACAAGTATAAGGGTATCACTTAGTTGAATCAGTCGAAACGTGCCTTATTCGTAGAATGTTAGGGCATAATCTTCTTAGGCAAGCAAGTGAGGCATGAGCCAGAAAAATAATAAGACGCAAAAGGGTAAAATGCTCCGGGCAAATCCTCAAATCCTCCTTGATGCCACAGAATTGTTTCGCAGAGAAAATCCCTTTAACGACAATGAATGCTACGCTCAGTCTTTTGCCCATTGTCTTAAGTTCAAAAAGTCCAAGCGGGGCTCAACCAATTGTTTGAGAAGTTCACATATCGTAGTTATAATAACTACAGTCAAATAATCGTAGTGATAATAATAGCATTAGCGAAGCTCAACACCTTAACAATCAGGCGCAATATATGAGATTTCGTGCCACTTTGGTGTTGAAAACGAAAATTTTATTGATTTATCATATAATTTCAGTATTACGGTTTTTGAGGTTGCTAAATCCGAATCTGGAATCGAATTTCTAACATTCAAAATGGCGAATCCAATTTGGCGGGAACAAATGTAACTTTCAATCTGAATCAGTTGATTTGAATTTGAGCGTCTAAATGCGAGAAAACATCTGACATGGTACAAAAAATAATATCTCTCTATATAATAAAAAAATCCTGTCCGGCGAAATAAACAAACGAAAAAGAAGATCAAAGCGCACTATAGCAAAAAAGATTATAATAACAATAGTATAGCGCATGAAGTTGGCGGTGCTATGAGGTGCGGAAAACAAAACAAAATCAGCATCTAGCAGACAAATGTCGCATGTATGACAAGATGTTTGCCGAGCTGTCAAACGTGAGTATTTTCAAATAAACGTAATTCGGAAAATTAAAAATAATCAGAGTGAGGCGCGCAGCGCCGAACAGCGAGGCGCGCGAAGCGCGCAGGGGCGAAGCCCCTAGTGAACAATACAAATATCTAGCGAGAAATTTTTCTGTCTCGTATGGGCTCCTGGATCACGGAAATAGACACAAACACTCACGCTTGCAATAGACGGGCTTTATTTGCCTTGATACACGTTTTTCGAGAGAGCGAAATGTTGAACCAAAAAAATATTCTTCTACATTTTTTACTGTGAATAATTTCTCATAAATAGTTTGCTACATTTTTATTCGTCATAATGCATCCGAGCTCCAGATACTGAGAGTCCGGTCTCAAATTCGAGATCCGCGACCACAAACATCTCAAGATACAAATTTTTGTCTAAATCCAACTACTTTTCGAATTTCATCCCGCCATATTGGATCTGCCATTTTCAATTTTAGAAATCCGATCTCAGGTTTGAATTCAGTAACCTCAAAAACTAACATATTCATATTCGTTGAACTCAAACTATTTTTCGAATTCGCGCCGCCATTTCGGATTCGCCGTTTTGAATTTTAGAAATCCGATTTCGGATTCAGTGACCTCAAAAAGGATGATTTACCAAATAACAGTCAAATCGACGTAGTAAAAACATGTTTTTTTTCAAGTGCCCACATACAGGGTGTGCCAAAAGCATGGAAACCCCTGAATAACTTTCGAACAGTGCATTTTTCGAAAAAAAGTTTCAGACAAAAGTCTTGGGACTTATCCTTGCCGATTCGATGGTGATCTTAGCCGCGACCTTGACCATGGCCTTCAAGGTCATTTCAAGGTCAAAGTCGTTTTCTTAAATGATAATCCCTATTTTTTATTACGGATTTGGAAAGAGCGGGAAATTTTACGTTCGAAATGATATTGACCACGATCTTTGAGATCATATTAAGGCCAAGCTCATTATTTACATCAGAACTAAATTTTTATCGCTAATGTAGAAGAATAGGAAATAACGCATATGAATATGACCATCACCATGCTTTTGGCTATGAACCAGTCTTTGGAGGACTTTTTGAAGTGATTTGTTGAAGAATTTCAAAAAAATCCAGCTACTGTAGGCAAGGTTAGTGATCTCGGCCAGTGAAGGCAAGAAGATGGCTCGGCCAGTAAAGGCAAGGCAGGCGACCCCGGCCAGTGAAGCTATACAGAAGCACTATACAGTCGTTTTTTTTCACATAATAGTCTTAAACGCCCCTGAAGCAATCAACAAGTGTACGAAAAGAAAAAAAGATGATCGGAAAAGACTGTTTCAAGACAATTATGTGAAAAAAAAAACGACTGTATAGTGCTCTTTTAATTTATTTTGCTAGGAACAAATGGTCGGCCCATAACGGGATTTCCAGAGCAAAGTTGGGAAATTGGACGGATGATTTGTGAACTTTTTCGTCAAAATCAAAACGGCCCGAAGATCTCAAAACACCATTTTACTCATTTTTTTTGCGTTTTTTTGGTTTTTGAGCACTTTTTTTCAATTAAAAAAATTAAAAAATATTTTCTTCGAAAAGCTGAGGAAAAAACACGTTTTTTATGTATTTTTAATCATTTTTATTTCTCATGCCAAATAGATAGATATAGAAAATGAAAAATTGCACACGTCTCTCATATGTACTGTACCAGCAGTGCTAAAAATCTGAAAAAAATCACAAGAGGTCCTCAAAAATAGGTTACTCCTCAGAATAAAAATCAATTAAATTTGAGACCATGAAAAAAAAAGGTGGCCGGGTTGACAAAGAATCCTTCATAAATGAATTTAAATTGCCGAAATGGATGAATTAATTAATTGCAAAAGAAAAGAAAAGATGGAAAACAAGAATCAGATTCCTTTCCCTTACTTGGTTGCTGTCAACCTACTATATTCTTTAACCCTTCGTGTGTACACTCAATTTTTCGCTACGCGGTGTGAACACTGGGTCTTCTAGGGAACAGTCGAGTTTTTGGAGTTTTCCATGCTTTGAAAAAATTCTGGGTTACTTCTGGGTTACTTCTTGAAGTGTCTACTACATGGCCCAGAAGTTGTTAAAGTCAAAAGTTTAAACCCGTTGTTAATAAAAATTCAAGAACAGTCGAAAAAGTGGAAAAAACGGAATTTTGTTAAAAAATTCAGAACTTTACAATAAACAAATATAAAAAAAAACGGTCATAGGCTTTTGTAGTTTAGACTTTAAGCTTTCAAAAGAATATAGTGTCTTTAGCATGGGCTCCAAAAAGTTGAATTATTTCAGGACCTGAAGAATGAGGAATATTTTATGGATTCAGGCATGTCATAATAAACCGAACGGTAATTATTCAGCAAAAAATGAGGTCTTATTGATGAAAAAATGATATTTAAAAATTATTAATAACAATTCGTTGCAAAAAAAGTAATTTACGTTGCGCATTTCCGGCAAAAGTTTGTTCGATGATCTTCGCAAATATCTTTGAAAATACTGACGCCGTGTGAACACTGACCCTTTCAGGGAACGGGCGCGACTTGCACTGGCTGGCATTTCCAGGTAGACTGCCAGACTCGGGCGTCCTTTGGGCCTTTAGTGCCCACTAGTACCTAGATTTTCTAGGGGGGGTGCCCGAAGACCGGCCTCTATTCATAAGCGGGAAATCCAAGTTGGAAAGTTCGACTGTTCCTTAAAAGACCCAGTGTACACACGAAGGGTTAATTGAATCATAAAAGCAAAACGTTATGGTGTTCTAAGGAACTTTGAGTTATAAAACAATAATCAAAAATAAATCATAAATGAAATGACAAAAATAATCGTAATTTCCAATTATGAAGTGAGTAGTAACTCTAATTTGTTTTATTCTATCCTAATTGAGCGTTTCGAATGTGTGTCTTTTAGTCTGTTTTGAGTTTCATTTTTTAGGTTATGTTGCAATCAAGTACCGCTTTGGCTAAATGTCGCTTTTCTGATCTCTTTTATATTTGATCTATGCAAATGCTGCAGTCCAACTTGTCCAACATTGTCATGGTCATAATAAACACATCTATCCATCTATCCAGGGTCGGATTTAGATATAAGCTATACAAGCTTCAGCTTGGGGCCTCACGTCGAGGTGGGGCCTCGTACAATATGAAAAAATGATATTTCTCAAATTTTTACATTTTTACAGACAAGTGAATATGATGAAAAGAATATCCATCAACGGAACTTGCATTTTTGACCAGATTTCACTGAATAAATTTCACATTTATCATTATTTGATGAGGAAAACGGGCCTCATTCTTGTTGTAGCTTAGGGTCACAACAACTTCAAAGCCGGCCCTGCATCTATCTATCTCTCTCTCTCTTGTCAGGCTAGTCGACACGCTAGAATGTGTGTCATTTACAGTCAAGCGGTTAACTGTAATCGCCAGTGGCAAGTATTGACTATGCCCTGCCCAACGAGAGAACGACTAAGAGCCGCGCAGGTATAGTGAGAGTGGGAGATGGGTGAGAAACATTCAGCATGCCGTATGTGCCGTATGTGAACGGATCCACGTCACTTCACTCAAAAAAAAACCGTCCAGTCACGGATTTTTGCGCCATTCAATACATCTGTGGTATTATGGAAAAAAAATACAATTTGAAGGATTTTGAAAAATTCTCAAAAATGGCGGAGCTAGAGGAATGTGAATTTTTGTGGACCGCTATGTTTGAAAATTCATATCTCCGGAAGTGTTCATTGGAGCGGAAAGATCCTTAAATCATTTTGTTCGTAAAAGAATGCACTTTCATATAAAAAATTATATTAAAAAAAAAAAATTCTTTCAATATTTTTTGGCGTTTTCATTTTTAATTTCGTCTGGGAACGTCTGCGAACAAAACGATTCAAGGATCTTTTCGCTCCGATGAACACTTTCGGAGATATGAATTTTCAAACGTAGCGGTGCACAAAAATTCACATATCTCTAACTACGCCATTTTTGAGAATTTTTCAAAATCCTTCAAATTGTACTTTTTTTCCATAATACTACAGATGTTTTAAATGGCGCGAAAATCCGTGACTTTAAGGTTTTCTTTTAGTGAAGTGACGTGGATCCGCTCATGTGTTATTGTCATACCCGTGGACCCCAGAGCACAAGATAATTTGCGGAAATGGAATAGGAAAAATAATTCCCTAAACCGCTGTGTACAGTCATGATAAGGTGCATAGGCCGTTCGGCGGCGTGGAGGGGGTAATATAGTTTGAATCTGACCGAAACAAGCCGAACGCTTGGTCGTTCTCTCGTTGGACTGTATAGCTTCACAGAGCTTGAAATTGTGAAGCTATCCAAAACTTAGATGCTTCGAAAGTTCTCCTGAGAATTAAATGTCGACGGTTGTATGTATTTTTAAATTATGAACACCCGGGACAGCTCTGCAAAATAGACTGATTTTCTGGAACTTTCCGGGACCGATTTTGAGCAAACCTACGAAAAAATGACTATGAAACTCACGTTGGGTGCTGCCTGAGGGTATTCCAGATCCTCTATGACATCGTAGGACATTTCACTGCCTTCCAAGAGATATGGTTCTCGTGGAAGAGATCCGTAGATCGTAAGCTTTCTATCTGAAAGAAATTGAACGAGTATGGTAGTACGCAATTAGAAAAGATGCTAAAAAAGAACCTCAAGAGCCAGTGTCTACAGTCCTTTTCTTTCTGTCTTTATTCTCAAAAGTGAAGATAACAGACTGCTGCCTGCCTGCTGGAAGAGGTCGTGCGCTTGGCAATTAAATTTACGTCGACTCAATTACGGGCGAGACACTTCACCAACGGATAAATCAGTTTTTCAAACGTCAAGAGTGTGTTTCGAAAGTAATTTATGCCAGCCTGTTTGCTCGTTAGTGTACATTGGGGTGGTCGTTAAGAATTACATTTTTTGCGACGCCCCCTAAAAGGCTTCCTTTTGATGAAAAAACACTGGGAATATTTTCTTTTTTTCTTTAATTCAAAACAACACGTGCCTCTAGACGATCTAAGTTAATTTTTGGTTTAATCATTTTTGGTTCGGAGTGAAGAAATCTAAATATTAAAAAAACGTTTGTACTAATGTAATTTAAAAATAAAAATATCAATTTGACTATCTTTAATTTTTTTATTTAATTGTTACGTCCGGGTGTCACCACCCGTACGCTCTCCCCTCACTTACCTCTATCCCCCTGTTCCTCTACATCTCTACTCTGTCTATCTACCTGTTACCCGATCGTCCGCATCCTGTCCTAACGTCCCGACAAGATACTCGCTGCACACGGCACTGCCAAATGCAGCGAGTCAGCTATAATCCTTCTATCTTATTCCCATAGCCACTGTCTACCTTTCCCTCTAGCTTCACTCCATTACTAACCTCCATACAGGAGACAACGCCAACCATTATAACTCTACTACTAGAAATAAAGATTTAAGTTTGATTATAATTACTATCACTATCGTTCACCCTCATACTCCTCAGGTATATCTTTATATATTGAACAGGGGACCTAACCCAATTAATAGACATAACATAATAGACCAAATAAACTGGGAAAATTTTTTAATTTAGATTTTTGTTTATTGTTATTTTGATCAAATATTGTTATTTTTATTGATTTGAGTTCTATAATTTTTTATATTTCGAATAAAATTATATTTTTCCTGAAAAATTCCCAAAAAAGATGATTATACCCGAAAATTAACTCAGATCGTCTAGAGGCACGTGTTGTTTTGAATTTAAAAAAAAAAGAAAATTTTCACAGTGTTTTTTCATCAAAAGAAAGCTTTTTAGGGGGCATCGCAAAAAATTTATTTTTCAACGACCACCCTAGTGTACATGCTTCATTATTTCGAGAGTTCTTGCCGACAAAGAACAGTCTGCCTTGGCGAAACTCAGCTCAACCTTTTCTCTACTGTTCTGGCAGAGCAGAAAGATCTGGGACGAATATTGGGATCTGTCATATGGGCGGAGCCTAAAAAACATGGCGACGATAAGGGAAGACTGTGACGTTTAGCTTATGTGATTTCAAACAAATTTCTATTAGAAAATGATAAGTCTATGGAATTTTCACGGCATTTTACGTATACTGATCACTCAAAGCTGCTCTAAGTATAGTTAGTTTTTCCGCCACCAGATGTCATATCGCCATTCGACAGATCCCAATAAGCCATGATAATATTTATAGAGAATTTATTTCGTCGAGGAGGCACATTGAGGGGGTATTCTAGTCTGGAAATTTGAAAAAATCGATTTTTTTTTCGTGATATTTCCAAAGTTTAGACATTCCAGAATATGCCCTCAAACGGATTTTTCAAAATTCCAATTATTTACCGAGTTACAGCGATTTTAGTGACGCGGTATCTAAACTGGTCCGACCGGAGTGAATTGAACAATAGGCGGTAGGCTATTGCATTTTAGAATTTTTCTCCGTTTTTATAACACTCTCATCAGTAATTCTCTGTTATACATGTTAGAAAAATATTAAATAATGCAGGAATCGCCGATTGAAAATATGTAAGTATACCTTACCATTCTATGAGTAAAACTGCCGGAAAGTTGACTCAAGAATCTTTTAAGGGGGGGTAGGGTATTTTTACTTTTTTTTTTGGCATTTTTTTTTATTTTTTTAAATGAATATATAACATTTCAAGAATATCGTGTCTAAATTTCAAGTGAATCGGAGCAAAATTGACGAAGTTATGAGAGTATCCGTTGCTCCGTCCGACTTTCGACCTGCCGTACGGCTGCTCACAGCACCTCCTGCCGGTCTCTTGTATTGTATCTATACATCCCCAAATTTTTCCCGCCATAAAAGTACACATTCAGGTAGCGTCCTGTATGTGATTTGCTCTATGGACCTGGGATAGATGATGTATCCCAGTAGTATTTTATTCCGCATTATCTACTGTGCAAAACTTTAAAGCGTTCTGAAAAACATCATTTTCAAAGTCGGTATGCACGATTACTCAAAAACTAATTGACCGATCGTTCTGAAATTTTGCACAGTGCTTCTTCATATAATTCATCAGGTAACGCTGGGAGCTTTTTTCGTTTTTTTGGAAATTATCAATTTTACAATAACAAATAGGCTGATTTTTTGAGCGAAAATCGCATTTTTTACTTCAAAGTGACGCCAAAAATTAAAAAAAAAAAAAAAAAATCCCCCCAGCGTTACCTCGAAAAACATCCCCTCTAACGAATGCCGTTGGAATTTTTGGTTTCTGATGATCCTATTTCGAGAAATCCTGCGGCAGATTCCCTGCCAATCACTTGGTTATTAATTTTTTTCCATAAAAATTTAACAAACTATTCTTGAAATGTACCACTATTATGTAGAAAAAGATTTAATGACTTATCGCTATTTATATCACCTCGAAAAATCGTCAAAAATATGCCTTTTCATCATTGAAAAGTACCCCCCCCCCCCCGCCCCCTTAAACGCGGTTTTCTCGAAATTACTTTTTTCAAGCTGGTGTGCACGATATCTCAAGTTCTACTTAACCGATTTATTTGAAATTTGATGTGAACATTCTTTATACATTCCTCTATGTCATGAACCTGACTAAAGTCGAAAATTTTGATTTTCACTATTTTAAAAATTTGAAATTGTTGTTACGTCCCAACTCCACCTACTCCCAATTATCACCCGATTCCACCTTCTTCCAATGATCATCCGACCCGCTATTTCCTTTCTGCTAATCTCTAGTTACTTCTTTTCCGCTAGACCTGCGATCATCACTTTCCGTATTCCTGGTCATTCTTCAAACTCGTGCGAGCTGCACACGGCACCACGATTTGCAAGACAACCAAAATCCCCTCCTTATTCCGAGTTTACCTTATTCTAGTTCTACACTCCTCAATCACTTCAAAACCCGACTTCGAACTCTTCACCCTAGTTCTTTCAACCAACCAATCTTCATTATATATATATCAACCGAACTTCGACAATAAAACATAATCATAGTGAAGACTAACACGGATTCATTTCACCACTTAAACCTTACCCTTAGTTGCGTGCCAACGCATAAAACAGGACAGAACCCTTAAATTGATAGTGTACGACGTTACATTGTTAAAAAAAACGTGCAAAAAAATTTTTTTTTCAAACGGCCGCCAATTTGTGAATTTTTTTTTTTTTACGCGTCCAAAAGTGATACCATAGCGACATCTTTACTAATTAAGAATCCGTTGGACTTTTTTATTTCGGATGACGAGAAGGGCTGAAACCTTGCACACCGGACTCCCCTTTCTTTTAGACCCCCCACTTTGCCAGCCCATAGATTTTTGATTTTTTTTTTGTTTCATTTTTTATGTATTCTTGAAATATCAATAAACAAATGATAAAGAAAATGGATACTAAAAATATTCTTTTTTTTTTGTTTTTACAGAGCTCGAAAAAACGTCAGAAATTCGTACCTCTAGACTATAATACCCCCTTAAGACTCGTTCACGATAACGTCAAACAATGACAGTGCGCTCACGCAATCACTTTCTATTTATTCAATTGAACTAGCTTATTCAATTAAATTTTATTTGGTATTGAAGACCAATACCTGTTACTATTCGAAGTTTTCTTTAGAGAAAGAAGCTAAACATAAAATTTAAAGATGAAGAAAAATTAACAGGCGATTTGGGAATTGAACCCGGGTCTACCGCTGCCTGACCGAGCACTTATGCCACTCGACCACCTAGCTCGCCCGATCGATGCCTGTAATTTGACATTCGTCTATCACGTTGAGTGTTTGTTCGTGTGCCGAAGTATTTTAGAGACTTCATTTCGTCGAGGAAGCACATTGAGGGAGTCTCTCTTAAGCACATGGAGTCTTTTGGGATTGGGTTCTCGGAGGGAGCTTTGCGCTGGGTTTTTTCTTACCTGGTTGGTCGCTCTCAGGCGGTCGTTGATGCTCAGGGTGCTTGTTCTGCTTGGCTTAGTACGTCTTCCGGTGTTCCTCAGGGTTCAGTGCTGGGTGCCCTTTTATTTTCATTATTTATCAATGATATCGGGGCCAAGCTACGGCATTCTCAGCACCTTATCTTTGCTGATGATACTCAGATCTATTTATCTTGTCCTCCCTCTGAGCTTGTCGATGGTATTGCGAGGATCACCTATGATGTGGGCGTTATTGCCGATTTTGCGCGTACTAGCGGTTTAAAGCTTAATCTTTCTAAATCCAAGGTTCTTATTCAAGGTACTGGTACTTTTATAAATCGGATTGACTTGGCCACTCTGCCTCCTATCATTATTGCTGGGACCTCACTTCCTTATGTTAGTAGTGTCCGTAACCTTGGTGTGATCATGAGTGCTAATCTTTCTTGGCGTAGTCATGTTTTGACCATTTCTAATAAGGTCAATTTTTCTCTTTTTCGTCTCAAGTTGCACCGTAATGCTTTGTCTCGTGAATTAAGGTCTTCTCTCGTCGTCTCTCTCATCTTCCCCCTGCTTGATTATTGTTGCCTTGTTTTTAATGACTTGACTGGTGAACAAAACCTTCTACTTCAGCGACTGCTGAATAGTGCGATTAGGTTTATTTTTGATTTGCGTCGCGATGAGCATATCACCCCTTACCGCAGGCAGCTGGGTTGGCTCTCTGTAAGATCTAGACGTCTTTATTTCTTGGGCTCGATGGTGTACAATATCTTGCGGGGAGTAGTGCCGGCTTACTTGTCTGACCTTTTCACTCCACCTAGGCCACGTGGCTCTCGTCCTTCGCGTCAGGCCTCCCCTGCTGTTTTCCATACGCCGTTGCATCGGACTTGTATATTTAGGAATTCTTTTCTCCTCACTGCCGTGTACTTTTGGCATTCTTTACCGCCTGATATCACCTCCTCTTCATCCATTGGCTCCTTCAAGAGGGCTCTGTTTGCTTATTTATTTTCGCTGGACACTGAATCCTACTGAGTGCTTCTGGCTGGCTGCGGTTGGGGTCTTAGTTTATTATTGTTCTTGTGGGATATGCTCGTACGCTGATATGTACTTTTAATTTTTGTATAGTTTTTAAATTTTAATTGGCCTTTCTTTGTTATTCTATTTTTTGTTTTATATTTTAATTTAATTTAATTTTATCACTATATCTTATTTTTATTTTATTTACCTATATTATTTTATTTTTATTTTGATTTCTATTCTATCTTCTTGTACTACTTTATATTTGCTTTTCTTCTGTCTCTGTACTATTGCTGTGCCTACGCTATTTCTATTCTTATGCTTTGCTGATTACTGCTATGCTCTTCTATTTTTAATTCTGTATTCTTCGCTTTGTATCCATAATTTGCCTCAAGGTCCGCCAAGGCATAATAAAACCATCTATCTATCTATCTATCTGAGGTGATTGTGCGGGTGAATGTAAATGACGACTCGGTTAATTATGTCTACTTAATAGATTTATTGTTACAAAAATTATTATTTAGGTGAGCTGGTATGCAATTGGAAAAATTAGCGAGAGCGGAGTCGAGTGCTTAGAACGACTGCTCTGTATGAAAGTTGGTTACTGACTGTCCGGTATGTGCGTCGGTCGGTACATATGTCGGAAAAAGCAATAAATAAAGGTTTTTGAAAAGGACGAAGAAATCGGAGAAAACGGGACCTGGAAAAACTCGCCTCGCCAGCGATGTCTGGTCGCCAGATTTTATATGACCGCGCTGTGCTGGTCGAGTGCGACCCTTCCAGGTACCGCGGGATTTGGAAAAACCCAAAAAGGTTCGCGGGTAGCGAAAATTGAAAACTATGTACAAAAATGAAAGTGAAAGTAAAGAAATAGCCAGAACAGAAAATTATTTACAACTCTAGGATGTGTTTGAATATACAGTCATGTTCAGTGTACAGAATGCTTGTGTGGTGTGTGTAAATGGCTGAGTGTGTGTGTGTGTGTGTGTGTGTGTGTGTGTGTGTGTGTGTGTGTGTGTGTGTGTGTGTGTGTGTGTGTGTGTGTGAGTGTCATAGGCGTATGTGGAGACATAGTCGCCACAGTACCCCCCTGCCAGTGATTTAGCATCACGAAAATCCTGCCTGCAAACGGTCCGTGAAGCGAACACGTCTGCCGGATCGTGTCGTATGTTTCGACTGGACTACGTCTGGTGGTTGGATCGGCTCAGGTGCGCGTGCGGAATCGGTTGATTCCTCGCCAGCACTGGCTGGTGCGTCTGCTGGATTGCTCGTCTTCCTCTCCTCGCTGGTGTCTTCGGTCATGACGTAGGCTGGCTTCAGCCGGTCGATGGTAACCGTGACGTCACGACCTCGGATGTGGACGACGAACGTTCTGTCGTTCCGTCTGACGACTCTGAACGGTCCGTCGTACGGCTGCTGCAGCGGCCCTTTCGGACTGTCGTGGCGTACAAAGACCTGCTCTGTGGTCGCAAGATCTTTGAAGACAAACACCTTCCGTTCGCCGTGCCGGGCGATGCTTGCGGGTCGCAAATTCTGTAGGTGCTGTCGTAGCTCTTTCACGTAGTCGGCAGGAATGTCTTGAGCTTCCGTGGCTGACCTCTCAGCTAGAAATTCTCCTGGAAGGCGGAGCGGTTCGCCATAGACGAGCTCTGCCGTTGTAGCTTGTAGGTCCTCTTTCCAGGCCGAGCGGATGCCCAGCAGGACTGTCGGGAGGACGTCGGTCCATCGGTTGTTTTGATGGCATTTGATTGCGGCTTTCAGTTGGCGATGCAAACGCTCGACCATCCCGTTGGCTGCGGGGTGATAAGCAGTTGTGTGCAGATGAGTCGTACCTGTCAAGCGATTCAAATGCTTGAACAAGTGTGATTCAAACTGTCTCCCCTGATCGGTCGTGATGCGGAGTGGTGTTCCAAATCGTGCGATCCAGTTGCCGTAGAATGCACGAGCGACGGTGGCAGCTTCTTGGTCTTCCATCGGTATAGCTTCGGGCCAACGTGAAAAGCGATCTACGCAGGTTAGGCAATACCTGTACCCTTCTGCGTATGGCATTATCACGATGTCGAGGTGCACATGTTCGAATCTTGAGGATGGCTGCATGAAGGTTCCACGCGGTGCGGTTACGTGTCTCGTTACCTTCGATTTCTGGCACTGGATACAGCTGCGAGCCCATTGTCTGCAATCCGATTTCACCGACGGCCAAACGTAACGCTGTGTTACGAGCTTAACCGTCGCGTTAGCTCCTGGATGCGATAGCTGATGGACTACGTTGAATGCTGCGCGTCTGAAAGGTGTCGTGACGAAAGGTCTTGCTGTTGCGGTGGAGATGTCACAGAAGATCGTTCCGGTTGTCCCAGGGATCTGCACTTGCTTGAGTTGCAAGCCCGACCCTTCACTGAGGTATGTCTTCAGCTCTTCGTCTGTTTGTTGGGATTCTGCGAGTGCTTCGTAGTCTAAGGTGGTTTTGAGTTCCTCAATGCGTGATAGTACGTCGGCTACGACGTTATCTTTGCCAGAAACGTGGCGTATGTCGTTGGTGAACTGGCTGATGTAGTCCAGGTGTCGACAACGTCTAGGTGAGTTGGTCTTGTCGTTGAGTTTGTGTAAGGCGTACGTAATGGGTTTGTGGTCGGTATAAACTGTAAATGCGCGCCCTTCCACCATGTGCCGAAAGTGTCGAATGGCAAGGTATATGGCCAGGAGTTCTCTGTCGAACGCGCTGTATTTCGCCTCGGCTGTCGAGAGTTTTTTCGAGAAGAAGGCTAGTGGTTCCCAGTGGCCATTGATTAGCTGCTGCAGTGCGGCACCAACAGTGTGGTCCGACGAGTCGGAAAAGATGGCTAGCGGTGCATCGGATTTAGGATGAGCTAACATCGCTGCTTGCGCGATACTTTCCCGACACGCTTCAAATGCTGCCTTACTCTGCGAAGTCCAGTTGATGGGTGCTTTGCCTTTGACGTTTCCTTGAAGAAGGTCGTTCAGCGGTGCTTGCAGCTGTGCAGCCTTAGGTATGAACCTACGGTAGAAGTTCAACATACCCAAGAACTGTCTGAGCCTTTTCGCTGAATCTGGCTGCGGATACGTGCGTATGGCCTCGACTTTTTCAGGTAAAGGGCGTGTGCCTTCGTCCGAAACCAGGTACCCCAGGAATTTAACCTCGGGTTGACCGAATACACACTTAGCCGGGTTGATTACTACCCCGTACTCCTTCATTCGCTGGAATACGGTCTCTAGGTGTTTCATGTGTTCCTCCTCTGTTGTCGATGCTACCAGGATGTCGTCGATGTATACGTAACAAAATTCGAGTCCCCGAAGTACCTCGTCGATGAAGCGTTGGAACGTCTGCGCTGCGTTCCGCAATCCGAACGTCATGAATAGAAATTCGAAGAGCCCAAACGGTGTTGTTATGGCAGTCTTCGGAACATCTTCTTCGGCGACAGGAATCTGGTTGAAAGCCCGTACTAGATCGAGGGATGAGAAAATTTTCTTGCCTCGGAGCGATTGAGCAAAATCTTCGATGTGACGTATTGGATACAGATCTGATATCGTCCTGTCGTTCAACCCTCGGTAGTCTCCGCAGGGTCTCCATTCGTCACCCTTTTTGGGCACCATGTGTAGTGGAGAGGCCCAACAACTCTGCGATGGACGCGCGATGCCCAGCTTCAGCATGGCGTCAAACTCCTTTCTCGCCGCCTTGAGCCTATCCGGGGCGAGACGACGTGGTTTCTGCGCCACCGGTGGCCCTGGCGTGGTCTTGATGTGATGCACCGTGGTATGCTTGCTGATTCTAGGAGCTCCGCCAGGTCGTGTGACCTCTGGGTACCGTAAGAGTAGTTCGTGGTGCGGCGAAGATGCTGCAGCACTTGCGATCGTCCTAATGCTGGAGACCTCACCCTCTACTACCTGTCCTTGAGCGGTAAGAAGAGTGGCACGGTCCCAGAGCTTGCGGTTTCGAATGTCTACTAGGAGTCCGTAGTGGTCCAGGAAATCGACGCCGATGATCGGCTTGGAGACGTCTGCGATGACGAATCTCCAGGTGAAGTCCCGTCGGAGTCCCAGGTTTAGCGTCAACGTGATGGTACCGTACGTAGCGATGGTTGAATTGTTCGCCGCGTAAAGTTCGTAAGTGGACTTTTCTCGCGGTCCCCGTAGTCGAGATCGGGGAAAGACACACAGGTCGGCGCCAGTGTCAACCAAGAATTGTGTCTTCGATTCTTTATCGGTCACAAAGATACGGCGTGATGTTGACGGGCAGGAGTCGTCGGCCGTCATCGACGACTGCCCCCGGCGTTTCCCGAATTAAAGGTGCAAGGCGGTTCGCACTTCTTCGCGTCGGCGGCGTACCTCCAGTGATACCAGCAAATTCCGTTCTTGCCGTGTCCGCGGGTATGAGATCGCGAGCGTGAACGAGAACGCTGATTACTGTTGTGGGGTCGAGACTCACGATTTGCGGTCCCCCTTAATTCCGCGATTTCCTGTCGCATTGCCACCATCTGAGCCTGGAATGCCAGCATCATTTGCTGCATCTGCGTGGCTAAGCTAGTTTCGGGCGACGGTGTCGGTACCGTTGCCGCTGTTTCCGCGACGACCGCGCGCGGTGTCGTCGTCTCAGCTACGGCGTCGGCCAGCTCTGCTGCCTTGTCCAGCGCGGCGTCGCGCTGGGTCGCAAGTATGACCTGCATATTCACCGGTAACCGTCCGAGCCACAGGGGTCTCAGCACGCTATCAGGCACCGCTGTACCTGCCAAGCTGCGGAGATGACGGAGGAACTGCGACGGTTTCCGATCGCCCATCTCCTCGTGTTCTAGCAAGCGTCGCGTTTTCTGCTCCTGTGTCGAGCTGAGCCTTTTGATGAGCTCCGCTTTGAGCGTTTCGTACGCGTTACCCACTGGCGGATTCATTATTATCTCGCGCACTTCGTTTGCGTATTTAGGGTCCATTGCACTAACTATATAACTTAGCTTGGTGCTATCGGTATTGACATCAGCCGCGCCGAAGCTGGTTTCAACCATGGAAAACCACAACTCCGGATCTGTTGCGTTGAACGGTGGTACGCGCACGGCCACCCTGTCGATTGAGAGCAAATTCCCGAACGCGTTAGCTAGCCCATTCGCGGATGAGGCTCCGGTCCCATTTTCGTTAACGCCGTTCGGCATGTTGAGACGCGGATATTAGTTATAAGTCTATTAACACTAAAGAGTCACTTAGCTCACTAAACTACGGATTAAAATCTGTCCTGAGTGTCACTGATCACGATACTTCACTGCACAAGTCACACACGATCGCGGATCGGATCACGTCGGGGTCACCAATTTGAGGTGATTGTGCGGGTGAATGTAAATGACGACTCGGTTAATTATGTCTACTTAATAGATTTATTGTTACAAAAATTATTATTTAGGTGAGCTGGTATGCAATTGGAAAAATTAGCGAGAGCGGAGTCGAGTGCTTAGAACGACTGCTCTGTATGAAAGTTGGTTACTGACTGCCCGGTATGTGCGTCGGTCGGTACATATGTCGGAAAAAGCAATAAATAAAGGTTTTTGAAAAGGACGAAGAAATCGGAGAAAACGGGACCTGGAAAAACTCGCCTCGCCAGCGATGTCTGGTCGCCAGATTTTATATGACCGCGCTGTGCTGGTCGAGTGCGACCCTTCCAGGTACCGCGGGATTTGGAAAAACCCAAAAAGGTTCGCGGGTAGCGAAAATTGAAAACTATGTACAAAAATGAAAGTGAAAGTAAAGAAATAGCCAGAACAGAAAATTATTTACAACTCTAGGATGTGTTTGAATATACAGTCATGTTCAGTGTACAGAATGCTTGTGTGGTGTGTGTAAATGTCTGAGTGTAAATGTCTGAGTGTGTGTGTGTGTGTGTGTGTGTGTGTGTGTGTGAGTGTCATAGGCGTATGTGGAGACATAGTCGCCACATATCTATCTTTTCTCAGTCGATTCGCTGCGAAAGGTTCCCTATGCATAATACACTTTCATCGTAGGGGGTTGAAATTTTTTTTCAAGACATGTCATAATCTAAAAATTGCTGTCAGGAATTTTTGATTGGATATTTTTCCGCGATTTCAAGAGCAAAGACGTGTTTTTTTTAACAAAACCTGCGGAATCCCCCTTTAACACTCGTTCATGTCTTTAAATTCTATGTTGAGCTTCTTTCAGTATTATATTTATCTGTCATCGCGTACATATTCCACACGATGAGTCAAGAAACCCAAGCGAATGAAGTCAACTGATGTAAGTAAATGCGCAAGTTGCTATCGGTATTTTCTCGGTTGTTTTCGTTTGAATCAGTATTTCTTTACGCTCGTACTTCTTTTTATACTCATTTTTTTTAAATCCTTTGAGCTTAGTTACCTAAATGATGGTTGAGTTCTCTGGTTGGTATCAGATCTGGATTACCATCCTCCTCGTCCCCCTTGCCGGCAAATGTCGCTATCGTAGGCTGTGGAGGCGTAGGCTTTGCAGGGGTTGCAGCGTGTCTTCTCCAGAGTGCCATTAAAACGCCAGTGACGATCAGCCCGAGCCCTGTCGCCGTACCTCCTAGACCGATTAAAATCGGAGACATGTCAACGGACGACACGGAATCACCTGAAAATCATCATTATTATCATTATTCATTATTATTGAATGACAAATTTTCATGGCATCTAATATTAGGTAGAGTGACTCTATCTAAACGGAAATCCCACCAACTGCTGAAAATGGGCCATATATTAGAAGGGAGAAATTGTAAGGCGATTAGCTTCAGGTGGGAGTTTATAGTTGATTACCCGCTCAGGTTCAATTCAAACCGGGCTCGTTCCTATTCCAATACCTACAATATGTTTTGCGTAATGCAAGGGAAAAAGATTAAAGATAAAGATTGTAACTTGTGGGGATATGCTTCACTAGCTGAAGGCTAGTGAAGTTATCCAAGTTCGCGTGAATTCTTTGTCACGGGTAATGATTTGGAGCTCCTCCTGGGAGAAGTTGAAAAAACCCTTTGTTGACCCTAATACAGACTCGAATAGGTTTTATTCTACCAGAGCTGCCTCCCTACAGACTTGGGATATGCTAGACTCACAGACTAGGATAGCAATTATAGCTCTATCGTAGCTGCCTTGAGTCTAACTCACCGAAGCTGCCTGTTACAGACTTGGGTCGCAGTACTCAGACTAGGGTGCCAATTACAGCTACACCGTAGCTGCCTGTACTGCGCCGAAGCTGCCTTCTAGCTAATATGATTTTATTCTGAAAAGTTTGAAAAAGTGAGGTTACGTTGCACAAAAATAGATTAATAAAGATTAGATTCCTTTGATAGCAGTTCAAGTAGTCATTTGACTGCTTGTTCTATTTATTAAACACAATATGAAATAAACTTGACTTTTAACAAAAATAAAAATAATTACAAAAATAAAATAATCAAACAAAAATGAGAAACAAATTGAGAACCATAATGTTTTACCTTTCGTTTGTATGAAAGTGAACCTAACCTAAAATTTATCTTAATCGTTAACCTAATTCGCTGCGCGTGTCGTTTTCTTTTTTCTATCCGGATTTTCTGTTTTCTTGAGAGTTTTATGAACTCGTTATTTGTTTTATTTATTTGAAAATTGCCGTTTTGGCTAATTTTTCTATTTCTTTCTCTTTCGAACAATGAAATGCCGCTTTGGCCAAGACTTGTTGTATTTCTGAATTTTATGAATTTCTGCCGCTTTTGGCGTTTGCTATGTTTTCTTACTTTTTGAATTTAATGTGAATTTAAAGTGAATCTATATTTTTGCCATGTGGCTTGAAAAGAGTGAATCTAGAGAAACTAATGTGAGTCGGCTGGCCGTTTTGGCACGATTCCGCTCTATCTAATTATTTGTGAGTCGCAAAGGCCGCTTTGGCACAAATACGCTGGTGAGCGTGGCGTCGCCTGAGTTTATATACCCGTCGCGCGGACCAAGATGTCGGGCGTCCTCGAGTGGGGGGTGTAGTGACGTATGTAACGTGTGACGTAGTGCCGCACACGTTACAAGATAGATTAAATCATTATTTTAAATCATTTAATAAAATAAAATTTTATTCTTCAATACGTCCAGGAAACAAAACAGGTGATCCAGTTGTTACTAATATAAGAGGAATAGAATATGCACCTGATGGTGATATTTACTACAAATTAAATTTTTCGAATGAATGGACTTTACTACCTCAAAGAAAAAATAAAGTAAAATCCTGTTTGACTTATCAACAACTATCCGGACTTTATCGTGCCAGACTCAAAATGAAGAAAAGAAAATATGAAGATTTGGAAGAATTGAAGAAAACATTGCCCATTGACTATCATCAGTTTTATGATAACTATTTATTTACTTTCTGTTTGCCTCTTCGGCGTTACAGCTGTGTTTACAAACTTACTTAACCTACTGGTACTATGTTCTGAATACATTTACTTTCAACTTAATCTAACCTATATCTATTTTATTGTTATGTCCCTGCTTCTTGCCTGAATTTTTCCCCCCTCTCCCCTATCCTGTCCCTAGCTTCTTCCCAGCTCTGTTTCTGTTTACAGTCTTTGCCACTCCCACTTAACTTATGCCTGCTGTTCCCCCTGCCCCCTCTTAGTTTCCTCTTTCTATTTCCCCCCTCCTTCCCTCTGTCTTTCCTCCTCCTCCTGCTGTTTATTCAGCTTATTTAGCCCCCCTAGCGCTTCAATCAGCTTCTTTTCCCAAATCTCTCTCTCTCTCTTTCTCTCCTTTCTTTCCTCTTCCTTCTTCCTCTGCTCTTCCCAGTCCTCTCTCCTCCATTCTCTCTCTTCTTCCTGCCATATCCAGCATTTCCCGTTTATTCTCAGCTTCTCTCCTACCCTCTCTGTTCTAGCTCCCTTCCTCCTCTCCTCCGCCTCCTTCGCTTTGATCCTCCATCTCAGCTCTCTCTCCCTCCTTGTCTGGTCTTCCCATATTTTAATTCCTTCTTTTTCTTCCACCTTGTCTTTCCCTTTCATCACCTTTTCTTTATCTTCCTTGCTCCCCATCTTTACCACTACTACTCCCCTCTCCTTGTCCTCCTCTGTCTTTCCGCACTCCCATATCTTCTCCACCTTCACTTCTTCCCCTCCTGCTTCTTTTACTATTCTTCTCACCTCTTCTTCCCAGTTTTCTCTGTCCTTTATCCCCTTTATCATCACATTCTTCTTTTTCACTTCTTTCAGTTCCATTTCTGTCAGCTCTTCCTTTCTTCCTTCCGTCTCCACTTTTTCCTCTTCCCTCATAGCATTCTTCTCCTCCTCTTTTCCTGTCGCTCCTATCTTGCCCCTCTCTTCTCTTCTTCCCCTTTTTATTTCCCCCAGGATTCCTCTCATCTCCTTTACCATCCCCTTCATCTCCTCTTTCATCTCTCTCAGCTCTTCCACAATGTCTCCTTTTCCGCTTGCCATTTTCCTTTCTCTTACTTTGCTTCTTCACTTCTACACGCCTTGCTCTTTGCTGGCCTACTATCTCTTCAGTCCTGTTGCCGGTTCCATGTGCTCCCCTCTCTGCTTTTGACTCCCACTGTTTTCTACTCCCCACCTCTTTTATGTCTATACCTTCCTTACCGACCTCTCCACTTGCTTCCTACCTCCCCTGCTAGGTGTCTCTACCACCTGCTATCTCACACCCTACTCCTGTCCTACTCTATCACCTTCCCTCCTTATCCTTCCGCTGTATCTCACTTTCCGCTTCGGTTTAATTTTCCCATCGTTCTCTCTCCTCCTTTTCTATCTTCTCTCTCCTCTTCTTTAGCTCTACCCCCCATTTTATCCCTTTCTTCTCCTCTCCGAAGATCTCCTCTATCTTCCCTTCTATCCCTTCCATGCATCTACAGCTTCCTGTCAGGTGCTCTATTGTCTCCAGTTCCTCCCTGCACATCCTGCACATTCTTTTCTCCTCTTTTAACCAGAATTTCCTACCCCTTTCCTCGTTCCCGCATCTCAGCCTTGCCATAATCTTTCCTTCTTCCCTCTTGTTCCTCTTCTTTCCTTTTAGATATTTCGGAATTCCTATCTCCCTTAACTCTTTATACCTCGGTACACTCCTTGATTTCCATATTTTGTCCATTCTCTCTTGCTCCTGCACTTCCCTGTCTCTTTCTATTACTCTATTCACTACTGAGCCGTCCTCCTCTCTCTTTCGTTCTACCTCTTCAACTCCTAGTCCACATCTCCAGAAGTATTTCTTCCTTTCTTCACTCCATCTGTCTCCTATTCCTTTTTGCTCTCTCTTTCTTCTCTCCTTCCAGCACTCATTCACCCATTTCCTCCTTGTCTCTAGCCTCACTTTTTCTTCGTATCTCATTGCCCTTTTTCCTGCGTCTATTCTAATCTTGTCCCTTTTTAGCTGCTCTCTTACAATATACCCTGGTGTCGTTATATCCACCCCCAAGGTCCATTTTAGATACCTTTCCTGCAATTTCTCCAGTTCTTCCTTTTCCTCCCACCCCCATATCTCTGCCCCATATAGTATTATCCCTTTCACTACCGCCTCAAACGCTTTTATTCTCCACCTTATATCTCCTTTTAGCTTCCTTTCCCCTATACTCCACAGAGCTCCCATTACCCTTCTAGCCTTCCCCATTTTGTCTCTTATGTGCTGTTTTTCGCTATTAGTTCTACTTATTACGTACCCTAAATACTTTATTTCGTCTACTTCTTCTAACTTTTCCTCCCCCCATTTCCAATTGTTCCTTTTCCTTCTTCCTCCTGCTTTCCCACATACCATCATCTTCGTTTTCTCTTTGCTTACTTCCAGCTTCCTCTTCTTGAAGTATCTATCCGCCCTCTCTATCATCTGCTTTATCCCCTTTTCATCCTCCGCCATCAATACCACATCGTCCGCGTAGCTTAGTGTCCATATCCTTTCTTTTCCAATCAACACCCCACCATCCTGTCCCTTCTTCATCGTCTCCTCCAAATCTGCGACATATACATTAAAGAGTGTGGGGCTCAGCGGGCATCCTTGCCTTACCCCTTTCTCTACCCAGAACTCCCTTGACCTCTCTTTCCCTACTCTTATCCTACATTTTGTTTCCTTGTATATCTCCTTAACTCTCTCTATCATTCCCTCGCTTATCCCTCTTTTCTCCATTGCTTTCCATAATATTTCCCTGTCTAACCTGTCGAAGGCTGCCTTCATGTCTACGAATACCAAATATACTTTTCCTTTCTTCTCCTCTATCCTTCTGCCTATTATATGTTTTAGTATATAAATGTTATTCATCCCCCCTCTGCCCTCCCTGAACCCTGCCTGTGTTTCGTCTAGTCCCCCTTTTTCCTCTAGTTCCTTAGTAATCCTATCATTGACTATCGCCGCGTACACCTTATATGCCGACTGTGTTAGTGTCACTCCTCTATAATTTTTCACGTCATCTGTTTTACCTTTCTTATGCACTGGCACTACTATCCCCTCTCTCCATTCATCGACATACCCCTCTCCTTTCCACGTTTCCCATATTATTTCCCCTAGCCTATCTATCACCCCCTTTCCCCCTGCTCTCCAAGCTTCATTCTTTATCCCGTCCCCCCCCCCTCTGCTTTTCCCATTTTTAGTTTTCCCACCCTCTTCTTGACCTCTTCTTTGATCCTCCTCTCTTCCTCCTCTTCCTCTTCTTTCTCCCTTCTAGTGCTTTCTCCCTTCCTAGTATTCTTCTCCTTTTCTCCTATCCCTTCTGGTCTCGTATCTATCCCTCCTAGTAGTTCCCTAAAGTGCTCTGTCCACTGTTCCATTTTTTTCTTCTCGCATATTCCCACC
The DNA here is from genome assembly GCA_944452935.1 of Rhogogaster chlorosoma. NCBI lineage: Eukaryota > Metazoa > Arthropoda > Insecta > Hymenoptera > Tenthredinidae > Rhogogaster > Rhogogaster chlorosoma. The sequence goes on from OX101802.1 coordinate 20,435,310, forward strand.
CTTCTCTTCCTTTCCCTATTTATATACTTCCACATTTCCCCCTCTTCTCTTATCTCTTCTATCCTCTTGTTCTCTTTTTCCCTCCACTCTTTTTCTTTCTCTCTACATTTCTCTTTGTATTTTCTCCTTTCTTCTACGTATCTCATCCTCTCGTTGCCTCCTTTTCCTGCTCCTTTTGCTATGTCTCTCCATGATTTCTGCAGTGCCTTCTTTATTTTTCTGCATTCTGCGTCCCACCACTCGTTCTGTCCTGTCCTTCGTCCCTCCCTCTTCCTCATCTTTGTACTTTCCTTTACTTTTTCTGCTAACTCTTTCCACCCTTTCTCTATTCCCTCTTCCTTCCATACAATATCCTCCGTCTTCTTCCTGAACTCCTCTCTCTCCCTCTCCCCCCATACCTGTACTTCCCCTACCTCTACCTCCTCCCTAGCCCCTTCCCCCTCTTTCCCACTCGTTCTTAGCGTAACCGGGTTATGGTCCGACTCCACTCTCCTTACTATTTCTAACCTGTCTATGCATTCCCATGTCTCCTCATTCACTATCCCGTAATCTATTGTCGTCTCCACTCCATTTCTGTTATAAGTCGTTTCTCCTTCTTCGTCACCCTCCTTATTTCCGTTCAAGACTGTCCATCCTCTTCTCTTTATCGCCTCCCACAGAGCCTCTCCCTCTCTGTTAAATTTCTTATCCTTCGTGTTCCTTTTCCCTTCCCTTTTTCTACTCTCTTCTTCCCTTTTACCTTTCTCTCCTATCCTTGCATTAAAGTCCCCTCCAATTATCATTTTTCCTTCTTCTACCTCTTCTCCTATCACTTCCTCCAGCTTTTTCAACTTTTCTCCTTCCCCCCCTCTATTATATAGGGGAGAGTAGCCTAAAGCGGGTAGGTCGCCTAAAGCGGGTAGGCGTCCGTATGCTGTCGCATGTAGCGCGAATGTCAATGTGTATGTATGCTGTGATTACCCGAACACCCCCGAGTTTCAATCAGTCCCAACCGAGTATCGGAGGTACGACATGGCGTAACTAGGCGCGATATAAAGAAATCGGTGAATTTATTAAAAAAATCGAAGGAATGTAACTTTTGACCAGTAGAATACTAGTACATTTATTTTATTTTTAATTATATTATATTATTCTGATACTATTGAGCTACAAAATACGATAGACATGTTGGCTTTTTTTTTTTTTTTTTTTAAGTTAAATTTCCTTAAGTAAAAAATGTGCTTCCGGGCAAAGCGGGTAGGGCAAAGCGGGTATCTACTTGAGTAGATACAATTTTTTTACAATTTTTTTTTTTTTATGATAGATATTTAACTAAAGTCTAATGTTTCAACTATTTATTATTTTTTGATTTGCTAACGAAAGTATTTGTCAATTTAATATTTATATAACTCTAACTGTTGCTAGATTTACATCATTGAGACTTTTAACTGTCTAAGACTAGTATAAGAAGATTAATATTGAAAAAGTTACTTTTTTACGATAGTTAGATGTATAATTAAAGTCTCAAAATGAATGTTTAAAAAAATTAATACCTATGTGCTAAGATTTGTCAAGTTTATGATGCTTACCCGCTTTAGGCCCCCTATAAGGGCAAAGCGGGTTTTCGAGGAGTTTCGAATTTTTAAAAATAAACACTTACTTTGTAAAAAATGACACAATTATGATTTATTATTTTGAAGTTCGATAACCCTCCTATTAAATGAAACCAAAATTATTATTTGAATCGAATAAAAACTAAGATTTTTGGGCTTTTATCGTTAACCTACCCGCTTTAGGCCACCCTCCCCTACTGTTATGATTCTCCATGTCTCCCCTCTGATTTTCATTCTCCTTTCTACTATCCCTTCTTCCTCTTTATTCTTCTCCTCTCCTACCGCCCTTTCTTTCCTTATTCCTGTTATCACCCCACCTCTTGCCCTTCCTTTCTTTTCTACTCTTACCGCCCCTTGGCATTCCCATTTCCACCCCTTTGGCATTCTCTTCTCCCAGTTTTCCCACTCCTTCTCTTCCACCCATGTTTCCATTAGTCCTATCGCGTCGAATCCCTCTAGGTACTCCCAAAATTCTTCATCCTTCCCTTTCAGCCCTGCTATGTTCCAAAACAGTAGCTTAGCCCCTTTTTCTTCTTCGCCCCCCTATTCCCTTCCTCTCCCTCCTTCCTCTTCCCCGTCCTCCTCCTCCTCTTCCGTTCCCCTCCCCCCTATATCTCTCCCATCTTTTTCCTTCTACCTCTACTAGTTCCCCTCTGGTTTCACTCCACTTCCATAGGACATCTTCTATCCATAGCTTCCTGTATCCTACTTTTGTCCGGCTTCCTTTCCCTCTTTCCTGCTTCGCTCTGTCCAGAATTTCCCTTTGTACTTCCCTCTCCCTTTTCGTCAGGTCGTCATCGATGTATATCTTCTTCCCTCTTAGCTTCCCTTTTTCCCTCATGATTTTCCTTTTTCCCTCCCAGTTTTCTAGTTTTACTATTATCGTATTCCTGTATCCCCCGATGTATACTGCTTCCCTCATTTCGACCTTTCCCCTTGTTAGCCATTCTAGTATCTCTCTGGCCGCCTGTTCAGCCTCTGCTTCCGTGTTCATGTCCTCCCCTCTCATTATTATATTGCACCTTCTTTCCTGTTTTTCTCTCCTCTCCCATTCTTCTTCCAACTCTCTTACTCTGATTTCCTGTATCCTTTCCTCCTCCTTCCGTTTCTCTTCTGTCTCTCTGACTAGCCTTCTTACCCTTTCCTCTGCTTTCCCTCCTTCTTTCCCTCCTCTTCTTCTATTTCTCTAGCCTTTACCCTTTCTAACTCCTTTATTCTGTCTTCTAGCCTTCTTCTTTCTTCTCTTCCTATTCTTTCCACCTCCCCTAATTCTTTCCTTATCTCTCTCATCCCGTCTTTCATTTCTCTCCTCCCCAGCTCTATTTCCTCTCTGATTTTCTTTATTTCTTCTAACACCGTTCTGTTTCCTTCTGTCATCCTCTCTACCATTATTCTCGCCCAGTCTGTTTCTCCCCCCTACCCATTTCATTGCTCCTCTCTTTGTTTATTCCTTCCTTTTCCCTTTTTTCCTTCTCTTCCCTTTCTCTTAATGCCTCTTCCTCTCCCTTATCCTCTTTTTTCCCGGTAGAAGACCTTTGCGTCTTTGAGCTTCTCTTGAAGCCTCTCTCTTCCTCCTCAATTTCCACCTCCGTTACCTTTCTTTTCCTTAGAAATCCTTCTAGTGATCCAACCGATGCAGATTTCTCCCTTACCCACGATTCTGCTTTCGACGGTCTCCCCCTCTTTATCAGCTCTTGAGAACCTCTAGGCGTTCCCCACACCTCTACCGCTTCCCCTTCCTCTTCCTCGTGTGCCGCCCTGCTCTCCTTTGACTCCCGTAGTATTACTTCTTCCATTCGCGCCTGCGCCCTGATTCCCTGTCTTATTATATTTTAGGTTAGTACTGTCTTTTCCTTTCTTCCACCTACTTTTATCTTTCCTTCCCTTATTTTTGTTCTCCTCCACGCTTCACTCCTTCCTTTCCGCCTTTTTCCTGTTTCCTCTTATCTTTCCGATCCCTGGTTCACCGTATTCTTTGCTTTCTACTTTCTGTAAATTCACTCCTACTGCTGCGTTCGGTGTCCAGACCGGAAGTCTCCAGTTTTATGATAAGCTTTCGTACGAAAAATAAAATGGTGAATTGTTTTTTTGCGTAGTATTAGAATTATAATCAGATTATTTAATATAAAATTGCAATTATAACACGATGTTAAAGCTAATTTAACTAAATATTACAAATTTACTTTGCCAAATATTATATGTATTAAAGATTCATAATCTCGTTTAGACTTCATTTCGTTGAGTATTGAAGAATGAATATAGAATATAATTTTATTATTGTTAACGTTACTGATATTTATAAATTTACCGACTTGATAAATGAATCACGAAAATTTTAACGAACAGAGCCTGTCATATTTTACTGGAGTTAGGCGGTTTTCTTATTGTGAAGATTTGAGCGCCACAGTTAGACAATTTTCGTGCGGCAACTTTTCGAACTGAAGAATTCGAATTACGCGCGTACTAAGTTGAGAGCATATGGAGAATGATATTTCTCAACAGAAAATACAAAAAAACGATTTTCGAAAAAAAGTGGAGTTAGCCACTTTGACAATTAGAGCGTCGATATATATGTTGAGAATACCCATTCCAGCATTCTTTACGATTTTTTGCTACAAATCATTTTTCAACCCATTTTATATTTTTTAGACTTTCAACTCGATATAGTTTTTCCCAACTAGGACCTGATCAGATTTTGGATTCGAATCGTTCAGTAGCTTTTGAGTTAGTCAAGAAACAAAATTTTTCATGATGATAACTCGAAAATGGATCAACGGATTTAGATGATGGTCTCAATCGGTAGGATTCGCGCCAACTCAGATCTGATTGAATTTTGAAATCAATCCATACAGTACTTGTCGAAAAAATTGAACGATCCACCATAATCATAATAATTAATGCTTTTCTGATTATTTCTATTTTCGAACAAAAAGTATCTCCCCTGTCATATTTCCCCTGGCTCATAAGGTGCCAGGGGAAAGACTTTATATCCAGGGGAGATATAAAATCGTCAGATCAGAGTATTTTTATTGTAATTAAGACGTGAACCGTCGTCACGTAATTTAGTCAATAAAGATTTTTACTCGTTTAGCTTATCTCATATTCAATTATAGTGTAATATGTTTTTTTAATAATATAGCAGCCACAAAGAAAATGACGCCCGAAGAACGCCTAGAAAAAAAACGTATTGCGGAAAGATTAAGGTGCCAGCGTATAAAAAATGTTTTAAATTTCTGTTTCAAATTTTAACATTACTATTATTATATTACTAAAGACTGTTTATAAGTTAAGAGTCTTATAGACGAAAAAGTCTGATTCATTAATTATAATAATAATAATTATAAAATTAATAAATAAAGTTAATTAAAAAAAAAATTCTATTATCTTACATGAAACAACGTTAAAATCCTTTCCCTGTTCATAAAGTATCATATCCTGTACAGCCAGTCTCATCCGTGTCTTCAGTATCTCCGCTGGTCTCTTATAAAACAAGCTCAAATTAAAAAATTGACTGGCCACGTTGCAGACATGCATACTGTAACGGTTCGGCTAGCCTGTGTGTGAGACAAGGAAAGACGAACATTGAACGCGAAACGGTTAGATCCCCACCAGCGCGGCAAACGTCGGTGACGTCACAAACACCCGAAATTTGTATAAAAGCCGGTGCGGCAATGCCTCACCAGCGATACGAAGCAAAGCGCTCGTAGGCGTCTCATTATTGTATATTATACTGGAAGTCTTTTCCAGATAATAAAGTAGAGTCAGTAGAGTCAATTTAACGAAACAATTTAGAAATGAAATTTGAAATATAATAAGAAAAAGAAACCAATGTAAAAGTCTATCGCTGCGCGAATTCCGAGGATAGCAAACTATTTAAATAGAAGTCTTGACTTAAAGTTAGCTTGACATTCGATCGAATTAATTTAAATAATTCAGAAAATTCAGATAAAACTCAGAACAGAAAAGAGCCGTAGGTTAAGTTAAATGATAAGGAAAATCTTGTTAAATTTTTTGTTACTTTATTTTTTGCAGAAATCAGTCGAACAAATGATTATTTAATTTCATTAAATCTATTATGTTGACAGAAGCAAGTGCTTAGTTCTTTGTCCGAGATTTCCGCCACTCATTTCTTAATAATTAAATGCTACAACAGCCGAGATAGGTTCACACTAGGGAACAGCTTTGAAGAGCAATCTTCCGAGTCTGGTGTACAGTCTTGGGTGCAAATCCCGGATCTGAGCGTAGGAAATTAGTAAAGAAATCAGGATAGAACTAGGAAGCAGGCTTGTGCGTAAAACCACCGGTTCTGCTCTAGGGAGGCAGCTTTATTAAGCAATTAATCGAGTCTGCTGGGGTCGGAGGCTTTATCGAGCGATCGATCGAGTGCAAAGACTGACGGCTTTGGCAAGAAATTGTCCGAGTCCGAGATTAGCCAGGAAAACACAAAAAACCTAGGTCAGGTGGCTTTTTGTGGCAAAACCAACTTTTCCCCACCTCCTAGTATCGTGAAGTGCCCAAATAAACTCAAAATTCAACTTATTCCATCTTTTGAGCAAAAAACTCACAATAACGGGGGATATACCTACATTTTTCAAATTCCGGCATATCCCGAAACGTTACAATACATGAGTTGTCTTAATACAAATATCATGTAATTACATTAAAATTCTAAAATTTTTGTCGTGCCGTGGTTTCTTAACAAATGAGTACCTCTTGACTTATAGAATGACCCATATTAGGGTGCTTTTTTTTTGACAAAAATTTTTTTTTTCGCTCGGGTCCTGAAATTTTGTTGGTAATGCAAAAAAAGAAATTCCCTCAAAATATGAGCCTTCAATATTAATATTAAGTACTCGCTCAAAGCGTGTGAAGATTCCCCATTTAAATAACATGTAAATTCAGATATTTTTTTTTTAAATCCCTACGACTCAGCGGCATTTTGTGCTATCATATCGCTCATAGTCGCAAATTACTCGTGATTAAGCCCTCTACAAAAGTGCCCATTGCGACGTAACTGTAACTCACATCGATGAGGTAGCACGGGTCAATTTTTGTATAAATTTCTTGTCTTTTTGTTATTATTTCATCAATGGCTAAACGTAGAGGAAAAATGTGAATGACATATTTATAGGAAATTTAATTTCCTACAAAAAAGTCCTCTGCGCCAAATCTCTAAGATTGATATTTTTCGAGTTATTGAGCAAGGGTAAATTTTGGGGGTGTACGGGCAAAACGGACGCCGGGTTCGGATTCAGCGCATCGAAATACATATAAACATATCGGTCTGGTCAAATGTACAAACCACTTTTTTTGTGTGCCGGTGTCAGAGCGAGGAATGAAAATTAAACCTTTTCGGAGCAAATGTGGCACGGAAACGAAAATCGGAAAAAAGGTCGCCGATGGTGAGCGTTTGCTAATCGCCGAACGCCCCATATATGTATTCATAGGTCCGTATATCAGACCTCAAACTCTAAACTGCTTTACCCTGTGTGCCCGAATGGGGTCGTTCATAAACCACGTAGCCGTATTTTGGCCACTTTTGACCCCCCCCCCCCCCCCCCCATGTAGTCTATCGTAGCTTCTTCCAGCCCCCCCCCCCCCCCCCCCCCCCAGAAATACGTGGTTTTTTTTATAAGAAAAATTACGAACAAAATTATTTATTAATATAATCTTACATTTTTTTAAATATCAATTGATTAACCATCTGTATATTCAGTGAAAGGCGAAACTAGCCATGCATGCAAATCATCTATTACTGATAGAAGAACAATTTTCTTCGGCTTCATGATGTAAACTGGGTTGCAGCGTACATTTGGTTGTTTCGACGTCGTCTTCTTCAAACCACTATATTATTGGTTCTGGCATACTGTCGATTTCGCACATTACCTCCTTATTCCGACGTTTGAAAACCTTTTTCGCAAGAAATTTTGTATTTTATATATTTCGGCCGTGCATTGCTTTCACATGCAAAGTTTCTTGCTTTTTAGACGCAAAGTACGTGCCACAAGAATCGCAGGTTCTTCCTAGTATGCATAAAATCTATTAATCATAAAGATTAATAACAATGTGAAGTTAAAAAACCCCTAGCACAACTTACCAGTAATATCATTACGTACTGAGGGACAGTAAAAATCATACGGTACAGGTAGGCCTGTAGCAGTCGTTGGCTTTATGCCAATAGCTTGTCTGAGAAAGAGGTCGCAAAAGCTATCTTTTTCTTGAGCATCTTCTGGGGTAGGAATTTCAAGTATACCATCACCTGTCCTGCATAATGGAAATGGAGGTGGAAGAAAACCCTTACTTATTGGTAGAAGATCTTTTAAGTTGCTTCTCCAATCTCAACAGCAATCTCTATCAGCACATTTGATAATTTGAGATTCAATGATTAATAAAGTAGCATGGAGATACGTGCGTACAATATTACAAATATAATTTTAATATTAGAAAGAACAATATGAGAGTTTCATACCTGGAGAAAATACTGGCTCTCTCGCACGTGTAAATCATACCATTCAGATGTACTAACAGAATTTGGCTCTTCAACAGTACCTTTTGCATCGACATATTCTGCCGTAACTTCATAGCCATCAATGACGACTTGACTCCATACGTCAGCTAGCGTTTTTCCAGCAAATTCAAAATTGATCATTTCAAGACTTTCGTCAATAGTGACAGCAGAACTATTCAAATGAGAGCCAAAGTGATCATGAGGTAAAATCAAGCCAGTCAGCTCACGACTCAAGGGAGCCATACGTCTTTCCACACGGTTATAAGCACTTCGCCCGGGGGCGTTGGTTATTAAAAAAAAAGCATCTAAATTACGAGTTTTGAAATGTTCTACAGCATGATCGATAACTTTTCTATAACGTGGATTTTCATCAGGTCCACCATCTGACATGATTACTACTACTGGTTTCACTTGCTCTTGATTTTTTTCTAAAAAAGGAATAAATTTTTTTCACATACAAATCAAAACTCGTACTGATTAAGTTTTATATATTCGATCTATTCGATTTATACCATAAAATATGTCTTTGAAAGATTCTAGACGTAAAATTTTTCGAAAATCAAAAGCATGTGTTGAGGCAGTGCTTGAACAATGTTTGGCACTTCGAATGGCTATATAGGTAGGCCCTGAGTATGTGACAGTCTTAGGATCGCCGATTTTGCCCTCTATGACTTTTATACCCGCGTACACGCTTGGTATAAGCTTATGACTTGGCGCTACGACCCAGTCATGATCTGGCAATCTCACTTTATACTCTAAGTGCATCAACATCGGTGCTTGCTCATTAGCAGCCGTAATAGCAATCGGTACTCTACTTTTATCATCTTGCGATATCACAGCTACTTGGCTAGAACCCAGTGTTGAAATTAATTGTTCCAAAGACCTGTGAGAAAATTATATTCTGAATATACAGTTTAAAAACAGTTCAAAGTTTGAATACTTTATAAAAAGATGGATAATTATATTATAAAAATATAGAACGAAATTAACTATATCTAATTGCTAATATTTTTCGAAAATAATGAGAAAATATACAATTATGAATACCTTATTGACGCAGTACAAAATTTTCCATCAATATGCGATTTCCTTGAATCGGCTTGAGCGCGACAAAGTTTTACTGGCACTGTCGTGATATGCTTTTTGCCTTGAGAAGTATGCGAATCTCGAGGAAGGAGCCGAAGGTACAGTAATGTTCATGTATGGATGCCCAGTGGCTAACTTTTTTTTCCGGGAACGAGTCTCCTTTCTGGTTTTTTTTATGTGCCTATGATCGATGAAGCAGTCGACAGGAGAGCTTGGGAAACCACGACGAAGCCTCCCGCCGCTGTCATTCCGCATTCGCATAACCTCTAAGTTCGCGAGAGCACAAATAATTTTAATAATTAATCAAAATTGAATTGATTTTTCCCGCATATTGTTCCGCATTTAAGATTCGATGGATGTGAAATATTTTATATAGTTTAGCATATTACGGAGAGCCTAATGCCCGGAGCTTTTCCTAACCAATAAATATAATGCCGGGAACAAGAAGCCGCAGATAAGGTTAACCTGTGCAGTGATTTAAACTGTTTTTCGATTCACTGCAACGAACCAGTAATAACCTTATTAGGTATAGAATTATAACGTTGACTCGTAGTAAAAAAAAAATGGGTTCATAATTAGTAAATTCATTGATTCTCATATTCGAAAATTTATTATCAATTCGTCTCATTTCACTACACGTATACTAATCATCCATTTTTCTAGCATTTATGTCGATTGAGTTTATTTCGATCCCTCAACGATATGACTCAACCGAATTCCCACAATTTATAAGACAGAAGTTGCAGCAAGGTTCATTCTACGCTAGGAGCAACGCACTTGAGAATCCATACACAGTTCCCATCGTTGGATCAGACTGGAACTGGCAAGTGGCCTCAAAAATGACTTCGAGCTGCAGATGGAGATCTTGATAATCTATACGTGGGGTAGTTTCTCATCGTAGAACTATACTCAAGCTGGAAAGTGGCCTCGGGTTCAACTAATTAGATTGATGTTTCCATTGAGCATTTTCCATTCAGCTTGTTTCAGATTTCAGTAAATATTTTATATAATTCGAATTTTTCTTCATCGAATATCAAAGACAAGACATTTCAATTATTTGAAACAAATGTAATACATTACTTGAACTTTATCTATCCCTCTAGATTCTGATTGAACCTACTTTAAAGGTATCAGTCTAGTTGAGTCGTTGAAATAATTTCACCTCACTTTACAAATACCTCCTAATTTTATGTCTGAAAAATAATATATGAGATTTCTGAATATCAATGACTGAATGTTTTCATTTGCAAATTACATTTAATGAAGTATATCGCATTACTTATCTTGATGATCGATACATGGGGTAGATTCTAATTTTCAAACCGGACTTCAGACTTTGGACACAAATATTGTTAATGGATACATGGAGTAGATTCTCATCGCAGAACTAGACTTGAACTGGCGAGGGGCCTGTAAGATGACTTCAACATTTGGACACAGATCTTGATAATAGATACAGAGGGTAGATTCTCCTGTTCAAACCAGACTTTAGGCTTCGACTTCATATCGTCAAAGGATTGAAATAAACCCAATCGACATAAATGCTAGAAGGATGGATGATTAGTATGCGAGTAGTGAAATGAGACTAATTGATAATAAATTTTCGAGCATGAGAATCAGAATGAATTTACAAATGATGAACCCATTTTTTTTACTACGTGTCATCGTTATAATTTTATACCTAATAAAGTTATTACTGGTTCGTTGCAGTGAATCTAAAAACAGTTTAAATTACTGCATTACCCTTATTAGCGTTCGCGGCATTCTATTTATTGTTTAGGAAAAGCTCCGGGCATCAGGCTTTCCGTAATATGTTAAACTATATAAAATATTTCACATCCATCGAGTCTTAAATGTGGAACAATATGCGGGAAAAATCAATTTAATTTTGATTAATTATTAAAATTATTTGTGCTCTCGCGAACTTAGAGGTTATGCGAATGCGGAATGACAGCGGCGGGATGCTTCGTCGTGGTTTCCCAAGCTCTCCTGTCGACTGCTTCATCGATCATAGGCACATAAAAAAGACTAGAAAGGAGACTCGTTTCCGGAAAAAAAAGTTAGCCACTGGGCATCCATACATGAACACTACTGTACGTGGCACTTCTTGATATTTCAAAACCTTGCGCTTGAAGTTGAGTTTGTAATTCGTCCAATGTTTTACAGCTCCCAACTAACTCTGAGCGTCGTCGATCGTCAGCAGCCCCCCCAAACATCGCAATATCAGCAATCGCTTTCAAGAGTTCTGGTTGATCTTTTTCCAGTCGCGGACGACCTGGATTTTCTTGTGTCTGAGATGTGAAATAGTATTATTTAGCGGTACAATTTTCAAAAGTTAATAACATGAAATTGAAAAAAATAATTAAATAAAAAATCGGTTGATATTTTTGCTTACGTGTAAAGATTTTGCTAGGTCCGGTCTTTCTAATTTAATTTTTTTCAGAGTCTCCTTTCTCTCATGTCTATATTTTTTAGAACGCTTGGCTTTATTTTGTTCTTCTTTCAGCATTTTTTCAGAATCTTTCAATTCTTTTTTCATTCTATCAATGTCTTTTTGGATATCAGATGAAGCAGTAAGACCAGAATCACGCCCCTCAATTGCTGCTATAAGCTGTTTTTCCAAAAAGATTATCTTACTTTCTAGTAGATCTTGTGCGGGAGTGACATAAACGCGATCCGAACTAGAAGTGTCCACTGCACAATCTGTTTCGTTATGTCGTCCCTCACTTGCTTCAATTTCTACGGTGCTTACATGCTCGTTTACTAAAAGAATGGAAAATCATTATTACTTCTGAATGTAATCATTAAGAGTGAATTACTCTTTATACTTCGCGTAATTAATTTTTATGTCACCTTCCGTAGCATCGCTGACTCGAGTAGATTGAGACATTTCTGAATTAGATACCTCTGATATTGATGGTAACGGCACACTCGAACCACTAGCTATATCGCACAGATAATCTGGTTTGTTTGACGTCTCATTACTACGCGAATTCTGAATTTTAATAATAAACTATTTACTGTCATGTGAATACAAAGCAAAAAGGAATCGCAAGCATATAAATCGAAAATCACTGTGATATAATAATTCTTCAAACACGGAATGACAATAATATATATATTTTCTTACCTGTCGAGTAAAGAAACTTAAAAAAGCAGCATCCTTTTTTGTTTTTGATTGCAGCAATTCTGTAATTTTCTTTTCAACATTAGCAGGGTATGCATTTTTATCTGCTTTAAACGAGCTCCATAGATTATTTACGTTGCTTTGTATCTTCTCCTTCGAAAGACTTCTACAATAACACTTACGATAAGCTTCGAATAATTTAGTATACAATGACATTATGAATAATTGCACTGGTTCACTTATACACTGTTAGACTACACCACGATCACGTACACAATACTCGCCGCGTCCTATCATCCGCAAAAAAACAGTACATAATGCATGGTCTTTTCACGGAATCACGTTAAAACAAGCGAGCTCACGAGAGCAGGGTAGCGCTTGCAGGCCGCGCTACAGGTTTAAGCTCGCCCGCTCGCTCGCGCTATCTTTCTCGCACTCATAAGTTCTGCTGAAAATCACGCGGGCTTTTTAAAACAGAACAAGAGTATACTGTAATATCGCGTCCCTTAAATGCTAAAAGGGCGTATTTCAATTTATCCAAAGGTTTTTTTTTGCCATCCGACTTTAAATTGTTCAAAACGCAAAGATTTCTAAAAAAAATTTATTCGATAAATTGAGATACGCCCTTTTAGCATTAGGGACGCGATATAATAAACTACATGTCGCAGACCAAGACCCCCCCCCCCCTCCCCCCCACGTGGCTCATCGTAGTCTTTCAATGAACCCCCCCCTCCCTTGAACTGGCTACGTGGCTTATGAACGACCCCAATGGTAAGGTCATTATCAGGAAACTGTTTTATTCATTGAACCGGGACGGTTAGCGTAGTTCGGCTAAAAGTGCTCGAGGTCATCAAGAGGGCAGTCGTGCACCACTGAAAAATCGAGCTTCGACAAACCCGATTAACCTGGCCGTTTTTACAATCTTTAGTTAATGATATAGTCTATAATTCCCACGTGCGTTATAGCTATAGCGCACTGTGTGACCGAACTATAAGTAGTCTAAGATTAAAAACTTATTAACAAGTTATAACATGGCACTGTTATTTAGACTATGACGTTTTAACGCGTCCGAAATATTTCCCTTGGTATTTCAAAGAGATTCATATGCCAGGCTTTGAAGACACTGCATAATTTATTGATTCAACATAATTATCCATCGGATTAGTCTCATAAAAACGAATGAGCCTTTTTCCTGAGAATAGTGTAACAAACTTGTCACGAGAGGCAGCACTAGTGGTAGGGACAAACAATAAACCTTCCCTATTGAAGAACGTGTTATCTATGTGATATAAGTGAAGTAATTAAAATTATTAAATAAGTAAAAAAAATGTTGTCAAGCAACCATCATGCCGACAAAACATTGTAGTTTTGCGAATTGTATGTCAGATAGTTGATATCCACAGGAAAACGTGTTTTTTATACCATTCGTGAAACCTCACATTGACGAGGTTAGGTGTAATAAATGGATACACGCTTCAAGGAGAGTAGATTTGAAACATGTTTGTTTATCATACTTATTCAAATTAATTTCAATTACCGAATTTATTTAAGTCATATTTCATTCTGAAATAAATTTAGAATTAATACTTATTTTCAACATCTGTTATTTGAGTTTGAAAGTACCGCTACATGATAACTAGATACTGCTTACTAACCTGTCAATTAGTTCAATTTTTTTCCCTCAAATTTTCAAATTACGGCAAGCTAGCCAACGTTTTAATGTTGCTAGATTGTTATCTTTCACATTTACAAATTTTAATTTTGCTTCTGGAACGCCCATCTCCTGTCAAAAACATTTTTTTGCCAACCACTTTTGCATGGAAGTTAATGGGAATCAGGTAATGTTTGTCCCTATCGGACTACTAGCGCCACTAGTGAGGAATTTTTCGTACTTGAGGAAAAAGGCTCATTGCCATTTCTTTCGTTGATCGCGTTAGAGATAAAATAATCATACTAAACAATTTTGTTGGAAACTATAAGTAACGGAAAAAAGAGACTTCCATGTATCTGTTAACTAATTCAAGGTATACAACGTGCTACAGTCCTCCGGAACCCGACGAACGGATCTCTGCAATAGGTATTGTTAACATCGTATGACAATTTTCAATGCATGATGTTCATGTTATTAATCAGACTTATTTCAAGGTAGCGATTGAAAGAGCTAGCGTTAAAGGAAGACGTCCGACTACTGAAACTTTCACATTTCGAATTTGAAATGTTTGACTCATTGTCAGATCGAACAAAATTACAGCTGACTCTCTCTTTGTAGCCACTCTCAAAGTTACCGTTCCCCTAACTTGAAGGCTGGATCGTTCCTCGAGCAATGTACAGAAAATAGTTTTCTTTATACTTTCTGTATTTTTCCGCAAGCAAATTTCAATTACACTTCAAATGTTCACAAAAGTTTTAACAATTCAATTCGGGAAAATCTTCGTGATCTATATCAAGATAATCGTTTAGTAAATAAATTGATAAATAATGTAGTATAAGTTATGAAAATGAATTGCTATAGGATAGCTCCTGTTTAATCTGTCCGTACTCGAGGCCTTAATTTATGGAGACTAGTTTGAACATTGACAAAGTGGGCTCGCACATGGCGCGGTTTCAACTTTCCACGCCATAATACAAAGCTTCACATACTACGCAACAATATTTGTTTAAATTAATACGAACGTTCATAACTTTCTTGAGGTCGCAATGATTTTTTCAAAGTTTTCTCAATCTGCGCGTGGATCGTCCAAAATGATGATGCAATATGACACGGCTGACACGACTATGAATTCAATTCCGATATAGGCGTATAATAAATTCCAGAAGCACGCTTTGCCTCACTATTAACTATAATATCTGTGGCTTTTTGGCATAACCGACTATGTCACTTTGTGCCGTTTTCGTGAAAACTCGCCTTGAAGTTTTGGTACTGATTTTTGTACTTTGCGAGTTTTTGTGACTTTATTTAGTTTTAAATTGTTGTTCGTATTATGAAACAAAAAAAATTTGTACAATACGGAGTACAATATTCGTTGTTAGATTGTATTGTTTGAAAATTCATTATGTCGGTTATGCAGGGAACTTTGCACAATATCGATTATGCAAAGAACATGCGAAAATACGAAAATCTGCGAATCTTACACTCTGAAACCCTGCGAACCGTATATAAATGTACTAAATAAAAGAAGCAATAGAATATCTGCAATAAAAATTCAATAC
The DNA here is from genome assembly GCA_944452935.1 of Rhogogaster chlorosoma. Classification (NCBI taxonomy): domain Eukaryota; kingdom Metazoa; phylum Arthropoda; class Insecta; order Hymenoptera; family Tenthredinidae; genus Rhogogaster; species Rhogogaster chlorosoma. The sequence goes on from OX101802.1 coordinate 20,450,833, forward strand.
ATATCGCGTTACTAAAGCCAAAAGGGCGTATCTCAACAGAAATTTTTCGATACGCCCTTTTGGCTTTGTAGAGCCAAAAGGGCGTATCGAAAAAAAAAAAATTTTTTTTTTTCTCCAATCGACTTGGGAATGTTAAAAACGTAGATATCTATAAGAAAAACGAAAAAAAAAATTTTTTTCAGATACGCCCTTTTGGCTTTAAGAAAAATAAAATTTAAAGCCAAAAGGGCGTATCGTTATATTTTAAATTATTATTCATTCTCAGCAAAAAAAATGATAAAATTTAATAATGATGATAATGATGAAATTTATAATGTATTACCATCGTCGAAGACTAAACTTTCGAAATATCGATGTTATTTCCTTGGTACTGTGCCTGACGTACAAAAATAAGTCGAATCATTGAATTTTGCACGGGATATTGGAAGTTTAGAATCATAAAGATTCTCAAGATCGACATCTTTTTTGAATGCTTTATTCAAAATAATTTTGAAATGAGAATTAATAATAATTTTATATACAACGATACGCCCTTTTGGCTTAAAAATTTTTTTTTCTTAAAGCCAAAAGGGCGTATCTGAAAAAATATTTTTTTTTTGCGTTTTTCTCATAGATATCTACGTTTTTAACATTCCCAAGTTGATTGGAGAAAAATTTTTTTTTTTTTTTTTTTCGATACGCCCTTTTGGCTTTAGTAACGCGATATATAGCTATGTATTTGATCATTAATCGATGCAATGGATACAATTAATCGAAGTTCGCGCGAGTGTGCGTGAGTGCGTGCGCGATATGGACGGAGCATTATGTTTACTATTTTGGCTTGGTCAACATGAAAGAATGACTTCCAATTCGAATGTTTTTGGGTTGCCTTGGAGTCTTTTGTTGGATTTTTCAGCATAAAGGTAATATAAAACTTATTTCATGTGTACACTGAGTGCCGCGAACGTGTCACTTTGCATTTTGAAAGCAAGATTGACGCTTTGATTGTTTGATGAAGGCAAATGTTGATGTTTTGATTTCAAGGTTATGTTGAAAATAAAATAATTTTTCACGACTCCAAACTTCAAATCGCTTCTTCATCGCTCAATTACGGTTTTCGTTATGAAAAGTTGTACTACGCACCTTGTGTCAAATCCCGATTCTGGATCTTCCGCTTGAAATCCTTGGCTTCACCTCTGATTTCAAACTGCAGATTCGTTGAAATCAAAATTTAATACGTGATGCGTAATGGATTATTTGTAAATTGTGCAAACCTTCTATCGTTTTCATTTAGGTTTATTGCTCATTTTTTTTTTCAGAATCAGAATGCAGAAATGGATTTAATCCAAATCTATTCCTCTTCAAACTCGACATTCAGCTCTCTTTCAAGTTATTTTTCGCATGAAAAATTAGATGATGTCGACAAAAGTAAATCACCTGCCCGTGAACACTCACATGAAAATGTGACGCAGGAAAATTCGACCAACGTACTGGAACAGTCAACTACCAACGCTTCAGGTAATGAATAAATCTTAATGTAAATTCTTACGACCTGATTTTCATAAAATTTTACACTTTTTATGTTTATAGCTTCTGCGTGTGAGTCAAGAGCATCAAAGAAACTCAAGAGAAACACAGGACAAGCCTACATATCTCAGAGTGGGAAAAATGTCGAGCAGAGGAGGTTCAAACCACTTGCACCGTGTCGTTCGGACTGCGCGACGAAAATTTCAACCGAAGATCAAGATAGGATTTTCAAATCGTACTGAGAACAAGGAGACTATTTGAAAAGAGTAGCGTACGTCACAAATCTCATCAGACTGAAACCAAAGAAAAAAGTTAGACTGAGAAGAAAACATCCGCAGAAAAACTTGAAACGATTCACTGCTGAATATTATTTACGTTCAGAAGCGTTCGACACAAAAGTTTGCAGAATTTGTTTTGAAAAGATAATTGGGGAAACAAGTTCCTTCGTGGCAGAATGTTTGAACAAAATGTTTGCATCTGTAGAAGAATCGGTTGTTCAAGATCATCGAGGTCGACACAGTCCGAAGAATAAAACTCCTGCCACTCAAAGAAAAGAGGTCGAAGAACACATCAATCGATTTCCCGCATACGAGAGCCATTATTCCCGGAGTCACACATCAAAAAAGTATCTGCAATGTGGATTGAATGTTTCCAAGATGTACCAACTTTATAAGAACCCTGATAACCAAGTGTGAGTCCTCAAACAGTCTATTAGACTTGCTGCAAATTTTGCTATCATTTTGTCGATACTTGCTGAGAATACTTTTGATTGGTCAGAATTTATAGCAAATGTACAGCAACAGCTGCAGTCATTTATTATGTCAGCAAATTTTGCTGAAAATTTGCTCTCAAGTTGTTCTACGCATTTCCTAGTATCACCAAGACTTGCTTGCATGTCTTGTTGCTACCAAACAGTTATTGCTCTCTTTTTTACAGCAATAGAGGACACATCGTGCTATGATATTGCTTACAATATTGTACGAATTGCTGTCATTTTGCTGCAAAATTTGCACGCACGTTGTTATCTGGGAACGAAACAAATAATCCAGTCAGCCTAAAGATATATCGACAAATTTTCTCAAAAACTGGATTACGATTCAAGCCCCCACAACTCGATACGTGTCACAAGTGTGACAGTTTTCAAGCAAAGTTGAAATATGAAACGGAACCTTCAATCATAGACGAACTCAAGGAACTTCAAGGACACCATCACGATTTGGCGAGTGCAGCTTATGAGAGTGAAAAAAGGGACAAGGAAACAGCAAAATCATCGAATGAGACCTCTGTTTTCGCAGCTTTCGACTTACAACAGTGTCTGCCCACACCTCAACTCAACACTTCTATTGCGTTCTACAAAAGACAACTGTGGACCTATAATTTGACTGTACATGCTACTTGCGGAACAACCTGCTACATATGGCACGAAGGAATCGCCAACAGAGGATCTAACGAAATCTCATCTTGTTTATATTCATTTCTTCAAGGATTGGAGTCAACTGTAACACATGTCATTCTGTATTCAGATTCCTGCGCAGGACAAAATAAAAATTCTATTGTCACTGCATTCCTTTCAACGTATCTATCCAGTCATCCGAACATCAAAATTGTCGATCATACATTTTTGGAGCCTGGACACACTCACATGGAGTGCAATTGTGATCACGCCATCATTGAGAAAGCAAAGAAAAATGTCGAGAAAACAATTCAACATCCAGACGATTGGGTCGACTTAATTCAAAATGCGAAGACTACAAATCCCTTTGAAGTACAAATTTTGGACCGTGACAAGTTTTTCAACTTTGAAAAACTGCTGCAACAGTCCCTAATGAAACGGAAGAAAGATGAAGATGGGAACATCTTTTCCTGGCAGAGAGTGAAATGGTTGCGATATACTTCTCAACAAGGTCTCGTTCAATACAAAGAAAATTTGAACATAGATACACCATTTCTCGAATTGAATCTGAAACGGAGTCAGTTTCAAGCAAATTTCGAATACTCTGATCTTGAACTTCGATACCATGGACCACTTCCTATAACAAAGGAAAAAAAAGCAGATTTGATGTCGATGCTGGAGCTGCTGAGGCCAGAAGTGCGCCCTTTCTATGAAAATTTACCTGTGAAACAAGATGCTTCAAACTGTAATTTTGATCCCGACTTGCAACTACTGGATGACACCCTGAAAGATTTCAAAGATGCAGAATCTGGTTTGCAAAATTCGAAGAAACAAAAGTCTCATGGGCAAGACTTGAAAAAACACTCAAATGTTTCGCATCATCAGGAACCTAAGTCATCAAGAACAAGGAAATCCAAATCTTCAAATGAATCCAAGAAGCTGAAAGATTTTTCTTCAACAGAACCAAACAAGGAAAACGAATCAACCAACGTTAGACGATCTACACGAGACAGACCAAAAACTCATGACAAATTCTTCAAGTATTATTAGCTAATAAATCATCACTTTGTACTATTCAAAATATGTCAATTTTCACCAAAGGTCTTCATATTTCAAATGTTCTTCGTATTTTTATATTTAAAATGTTCACAAAGAAAGGGTTTCATCTTTTTCTTGTTTTTATGAAAGCCCTTAAATTCAAAGCCTTTTTTTAAAATCGACGGGAAAAGCAATAATTTTTGTTCTTAACTAGTCATAATAGACTTAGAACATTATTTTCTTCGTTATTGTAATATAGTGTAACCGGTGTCTCGACTACGTTCGGGTACACCTAGGAGAAGGCCGGGCTACAAACCTGGGGCTCCTGGGGAAACTCGTGTTGGGCGCCAGACTTCGGGCTCGAAGTCCTCACTCTCTCTCACTCGCTTACGGCTAACTAGTCTAGGGGTAGAGGGATTTCGTGGGGGCGTAGAATAAAGACACCGAAGAAGAATTACGTTGACTAGAATTTTTATTAAAAAGAAAAAAGAAAAGGTGGCGAATTTAGGATCACGCCCGCTACCTGGCGTCTTACAATTGATTTATAAGATTAAGGGAAATTGATTCTACTCTACTCTAATAATTTAAACACTGAAATAAAAGAAATGAAAAGCAAGGAAAAGAATCTCTGTTGTCACTTGCTGGCTGTCGTAGGCTCTCTCTCTCGCTCACGCTCACGGCAGTCCAGCGAGTCAGCTGTCACGCTGCGTGGCTCTCGCGAGCTCTCGCAAGCGAGTGACGCTCCGCGGATTTGACGGACGGGGAGGGGGTTAGCGGGGGATTTGCCGGAGCTCGGTCTCGGCGCAGCGGAGTGCGTCGCGTGACGACACAGCTCGGGCAAGATGGCACCAACACAGAATCGTCTGTCGGCTGCGCAGCGATGCTGAATAGCACGGCTTAGCGCAGCACAAACAACACGTGATCGGCTGCCGAGTCGTTCGAAAGCAACGGCTCGCGGGTAACCGTCGGAGACGTCCCAGCAGGTTGGTTTCTACTGACTCTCAGGGTTTTCTCAGGACCAAAAGATGTACTGGTTCCTACCTTTGCTGACCGCTCTCTGCTTCATACACCGGGACGCAGGGGGAAGAGCCTCCGAGCTTCGCGCTCGGTCCGGGGATGAAGCAAGTGTCGGATGTAACCCAGCGGTAATCCAAGTACTCGTTTGCCGACGTCCGAGAATTATTGCAGGATCGCAAGATCGTGCCAGGGAATTCACTCTCACAACACAAATCTCTTAAATCTAGTTGCTCGCTAGCACTCACTCTCACTCTCACTCTCACTCTCACTCTCTCTCTCTCTCTCTCTCTCTCTCTCTCTCTCTCTCTCTCTCTACCGACCGTAGTAGCGTGGTGCTAGCACTCGAGACTGCGGAGCGGGAGGACGTGGGTTCGAATCCCCGGCCTGTCGAGGAGGACCTCAGCGGCAGCCTGCAGAATTTGTAAGACGGGTCACGCCGTTCAGGCGCCAAATTGGCAGGTTGAGGATTTGAACTTGGTCCGGCTACACTTGGACAAGGTTTTCCGGCAGTTTCCCTTGTCCCTCGTGCGAATATGCGAGTGTTTCTATCTCTAACTGCCAAAACCCTGCTTACTCTTGAATGCTCTGTACTTTGCAAAATGTAATTTGTAATAAATAAATGAATTTTCTTTCTTTTCTTTCTTTCTCTCTCTCTCTCTCTCTCTCTCTGTAAGTAGACTCACACGCACTTCTCTTCACTCCTGCTATCTCGACTCTTTTCTGCCGCCTCCTGCCTTCGGGCCCTTTTTATTGCAGATTCTTGCATGCGCTTTTTCTGCAAGCCTTGTTTTCCGGGCTTGCTGGCCTCTTTCTGCCTTGCTTGGGGGATTTTCTTGGCTTTTTCCGCTGCCTTGGGTTAGCCTAACCTCTACCTGCCATCCTCGTTTTTGCGCTCTGCGCATGCTCCGGCCCTGACGTCACGACCGCCTGCTGCCTCTTCGATTCCTCGTCGCTGGATCTCCAGCTGCGCACGCGCACTTGCTCCTGGTTCCTGCGCTTCAGCTCGGCTCGTCTGCTGCTGTCGGTGATCAACTTACCGTCTTACCGTCTCGGCTATACTCACCTCCGCGGTCGGTAAAGTATGGCTCCTACCGCCGTCTCTCTCAAGTGCTCTGGCTGCGGTGAGAGTGTCACTGTTGCTGGGGCCTCCACTTGTGACGTGTGCAAGGCCTCGTACCATCCTAGCTGTGCTAAGAAGAGGCCCACCCAGGTTGGATCACTGCAGTGCTGCAAGGACTCTTTCTCTAAGCAGTCGAACTTCTTGAGGCCCTCCTCGACACTTCAGGCCTCCTCGTCTCGGTCGTCACTGGAAGTGGGTGGCTTGCCTCTTCCGCCGCCTCAGTCTCAGCCGCTTCGTGGCCCTCCTGTGTCTGCGCCTGGTCCTCTCACCCTTGAAGAGGTGTTTCAGCGGCTCCAGTCTCGGTTCGATGGAGTCGACGCTCGCATTGATGACTTGCAGCAGATGCAGCTGCAGATTAATTCCAACACCGGCCGCATCCGCGAGCTCGAACAATAGAACCGAGTTCTTACTGACGGGCAAGCTTCACTTCGTCGGGACCTCGACGCTCTCATGCAGTCGCGCAGCTCTGGTCAACTTGAGCTGCGTCGGGCCACGGCTCGTCTGTGTGAGCAGGAGCTCATCATCTCTGGTGCCCCTTGCTCTTCTGTTGGTGATACGGGGGCTGTTGCTGCTCGGGTCGTTGCTGCTATCGGCCTTGCCCTGGAACCTGGTGACCTGGTCTCCTCTCGGTTTCTTATCTCACGCTCTCGTGCACGCAGGAAGGACGCTCCTCTCCCGATCGTCATTCGACTCCGATCGCGTGACCTTTGCCGCCGCGTGCTCGCCGAGAAGAGGGCTAAGGGGATCCTGCGCTCGTCTGACCTTGATCCCCCGCCCGTCGGGGCTAGCTACACTATCGACATAAACGAGTCGCTTCCCTCCGATCTCTACAAGCTCCTCGCTGCCACTCGCGTCGCTGCTAAAGCCAGAGGCTGCAAATACGTCTGGTATAGTGACGGTGTCGTTCTCCTCAAGCCTCGCGACGGAGCCCCGACTGTGCGCATTCGTTCCGTTGAGGACCTGGAAGCCTTTGAAGCTCGGACTCCTCCTGGCGAGGAGCTCAATCGCCACTTCGCGTCCGTCTCTCACTGCCCTGCTGCCGCCCAGGCCGTTGCTGATTTTTGCTTGTCACTTCCGCCACCTCAGTATGACGATTCTCTCTTTTACTTTCGCGATATTTCTCCGTGTCAGTTGTCTGACTCCATTTCGCACTTTTCATCCAACGCGCGTGGAGTAGATGGGCTCTCTCTCCGGAACATTAAAGACGCTCTTCCCGCAATCTTTCCCTATTTGCTGCTGCTCTTCAACCACTCGCTCAGTTCCGCCGTCTTTCCTAGCACCTGGAAAAAAGCTCGGGTCATCTCTCTTCCTAAAGTCAAGTCGCCGGTCTCGCTGCAGCAGATGCGTTCCATCGCCAACCTGTGTCTGCTCTCCAAGGTCTTGGAGCGCATTGTGCTCCTTCAAGTTATCGCCTACTTTGATGAGCACTCTCTGCTCGATCCGCGACAGTCTGGTTTCCGGCGTGGCTTCAGCACCCAGACTGCGCTGGTTAAGCTCACTGAAGATGTTCGCCGCGGTATTGATAACCGTCTTATTACCATCTTAGTCCTATTCGACTTTAGTAAGGCGTTCGATACCATCCCTCACTCGATCCTTCTTTCCAAGCTACTAGCACTTGGCTTTTCGCAGCATGCGCTTTCCTGGTTCCAAAGTTATCTTCGGGGGCGTACTCAGGCAGTAGTGGGTCCCTCTGGCGAGCTCTCTTCCTTCACTTCGCTGGATCAGGGCGTTCCTCAGGGCTCGGTGTTAGGTCCCGTACTTTTCGTGGTCTTTATCAATGACATCTCTCGGGTTCTCCAACATACGCAGCACCTTCTATACGCCGATGATCTTCAGGTCTACCTTCAGTGTCCTCCCTCTGAGGTCTCTGCTGCCTTAAGTCGACTAAACTCTGACATCTCAGCCGTCCATGAGTGGTCTTTATCGAATTCCTTGCGCCTCAATCCTGACAAAACGCAATCCATCCTCATAGGTAGCTCTCCTTACGTCACAAGGCTCTCATCCACTGCTCTTCCTCCAGTTATCCTTAACAGTGTGGTTATTCCTTTCTCCGACTCTGTCCGTGACCTCGGGCTGATACTCGACAGCAAGCTCTCCTGGGTTCCTCAAATCGACGCGCTCTCCGACCGGGTACATTGTGCGCTTCGGCAGTTATCTGCCTCGCGTAGGCTTCTTCCTCCTCCCCTTCGTAGGTACCTCGACACTGCCCTTCTGTTCCCGCTTCTTGATTACTGCTGTGTCGTGTATAATGACATCCCCGGGGTGCTCAATATTCGGCTGCAGCGTCTTCTAAATTGCTGTGTTCGGTTTGTCTGTGGCGCTGCTAGGGATGAGCACGTCACTCCTCATCGTCGTGAGCTCGGGTGGCTCAGTGCTAATGACCGCAGGCTCTTTCTTCTCGGCTCTCTCTTTTTCCTCACTACTCGTTCTGGCTCGCCTGAGTACCTGCGGTCTTTGTTCGTGGATCGTTTGGACCAGCCTTCTGCTCCCTCTAGGAGGGATAGGGGTGCTTTTCTCTTCCCCCGCTTTGCCACTGAAGCCTATAGGCGCTCTTTTTCGGTCTCGGCCCTCTATCTCTGGGAGTCGCTCCCCCCCGACATCCGCGAAACGCACTCGTATTCTACCTTTCGGTCTCGCTTTCGCGATTTCCTTTTTCAGAGCGAATTTCGTCGTCAGAATTTAGGTTAAGCTAAGCTAAGTCTACTCTAGTCATAAGTCTAGCTATAAGTCTACTTACTCTAATCTATTTTCTTTCTTTTCTCTTCTTTATTGTTAACCTCTTTTATTTGCTGATTACCTACTGTGTAATATTGTTCAACATTGTCATGAACAAATAAACTTTATCTATCTATCTATCTATCTATCTATCTCTCTCTCTTTTATCTATTTCGCTCAGGAAATTTGCTCGAGGCAGTTCCTTCAGAGCTCCGAAATAGACTGAGGATCGTCTCTGTATCATTAGTTCCTTTCTGCGGCGTTCGTCCTACGAGTGCTGATCCTTGCCGGTCAGCTGCGAACAGCCATACACGGTTAAGACAGCCATGCGGGAGGAAGGCGGCAAGAATTTAACTAGCGAAATCGGTGTACGACGCTCTGTACGCGCGTTAGGCTCAATAGGAGGAGGTCATAACGTTTTGCCACGTTACAATAGAAACATCAATGTGATTGAAAAAAAGGACCAAAGTTTTCTTATTGATCTTAGGCAATTAGTAAACTTGTATTGTTCTGCATTTATAATTTTCCTTGGAGTCAAAATAGTTTAAAACTTGTGCCTATACATATTACCAACTTCAGATACTATCCGATTATACTTCGTGTAATGTAAACTATCTTTCAAGAATAAATGTTCTATTAAAATGATAAGAATCATCCAACTTTTTTACTTGCAATTAAAGTTTTTATTCAACTCTTTATTTTCTACATCCTAATTATTTTATAGATACTTCACATTCCTTTAACTCGATTGCTCCAAGTTATTTTAATTTGTCAGTATAATGGAAATTTCAGAACTGATTTTTTTTGTGATGAATGTAAATACAACAATTAATTACTTTACAACAAAGAGTTTTGATCAATTTTTGTTTGATCGATTGTATAATACTTTACGAATTTACATAGGTACTAAAATATAATTTGTAATTTTACAAACAGATAGTGCAAGAAATTCTTGGATGAAAAATATTTCGAATCATAAATTGGACTTTTTATATTTAGATTTTTCATCAATGACAAATTATTTACTGTGTCAACACCGCAGAAATAGCAGATTTCAAACAGTAATTGGTTATGCCGGGAAGTCACAGAAGTAATCGGTTATGCCGGGAATAGTTGACTTAGTCGGTTCAGAAATGTCAGAAATACAGCGAAAATATGACATTTGACTATTCCTAACCATATTCATCTTAAAGATAAGCATTTCCGCATGTTATTTACAGTGTTAACTCAATTTCGAAAAAAAAGTGACTTTGTCGGTTATGCCGGGAAGGCACAGATATCTGGACCGGGTGTGTATACTTATCATCCACAATATCAAGTACCAATCATGGGAGGATCAAGAAGTGGATCAAAAATATAAGAAACTTTATCTATAAAATTTTTCGAAAATAAACAGGCAAAACGTCTGATGCGATGTAAATAAAGTAATGGAATCCTCGTTGATGCCGATCACTGATAGAACGCTATAAACCCGATTGATACACGCAGACACAATAGTAAAATAAGCGTTCCTCATAGTCCGGGAGCCAGCGACCGATTTTTGCGACCAAATTCCTCTCAGCCGATAATTCGTGAGATGATTGAGATAGTTGTGTCCTGAACCGTATGTATCGTCAGCTGCGGCACCATGGGTGGGTTGGGCGATGGCGGCCGCCCACGCACGTAAAAAAAAAAATTTTCAACGATTTCCTCCCGGTTGAAAATTTGTGAGATAATAGTTGGTGTAATACTTATTTGAAAGAACAAAGTCAGCTGGCTATAACGCGGTGGATTATACGTCAGCTGCGCATACGAACATGAAAGAAAAAAAAAAAAATTCAGTGATTTCCTCCCGCTTGAAAATTTGACAGATGATATTTTACATGCTACTTTAAATAAAAAAAGAAGTCAGCTGGCTGTATGTCGGTGGAAAGATTGTCAGCTGACGCAGTAAAAGTGTAGCGCGGAAAGGTAGTGTGAGCGCCGCTAGCCAGGATTTTTAGACATTGGCTCCGCAAAAAAATCCTGATAATTGATTTTTCGATTGGATTATGTCAGAGGATGTCCCCTAAGTATAAAACCAAGTTTGTGTCATTTGACACCGCGAGCGTTAGCCGCCATCTTGAAAAACGCTTTTTTGCAAATATCTCGAAAACGGTGAGTTTCACGTTAAAAATTGTAAGGACTTTTTTTGTAGAGAATACAATTTTCCATCTTTTCCTAGAAAAATAATCAACTCTGAGAAAGGTAAATATCAATGAAATTAACTTTTATAACCTGAACAAAAAAATAAAAATAAAAATTAAGAAAATTCAAATATTTAGTCTTAGTTATAAATTCAGTCACAATTTTTTTTTCAATAAAGTTAACTCAAAATTTGGATTTCTTCCTATTGTAAGAAGTATCTGAAGAAATTTAATTTATATAGAAATTAATTTAAGTTAATTCGTCGAAAGTAAGTAGTGATCAAATATAAATATGACTTTTGAACCACTGTAACTTGTTAACGGTTGTTAACAGCAACTTTGGCCATAGGACCATTTTTGTAGATCATGAAATGCTCTACAAAACCGTATATATACTTTATTCTTATCAGTTGAATAAAGAGAGTTATAAAAATAAAACTAAGATAAACAAATTTTCCCATTTGAAATACATGGGAAATCTTATTTTCAAATGCGCTAATTCTGTGTTCAAGCTACATAGCTGAGCTTTGGGGACAATTTTCTTCATATCAAGCACTAACTATTTTCGAAAAGGCCCGAACAAAAAGAAGATGTTCGTTTTTTTTGACACAGTCTAGTATATACGCATTCTGGTGAAGAACCTTTGTCGAAATGAATTTTCCCTTCAACTTTATTACTTATTCGCTCCAGGCTACCGCGACAAAGTCTGTAGACACCCGCCGCCTTCAGACCGTTGGCGTTACTGCAAATTGGATTCATAGCAAGCTTACGGTGTAAAACGAGCCAGATTCAATTCCGCGACTATTTCCTTGTCGTATTCCGTTTGCTGGTGAAAATTTTGAACAGTGTCCTTCAGTATCATCGAGTTTCGATTCTATGTTAAAAATTATCTCAGGTAAAGATCAACTTTTGTCATTTCTTCGCCAATATGCTCATGGGTAAATATTTGATAAAGTGGTTTGGTTACGGCACCTCCATTTTTTGGCCAAATTTTCGGGATAATTGGGTTTTCGAACTATCAAATTACAGATGAGTAACCGTGTTATTCAGAACGTTGTGTTTAGAAAATAAAAAATCATTCATTTCTACTAAAAAATCAGCTCAAGTATGGCAAATGTCATTTCCCTGGCGTGCCTCTGACCCCGCTTTTTCACCTAAACCACGAGATAATCAGAAAAAATGCGGATTCACAAAAACGAAACTTACGGTAATATATCTTCAGATACTTGCTTTATACTTGCACATATGCAAAAATAACAAAAGTTCATTTAATTTTGAATTAATAAGACTTCCCCACGTGTCTCCGCGTTTTGGAGTACTTCCCCTGTCGGTAAGTATCAGTCAATTTTCATGCACAAAATTTATGCCACCATGACCATATTGTATATGGTTCTATATAATATGATCTGAGGTTGAGAATACGTATGAGCGGTTGGAGATGTTTTATACGCCTTAGTCGCTGCTTGGTCTTGAACTGGGATACTCATGTCCGTGCCAGTAGGTTTTGTAATTTTACTGCGCTGTATTATTTTTATTTAATGAAAGTGTTGTACAATATTTTATGTGTTATTACGTATGAAATAAAAAACTAAACATTTTATAAACGTAAAATCTATTTTTGAGCTTATCAACCATATTTCAAGCATATAAGGGTGAATCCGTAATTCCCCTGGCGACATCCGGGGCCAGGGGAATTACAAATACACCAGGGAAATTACAAAAAAAAACTGTTTTGTCTTTCATTGAAGTTAGAACATGACAATGATACGATTTTCAACGTTCGCCTGTATCTAATATTTGTTTGTTTTCATTTTCCTAGTAACAAATCAAATTCCGAACTATTACAATATGGAGAAATTGACAAGAGATGAAAGTTCAGAGAAAAAAAGGGTAGCCGAGAGGATTCGATACCAACGCATGAAGAAAGACCCGAACCAATGTGCACTAAAGAAAGCGAGAGAAAGGCAAAAATACATTTAAAAAAAGAAACAGAAGTAGTTAAGGCTGCCAAAGATATGACCCCTAGGGAGACCTGGGCCGCCAGAAAACGGTGGAGGAAAAATGTTGCAGCATTCCGCGAGAGGCGGGCCGCTTATGAAGATCTGACCAACAAATTTGTGAGAGATAAAACGCCACCTGATTCTGATGATGAGATTGGAAATGCTCATAATGTCAGCCAGGATCCTAATGCACAGCAACGAGTGCAAGATGGTAGGGCCATAAGTCGACGAAATAAATCAATCAGAATGAGGAAGCTTCGAAATAAATTGATAAAACGAAAAGATGAAAAAATAATGAAACTGAAAAAAAACGCAAATAAATATGAAAAAACATTGAACCGTGTGAAAGAAAAGCTACCTGTCTCTCCAAGGCGTAAAATGCAAAAATTACTGAGCGATTCTAGCCTGCATGCGAAAAAAAAGTATCAGATCAGTTACTATTTGGAGAAGTTACGAAAGAACAGCTGAAAGAGAATTACTCGCGTCTCCAAACAACTAATGAAAAAAATATGTTCGTCCGCACTATAGGTGGAAGACTAGTAAAAAAATACCGAGTTTGTAAAGCCGTTGATAATATCTTACCTCAGAGGTCAAGAAGAGCATCAAAAACGCAGTCATTCGATCACAGGAAAAAAATAAGAAAAGACAAGATTCCGGGAATCGTTGTGAAGAATGTTGTTTACTTCTTCGAAGAAGATAACAATTTGCGCTTGTGTGCTGGTAAAAAGGATTATGTAACGAAAAACAAAGAACGGAAACGAAACCGAGTACTCCTGGATACGTTGAAACATTTGCACAGGTAGTATTTGTCGACTAATGTCAGTTTTATATTAACCCTAGCAGTACACTCGTATTTTTTGCTACTTAGTCATATACATTGGGTCTGTGAGACCCGGCCAACTTCCGCATGGTGTAGCTTCCATAATATTAGGTGTATCGAGATGTTTTTTTTTTTTAATTGAAGAGAGGACTATTCAGAAAATATTCGTGAAAACCAAATACCTGTATGGTCAGTATTTCATTCAAGAAAGCCGTTTGAGCGAATAAAAATTTTTCGCTCAAAAGGAAAAACACGAGTCTTGCACTTTTTTTTTTTTTAAATCATGACTTCGGATCTAATTGACGAGATTCAATTTTTTTATTTTTATTTTAGAAGGGCAGATGTGATATTTTGACAAAAAAAATACGACGACATCGTATTTTATCATTATCAGCAAAACCTCTAAGGGCGAAGTAGGTCGATTTTCGGGGTGTCATTTTTCGTTACAATCGATGTGTGGCCTATTCTTACGTATCACTACTGTAGAAATCCAAAATTTTCGGATGAATTTTCATACATTGAGTAACAAATGATGAAAACCGTGATTGTCGATCTCAAAATCGCTATGATTCGATTTTATTGCATAAAAGCACGCCTCAACCGTAACTAGCCCAAGGCAGCAGAAACTACGTATATTTCAAAGTTTCTGAGCAGGTATATTACGAAATAGTTTTTGAATTTGACAAAAAAAGTTTATTCAATACAAAAATATAATACAAGAATACTTTATTTCATATGAAAATAGTTTTAAAAAAAAGGTTTACTCATCGTAGAATTTCAACCGAATCGTACATACATGGGTCTGAGAGACCCGGGCTTGTCTTTCGAGCTACACTGTTTAATACCGTATCGACGACTGAGGGTCTACCCAACGACGAGTAGTAGGGGAAGAACTAAAGTGAATTTACGTGCAAGGGCCGTATCGATTATATCAAGAGCCTCGCAGTGCCAGGCCCTTGAAAATTTGGCCGGGTCTGTGAGACCCGAAGGTGTACTCGTAGGGTTAAGTTACGCGGTATTTTGCAAATTGCGACCGATTTGGGTAGCCCAACCAAGGACCGCCGATCGTGACACGTGCCTATGTGTCACGCACGCTACTTTGACTTTATTTTACAAACACTGCATAATGCCAGTATTGTGTCAAGACCGAATTACCAGAAATTACTGCAGCAAATTTGATGTGATCAGTATAATGTGCAATGTCTTTCGCGAAATTGTTGCCAGTGCAATAATAAACAAATACAATTCAAACAAGCAGATGATTCACAAATGTTGAATTTAAAATAATGGGTAGATGTTGCAGTAACTATTCTTGATGGCAAAACTAAAAATACTCGCTAAGTGCGAAAATATAAAAAAGAAACTATGAGGATGTATTCCGAAGATATAATCTTGCAGCTACAAACTAGTCTGGATAAATTCTTAAATCACCAGATGAATATAGTGCATCAATATCAGAATCTAAAATTGTTGAAAAAACGCATCATGGAAGAAGACTGTATTATCCACACGGATTTTAGCGAAAACTATAACACAAAATATAGTGAAGAAATACAGACGTTTTATTTTGGTGGATACAGAACCCAAATAAGTCTCCATATAGTCGTAATTTACACGCGTAAAAATGATCAAAATTCAGTTACCACGACCTGTATCTGTTCACTGTCAAATAATTTAACACATGGCCCTGCTGCCATTTGGGCGCACCTTCAACCGGTTGTAACGTCCCAAATTGTCCACCCCTGGGATAACTCGTTGTAGAGCGCGTGTGATTTGGGAGTTGCTTTTATGTGTACGCGTTTGTGTGCGTATGTCTGTATATTTGTGTCGCCGAAATCCTACAGGAAACGATCACCGTACTATAATAGTCTGTAGAAATCGCCTGCAGAACCGGGTTTGTGCGTGTTTGCTACCGAAATCCTAGAGGAAACGATCACCGTACTGTAATAGTCGATAGAAATCGCCTGTAGAATCTGGTTTGTGTGTGTGTTTGTCACCGAAATCCTACAGGAAACGATCACTGTACTATAATAGTCAGTAAAAAT
Organism: Rhogogaster chlorosoma; assembly: GCA_944452935.1. Taxonomy (NCBI): domain Eukaryota; kingdom Metazoa; phylum Arthropoda; class Insecta; order Hymenoptera; family Tenthredinidae; genus Rhogogaster; species Rhogogaster chlorosoma. Next base: position 20,466,652 of record OX101802.1, read on the forward strand.
CGCCTGCAGAACCAGATTTGTGTATTCTGATTGTTACCGAAATCCTCCAGGAAACGATCACCGTACTGTAATAGCCGGTAGGAATCGCCTGTAGAATCGGATTTTGTGTATTCTGATTAGTATCGATCTTATAGGGAACGACCAACGTGTCGCAATGACCGGAGAATCGTCTACAAGACCGAGTGTATGCCGTGATTTGGAGTGGATGCAATAAAATTTGCAAAACACTGAATATAAAAAAATATATGTAATTTTATTTATCAATAATAAGTTGAAACAAAAACAAATGTCGATCAAAGAATTTTATATGATTTGAATTATCGTGAAAATATAAGAATAATGCTTTTAAAGAGATGTTACTTTCGCCGAGTGGCACTTTGCCGACTCACGTATGAATATAATTAATATAATATATCAGGATTTTACCTTTAATTTTAATATATTATGAATCGAACTTTTACATGTGATTTTAACGTACTTCTGACTCAGGATTTTATTTGTGAATTTAATATATGACGTGTTTTTTGCTTAGTGGCGCTTTGCCAACTAGCGTAAGAATGAAATTAATAATTATATTTTGAAGAAGAATATTAGATAGAGTAAGATAATATTTGGATTGAGCAAGAGATCTGTTTCGCTTAGTGGCGCTTCGCCGACTAGCTTCCCCAGCGTAGCGTGTCTCGGTTTATATAGTCGCGGCGCGCTAATCCGCATTTTTCTATGAGCTTCTATGGTGTCTAAAATTGCAACGATGCATTTTTTGCTATTTGTGTAATATACAATTTCGTCTTCTATTTTTATGACCTTTCGTTTCGTGCAAGCGGATTTGTAATCCGATGACTTTGAGATTTCATGGTGATGTTCCATGGAAATTCTATGGTGTCTATTTTTGGTATTTCTCGCCGTAGAAATTCCAAAAATAGCTCATAGGAAAGCTTAGGATTTTTACTTCCGATCTGTGTCTTTAGAAATTGAGATATATTAATATTTAGTTGGTATTTACCATGTTTAAATAAATGAGCGTACGTGAAACGTGGGCTCACATTGTACATGTATATATACTCGGTGACTCTAAGTTTCGAATACATCGTTGCTATTCCTATTGTGCGTTTTGAACGTCACACGGTTTTTGAGCTTTTGCCAGATACAGTTACAAACATCCATTTCTTAAGCGATGGATCAGTCACACAATACATAAATAAGACAATGTTTTACATGATGGCCAGTCAACTGAAAATATTTTGCCCAAACGTGCAACGTTATACGTGGAATTATCACGAGGCGGGTCATGGTAAAGGTGCACCCGATGGCATTGGGGCAGTCTGTAAGCGAACAGCAGACAAATTTGTCTCCGTAGGTACCGATGTACCATGTTTGAACTCACTTGCTAAGATAATACAAGATAACTGTCCCTCTATAACCACTTGCATTATCACCAAAAACGATATTCAGGCAATGCAGTCGTTTATCACTGAAAATAAGGCAAATATTTTACCATTTGTTGGGACATTGAAAGTTCATCAAGTCTGTGGTAATAGTCTTCTTCCAAATAAAATAACAATGAAATCATTGAGTTGTTTTTGTAATCACGAAGAATGCAATCATTATAAAATGGGGGAACTCAATTTTGCCAATAGAAGTGAAACGAAACTATCTGATGATGATATTTATTCTGATTCTAATAGCGAGGATGAATGTCAACCAGTTGTTGGATGTTCGAATCCAAATAGTGGCAGAAAGCTTTATAATCCAGGAGATTATGTGCGAGTGAAACTTCCTAGCAAAGGAGTTGATTATAAATATGCGGCAATCTGGTCAGGAGAGATGGATAAAGAGGAAAATGAAATCCAAGTCACTTTTTTGAAATTGTGTAATCGAGAAGGTACTATGTTCAAAGTTGCCGATGAGAATGTTTCATTTGTATCTATCGACCAAATTGAATGCTCATTACCAGCACCAACTCTGATATCAACACGATTTTATTAAGAATTATCATCGTTTGACATTTGTTGGTTACCTTTATTAGAATGATTCGTAAATTTCACCCCGACGGTTGTTTGGACCCAAACAATGTTGCAAATAAACAGAAATCGACATCTGCAATCAATTCACTAATTCGTTACCATTTCCTTACGAATTAATATCGATTCCCGTTGTCCTACTAGTTATATTACGATCAACCTCAAATATGTCACTCTGTATGTTGATTCTGACCAAACGACGTGAAAGCTGCCGCTATGTCATCTGTAGATGCAGACGTTCGACTGTCCCTACGTCAGCGTTGCCGTTTCGGTAAATATGCGGGTTGCCTACCCACACGGCTTACAACTTTCCACAGAATTGCTCTCTATACCTCGCGGTCAGATAATCCCCAGTTAATCCGGGCTAATCCCTAATGTTCTATTAGATTCGATGCAGTCTATCTTTTTATTCGTTTATTTTATAGCAAAGTTATATAACAAAATATTGTAGTAGATTTCATTATCTTTAATTTGAGACTTTATTTGCAAAAATCGGACATGGTACGATTTTCGGTCGAAGCTTCTATGATGTTCTATGGCATTTTCATCTGTGTTCGATGTGTCTCGTTGTATCTCGTTGTATCTCTACTATTTAGGATAGATCTTTATGGTTTTCTTTGGGATGCTGAACGTTTGCTTTTTATAATTATGAATATTTTGACGTTATACGACTTTTGACTACTCTGTCTATGCTTCTTATGATCTACTTATTTATGGCTATACTTATATGACGTTTTTTGGGACGTCGTAATATATTTCCCGTTTCGTAATTTCTAGATATGTACGAATTATTCTTGTTTCCATAAAATACACTGAGATATGTTAACAGAAAGAAATAAACACTATTTTCGTAAGGGGCCATTCAACAAATACGTTCGCTTTTTTCGACGATTTTAGACCCCCCCTGCCCTATGTAACAATGGTTCGTTTGACCAGCCCCCCCCCCCCCCCCCAAAGTAATACGTCACAAATCTCGACCGCCCCCCCTCCCCCCCTGTATTTCTAAAATTGTCCATATGGGCATATGTCAGAAACCTTTAACTTTTCGAATAAAAAAATCTAAATCTAAATTGTGTTGCACACATGCGTAATTTTTTGTATGACATACCAGAACCTATAAAAAGGACATATATATCCATGTACACAGCGCCGGCAAGTTTTGTCTTGTCTGTGTTGTCACGACAACACACAGAATCCTAGTAGTGTGGAATTACAACACACGAAATTTCATCATTGCAACTGAAAATTCATGAATTTGAACCAATTATTATTATTTTTTTTAATAATTTTTTCTGTAATTCTTGAACAGTCGTTTTCCGCGCTCAAAAGGTTGAAAACTTATTCAAGATCAACCATGACTCAAAACCGGCTAAACAATATAGCCGTTTTGCACGTCCATAAAGAATCGACGGAAAATCTGGACTACGGAGAGCTGATTGATGAGTTTGTTTGTCGAATTGCGATTAGGAGGGCGACCTTCGCCATGGACGAATTAAAAATATGAAAAAACCAAATCGGCTTTCTACCCCCCCCCCCCCCAAACGTGACTTGACAACACACGAGAATTCGGTAACTTGCCGGCACTGCATGTACATCACGCAATTTTAGGGGAGCATGAGATAAAAATTAATAGTATGATAATAGTATAGTATATTAATAGTATCTGACATTCATTTTCGTCAGGTCAATATGCATCCATAACCCCGCACACCACAAAACAAAATATCGACTCTCCTGCATAAAGGTGAGCGCGTTTGATTCCTTAGAGGTCTATCTTCGTGTGCATCCGGTAAAACTAACTGAATTAACTTGTGCTGTTGTTACCAAGTGGAAAAACGTTGCGTGTCAGGTCTGATGTCGAAAGTCGGTGACAGTACTTCATAGAGATTTTTCGACTATCACAAACTAATTCTCGCGTTTCTTATTATAGTGACAAGGTTGCGAGTGCTCTTCTTGTCATAAGAGATTAAAAAAAATATTTTTCTGAAGGTGTGCTCCTATGTAATGGGTGTTGAAAGTCTGGCGCAAGTTGCCAGATACACGCTCTGCACGTTGAAAAAATACATGTTCGAGCCTGTAAATACCAGTTTCGCCCGTGTATTATGGTAGCAAGTATTTTTTTTTTTTTACATACCATTGAGGGGGACTCAAAAAAATTTACCCGAATCAATTATTCATAGTCATGATTTTACCCTTGCAAATCGAATGCGAGATACACATATGTGAAAGGTTTCTGACATAAGCCCATATAAGCAGCCCTTCATTTCTCACTTACGGAATTCTCATGCTAAAACGCGAATTCTATTGTTGAATGGCCCCTAACACAAATACAAAAACGTTTGAATTAATACGTTCTGATTTCTTTGACATTTATTTTCTTGTACGTCAAAACCTACAATATCATTACCCTGGCTCTAAAACTAATTCCCCTGTAGTTTTGTCATCCCCCTGGTAGATGTATTTCCCCTGGACATAAAAAAATTGAAAAATAACTTGAATTTTGTCTGGCCCATTCTACAGAATAGTCTAGTTGTATGATGCTTATTAGAAAGTATATTCGTTTTTACCATGCACGTTATTTATTGTTTGGGCATTTACTATACCGATTTGAACACCTTATCAAATATTTACCCTCATGCCATTTTCATAATAAAGAAAATGCATCATTGACAGTTCACGTCACCCAATCTGTACTCGCTTCCTTTATCATGGTTAGTGATACCGCAAGAGAGCAAGAGAAACAACACAAGACAAAAAAACAAACTGTCACAAAAGACAGGATAAAATATATATTTCTCTCTTGTACACAGTACAGTACACAGGAGAGGAGAGAAAACAAGAGAAATAGTATATTGTGCAACGAGTGCGGGAAGTTGGCGATTCCCAAGAATTATATTCCGAAAAATTATATTTATTATGAATGTCCAAATCGAGAATATGCAAATGAATCAGGAATTTTAAGAATTTATTCATTCAATTGAATTCAAAAACAAAAACCATGGAGGTGTGCAAGAGGATACAAGACAAGATGAGATTTATTTTTTCTCTTAGTTATGTTCACCAAGAGACGAATTTTCGCTCGCCAATTGAAACAATACAAAACAAGAAGAGATTCACACAATTGCAAGATAAGATAAGGGGTTTGTGATTCTTGCCTTGTCTTGTCTTGCGGCATCACTACGTAGTCTTTCTTATGAGAGATCTGCAGTTATTTTACATCGGTGAAAATAATCAATTTATATATCACTAGGGGCTCCGCCCTTGCGCGCTTCGCGATATTGTATTTGAAGACAAGATAATCATGTTATATTTATAAAAATATTGTGAATGAGCTTATTTTCAGAAAAAGGTGCCGCTTTATTTTACTCCTCACGCCACAATTTCATTGATTTACACCATAAGCGATACTTTTCATTAATTCATTACTCGCAGAAAGGTATAACCGAATTGATAGTCAAACTGAAAATCTCTGCAGGACCTCGACCTGGGGTTGTCTTCGTACGACATACGCCTCTGTTCTCGTCATCCCGATCCTCGGATTCATAGTTGCAGTCATCCAGGTCTTTGGTTTCGTAGTTTTAGTTGTCTAGGTCCTAGACGGCTGAAACTAAATAGCCGAGGAGTCTGATTGCGAGAACTACGAGGTGACGGACCTGGATGACTGAAACTACGAAACGGAAAACCTGAATGACTGAAACTATGCGACCGAAGGACTTGACAATTTAAACTACGGTGCCTAGGCCCGGGACTACGAGAATTACGGGGTGGAGGCCCTGGAGGATTGAAACTATGCATCCGAGGATCAGGACGACGAGTACGAAGACATCCCCAGGGAACGACGCCGTTATACTCATCTATACATTAAACTGAAAAGTCGTACAATAAGAATCGATCCGCTGTGGGCACTGCGCGATTTACACTCTTGAACCGGTCCTGTTTTCGTCACTCATAAGCCCCGTGATTGATCGACTGAGATCTTCTTCAGGTTCGAAACTATTAGACCCTCGAAGTTTTGGTAAAGGAAATTTAGTCTTAGATTTTCAAGGGGAATACGCCCACCCAAAATGATCCGCCCAACTTGAATTACCCTGTATGTCTACCTGCATTATGAACTTCTATCTCATCCAGAAGAAATAAATGCTTTCTGCGAGTGTTCTTCGATCTCGGTGATTTCTTATGTTAGCTTAGGTACACAATGCTTACCGGCAACGTTTTTCCAAGCGATGCTCTTCAGGGCGACATTGTCCATAATCACGGGCTCGCTTGATCCTTTCGCGTTAACGGCATATAGGCTTACTGTTTCGGTCTGTTTATGCAGTTCCAGTTCCCAGTATGGGAATGCTGATTCCCAACGGTGATCACCAGATACGGCGACGAACTTCTGTGGCAGGCCTCCATCAAATCCTTCGATACAGGCTAATCGGATCAAAGCACCACTAAGATTGAATGCGCTGCAGTTCTGCAGTGGGTACGGCCTGCCTGTTAGGACAGAAGCGACCGTAGATTTAGCTAAACGTAGAATTTGAAGCAATGATCTCGGATCTCAGTTACTACTACGAGGAAATAGACAGCGATCTGTAGGGTGTCCCCTCAAAAGCCAATTGAAAGTCAAAAGTTGAAAAAGTTTTTTTTCCCATTATTTTTGTAATTCAAGTAAAAAATCAAAAAACTAAATGCATTCATTTCATTATTTATAGGATTGGTCTAGTATATTGTGCAACACGTGCGGGAAGTTGGCGATTACTGACGAGTGTGAATTTTGCTGCAATCACAAGAGTCAGCAATCGCCAACCCGCACGAGTTACATATACTATTCATGGAAAGTGAGACTTTCGGTTGTAAAACTGTTAAAATCGTCAGGTTGGAATAATAATAACACAACACGCGCGATTGCGCTAGTTGCCTAGTTACGCTCTAAAAGCCTGCGGTAATAAACATAATTGCACTGTTTTGCGTGCAGTAATAAAAAAAACCACACGGTTGGGTAATCGGTCATTTGGCGCACCATTTTTAACGCGCAAAGTCAAACTTCCCATGCAGGTGTTACATAAAATAATGATTCCACTCTCTCTGCGTATTTCAGGTCATGGTGTTGCAATAGGATAGTAGAGCGGTAAAGGTATAACTTCAAAATTTCAAACATTTCATAAAGACGCAAGATATTCTGAACAATAGCATGATTTTTTTTCCAATCTTGGATTTTAAGTAACGTTCTAACAACCAAGTTGGCTCTAATAAATAAAAAAAGGATCTTGGAGTTAAGTAAAGGGGATAATAGCTAGAGCCTATGAATAGGTGCTTCCACTGGGGATTCCATGGATCCTGCAAGCTCATGGCTGGACCAGATTTTGCGATACGGAGATGGTTAGAGAAATAACGAAGGCCAATAAGAGCGGGTGAAGAAGGAATTGGAAGGAGTGGCGTGTTCTCTGCTGGAAGGAAATAATCCTTTGTTACAGAGAATGGGAATTACGCTCAGCAGCAAATTTGTTCTTTTTGTCCTGTTCACGTCCTCATCTCGAACTCACTCCACTATTCTACGATTCGATATTTCATTCCCAATTCTACGGTTCCCATTCCCTTCAAAAAATGCCCCCTGTAAAAATTTTCTCTGACTGAGACCAGGGCCCCTATTCTCGACGCAATGAGAATGGGATCTGTGAACGAATGTGGCTCCGTTCATGGATGTTTTTTGCGGAGGGAAAATATTCGTTTACGAATTCAAGATCCCCATGGGAATTGACTTTGTTGACGGATGTCAGTTGTCATTCCCACGTGAGAAGATTCGTATGAGAAGTCTGTTGCGAGTTTTACATGGTATCATCCTCTTCACATTAAATATTTAAATATCTTAATGAATTTTGAGAAATTAATGACCATGAATGCAAATAATTCGACCGGGAAGTGCGATAATGGTGGTAAATCTGAAGGAGAACAGAAACGTGCTGCAATTGTATCCACCACTCAAAAAAACATGCTTATTGAATTTGTGCAGCAGAATCCTCAATTAAATAACCCTTAAGGTTGAATCCCACCTTTACGTTGCGAACGGCAGCGAACCGCTGCACTGCACGGCGAACTTTTCGCGTGGTGCGCTCACTGTTGCGGCCTAATGCCGATGATGCCGATGCACGCCGAAATTTTCGAGCGGTGCTTGCATGCCTGCGATTCAGGCTGTCAATTTTTTATGATTCACTATGGAAATTTATAATTACTATATTTACTTCATACGGCGAATCGCAATGGATAACTCATCGTCAGAAGAAGAAATTTTCGTAGTGGCTCTCCTTTGTGAGGAAGCTGAGAGACTAGAGCGAAGAAAACGGAAGTGAATCCATGATATCTGTAAGGATAGAAGTATTCACGGTGAATACTATACCCTCTTCCCGCATCTCGTCCACGACAGTACCAAATTTTATCAGTTTTTTCGTATGTCTTACGATAATTTTCAAGAGTTGTTGGGTATATTAAGGAATGATTTGACGAAAAAAGACACGTTTTTCCGAGAATCCATCAAACCGGAAGAGCGGCTAGCTGTTTGCTTAAGGTAACCAAATAATTCTGTATCTATAAAGCAGTTATATTTCATTCCAAATTATTTTATGTGGGTAAATGAAGTGGCATGGAATGCCCCATATATATTAGGGTGGTCGTTAAAAATTAAATTTCTTGCGACGCCCCCTAAAAAGCTTCCTTTTGATGAAAAAACACTGGGAAAATTTTCTTTTTTTTTTAATTCAAAACAACACGTGCCTCGAGACGATCTAAGTTAATTTTCGGGTATAATCTTTTTTGGGAATTTTTCAGGAAAAATACAATTTTATTCAAATAACTCATACGTAACTGCTCACAGACGTATAAAAAGCCCAAAAATAGAAGAAAAATGGAAGCATTAGCTTCCCAGACAACACAGTTGGCAAAAAGACAACTTAAAGTCGACTTTTTTCGGCCATCCTATAGTCGACTTGATATGCCGACACATGGACGACTTTTTGGAGTCGACTTCAAGTCTAGTGAAAAATGCCGACGTACAGTCGACTTCTATTATTAAGTGTATAGCCATGTTTGAGCTGACTTTCAAGTCAACTAAAAGTCGGCTCCAAGTCCGCTTGTGTACTTACTGCAGGTGGCGCTCATGTGGTATACATAACCTCACTCAGGCCGCCAAGCACGACGCGAAAAGTGTTAAGAGCTTCGAGCAAGCTAATTCAAGCACGGTAGTTTTTCACCAAAGTGTGTCCATAATCGTAAGATAATTGTGTCTAAAACATCAGGCAAGTGAAATAAGTGTCTCGACAAACAAATTCTGGCCGAATATCCTCAAAAGGTAAGAAGTTTCATCTCATTCGCAAATGTACAAAAATTAACACAACTTTCGGTTTTCCGTGGAAGCATAACCTAATTAGTGACGCATCTATGGTACATTCGAGGGTGCGTTTTACACTTTCGTATTGATGGAGCTTTTCTGCCCAAAAAATCCACCAATTTTACGGTGATGACGATGAGCGTGATCCAATGATAGTAAATCAGTAGATTAGAATGTTTTTTGGAGCCGGAAAGGATAGAAGTAGTCTACAAAGTTTGACCCCGCGCGAGCCTCGCCAAGTTAATCGCCTATGTTTTTCATGTTTCTATAGAGTAGTGTAATCTATGAGTAGGTCTTGCAGTTTTATTATTCTATAGAATGAAAATTTCGGATTCAGATCGCTGACGACAAAAGATCGTTTCCTCCAGATGCTCAGACGAAATTTTTCGCAATCCTCTTTTTATGTAATTAATAGTCGTTGATTTCTATGAAAGATTAAAAAAAATAAAAAATTGTCCTGTATCGATAAGTGTTATTTGTAAAGGTAGGGAAAACATTGATCAAAAAAATTATCAAAAATCGAAAAGCAATGTAGGAATAGATTTATCACCGAACCAAGCTTTTGTACCGCATGAATAGTGCAGGTTTTTATTCTATTATCACTTATATTATCGCGCTATATCTGTAAAGCGTAAACTTCAAGAAATAAAATTATCTGTACAATATTCACACACTTCAGATGCCTAAGCATTTCCGGGATCTGTCTCGAAGACAACAAAATAGGCGCCTACTCGCTTATGGTAGAGATATGCGATCTGTGGATGTGCAGCCGGCATCTGAAGCAATTGTAAATCATCAGAGTCGTATTGCAGAAGATAAAGCCCAGCTTCATGTTGTCGAACCTATCGAGGAAAGGGAAAATTCGATTCTCGAATCTATACAGCCATTAAACTTTACAAATGAATGTGCCGATTCATCATTTGGAGAAGCTGTATCAGTTGAGGATAATGATTATAGACTAAGCAGAGAAATTTCTGCCGACACTAATCATATGGAAGATATTTCAATAGATCAGTGGTTGTCCAATTGGGCAATTAAGTATAATATCAGTCAAAATGCACTTACGCCACTGCTACGAGAGTTACAGGCACGTGGCCATACTGAACTACCGTATGACAGTCGAACCCTGCTGCAAACGCCAAGAACATCGAATATTCAGACTTGGTCAACGGGATCGTACTTCCACTATGGTTTAAAGAAGGCACTTACTGACCAGCTCGCCAGAAATGAATTGGCGTTTGATTTGGACACTATTCCAATAGATCTGAACATTGATGGACTGCCACTATCAAAAAGTTCCAAAAGTCAGCTCTGGCCGATTCTTGGCAAAATTTATCACACAGAGTCGGACCAGCCATTTGTAATCGGTGCCTACCATGGTACCACCAAACCACCTTCCGTCAGCGAATTCTTAGCTGCGTTCATTGAGGAATATGAAGATCTGCACAATAATGGATTTTATTTCAATAACAAACATTTTACTGTGACTATCAGAGCTGTTATCTGTGATGCTCCTGCCAGATCATTTGTGAGTTGTACCAAAGGTCATAATGGATATTTCGGATGTGGAAAATGCATGGAAGAAGGCCATTACGAAGACCACCGGATGTTATTTTTAAATCACAACTCGTCTTTACGTACTGACAACAATTTCCGCAATCGAGAACAAGAAGAATACCATACTGGCGACTCTCCTTTTGAACGAACATCCGTGGGAATGGTATCTCAGTTCCCCAATGATCCGTTACACTTGATGTGGTTAGGAGTAACTAAAAAATGGCTTGGATTATGTTTGTATGGGTATCATACTTCAAGATTGAGCGCTCAGCAAGTACGGGAATTATCAAGGAGGTTGATTGAAATTTCACGATGGATACCAAAAGAATTCGCCCGCAAACCGCGTGGATTAGACGAGATGGCCAGATGGAAAGGTACAGAATTTCGATTATTCGCTTTATATATTGGGCCTATCGTACTGCAGGACTTATTGCCGCTTGATAATCTAATGCATTTCAATGCATTCAGTTGTGCAGCCCGCATACTGTCACACCCAGTAGACTGTTATGCCAACGATCAGTATGCGCATGATTTGTTAGTTCACTTTGTTGAAACCTTCAAGATTTTGTACGGAGAAAATGACATCATATACAGCGTGCACAATTTAATCCACATCCACGACGATGTAAAAAAATTCGGATCATTGGATAATTTTTCTGCTTGGCCTTTTGAAAACTTCATGCAGAGTTTGAAAAACATGCTCAGAAAAAGAGAAAAACCACTCAGTCAATTATACAACCGACTACATGAGAAGGCAAAAATCGTTCGGAAGGAGAATGTTCCAAAGCAATCTGCGATCCGAGTTCTGGGCAAGAAAAAAACTGAAGTGCTCTTACCATTCAATTGCACCAGTGCACACGAACGAATAAAATTTGGTAACTTTGAACTAACAACTGAAGAACCAAATAACTGTTGCCTTCTACAAGATAAAAGCATCGTTCTAATCGAACACATCGGATACAAAAATGAATCGCCAGTCATCATTGGAAGAAAATACACAGACCCAAAAGGACTACCAGTTTACCCATGTCGATCGGAAAATTTGGGTTTGTATGTAACAAGCCGTTTGTCGGATCTACAAATATGGAATTTGACAGATATCGGAAACAAAACTTTGAGACTTCCATTTAGGGACGAATGGTGCATCATTCCATTTCTGCACTCAGAATTACAGTAACTCGAATTCAACGCTTATATCAACCTGTCTCGTTGCCAGCACCGCAACTATATGCAACGTAATCACTCGTTTATTTCATTAAATTACTCAACTAACAGCAATGCCCGTCATTCGATATAACCCGAATTCAGCCCTTTCGCCAAGCTTTTCCCTAATTCATTAACGCTACTTGAATTCCTAAGTGTATGGTACCGCTTTTTCTGCGAGAAATGTACTTAACATATGTTTTCAATCATTTCACGCACACATGAACATTATAAATTTATTTCATGCTTCCGTATTTACTGATTCGACAATTTCATCTTAAATTTGGAATATTGGTCTTGCACCATAAATCATTGTTAAATCGCTCAGTAGTATACATCATATGCTAGATGGAATGAACGCGCATCCGTACCCATTATTAATTGGGCATTTCATTTTCAGATGTTCTACGTTCTTTTATACGAGACATACTGCGTAGCAGTTCCAGATTTGTGGGTGAAAGAGGAATCTGCGACGTTCAGATTGCCTCCAAAAAGTATAAACTTTCGCAATGCATGCAGGAAGCGTATAGCTCCTTCTGACAGCTGGGGGATAAAAACTTTTTACAAGAAGCTGGGCCCATATCGTAAGGGATTTGCTTACACTATATTATGTGGGCATTTCTTTCCATTAGAAACTATTCAAACTTCTGTTTTATACTATTTCATAACAATTTATACTGCGAATGGGTGAAAATTCTATTTATAGCAACATTCGAAACTGCCCTTTCTGTGGAGTGTGCCGCGGAAAATTTGTCCACATCGGATGAGAACCTTAATACTGTTCTGGAATCGCAGAAACAATTGCCAAAGAAACGCCTAATCAAGAAACCCAAGTTGTTCGACGCATCTACTAGCGAACGAGGTACTCAAAATGATCACAATTCTCATCCTTTTCAATGTAGAGCGTTGTATTATATTGTCATCAGCAAACACCGGAATAACCATCGGAAATCTTGTTTGGTAGCTGACAATGATCTGTCTTCTCCATTGTTAACATCTCACATTTTAGTTACGAATAGTACAATTTTGACTTAGTTAAGAAACGTTTCAGGACCTCGCCCCATCATAACTGGGATAGTTTCATTGCCGCCGCAGAATTATATTCCGTATAAATCACGAGCTGGTGAAACAGATGCTATCAGAGTATCGCAGGACTTATCGACAGCTAGCTCAAAAGGTTACGAATATTGACAACATGATCATAGCTATACCGAATAGAAAATATGTAGTGTGTAAAGTGGGGACAATATAAGTCAAAACGTTTACTACTTTTTGTTACGTCTAGTGTCGCCAAAAATTGCATCAGCGCCAGAAAATTATATTCCGCGGACGCCTGCAGGTCAACAGGCGATTACTGCAGGAACTTATGAATCTTCGTCATCATTAACCTTCTTCGAAGGTAGGTGTAGAAAAGATGAATTAAGTGAGAAGAATGAAGGTAGAGAACTATTTTTAATGCAATCACACAATGTTCAGGTATAATGCCTGATAATCAATTGAACATCTTCGATGAAGTGTTCGAGGAGAACTTAAGAGATCAGGATAAGCTTGACAACTCTGTATCAGATGAGCTGAATAACAATTCTTTTGCTCGAAATTCCTCTGAGGCGGATATATTTTCCGATGCATCTGTAGCGAGCAATCAGACCGACGAAACAAAACAAAAAGAATTATCTCGATCTCCAGCAAAAATCGATGCTAGCACAAAGAAGAGTAGTACTACAAATGTAATGGCGAAAGGTGAACAGCCATGTAATACTTAAACATATGCAATTTCACTCGATGAGTTCTATTTATTTAATTGTGATTTTTCGTTTCCAATTACGTCATTTGCTTTATACTTGTTCTGTTCATGTAGACAAACTGGACAAAGAATATCGCGAGCGATTTTTAGCGCAATTCTCAAGTAAGTATGTGTATAAATGTAGGTCGTATCAGTACAGCCGTGTCCGTCAAAATGACATATTATGTTCGCGACAAATCTTAATTGAAATAATGTTCAAGAATCCGTCGGAGCGAAAGGGCAGCCCACAAATGCACCAAAGAGACCTATGACCGATGATTCGAGCGACACTGCAGACAAAGAATGTATTCGGGACATGTCACCGAATTCACGTCACGCCGGTGAACCACGAACAAACCGTGATGTTGGCCATTCAAGTGCACAACAATCATGCTGTGGTAATTATGATTGAATTGGTCATTTACGCACAATAAAAATTGATGTTTCCGAAAAATGAAAACTGATACAGACGATTTAGGATCCGAATTCCCTTCGATTTTGCAGCCGAATTTCACAAAGAAATCATGAATGAACTACGGGACCAGAAAAGAAAGTTGGACCAAATAATTCTTCTTTTGGCTGACTACAAAGGAGACGTACCAAGCACTGAAAAGAAAGTGAAATCTAAAGTAGATTTCACCAAACTCCCCAAATTTCCGCTAGATTCTGTGGAAAACGTCAGCAAATTCGAAAAACTACTCAAAACGAACGATGACGTTCGTGAACAGTTTGTAAGCATAAATTCTTGAATTTCGATTCTGAAATCTTCATGTTTCGTGCTGTCTATATGTAGTAATATGACTTATACTGTTTATATTCAGAAGAACAAGATCAAAACGATCGGAGGGACGCCTGGGTTCAAGTTTGCACGAAATGTGCTCACCTACTGCTTGTCGAATGATATTGCCAGGCTTTATACTTGGACTGGACAACACAAGACGTTGCCCTTCAAAAATACGACGTTTTCGGATTTGATAGTTGGTATGTATAGCAACGATTAGACATCGAGTCTATTTTTAGTGTTGGGCGAGCAAATGATTCGGATAACACTTACATGATTCAACACGGAACACAATATATTTTTTTACAACCATTGTAACCTTACAGATACTATTGTTGTAACGGATAATGGTCGTACCTCAAGCTCCCAGGTTCAGACTGCTATTCAGGAATGGCTGAGGCGTGCAGGGGACCGTTGGAGAAATACTTTTGCTAAGGGGCAGGCGAAAAAACAGTAGCCTGATATAGTAGTAGCCTTGAGAGAGAAACTGTCAAAAAAATATTTTCAATAAAAATTTTCTTCTTAAAATTGATAAAATATACACCACTGCAGTGTCTGATAGTCCCTTTCTACCAGATAGATATATGTCGTCGGTAAATCAATATTAAAATTAGTGCTACATTAGCAAAGTCACGCACCTGAGCACGCACCTCTAATAGTTGACTTACAGCTGACTCTACGTCGACTTGAGAAAATCGGCGGTCGACTCAGATTCTGCTTTTCAAGTCGACTTGGAGTCGGCTTTTTATAAGTCGACCATATGTTGACTTGAACCGGGTCATGAGTCAACTATGTGCCGACTTTTCGTTGACAAGTAGCCAACGATTTTAGTCGACTCCGAATATTTTCGGTCGTCTTCTAGTCAACTGATAGTCGACGTTGTGTTGTTTGGGTTGAATGACGAAGTATATTAAGCTTCTTATAAAGCTTTAAGTTAAAATTCATAACTTAAAATGATAACACTGAAGGTGTTTCATTGTTAACTATTTTCAAATCTCGAAAAAATAATTATTTCAAATTTAATAAGATACTTTCAGAGAAAAAATGATTATACCAAAAAATTAACTTAGATCGTCTCGAGGCACGTGTTGTTTTGAATTGAAAAAAAAAAGAAAATTTTCCCAGTGTTTTTTCATCGAAAGGAAGCTTTTTAGAGGGCATCGCAAAAAATTAAATTTTTAACGACCACCCTAATATATATGTATATATTTTGTAGTATACTGAAACCTTTTTATTTTTAATATGCGACGATTGACATCAGTTAATATCTACAGAAATTTGAAGTGTATCTATTTTTCACACAGGGTTTTTCCAGAATTCCTGACCAATATTTTCTATATAGTTGATCCGTGTCGAAGTTTTGTTAGCTATTTGTTATGAAACACATTTTCTGATTTTTGAATTTTCATTTTCGAACTAATTTTGTTGTAGCCGAATTGAAATCACCCGCTATATAATAGTCCGCTATTAGTATATAGATATTATTATCATATATATTATGTATATTATATTATATAATAATCGGCTATCTCTACATCTGCAGAATATTATGAATGGATTGAAATAATCATTCTGTATACTGAAATTAGCGTTAACATGGGTACACCGAGAGAAAAATATTATTGAACAAACAAAATATTTTTTTCAACAGTCGCGATTGAATATTTAATTAGTACAACCAAATTATAATTGACGTAATTAAGTATTAGAAATAGTAAACCGATTTTTGATTACAGTAATTGAAATTTCGTTGCACCAATCAAATATTTAATCGCGACTGTTGAAAAAAATATTTTGTTTGTTCAATAATATTTTTTTTCTCAGTATAGAATCAAACAGCATGAATTAAATGAATTACAATCATAGATTATTTGTAATCATTGTAGTGTAAAGTACGTAGAGTTTGTTGGGTCTTGGTCTGTTATTGTACATGTACGTGGTACCGGTGCATTATTATATGGTTCCAAAGATGGTATTCCGAATTTTGCTGGTTCGGCTTGGGCATTGAATTTGGAATCTATTCTGGCATGTGTATTGTTAACTGGAGCAGAATTATTTTGCCATGGCGCATGAAATGCATGATATTCGTTTTGAGTTTTCGAGGTGCTCTGAACTTGATCATGATGATGATATTGCACCGGGTGCAGTTGCGCTTCGCTATTTGAAGTCGAATTACCGTGATTAGATTTATAATAAGAGTTGTATTCGGTTCGAGTATTATTAGTGTTGTGAAGTTGATCAGCACGATGATAATTTCCTATCGAGTTCGATTCTTTTCCATGATGTGCCAATGTACCTTCTTGTTGATCATTCTGTCCATGATTATCGTTAGTTAGCAATCGCATCTCATATTCGTTCACCATCGTAAATACTTTCGACTTCACTTCGACCTGAAGATGTGGTGGAAATTTATTGACAGTTTCTGCAATAGATGTAAAAAATGTCGACAGCTGGTTCACGTCTCTATCCTTTCGAGGTTTATCATTCTTTTCATACAAGTATTTTTCCAAAATACTTGCAACCTCTGACGTATGAGATGTCTGACGAGTACTTTTACTGCTCCTATTGCAATAAACAGCTGTATCTTTAACTGCAGGTGTTGATTCGATTAGGAGTGGTGAACCGCTATCTGCAAGATGAAAATCATAATTGCAAAAATATTCATTACGTGTTGGAAGTTATTTTAAACAACATTTTTCATTTTATGTACAGAAAAAATATTAGTAAATAAACATTTCGAATGTGATTTGAATTCATTTGATAGATATCTTGAAAATCTGGAAACAGATAAAACGTCAATCATATTTTTCAATGCGTTCTAATTTGATTTTGACTACTATAAAGGGTACTATGACCTACTTGTCTACTTCTATTTTAATCGAAATTTTTTTATTGTTTCATTCTATTCTGGCATACTAGTTGTAATAAAGACTGTTTCCAGATTAAAAAATCAAATCTGTGATTCAGAAAACCTATTTATTATTTAGAATGTTACTTACTCGTCCGTTCCATTGAATCATCGTCAACGTTATAATCAGGTTCATCCCTTGCTTTGAATGACTCCGGCGTGCTGCCGGATTCAGAAATATTTGACACGGTATCTCTTTCGACCATGTGATCAGCAAGAAAAGCCATTTGCAATTCAAGCCTCGAAGGTCTTTTCTCAGTCGCCGCTTGTCCACTCTTAGTCACTCTATTCTTCAATGCTTTTCTATACCCCTCACGTAGTTTACGCCATTCTTCTTTACAGTCTGAAACTAACGAAAACTATGTCAAAATTAAAATCATTAAAATGTTGAAATGTAGACACATGCGTGATCTAACGTATTTGTGGACCTACAGCCTACACATTAATGATTCACACATAAACGTAGCTGCGGTTAAATCCTGGAGTCGTGTGTTCAGTCCATGTTACATGACTATGATTTTTTTTTGAAAACCATTATGTGCAGGTCTGTACAAGGTGATTGGAAACGTTCAGGATTTGAATTTTTATTTGTAATCTATCTAATCTTTTTAATGCAATTAAAAAACTGAATATAGAAATCTACAATATCATCCAATGCTCTTTCAATTTTTATTGAAAATATTTTGGTTATTCGTTACAGATTCCTGGCGACAGGAGATTCGTTCAGGACAATCGCGTTCAACTTTCGCATGGGACAAACTACAGTGCGTACGATTGTTCACGAGACATGTGAGGCAATTTGGAGACTACTTTCGCCAAAAGTATTGCCTGTACCCAGTACAGAAATGTGGAAGTCTATCGAAAAAACATTTTCTGAGCGATGGAACTTCCCCAATTGCATCGGTGCGCTAGATGGTAAACACATTGTCATCGAAGGGCCTAGAAACACTGGATCGTTTTACTTTAATTACAAGAAGACGTTCAGCATAGTTCTTCTTGCACTCGTGGACGCGGATTACAGATTCATCGCCGTTGATGTTGGTGCTTACGGCAAAAATAGCGACAGCGGCATTTTTTCTAGTAGTGCATTAGGGAGGGCTTTGGATGAAGGTAGATTAAATATACCAGCTGATAAGACTCTACCATGTACTGACGACCCAGTACCACATGTTATTGTCGGAGATGAAGCCTTCCCTCTAAAGAGAAATATTATGAGGCCTTATCCGGGCTCACAATTGAACGACGATGAATCCAGGAAAATATCCAATTACAGATTATCCCGTGCGAGGAGAATCTCAGAAAATGTTTTTGGAATTATGGCGCAGAAATTTAGAATATACCAGAGAAGAATCAAAATGAATCCGAAACAGGTAGATAATGTGGTGTTAGCAACCTGTTGTCTGTACAACTTTCTACGAAATGGTAGTCTCCATACTACGGACAACACTGTTGAGAATGCAAGTAACGCGTTGCACGAAATTGCAAATATAGGGGGCAATACAGCTCACGAAGCTGTAGCAGTGAGGGAAAAATTTCAAAAATATTTCGTTTCTGCAGCAGGATCGGTAGGTTGGCAAACGGAAATGGTGAGGGCAGGTAGAAGAAATGTTTGAAAAGTGTGCACCGGAATGATGCTTTCAAATAAGATAAAAGAATAATAATAAACAAGGCGTATGCCTTAAGGAACATACGCTAGCATTAGATTTTCTAAACTGTTTTGTGTAAAATCAATGTTAATCTGTTTCATTAATTGTATTTATGTAATTGGTTCTGATGTGAATATAAAAAGTTATTTTAAAAACATATTTGTGTAATGAATATTAGTTTCACTTACCTGACTCCTTCATTGCCCTAGCAATATCTTCCCAGCAATTCTGTCTGTGCTGCCTGTTCGAATATTTTTGGTGGTTCATGTCATGCAGCTCTTTGAAGGGTTGAATCACAGTTATTAAAGTCTCTTCATTCATCGTGAATAATTTTTTTTATTCAATAAATTCACAAGCAGAGGGATTGTTGAGGCCAAGCTTCTTCAATAACTGAAGAAACATATGACTATCGATGCACGCGCGATCATCAATTGTTTGGTGTAATAATCATTTGTCGCACTGCGATCGCGGAATTTTTTTTTTTTTTTACATACAGGGTGTGTTCCGAAATTGATTGCCAGTACTGCGAGTTTGTGTTTGAGAGAGATAGCTGTATTCACGGACCTACAGGCGCGATCAAAAAACAAGTAAAACTGCTGTACCGGTAGTATATTTCGGAATACACCCAGAATGATCAAAGTGGAATGTCCAAAATGTATTTTCAAGGTATTCTCCAGTAATTATACATCGTGTATTGAAACCATTATGATTATAAAAAATTGTATTGTTCTGTTATTGATTTATTTTTTGTTCAGTTATCGTATCTACAAACTTTGGAAATTTCAATGACCTTCAAGACTTTTGCATCTGCAGAAATGAACCTTAGCAAGCTGCAACTTCTTGAATTTTTTTTTGAATTTTCGAGTATCTAGTGACGTTTTTTTTTTTTTAACTGACTTGAAACACTGAAAAATATCGCCACTAGATAATCGAAATAGGAAGAAGAAATCCTAGTAGAATTTTGCTCTGAGATGGATCGTTGCGAAGTTACATCATGCTAAAGTAATAATCGATGAAAAGTCTGGGTTTTCGTCGATCTAAAAAAAAAAAAATACCGCCACTAGATAATCGAACAAGGAAGAAAAAATCCCAGTAGAATTTTGCTCTCAGATGAATCGTTTTCAAGCTACAGCATGCTAAAGTTCATTCTTGCAGATGCAGAAATCTTGAAGGTCATGAAATTTCAACAGATTTAACTGCCAATAACACGTCGTTGATAATAATTACGTTTATACATACGTATTTTGTTATTTCAGCGCCGAAATGCGTTTCGCCGCGGTTCGCTGCGGAATAGTGAGCGCACCTCCATAAGATAACATGTAAAGGAATAATTTCGCCGTGCAGTGCAGCCGTTCGCAACGCAAAGGTGGGATTCAACCTTTAATTCTCAAACAGAGTAACAAAAGCATCTGTTGAAAAGCTTTGGGATACAATTTCGTCAATTTTAAATGTAGTGCCTGACGGTGCAGTGAAGACCGAAGCTCAATGGAAAAGGGTAAGTAAATAAATTCGTTTTTTTGAGGTTTACTGTGAACAACGAAAGACCCTACTTCGTTCTGAAAAATTTACAACAATTTTCCACAAAAATGAATCAATAGTTGAAAAAAAATTTTCGGGCTCGAATCTCGCGGGCTATTAAATTATTATTTCTAACCCTGATCCTAAATAATATTTCTCTACACAGTTTTTTACTTTCTCTTTTAGAAATACTTTCTCTCAGCTATGGCTACGCAGGTCAGGTGCCGATTGCATTCGTCGGGGCTAAGGGTTTACTCGGGTCTGGAAAATATCTGCACGTGTGGCTTTTTACAACGCGACCTGGGCCCTTTGTCTCGGCCCAAGCGACGCCTGCACTTCTGCCTAAACAGTCAGTCTCAGCTTCGCTTTCACTCAGTGTACACTGCAGTGCTTCTTATTTTGTAACTTTTTAGCATATAGTTTTATTGAATAAGCATTTTGCGACATTTGTAACCGTTAATTGTAACCTGCGTGTCGGCTAATTATTTAATAAGAGTGTAGAGCGCTCGAATAAGTATAAGTGCGAATAGTTTAAGTGCTTGAGATTGGTTGATTGGAACGCGGTTTACCCTCTGGTGATTTGAGCTGCCCGTTCCCGGGCGAGCGTCATAGCGGCGACAAACCTGTCGCCCGATATTTTCAGCGTTGGTTTCCCGAGACGTCGGGACCGCTGTGGCCGTGGGCCATCTTGGACGCTCCCCGTTACCCCGCTTCCACGTAACCGTCGGAAGTTGCGGCGTTTTGTGTTTGTTGTATCGTACTTGGTAAGCTACCATAAGATTATTGAATGATCATTCAACTTAGTGCATAAGGAACGCATCAGCCCATTCATTGTGTGTATTTGGTTAATTTGATTGAATTTAATAAATATTTGACTTGCTCCGGCTTTTCCCTCTGACCGTGAGGGAATAATAATAATAACGCCAGAACCTGATTTATCCACCAATAATTACAAAAAAATTCCTCTCAAAAACAGAAAATTTTCGACATATTTCTCAATAAAACAATTCGTGTATACTTATCATCAAAATTTCATTCACGTTTTTTTCTGTATACATGGCAAGATCAAAAGAAAGTGATCAAAGCAAAATTAGCTGCCAACAATAAAAATTCAAAGAAAACTGGTGGTGGGCCTTCAGAAAATGTGAACATGAGTCCAGAAGAGGAGCAACAACTCACAGCCATTGTACCTAAAATAGCAGTGGCTGGTAATGAGGACATTAAGGAATCAGATACTCTTTTTATAAGTGCCCTTGAAAATCTCATGGACTTTTAGCTCCAATGACCAACTATTCCATTTTTTATTTATGACTCTAGGAAGATAATGAGCTAGAACCTGGAAACTGTAGAGGATTGGATGAGTTGGAAGACTTTCTGAATGATGAAAAGGATGCTACGATTCTTGAAGAAACATCTGGCAGTGCTGAGAATGCTCAGCTAGTGATCATAAATGTAAAGAATGATTTATCTCTTTTCCCTGCTCTTCCTGCGGATTTCTTGGTTCTTAAGCATACTGTTGACCTGAACACTGATGGAGAGCCTAACGTAGCATTTCCAAGTTCAAAACTTTAAGTTTCGAAGATAGAGGCAGAGCTTCCAATGTTGAAAAAGCAGCCCCTCGTGCAAAAGACTGAGCCTTTCTCTGTAAAATCAGAAAACATTGGCTCTGGGGCAGGTGGAGACGAAAGGAAATGCTTATCCCTATTTTCCAATAAGAAACTATCAATGGCAGTACATCGACAGGATGCAACTCTTCGAAATTCGGAAAATATTATCGCTCTCTCTACTGATGAATTGGAGACCAAGAAGAGGTATTACGACCAGAAGGTGTTTCTCCTTGCGAGACAGGCTCTAGCAAACCATGAGCAATCGAGAGCATTGAATAAGTTGAGCAACAGACTCATATATCCATGGTAATTGCTCCTTCTGCTTTTGATTTTTTTTTCTTCAATTTATTGTTTATTCCAGTAGCACTGAACTGTGAAGTGTGATCACTACCGATTTTGCCTTTAATTTAAAAGATTTTATTTTGAAGTTAAATAATTATACGATAATGAGTAAAACTTTGGAGCTCAGAAAGTATTGCAAAATAATATGGTGCTCAATTACTGCGAACTGATAAGGATGTAATTATTTGATACCAAAAGTAAGAACGTTAGCTAGTGCAAATCGTATAGATAATAACCATTATATGACTATAATAATAATAATAATGATAATATTGACTAATTATAATAACACGACTCTTATAATATTGTTATTATTGTAATAATTATAATATGATGAACAGTGAAGGAAGAGACTGATCTAGGAGTGCAAGTGGATTCCTCAAGGAATTTTGTTTTTGTCGAGTAAAGTTTTCAAGTTGTGTTTCTGTAAGAAGTAATAGTTCCTCTTCTATTACTCTTAGTTGAACCATTCTCTAACAATTTGTTGACGAACAATTCGACCTGCAGCTAATTCTGGATTGACCCGAGACATATGCACTGTAACGTGGCAGATTTTAATATCCGCCAGGGACATCGTCTCCACCGGAAAATGCGAGCGACTATTCCGCTGCCGCCGCTCCATCTCTTCCCAGAGCTACGTGGGTCCGATTTTTAGTCTATGCTACAGTGTCTGCCTTCAGCGCCGGCAAGTTTTGTCTTGTCTGTGTTGTTACGACAACACACAGAATCCTAATAGTGTGGAATTACAACACACGAAATTTCATCATTGCAACTGAAAATTCATGAATTTGAACCAATTATTATTATTATTTTTTTTTTTTGTAATTTTTCCTGTCATTCTTGAACAGTCGTTTTCCGCGCTCAAAAGGTTGAAAACTTATTTAAGATCAACCATGGCTCAAAAACCGGCTAAACAATATAGCCGTTTTACACGTCCATAAAGAATCGACGGAAAATCTGGACTACGGAGAGCTGATTGATGAGTTTGTTTCTCGAAATGCGATTAGGAGGGCGACCTTCGCCATGGACGAATTAAAAATATACAAAAAACAAATCGGTTCCCCCCCCCCCCCCCCCCCCTCCCGCAAACGTGACTTGACAACACACGAGAATTCGGTAACTTGCCGGCACTGTCTGCCTTAAGTTCTTTTTATTGTACGTCCAGGTATTTCTGCGAACCAGGACGTCAGGGGATATCTTCTTCGTCGCTGGAGCATCGGGGGGAATGCCCAGGATGCCTCGGTACTAGTACCCGCATCTACCACCTCCACCAGCCTCCGCAGCCTCGCCAACTGCAAGCCGGGAGAGGGCTGTAGCCGCCAGCTTGACGTCTAGCCCCA
This sequence comes from Rhogogaster chlorosoma, assembly GCA_944452935.1. NCBI lineage: Eukaryota > Metazoa > Arthropoda > Insecta > Hymenoptera > Tenthredinidae > Rhogogaster > Rhogogaster chlorosoma. The sequence continues at coordinate 20,490,724 of OX101802.1, forward strand.
CGTCTATCTACCTCCCGGCCAAAGATTCGTATATGATCGCCGATAGATGCGGTGCACCTACCGTGTGCGGGAAGCCTTCCCCAGGGCCCCGCCTTCGAGGATCCAGCGCGAGACTCTGGTGCTAACCGCCACTCCGTAGAGGTCTAGAGTACCGTTCCGTTTAATTTCTATTTAGTTTCTTTTTTCTTTCTCTCAAGAGTTTTCTTCTATTTAGTTTCTTTTTGCCTTTATCTCTTTTTTACGTTTAAGTTTTCTTTTATTAGTGATTCTAAGTTCTCTTTCGTTCTGTGCCGTCTTCGCTGGGCTACGCCCCGATTGAAAGGTAGGCCTTTTCTGTTCAGATCACGACCATCCGTCTCCGAACGCATTTCTTGCCTTGTTGCCACCTAACGGCCGATTTCAAACTCCGCATCAGACGGATTGCCGTGGTCATCTCTTTATTTTATGATCTAGGCTACTTAAGATTAAGTTTGCACTATCCTGGACCCGTAACGCTCTGGGAAGATTATTAATATCGTACCGCTCCCGTTCCGTTTGCTTTCGTTATTATTTTTCTCTATTTTACCAATTAAAAATAGTGGGTAAGCTACCTAGTCGTTATCGAGGCTAGCACATTTATCGGCTAATTAATTTTATCTCGTTCTTTTTGGTATTGTTAGTAGCTTCACATACCTTAAGTTACCGATTTGATACTTTTTTTTTTGTATTATTATTCTGGTTGATCGAGATTATATTGAGTTCCGTTATTTACCGTATCTTGCCGTTTTAAAGTGTGTTATTTCTACGCCCCCAGGTCCCCCTCTACGTCTAACTAGCCGGTTACCTGCTGAGTTTTGCGTTTTGTTTGTGGCTTAGTTTGATCTTTTTTTGAGTTCCGTCTCGCTTTCTTTTATCTGGTACATTCGTGTACCTGGTACCCAATGTTACCTTCTCTGTTTATTTATTTGATTTTGGCGTGAGATTCACGTTGGTGCTCTTTGTGCGGGATCTATTTTTCTATCTAGTTCCTCCGGAAAGAAAAATTGCTCGTTACAGCACATTGACTTTATCAAGATCTCCATTATTGAACATTACATAGTTTGGATTATTCACATAAGGTTCATCTGTTCCTGCGGGGAATCTGAAACCGTCCATGATTTCCATGTTATGGAAGATTGCACAAGTGTTCGTTATCTTCGCTGCCGTTGTAGGATCATAATGAAGAACTCGATGTTCAAGCAAACATCGGAACCTCATTTTGAGGATCCCATTGATACGTTTGATGATCGATCTTGCGTGGCAAAACACATTGTTAAAGGCTGCCTCTGGAGAATCATCCAATGGTTTGAATGGTGTCATTAGCCATGGACGTAGAGGGCACCCTGCGTCCCCTACAAATGATTTCAGCTATTTAGAAGGGGCGCCGGGGGGGGGGCTGAAGATAACTTGAGCTTCTAATCTATCATTGAAAAAAAAAAAATCAATAATTTTTTTATTGTTCAATCCAGATCATGAGTGATTCCAGGAAGAAATGTTATATAATATTTTTAATTGAGAATTTCGTCAGCAACAAAAGACTTAATTTGATGTTTCAAAAATTTGCTAATATTACCGAGCAAATAGAAGCGTTCATCAATGTAGTTATGCAATCTACGCATCAACGGTTGAATGTTGCTATCGTTCCAGATAACACAATCATTCGCACTTCCTGGATATCTAGCATTTACGTTAAAAATTTTGAAGTCAGCATCACAAATCCAATACTAGCAAAATTGGTCAGTCAAAATAAGGTTCATGAACAGTTTTTCTTGTTGATCACTTTACGCACCAATTGAACATTCAGAGAGTGATATCCTTCACGATTTACGTAAACATTTTCAGGGTGGATTGGGTCATTCATTTTAGGAGGAAAGATTACAATATGAGTGCCATCAATGCATCCAATTGCATTGGGAAAATTGAATCGCCGTAAAAATCTACAAATGAATTAGCTCATGATTAAATATTTCACGTAAAAACAATCAGAATATTAGGTCATGTCACCAGGCTACTCCTAGATAGCTAATTGGTAGCTACCAGTGGCGAAGAATCGTAATGCTGTGAGCACTTCAAGAAGGAAGAAAAAAATTTGAAACAAAAAAGATAATAAACCAGCTTGGAGAGCCTGATTCAATTATTATTATTCAATCACTTACTTTGGTGCTAATCTCACATGCTGATCGTCTCGTTGGAGCTGGCTCATATTGACCAATAATGTCAATCGATTGAGATACTCGTTCTTGATTTAAACGAAATATTTTAATGAAATTATTATTTGTGAGCTACTCAAACGAGTTAATGGCGTGATCTAACAATCGTTGACGGTGATCGTAATCTTCGACTGGTTCCAAATTTTGCAACACGTCAAAATACATGAATCTTCGTAAATTATTCATTGCTCAGAACTTCACTCACTATAGAGTTGGAGGATCTCTCAGAATTTAATAAAACATTAAATGTGGTGTTATTATTACGTGTGAAGAGAATGAGAGCATGTAAAACTCGCAACTGAGACTTCTCCACAAAAAACATCCGTGAACGGAGCGACATTCGTTTACAGATCCCATCCTCATTACGTCGAGAATAGGGGTCCAGGAGACTGAGATTCTTCACGAAAATTGTAAATAACTCAGAACTTAATTATTCACAAATTTCATCGTTATACACACAGTTCAAGACAGAATCTATTATCTCGATTTATCCAATAAATATGAGACAATTAAGAAAATTTTAACAATAATGCTTACCAGGGGACTGATAAATTTACTATCACCACCACGTCTTCGATTGATAGAGTCGCGATTACTATTAAACAAAAGCGATGCTCATAAACACATGGTACATTTTCGTTAATTTCAGTTTAAAGATTATTCTTAGCTATGGAAGCATTTGATTCTAAGAGGTGAAGAATATCGAAATATTTGAATTTATTTGAAGCCAGGGGACTGAAGTCTCGAACTGATGACAAGGTTCACTATCGATTTTTATGTAAAAACAGTAATAAAAATCGCAAACAATATTATAATCATTATTCACAATCTATGTAGTAGGTATAGATGTCATGAAGCAAAATAAGTGAAAATGTAATCTTATGCTCGTGAATACGTCTAGTTATCTGAATTTCGCGTTGGTGACATGCCAGGGAACTGAGATGTGGGCCGGATACGAGTGATTTTCACGAAAAAAAATGTGAAATTCCACGATTTTGTTCCATTACCTACGTAGCTCATTTTAGATTCTTTCGCGTCAGTACAAAAAAAAAAATTCCTTTCATTTTTCTAATCCCCGTAGAATCGAGGAGCGCAAAAAATTTCACTTTCTGTAGAATCACCCATATACGTGTTCGGAATCGCATACAGATTCGCGTTACGATGCTCTTTTTCTCGTTTCCGGTGCCCGATTAGAGATATGCCGTCTAACAACACCGTTCAGCCCACGTTCAGCCTAATGTTTTTTGGCCAGGTAGAATTGGGTAAAGAACCACCTTACTAAAACCCCATCCCAGTCTGTATTTGGGTTTTCAGGATTTTCGTAACTTTCCCGTTAGAGGAGGTCCAAAATTCCACCCCCCTGACATAAACAACTCACGCAGATTAACACCATATCGCCAGCTTTTCGCTGCGAAACAGGTGCAGTCAGTTATAGTAATTTGCGAAAGGTTTTTGTACCAGAGGTGTTTTTGGAGGTACTTATATTTCGGTGGCGTCGACACAATTTCGACTAGAAGTTTGCTGCGTATAAGCTATTCTATTCAGTGATCTTAACACGCACGGTGCGCAGGGCCAAGAGTGCCAGGTTGGTCGTTGAATATGACGACTCGGTAGTTAAAATGACGGAATATCAGCGCGATCACAAACCATTTGCGAAGTGGAACCAAGAGTAGTTTAATAATAACTTCAAGTCGAGAGAGAGAGATAGAAAGATAGATAGTTACTTTATTTATCCATAGCAATATTGGATAAGCATATATAAACAGAGAGAGAGAGAGAGAGAAAATACGCTAGCGAATGAAAGCTTGTATTCCATTGACCGTTTGATTAAGGGGGGGGGGGGGTAGGGTTTTGAAGGCCAAAAAAAGCAGGTTTTTACGGAATTTTTTTTCGGCGTACGGCGAAAGTAAATTTATTTCTACATGTTGTACATTAAAGAGTAGTAATTGAACTGTATTGTGTAAAATTTTTAGTGAAAAATATTGAAAATTGACTCGATGGCAGCAATTCTTAGCAGGCGTCTCAGAAAAAAGATATTTTGCGGTGCCAATCACAACTCGGCACTGGATCATCTTAAATTAAAAAATCAAAGTTATTTCTTTAAGTTATTTGTCCCTCTAGGTAGTGACGTCGCGTTTTTTCCATTTTTTTCAATTTTTGAATTTTTTACAACACTCGAAAGTTGAAGTATCGATTTTTAGGCCTAAATTCACAACTATTGTTGTTAATTATAAACAAAATAAAATCGCAAACGAAAAAATCTCGACGTCACGACCTCATGAATTGTGTAAAGAAATAGTGTACAAAATTTGAAAAAGATCGGTTCAGTAGATTTTGAGATACAGTTGGCACCGACTCAAAAAACGTCGATTTGAGAAAAACACGTTTAAAGTTTTCTTTAGCGAAAAGACCCTGATAAAAGTTATGCTATTCATTTCTGGTTTTACTCACATAGAGTCATCAATGCCAGCTCCATACAGCTGAAACACTGTCATTCAACATATCCAATGCATCTTCGCGATTACAAAAGAAATTGCAGCTGGTTTCTACTAGGGGTTTCGAGCGGTTACCGGGCAGATATATAAATCAGGTATCACGGCCGGTCGTTTGAAACGCTGTAACTCCGTTAGTTTTTCTCGGATTGACTTAACATTTGTACACAATATTCTCGACATATTGTTCATCCAGAAAAAAATGAAAAAAAAATTTTTAAACCCTACCCCCCCCCCCCCCCCCCCCCCCCCTTAATAGTCCAACTTACAATCAGCGGGGCGAACTGCATGCTCGAAGGGTAAAAACTACTGCTTGCTAATTACAAGGGTATTACTAGTAATAGGGGGTGAAATAACCAATTTTTTTTCGATATCATAGTAAATATTCATTTCCAAACTATTGACAGTATATATTATTATATATTTTCATGAACTTGTAAAAATTTTGTTATTAAAAAATATCGAAAAATCACGAAACTGTAGATGTATTTCAGCAGCGTCTTTTTTTGGATATCACTTGCGGTGGACAATATAACTCGAGAACGGCTTACCTGGAATAAAAATTCCAAGAAGATTACGTTATTGTATTACATTAGCTAGTCCTTGAACGAAGGATTACCAATTTTTCGAAAAAAAAATTTTACGCCAAAAAAACCGAATGCCCAGCATATCATCAAATGCGTTTTTTGTTTAAATTGTCGTAATTTGTTTAAGAATCTAAATTTTGAGTAATCCTTCGTTTAAGGACTAGCTGATGTAATACAATAACGTAATCTTCTTGGAATTTTTATTTCAGATGGGCCGTTCTCGAGTTATCTTGTCCACCGCAAGTGATATCCAAAAAAAGACGCTGCTGAAATATAACTACATTTCCGTGATTTTTCGATATCTTTTAATAAAAAAATTTTTACAATTTTATGAAAATATATGTAGTAATATATACTGTCATTAGTTTAAAAATTAATATTCATTATGATATCGATAAAGAAATCGATAAATATTCGTTTTTTTTTCCCCATATTACTAGTAATAACCCCTTGAGAAATACATTATCTTGGTGTAGTTATACGATAAATTAAACGTCCAATTACAGATTTGAACTGAAAAGTTTTGACCAAAGCGTAACTTCTTCTGTATGAAATCAATCGTTATCTGGTCAATTATTATCGTTGTAACGAGTTTTCAAGACGTTGCAAAAAGTTTCGCCTAACTTTAGCGATAAGCTGATACCTATGGAAATAAAGTTCAAGGCAATGGTTTATCCGCGAATCATAAGCGTGGCGACGACCGTAATGCACATATTCAATTAGAATTTTCATCAAATTTAGTAAACCGCAGAAGCTATGACAACCAAATTCCAGCTAATTTCGTTTTACTTGAAATTGAAACGCAGCTACGATACTATTTACCGTTAGTTGCGAGATGCAAAACGTTATGCAACATTTAATAAAGTTGTGTTTCCATCAAATTTATATTTCTAATGAAGCCTAGCCTATATTACTCTGAAACAAGGCTATAAACGGTTTGACAGATTCCACGTATAAATTGAAAATTATTCAGTGAAGTATGGAATAAGTTAGATCTTATAAAGAATACAAAATAAAAAGAACAGTAAAAAAAGACAGAAACGATTTATGAATAGTATTACTCTAAATTCGCTAATCGTAAGTGGTGAGCGCAAACAGTTTTAGGAGGCTAATAAACTATCATATTTCCAAATCTCATCGACATTCATGAGAAATTGTTGTATTATTTCCTTAATTGTATGTAGAGCAAAGGGATGAGAAATAAAAACACAATATAATGTTGATAACCTTCGAACAATATATTCTCTCGATTTCGTATACAGCTAGTAATAGCGTTACGTGTGTAGTGTTCCTTATTCTCTCTTTTTTTTTTTTTGTGAGAGTGTCAGAAGTCGAGCGTGCGTCTGTCTGAGTATATGTCTCCTACGGGAAGTGCCGCCACCTTAACTCAAATTATTATATCGGTGTATTATCATTCAATGTGAATATTTATGAGTATATAATACGACTCATATTGTAACGATGAACATAGTTTAAAAGTGCACGCCACAGTTTTGACTAACCGTGTTGCAAACAGACATATGGGCAAATTTACAAAACTTGCAACGCCTAGCAAGGCGCGATGAAATTGGGAATATTTGTTATTCATTTTACACGTACGCCGTCTGATGTATCGATAAATGAGCAATGCTGAAACATCTTCAATTGGAGGAGGCATTCTTTGTGCGGTGTCGCATAACTGTGTCATCAATAGGGTTCATACCGTAACAATTCAAAAATGATCATCAGAAACGTAAACTGTGTATGAAATTTAGTTTTTACAAGGGCACATCAAAGATATTTCTCGGTTTTATATTTTGATATAATTATAAACTAGAGTTTTCTATATGTATTAACTGAAAAAAAAAAAATAGTGGCGTCATTAATCTACGTATGAATCGAATATAAAGTCATTAAGGGAGTTACCTAGCTAAATCAATTAAAAGAAAGAAAATTACGAAAATTTGCAGAGACGTCAAAACCTTTCGAAAAATGACTCGGTGAAATTTTTATAGCCTTGGGTTGGCTTTGAAAGGAGATATTAATAATTTTATTTTAAAGCATTGTACACAATTTTACATGGCGTCTTATGGGAATCTGTGCTTTCGACGCAGTCTAATATTTATTTCGTTGAAATTGAAAGAAAGATTTTGATGAAATTTGAACGAGATATAAACGAATATCCCATGAACATTTTTCTCTTTTAAAAATATGCAAAGCTTGCTCGTGTTAGAAGAAATAACGAAAAAACCGACGAGATTTTCGATCAATTCTCGCACGTGGCAACACCGCAATATTATAGGTTATGGCGCACAATTTGAAAGCGAGCCAAGCGAGCTATATACCGAACTGCAGCAAATTCGAGACCGTAGAAACATATATGTAAATTGGGTTAATGATAAAAGTATAGTTTAAAAAAAAAGAGATTGTTCATTTATAACAAAGATTGGGGATATAATGGGAATAATGGGAATGCACGCCCTAAAGCGAGGAATTCGGTGTTGCCACGTTCATATACTACGCTACTCAAGTTGGCGACTAAAAATCTTTGACTAGCTACGTACCGAGGGTTCGTCCTTAATGATATTCTTTTTGTAACATTGGCTCCAAAACTTCAACTTTTGTTTTCAAGTATCAAATTTGAACTTTTTCGCCTGCAAACACTGAAAAAAAATGTGACGAACACAAAATAAAGAAAAATAGCTGCAAGACGATAGAGAAATGATTTTTTGTTTTAAATTCCATAACTTCGTTAATTCTTTTTTCATCATTTATATTATGTATGACATTGTATAAAATTACTATGACATTATCCTTGCAAAGTCATGTTCAATATTCATTCTGTTCATCATAAATTCAATGCATTTCATATGAAAACTGTCTACTTTTTATCCAATGTTAATAGCACAATTATTACGTCCCCGCCTAAAAATAATTAACAAACGTGAATTATTAGTCTCAAAAGTCATCCGAAAACATGCGCCAAATCTGAGATGTGTGCTCTCAAGATGAAAACACACAAAAAAAAATTTAGCGGAGGAAAAAGTTTTACGTATGTGCCCATGTAATTGGCTTGAGTAGACAACATGGAAGTACTGGACACGAGTGACACTCGGTCATTCTTCTGGAGGGCGATTCTGAATCTTTCTGCATCAGTTAACGCCGGTTGTTAACGTGAAACTTCGAAAATATCTAAATAAACTGATAAACACTGCCGTTCAGTTTTTGGGCATAAGCCCATGAGGGAGTGAAGCCTTCTGTCCGAAAACTTTTGGACTTCAGTGTATGCTCAGAAATCTTTCCCATTGAATGCTAAATAGTGCCCAAAGTAAAATAGGAATGCAAAAATATTATTTCATTAACGAAAAATCACGAAGATACGGTTTTCTTCGTTCAGGTCAGTAAGTCAAGACAATCAATTTACAATAATTACAAAAGCTTACAAACTTTCAGGTGATGTCGGAGAGAGTATAATGACAATACAATTTTGCAGTCCTTTGCAATCCTTTGCAGTCCTTTGCATAGTCCAGGACGTTACTAAAATTGCAATACATAGATCGAATGCTGTTGTATTTTCGCAGAATAAATTACAAAAGTTTTGCAAACTTGGAAGATGCATCAAAATGATGTCCCCCGAACAGTTGCATAAATTTCCGAACCTTTTACATTAACCAGAACGTATTTACTTTTAATTCATTCTTTCTTCTTTTTTTTTATCAATGGTTATTTTATCGGACAAGATGGTCTCGAAACAATTGGAGAATTTTTCAATTCTGCTTGTTAAGGGGGGAGATACATGTAAATTTTTTCCGAAATCAATTTTTTTCTTATTTCATAAATCGATAGTTCAACATCTTAGGAATATTGTCTGAAAATTTCATAGCGAAATTCTGAACACTGTAGATGCTATGGCCTGAGAACCGAGCGACCGCGCGCTGGGCAGATATGTCCAAGTACGAGGTGCATTTGCAAAACATAAAATCCTGGTAACAGATTTTTCGATTGGAATATGTTAATAGGTGACCCCTAAGTGTAAAACCAAGAGGACATGAGCTTTATTATTATTATTATGATTATTATTATTATTACCCAAGACTTTGATTTTTCGTTACCTGAAACTTTAAACGCGTTTTACTCGAAACTACATTTTCGGAATTTGCGGCAGCGATTACAAAAATACTATTCAACCGATTCCTTTGAACCAAAGCTTTTTAGGTACATAATTGCAAACCCTCGTCAATATACCTACATATTCAATGAAAAATTGAATTAAACATTAATTTTTTGCATAAAGAACACGAAAATTTTCAGCGAAAATTGGATATTTTGTTTCGGAGTGCCGCCATTATTTAAGTATTCAATTCTTCCATCTTTTTTTAGGTTTATCGATAGTGTAATTTCATGTAGAATGTAATTGTTCTCGGGATTTTTTTTTATGACAAGGAACAAAAAAACTACAACTGCCGCAGTTCGTCGTCGCGGGGAAATTCCATTCAGCAACAATTCGTTGCAGGCTGCTTAGAAACAATTATTTTTCAATATCAAATTTTTTTTGACATCTTTGAATATTCAATAAAGTACACTGAAAATTTCAAAACAATTGATCCGATCATTGCGCTGAAAATAAATAGTGAAATTGAGGCTCATTTTCTACCATTTACATGTATCTCCCCCCTTAACGTCGTTAACGTGTAGCCAATCAGAAACGCTTATTTCGTACCTATTACGTTGATTAGTAGTGGATTTACTAGTAGGCCCGGTAGGCGCAATAGGTCCGGCCCTAGAACGGGATATTTTGAACGTTTTTTCATTAATCATTGATGGGACGGCTAGTGGCATGTCAATATCTATAGATTTAATTTAAAAAAATACCATCTCTTGTTTGATTTCTCGATGAAAGAGGCGGCAAACTTGCTGAGGCTTAGGGCAGCACACAGGTAAATCCGCCACTGACGCGATGATGGGTTAAGAGTCTAGCGGGATTTTCATAACACTATTTTAATTGCGTTGCCTCCCGAGCGCTATTAACCGTCTTGCGATTGTCTAGGCGTTAACTTTTGACAATTCTCAACCCCAGGCATAGCACGGTCGCGTGAGCTGCGTCAATACAAGTCCGTTAAAGCCAGAATCTATCTAGCAGCGCCCACTAGATTGTATCCGAAGTTAGTATACGCATACTGAGTTCTTATTGGCCAAAGAGACTGGGCTCGTCAAACGTCGTTCGATTGTTATTATAAACAATAAAAACTTAGCATATTACTCGCAACCTCGGTCTTATACACACGTCTGGGCACTCTATACCTCTTACCATAGAATGTCGCGTGCCACAACTGAGTCCAATTGTAGTTACTTCTCCAACCACAGTTTGGTGCGCTGCGATCCCGGAGGCCAGTATGACAGGTCTGGCACACGCTATGACAGGCCTCCGAGTAACTATAGAGACCTCACGTGGTAGACGGTAGTGGCCTCAGATGCGGCACGGATTTCACGTCGAAGAGCCCAGACCTGTGTATAAGACCGTGCTCGCAACCCATCATCGTCAATGGCAGACGAATCTACAGTGAGGTTCACTGGAAACTGGATGAGCCTGACGTTAGGCAATTCGTGTAAACACGTAAATGGCAACGCTGTCGAACGCATAGAGTGGTGAAACGACATATCCACAAAGACGGACAATTTCAGATTGCAGCTTTCACGTCGTTGGGTCAGAATTAACTGACAGAGTGACATATTCGAGGTTAATCGCGATATAACTAATAAGACAACGGGAATGGATATTCATTCGTAAGAAATTAGTGGTAATGAATTAGTAAAACGATTGCAGATGCCTATGTCGGTTTATTTGCAACATTATTTGGTTATAACTATCGGGGTGAAATCTACGAATCTAATTGAAATAAAGGTACATAACCAACCAATTTGGAACGATATTAATTCGTTATTAAGTCTCAAAGAAGTTATGAATTGATTGCTGATGTCAATTTATGTTCATTTACGACATTATTTACAAGCTAGGAGTTCCGCGATGACTGACTGACTCGTGGCATCACTTCGACAACTACGGTCAGGAACACAGTGGCGTAGATTTGATCCAACAAGCAATCTACGAGCAATCTTTGAGGTAGCAGACAGTACTCCGAATTTCTTCAGCGTCACCGCCTAAGAAGTCTGAAAGCACAGCCTTGTGGATACCTTACAGCTAACGCTGTAAACCTTACTTGGAAACAGTCCTGCAGAGATTTTCAGTTTGACTATCAGTTCGGGTATACCTTTCTGCGAGTAATGAATTAATGAAAAGTATTGCTTATGGTGTAAATTAATGTAATTGTGGTAGGATGATGGACTTAGGCGGTGACGCTGAAGAAATTCGGAGTACTGTCTGCTACCTCAAAGATTGCTCGTAGATTGCTTGTTGGATCAAATCTACGCCACTGTGTTCCTGACCGTAGTTGTCGAAGTGATGCCACGAGTCAGTCAGTCATCGCGGAACTCCTAGCTTGTAAATAATGTCGTAAATGAACATAAATTGACATCAGCAATCAATTCATAACTTCTTTGAAACTTAATAACGAATTAATATCGTTCCAAATTGGTTGGTTATGTACCTTTATTTCAATTAGATTCGTAGATTTCACCCCGATAGTTATAACCAAATAATGTTGCAAATAAACCGACATAGGCATCTGCAATCGTTTTACTAATTCATTACCACTAATTTCTTACGAATGAATATCCATTCCCGTTGTCTTATTAGTTATATCGCGATTAACCTCGAATATGTCACTCTGTCAGTTAATTCTGACCCAACGACGTGAAAGCTGCAATCTGAAATTGTCCGTCTTTGTGGATATGTCGTTTCACCACTCTATGCGTTCGACAGCGTTGCCATTTACGTGTTTACACGAATTGCCTAACGTCAGGCTCATCCAGTTTCCAGTGAACCTCACTGTATACTGCCGCCCTAGGGCTCAGGAAGTTTGTCACCCCTTTCATCGGGAAACCAAACAAGAAATGGTATTTTTTTAAATCAAATCTATAAACTGACATGCCACTAGTCCGTCTCATCAATGATCGATCAAAAAACGTTAAAAATTTTCCGCCCTAGACCCGAAACTACCAGGCCTACCAGTAAATCCGCCGCTGATCATGGTAATTTGTACAAAATAGGTGTTTCTGGTTGGCTGAAAGGTGAAAAGGCGCTAACTACTCGTTAACGCGACCGGCGTTAATTAACGCCAAAAGATCGAGAATCGCACCCCTGGAACCTCGTTCGATTTGCAGAAATCCGCATTTGTTTCTATAGTCTACGCATAATTATAGCGGCGTAGGCCGCCTTATTATCTACCCAGTGATGTCTAAAATGAACAATGATGGACTAATTTGATATTTTACGTGCATATTAGGGTGGTTCAAGAGATTTTGTTTTCTTATCTTTATGATAACTCATATTTATCAGGAGTATACCCCGAGACCTTAAAAATTATCGGATATTTTATGATCGTTTTGCATAGCAACGAGTAGGATAAGTTTTGCAGATCAAAAATCCCGAGCGCAGCGAGCTAGCAAAAGCTAGAGGTAAATTATCGAAAGCTGGAGGTAAATTACCGATATAATTTTACGTCAGCAAATACTGTGCTCTGATCGGCGAGAATCCGAATACCAAAAATAATAATAACTAAAACAAATTGAAGCTATCTGAATAGTACTGATTGTTTGCTGCAATGAAATCATTAATTATTATCAATTCATGTAGTGACTCTAACGTTCGTGTACTTTACATTCACTCGGCCCAGGCCGACGGAATTTTTTCTTGAAATCGTTTAGATTGTTCTATTCGGTTTTTTGCGGTCTCTCTGAGGTTTGCACGTTCGAATAGAGGAAAAATCTTACTTCACTTAGAGATACTTGCATTCATGTGCACTAATTTGGTTCGTCTTGTCTGATAAATTCACATGGTTTTAATTAATTTGTAACGTCCCGTTTTACCGCACCCTGGATAGCTGTGAGACGCCGTTGACCGGTAATTCGGGACTTACCTTATATGTGTATACTGCGTGTATGTTTGTGTGAGTATGTGTGTGTGTCCTCACGGGTTTACTTACTAGGTATGCCGCAATGGCTAGGTAAATGCTCGTGATTTCAGTTTTGTGTTGATGTTTCTGTAATCCCCCGGGGAATGCCGGATCGCAATGATCGACAGATCGCCTGTGGGACCGTATCGCTTGTGAGTTTGTTCCCGAATTCCCACAGGCAACGACCGCCGGACAGTGGTTCAAAATCCTAAAAACGTGGCCAAAAATCAAAATTTCAATTTTCGCGCCCAACCCTGAGCTTCATATATTCTTGTGTAGAGGGCTTTGGGGCATTATAATCCAGAAGGATAGGCCATTCCAACCAAATCTGTTTATGTGGTGAGCCATCAAAGTCGACTCTCCGCCGCGTTCTCGCATGACGCCGCGTGATCATTTTTGGAAAGTTGGAGAAAAACGTCTCCCATTTAGTGAGTTTTTGGTGCAAATAGTTTGTGCAACATGGAAAATGTTCGCAAAGGTACGTACATTGAAAATTAGTAATGACACATGTATAATTCGAAAACGTGTTTACGATGTGCGCGATGTATTGCAGAGGAAAAATGTATTTTTTTTTTACCCGATTTACAACTTCACGTAGAGAATTCTTTTCTTCTCTGTAAGTCTCTGTATCGAGATTCGTTGCATTATTCGCGGAAAAGTGTCTAGTTTTCGAAACCGTTTTCATTTACTGCCCCAAGCTGCCCCGGGTCGGAAAAAGTCTTTTTTTCTCGTGCCGAATCACGATTTGGAGGCGGGCACATCGTGATTCTCCATGTACCGCATGGCACTCGGGCTCCAACCGTTAATCCCTCCAGATGTTTTTCTATTCATCAAAGGCTTTGGAATGTGGCCTTCGTAAAAGTGTATTGTGGATAATATATCGGGTGTTCCAAAGAAATTCGAAGGTCATTTTAAAAATGTTCCATACATGTAAATATATGTCAGTAAAACGGAGTATGTTTTGTAGAAAAAAATCAATAGTAATAAAAAAATTATATTACCATTATAATATTATTAAAATTATTATTATTATTATTTTTTTACATAAAAAAATGTACCAACAGATTTGTAACCGATTTTAACAATAAATTTGTGACATTCTAAGTCATTCCTCTGCATTGAAAAATTGTTTCTCAGTCAACTTCTTTCCAAAAAAAGCAAACTCATTTTCTCACTTCATTTTCGAAATCAGCGACCCAAAAAACCCCTTTATTCTCGTTTTCAAGTTAATCCGCAGAAAATTTCACAAACATGTCCGCCATTTTGGATCTGCCATTTTGAATTTTGGATTTTTGACTTCATTTTCGAAATCAGCGACCCAAAAAACCCCTTCATACTCATTTTCAAGTTAATCCGCAGAAAATTTCACGAACATGTCCGCCATTTTGGATCTGCCATTTTGAATTTTGGATTTCTGACTTCATTTTTGAAATCAGCGACCCAAAAAATCTAATATGGGTACTCGAACCAGGTGAAATATCGGGTTTCTGATTTCTGGCTACGTTTTTGGGATTTCGAACCACTGTGCGCCGTGCTTTATTAACCAGCAGATCGCCTGCAAAATCGGATTTGTGTGTGCCTGATAATGAGTGTTACTTGGATTCTGACAAGAGTTGATCGCAATACTGCAGTAGTCAGACGATCGATTATCAGACCAAGCTAGAATGTTTGGTACCGAAATCCTACAGGAAAACGATCGCCGTACTTCAATAGTCAGCAGATCGCCTGCAGAATCGGATTTGTGTATACCTGAGTGTTGGGGGTTTTATAGGGAACGACCAACGCGCCGTACTAACCGGTGAATCGCCTATGAAAGCGGATGTATGAGTTTGATAAGGATGCGGGAATCTTCTGATTCACTGAACATATATATCTATAAAATATTTTTATTATTGGAGAATAATTTAACGAAATCTATTAAGCAATTCACGAATTAGAGATATTTCAATGATTATAAATGCTTTGAAATGAATCTATGTTTGAATATAGAAAGATGATATGTTTTGCTGATTCTGAGTCGCACTTTGCTGACTAGCCTATGAGTGGAATTTCAATAGAGATTTTGTCCGAACGTTAAGTTGAATAGATCTGGATTTTGTATGGATGATGTGTTTCGCTGAGTGGCGCTTTGCCGACTAGCTTTCTTGGCCTAGCGTGCCGTGGTTTATATAGGATTTTGTGAAAGTTAACACTCTGTCAGAGCAGACTGGACACTTTCCGTGTTATCGTCTGTTTATTGCAGGCTGGTCATCCGGTCATCTTGTCAGGCTTTTCGGAAACGTCAATTCGACCATTGATGAGAAAAAAACGGATGGCCAGCCTGCAACGAACAGACGAAAACACGGAAAGTGTCCAGTCTGCTATAACTGAGTGTTAACTTTCACAGAATCCTCTCTGTATAGTTTCGGCGCACTAATCCGCAATGTTCTATTACCTTCTATGGTGTCTAAAAGTTCAACGATGCATTTTTTTGATATTGATGTAATACAAATTTTGTCTTTGTTCTACTCTTTCTTTCTGTCTGAGCAGATTTGTGATCTGACAACTTTTAGATTTTATTGTGATGTTCTATGCGTTTCCAAGGTGTCTATTTTTGATATTTCTAGCCGTAGAAATGCCATGAATTGCTCATTGGAAAGCTTAGGCTTTTTACTTACGATCTGTGTATTCGGAATTTGAAATAGATCAATCTTTAGTTGATATTTTTTACGTTTAAATTTGTGAGCGTGAAAATCTTCTGTGAGACGTTGAGGAACTGACTTAGGGAAGATGAAGGTATCCGCAGGATATTTTTCACCAAACAGTCCATCATCCTACCAAAATTACATTAATTTACACGATAAGCAATACTTTTCAATAATTCATTACTCGCAGAAGGGTATACCCCAATTGATAGTCAGACTGAAAATCTCTGCAGGACTGTTTCGAAGTAAGGTTTACAGCGTCGGCTCTAAGATATCCGGAGGACTGTGCTTTGAGACTTCTTAGGCGGCGGCGCTGAAGAAATTTGGAGTACCGTCTGCTACGTCAAACATGTCTCGTAAATTGCTCGCTGGATCAAATCTACGTTGCTGTGTTCCTGACCATAGTTGTCGAAGTGATGCCACGAGTCAGTCAGTCACGGAGGAACTCCTAGCTTGTAAATAATGTCGTAAATAAACATGAATTGACATCTGCAGTCAATTTTTACAATTTATTACAATTGGATCCGTTTGGATAGTTTCAATAGTTTCAATTGGATAGTTATAACCAAATAATGTTGCAAATAAACCGAAATTTACATCTGCAATCAATTTACTAATTCGTTACCACTAATTCTTTACGAATGAATATCGATTCCCGTTGTCTTATTAGTTATACCACGATTAACCTCGAATATGTCACTCTGTCAGTTAATTCTGACCCAAGGACGTGACAGCTGCAGTCTGCAATTGTCCGTCTTTCTGGATATGTCGTTTGACCACTCTATGCGTTCGACAGCGTTGCCATTTTCGTGTTTACATGAATTGCCTAACGATAGGCTAGCCCAGTTTCCAGTAAACCTCACTGTATATATATGCTTGGTGATTCTAAGCTCTAAACGCATCGTTACTTTCTTCATAGTGCGTTATTGAACGTCACAAATGATGATTATTTTTTTTCATACAAAGTTTTGGAAAGCATAAGAAATCGGCTTCAAGCAACTATGCGTAAATTTGAAAAATATTAAGGAGTTTACGAGTAATTTAACTTTTAATGAAAAGGAAAATTTCCCCATGTTAGATAAATCGAAAATTAAAATTAGAAACCGACCTCTAAGAGTTGAGCTAGAGAGTCCATCTTTAGGGAGGATTTTTTTCGCCTTAAGCACTAACATTTAAGGAGGTAAGAGCGAAACAGGAAAAAAATTTGAAAAAATTTTTGAACTGCCCTAATAGATTGAAATATACATGGTGCACCAGGATTAACTGCACAAAATGATAGGGGTAATGGAAAGGGTCGAGCTGAGTGAATGAACCTCAAGAACATGTGATCTCCGAAGTCGCGTTCACGAGATACGACCGGTTAAGAAAACTCGCAAAACACTTTCAAATTTACGAATTTCAAACGAATTCACTTTTGATATTGAATTTTCATCAAAAATTGTGTTACGTCCCAACTCCACCTTCTCCCAATGATCATCCGACCCGCTATTTCCTTTCTGCTAATCTCTCGTCACTTCCTTTCCTCTAGACCTGTACTCATCACTTCCTGCATTCCTGCAAACTCGTGCGAGCTGCACCCGGCCCCACGATTTGCAAGTCAACTTAAATCCCCTCCTTCTTTTGAGTTTACCTTATTCTAGTCTTTCACTCTTCAGTCAACCTCCTAACTCTTAACATCTTCTCTCCTTTTTCTATCCCTACCTCCTCCTTCATATCCACTCTTTAATCAAACTACCGATTATATAATAAAAGGAGTACTTAAATAAACCAATTACGCATCAATAAATATCATACTTAGTCAACTACACCATCTTCCACCGCCGATCTCCTACCTCAAATGCAATAATCATCCAAAACATCTATCGACGAGTATCTAATAATCTGTTGTGACATAACAATTGCAACCAAAATTCGAAACTTCAATAATTACTTAGTGACTATCAAGCTCGATAAAATGACCACTGATAAGAAAAAGAATTACAAATGAATATGTTTCAGTCAACACAAGAGGTTGTAAATTTATTCAAATGTTCGGCACATTATTCCAATGCATCTTTCAACTTTGCGGAAATTTGGAAACTTTGTTTCGTAAAAATACAGCAGCATTCAATTCATTGCAATTCTTACAATGTTTCGGAATTTGGAAAAGGTTACAAAGACTCTCGATAAGTGGCCGTCTCATGGGGCTAAAGGAGAGAAGAAAGGCTCCCTACGAAGCACCCCCACTTCGGCTGAGGAAGAGACGGATGGCACGTGGTGGGAGCAGCTGTTGGCCCGCCACGCACTTGCAAGCTGCTGTAGTGGGGGACGACGTGTATGCGCGCGTGACCGTCCATGTGAAGGGTAAGCCACTCGCAGGGTTACTTAGTGAATGGCTACTTATCGAGAGTCTACTGTAAAATGTATTGTTTTTTTGGTTGTATTTATTGTCAACATTTGTAATTATTGTCAAATTTTTAATTTTTAACATTCAAAATTTTGTATGCAAGAAAATTTTTCTGAATAAAAATGACGCAGACATAATTTTGGCCCAATAGCCTTCATAGGTAGAGTTTCGGGTTCGCGAAAAACACTCGTCATTTTGGCGCGAAATATAGTAACTTGTGGGGATATGCTTCACTAGTTGAAGGCTCGGATAGATTTTACTCTACCAGAGCTGCCTCCCTACAGACTTGGGATATGCTAGACTCAAAGACTAGGATAGCAATTATAGCTCTATCGTAGCTGCCTTGAGTCTAACTCACCGAAGCTGCCTAATACAGACTTGGGTCGTAGTACTCAGACTAGGGTGTCAATTATCGCTACACCGTAGCTGCCTGTTCTACGCCGAAACTGCCTTCTAGCTAACAAATGATTTTAAATTCTGAAAAGTTTGAATTGTTTGATTAATTTCAAAGGAAAACAAAAATAAGAAAAATTGTTACGAATGATCAAGTTCCTCATTCTGAGGACTTGAAATTTTAATCAGCCAAACATGTTGCTCTTATGAGCCGAACAAGAAAAAAAATCATACAAAATAAAAATACAATGTCGTTTTGAATTTTAACAAGAACAAAAATAAATCATAAATTATAAGAACAAAAATTAACATAAAGAGATCCTAAATTCTTGTCTAAGAATTTCTTAAATGAGATTTTATTTTTTTTGTTAACTATTTTGTTTATGCTAGTTGCAACTAGACTTTTATAATCTACTGAGCTTTGATTTGAACGTTGTAGTTTTTATTTTTAAGTTACGATCGAAATATTGCGTTTCAAGCTGAATATTGAAATCTAGAGTGATTGGATAATTGCTATTTTAGCCAATTTCTAAGTATAAATTTATTTGGCTGAATTCCAGCGTTTTGAGCTTGGATTCGTAAAATTTTTATGTGTTAAGATTGAAATAGAAGAAGTGAAATTATTGAGAGATAAGTCGATTGGCCGCTTTGGCTCAAATTCGCTAAGTTTTGATGTTGGCAAGTCACACTGCCGCTTTGGCTAGTGTGCTCTTCTAGATTTTGCTATGAGTGAGTCGGCTGGGCGCTTTGCCTCAAATCCGCTGATGAGTGCGGTGTCACCTGCCTTTATCTAGCCGTCGCGCGGACCAAGATGTCGCGTGTTTGCGAGTGGGGGGTATCGTGACGTATGTACGTGTGCGCTAGCGTGTGTTGGCAAAACGCACACGTTAAAATATTGACACACGAATAAAACTAGAAAACTTACCTGCAGCCACGACTTGATAGAAGCACGGCTGTTTTGACTGACCGACAATATTCCTTGCCCAACATCCTAGGGTTCCATAGTCCATGTCCGTTGCAGGGGTATAATTCAACCTGCTAATAGTACCCTCGCTGCTATACTTTAATGGTGAAAGGTCATTTAGGTCGCCGCTGCTGTTGAAGGTCCAGTGAAAGGTGACAGAGCTTGGACTGGCCTCCACTTCACATACCAAACCGATAGTCTCGTGTTTGAGGGCGCCATGCAGTTCTTCAGGGACGTTGAATGGCGGTGGTGTTGCATTTTGGAATCGCGTTGATCCAGAGTTTAAAACGTGCTTGCAGATCGGTGCAACTAAATGTAACAGTTTTCAATTATACCCAAACTATTTCTGAAAGGTTTTCTGAAAAACGTTCAGAGAACTCACACATCACATCCAGGTTTACGATATTTGATGTTGCTTTCCCCTCTGTGTTCGCAGCAAGGCAGGTATACTTCCCGGCAGATTCTCTGGTAATGCCTTGCAGGACTAACGAATGATCGGATAAGACGATGCCACCGGAGACATTGTGATGAAGCTCGTCACCCTGCAAGAAAAGAATATACGAATGTAGTTGGATGATGTAAAGTAATGTTCATGAATGGGTTCGCAGTGGCTAACTTTTTTTTTTTAATTTTTCGGAAACGAGTTTGCTTCCGAGTGTTTTTTTTATGTGCCCATGGCTGACGAAGCCGTCGACAGAAGAGTTTGAGAAACCACGCCTGCAGCCTCCCGCAGCGCTGCTGTCATTCGCATAATCTCCAAGTTCGCGAGAGCACAAATAATTTTTTCCGTAAAATGCATGAGCCGTTAATTTAACATTTGATGGATTGTAAATATTTAATACACACAGTTTAGCATATTACGGAAAGTCAAGTGCCCACAGATTTTTATAACTGATAAATATAATGCCGGTAAAAAGACGCAGTTGATGGGGTTGACCTGTGCAGTGATTTTAGTTCTTGTTTCAAGCTCAAATAAAAATACCTAATAATCATAACAATAATAATAATAATAATGATAATAATTATAATAATTATAATGATAATGATAATGATAATGATAATAATTAAAATAATAATAACTAAAATAATAATAATGATAATATAACAATAATAATGCCATTATCTTATTCGAACCCTTGAAGCACATGTCGAATTCGTGGGCGACTATAAAACGCTCAGATTCCATAATACACGGCAATCAGACGAGTTCTGAGATTTGGACTACCATATTTTACCTGCAGCTATGAGGTACAGTTTTTTCTCAATTGGCATTGGATTCATGACCAGCGATCATAAAAACCTTATAGTACCAATTTCCATTAAAATCCAAATGTTCCAAGTTTTTTTGTCAGCTTATTGAATACGCCTTATTTAAATTGTGTGAATCTGACTTTAGATTCATGATCATGGTGACCCAAAAAACCTTATGGTACCAATTTTGATTTGAATCCGTTCATACATTGTCGAGATATCATCATTTTCATTTTACATTTTAGAATTTTGCCATTCAAATAATTTGAAAAGTACTAAACCAATCAAAGCTGAAATCTAATCAGATCTAATTGTAAGTTCGGAAAAGCCGTGTCGATTGAGATCAAAGTCATTAAAATTCGGTAATTCGTTCTCAAGATATCGTCGATCAAGAAAATTAATCACATACGTACAGGCATGCACATTAATGGTGTTCCCTAAGGAAATCAGCGTCATGTAACATGAAGTAAACTCCGACGACATTCAGCAGACGTCATGCACCATCTGCTTGGAATGGAAACGAATTTTTAATCATTGTTGCGTTATCTGTTGGGCACGCATACGCTCGTTCCGCGAAAGTGTATACTTGTCGACAGCTCCGTGGTGCGAGTTGGAACTACGATACATGGAAAGATCATACCATGCGAATATCCAAGCGCAGTTATGTTCATGTATTCTAACGTGGCAGATTAGCTGCTCCGTAAATGACCATCGTCTCTTCTCCGGACGCGAGCGACGCCGCAATAAAAATACGGTATCGAAGCAAAAAGTCCGAAGCTCAGGTACCCAAGGTCCCAAATGTAACCCAAATAACCCTGCCCGGGTAACAATTTACATGGCCAGCCCACAAGCCACATTAATGCCATGTGGCATTAGTATGGCAATATTGTCGGCCGGCCACATCGCAGATCGATGTTTGATAGCCATGCGGCCGCTATATGGTTTCAACATAGCTTTTTGACATGGCGATAGTATAGCTAATTGACCTGGGCTACCAATGTTGCTCCATGCTGGCAACTACAAGGCTAGTTCATATAGCTTTCGACTATGTATCCAATGCACACTTGCTACTCAGCCCATACCAGGCCGCCACCTCACGCTGCTACATTGGCTTTATATGGGCCAAGCTGGGATTGCCATGTCTGAACGTTAACTAGTATCAACATGGCCGCTACCTTGCGATGCCATATGGCTTTTATGTGGGCCAAGCTGGCATTGCCATGTCTGAACATTAACTAGTATCAACATGGCCGCCATCTCGCGATGCTATATGGCTTTTATATGGGCCAAGCTGGCATTGCCATGTCTGAACGTTAACTAGTATCAATATGGCCGCCATCTCGCGATGCTATATGACTTTTATGTGGGCCAAGCTGGCATTGCCATGTCTGAATGTTAACTAGTATCAACATGGCCGCTACCTTGCGATGCCATATGGCTTTTATGTGGGCCAACCTGGCATTGCCATGTCTGAACATTACCTAGTATCAACATGGCCGCCATCTCGCGATGCTATATATGGCTTTTATATGGGCCAAGCTGGCATTGCCATGTCTGAATGTTAACTAGTATCAACATGGCCGCCACCTTGCGATGCCATATGGCTATTATGGGGGCCAAGCTGGCTCTGCCATGTCCTAAAGTAGCCTGGCACTTACCTGGTCCATACATTGTGTTGCCGCCTACTTAGTACCTCGCCATGCCGATAGATGAGCGGCAACGCTCGCAAGCAACGTAACGCTGGGCTCGCTACACCTACCCGTTGTCAGCCGACTATAATTACAATAGTAACTTTGCGAGTCAAGCAACTTATATCGCCCACCCGGCAGTACATATCACATCAGTCTTATTTAATTGAGGCGTTTTGATATAAATATGTATAATTTTAGTGGAATGGAAACATAATATGCATAGATTTTGAAAGCCATGGCCACTATGTGGCGGATTCGTGGGTTATTGGTGGCATATACTCGGCAACGACAACCAACATTCGTTGCGACTATATGGCCACAACATGGTCAACCACATGGCTTCTTCCTGGTGATGACTTGGCGGCAAGGTGGCGAAGTCATTTAGCATTTAGTTGGCTTCGATGCAGCAGCAAGGTTACGCGACCTTGTCAGTGCATGGTTGTTACCATCTAGCTGCCAGCTAGTTTAGCCACATGGCAGCCACATTAAAACCAGGGAGAAACCATGTCGTTGGCTATGTTGTTGCCACATAGTTGCCACAAGTGTTGGTTGTCGTTGCCGAGTACATGCCGGGACAACGCCACGAACTGGCCATCATAGCCGCCACATAGTCAAGTAGGTTTGGCCATGTGGCCGCCATATAAATGCCGGGTTGAATTGTTACCCGGGTGTATATAAATTTCTATCCTGTTCCTATGTCTCTTATCGTACGTGCCGTCTCGAATCTATCGACGAGGCATATGCCTGGAAGAGCGCTGCAAATTGTCTTCTATGTCGCCCTCCTCTCCTACGTCACACACTGGCCTCGTCCACCGGCAGTATTGCAGAACCTCCTGCCTTCCAGGATATCGAAGGCAATCAGTCTTCCACCTTACATCACCCTCGCGAAAGCTAGTACCAACGGGCCCTGCCAAGCCTGCTACGAGAAACGCGAGAACAGCTGAAGCGTCACCCAGAAGACGCAAAGCTCTGTCTTTGGAAATACCCCGCCCCTTTTGTTGGTTTGCATAGCAACCTACCGAAGCACGCCACTTCCTGTTTGGACATCACGCTAACGAGTCGATTCTTAGTAAACTGAATAGATCCTTTTTCTTTTGTTGTTGTTGGCGAGCCTTGAAGTCGTAATATAAAAACTAATGAACCTTGTCCCGTTTGTGTTTGTGTTGTGTGTACATACCTGAATAGGACATACAAGGTAGGCTTTCGCTCATTAATTGATTGACTCTTCATAGTATTTTGCTATTGCGTAGTTGGGTCAGGCTTCACAGAGGCCTCAAAGAAGCTTGACGCCATTGACGCCTGAATGGTGACGCCATTAGAATATTATTGGATTGTCGTGCTTTGGTTCTGTTGTATTGTGCTAATTCATTAGATTTATAAATATTGTTCTTCCCGATGATATTATGTTGTTAAGTTAATCGATTTTTCGAGAAAATTAGCTGTATTGAAACGTTCGGGAAAATTCCAAGGGAGGAGACGTTGCGAGAGCAGCAAGACGCTCTCCCACGAAGGAATTTTCTTCTTAACAAGACGTTGATCAGAATTTAAGGAGTTGGGATCGATCGGTTAACAAGACATCAACCGATCGTTGGACTCGATTCTGGATTTTGTGCTGAGCTTTGACAAGACGCTTCCGCTCGAAGGAGAGGAACAAGACGTTCCTGTAGGCGGAATACTCTAGAAGGATGGTGTTGAATAAAGCAAGACGCTTTAATCAACACCGAGCGACGGATGGCAAGACGCCTTGAGGTTCTGGTGAACGTTAGGTTCGTTTGATCAGTGATGTCGATATCCAAACAAGCAATTGTTTTTGGTTTTTTAGTAGACTTTAATAAGACAGAAATTCGTGAATTACAATCTTAACAAAAAAAAATAAAATAAAATTCAATTTCTACGTTTCTATTGATACAAAAATAAAAAATAAAAAAAATAAAAAAAAATAAACTCAAAGCTTTGCTATTTCTCCTTTTGGTTTCTGTTTTATGCGCATCTCAATTCTTCTAATTTCTAATGTTATACCAAGATCGTTTATGCCTACAGTATCGCCCTGATCTGTATAATTTCGGTGTTGAGCTAAATTTAGGTCTCTCTGACACTAAACTGACAAATGCTGCTATATGATTTCTAGAGTACCTCGCGCTATGCAGAGAGTAGCTCCTCTGCTGTCCACCGATCGCGTATTTATTCCCTGATCTCCCTACTCTAGTGTTCGCAGAGTTGATTGTGTGTGTCCATGTGGCCTCTTCGATGACGTACATAGTGGGGGTCGTCGGTGTTGACCGTGCCTGTTCCTGCGTGCGTCTAGTTATGTATTTGTCGTCTATAGCCTGTCTATACCTTAGACAGCTGATTATGTTACAGTATGAATAATTATCTTGCCGGTCTCGTCCTTTTTTATTTGTCGTTTCATTCGATTCCCGTCTAAGAAAAATAACCCTTCTCATATATGTTTGTTCGGTAGAATATTAACTTGATATAAAGATGCGAGCAACTTCCTGTGAAATTCCCCCCTTATGATAAAGAATCCATATTTTATCTGATCCGCATAACGCCATACTTTCTGGAAAAATAGATCAACCCGTGGCGGATCAGATCCTCCCAACCCACGAAAAATCATCGCAATCCTATCTCATAATTCCCAAAACTTGAAAACTTTGTTCTGGTTTATTTCCGTTACTGAAGCATTATTATTTTCAAAAACTGATCATAAAATTATTGTTCGGTAATTTATTATTACGTAGCCCCACGCTGTGTCTCGTGTACGTACATTCGTAGATGTTCGTGTGAATTCGGATGGACTCGGGTGTGTGCGTCCTCTACGCTTGGCACTTTCTTTAGAAGGTCCTACGTTATCGATCCAGTTCTTATAATTTTGTAGAGTCCCGAAAATATTGATTGCCTATCCTTCCGAATTCCACGACATTACTGACCTGACGTCACGCGTTGTTACCCCGCCTCTACTTTCTACGTTATCATAAGATATTTGTTTTGTTTGGTTTGAGTTATCTCTTCAATATTACCTTATGGCCTACTTTCTTTCTTCAAACCTACATATCCGCTTGTCCAACAGCTGTTTCCTGACAATGCAGCTCTTTGTTTAACTTCCATCGTCTATCGATTAAATATTTGATTTTGATGATTGATTATGGAATCAACTCCTTGCATTTGATCATATTTGTTATTAACGAGATTTTACGGTGTTGAGCTTGAAATAACTTGTTTTGCTTTCACAATAAATTGGTTTCTTTGTATCATTCCATAAACCATAAATTTCTCGTCTAGCCCTAATTATTCGCCCCTATGTTCCCCTCACCCTGAGCTGTTGGGAACTTGTCGTGTGTCCTCCGAATTTCTTAATTCGTGTCAATTTTGATTCTGAGAATCCACGCTTGTGTTTTGTCTTCTTTATAATAAATCCGTTTCGCCTAGCTTCCTTTTTGATTTTCTGCTACTGCGGTACCTCGAGGTATCTGGCGCTCAACAAACAAAAATTTATCGAGAGTTTGATATTTTCTAAATTTTATTTTACATTAAATTGAAAACAATAATTCCACTGCAAGATCGCCTGCTCTTTGCTGACGAGGCCTGCCATGGGAGTACCAGTACAAACCATTAATGCACAGGCCTGTACAGACTGGGACACGGTTTCAGCCGCTCCTAAGATCTGCAACCGCAGACACATGTCGTTTTTTTTTTTTTTTTTTTTTTTTCTTTTGCGGTATACTGGTAATAATTGTTCCCATGCTAACGAGGACGCTTATGATTGGCACCACGCGATCTAAGAGCACTCTACCCTAGGCTTCGCCGTGGGCTACACAAGTAGCTCGAGTTCTGTCGTTCTGTTAACGATTGGGCTTCGGCCTTTGAGGGCATTATTCTCGAGTCTCTATGTGTAACTGTGTACCAGAGGACTTCCGGTGCAAGGCACTACTACTTTTTGGTCCGGTGGCTGAAAGTAGTCTTGGGTAGTTCGCGAACGACCTAGGTGGGAAGAGCGCTCCTTCAGGTGAACTATACGAACTAGTTCGTAGATGATCTCGCTCTCAGTTCTTTATATATTCATTTTTCTGGCGTCCGCTCTATCATGAAGTGGCGCTGCATGTCCAACCTACTGATTTTTTTTGCTCTTAAACGAGTTTCTTATCAAAGTATAGAATTTATAGTTTATGGTTAACAATACTCATATGTCATATATTTTCTTTTTGTGATTATCTCTACTGAAATATTAAAAAAAAAAAAACTAAAGAACTAGAAGAGTAAACTAGTTCGTCACAGTACTGCGAACTAAATTCAGCGCTCTCAACAGCGACCGACTATGCCCAAGATTACTTTTTATACGGAATTATCGCTGTACTGAAATATTCGTGAAAAAGAACTAAACGAACTAAAAGAACGAACTAGTTCGCCATAAGACTACGAACTAAATTGAGCGCTCCTAATGGTGACCGACTATGCCCAAGACTAGCTGAAAGTCGGTAAGCTCTAGAAAAATTTACCCATTTTCTGATTCGAATCTGGCAAACGGCTGCTGCCATATTACCACTAGTTCAGCCACGAGGCTTTTTCGTCGTTTTTGGATTCGCATAAAATCGACCTCCGAGTCGGTAGGCGGTCACCAGGGTCCCACCAATAATAGATATTTTCGAGTCTTTAGTTTCACATAATTTTAGTATTGAGAAGTAAGATCCTATCTGTCGCGTTCAGGGTTTCCCACACGAATGCAAGCGGGACAGCTTACGCAGGGCACTGTCGCTCTCTCTTCTTCCTACAAGGAGAGTTAGCCGTTAGGTCCGGCTCAAGCCTGATAGTCACGTTTGAATTTTACTTGACGCTTTGCGTTAGATTTTGCTTGTGAATTTTGTTTCACCTACGAGGACAGAGTTGGGGTGAGTTAATTTTAAGAAGAATAGTAAATAGTAAGAATAATTCTTTACCGGAAGGCTTTGCCTTCGAAGGCGTACCGATCGCCCGTAACCGATCGGTGTCGTCCTTGCTGTGATCTTTGTTATAGTTTTTGAAGCCGTAGATTGTATTATTGTGTTATTTTCAGCCGTGGGCTATTTCATTGCTAATTGTAGAACCGTCTATTGTTATAATTTTTGTGTTCGAGAAGCTAGATTTGTCTTATTTATCAATTTATTCTCTCCCGAGGGCCTAATTTGTCGAGTTATTTGATCTTAATTTTTTTTTTTTATTACTGTTATTGCCGTACTACATGAAAGCTGATCGATTATTGTAAAACTCGTAAATCGCGGCGAGGCCGCCTTACGTGGTCTCTAGCCGTTCTCAACTCTAGAGGAAATACCCCCGGATACATGATTATTGTTTAAACTCGTATTTTCTTTTATTGAATAAATCAATTATATTTTCTTTTGTCACATTTGAGTTCTCGACTCATTATTAAGGCACAACACCACTGTGACGGCTTCAAAGAATCGATTTTTTGAAAACCATTTTAAAAAGTCTCAAATACTTTTAAAATTGAAATGCCGTTGGATCCAGGTCGAAAAAATAATTATTTTTGTAGATATTAAATATTTTGTGGAGCGGTGCAGCGGCTCGCGACGCTCGGGGTCCCGCGCAGCTGGGCGCCTTAGGGTCGCCAGGTATTCTTCCCGCCTTTCTCAGGTATTCTTTTGGCTCCCTTCATAAAATCCGGCTATATGGTGCCGGCATCGCTGATTGAAGGTAAATAATTTTTTATTCAATTTATAACATAAATTAACAAACCTAAAACTTTGAACGCATTTTTCTCAAAACCACTTTTTTGAGTGCGGCACGCAGCAGAACTCGAGCAATTTTCATCCGATCGACTTCAAATTTTTACTGTATCAATAAAAGTAGATTATCTAGAGAAGTACATAGGATTTTTTCGATATCTCAATAATTATAAAAGTTATAGCCTATTTTCGACGAGAAATTTTGCTCAAAAATCATTCTTTAATTTCAAAGGCGTGCCTATTTTTCAAAAATGAATATTTTTCCAAATTCCTATGTACTTCTCTTCAAAATATCATATTATTAACGAAAACACTCGGTATTTTTTTTCAGATCGACGTTGAAGAGAGTTCTGCTGCGTGCCGCGAACCACTGCGGAGATGACAGCACCTGACGCGAGAGCTTCCTCAGCGCCACCATGCGGCGTAAAAAATGTGAAAAAAATGTTTTTTGATACATTAATAAACAAGGAACAAAACCCAAAAAAAAAAAAATTCGAAAATCTCTTTTTTTTCCCACAAAAAACAATTCTTGAAAAATATGAAAAATAAACAGGGGGTCACAGTGGTGTTGTCCCTTAGACGCCCCACTAATCTTTCGTAATAATCTCGACCCCTCTACTGTTGCTAGCCGACGCATCGAGTACCTGTAACTTTTTTGTTCCTTGTTTGGAATTTGGAAAGTGGCGGTTACCCGCTTGGCGCTCAACTTATTAATTTAAATTTAACTTTTCAATGCCAACTGTAGGCTGGATTGACCCCGGTGACTAGCTATCCGGTCGAGTCCCGAGGGTTAAGAAAAATCCATAACACAATGTATGTATAGTCTAGAGTGGTCCTTATTGAGGATACTTCCAAATTTTATGTTTCCTCCCCTATTTGGAAACACGACAAGCTCACCCTGTTACACTTACTATACGGGTCACTGTAAGAATCACCCACTCTCTCTTCGATACATCCACACATACACATAGCCGTACACTTCTCTTAGTCAAATGATCGTTCTCGAAAAGTATACACCTTTCATTACGTACCAATCTTCAATTTATTAAAATGAATAAACAAAGTTAAGGTGAATCTGAGTCGCGCCCACTGATTTTGAATTCGGCAATCCCCCTCAAGACAGTCCCATTGGTCAATATCAAGAACTGACATTTTGAGCTAATTTTTTTGGTGCATAAAAATTTGAAAGTATCGCAAATACGGAGCACCCTGATGTATGCACACACAACACGTGCGCAGCTTCACGATTATGGTGGCACGAGCTTCACTTGTACAGTTGTACCGCTCCCCTCTACCTCTTGTATATCTAGCAACTCAAGTCAGGTGTTGCATGCGGTAACTTCCAGCATGAGATGTACTTTCGGTTTCATATTTTGGCCATCTCCGTAATATTGAATGTGTAACAATTGTTGTTAATAAATGAGAAAAAAACAATACAGTCGCACCGTCGAAGAAAGACTTATATTATTACACCAGGAGGAGGCGAGCTGGGTAAACTCGAGGAGTAAATATATGAGAGAAAAGTTACTCGCCAAATTATAATACAAAGAGACTGGAAGAGCAGAAGCTTTGGAAGTGTAAAGTCCCGCTAATGCAGATTTGTATTCATGACAAAATAATCATATTACTTGACCGGGAAGCTAGCACCACTCCCGTAGCTAATATTACTTCCTGTACTAAATAATGTATGTACTACACCGAATAATGAGCAAATCTAACGCAGCAGACAGAAATCGTGATATCTACTAACAATAAGAGAAGGAACACCAGATTACACTCTTTGCTGATCAAAGTGTACACTTATTGAAAATTTAACATCTTCGTGAGCTTTGGAATACATGCACCTACATTTGAATTTTGACCCACAAAGCAAAACGAGAAAGTACTTTACGGAAAATAATTTGGATTCACAGTTTTGCTATAAAAATTACATTGTTAAAATGTATTAGTCAACCAGAGCTTCATTGATCTGTTGCCTGAGGTCTGAGGCAACAAAGAGCTTAATTCAGTTCTCAACGTGCGACATTAGCGGATAGAACGATGAGCGAGGTGTCAAGCCAACTGCGACAGTACGTAACAGAGGTAACATGAAGCATTGTTCGTGTTAAGTCGTTTCAAGAGTTGCTTCAGAATTGTGCCCCAACAACCATCCTCCAGGTTGCCAGTGTTGTTTGCTTATTTTTTACGACAAAGTGAAGGCACCAGGCACCAAAATCACATTTATATCTGCAGCTATCAATCGAATGCCTTTCGTAAATAACTCAGAGTCCAGGAAGGTCGAGTCGTTACAATCCCCCCCAGAAAGCACCTGTGGTGCAAAAACCTTTCGTCTTGTACATCAACGTTATACTTTTATACCCCCGAAAAATACATTCTTCTGTCAAACATACATTATACAATTATTATTTTTCATCAAAATTCCTTCCTCGTACAAAAAAGATACGAAATCAGATGCTACTACCGAGTATATTTAATTTTCTTCGAATTGATTACCAGGCCTTCCAAAACATAGTATTGATAGCTTTATTGATCTGCCACGTAGAACCATACATATCTACAGGATGATTCAATTTGCGCGCACCATTTGGTAAGGGTAGATTCCTTGTGAAATTCTAAGACTAATTTTCCTTTACCAAAAAATCATGGGACTAATAATTTTCAGGCAACAGAAGGTCTTAGTTGACCAATCACAGAGCCTCAAGCGTAGCAAGTTAGGGCCAGGTTAAAAGTATAAGACTAGCAGTGCCTTTGGCGCGTCGATTTCCAATGAAATAAAAATAAATGATTAAATCTAGTGATAAATTGTTTCACCATATGGCATTTAGGTTACATTTATTGATGAGTATTAACGGCGTCGTCGCCAGAAGTTGCCTGCATACAACATACGCCTTGGTTATCTGTGACCAGGACCACCGCTACCTAATTTTTATCCTCCAGGTCCACCGCTACGTAGTTTTCGTCCTCCAGGTCCACCGCTACGTAGTTCTTATCCTTTAGGTCCACCGCTACGTGGTTTTCATCCTCCAGGTCCACCGCTACGTAGTTCTTATCCTTTAGGTCCACCGCTACGTAGTTTTCGTCCTCCAGATCCACCGCTACGTAGCGTTCGTCCTCGAGGTCCACCGCTACGTAGTTTTTATCCTCCAGATCCACCGCTACGTAGTTTTTATCCTCTAGGTCCACCGCTACGTAGTTTTCGTCCTCCGGGTCCACCGCTACGTAGTTTTTATCCTCTAGGTCCACCACTACGTAGTTTTCGTCCCCCAAGTCCACCGATTGTAAGTATAAGCTATTGATGAACCATTGATGTTACACACCCGACGTTGGTTCATGCATCATTATTCAGTAAGTTGTTATAATGCAAGATTTATGATACTCATACCAATAGTTAATGATAAAAATCGGGCGCGAGTTAGAAATAATGTAAGACCTCTGTACTGAGTACCGGTAAGCATTCGGTGCACCCATGCAGGCTGTAATAAAACAGCGCTCCGAGAATGTGAGCCCTTTTGTGAATAATTATTTGTATAAAAACGAGAGGTTAATAATTCTTGGACAGAAACCAGAATTATTGCATAGGCTTAATAAATACTGTACAAACCATACTGTTCCACGATTACGACGGTGAAAAATCGTTATTGCGATTTTTTAATCAACTGTGAATATCAGTGCTGAAGTAAATGAACAAAAATTACGGAAATTATTAGATTTATTCTTAAAATAACTCAAGGAATAATTCAAAATAACTCAAAACCAATTTTTGGTAACAGCTGTATAAGAATAATAATAACGACAACAAGTAATAAGTAACAGAACCAACGATAACGCATCAAATTAGTGCTGAATAAATACATAAATGATAATAATAATCATACTAATAATGTTTGGAACGCGCGACGCAATTCACTTTCCGTACATTCGTGAATGTGAACCGGTTCATCCTGAAAAAGAACAAACAGAACAAAATTAGAATCACATTGACGACGAGCTAATAATAATCGACAGGCATAAAATGATAGGTGAATTGCACAACTCGCTTAAAGAAGGTGCTCGAAATGCCCACCGTGCATTTCAATGCACAAGTTTGCGCGGCGAATTTAACTTGCTTGAGCATTTTTGAGCATAGCCGATGTAATGGTCGCTACGGCTTGAGCATTTTTGAGCATAGCCGATGTAATGGTCGCTACGGCCTGGTCAATTAAGGCTGTCAATTCTTCGACAGTGTTTATGGGGTGTCGATACACTACTTGCTTCACGTGACCCCAGACGAAAAAGTCCAGTATGTTTAGGTCCGGTGATCTCGGTGGCCAGAGAACAGGTCCACCACGGCCAATCCACGCGTCTGGAAATACGCGATCTAGAACATCACGCGCTCCTTGTGCGTTGTGCGGCGGAGCACCGTCGTGCTGGAACCAGATTAGATTAGATTAGATTAGATTTATTAGCCATGGGCGAGGCCCTTAGGCAGTTACAAACAGAGCATAACAGAAAAAGACAGTGGTAGCTAACTAAAAACTAAGAACTAAGATTAGGGAGAACCAGGAGTCTGGGCCAAGGATCAATCCTGCGTTTCCCAACAAATTCGGCAAATCTTCTTCCAGAAAATGGGCATAATTCTGCCCATTCAATTGGCGTGGGATATCAGAAGGACCCAGCTGAAAATAAAATACTCGTTATTGTTCATTACTCACGATACAAGATGCAGCCCGACTTATTATTATTATTATTGAGCTCACCAAATCATTACCCCTAACGCCCGCCCATAAATTTACGCTGAATCTATTTTGAAAGCCGCGGATCATCATTGCATGTGGATTTTCTCCAGCCCACACGTGGTAATTGTGGGCATTGAAAACCCCGTCCCGTCCAAACGTTGATTCATCGGTGAAAAGAATGCCCCTGCTGAAATTTGGATTCAGACGATTCCTTTCCATCAGCCAACGACAGAATTCCAAACGCCGCGGGTAATCCTAGACTTGGAGACTCTGCACCCGTATGTAGTGGAACGCGTGCAGCCCTTCGTCGCTCAGGACTCGTTGTGCGGTCGAGTAAGATGTGTTGCATTGTCTTGCAACTGATCGAATACTGATCGTCGGATCGTTCGCCACCGTATCCAGAATCGTCTCTTCCAACATTTTGGGGTCTTCCGATGGCGTTACCATCGTTTAAGTTTTTGACCAGTTGCCCGGTTTCCCTGGATCTGTGGACCAGACGTAAAATAACGTTTTTGTCCGGTTGTCGACGATTCGGAAACCGCACAGCGTATTCCGCAGCAGCCGCACGTGAACTTTGCTTGCACTCGCCGTACAAAATTATCATGTTGAAATATTCTTGTGGTGAATAATAATCCATGTCAGTTTGTTTGGTCAATAAAAATACGGTTAAACAAAACATATTCATCGTAATTTCTTCGCGCTCGGTATAAATAAATAAATTAATAAAATTCAATAATTCGCGCCGTGCTGTAACAAATAACGATCACAGGGATAAGAAATTAGGATTGATCCTTGGCCCAGACTCCTGGTTCCAGCACGACGGTGCTCCACCGCACTACGCACAAAGAGCGCGTGATGTTCTAGATCGCGTATTTCCAGACGCGTGGATTGGCCGTGGAGGACCTGTTCTCTGGCCACCGAGATCACCGGACCTAAATATACTGGACTTTTTCGTCTGGGGTCACGTGAAGCAAGTGGTGTATCGACACCCCATAAACACTGTCGAAGAATTGACAGCCTTAATTGACCAGGCCGTAGCGACCATTACACCGGCTATGCTCGTAAATGCTCAAGCAAGTTAAATTCGCCGCGCAAACTTGTGCATTGAAATGCACGGTGGGCATTTCGAGCACCTTCTTTAAGCGAGTTGTGCAATTCACCTATCATTTTATGCCTGTCGATTATTATTAGCTCGTCGTCAATGTGATTCTAATTTTGTTCTGTTTGTTCTTTTTCAGGATGAACCGGTTCACATTCACGAATGTACGGAAAGTGAATTGCGTCGCGCGTTCCAAACATTATTAGTATGATTATTATTATCATTTATGTATTTATTCAGCACTAATTTGATGCGTTATCGTTGGTTCTGTTACTTATTACTTGTTGTCGTTATTATTATTCTTATACAGCTGTTACAAAAAATTGGTTTTGAGTTATTTTGAATTATTCCTTGAGTTATTTTAAGAATAAATCTAATAATTTCCGTAATTTTTGTTCATTTACTTCAGCACTGATATTCACAGTTGATTAAATAATCACAATAACGATTTTTCACCGTCGTAATCGTGGAACAGTATGGTTTGTACAGTATTTATTAAGCCTATGCAATAATTCTGGTTTCTGTCCAAGAATTATTAACCCCTCGTTTTTATACAAATAATTATTCACAAAAGGGCTAACATTCTCGGAGCGCTGTTTTATTACAGCCTGCATGGGTGCACCGAATGCTTACCGGTACTCAGTACAGAGGTCTTACATTATTTCTAACTCGCGCCCGATTTTTATCATTAACTATTGGTATGAGTATCATAAATCTTGCATTATAACAACTTACTGAATAATGATGCATGAACCAACGTCGGGTGTGTAACATCAATGGTTCATCAATAGCTTATACTTACAATCGGTGGACTTGGGGGACGAAAACTACGTAGCGGTGGACCTAGAGGATAAAAACTACGTAGCGGTGGATCTGGAGGATAAAAACTACGTAGCGGTGGACCTCGAGGACGAAAACTACGTAGCGGTGGACCTGGAGGACGAAAACTACGTAGCGGTGGACCTAAAGGATAAAAACTACGTAGCGGTGGACCTGGAGGATGAAACCTACGTAGCGGTGGACCTCGAGGACGAAAACTACGTAGCGGTGGTCCTAAAGGATAAAAACTACGTAGCGGTGGACCTGGAGGATAAAAATTAGGTAGCGGTGGTCCTGGTCACAGATAACCAAGGCGTATGTTGTATGCAGGCAACTTCTGGCGACGACGCCGTTAATACTCATCAATAAATGTAACCTAAATGCCATATGGTGAAACAATTTATCACTAGATTTAATCATTTATTTTTATTTCATTGGAAATCGACGCGCCAAGGGTACTGCTAGTCTTATACTTTTGACCCGGCCCTAACTTGCTACGCTTGAGGCTCTGTGATTGGTCAACCTAGACCTTCTGTAGCCCGAAAATTATTAGTCCCATGATTTTTTGGTAAAGGAAAATTAGTCTTAGAATTTCACAAGGAATCTACCCTTACCAAATGGTGCGCGCAAATTGAATCCTGTATATAATAAAAAAATCTTGTCCGGCGAAATAAACAAATGAAAAAGAAGATCATAATCACTATAGCAAAAAAAGATTATAATAGCCATAGTATAGCGCATGAAGTTAGCGGTGCTATGAGGTGCGGAAAACAAAACCAAAACAGCATCTCAAACAGCAAAACCATCAGCAGACAAATGTCGCATGTATGACAAGATGTGTGCCGAGCTGTCAAACGTGAATATTTTTAAATAAACGTACTTTGGAGAGTTAAAAATAATCAGAGTGAGGCGCGCAGCGCTGAGGGTAGTTAGGGGCGAAGCCCCTAGAATGAAAAAAAAATTGGTTTTTTGTATGCGCCGCGCGAATGAGAACTGAACGGCCGTTACGGCAATTCGTTGATTTTTTTCGTCTCGCTATAAACACGGAATTGTAATATTCATCGCAGGATGTGGTCAAGAAGAGCTTTCATTTAAGCCCTATTCCTATTAAATCGGTGAACGTAGAGCTGAGATATGATTATTAGACGTTTTAGAATCAAGTAATTAATTATACTTGTTTTCGTATAGAGATTTTATTGTTCACCTCCTTCAGTCAGTCACTGTAACACTAAACCTATATGTATAAGAATTTGCACAGAGTGGCCTTTGTTAGGCGCTAGCGTTGATCGCGTTGATTGAAGATAGAGAGGTAGATGCCTGGTTTACGCAGCGCCGTAACTTAACTTAATTTAAAGATTGACAAATCACAAGCCTCGGTTCACCTGCTGCATGGCTAAAGCAGCCTCCTGTGTAGTGTGCGGGCGTGTGTGTGTGTGAGCATGTGTAAAGGTTTTTACGTTTTAAGAATGTCACGTCGTGTTTCATTACTCAAATCTCCCTGTAGCGTATCGATAAATTCTTTTGACCTTTAGAAGCTTGTAGCAGCCAAACGAGCCCTACGAGGGGGGAGGGGGGTTGTACCCATGAGAGTTTGTTCGGAATCACATAAACTATTTCCTCCTTAATTTTCAGTCAATTTGACCGAATGATTTTTTACCGTGGTTTTGTGCGGGGTTCTTTATATAATACACATGAGCGTATCTGCGGGGCAGGAGAAACATCCATCAATATGAAAGAAAATTTATGATACTGAAAAAATAATTACACGATCACTTCAATCTGCAGCACATCGTATGCAGGTGCAGCTGTACTGTGGGCTTCATTATTACACCTGAATGGGTTAGATAATTGTTGTAGGACGAGGAGGCAAGTAAAACTAGGGCACGTTGAAGGTTAAAGTTCGCAATGAATTCGAGTATTCATAAGGATTAAGCTGAAGCGACTTTCGGGCAAGTCAATACTCTGAGGAAACAGGAATAGAAGAGAAACGAGTTGAGTGCATCAGTTTCTCTCAAAGCATTAGTATTTTCCCATGGTGTTCCGTTATGTAATTACTTTACACTTTTGGCTATTATGGCTCAGTGAAAGCATTTACCGCGTCAAAGGACACAAACTTTGTGGATAATGGTCTTCCATTTAAGAGCGCTGACACACACAGCGGTTTCTGCCGACTCGACTGCAGAGTCGGCTGTCGAATCTGCACTTATATCTATATTTTTAAATAATGCAAAACACACACCGCGGCGAGCACCGTCTGGCGGCTAGAGAGACGTCTCGACACGTCGTCTACTTGAAGAAACGCGCGCGGTTTTATGGCTCGAGCGGCGCTTAATTACATTGTTCCGTATGAGCGCTGACACACACGGCTGTTTGTCTCGCGTTTTTCCACAAACGCAGCCATATGCAAATAGATTTTCACTGGGATAGATACGCGCGTTCTGCCGCGGTTGAAACCGCGACACAAACCTCTGTGTGTGTCAGCGCTCTAAATTTGTCTTGAGAAATCATCTTTTCACAAGGGTGTCAAGAAAATACATTCACTCAAGAAGGTTCAAAGTCGGTAAGACGAACTCTATATATTCATTATTATATCCCTGAATGCCCCTAACATAACTTTGTTGTAGTTGCTGTCATATTTGTTTGTTTTTTTTTCATTTAATTTTTTTTTTTAACTTTGATTTACGCTAGATTGTGCGATATGAATTAACAATCGAGATCTATCATTCCATAGGGTTGGTGTATAGGGGAGAGACGGCTATATTATACCACATTGGACTTTTGAATTTTTCAAATTTGATTCTCAATTGAGATGTTATGGGCATAATTTTTTTCGGAATCACCAGAAATCAGCGTTTTTTCATTTTGATGGTAAAAGTACAAAAACAATATTTCTCTAAACCTTTGCAAACGGTACGATAAAGCCGACCAGCAGGGTAAACCGTACCACCCTTCGAGTAAATCATACTACCCCAAAAGAAGAAAAAATATCTGGTATATATATATCACTGGTAGAACATATCACTTTATTCAATCAAACACTGTAATACTCGACGGTAAAAACAACTGGTAGTAGGTAACTGTCTTTATTTGCAAGAAAATCATAAATAAAATCACAAATATTTCTTGGTTCTGGACTCACGCCCAGTGCTGGCTTCATGATACCAGCCATTGCAGGCACAACACAGAATTATATCTTTTATCTGAGCCCTATCACAAATTCCGCAGTACCATTCTTCTTCATCAATGTCAATCGTGATGTTTGTTGATGTAGATGCGACGTGCTCGACAGTTTTTGACGACGAATTGATTTTTGTTACTATCTTTTCACCTTTTTGTTTTACTTTTTCTTTTTTTTTCATCTACAGATCATCGGGCTTGGCAGTTTCCAGCGAAGACAATTTCAATTTTTCGACTTTTTGACCCTTCAGTTTCACCTTTTGTTTTTGGTCTTACTTTTTTATCTGTACATCATTTTTGTATGGACTGCTAGTAAGTTCTACCGTGCGTTGCGCTTCTTTCTTCATTCGTTTTGATTGTCTTAGGTCAGGTAGGGGTGATATTTCTGCAACAGGGGTTATCAGAGACGAGGTCAAGTTCCTGTCACGTCAGGCTTATCACGGTAGCCAATTGTGAAATTGGCTCAGAATTGTTATTATTTTCCTCTGGTATATTTTTCGCAGTCAAAGCATCGGCTGCAGTGAAGTCGTTATCATTGAAGCAATGTCTATGGACAGGCCATAACTCAGCTCCTCGAAAAGCACTCATTGCATTTTCAACCGATGCTGCTCTCACATAAGCTTCACCCAATAACTGCGTGACTTGATAATGTGTCACACAAAGTCCTAGATTTGTGCGTTATCACTTTCCAACAGCTTGCGAGTAATAAGTTTGCAACGGTTTAAGAAATGCCACATCCGGGGATTGTAGACCTTGGGTAGTATGCCCTGACAGTTGCAGCAGAATTATTCCATCATCTTCACATAGTTGAAGAGCTTCCAACTTCTTTGTATGTGTCGTATGGCCATTCAGGCACAGCAGAAGCGAAGAGCTTTTTTTTCCAGTGTAGGATGAACATTAGCAATGAAATGCTTCAACCACACACAGAAAAGTTCGCTATTGATGTAACCCATTTCAGATACGTGAACTATGATACCAGGAGAGGCATCAACTTTCTTGAACCATCCTCATTCTTTTAAATATTATCATGGACGGAACAAATATTCCTGCCGCATTTGCGCAACATACTATGGTAATATTCACTCCTCTGTCTCCGCTGGTGATATTGCCTACTTATCGACATCCTTTGTGGGTAACGACCTTCACGCCTCTTTTTCGCACAGTGGGAAACCCAGATTTGTCGAACTTGAAAATTCTTGCGACATCGAGTGTTCATCACATATTTTTTCAAGAATATTAGAATGTTCGTAAAGTTCTGCCTCTCTGGCGGCCTTGAACTCAAATTTGGATATCGAGCCATGAATTTATAATACCAGTATTTTCCATCCATCCTCTTCAACTGATTGAACGTATGTGGTATGCTGTTACTTTCAGCAATTTGGAATGCCAATTTTCTGACTTTCGTTATTGTTAATTCAAATATTTGAGTATGAACTGTAACATTGCATGTTGCAAGGCGCTCCTCACCCCTTGGCACGACCTTAATTGAGCGGGGGTTGAAGTGTGAATGGCATTAGTATGAATGTTTAGGGTGGCCCCGAGGCCTTGATTGACTCCGAGAGACGACCGTGACCGACTTAAAATAATGAAATAGATTATTTATTCTTTTGTTTTTCTTTTTTCAAACTTTTCTCTAACATGTGGACGACGAGGCCAAGTAGTGGGTCTAAGCTACGACTATCAAACGCCACGACGGACGCCTACGATCGGAAAACACTGAGGGTGTTAACTTTTGATGGACGCCACCGAAGCTTGTGAGGCTAGTCCTGGCCAGACTGCCTCACATATCAACCGAGGATACGGGGGAGTGTCGAGGACACTCTGCACCGAGGGACGAAGGTGGTGGAGGAGATTCCCGCCACCGCCAAGAACCTGCAGCCCGTATGCCTCGGAAAGTAGGAGCTACAACACCGTGGCAAAATTCAAAGGATTCGCGCCGAGGATCGTAGCGCCACCCGTGTGACGTCAGCCGCACGGTCGATTGCAAAATCGATATTCGAGGGCCTATCGACGCCCATGCATACCGGCGCCACGCCGTCTATGATCACTCTGCGTTAGACTAGCGTGCTTAGCACTCGTGTGCCGCTTGCGTTATCCTTTGGGCTTTTGTTTTTTTCCTTCTTTTGCGAGACAGAGTTTTGGTAGCTTTCGAGGCTTTTTGGATTATTTCTTTTGTGCGATTTTTGAGTGTGTGGCTGCGACCATCCCCGAGGGATTTTGGATTTTCTGTCATGGACTTCCGAAGGGAGGAAATCTTATTCTTGAGGTGGCTGGAAGACGGTAAGCGTTAGCCATTCTGATCTACCATAATTTGAATCTGGCAACGGCCGTCTGCCGCCTTGCGTTGTGAAGCCCCGAGGCTATTTAGCTTATTTGAGATCAAATTAAGACGATCTCCGACTGGTAGGCCGTCACCAGTGTCCTCATGTTATAGAGAATTGTATTTTGAGTGCATTTATTGGGAATTTTTGTGATATATTGAGTCTTATTGAGTATAGTCGATTCGCACACGGATGCGACGAAGACCGTCGGTCACTGTCGTTCTCTCTCCCTCCTGTGGGAAGAGCGTTGTTGTTGAGATCTCGAGTCTATTGTTTTCGGGCTGGTCGCTTCGACTAGGTTTCGAGACCTTATTGTTGAATAGTTATTTACCGCAGAGTTAGGTGAAGTTAGGTTTAGTTAATTTATTATTTATTAAATTGTAAATATTTCTTTCCGAGAGGCTTCGCCTCTCGAAGGCGTGCCGGTCGCCGTACACGATCGGTGTCGCTATTGTTAATTGTTTTGTTAAAGTTCGAGCCGCTGGCCTTATTCGATTATTAATTCTGAGCCGCGGGCCATATTGTTTAAAATTATTTTGTTGTTCATCTCGAGCCGTAGGCTCGACTATTTTGTTGCTTGTCGAGTATTCGAGTCATTATTCTGTTGTTATTCTGTTATTTATTGCCGCAGGCTACCCGTCGTTAGTTCTAAGTTGCGTTGTTAGTCATTAAGTCCCATTGTTAGCCGTAAAATTTATTTGTTGTCCCGCGGGGACTAAATTTGTCGAGTTGATTATTAACTAATTTATTTTTGTTATTGCCACCCTACGTGGGAGCGTATTAGTTGATTCTTATTATTGTAAAACTCGCAAATCGCGGCCAGGTCGCATTTACACGGCCTGTAGCCGTCCTAAACCCGAGGAGAAGTACCCCCGGGTACGTGAAGGCCTGTTGATCTTTTTTATATCACTTATTTTTGAATAAATTCAGTATTATTTCTGTTAAATTGAAACTCTCCGAGTCGTCATTGAACGCCTAGCTAATTCCTCATTTGATCCCGACCCCTCTCCGCGGTACTGTTGCTAGCCGACGCTTCGAGTATCCGTCTGGTTGAAGTATTTGGAATTTAGACTTTTGAACGTGGCGGTTATCCGCCTGGCGCCCAACATTAATAAATAATTATAATTTTCTTAGCCAATTGTCGAGTGGACGACCTCGTGGTCTAGTGATCCGGTCTGGATCCGGGGTCTAATAAAAATCCACGTCACAGCACGCATAGAATGTGGTCGACTACTGTCGGTGCAAAAAGGTCTGAGCCCTCTGTTTGAGTGATCATAACTTCCACAAAAAAATTGATAGAGCATCGAGCTTAGAATGATCGCGGAGCGCCAAGTTTTCTGCGTCTGATAGTTATTCGCAAATTTCTCTGTAAAAATCGTGAAGCGCGTCATGATCTCCGAAAAGTTAAAAAACGTAGTCTTTCGGAGTCCATTGCCGTACGTCAACTTCAACTCGTCACTGTATGTCTACAATAAGTGTAAAAAATCTGGAAAAATTCAGGAATATTCCCTGAACATTGACGAACACGATAGCACTTGAAAATTTCCAAAATATTCACGAGCCTCTACGCCAGGTGGAAAAAGGTCCAATGGTGTGATTTGGGTAACGGATTGGTACGGGCGAACTTGAGCTTGTTCAAAATTTTCGTGAGAACATACACATTTTGATTCCGTAATCAGTTTTTGGTTCGCAATAGTGAACTTCCAGTAATCGACGTCACTAATATTCCAAATTTGCGCGGGGCCGCGTGTGTCGCGACCGCGGTATTCGTCGCTGCATTTCCCCCTTCGTCGCGCCCGTCTCAAACTTAATTGTTACTCGTAGCTTACGCGGCCACTGATATACAATGTGTATGCACCGTAAATATCGAATTTAATACCAAAAAAATCTGTGGGCGATCGAAATGAATTAAATTGAATCGATATAAATTATAATTTTTTAATAACGAAACGCATTTTTGACCAGCCCTTGGTGTAGGTATCAATTAAGCATACAGGAATTCAAAAACGTTTGTAGAACCATTAATCATGAAAAAAAATGACCTATACAATTCCCAAAATGTATATATTTTTTCATTGAGATTCATTCAAATATTTTTTTAAGTGTTTTTTGAATAGATCTCAATGATCTGCAAATTTTATTATACGACTTTCCCACTTCAGAAGTTATTTAAAGGTTTTGTCATAGTCGAAATTGACAAAATTCAATTTTAAATAAATAATGAGGATACCTTTAACAAATAATCGGCCCATAATGATAATTTATTTCGATCGCCTACAGATTGTTTTGGTATTAAAATCGATATTCACGGTGCATACACACACTGTTAAAAATTTCTTCAGTAATTTTACTAAAAATGTGTAGGAAGTTTTAACGCAAAACAATTTAGTAATAAAAAAATTCAGTTTAGTAAATTTACTGTACGGATCGGTTCAACTCAGTTTGAGAAAATTACAAAACATTTTTTGAAATTTACTAAGCGGTAGTACAAAATTTGATTAGTAATTTTACTATACAGTTATGTAATTTTATTCAATAAATTACCTTAAAAATGCTTAGTAAATTCAGTATGCGGTGTTGTAATTTGTAAGATGTCAAATATTCGCGGCGCTTCGCAGCGCCGCGCTTCATATCGAACAGACTCGATCGCAGATTCGACGCGCCTGCGTAAAGCCGGTGACGTCACGAAAAGGACTACCTGCCGAGTATCGACAGGTAGATCATCCTCTTTCTCCCCAGGGACTCCGAAGACAACGCATATCTCACGATAATACACAGGCTTGGTTGGAAAATCAGAACATCTACGATAATCGCCACCATCGAAATTACGGAGTTCCTGGAGTCGAAAGGAAAGAGCCTCCGATATCCTGATTTCGGATCCGCTAGGTAAGTTCTTTTGATTCTAATAATAGCGACAATTTCGAGCGATATAATTTTGAATGTTACCCTATTTGTACGGATGAGTGATGCCTGTGTGACGAGTCGAGTAAGACGAATTATTGTATATCCGAGCTATTATTTCTAATTCTTTTTTCTGACTTCCCGGCTCATAAGAAATTGTTAAGCAAGATAAATGAAGACTCAGCGATTGTAAGAGTCGGGATACTTTGAGTCTTTTGATAAATCAAATAAAATAAAAAAATAACACGTCACCATCATCTTCTGGGTTTGAATCATTTATATATATAAGGGTGATTCTCTGTAAGGACGTCTTAAATCCATATAAAACTGTCCGACCAAATTATTTTTGATTTTATAAAAAAAAAAAATTACCAAGAGCTACAAAACTATCAGCTTAATGATAATTAATACACAGCCAATTAAATTTTTTTTTTTTTTTCGAGATTTTAATATGTTTCCCGAAACCCGAACAATCACAACAAGCCTACAACAAATTATTATCACTATTAAAGTATAAATAACGAAATAAAATTCAAAAGAATTACCATTGTCGAATCTACGCAGTCCCCTGGAAAAAAAAACAGTCCCCTGCCACATAACATGGCAGGGGACTGTTGCCAGGGGACTGTAGA
Source organism: Rhogogaster chlorosoma (assembly GCA_944452935.1). Taxonomy (NCBI): domain Eukaryota; kingdom Metazoa; phylum Arthropoda; class Insecta; order Hymenoptera; family Tenthredinidae; genus Rhogogaster; species Rhogogaster chlorosoma. The sequence goes on from OX101802.1 coordinate 20,534,835, forward strand.
TTTTGATCAAATTAAGAAAAATCAAGCAAACTATTTCAATCCATTCAACTTTTCAAGTTTTCAATGAACATGTACATTAAGTAGTATGGTATGAAGACTTATGAATCCAATTTTATAGATAAATTATGAATAAAAATAATTACCAGGGGACTGAGTATTGAAGTGGCCCAGACACATATTTCCAACACAAACGGTGTTTTGACACTAAATAAAATGGCGATAAAGCGCTAACAGCGCTACGGTTATTAATTCAAGGCTAGTTAGGTCCCTATAAACCCGACAGAACATAAAATAGTTCGCTGAATTTTTTTTTTTTTGGCTTGGACCTTTGACAGGGAACTGTTCTTAAAACGCAAGGACAAACTTTAGTTTAATGAATTTAATGAAATAAATAAATTTTCGGTACGTTTTATTGAACATAATTGTTAGTTAACTAATTAAGTTTATAAACATTATGAACAAAATTATATATTAAAGACGAATAACTTAAAATTTAATCTTAAAGATTCAATTTTGGGAAAGGGACAGCCCAGGGGACTGAGATTTCGGTGGTTTAGGAATTTATAACAAAAAAACCAAAATTTATTTCATTTTAGTAATCAATGCACCAAGTAGAACTAGTCTTTTACTTTCGTAATAAATTTTTTTTAATTACAAAATAACAATTTTTCTAAAAAAAAAACCCCAGGACAGCAAAAAACTATCCTTACAGAGAATCACCCACAATAATCTATTAATTATAACAGGATTTGACAAATTATACTACACAATTCACTTGAACTCAGTTTAGGAAAATCACAATATATTTGTTATAATATTACTAATGATTTAGCAAAAAATTTGTTTAGTAATTTTACCAAATGAATTTTTAATTTCATTAAACAAATCGTTCTGAAAATGTTTAGTAATTTATGATTAAACGAACTTACCTGTAAGTGAAGTTCTATCATGATTGTATGAGCGCCTCTTCTGAAGGAGATCAAATTGTAGTACTAGTATTTCACGCTAGTGTCGCCACAAGTCCTTTAACGTAAGAAAGAATTTGCTATAATAGCGGCGTTCCGTAAGCCTAGACTTCCGGAAGCCCGCTGAAATCTTCATTCTGTTTAAAGTGCTGCCGTAACTATCGTTAGGATTTCTAGTGAAATACATGGGTGGGTGGGGATGATCTCCTTCAGAAGAGGCACTCATACAATCATGATAATTTAATTCATTTAATCATAAATTGTATTTCGCGCCTCTTCCTCGGAGATCAAATTGTAGATGTTTAAAGCAAGTTGCGGCAGAAAGTCTGGATAACCGTTTTTTTTTTTTTTTAATAGAATATATCGGTACGTGAGTGGAAGAGTATTACACCTCAGATTAACGCCACAAACTATGACACCTCAAGTTAACGCCCAAAACTATTACACCTCAGATTACCGTCCAAAACTATTACACCTCAGATTGCCGTCCAAAACCATTACACCTCAGATTAATGCCACAAACTATGACACCTCAAGTTGAGAACAGAAACTATGACATGTCGGAATAAAGTTGGAAACCATGACATATCGCCCGCGCTTCAAGAAATATGGCAACGCTGTATTAAATCATAATTGCAGAAACGCACGAAAAGATAAGTGGTCTGCAGTGACCGTTTGCAGAAACGTCTGAAAATTAATCAACAGTTATAATATGACCGAAAAGTCATAGTAAAAAAGTATTATATTATAATATTATGTTATATATTATATAATATTATATTATAACAAGATACTTTTCGGTCATATTATACCTGTTAATTAATTTTCAAACGATTCTGCAAACGGTCACAAGAGACCACTTATCTTTTCGTGCGTTTCTTTAATTATGATTTAATACAGCGTTGCCATATTTCTTGAAGCGCGGGCGATATGTCATGGTTTCCAACTTTATTCCGACATGTCATAGTTTCTGTTCTCAACTTGAGGTGTCATAGTTTGTGGCATTAATCTGAGGTGTAATGGTTTTGGACGGCAATCTGAGGTGTAATAGTTTTGGACGGTAATCTGAGGTGTAATAGTTTTGGGCGTTAACTTGAGGTGTTATAGTTTGTGGCGTTAATCTGAGGTGTAATACTCTTCCACTCACGTACCGATATAGAGTATTAATAAACTGAGATACACGACTATGAGCTCTCGTTGGTTCTTTGAACCTATACTTAACTATCTAGGATAACTCTTGCAAACTGATCCCTGTCAGTGTTTAATAGACCTCGGTCGTAAAATTTAGCGAAAGTTGCAGAGTCGTTTGTCCAACCGGCGGTTTTTCGAATGAGGTCAATGTTTACCCCGTTTCGCTTTGTCGCTGAGGTTGAGGCATGGCGTGTACTATACGCCGAAAATGTATCAATACTTATACCACTCTTGAACATTGTCGTCTTTATCCAACGCATAGACTTATGAGCGGATCCACGTCACTTCACTCAAAAAAAAAACCGTCAAGTCACGGATTTTTGCGCCATTCAATACATCTGTAGTACTATGGAAAAAAAAGTACAATTTGAAGGATTTTGAAAAATTCTCAAAAATGGCGGAGTTAGAGGCATGTGAATTTTTGTGCACCACTTTGTTTGAAAATTCATATCTCCGAAAGTGTTCATCGGAGCGGAAAGATCCTTGGATCGTTTTGTTCGTAAAAGAATGCGCTTTCATAAAAAAAATCATATTTTCAAAAAAAAAATTCTTTCAATATTTTTTTGGCGTTTAAAAATTTTTTTAAATTAAAAATTTTTTGATTTAGCTGCCATTTCCGTGGGACTTACAGAAATTCATGGAGATAATTTTTTTTGGATACCTGGATCCTTCCTCTTTAATCCTAAAAAAAAAAGTTCATGGAGAAAATACCTGGGCCGGAGATAAAAAATAAAACGTGTCGTCGCGCGTCACCGCGCGCGCTGATCCACGTCCGCGCTACTCCCGCAAGCTCGCTGTGTTACGTAGTGGAGATGTCATATGATGCTTCTTTGCTTACCCAGGTTATCCATTCTCCGAAAATAGTTATTTTACCACCTTAGCCCTTCCGTATCCGTCTACTGGTCATGTTTTCTCGGAGTTATACAATTGTATACGTGTATATATGCCTGTTCTGAAAATGACCAGTACAGTTATGGTTCGTTGAACATACTTGTGCTGGAATTAAGTTTGATTCCATTTCACTCGGTTTGTGCTATATGACTGATCGATCTTGTGTAATATATTGGTGGCCCTGAAATGAGCCGATGTTTTTTGCGATAATTCGGTGGATGACACTTTTTGTCCGCATATCGCGAGTTGACAACTGATTGGCAATTCCAATAATTTAGCATGTTCTTTTTTTCGAAGCATATCTTTCGAGTACTGTACATCTGCAGAACATCAACTGGAAGAAACTATTTTACAAAACCGATTCGATAAAGCATTTACAGTTCGTGGCACTCTGAAATTACATGCGGTCATTTCAATATCTCATAAACTCTTCAAAACAAAATTATTTTCCGCAACAGAAAAATTTGATTCGATAAAAATTATGAATTAATTTCAAACAGAGGTGTCCTACTAACAATAAGTGTCATCCAGCAAATTATCGCGAAAAACATCAGCTCATTTCAGGGCCACCAAAATATTGCACAAGATCCATCAGTCATATAGCACAAACCGAGTGAAATGGAATCAAACTTAATTCCAGCACAAGTATGTTCAACGAATCATAACCGTACTGGTCATTTTCAGAACAGGCATATATACACGTATACAATTGTATAACTCCAAGAAAACATGACCAGTAGACGGATACGGAAGGGCTAAGGTGGTAAAATAACTATTTTCGGAGAATGGATAACCTGGGTAAGCAAAGAAGCATCATATGACATCTCCACTACGTAACACAGCGAGCTTGCGGGAGTAGCGCGGACGTGGATCAGCGCGCGCGGTGACGCGCGACGACGCGTTTTATTTTTTATCTCCGGCCCAGGTATTTTCTCCATGAATTTTTTTTTTTTAGGATTAAAGAGGAAGGATCCAGGTATCCAAAAAAAAATTATCTCCATGAATTTCTGTAAGTCCCACGGAAATGGCAGCGAAATCAAAAATTGAAACGCCAAAAAAATATTGAAAGAATTTTTTTTTTGAAAATAGAATTTTTTTTATGAAAGCGCATTCTTTTACGAACAAAACGATTCAAGGATCTTTCTGCTCCGATGAACACTTTCGGAGATATGAATTTTCAAACGAAGTGGTGCACAAAAATTCACATGCCTCTAACTCCGCCATTTTTGAGAATTTTTCAAAATCCTTCAAATTGTACTTTTTTTTTCCATAGTACTACAGATATATTGAATGGCGCAAAAATCCGTGACTTGACGGTTTTTTTTGAGTGAAGTGACGTGGATCCGCTCTTATAGAGATAGACTGAGCGCTCTTATGGGCCGCTTGAAGCCAACATTTAAAGGACAGAGATATGTCGGGAGTACTCCTCTCTCTGTCTGACGATATTTGTGGTGGGGATTGAGGCAATAGAGGAGAATGAGGAGAAGCAGTTGTGGCTGTTCCACTTCCACTGCTCCGTTGTTTCCCACCATGACGCCAATTGAAAAGAGAGAGGAGTACTCCCGACATATCTCTGTCCTTTAAATGTTAGCTTCAGTACCTCTTATGGGATCGCTCAGTCTATCTCTCTAAGTCTATGATCGAACGACATAACGTTTGGGTGCCTATCTCCGCATGTGGCTTCTTAAATGAAATAAACAGCTTTACTACTGACTTCCGTATATCCTTAGTCCTGTCTAGATATGTCTGCAAGGCCGATGCCGGACAGATTGACCTGTCCTCAACGTAACAGGGTAATCTCAGGGTTGGTTGTTTCTTGTTTGGTCCTGAGGTCTTGATACGATCTGGAATTTTTATTTCCAAGGTGCCCTGGTCAACTCTTTGGATGTTTCTTATATCTATCAGAGAGAGAGTCTGAGTTCGTTGTCCCGTGACTAAGGCCAGCAGGGTCGCCAGTTTCATTGATAACTGTTCCAAGCTTATCTGGTCGTTGGGATACCACTTGGAGAGGAACGTTAACACGATTTGGGGGTTCCATGTACAATCGTATTTTGGTGCTGCGGGTCTCAATTTTCCTACAGCCTAGAAAAACCTCTCGATCTGATCGTCTTGACCAACTCCCGATCCGAGAATTAAGGCGATTGCAGATCGGTAACAGTTCAGTGAGTTGTATGACGCCTTCTTCTCGTACGCTCTTGTCAGAAAGATTAATACATCGCGTGTGGTGCCTGTGTATGGGTCGATTCCTGAACTCACAAAACTTCCACCACTTGTCCAGACCCGAGTTATATTGTCCGAGCGATGAATCCGTAAGTGAAGCGATCATGATGTTGATTGATTCCTCAGGAGTGTGTCTTCGGAGGAGTGCTTCCCGGATAGTCTGCCTGCAGCCAGGGTAAGGTGTTGCCAGAGGGGGTGTGGGTCCCTGTGTAAGGAATGCAGGAGATTAAGGTCTGGAGGAAACATTATAGGTTCCCCATCTAATAATGATAGGAATAATGGGAACCACGGTTGTGCCTCCCAATACGGGACCACCACTATTCCTCTTGATTTTTCTCGAGCAATTTTTCGCAGAACTCTTAGAATGCAAGAAAAGGGTGGGAACGCATAGAAGAACCAGAGTTCCAAGTCTAGAGTAAATGCATCAATTGCCATAGATTCGGGGTCTCTCAGCCAGGAGACATATTGTTCACACTTAGTATTTGCTCGTGAAGCGAAAAGATCGATTTCTGGTCTTCCTAAAATTGCTATGATCTTTTGGTAAGCCCTATCTGATAATTCGTATTCCGTTTCCGATTCCAGTTTTCGGGATTCTTCGTCAGCCTTCCGGTTTTCACTGGAACGAATGTACGACGCAAAAATCCATATACCTCTGGCTTCACACCATTTCCAGATCTCCTTAGCCAGATTATTCAAGTTGGCAAGTCGACTGCCCCCCATCCGGTTGACATACGCGATTGCCGTTGTGCTGTCAACTCGAAGTAATATATTGTAACTAGTCTTGTCGCCCGCGAAGCAATTTAACCCCAAAAATACAGCCATTAGCTCTAGTTCATTTATGTGTTTTTCGGTTTCCTCCTTCTTCCAATGACCATTACTTCGATGTCTCTCGCAATACGCTCCCCAGCCCGTACGGGATGCGTCCGAATAGATAACCCTATCGTAGCTACGCTCGGTAATTGGGGAATCGGCCCATCTCATGTTGAGTTTCCACCAATTAAAGTCTTCCTCTAAGTCTTTTGATATGACCATGAGGGCATCAAAGTTATCTTTATGTCTCTCCAGAGCTAACAGCCGGTCTCTTTCAAACCCCTTCATGTACACTCTACCGTAAGTGAGTGCTGGGCACTGGGAGCCCGACGTTCCGATGAACGCAGCAAAATCTCGTATTTTACACATCTGCATTCTACTAAACTTGTCAACGAGGTCCAACGTTTTCTTAATCTTAATCTTTGGAAGTTCAATTATCATTTCAGTTGAATTGAATATAAACCCCAGAAATTTACACCGTTGTGTGGGAATCATTTGGCTCTTTTCCTCGTTGATGATGAAGCCTAACCCTGTTAAAAGTGAGCAAGTCTCGCGAATATTTAACTTACAAACGTATTTCCGATCACCAAAATATCATCTATGTAAATTACCGACGTAAAACCCTTTTTCTGTAAGTATGCTACTACCGGTTTCATTATTTTTGTAAACACGTAAGGAGCTATATTGAGTCCAAACGGTAAACACGTATATTCGTATCGCACACCGTTAAAGAGAAACTGCAGCAGTTTTCTGTGAGACTGTGCCACTAGCACTAAGTGGTAGGCATCCTTCAGATCGATGGTTGCCATAAAGCATTTGGATGTTACTAATCTCTTAGCAATTCTCCAATCTTCTAGTTTAAAGTGCTTAGTGTTCACGTAGTCATTGAGGTGTTTCAGGTTTAAGACTAGACGATATGATTGGTCTGGCTTTGGGACTAGGAAAATTCTTGACAGAAATTCTCCTTCTTTAGGAGCACATACCTCGATCGCGCCGCTGGACAGAAGTAAGTGAATTTGATTTGCGATCTGTAAACGTTCATTCGTTGACCGGTGGGGCTCCGTGGGGGCTGACGATTGTATTGGTTGAGTTATGAACGGAATCTTGTATCCCTTAACCCAGTTGAGGATTAAGGGGTCAGCTGTGACTATCCTCCAGCTAGCGCTCCAAAATCGTAGGCGACCCGCTGACTTACTTACCCCTTTTTCTAGAGACGTTTCTTTGGCTGGTGCTCTCGCTGACGATCCTTCCTCTGGTATTGCCCCCTCTGGTTCACTTTGCTCGGGTATGTGCACTTGTATTCGCCCGACGTTGCCTGATGACTCTTGGGAGCTGTTAAAGGTTGACGGGGCGGAGCTGTCAAGTTTTTTTGGAGCCTTCGGTGGTTGTGGTCTTTGTGGTGGTTTCAACTCCTTGGATGTGCGCTCGAGAGATTTTGCTGTTTTGAGCCTCTCTTCTAGTTCGTTGCCAAAAAGCCACTCACCGCTCGGCGCATTCGCCAATGTCTCTTTTAGGGAGACATTCAGGTTAGTTTGGATCAAACTTTTTCGGATTATTGCCTCGTCCCGTTGGATTGACGCTAGAAGTTGGCCAGCCGCACCCAGATGCTCTAGGATTTTCAATTTTTCTGGTACTTGCAGCTTGAGAGAGATGGAAATTGCGTGGCCAATACCTGTTAAGCAAGACGCAATCCGCGTTTGTTTTTCAACTATTCTATCATCTCTCGAGACTGCACCCGCTTGAATCGAAGCCTTGACCTCGACATTTAACTTTGGTGCATCTATAATTGAACAGTTTTCCGGCACTGGGTACTTCTCGATTAAGTCCTTGGTCTCCTCGGCTGACAGCTCCTTGCCAATAATCTTTGTCCATCGCAGTGCGACGTCCTTATGGATAGCAGGGCCTGTAAATTTTTCTGGGATCATTGTCGGACCCAGGATACTCAAAATGTTTTCTTCCAGATCAAGCTCGTGATCAGGTTTTTTAACTGGTTGAATCAACCCGTCTGTGGACTCAATGCTTGATTCCGGGGCAGCAAGTCGAACCTTGTTTGCCTCTGACTCCTGCGGAGTACCTGTTAGGGTCACTTGGCTCTCTGCGCCACCCTGCGTGGCAACAGTCTTTTGCTTTTCAGGGCACCTGGAACTCGACGGAGACCCCTCTACGGATTGGACCGGTACGCTGGCTTCCCTGGAGTTATTTCCTGGAGGTGTCCTGTTGCGGTAGGCAGGGGATCGCTCTCTACTCAAGGATGTTGAACTTCTACCTGGAAATCAACGGGTTCTTGTGACCGACTGAAGGGGAGAACAAGAGACCGTCCCTCCCCCTTTATTTATTTTTTTATTTTTTATTTTTTTCCAAAATCCTTTCTGTATGGCTAAGAAAAAACCTTAGCAGGGTGTCTGTTGGTTTTCGTCCCTTGGCATACCAAGGGCGCGCGAACGGTTAGAGCCGAACGCGCGGTGCACGTCAATTAGAGTTGACGGCGCTATGCAATTCGATTAGAGTCGAATGCATGCCCTTTCTTCTGTTCACTCTTTTTTTTTTTTTTATGAGTCATCCTTCTTCTTCCCTCTATGTGAACAGAAAACAAGAACACGAGGTAACATAACCTCTTCATACTTACTGCGTCTTTTCCTTTTCCGTTCTTTCTTCTGCTTTTCAAGTTTTTTGATTATTCTCCATAGTTTGTCGTTTTCTTTCTCACTGTCCGACGATAACACATTACCGTCCTTCTTAGATTTCCTTTTGCCCATTATTCTGTTTTGAGCGGAAATTATTACTTGTGACTAGACCAACACAAGATGAAAGAATGAAGATTTCAGCGGGCTTCCGGAAGTCTAGGCTCACGGAACGCCGCTATTATAGCAAATTCTTTCTTACGTTAAAGGACTTGTGGCGATACTAGCGTGAAATGGTAGTACTACAATTTGATCTCCGAGGAAGAGGCGCGAAATACAATTTCAATATACTGTGCTGTAATTTTACTACCCAATTTATTTTGATTGGTTTTAAAAAAATTACAAAAAAATTGTTGCGTAAAAACGCTGAATGGCCCCAAAAGTAGTTTCGCACTATAGAAATTCTTAAATTACATTGGTCTGTTAATTATTCATTCAAATTGAGCTTTTGTAACAATTTCTGCACCCATTATCTGCATCGAATGCCGCTACCTCCGTCAGAATCGAATTGCAGTTGTTCAATTTATGATACTTATTATCTATTCCAGATAACCTGTAAGTCGTTATTTGGAGTAATTTTGCAGTTAAACAGTGGATTTGATTTATTAAATTAAAATTAAGATATCAATAAGTAATTTTTGATTTCTTACTTTGAGAAAACCATTTATTGAATAAAATAGTACAGTATAGTATGAATAGCAAATAGTCCTGGAAGTATCGAAGACAAATTACTCCAAAGTAAGAACACACATACTAAATAATACACATGAAGTAGCTGTGTTATAAGTAATAATATTGTAATCAAATGGGCTATAATAAAATACAGAATATTAAAGTCAGTTTGAAATATAGTAATAATGTAATTTTGAAATGTTTAAAAAAAAAGTAAAAATCTTAGATATTAGTTAGAGTCATCTGCGAGATAAGAATCAATGGCTTTTATCAGTTTGTGACTTTTGGATTAATCTTTGTTGCCTTCCTCTTACCACCTCTTTTCGTACCTTTGGGCGGACAAATTTCAAGGAATAGTCTGAAATTAAAATCAAGTCATAAATTAATACAAACAAGTACAGTCGGACCTCGTTATAAGACTAGTTCGGGGCTGTAGGGGAAAAAATTCTTAGAATTGAGGTTCCCCCACTATTGTGCTTAACAGTGTTTGCGCCCAAGCCTCGCTATAAGACTATCGCCGTTTCGCGTTGTATTTATGTACATATGTATACATTTTATCTCGCTTTTAGTCGTACTGTTCGTTAGTCTTATAGCGAGGTTTCGGCACAAAATTTTAATTGAATTGTTGGTGGGGGAAGCGTTTCGAGCGAGTTTCAACAAATTGAGGGGAAGAGTCTTATAACGCGTAGTCTTATAACGAGGTCCGACTGTAACTTTAATTTATTATTAATTCAAGTAACTGATGAGATGTGTCAAAAAATAACATTATTTTCGAACGAGCTTCGCTAATGGATGCATGAAAAAGGAATTGACACTCATTATCAAAAAGTTAAAGAATATTATGATTTTTCCACACGGCGCGCGCAACGTTCGATTTTGCGCGCGCTTCGCGTGCATAAAATTCAACTTAACGCGCGTCGTATCGAAAAACAAAGTCCAATACACGTGCGAAAGATGATTCTCGACTCGTGTGAATCTCACCCTCGCTTCGCTCGGGCTAAAAACTTCACACTTCACCGAGAATCAATCCTTTCGCACTGGTATCGAAAAGTACTATTTCAACACTCACCGTTGAATCGCTTCAATTCCTCCCTCGATTTTCGGGGGGTAAACAATACCGAATACATAATAACTTAAAAAAGTAATCAATAGTCCGTCAATAAATGATTGAGCATGTAAAACAATGTTTTTGTTAATTACGACATTATATACATTGCTAGGGTGATGCACGTCTTGACCTGAAACAAATAACGAAATTTTATTTGATAGATCAATTTTAAATCATTCAAACTATTATTATCAAATAAATATGAGTATTTATCAGAAAATTTGCAATAAATAATTACGTAATAAAATTAAATGTAAATAAGTTAAACATTCACCAAATAAGTTTTCTTTTATAGAAAAAAGCTAATTTTATAAAATTAATAAAAATGTATAAAGTCACCATACCTCTAATTATTAAGACCGGAGTTACAACAGGTACATGCTGAATTAATTGTTCATTTTCCACATCTTCCTATGGATAAAATTCGAAAAATTGAATTTCATTTTATGAATTCATCAATACTTTGCAATTATAAATACAAATATTCGTAACTTACACTAATGAGAATGTAGAGAAGTCCCAAATCTTCCTGCATGAATTTGACGATGAATCCAAATACAAGCGCATGATACGGCTCATCGTTTTTTAAATTGTCACTGTATGTCTTCGCAATTTTTAATCTGTCGCGAACGTATCTTCTTTCATTGTCAGATAATTTTTTCTCATTTTTAGCTTTTACTTCACGTACAATTTTTTCATTTTTTGCCCAATGGTTGATTGGTTTTGCAAATTTATTCAAGGAAGCTTTCCATAATGAATCGGTTTCTTTACCTAACAGGTCATTAGCATGCTGAATAATTAATTTATAATTATGAAAATAGGGCCAGTGTTCGAAAATTATTGATAATTTTTGTTCTTTATAGATTTCTCTGCGTTGCAGAAAATAACATGCTTTCATTGCAGTCAGTATTTCATCAGTTATTTCTTCATCCGAAGAAGAATAGTTTTTGATTAATTGTAATCGTTGTTCTTCTAATGAATCTAATACATCAGGAGCGGTGAAGCCGGCAAGTAAGCTACGCACCCGTACTGATCCTGCACCTTCGGCTTTTCTACAGAGAGGATTCTGTGAAAGGTAACAGTCGGTTAGAGCAGACTAGACACTTTCCGTGTTTTCGGCTGTTTGTTGCAGGCTGGCCATCCGTTTTTTTGTCATTAATGGTCGAATTGAGTTTCCCGAGAAGCCTGACAAGATGACCGGATGACCAGCCTGCAATAAACAGACGATAACACGGAAACTGTCCAGTCTGTTCTGACAGAGTGTTAACTTTCACGAAATCCTCTCAGTATAAGCTCGTCATTAATATCATCTAAACAATCAGATAGTTTAAGACTATCTTCAGGTCGACCTTTTAGGTCGTGACGCACTGCAGCGTAAACTACTTGTTGTAGCGATTGTGTTTCACCATCAGTATTGCCAATCTTTGTAGTAAAAGCCTTCTCAAATTTAGTAACAATTTGTTTGCTTATTATTCCTGCTGTACCTAGACGCAAATCCTTTAAATCGTGAATAATATAATCTCTAACTGTGTGAAGAACTGATGTTCTTTCTCTAGGTTTCAAAGTGTTTCCATTACATCAAGCTGATTGGATATTGGTCGGAAATTTGGGGATAATTTTAGACAAATGATCTGTTGATTGCGACGATAATATTAATGAACATGACGAACTATTTGTTTTAGCCACATGGTGTGAACTTGATGAGCTTGTGAAGGCATTTTCGTTGTGAATTCCTGAAATCAAAGGAATATTATGTATTATTAATTTTTTTTAATTGGTTAATATTTGTAATTCGGAAGTTTTTTGTTTTTTAACAAAACTAGTTTTTTTAATTCCGAAATTATCGGTAATACTTACCAATTGGTAGAACCGAAGTATTTTCCTGTAGAGCTGTGCTATTCCAAACTACCTCATCTGGAACTATTGTTAAAAGAAGTTGCTCACCATGAGTTTCTTTGGCTTTAGCCAACCCCAACAAAATTTCATCTTCGTCGATTTCCGTAAAATCGTCAGTGTATATCTGTTTAAATAGTAAGAATCATAAATTTCACGTAAGTAAAATTTCATTAGAGTGAAAATTTGTTTCTTCGTCGAAGTTAACATTTATTAAAATATTTTCGGTGAAAAAGAAAATTATAATTACACCCAGCAAATAAATATTTTTCCATAATTTAGTCACTAAAAGATCTTCTGAACTAGTTATTCAATTTTTAATTATTTAATATCTGCTACGTTACTATAATTATTATTCGTGATAAAAAAAAAAAATTTAGTTTAACCCCTGACAGGCAAACATCTCAACCGTACTCCTCTAACGGCAATGAGGGTAAAAAGTACTAGTACGATTTAATTTCAAGTATCCAATGAAGCTAGAATTTTTTTTTTTTTATATGAGTTCGGACAATTCTGTGTAAGATAAATATATTTTTGAAATAATTTAATTGAAAAAAAATAACATTTAAGATGGACAAAGTCCGTGAAATTCCATTGAAGTTGAATTTTAGGGGTTGGTACTTTTTACTTACAAGGGAACCCCGCCAAGTGTCCCCCTCCGATTTCAACGAAACTTTGGGAGATTGTAGAGGGGGTGAAAATATTCGACACGTATTTTTTTATATCAGCGGAACTCCACCCCAAGGGGGTGTAATCACCCCCTGAAAATCACCAATTTTGCTATTCGATAACTCCCGAAGAACGAACGGCCGAGGATTTCTGACTGACACGGTGCTACCGGGGGTTCTCAGGGTCGCTGATTACAAACCAGCCATCAGATTTTCAAAATTCAAAATGGCGGATCCAATATGGCGAACGTCGAAACGAAAAATGGTACCAATTTTCCCGAAATTCTGTTTCCAGGGGTTTTGGGGGTCGCTGATTTAAAATCTGTAGTCGAAATTAAAAAATTCAAGATGACTGACCCAAAATGGCGGACCAACTTCTTCCAAAATGGTGTGAATTGCTTCGGATTCGGTATGCCTGGGGTTTTTGAAGTCGCTGAATCTAGTGGAGGATTTGGTCCTCGAGTGCAAAAGACTATGTTTAAGCCACAGAATCTATATCTTATGGCTTCGAAATCTGGAAAATTAACAATCAAACATTTTAAACGTTGATTTCAAGACGTATACCTTCCACACGTCGGTCCGAAATCAGTTATATTATTGGATTCGTGGAGTGGTCAATGTCCGGGCGTATTTGAAACGATGGATTTCAATGGACAAGACGTCGAACTTCTAACCATATCCCCAGGGACAACTGGAACGATACAGCCACTGGACGTGTATGGATTTTGCATATGGAGGAATTATATCGAACATTTCTCTGATATCGTGATACTGTATGATTACGACGTGAATCTTCATTTGAGAGACAATATCGTCAAGTCACAAAGTCTTGAGCACAATCAATTTTCGTCTCCTAGATTCACAGATCTTTTTGAATATTCATGGTGTAACAGTGGATACATAGACGCAAGACCACCGAAATTCGAAAGTCCGGTTCAATATTGTTTTACCGATAGTTCTCCGACGTGTGACATATGCGGCGACGTTGCTATCATCGAGTGTGCGTGGTGTAAGAAGTCGCTATGTTTGAAATACTCTTTTCATGAATATCACTATTGTCACAACTATCATCCGTGACGAGATACGCATGATGTAAGCTATGTTGTAAGGTTCAATCTGAAGATTTATATTCGTATATGAAGGATTCTTTGTCAACCCAGCCACCTTTTTTTTTCATGGTCTCAAATTTAATTGATTTTTATTCTGGGGAGTAACCTATTTTTGAGGACCTCATGTGATTTTTTTCATATTTTTAGCACTGCTCTTTGCCTACATATGAGAAACGTGAGCAATTTTTCATTCTCTATATCTATCTATTTGGCATGAGAAAAAAAAATTATTAAAGTTACATAAAAAACGTGTTTTTTCCTCAGCTTTTCGATGAAAATATTTTCGAATTTTTTTAATTGAGAAAAAGTTCTCAAAAACTAAAAAAACGCAAGAAAAAATGAGTAAAATGGTGTTTTGAGATCTTCGGGCCGTTTTGATTTTGTTGAAAAAATTCACAATTCATCCATCCAATTTCCCAACTTTGCTCTATAAATCTCGTTATGGGCCGACCATTTGTTCCTAGGGAAATAAATTTAAAAAGCACTATACAGCCGTTTTTTCTTCACATAATAGTCTTAAACGCCCCTGAAACAATCAACAAGTTTACGAAAAGAAAGAAAGATGATCGGAAAAGATTGTTTCAAGACTATTATGTGAAGAAAAAACGGCTGTATAGTGCTTTTTAAATTTATTTCCCTAGGAACAAATGGTCGGCCCATAACGAGATTTATAGAGAAAAGTTGGGAAATTGGATGGATGATTTGTGAATTTTTTCATCAAAATCAAAACGGCCCGAAGATCTCAAAACACCATTTTACTCATATTTTTTTTGCGTTTTTTTGGTTTTTGAGCACTTTTTCTTAATTAAAAAAATTCGAAAATATTTTCACCGAAAAGCTGAGGAAAAAACACGTTTTTTATGTATTTTTGATAATTTTTTGTTTTCATGCCAAATAGATAGATATAGAGAATGAAAAATTGCACACGTTTCTCATATCTAGGCTACGAGCAGTGCTAAAAATCTGTAAAAAATCACAAGAGGTCCTCAAAAATAGGTTACTCCCCAGAATAAAAATCAATTAAATTTGAGACCATGAAAAAAAAAGGTGGCTGGGTTGACAAAGAATCCTTCATATATAAGACCTTTGTATATACAATATGCGATTATATATGTATATTTATATATGTTTTGTAACATTGCATGTTGCAAGGCGCTCCTCACCCCTTGACACGACCCTAATTAAGACGGGGGTGAAGCATGAATATGAATCGAGTGAATGTTTAGGATGGCCCCGAGGCCTTTACTGACTCCGAGAGACGACCGTGACCGACTTGAAACGACGAAATAGATTATTTATTCTTTTGTTTTTTTTTTTTGCAACCTTTTCTCTGACATGTGGACGACGAGGCCAAGTTTTGGGGGTCTGAGCGACGACAAATACGCACCCCGACGGACGCACAATATCCGACGCACCGAGGTTGCGACCTATTACGACGAACGCCACTACAGCTCCGGAGGTTGGCTACTGCAGGGCCACCTCCACAACTTCGAAGAGGACACGGGGGAGTGCCGAGAGCATTCTGCACCGAGGGATCGAGGTGGTGGATGAGATTCCCGCCACCGCCAAGATTCAACGTCCCGTGTTCCTCTAATGCAAGGAGCAAAATTCACCGTGGTGATGATTTGAAGGATTCGCGCCGAGCGTTACAGCGCCGCCCCGTGTCGTAGATCACAGGGTCGATCCATTAATCGATAATTGCGGGCCTAATGAAGTCCTTGCGCACCGGCACCACGCCGGTGGTCACTCTGCGTTAGACTAGCGTCTGTAGCACATGTGTGCCTTTTGAGTCTGCTTTCGTTGCGATTTTTGGGTGTGATTGCGTTTAGCGTATTAGAGATTTGGTTCGCCCTCGAGGCCATTTTCGAGTAATTTTTTAGTTGCTTTTCTTGTTGAAAATTGAGTGCGTTTTCCCCGAGGGATTTTTGGTGTGGATTCTCGATGGATTGCCAGAGACAGAAGATCCTTTTCGTTCGATGGCTGGAAGACGGTAAGCGTTGGCCATTCTTACCCATGCTAATTTGAATCTGGCAACGGCCGTCTGCTGCCTTGCCTTTGTGCAGCCACGAGGCTCTGTAGTATTTGAGATCGAATTAAACCGATTTCCGACTGGTAGGCCGTCACCAGTGTCCACATGCTTTAGAGGATTATATTTTGAGTACGTTTATTGAGGATTTTTGTGATTTATTGAGTTTATTAAGTATAGTCGAGCCGCACACGAGTGCGACGAAGATAGTCGGTCACTGTCGTTCTCTCTCCCTCCTGTGGGAAGAGCTTTGTTGTCGAGACCTCGAGTCTTTTGTTTCGCGCTGGTCGTTCAGCTGCTATTTAGAAGCAGTATTTGTTATTTATTCGCCGCAGAGTTAGTTTAAGTTAGGTTTAGTTAATTTATTATTTATTAAATTGTAAATATTTCTTTCCGAGAGGCTTCGCCTCTCGAAGGCGTGCCGACCGCCGTACACGGTCGGTGTCGCTATTGTTGAGTGTTTTGTTGAATTTCTAGCCGCTGGCAGTATTCTGTTATTAATTCTGAGCCGCGGGCTATAGTGTTTGAGTAATTTTGGGACTGTAGGTCCGATTTTGTTAATTTCGAGCCGTAGGCTCGACTTTCTGGTTGTTAATTTTGCTATTTCGTGATTTGCGTTATTTATTTTGTTATTATTTTGCTATTTCGAGTCCTAGACTCCTCATTGTTAGTTGTAAGTCGCATTGTTAGTTCTAAGTCCCGTTGCTATTTGTAAAATTGTTTTGTTGTCCCGCGAGGACTAGATTTGTCGAGTTGATTATTAGTTAATTTATTTTTGTTATTGCCACCCTACGTGGGAGCGTATTAGTTGATCCTCATTATTGTAAAACTCGCAAATCGCGGCCAGGTCGCCGTTTACCGGCCTGTAGTCGTTTTAAACCCGAGGGGAAGTACCCCCGGGTACGCGAAAGCATGTTGATCTTTTTATATCACCTATTTTGAATGAATTCAGTATTATTTTTGTTAAATTTAAACTTTCCGAGTCGTTATTCAACGCCTAGCTAATCCTTCATATTAATCCCGACCCCTCTCCGCGGTACTGTTGCTAGCCGACGCTTCGAGTACCCGTATTGTGAAGTATTTAGAATTTAGAATTTTGAACGTGGCGGTTATCCGCCTGGCGCCCAACCTTAATAAATAATTTTAGTTTTCTTAGCCAATTGTCGACTGGACGACCTCGTGGTCTAGTGATCCGGTCTGGATCCGGGGTCTGATAAAATCCACGTCACAGTCTATAGCACCATTATATTATAAAAATCAATAAAACGATTGCCAAAGGTAGCTAAATCATGAAGTAGCGATAGATTTACCACACCGTCATTTTTTATTTAGTCATAAAACTGTTTTTGATTTGTGGGGTCTTTATTCATAATTTCTATGAATCTGATACCAGATTCGTAATCAGCGACCTTGAAAACCCCCGAGTACAGAATTTCGGGAAATTGGTACCATTTTTCGTTTCGACGTTCGCCATATTGGATCCGCCATTTTAAATTTTAAAAATCTGATGCAAGATTCGTAATCAGCGATCTTGAAAACCCCCGAGTACAGAATTGCAGGAAACTTGGTACCATTCTTCGTGCCGACGTTCGCCATATTGGATCCGCCATTTTGAATTCTAAAAATCTGATGCCAGATTCGTAATCGACCCTGAAAACCCCCGGTAGCACCGTGTCAGCAAGAAATCCTCGGCCGTTCGTTCTTCGGGAGCTATCGAATAGCGAAATCGGTGATTTTCAGGGGGTGATTACACCCCCTTGAGGTGAAGTTCCGCCGCTATAAAAAAATACGTGTCGAATATTTTTACTCCCTCTACAATCTTCCAAAGTTTCGTTGAAATCGGAGGGGCACACTTGGTGGGGTTCCCTTGTTAGTTTGGCTGTTAGGTGTTAAGAATATTTTTTCTATTTTGAAGACTAAAAATGAACTTCCTTTTTAGTAATAATGTAGGAAGAAAAAAAAGTACATATTAACCCTAGAAGCATGGTGAAATCGCAAGCAGCTTGAAAGCCTAGCTGATACGGGCTACATAATAAAGAAACCGTTTAGATTTGCTCAAGAATACGTTCAAACTGACATCTGTTGAAAATCTGACCTAATTCTTGCGTTTTGGGTCTTGCAAGATCCATCCACAGAGCGGTAATGGTCTGCTGCCGCTTATTTCTGTGGATCTTGCACCCGAAAGATTTTCAAACACCTATACGCGGGAATTGCGAATAGCTTGTTCAATGTCGTCCCTAGTTATTTGTGCAAGACTCACGGCAGACTTGCGCAAGCCGTCTAGCGATTTCCCCCGCTCCTCTGAACCGTGTATACCTATAGTTATTTCTGTGGCTATTTTCCAGTGTTATTGGTATACAAACCGTCGGTAATAAGTCTTCGAATAAAATTAGGAAATATACTTACCGACAGTCGGTATACTTTTACTGCGAGACGGAGCCTACCAAATGGAATAATGAAACAATGGGAGACTAGGAATTGGAAGTTGTAGTGATATTGACTTGATGTTTATTATAAATCGATGTCGAAAATGTGTTTATTATTTAGAGCAAATAACGATACATTTCTCGTTTGTAAGTATGAAATTTACTTTCATATTAATTTATTATTTACGTATATAAAGATAAATTTCTCGTTTGTAAATATGAAACTGGGATTCTTTCAGAATTATCCTACAGTTATTGGGTCCAGATTACGGACGATAATCATAAATGAATACGTTTATTGAGACGGTCAGAATTCATAAGGAAAAACAATTATCGAATACATTTCTTTGAGAGTATTGATCTCACAAATTCATACAGAATGCATGGTCTCGGTATATCCCACTGAAACGATCATTTTGCCTGTCCTTCTTCTGGCGTTATCGCGAATTTCACACTGAAGTAAAAAGAACACAAGACAACAGCCGAAATGGACCCAGTATTCAGTGGTGAAATTTGATAACAAAATTAACTTTTAACTTCTTTGCAGCGCTACGCCCGCTGGGCTATTCTTTGAATAAATGATTAAACGAATGGATAAATGCAATAAACATGTTTTATTATTATTAGGAATGTTTCAATCATTAACGGATGAACGGACCGGTTCGGATAGAACATATGAAAACAATTATAACGATGATAGAGGTTGAAATGTATAAATAGCATTTATTCCAATACGGTCTCATACACATCGATCTTTCAAATATGATAGCTTTGATTAACGATGATTTATAATCATTGATCCGTAGTGAAAATCAAAGAAAACAAAAAAAAAAAAAAAACAAGGACGAAAAAAGAGAAAAAAATGAAAAAAAAAATACAGTAAAAGCAGCAACAAAAAGACTAATAAAAAAACTAAGAACGAACCGGCACCCGAATAATTTTTTATGCCGGAAGAGACTTTATGAAAAAAAAAAAAAAAGAAAAAACTTGCTGCAGAAAATAGTCAGACTGGAGAATCATTGCAACGAAATGATAAGATCGAAATTGCTGTAGAAATATGGGAATCGTCATAATTTAGGTAATATTGGAATAAGCTGCGTCGATGAGCTGAAATTGAAGAATAAGCGTTATCTCATTTAGTTATGATGGAGCAATGAAAACATGTAGTATCGCTGATCGTCTGTTGAATGATTTTTAAAAACTGGCATTTTGTAGCACTTTTGCTTGACTGCATGGAGAGGAATAATCGATAGATTTGGCGATAAATCTGAGCATATGCAAATATCAAACAAACTATAGGGTATTCCGCAATTAAATGGATCCTCTTCGCTGTTGTCACGACGCACTACTAGATGATAGCTGTTGTCGTAACGAACAATGTTCTCGATATCACAAAACGAACCGTCATATAATAAACAAGAATTATTTTTTTGTTCAGTAGTGAAAACAAATTTATTTGTTTTGATTTTAGAATATTGAATATATTCACGGGTATTGTTCAATGGAAGTGCGCCGTTTGTATGCCCTCCAAATACACGGAGTGCATCAGAATTCTTTCTCGCCACGCTCGCGAAGTTTTTAATTTTCCTTTCGTAAAATCGTTTAGCATATTGCTGAAGCGGACGATTATTACTTCTTATGTATCTACGAATCATGCGCATATTATTTTCGTAGGGAAATGCAGAAAATTCATCTAACGGACCAAATCGCCTTACATCTTCTACAAGATGTAATAAACCATGTACATTGAAACTCAAAAATGACTGGCCATATACAGGGTCACCCAAGACCCCCGGACCGGAAGAAATAGGTGAATTCCTCGTTGGATTTTGAGACGAAATTTCCTTTTCGAAAACTTCGTCCGATCAACGGTGTCCAAGTTATTAAAGATTAAGAGTAGCCAATCAGCGCCTCGCTTTAGGTCCGTGCCAGTGCCGGGTCAATAGTGAACGGCGGGCAGGGCCCGTGGTTTATTTTACATTTGGCTACTTTCTTCTTCACTTTACGATCGACGCGTATTATTATTATTATTATTATTGTTATTATTATTATTATTATTATTATTTATTTTTTTTTCTGAAATTGACCATGGGATTGAAAATTTATGAATTTGTACGGTATGGTCGACCTGGACATCGAAAACTACAGTGCAGTCGACCTGGACACCGGAAACTACGGTCCAGTCAACCTGGACACGTAGAACTACGGTCTGGTAGAAAAAAAAATAATAATAATAATAATAATAATAATAATAATAATAATAATAATAATAATAATAATAATAATAATAATAATAATACGCGTCGATTGTAAAGTGAAGAAGAAAGTAGCCAAATGTAAAATAAACCACGGGCCCTGCCCGCCGTTCACTATTGACCCGGCACTGGCACGGACCTAAAGCGAGGCGCTGATTGGCTACTCTTAATCTTTAATAACTTGGACACCGTTGATCGGACGAAGTTTTCGAAAAGGAAATTTCGTCTCAAAATCCAACGAGGAATTCACCTATTCCTTCCGGTCCGGGGGTCTTGGGTGACCCTGTATAACTTCCGCTTTACTAACGAACAATCTTAAGGCATGTTCTGCAAATGTCAAAAGATATTCCGAAGGTGACTGAGAAGCAAGAATACGTACGGATAAATGCAATACCCGTGCGTGAATTTGCTTGAGGCTGCGACTGGGCCCCGATCGGTTTTCCCCAACTAACTTAGGGCCCTAGTCTCGAAGCCTAATCGGGCCCCTGAAAGGGCGGTCAAGGGTGGATCAAGTTTTTATAGTTACCACCAGATTTTGTTGACCGCTCAAATACTATACCCATGTTATCTCAAGAATTTCACATGTAATCACATCGTTACAGTTTCACTACAAAAATATACCAATTCTCTGTTCTGATAAACTATTCTTAATTGTATATCGTGTAAGGCCGACGCGTAAGGCGTTGGACTTTGAGTATGCGAACGGGTAACTCGGACTTGTGAGGAATACCGCAATCGAGAACCTTGGGGGTGAAATCGAGCAAACGACCGGTGGAATCTTTTAGCTGAAAAATGACCGCCCGATTGCACCTAATTTCATAGTGTAACTCATTGTTATTGGCTTTCAGACTGATTTATATCCGTAGGTAGTAGGGTGGTCCTCATTTGGGGGTCGGACGAATTTCAATTCAGGCGCTCCCTAAAACGGTTTCAAATAATGAAAAAAAAAAAATTTGTTGAATTTTGAATTTTTTATTTTAATGGGAACACATGCCCCAACAAGCTTTTCATTTTTTTTTTTTTTTCATCAAATTTATTGCTGATGGATAGAAATTCTTGGGGAAAATGACATTTGGCATTATGAAATACAAATCAGTCATGTGGAAATATAAACATGTGGTTAATTGAAAAGTTTTTTTGTTATTGATTTTCGTGTTCCACCGTTCTACGGTACGGTACGGTACGGGACGGTTGATTGTGGACTGGCCATTAGGGATAAAAACTCTATAAAACCAATGGAAACACCGCTGAAAAAAAATGAAGATTGCCCATGTAAAGAAAATTTGAAGCTGAGAAATATTTTTTTCCTCAAGATTTTTGATCAATTGTTCCTGTGGAACACGAAAATCAATAACAAAAGAACTTTTCAATTAACCACATGTTTATATTTCCACATGACTGATTTGTATTTCATTATGCCAAATGTCATTTTCCCCAAGAATTTCTATCCATCAGCAATAAATTTAATAAAAAAAAAAAAAAATGAAAAGCTCGTTGGGGCATGTGTTCCCATTAAAATAAAAAATTCAAAATTTAACACATTTTTTTTTTCATTATTTGGAACCGTTTTAGGGAGCGCCTGAATTGAAATTCGTCCGACCCCCAAATAAGGACCACCCTATTAGGTAGTGCTCTTCCCAGATAATTTGCGATATCATCAATTTCACGACTCCCCGTGGGTAAGTGTTGTGATTATTGTGTTAGGCGTTACATAAAACTTATGACATACTCGTCAATATTGAGAAGCCAGTAAACTGTCCAGAGTCTATTCATCATCCAGATCGATAATTTTAGATTCCCCTCTTTCAGGCCCCGAATTGGATAAATCATTCGGCATAAAAACTCCCCGAGAATGTGAAATTTGCATAGCATAGTGAACCAAATAAGCATCGGTGAGGGCTCGGTGTGGTAGCATTATTAGTTTTTTGCCGGTTTAAAATACAGCCCCATACTCTTCTTATAGGGTTTCAAGTATAATCCCGTTCTCGACGCAATCGCTTTCATGGTAGCATTGTATCGTTTAGCCTCATGTAATTGATGTTTATTGGCATCAGCCTCGTTAACGAACTTAGCTATACCTGTCGCACTATCAACTAAAGCACCTGTGGCACTAAGCGCCGCAAATGCTGGTATAAAGAACGGAAATAAACCACCGATTTTGTTGGGGACAGGTAAAACACAAGGCACGCGCACTTTTCCTTCAGATACAGCCGAACGAGCACCCTTCGACGTCGACTCAATGGCTCTGGGCCCCGGTTTCACAGATTTCTTCGCCTAGGTTTGAGTGTCGTCTTCTTTTTCTGCTCGAGTGGCGTTTGCATCTTGGACTCTCTCATACCCATACCAAGTTCAGACTTTGCCTTCATTATATTGGTAACCGCCCAGGTGATAACTTTTTCAGCCGTAATTACGTCTTCAGCCAAAACCTGACACGAAGCCCTTCCGGCAAGCACTTCATTGGCCTCATTACGCTCCGCAATATCATCCTGAGTTTTCAAATATGCAATGTCGTGTTTCTTGCATGCAGCGTCCAGAGCGTTGATACCCCGATCACCACGAGCTAACCTCTTTGCCAAATTTGTACCAGGTTTGATGAAATGAATTTACGCCGATCATGTGAACATCGACATGATTTATCAACAATTCAATTATTTGTGCTTGGCATGTCGGAATAACGGTAGATGCAGTTTTGGATTCATCGAAGTAACAGTAGCAACAGCAGCGTGTAATAAAGCAAGCAGTAAATATGGAGCAAAAAATTTAGAAAACTGAAGATTTTACGAAGAAGACACAGAAGATGATGAGTATGATGCTTATGTTGATGAAGTTAACGACGATGATAATGATGCGTATAAAAGTGCTGTTGGCGAGAGCTTTCCAGCTACCGCCGCTATTGGTGAGAACGTCACTGCTCTGGATGACGCAGATGATGATGCCGATAATAACGAGGCATCATTGCATTTGCAATTGCCTCTACAAGCACATCAATGCCGAAGAAAGAGGTTGAAACGTCTCACTATTTGAGCATGCTTAACTCGTTCAAGATTCAGAGAAGAAGTTTGGATGATGAAACTAATGTTCGAAAGTTGGCGCACGGGTTGAAGATTGGTGATGCAAGTATAGAATTTAGCGGTGATCTGATGCATGTAGGTGGTAATAGCTATAAGAACACCACAGGATTACTCGAATTGTTATTCTAAAAGTTGCCAGATCCGTCGATTTTGGACAAAGGCGATAGGCAAAATTACATCGAAATCGTGAAGAAAACGTACGCATATATCGAAGATACTACAAGGCTGAAAGAAGTCATCGTGAGGATAGTGAGAGAAGTGCCAAATATGTAGATTTTATTACTTCACACATCGACCGGTCGGAGAAAAGATCTGGTGATGGTTTACCCACCTACAAAATTGCGCAGAGCCAAAGCATAGATTATGTATACTGGGATGTTTCTAATGAACTTGTTGATCGTCTTTGGCTACTTATGGCTTCTCAAGCAGCCGGTAATACCAGCTATGCCAATGAAATATCACCTATTATCGAGGAGCTAGGTGAGGCTGGGATCATTTATTAACGAGAGACTGACCATAAAATGTTCATTCAGTCATTGATCGTCGAACAATGAGCATAGACAAATTCGGACGACAGTTAGCGGGCGAGAGAGTCTAAAGCGTAGACAACCTCGGGCCTCAAGGTGATGGGTTCAAAATCACCACAGATAACCAGTACGATATAGACAACAAGCGATTGTATAATATCGCCGATCCGCAGGGGCCAAACGACAGTTTTTCTGAAAAGTCTTCAGGATATTACATGGCGAGCCTTAGATGTTCTCGAACATTCTATAGAAGAAGTATTTGCGAACTTCACGCTACGAGCACTCCGCGAGTCATCTAAACTTAATTCGCGCATAGACCAAGAGCATGCCAAGAATTTCAACGAGAATCAACGCATTCAGATTTATGACAGAAAAAAATGACGCTCCAACAAAGGAAAAGGGAGTTATGGAGATTCGATTAGCTGCCGTGGGATCTAAACTTGAGAAGTTCAGTCACGACGGGATACTTCGCGGAATTCGTTCCGAATCGAGCTACATCGGACATGTTCAGTCATCAGTTGGCTAGTGAAAAGATTAACCCTCGAGCGGTAACCTCGGGCCACTCGTGCCTCGGCAAAAGCGAGGAGCCTCGTGCATTCGACACGTTTTCATTTGTTTATTGATTTATACAGAATCTCTCTATATAATAAAAAAATCCTGTCCGGCGAAATAAACAAATGAAAAAGAAGATCAAAATGCACTATAGCAAAAAAGATTATAATAACAATAGTATAGCGCATGAAGTTGGCGGTGCTATGAGGTGCGGAAAACAAAACAAAAAAAACAGCATCTAGCAGACAAATGTCGCATGTATGACAAAATGTGTGCCGAGCTGTCAACAGTGAGTATTTTCAAATAAGCGTACTTCGGAAAATTAAAAATAATCAGAGCGAGGCGCTAGCGCCGAGAGTAAAAAATAAAAAAAATCGGCAATCTGATGAATTATTATTATTCTAGAATAGTTAATAAGTCACCATGAATTTTTGCAGATTTTCTAAAGCATTTTAAAGCATATTTTTAAGCATCGGACTCGAGTGACCCGACGTTACCGTTTAAGGGTACTCAAAATGACGTTACCCACGAAGGGTTAAAAGTGCATGTAATCGTTGACCTCCGAGTGTTGGATTTGAAATTCCCACCGATAACCAGTACAATAGAGACAATAAAGAGTGTGCTATGGAGGCGACATTCGAGCAATCCATGCGACAGATACTCGAGAATCTTGAATCACTTAATGTACGCATTTGTTACGAACGGCCCTGATACCGCATTCTTTCAAGTTCATTCTACTGCAAGTAGTGCAGTCAGCGCATTCCTACACGCGCGCGCTCGGCCGAAGGCAGAGCAGGAAATGATCCCCGAAACCACCAATTCAGCAACCCGAGGTTTCTTTATCGAAACCGAGGTGATTGCTAGTCAGTCGAATTATTACCGAAAGTTGAGCAAAGTGCTCACCCCTCTAACGCGCGACCTGAACCACGCCTAACCGTCATCGAGGACTCCTGACAAAGGGCTGAGTGTGAAGCAGACCAGAGAGCAGATTCGAAGAAGGTCCGTCAAACAGACAGCTGACTCGGATCTGATTACTCGGCATAAGCTGCACCAGGATCATCGTGAAGGAAGTCGCTCAACGGTGGGTTCTTGGAGTTGGCTCGGGTGACGCTCAGAGGTTAATTCGGTAGGCTCATTCCTCCTAAGGTACCGGCGGGTAATAAGGCCTGTCGGGTAATAAGGCCTAAGTGAAAAAAAAATTAGTTAAAATAACCGCATCCGTCAAAGGCCACCCCAGTGGAAGCATCTTGCATGAAGATGTCGCGACAAGCTTGTAGAGTCCCAATTCCACGTTCCCTGTCTTCCATATTTTATCATCTGTCATAAGTCGTCACGGCGCAGCACAAATTGTTAAGAGATTTCAGTAAATGGTAATACTGATAGTTTTAAGTGCTATTAAGCAAAGCAATCTAGTCTTCTGACGTTTAAAAAGTATTGTTGTTGAACTTAAGTGATGATTGATGTCTAATACCAATTTTATTAAGTACAGTTTAACTATTCCAGCATGTTGTAGGCCTTGTTACCCTACCGTAGTAAAATAAGGCCTATTCGTATGGTTCTTGTAAAAGTTTAATTTTGTGTTTGTTTATGGTAAAAACTACCATTACTTTATTATATTCTATAGAAAATGTATCAAAATAAAGATTAGTTATACATTTTGATAATTAAATGGAATATTTTCGAGTTTATTTAAAATCTCCCTTAGCTAGGCCTTATTACCCGCCGGTACCTTATACCTTCCACATTTCATATTGTATACTATCAAATAACACTTAGCTATTAGCTAGTATTAGCTATTCAGCATTTGATTTAACGTTATAGGGAGTTAGTCTTTAACATAGTGAATAGTTGAATAAAACGTATATTTAAAAGTAACACGTCAGTGGTTCCTCCTCGACCATTTACAGATTGCGCAGGTGCCCTTAGGACTTAGTTCAAGCAAGCCCAAGAGATTAAATTTTCAGCCGCTCGGAGATTACCTCTCTTTAAATTACAAAACAATACGACACCCGAACCCTTCAGCTCGGTTGCCCGTAACACATTTAACGGGATCGTGGCAAAATTTTTGCAGAAGATCAAAGAATTTAGAACTTAGCGGAAGAAAAGGTTGCGGTGCTAACGGAAGAAAGTGAATCTCTGGAGAAACGGTTGGCGATAGTGGAGAATAACGTTGAGAAGCTCTAACAGCACTACATCGGCGGAATTTCAATTCCAACTAACTCGCTAAACAGCATTCAAAATAAATACATTAAAAATTGAGCGTAGACAAATAAACATGAAGACGGTGATAGCGAGAGAACTTTATAGATCTGCTCGGCGTAATTATCCTCGTCGTTATGTCGATACGCGGCTTGGATGAGACCTGGCAAGCAGATCTTGTTGAAATGTCCGCATACTCTTCCGTTAACAAGGGTTCAAAATTTTTGCTTGCAGTAATTGATATATTCTCAAAATTCGCGTGGGCCGGATCGGTCAAGAGTAAAAATTCCAAAGGCGTGACGACCGCGTTCAAATCTGTGCTAACTCTGGCTCGCGTACCGAAACACTTACACGTCGATCAGGGCAAAGAATTTAACAAGAAAGAATTCAAAGCTCTTATGAACCATCATAGGATCAATATGTACTCGACATTTAGCAACTTGAAGGCTTCGATATGTCAACGTTTCAATCGAAAACTGAAATAAAAAAATGTGGAAGCAATTTACTCTTCAATGCTCTCATAAGTGGGTTGGCATTATACCCGATTTAATCGAATCGTACAGTAATGTTCATTAATGGGTGCCCAGTGGCTAACTTTTTTTTCTGGGAACGAGTCTCCTTTCTGGTATTTTTTATGTGCCGATGGCCAACGAAGCAGTCGACAGGAGAGCTTGGGAAACCACGACGAAGCCTTCCACCGCTGACATTCTGCATTCGCATAACCTCTAATTGTTAGCCTCGGGGCTATCCTAATGTACACGTATTTCCATCATTCATATAGCCCTACTTAATTACGGCCATCTAAGGGTCAAGGAGCCGATTGTAACAGCAGGTGCACGTTGCAATATCAACAGTTATAGAAAAGAATATGTGTAAATCATAGGTATTATAATAGTATATTGTGTACCAAGGGCGTAAAGTGGGCTTTTTTAGACCGAGTGTGGAGTTTGCAGTACGAGTCGGAGGTGAGCTAGCACGAGTCGAAGACGAGTGCGTTTGCGAGCCGAAGACGAGTACTGCAACCACACAAGGTCAAAAAGCCCACGTAGCCCTTGGTGCACACGATATTTTTTGTAACAGCACGATTTTCGCGTTTTTTCTTCGTTGTTGGAAATTTTATCGAAAATATTGAAAAATAATTTAGCGGGCGTTTTCAGATTTTATTTGCCCGCTTATGCAGTTTAGCGGGCAAATAAGGTTTTTTATTTGCCCGCTTATGTGGTTTAGCGGGCAAATAAGGTTTTATTTGCCCGCTACTAGAGCAGCGGGCAAAAAAAGGTCACTTTAGGCCCGCTTAATAGGTAAAAAAAACGTGAAAATCGTGCATGTGTTACAAAAAAATAAGTCCTTCGCTGCGACCGTTTTAGGAAAGAAATTTTTACTACAAAAACAAGACTTGGCTTCTAGTCGGGTGACGGTTTGTGACGGTTTGCTGACGTTTCGTGGACATTGCAGTTCACTTCATCAGGGCGAGAGACAACCTGATACTGGTTGCTTCCATACAGGATGTCTCTATTTATTGAGAGTTCGAGTCGTTGTTGCCTGACGTTCCAGTTGTAACGATAAATAGTTTTCAAACTAGGCGCCCAGCACCTATAACTCACGTAGTCAGAAAATATCAAAACTACTGCGTGAAACGACGAAAGCCGACAGGGATAGCTCTCTTGGCTGTGAGCAAGCGACCTAGCCGGTCGTGTCAATCTTTGATCTTCAGTTTTATTCAATTTCAATTTTAACGAATATAACTTATTCTTCGTACATCTTCTTTCATTATGTATTTATTCTGTGAGAAATATTCAGTAATCTGACAAAATCCTAATTGGAACGACAATTTGACGACACAGCAATAACCAACTATAAGTATACATTTTACACGTGGCGATTGCCTCATAATATATAATATACTTTCTTAATTTTTACACTGAAGGCCTGCTCGGGTTAAGAGATTTTATTCTTAGTTCAATTGTGATGTCCTTGTGTTGTATAAAAGCATCTCGTCTCTTATAATTAGATTTATGAATTTATGCTTTAATTATATCATACATTCATTGTAATCCGTCCAGTGGTATTTTCTCATTTCTACAAGACCTGTGGCTACATATTAACTATCTATTGTTCATATCACTGGTACTTTTCACTTTTGGACATATACTGACGAATAACACTTTTTTCATTAAGGGGGTATTCTGGTCTAGAAATTTGGAAAAATCGATTTTTTTCGTTCTTCATATTTCCAAAGTTTAGACATTCAAGAATATGCCCTCAAAAGGATTTTGCAGAATTCCAATTATTTACTGAGTTACAGCGGTTTTTGTGGCGCGGCATCTGAACTGGCCCGACCGGAATAAATTGAACAATAGGCGGTAGGCTATTGCATTTTCGAATTTTTCTCCGTTTTTACAACACTCTCATCATTAATTCTGTGTCCTACATGTAAGCAAAATATAAAATAATACAGGAATCACCGATTAAAAATATGTAAGTATACCGTACCATTCTATAAGTAAAACTGCCGGAAACTTGACTCAAAACTTGAAACGCGTTTTTCTCGAAACTGTCTTTTTCAAAACGATACCCACGATTTCTCAGGTTCTACTGGACCGATTTACCTGAAATTTTTAGAGAGTCTTCTTTATAGACTTGTCTACGTCTGGAACTATCCACATCCCCAAATTTCAATGTTTACTATTTTTAACAAATCGAAGAATGTCCAAAAAAGTGGTACAAAAATTATTTTTTTCTTTAGGCAGTCGCCATTTTGTAAAAAATTTTTTTTCCAACTTTTCCGTAGTTCCAGACATTGCGACATTATTATAGATTGATAATCTTTGTTATTTTTTGGTTTCAGATTGCTAGGAGAGTTAAGATCGTGGGTATGGTCACGCACCAAATTTTTGAGACTCCCCACTTCATCAGCTGATAACTAACGGAATTTTTAATTTTTTTTACTTTTTAATTTTTTTTTGTATGCTTCTAATGTGAATAAATAATGTATAAAAAAATTGATACTAAAAATATTGCTTGCTTTTTTTTTACAGCACTTCAAAAATTACCTAAAATTCATGTCTCTAGACCAGAATACCCCCTTAATTTGAATTTAATAAATTTACCTCTTTGACGAGATCTTTTTGTTGTTTCCATTATTTTAACTAAGCTTTTTATATTCTCATTTAATAGTACTAAAATAATCATTACACAGTTGAGTGGAGTTGAATAACCGAGTCATTTCTTCAATTGATTGGCCAATCAATTATACCCCTGATGAGCTGAGAGTGGGGAGTTGGTCTTTTAGGGAGTTCAGAAACTGACCGATTTTTAGGAGTGGCATGAAAATCGGTTTGATGTCATTTTTTCTGAGGTTTTTCCGTGTGGAGCTTGTCACTCCTTGGACATAGGGGAAGAAAGTAGGTCTTTTTGTGTTTTCCGATGGTATGTCAGTGCGTTTGTTCGGTAGTTATTAAATTTTTTTAATAGTACGGTTTATCACAAAAGCTGATTCCGGTTTTTGTTTTGTACTTTTTTTGTTATTGTTTCTTAAGGAGGTTCGACACCAATTATCTCTCTCAGGGATCTCGTGGACTTTCTATTGTATTTTTGCAAGATTACAATTCCTACACACCAAAATTTCATTACTAGAATATGTTATGAATTGACTTACTTCTAGAAATTGATACAATATACCTACCAATATACTTTCATTATAATTGCATTGGATGATAAAAAAAAAATTTTCCATAAAAATTTTCCATAAAAATTTTCCATAAAAATTTTCCATAAAAATTTTCCATAAAAATTTTCCATAAAATTTTTTTTTTTTTAAGATGAAATAAGTGATAAAAAAAAATAAACGGCAACAGCACGCTAGTGTTAAGTAATTTTTTTGTGTACTGTTGTTGGTCACAAGGTTTATTACTAGCTGGCGCTCAGGTCCGACACGAGTACTGTGTGGTAGTGTGTATTGGTGAGTGAACAGAAAAGAATGTCAGCTGATTTTTGTTTTTAATAATTATGGAAGAAAGTAATATTAACGGTAAAAACATTGTAAATGTAAAAAATTACAGCCGAGTTCCAAAATGGTTTTCCCAGCCAAAAACTCGGAAACATCATCAAGATTCGCGGCAGCGCATCGCCGAGTTCCCAAACCAAACTCGGCGCGCCAGCCACGAAACATTTACCCGAGCCAGCTCTTGTTCTTGTAAAAAATCTGTCATATCTTTTGAACCGCTGAATATTTTCTCATAAAATTTATAGGGGCGTAAGGCCCTCCCCATTTGACCTTGCTCGCGAAATTTCGACAAAATCTATCAAGTGGTTCCTGAGATATTGACCGTCGAAGTTGATCGAAAAACACAATCTTCTTCTTCTCCTCCTTCTTCTTCTTCGTTGTAGACCGTTCTTCTTGGGACCACGATATCTGTCGAACCGTTGCACTTATATACTTGCCATTTGGAAGGAGTGTTCTCGTCACCGAAATCTCGCCCCCTATTGTTTTTGAGCAATAATTGACTACGCGTAACTGAGTTGTTAATAATATTAATTATTTTACAAAATGCGCATGCGCAGAATTATTGATCGGCTTCGATGCCTGATTTATACAAAATGCGCATGCGCAGCAGCAAATCGCGGCCAAGTACCTGTAGGCTAGCGTACCAGTATGATTATAATATAATATTATTATATTATTAAAGTATTATTTAATAATCACATTTCATTTATCATTATTATTATTATTATCATTATTATTGATGCGTCACGTCTACTCGTGCTTCCCAAAAAAATTTTCAATAATGTGTCCGCACCACAGTTTTCGGTATCCAGGTCCTTCGCTCCGTAGTTTTCGGTACCCAGGTCCTTCGCTCCGTAGTTTTCAGTATCCAGGTCCTTCGCTCCGTAGTTTTCGGCATTCAGGTCCTTCGCACCGTAGTATTCGATGTCCAGGTCCTCCGCTTCGTAGTTTTCGGTATCCAGGTCCTTCGCTTCGTAGTTTTCGGTGTCCAGGTCTTTCGCTCCGTAGTTTTCGGTATCCAGGTCCTTCGCTCCGTAGTTTTCGGTATCCAGGTCCTTCGCTCCGTAGTATTCGGTATCCAGGTCTTTCGCTTCGTAGTTTTCGGTATCCGTAGTTTTTTCATGAAATTTATAGGGGCGTAAGGCTCTGCCCATATGATCTTGTTCGCGAAATTTCGACAAAATCTGCTGCGTGGTTTCTGCGATATAATAACATTTACCCGGCAAATGTTTCTTCTATATAATCATATATAAATACGTATAATCTGATATAATTTTATATGATAAAATTATTATGAAATTTTTTTCATTATATAATTAAAGAACCAATTTTGTAGAGCATTTAATTTCCTACAAGATTACGGAAACGAAAATCCGGAAAAAAATTTTTACATCCATTTATTTTAGAAATAAGACAGAAAATTTTTTTACATGTATTTTAAATGGGAAAGGGGACCCCTCCTTGCGCCAACTAAATTTTTGAGATATCGAGCTGAAATTTTGAGGGAACGAAGAAACTTTTGAGATTAATTTATTCTGAGTAAATTATAGAATTTTTTTTCTGACACAGTCTGAAGTATATATTGTTTAGATCAATTTGAAAAATATTATAGAATCTCATGATGGTCTGTTTCGATTGGAGATGATTATTTTACCTAAAAGTTTCACAATCGAACAATTGTAGAACATTTTCCGTATTCTATGTTCGTACGACATCTAAATATGTTGCACTGTCTAAATAGAATGGGATCATGGGAAGCATAAACTATGATCGGAACAAGCTATTGTATAATTCTCAAGATGAAATTTCTTGGCCGAATAAAATAGCTCGTATCTTTTGCGCAAGTTCCAAAATACACTTGTTCATTGTAGCACATGCATTCCATCACGAATGATCGGAAGTTGATCTTTATACATGTGTAATACGTACGTGAGTTCCAAAATGGTTTCCCCAGCCAAAAACTCGAGAACATCATACTCTTTTTCAGCGTCAGATTACAAACATCATTACGTTATAAAAATAGTACAAAATAATACGTGAAATCAGGCATCGAAGCCGAGCGTTCCCTTTGTTAATTTTCAGACTTCAAATCATGTTCTTCAAATGCTAATCAATGGAAATGAATGGAAAACCAATAGGATCATTGATAAAACCTGTGATAAAACAGCATATTGGCGACGGAAAATATTGCTGAATTGCAAGTTAGCTCGTATGATGATACGAACTCGGCGGGCATAGATTGTTCTGAAAATTATCAATTGCTGACGTGTGAGGTAAGATCAGCAATTAGTGCGTCTTTCAATGCAGAATATGTGTATCTATACTGTAAGTCGAATAGAAAGAGAGACGTCGCTAGAGCATCACCGAAGTGTACCGATAATGGGTACGTCCAGTATAAGAATGTATCGTTTTATGGGTGTGACATGTTTGTAGCATGGCGTTATAACTATAGTCGAAAATCGGTTAACGATAGATGCAAAATGAAATTGAACTCTTCTTCAAAACTTGAATTTGAATTTAAATTACTGAGATCACCGTGCCTGGACCATTAGTTCTTGTTATGAACACACTATAGGTATTTTTTTAACTTCAATTTTCAACGGATTACCCATTCCTTTAATTCATTTGTTTCAACACCACCTCTAGTGCGTGGAAAATGTTTTCTAATTTTCAAATTTGGAAACAAAAGGATAGTATGTAGGGCACGGGCACTCAAAAGGACTTTATGAGGAGTATAAAAGTGTCACACGATTCGAAGACGAGGTCTTTCCGCGCCCTTGTCATATAAACCACTATTATATCGCATCGAACTAAGAGAAGAATCACGTCATGCGGCCATTTGAAAACTGTAAGGCAACATTTTTCATTGAGACTCGTCAAAATATAATAAGAATATCTGCAATGTAATCAATGGAGGTAGGGAAGGGGCTGGAGGGAGGGGGGGCCACCCGCCCACCCAGTGGGCGACGAGTCTCAATGAAAAATGTTGCCTTACAGTTTCCAAATGGCCGCATGACGTGATTCTTCTCTTAGTTGAAGAATGTCGCTCGCAAGAGGATAATTTCAAAAGCGGTAAAACGTCGCAAAAAAAATATGGGCTGCAATAGGCGAGAAAATGAATAAACCCACAAAATTGTCGGAAGCATGATCAAATACTGTCAGGATATTTTTGGCATTGATAGTATATTTATTATTGTAGACTGAAACTGCGATATAATAGTGGTTCAGCCCCTTCCCTACCTCCATTGATTACAATGCATCACCATTGCTAACAACTTTCAGTCAACAATATCTGCAAATTATCCATATTATACCTCCGAATTCTGTACATGCATCAAGGAGGTTCTTGGATGAAACGGTTTTCTTAAGAATTTCGTATACTGCTCATTACATGTTCTCTATATTATTATTGATGCCCCTAAGAAGTTTCAAAATTGTTGACCGTACAGAACATGAGATAATTCATTTCTTAACTTTGTGTTCACCGCTATCTTATACACTGCATGTCCTATCCAAAGGGAATATTCACAGACGTATATTATGATAACACTCTTATTCTTCCTACCATTATTCTTTTGAAAATTTCCGTGTGGGTACAAAAACCTTCGACATAATTATTTCAAGAAAATTCATGTGGGTTGACCATTCAGTTCTTGCAGTAAAAAAATATCAATCGTAATTAATCATACAGAAGACTATTTTCGGCATATCAGACTCTTTCGTTTCATGCTTGCCCCGCTCGCCGCTCCTAAGTTTCCGCTCCTGCCCACCACCGGTCATCCAAAAACGTCCTTAAGCATGGAATGAATTACATTAAAAAAAGTTATAACCATTGAAAAATATATGGAACTTACAATGCGTGGCTATTGCTTCTTGCAGCTTAAAACTAGCAAAATTTAGGTCTGTAAGAGGATAAAGAAATAAAGGTGTATTAAACTACGAATAAGAAAATGCATATGAACACTGTTCCCCAGCGGACCTGGTTGACGCATTTGCATCGACATCGCGCACAGGTTGACGCTAAATGTTAGCAGTCCACACAAACTCGACACAAATGCGTCGACACAAACTCGACACAAATGCGTCGACTTGTGCGCGATGTCGACGCAAATGTGTCGACTGGTGGGTCCAATAGGGTTACTTATGAGAAAAAACCACAAAACCTTCCCTTTGTTTTAAATAATACAAGTGAGACCAAAAGATAACTCATAATAATACGACACCAAAAATACCCGTATTGATACGACGGGCTTCATCTTTCGACACATAAATTGTGTATTGTTTGGCAGTTTCAGCATCCTCGAGTGTCACGGAAATTTTTTCGTTCGAATTCATTTTAGGTTATGGTTCCGCACCACTCACGTTTCTTTAGCTGTTTAAGCGATTGTCTGCGCTCACGCTTTCGCTGCACTACCCCGACGAAATAAGCGTTTTCAAGCGTTTATAAGTACGAGTTATGACATCATCAATGACGTCATGACAGGGTTCGTGAGTGCTCACATCGCCAAAAGGAACAGAATAAGCAACGCTTATAAGCGCTTACAGCGCGTGAGCGTCCAAATGAAACGCAGCCTCTGAAGATAACCAGCACTCGCCATGCTTGTCCGCACCGGTACCCGAAAATTTATAAAATTTACTATATTTATTTGGCGATGCACCTGAGCCTGCAGTGCTCGTATTTAAAAGTGTATTTTTGCTTGACGCAGTCAAAGTGGACGGTAAATTACGATCCTGCACACTTGTGGAACGCTCTACCGAAGCGATTATTGTTTCTTCTCCTCCACTGTAATCAGAGTCATCAACAATTTGGGATTGCCGTTTTCTTCGTTTGCCACCAGCAGTTGGTCGCACCGAACGTTTCATTGTAAAATTTGAATGTACAAACACTGGCACTTCTCACTATCACAGTTATTGACAGACACACACGTTCACAGACAGACAGACACGCCGTAAATCGGAGCGCGAAACAGGTTGAAACTCTTGAGTTGACGTGGAGACACTAGCAGCGAACGCGGGAACTATTGATAGTGTCGCGAGTTTCCGACAAAACGACCAAGAGATACGTCAGAAATTCAGGGTATAATTATTCATTTTCGTTTTCTATTGTATTTCTTCGTGTATCTCCTGTTTAAATCTATTTGTTTCATCGAACGTTCTATTTTTGCTGCTTGCACGCGAATGTGGACGAGACTTTCCGAGACGAGGCGAGACTCCGAGAAGAGACCAAGTTCTCGTCTCATCATCTCGAGACGAGACGATACCTTGGCAAGTCTCGTCTCGTCTCGTCTCGCGGCAACCCTAATCACCGGAACGAATATCAGTTGGCAGGGCTCGAGGTTTCAATCGTCCGCAAGTTGAGCGCTTTTATCGAAATCTTAGTCAAGAAATTGACAAGAATAATATAGATGGATGCAGACTCTATAATATGGACGAAACTGGGATAACGATAACAACTAATAAGCCTCCGAAAATCATTTCAGAACGCGGGAAAAAACAAGTCAGGGTGATTTCGGGTGCAGAACGCGGAATATTGACGACTGTCATTTGTTGTTGTAATGCTGCAGGTTCATTTATCCCACCTTTCATGATTTTCGCGCCTAAAAGAATGCAGGATAGACTTCTCGATGGACCAGAAGCCCAAGGCACATGTTCTCCAACTGGCTGGGTGAATGGCGAAATATCTTTAACCTGGCTCAAATTTTTTGTAGCGAAAGTTCGTCCTACAAAGAATAAAAAAGTACTCCTTTTGCTTGATAACCACGAATCGCATAAATATTACCCAGCTCTAGAATATGAGTCAGTCCACGTCAAGCGGGACGGATTTGGCCAAAAATTTCCCTCGATGTTTCTGATTCTTTTGTAATTTTTTTTACACATTCTCTGGGTAAAATAAATAACGGCAAAAACATTGTAAATGTAAAAAATTACAGCCGAGTTCCAAAATGGTTTCCCCAGCCGAAAACTCAAGAACATCATACTCTTTTTCAGCGTCAGATTACAAACATCATTTCGTTACAAAAATAGTACAAAATAATACGTGGAATCAGGCATCGAAGCCGAGCGTTCCCTTTGTTAATTTTCATACTTCAAATTATATTCTTCAATCGCTAATCAATGGAAATGAATGGAAAACCAATAGGATCATTGATAAAACCTGTGATGAAAGAGCATATTGGCGACGGAAAATATTGCTGAAGGAAGTTAGCTCGTATGATGATACGAACTCGGCGGGCATAGATTGTTCTGAAAATTATCAATTGCACTCTTTTTTTTTAAATTATTTCTTCCAGTCGATGTGTAACGATCACACCCACAAAATTGTCGCGAGCATGATCAATTACTGTTTGGATATTTTTGGTATTGATAATATATTCATTATTGTAGACTGAAACTGCGATTTAATAGTGGATATGACAAGGGCGCGCAAAGATCACGTCTTCGAATCGTGTGACAGTTTCACACTCGTCATGAAGTCCTTTTGAGTGCCCGTGCCCTACATCCAATCCTTTTTTTTTCGAATTTAAAAATTAGAAAACATTTTCCACGCACTAGAGCTTGGAAAGCTCAACGAAAATCGTGGTTTTCGCAGGAGGTGGTGTTGAAATAAATGAATGAAACGAATGAATGAAACGAATGAGTAATCCGTTGAAAATTGAAGTCAAATTAAAAAAATACCTATGGTGTGTTCATAATAACAACTAATGGTCCAGGCAGGGCGCTCCCAGTAATTTAAATTCAAATTCGAGTTTTGAAGAAGAGTTCATTTCATTCTGCATCTATCGTTCACCGATTTTCGACTATAGTTATAATGCCATGCTATAGTAGATACACATCGAAGCGAAAGTGTATTCTGCATTAAAAGACGCACTAATTGCTGATCTTACCTCACACTTCAGCAATTGATAATTTTCAGAACAATCTATGCCCGCCGAGTTCGTATCATCATACGAGCTAACTTCCTTCAGCAATATTTTGTCAGCAATTCGGCTGAGCTTACGAGGTAGGTGGGAGAGAGTGTTAGGAAGAGGGGGGGGAATGGGTCGGCCGTAGTCTGGTCGTTTTCTTATTCCTCGGGAATCTTCGGGGCCGGCTTCTTCTTTAGCCAAACTAGTGGCGGCGGAGAGCGGAGCAGTATTGCTTGCCGAGGAGGAGGAGGTTTCCCGATCGGAGGTAGGTGGGCTGGATACCGGATATCGGCGAGGATTCGGGCCCTTGGACCTGTGCCCAGGAAGCTTGTCGTTTTTGTCTGTGTCGTGGGACGGGTAGGCCGCGTGGCCTTCCTCTCGGGTACTACTTCGGAGGTCGGTACCTTCGCTACCAGGCTGTCGGATGGCGGAGAGTCGGGAATGGGGTCGTAGCCGATGCAGGGTGATGACCAATCCCCCAGGTTCCTGCCTCGGTTCCTCGGGGTTCCCTTGATCGGCGGGGTGGCTCGGTCCGGAGCTCGGGTTGCCGGGCCTCGTGCCGTGCTGGCTCTTTGCTCGGCCAGGAATTGGCGGGTTATTCCGGTGGCGTATTGTCGTGCCTGATTCAGGCGTAGCCGGTCGGTCCGGGATAGTAGGAGTTCGGGTAGGAAGAACTCGGGCCCACGCCAAAGTAGGCTATCTGGCGGTGGTAGCTTGGCGGTTGGGTTAGCCCTTAAAAGGGCTGGTGGTTTAGGTTGTCGAAAGAAGAACTCTGAGGTCATGTGGCTGTATGCTTTCTTTATTTCTCTGATCCGCTCTCTTGGTGTCTCGATGACTGACTGGTATCTTTCAGCGCGCAGGCTGCTGCTTATATACAGAATACTTAGTGCTAGTCTGGTCCTGATTGGCCCGGCTCAGGTAGTGGGAGGTCCGCCCGGCGTCCGACGCCCGAGCCTATCACTCGTGCGAGTCCCGTAGCCACCCGACGCTCGGGCCTGCTCGGCGGCTCTGAGCCGAGCGTCGGGCTTGCGTTCGGCTTTCTCCGGCGGCTCTCGGGGGACCTCGGTCGCCGGGCTTTCCTCCGGCGGGCAAACGTCTATAACTTATGTTTCGGCGCGTAACAATTTTCCGTCGCCAATATGCTCTGTCATTACAGGTTTCATCAATGATCCTATTGGTTTTCCATTCATTTCCATTGATTAGCGGTTGAAGAATATAACTTGAAGTATGAAAATTAACAAAGGGGACGCTCGGCTTCGATGCCTGATTTCACGTATTATTTTGTACTACTTTTGTAACGAAATGATGTTTGTAATCTGACGCTGAAAAAGAGTATGATGTTCTTGAGTTTTGGGCTGGGGAAACCATTTTGGAACTCGGCTGTAATTTTTTACATTTACAATGTTTTTGCCGTTATTTCATTACTTTTTGTATGTGCAAACGGGTCAGCGCTAAGCTGATTTCAATGTATTCTACATATTACACATGTATAAATGTTACAATGAAGAAGTGTATTTTGGAACTTGCGCAAAAGATACGAGCTATTTTATTCGGCCAAGAAATCTCATCTTGAGAATTATACAATAGCTTGTTCCGATCATAGTTCATGCTTCCCATGACCCCATTCTATTTAGATAGTGCAACATATTTAGATGTCGTACGAACATAGAATACGGAAAATGTTCAACAATTGTTCGATTGTGAAACTCTTAAGTAAAATAACCATGTCCAATCGAAACAGACCGTCATGAGATTCTATAATATTTTTCAAGTTGATCTAAAAAATATATACATTAGACTGTGTCAGAAAAAAAATCTATAATTTTTTTGGAATAAATGTATCTCAAAAGTTTCTTTGTCACGAAAAAAAAATTCCCTCAAAATTTCAGCTCGATATCTCGAAAATTCAGTTGGCGCAAGAACGGGTCTCCTTTCCCATTTAAAACGTACATGTAAAACTTTGTTTTTCTTATTTCTAAAATAAATGCGTGTGAAATTTTTTTCCGGATTTTCGTTTCCATAATCTTGTAGGAAATTTATTTCTCTACAGAATTGGTTGTTCAATTATATGGAAAAAAAAAATTTTCACGATAATTTTATCATATGAAATTATATCAAATCATACGTAATTATATATGATTATATAGAAAAAAAGTTTGCCGGATAAATGTTATTGTATCTCAAAAACTACGCAGCAGATTTTGTCGGAATTTCACGAACAAGATCAAGTCGGCAGAGTCTTACGCCCCTATACATTTTATAAAAAAACTACGGAGCGGTGGACGCAAACACCGAAGACTACGGAGCGAAGGACCTGGATACCGAAAACTACGAAGTGAAGGACCTGGATACCGAAAACTACGGAGCGAAGGACCTGGATACCGAAAACTGCGGAGCGAAGGACCTGGATACCGAAAACTACGGAGCGAAGGACCTGGATACCAAAAACTACGGAGCGAAGGACCTGGATACCGAAAACCACAGAGCGAAGGACCTAGATACCGAAAACTACGGAGCAATGGACCTGGACACCGAAAACTGCGGTGTGGACACATTATTGAGTACAAAACTTTTTGGGGAGCACGAGTAGACGTGACGCATCAATAATAATGATAATAATAATAATAATGATAAATGAAATGTTATTATAAATAATACTATAATAATATAATAATATATATTATAATCATACTGGCACGCCGGCCTACAGGTACTTGGCCGCGATTTGCTGCTGCGCATGCGCATTTTGTAAATCAGACATGGAAGCCGATCAATAATTCTGCGCTTGCGCATTTTGTAAGAGAATTAATATTATTAATAACTCAGTTATGCGTGGTCAATTATTGCTCAAAAACAATAGGGGGCGAGATTTCGGTAACGAGAACACTCCTTCCAAATGGCAAGTTCATAAGTGCAACGGATCGACAGATATCGTGGTCCCAAGAAGAACGGTCTGTAACGAAGAAGGAGAAGGAGAAGAAGGAGAAGATTGTGTTTTTCGATCAACTTCGACGGTCAATATCTCAGGAACCACTTGATAGATTTTGTTGAAATTTCGCGAGCAAGGTCAAATGGGGAGGGCCTTACGCCCGTATAAATTTTATGAGAAAATATTCAGCGGTTCACAAGATATGACAGATTTTTTACAAGAACAAGAGCTGGCTCGGGTAAATGTTTCGTGGCTGGCGCGCCGAGTTTGGTTTGGGAACTCGGCGATTCGCTGCCGCGAATCTTGATGCATGAAACATTTTTTTTTTCTTAACTCGAAGGGCTTAGAAGTTACAAGGGGTCGAATTTTCGAAAAAAGCACCAAAAACCGGAATCGCTGTCTTCTTTAAACGCTAATATCTCCGGTTTTCTTTGTCGTACAGACATTGGCAAAAACTCATTTTAAAGCTCTTGAATCGCACTTTCACGCTATTAATTTTTACTCCACCTAATAAATAATGTTCTATTTGTTGTAAACAATTATATTTTTTAAACGTGATTTTCGAGATGATTACATCCTTCGAAAATTCTAAAAAAAAAAAAGAGCGTGTTCCTTGATTCATTCTCTAAGAAATCTGTAAGTTTCAAAATGGAACTCCGATGGAAACTATATTTAAAAAGCGATTGATTCGTGCGGGACGTCGCGCGCGGCTGTCTACGCGGGCGCGCCGAGACAGAAGCTTGTTCTCTTCACATGCAAGGAATACAGGGGGGACTGTTATAGGTCTGAATTCATTAAATCCATTAATTCACAGAATTATTTATTCCATTCCATACTGAATATTCTACTCAAAACAATAAAAATATTAATACAGAACTAAAACGCTTAATTAAAATCTTCAAACACATCACAATTTCGAAACTAAAGCTCCTATAGTCATAAAAAATAAGTGGTAAATATAAAGTACTTTTTGATTCCATCAAATGGAATACGTCACAATATCATCATTCAATTAATTACGTACTAAATTAATCAACTAAAACCTATATTCAAAATTTCAGAACTATATTACATATAAATAAAATCTTAAAGTGAGCCGCAAATTTGAATTTCTACTAATAGTTGATTTACTTGGAAACCAATGCTTCTACTGACTTCTGTGGGGATCATTCTGTGAGGATTATAAAAAAGAAGCTGTTGCATTACAAGCTCGATTTGAGAAAGCGAAGTTGGTAGGTACGTGGAACATTGATATTCCATTGTATAAAACCAACTTCAAAAAAAAAAAAAAAAATTGTTGCCAAAAGATATTCGAATGCACAGAAGTCAGTAGAAGCATTGGTTTCCAAGTAAATCAACTATTAAGATTTTATTTATATGTAATATAGTTCTGAAATTTTTAATATAGGTTTGAGTTGATTAATTTAATACGTAATTAATTGAATGATGATATTGTGACGTATTCCATTTGATGGGATCAAGAAGTACTTTATATTTACCACTTATTTTTGATGACTATAGGAGCTTTAGTTTCGAAATTAGGATGTGTTTCAAGATTTTAGTTAAGCGTTTTAGTTCTGTATTAATATTTTTAATGTTTTGAGTAGAATATTCAGTATGAAATGAAATAAATAATTCTGTGAATTAATGGATTTGATCAATTCAGACCTATAACAGCCCCCCTGTATTCCTTGCATGTGAAGAGAACAAGCTTCGGTCTCGGCACGCCCGCGTAGAGAGCCGCGCGCGACGTCCCGCACGAATCAATCGCTTTTTAAATATAGTTTTCATCGGAATTCCATTCTGAAACTTACAGATTTCGTAGAGAATGAATCAAGGAACACGCTCTTTTTTTTTTAGAATTTCCGAAGGATGTAATCATCTCGAAAATCACGTTTAAAAAATATAATTATTTAGAACAAATAGAACATTATTTATTAGGTGGATTAAAAATTAATAGCGTGAAAGTGCGATTCAAGAGCTTTAAAATGAGTTTTTGCCAATGTCTGTACGACAAAGGAAACCGGAGATATTAACGTTTAATGAAGACAGCGATTCCGGTTTTTGGTGCTTTTTTCGAAAATTCGACCCCTTGTAACTTCTAAGCCCTTCGAGTTAAAAAAAAAATGTTTCATTCATTTATTTTACTCAGAGAATGTGTAAAAAAAATTACGACGATTTCTAAGAACATGCGGTCAAAAAGGTGTCCCGCTTGACGTGGATTGACTCATATGCAAGTGATGATGATGTTATTTTCGTTTTATTTGCACTGCATACAACGCATAGACTGCAGCCCTTCGATA
This sequence comes from Rhogogaster chlorosoma, assembly GCA_944452935.1. Taxonomy (NCBI): domain Eukaryota; kingdom Metazoa; phylum Arthropoda; class Insecta; order Hymenoptera; family Tenthredinidae; genus Rhogogaster; species Rhogogaster chlorosoma. Next base: position 20,578,242 of record OX101802.1, read on the forward strand.
AGACGGTATATGGACCCATAAAACGATATTTTGAGCAAGAAATTAATATGTACCAAAAACTGCACCCAGGAAGAATCAATAATCAATATGATGTAGCGAAGTTGTTTGCGCCCGCATATTTCAAAGGAGCTACACCACAAAACGCCGTCAGTGGTTTTAAATCTCTGGGAATATAGCCAGTGAGTCCAAATGTCTTTGGAGATGAGAATCAAGGTCCAGCTTCAGTAACTGACCGTGAAATATCAGATCACAATACGGATACTTTTATTAGACTAACAATGCCGGATCATAATAATCAAGATATGTCAACAAATTCGAGTACCAGGAAATCTTCATCGCCAGTACCCGGCACCAGTTCAGACCAATTCCAAAATGAAGAAATCGAACTTAACAATGTGATTGGTATTAAAGACATACGACCCTTACCCAAAGCTAATCTGCCAATATGGACCCGAAAACGAAGATGTCAGAAATCTGAAGTTCTGACAAACTCACCGATTAAAAGGACACAATTGGAAAAACTTGAAAAAAACAAAGCTCCGCCCCTCCCAAAGAAGAAGCTCTTCCAAAATAAAAATAGAAAAGTCAGCAGAAGATCAGCGGAAAATAAAGAAAATGAAGAGGAAAGCTGCGTATGCTTCTGGTGTGGTGAAATCTACACTGAAACAAATAGCAAACCCATTGAAGATTAGATCCAATCCAATATTTGCAAGCATTGGGGACATGAGAAATGCACCTCCTACAAAGGAAAGGGGTTATTTATTTGTCAAACCTGCTCTTAAACAAGGAAAACATTTGTATTCCCTTTGCCCGGGGAGTCGGGCAAAGTGAATAATTTCCAACTTCATACGTTTTGTTAATTTACAATCATACCAATAAAGATTTTATAATTTCTATATACTGGCTATTTCAATAAACAACTTTAGAAACTTCATCATCGTTCATTCACTTTTTTGAATATTCCTAATAGATATTCACCCCTGAAATTAACCTATCTACTTTGGGGCATCTTCCCCAATTATAATTACGAATGGAATTATTAATTTTTGATTGATCAATATAAATTTGCCTGGGTCCGGTTTTTGTAGGTTTGTCAAGGCTATACGCCTTGTAGACGACGTAAACTACCGAGCGCACGATCTACATGACGAGAACAACGAATGGCTTAACCTAAAGGATGAAAACCACGTTGCGAACGACCTAGACTACGATAACTACGGAGCGGACAACATGTACAGCGAAAACTACCTAGCACACGAACTGGACGATGCAAATTCCGCAGCGCACGACCTGGATGACGAGAATCACGAATCACATGACCGAGACGATGAAAATCTCGTTGCGCACGACCTGGACGGCAAAAACTAAGAAGCGCGCGACCTGGATGACGAGAGCTACGAAACGCATGACCTCTAGTGCTGCTGTTCCAGCAGTATTCCGTAGAATTGCACGAACGTGCAATTTAATTCTGTCCAACTGCTCTGCGCGCCCACAATTTTCTGGCGGAACTTGTTTCTGTAGGTTTGCACCGAAATTCATTCTGTAGGATCGCACCCCACTCGACAATTTATGCAATTTATCACGAACGAGAATCATTACAGTTAATCAAAATCTACAAAAAGGAGTGATATCTCCATAAAAAGCACCTCAGGTGCAAAGACTTTCCGCCCAGTTCTAAAAATTTGATAGTTACGCACAAAAATACAATTTCATAACAAAAAAAAAAAAAAAACGATTCGAAATCAGATGCTACTGCCTAGTACCTACATCACGTCGACTTTTTTTCAAACTGACAATTAGGCCTGCCATAACATGGTATTGACAGCCCTTCTGTCTTGCCACGTAGCCCATAGACATAACAATAGGCGATTGACGCCTCCATTGTTCCAAACAGAAAACACAAAAAAAAAGAAAAAAATTTGGAGATAGTGATACTAGGTGGGCCTTTTGTGGATAAGTACGAGGATATATCGACCCGCCATGTACCACTACCTTCATTTCACCCTTGCTCAGCCGATGGAATAAACTTACAAAAGTACTTCAAAACTACCGCTGAGAAGTCTCCGGTTATCAATTCTCCCTCTCATCCAAAAATTGAGATGAGTTTCTCGGAATGCTCCGAGAGTCAAATGGACGCTGATATTCTTCGCTAGTTTAAACTTGCTGCTAATGATGAAGAATGGCTTGGAGATGTATCACGCAAAAGTTGTTTCAAATTTTGAAGAAGAGTCAAGTCCCAAAAAATATACGAGAAAGATCGTCAGACTTCTGACTTACCTACACGACCGCCGCTCGAGTGCGCTAATTTACAAAAAAAAAAAGATAGTATTTTCATTTTTAACGCTCTTGCTAATGGAAATTTACAACTGGTCGAGGATTTTATACAGAAAGAAAGTGGAGAAGTAAGGTCTGACAATAATTTAGACATCAATCCTTCCATCAATTTGGATGTTGGAAGGGATGAAAAGGACTGTATTGATAACAATCAAAATATCATATCATCAGAAGCTATTACAGGCAATGCTCCTGAGCTACGTTCTGACTGTGAGTGTTGCAAAGGCAATTCAGTTCGTCTTGACGTTTCCAATCTGCCCGAAGATCAGTTGGGAGAGGTAGGAATGACCTCGGAAATCGAGCAAACAAATAGCAGTAAATCTCGAAGCAAGTATTCTAATGTCTATCCTATTCATTCCTGTTTTGATTAAATGAGAGAAATTAGCTGGGAAGAAATCAGTTGTCTCCAGCGCCGCACTTCCGCCTAGGCAAACTAGGCAGTTGCCTAGGTGCCCACCTTGTAGGGGGGCCCTACCAGGGGCCGAAATGGTATATTTCTAAGTATGCTTGTTTATTTTCTAAGGTCGATGTACGTTAAATAAATTAAAAATGAATAAAATTCTTGTTTTATTCAATTATTTAAAAAAAGGGCCCTGACTCTGTTAACCGCCTGGGGGCCCTAGATTTCTGTGTCCGGGCCTGGTTGTCTCGCATCGTTCCTCAGGCAAGGAAATATCATTTTTGACACAATGGGCGTGAAATTCGTTTTCACGCCTCGATTTTACATCCTGCAAATTTCAAGCGTGAAAGTAAGGCGTAAAAACACCAACTTTTTGCTCACTGTGACAAAAAATATCATATGCACCAGGTGCGTGCAAGTTCACGATCACAACTCGGACGTAAAGTCGCATTTTGGGCCCTTGGTACATAATATTGGGATCCAACATAGGGAGACATGACATCTAGTGGCCGAAAGTAACAACAGAAAGAGAGAGAATAAGAGCTGTTAGTCATTAAGTGTTCTTATGTTAATTTTTATCAATTTGGGCGTTCATCACTTTGCCCTGCTTTACAGGAGCACTTCACAGTAATGATTTTAGAGCTCTATACATCGCTTTTAAACTTTTCTGCGCCATATTGAATAAGCCCCGCCCACATGTTGGATCCCAATACTATTCTTGAATTCTTGTAAAAAGGAGACGTAACAAATGAACTACCATTTGATGCTTACCTCATGAAACCACGCCAATCTGTAAGTTCTTGGATTAGCTCTTACGTTACATTCGAAGTAGACATCGTCACCTTCCTTAATCCCCCTCGGATTAAGAGATGAACCCATCCTCAGTGACACGATCGGTGTAACTGCGAACAAAAATATAATCGAAAATCGTTATCTATGTCAATGAGTAGTGGATGTTTATCGCAAGGGTTACATCAAGTTGAAATACAACGAGTTTCTTTACGAGATAAAAGACCGCCGCATTTGTTTTCAGACGTGTTAGGAATATATCTATTATATATTATGCTAAACAGAAAAAATATATCACATGCAGTTTTTATAGCACCTGCAGGATTTGATGTGACAGTCAGTTGGAAATAAATAACTTACTTTTCGATGAGGTCGAATGTGTGAATTATTATTCGAAACTAGTCTGAAGCCGCAGATGAGTGTTTTAAGTTAGACAAAACTAATTTTTTCCCAGGAGAACGTCACTGACATTTGAACGACCCGTAAACGAAGTGTACTTCGTATTGCATTACTAAACGCGTCAGCGAATCAGGAAATTTTAAGTTTAGGGAAAAACAGATAACAATTTTATTAAATAACCTTATTTGATAACTGATTCTTAGATTAAAATAAAAATTCAGTAAAGTTATTTCGAACAATTATCAGATTACTCAATGATGGTAAATTTTCACGGGATCATGTGCACATATTTCATTGAATGGTCGACTGTATCTCTGAGTAAAGAGCATATAGATTCGATACAACTATTATCCTGTAATGCAGAATTTACTGAACCTCAATAACGTATAATTAAAATATACAACCGAGTTAAAATCAGTTAATAGACAAGATGGAATTGGCAATAGCGTAGGTATTTCGAAAGCGCTTACGTACGGGACAGTGCCATATAGTACGTATATTGAACAATTTATCGGACGCGTTGCAATTTAGTGATACAACTAAATTATTTGTTACGTGAGTTTTAATTGGATCTTTATCGATATTCTGAAAGCATTCGTCTTGTCAGGGAACCATATTTACCGAATAGTTTGTGGCCTTCGATTAAATGAATAAATGTCACTTACTTATCGTCCCGAAAGCTTATAACCCTTGATAAACATTTCGCATAGATGTATAAAATATTCATCTACCTTATCGGGTATCTGTTGCAGCTTTTCGGGTTATTTAAGGGGTTACCCTACTGTGACGAGCGTCGAAACAGACTAATTTTTAATAATTAATTAAGGGAAAACTACCAATGCAACATTGACAATTTTTTTATGCAATGTCATGTACAGGTTAAAGAGTGCGCTCACAAATTTTTATTGAAAAAAGTTAACAATTGGATAGGATATATCTCCTCGCGCATTTTCGTCCGCGGTCGATCGGTGTACGTGATATCGCAAGTACCAGAGATCTGAAATAAAAAAAAAATATATGCTCATTAACTACATTGTATTGGCTATCGGCGGACGGAAGATTTTATTGTTTTGTTTATTTGTTTAATAATTATTGATAAAAATAACAAGTTTTTTTGAGCCAAAAATTTCTAAAAAGTTCCGGAATTCATTTTTCGTCACCAAAAAGGGGGAAAAAAAATCTCCGTCAGCCGATAGCCAATACAATGTAGTTAATGAGCATATTTTTTACTTCAGATCTGTGGTACTTGCAATATCACGTACACCGATCGACCGCGGATGAAAATGCGCGGAACGCGCGAGGAGATATATCTCATCCAATTGTTAACTTTTTTCAATAAAAATTTGTGAACGCACTCTTCAACCTGTACACGACATTGTATAAAAAAATTGTCAACGTTGCATTGGTAGTTTTTCCGTAATTAATTATTGAAAATTAGTCTGTTTCGACGCTCGTCACAGTAGGCTAACCCCTAAAGGGTGTAGTCTAGTTGAGAGGCCCAAAAAAAGGCGTATTTTTGTTAATTTTTTGTGAGCATGCTAGGAAAGATATCAATATGAAAGTTGTTGGGTGTGATTATTAAGGTCTTGAACTACGAAAAAAAAATTTTTTTCATTAACTTAGACCATTTTTATACATGTGATTCGTGGAAGAACGCGAGCCCTCGATTTCAACGCAAGTTGGTAGCCACACGCTAACTCGGGAACGGCTTATCTGAATCCAAAAAAATAAAGCTTTCTAGATTCGGTATGCCAGTGGCTACAGATTAACCTACGGATATGAATTTTCAACGAATTTTGTAGATTTGGTTTAAAAAAATCCAAAACTTCGAAAAAAAGTCGTTTTTTTCCGCTGTTTTTCGTGAATTTAATATAGTAAAAATTAATATTTTGACTTGATCGTAGGTCATTCTGTGACTCTACAAGTGTAGAATATGTGGTTAAAATTTCAGAAGGATCGGTCAACTGGTTTCGGAGAAATCGTGTGGCGCGCATGTGAAAACGTCGTTTCGAGAAAAACGCGTTTAAAGTTTTTTCTATCGAAAAATCGTGAAAAATCTTACCAAAGTTTAATCTGCGATGCCTGCGCAAGAGAATACAGAGATTCGTATAAGATATAGGAACAACTGCTCCAATGAATAGAAAAGGGACCGGAGAGGGGATTAGAGCAGATGTAACGGTCGAGCGCGCTGAGAGCTCAGGTACGCGCGGTCAGGTAGTGACGCTTGACTTGAAAAAGAATACACTTGCGGTATTCGGATCTTCATAAAAATTTAACACAATACTCTTCCATATATATGGGGCATTCCATGCCAAATCGACCACTTCTGAACCCGACCCCTTTCGATTTGGCTGAAACTTTTTTATCTTTTTCTACCCCACTAAAAACGGTCCTCATAATTTTTTCAAATTTTCTTACCCAACCCAAAAAAAGTCGCTCTTTTTTTTCAAACAGCCATAACTTCTTCAAAAATTGACTAATCGGGATGTTTTTTTTTTTCAAAATTTTCGTTTTAGAATGCCCTTTCCAAAGAAAAATACAAATAAACTTTCAGATGTCAAGTTCTATGAAATATCTGACTTTTTTGAGAAAAATCGTCAGTTTTCCGAAGTTCGCCATTTTTAATTTTTTTTTTTTTTTTGATTCCCAAAAAAACTTTGATTCCCAAAAAAACTTTGATTCATTCTGTGAATAATGCCACTAGGTCCAGAGTGGGCTGACTTTTCCTTCTATTTTTTTTTTTTAAGGAAAACAAACTTTTCATTTTTTTTCAATTGTTAATTTTTCGATTTTGAAAACGAAGCTTGTAGAAAGATTGTAAAACGAAGGCTTGTAAAATCGAAAAAATGAACAATTGAGAAAAAATGAACATTTTTTTTCCCTCAGAAAAAAAAAATAGAACGATAAGTCGGCCCACTCGGGACCTAGTGGCATTATTCACAGAATGAATCAAAGTTTTTTTGGGAATCAAAAAAAAAAAAAAATTAAAATTGGCGAACTTCGGAAAACTGACGATTTTTCTCAAAAAAGTCAGATATTTCATAGAACTTGACATCTGAAAGTTTATTTGTATTTTTCTTTGGAAAGGGCATTCTAAAACGAAAATTTTGAAAAAAAAACATCCCGATTAGTCAATTTTTGAAGAAGTTATGGCTGTTTGAAAAAAAAGAGCGACTTTTTTTGGGTTGGGTAAAAAAATTTGAAAAAATTATGAGGACCGTCTTTAGTGGGGTAGAAGAAGATAAAAAAGTTTCAGCCAAATCGAAAGGGGTCGGGTTCAGAAGTGGTCGATTTGGCATGGAATTACCCATATACTTTCGAAAAATGCAATAGAAAAAAAAATCCATTTTTTGAAACTGCTCAACTAGACTACACCCTTAATAAATTACATAATCCGATTATGAGCTAGAGACAAGGCGTGGTTGTTGCATTAAATTATTTTGAGTTGTTCTAGGCGGCGATGCGTTAAAATTCTATGTGTTGAACAAGCTAACTATAGTTATATAAGCTAACTATAGTGCTATAGCTGTCTGACTCGTTACGCCACGAAGGAGGTAAAAAACAGACGTGTTTTTACAGACAAGTTCTATTCCCTGACAGCAATAGATCAGGAAATCTATTCTGTTTACCGAAATCGAGAGTGTTCTGAGTGGCAAACACGAATCTATGCGATTAGTGAAGACACCAGTGCACCTGAACTCGGTCTCCTTGTTACACGCCAAAACATAGCTATAGACGTTTGCCCGCCGAAGGAAAGCCCGGCGACTGAGGTCCCCCGAGAGTAGCCGGAAAACGCTGAACTCAAGCCCGACGCTCGGCTCAGCACAGAGCGGCCGAGTAGGCCCGAGCGTCGGGTGGCTGCGAGACTCGCGCCGCGTGATAGGCTCGGGCCTCGGACGCCGGGCGGACCCCCCACTACCCCAACCGGGCCAACCACGGCCAAGCTAGAATAAGCATTTTCTGTATATAAATGGCAGCCTGCGCGCTGCCAAGACACATTCAGTCACCTAGACGCCTAGAGAACACTTCGAAGCAATAGAACATCTGAGCACATGAAACCATAGCCTTGTTTCCTACAACCTGAACCAACAGCCCTTTTCAGGGCTAAACAAGCTGCAAAGCAGCCACTGCCCGACAGCTATCTTCGGTGTGAGCCCGAAGTTCTTCTTCCCGGGCTCCTCCTCCCGCGGGGCGACCGACTACGATTAAATCAGGCACGACAGTACGCCGCTGCTGTAACTCGTCAATTCTTGGCGGAGCAGAAAAAGAACTTAGAATGAGACTCGGTGGTCCGAGAACAAAACCGACCCCTTTCAACGATTCGGGGATTCCCGAGAAGCAGAGGTCGGAATCTAGGGGATTGGACGTCCCCTTGCTTCGGCTACGACCCCGTCCCCGATCCTCCGCCGTCCGCAATCCCCGTAGCACAGGTCCCAGCTACCGAAGTGGTTCCGGGACGGAAAGCGACGCGGCCCACACGTCCCACGACGCAGACGAAGGCAACCGGCTTCTTAGGCACAAACCCGAGGGCCAGGATCATAGCCGATATTCATTACCCGGCTAGCTTACCGCTAATTGCGAAGCCCCCTCCTCCCCGGCAAATAGTATCGCTCAGTTCTCCGCCGGCACTAATTTGGAGGAAGAGGAAACCGGGCCCGAAGGCACCCGAGGAATAGGACGCCGAAAACAACGAACTACCCCTCTCCTCATCACCCACTTCCACCTCCTAAAAAGCCGTCTACTGACAATTGGCGCCCAACGTGGACGGGGTCGTGGTAGGCTGCTCGCCCTGGTTCCCGTCCGGCGTGGACGATGACGCCGTGGTTTCCCCATAGGCTCTCTTTATTTGGGACCCGTGTACTTTGGTTAGGCGACCCGTTTGGTTGATGAGGTATATCTCGCCCCCTTGGTGGGCTTGGACCTTGTATGGGCCTTTCCAGGGAGCTGTGAAGCCTTCGTGGTATCTGTCAGCTGCTTTGGACAAGTGGTGGCTCCTTACATAGACCCGGTCTCCTGGCTTGTGCCTTGGCTCTCCAGCTACGGGTCCCTTATATTGCTGCTGGTAAGCAGCCTGCTTGTCCCTGATTCGTTGTACCCGTGTCTCTTGTGCCTCTATGGCGGGCGTGAGGGGGAGGTAAGTCCACTCGCCTGGTCTGCGCAGAGTCCGGCCGGTTAGGGCCTGGCTGGGAGTACACCCGGTAGCTGCGTTGGCTCGGGTTCGTGAGTTGAACAGTAGTTTGGGTAGGTGTATATCCCAACTTGTGTGCTTCTGGCCCTGGAGGTGTAGCCGAAGTCCCTTCTTAATCTTCTGATTGCGCCTTTCGGTAGGGTTAGCCTGTGGGTGGTAGATGGCGGTAGTCCAGGGTTGGGTCTGCCATTTGCTACATGCGTCTAACCATTTCTTTCTGGTGAACTGTGGCCCGTTGTCTGACAGGATTGCGCGGGGATATTCCCATCGTGCGAACACTTCGTTGTCCAGGATCCGTAGGACGGTACTAGTCTCGGAATTTCGGATGGCAAAAGCTTCCACCCATCGGGAGAACATATCGGTCACCACGAGTATAAACCGTTTGCCCCGGCTGGTACGTGGGTACGGTCCCATCAGGTCCACGGCGATGGTATCCCAGGGTTCTTTGGGTTGGTGAGGTCGGAGCGGACCCTTGGTGCTCTGGGTATTTGGTTTGATGCAGGAACACAGGTGGCAACTCCGTACGTACTCTCTGACGGTCTGGCGGAGACCGTCCCAGGTGAGGTACTGCTGTATGGCCCGAATAGTCTCGTTCGCCCCAGGATGTCTAGCAAGTGCTGAGTCGTGGTATTCGTGCAGTACCCTGGGGATGTAATCTTCCGAAACCAAGAGTCGCCATGGTCCACCTGGGCTGGCTCGTCTCTCTAACTGCCCTTGTTCTAGCCGGTGTTGTCTCATGAATGTCTCTTCGGAAGCTGTGCGGTCTTCTGTTGTCGCCAGTCTGCTCCATCTGGCCGCTAGCTCGCTAATGACTGGGTCGTCTTGTTGCGCTTCCTTTATACCTCCCATTAGAGTGGTGGGAGTTGCGATTAGGTAAGCGGTCGGGGGTGTGAGGGTAACCGGGACCCCTGGTGGTGCTTCGGTGTACCCTGGTGGGACCATCCTGTCTTGGTCGTCTAATCCCCTTAGCTCCTCTTCTGCGTCGGGACTTCTCGAGAGGGCGTCGAGTAATTCGTTGTTCTTCCCAGGACAGTGCTCGATTGCGAAGTGGAACTCCTGTAGTAGGATCGCCCAGCGGGTCAGTTTCGCTCTCGAGTCCTTCATTCGGTTTAGCCAAGTCAGCGCTTGGTTGTCTGTGCGCAACGTGAAGTGTCTGTCCTCGAGGAGTGGGCGATACCGTTTTATGGCCCATATGATTGCTAAGCATTCCTGCTCGTTGCTGTGAGAGCACCATTCCGTTGCGTTGAATTTGGCGCTGACATAGCTTATTACGTCTCTCCCTCCGTCTGGTCGAGTCTGAAACAGCATGGCGCCTATCCCGACCCCGTTGGCGTCGGTCAACCCTAAACTCAGCAACTACGGGCAAACCCATCTTGCCACGGGTACGCATAACCCTGAACGGCAAGACGGCGGAGGCAACGATCGACATAGCCGCCACCGAAAACTTCATAAGTATCAGACTTATATCCCAAACCAACCTGAAGGAAGGAGGACTAGTCCAGGCCCGACTCGCAGCCAGCAACCACACCATGAAGATAATCGGGATCGCCAACCTAACTTTGGACATTGAGGGTCTGAGGATAACGATCGAGGCGCTCGTCGCCCCAGAGCTAAGAGAAGACCCTGGCTAAAGAAGGAAAAGGCCATCATTGATTTCTCGCACGGACAGATTCACTTGGGAGAGGCTGATCGAGCAACAGCACGCTTAATCAGTACAACCGATACAACCGACAGCACCCGAGGGAAGACCAGGAGGAACTCGTCTTGACGCACGAGTTTCCGGAAAAACACAGAGAGAAGTTCCAGAAGCTGGCAGAAAGGTTCCGGAAGGTCTTCCTACCGGGAGGAAAGCTACCGCAGACGAGAACCATAAAACACAGCATCCGCGTGACGAGCCAGCAACCATTCCGGTTGCCATCCTACCGATACTCTGACGCAAAGAAGGAAGTCATACGGACGCAAGTCCAAGAGATGTTGGCCGACGGGATAATCGAACCCTGTAGTTCACCGTACAGTTCTCCGGTGGTGATAGTCCAGAAGAAGCACGGCCGCCCACGATTCTGCGTGGACTACCGACGGTTGAACTCCATAACGGAGGACACTGCGCAGCCGATGCCACTGATCCAAGAAACCCTAAAGGAAATCGGGAACGCCTCGATCTTTAGCACCTTGGATCTAAAAAGTGGATACTGGCACGTACCCATGGAAGAAACATCGAAAAAGTACGCCGCTTTCTCAACCCCAGAAGGTGGCACATACCAATTCACGGTCATGCCATTCGGAGCGAAGAACGCACCAAACACGTTCCAGAGGCTGATGAGTCAAGAAGTACTCGCAGGGTACTTGAACCGATTCTGCAGGGGGTACTTAGACGACATAATCATCTACTCAAGGACCTGGGAGGAACACCTGCGACACCTAACCTTGGTGTTAGAAAGGCTGGAGATGCACGGCTTGACCTGCGCCCCGGAGAAATGCCGCTTCGGCACCGGTCGACTAGACTACCTCGGGCACGTAGTCACCACCGAGGGCAACGAGGCCCAGCCGGAACACATAAAAAGCAGTCTACTGACATCCTGTCTTTTTAAATTCTATGCAACACAAGGAAATAATAATACGCTGAAGTTGAGAGTGTTCTGAGTGGCAAACACGAATCTATTCGATTAGTGAAGACACCAGTGTACCTCAACTCAGCTGTTTAGATTGTCAAATAAATATCCAAGTTTTATCACTTATTCATTTATTCAACAAATCGATATCTTTTGCGAGAATGAAGATACAAAAATAATACAAAACTAAAAGTCTAATTCTAGGTTTTCTATTCTAGCTGTTTGATCTTACTCTAAGTTTCTATAATTTCATCCCGACAGGCGATAATTTTCTAAGTTTTAATATTTCAAATATCCCGACAGGCGATAATTTTTAAGTTTTAATATTGATGCCGCGTTTGGCGATATGGTAAGTTATAATTTGCGAGATATCCCGACAGGCGATACTCTAAGTGATTCTAATAAAGTGATTCTAAGTAATCGTTCTAGGTTGGCCCCAGATACGGTTTTCAAAATTTAAGATAATACAAAGCGAGATTTATACAATATGATTTACGAGATTTGGAGTCAAGTGTCCCGACAGGCGACAAATGTTATTCGATTATGATTTTACGTGATTCCGAGTCAAATGTTCCGAAAGGCGACAAATGGTCAGCTGTGCCGTATTTATAGCTAAATCTGACGTCACGCTGGCTATCGTTGGTCGCGTGAGGTGGCGCGCGTGCCGTTCCTTGCTCAGAGCTAGCCTGATATGTTACACTGTATAGTAGTTGAATTGAATAGCGAACGGAATCTCTCCATAAATTCTGTCGTAGTGACGGAACGTTGATTAAATCAAAACTCTGAACTTGATGATGCTTACCTTATTTAATATAATGCAAGAAAACAATGTAATTGCGCAAACACATTTCAAATGTCTGCCATATGAAAATTATCTGTCCCATTAGGGTCAAAAAATTATGGTATATAATTTAAATATTGTAAAATATGTAACAAAAGTCAATTTATGAGAAACCCAATTTCGACACTTCTCCAAAAAAAAATATGAAAGAAGGCTTGAAGTGGTGAACTGAGGAAAAATGACGAAAATCACTGGGTTCCAGAGGACTCCAGGTGACCAAGAAAGGATACTATTCATTGGGGCCCGGTTACAGGGCGCGTGGTTTGGCCGGCCTGACTCGACTCGTTGAGAAATTACCGAAAATAATTATTACACCCACAAAATGTTCTTTGTACACCAGATGATCGTTATCCAGAGGATTGCGACTGATCGGTGTGTCGACGAATGATTAAGTAAAACTGTTTTTCATAATTACGAGTGCATCTGTAAGAGCGTAACCTCAAAGTGGCATTAACCCGCCATGTGCACGCTATATTTTCCGAGAAACTGCGTCTTTTATGGAACAGTCAGGGTTTCAGGGTTTTATTGGCTTCAGAAAGACCTTGAACAACTAACGGTTACTATTCTTATTAATTATACACTTATTAATTATTATTTCAGAGAGCGTGCAGCAGCTTTGGATTTTACTAGACCTGGCATCTTCATAGCTAGATCCTCGGCTAGACCCGTACTAGCATAGGGTGTTTAATGCTGCCAAATCATTGTGCGGATTGTGTGCAGGGATAACCGGAACACTATGCTTAACGAGAAGACCAACAAACTGAGACATGGATTGCACAATGCTGAAGAATAGGGGCATAGGGGAATTTGATAATTTTTGATGATATTAATGCGAAAAATGATTGAATAATATCGAGGAGCGGATAACCTCAGAAAATAAAAAAAACTCAATTTAGTGACAGAATTCCGAAAATACCAACAATCATAAAAAGTTGTAAAAACTTATATCTTGTGAGTGAAACTAGGTTATCTTATCATATTAATAAGCAATACATATCAATGTATCACATTATAAGCTTCAGTATATCGATTTGCACAGGCACATATAATCAGTCACTTATCGTACCACGAGTAATTACTTTTTAGTGAACAGTTCACGCATCGGCTCTATTTTTTTCTCTATGTGGCTCCTCCCTGGCTGCTTCTCTCGCTTGACTCAGCGCTCGCAAAGTTTCTGCAATGCTTGATGATTTGTTTCTCTAAGTAACATTTTTTGTAGATTTGAATCGTGTAGCTTTCGTAGTTTCGTTTGTATTGGTGCAGTTTCCACATTACTGTCATTGTCACTATCGACTTGAGGAGACTGTTTTAACATTTTTACTCTCTTTGCGCTGCGAATTACTGTAGGTTGAATACTGTCGTCAATAGCTGCAATTTTACTCAATTCGGAATCAAAAGGTACCTCTTGTCTTATGAGCGCCCAGTTTTTGAATTATTTATAATGGTTTCTTTCTTTCGTCTGATGACCGTTTTATATCGATTTTCGATTCGTGTAGCTGAATAAGTTTTTCCGAGTTTGTTTTGAATATCTTCCGAAATTTGTTCCCACATTGATTTTTTCTAAAATCTTTTCATTAGTCCAATCTGCTGCAAGTATTCATGAAACTCATCTAGCATGAATCTTGTTTCATCCTCTTTCCATAGATCAGGCGAATGGCACTGCTTGTTTTTTAATTGTGAATTTGGGTCACAATTCTCCACGCTTACGGATTCTGTTTGCTCTGAACAACCCTGTTCGACAGGTTGCAAATTTTGTGAGCTCTCGTAGTCTACAGGTTCCAGGTTTTCTGTACCTTCATCGTATATGAGTTGCTCTCTTTAAAATATAATCAACAATGCATATAAGATATATTCATGATTACTCGCACAACTAAATCACTATTTTCAATACATTTGGATGGAATCTTACTCGCTTTCTGTCGTACATCTTGTGATTCTTGTGATAGGCTGAGTTACCACAATTTGGCCCGCTGCTACTAACGCTTTAAGGACTTCGCTTGTATAAGCGTCTTCATCTAAATATTTTATATACAGGGTCACCCAAGACCCCCGGACCGGAAGGAATAGGTGAATTCCTCGTTGGATTTTGAGACGAAATTTCCTTTTCGAAAACTTCGTCCGATCAACGGTGTCCAAGTTATTAAAGATTAAGAGTAGCCAATCAGCGCCTCGCTTTAGGTCCGTGCCAGTGCCGGGTCAATAGTAAACGGCGGGCGGGGCCCGTGGTTTATTTTACATTTGGCTACTTTCTTCTTCACTTTACGATCGACTCGTATTATTATTATTATTATTATTATTATTATTATTATTATCATTATTTTTATTTTTATTATTTTTTTTTTTTTTCTACCGGACCGTAGTTCTACGTGTCCAGGTTGACGACACCGTAGTTTTCCGTGGCTCTTTCCTTCAGTTCCGGTACACGCACGGTTCGTGGACTACCGATTGCGTCTCGATCGGCTTCCAATTTTCCCGTTTCATCAGCGGAATGAAGAAGACGCAAAATTACATCTTTCCCTACAGAAGCAATCTTTTCTCCGGTTGATGAAGACGCTTGTTTTTTCATTAAAATGAGATTCTCATTTGTGATAATAAAATTCAGTTGATTCATTTCCACAATCCTTTCTACGTTTTTCCACGCATTTCTTTCTTATACCCCATACCCAACATTACCAAAAACACGTGATTTGATTAGTATTTCAAAGAGACAAAAAAATAAATGATGATGATGATGATGATGATGATGATGATGATAATGATAATGATAATGATACGACCATGGGATTCAAAATGTATTAATTTGTACGGTGCGGTCGACCTGGACACGGAAAACTACGGTGCGGTCGACCTGGACACGGAAAACTACGGTGTGGTCAACCTGGACACGTAGAACTACGGTCCGGTAGAAAAAATAAATAAATAAATAAATAATAATAATAATAATAATACGCGTCGATCGTAAAGTGAAGAAGAAAGTAGCCAAATGTAAAATAAACCACGGGCCCTGCCCGCCGTTTACTATTGACCCGGCACTGGCACGGACCTAAAGCGAGGCGCTGATTGGCTACTCTTAATCTTTAATAACTTGGACACCGTTGATCGGACGAAGTTTTCGAAAAGGAAATTTCGTCTCAAAATCCAACGAGGAATTCACCTATTCCTTTCGGTCCGGGGGTCTTAGGTGACCCTGTATATAATGTTTTATTTCTAGTTTTCTCAAATTTTGGAAAAATAAAATAGCAACTCACTCGTCAAATTTGCTTGTGCATCTTCATCGTCCGATAGTTGCAATAACTCTATCAGTTCGTCGTTTACCCGGAATCATACTTCCATTTTCTTAGGTTATGTTATCTTCTATGCTTTTTGGATTTTCTCAGCTAAACACCTTACATACTATTGTGGTGTGGCCGCTGCCAGCAGAACGACATAACTACTGCGCGACTGCACCGTGCCGGAGTACCGATGTTGTGCACACTTTTGTGACCAGCTGAAAATGCTATTACATTGCAGTAAACGAGTGCACAAGAGCGGACCCAATTTTTAAATAAATGCAACATCCGCCTGCAGGGGTACCACTACAAAATTTCCAAAGCGAAATATTTTTCTGAGATAGCATATTCTGCGATTAAAGGTGAAACAAGCGCTTCTTCACGGGTTCTCTGAGATAGGTCGTACTGCGCGCTCTTGCCGAGTTAGCTCTTGATTACACGGTGACGACAAACCGGGAAAACGGACAAAACCGGGAATAGTCAGGGAATTTCGATAGTTGGGAAAAATCAGGGAATAGCCGCGGCGATGGATTTGTTGGCAGCTTTCACCAATGCGGTTGCCTCCTTAGGACTTCCACTGTCGAAAATTATTCAGGTTTCAATGGACGGGCCCAACGTCAATTTTAAATTTTCCAGGGAGCTACAAAATGATGTCCGCAAAGAGAAGAAAGATGCTGCTATTCTTAATATGGGAAGTTGCGGCATCCACACGATGCATTGCGCATTCAAGGCTGGAATAAATATAACTGGCTGGAAAATTATTCAATTTTGAGAGCCTCTTATAATCTCTGTAAAAACCTTCCCGCGCGGCGTGGAGTATATACCCGACTGACTTCATCTAAAGTATTCCCTATGAAGTTCTGTGCGGTACGGTGCGCGTTGGTTGCCAGCAGATTATCGGGGAGGCATACCGACGAAGAAACGTTCCAGAAGCAGCTATAAAGATTATGTTGGCGTCACTAACTGAGACCACCTTAAAACAATACAATGGAACATTAAGGGATTGGTAGAATTTTTGCCATTCAAGGACCTATGACCCTTTGCACACGTATGCCCAAGCATTGTTGGAGTTTCTAACCAAGAAATTCGAGGAAGGAGCATCCTATGGGACGCTCAACACCGCTAGATCGGCAATTGCCCTACTTTTAACCGATGTTATAACCAAGGATCCCAATATTAGTCGTTTTTTTAAGGGAGTCTTCAAACTCAGACCTATAAAACCAAAATACGAAAAGACATGTGATGTAGATATTGTTCTCGACGCGCTAGAAAAATGGAAACCTATAGAAACGTTAAAGTTACAAAAGATCATCGAAAAGACCGTAACTCTCCTAGCATTGGCAAGGGCACACAGAGCGCAAACGTTAGCCTTGATTAACATTGATAATATATCAAGGACAAACGCAGGACTAGAAATAAAGATCCCTGACGCTATAAAAATATCAAACCAGTAAATGCACAACCCTTGCTGTTATTACCACGTTTTGAAGATCGACCCGATATATGCCCAGTGAGGATGTTAGTTAGATATATGGAGGTAACCAAAGACTTAAAAAGTAATAATAAAAACTTATTTATATCAACGCAAAAACCTTATAAAGGCGTGGGCAGCCAAACCATAAGTCGGTGGATAAAAGGAGTACTGGCACAGTGCGGGCTAGACACAAGCCAGTTTACTGCCCACAGCACACGTCATGCGGGCACCTCGGCCGCCTACCAGCGAGGAATAAATCTCTACACAATTAGAAATACGGCCGGATGGATGAAAAAATCGCAAGTGTTTGCCAATTTTTTAAATCGGCCGATAATCACGGATAGAGACGATTTTGCCCAGGTGGTATTTGGAAACAGAAAACGTTGAGGGAAAGCAATATGCATCCAATTGTATTTTTCCTATTCAATAGATGTAATCCTTTTTCGCACTTACGAACGAGTCTCATACTCTAAACATCTACGTAGTTATCATCTCGAACGAGTCTCTTCATGTAATTACAGTCGAACTTCACCTACAGGTAGGTTCGTTTGACTGTTCAATTATATTTAAATGTAAGTATATCAACTTTCTTTCTATTAATAGAAAGATGTAAATAAATAAAATATCAACTCACAAATAATTAACATGATTAACTATAGTCGAAAACAGAAAAATACTAAACATACTAAAAAAAAAAATAATTTACGAAAAAGTGTTCACTTTTCACGGAGATATCGATAAAAAAAAAAAATAAAAATAAACCCTTGGGAATTCGAAGACGTCCGAAAAAAAAAAAAAAACAAAGAACGGAGCCAAAAATGCTAATTCGAAGATCGCGAATTTAAGAAAAAATTAACAATGAATATTTTCATTTGTTTAGTAAAATTATATTTCTGTAGTAAAAAAATATAATTGAATAAATATTAGGGTGGTCCTTATTAAATGTTAATTAATACATGTATTAATATATTAATTAAATGTGATCAAACATTCAATATACATTTAATACATGTATGAATATATTTATTAAATGTGGTCAAACATTTAATATACGCGTAGTTGTACCCATGAACAACAGATTTATGTGAAAAAAGAATTTTTTGCGTGCTCGGGGACAACTCAAAAACATAATGACTGAAGTGTCTGAAAATCCCATGTTATTCAAATGAGAAACAAAACGAGCTTAGAGGCACGTCTTCTAATTGGACTACAGCGCTCCGTTTTTGCACACATTTTTTTAAATTTATTTCGAACGTGTCTAGGGGGCGCACTTGTCGAAATTCGTCAACACCCCAAAAAAGGGCCACCCTAATAAATATGTTTACTGTTGTATTATTGAAAACTATGTCCAATAAATAAATTTTTCGTCAAGTTCAATAATTTGTAAATCAAATTTTGTTTTGATAAAAATCGAGGAAATAATTTATCCTCTAGTTAAAATTGACATTTATATAATGCTAATTGTCGTATGCTACATTCAATGTTAAAAGCAAAATGTCGTAAGCCACATAAAAAATTAATAATAAATAAAAATCTTTATTTTTATAATTATAATAATTTCCTACACCTAATTATTGATGAAAAAAATTATAACTGATCATGATTATTGATATTTCCAAAGATAATTCGTTTTTTTTCTTTCCCGTAAACATTATTATTTGTGGGTTACGACATTTCAGATTTAAGCTATTAATATATGCATTCGGTAATATTTGAACTTAGCACTTATTGTTATATTACTGAAGGCAAAGTTGTATACTCATTGTCAGCTTATTCATATCCTTGACAATATAACAATAAGTATAATAATAATAGAAATACAGCAATAATTGGTGCCAAATTCAAATATTACGGAACTCATTATTTGCAAGATATTTTGACTTCGATAAAATTACTGGACGGGTTGTCAAGCCTTCAGGTATATTTAGAGTAGGAGAATTTAGATACGAGTGTAGATGTAGTACGAAAAATTGTAACGACAATGGCGCTACCAGATAGATTCTTCCACCAGAATCTCAGAACTTTTTGAATCCGTCCTCAATTTCTTCTTACGATCACGATCTGCAGTTAAGGTGAAATAGCGTTGTTATGCTAATTCGAAGCCTTAGCATCCATGAGGTTATTTGTAACGGTAGGTACCTACTCAATTATTGATCCTAAAACTGACAAACATCCTGTTACGACTTGAAATTCTGATCCGTACTCGGGCCAGGGACATTGTATCTCTAAATGAACAATTTACAAATAACGAGAAGTCAGTTCTTTACAACTACAGTATCCGTTCAGAAGTTCAGGATTACTTTGAAGGGGAGTTAATTTTGAGGTATGGATGATATTAGTTTGGAACGAAAGGTGAGGACATCCTCTGATTAGCGGTTGTGGGGAGGTTGGATGCTCGATAGGTAGATGAGTTGGAAGTGCGAGATATTAAGCACGTGACATTCAACACCATCTAATGAAAGCAAGAAAAGGTCTGCAAAATTTGAAAAAAATAGCAAAATAAAACTGGTTCTTTCCACTTTCAAATGCCACCTGGACCATTTGGCTACGAATTTTATTGACCGATATTCAACTTTCCGTTTCAATTGAAAATTATGTTTTCACAATTTTTACTATAATTTTTCATTCATTTTTCCTGTTATATCATGAACACTCTTTTTTTTCATCAATTCCATAAATACTGTCTTCTTCTACATCGTCTGAGGTATTGATTCAAATATATATATTTTGCTGTAATTTAACAGTAACAAAAATGATTGGAGAAACACTGATATGACACACCCATGTGCGCGTCTTGAGGGTTAAAGATTTGTAAAAAATATATATGATTAGATGTATACCTACACCGAGAGAAGTTTGGGTGAGCCGTTTGCCCAACACGCGCAACTGTCGCGCCAATCACACAGTGAGCTGTTTCACTTCCGTTTGGTTAAACGATTCCACCGATTCGGGCGACTCATTACCCCGAACTGGGTGAACCGTTCCACCGACCTTATGGTCGAGCGGTTTGACGTATGGGCGTGGAATTTTGTTTCGCATGTCATCTAAAAGTGCATTATATTTATTTCAGCATGGAAGCCTTTTTTAAAAAATATTTGTCGGAGGATATCCTCAGCGTATTTTTAAAATATGTTTATTCTTCAAACTTTTAATTGATTTTATTAACATTTTATCCATTTTTTGGTATTAGATACTCATAATGAAGTACTGGCCCTATTATTATTGCCACTGTGCATAACTGTGCCAAAGACTGTTAAGTGTAAAGATTCGAGGTCTGTCAAGCTAGAAAAACCTGACATATCGAAAACGTTTATTTTACACGTAGAGGTATATTACGAGAAGAAATATTTTACAATTATATAAATACATGCTTTTATGTTTAAAATCATAAATTCTTTTTTCCTTCTTAAGAAATATGAAGAGCTTAACGAAGAAAAACGAAAATATGAAAATTGGCTTCGAAGTATCGACCAGCCAACGCTTCCCTACATTTTGATTTGCGGTACAATACAAAATTGTCAGTCATTCGTAGTTCTGAACGGTGAGAATTACCTGTATGAGAGTGCGACTAAAGCTGTTGAAGCCTGCTTCAAATGTTTAATCGCGTTTAGAAAGTGGCCCTTTTTATGTGACTACGTGTGGTTTTTTATTCAAAAAACCGTTTACGATATAAATCCCGATAAATCTTATGCCGCTGTAAATAAGTTAAGCGTTCAATTGAAGAAGATCTGATATTGTAGCAAACTATGGATCCTTTTGCAATATTAAATAACATATTGACATTCATTCTCTCACTATACGGCGATCCTATTCTTCCAAGGAAAATCGTCCAAGTAGTGATAGACTTTCTCGATAGCTTTATTCGCGATGTATATATACCATCTTTAAAAAGTGATATTTTATCAGTGTTAAAACATACTGATATTGCTGATTCTTACCTGAAAGAAATAGAAAAATGTTTTGATAGGCACAGTAAAATATTTGATGATGTGAATACCGAATCGAAACGATTTACTATTTAAAAAAAAAGGCTTTCTTGATTTTGAAACTTTTAAAATCGGAAAAACTTTTGTACAGAAACTGGTCGGCAATAATGAGCTGCTTGTACCTGGTTTTTATTACGCGATACATGTTCCGCTGCGAGAGAGCCTTAAATTATTTTTGCAAATACCAGGACTTTTTCAGCAGATTTTGCAATATATAGACAAATTATCAAAAGAGTCTCACGTGATAAGTAATTTTATACAGGCTGATTTATGGTTGAAGCGATATTCAACAAAATTCACTGATTGTATTGTTCTGCCCCTTTATGTATATTATGACGAAATAGAAGTCGGAAACCCGTTAGGCAGTCACGCCGGTACAAATAAATTTGGGGTTGTGTATGCGTCGATCGCATGTCTTCCGCCCCATATAGCTTCTCGTCTTAATAGTCTGCTTTTTTCAACTTTAGTGCGTGCGAAAGACAAAAAAGAATGCGATAACAAGAATGTTTTTAAAAAACTTATAGCAGAACTCAATTTTCTTGTCAGAAACGGAATTACTCTAAATTTTGATGGTGTTAGGAAACTTGTCAAATTCCAGTTGGTACTAATATTAGGAGACAACTTAGGCCTGAATAGCGTATTAGGATTCGTGGAATCGTTTAAAGCAAACTACTTCTGCAGGATATGTAGAGTGCATTCAGATAGATCATCGAAATTGACTACCGAAGATGATTCTTTATTGAGAACTCTAAAAAATTACGAGGACGATGTTACAGCCAATCAAGTATCTGATACTGGAATTAAAGAACCTTGCGCATTTCACGAAGTAGACGGTTTTCATATTACACAAAATCTAAGTGTGGACATGATGCATGATTTATTGGAAGGCGTATGTATGTATGTTATGAGGGAAATAATATTTATGTTTACATTTGTGAAAAACTACTTCGCGTTACAGATTTTGAATATTAGAATTAATAATTTCGATTTCGGCCCATTTGAAAACTCTAATAAGCCTCCTCCTGTTTCAATAAATAGGGTAAAAAATAAAGTAAATTGTAAGATGTCTGCTTCGGAAATGCTCTGTTTTGTTCGATATTTCGGTTTGATAGTTGGTGACTTGATTCCTGAAAATGATAATCACTGGAAATTGTATAAATATTTAAGACAGATTATTGATATTGTTACCTCCCCGAGAATAATACGTTCAGACGCAAAAGTTTTGAAAAAATTGATAGAAGATCATAATCAATTGTACATTGATCTTTGCGGAACGCTGAAACCAAAATTTCACATATTATTGCATTATCCTACAATTTTACTAAATAATGGACCGTTGATCAATTTTTGGAGCATGCGGTACGAATCAAAACATCGCCAAGTAAAAGCTGTCGCGCAATCGACTAATAGTAAGAAAAATCTACTGGTTACCATTGCAAATAAACAACTGTTGAAAATGTGCCAAATGATACACTCCGCAGAATTCGAAGCTAATATTGAATTCGGCTCACGTGACAACAGCGAATGTAATCCAAAATCGGACTTTTGTAACATTGAAATACAAGGTCAAGAAGAATATTATAAACAGGTAGAGATGAATGGCACCTTATATCAAATTGGAATTTTTCTAGTAATTGGTATGAAAGAAAGCGAAGTAGAATTTGGTAAAATTTAAAAAATCTTGAAAATGAAAGACAATGTTTTTTTTTATTTTCAAAATATTCAGAGAAATTACTTTCGATGATCACGTTCACGCATTTGTAGTAAATCAGAACAGTAATGAAACGAAGTTAGTAAATCACAACGATTTACCTCATATCGCTCCTGCTTTATATGTGCAAAAAAATAATACACATTTTATTGCTCTGCGATATAAATTATAATGCCCATGTAAAATTTTTTTAGCAAAATTTTTTGGGTACTCCATTTTACCCTCCTACCACGTTTTGCCACGCCCTCCCCTATATATAGTGCATAATAATTTGTAAGCTGCACGTGTTCATAATAAACGATGGTTCATCTGACTTTATGGTACTTATTTATTATCATTAATACTATTCCATAATTCAATTGAGTCAATTATAAACTAATTTACATAACTATTTCATCGATTTTTATTACTGCTTAAGTTGAATTTTCGGTTCATTAATTTCAAGTTACTTATTTCGTCCTAACTTTTTATTGTTTTCAATCATTTACTTTAAAAATATCCAAAAAGTTTGTTAAAAATCGTCTGGCGGCCGCCACAAAGTGCCACTTGCAGGTTAGAAAAACTGAGAGGAAAACAAAGCACCCATATTTTGGAGGAACTGTTGCACCCAAGTTCGGGGTAATCAGTGCTCCAAATTTAGAGTAGCCGTTACATCGAACTGAAGTGCAGCGACTCTCTCACCGCTAGCGCAACGGTTCGACCAAACTTCTCTCCGTGTACGGTTATGTGGAGCCTGCGTCAATTGCTATAATTTAAGATCAATGTTCAAAACAAGTGCCTCTAGTGTCACGTTCATACCGGCATTTCCGAGTTCTTAATCATTGGCCTTCACTGGCGGAAAAACACGTGTTTTAAAGCAGGCTGAAGGTTTTCGGTTTTCAAAGCTATCGTATATGAGGACGCCATAATATTATCCAATACGAGAGCTGCAGACTTTGACTTTCTATGAATATCATATAACCCAAAATATGACGATCAAACGAACTTACCTGTACGTGAAGTTCGATCGTTATTATATGAGAATGTCGCTCGAGATGATTACATTTGCAGAGCCATCTGCTGTCGGTTTAATTCACACATCTTTAGAGTATTTTGAAATTTTTAGCCTCCACGTCTCTCACCTTACCTCTCTTTCCCGCCTCGGCGCCATCTTCATTTTTTAGAGCTTTCTGATTTTTTTTTTTTTTTGGGCTGGGTAAAGAAAAGGAATTAGGGCGGGATGTAATCATCTCGAGCGACATTCTCATATAATAACGATCGAACTTCACCCACAGGTAAGTTCGTTTGATCGTCATATTATATTTCGAATGTCGCTCTTCGAGATTACATTTGCAGCTGTTCAGAGATAAGAAGAGAAGAAAAAAAAAAGAAAACACAACAAAATGCAATTTCTTTGGATTTTCCGTATTATTGATCTCTCTCTCTCTCTCTCTCAGGGACATTGTTATTATAGTTAAAACTAATCTTTAGTCATCTTTCCCTCCTCTTGTGAGGATTGCTCTTGCGTATTCCTTGTCATCGGTGACAATTGGTTGATGGTAGAACCTCGCAAACGTCTGGGATCTTGCGGACCAGCCTGCTGTCCGTTTTATGGTCTCAATATCTATCCCTCGTGCTCCCGCTGCTGACGTGGATGCGTGCCTGATACTGTATGCTGAAAATGTCTCTGTATCTATGCCCGCCTCTTGTAGTGATTTATTAATCCAGCGGCTCAACGTTTGTGCCGAAACTTTCTTAAAAGGGGTCCTAATAGCTATGAATAAGCTCTCTTCTTCTTTTCGTAGTTCTCTGGTTCTCTCGATATAGGAATCCAAAGTAGTAGCTACACACAGTCTCTTTTCTTTAAATAGATATGGTGGGGTTAGTAGCGGCTGAGCTGCCCCTGGACGTGTGGTCTTTAAACGGGCTGGAATCTTGATCCTGATATCCTCTTTTGATCTGGTTATCTCCTTTATATTTATCCCCATAAAAAGCACCTCTGGTGCAAAAACCTTTCGCCTAGTTATATAAATGTGATAGTCACCCACAAAAAATACATTCTCATGCCAAGAAAACATTATACAGTTATTATTTTATAAAAAAATGATTTGAAATCAGATGCTATTGCCTAGTACCGATATCACGTTGACTTTTTTCGAATTGACAATGAGGCTTCTCATAAGACGGTACATATTGACAGTCTTCTTGAAAACAGAAAACATAAAAAAATTAAAAATAGAAAAAAAAAATTAAAAAAAATTTGGAGTACGTGGTACTAGGCGGGCCAGTATTTCGTATCACTATATTAGGATTATTGACATGGTTCAATCGCAGTTTCCTTGTACTTATCTAGAAAAGGCCCGCCTAGTACCACTACCTCAAAATTATTTTCAATTTTTTTTTTTGATATTTAATTTTTTTATGTTTTTTGTTTTCAAGAAGACTGTCAATATGTACCGTCTTATGAGGAGCCTAATTGTCAATTCGAAAAAAGTCAACGTGATATCGGTATTAAGCAATGGCATCTGATTTCAAATCATTTTTTTATAAAATAATAACTGTATAATGTTTTGTTGGCATGAGAATGTATTTTTTGTGGGTGACTATCACATTTATATAACTAGGCGAAAGGTTTTTGCACCAGAGGTGCTTTTTATGGGGATATCACTACTTTTTGTAGAATTAGATTAATCCAGTACAATCATTCTCGTATCCATAATAAATTGCATAAATTGTAGACCACTCTCGATGTGGAAGGTATACATAGAATCAAGAATTCCCTACCGCGTCTAGCGTTCTATTGTCCACTAGACCCCGCGAGGCAGAAGTCAATCGCCCTGTAACCGTAACGCTAGAAAATTTCTGAATTAATTCCACATGAATCCAAGAAATATAATATTATTACAGCTCATCATCAATCGAATAAAAATTTGAGCCACAGGCTACCATATAACAATTATTCAGCCATATATTTTATAAAAATATACCCATGCAACCGTACTGGAAAGTGTCGTGTGCTGAATTATACAACACTAAATATAATACCCTATACTGTATATATACCCTATACTGTTAACGAAGATAAAGATATTGTTGAATAATTGCTGACAGCCCTTGATACAGTTATAAGAACTGTTATCACTTTACGCTCTAATATGGAAAGCTATGGGTAACATTATCCCTCCATTCCCTATTGCCTCTGTGATGAAGGAGACTCGGTCAAGTTTCGCGCCGCACTGGAAAAAAGATTTTAACTCTAATTTGTAATTGATTGCCGATGGTATGTTCAAATTTGGCGGCATGGTTTCGAATAGAATATACAGAAAGACTCTGAGTAAACCCCGAGGTAAGCCCAAAACTACAACGGTAGGCGATTCGGTTTTTTGCGAAATTGGCAACGCTGTCCATATCTACAGCGTCGGCTATGAGATTTCTGCAAGACTATGTTTTCAGACTTCTTACGCTGTAAAGAAATTTCGAGTATTATCTGCTACATTAGAGATATCTCATAGAATCAAATTGTCTCGTTGAATCAAATTTACATTGCTTCATTCCTGATCGTCGTTGTCGAAGTGATGCCACGAGTCAGTTTATAGTCCTCGAGGAACTGCTAGCTTGTCAATACTGTCGTAAACGAAGAGAAATTTACATCTGCAATCAATTCATTAGTTTCTTACATATTATTCACGAATTAACATGGTTTGACATTGGTTTATTAACTTCATTATACAGTTGTTTATAATTGAATAATATTGCAAATAAACAGAAGTTGCCATCTGCAATCAGTTCGCTAATTCATTACCACTTCTTTACGAATGTATATCGATTCCCGTTGTCTTATCAACCATATCTGACTTTGACAGTTAATTCTAACCTAACGACATGACAGCTATGGCCACGGCGTCTGTAGCAGTCTGTAGAATCATCAAAAGCTTGCATGATAAATGACATATGAGATAATCATATACGACCAAAAATAAATTGACATGATACATCATACTCTGCATGATCGGTATGATACCGTACTGTAGTTGGTGAAAATGAAGAACTAACCACAGCGCCATCTGGCTACGTCCGTATTTGGTGAGTCTTCTCTCTACGTAGCCTAGCGAAGGCAGCTCTATGCTAATTTGTATACACCTGGGAATCCTGACACAGTGAGTGACGTCACTGACTGAAGGAGACGACGAAAATAAAATCTCGTCGAAGACACGTATAAATTACTTGCATCGAAACCTTCGAATAATCATATCTCAGCTCTACGTTCACCGATTTGATCGCAATAGGGCTTAAATGAAAGCTCTTCTCGGCCACATCCTGCGATAAATATTACAATTCCGTATTTATAGCGAGACGGAAGATATTAACGATCATAAATTGCCGTAACGGTCGCTCAGTTGCCGTTCGGGTATATAGACTCTGTCGAGTCTCGCGCGGCGCAAGCGAAAAAAAATTTTTTTTTTTATATAACTAGGCGCGAGACTCTGCCGAGTCTCGTGATACTGGCCAATGTCTGTAACCTCTGACTTGTTGATAACGCCAGTAGCAATACTGTTTTCTTTGCTAAAGTATCCAGGGGTAGGTCCTCTGTAGGTCCTAGATTATGTATAAATTCCAGTATTTTAGCTGTGTCCCAGATGACTTCGTATTTTGGCTTGGGGGGTTTAAGAAAAAAAATTCCCTTGAAAACCCGCCCAATCAGTGAATTTTCTTTGGGTTCTTTTTTATGAAGTATGTTAATTGCAGATCTGGCACAATTCAAGGTACTATATGAAGCTCCCTCATTAAATCTTCCTGTAAGAAACTCAAGTATTGTTTCCTCGGTGCCCGAGAAAACGTTGAGCTTCTTTTTATTGCAGTATATCCACCATTCTCTGAGATGTACATTATACTGCTTCAGTGCAGACTTAGTAATTGATGCTCAAAGTACCTCTGCCGTTTGTTTTGGGATGTTCTGTTTCATATAACTTTCCAAGATAATAAGCGTGCTGCCACCAGGGAAAGCTTGTTGGCCAGTGGATGTTGAAGTGTCCTGCATGGAGAACATAAGAGATTGATAGACGGTTTGAATTCAATAGTTTCTCCTTGAACCATTGATTGAAAGAGCGGATACCAAGGTTGAGTGGGCCATAAGGGCACCACTATAATACCACCTGCCTTATCAATCCTAATTTTCTGCCGAGTACGCAGAATCAGGGAGAATGGTGGGAAGGCATAGAAGTTCCATGACGACCAATTTAAGGGGGGATTTTCTTTTTTTTTCGCTAAATTTATCGCTTTTTTCTAATTTTCTGGTGAAGAAACTATACAACGGATCAATGCAAAATTTGGCATGTGGATTCATTCATCTCTTTTTTATTTACAAAAAAATCAAAAATCATTTCCCTCCGAAAATACGCCCCCCACCCCCTTCGACGCGTGATGATTTCCAATTGACGGTGTGTACGATTTGAGGCTTCCCATTGATCCTGGAATTAAAAACCAAAAAACATTCCACTTGACACACATGTAGTTATCGTTCAATGAAGCGAAAAAAAAAAAAAATTGAAGGTCTGGTGATGTTTTGAACTAAAAATATCGTTCGGTCCAAAAAAAAGATCAATCTTTTTGTTATAAACAAAAGACTATTCAACGTATTGTTTTTTTCTTTCATTAAACGTTAGAAGGACATCGACTGAGCATGCTGTCCAAATTCAAAGGCAATCTGTAGAATAGTTTTTCAGATATCGTGCACACAAGTTGCAAAAGAGCTGTTTCGAGAAAATAGCGTTGAAAGTTACAAGTACGGTTTATGGGGACATATCGATTACTTACGGTATTTGTATGCTAATCTGCTATGCCAGGGCCATACAATATGCATTCCTCTGCTTCATATGATTCGTTTCGAGAAGTAATCTCGCTAATTAGTAAAGCTAGCGGTGTCGAATAACGTTGATATAATATTTTTATTGATAATCCCTTGTATCCCTTGTATACCTTGTCGGTTAATGACTCATAACTTCGGCAATCATAAGAATTTCGATTTGAAATTCACCACACATATTCTTAAGACCTTAAAGTATAAGATTCCGTGGAAAAAAAAAATTGATTTTTCCGACGAAAAAAAAAAAGAAAATCCCCCCTTAACGTGAAAGCATCAACTACATATGAATCTGGGTCTTTTTGCCAAGAACAGTATGTCTTGCACTTGGAATTGATTCTTGATGCAAATAGATCTATATCTGGTCTGTTAAACTTCCGTACTATTCTTTGATAGGCCCACTCTGACAATTCCCACTCTGTATCAACGTTATTGACTCTTGATTCGCGATCTGCTTCAACATTATCTCCAGACGAGATGTACGACGCGAAAATCCAGAGTTCCCGAGTCTCACACCACTGCCATATCTGTTTTGCAATGTTGTGAAGCTTTGGTAAGTGGGTACTTCCATATCTATTTACGTACGATACCGCGGTTGTGTTATCGACGCGTAGTAATATCTCACAGTGCGTCAAATTTGTTGCAAAAATTCTGAGAGCTAAGAATACCGCCGTCAACTCTAGGTAGTTAATACTTTCTTTTCTCTCACTGGCTGTCTATAACCCCCCGACAGATTCTTTGCCACATGATGCTCCCCATCCTGTAAGGGAGGCATCAGAGAAGATCTCAGTCTTGAAATTGTATCTGCGCATAGGATTTAAGCCTCTCTCTACTATTTTTCGCCACCATTTTAATTCGTCAGCGACGTACTTGGGGATTTCCATCGTTTGATCGAAGTCAAAATTATTTAGAGTCAAGACTGCTGTCTTGGCTCTCTCTAAATCTCTACAGTACAGTGGTCCATATGCAATGGCCGGACAGGCAGCAGTGAGTGACCCGATGAGCTGCGCTAGTTCCCTAATCTTACACTTGCTCTTCTTTTGTATTATTTCTTCATTTTTGCCGAGGGATTTCCTCTTCTCTTCTGTTAGTTCTAATCTAAGTCTTTTTGCATCAATTATAAATCCCAGGTACTTGCATCTTTGTGCCGGTACTATCATACTTTTCTCAAAATTAATTACAAATCCTAGTTTGCGTAAAAGTATTATTGTTTGATTTATATTTGTTAAACAGAAGTCAAAAGAGTAACCAATACAGAGGATATCATCGAGATAAATTGAAGATATAAGACCTCTTTCTCGTAAGTAAGCTATAACCGGTTTCATAATCTTTGTAAACACAAATGGAGCCGTTGACAGTCCAAATGGGAGACATGTAAACTCGTATATCTTTCCTTGAAAGATAAATCTTAAATATTTCATATATTTCTTATGTATTGGGATAAGGAAATATGCATCTTTCATATCTATTGTTCCCATGAATGTGTTAGGATCAATAAATTTCTGAGCTGTTCTGATATCTTCTAATTTAAAATGATGTTGTTCAAGGAATTCATTCAAGGCCTTAAGGTTTAGGATAAACCTTCTCGTGCCATCGGGTTTTGGAACTAAAAAGAAACTAGAGATAAATTGGTCATCACAAGCGGAACATTGTTCTATCGCCCCAATGCGGGTTAATTTTTTGATTGCAAGTTCAATCTCTTTGATCTCATTTTGAGACCGCTTGGGTTCAGTAGGTACAAATTTCTGTGTCACTGGAGACTTGAAAGGAATCTTGTACCCTTGAATACATTGGAGTATGAATTGGTCTTCTGTTATTTTTTCCCATTCTGGTAAGAATTTCTTTAAATTTCCAGCTTTTACCTCTAACGTCTCGTATTCGAGCTCGGGTGGTGGTTCGGTTGCTTCCGAGTCTGCTGACGTCCCTGGTTTCGGGTGTAGAAGCTCTGAGCCAGTGTTGTTCGGTACTTCGACGTCCCTGGTGCAGTCCGAAACGTGAGTTTTGAGGATGTTACTGGTTTTTCGGTCCCCTGTGTCTGCTTTGATTGACGCACAGGTGGGCCTCTCCAGTTTAAAGGCCTGGCTGCAGTCTTTGTATTGCTTGGCCTTGTCTTTAAATCCTCACCAACCTTAGCAATTGCTTTTGCCGATCTTATCTTCTCTGACAACTTGTCGCCATATAAAAGGGTGTCAGGTACTGACTCTTCCAGTGCAGCTCTGCAGTCCTTATTAATTGTAGGGGTTATGTATGCTCTTCTCGCTTGGGAGAAGTTGTAATGTAGCTGTGCTACCATTTTTAGAGAGTCACTCATTTTTTCAAGCAGGTCACATTTTTCGATTTCCTTGTCTGTAGTTAACAGCATATTAACTGCAGAGGATGGCGCAACCAACGCTGAGCCAGCAATGTTTTGGT
This sequence comes from Rhogogaster chlorosoma, assembly GCA_944452935.1. NCBI lineage: Eukaryota > Metazoa > Arthropoda > Insecta > Hymenoptera > Tenthredinidae > Rhogogaster > Rhogogaster chlorosoma. The sequence continues at coordinate 20,609,493 of OX101802.1, forward strand.
TTGTAACAAAGTGCTTGTCCCTCTTGACCGTTGTCTCAGGGGAGCAGGATGCTACTTCCTGGTTGAGTTTTGGGGCCTCAACGTTACAATTCTCAATCGAACGGGGGTATTTTTTCATGAGCTCTTCTTCTATCTCCTTTGCATGATCTTTAGTTAGGCAATCATTAAGTAATGAGCTCAATTTAGGATGTAGCTTTAACTCCTCGATCTTCTCCGATGACTTAACCTCTAAGGCTCGCAGTACCTCTTCGTCTAGATCGGGTTTGGCGGTCTCCTTCTCGACCGGCTTCTCACCTTCTGCCACTAGGTCTACTATGATGTTATTATTTTCTTTATCCTCGGTGTTTTTGGTGATATTGCCCGTGTCTAGAAGTTTTGAATATATCCATGGTGTGAGTATATATTTTTTACGTAAATTTTTTCCCCTTTCATCCGTACATATATGTGCACTTTGTGCATATATGTATCTATGATACATATGCCTGTATATGCGTGTTAATTATTATTATATCAGACTGGGTGACTGTCCTATGGATAAGTTCTACCAGTTGATGAGTACGACCTACTGTGTCTTGATCGTCTCGTAATATTCTTTTTTCTTACCTTTGTCAGAGTTATTTTTTGTGGACAGGTCCTGTGGATCGTCACACTCTGGGGTTCTATTGCGGTTAACCTCACTTCTTGGCGGCACCTCCGGTCCAACATTTTTCAATTTTCCCATGATTTTTAGTATTTTTAGTTTATAATAATCTTCTTTGTCCTCCTTGGAGTGACGTCTCTTCTTGGATTTGCCCATTCTGGTCTTTATCTTATTTCTTCTTTGATAATAACTACTCACCATGTGAATCTCACGACACACAGAAAAACAATGAAGATGGCGCCGAGGCGGGAAAGCGAGGTCAGGTGAGAGACGTGGAGGCTAAAAATTTCAAAATACTCTAAAGATGTGTGAATTAAACCGACAGCAGATGGCTCTGCAAATGTAATCTCGAAGAGCGACATTCGAAATATAATTTATGGTTACCTGCTCTGTCCCAAGTCACTTCCTGCTTCGCCACTCTTGACGTTGGAAAATCAACCTGTCGAGCCCTTCTAAAATATATATATGGGAAATATATGCAGAAATTTACAACGAATATATATGCGAAATATGTCACATACAATCGCAAATAGCCTCGCAAATAGTTGTCATACTTGCAACATATATTCAATAAAAATTTTCGAAGTGTCATTTTTGGCCGAAATTACATATAAAATTACATGTAAATATCATATGTGAATTTCTATCTGACAAATATGTTGATTATATGTTAGCAAAATTTCACATAAGATGAATCATCGATTCTGCATATATAAAAATGATACCTTAGTAATTATATGCTTTTTATAAATCATTATGGATACCTCTTATAGGTTCCGAGTATTTATCATAAATCGGGAATGAAAGCGACATACATATATGATTTTTGATAAGTCGAATATATGTCGAATAGATTTGAAATACATGTCGAATGTATGACGATAAATGATATTTCACATATATGTTTTAAATATGACCAATTATACTTGACGTGTACGTCAAATTTATTACATTTTTTCCTCTTCCCAGGTACAAAAAACGCTTGTTCGAGCCACGAATAAAACCAGAAAAATTAAATAATATTAGTTTATTGATTAAGAGCACGATATTTTCCTTAGAATATAACTATCTTAAACAGTAAATACATTCATGTTTTTAACTTACATGACGGTTCAAGGCCTAGCAGTCAAAGCCATGCATCAGTTGTAATATTTTCAATTCCACTCGAAAATATTCTTAGACAAATACTCTTATTCCTAGCATAAATCTTTCGAATAATCAAATATGTTTGTTATAAACTCAAAAAATAACAACAAAATCAACTTGATAGTATGAAGTTGTTCACCAAAATTAGTAATTCTATTTTATAATATGAGTTTTTGTCATTTTAATAATATCAATTATTATCGATTTCTTATCAATTCAATCTAGACTCTGAGCCTTCAGGGGAATATCTGTCTACATTCTAACAATAAGTCATACGCTTTATTCCTCTCATTGTCTTTGTTGTACACCAGCAGTAGCGAGTCTCTGGTTTCTTCTTACAATTAGAGTGTTCAACTTTACGTTTAATCTCGATTCATTTCAGCGGTTCTGAATAACTTTTGGAATTCTCTCTTGATAGATACTGAAAAAGATTTAGAAATCATAGACAATTATACACAGCATGTTCATGATTAACCTTTAATTACGAGGAGGGTGGATAAAAATGGCAAAAGTTTTCTTCATGAGACCTTGCTTCCCTTACAAAAAAAGTCTCATAAAGGTGAAATTCAAATAAAATACCTGTAATCGCCCCAAAAATATGAAGATCCAATGCTCGGTATCTGGGAAGATTTTTTGCAGCTTTTTTGCTATTGTTGTTACCCCCCTTTACATTGCTTTTGAGTAGTACGTCATGATCAAACAAAGACATTACAGGGCTAATTGCCATAGCAGTAAATGAGCTCTGCTCTTTGACTACTTCCCGTTGTTCTCTAGTTAAATTCACACCACCACCCCTCTGTCCAAACTCCACCTACCAAGAAAAATTTCCATATTGTTTCGTTTATGCATTATATTAACTCAACGATATTTTCTAAATAATTGGTTCTACTAACGAATTTGGATTTTTAAGGATTTGAAAGGTGTCGATTCAAGAAGTTTCTCCAGCGCCGAGAATAAACGATTAATTTATTATCATATGTGGTTTCTCTTTAGGGGGCTGTTGTCGTTGCAAGTTCCTGATATTTTCCTCCAACAAGCCCTGCATGTGAAGCATGTCCACTGCAACGTTCCCATCCGGCCTTACACCTCTTGAATTGACTAATAATTCTGAATGAAATCAATCGAAGTTATTAATATAATGAGAACAATGAAATTAATGACTATTACGATTTCCTCGAACTCTCGGCAATCTCGGTCCATTGGGTTGATTAGCTGGGACAGTAACGTCGGCGTCGATAGCTCGAAGGCGCGTGTGTTGGTCTTCCATAATAATTTATATAATTATTGTGATAATTTCCTAAGCGACAAAAAAAATCTCTTGATATTTTCCGCGCGAAAAGCTTGTTACTTAGATAATCACCTAGTTGCCAAAATCAATCAAGAAATTTTCAACGAATATTCAAATCATTGATTCATTGTGATTTCTTTTACATAATTCTCGGAATTAATATTGATAAGACCTTGGTCTTATCAGCATTGTTGGATGTCTTGGAGACTCGTTTCGTTCCTGATGCACCAGGCTGAGATGCACTGACTGGCTGAGCTTGTGGCATAGCTCACGTTCCGGACGGGTCTTCTCGCGGAGATTTTGGCAAAACATAGATAGCACTTTTCTTTTCTAGTGATCGAATGGTAGCTAGAGATATAAAAATTTATGTAAAGCATCGTCAGGAAACTGGCGTGCCAAATGGAGAGAGAAAAACCTGAACACGTGACAGTTTGAGAAATTTTGTAACATACTTGCTACATTCAAAACCAAGCCGTCATGCACAAGCCACCCTCCATCTGGTTTCTTCCTAGGATTTTGCCATTCGATGACATCGTTTCATCAGGATCAAAATTTTCAGACAAAAAATCGTAATAATTGAAGTTCGTTATAAAATCAGTGGTTACACCTACAGTAATTTTTTTATCGTCGTCTCCACCGACCCATTTTATTGTGCTGAAAGTAACATATTTTGGCGTTCCGGGGGGGAAAATCCACACAGGTGGATTAAACAGATAGCTCATTGAGAAATATCGATAATTGAAATCGTTGATTGTACAGAACAATAATGACCAATACAATAACATTCATGTTTTGATCTCTGGAGAATACTGAGACGACTGAGGGGGACGGATTTTAAGACGGTTAGTCCGAAGTATTTTGTCAACTCGATTCAATTAAATGAAAGAAATGGTTAATACTTACTTGTAATATTTCTGTGATTACACTGAACGTATAACAACTCTCGTGATTATCATAAAGAATGAAGTGTGAACTCTAAAAACCTAAAACACCTCCTGGACAGTAATTCCCGATCTTCTGGCGGTAGTTATCGTCGGGCGGTAGCCATCGCCGGGCGGTAGTGGTCGCTAGCTAACGCTAGCTGAATAACATTAAGTTAACGCCGTTCGATTGTTATAAACAAGAAAGAAATAGCACCTGGGATGTTAACATAACACCCAAGTTAAGGTCTACGCAGACTATTGCCACTCGCCGCCGCATGACGTGACATAGTTCAGCTGCGCATCGTACGGCACAGCCATCGGCGGACTGCGCCGCGCCACACTTTTATACTCGCGCTACATACGAAAAGTGCGGCATGGTGCCGGGTGCGGCGCAGTGCGCCGACGGCTGTGCTGCGTAATGCGTAGCTGAGCTGTCCTGTGCCGTGCGGTGGCGAGGAGCAGTAGTGTGCGTAGACCTTTAAGGTGCCACAGAAATGGCATGTCCTATACATATTTGTGACGTCATACAGTGGGCTGGGAGATCCGAAAAAGGGGCCAAAATTCTAACATCGATCAGATTGACATGAAAATTCTTACTCGGGGGTTTTCGAGGTTGTTGATCCCAAATCTGATGATGAAAATTCGAAATTCAAAATTCAAACTGGCGGAACCGAAAGGCTGTAAAACAATTCAAAGTTTTAACAGATTCGCATGAAAATCCGTCCGTGGGGATTTCGTGGTCGCTGATTCCGAATCTAATGAGAAAAATTCAAAACTCAAAATGGTGGATCCATTATGAGATAAAAAAATTGGAAAAACACATACAATTCAGCTGGGAATCGATATTTCTGAGTTTTAAGGCTGCTAATCACGAATTTTAAATAGAAATTAATGAATCACAAATGGCGGACCCGAAATGATGTACTCAAAATAGTTGCCCGCAATCGAGTATCTTGGTTAATGTCGCGATGCAAGTTATAGTCAGACCTTGGCGCACCTACCGCGCGACGCGCGACGTAACAAAAAGAGTGCGCACTGTTGGCTTCGAACGCAAGTATCTTCACCAAAACTGTATGGTAGCAGCAGGTAGCAGCTAATCTTAGAGTATACGTAATAACGAAGCTAGCGACATTTCATATCTTCAGACACGAGGTGGAACTTCGGAGAAATATCGATCGAAAAAGTGTCTACGGCGGCAAGCTCGGAGAGTGCGCGCGTAAAGAATGACGGCATTCAAAACTGTGAACATTCGGACTTGTTTCGTGTTTCCAATTAATTCATACCCATGTCAATGAACGAAACAAAATGTAACACAAAAATTCATAAAATTGTGAACGAGTTTCGTGTGACTGTTACAATCTAAGCGCTTATTATATCGTGGAAATTTTTCAGAATTCAGCACGCGGTCAGAGTGCGAGGAATGGTCAACTCATTATCATTTTTTCGGTAGGACTGCTTCCAAATATGTTAATTATGATGAAGATATTTTGGAGTAATGAGATCGAGTCAGCACCTGAAATTCAGTAAAAACGTTTTTTTCTTCTCTTGTCACAAAGTGTGGGGGTGCCACTTATTGCGACTTATATTAAAGCCTATGTATCAAAAATGCAAAATCGGCTGCCTGAGCTCGATTCTACATATATAGAATTCCAAACACAACCATCAGAAAATATCTTTGTTTTCGACAACGATAAAGACGCAATATGTATTCTACGAATTCGTAGTAACTAGTGATTGTCAACGGCTCGGAGACGCCATGACGTTAGTCCGGATTTTCATGCAAACGTACCGTTGCGGTGCGACAAGACGGCTGCGCCAACGCTTCTGACTGGCTGAATTCCCTGCCGTGTGCGTCGTATGGGAAGCCGGGCTAATATCATAGCGTCTCCCAGCCGTTGACAATCGCTAATTACTACAAATTCGTAGAAGCAACTTCCTTCTTCATCTACTTGATCATTGCGTATTAGATGTGGACGATCCAACGACCTGGAATTATCGTTGCTTATGATTTATTTCTAAATTATACAGTTCATTGGCGTAGAGAGTCTTGAAAAGTAAATAAATACGCAAATTGTGATAAAAGATTTTTTTTAGTCATTTTTTAGTTTAGTAATGAGGTCTTCTTGATGAAAAAATTATATTTAAAAATTATTAATAACAATTCGTTGCAAAAAAAGTAATTTACGTTGCGCATTTTTGGTAAAAGTTTGTTCGATGATCTTCGCAAATATCTTTGAAAATACTGACGCCGTGTGAACACTGACCCTTTCAGGGAACGGGCGCGACTTGCACTGGCTGGCATTTCCAGGTAGACTGCCAGACTCGGGCGTCCTTTGGGCCTTTAGTGCCCACTAGTACCTAGATTTTTTAGGGGGGGTGCCCGAAGACCGGCCTCTATTCATAAGCGGGAAATCCAAGTTGGAAAGTTCGACTGTTCCTTAAAAGACCCAGTGTACACACGAAGGGCTAGTTATTGGACTTTCCGGGGCTTGTAGGAGAGAGGAATTGGCAAATTTACACATGGAAAACGTACAAGATCAAAAGCTATTTTTATTTATAACATTACCAAAAACGAAAACTAAAATCGTAAGAACATTTACAGTAGTTGGTGAATTTTATACCATAGCCAAGAGATACATGGAAATAAGGCCAGAAAATTCAAAAACAAATAGATTCTTTTTAACAAATCGAACTGGGAGATGTGTTCTGCAGCCTCTTGGCATAAATAAAATTGGTAGTGTACCTCAAGAGATAGCCAAATTCCTTAAACTAGAAAATCCTCATCTCTATACTGGCCATGCATTCCGAAGATCATCTGCCACAATACTTATTGACGCAGGAGGAGATATCACCGCGTTAAAAAGACACGGTGGTTGGAAATCAAACACAGTTGCCGAAGGTTATATAGAAGAATCTTTGGCAAATAAGAAAGCGATTAGCCATCGCATTGAATGCGCGATACCGTCTACGTCAAAAAGTTCAAAGCGTTTAAGGCTCGATACAAATATAACAGATGGATATACAATAGATAATGAAGAAATGCACAGTTTTGATAACACATTATATCCGAACCCGTTAGAAAGTAATATAGTAAGCGAAGACGTTCCTACAGCATTCGTGATTCACGAGACTCCCGAGATTCCCGAAATACCTATAGAGCAAAACACGCATGAGAAAAATAGAAATATATCGAACGTCGGAAAACAAAATCATATTTCGAATAAAAATATATCGGTAAACGCGAATGTCGATTTAAATCCTTTGAAAAATATACAATCTATTAATTGTAATGTAACAATTAATATTAATAATGATAATAATAATAAATAAAATACAGAATTATTTTCTCAATTTATGACATTAAAGTGTTTAACTGCTTTTTAATTTCTTGTTCTTTAGGCGGGCGGGCGGGCGGAGCCCCCCCGCAGCCCCCCCTCAGGGGGGCTCCGCCCCCCCAAATCCCCCTGTGCAACTGCTCATAGGTGTCGAACTTTACGCACTTCATAGGAAAAATAGTATACGATACGAGTGCGCACTCGTATCGTAATGTACTATTTCATAACGCATGCATGGCAACCTTCACTTTCTCTTCGTGTAAACAGTGGAGAAAATGAGTCTTTGTTCAGGAGTGTGACAAAATTTTTGTTACACTATCATGGCGTTGAGGAGTGTGACAAAATTTTTGCCACACTATTATGGCGTCGAAAGCGAAGGTTGCCATGCAGTTGTCATGAAAAACAGTATGTGATACGCGTGAAGACAGAGACCTTGCACTCGTGTGATGTTTTCAGCACTCGTGCAAAGTCCCTGTTTCTCCACATGTATCACAATCTACTATTAATCTGTAGATTGTGTCAAGAAGTGAGCAGTTGACAATGATAGAAAAAGTGCTACTCATTGAACGTAATCTACGAAAAAAACTCTCGCACGCTTGACTTCCAAAAATCCAAGTCAAGAGTTGATCTGAAGAGCAGAGTCCCTCGTTGAAAAACATTTTTAATCTCAAAATACAACTGATTAAATTGTGAGAATTTATTTTCATGCAAATGTACGTGTTTAGAGATAAAAAATTGTCTGTAATTGAATAGTGTGGAGTTTTTTGCAACCAGCATCTCCAAAATCTTGAAACAAAAATGCAAAACCACACGTTATACACTTTCTCTAAAGGTCCTAGATCTTTTTTCAGAAATGCACTCATGAACAAATGAATAATTCTTGAATATAAAATTGTCGCATCACTTTCAGGAACGTGTTCTCTCAATAAATCCGTTACTTTTGGGTCACTTATTTTTTCTACAGACTTATAGTTTATTTTATCCTTTCATAAGTCTTTTGAATTTAAACAATGTTTATCTTTAGATAATTTTGACATCAAAATTTTTGAATGAGTCGATGAAATCAAATATTTCCCCATCGGCAATATCATAGAATATTTCAAAAATCTCACCCGCATTTTTGCTCCAATATGTATAGTATCTTGTAGGGTGATAATATCCGGTTCAAGTAAAGTATGAAAAAATGGCAAATGAATCTCAGTTCCGGATAAAACTAGAAGTATTTTCCTCGGTACCCAGTCGACATTCAAGTTTCCTTGCTTTCAAAAGTCGAGGATCTCCATCCGATATGATACGCCAAACACCGAAATCCCTTCATTATTTAGTTCTTTTATGATAAATCGCCACCTAGCACGGACATCATGATGATAAAATTTATTATCACTGCCATATAATAATAGACAAAAACTGGGTGCATCGTCCTGAAGAGGCTGAGCCATAATTGTATATATTAAGCTTGCAGCTTGCCCTGACTCAAATAATTTCTCTATTGTACCTGCTGACGTCGCAGCAAATTTACCTGGCACAGGCATGCCATTTGTGTCTAAGGGCAGGACAAATCCCACTAATTGATTCGATTGAGGATCATATTGTATACGACCAGTGATCCGCGTCGCATCCTCACTCAAAAACACAGCCGTTGGTAAACTTCTCGAAAGTAAAAATTTTTTCAACTCTTTAATCCTACAAATACCCTCAGTCACATGACAAGAACAGTCATCAATTACTCGACTAATAGTACTCAATGAAGGAAGTGGTAATTCTGCATATAATGTTTCGTACATCAATCTCCCACCTATAGTGAATAAATACGAACAAAAAAGTTTAAAGCCATCGTCATACCTTTGATTATCTCTACCGTGAGACTGTTGAGTTGCGACTTGCTGAAGATTCTTTAAAAAATGATAATTATCTACTCTTAAATGTATATTTTCCGGTTTTTCATTTTGATTTGCAATGAAAGATGTGATATGATTTGATTTAATATGTTATTTTCGAGTATGAGCCTCTGTACTTCATCAAAAATAGGGAAATAACTTGACTGATTATTGGTAATTGACGAATGTAGCTTCTTGAGATTACGAGTCCTCCGGGAATTGTCACGTTTTGGACATTTTTATTTATTTTATCAGGACAATTTGTCCGGCAATTGTCCTGATTCAATCTTCCCCCGACTCATGATTATTCATTAGATTCAATGACCGTTTGAGGGTGGATGGAATTAAATTGCAAATAGTAGAAATGAAAGTGGCAGTAAATGACAGCCATAATAATAAGAGATGCCAGAATAACGTTGGAAGAATTTCCAATCTGAACAGAAATGTATAGTAGATGCGATACAGCTTATACTGTTTCTGAATGATTCTAACACAAGTTGAGAACTTATATTACGGAAATTACTAGCGAGAATAGTAAAATTTGCTCTCGTGAATTCGGTGATTTCCCGAGTATATCCGATCTGTACCGAACATCGAAGCGCACGTGGGTTACTTTCAACTCGTAGCTGCCTGCCGGTCGCGTAATTTGCGTCTCGTCAGTCTGCCGATAGGTAGCTACCATGGTGGTGATTCTTCTCACTAGGGGTCAAAAGTATTCTTGTGCGATATATAAGGACCCGAATCTACCAAGCTGACATGTACACGTATCTGTGATGCGTCCGATCTTGCGAGCTTGTATGCGTACTAGGTTAACATAAGTTAAGTTACTGATAAGTTAAGGGAAGCGGTGGCGAAATCGATATAACGCCATGTGACTGCGTAAAATAATCTGTAAAAAAATTACTACGTGCGTCTTGTCTTACCCATGAGCCAACAAATGCGAGCAACAACCTCAACAATGGGGCTGTATTTACGAACAAACCTCGGAAAAAAAATTTGAAATTTTATCGGTATACTTTTTCCTAAAGTGAAAAATAAAACTTGCAAAAATTACACCATTTTATCCAAAAGCAGTATGGTAATTCTTTCGTCGCGGCAGTCACGATTTTACCATACTGTGTTGGAAATGTTGCTTGTCATTCTGGGTATCTGTATAAGTTTGGCTACAACTTGTTACCATTGGGAAATAATAGCTTCATCGGTGTTTATTTTACCATACTCGCTGGTAGAGTTTAACACACCCCTAGGAACTAGCTCTGGCCTCTATTGGTTAATGCCTATTACAGCTAGTAATTTTGGGAATCAATACACAATCTAGGAATTCCTGCAACACTGTAGACATGTCCGTAGATTAGCAGAGAGAATGGTAATATCTGGTAGGAATTTTAAGACATTTTTGCCATCAAAAGTCTCTCCGTGTACGCTCTCCAGTGTTAAATTGAAATTTTTCAGTTTTTCTATGATAAAGACCATAACACAGCTGCAAATCCTCGTTCGGATCCAATATCTCCTTCAGAACATCTCTAGCGTGTGCCTCCACTTCATCAATAGTTTGTGCTGTTATTCCAACAAAAGCAATTGGATGATCCAAGCCATTGAACTGCAGCATCTTCTTCACATGTATCGGTAAATTAATCCCAGTCTCACGTCTCACCACTTCCCAAAATTTTTATCCTTCAAGAATATCTGTGTGGCACATTTTTTCGTACTCGTAGGTTCACCGTGTCACGTACAACCAAGAACGTCTCCTTGATGACTGTACGGTGCTTCGCGTCTAGCGAAAAACTACCGAATTACACGCGTCGTCGAACCGAGCGTCGAACGCACGGTCGAACGTCGAGTTCGGAGATTCTCAGAAATTATAAAAAAATCTGAGAAAAATTGATACAATGTAAAATATACGATATTAGTGAGCGTCATCTCACAATTCGGCCGTATCGTATTTTGTTTTCATATTCACGTTGTACCTTTTCTATCCATGCGCTGATTTCATGATTTCACCAATTGCATGTGATTTCACTTATTGCATGTGATTTCTTTCGAAATCATCTGAAATCAATGAAATCTCAGCATTTTATTGATTTTACTTGACTTCGACCGATTTCATGTGATTTCCAGTATGATTACTTTTTACAGTGACACAATGATTTCAAGAATGAATAGCCCCTCTGTTCCTATTTGACTAATAAGATTTTCGATTAAGTCACTGTTATTTTTGCTCGAGTAAGGTAAATCGCGTCAAATTATTTGGAGATCAGTAAAAGCAACTAAGAGAAAAAGTCGCATTTGCACCTGTGAAACATTGAAGCTGCATTTATTCCTACTGAAGGCGATTCAACCAGTTTGATGTAAATGAAACTAAACGATACTTGAAGGGATACGAAAATGTATAACCGTAAAATCAATTTTTCAGCCGGGAACCATGTAAATTCATGACCCTCAAGATTTCTGCATCTGCATTTTCGAACTTTAGCAAGCTGCAGTTTTTAAACGATCATTCCAAGAACAAAATTCTAGAGACATTTTGTCTTCCTCTTTCGATTATCTAGTGGCGGTATTTTTCAGTTCTTTTTTTAGGACAGACGTTAAACCCATTTTTACATCAATTAAACCTTTAGCATGACGTCACTTCGAAAGTATCATTCCGATAAAAAAGTTGAGATAGCCATTTTCTTCCGTCTTTAATTATCTAGTGGCGGTATTGTTCAGTTTTTTTTTTTTTTTTTAAGTCAGACGTTAACCCCATTTTTATATCAACTAAGCCTTTATCATTACATAACTTCGAAACGATCATTTCAGGAGAACAGTTTTGGGGTTAACCTGTCTTAAAAAAAAAAAAAAAAACTAAAAAATACCGCCACCGGATAATTGAAAAAGGAAGAAAATGGCTATTTCAACTTTTTTTTCGGAATAATACTTTCCAAGTGACGTCATGCTAAAGGTTTAATTGATGAAAAAATCGGGTTAACATCTGTCCTAAAAAACAAAGTAAAAAATACCGCCACTAGATAATCGAAAGAGGAAGTCAAAATGTCTCTAGAATTTTGCTCTCGGAATGATCGTTTAAAAGCTGCAGCTTGCTAAAGTTCGAAAATGCAGATGCAGAAATCTTGAGGGTCGTTGTAAATTCAACTATGCTATCCGTTTGATGAGAACAAACCAATGACAAAACACAGAACCAATGACAAAACTGCCGCGTAAATTAAACGACCATGGATACACGGAATATATAATTCATCGGACGAAGCGAAACGTCCGTCGCTGACAGTTTTTAGCTCGACAACAAACATCAGAAAATCTATTCTCCTTGAACGAAAGCTCCAGTTAGAATTTTTTTCACTGAACGATTTCGAGAGGCCTAGTAAGTTTGAGCAAAATCGAGGAGGTAAACTCTATTGTATAGCGTTCCAGTCCGTAAACCTAATGCGGTAAATGTAATGCGAATAGGTGATTCTACGAGGGTAGGTAAGGATTATTGCAAACTTTTCTTACAAGATTCGCAGCATTGTAAAGCGACCAGGAGAGAGAGAGATTTAATTTGAAAACATTGCTTGTTATTCAATTCACGACGTGATGCAGGTGGGGAGATGGTGCGCGCGTAAAAGTGCATCTAAAATGTAGATGCACCCACCGTAAGGAAAAATATTTGCATCTTTCTCGCTAAGGGTTGGCACACACTCTTAACGACGGTGAGAGTTGCTCCATAGCTTTGATGAAGGATAGTTGTCATTTCATTTCGCATGAATTGCAAAAAAGTTTTCATACTCTTCGAGAACTTCAAAAGTTCTTGAGCTCGCGGGTGCTCATCTGAAATCACCTTCCCATTAATTCTTTTCTTTCGTAAAAATTTTTCCCATTTAGAAAATTTCCTACATGAGTCTTACGATCGACCAATCTTGGATACGGATGAAGTTAGCAAAAATGCGTCCAGTTGTGTTAAATTATTCGTATGCAATACCGAAGAGCTTCAAAACTGTCGGATATTTCCCAATAGGTTTGTTGCAAACAAATGAATTAGTTAGGTTGTTCAGGTTACAAAATCACGAGCGCGAAGCGCGAGTGATTTTTATGAAAAACTTGACAACCTCGTTTGATTGCCGGGAACCTTCAAGAAAATATCCCGATTAATTTTGAAGCTCCAGGGGTATTCAGAGAATAATTTTTCTATCCAAATTTCGGCTAGTGGAATTGCACTATGAGACTTCACGCAATCATTTACTCATATTCGATTGACATCCTGCAATTGCCACAATAAAAATCAATCTGTCAGTTTTGACACGAGGTTAACTCGATTGGAAGATCCTTTGCTTTTTACGTATAGCAACTGAGATAGAAAATTATCAGAAGAAACCGTGTCGCTTGTACCACTTTACGTCGAATGGTGCAATACTATTGGCTGAAATTTTCATGGAAAAAATAATGAACAACATTCATGATTCTGCTTCATTCCCTCATTATTCCTGGAATGGAACACAGATGTGACTTCACGAGAAAAAAAAAATTGTATTGGAACTACTGACTAGAATTTTTGACTGACGCGAGAAATGATTAGCATTTCGTAATGAATGAGAAATTATCGCATGCATTTATACGAGTGGTGGTATTGATGGTGTCGTTGTGGTCAAAGGTTACCATGATGAGTTAGCTTCTGTGTACATTCTATTTTTGTGACCGACAGTATCGGTTTTTGATATGTCCTAGATCCCGGTCTTTGCTAGAGTGTAAGACCTCGACTTTCAAGGTTATGTTTGGAAATTATCACGCCTCGGCGGAGACTTACCGACCAACATCACGTTGATTTTTTTTTTCAAATTGACAATTAGGCTTTTCATAACATGGTATTGACAAACAGAAAAAATAAAAATTTGGTATACTCGGGCCGATATTTCGTATCACTATGTTAGGATTATTGACATGGTTTAATTGCCGTTTCCTCGTACTTGTCTACAAAGGGCCCGCTTAGTACCACTACCTCCAAATTTTTTTTGTTTTTTTTTTTTGTTTTCTGCTTGGCAATACCATGTTATGAAAAGCCTAATTACCAATTTAAAAAGAAGTCAACGTGATGTGGGTACAGGCCTGCACATTAATGGTATTTACACGAACATAGCTGCGGTTGGTTTTTCACATCGTGTATCGTGGTTCCAACTCGCTCCACGGAGCAGTCGACAAGCAACGCTTTTTCGCGGAACGAGCGTATGCGTGGCCAACACACAACGCAACGACGTCTGCTGAATGACGACTGTGGGTGCATGGTGACGCTAGTGGAGTTTAGTTCATGTTACATGACACTGATCTTTTGGATACACCATTAATCTGCAGGCCTGTACTAAGCAGTAGCGTCTGATTTCGGATAATGTTTTCTTTTTTTTATATGAGAATGCATGTTTTGTGGGTAACTATCACATTTATATAACTAGGCGAAAGGTTTTTGCACTCGAGATGCTTTTCATGGAGATGTCACGTGATTTGATTTGAATTTTATTAACTACAATCCTTCTCGTCCGTAATAAATTGCATAAATTATCAACCACTCTCGATGTGGAAGGATACACAGAATTCCCTACCACATCTGGCGTCCTATTGTCTACTAGATCCCGCAATGCAAAAGTCAATCGCCCTGTAACCATGATGCTGAAAAATGTCAAAATTAGTTCTACATGGATCCAAAAAATGTAATATTATCACAGCTCATTGAGTCGAATCAAAATTTGAGCCAAAGATTATCATATAATAATCATTCCCTACTTAACACTCTCTACCAATCACTGTGATTTAATAAACTCCTACTCTTATTCAAAAATCCCTTCCACTCCTCTTCAAGCTCACAACTCAGTCCTTCGAAAAACCTAGAGTCAGTTAACTTAGATCTACACGGTAGTACACTGATGCACCGTATTCTCTCTATCTCAACCCTCTATTAAAAAGATCTATAACTCCGGGAGTACTCAAACTATTTACAAACCTCGCACTCTCGTCATCACTTAAGGGGTTACATGGGTTTCCTCGGGGAAAAAAACGACCTATTTTCAACAATTTTTTTTTCATATAAAAAATGGAATATTTCATTCAAACTTCTTATTGTTACAAAGATACACTATTGACAAAGAATTTCTGAAATTTTGGGAAAAAAATATTAAAAACGCGGCTATTGTGACATCATATCCCTCGGAAAGGAGATGCGTCCGCGTTGTCAGCATAACTCCTGACAGGATTATCTAAAATGAAAAAACAAGAATACGTGTTTTAGTTAAGACCATAAACTCGTGCTTGAACGAAGGATTTTTTTTTTTTCAATTACAACTATTTAAAAAAAAAAAAATGTCAAGCAAATTTGACCGAAATTTTCATTTTTTTGGAAAAATGTCTGCCAAAATTCCAATTTTTACTTTTTTTTTCTTTCCTTCGTTCAAGCACGAGTTTATGGTCTTAACTAAAACACGTATTTTTGTTTTTTCGTTTTAGATGATCCTGTCAGGAGTTATGCTGACAACGCGGACGCACCTTTTTTTCGAAGGGTCACCGGAAATGACGTCACAATGGCGGAGTTTTAATTTTTTTTTTTTTTGAAAATCTCAGAAATTTTTCTTTGAATGTGTGTCTTATAAGACAGAAAAAAGTTTGAATTAAATAAATAATTTTTTATATAGAAAAAAAATTATTGAAAATAGGCCTTTTTTCACCCGACGAAACCCATGTAACCCCTTAACCTTATATCAATTCACTTCATTCATCAACCAACCTTGTACATATTCGAACTGTAAAATATATACTATTTACTAGTACAAGGTGTCTCACTATTCAACCCAAATCATTTACAATCTTTTAATTAAAATTGTAAAAGTTCACCAACAAAGGCGTGGTAGACCGATCCAAGGAAGTGTACCGCGCTAACGTGAACAGAGAGATAATAACTGTATAATGTTTTCTTGGCATGAGAATGTATTTGTTGTGGGTGACTATTAAGGTGGGCCGAAAATCCGCTTTTTTTGAATTTTCATTATTAATACCAAAAATATTGTTCAATATGCATAAAAAAAAATCTATGCAAAAGGAAAAAAATGTAGGTCGATATCTTAGGCTCGCCAAATCCCGTTAAATTTAGAAGTTATTTAAAAAAAAAATTTCCAACATATTTTGATCGGAAATTTAATTCTCTATTATATCTTATAAATTTCATGGAAAATTAAATAAAAAAAAAAAGAAATCAAATAAAATTAAAAATTAAAAGAAAAAAAAAATTAAATAAATTTAACAAAAAATAAAATAAAATAAAAAAAAATTAATTTTTTTTTTTTTTAATTTTAATTTTTCAATTTTAAAGTTTTTAATTCAATTTCCTATGAAATTTATATGATAAAATTCATTTTTTACCCTGAAAATGTGATAATATCTTGAAAAATTTCATATTTTAGAACAAAATTGCAATTATCTCAGTAACTATTAACTTGTATTAGTGATATGTCTGTATTTTCCACCGCCAGGTCTCGGCTGTGTACCGCCGAGGCCGCTTTGCAGTGGCGTAGATTGATTTGCGTTATGGCTATCCCGTCCCCCTCCATGGAACTGTGCCTACGCCCACCCTTTTCCCAGCAGAGAGGAGAGTCCCAATTAATGGGCCTCCCCTTCTCCCTGCCTGTCCTCCGAGTGTGACCCACCCTCCGTGGGTCTCGCCCTATTCGCCCCGGGGATTGCTAACGCGCCGTCCAGGGTTCTCTGAACTCCCGCCCGCACGTCAGCCACCCCAGCTTTACCTACTTCGTAGGCCCTCGATGGCCTACCCCTGGCCCTTCCCGTGCTGCTCCCTCTCTTGGGTAGGCCCGGCTTGCACCGGGTCACAGAGTTTGACCTCTGTGCTCCAGTGTCCGCTGAGCCCTGCCCTGTGAGGGTCACGGTCTCTCTCTCGTCGCTGGCTGCAGAGGGCCCTGTCCCCGTCACCGGAGCCGGGGTCTCTGCCTCACCACTTGCGCTGGTGGTGGCTCCCTTCTGCGCTAGAGAGCCCGGAGCACCTTCCGTCTCACCTGTCCTCTGGTGAGCCTCCCTGAGGGAGACCCTCCCGAGTCCGTAGTGAGCCAGGTGACTCCCGGCCCTCAGGACGCTTCTGGACTGCCCATCCACCCCTAGGATCAGGAGGACCGATTTCGGCCCCTCTTTCCTTTCCCAGACTCTCCACAAGTTGGTCAGAAGTCCCGGGTTTTGGCGTTTTAGCCTTTTGAGGATGACCTCCGTCTTCTCTGGAGTGCCAGGGAAGACCACGGTCATCTTTGTTAGTCGTGGCATTTGGCCACCTTCCATTAATTGGAGGGTGCCACCCGCCCACGGCGTGATTTGCGGTACGGTGGCCCTGAGCCAGTCGAGTGCCTCCTGGTCAGAGCATGTCACCCAGAGGAGTCCCTGGTCGTGCCGGTGCTGCTCAAACCGTGGCACCCCCTTCCCTTCCGGGATGGAGTCCAGCGCCGTACACAACGCCCGCACAACCAGGTCCCCCTCCTCCGCGCTGAAGGTGGTTCCGGGATAGCTGGAGGGTGCTATGACCACCCTTTTGCTCCCCACGACCGCCTCCTTGTAACTTAGCGGCCTAGCGTGGTTAGCTCGTCCCCTTTTGGGGGCCGAGTAAGCCTCCGGTGGGGTGCTGTCAGAGGCCCTGGGCCTCTTTGTGCCCGAGCACTCCGTCCCCTCCGTCGCTTGGCTGCCTGCAACGCTAGCACCAGGTTGCCCACTAGCTGAGCCTCTCGGTGTAGCGCAATGAGTCGCGTTTGAGACTCCACCCTGGTTCAGCTCCAAGGAGCCCGAGGAGGCGGCCAGTTTGGCCTTCCTCGCCCTCCTTTTTGCCGCCCCAGAGCGGTTGCCTCTCTTCGCTGTCGGGTCCGAGGTTCCGGTGTTCCCAGCTTGCGCTGGGCCCTCCATTGCCTCTTCCCCGCTTTTTGGCCTGGTCTCTGTGACCGCCAGGCTATTGTCGGTCATGGAGATCAGCGTCTCCATTTCCTCCATCAGCCCATCGATCCCTGAGCCCTGCCCGGCCGGTGAGCCCACTTCCATGGAAGCGATCTCATCGGTTTGCGTTTGTTCTTTATTTGTGTTTTTTTGTTTTTGAACCCTGGGTAGCCGGGGGACTTATTAGGGGTATAGACAAAAGCAATGGGGCTCTAATAAGTGCGGAGGGAGACGTCGGCCCAAGAGCCTGCGTCTTCATTAACAAAAGACACAGCGCTCTCAGGCTAAGTAAATTCTGCTGTAGGGACCTTGCAGCAGCCTCTATCAAGGTGAGGTTGGCTGGTGGCGGTACAACCGACGTGGTTGTCTGCTCGGCCTACCTCCCCTACGACTCTGGGACCCCCCCACCGACGGAGGAGCTCAGGGCACTGGTAGATCACTGCACAAACAGAGGGCTAAACCTACTGATTGGGTGCGACGCAAACGCGCACCATGAAGTATGGGGCAGTTCGGACACTAACGAGAGGGGCTCAGCACTGCTGGAGTACCTCGCATCGACGGGACTGGAGATCCTCAATAGAGGATCTCAACCGACATTCGTCATCCCGACAAGGCAAGAGGTGATAGACATCACACTCTGCTCACCCAGACTCGCCAGCAGCGTAAGATGCTGGCGCGTTCGGAAGGAGGACACCCTCTCCGACCACAGACGTATCTCTTTCGACCTGGTAGCAAATGCAACCTGGGTACAGAAGGAGATATACAGGAACCCCAGGGCAACGAACTGGACCTCCTACAGGGAGGAGCTGGAGAAGAGGCTCAGGGGGACCAACAATCGGCTCAGCACGACAGGGCTAATCGAGAAGGAGGTAGCACATCTGCAAGCAGCCATCATACAGGCCTATGAGGCAGCATGTCCTGCCAAACATAGGAAATCAGACAAGAAGGTGCCCTGGTGGAACAGAGAGCTGGGCAAGTGCAGAACCAGCTCTCGCAGACTGCTCAATAGGGCCCTCAAGACACAACAACAGAGCGACTGGGAAGCTTATAAAGCGGCTCAGAAGGAGTACAAAGGTCTCATAAGAAGATCGAAAAGCGAAGCCTGGAAGGGCTTCTGTCAGGAGACAGAGGCTCTGACAGTAGTGGCGAGGCTCCGGAAAGTATTCACTTCGGGTCCTCCCACAAAGCTCGACAGCCTCATACTCCCTGATGGCAGCGAGGCAGAAAGCCAGGAAGATATACTGGCACACATGCTGGAAACCCACTTCCCAGGCTCCACATCTGCAGCACAGGGGCCCCTGAGAGAGGAGGCTCCCTGCAGAAGGGGCCCGGTGGACTGGAAGACAGCGGCGGAAATCGTTTCGCCAACCAAGATCAGGTGGGCCATTGACACCTTTGATGGATACAAAAGCCCAGGCACAGATGGAATATTCCCGGCCCTTCTTAAGCAGGGAGGGGAAATTCTCGTAATGACGCTCAATTCAATCCTCAGGGCCTGTTTAGCACTATGCTATGTACCCAGGAACTGGAGAGAGGTCAGAGTAGTCTTCATACCGAAACCGGGCAAAGGCTGCTATGACAGAGCGAAATCATGGAGACCTATCAGCCTGATGTCCTTCATGCTGAAAACCATGGAGAGACTGGTCGACAGGTACATCAGGGACCGAGTACTGACTATAAAGCCGGTCACCCGGGCTCAGCACGCATATCAGGCGGGCAAATCCACGGAAACGGCGCTCCACCATCTCGTTCGCGAGATAGAGGGACCGTTACTCCGGCAGAAGGCAGCGTTATGCGTGTTCATGGATGTTGAAGGGGCGTTCGACAACACATCCTTCAACGCCATATGCAACGCTGCCGCGAAATTCGGAACCAACCCCACGGTGGTGGAATGGATCAGGCAGATGCTTCGATCCAGGGTGGTTACAGCAAATCTCGGAGAGACAGTAGTCAGGGCTCAGGTAGACAGAGGCTGCCCACAGGGGGGGGTTCTCTCCCCCCTGCTGTGGACTCTCGTCGTAGATGGGCTCCTGACTCAACTCGAAGCGATAGGGGTGACAACCGTGGGCTACGCGGACGACGTGGCGCTGGTTGTCGCGGGCGACCACCCTCAATACATGACGAGCAGGATGCAAAAGGCCCTGGACCTCGTACAAGAATGGTGCACATCTCAAGCACTGAAGATCAACCCCAGTAAGACTGAGATGGTTGTCTTCACGAAAAAGCGACGCTTTGAGGTAGGACCCATCAAGGTCTTTGGATCAGAGCTAGATCGCTCTTACGCAGTACGCTATCTAGGCATCTCCCTGGATAGCAAGCTGTCATGGAAAGATCATGTATCCAAGCAGGCACGGAAGGCAACGGCAACCTACTGGGCCTGCAGGAGAATGATAGGTCGAACCTGGGGATTGAAACCGAGGATGGTCAGATGGATATACACGGCCATCCTCCTGCCCCAGCTAACGTACGCCTCTATAGTGTGGTGGCCTGCAATGGATAGATCCACACTACGCAGGACACTAGATCGTGTGTACAGGCTAGCGTGCCTAGGGATAACAGGAGCACTGGGCACCTCGCCGACACTCGCACTAGGGGCTCTCCTAGATCTCCCGCCTCCGCGCCTCACGGTGGAGGCGGAGGCCTGGAAGACGGCCCTACGACTGATGCACCTAGGACACTGGAAAAGAACCGGGGTTGGTCACACGACGGTACTACTAAGGGTAGGGGCACCACAGGTGAACCTATCCCAAGGAGGGGACCGATGTCCCAACCTCTACCAATTCGACCCGGAGTTCAAGGTGGTGATACCGAGTAGACAAACCTGGTCGGAAGACAGGGATGAGCTACTCTCGCCGCGGGGACTCGTCTGGTACACGGACGGATCCAAGACCGACAAAGGAGCCGGGGCTGGTATCTGGAGCGAGGGACCGAGAACGAGCATTTCGCTAGCGCTCGGGCCCACGGCCTCAGTCCTCCAGGCGGAGGTGTTTGCCATACTGGCCTGTGCCAGGTCGATCCTGACAAGGGATCTCAAGGGCAAACACATCTACATATGCAGTGACAGCCTGACGGCGCTCAGATCCCTTAACGCATGCGTCATAAGGTCCGGGCTCGTTAGGGACTGCACACAGGCACTATCCCTGATCTCTCGAGACAACCGGGTGAAAGTGCTATGGGTGCCGGGTCACAGCGGCATTCAGGGGAACGAAGAGGCGCACTGCTTAGCAAGGGCAGGGGCCTCACGTTGTGGGGTTGACGAAGGATGCCAGATCGGACTACCCCCGACCCACACCAAGGATTTAGCGAAAAGGTGGATCGAGCGCCGATTCGCAGAAATCTGGACGAAGGCTCCAGGCATGACTCACACAAAGGCCCTCTTCCGAGGGCCTTCCCGTGAGTTGGGGACCTCACTCATCAACCTGGAAAGAACCAGGCTCAGGCTACTGGTAGGACTTATCACCGGCCACTGGTTCACAGGCAAACACATGGTCAGGATGGGGCTCAAAGATGGGCCACTCTGTACTAGATGCGGGGAAGAAGAAGAAACCCCTCTCCACTTACTGTCACGATGTAAGGGCCTAGAGGGACCTCGGGTAGAGGCCTTCGTTGGGACCTACAGGGCAGGTATGAGAATAGAGGAGATGGGGGTGGGAGGGCTACTACGGTTCGCCAAGATGGCCCACCTGACCTCATCTCCCACAGAATAGCTGCCCCACAGGGCTCGGGCACAATGGTCCAGTAGGATTGAGCGCCCGGTCAAGCATAAATCATACATACATACATACAACTATTAACTTTACGTGATTTTATTATAGGACCTTTTTTGTAGAGAATTAAATTTCCGATCAAACCAAGTTGAAATTTTTTTTCAAAAATAACTTCAAACTTTAACGGGATTTGGCGAGCCTAAGATATCGACCTAAAATTTTTTCCTTTTACATAGATTTTTTTTTATGCATATTGAACGATATTTTCGGTATTAATAATGAAAATTCAAAAAAAGCGGATTTTCGGCCCACCCTAGTGACTATCACATTTATATAACTAGGCGAAAGGTTTTTGCACCAGAGGTGCTTTTTATGGGGATAAAAATATACCCGTGCAACCGTACTGGAAAGTATCGTGTGCTGAATTATATAACATCTGATATGATACCCTACACTGTAGTTGTGAAGATATTGTTGAATAATTGTTGACGGCCCTTGCTACAGTTAAAAAAACTGATATCAATTCACGCTCTAATATGGGCAGTTGTGCGAAACATTAATCCCCCACTCCTTATTGCCTCTGCGATAAAATAGACTCGGTCAAATGTCGCGCCGCACTTGGAAGAAAAGTTTTTAATTCTAATTTGTAATTGATTTCTGATGGTATGTTCAAATTCGGCGGCACGGTTACGAATAGGATATACAGAAAGATTTTGGCAGAGAGTGAGCATTGCTAAACAAAATTTGCTTACCAAAGGAAAAATTTTTGCGGAATCGCCAGATTTGATTCGACTTGCTCTCAACCAGAAATTTGTCCCACTAGCTTCATCAAAATCAAGTTCGGTATTCCGAAGGATATGTGCTATTTAGTATCCAAAGGCTGGAGTCCGTTAGCTGTTATAATATTGGGAAATTTTAAGGCGATGTGAGCAACGGTCGGTGTATCTTTTACAACAGCAGGATCCAAAAAATTCAGATTCTGAATTACAGTATATCTGAATGGTATCCTGTTCAAAATTTGACTTACACCTTCTATGTACAAGTCCAAACCACACTGTCGAAAATGATGAACCATTTGCGGATCAAAGTGAGAACTTTGGGCCAGAGTTGATACGACGTACACCCCCAGAGTACATGTTTTCTAACTGTATGAAATTTCTTGGATTTTTATGTTCGACATCCCATAAAGCGTGCGATCTTAAGTGATTTGAACCCAAGTAACATTTTAATAATGTTTTCAATACAGTCGTCATACGCGAATACAATTTATGGATCTGAGGCTCTTCCGATTGCATGATAACAGTCAATTCGTTGAATATTAGCGACGCAAAGGACAAAAAATGTAAAAAGAGTTTCGATTGGGGGTCGTTCAACTGAGTCAGAATGTTTTCAGCTGCTAATAGTTATATAGCATATAATAGTTTAATAGCTCGATAGTTTTCGACTGCATCTATAAAAAACAATTTCAACGCCTCGTATTGCTCAAGCAATCGCACTGCTACTTGCCTTAGTGATAAGCAGCAAGTTTGTACCGGGTGAGGTATTTTATGTCGTTTGACATCGAGAAATTCTTGAAATTCTTGGAAGGCTGATTGTCGTTTAAGACTGTTATTAAGGTAGTTGTAAACGTTGCGCGCAAGATCTTCAACTCCACGAGGTAGTTTGAGGCAAGCATTGGAAGCACACAGAGCTAAGCTGTGACAGACGCATTTCATGACGAAGATACTCGGTCTTTGCTCTTTAAACAACGATTGTAGCGAATGATTGATACCCATCATAGTAGCAGCACCATCCGCGGCAAACCCGATGAGATTTGTCTTCCAGGAAATTTATGAATCATCCATTTCAGATGTTATGAGCGGAAATAGGGCGTCTGCACTTCCACTCGTTACCGGTGTCAAGGCAAAGAAATGATCTTTTATTGCTGAGAAATTTTTTCAACATTTCTGACAACAATCCATAAGTGCTTTATGCAAGATACGTCCGTTGATTCGTTGACAACAATGCTAAAAAACTTCTTCTTCATTTGTGTGATGAGTAGTTTTCGGCTTTCTGTACCAAGGACATTCTTCACGATTGCCATTGTCTTGTCCTAGGGAAATTTATTTCTTTAGCAACATCTGAATCACTGCAAACAGCTCTGATCAAAGATGGCAGATGATCCATCATTTGAAAAGGCGAGTTGTGCTCCGTGACGAAAGCTGCAAGACAAATCTCGGCGTCTTTGATCTTACTTCAATGTTGAGTCAACGGTAAGCAAGAAGGTAGCTTGGGCTGTTTCGCTAAAAGCTTGTAACTGCTTTCGTGCTTTTGTGTGGCGATCTCTTTACTGTCTTCTGAACTTTACAGCAATATCGACAGCGCATGATTCGCAATACGTGAAAAAGTAACCCTTGGAGCTCGTAGACAACCAGCGTTTGTATTTGTCTGCAGTTTCTCATGCTTTATTGTATTTCTGGTCATATTTAACTGTTGTTTTCGATTCTTTGCTGGTTGAAAGTACATCCTCGTCTGATTCGTCATCCTGATTTCTGCGAGGTGGACTCATATTCGCGCAAAAACGTTCGAATTCAAAAATGGGATAAAATGGTTTTCAAGACATCCAACTCCAACTCCACGAACCGAAACGAATAAATCGTGGCACGCTGTGTATAGCTAGTCAGTGCAGGGCCTGTACGAATAGGCACAAAACACGGCGTATGAAGAAATGAAACCAAGTATAGGTTATGGATTTACGGCAAACTCATAACAATCACCACGTAGGCACTGAAGGAACATGCGGAATTGAAGGGAAATTTCGAAATGCGTTAACAGGCGATTTTGTCGGAAAATAACTATTCAAATAATAAATGTACGGAAAAAAATTCTCTCAATTGGGAGAAAAAAAGGAAAACAGAAGATTCACTTCAAAGGCAATAGATTTTATCCGAAAGCAGGAGATCTCCCGCTAAAGCAGGAAACCTGGCAGCGCTGACAGCGCTGACAGATAATTCCAACCTAACAACATGGCAGCTACGGCTACGGCGTCTGTAGAATATATGGCTGTAAGGAGTTTAAAGTTTACTCATGTCAACCTCTCTATCTTCAGTCAACGCGATCAACGGCAGCGCGTAACGAAGCGCCATCAAGCTTCTGAAGCATAACGAAGGCCGCTCTATACTAATTTTTATATACATAGGTTTAGTGTCAGCAGTCTGACCGACGGAAATGAAGTACAAACTTTTTTGACAGAAACGGGTATTCTAAAACGTCGAATAATCATATCTTAGCTCTATGTTCACGGATTTCACCGTAATAGGGTTTAAATGAAAGCTTTTCTTGGTGAAATCCTGTGATAAATATTACAATTCCGTATATACAGAATAGCGAAACGGAAGAAATTAACGATCATAAATTGCGGTATATGCCGTTCAGCTCTCGTTCGGGTATACATACAGACTCGGTCGAGTCTCGCGCAGCGCATGGAAAGAAAAACTTTTTTTTTATTTAACTAGGCTCGAGACTCTACCGCGTCTCTTAATTCTCGCTAGAGAAATTGAAGACATGGATTTTCAGACTTCGTTCTCGGTTTGTTCGTCACAACTATCATGGCTTTACGCTTCTAAAATCTGTCCAATTCTGTTCATTTTTACAATAATTTATTTTTAAAACACTTAAAGAAGAATATCGGTACGAGTGCATCTAAGGTTATAACGTGTGAGAGCTCTCTTCTTAACAATATCTACTCTGGTACATGTGGCTGTCTTTTAACACAATGCACAGTGGGGGATTCCGGCCGAAGTGCGGCCAAAAATCGAAAATGTGACTTGTTTTTTTAAATGTATAACTTCTGGGGATCGGCTCAGGAATATCCCCTCTATTCATTTCACGATCAAATTGAAGTATAAACTATTAAGCAACGATTCTGAAAAAACTAGCGACCAGTTTTGACCGGGTTAGATGTTACGTATTCTATTAGATCAGCGTGTGCACTCAGCAAAGGCCTCTGGCTCGAGCGCCGCGTGCGGCGCGCGTCGATACTACCTGCCTGACTGCTTGGGCTCGCAGCTGCAGGTCAGCTAGCTAGTACAGTATTGTTCATGTATGGATGCCCAGTGGCTAACTTTTTTTTCC
The DNA here is from genome assembly GCA_944452935.1 of Rhogogaster chlorosoma. Taxonomy (NCBI): domain Eukaryota; kingdom Metazoa; phylum Arthropoda; class Insecta; order Hymenoptera; family Tenthredinidae; genus Rhogogaster; species Rhogogaster chlorosoma. The sequence goes on from OX101802.1 coordinate 20,635,456, forward strand.
GGGAACAAGTCTCCTTTCTGGTCTTTTTTATGTGCCTATGATCGATGTAGCAGTCGACAGGAGAGCTTGGGAAACCACGACAAAGCCTCCCGCCGCTGTCATTCCGCATTCGCATAACCTCTAAGTTCGCGAGAGCACAAATAATTTTAATAATTAATCAAAATTAAATTAATTTTTCCCGCATATTGTTCCGCATTTAAGACTCGATGGATATGAAATATTTTATATAGTTTAGCATATTACGGAGAGCCTAATGCCCGGAGCTTTTCCTAACAAATAAATATAATGCCGGGAACAAGAAGCCGCCGATAAGGTTAACCTATGCAGTGATTTAAACTGTTTTTCAATTCACTGCAAGGAACCAGTAATAACCTTATTAGGTATAAAATTATAACGATGACTCGTAGTGAAAAAAACGGGTTCATAATTTGTAAATTCATTGATTCTCATATTCGAAAATTTATTATCAATTCGTCTCATTTCACTACGCGTATACTAATCATTTATTTTTCTAGCATTTATGTCGATTGGGTTTATTTCGATCCCTCGACGATATGACTCAAACGAATTCCCACAATTGAGGGGCCGGATTCAATAATCAGATGTGCGCGTGACCCTGAAAGTACTAGCGCCTTACAGTATGCAACCCGTAAGATTTGCCGATTCAGTCGTCTTTACGTTAAAAATAAACATATAAAACGACATATCTCAGAAAACTTCCAGCGAGAAAGTTTTTCCCAATGAACAACCGAGTAAATCTGCGCAAACAGAATGTCATTTGGATTTGTCTATCAAAAGATATGACGAGTTTAAAAAAAGTATCTCGATTCCTATAGTGTTATTCATATCGCTAAAATTGTTCGTATATTTTTCATTTTTATTTCATTGTGTTTCAAGTATTTAATGTATAGTAGTAGTAGTAGTAACAGTAATAATAACAATAATAATAATAATAATTGTAATATTAATAATAGAATAAAAACAAGATATTCACGTTAATATACGAATAATTCGTTTGTTAATATGGAAAATATATTTTTTTTATGTAAATGAAAATATTAAAATAATCACTGTTTTACCTCTATTCGAATATCTTGCTTCTATTCTATTATTAATATTATAATTATAATTATTATTATTGTTATTATTACTGTTACTACTACTACTACTATACATTAAATACTTGAAACACAATGAAATAAAAATGAAAAATATACGATCAATTTTACCGATATGAATAACACTATAGGGGCATTCCATGCCAAATCGACCACTTCTGAACCCGACCCCTTTCGATTTGGCTGAAACTTTTTTACCTTTTTCTACCCCACTAAAGACGGTCTTCATAATTTTTTCAAATTTTTTTACCCAACCCAAAAAAAGTCGCTCTTTTTTTTTCAAACAGCCATAACTTCTTCAAAAATTGACTAATCGGGATGTTTTTTTTCAAAATTTTCGTTTTAGAATGCCCTTTCCAAAGAAAAATACAAATAAACTTTCGGATGTCAAGTTCTATGAAATATCTGACTATTTTGAGAAAAGTCGTCAGTTTTTCGAAGTTCGCCATTTTTAATTTTTTGTTGTTTGATTCCCAAAAAAACTTTGATTCATTCTGTGAATAATGCCACTAGGTCCCGAGTGGGCCAACTTATCGTTCTATTTCTTTTTTCTGAGGGAAAAAAAATGTTCATTTTTTCTCAATTGTTCATTTTTCGGATTTTACAAGCCTTCGTTTTACAATCTTTCTACAAGCTTCGTTTTCAAAATCGAAAAATTAACAATTGAAAAAAAATGAAAAGTTTGTTTTCCTTAAAAAAAAAAAAATAGAAGGAAAAGTCGGCCCACTCTGGACCTAGTGGCATTATTCACAGAATGAATCAAAGTTTTTTTGGGAATCAAAAAAAAAAAAATTAAAAATGGCGAACTTCGGAAAACTGACGATTTTTCTCAAAAAAGTCAGATATTTCATAGAACTTGACATCTGAAAGTTTATTTGTATTTTTCTTTGGAAAGGACATTCCAAAACAAAAATTTTGGAAAAAAAAACATCCCGATTAGTCAATTTTTGAAGAAGTTATGGCTGTTTGAAAAAAAAGGAGCGACTTTTTTTGGGTTGGGTAAAAAAATTTGAAAAAATTATGAGGACCGTCTTTAGTGGGGTAGAAGAAGATAAAAAAGTTTCAGCCAAATCGGAAGAGGTCGGGTTCAGAAGTGGTCGATTTGGCATGGAATTACCCTATAGGAATCGAGATACTTTTTTTAAACTCGTCATATCTTTTGATAGACAAATCCAAATGACATTCTGTTTGCGCAGATTTACTCGGTTGTTCATTGGGAAAAATTTTCTCGCTGGAAGTTTTCTGAGATATGTCGTTTTATATGTTTATTTTTAATGTAAAGACGACTGAACCGGGCAATCGGTAAATCCTACGGGTTGCATACTGTAAGGCGCTAGTACTTTCAGGGTCACGCGCACATCTGATTATTGAATCCGGCCCCTCAATTTATAAGACAGAAGTTGCAGCAAGATTCATTCTACGTTAGGAGCAACGCTCTTGAGAATCCATACACAGTTCCCATCGTTGGATCAGACTGGAACTGGCAAGTGGCCTCAAAGGTGACTTCGAGCTGCAGATGGATATCTTGATAATCTATATGTGGGGTAGTTTCTCATCGTAGAACTATACTCAAGCTGGAAAGTGGCCTCGGGTTCAACTAATTAGATTGATGTTTCCATTAAGCATTTTCCATTTAGCTTGTTTCAGATTTCAGTAAATATTTTATACACATAATTCAAATTTTTCTTCAACGAATAATTAAGACAAGATATTTCAATTATTTCAAACAAATGTAGGTAATACATTACTTGAATTTTATCTATCCCTCTAGATTCTGATTGAACCTACTTCAAAGGTATCAATCTAGTTGAGTCGTTGAAATAATTTCACCTCACTTTACAAATACCTCCTAATTTTATGTCTGAAAAATAATATATGAGATTTCTGAATATCAATGACTGAATGTTTTCATTTGCAAATTACATTTAATGAAGTATATCGCATTACTCATCTTGATAATCGATACATGGGGTAGATTCTAATTTTCAAACCGGACTTCAGGCTTTGGACACAAATATTGTTAATGGATACATGGAGTAGATTCTCATCGCAGAACAAGACTTGAACTGGCAAGGGGCCTGTAAGATGTCTTCAACATTTGGACACGGATCTTGATAATGGATACAGAGGATAGATTTTCCTGTTTAAACCAGACTTTAGGCTTCGACTTCGACTTCATATCGTCAAGGGATCGAAATAAACCCAATCGACATAAATGCTAGAAGGATGGATGATTAGTATGCGAGTAGTGAAATGAGACTAATTGATAATAAATTTTCGAGTATGAGAATCAGAATGAATTTACAAATGATGAACCCATTTTTTTACTACGTGTCATCGTTATAATTTTATACCTAATAAGGTTATTACTGGTTCGTTGCAGTGAATCTAAAAACAGTTTAAATTACTGCACAGGTTAACCTTATCAGCGTTCCCGGCATTCTATTTATTGTTTAGGAAAAGCTCCGGGCATTAGGCTTTCCGTAATATGCTAAAATATATCAAATATTTCACACCCATTGAGTCTTAAATGCGGAACGATGTGCGGGAAAAATTAAGTTAATTTTGATTAATTATTAAAATTATTTGTGCTCTCGCGAACTTAGAGGTTATGCGAATGCGGAATGACAGCGGCGGGAGGCTTCGTCGTGGTTTCCCAAGCTCTCCTGTCGACTGCTTCATCGATCATAGGCACATAAAAAAGACCAGAAAGGAGACTGGTTTCTGGAAAAGAAAGTTAGCCACTGGGCATCCATACATGAACACTACTGTACCTACATTATGTCTCTTTCTCGGAACGGATTCCTGGGGGGTGAGGGACAGTTCGTATAATTTTATCGAACTCGTGCTCGCAGAGGCACGTTCGAAAATTCAAAAGCATATTAAAATATGAATAATATTTTATACGCCTTATCTTCATTTGTGATCAAATCTTGATTGGAAAACTATATATGATGTAATGTGGAAACAGAGCTCCATAATAGATGTCAATTTAATATCGCAAATAACTGTATCTAATGATATATGTATCCGTTTTTTTCTCAAAGGATCTAAGGATTAGGTTTAAGGGAACTTCCAGCAAAGAAACACAAAACCCTATCGACTAAAGCTCTGCAGCTGATTTCCTGTAGCGACGCAGAAGATGATTCAGCCGGGGAACTGTCAATATCCGACAGCGAGGAGTATGACTCCAATTGAGTTTCCATACAATTTTTTTGAATAAAAGTCATCATAATCAATCGTCACCAAAATGTCTCAAATTTTTTCATAGCCAACCCGAAAACTCTCCTTTAGTATTTTTCAGCCATTTCCAACCAGTATTTCTCAGACCGAATGACGACATCTCGGCCGCCATTTTGTATTGGAAATTTCAATACCAAATTCGTAATCAGCAACCCCAAAAACCATGGAATACCAAGTTTGGTACAGTTCTGATTTTTCCCTGAATTATGGCCGCGATTCGGCCTCAATCCCCCACAGTGCAACGTGCGAAAGGTCCGTTTTCTTGTGCCTGTGGAGCGTGGGGAAAGTGATTAATCCCTGTACTAAACCATAATGAGACACAAATTTTCATTGTGAAAATAAAATCGTATGCTGAGCTCGGCTGAGACAAGACATCAGCAAAAGTCGTGAATTTCCTGTTATGGGTGATTTAATCTATCAATATATGTTACGCTAAAAGTATGCTGAGCGACCATATTATATTGCAGACTCGAGCGTAAACGCGCCTGGTTATACTTTGTTATTATGTTATGTTATTGTTTCTTCGCTTACACTGTGTTAAAAATAGTTTTCGAAACACGTGCACAGGAACTGGGGTTCTTTTGTCCTGATTCGGGAAGAGAAAACATGTCATTTTGCGTCAGGGTTCAATTCGTTAAGGGAGACTTTGTCCTTGAAATTTTCAAAAAATCTATTTTCTTTTTATTACGAATTCTTAATCTACATGTAAGTAGAAATAAATCTGTCGAAGCGTTTCCCGGATTTCGAACGTTTACGATATTTTAAACGCGTTTGAAGTTGACACCGTCAGCGCGCTCTGACCGTCTCAGCGGGACGCCCGGACAATCCGACTGATACTCCCGTTTCGGAGATATTCGAGAATTTAGATAGGTCGGTAAAAATCGACTGGTCCCTCCCCTTAATTATTATTTCTGTTCTAGGACCAAAATGCTGGTCATAAATGAAAATAATTGTCCTCTGGTTCCAAACTACGCCATTCGAGTAATCAATACCAAGATTTGGTATCTGTTACGGCAATCCTAAACGTTCAACTGACGATGACGAATGAGGGGGTTTGTGTATTTTTCAAGCAATAGCCACTAAAAAGCATCAAGGAGCATTAATCAAAGCAGCAATGAGTGCAGATATCCCGAGTGCAATATTATGGCTGCTGTCCGCGAGGTCGAGAACTCAATTCTCTCGAAAAAATCGCGGGATAAATACAATAGAGTATACAAGAAATTTATTAATTGGCGGAATGAGAAAAACGTCAATAGTTTTGACGAAAACGTTTTTTTGGCATATTTCTTGGAAATAAGCACAATGCATTTGCCATCCACGGCCTGGTCTTAAAATTCGATGTTCAAAACCACGATGAATATAAATCATAACCTCAACATTGGGACGTATGCCAAATTAGGAGATTTTTTGAAACGCGATTCTAGCGAATTCACAAGTAATCAATCAAAAGTGTTTGAGCCGGACCACGTAAAAAGTTTTCTTTAAAATATGCATCTGACGTGACTTTCTTTGACGATTAATATTGTACATTATTTACAAGTAGTTCTGATATTTGGTGTTTCCGACGCCTGTCGCACAGATGAACTAGTAAAAATCAAAATAGATGATATATCAGAACAAGGAGATCTTTTATTAGTTGAAATACCGGATACAAAAACTAACGTGGCTCGTTCTTTTACGATTGATGCTGAATTTACGAAAATCGTCAGACAATATTTTGCTTTACGTCCTAAAAATGTCCATAAAAATCGTTACTTCCTAAATTATCAACAGGGAAAGTGTACGGTGCAAGTTATCGGCGAGCACAAATTCACCGGTATGCCAAAAAGAATTGCTGAATTCTTTCATTTGCCCGAGGCCCATTTGTATACTGGCCATAGCTTCCGCAGTACGTCGGCCACTTTGCTAGCGAATTCTGGGGCCAACCTAACCGCTCTCAAACGTCACAGTGGGTGGAAATCGACTGCAATTACCGAACGTTTCAATTTCACGTAAGAAAAAAACTGGCGATACCATCATGGCAAGTGTATTGCAATCTGCATGTGGAGGTGATAAAAACATATATTCAAAAAAATCAAAGCACGAAACTAAAATTATCAATGCGACGGCTACGACAACATCGACGACTGAAAAGTCAGCGGCGATGGCGAGGCCAACGGCATCAGAAAACTACAGTGACATTGCAACAGCTAAAGAATTGCATTCAAAAATGCTTTTGTCACTTACTTCAAATAACTGTTCGAATATCAACTTTTCTTTTCGAGGTTAAATTTGTTTTTCAGGTTGATTATTCCAATAAATCCCAATTTAAAATTCATATGGTCAAGTTTTTATCAAAAACTCAATAACTTAGCAGATATATTTACAAAATTATCTCAAATTTAGTATTTATTTTTATTTTTTCAAAAGATGGAAGCAAAAAACAATTCAAATTTGATTTGTTTTGCATTTGGGGGACGTCGCCCCCTGTACCCCTTTTCGGTCTTCTGTGCACTTGTTACGAATAGTATGGTATGCAGCAAGGACGGATCGACGTGATTATTTATATTATTTTTATTTTTATATTATTAATAATATTTCAAAATATTTTAATTTATATTATTAAAAATCACGTCGTTCCGTCCTTGTAGCATAATGTACTATTACGTAATGAGGGCGGGTTGGTGATCCGGCACTCGTGGTCCTTACCTCTCTTGCTGCGCTGGGTAACAGCCGCCTCACTCGTACAGAGATCACCAACTCCCGCCGTCGTTACGTAATATACTATTTTTTACTCACAGACATCACCCAGTGTTTAGCCATGTGTTTTGCAAAGTGGAAGAAAAAACAGTTGACGTCGTGGGTATCGGGTAACTCGTGTTAAACCGCAGAACACGTGGCTTCCTCCTGCAGCAAGTAAGCCCGCAGTCTTTCCTCGTTGAGTATGAGCATGGCACAAGTTGACAACACGTTAAATCCTATATGTACCGAAATGATACTATGATGTGAGAAAATCGTGAAGAAAATAACTCATATTCCATATTCTGGGATCCGAAGAGCATGTCAGTTTGAATTCAAATACAAGCGGAATACTGTAATGGCTCTGGTTGTGAGTCGAACACTATATATCATAGGTATGGGGTCATTGCCATATCTCGAATATAGCACATCATTAATTTACAAAATTGTAGCATCAGTCCGAATTATGTTATTAAATTGTAATTTTGTGAAATAAATTTGACGGTATGGAAACAAACGTCAGTCGGGGAGCAACATTTTAATTACGAAAAGTGTTGCATCGTCCAGCTATATATATGATCTATTCGCTTCTTTGAGGGGTTCAAAAAATGAAAACTGAAAGAGCTACGATGCCTCGCAAGCTCTTCTGCACTCTGCAGCGTTCTATTAATTTTTGTCGCTAGAGTTTCACCTCGTTTTTTTATGGATAGCTTCCGCTACAGGTATACACTACGTAAAAAGCCCAAACTTTTTATCCCTTGAGCACGATTTCACGATGAGATATCCTGGCGTAAAGAGGCGCCCTTATATACATGTCGGTATACACGCATGTATTAGAGACGGAGAGACCGAAAGCTGCGGTTTCGAGTTTTGCATCCTCGTCTTTATAGACTATAATTTCACGTTTTAAACCCATTGCGAAAGATAAAAGCGTCCGGGTTTTCCGTGACACCGCAACTTCTCTACAACTAATTCGAATTAGCCACACAGCATGACGTGTCGTTTTATGGTCGTTGTAAAAGTATCATCACCCTCCGGTAACTATCTACTTATATATATATATATATATATATATATATATTTATTTATTTATTTATTTGCATGTGTATATAAGTATTCGCATGTAAAAAGAAAACTTTACATGTATGTACGGTATAACTCGAATAAAACTATCACAATCTCCCCAACTTTATTACTCGAAGCTCCAGTAATTCATTTCTGTTATTCTCTTTACGAGGTATTCACCAATTACCAAGTCGTCGTATTGAAGGGACTTTATGTGTATACAGGGTAAGTTTTCTCCGGGTCCAAATGAGGGGGAGCTTATCACCGTCAATGCTCCGCCCACTTTATCCCACTGTATTAGTTTAGATAGTTTGTCTGGTCGAGTAAAGTATTGTTGGCAGTAACTTTGAGGATTATGAAACAAGAAGGTAATCTGTAAAGGTTCCAATCTGCTCATTGTTTTCATTCGACAGTCAATAATACCTTACGCGATCAGACAAAATATCGACGGCTAAAGTTAGATTTTGATAATAGTGGGATAAAGCAAATGAAGTGGGATAAAGTGGGCGGAGCATCGACGGTGATAAACTCCTCCTCATTCGGACCCGGAGAAAACTCACCCTGTATAACTAACGAGGCAAAATCGACTCGGAAATCTGGAGGGGCTTTGGAATTAAATCGATTCTCTCTTATATGACAATACTTTAGTTGAGTCATAAAATTCAAAAATTCAAGCCAGTTATCTTTCAGAAACATTAGAACGTCCAAGCAATCGTAACACGTAATATGATGTATACAACGCGTATACAATCGCGTTAAATATTTGGAACAAATAGAATGAACAATAGAACCTCCGACCCTAGTCTACTGTATGGCATTACCTAGAAGAATTGAAAACAATCCCAATTCTATCAATATGTACGAATATATCGATACATTTTTGTCACGTGCGACTGCAATTTTCCTGCATTTATATCTATTTCTTCTTTCTTTCTTTATTTTATCATCCAGAACCTCGTACAGTGCTGTTTGTTCCACGAACAAAATTGACGCTGTACCAGACTGTAATGGCTGAATTCGGTCCTGGTTTCAGTTTTATATTCGATAGACGCTCACGTGAGAGGTCAACCACTCGTAAGTTTTGGTGTACTAGATTTCAAGATTCCACGATGTTAGGGGGCATCCATTAATCACGTGAGTCAATATGGTACAGTGCGTACGTAGGCTTTCCTATACTATACTATAGAATTTAGCCTCACGTGATTAATGGATGCCCCCTTATAGGATTTCAACGATTTGACATGATTTCGAATGACTTCCAACGCTTCTCAAGGATTCGAAGTGATTTCGCATGATTTTAAGAGATTTCACGAACAAGTATGCACCAGATATATAGGTATACGTGTATAACACACAGGGTGATTCAGGTTTAGTGGGCAATATTTTAAAGGTAGATGCCGCGTTGAAATCGAATTGTAAGACTAAATTTCCTTCACCAAAAATTCGAGGGCACAATAGTTTCCGAGCTGCGCAAAGGGTGATTCAGGTTTAGTGGGCAATATTTTAAAGGTAGATTCCGCGTTGAAATCGAATTGTAAGACTGAATTTCCTTCACAAAAATTCGAGGGTACAATACTTTCCGAGCTGCGCAAAGTCTTAATTTACTAATCACTAGAGTCTAGACCTGTCTATCTAAGCTATAAGCTGTAAGTGCGAAGGCACACCCAGTCAAATTTGAAATAGAGAGCCCGCGAATCCCGACATCTGTCGAAAGACTGCCACGTGATCCGACATACAGGTGTCCGGAGAGCAGGGAACCTCGCTCTCTTCCGTAAGGATCTTCGCCTACGACGCATCACTATATAGAGCCTAGTTATTAGAATAAGTTTTATCCTTCGAAGGTGTTTGCGAATTGAGCTGCATCTATATATATGTAGTGTTTGAGTTATTGGGATGTGATTAAAGAATGAGTTTTAAAGTTTAAGAAAAGTATTTAGTGAAGTGAAAAGTGTAGACTATAAAGAATAGAGTTTTGGCGCCAGGTTTGTGGGGTATAGACTAAATAGAGACAAATAAGGTTTGGAGTCTAAGGGTACGTGTGAAGAGAATGTGAAGATAAAAATCTGGAAAAATTAGGGTATAGTTTTTGAATTATTTGGAGTCGATTTGGGGGGCGTCTGATAAAATATTCGTCCGAGCCCCAAATAAGGACCACCCTAATATATATATATATATAATAGGGTGCTTCTATTTTGACGACTATTTTTTTTTTTGCTCCCGTACTGAAATTTTTTTGGTAATGCAAAAAAAGAAATTCCCCTAAAATATGAGCCCTTAATATTAATATTTAGTACTCGCTCAAAGCGTGTAAAGATTTCCCATTTAAATAACATGTAAATTTAGATTTCTTTTTCCAAATCCTTACAACTCAGCGGCATTTTGTGCTATTATATCGCCCATAGTCGGAAATTACTCGTGATTAGGCCCTCTACAAAAGTGCCCATTGCGACGTAACTGTAACTCACACCGGTGAGGTAGCACAGGTCAATTTTTGTATAAATTTCTTGTTTTTTTGTTATTCTTTCATCAATGGCTAAACTTACAGGAAAAATGTGGATGACATATTTATAGAAAATTCAATTTCCTACAAAAAAAGTCCTTTGAGCCAAATCTCCAAGATTGATATTTCTCGAGTTATTGAGCTTTGACTTTTTTGTGGTATGAAATTTTAATGCATTAGGATTATTGATTCAAATTTTTGTAATGTACATTGATTTTCCATTTCCTATTACCACATTCTTAAGTAATTATCTATTCTTCAAGTTGCGAGTCAGGAAAAAGATGAGTAATGTAATGTAATTAGTAATGTAATTTCATACTACAAAAAAGTCAAAGTTCAATAACTCGAGTAATATCAATCTTAGAGATTTGTCTCAAAGGACTTTTTTTGTAGGAAATTGAATTTCCTATAAATGTCATTCACATTTTTTTTTAAGTTTAGTCATTGATGGAATAACAACAAAAAAACCAAGAAATTTACACAAAAATTGACTTAAATGACCTGTACTACCTTACCGGTGCGAGTTACAGTTACGTAGCATTGGGCACTTTTGTAGAGCACTTAATCCCGAGTAATTTGCCACTATGGGCGATATGATCGCACAAAATGCAGCTGAGTTGTAGGGATTTGAAAAAAAAAGATCTGACTTTACATGTTATTTGAATGGGAAATCTTCAACCGCTTTGAGCGAGTTCTAAATATTAATATTAAGGGCTCATATTTTAAGGGAATTTCTTTTTTTGCATTACCGACAAAATTTCAGTACAGGAGCGAAAAAAAAAATAGTCGTCAAAATAAAAGCACCCTAATATATAATATGTGTTTTTATCATTGACATATTTTAGTTAACGTAACGTAATTGGGTATTTGAATGGATTTTTTTTTCTATATTTGAGTAGTTTAGAAAAAAATAATTAGGGCATATTTTTTCATTTTTCAATCGAACAAATATTAAAGTTGATACAACGGATTGAAAACTTTAACATTTTGACGTCACCCATGTTAAGATATATCCATATATTACGAAAACTGGAATATTAATCATTTACCTATAACTTTCGTAATTATGATTTTTAACGAATAAAAAAAAATACGACTTGATTATTTTTTCTCACTCTACGTTAACCGCATGTGAAAAAAAAAATTCCATTCAAATACCCAATTCAGATATTCGAATCACCATTGATCATTATTCTGTTAAGTAGGTACGTTGATTTTCTGATGTGCTGCCGCCACTGTCTATTACCTCAATATTTCTAATAGTCCTTATCGACCTCATTTTATATTTTTCATGTGCCAAGGCACCATAATTAGCTGTCGGTGATCTTTGAGTTATTCTATTCATATCATTTGTCCGCTGACCGGATAAAGACTGGTATCGAGTTTACAATTGTTCAGCAAGAGTATCAAGAGGAAGAGTATTTTGTAAAGTCTTGGTCAATTGGATATTTATACGTTATCTACATGTCCTATTCAAGTTTTTAATAAATCGGAAGTCGCAGGTAATATCGAGCATTCGTGTTATCGATTGATTTCTCTTTCTTTCATATGTCTCCTTCACCTTCAAAATTTATAATTTGAAACATGTAACAACTAACCGTTACAAAGCTATGTCGTTAGTCAACTAAGGTCTTCCGTAGCTAAATAATTATTAGATCCTTGAATTTTTGGTCATGGGAATTTAGTATTGCATTTTTTCGGAAAATTTACCATCAAAATATAACCCACCGAACCCCAATCGCCGGCCATGGGTAATGCAGATAAGGGAGTCAAAATTTTGGCGTACTGATGGGTTGACGACAGACTCTTGTATTTGAGTAAGCTTTGATTTGAAGCCGCGTCTATTCGAGGGAAGTTTCGTCATTCCTTGTCGTCAGACGTCATATTTCTCCTACTTCTGGTATAAAATTGGCAGCGGGATCCATGTGTATACATACACGTACATACATACAAGCCCATACTAATACCGATTAAATATACCTGCACGTACACAGCTATATAGCGAACATTGAACAGCACCAGCGAAATTCGCTGCTTGTGAAGGATTGATGTTAATTACGGTTTCTGTAAAGCAATTCTGACTTACGTCAAAGTGCTTGATGTCATAATGATAAGCGAGTAACTGCCTCGAACCCCGAAATGCACGAGGTAAATGAAATTTCAGGCTTTTAGCGAGCACTCGGCGATCACGATCATGTACAATTTTCGAGTCAACTCAGGTAGCGATCGATATTCATATCATGTCTATGAAATGCCACCGACGACCAGATATCAAAAAGACAATTGACGAAAAATTTATGTTTTCGGGTCTACGATCATTTTTATTGGTTTCTTTACCATCTTCCGGTTGGCACAGGCGAATAGATTTACTTAATCACTTATAATATGAACCCAACAATCCACATGAATTCAACAGCTATCTGCACAGTCAAGATGCCCAAACATCAATCATTGTCGGGATGCGAACGAAGAAAATCAATGAATATACTATTAATTAACCAAGGTGGCAGCAGACCTGGATAATTTTCCGGTACAACTGTGCTCCGTGTCCTTGTATCCATATAAAAAGGATATCTGATCTTTTTCTGTATTTCAGTGAAGCCCTTCTCATCATTTAGATAATCATTAGATGGTTGAATTGGATTATTCAACTACAACATTGCCGATGATGATTGGTGTTTGCTGGTTAATTTCGGCAATAGTAAGGCTAGGGAAAACGGAGGTAATCGCAGTCATGCGAAACGGAAGAGGGGATCATCAAACGCCCCTAGTACGTTGTCCGTACTTGAAAATCTACTATATGAATCATTGTTCAGGTTTAACATTCTTAGAACTAAAGCAACCCACGTACTGGTAAAAATATTATACATATCAATGTTAACAACTGAATATCGTAAACAAGACTTTGTAGATATTGATATAATATTTCAACTTGTGTAATTGTTCCTTGATATTCGCAACGATATTCGAATATCCAGTAGATACATATACAGAGATGATCTGTGGAAAGTTATAAGCCGTGTGGGTATGCAACCGGAGTTTCACTACGAAATGGCAACGCTGTCGATGCGAGAGTCGAATGAGTCGAATGAGCGTATCTACAGACGACGTAACGGCAGCTGTCATTCTGCGGCTGTCATGTCGTTAGGTTAGAATGAGGGTTACAAATAATTGTCAGATTTAGATTTTGTAATCACAGTTCCTTAATACAACGGTAAATATTCTTTCTTAAGAAAGTGTAATGGGTTATTCAGGTAATTGCGGATGTCAATATCGGCTTATTTCGAACATTATCAGGTTATAACCTAACATCATTAGGTTACAACCCCGCAGAATGACAGCTGCCGTTACGTCGTCTGTAGATACGGTCATTCGACTCATTCGACTCATTCGACTCTCGCTTCGACTACGTTGCCATTTCGTAGTGAAACACCGGTTGCATACCCACACGGCTTATAACTTTCCACAGATCATCTCTGTATATGTTGCTACTTGGAAAAGCTCAAGCCATTGTTCGTACTGCCAGATAAAAAATGACCTTTAAAAAAGTTTGCAACTTCAATAATTATCCGGGGCAACAGCTCTAGGCCACTTCGTCGTGTAATATTAGGGCCATTCGAAACCGCGCGTGACAAAACGCACCAGTAATATTTCAACTTAAAACTTTTTTAACCGTATAACGAGTGCTCGCCTCGAAGGCCTACAATTAGCCACGATAACGAAGAAAGCGCAACAGAAAAAGACCCTCCCTTTGGAAGGGTAGCAACGAATATGGATGCAGAATTAACATCCCGGCACCGATATAATTGCTACTTGGATGTATGTACCATGATACGTTCATGGTGAAAAGTGACGTGCTTAAACGCTGAGGGTATCAGAAGCTTTTTCTAGATCGGCTTTGGTGACAGATTGATGTCCGCAATCATGCAGTCTACATGAAAATTTGTTTAGTGTCCGACGCCCATGCTTGTGTATACGCCTTATTTATATTTATCTTATTTTCGACTCGACAAAAAAACGTTTCGTAAAAAGTTCAACAGCTTCACGAGGAATGTCACCTGAATATAATGGACTTCTTACGTCATGCATTGTCTGTTTCCAACGTATGGGGGTTTCACCTTGGATCATCAAATTCAAACCATGGAGACTAGAGACAGGAGCACGAACTGCGGTCAGTTGAGCGAACAGAAAAATATGGTCGCCGAGCAGCGCTAGTGGGTTGAATCAGCTCCAGTACGAGTACGTGTGAGGTTATGGAGACTTTTCTGGTGTCCATGTGTGAGGTGAAGGTGAGGTTTTGTCCAGAAACCCATTATCTACAACTTCACCATGGAAAAATTTATTTGTTTCTGATAGTCAGTAAAATATTTCTATTTGTTGCTCAAAATCTACATCGACGTAATATTGTGAAATTGAATACTCCACAATATATAATACTGTTACGTCCTGGATTGAGGTTTATTTTAACCGAAGAATCACGTTTATTTTAACCTCAATTATAAATTTTACAAATTTTATGAATAAAATAAATATAATAAATAAACCAAATGAAGTTTATAAAATTATGTCAGTAAATAAAATAAAATGAATCCAGTAAATAAAGATCGAAATCAAAAAAATGAAAAACATGATCAAAATGTAAACAAATAATGCAGTCTGTGGACTATAGTGAGGTAATCCGTTTCTTTGCAGAGAAGAAGGTTCGTCGCGTAGCAATGTAAGCGTATGCTTACACGCAACGAACTTTCTTTGCATATAATTTCGTACTTCTTTGTGATATTTCTAAGTCTGCTTGTTCATTTGCTGAGGTCGATGTACGTTAAATAAATGAAAAATGAATAAAATATTTATTCTATTCAATTATTTAAAAAAAACTGACTCTGTTAACCACCTGGGAGCCCTAGGTTTCCATGTCCGGGCTTGTGAATGCTCAGATTTCATGATTTGCAAAGAGTGAATCTTACTCAATGCCAGTGAATTTCGCGTGTTAGCTAGAACCTACTCTTCATAAATTATTAAATAAATACAGTTTATACAACCGTTTCGAAGTAACTTCCGAAAAAAAAAGCATTTCTAGCAATCTGTTGATGGCCAGTTTCGAGCGGAAGATTATCTGTCATCCGTTGTATTATTTGTTTACATATTCATTCATTGAGAATCCATGAACTCATGACGGAAACAAAATGTACGTACTTTCTCACCAAGAGAAATGTCTACTTATAAGATTTCGTGCAAATACAGCAAACTTCAAAATCATACAAAATATTTCATATAATCTCGAATAATTTCTCCAGATTTCACAGTATTTGATCAGATTTCGCGGGATTGCAAATAATTCAAAAAAATTTGAAGATTCCAAAATTCTCACAAGATACCATGCGTACATGTACGGCAACAATACCGGAATCTGTCACCCCCACCTCACCCATTTTTTAGAGCAACCAAATTTTAACAATCATTTGTGCTTTTGGAGGGTACATGAATTGATGATTTGACGAATATAGCGACACGAGTTCTGCTCGTACCGTTACTTTCCATTATAAATGCTCCTACGTGAGATGTTGTTGACTGCAGTATTGTCAACTTGAAACGAGATGTACCTACGTTCAGTTGAATATTTTCGGGACGACAAATTCCGGAAATTGCATACACCAGACGTCCAGAGTGGTTGATCGCTCAATTTCCAGATTCTTTTTGATTCAGTTGAAACTATAAGTTACAAGGTGGGGCAATATTCTATTAATTTTATCAGTTAATAATAGCGTCAAGTGAAATCTCTTGTGAAGAAAAAAAAATTGAGATCAGGAAAGAAGGAGCGTCGTAAGCCCTTCCAGTACGGAATATTTTGTAATAATGGAGATTCTATCTCGAAACGGTTTGTACATCTGTCTCTTCACTGTGGCTTCTACATCTTCTATTTCGGCATCATTGACTTACAATAATTTTGAATGATGGATCTTCCAGCGAAGACGAATGAATTTGTTCAACGGTGGAAAAGTGCTGGAGCATATTTGCTGACCTAGTCATCTTAGCGCCTGAATTACACCCCTGAATTGATCTGTGGATGAAAATGAAATAAAACGACTTTGGAATTTGTATATTGATTTTTAGCGGCAAATGACACCGATTAATTCCGCTCTAACGATCGAATCACACAACTGGTACAATCGCACTCTGCGACAGTAAATAATGATAATAATTGAAACTGGTTTTACCTCAAATCTTTTTCCCCGACCTGTGTACATGTGTATAGGTATGAGTATGTGTGTACGTGTAGAAAAATATAGGGGGTGAGCCGAGAATTCTATACAAACGCGGTTGTAAATACGAGCAGGGATCGGCGCTCGTAAGCTTTGCTCTTCCAAACGAGAGGCCGGTAAGCAATTTTCTGAACGACTGAATCGCGCAAATCTCATTTAGGATTGGTCTGCTTTTCGCACAGTCACTTCTGATGGCAGCTCATAGCTTCTCCGCCATTCTTATGCCTTTTTCTAACGATATTAATTCTTGCTGATAGCTCTGAAATTAGAGTCAGGCTGACAAAGTGTCTTGGAAAAGTTGAAAAACTATGAAAATGATCTATCATGTTCCATGATTATTAGATGACTTCACCAATACTGTTAAATAATTTTTACTATCAGAAAGCTTGAACCGATTTCAATAAAGCTATGTAAGTCTCTTCAATATTGTCTAATACCACTCAGTTTCATGATGGAAGTTTATCAGGCGTAATCATGTCAAAGTTGGGATTTGTAAACCATCATCTCTCAATGTGAGACACTGTCATTGATAGTGGATCACCGCATAGATTTTCGACTGTATGGTGTCTAATGGTCTAGAGAACGAACCCTATTCATCAGATCAACTTTGGATCTTTCGATGTGACAAAATGACTTCAGAAATAACATATTTTGTGTCGATGTTTTGAAATTTAGCTACTTTGATTGACTCCCAAATAATCAAGTGTGACTGTGCAAACAGTCCATTACACTTGTTGCAAATTTTGTTGTCATTTTGTCGACTGCTTGCTGAGAATACTTTTTATGCATTAAAATTTACAGAAAACGTACAGCAATAACTGCTGTCATTTATTATGTTGGCACATTTTGTTGATTATTTTTCGCATTCGGATTCTGTTCACTCAGAGCGTAGTATTTGATGACGTGAAGTGAAAGATTCGAAATTATATCGGTAATTTACCTCCAGCTTTTGATAATTTACTTCTGGCTTTAGATAACCTACACTGTTAGAAAACTTCCGGTGTAAAACGGCCCGGTGTTCGTAGTCAAAAAATTCGGTGTTGATTATGACACCACTTCAGGGGTGAAAAAAACACTGACCATGTGGTCAATCGAAAAACCGGTGTTACTTCTGACCTTTTGACTCAATTTATGATACTTGACACCACTTGGAATCAAAGTTACACCGAAGACAATATTTTTCAAAATGTGCACCGTTGTGGGGCTTAGATTCAAAATTGTCATCGAGTGTGGTGTTACCTTGGCGCCACGCGATTCAAATATGTACACCGTTTCGGGTGCGCTTGTAACCGTCACCGAATTTGGTGTGAACTTTGCGCCTAACATTTCGATATGCACAACGCTGCGGAGCCAGATTCGAAATCGCTACCAAGATCGGTGTGAACTCGGCACCGAACGGTGTTCTCAAAACCACTAATCGCTTAACAGGGTGAAACAACGCTCAGTCACATAGCAGTTTTCGTTCAGCAAACATGGCAGACGTCCCAACCGTGTTGCCTGCATCCGCAGTCGTGGATTCGCAATCCCAAAATAATTTGCCTGATTTGCCATTAGTATTTGAATTACGGCGAGTGTTGTATTTATATCTATGTATCCCTATTATATAATAGCTGTATCTATGTGTATAAGTGCGTATTGTTTAGATCACACAATCTAATCCTACTGTTTTACGTACTCCGTGAATCGCCAAAGATGTGCACTATATCTAGTCTATCATGCTTACGTCAATTATCACGTTATTAGGTATTATTAATATATGTGCAATAAATAAAAATTTTATTGTATAAATTTCTCGACTATCAATCAAAATAAAGACGATCACATTACCGTTTGGTGCACGGTGTAAATTATGCCACCCTATGACACCGTTTGGTGCATTGCAGGTTTATGATTTTAACACCGCTTGGTGCACATTAACCTCGTAGTTTTAACACCGCTATTTTAGTATTATTAAATTTTATCGGTGTCGATTATAATCAACACCGTTGCGTGGTAAAATACACTCACCATCTTGGTGTTATGTCACGGTGTCATCTATTAACACCGGAACTTTGACAACACGTATTTACACCGAAATCGGTGTGGACTTCCATAGAATACGGAGCGGTGTCAAATCGGTGTCAATTTTGACACCACTTTTCTACCAGTGTACGTCTAGATAACAATGGTTTTTCTAATCAAATAACTATCCGATGCAGTGATAAAAGTCAGAAAACATCGTGAAGTTTTTTTTCCCACCTACCGCTCTCTGCTTGATCAGATCCGAATGCCAAAATTAATCCGTCGAATACCACTCGACCTTCAAAATAATTCGGATATTTCCCTCATGTTTTCCTACAAAGCAATGAGAGGGCCAAGTTTGGCAGATCAAAAATTTTTGTGCCAAAATCATCTCTCGTTACAATGCAAAACAATCAGGAAATATCCGATAATTTTTAAGGTGTCGGGATATAACTACTGATAATTTACTCTTAAATGTTGTTCTCAGTATTCCGTAGTTCAGCAAGGCATGTTTGCATTTTGCGGACAATTTTTGTGAAACAGTTATCGCTCTTATTTTTACAGCAATAAAAGATACGCCTGGCTCTGATATTGCTAGGAATATTGTCCGCGAAATCCTGTAATTTTTCTGGAGATTTACACGCGCGTGATTATATTATGAGCTATTCTTCAATTTACCAGCACAAAAGCAAATGTGTCGAAAATCCAATGTTCATCTGATGAAGGTTTATTTTCTGAACCATCAGCGACCAATGAGTCCAAGCCCCGTTTACAATCAGCGGTCGACATGAATCCTTACGGCACATGCTTTTTTTTTTTTGACTGCAACCTAGATTGAGAGGCGATATCACCTTTCGCATGTTGTTGCTTTGAGAAACGAGTAACCTATTTTGTAATAGAACTGGGCAATTCAAATTTTTTATCCAACATTTGTAAATAATTTGAGAGGAATCCTAGCTACCATCTACCGTCTTTCTTAAATATTGAATCAGCCCCAAGGGGAAATAGTACTTCAGAGTTGCCTTCGATTATTTCACGCCAACACGGGTTAAGATAGCCGTGAATGTCGGAAATGGATAGCAATGGAATCCGCTACTTTGTTTCCCGTAAAAGTGACAAATCCTTGCCTTCCGTATTCTTTATAGTTCCTGCGCGTATCCCGCAAGAATTTTAGCCGATTTTACATTTCGGTGTCTTCTTAATATGTGTCACCATGCTTTTCACGATCAAACAACGGATTAAAAGATTTGTTACTTCACTGATCGTCAAACCTACATTATCGTCAATCTAAAAACCTGATGAATTGTAAAAAGCAGGTATTACTGCATGAATGATACCGCGCTGGAATGGTGGAAAAGAAAGAAAATTAAAAATATTGTGAAAAATAATATGAAATTCAAAAATGGTGAAGGAAGTTGACTGCGAATTTTCATGTGGAATCCCACATGCGCACATTTTCTCATCGTGTCAGTGTCGATGATCAACAAGTATTGGCAAATTAGTAGCCGGCCAAGTTCGCGTTTACGAAGAAAGCTATAGATTAGCCGATGTTTTCGTGGGTTTCTTAGAGTCTCACGAACATACCCTAAAAAATGCCCCAAATTTCGGGTCCGGGTTTAGCCGTAACAAGTGGTAAAACAATTGCAAAGTCACATTTTGTAGATAAACTTTTTCCGAATAGGTTATGCGTGATCACTGTTCAAACAAAAATTTTTCAGTCTCATCATTCTCGAAAAAACAAGCCCCTGTGCGATCAATTATCATTAATCGTTTAGCTGTAAAATGCAAAGAACCATGGAAATTGAGAATTTTCATTTGTTGTTATAAACTGATGAATAAACAACGTATGATTTTGAAACTCATGGTACAGATAATATAAAGTGTCCTCCAGACAACAGTGCAAATCTTTTTTGCCTGTGTTATATATCGTCGGTGATACTGCAATACCGCGTAACTAAAAATTTCAATACCGCGTAACTTCATTTGTCAATACCGCGTAACTGCTAAAAATACAATTTTACAGGAGCAAGAAAAAACGTCATATTAAATAAATTACTGAAATAATTTCCTTCCAATCGAACGTATGAGCACAAAATATGGTTATTTATCATGAAAAAACTCGATCTATTAATTTAATTGAATAAACAATATGAAATATGACTAATAAATGTTCATAATACTTACGTGCTATGTAAATATCTTATGAAATCTGATTAATTTCATAAACTTTATCGATATAACAACATATATTTAATCAGCTCAAATATGGGATCTTATAATATAATAAGAGTTTCTAAGATAGAATAAGAAATTGATAGAAAATATATTTTTATTTATAGCGTTATGTTATGCTTGAATTTAGAGGTTAATATGTTGAATAACTGTCTAAAAAATATTTTTTTCATTTAAATTGAATTTCTATCAGTATGATTAATATTGAAAACTTTTAATAAATAATTTAATATATTTGCTTTAAAACATTCAGATCCGACACTGTTCTTTGCTTCTCTTATTCTGTTTGACGCGTCGTACGCGGTATGGTATAAAATAGTTTTTAAAATTGAAAAATTTTTTTTTTTAATTCATGCAAATACCAATAGATGCAGAACAAAAAATACGTAATTTGAGTAGAAAATCTAATTTTTGCTATTTTTGTAGTTACGCGGTATTGCAGTATCACCGACGATATGTAGTTGCGCAATAATCCACAACGAGCATAAATCCGTAGACTGGCTCTCATTTCTGGTCATCTTGGCCTACGAGTTGCTGAAAAATCATGGTGTTAGTTAATTGGTAGTGCTTTCTGTGAATTAATTTTTAAAAAAATGTTCAACTCGAAAGTCACCATTTTTTTGGCGATTTAAGAATTTTCGTCTTTAAACAATTGGAAATATCTCCGATAATTCACATGTCATCGTAAATATTATGATAGCTTCTTCTTCCGTTTTCTCCGACGAGTAATTTACAAAAACTTAAAAAAATTGAATATCCCGATTAGAACTGGAGATAGCTGGAGTGTTTCAGTTTCATTTTGTTTATTATTGTTTCAATTGATATTAAAGGAAAAAAACATATTGAATTCCTTTCAAGACCCCAAGGAATCGCCATGAAATTTTTCACATCTTTAGGAGCATTTGATTTAAGTCAAAAAAAATTTTGAAATTCGTCGGGCGCCAGCAATCCGGAGAATATAGCGCGGCGTGGTGGCGGGCTTGCGGCTCCAAGCGCTGACGATGAGCCGTAGTCTCCACTTAGTTAACAAAT
The DNA here is from genome assembly GCA_944452935.1 of Rhogogaster chlorosoma. NCBI lineage: Eukaryota > Metazoa > Arthropoda > Insecta > Hymenoptera > Tenthredinidae > Rhogogaster > Rhogogaster chlorosoma. The sequence continues at coordinate 20,657,625 of OX101802.1, forward strand.
AACCAACTCTGTTAAAAATTAAGGTGGAATGAATTTTTTTTTTAAATTTTGCTATCTTTTTCTTGACGATTCGAATATGCAATTGGGTTACCAATTCTTATGATACTTCGCATTTTTTGAACACTTTAGTCATCTGCTTTGGAAGTATTGCTGAAAATAATTTAAAAACATACGATCATGGTAAAAAAAGTAAAACTCATTCAAGTGTCAATCCAATCTTAAAAGATCCATGACCCCGTAAAATCGAAATCTCGCATGCATTGTTGACATTTTATTCGCGCTCGGATTGGTCCACGATGACCGGATCGAATCTCGAGCTTATCGAGGTTCGACTGGTCGCCGCGAGTGAATTTCGAGTCTTCGGCGTTTTTCGGCGGTGAATTCAACCGTTTCGTGATTTTTGACGGATGACAGATACGTCGGTCAGTTGATGGATGACAGATAAGGTATGTTGGTTGTGTTTGATCAATTCTGTTATCATTTTATACAATTTCTTTATAAATCTTGAGGAAGAAGCTTCGAGTATAATTCAAAGATTAAACAAAATTACCTATGATTGAAGTTCTGTCAGAATTGTATACAGACACCAAACCATATCCGAATCTACCACACTGAAATAAGATTGCGCGCTAAAGCAAATGTACTGTTTTCACTGAATTATAATTTACTATTTACTGTCTATTTTGTATGAAATGCTACCTTTTTTTCATTGTCATCTTGTGATAATTTGATAGATATAAGGTGAATTGATGACATGTGCATACAATACGGTCAGCACAACACACATTTGAATAAACTTGGGTGTGAAACACTCACAATCAGTGTACTCTATGTAATTCTACGGAAGTGTGTCCTTGAAGGGTACACGATACTGGAGTACTGAAGAATATTAATGAACATAGTATATTAATTAACATAGTGAACTATAATTAAATCAAAAATGGAATCAGCTTCAGCACGCGTGAAACGCGTGATCTGACCTAGTAATATTAAAAATTGCACTATTTAAAATTATTGTGCCACTCATATGGCAAACGGTTTTTCCATTAATTATCAACAAAAGTTTTGGAAAATAATGAAATAATAAATTCAAAATTCGTTCGGGACCCAATTTAAACATGAATTGAGATGATGAAATTCAAGAAGTTTTTTTTTCAGCAGGGCATCTGACATTCTCACAGCTGTGTTGCATCTATATTTGGGTCTTGTCTATGTTTTAAATACTAAAGTATAACTGAGCGATGTTGATAGTGGTTGAAACGTAAATGGGTTAATGAACAACTAACTTTATTAATATGAACTCTCTATGATTATTAGTACCTATGGCTAGTTCTTACAGTGAAGGAAGTTTGATGCGCTCAACTAATAGCTCCTTTGTTTTTTAATATTTTTGATTAATTTCAAATCTGGAATAAGAAACTAATTGGCTTTTATTTGGGCACTGAAATTCAGCGAGGTCAGAAAATATCTTTTTCGAGAAAAATGCCTAAACATGAGCAAAATTGTCACTTTCCTGGGAGGGGATTTTACAAAACACAAGTCTTCTACCTAAATATTACGTAAACTAAGTACAGAAATCAAAGAGATTGTATCTAAGCACAGTAACAATCAATACAACTTTGCTACAATCTAAAAAGAAATTATGAATCTCCCTATTTTTATTCGAATTTCCATCATAGAATAGAGGGGACACGAATTGTGTGTCACATTCCTGGCAGCTAAAAATATGTTAAAAACACCCCCAAATTATATAATGAGTACTGTTGTCACACTTCCCATACAAAGCAGGTAGTTAAGTTAGCTCATTGCCGCTTGAACTGCTACCAATCAGCCAATGAGATAGTCGTGACGAAGATCTCGTCGAGCGCAAACGCGCTCGGGCCAGACAAGTTCTCACTTGTCTGGCATGTATTTACATGAACAATATTTGGGATTCTTAAAGGTTTTCAATTGTTTTGATTAATATACCTAGTGTAAATATAATATAAAGCATTAACATTGCATTTAAATACAGTGTTTTTGTGTTATTAATGAATAACCTCCAAATTATCACTTTCCTGTGTATCACCTATCTGGCCATTTAAATTTTAAAAAAATCGCAATTTATCCACTTAAATTTTAAAACTGCCATAATTTGAATATTCACCAATATTTTGTTTGACCCACAAAATTTTTGCTCATTTAAGTCAAAATGATGAGCTCTGGCCACTTTGCAAACTAAATCTAAAATAACAGTGTGCAGCTAAAAGCGCTCCATTTTATTCCTTCATAATAAGAACTAGCCCGTTATATTATGTAATACGTGTTGATAATTGGTACTGGCATAGATATACCGTAATAGATGGGACAAGTTTCGGCTAATAATTAATTCCGCGAGATGAATTCAGGGAGCGTGGCGATCGAAAATCTCTTTTTCGTTGATTTCGATTCAGAATTCTTTGTTATCAATAGGATACCTCTTACATCAATAATCTATATAATCGACGTAGATCGGGTAATGGTGCAAACGAAACACAATTAAATGTTTGACGTTACCGGTAAGCTCTAAATCTCACATCGGATCGCAAGCGTCTTTATCTACATAAACCGTATTTATTGTGAAAGTATGGTGAAAGCTTCTGTTTCTTTTTCAGCGTCTCATTTTTTGAATGTTTTCCCGAATATTTTCTCTATTCCAAAGTGATTCCTATGCTCAGCGTCCTGAACTGAAGCCTGATCTTCTAAATGAAATACTTTAGATCTAGATATGCATGAATTCGATTGATGGAATCGCTGAATCATTTCAATATGCCACTGGCAGAGCTAAAATGCTTAAAACTGAATTTATACCGCCATATAAATAATATAAAATATAAAATGTACGTGGTGAAGTTCTTATTATCAAAGCTCTATATCGCGATCGCACTCACTGCAAACCACAAATTCCGAAGATAACCAGTCAGTTAATGAATTTCCTAGTTGAAAGCAGACAAGAGTTTTTTTAGATGCACTATACAGGTTAATTCAGAATTCGTGACGAATCTCCGGAGAGGATCCTTGTCAAAATTGAGATCGAAATTCGGGTCATTTTGAGCCGCGATGACCAGGATCAAGGGTCAAATCAAGGCATATAGTAATTCTCCAATTTTTGTAATTTTCCTGTATGAAATACCCATTCAAATAATTACTATTGATTCTTTCCCATAATGAAGAATGTATTCTTCATAGTCGCAGTATAAATAACTGAAATATCCGTTCAACGTATCTCGCTGCGATTTTCGCGCAATGCCCAATTGCATAAACGTGGCGTGCCTCTCGATCACGGGGTAAATTCTGCCCCGAGAGTTATTTATTAAATGTGTCATAACAATTGTATCCGCTCTTATTATTTATTAATTAGCTTTTTATTATTCTCCAGGGTATTATTTCTACCACGGTTAAGCGGATTATCGGGATTTCTCAATAAATCTATTTTCCCAACCATTTTTTTTTTTTTACTATACTTATTCCCCATAAAATATGGAAATACGTTAATTCAGCGTAGTTTTTTAAAAATCCATGCGGCAATTTATTGTCAGACGTGTGAATAATGAACACAGGCACAGTTCTGCTGACATGGAGCGGATACAATTACTATGAAACATTTGAACAGAAAGCATTTCGCAGCTTCTTCGTTTTACAGTTTTACAATCGCTGATTATATTCATATGTGCAGTGCCATTTATTAACTCTTTTCTCGTAATGACGCGATATATGTATGTGACACGAGATAGTGAGAGTATCAATCTATTTTGTTTTCCAAAGACCAAAGATGAGAGATATCACTGCATTTGGATACGAAATTCAGTAGGATAGGACAGCTTCGCAATTTTACCAACCGAAAAATAATTGACATCGCGCAGAATGATACAGACAACACATAATATATTTCCAATATCGATTAATATTCTGTTTTACCATAAAATTGTGGCGGCGACACCGTTCGGCCTGTCATTTTTAGGACATATGGCAGTTTGGTTCTGACTTTCTCTAACTTGTCCCATCTATTACAATATATCTATGGTACTGGTAGAATGGGTTAAGTTATTTCAGGTGTCTATTGTAAGGAAGTTGGTTAAGAAGTGAGTAAAAATGTGGGGAAAAATAGTAAGTTACGATGAGAGTAAGATAAAAGGATTCGCTGACACGCTGCATTTGGCAGTGCCGTGTGTAGCGAGCGTTTTCTAAATGTAGGAAGGCAGGGTGTGAACGATCGAGTAACAGATAGATAACAAAAGTAGCAATATATGAGTGATTCTACAGAAAGTGGAATTTTCTGCGTTCCTCGATTTTATAGGGATTTGAAACATGAAATAAATTTTTTTTTCGTACTGGCGCAGAAGAATCTACACTGGGCTACGTAGGCAATGCAACAAAATCGTGGAATTTTACATTTTTCTTCGTCAAAATCACTCATGTTCGGTCCAAATCTAAGTCCCCTGGCATGTCACCAACGCAAAATTCAGATAACTAAACGTATTCACGAGCATAAGATGAAATTTTCACTTATTTTGGTTCATGTCATCTAAACTACATAGATTGTGGATGATGATTATAATATTGTTTGCGGTTTTTTATTATTGTATTTACATAAAAATCGATCGTGAATCTTGTCACCAGTTTGAGACTTCAGTCCCCTGGCTTCGAACAAAATTCAAATATTTCGATATTCTTCACCTCGTAGTATCAATTGCTTCCATCTAAGAATAATTGTCAAACTGCAGTTAACGAAAATGTACCATTTGTTTATGTACATCGGTTTTGTTTAGTAGCAACCACGACTCGATTAATGGAAGACGTGGCGGAGACAGTAAATTTATCAGTCCCCTGGTAAGTATTATTGTTAAAATTTACTTAATTGTCTCATATTTATTGAATAGAATGAAATTATAAAGTCTGTCCTGAACTGTGTGTACAATGATGACATTTGTGAATAATTTTGTTCAGAGTTATTAACAATTTTCGTGAAGAATCTCAGTCCCCTGGTCTCAGTCCCCTGCAATACTTAATAAGAATATTCAATATTATAGTATAAGCAAAATGTGTGAGCAACAAATACTGTTCAATCTAATTTACTATATATTATGGGAAAAGTTACCGTAAAATAAAAACTAATATTTTATAAGACTATATAAAAACCTACTATACTATAAGAAATCGCTTAGAAAAAAACGTACTACATGCGTAAGTTAATAATACGTATGTGATAAGAATTTTCACTTTTTCCATCGAAAAAAATGTTATTTTCGGTTTCACATTGATAAATGTAACATTTCGTTTATCCATTATTTTTTTATTTCAATAAAATATTCGTTCTATTTGGAATTCGTATTGATTTTTCAGTCCCCTGTACACGTTATCAGTCCCCTGGGAGCATTTTTTTGAAAAGCGCTAATAAAAATTGAAATACTTGTGAAATTTACTGGCCCTTCTCATAGCAGTGATAATTCATCATCTGTCATTAGAAAAACGAGTTTTTATTTCATATTTACAAAAAAAAGCATGTTAACATTTTTTAGGCAAAAAATTCCACTTTCTATAGAATCACTGATATACGTATTGCAACGGTGGTTCAGAGTTCACACCGCGCTCTACGGCGTTCCTGACGAAATAGATAATTTTTCCACGATAAAAAGATATAGTCCAAGAGCTAGCGACACTTTTTTCGGGCTCATTTCATCCCGGCTGGAAAAATGACAGAAAATAGCTCTGTTGGTGTACAATATGCAATCGCGTGCCTGCCCGCTCGAATCGGTTGCGTTGGTGCATAAAAAAAAAATTGAAGTTGTATTTTTAAAACGATTTCTGTGCTCATCGCGATCCGGATGAAATTTTACACACAGGTGCTAAGAACATTACTGAGAATGAATTCGAGTGCCTGTCCGCCTAAATCGGTTGTCAAATACCGCCTGCCTATTAAAAACCGGTGAAAAAAAAGTGCATCACTCGCCTCATCGCAAACAGCACGAAAAAAATTTAGAATATAGTTTAAAGTACTAGAAATTCATTGGCGAGTGCCTGCCTGGACTAAGACGTTGCAATATGTGCCTGCCAGCCTCATGAAAGTCGCTCGCTGTTGCGCTCTTAGCCCAGTCGGTACGTACATAAGGTGTGCAAAAACATAATACTCAGCTAGAAATTTTTGTACGGCTTACGGGGATGCCCAGGAACACAACCCTCAGTTATCTGCAAAATTTATTGACGGCACTGCTGGTAACAATTAATTGAAAATTTAGAACGTTCAATTCCGAAGCTCTCTTTTTATTTATCAAGTTGAGAGAAAAAAGTTTCAGACAAAAGTTGTAGATATAATTTTTATCTACAAAATCGGTTTCATGCAAAAATCACGTAGGAGTGTTGGTTTAGCTTTGAACAGCAACAAAAGATTCAATTCGACTCTTTTGTGATCGACTCTCTTGAAGTGTTTTTAAATAACGTACCTAATATTATTGGAATGAAGGTGTCATTGATAAACTTCAATTCATTAGCAAATATATCTAGCATATTATCTACAAAAAGCTTCATTTATAATTAAATATGATTATAAAAACCCTAAAAACCTTATATTTATAATATTATTTATGAAAACCGGCCTGAAATGCACCATTCTGTGTCGGACGTGCAACGGGCAATCTTGCTCAAATGTAGTAGAGCCAGATATTCTATTGAGCGACGATGAAGTCGATGATATATTTTTGGGACCCACCGATGACGGTAATAACTGCCCCTTAGAGGACTGTCCTCCAGTCAGTCAGTGTGTAGGAATTGAGACCAGAAAAAAATAAATTTCTGGTACCGGCAAAGCATGCGGGCCGAAAAAACGTAGAATATAGGGTAAAAGCCGGATAGTTGCCTCGGACGGATACATGCCCCGGTGTTTAATAAACTATGTTAAGATTATAAGTTGTGTTGGCGCTTTACTACAATAAGTAGTGACCGGCCTGTAGGCCTCAATGCCGCGTAAGTCATCGGAATAGGCGCACGTGTTTTGTTCGTGTGAGCAAAAATCTTCCGCGGCGAAACTTTGACGGGCGTCATAATTATATTGGTAAGTAATTTCTATTGAATATTTTTATTACTGATCGTGGTTTCAGTCAACTTTTTGTTTCTTTGCATGCATTAGAGTTTAAATTACATTGTTTATTATGTTTTATTGCTAAATAATTTTTATTTATTTTGCAAATAAAAAGGGCAAGTATCCGCATCAAAAAGGATAGTCGCCCTACTTACTGTCGCGGATAGTTGCCCCTAGAATGATTAAAAATTTCTTAACAAGCAAAGACGGATTTTATTTTTTTGCTGTTTTTTCGAATTTACTTAGTCTCTCACTTGTTGTAAATTAAATAAATATCTACTTCACAGTTTTATATATTTATTCTAGATGAGCAAAATGCCTCGCAAATATAAGCGAAAACCAGGCGTGGTGCCACGCAACATCAACTGGACAGAAGGTAGCTTAGCACTTGCCTTCGAAGAATTGAGACAAAAAAAAAAAGGTATCAATGAAATTAAAATATTATTAAAATATTATTAAAATATTTTAATAATTAAAACTGAAAACTATTTAATAATGTTAATTAATATTTTATATTGTACTTAATAAAAGATCTCAGTAAATTATAAAGACTGTTGAATAAATAATAAAGATTACTCTAATTGATATAAATTTGTTTCTATCCAAAATGAAAATCATACCGAGGTTACTATCCCCGCACGAGGCAAGTATCCCCTGAAGCATTTTCTACGCTAGGCTACTATCCGTCATAGTAGGCAACTATCCCTCTTTTGAGAGATGAAATAAAACAGTATTTATTCAAAACCATTGTTAAGTATGTATACAAAAATAGGCTTTTATAGAAGCTAAAAGACCTGTTGTGAGATACATACTACAATAATTTTCAGCAAGTTCATATTTAAAAAAAAATAACGCTTTTTCAAAAAGTGGGGCAACTATCCGGCTTTTACCCTAAGTGAAATCAGGAGTACTAGGTTATAATGAATAATATTTGAAATATAAAGTTTTTAAGGTTTTTCATAATTATATTTGATTATCAATTTAGGTTTTAATAAATCTCTCTATATAATAAAAAAATCCTGTCCGGCGAAATAAACAAACGAAAACGAAGATCAAAACGCACTATAGCAAAAAAGATTATAATAACAATAGTATAGCGCATGAAGTTGGCGGTGCTATGAGGTGTGGAAAACAAAACAAAATCAGCATCTAGCAGACAAATGTCGCATGTATGACAAGATGTTTGCCGAGCTGTCAAACGTGAGTATTTTCAAATAAACGTAATTCGGAAAATTAAAAATAATCAGAGTGAGGCGCGTAGCGCCGAGAGGGGTTGGCGCGCGAAGCGCGCAGGGGCGAAGCCCCTAGTAATATTATAAATATAAGATTTTTAGGGTTTTGATAATTATATTTAATTATAAATGAAGCTTTTCGTAAATAATATGATAGATATATTTGCTAATGAATTGAAATTTATCTATGACACCTTCATTCCAATAATATTAGGTACGTTATTTAAAAACACTTCAAGAGAGTCGATCACAAAAGAGTCGAATTGAATCTTTTGTTGCTGTTCAAAGCTAAACCAACACTCCTACGTGATTTTTGCATGAAACCGATTTTGTAGATAGAAATTATATCTACAACTTTTGTCTGAAACTTTTTTCTCTCAACTTGATAAATAAAAAGAGAGCTTCGGAATTGAACGTTCTAAATTTTCAATTAATTGTTACCAGCAGTGCCGTCAATAAATTTTGCAGATAACTGAGGGTTGTGTTCCTGGGCATCCCCGTAAGCCGTACGAAAATTTCTAGCTGAGTATTATGTTTTTGCACACCTTATGTACGTACCGACTGGGCTAAGAGCGCAACAGCGAGCGACTTTCATGAGGCTGGCAGGCACATATTGCAACGTCTTAGTCCAGGCAGGCACTCGCCAATGAATTTCTAGTACTTTAAACTATATTCTAAATTTTTTTCGTGCTGTTTGCGATGAGGCGAGTGATGCACTTTTTTTTCACCGGTTTTTAATAGGCAGGCGGTATTTGACAACCGATTTAGGCGGACAGGCACTCGAATTCATTCTCAGTAATGTTCTTAGCACCTGTGTGTAAAATTTCATCCGGATCGCGATGAGCACAGAAATCGTTTTAAAAATACAACTTCAATTTTTTTTTTTTGCACCAACGCAACCGATTCGAGCGGGCAGGCACGCGATTGCATATTGTACACCAACAGAGCTATTTTCTGTCATTTTTCCAGCCGGGATGAAATGAGCCCGAAAAAAGTGTCGCTAGCTCTTGGACTATAATGTTTTGGAATGTGTATCGATCCACAAAGACGACACAATGAAATAAACCAACGTCAAATACTCGAAATAAACCAAAAAATAAGGATACGAAAATAAGGATAAGAAAATATTTCTTTACTTGGGGCGCAACTCGTCCTAATATATAACCACACTGATTGCCGGCATGAGAAAAAAAAAAATTGTTACGGTAACAACGGGCCCCAACTGTCGATAACAACTAGCCCCGATAGAAACAGGTAGCGAACTTGCAAAGATTTTCGATTTCTAGGTAATCTTTATTCTAATAAACGCTGGTCTTACAATATTTTTAAATGTTGTTCAATCCATAATGACGAAACAGTTAATTACAATAATCTTGCACAATCACACACAGGTTTTACGTTGACTAAAAATAAAGCGAATAGCTTATACAACTTTGAGAAATTATTTAAAATGGTAATTGAAATTAAGTAACACATAGAAACTCAAATAGTGGTCACTTGATTTATTTCTTCATTTCCACTTATTATTATGAGCTTAGTTTTGTTAACTTTATTAGCACTGCGAATCAATCGAATTGAAATGCATGGATTTCGTAATCGTAAGACAATTTCATCTTAAGATTTCAGCATCAGCAAAGTCTCATAAAGCTCGTAGAACTGACGTGACCAAGCTAAATTTTATTAAGTGGGGCTTTGGGTGAAATTTTTTTAGCAACGATTTTTCCGTATTTAAAATTACTCCATTGCCAGACGAAATATTAAAGATCACAGCTACTCTTGATCTGGAAGTAGATAATAACTCAGCAAACAATACATTGAAAAACGACGCATTGAAGACGTTATAATACGTATAGGAGTAGAAATCTTCACTGGGACAGGATACCAAATTTGACGATGCTGATTTTCTATAATATGAAAAACATATATGGAAGTTTACCGATCTATTGAAAGACGACTCATAGAAGATGGTTCAAAGAACTGCTTAGCTGTGAAGCATACTTATCTCGAGGATTGTCATCGGCGTATTAGATGAATAAATGTGTTATTCAGATCTTGTATGCGTTCGTTTTATTGTGATGATTTTGAACACAACGTTACGGGTATCGCATCTCACTGCCACGTTATAATTTCTGCTTCTTCTTCTCAATTTCACGAAACGTAATCAACCCACACAAAGAGAGTGGAAAAATGCGGCAAATATCGTAACGGAATTATCATCTTTAAAACTAATTCGAATGCTCTTGCAGCTTCTTGGATATACCCGAATCAACCTTTTAATCCTTGGACACCTCGCAAATATCATGTTTTTTTTCAGAGAAACCGAATTTTACTGATCATCTGTGCCATATCAGGTTATGTCAATTTGTGGTTAAGATCAAGAAATTATTTTTCAATTGACGTTTTGACAGATGAAGCGATACGAGCTTCGTTTTTCCGCAGCTCTCCGTCGCGGGGGCTCTGAAGTCAAATTTGTATTGCCAACTCAAATGAAGGTGTATATTCAGTTGCATATCTTAGGTGCGACACTTTGATTGACCCTATGTGTACTTAATTGGATAAGGATTAATGCTGTATTGCTCAAAATCGCTTCGTAAATAAGCCATTATTTCTCGTAAAAAGTAAAGGACAAAAAATGGTTATTGTGGGTTATCCCTAATAGATACACATATACCATCGTGAACTTTTTTGTAGACCTTTTTAAGGTGTACAATATTGTAGTACATTATTTTGATCTATCTCGTAGGGTTCAGCCAGCGTTTGCAATGTAAGCGCAAAAAAATGTGATCATTTACGACATCACATTAGAAACCTCTACAATTATCAGTGTTTCTCTACTAAATTATGCATGTTATATACATAAAAACCTTCATCTTGAATCACTCTATCTATTAAAAAAAAAAAAAACGCATCAAAATCCGTTGGGTAGTTTTAAAGATTTAAGCATGGGGGAGAGTAGCCCAAAGCGGGTAGGTAGCCTAAAGCAGGTAGGCGTTCGTATGATGTCGCATGTAATCCGAATGTCAATGCGTATGTATGCTGTGATTAACCGAACACTTCCGAGTTTCAATCAGTCCCAACCGAGTATCAGAGGTCCGACATGGCGTAATTAGGCGCAATATAAAAAAATTGGTGAATTTATTAAAAAAATTGAAGGAATATAACTTTTAACCAGTAGAATACTAGTACATTTATTTTATTGTTAATTATATTATATTATTCTGATACTATTGAGCTTTAAAATACGATAGTGTGCTGGCTTTTTTTTTTGAGGTTAAATATCCTCAAGTAGAAATGTGCTTCCGGACAAAGCGGGTAGGGCAAAGCGGGTATCTACTCGAGTAGATACAATTTTTTTACAATTTTTTCTTTTTTTTATGATGTATATTTAACTAAAGTCTAATGATTTAATGATTTATTATTTTCTGATTTGCTAACGAAAGTATTTGTTAATATTTATATAACTCCAACTGTTGCTAGATTTATATCATTGAGACTTTTAATTGTCTAAGACTAGTAAGAAGATTAATATTTAAAAAGTAATTTTTTTACGATAGTTAGATGTATAATTAAAGTCTCATCATTAAAATTGATATGTACCAAGATTTGTCAAGTTTGTAATGCTTACCCGCTTTGCCCGAGTGGCTTACCCGCTTTAGGCCCCCTATAAGGGCAAAGCGAGTGTTCGAGGAGTTTCGAATTTTTTAAAATAAACAATTACTTTGTAAAAAATGACACAATTATGATTTATTATTTTGAAGTTCGATAACCCTCCTATCAAATGAAACCAAAATTATTATTTTAATCGAACAACGACTAACATTTTTGGGCTTCTATCGTTAACCTACCCGCTTTAGGCCACCCTCCCCTACATAGGGACAGACAGCGGGAAGCGAGTTCGTTTTAGACTATGTTAAGATTTGACTGGTCTAATATGTTACCGATGTCACGTGTCTCGTGCCTAGCGGTGAAACGAGGTTTATTTAACAGCCTTCAGCTTCGCATACCTGACCTGAAGCTCCCTAACAAGCAATGTTTAATGTAGTGTGCGACTTTGCGGCACCCTCAGCCTACGGTCACCCCTTGTTTAGCCGGTTAGTTTCAGCACCGAGTGCGAGTGGCACTGGACGGCGTTGGGTCAGCTGATCAAACTTGTACGCCACTCTGTACAGTATATACCTTTATCATTAGACTGTGCGTATAATTCTGAACTATGAACTTTTGTCTATTTTATTACAAACGCAATTTATAATTCTAAAATTAACTGTGATTGCCCAGACGCACGATGGCAATGGGGTTTTTATTAGGCTTCTTTTTCTATATGCTTCTTACTAATCCGTCATTGTGTAATTAATGAGGTCGAATTTACATAAAAAGTTTGACATTGCATAAGGTTTGAAGGAATTCTGGCGGAGGTCGACAAATGGTTCTCTGATTCCGAGCGTAACTTTTCGGAAGAACATTTATGCAGTGTCTAGATTAATCGTTTCATTCGACATGTTAAGATTCCTAGAAATTTTAAGCTCAATTTAAAAAAAATGCTTATGGTTAATCACCTTGCAAAGATATGGGGATATAGGGACGTAGGGAATATCGTATCGAGAAAATGGTTGCACTTCTTGTGTGCATAGTACGAAGCGACTCACGGCCATAGACATAATTAATCTATTAGAAAAAAAGTTGGAAAAATTGGGGAATAATTTATGTCTGTAAGCTGTACAGTGTACACGTTTAAATCGTGTTGGACTATAACAGTCAGATTATTGTAGATTCATTTAAAAAACGCATTTTAATAGCAGAACCTAGGTTTATTGCACAAAATATTACAAAATACATCAGAATGGAAATTAATCTCTTGAAAAAAGCAGTCACACGTCCTTCTGAAAACGTCGGAGGGGCCGAATTGCTGAAGAGCCGAATTATAGAGAGACCACCGTACTGATTTTTCTAAAGGGTATAGCCAAGATACAAGCATGTCAATCAATATAGCCTTCCCCAGTAATTCATATTTGGTTTTGCTATCAGTAAGGTATTCACGAAATAAGAGATTATGCGGAATTTTCGGCAATCGAGATCACCGCCGGCGATATGCAGATTTGTCGTGTGTTGAAGCCTCTCGATTAAGACGTACCGGCCACCTATACACGGTCGGTGACGTCATTATTTGTTATTTTGTTGAATTTTGAGCCGTAGGCTCGATTATTACGTCACTATTTTGTTATTACTCGATTATTTGGTTATTATTTTGTTATTTATAGCCGCCGGCTACGCATTGTTAGTTGTAGGCCCATTGTTAGTCAGTAAGGCTATTTGCTATTTGTTATTTTCTTCCTCGTGGAGATAAAACTTTATGAAAATTATTTTGTTGTCCCACGAGGACTAGATTTGTCGAGTTGATTATTAACTAATTTTGTTTTGCTATTTCCAGCCTACGTGGGAGCGTGTTAGTCAGTTCTTATTGTTTGTAAAACTCGCAAATCGCAGCCGGGTCGCCTATACACGGCCTGTAGTCGTCCTAGACCCAAGGGGAAGTACCCCCGGGTACATGACTATTCGTTTATTTCGTTAAATTCTATTTTTTTGAATAAATTCAATATTATTTTCGTTGAATTTGAACTCTCCGAATCGTTATTCAACGTCCCGCTAATTCCTCACTAAACCCCGACCCCTCTCCGCGGTACTGTTGCTAGCCGACGCTTCGAGTACATATAGTTTTGTTGCATTTAGTTTAGAATTTTGTCAAGTGGCGGTTATCCGCCTGGCGCCCAACATCAATTAAAAATTTAGAGTTTTTCTTGGCCAATTGTCGAGTGGACGACCTTGGGATCTAGCGATCCAGTCTGGACCCGAGGTCTGATAAAATCCACGTCACAAAGCATATAGTCTAAAATAAAAAAAACTGACGCAACCACGTGGAAGGATGCAAATTCAGCGTGGGAAAAAATTAGTGCGGAGTTTAACGCCATATCAGGAAATTTTCCTCGCTCGACCAAAACGATTCATGCGAAATATGATTTTCATCTAACCAGCAACAACGGAATTTCGCAGTACTGTCATATTTTAGGGTTATGTAGACAAAGTTTCGGAGCGGTACAGTAATTTTAGTTGCTTATAATCATACAGGGGGGCACTGAAATCAATATCTACCAGATATACGCTACTCCGGGTAGCAGATAACTTTATCCGCCAAATAGTGACTTTCCAGACGCGAAGAAAACCAATTCTGGAAGATATCTCTCAGATAAAGTTATCGAGAACTTATCTGGAGGTAAAGAGACTGGCCATAAATTTCAAATGCCATGACCCACAAAATTGGGGAAATTGACTTTTTACTGCAATTTGTTCTTTATTATATCTTACATCTAATTTATAAATACATATTTTAAGTTAAAAAAATTTCAAAGTATTTTCAAAATGAGTTTAATCAAATGTCGTATTCTACATGTGATCCACCTACTTAACTCTCAAACGTCGTAACCCACAGTATAGATCTTGCAACGCTGCGGCAATTATATTCAATATTCAAATTTAGCGCGGCCAAGCGAGCCCGCCATCTATGAGAAAGAATGCGAACCCCATCAATACTGCCCGGCGCGCGCTCTCCCTCGCCGCGCGGTACGACCAGCGAAAACTTTTCTCGCAATCAAAGTAATTCCAAGATGGCTTCAGGACCGGTGCAAAACTGCCGTTCAAGCAGAGGTATCGACCCGCTGTGATTGTTATTGGTAGTCAGTATCACGCGAACTACTTTGGTTTCCTTGCCTACCGAAGAATTAATGACGTATTTCTTGATTTGTGTATAGTGGCAAAGCTCCTGAATTGTTCTTGGCTCGTATGGCTGTCTCCGTTGCTGCATAGCATAAGCAACGTAAAATCTTTTTCATTTTCTGAATTCTTCTCATATCCTTTTGGTTCAATCACAGACATAGTAGAATAGACCGCGGGGGTAACCGCCCACATGGAAATAAAATGTATAAAAAATATATCGAAAGATATAATAAAACATGTATAAAATATATTTTGTTCCAAAAATTTGATATGCTGAATATATTTTTCAATACACGTAAAAATCGATGTGACATATATGGGCATATGTCAGAAACCTTTAACTTTTCGAATAAAAAAATCTAAATCTAAATTGTGTTGCACACATGCGTAATTTTTTGTATGACATACCAGAACCTATAAAAAGGTCATATATATCCATGTACATCACGCAATTTTAGGGGAGCATGAGATAAAAATTAATAGTATGATAATAGTATAGTATATTAATAGTATCTGACATTCATTTTCGTCAGGTCAATATGCATCCATAACCCCGCACACCACAAAACAAAATATCGACTCTCCTGCATAAAGGTGAGCGCGTTTGATTCCTTAGAGGTCTATCTTCATGTGCATCCGGTAAAACTAACTGAATTAACTTGTGCTGTTGTTACCAAGTGGAAAAACGTTGCGTGTCAGGTCTGATGTCGAAAGTCGGTGACAGTACTTCATAGAGATTTTTCGACTATCACAAACTAATTCTCGCGTTTCTTATTATAGTGACAAGGTTGCGAGTGCTCTTCTTGTCATAAGAGATTAAAAAAAATATTTTTCTGAAGGTGTGCTCCTATGTAATGGGTGTTGAAAGTCTGGCGCAAGTTGCCAGATACACGCTCTGCACGTTGAAAAAATACATGTTCGAGCCTGTAAATAACAGTTTCGCCCGTGTATTATGGTAGCAAGTATTTTTTTTTTTTAACATACCATTGAGGGGGACTCAAAAAAATTTACCCGAATCAATTATTCATAGTCATGATTTTACCCTTGCAAATCGAATGCGAGATACACATATGTGAAAGGTTTGTGACATAAGCCCATATATTAATAAATACATTCGAGATATATTCTAAGTACAACCGGCGTATTTCGACTGTCGTAGGGACAGTCGAACGTCTGCATCTACAGACGATATAGCGGCAGCTATCACGTCGTTTGGTCAGAATCAAGTGACAGAATGACGTATTTGAGGTTGATCGTAATATAACTAGTAAGACAAGGGGAATCGATATTCATTCGTAAAGAAGTGGTAACGAATTAGCGAATTGATTGCAGATGTCGATTTCTGTTTACTTGCAACGTTATTTGGGTCTAAACAACCGTCGGGGTGGAATTTACGAATCATTCTAATAAAGGTAACCAACAAATGTCGAACGATAACAATTCGTAATAAAGTCGTGATAAAGTTACGAATTGATCGCAGATTCTGAGTTATGTTTAATTGCGAAATTATTTACAAGCTAGCAGTTCCGCGATGATGGACTGGCTCGTCGTATCACTTCGACAACTACGGTCAAGAACACAGCGATGTAAATTCGATTCAACGAGCAATCTACGAGACATCTCTGACGTAGCAGAAAGACCCCAAATTTTTTCACCGCCTAATAAGCTTGAAAGCACAGTTTTGCGGAAATACTACGCATAGTTCCAGAAGACGGTCAGAAGCTAGTCTCGAGAGTTGCTCAAGAAGTCGGCATGTCGTCAGCACAACGCATTCAGTTTATTGTTATTTACACCTCAAAATTATTCGTTATAACTTATTTTGTAATACCTTTTTGATTCTTCCATCCATTTTTGAATGTATTTCATGTACAGTCGGGGAACCGGATTCTGAAGCTCCTTATCCCGCGCCGAACGCAACTGAACATACACCTTTAATTTAATTGATGTTTAAGTTGGCATGAGATTACAACGACATTAGCTCAACCGATAAGTTAGCGATCTGCTCTGCTTTTTTTCAGAGAATGTCAATTCGCAAAACCTCTTGAATGCACAAGTGATTGAAAAATCTGTCACATCGGATAACCCCAAAATGCGCGTACGTTTTTTCGAATTAGGTTGCTCCTAAAATGAACTAGTGCTCGTAAAGTGTTCATATCGTTGAGGGAGGGCACTAATGAAACTTAATATTATATTCTTTCATGAAACCGGATCGAATTTTAATCATTTTAAAGTGCCAGCTGAAATTAATAAAATCAGCCTGCGAAATTTTAAATTCAATCTTAAATATAGGAGGATTACGCACCAACGATGAATCGCAGGCTATTCAAAATTTGGCAATGTATTCAGAACACTTAGGCAAAGAATCCCAAGTATCGGATCTAATATCGGTCGTCTCGTTACTCAGAAAGCATAGTTAACATTTTTTATTTCAAAGTCTCTACAGTTCATTGTCATAAGTGATTCGGAACATAGGTTTCATATGACAGTAATATCTATACCGCACTTTGTGCTTAACATGTGTGTGAAGGGTATGCTCCGTTTGGGAAGCTAATTGGAATACGAATTATATGCAAGGAGCAAACGGCGTTGCTAAAAATCTATGTCAGTAAATTGCATTCTGATGAGCGGTAAAAATCGTCTCGGTTTCATGAAAGGATATAACATTAGCTTTTATTAGGACCCTCCCTTGACCCTATGAACACTTTACGAGAACTAGGTTATTTTAGGAGCAACCGAATTCGAAAAAACGTACGCGCATTTTGGGGTTAACCGATGTGACAGATTTTTCAAGAGCACTTGAAAATGATTAAAAATCAGTCCGGTTTCATGAAAGAATACAACATTATGTTTCATTAGGGCCGTCCCTTGACCCTATGAACACTTTACGAGAACTAGGTTATTTTTCAACCACTTGTGCATTCAAGAGGTTATGCGAATTGACATTCTCTGAAAAAAAGCAGAGCAGATCGCTAACTTATCAGTTGAGCTAATGTCATTGTAATCTCATGCCAACTTAAACATCAATTAAATTAAAGGTGTATGTTCAGTTGCGTTTGGCGCGGGATAAGGAGCTTCAGAATCCGGTTCCCCGACTGTACACTCCAAATATATTACAGGTATATTTCAAATGTAATTTGAGCGTATTTCAAATATATACCTATTTGGCGTATATTTCAAAAATCGTTTGAAACTATTTCAACTATATCTTAAATGTCCTTTGAATATATTTCAATATAGTTTGAATATATGTAATCGCATATCCAACATATATTCACTATACATTCTGAAAATATATTTTGTTCCAAAAGTTGGATATGCTGATTATATTTTTAATGCATTTTCCGTATTTGTTGCATATATCTTACATATATTTAAGATATAATATATATATCTCAAATGTATTTTACATCTCTTTTGAATGTATCGAAAAATATATTTTCACATATATTTTATTTCCGTGTGGGCGAGGTTGCCCGTTGGTGAATGTCAGAGCGCAATAGAAAGAGGAAGCTGCATAGGGAACCGCTCTGTCCTTGGCTAATAGCGCTCGCGCAATCAGCGTTCTTTTAGTAAGAACATAGACATTCGTGCCCCGCGCATGCGTGACTAGACGAAGACAGAAGGTTCCCTATGCAACTTTCCCATTCTATTGCGCTCTGAAATTTTCAGTCCGGCCCGCAGTCTATTCTAATGTCTATGAGTTGAATACATCAACGTTGCCACGTCCACAGAAATGTCGTAAGTCTCCAGATATTCCATAAATTATACAGAACACAGATTCTGTCAATCACATGCACAGAAATGTAAAATTGTTCACAGAATTTCCAAGAATTACCCTCCGCGACTTATCACAATGGCCATGTTTATAGGGCGCTATTCTTGGCGGTAAGAATAAGGTAGGTATAGATGGGTAGATTGATGGCAGCACTGTCGCGTTGTCATTTCGGGTTAATTCTAGTATTTTTATTGTTTATGGCACTCCATAGCGCGAAAAATTGGAAGATGATTTATGTGAATCAATTGTTTGCAATTGCATCATCTATACGATTTACATCCACGAAAACTGTTATTCGATAATTATTTATTGCAATAAATTGTGAATATCTATCGCTCATTCTCGGTAAATTTGTGGTGATTTAAAACAGCGGTAAGTACAATAAGCTTTGGTATTACTATCCCGAGATTTTTGAACTTTCGAAGGTTGAAGAGTTGATTGTTAAACTTTTCACTATATAGCTACACATAAATGGCAGATTCCGACAATGATTTGTCATTTTCAAATGAAACCCGAGATAATGCATCTTCGGCCAAAAAACTAAAGCGAACGAAATATCTGCAAAAATACAGTTCCGATTGGGAATCGGAAATGTTATTCAAATCTTGGCTGAGAAGAAGTAAGAAAGGAGGCGACTTCTTTTACTGCACGATCTGCGATAAAGATTACAGTACGCGTGGAGGAAAAGCTGACTTGAAGAAGCACATGGAAGGCATCAAACATCTAGCCAAAGCAAAGGCTATTAAAATACAACAGCCCGTTAATGAGAGGTTCGGGACGCAAACTAAAGAAGTAGCTCAGGTAACGAGGGCCGAGGTCAAACTGGCTGCTTATTGCGTGGAGCATAACATCGCGATCAATGCCATTGATCATCTGCTGGAGTTGATTAAGATCATTCGTCTCGATTCTGTCGTAGCGTAAAAATTGTCTTGCAGCAGAACTAAATGCACCAAAATAGTGCAAAATGTTACAGGGCTGTATAGTTTCGAAGAGCTGGTAAAATCTGCAAAAAACTAAATTCTCGCTCATTGTGGATGAGTCGACAGATGTTAGCTCTGTAAAACACCTAGCACTAGTCGCCAGATATTCACATGGTGGTCAAATCGTTGACCAATTTTTGGGCCTTATTAAAGTATCTGATACTACATCTGATAACTTGTATACAGTAATAAGACAGTTCTTTTTAGCGATAATCAGATACCTTACCGAGCTAACATGATAGGGTTTGCTGCAGATACCACAAATAATATGTTTGGCGTGCATCATTCACTTGCCACATTATTTAAGAAAGATATACCTGACTTATTTCTAATGAAATGTATATGCCATTTATTTGCCTTATGCGCGAGTTATTCATGCGAAAAAATTACCTCGTGTAGTAGACGATGTGGCAAGAGACGTTTACCATTATTTAAGCCATAGTTACAAACGAAAAAGTCTGCTCCAGGAATTCCAAAAATTTGTAGAGGTAAAGCCGCACAAGATTCTTCGGCCAAGTCAAACACGATGGCTGTCTCTCCATCAAGTCGCAAAAAGACTACTGGAGCAATATCAAGCTTTAATATTATACTTCACTGATGCTGTTTTAGTAGATAAGGTCCTTGCAGCGGAAATAATTTTATTACGGTTAAGAGAACCTTACGTAAAATTGTATTTGGAATTCATGGACTACATTTTGCCTTATTTTAATGACTTGAACAAGCTTATGCAATCCGAAGAAACGTCTATCCACTTATTGTATGACCGAGTTTCATCAGTTTATAAATCATTTCTGAGCTACTTCGTGAAAAATGACTACCTTGCGAAAATTAAAATAGCTGAAGTAGATTTTAAAAACCCACGTAATTATGTTCCGATTCAAGATATGTATCTTGGGGCAATATTTTCAGTAAAAATATCTGAGGGCAACCATGACTTATCATCTGCTGCATTGTTAGATTTTAGACAAAGGTGCATACAGTTTTATATCGAAGCTTGTATTCCGATACAAAAAAAGATTCAATTTTCAGGATGGAACCGTAAAAATCCAAAATCTTTCCATGCTTTACCCAAAAAGTGTAATTGAAGGTAATGAACCAATCAATTGCAAAACTCGCGGCTCACTTTCCCAATTTAATATCTCAGTTGAAACTGAATAAATTAGAACGAGAATGGAGAGAACCCCGGAATTCAGAATTTAATTTTCCAGAGTCCAAAAAAATTGTTTAATATCCTAAAATAGCCGAATTTTGGAATCAAGTCAGCGAAATAGAATGTGGAGACGGTGGAAAAAAATTCCATACCCTTACATCGTTTGTGATGTATTTGCTATGTCTTCCACATTCGAGTGCATATGTTGAGAGAATATTCTCGCAAATCAATATTAATAAAATTAAGTTGAGGAATCGTCTTGACACGGATTCTATGAGCGGCATTCTTCATACAAAGGCATTAATGAAGAATCACAAAGGTTTCGAGATTCCGATCTATGAAAATTTGTTGAGTAAACATAAGGACTCCATGTATGATAGGAAAAGTAATGCATAAGGGCTTGTTATTTGTATATCGTTATTATATTGCAATTCAAATATGAGAATCAGAAATTGATTTTTGTACGCATCGTGCAATTAAGAAAAATATATCCTCAAGTATTTTTCTTCTAAATTTCATAAATTTATTGCACTGTAGATTAAGTGAAATGTTTAAAGTGTTAATCAATCCTAGGTATGAATGATTCATTTGTAACGGTAAAAAGTTTGAGAAACCCAGTTATTAAAGATTAAATATATAATATGTCATATGACTCATATGTTTTAATTTAGATTTTTACAATCCTTCATGGTTTATTTTATTCACGAATGCGTCATATACCTGTATGAATTTTGAATTTCAAATCTCGCGCTCCCTTCATGAGCTCCTATCAGAAATACACAGATATATACAGAATTTCGAGGCCACATCTACCGAGCTTTGGAGTTCAAGTAGTGGTAACGCTGGAATACATGTACATTCGACACACATGAAACCTCTCATAGTATAGGGCATAATTATAAGTTGTATTCTTAGGCGAATGACCTACTTATATCGAGCCTCTAACGGATTGTACACCTAGCGTTAAGAATTTCATTTTTAAATCGACATTATTTAAATAAAAAAAACTTATTGTCGTTTCTCATAAACGCGTCTTTTACTGATTTAGATCAGAATTCACCTTCCTCCTCTAAATTAGTATTAACAAGCATTTAAATAGGCCCGGGGAGTTTTCCCAACCCCCTGAGTAGTTAAAAAGGACAAGCACCGAACAATTGGTTAGTAAGTTTTTTTAAGTGACAAATATTAAAAGGAGTTATAAAATAATATGATTCAATTCAAGTAGTATTAATAGTTAAGTGAATGTCACAATCTTATGTTTTCACATATGACTTCATATTGATGAATGTCAATCGTAATAGTAGATTGTGATACATGTGGAGAAACAGAACCTCTGTACGAGTGTTGTTTCTGAACTGAAAACATCACACGAGTGCAAGGTCCCTGTCTTCACGTGTATCACATACTATTTTTGATGACAAATGCATGCCCACAAGGAAAAAAATTGGATCTTTCTTTACTTTTAATTCGTTAGCTACAACAGAAAGAATGACACGGGAACACGTCTTTATTAAAATCAAAATATATGTAGGGGAGAGTGGTCCTGAGTCGGCCCAGTAAGGCTTTTGTCCGAAAACAGAAGGTAGATCGGATTTTATAGCGCCGCTCAGTGTTTAGTTGCGTAGAGCGATCTTTCGCCTACAATTCTATGTTATTGAGGAAGGGGTAGTATAGTTTTTGCAGTCAGAATGCAGTGCGAAGTGTAAAAGTACATTTTGAGCATTCCTCAAAATAGTGTTCCTGAGTCGGCATCCCGCCTGGTCTTGAGTCAGCACCCCATTTTTTTCACTCAAATGCAAGAAAAAGCGCAGATTCTCCAACTCACAACAGGAAATGGACGATCTTGCACCATTTGGAAGAATAAAACATGCACTTTTTATCCAATTTTGTATTATATTATTACATGCCCAACTTCATGGCAGCCAGCGTGCGTACACGGGTGTCACGCTTTTCTGACTTCCGTTTAAAATTGCGTCCCATGACTATAAAGGAATAACATCGAAAACGGAAAAAAAAACCAACAGAAACAATACAAAAAAGCAACAAGATCAAAAAAATTGGTGCCGACTCAAGACCACCACGACTTTTTACACGTTTCACGTGATTACGCACACGAACAAATTCGAATGAAAAACCGGCATAACCCATCAATTGGTGCATTGAATAAAGACACCAATGCACTTCCTAATTTCAAATTTTTGAAATATTTGCATACCTGTTGCTGCTTCTGAATAAATGCCGAAAATGAAATTCTGTCACAAACGAAAATAATAAGTGTGCTCACGCTACGCAGCACAATCCAAATTGACTACTGTGGGTATAATTTACGTCAGTGTTTACCAACATGTCACACGACAAAATATTTGAGCCGACACGCAAAAGTCATCTCTGAGAAACACCATGATGCCGACTCAACCCGCAGTGCCGACTCAGAACTACTCTCCCCTATGTATTTTTATTTATTTGTTAAATTTGTTTAGCGAAATTCACAGCGCATATTTATTAAAATGAACAAAGATACTATGTACAGATATTTCGACTTTTTTCTGAATGCTTTTTTTTCAATTAAAGTTACATTGCAACTGAGGAACTTATCAAACTTAGGAATTGATTTGAAAGTCGAGAAGTCACAACCTTTCAATGCCGATGCACCAGGTTCCAGTTCTTGCGCATATTTCTGCTTTTCCATTAATCGCTTTTTTTTTCAACAAAAGTCACATTGCAGTTGTGGAAATTGAAAATCTTTGGAACTGATAAATTGCCGAGTGCTTCGGATATTTTTTCGCGAGTTGAAAAGTTACAATCTTTTGACGACGATGCGCCTGATTCCAGTTCTAGCACATACTCGCGCTTTGACAGTGGTGGTTCAGCATCAACATTTTCGTTGCATGATTTTGATTCTGTTAAGGGGTTATATCCAGTTAGAATTTTCAAAAAGTCGATTTCTTTTTTTTTCGCGTTTCCGAAATGTACATATATTTAAGTATATTCTCTGAAAATTTCAAGTCGATCCGGGAGATATTTACGAAGATAAACGCATATATGTAAGGACGTCTATAGACGTTCAAAAGTAGGCGGAGTTGACAAATTTAATACTTTTGGTAACTAGAGTAGTTAATCGAACTAAAATATACAGAACCTCAACATATTTCCTTGTTTCCTTCTCTACCCTACTCTAGTATTTTTCGGCGCTTCTTTTAAAATTCACCCACATGCTACACTAGCGCCACCATAATTTAACTACTTCCAACGGACACTTTTGAATACACAGAGCGGTTCTCCTAACCTGTACCCTTCATACTAATAGCTGTTTTCCTAACACTGGTACCCGTACGGACCGTTTTTATCGTGTTTGTATCGATAAAATGAGAACATAAAAGATTACCTGAGAGATAAATTTAGTCATTTCTTATACTAAATAAGTATATTTCGTTAGTTCAGTTAGTTCTGCCACGTTGCTTAGTTGTGCGTTCAGTTTATACTATCAGTTTGTATTTCTATCTTTTAAAATGCCTCGCAAGTGTTCTCGAATAAAAAGAAAATCTACGAATGAGCAGTTATCAAGACCGAAACGAAGGAAGACCGTTCTTAATCCGAAAACAGCGGAATACGACGAAAGTAGTTTTAGTGCTTCAGCAAAAAAATTCAAATCCCAGAATGAAATTGTAGTGCCACGTGATACCTCGATTGAATATAGGATTTTAAATTTTATAACGGTGTTTGCAGCTATAAGTGAGCATGTAAAATGTAAATTGTGTAATGGAGCAGTGAAGATGTTTGTTCTGCTAATCATGAAGGTTCATCAGGAAAAATGGAAGTTGAAGCGGTCATTAGCATGTTTAAACGTCCCTTAGAAAAATTTGGAATTCGATACAAAAATTACATAGGTGACGGTGACTCCAAAACATACTCCGGGATTTTGAAAGCTGCACCTTACGGTGAACTTGAAGTAGCGAAAAAAGAATGTATTGGACATGTTCAAAAGAGGATGGGTTCACGACTACGAGATTGTGTAAATAAAACTACCATTGAGATTTTAGATAAAAATGGGAAAAAACGACAAAAGAAAATACTTGGTGGAAAAGGTAAGCTAACTAGTAAACTGATTGATAAATTGACTGTGTATTATGGCTTGGCAATCAGAAGACACTGTGAATCAGTTGAGAACATGTATAATGCAATATGGGCATCGTATTACCATAATTGCTCGACTGATAACAATCCTCAACATGAAAAATGCCCAGTTGGAGAAGATTCGTGGTGTTCTTGGCAGAAAGCGGAAGCTCTGAACACATTATCAACGTACGAACACGATTATCAATCCTTACCACCTGACGTAGCTGAGGCTTTGTTCCCAATTTATAAAGATCTGAGTAATGAAAAATTATTAGAGAGATGCGTTGGTGGCTTCACGCAAAATAACAATGAGAGCTACAATCAACTAATATGGAAAATTACTCCTAAGATTATTCCATGTGGTTCAAAGATCGTTGAAATTGCTGCTTACGTTGCAGCCAGCATATTCAATGCAGGAAAGATATCTCTCCTGTATCATGTGAAAGGACTGGGACTATCACTTGGACCCAATGCCCATGCTTACGTTGAAAAAGAGGACGCACAGCGCATCAAGATCTCCGACTCGAGAGCGCAAGGAAGCACGCGCGAGGGAAGAATGGCTCGCAGACAACAACAGCTGAGTATATTGGAAGCAAATGATAACGCCGAGGGTTCATCTTATGGCCCTGGAATAGATGACTCAATGTAACTAAAAAAAAAAATTTCAACTGAGTGTAAACGTCTTTTGAAACTTCAATCGCGTTTTTCTCGAAACAGTGTCTTCAAAGTCGGTGAGCAAGATTTTTCCGAAACTGCTCGACCGATCGGTCTCGGATTTTTACACAATCTTCTTAGATACATTCCCCAGGTATTAATCGAAGGAATAAGATTTCTGAAAATTATTTCGATATTTTAAACCACTTAAAGTTGTAAATTTTTTGAAGAATTTTGATTTTTTTTTTTGGAAGCCGCCATTTTGTCAAAAATCAAAATTTTGACTATTCCTTCGATTAATACCTGTATTCATCTATCGACTAGAGAACTTTTCTGGATTTTTTTATTTTAAATAATCCAAACCAGAGATATCGTGCTCACCGCCGGACACCTTTGTCTGGAGGGCCTCCAGGAGATCGCCTACAGGAGGAGTACAACATCATATATTTGAAATCGGACAACGGGGTCTTGAAATTTAAGAAATTTGCTATACGTACATGTTTTTTATATAAATGTTGAAGAAAAGGTCTTTCCAAAAGAAAATCGTAAAAAAAAGTGTTTTTTTGCGTGCGCAAGTGGATATAACCCCTTAATAGTATTGAACCTGAAATTTGTTCGCATATTTTTCATATGTTATTTATCGAATCTTCGATATAGCCTTCAGAAACCAAATTCGATTACCACCCGCCATGCCTTTTCAGTGTAGTAATATCAGCTCCATCATTGATGGGCATCGAGGCCGAAGTCCGACGAAATGTGTGTCCTGTATATTTCTCTAGATTTGGCAATCTTAAATACTTAGCGAGATTGTTTTGGACATTTATCCGAACTTATTGATGCCAATAGGCTGCTGTGTGCATCGCGCTTTTTGAAGATTCAAAAACAATCGATCTGTTGAACAATCTTTAGGACGCAAGTCCTGATATTTTTTCAGTACATTCACAAATACACCAACAATTACGAAAGATTTATGCTAATGAGTCTTGTTATTTGGAATGTCAATAAACAGTGTTATGGCCTCATTTTTAACATGATTTATTTTAATACGTACAAGCTCCTCCCTCCTGAGCCCACCCGAGAACCTAAAAATCAAAGCGACCTGCAAAGAATACCAAATATAGAAATCTAGTTGTCTTCGCTATGTACTCATAAAATTTTTTAGATGTCATCCAACCATTCTCCGAGTGGCCAAAACTATAATTAGCTGGTGCTATCTTAATAACATCTTTAGGTAAACTTTCTCCAGCAAATAGCACCAAAGTTTGAGCAAGAGTACCTGCTGCATTGGCTGTCACGAGTACAGTGACGTTTTCCTTTTCAATGTTATTTACAATATTTTAAACATTTTTCAAACCTTTTGGAGCAAGTACAGTTGGTGGCTTTGGATTCAATGAAACAGCAACTTCATCACTATTAAAAATGCTGGTAGGATCAATTGAAAGTAGATCTTCTTCAGTTAAAGAAGTTTCAACTCCTGTAAACCATGAGCGTATGAGTCCCTTAGATACTTTAGCTCGATTTAGTGATAGATTTTCAGCTATTCTTTCAGATACAGTTGGATGACGCTTTAAAAAACTATCATACCAACCTCTTCCTGGTCGATTACTATTAAAAGGAGTTTTGCGCTTGTCATGATCACATATTAGTTTGACGCTTTCAATTAACTGATATTTTGTTACCGGAAATCCTCGGCTAGTACACAAAAAATCCAATCAACAAGTTCATGTTCTTCATCAGCACTAAGTACTTTTGATGGTCCTGGTGGTTTGTCTACATATTTACCAATTTTTCTATCTCTTATGGTCGATTCAGGTATTTGATATTTTCTTGACAGTTCTGCAATACTTTTTCCCCCTTGAGCTTCTTTCACCGCCAATATTAAATTTTCATACTTATAATTACACTTTTTTTTACTAATTGCATTTTTAACTTTTTTCTTCGAATTATTTTTAGTTTTTGCCATTGCATAAGTATTTACTATGAGATAAACAACGAGATATATTAATTTAGAGGTTATGGATAATTATATGTTGACCATGGCAATTGTCGCATCCGCCTATGATATTGCAAATGTTTCTATCACCGTGGTATCATAATAAAACCGCGGTGATACTGACATGCTTCGAAAGTTATAACTCAATCCTGAATTGATATGTTAATTTTTTAGTTTGCAATAATTCGTACTCTTCAATCTAATTTAATTCTTGTATTCTCAATTAATTCATTATAATTCAAATTCATTCTGATTAATTCACTATAATTCGAATTAATTCCATTCTATTCGAAGTAATTTTGCTTAACTTGAATTAATTAATTGATTATAAATATATTCCTAATCATTTACGTTAGTTCACGTGAACTGGGCTTGAATTTTTGGGTAATTCTGAATAAATTTGTTTATGGCAGAAGATAGTTCATATGTACAGATGAGTTTTTTTGCATACGATTTATTCAATATATTACAGCAGTAGGTACGCCACTCGTGATTTTTGAACAATACATGAAATATTATCATATCTAATCAGATCTGACACATCGGTCAACAAATCATACTTAACTGAGATATTATTATAGGAACTGGATTCATTATATTTTAACAATAACGTGTAGGGTATTTATATTCATATTTATTAGATATATATTATTTACTTAGACATCAAAACCGGGTTCCGAAAACCACGTTGCGTCCGGGTCGAAATTTATGTCTTCAGTGCATTAACGACTTTCAGAGCGGTATCGCTTATAAAGAGCTCTTGAGAGTTGGCTGTTGGTCGAGGGATT
Organism: Rhogogaster chlorosoma; assembly: GCA_944452935.1. Lineage (NCBI taxonomy): Eukaryota > Metazoa > Arthropoda > Insecta > Hymenoptera > Tenthredinidae > Rhogogaster > Rhogogaster chlorosoma. Next base: position 20,686,171 of record OX101802.1, read on the forward strand.
GTAAGCCTATAAAATTTAATATCATAGAAGCTTAACGTTTGATTATCACAGGGACTTGAAAACCCGGAATTTTCATTCCACTCATACCAACGGGACAAAGCTCCTATGCCTCGCCGTTTCGAAACTGATTTTGGAGGTGACGTTAGAGCTTCATCCAGAGAATATTGTCGCTCTTTTGCAGACTCACCAGTCAAATAAGAAAACGACAGAATAAGATCGATTAAATAACTTCCATGGCTCTCGCTCTTAAAGGCACAACATTCGCTAACATGGATAGAGTCATAGTACTTAGGTAAAATAGAGCTTACCCGTCCTCTATTGATTCCAGGTGCTAAATCGGGACCCATGACGACGTAGTCGATCACTAGTTGCACGCAATTTTTGTTGCGAAAACAACCAGCAAAGCGTGCTTTTACTGACGACAAGTGTTTTTCCCGTGCTATCGGTAAAATGTACAAAGGGACTAATTTTAGAAATACTCTCGGCAATAGTACCTTCTAGGTACTAATAGTATTCTTCAAAGAGTAATCTCTGAGATTCAATTTTCCAGACATAAGCCGCAAGGTAGTCAAGTCCTCAGCATAGTCTGCAGAATTCGAGGCAGAATTGTCTTCCAACAAAACTTCATCGTCTCGTTCTTGGCAGAATTTAACTTGATCATCGTCCTCAGCTCGACCCTCAGTCAAATTTATCGATTCTGTATGTGTCACTAATTCTGAATCAACAGGAGCTTTGTCATCGTGTGTCGAGTTCGATTCATCCATGGCGAAAAAGGTTTCGAGTTGGCAATCATCAAATGAAGAGGTCATACCTAGATTCTGGCAAGCCTCTAGAGCATTATGGAAAGATGCTACCATCATAACTACTAATTCGTTGTCTGAAGGAAGTCTGAGGACATTTGAATTTCTGCTTTTTCGCGACAAGCGAACTTGTTCGCGAGGAAACACATATTTCCTACTCAGATCTGATATAGCTTTGAGCTGGGTGAAAACTCGTCTGACATGATGCAAAAGGCCTAGCATGCCAACATTGACTACTGTTGAAAACGTTCTAGCTAGTGACCGAATTTGCCGAAAAAAACTTTCGCACTGCTGACTTCCACAGAGCCATGGCTTGAGTAAGTCGTCTTTTCCACTGTCTCGCAATTGCACAATTAAATGCAACATAGAATGTGCATTTATTTCGAGACATGCATTGACATTGCTACTCACGAAATTATAGAATAGCGTATACACCTCATGCCGGGAAACCCAGGATCTCCAAGACCGACAAAAGAAAACAGAATACCATGATCCGTACATTCTTTTACTGGGATCTGAGGATTCATCCGTGAATGACGTCGCCTTATGCATAAGATCTAAATACGCTATAGTTCCCTCGCTGTCAGGCACATATTCTTTTAATAATAGTTGAACATGCGGGCTAGAGATTTTGACCGCGGCTTCAAAGTTCATTTTATCTGACCCATCTAAGTCAGTGTTCGTTAGCTTATGAAGACTTTTATTGATCGTTCCAATTAGATATGTCAGATGATTCAAAGATGCAATTTTATTTCCCATGGGAAATACAATCGAAGCCTTTAAGAGTCAAGTTCTTAATTTTACAACAAGATGAGTAGGATCTTGGAAAAAGACGACCACGCGATTGTGATCAAAATTAGCAAAATACCAGCGCCTAAACTCAGATGGAATACTGCTCGCCGGTATAGCGGACCTTGAAAAATGCGATTCTACTAACATTGCACTCAAAAGCCGAGAGTCTCCGTCGCACGAAAAAGCAAGTATCTCAATACCATGTTTAGCGGATTCCGCCTTACACCATGACAACATATGCAATTTTTGCAGGTGAATAATTGTCAAAAAAAACTCTCTATTTGGCGGGCAGAAGTTGTGTTAAAAGCTCTCTGAACTGGACATGCAGTTCCAACATTTAGTGGGGAAAAAAATCCTACCACGAGGTTAGTTTGAGAATCATATTCGATTCCTCCAGTTATACGAGTGCCAAATTCGCTCACCAGCACTTTCGGCAGATCGTTTGTCTCTGAGTGAGATATCAATTGTTCCATCAAGAGCTCACCATCTGAAGGTGTTTTTGACGAGTGAACTCTGTTATACCGTGTGATTCCGTGTGATTCCGTGCTTACGCCGCAGTATGTCCGGTAGCGAACCGTCAGGTATAGTTCAGTGAAAATTTTACCCGTAATCGTAGCCGCAAAGTTCTATAGTCCCGATCGAGAAACAAAGAAACAAACAAACAAACTGATCAACGGCGCTCTCGAATTTTGACAGCTATAGCTAGGTGAGTGTGACAAATTATTACCGAAAATAATTATTACACCCACAAAATGTTCTTTGTGCACCGGATGATCGTTATCCAGGGGATTGCGACTGATTGACGTGTCAACGGATGAGTAAGTAAAACTGTTTTTCATAATTACAGTGCATCTGTAAGGGCGTAATCTCTAAACGGCATTAACCCTCCGTGTGCACATTATATTTTTCGAGAAACTGCGTCTTTTATGGAACAGTTAGGGTTTCAAGGTTTCAATTAGCTTTAAAAAAACCTTTAAAAAACTCACGGTTACTATTCAAAGTATCTACTACATGATCCAGAACTTGCCAAAGGCGAAAGTTTAATCTCTTCTCTATCACTGTTCCATATCTAGAACAATTAAAAAAAAATTGGACTGTTCCTTCAAAGAACCAGTGTACACACGCAGGGTGAGTGTCGCACAACAATTCGCATCCCTGTATCAGTTCATACTTTGTGCCGTACAAGTTTATGTATCATTAGTAATTATTATTTCAGAGAGCGTGCAGCAGCCCCGAATTTTCCTTGACCTGGTATCTTCATAGCTAGACCCGTACTAGCACAGGGTGTGAAGGTGTTTAATGCTGCCAAATCAATGTACGGAGTGTGTTTAACGAAAAAGCCAACAAACTGAGACGTGGATTGCGCAATGCTGAATAATAGGGGCATTTTCCACTGCATATCAATGGGCACGAGTAACGTGCTAAGCTAGCACCAGGGGGAAAACAGATCGTTTTGAATCAGGATTCAATTCGTTATTCATTTTTGTCATAGGAAAAAAATGCTGATTAAAAATGAAAATAATCTGTAATCTGTAGGACAGTAAAACAAAAACAAATGTGTTTCATATCTGTATTCAAGTAAGTATATCTCTAATGTATATTGAACACACAACAGATTACAGATTTTATCGATATCGCCTTGTTGATCTTTTTAAATCTTGGTATCGATTATTCGAGTGGCAGCGCTCGGAAGTGGAGGACGATTATTATTTATTATTATTATTATTATTATTTATTATTATTGTTATTATTATTATCATTATTATTATCATTTAGTGACGTCAGGACTCAGGAAGAAGAGTAGAACGGCAAAAACATTGTAAACCCTACAACTCATGACTGGGACCAAACGCACCCCACGCGAACTTTGAACTACGCTCCTGACGTAGCCAGCAATATTATCGACTGGTGATGTGAATAACAATTCAATTCGAATGTTTATAAGTAGTGTCAGGTCGGTTTCAGTTTTAGTTGGTCGTTGGCTGTCACACATTGTATTCTGGAATCGTGCGTGGGGTGTGTTCAAACCCCAGTCGTGAGTTGACGTTTAACTTTTGTGACAGTAAGTAGATTTTACATTTTATATTGAAATCAACATTTTATGTATATTATTACGTAATCTGAGGATAATATTCAAATTTATCATTTTTGGATCGGAATAAACGATGATAATAAAAAGAAAAAAAAAACTACAGATGTCTCGACACTATAATTTGCGCTCCGTATCAGCAGTTGTCGATTCACTGCGAGAAAGAGAGAGGATTGAAGCACCGGATATTCCTTCTGACTATGAAGACGATCATGAGGAAGCTTGGAGCGGTTCGGAAGCCGAGATGGAAGACGCTGAGCTGGAGGATTCAGACGAAAATAAAGCGCCTCCGGAAAAACGAGCAAAACTTGGAAGATCGGCAACTGATAATATATCTTCGAATCGTGGTCGAAGACCTAATATTCTTCGTGGAAAAGATGGCTACCAGTGGTATAGAACAGCCCGGCAACGATCTGTGAGTAGATTGAATACTCCGGTATCTTTTTTGCCAGGTCCGATCGGAGAGGCAAGACAATTCAAAACTCCTCTTGAATTGTGGAGTTTGTTATTTCCCGATTCGCTGATTGAAAAAATTGTCCTTCATACCAACGAAGAAATTCGTCGTTGCACAGAGCACAAACTCATATTTTGCATCGATTGTGCAGCAATTGATTGAATTTTAACTTTTTGTACGAAATTCTAATAATTTATAATAAAAGAAATTCTTGAAACACAATTTTTGGTTTTAGAATTTTCGTCATTTTCAATGGCCCAAATAAATATACTTTTTCAACTGAATAAAGCTTCAGTATTTTTTTTTTCATAGTCTGATGCCTCCCCTTCAAAATGCCACTTGAAATTCAAAGATCGGTTGACCCGTTGAAAAATTACAAATTTTTATATAAAAAATTACCTTTTTGCTGATTTTTTCCGGTTTTCAGTCTTTGAATGGGTTTTTCATTCATTAAATGTAAATAAAATCGAATTCCTCGTACACCATTTTCTTTCTCATGAAAAAACGAAGAAAACCATGTATGAGAAAACCTGTTTAACAGCATGAGACCGGTTTTATGATCAAGAAAAGCATGGGGTGCGTTCGGACCCCAGTCATGCGTTTGAAGGTAGAAAAATTAAGTCATGAGTTGTAGGGTAAATGTAAAAAATTACAGCCGAGTTTCAAAATGGTTTCCCCAGAAAAAACCTCAAGAACATCATACTCTTTTTCAGCGTCAGATTACAAACATCATTTCGTTACACAAATAGTACAAAATAATACGTGAAATCAAGCATCGAACCCGAGCGTTCCCTTAGTTAATTTTCATACTTCAAATTATGTTCTTGAAATGCTAATCAATGAAAAAGAACGAAAAACCAACAGGATCATTTGTTGCCTTTGACAAAACAGCATATTTTCGACGGGAAATATTGCTAACAGAAGTTAGTTCGTATGATGATACGAACTCGGCGGGCATAGATTGTTCTGAAAATTACAGGTGAACAGGTGAACCGAGCCTTCTGATTAGTCAATCCTTGAATTACATTATATGTATAGAATACATCATATTATACAGAAATTTACAAATAGAATGAAATAAAAAAATTCCTAAATTTGTATACGATTATTCTCAGTTACATCCATTTTTTTACAAAATTATCTGTCACAAAATCATGAATTTCAATAATAATGAAAATTGTTTATAACAAAGAGCGGATAATTTTTTTTTTTTCGCTTGAATTTTTTTTTTTTTTATACCTTTAAGAGTATACCTCCCGGAATAATTAGTGACAGTCCAGGGAGATATGTACTACATCATATTTTTTTCAAAATTTTCGACGCACGAAAAATTGTTTTTTTTTTCTCAAACAAATAAGATTGTTTATAGAAAAATGTATAAATATTCACTATATTTCACAGTTTTTTTTATGGATTTTTTAGTCCTTTCCTGACTCGAAAATACTCTTGCATTTTTTGCGTAAAATGCATATTTCCAGAGATGAAAAATAACAAAATAAAAAATGGGTGTTTTTCTTGAACTCAAAATTTCGAGTCGCCATAAATTTTCAAAAATTTTTCTTAACAACTTTATACCTGTCAATGGGGGTCCCAAGGGCTCTCCTAGGACGCGTCAAAATTTGACAGGAATCGAAGATGAGGCTTTTTTTAAAATTGGAACGGAGTTGTTTCGGGCTTGAACCATACAACGCGATTTTTTGATTGAAATCTCTTGAGGCTGTAAGACCCAAGTTACGTCATACCAGTCCCGCGTTACACTCCAACTTAATGCAGTGTAACCTATGAGAGTATAAATAAATACGATTCGTTTCGGTAACGAAAGTTATTTATATAAAACATGTGAATGTTTACGCGTGAGATCTTTTAGGTTTAAGTGTTTAACACGTTTCTTCGATCTGATAGTTGGTGCTAGACTGACGATCGTCGCTCGTTACGAAGACCGTCAGACGAGTCTGATGACGTTTGTCCTTTCTGGCCAGCCCACTTTGGGGGGTGGAATTTTGGCTTTTTGCATTTTAATTGGTAGCCGTGTATGAGGGCGGTTCTGCAATAACCAGGGACGTGTCCATACCTGGAGTTTCCCAAGTCGCGGCGACGTCACGGGTTTCCACGAAGGAGAGAAAAACCCCGTTTTATTATCCGACCTAAAAGACGGTCCCGAACTAATGGTCAAAAAGTCCGGCGACCATGTGTTTTGCATGGGCCTAGTTTCCTGGATCCCTTTGCGATCCCCTACGTGTTGAAAACAACGGGATGCAGGATTAGGTTCAAGCGCGTGATTGCCCGTGGCCAAGGAAGACGGACACGTATTTTATTAATTTTAGTTCTCGCTATTCGGTACTCATTAATTAATAAACTAGTGAACGTATTTAGACTAATAAACGTATTTAACAATAAAGCTACTCTCTAGGCTTGTCCATAGCAATTCATGAAGTTATATACCTACATGATGTGTGACGCACCAGGAGTGGAATGTCCCATATATAACAAGACGAAAAAAACAGTGTTTTTTCGCAGTACTTTTCAACACCTCACAAACCAATGTAATTACTCGAAATACTATCAGACTTGCTTACAATCAACATTTTGTGACTTCCATTTCTTTGTGAAACGGTTTTTTATTTTTCAAAAAAATTTATTCTAATTAAAACACACGTTGAAATCAAACAAGATGTGGAAATTATTCACGCGCATTATCCTAATCCAAAATCCTGTGAATTGCAAGTTTTGGGGTAGCGGTTTCCTAGATCATTTGGCCAATTCAGATCTATAGATCCTCTGAACGTTGATAAAAAGGATCTTCCAATTCCGAAATGTACTGAATACAGAATATAGTAATCGGTTTGAACTCTGAGAAACATGATCTTTGATATGGAAGTATAAGTTTATAAATATAAATTTGCAAGTCAATTCATCCTTGATATGATTATAGGCCAACAATTACTCAGTACATCCTACCAAATAACGCGAAAGTTTTCTGCGAGATATACACTCAGCAACGAAATTAACGGCGCACCTGTCGCCCCGCGAAATATTACCGACTTTCAAAATGCTGTAACTTCCAGAAAAATTGTCGAAAAAAATCATTTAGCGAAGCATTTTGAAGGTTGAAACTTCATCTTTAGGGCGGTTTCTGAAAATTCTTCCTACGACCATTTTCGACGTCGTGGCGTAGGTTTGAATGCTGGGTCGCATAACGTCAGAAAAAAAAAGTTTTTCAAAGTTCTCTACGGGGCGTTCAGAACATCGCAGAGAACTTTCGATGTAGCCATTTTGTAGCCTGAAATTTCCACTTCAAAATGGCTACTAGGAATTTGTCGCACAATTTTTTTCTTGCCAAGTTATTCGAATTTTAGTCAAGCAATGTCAATGAGGACAGGATAAAGAGAAGGCGTAAAATGTGAGTGTATGTGTGTGTGTGTGTGTCTGTCTGTCTGTCTGTCTGTCTGTCTGTCTGTCTGCCTGCCTGTATGTGCAGGCAGCGATCAGGACCCATGGCTCGTCACTTCCACGGTATTTCACGACTCTAAACCCTCGCCGCACTGCATGTGTATGTGTTTACGATAGTTAAACCTCAAAATCGTGATAATAAGTAGGCACACACAGATACATTTTACGCCTTCTCTTTATCCTACCCTCATTGAAATTGCTTGACTAAAATTCGAATAACTCGGCAAAAAAAAAAAATCGTGCGACAAATTCCTAGGAACCATTTTGGAGAGGAAATTTCAGGCTACAAAATGGCTATATCGAAAGTTCTCTGCGATTTTTTGAACGCCCCGTAGAGAACTTTGAAAAACTTTTTTTCCTGGCGTTTCGCGACCCAGTACTCAAACCGACGCCACGACGTCAAAAATGGTCGTAGGAAGAATTTTCAAAAACCACCTTAAAGATGAAGTTTCAACCTTCAAAATGCTTCCCTAAATGAATTTTTTCGACAATTTTTCTGGAAGTTACAGCATTTTGAAAATCGGTAATATTTCGCGGTGCGCCAAGTGCGCCGTTAATTTTGTTGCTGAGTGTATTTGATTGAGTCAATACTGTGGTGTCTTACTGTACCTATCAGCTATTGCTCAACAATTTGCAAGTTTTCGAAATCTTTACCCAAAGTTTATTTATTCATTCAAAGTTCCTTACTCTTCTGGTTCATGTGTCCTAAGATTTGAGAAATAAAATAGAATGATACTGTTGTTCGTGACGAGTTTCCTAAGTTGCATTTTTTTTTCTATCGTCACCTAACGTCAACTATAAGTACAGAGTGGACTGCGATTTTCTAGACAAAATCACGCATTATCAATTTATTTCTGTTTCTTAACGGTCGCATTTCTTAACATACACGTCCTAAGAATTAGAGTGAGATAATTGAAAACCGATCGAACAATGCTTGACCTACCAAAATCAAAAAGAATCTGTATATCATATTTTTTTTTCTTCTTTGCAGAATGATATGATTGATCTTTTTCGAGCAAAGGAAAATAAAGCTGATAACCTAACAGTTTTTATTTTAATACAAACATATATGTGCTATGAAACGTCACGGTGTGTCAACTAAACCGAATTTCGTAGAACTTGGTAACCTACATAATTGTATGATTAACAGCAAAAACAATAATATGCATATTGATTTTTTCCGAATTTCTTGAATAAAAAACGAAACTAGATGCAGATGTGTCTTTGAACAAATCCCTAATATTCGAATCGAATCCTTATACTTCCAACACATATATAGGATAAAAATTGTTTCTTTCCACGTTTGATGACAAAGGTAAAGTTTTTCGCTTCGAAATCGACGAAGTCCGAGTATTTGTTACAGGGGATCGGAGCTAGGTAGGAAATGGACATTGACGTTTTGGGTCGATCAATGATTACCAGCGAGCTTAATGGGTTCTTTATATCCTCCTTCAGGGCCCGGCTTGATCAGGATAATGACAATTGGACAATCGAAGGCAGTCTAGTGTCTATAGACTCGGAGTATCATCCCTCAGGCGATAGTCTTTCGGGTGACTTGTTCTTTGCCCGTGAAAGAGACTGCCCCTTGTTTCTACTCAGATTAATTTCACCTTGATTCAGCGGCAACCATTCGATACGAGTAAAAACCGAATAGTATGTTGAAAAATCAAGTAGCATTCCCGAAGATACGTACAACTTTGGTGCAAACTCTATCAAGGGTAGATAAGTCTATCTACAAATCAATTCATTAACAAAATTCGCTGGTATTACGTGCATTGCTTGCCGCGCTTCTAGCTTCTTCACTTATACCTAGGTTCTTGAAATGCCCTATCACTATTCGCCACTCTTCCTGAACAACAATAAATAACTGTAAACTGCTGCGAAGAATTTACAGTCTTTTTGATTCGTAGCTTAGCGGTGAAAACGATAAATTCCAACAATATGAATTTGAAGCAGGCAAAAAATATGTTTTATTGGTGAATTTATGTGACGATAATTGCTTTCCAGAATCAGAAAGAGAGATAATTTTTCATATCATTCAAAAATGTTGAACTGTTAAATATATTGAGGAAAGAGATTGGTTTTGACTGTTCCGCATTTTTTGAAATAATTATTTTTTATGAGAGATATGTGGCGTCGTCTAACCCGACTTCAGTAGAGGTAAACAAATTCCTGCGACGACTCGTTCCTCCTACCCTGTCACGTAGGAGAAGTAATAAAATGCGAGTTCACCGCGGGTTTGCCACGCTTTCTTGTAACCTTCAAGATACCCCAGATCGTTTACTCCCTTTTTATGAGCTTTTCGGGTAAGATAACCCAACAGTAGCGATACCATCGACCTGTAAGTAATGGCCTCTTTAACTCGGACGAACCAGTGTTATCAATCGACAGATCTCGGTTCCTCAACTTATGATCACTCTAAAGTTGAATCAGAGGGGAGTAGAACTCGAGACTATCTATCCAGGCACGTGTTTTACCGAATGTAAATGACAAATTTGACAACAGTATCAAGTACTGGAAAACTGACGACTGAACATAGCCTACATAGCAAATGCTTAATAACTTCATCTACAAGTACCAATAAGACCATACAATGGATATAAAAACTTGTGAACAACTATGCAACGTCGAATAAATATAAATCGAGTTTGAAATGAGTCTTAGGCATTTATGTTTATATACCGAGAGAATCAGGTGAAACAGCCCGGTCCGTCCGCCCAGCCGGCGGATGATTCCTATTTTATGGAGAAGAATCACTCGTGCAGAAAAATCCCTAGGGTGATTTTGGCGCGCGGTCGATGGAAATCAGCAGCCATTGTAGATAGAAGCCGACTGACTGTCGATATTTCGTGTAAGGTTGACATGTGTGGTTATGTTCGTTTATTCGAAGTAAATGATAAGTAAAGTAAATATAACCCATAAAGATTTCTCAGAAATCAGCTAATTAGTTTCAAGTAATGACTTAATACAATCAATGAATTAACACCAACGGTTTTATCACGAAAGGTGATGAATCACGTTCGCGAAGCTCCAGCTATGACTGGAAATGAATTAGAATTAACGAGTTCATCGGATTATTTAACTTAGTCAACAATTTATTATTAACATGAATTAATTGCAGAGTTTCGTATAGCGTTTGTATCAATTTATTACAAGTTAGAGCCGAAGCAACGAACACAACCTCCTGCTTCCTGACAAAACCACTAGATTTAGTTGTTTTCTTGCATTAAATTATTAATCTTAATTAAAGTAACTATTTTCAATGAACGTTGAAGATTGATTCACGTGGGTTTCAGTCACTTAATTTACTATTCGCATCAAAAGACGAACATAACCATAGTTGTCATTACATTACGCAAAATATCAACAATCAGCCGTTCTCCATCAATGGCTGCCGAAATTTATATTAGCACGGAATAAATAATCAGCCGACGCGCGCGCCAACTCTAGGCAGATTTTTCGCTTGTTGGGCGGATGGACCGGGCTGTTTCACCTGATCCTCTCGGTATATATTACGTCCACGATACGACTGTCTGATATCTGCTTATATAGGTTTATATAGCTTGACTTGAATGTTGCATTCATCTCATCGCGCGAAAAGAGGCTCTCTTTGGCTCAAGTCCTCGTTCTCTCGATCCCTCTAATTGCAGAAGGACGATGAGTCGATCCCAAAGGACACTTTTGAATGAACTTTTTCGAAACACGTGCACAGAAAGTGGGGTTTCTTTGTCCTGGTCCAAGAGCGGAAAACTATGTCTTTTTGGTTCAGGGTTCAATTCGTTATTTATTTTTGTCCTAGCACCAAAATAACTCAATTATCCCGGAAAAATCGCAGCATAAATACAATCAAGTGTACATGAAATTTGTCAATTGGTGAACCGAGGAAAAAGTCGATAGTTTTAATGAAAAAGCTTTTTTTGGCATATTTTTTGGAAACGAGCAAAATATATTTGCCATCCTCTGTCTGATCTCAATATTCGATGCTCAAAAGCACAATGAATTCAAGTCATAACCTCAACATTGGGACGTATACTAAATTGAGAGCTTTTTTGAAACGAAATTCTAGTGGTTTCAAGAGTAAACAATAAAAAGTGTTTGAACCGAATCACGTAAAAAGTGTTCTTCAAAATGCATCTGACGTGACTATTTTGGACGTAAAAGTGAACATAAATAAATTCTTTGCCATTATTAAATTTATGACGTACAATTTTGTTTATTTTGATTATTGTTTCATAAATATATGATCGATATTTCATATTAATTACAGGTAGTTCTGATACTTGGTGTTTCCGCCGTCTATTGCACATATGAACTACTCAAAATCAAAGTAGATGATATATCAGAACAAGGAGATCTTTTATTAGTTTACATGCCGGATACGAAAACGAATGTGGCTCGTTCTTTTACGATTGGTACTAACTTTACAAAAATCGTTGGCCAATAATTCTGCTCTACGTCCGAAACATGTCCCTACAAATCGTGACTTCCTAAATCATCAACAGGCAAAGTGTACGGAGCAGGTTAACGGCAAGCACAAATTTATCGGTATGCCAAAAAGAATTGCTGAATTCTTAAACTTACACGATTACCCATTTGTATACTAGTCATAGCTTTCGACGTACGTCGGCCACTTCACTAATAAATTCTGGGGCCAACATAACCGCTCTTAAACGTCACGGTAGGTTGAAATCGACTGCAGTTGCCGAGCGTGACATAGAAGACTTGATTTCGCATAAGAAAAAAACTGGGGATACCATCATCGCGAGTGTATTGCTAGCTGCAAGTGAAGATGATGAAAATATGCATCCAAAAAAATCAAAACAAAAAACTAAAATTATCAATGTGACGGCTGCGACAACATTGACGACTGATAAGTCAGCGACCATTATGAAGCCAACGGCATAGATATACCGTAATAGATGGGACAAGTTAGAAAAAGTCAGAACCAAACCGCCATATGTCCTAAAAATGGCAGGCCGAACGGTGTCGCCGCCACAAATTTATGGTAAAACAATATTAATCGATATTGGAAATATGTTATGTGCTGTCTGTATCATTCTGCGCGATGTCAATTATTTTTCGGTCGGTGAAATTGCGAAGCTGTCCTATCCTACTGAATTTCGTATCCAAATGTGATATCTCTCATCTTTGGTCTTTGAAAAACAAAATAGATTGATACTCTCACTATCTCGTGTCACATCGCAGTTTCTATAAAAACACTTGTCAGTAGTCATTACGAGAAAAGAGTTAATAAATGGCACTGCACGTATGAATGTAATGAGCGATTGTAAAACTGTAAAACGAAGAAGCTGCGAAATGCTTTCTGCTCAATTGTTTCATAGTAATTGTGTCCGCTCTATGGCAGCAGAACTGCGCCTGTGTTCATTATTCACACGTCTGATAATAAATTGCCGCACGGATTTTTAAAAAACTACGCTGAATCAACATATTCCCTCATTTTATTTGGAATATGATTAAAAAAAAGTGGTAGGGCAAAAAGATTCATTGATAAATCCCGATAATCCGCTCAACCGTGATAGAAACAACACACTGGAGAATAATAAAAGGCTAGTTAATAAATAATAAGAGCGGATATATGTGTTATGACACATTTGATTGATAACTCTCGTGGGAAAATGTGAGATTCAGAGCTTAGCGGTAGCGTCAAACGTTGTATTTCGTTTGCACGATGAACCGATCTACGTCGATTATATAGATTATTGATGTAAGAGGCATCCTATTGATAACAAAGAATTCTGAATCGGATTCAACGAAAAAGAGGTTTTCGATCGCCACGCTCCCTAAATTCATCTCGCGGAATTAATTATCAGCCGAAACTGGTCCCATCTATTACGGTATATCTATGCTTCTTATCTGTATTTGTCAAATGTTCAGTTATTAATAAATCGCTCAGTATACTATAAAGGAAAAAAGAATTGATGAATTGATAAATCGATCGACCTCCAAGTCGTTTAATTACAAGCAATAGCCGACCATCTAAGCCTACACTTAATTGGAAACACGTATAGAGTCTAAAGGGTAAGAGACCGAACTCTGTACCACAGGAGCATGTCAAGTTCTGTACACGGAGAAAAGTAAACACTGGTGGCCAATGTGCAAGACATTGTAAGGCAATGTCTAGCCGAAACGAGCGGCTTTCCACACGGGCCGCTCGTTTTTCGACATGGCCTACTCGTGTCTCGCGCATTGGTCGCCAGTGTCTTAGACACGGACGGAAAAACATCTGGAATCCGCGTGCCGTCACTGAGAACCAATGTCTATGCCGTGTCTAAAACACGGCTCAGCAGTGCGCTACGCATTGTATGCCCGTGTTCATGAAAAACTTGGCGCGCATGCGCGTTCTCGCTCTCGCTCTCGCTTCCTAAACTATGGTTTAGGTACGAAGAAAACGCGCATGCGCGCCAAGTTTTTCATAAACACGGGCATACAATGCGTAGCGCACTGCTGGGCCGTATTTTAGACATTGGCTCTCAGTGACGGCACACGGATTCCCGATGTTTTTCCGTCCGTGTCTAAGACTGGCGACCAATGCGCGAGACACGAGTAGGCCATGTCGAAAAACGAGCGGCCCGTGTGGAGCGCCGCTCGTTTCGGCTAGACATTGCCTTACAATGTCTTGCACATTGGCCACCAGTGTTTACTTCTCTCCGTGTAGCTTTCCAACATATAGCTATTAGAACTATAATACGACGCGCCTCTACCGGCAGCCAGAAGCAATAGGCTCACAGTGCAGAAGTCATCTCAAAATCACGTGGTCGAAGTCAGAATATGAATATTCAGCATATTTAGTCAACGTCAAAGTTGATACAACATCAAGTGGCTGAGGACCCGCTAATATTTATCATCTAGAAAAAATCTACCAGGTAAGTTCTTTGTTGGATCCTCATATGGGTTGTTATGAAAAGATGGTAATGCGTTTGAAAAATGCTTGTATTGTCGCGTATTCACGAAGATTTTAATTGTAATGCAAATTTACATTAGATTGGCTGATTTTCTATGTTGTCGCGCTTTTTCAGATCTTGCATTGTCTATTTTATTTGCAAAGTTCCAAAGAAAATGCATCCGGGTTATGAGGTAGAATCTAATTATGACTCCTTTCAAAGTTTCTCTATGCTGCGCTGCAAGCAGCCGATCAAAAGAATACTATCCTGATTCTCAATGTCTTCGGCGATCAAGAATAAAGTATTTGCATGAAGCTTTTCTTCGAGCTTTTCTTCAGACACAACTTTGACTGCAGCCGGGAATGAACACCCCATCTTCAAAATTATCAATTCGTGAGAAAGAGGGGTTGAATATAAAATCTGATATTTCGGAAATTTTTTATTGTTCTATATATTGTACATACACCAGATTTTCAAATAACAGTTGAATGACGCGGTTTCCATGACAACCTGAGCCTTTGCTTAGTGCCACCTGAGGCGCGTCGTATGTGGCCTACAATATAGCTATAATTATACGGCGCCAGAAACCAGCACGTTTTTCAAGGGAGGAAATGACTGAGTACGGTCTCCTAACATCTAGACTCCATAGAAATACCGAACCACTAACGATTGCCGGACGAACACTGACGCATTCTGAAGAAGCTTGTATTCTAGTGATAAGTCCCTTTTTCCTTCTTTAAGGGAAGGTCACAGTGTAAAATTTCAACAAAAAAAATTTTTTCTTTGTTCATTATCCAATAGTATACACGGTTGTCAACATGCTCCCCAATTTGGAAATCGAAATTCGAATTATTTCGGTCGCTACAGCCTTTCTCACAGAAAGGGATTGGATTGTGACATAACTGGCGCGTCCGTCTCCCCGTTCAACTGTTATTATTTTTGTCTTTTTCCTAATTGTACGTGTACCTTTATTCTTACCTTTATTGTTTAATAAACAATCCAAGTACGTTAGTTCGTTTTCGATATCCAGTATGGATAGACCTACGATAAAAACGTCTGAAAAATATGTGCTGCAGGATAGAAAAGGCTCGAGGAGCAAACATCCCCGGCATACTAATAAAAGGCCTGTAGGGTTCAAGGGAACAAATCGACACTTCCCTGAGACCGATACATCGTTTGCAAGTACTTCGGCGGCGAAAATTGCGAAAAAGAGTCCGGACTCTGAGGTTAGAATCGATCCAACATTCAATTATGTTTTGATCGAATTTTGTTTAGTTTTCGGCGCTCTGCGACAACCACTCAAGTGCAAAAAGTGTAATAGTGATGTGAAATTTTATAAAACATCATATATGAGAAAATATGAGGAAAGCAATATGGGCGACGTTTTATCACAAAAGCTCGACTGATTCGAATCCCCAGCATCAGTTTTGCCCTTCGGGAGGAGATTCGTGGTGCGAATGGCGCAGAGCTGAGGCCAATGGATTTCGGGAAAAATATTCTCATCCACCAGCGCTCGACGAAAATGTCCAGGAGGTTTTGAAGCCGATTTATGAATATTTAACCACGGACGATTTGTTAGAGAGATGTACGGGCGCAAACACTCAAAACAATAATGAGAGTTTTAATCATTGCGTGTGGCAACTCGCTCCCAAACATATATTCTGTGGGAAACAATCTGTAGAAATCGCGACGTATTGTGCAGTTTGTACGTTCAATGAGGGGTATCATCCAATATTGAAAATCCTGGAGACAATGGGGATCACCATCGGGCCGGCAGCCGCGGACGTCACTGCTAAATATAGGGCGGAGCGCATTGCAGTCGCGGAACGCCGAAGCTCTCTGGACAGCAAAGAAGCCAGGACAGCTCGTCGAAAGAAAATTTCTGCCGAAATTGAAGAATTTGATGCAGCAGAAAGAATAATGTATGGACCTGGCATCGCCGATTAATCGTAAGTAGCCGATTTATCTGAAAATTCCTCACTCTAAACTTTAAACGCGTTTTTCTCGGAATGGTGTTTTTCAAAACTGTGGCAACTCTCAAAGGAACAGTTTTCAAGCGATTCCTTTGAAATTTTGACAGAACATTCTTCACGTCATTCTTTATGCATCTATGGAAGCTTTTTTTTAAATCTTTCTTTTTTTTGCGAAAAACTGTCAAAATCTAGGCTAAATTCGATACTTTTTGTTCAAACCGCGACCATTTCTTCAAATTTCATCAAAAAAAAAAAAGCCTTCATAAAAGCATAGCGGCTTTTCTACAGATTGATAATCTTTTTCACTGAAAAAAATAGATAGCTGCAGTCACCATATTCTACTGAGCCGCCGCATCCGAGATGGTTGTGGTCCGCATCCCAGTAGTATTGTGAGCCGCACTATTTTGGATAGGCGCGGCAAGTATCTATCAGTTAGCTGGTGGTAGATAGGGACGGTGGCTATCCGACATACTGATGCTACGTATGCAATAGATAGGGCGTGCAAATATCACGGTATTTTAGTAAACCAGATCTAATATTTTTAAATTACTAATCGATATCGCTTATTCTCGCGATTTATTGAATATTCAAATTATAAATCTGTATAGTTCTATCAAAATTTGAAAAAATAAAATATAAATACCAATTATATTTACAAATAAAATAAAATAATTCAAATTATATTTTGTATATTATAAAAATTACATTTCGAAATAATAGTCGTAATTCAAAACAATTTGAAACGACTTTCAATCAATATGATTCTCGGGATATTGAAAAAAATTGCAACTTAAATTGACGCCTAACGGTATACAATATATTTAACATTCTACCAATTATATTGGTAGAAATTTGATTATATGGAAAGTGAAGAGTGTCGTATGCGATGATTAAGGGGTTATATCCAGTTGCGCGCTCAAAAAAACACTTTTTTTTTACGATTTTCTCTCATGTTTTCACCAAATTGACGGCATGTATGAACAAATTTAATTGAAAAAAAAACACTTCCGACAAAAGATCGCGAAACGCAGTTGATGCGCACATCTACTGCGCGCTGTCGATGCTGGTAGCGCCTATCGCATGGGATAAGCGTGACAGCTATCTAAGGCCTCGCTCGAGCGCCAATCCAGATGCTTACCACGGCTATCTCATGTAGCCTTGCTCCGAGGCAATACAATATAGCGTTCGCGGAGATACGGATGGGGAGTGCGAGTATCTGCCGACGGCTATCTAATAGATACTTGCTGCCAGTATCCGTTTTTTTTCAGTGTTGAAATTTTCATTACCGATCAAATTTGCGGCCGCAATCCTTGCCACCATAAGGGACCTTTTTTTGTATCAGTATTTTCAGTAAAAAAAAAATGTGTAAATAATAAATAAATCCATTGAAAGAAAATCATTTTGTATTCTCCATCAGTGCTTTAATTTGTAAAAAAAAAATCGCGAAAACCTGCTATATTTTTCAGCGCGTCACACTATGACGTTCCCTTAACATTGAAATATAATTTGTTGAATTTTCGAGCATCAATATCAATCTCCTTCTCTTTTATATAATTATAGCGCTGAACCCGTTACGGAAAAAAAAAGAAATGCGAATGCATGAGTTTTGATCTGAAAGAAGTCTTAAAATATGTGGATGAGGTGGACAAAAATTAAAAACCGTGTGTGGCAAGATTCGTTACCGTTTCTCGTAGATATTCACTCTTAATATTCCTTCCAAGCTCGCTGTAAATTAACTTGGTACTGAAATTAAATGAATTTTGTTATTCGAACAGTCAAGTAACTATTAAAAAGTTGATCTACAATTAGTAGTCCGGTCGTACATGGCAATATTGAAAAAGCACAATGGATGCTGTAATATTTTCGATTCAAAACGTATCTTATCATTAATGACGTGTGAAATTTCCAAAATTTTCAAAAACTGAGTTAATAATTGAAGAAAACGAGCTTACAAACATCCCAAGATCGTTGTTATCTGCTTCGCCAAAATCTCATCATGACGACTTTGGAAATAACAGGATCAGCTGCATTGCCACCCTCTTATACTTTGACTGTATCTATGATTTGAGATATATGAGTCTTTCATTCGTGAGGTAAAGCCAGCAGTCTGTGAAAATACTAGAACATTACAAATAAAAAATATCTCGTACGTCTACTTCCCATAAACAAGGTTCAATTTGGTGCCAAAACTTCTCGCGTGTGATATCTCGCTGTATGACATGTATCGTCTCTCGGTCTATCGACCAATTCCAACGAAAACGCAATCCGGTGCTACCTGAATGCTAAAAAATTCAATACTTTTCTCCTGGCTAAAGCAGTAGGACAATTTTTCGACAGTCTCACCCAGAACTGGTTCTTTTATTCGTTTCAAGAGTCACTCCGCATGTTGATAGATGGCGGGAGAAATAAATAGAAGGAAAAAAATGTCAAGTATAACAACAGTAACCAAAAGGAACCGGCGATTTCGGGGATAAAACCGAAATGCAATAATAAAACGGAGAAAAAGTTCTGCCCTGGCCTGGTTGGCACGATGGTATCTCTGACAATAACCGCGGAAAAAATGGGATACATTACTTGCCTGGTCAAATAACGACCACGTTGTGACTCCCCGGCCGACTAGGGAGACGAGGGGGATGCTTATCAGCTAACGATGTCTAATGAATAATCCTGACCGCTTTTTTATTAGGGACAATTCGGGGCAAGTATAAATATAGTAAGTCATGCGGGAATTTTTATAAGGCCGGGGCCTCGTCACGACCAGATTTATTTTGCCCAAGGGCTCAAAATCTACTCAATGCTGCAACAATAGGAATGTGAATCGAGAAAATTTCATTTTCCAGTTTTTTCTTTTTCTTTTGTTTTTTACCGAACTAGATATTGGAATTATAGTTGTGTGTTGACAGTTATCTCAAATGTCATAAGATTTATACAAACATTTGTTTCTCGATAGGTTATTGTTATAGAAAAATCACTAGCATCACATTGTATTGGCTCAAATGTCAGAAATTTGTTTACTCGACCTGCGTGGTGGTACCAAAAAAAATCACTTAAGCATATTTGGATAGCGTAATTTCATTGGTAAACAAGAATTTTTGAATAACGGGCTTCCAGACGAAAAGGCTAATTTTCAAATGCCTTATCTTCATTCCAAAGCGTCAATATTTGGAAAGCAAGTAATTAACGAAAGAAAATTGGCGAGAGGGTGGCCGTTTGCTTGACTCGAGTAACCATCTCCGTTTGCCGGAAGTTGGCAATTCTACGTTTCCGGTTAGCGTAATGTCAAATGATGGGAGTATTCAAATTCGAGGGGAAACAAATGAGACGAGATAGAAAAAAGTTGCAAAACGTATAGCCGATAAACGAAAGGCAAACCCAAAATGGAGTTAGGACGACACAGCAAGTAGGAATGATTTTTGAAATATATTTTCTGCAAGGGTGCGGTGAGAAGAACGAAAATTGTATTCGTTCTCATCGTCAGCCTCCTGATGCTGCGCGTCGTCGTCGTTTTGAGGAACGATCTAGTACGACCCTGGCCCTGCGGCGAGAGACTGCAGATTGGAAATATGCGAACTGAATATCGATTGGATTTATCCTCTCTCCTACTTGCCGCTCAAATATAGATATGGACGTATGCGTGGGCGAAACTCATTGAGGCGAGATTCTCATAAATAAAGAGATAACGCCGTATAGAACCTGGTTTATCCCAGTGGCACGCATTGCAGATACACCTCCTATCCACTGACAGATTGCGGCCACAATTTTTTCGCTAAAATCACGTCATGCCGAAATTTAGTTCGTGTGCATAAACCGTTGCCAATTGTTCCGCGGCTTTATCGTCAAATACCCTATACGCTATGCAAAACAATAAAACTGTCCGGTAGCAAAGGCGATCCAAAAGTATTATTGCATAGCGATGAATCAGTAGTTGCCGATCGTGTGCACTACATCATCTCTTGATACACGCACGACATTTTATTTAGAAAATTGTTCACCAGTCTTTTGCTGCATAATCATATAAGAGTTAGGATTCGCATCGGAATGTAGATTAGGATGTGTCGGAAATGAACAATTTTTTTTATTCTTCCCTCGGTGACACTTAACATGATAGATTTATATGTTAAATCACTTCTTTTCGAATAAGAGGCCAGTAGCAAGATTCCAAATGCTCACTTACGCGGTATTTCAATTTCCACGTGACAAACACAGGTAAAAGAAAAAAATTTTACTCAAAAAATTATAACTTGGCTAATAGTTGAGATATCGGGTTAGTTTTGATCTCATTTTAAAGGGAAATGATTAAAGTATTCATAAGAAAATATTCGGTCTCCTAGCTAAAGCTTCAACTACTTTTGCACTTTGAACCAATCCCGTCTCGTATGGCACGCTGCAATTCATCAAGCTTTAAAGTAAGGCTCACCTATATTTTCATAAATGCCTCAATCGTCTACCTTTAGAATGAGGCTGGAATGAACTCTATATCTTAACCCTTAGAGTGCACACCTTCACAGCGAAACATTTAGTGCACATGGGGTCAATTTGATCCCTGGCCATTTTTGACCTCGAATATCTCGATAACTATGCGCTTTTTGGAAAAAAAGGTTCAGTCACTTTTTGCAGTGAATTGATCAAACTTTAAGGCTGCGAAGTGAGATTTCCAAGAAATCCTTTATAATTGTTCAAATACGTGCTTAAAGTTGATGGTACGCAAAAAAGCACTGTTTCGGTAAAAATTCTCGTCAAAACTTCAATTTTGAGTTTGGAAAAAAAACCTTTCAGGGTTTACAGACAAGGGTTCATGTTTTAAGGATATATAGTCAGCTTTGTGGCCGCTCCAAAAAGTATATTTATTTTGGAGTATGAATTTGGTCGATTTTCAGGTTTCGTGAAAGAGGGAAAATGAGAGATTGCAACAACTATTTCAAAAATAATCATCTTAAATCTGCTTTATTTTTTATACATAGCTTGTATTTTGTGCATTTTGTTACAAATGTGGCATAATTATTACTCCTTTGCGTCGTAGTCATTTTCCCGCTCCTCCCGAATCGTGTCCCCAACGCTGCGCGACCGTAAATTATGCGCCATTTCTATATACAACTTATTGCATTTTTGGAATACGTACACGGAGAAAAAAAAAATGGGAGTTTTTCCCATGAGAAAATGCTAAAAATACCTATAATTTATACGAATTTCTCCCATGTAACATGGCAATTTTTCTTATAATCACATAGGAATTTTTACTATGTCAACATAGGAATTTTTCCTATGTTAACATAGCAATTTTTCCTATGCTAAAATATGCTGGTGGATATAATAGATTTATCATTGTTACTGTACATACATTAACTAATAATACGTCACGTCCATTGAAAATGAGATTGTTTTAATTTACTGATCCATAATACCGTTTTAAGATAAAATCGTTAATTATTGATTAGTTGAGTTTTTTTTTTTACAAAAAGTGTGACATTATATACCCCGAATCCCTCAAACAATGCCAAATTTTACAATATTTAATTTTTGTATGCATAGGAAAAATTACTATGTTGACATAGTAAAAATTCCTATAATAACATAGGAACTTTTCCTATGTTACCATAGGAAAAAAACCTATGTAAA
Organism: Rhogogaster chlorosoma; assembly: GCA_944452935.1. NCBI lineage: Eukaryota > Metazoa > Arthropoda > Insecta > Hymenoptera > Tenthredinidae > Rhogogaster > Rhogogaster chlorosoma. The sequence goes on from OX101802.1 coordinate 20,708,247, forward strand.
AATAGGAGAAATATCTATGTTAACATAGGAAAAATTACTATGTTACCATAGGAAAGTTTACTATGTTGCATTGGAATATTTCCTATGTTGACATAGTAAAAATTCCTATGTCAACATAGGAATTTTCCCTATGCGAAAAAGGGAGAATCTCCCATTTTTTTTTCTCCGTGTAGTTACTCGGCGGTGGCAAACCACACATTTTGATTACTATCTCAACTCATTCGATAAAGAAATGACCAAGAAACTACGATTTTGAATCTCATAAAGAAACAACTGTCATCTCACAGAAGCGATGTTTTGTACCGACATAATCCTGCGTTAATTTGTTATATTGCGCGTTACTTATGAAAAAACCCAGTATTTTCTGGTTTTTTCTATCTTTAATTCGCTCATGGCGAAGGTTGCCCTTCTAAAATAATTTTGATATACATCATTAATCAGCTTTGTTTGAACGGCCGAGCGATGAGTCAGAATTAAGGTAGGAAATAAGAAACAAAACAAAAACTGGTTCAAATTTATTAATTTCCAGTTGCAATGGTTAAATTCTGAGTGTTGTAATTCCACACTGCTAGGATTCCGTGTGTGTCGTGTCAACACATGCAACACTATACTTGCTGGCGCTGTTCGGAATAGAATAGTATTTTATGCGGAAAAAATTGGTTTAGGTACGGGCAAGCCCCATACATTATTTTTTACGGAATCGACATAAAGAAGTCGCCCTGTTTCATTTCGTGGAATGACACTTGTACGGCTAGTACTACTGCCGTATAAAGACTTTTGAGCGTAGTTTTTAAATCAGCCGTATAAATTGTCACTTTATGGAATGACAATAAACGTCAAAAAGTCCCTTTTTAAAGTAATTGCCTCAAAAACGCACTTCTTGTATATTACAAAAGTCATAATATATGGTAGCACGGACTGGTTAGTTAAGAATACTAAGTGGGGAAAAAAATCTGAGAAATTTTTATCAAAATATGTTTTAATAAGAATGTATAGGGCGGTGGGCTTATATCTCCATTATCTCCCAAACCAGTCCCTCAAATTGACATCTCAAAGGACCCCGCACGTTTTGATAGGAAAATGGCTTGCAGTCAATTGCTCTGAAAATTTGGGAAAATGTTCTAGAATCCCTGGAATCCTTCATTGCCCCATTTTATGTACTTTTATATAATTTTTTCATTACTATTTTCTATATTGATTTATTGTTACTGAAGTCGTCTTTATTCAACGTCAGTCTTTCTCAAAGGCCATAAATGTCATACTCTGTGAATACGGAAACATGGAAAAACAATCAGGCTTGAGCGTACAGCAATTGATCGAAAAGCTTCGCGCAGTTGCGAGTGATGCAGACACCTTACAAGTTATTGAGGGTAAGTGACTATACTGATGTCTAAATGTGGTCACTTACCAAAGAGGCATTAGATTTTTTCAAAATATAATCCTCGCGCCACTTCGTCTTGCGTACAAAATTTGTGGATGCATAATTTCATTAAATGATGAAATTGATTTTCTTTGAAGATACTAACATTATTTCACCAGCGTAACATACAGTCGGCTCTCGCAATAGGGCCGGCCATGGGGGTGTAGGGGAAGATAATTCCAAGAACTGCGGTTCCCCCACCAACGCTTGATTCTATAGTCGCCGCGTTTGGGTATCAGACGCTCACAAGTGGGCAAATGGAGAAGTAGGGGAAGATGCCGAGCGTGATTCAGGGGAAGCGGTACTATTGCGAGCGGCCCTATTGCGAGAGCCGACTGTACAAGCACCATCGACATTTCTATAATTTCCCTCAGCTTTAACATAAGAAAATTTATGATCAGTACCCTTGAGCTTGTTAGGTCATGACATGGAAGTATTGAACTTTTTTGCTCAGCATGTTCAACCTCTCTATCTTCGATCATCGCGATCAACCCTAGCGAGTACTGAAGCGCTATCAAGCTACTGACGCCCATACTTCTCTTTGCGTAGCATAACGAGGGCCACTCTATACTCATTTCTATAGACATAGGTTTATTATACAAGCGATCTGGCTGAAGAAGAACAAAAATTCGTGATAAAAGCGGGTATACTAGAATGTTGAATAATCGTATCTCAGATTTCCGTTCACCGATTTCATTGGAAAAGGCCTCAAATAGAAGCATTACTTAGCCACATCCTGCGATAAATATTCCAATTCCGTATATATAACGAGACAAAAGAAATTAATTATTATAAATTGCTGCATAGGCCGTTTAGCTCTCGTTCGGGTATGTAGACTCGGTCGAGTTTCGCGTGGCGCATAAAAAAAAAAAAAATTCTCTACCGAGACTCTACTGAGTCTCTTGATATTGCCAACTTTGTTTCTTTTTCAACTCAAAGAATATTGCTTTCCAATAGCATTAATATAACATCTGAGAATAAAAATGACGTTGAATGGCATTCGTCCATTCTCGGCTGAGGAAGTTGTTTCTGGAACCTGTTTCATACATGGACGATTCTCCTTTCAACATTTTGTCATTCATTCCGAGTGATATTACCTGGAGCAAATATAACTCCATTACTGACCATGAGTGAGCTATACCAAGTCGAGTTTCACGCCTTTACCTGGACTTTTATATGTAGAAAGTTGCGAAATAAAAAGGCAGAAGTAACTATGTCGTTAAACGACGTAAAAATCAGATTGTGAGTACGACTTGTAAGTCGCAAGTACTCCAGATAAAATCCAAGCTCGCTGGTGATCGTTGAATAGTATGACTAGCGATAAATTTGTCATACTTACAATGTACCTCCAGTTTCCATCTGTCCTCAATTCCAGCTTCACTTAATCTTGGGTTTTCTGCTCTGCAAACTAGGTGCTTTCCCTCATCCTCGACACTCGGTGTCCACTGAACTATGCTCATGCTTGTACTGCCGTCCTGGATCTGATAAAAATTCAAATGAATAATTGAGTCATTGAAGAAATTTGCAGTCAATCTCGAAATTCAATTCTTTTGCGTCCGGTGAATTAAACTTCAAGAAATATTCGATCTCGAAGACAAAGTTCGCTGACGCAAAATTCAGATTGCAAAACCCCTCACGTGTAGGAAAAGACCTTTTCTTTCTACAGGAGAGTTCAAATAAATAAACCCGAACGTGTTATGGATATATTGTAACCGTCCAGCGCGTATTGAAGATCGCAAACGCGCATGATTAAGAGGGGGCTCTAGTCGAATTTCACCGACCCATCTAATTTCTCAAATATTTTCGAAACGGGGCCATCAATCGGATTGTCCCTTTGGTAGCCGATGTTTGTCAAGGAATGAGATCGAGTCAGCACCTGAAATTCAATAAAATCGTTCTTTTTTTTTTTTGTCGCAAAGTATGGGCGTGCCACTTATTTCGACTTATATCAAAGCCCGTGCATCGAAAATGCAAGATCGGCTGCCTGAGCTCGATTCTATACGGGATTCCGAACACAACCATCCCAAAACATGTTTGTTTCCGACAACGATAAAGACGCAATATGTATTCTACGAATTTGTAGTAACTAGCGATGGTCAACGACTGGGAAGCGCCAGGATGTTACCCCGGATTCTCATGCAAACGTTGCGGCGCGACAAGACGGGTGTGCGAACGCTTCTGATTGGCTAAATTTCCTGCCGTGTGCATCGCATATGAATCCGGGCTGACGTCATGGCGTCTCCCAACCGTTGATAATTGCTAGTTACCACAAATTCGTAGAATACATATTGCGTCTTCATTGTTATCGAAAACAAACATGTTTTGGGATGGTTGTGTTCGGAATTCCATACAGAATCGGGCTCAGGCAGCCGATTTTGTATTTTCGATGCATAGGATTTGATATAAGACGAAATAAGTAGCACGCTCACACTTTGCGACAAGAAAAAAAAAAAACGATTTTACTGAATTTCAGGTGCTAACTCGATCTCATTCCTCGCCAAACATTGGCTGTCAAAAGGACAATCCGGTCGATAGCCCCGTTTTGGAGATATTTGAGAAATCGAATGGATCGGTCAAATTCGACTAGAGCTCCCCTTAAGGAGGTTTGAGCGAATCTAATGTAAAAAAAATTTTACAAGTTCAAGCTTTGATACTTAGTATACATGTAATTGAATAATTTATCAATATATTCTCCAAATTTGAAAATGATCCTCTGTTTATTTTAAATTTACCTCCTCCTCCTTTTAAATTATCCTCTGTTTATTGTAAATTTTTTTTTAAATGACTCACAAGCTTTTCTCGCATCTTTTTCGTTTTTTTTCAATATGAGCCTCCCAACTTCAAGAAATAAAAAACCATGTATGATAAACTTGAAGAATTCAAGAATAAGATTATATTTTAAAAATATAACGTTGACGGTGTAATTTTGTCCATAATTAAATATAAACTTTATTTTTCAATCATGCGTGTTGACGGCAGTATACTTTACTGAATGCTTGGCAACGCTGCGAGAATAGCTGGGAAAAAAAAGATAGAAATATAATTGAAAAGAAAGACGAGATGTCTCATTCATATACACTATACACCTTTAAATAAAACCACACAGCGCGCTGTTGCCACATCTTTTCATCAAACCATATGAGTCAAAAATAATGAAGTCATTTCATTACTTTCTTTTATTGGATAAGTAACAATTATTAATTCATGAACTTGTTATATTATTCTAAATTAAAGTAATGAATTTTCATAACTATTAGAAGACTTGTAAACAAAAAAGTTCAAACACTATTTTGACTCATCAATTTCGTTCAAACCTCCTTGAGGGGAGGGGAGGGACCAGTTGACTTTTACCGACCTATCTAAATTCTCGAATATCTCCGAAACGGGGGTATCAATCGGATTGTCCATTCGGCAGCCGATGTTTGAGGAGTAATGAGATCGAGTTCCCTTGTAGAATGTATGAAATTTTTATTATTATTTTTTTTATGCGTCGACAAGTGCGGGCGGGTGACTTATTTCGACTAGCATCAGTGCTCACGCATCATCGACGCGGAAAAAAGTATGCAACAGCAAGTCTATACGGTATGACGAGTACACCCATTACAAAATATCTTCGTTACATGCAGTAATAAAGTGGAAAAGTGCAAATCAGATTTCGTTGTAATTAGCGATTGAAAATTGTTGGGCAGCCATGGTCAATGGTTGGGTTGTCATGACAAGCCTTAGTTTCCGAGATGCAACAATGTAGTCCACCGTCTGCAGTACCGACGCAACGACTCTCGCGCTGTCCTCTCTCTCTCGGGCATCTCGGAAACTAAGGATTGCCATGACAACCCAACCATTTACCATGGCTGCCCAACAATTTTCAATCGCTAATTACAACGAAATCGTACTTCGCACTTTTCCACTTAATTACTGCATGGAACGAAGATGTTTTGTAATGGGTGCGCTGGTCATACCGTATAGACTTGCTGTTACATACTTTTGTCCGCGTCAATGATGCGTGGGCACTGATGCTAGTCGAAATAAGTCACCCGCCCGCATTTTTCGACGCATAAAAAAAAAAAAATAATGAAGATTCCATACATTTTACAAGGGAGCTCGATCTCATTACTCCTCAAACATCGGCTGCCGAAAGGACAATCCGATTGATACCCCCGTTTCGGAGATATTCGAGAATTTATATAGGTCGGTAAAAATCGACTGGTCCCTCCCCTTAACAGCGCTGCGTAACCCAGCGTATAGTGACGTCATACCGATTATATAAATCGGCGAGCAACGGAACTCAGCAGCGTGCTTGTGTCAATCACGGTCTTATACACAGGTTTGGGCACTCTATACCTCTTGCCATAGAATGTCGCGTGCCACAACTGAGTCCAATTGTAGTTACTTTCTCAACCACAGTCTGGTGCGCTGCGATCCCGGAAGCCAGTATGACAGGCCTCCGAGATAACTAGAGACCTCTCGTGGTAGTGGCCTCAGATGCCGCACGGATTTCACATCGAAGTGCCCAGACCTGTGTATAAGACCGTGGTGCCAATAGACCAAGCACTTTACGCGATTTTAGAGTCTTAAACGACACTAATTGTGGGCAGCATGAAAAACATACTACGAGCTAGTGATAGACGTAAATAATATACCGTACCATTTGTGATATCCAGTTTTCAGCCGTTTTTGAGTAAAAAATTGAAAACTTGAAAAAATCTTGAAAAAAATAAGTTTCTGTACCTTTCGCCTCGGAAGCTGCTTAAACGGAGAGAAATAGACGATAGGTTTATGGGACCTTTTTTGTAAAGCGATCAATTCTCTACAAAAAAAAAGTCCGCGACGGCATGTATACATATATATACAGGGTGAATTTTCTCCGGGTCCAAATGAGGAGGAGCTTATCACCGCCGATGCTCCGCCCACTTTATCCCACTTTATTAGCTTAGATAGTTTGTCTGGTCGAGTAAGGTATTGTTGGCAGTAACTTTGAGGATTATGAAACAAGAAGGTAATCTGTAAAGGTTCCAATCTGCTCATTGTTTTCATTCGACAGTCAACAATACCTTACTCGATCAGACAAAATATCGACGGCTAAAGTTAGATTTTGATAACAGTGGGATAAAGCGAATGAAGTGGGATAAAGTGGGCGGAGCATCGACGGTGATAAGCTCCTCCTCATTTGGACCCGGAGAAAACTCACCCTGTATATATACAGAAAAACCTCCCTTATAGTCCCCTCTTTTTTAGTCTAACCTCTGATATAGTCCAAGGACAACCTCTCGTATAGTCTATAACCTCCGCCTACTGTGCACCAATACATCCACACAGACTCGAGCGTCGGCGTCGAGCGTCGGCGCGTCACGACTAGTAACGACCATAACCTCAAATACCGTTTGAAGTGTTTCAGTATAGGCCAGTGTTATTTTTGTGAGATTTATCGTGGTACATTATAGGAATTTTTTTCCCAAATATTACTGAAAAAGAACAATATGGAGGTGCGGAAGAAACGAATAAGCTTATCTCTCAAACAAAAGGCAGACATAATTCGAAGATTGACAGCGGGTGAGGACGAAAGTGATCTAGCCATCGAGTACAGTGTTTGCAAAAGAACAATCCATTGGATCAATTTAAATAAAGAAAACGTAACTACGCAGATTATCAACACAAAAGCTGCATACGGAGATGACTCTCAAAAACGAGTGACAGGAATTGACCATAAACCAATAGAGAAAGCCATATTGACTTGGTTCTTACAAAAACGCAGCCTAAATGAGCCGGCCTCGGGTCCAATCCTACAAGAAAAGGCTGTTGTTCTAAACAATATGATGGGTGGACCGCCAAACTTCAAAGCCAGTAATGGCTGGCTTGAGAAATTCAAAAAGAGATACGGAATACATGCTCTATCTATACAAGGCGAAAAACTTTCCTCTGATACAGCAGCAGGCGCTAATTTTTCTTCTCGCCTAGAAAAAATCATTGAGGAAGGTGGTTATGGACTAGGAGAAATTTATAATGCTGACGAGACTGGCCTGAACTGGAAGTCGCTGCCAGGGAAGACCCTAGCAGCGAGAGTAGAAAGAGCAGCACCAGGAAGAAAAGAAGCAAAAGATCGAGTTACGGTGATGGTCTGCTCTAATGCAGACGGTACGCATAAACTGCCATTGTTTGTGATTGGCAAATCACAAAAACCACGATGTTTCAAAAACATTGCTAATCTTTCTGTTGTGTACGCTGGTCAGAAGAGCGCATGGATGGACCAAAAACTATTCATGTTGTGGTATACAACAGTTTTTGTTCTCGAGGTCAGCAAAGAAATGTTGGCTAAGTATGGAGAGCCGAAGAAAGTACTACTCTTGCTCGATAATGCCCCTTCGCATCCTGCGCTCACAACACTAAATGCTGTCAACGAGATGTTTGAGGTACATGAATCCATCATAAATTAGTGTGATGATCATAACTAAACGAATACGAAGTTATTGTTAAGATCACTATAAGTATATTGAAATATTGAAATGGAGAATGTAGAGTATGATTTTTTTAGAAATAGAAAAGATATATTGTTGTTGACTTCTATTTGTTTCATGGTACAGGTCATGTATTTGCCACCGAATGTGACTGCACTCATCCAGCCGATGGATCAAGTGGTCATCGAGAAAATGAAAAAGCTGTACAGAGGAAAGATTTTGAAGGAACTACTTTTAAAGGAAGACGAAGAATCAGTTAGGGATTTTATACGAGGTCTGAATATGACTGATTGTTGTCTGAAGATCGCAAGCGCTTGGGCTTCTCTGACACAGCAGAATTTGAGAAACGCATGGCATAAGCTACTACAAAACCGATCAACAATTTTCAATGAAGTTCAACCGGAAAATCGTGGCCAAGTTCAAGACATATTAAACGTATTGAATAGAGTTCCTGGCTTTGAAGACTGCACCGCTGACCAAGCATCAGAGTGGCTGAATGCCTATGCCAACTGCGGATGGCAAATATTGAATGACAATGACATAATCCAAAGGTATAAGGTCCATTGTGAAAAAAAGTCAGCCAAGTCAGGACATACCCAATCTTTTCGACAATCACTCGATAAATAATTCAATAAAATAATAAATTTTTCCTCATTATTCAGTATTTCATCGATTTTTCTTTTCAGGGTCCAAGGTGACGCAGAGAATTCACCCAATTCTGACATAGACGACGATTACGAATCAGACGAAGAAGCAGGTCATGATAATTCAACAGCTATCGAACCTTCAGCAGTAGAGGCACTTGCTGCTATTTCGACCTTTCAGAGGTGGTTCCAAGCACGTTGGGAATGCCAAGCACATCATGCAATGGAGTTAAAAGAGATGCGACAAATAACAGCTGAAATAATATGGGAGTCTAAACATTGACAGAAGCTGCTGGGCATGTGAAAAATTCGCATGTAGATGATAAATTTTGGCAATGAAATATACTGATACGTAAACAAGGAATATAAAAAAATTTGTCTGTGCTTTATTTTCCCCTTTATATATGTATCCGCATCCTTTGGCACTTAAGATAGCTCAGAATCCAAAGGGAAATCCAAATTCTCGTTTTTTAATCTAACAATCCTAGTTCTCTTTAGAAAGTATTTACCACAAGAAAAGTAGCTCATAATTTTCCATCTACTACGACTAAATTATTTAACAATCAGGCTTCCTAAGGATACACACTTGATAGAAAAACCTTTTACAGATTTAATTCGTCAACTGACTTCTGATTAATACGTAATGTAGAAGTGTAACTTAATATTTCCCATAGTAGGGGAAAGGTGTACGAGATGATCCGTTGAGGTAAGATGATCCTCTTTTATTGCAACAGGACTATTAATGTCATCTAATTGTTTTCTTCGGCAAATTTATCACTAACCGATCCCCCCGCACCAGTCAATCGCAATAGCGCCGTGAGTGACATTAAACATTTTTATGAAATAAAACATAAATTTAGTGACTTTGATCTAAGGTAAGGATAACTTTGAATTCATGTCAAATGGTTTCTAGGTAGTATAATGTAAAGGATATTGTATCAGTATCTTTGTTTATGGCTTTATTTTGTTTTTTCAACGGCATTTCAAAAGTTTTAAACAATTAGGTTATGTCATCAAACATTTTTTAAAAAAGTGGATGTTGGGGCAAGATGATTACATTATTGGTGTACAAGATGATCCGTGCGGATCATCTCACACCAAGTAGCAATCGTATTACTATTTTTATGTTGAGTAATTAAGTTTTAATCTACGTCCATATTTTTTCTGGCAATTACGATCGATTGAATAGCTAATAGTAAAGTAAAGATTTAATGAAGCAGGATAGATAGCGACGATCCTGATGAATTCACGTGTGGTTTGTGTACAATAACTCCAGCAAAGCGACGTTTAGAACTATGAAACATTTATATAATTTCAAGATATCTTTACTCAATGATTGATCTCTCACGTGATGATTGTTACCTGTAAGTGGTCTTGAGACTGACTATTATTTGAAAAGACTGGCTCATTCTATATGATTTATATTCTATGAGTCGATTTGATTCCCTAAATAAATACATATTTAATTCAGATAAGTTAGTTTTGTTCAATTCCATCAAAAACTAGAAAATTATCAAAATTGGGGCAACATGATCCCAGGATCATCTTGCCCCAGTCGTAGGGATCATCTTGTACACCGGGGTGTACAAGATGATTCTTTGGTAGAGTTTCGAAAAATGTTAATTATAATAATAAAATATCTAAATATTTAACACGTTGAGGATGACAACTTGCAGACGGATAAATTTGCAATAAATAATCGCTTTTACAACTGCATTAAGTTGAATATCATTTAAACTGCACTCATTACTGCTTAAGTGGATCATCTCGTACACCTTTCCCCTAAACAGACAAAGATGAATAATGTACTAAATAAAGGTAAAAATTTGTAGGCATATGCTACGGCCCTGGGCCAAGAAATTCGCATAGGGCCCAATCCTTACATATCACGTCCCTGAGTGCTATTCGTTGATTGGCTGTTGAGCGTAGCTCGCGTCACGCCTCTTGTGGACTATAAAAGAGGTTTTGAAACACGGACTTGGACTATAAGGGAGGTTTTACTGTATATCGACATTCGATGCGTTTGAAGCGATACAAAACATACCTACGAAACTACGCTTTTCCGATGACTGACAGCAAAATAGCGGCGAATATCGATTCCGTAAAAAATAATGTATGAGGCTTGCCCGTACCTAAACCAATTTTTTCCGCAAAAAGTACTATTCTGTTTCGAACAGCGCTGGCAAGTATAGTGTTGTATGTCACCACAATACACGAAATCCTAGCAGTGTGGAATTACAACACTCGGAATTTGACCATTGCAATTGAAAATTAATGAACTTGAAGCAGTTTCTTTTTTTTTTGTGTCTTATTTCTACTGTAATTCTGACTCATCGCTCGGCCGTTCAAACACAGCTGATTAATGATGTATGTGGAAATTACCTTACAATGGCGACCTTCGCAATAGGTGAATTAAAGATAGAAAAAACCAAAAAATCGTCTTGCTCCTCCCCCCCCCCCCCCCCCCCCCCGCCCTTAATCGTGACTTGACAACACACAGAAATTCGGTAAGTTTTCGGCACTGAGCGGCCATGCTGCTGTCAGTTGACGGAAAAGCGTAATTTTGTAGGTCTGTTTTGTATTGGCTTAAACACATCGGAAATCGATTATAGATGTTATGTGCCGTCTAGCTATGGGCGATATCCTAAAAAATATTGATACTGTATATCGATACGTATCGACATACAAAATATCGATGCACTCAAATATCGGATATTAGCGTATCGATATTTCGATGTATCGATATGATTAGGGGTCAAATAAAATAGCCTACGTTATACCTGCTCCATACGCTATGATTATGTTGGTATGATCATGGCGACCAATGATAACTCGCATATGTTGCTGATATGATACTTCCATGTTGTGACACAGTGAGATCAGCTACACATACGAGTTATCATTGGTCACCATGATCATACCAACATAATCATAGCGTGTAGACCAGGTATTATGCTGTCAATATCGACATTCAATATCGGCTGTTATGATATCGACACAGTGATGTATCGGACCACTAAATATCGACGATAAATATCGATATTTAGCGCCCATCGCTAATGCCGTTGCGGACTTCATAGCGACTAGGACGCTCTGCAAGAAAGGTCTCGTAAGCCTTATGGCCTCCGTTTAAACAGCGTTCGAGGCGAAAGGTACAGAAACGCATTCTTCTCAAGATTTTTTCTAGTTTTCAATATTTAATCACAAACGGCTGAAAACTGGATGTCATAAGTGATACGGTATATTATTCGCGTCTATCGCTACCTCGTAGTACTTTTTTTATGCTGTACCCAATTCGTCTCATTGAAATAGTAAAATGATTCGTCTACTAAGCGGCCGTATTACACGCGAATCGTATAGCCAATTTGAGTAACAGAGCTGATAGCCAACTTAGAAAACTCCCTGATCAAATTACTAAAATTGAATTTATATCACTAATTTCTTTTTTTCCAATCGGGATAGTCTAAATTATTATCTGTGAGGCCATTAGTCGGATAAACTTAACTTACTTTGCAATAAATTGACGTAGAATTACTTTATTACTCAAAGCACGATAATTATAGAATTCAATTCGCGAACCTATAGATTAACCTACTCAAAACTAAATAATCGGAAGAGCCGATATTTAGAAAATATCAATCACCAAATTCAGTACAATTCTGCAGATTTAGTTTATTATTTTTACAAACTTTTCATTTTCTTTGGATTGGATAATTTTATGATTTATTTTATTTTGGCATTTTCTTATCATTTTTATGTTATTCCTTTGTTGGTTGCAACCATGGAATGAAAGTAAATAGAGTGTTAAGAAGAGATTTGTTTCTATCCGACATCCTCTCACGTTTTTTTACATTTCAGAAAATCATAACAACAGTTAGACAGCTTTGTTGACGTTCGATGTGGTAGCACAGGTAGAGTGTTTATAGCTATTTGTGTCTGTGAGGTAAAGCGTCTTCCAAGTCTGATGAACAGACAAGGCGTAAAAGTCCCGTTCAGACAAAGAACTTGCATAACTACCGATTTTTGCATGCCCTTCTGGCAGTTAACAATCGCGCAAAATTATAATATTTGCACAGCTACATAGAATGGTTTCTGATGAATTGTTCTGTGATGCGATTTATGAAATGGGAGCTTTTCGTGCCAGAGAAAAATTTTAAGGAGAGCGAAAAATGTCGATCGGTGTAAAAATTCGCGATTTTGAGATTGTGATGAATTCGATGCTGGGCGTGGATTAAATATGAAAAAAATCTACAGAATTACATATTCTAAATTCGTAAATCAGTATGTATCACAGAAATATTACTTTTGGGATACTGATTTACGGTTTCGCAGTATTAATTGTCGTCGACTTCGTAGCTCTTGTGAGCGGATCTACGTCACTTCACTCACAAAAAAAAAACCGTCAAGTCACGGATCTTTGAGGCATTCAATACATCTGTAGTACTATGGAAAAAAAAGTACAATTTGAAGGATTTTGAAAAATTCTCAAAAATGGCGGAGTTAGAGGCATGTGAATTTTTGTGCACCGCTTTGTTTGAAAATTCATATCTCCGAAAGTGTTCATCGGAGCGGAAAGATCCTTGAATCGTTTTGTTCGTAAAAAAATGCGCTTTCATGTAAAAAATTATATTTCCAAAAAAAAAATTCTTTCAATATTTTTTTGGCGTTTTTATTTTGAATTTCGCTGCCATTTCCGCGGGACTTACAGAAATTCATGGAGATAATTTTTTCCGGATACCTGGATCCTTCCTCTCCAATCCTAAAAAAAAAAAATTTATGGAGAAAATACCTGGGCCGAAGATAAAAAATAAAACATGCCGTCGCGCGTCACCGCGCGCGCTGATCCACGTCCGTGCTACTCCCGCAAGCTCGCTGTGTTACGTAGTGGAGATGTCATATGATGCTTCTTTACTTACCCAGGTTATCCATTCTCCGAAAATGGTTATTTTACCACCTTAGCCCTTCCGTATCCGTCTACTGGTCATGTTTTCTCGGAGTTATACAATTGTATACGTGTATATATGCCTGTTCTGAAAATTCCAGTACGGTTATGGTTCGTTGAACATACTTGTGCTGGAATTAAGTTTGATTCCATTTCACTCGGCTTGTGCTATATGACTGATGGATCTTGTGCAATATTTTGGTGGCCCTGAAATGAGCCGACGTTTTTCGCGATAATATGCTGGATGACACTTATTGTTAGTAGGACACCTCTGTTTGAAATTAATTCATAATTTTCATCGAATCAAATTTTTCTGATGCGGAAAATAATTTTGTTGTGACTAGTTTGTGAGATATTGAAATGACCGCATGTAATTTCAGAGTGCCACGAACTGTAAATGCTTTATCGAATTGGTTTTGTAAAATAGTTTCTTCCAGTTGATGTTCTGTAGATGTACAGTATTCGAAAGATATGCTTTGAAAATAAGAACATGCTCAATTATATATAGATCCAGCGGTGTTTGAATAGGATCGGAATTGCCAGTTGTAAACTCGCGATATGCGGACAATAAGTGTCATCCACCGAATTATCGCGAAAAACATCGGCTCATTTCAGGGCCACCAAAATATTGCACAAGATCCATCAGTCATATAGCACAAGCCGAGTGAAATGGAATCAAACTCAATTCCAGCACAAGTATGTTCAACGAACCATAACCGTACTGGAATTTTCAGAACAGGCATATACAGTGCGATTCTGTGGAAAGTTGGGAGCCGTGTGGGTAGGCAACCGGCGTATTCACCGAAACGGCAACGCTGTCGTAGGGACAATCGAACGTCTGCATCTACAGATGACATAGCGGCAGCTTTCACGTCGTTTGGTCAGAATCAAGTGACAGAATGACATATTTGAGGTTGATCGTAATATAACTAGTAAGACAGCGGGAATCGATATTCATTCGTGAAGAAGTGGTAACGAATGAGCGAATTGATTGCAGATGTCGATTTCTGTTTATTTGCAACGTTATTTGGGTCTAAACAACCCTCGGGGTGAAATTTACGAATCATTTTAATAAAGGTAACCAACAAATGTCAAACGATAATAATTCGTAATAAAGTCGTGATAAAGTTACGAATTGATCGCAGATTCCGAGTTATGTTTATTTGCAAAACTATTTACAAGCTAGCAGTTCCTCGATGATGGACTGACTCGTCGCATCACTTCGACAACTACGGTCAGGAACACAGCGATATAAATTCGATACAACGAGCAATCTACGAGGCATCTCTGACGTAGCAGCAAACCCCAAATTTTTTCACCTCCTAATAATTTGAATGCAGTTTTGCGGAAATACTGCGCATAGTTCCAGAGACGGTCAGAAGCTTATCTCGAAAGTTGCTCAAGAAGTCGGCATGTCGTCGGCACAACGCATTTAGTTTATTGATATTGTACTACGTTTAATGAATAAAAAATGTTATTACATGATAGAAACTCATTGTAATGCAATCATTTTCACAAATATGCGACACTTTATTCCACTCTGCTATCAAAGGCACAATTATGTTTATTTACAGAACAATACTTTCAATTAATTCATTCCTCGCTGAGACTTCTACAAGATTATCGGTAGGCAAACAGGTGATCTTTGATTCGCAAATTTCACCTCGAGGGTTGTTTGGACCCAAATAATGTTGCAAATAAACAGAAATCGACATCTGCAATCAATTCGCTAATTCGTTACCACTTCTTTACGAATTAATATCGATTCCCGTTGTCTTACTCGTTATATTACGATCAACCTCAAACATGTCACTCTGTATGTTGATTCCGACCCAACGAAGTGACAGCTGTCGCTACGTCATCAGTAGGTGCAGACGTTCGACTGTCTCTACGACAGCGTTGCCGTTTCGGTAAATATGCGGGTTGCCTACCCACACGGCTCCCAACTTTCCTAGGAATCGCTCTGTATACACGTATACAATTGTATAACTCCGAGAAAACTTGACCAGTAGACGGATAAGGAAGGGCTCAGGTGGTAAAATAACTATTTTCGGAGAATGGATAACCTGGGTAAGCAAAGAAGCATCATATGACATCTCCACTACGTAACATAGCGAGCTTGCGGGAGTAGCGCGGACGTGGATCAGCGCGCGCGGTGACGCGCGACGGCACGTTTTATTTTTTATCTCCGGCCCAGGTATTTTCTCCATAAATTTTGTTTTTTAGGATTAAAGAGGAAGGATCCCGGTATCAAAAAAAAATGATCTCCATGAATTTCTGTAAGTCCCGCAGAAATGGCAGCGAAATTAAAAATAAAAACGCCAATAAAATATTGAGAGAATTTTTTTTTTTAAATATATTTTTTTATATGAAAGCGCATTCTTTTACGAACAAAACGATTCAAGGATCATTCCGCTCCGATGAACACTTTCGGAGATATGAATTTTCAAACAAAGCGGTGCACAAAAATTCACATGCCTCTAACTCCGCCATTTTTGAGAATTTTTCAAAATCCTTCAAATTGTACTTTTTTTTTCCATAGTACTACAGATGTATTGAATGGCTCAAAGACCCGTGACTTGACGGTTTTTTTTTTTTTGAGTGAAGTGACGTGGATCCGCTCTTATAGTCCAGGTGGTTTACAGCGTGGTCTTCATCATCTAGGTCATGTGATTCGTAGTTCTCGTCATCTAGATTATGCGTTTCATAGGTTGCGTCGTTCAGGTCGTGCGCTTCGTAGTATTTGTAGTCCAGGTTATGTGTCTCGTAGATGACGAAAACTATGCAGCGCATGACCTAGTACTGCCTATCCAGCAGTATTCTGTAGGATTGCAATAACATGCAATTTAATTCTGTAGTACTGCTCCGCGCTTCCACAATTTTCGGGGGAGACTTATTTCTGTAGGTTTGCTACGAAATTCGTTCCGTAGGATCGCTCAAAACGGAATTTTTTATTGTATAGGATTGCCGCGCGTGAACAAACATTTCTGTAGGAATAGTTAACTCTGTAGGTTTTTTTTTTGTATGGTTTCAATTTCATAGGATTTAATTCTGTAGGATCGCACCCCACTTGTATCAACTCACTTTTGACGGTAAATATTCGGGAATGAAATCAAGCGGCGGATGGTAAGGACATCGATGATCAACGAAAAACAGTGCTTTTTCGGATTTGCAAAAAATGTTGGAATACCGGCACGACAATATAACTTTGTAAAAAATAGTATCTCAAATTGTATAGCTCAAACAAAATTGAAATCTCAATCAATACATGTGCCACGGGAGTTTCTTGTCCTTGAATGGTAAAGACATGATACACAGATTTACTGAAATTCAGATGGTTTCTACGTATACATCACGCATCACGTATTGCGGTGGACTAACGACAGTTTTTTGTAACATAGGTCATCGGTGTGAACGACTATGATCAAGGGCGCACTTTACCTTGTCGCCTATTCGGCCTAGAGCGAAATAAAAGCTGCGGACGGTCAGGACACGAAATCCGCGGGACAATTTTTAATAATTCTTAGCGATGATATGGTCTTGAGCACAGTCAACTTACTGTTCCACATACATAGCTAAGACATGCGAAATCCACTATTTTTTACCATCATGAATTCTGGATAAATGAAGTCATTCAGGTTAATCGATTGTCATAAAATAACTTACCTTTTCTTCCAATCAAAAATCCGCTGTGTTTGACACTATGTGTACTCTGTTATATCACCAAGAATACCAAGTTGCGGTGACAAAATATACATATACGTATACGCGGTGGGGCTAATGGAAATCCATAAGGCAACTATTGAATGGATATCTTTTACGCGACTAAAATCAGTTGGCTCTTGAAAGACTTCGATTAGACATCTTTACGTATTGTCTAAATGATGTCTTTAAAGAATATGTCTTTTCGTTGTCTTTCAGACATAGTACTGTCTGGGAAGCCAATAGTAATCAGAATCTATGTGTGTGAGGGTTATCGTCGACAGTTCTCGGCTGGCCATACCCAAGTTGACGAGAGGGTCTCGGTGAAGTTCGAAGCTCAAGCTTTATAATTGAAGCCTGATGAGGAATCAGTTTCTCCCAAGGTGAATTGACATACTGTGTATATAATATATACCTCTGTCCCCCGAGGCACGTGCTCGCAGGCAAATAGTCTTGGGGAAAATGAAGTGAATCTGGATGGAAGGGAGGAAACGAGAGTGAGGTAAAGAGAGGAGACGGTCTCAAACCACCCTTTGCATCACTGCTTCTCTCTCTCTCAATTTCCTTCGCTTCTATACTCATGGTGGGTAGTTGGTATCTTCTACATGCGAAACACTCCTAAAGAGACGTTTAAACTTCTAGATAGAAACGGAATGCCGGGCTACGCAGTTGCGTTCGTTAAGGCACAGTTACTAACTTGACACGTTTTAATTAAAAGCTCTATGAGTTTGTTTAGCCATGTTTTTACGAGACGTGCAGGGTTCGCTGACTCTTCTCGCGAAATGCCGGGTATACCTGAGTTGAAATTTAAAGTAGAACGTCCAGCGCGGAATCTTCTCTAGGCTGTAGAGGTCACGTGGATTCCATCACCCGAATGTAAGGCGGTGAAATCCTACCCACGCAAGATCCTGACGACGTAGCATTTCCTCTGAGGTTAGACCTCCTCTCCTAACCAATCCTGAGCCTAGTTAGGGGATCGGACCTTGTCCAGAAACTTTGACGTTGAATTATCTCCAAAGAGGTTCACCCTGCCTACCAAAATGAAATTTCAAACTTGGAAATCAGCGGCCGGAATTCAGTGAATTCTAAGTTGCCTTGATTGGATTGCGAAACTCCTTTTCTATCCTTTAATCATCTCGAAGCAATCGTTGGAAATTTTTCGAAATATCCTGGCAAATAATTATGCTTATATATATGTAGACCAAAATGAATTATGTAATCTGACTATTGGACAACCGCGAAGAGCCGAGTTCCTTCGTTGTAGCATATTCCCCATGTAATCTTGGGCCGATGGTCTAGGACTCGTCTGCAGAATTAGCCGGGTAATCTGGCCGTTCGAATCTCGTGCAAAACGCAATGCAGAGACTGCGTAAGATAAATCTTTGGCAAGAAGGAATCTAGTAGCTTCTACGTGTTCGGAAAATAAACTATACCTATACTTCTCAACATCGAATTCGTGCGCCAACTAAGCAAAAAAATATCTTACCTACGGAATAAAATCGGCAAGTAGCCGACAACGTTTGCTGCATTTGTATATGGGGCATTCCACGAAATATCGATCAACACAGGAAATCGATGTTTCCGATCCACTCCAATTTTTTTCTGCAAAAGTACTGATCGAAAAACAAAGACCTAATTTAGTTCCTTTTATTTTCATTTATTCGTATCAGAGTATCGCTATTTCGAAACCGACCATTTTATGAAGGCTGTAAAATTTCAGGTATTTTTAGAAAAAGAAAACAAGATTTTCGAGCCCTGTTCAAAGATGGAGATTCCATCACAGCGAAAGTTCAAGAATGATCAAAATTTCAAAAATTATTTCTGGAATGCATTTTTCATACAAAAATGAACAGGAAAGTCCCTTATAATATAGGTGGAAGAAAATATATTCATAAAATTACAAAGAATGAGGTGAAATATTAAATCTTAAATACTCAATACTCAATATTCAATATTTCACATAATTCTCTGTAACTTTGTGAATATATTTTTCCAACCCATGTTATCAGAAACTTTCTGGATCATTTTCATTTGAAAAATGTTTTCCAAATATAATGTTTGAAATTTTCATCAGTCTTGAAATCCAATTTTTACTGTGATGAAATCTCCATCTTTGAACGGGGCTCAAAAATTTTATTATAGTTTCATAGAATTCCCTGAATTCTCTCAGATTTTAGAAAATGAGCAATCTTGAAATAGCGATACTCTGATACAAATGACTGAAAGAAATGAAAATATGTCAGAGTTTTGTTTTACGACCAGTACTTTCACAGAAAAAAATTTGTAGTAGATTGGAAACATGAATTTTCCATCTTGATCAATACTTCCTGGAATGCCCCATATATCATATGCAACTCGTATTGTTCCATAATACATCACGCTGATGATGTCGATTTTAAAAATATATCCGTATCTTGTGGTCACTACAATTCTTTGTACATAGAAGATAACGGTTACTATATGTATATGTATACGGGAATAATTGACTCGTGCTTCTTTTTCATTCATAAGCTTTCATCAATAATTGGAGATATTTTATTCATTCTTGTGTTATGAAGGTTCAATTTTTGTATTTTTTATATTCTGCACAAAAAACAGGGTGAGAAAATTTCGAATTTCTCAATCTGCGAGTACCGGAATTGAGTCTTGCAATTTCTTGAAATAATTAAAGCGAAGCGACAGCCGAGAGAATGTTCACCGTTATACGAGGGGTAGTGAACCGACCGTGAAATTGCATAGTTAAGAACATAGTTCGGTGTATAGATATAGACACAGGACCTCAAAGAATCACTTAGCGAGAGGTCGCCAAGGTTTTCGAAAGAAAATTGCTGGGGACATAGTAAATCTGGTCTCCTTTGTTCGTCGTGATCGTTCTACTGGAAAAAGTACCTACTGATGGAAGCGACTGGGTCAAAATTTACTTGACCACCGACCGGCTGAATGGAAATTTCCTCCGACTCAGACGGCCTGATTATACACATATATATATTACGAAATTCAAAATGGCGGATCCAATATGGCTACTGTAATGGGGCAACTTTGAGGTTTTCTGCGCAATTTACGAAAAAATGAGTACAAGAGGGTTTTCGGGATCGCTGATTACGATTTTGAAGTCGAAATTACGAAATTCAAAATGGTGGATCCAATATGGCCACTGTAATTGGCTAACTTTGCAGTTTTTAGCGTAATTCATAAAAAACGAGTACATGGGGGTTTTTGGAGTCGCTGATCACAATTTTGACGCCATACTGATCTTAATCGAGAAATTTGCGAGTCGTTTGGCTGTATATATATTTTTTTCTCAAGATTTCAGGACGCAATTGATGCGTAATGCGACGTTGGTCGGTTTTGAGCTTACGCCCCTGCCTGAAAATAGTTAACGAACGTGAATTATTTGTCCCATAAGTCGTGCGAAAACATACACCAAACCTGAGATCTGTGCTCGTAAAATAGAAAAAAAAAGAAAAAAATCCAGCAAAGTTAAAAGTTCTGTGGATTTGCCCATATACCTACCTATACATCCTTTACATAAAAATGTAAAAATTTGTTTACTTTCTCAAGGGGTAACTTCACTTTTTCCATACGAAAGCCCACCCTTGCCTGAAGGAGCGTAGTATTCTTCATTTTTGTTTTCAAACTAATTATATAATACCACTAGCTCACGAATGTAAAGTGTTTATTAATCATTACCGCACCTGAACTTTCAAAGTACTCCAAAGACCGAAAAAAGCGATTGCTGTAGTAATCAAATCCTGTGATGTTGACGAAATAGTTAATTGGAAACCCGTTATTGCGGTTTCTTGTTTCTCCCTATAAGCGAAAGCTTGAGACTTGCAGCTGAACTCGCGGTAAAGCTGGTGTTTGCAAAATATTCTGATACCGAATTACGGAAGTTTTATGAAGCAAATCAGCTCTAAAATATTAGCAGTCTGCTGATGTAATCAATGGCTGAATCAATTTATAGATAATTACTGTTCAATTAATACTACAAATTAGTTCTCGCACTCGGTGCAAATACCATTGCTGCTGTTAAATACTATGCAAACCAGCGGAATCTACTGTATTTCATGTGATGAAACTAGACGACACTAACAATAAGTTAGTATACAACAATATCATCGATACTACGCATTTCAATATTACGGGGATAGGGGAGAGCGAGGCAAAGCGGGGACCTCGTTGAAAAATATAAGAATCAGTGGCAAAAATGGGCATCTCATAAAAAACAAGAATAAACCATTCTTCACGAAATTCATTCATTTTTTTGCTTTGTTGTGTTATTGTTGACACAAAATAAGTCGAGATATTATAAAAAATCAATTAAGGCTGCCCGAGGGGGCTGGCGTGGCAGTCGTAACGCACATACACATGTACACACCTACGAGTGAATTTCGCGCCCTAAATTCTCGAGTATGAAAAATTATTTCAACAATCTGATGAGTTCAAAATGTTCCTTACTCAAAATTGTTTTGGGTGAAATAGTGGAGGTTAGACACAAAGTAGCCTGAAGTTCTGTTGAGATGTTAACCCCTTGGCAGTGATGCGAAAATCTAATTTTCGTGCCACTTTTGTGTTGGAAAAAAATGTTCATGGATTTATCCTACAATCTCAGTGTCTTGGTTTTTGAGGTCGCTGAATACGAATCTGAAATCGGATTTTCAAAATTCAAAATGACGGATCCAATATGGCGGACAAAAATTTAAAAATAGTTTGATTTCGATGAAAGTAAGTATCACACGGTTTTTGTGGTCGCTGAATACGAATCTGAAATCGGATTTTCAAAATTCAAAATGGCGGATCCAATATGGCGGACGCGAATTCGAAAATAGTTTGATTTCGATGAAAGTAAGTATCATATGGTTTTTGTGGTCGCTGAATACGAATCCGAAATCGTATTAAACATCTCAAGTTACAAATTTTTTTGTCGAAATTCAACTATTATTCAGATTTTCTCACGCCATTCTGGATCCGCCATTTTGAATTTTGGAAATCTGATTCTAGATTCGTGTTCAGCGAGCTCGAAAACCATAAGGTACTCACTTTCATTGGAATCAAACTGTTTTTCGAATTTTCGTCCGCCATATTGGATCCGCCATTTTGAATTTTGAAAATCTGATTTCAGATTCGGATTCAGCAGCCTCAAAAACAATAACTCACCAAACAACAGTCAAATCCATGTAGTGAAAACATGTTTTTTTTCACATGCCCCTATACGTATCATGACACAAAAGTGGCACGACTTTTTTCCGCCCCTATGCATGTCACTCACAGTCAAGGGGTTAATAGAATAACCTCGTGACAGCTGGCACACGGATACACACACTGACACAATAAACATGGCTGCCGCGTCAAACGCATGGAATCACAGTTTGACAATATAATGGTCTTTAGCACTCGCTGGCTACCGAAGACTCTTTCACTCACGACAATATTTCCACTGGAATAGTTCAATCACGATCCCCAGTTGAAAAGTGATCTGAATTCCGAGAATTCAGGGTGCGAAATTTCGCAGCTGACAACGAGCTCCGTGCCAGGACCCATAGCTGGCTAAAATCGTCCGAAGGCCCCGTCTATCTCACCTACACGGTCCCACAGGTTTATATCGAATACAAAACATATACGGATATGGAGGGATAACCAGTTTCAATATCCCGAAGTGTGACTCAAACAATTGTTATGGATAAGTAAAAACTTAGATTTGATAATCAAACGTACCACATACTGTTTTTATAAACTCGGCCCTGCAAATGTAGTTCGAAAATCTGCCGTTACCCCCACCATGCTACCCCCTCGGACAGCCTTAAGACAAACTTATTATTTTTCGATCAGGCGCCCGTTTTGTCCCGCTCTCCACTAGATGTTGATATAAGCTATTCAGTGAATTGATGTATATGGCATTTTTTCCCAGTCATCCACTTCTATTACAGAAGTTTACTAGTATTCTGAAGCACAATCAGATGGAATTTAGTTGAAAGAAAAGCACTTGTCGCAAGAATCCAGATGACGCGATGCATGGATTTTAGACTTCATCGTCTGTTATGGCCCAGAAACTGAACTTCTTCATTTAAAAAGCATGGGGACTTTTTGATACGTTGGTCTTAGTCCGCGTGAATTGAAGAATGGTCAATAAATGTTGTTAAATCTCGAAAAACTGACACAAAAAATGTGATCACTCAAGTTATTTTGGCAGTATCACGAAGGTATATTTGTATTCATACTATGAATATTTGTTTTCTGGACTATGCGGGACTAAAAATCAAAAAATCTATGCAGCAGTCCATCTAAATTCTATGACAAGTGATTTTCTTTTGATTGCACTTTACAATCCCCGATACATATCTTTCATTGCACAGTAGCATCAGCAAAATTTATCGGGACACATCAGTCATCCAAAAATACCATATTAAAAGTTGCGTTCAGCCCTTCAATGACCTCCGTATCCATTTCGTCTCCAGAAAATTTTTAACTTCAAAATATTGGAGATGCCTGTGATTAAACTGCGGGATCAATTGCTAACTGTAAAGTTGAGGCGCACGTCTCCGTCATTGAGGTGTAATATGATGAGACTCTGATTTTATTTCCCATCAACCAATAGACATTGTCGTTCCAAGTTGCTGTGGTGGAGTATTGCGGTATCAAGGTCGGCGGCTCGAATGTCAGAGGTATATATGCGAAACTTACACGCCAGTTTGGCACGTTGGTGAAACTCAATTAAGACCGGAGCTAATCTCACTCAAGACTTTGCTGTGGCTTGAGTATTTAATACTAGTCATGGTACACGTTTGTCTGTATGAATATATAATGTTACGTATGTACACAGATAGAACTACGTAATAAATTTCTAAGCTCGGCAAACACCCGCATTGACAGACGCGAGATTTCATGAGGACACAATCTGTTCATTAAGGGAGTACATCGACATGATTTAACGTCCTCGATTCAAGTATATTTTTGAACATTTATAGCAAATAAACCATTTTATCCTAAAGAATTATTCTTCGTTCTTATTTTGCGCATATATTTATAATTATACTTCAGGGCCAAGAAGACATTCCATCTGTTCTTAGGGTAAGACGGGCTGATACTGGCCCGCGAGCAAGGCTTGCAATTACTTACAAAATTTGAGGAGGCCAAAAAGAACAACATGTATAAGCAAACACAACCGTCTTGCTTGTATTTCAGTAATATTTATCAAAGTTTCGAGCCATATCCAATACGGGCTGATCAAGAATTATTTCAAAAGATACAAATTTTTTTATTATGTGGACGGCATTTCCTCAGCCCCCCCTATATTCGAATGGCAGTTGCATAGGAAATATTCTACGGCATTGAATTCTCAATACTGTTGAAGAAATTTATGATAAAAATGACTGTCTCATCGTTAGAACGTGAAAGTCTCGAAAGAGACGGTTTACAAAAATGATGGGTTCTTGATATTTGTAAGATGAGTCAAGATCCTAACTTCCCTTTGTATGAATGAGAAAATTTGCAATAAATCCTCATAACGCTCCTCACGTATTTCGCTGATGCGGATGCAAAAATCGAGATCAATATCAACCTGTGGGGAAAGGGTTCAAGATTTGTTTCTTAATCGTGAAATACGATTACAATCGAGTAAGTAATCCATGAAATGCACCCAAAGTTGATTATTTGAATTTAAAAAAATCACAAATTTAACAAAAATCGCGATGTCAGGAATCTGAAGTCGGGTTCGAAATACAGATTTTTTGAATTACAAATATGTAACTGATATTTGAATTGCAATGGAGAGAAGAATTGTCGTTGTAGTCTCGTTTTTAATATGTGCCAAATAGATGATAAAAACATTTACTACTTTTATGAATAATCTTGTTTGAAAGCAGTTGTTTGTGTAAAAAAATGTTCGTTTTTTGACAATTGATTTTCTAGTTTTATAGGTCAAAGAGGAGCAGAAAAAACTAATCGATGTATTTGACATTTAGTATTTGATCGGAGCGCTTCGTGAAAAATAAATGATTGCGATGGTGATAGTAGATAATATCATATAGCAAATGTTATTTTTGACGGGCTTCGACTGAGGAAATTTGTTAGAAAACGAAAATAGTAAAAAAATGAGCTTTTGTGAACGCGAAAAACAACCTTGGGTCAAAATTGTTGGAGTTCATTCATTCTCTACAAGCTTTGTTAATATAAAATGAAATCATCTTTGTATATGAGAAAGGGAACGTGCTTTCATCCACTCCAGCATTATAGAGCTTCGCTAATTCATTTGGAATTCACTTTGAAAATGCATTCAACTCTCAAGAATTCCACATCAGGTTATGTAAGTGAAGAAATTCTTCCACTTATTTATACCGAAACCTTGGTAAGAAATTATTCTTCAATAAAAGAAAGAACACTCTTTGTCAAGTACCGCGAATAATTCAAGATTGAGTACAAATATGGTTTGGATAGTGCAATGGATTCGGAAAACGTCGAAGAGTAATGAACCATCCAATGCGCGTATCTGGAGCATAATATATTTCTAGGAGCAAGAACAGGGGATAACTCAGCACCAGGAATTCCGTTAGCTAGCAATACACTAGCTAGATGCATCAAAGAAAGTGCCAGCGAGTAGCGACTGAATAGATAACGCCCCAGCGCGCTCTCACCTTCGGTAGATTAATCATTGCCGGATGTGCTGACTGTGCAAGGATCACGCGAGTTCTACAGGGACGATGTAACGAGTGGAAACGTGGTCACGGATGGACGCGGCAGGAGTCCTTTTGTTCAATTGAAAAGCATTCCTAGCTGGCTTAGTGTCAGTCAATCATGATTCTCGTATTTAACGAGTGCACGTTGCATCAAAACGCCCGCTTATCATTATGCATACTATGTAGTATAGTCTCATAGCTGGTGGAGTGCTAATGAACTCTTTATGAGAGGGAAATATCAGGCATTATGTGATTTTCGTTATCTTCTATGCTTCGGATGAGTTGAATCGCCTGCTAAACTTGATTATCAGACTTCTTGAACGAACTTCGATCGCAGTGAGACGAGTGAGACGCTTCGCAATAGATTGGGTTTTCTTTGAACAGCTAATGTTTTTTTCGAGTCGTATTATAGAAGGTCAATAGTCTTTCGAAGCACAATCAAGTGATATAAAAGGTAATCGAAAGAAAAGCACTTGTCGTCATTATCCAAGCAGACCGCCGCACGGATTTTAAACTTTTTAACCACTCCTGGTTCAGAAAACAGACCTTCATTAGATCGACGTAGAACTTTTCTGTATTGTCAAAGTAGCTTTGAACAATCACTTGTTTTATCTCAATATCAAAAAATTTGTTAGGACAGAAATTAGTGTATCAAAAAGTGATATATATGTACACAAAGCGAGTTTGATTCTGACCGATTCAAGGCCACGCACATTTTTACACAAACGTGAATCCGAATGAGCACCGTTTGATCCGTTGGTAGTGCTCCTAGCGGCCGCGAAGGGAACCTCAACCCGATGAGGATGTCTTCTCGCTGTTTTATCGACATCGATTTCAAAGGGCTGGTTATCAATAAATTCAGCTGTGATTTTCGTAAAGTATTAGGAAATGTATGATTAAAATTTCACACAACGCTGTGAAATTAAGAAAAATACGGCGACATTACGGTAAGCTCGGGGTAGGCCTCTCCCTATCCAAGTACTGCAATCCCTAGGTGCTCCTAAATCTGCATGGCTGACCTGAAACTTTCCAACAATCCACAAAGAACCTTCTCTTATCACCAACGCACTCATTAACGTGGATTTATAAACTAATTTATAATTAATTTCACAGCGTTGTGCAAAATTCAAATCGTACAATTCTTGGCACTTCACGAATATCACAGTTGAGTTTATCGATACCTAGCGCTTTAAAATCAATATCGATAAAACAGCGGCATGACATCTTTATCGGGTCAAGATTCCCTCCGCAGCTGCTAGGAGCGCTACCGATGGATCAAACGGTTCTCATTCACATTCACGTTTATTAAATATATGCGTGGCCTTGAATCAGTTGAATCGGTTAGAATCAAACTCGCTTTGTGTACATCTCATAAAGATTTGTTTTCTAGTTCAGCAGAGAACAAAAGTCTCAAAGACATGCATCGATCTACCTAAATCTTGCCGATAAGCGCTTTGTTTTTGACTGCGGTTCACATTAGTGACGGTAGCGTAGGAAAATCCGACTTTCACTCGATCGTGCTTGAAGAAAGAAATCAACTCCTGGTATAAAACTGAATAATTGAAAAATTCATCCGGACGGATTAGACTTTCGAGAATAGCCCGTTAAAAGGTGCCGTGGGGGAAGGGACGGCACGTTGACCAAAATATGCAATTATAACAATTCTAAATCATCTAAATTTATAATGACGTACAGTTGTATGCTACATTTCAGAACTATTGCAGGAACATTATGACATTTCCCTTGCAAATACAATGTCGGAATTTTTACTAGCATGTGCAACATTATTGAAAGATTGTGACAATATTACAATAATA
This sequence comes from Rhogogaster chlorosoma, assembly GCA_944452935.1. Taxonomy (NCBI): domain Eukaryota; kingdom Metazoa; phylum Arthropoda; class Insecta; order Hymenoptera; family Tenthredinidae; genus Rhogogaster; species Rhogogaster chlorosoma. The sequence continues at coordinate 20,735,896 of OX101802.1, forward strand.
CATCGGGGTGATAACTTTGTAACCTCAATTTCTATTCATTCTTCCACTACTTGTTACAATATACATGAATATCAATGTTATGCACCACGATAAGAAATTGTTCGAACAAAAAACATCGATGTATAGTTTAAATGCAAAACAGTCGAAGTGAAAAGCTATACGTATTCGAAAATACCAAAATAAATTGTGAGCAACTCATTGGTATGCAATGGTTCAAACAAATGAATCCTGTGGTTGAAAGTAGCTATATGTATAGAAGATTTGAAACACTTTCCGTCTATCTCAGCTTTGCTTCAAAAATGTATGTATATTTATAGTAGATTAGCGGATAAAGACTTCAGTTGGAACAATTCTATGATTCAGTTGCTCCAATCAACTGAATTGCTTCACACGATGAGAAAAAAGAATTTTCGGATCTAGACTGAGGAGATGTTTTGCACGTATGTATACATAGCGAGTTGGATTCTGACCGACATGAAGTTGGCATCACAGTCTTCTGTCTCCTTCTATCCTTCGTGGTTGCATAGAGTAGAAAAGAGACAGAAGTCTGTGGAGCCAACTTCATATCGGTCAGAATCCAACTCACTTTGTGTACATTGCAGCACAACTATTAATTTGTTTCAAATAATCTCACGACAAAGCTATAAGATATACATGATGTGCGTTGTGACCAATCTGCGTTGTAACCAATCTGTAGCGTAAGCCAGCTCTGAGCTGGTAGCTAAGAATTTCAAGGACAATAAGAACACGTTGAATATGGAATATATGATACTCATTATCAGACAGTTTCGTCGATTAGAAAATGGTATAATCGTCTTATAATAACACCATATACACGTTTACAGATTCCAACGAGGACTGCCACTAGAGCTTGAAATATCTCAGCTGTCAATTTTACATATCAATGTAGATTTTGAATACAGAAAATTATTGTATCAATTGCCATACGATAGTTTGGCATAGGGGATGTAGGTGAAATAATTTGCTTCCATTAGTCAACAGCAACATTGGATGCGGTCCGAATGAACCTTGATATGAATATCTAATTTTCAGTCAAGACAATGTTTTTTTCATGTAGTCTGTTTATTATATTTATAATAACGTTGCTGTCGCCGAGTTCTTCAAATTCCGTGCGTAACGCCGGGTAATATCAGGGCGTTGACTAGGCCTCGCCAAGCCCGGGCTTACAGACTCTCGATACTTTACTTCTCATTTCCTCATTTTTCAAGATGATGTAGTTTTTGATGAAGATTCTCACAGATAAAAGATGTGTTTGTGTCGCCTCTTCTTGCAAATAAAAACCTTGAAAGTATGTCATCTTTGCGATAATGTACAACGGAGAGTAATTTTTTTTCACCCTACAATTGATGACTTTATTCTTTTACCTTCAAACGCATGACCGGGGTCCGAACGGACGCTACGCTTTTCTTGACCATAAAACCGGTCCTATGATAATAAACAGACTTTCTCATGTATGGTTTCCTTCATTTTTTCATACAGAAGAGAATGGCCAAGACCAAATTTAACTTCATTGAAGTTTAGTTGGTAAAAAATCAATTTGAATACCTGAAAGTGCTAAGAACGGCCAAAACGTCATTTTGCAAACGAAAATTCATATCTTTTTTCGCAAATAACCGAAGAAGACACAGCAAACTTCCATAAAAAAATTATCATTACTGTGTTTTGCTGAAAATGAGTAAATTCGGGAAGTTGATATATAGACAATTTCAATAAAAAAGCCATGAAATATTGGTTACCGAGTACATATTTTGATTTAGTAAGTATATATTTGGCAATGCGAAATACAAAAAACAGTTATTCATCGTGAAATTATTCAAGTTATTTTGATTGTCTGCATCTTCCTTCGACTCTGATCCGCTTATTTCCTCTAAATTGTCTTTTTCATCCAAAACAACGTCGAATTCTGGTTGTCTTGCTGTCTCAGATTGCGTAAAAGTTTTGGTGAGCGCATCGAGACTTCTGAAATTATATCTTTCCGCCATTATCTGCCACATAAGATAAAATAGCTATCAATTTTTTTCGCTGCTCCCATTGTGTAGGTACGTAAAATATGAAAATCATCGCCGAAAATAATATATTCAATGCCTTATTGGGATCTGTCATATGGGCGGAGCCTAAAAAACATGGCGACGATAAGGGAAGACTGTGACCACGGAGGAGTAATATGGAGGGCCAGCTTGCCCACGATAGACTGTCATTTGTTGTCCTCATTCGCGGCCGCTCGGAATAGTTCGGCCGGCCGCCACTGCACTGCGCTGCGAGCGGTGTCGCTTACAGTTTTGAATGAAAAGCATAGGGATTCAATGGCGAATACACGTGTCCGATATTTAATTAGCTTACAAAAGTGTTTCATTGTGCTTTAGCACGATTTCGAAAGTCACCAGGTCTTCTCATACATCACAGACAACTTTTTGATGATATACTGCGCAAGCTTTAAGAGTTAAATCTATATAATGCGGGCGAAATAGATGGCAGGTAGTTTCCTCGAGGGAACGATTGCCATCCGACAACGTTTTCTCTACGGATCATGCCTACCGCTCCTGTACCTTAGTGTAGTGTTATTGGATATTTTGATTTGCTAGTCAGAATCAGATTTCCTGTGGTTAATCATTGTGTTTTCTGAAATTTGAATGGCGCAAGCCACGAGAGTGGCTCGTAACTTCACGATCGCACTATAGTTTATTTTCTACGTCTTGATTTCTCGGTTTCTGACTCAGCTCTAGTCTGAACGATTTTCTTGCAATTCTCTGATTTTTTCTGTATTCTATTCAGTCGTAGCCGAACGACAGCTTATTTCTCTGTCTATTATTCTTACTAAATTTTGCAGGAATTTGTGTTAATCATTATTATTAATTTACTGATAATTTTCTGATATCTAATTGTATATTTTAGAATATCTTAATGCGTTCTATCTGATTTCTTAGATATTTCTTGCTCATTCTGAAGATTGATACTCTGGTTATTTGATCTGTGCGAATTTCTGTATTATTGCGATCTGACGAGTGAAACCCTGGAGTACCGAGCGTGGTTGTAGCCTAGAATTTAACTTACTATTTAGTTTAACTAATTATTCGTTTTCTTAATTCTTTAATGACTAGTCTTTTTCCGATATTCCATTTATTATATTAATTTTGAATTTTGCGATCGTTAATTTTTAGTATTATAGAAGCTCTGAAATTTCACCCGCATATTTGACAGTAGTTTTATAGCCACTGCTTTGGGAATCTGGAAATTAAACATTCTAAAACATTTCAAAAATATATCAGCCTGCTCTCATCTCTTTCGCACAACATAAATAATAGAATTCATACGATTTTATGGGTTGAAATAGTTCAAATGCGTCAATCGCGCCTATAGCAGCCATGTATAATTCACGAATCTGATCGCGACACCGACGCCAGCGCTGTCTGCTGGCCAGGCCTCGAGTTATCTCGACCGGCACCGTTTTGGCGTCAAGCGCTGTGGGGCAGCTGGCTCTCCATATTATTCCTCCGTGCTGTGACGTTTAGCTTATGTGATTTCAAACAAATTTCTATTAAAAAATGATAAGTCTATGGAATTTTCACGGCATTTTACGTATACTGATCACTCAAAGCTGCTCTAAGTATAGTTAGTTTTTCCGCCACCAGATGTCATATCGCCATTCGACAGATCCCAATACCGTTAAATAATGTTATAATAAGTGAAGTATGTTCATATCAGCAAAAACAGAAAATTAACTTACCTGCACAAAAAAAACGAACCGGCACTACAAACCGGGGTGAATATAGACCCCATCCGCGCTTCACGTCTTTAGTCCGTCGCAGTAAGCGAACAACTGACTATACTACTGACCTGACCCTATTGTTTGAACCTTAAGCTGAATTATGGCGCAGGTCCTGAGTCGATAATGTCACTCACTGAATTAGGAGCGTAGTTCAAAGTTCGTGTGGGGTCCGTTCGGACCTCAGTCATGAGTCGTAGGGTTAATATTTAGCGAAAGCCATTCCATAGCTACATCCTTCATCTTCGAATCAAAACCATGATTGGTACATTCGGATCAATGTCTGAGGAGTAATCACGACCAACCTGGAGCATATTTAAACTGCTGATTTTTGACACAAGAATTGATCGATTCCGAGCGCTGTCGCGTTGGATGGTAGCTACACCAACTACAGGCGTTGTAGACATAAATATAGATCTCCCGCTACTCTCCTCCTTTCGCGAATCCGAATCTCTTTTAGCGCACGTGGAAGATATAGTTTTTCAATTTAATTCGTGTTTTTTAATTATAAAGTTCAAGACTTCGGGTGCCAATACGGCTAAGGCGAGCGAACGTCTCTCAGAGAAGAAGAGGAAAAGATTTGGTGTTATTAATTTGCGACCCGCACGAATGTATTTTGAACCTAAGCAAACTTATGGCTGACGAGGAGCATGGAGCTTATCGTTCTCAGCCTACCTCTACCACAGTGGCCGCTACGGTGTTCGGTCTTTCTTGTTCGTCTGCTGTCGCGCTCGTCACAGTTCACGCAGGAAGCGGAATAGCCCGCGCTTTTTTAGCTAGTCAACGCTCTCTATCTATTTATGTATACGTTGAAACGAATATTCAATGCATTTAGTCATTATCAACAAATTTTTTTTTCATCCCCATATGTGAACGACGACTTTACGGTCACCGAGTGGGCCGTAAACCCCTATTTCACAGTCCAGGACGTGAAATTATGTTCTAGGACGTACTTTTACGTCCTAAGACATTTAAGTATGACGTACTGTCCGCCTATTGGTCAAAGTGGCACTATTTATGGCTAGCTCGATATTCGCAGCGCCACAAAGCGGTAGTGCTCGTCGGCAGAATTACATTTAGTTGAGTGAACTTCGTAAAGTCAGCGTTCACACACGGAATGAAAAAAAATAGCGTTCGTCACACGGACGTGATGCGTTACTTCCGGTCTCGTATTCAGTCGTAGCTGGAGCCTGCCACGGTTTAACCCCGGCCGTGAAGTGGCGCTTTACGTCCTTGTAACGAAAAGTACTATCATTTTCTTATAAAATATGTTCAGGTAGCAGTCGCTAGCATATCCTACACAATGGAATAATTTTCGAACAAACATTATTTGTGTATAATTGAACATTGAATTTCAACCTGATTAACGCTGAATTGAACTTCAAATACGATTCTTACATGAAAAAGGTCGCACTCAAACATTGCTGCAAGATTTCTAAAATGTTGCAGACAGATTGCGCCATATGACTAAAATGTTCGAAATTTTTGTGAGTTACGTAGATATCTCGCAGTTTTTCTGCAATTTTCATGAGCTGTGTGGGAAAGGTTGGATATACCTTTTTCGGTCGAATCAAAGACTGAACAAATGACATATTGACTGAATACTCTGATTATTATTGTGTGCAATAATCATAAAAAGTCGAATGTTTCAACTGCGAAGAAGAAATGAGCCGAGTCCTCGCGATTAACTGATCTGAAATATTTTTCCAACTCAGGTAAAATTCTTCCTCGTTACTTTAACGACCGTACTTTTACGCTGTAACACTTTTTTCAAAGCGAGACTACAATTTTTCGTCTTTCACCTGTTTAAAAGCGTGGAAAAAAAAAACCACTGAAGCACGAAGTATAAAGTGCACCGACGTATATAGCTGGTAACGTGAGACTCTTAAATTTAATCCCGTGTCTGAGAGGAAGTTGAGCTGCAGGCAGGCATATAAGTATCTAACTGTATGAAAAGTAAAGAAACTGGAATAAAATACAACCAACAACAAAATAAAAAAACCAAAACATGAAATAAAAAATATATTGCGGCAGTCATTCAGCGGCGACTTTTACGCCGGAGTAAGCGGTTTTAATTAACAAGTCTTAAGATGATGCTGAAAAATGTGAAGGGCTGCTACGGGTAAAAGAAAACAAGACGGCAAAGACAGTGTTCCTCCGCAGTACATTCTATTACCCCACAAACCAATGTAATTACTCAAAATACTACCAAGTAAATACGTGTAATCAACATTTTGTTATTTGCATTTCTATATAAAACAGTTTTTTATTTTTCATTTCTCATAGTAAAAAACGTTCAATCCAAACGATTATTTATGCCCATTAATTTAATCCCAAATGCTGAATTAAATGGCAGATTTTCTTAGTTAGCCGTTTTCTTAATCGTTTGGCGAATTCAGATTTATAGATTTTGAAAATCAATAAATAATGTTTTTTAATTCAAAAATGTACCAAATTCGAAATACAGTAATTGGTTTGAACTCGAAAAAACATTATTTTTGATTCGGGAGTATCAAAAAATATATATATATATATATTAGAGTGTGCCAAAAAATGACGATATTTTTTTTTTCTTGCTCTCACCCGAAAATATCAGAGGATATGCCCAACTAAACATTCTGTCCAAGGGACAGCTCAAAATTTCAATTTTGAAAGGTCCTCCACGGAACTTGAAGTATTGCCATTTAAATAACACGGGAACCAGGGTTTTTAACATTATTTTGTCCTGCAAAGTATGAAGAAATTTTTTTTTATAAAATGAATGAATGGATTATATTCAGCACTAAATTCTGGACAAAAAAGCTTTTGGAGCCTAATTTCCATCGTCGATATTGAAGTTTCTACAGATCTTTAAAACTGAAAATTTTTAAATTTCACGTTTTTTTGCATTTTCCAACTAAACTATTGCAGATAGAATAACAAGTTGAAAAGCAATTTTGTAGTTTGTCTAACGGCTGACACAAAAGTCTCATACGAATTTTTCGTATCATTACAAACAACAATGTTACAGACTCACTAAGTACCATTTTTATGAATGGCAATACTTCAAGTTCCGTGGAGGACCTTTCAAAATTGAAATTTTGAGCTGTCCTTTGGACAGAATGTTTGTTTGGGCATATCCTCTGATATTTTCGGATGAGAGCGAAAAAAAAAATATCGTCATTTTTTGGCACACCCTAATACACATACATAGTTAGATAAGATTAAAAGTAGATAAGATTAAAAGTTCATTCATCTCCAGTAAAAGTAAACGTTCAAATTTAATGGGATATGGCAATTTTTCATTTCCATCATGCGAATGTAAAGTTCTCTGCATTTCGAATTTTCCCATCGAGCCGTTTCCGAGGTCATCGCGCGATTTTGTCGGACAGACCGAGAGACCAACAGACCGACATGTTTCTAAGCACCTGTTTCTCGGATTCTAGAGGGTTGAAAACGTACAGATTGGTTAAAATTAGCAAAAGTCGCTTTTCGACAGAGACCAATACTTTCCTTATATATCACCATAAGTGATGAAATGTAAAACAAGCAAAGCCACTTCAGCGCTAACTGACATTACAAGCTCTACAACAGCTAAAAGTATAATTAAGGTCGTCATAAAACTGAAGCCGCTAATGTCCGGGTAGAATAATGACATTGCATCATTTTCGAAAAAAAAATGAAGCGAATCGCGACGAAAGGAACTGTTAGCTGGACGTTCTTCAAACAACCTGATGCAGTGTTAATCAGGATCATGAATCGGAGATCGCCCATCGAGGCATCAAATTCTGAGACACAGTATCATCAAAAGATCATTGCCTTTAGAAATTAATATACTTCATGGTGTCGACAGAAAATAATCGACATTCTATTATTTTCAACTCTACCACTCAAACGTTGGTTTTGGATGCGAAACACATCCGCCTAAAAAATGAAATTTCAGAAAGTCTAGGCTGATTTATACGAGAATTACAACTCAGGCTCCCAGTTTCCATCAATGTGAATCCGGTGATTTTACGAGAAACTTTTGATCATCAATTTTGAAGCAAAATTTTCTACTTTAAGCAATTTCGGTACGCCATATTGAATATGCCATTTTGAATTACCGTATTCCGACTTCAAATCTGAAAACTGTGACTCAAAAAATCTTTTCTTGGTGAGTTTCGAAAGGATCGAATGTAAAGAAAAGTGTAAGCTTTGTAAAGTGCAATGCATAGAGGGATTGACTCGTGTCGCCTCTTAAATTTGAAATATAGATAGTTGATCTTATATGAGGATTTATTTTGTGTCGAAAGCTTATGTTTGGAGTGGTGGAAATAATGAATAAATCAACTGTAGATTCTTTTAGACACCTTCATAAATGTTTTTCGGAATCAAGAAAGAAAATGCCATTCACTGTTAAACATACTGGATTAATTGGGGTTTCACGATTAGTTTTTTGTACGTAATAACGATGATATTTAGCAACGAAATTTCTGCTGTTTTACAGTCATGTACCGGATCTAAAGTCATTAGGAGTAAGCGCACGTAGAGAGCGATGCAATAAAATTGTGATACGTTACACCAGGTGTTGCCTACCATAACGCGGGTGCAGGACGTGAATCAAACAATTTCGACATCCCATCAAAGAACCAGTTTCACGCAGATTTATTCACACCTCTCTCAGTTTATTATGATTTTAGTTCTTAAGAGTTTCATTCTTTGTTTCTCAATAAGTTGGTCAGTTGCGAAGGCTGTGCATTTGAAAAAAGTAAAAAAAAAAAGACAAGCAGCCAGATTTCACCAGGGCAGACATACTTCATGCTTTTGTGGTTCCTAATCTTCAAATATCGGTTTGAAATCCCAAATCTTTATTCTGGAATTGAATCACTGAAATCATTCAATACCATTGGAATCTTCTACAACGTTTCAAATCTCCGAAATCGTGTAATAAGTCAGAGAACCGTATTGCACTGCCTCAGGCGTGTATATTTGATGTCTCGAATACTTTTTCCTCCCTACTCCATACGTGACTTGTGCCTCGTAAGATGGTCGTGTTGAACCCTGATCCCAATGACAAATCGTTCTTCACTATTACAATTTTTTTTGTTTTGATATTTCATTTTTGACAATTTAATTTTATAAAATTGCAGCGATGTAGATTTTGAGTAACGAATAGCAATATTTGATTCACTATTAGAAAAGAAATATATTTTTTTCACGTTGAAGTTGTAGATAATGGGTTTGAACAAAACTAGCAGACGTAACATGAAATCGACCAAAATTAATAGATTTTTAACCGTTTTTAAACGCTTTGAAATCAAAAATTTATATCTGAGCATCGCGGTTGATTTTGTCCTCTCCTATCCGGACAACTCCTGATTGGAAACGTTGGCAACAGTGACGTCTCATAACATACCATGCCAGAATGACGTGCTAAAGAAGCGCTACCCGTAAACTGTCATTTGGACGCCATTTGTGACTGTACCCACAAATTGCAGGTTAGCTGGTACAATTGACGATACTTAACAATAATGTCATTGTATCAAAATCCACGATATAGTTTAAAAGTATTCGAACAATTCAAAAAGAAATTTTCCAGGAAATCTGATGGTAACACAATTAACATGTTTGTATCTTTCATGATTTAGATGATTTGAGAACAAGGTAATTTTTAGATTTTTTACATTTCAGCGCACTGTGAGACGTCACTGTTATACAAGAGTTCTCCAGGTGGGAGGGATCAGAATCAACCTCATTGGATGTACATGACACTTTATGAAGAGACCCGTGAAAAAACCTACTCTGCGCGAAAAATCCTGGAAGGAGTTTACAATTCAACGTATTTATGTGTAACAACCGAATGTAAAATTTGTCAATCCAATTGCTGTATTCTTCAGAATCTTCATGAAGGTACACAACTTCGAGTCGTGAAACAACAGACTACTATCGCTGCATTGTTTATCCAGGGCAGAATGACAGCCTGCTTCGTTCGGGCGGCTAACTTCACACTCGTCAAAATCGCCTTCCGCTCGGCCTTTCACCCGTGATAAACACGGTACTTTTGTCCCCTCGAAACTCCCCCCGAAAACGAGGCTTTTTAAAGCAGGTGAAACAGGGATAGGGTGACTCGAACACAATAACTTCATAACATAGGGATAGAAGCAGGAACTTCAATGGTAGGGAACGGGATTTTCATTTTTAGTTTCAATGTTTATTGTTGAATCTATCACCTCATCAATGTTTTCAGGTGTTGTGATGACGTTCACTTCTTCAATTATTTTTTTATTAGTGGTGTTTTTGGATCTCATTTTTCGACAGTTTCACGGTCGCTTCGTCTATTTCACCCTTTGAAAGCTCACTTTGCGCCCGGTAAAGCGGGATGCGCATGCACAATCATCACCGACTTGACATAGATTACTTTGCACCAGCTTCACACCCATGAAATTAAGCCGTGTTATCAAGGGGGGTGGGACAAAAAAAAATCAGTTTGTTTTTATTTTAGTCACCGCTAGATATATGTATGTTTAGGCATGTGTGCAAGGACCTCCTTGTCGATTCCAGTTCGCAAGATAATCACGCTTGAACTTTAAAGTCAAATAACATCGCCATTTTGAAGCTAAAGCGACAATTTTTTTTTTGTCTGTGTAGATCTGACGACGAACGGCCATGCCTTGAATCAATAAATTACATCCGGGAGACTTTTTTCTTTTTGGATCACGACGGCCAAGAAAAATCCTAATAAGTTTTTGAGACTGTCAGAATGACCTATTTTGCGCCGATATTTTGAAGTTCACTAACTAATTAATGTTTCAAAAATTCGTATGGTCATCTGATAAAGATTTGTTTCTTGCTTCATTAGAGCCCAGAAAGTCTATAACTCATGCATTGGTTTACCTGAATTCTTATAACAAGTGGTTTTCGTTTGACTGCGTTTCAAATTGAGAGGGCGCATATATCTCAATGCTCACCTGATTATACTCCAGTCTAGTAAAGTTCTGTAATTAGAAAAGTTTCTTGACACACATCAGTCTCCCGTAAGTATCGTATCAAACGGCGTAAATATACCAGCTCAACGAAAAAGTGAATATATTCGCGTGATATTACATTCAAAATATTATGCACATCGTATATTGAATCATTACTTCAACTTCAATGAAAAATTAAGCACTGGTAAATTAGAGGGCATTCACGCTGCACCATTTCAATTGGAAGAAATTGATAAAACGAACTACTTCTGTCAGCTTCAATCCTCCATATGTATGCTTTTTCCTATCCTTATCCATAATTATGTAGAATGCATCACCGCAGATTCTTTCGCTGAGTTATGCCTATGACGTCGAATACTTCGGGGATGAAGGTGGAGGTTTTATCGATCAATCTGTAAAATTGAGTGATCGACGAATCGCGTCGCGTATAGGTATGACATTAGGCTAGCAATTGGCATATTCTTTTCAGTCGGAGAACGAGCAACCCCTGTATATGGAAATTTTGTTCACTATCTCAGCCACCAATGCCAACGCGACGGTGATACCCGAGAAAACGGATTATGTAATCGAAGTGCGAATAAATTCACGGATTCAGAAGCCTAGTATACTGTTCATCAGAGAACCCTATGAAAGTATAAGGCCTGAAGTTTTTTTCCTTACTTTATTCATTATTCATTCATTCATTTTTTTTCTATAATATCATCACAATTTGTGGAACTTCTAAAACGTTCGAGAATTTATATTATTCTTCTGAATCACTCGAGCGTGCTGATCTGATACGATTTTGTTGTTGCTTTGACATTTCGCTTTTTCCCAACTCTCACGTACGAAAACCGAAGACTGTATCAAGAGTGCGAAATGTCGAAAGGAGAAGAGAGAAGAAGCCATGGGTCTTGTTTCTAAGGAAGAAGCAGGGACGAGCGCGAGCCAAGAAGAAAGATAAAAGATAAGATAGAGATAAAAAAGCGAAGAAAAAACGAAGTAGAAACGCGCGCACGAAGATATCAGCTAACATAAGATAGAATCGCTGAGAGTTACGGCCTCCTGCGGGTGACACGTCTGACCTGTTCGACCTGCCACGCCTTTTCCATTGTCAGCCTTTTTTATTATTCGGTACCTTTATTTCTACCGGTACCATAAGCCAACAGTCTCACGCCCCACGTAGTTCTATATCCCTGCCACCTTCCGGGAAATTGAATCTACCGATCTGGCAACGGCGGAAGTCCGTTTTTGGCGATATCTTTGCAAGATTTAGGAGACTTCCTTTAGATCCTGTGGAGTCTGTCAGGAGTTGTTCTCTGACCAGGACAGGTTGATTGTTCTTTATATATACTTTTCATCGCGTAAGTGATACGAAAGTATTGGTTTCGTGTCAAAAACGACTTTCGCCAATTCAAGAAAATTTCGACTTTCGGACCCTCTATTCGACGTTTCACATATTTCCGAACATACGTCTGTCTATCTGCCGGTCTATCCGAAGTATAAATAAGCCAAGTATTCGGAAAAACGGATCGACGGAAAAATTTGAAACTTTACAGCATCATAGCTTGTGATCTGACGATAAAAGAATTCTATGTCCAATCAAGATCGATTAACTACAGGTCGGGCAGAGAAAAATCATTGAATTCTTTATCGAATAAAAACGAAATGGCGCAGAGATCTGGAGAATAGTCTGATAGAAATACTTCTGTTCAAACTAGGAAGACCATAACCTGGATAACGAACACTACGAAGCGCACGACCTTGGCAGACAAGGTATGAGCTGTACGACTTGCAAGGCGAAAATTACGCGGCGTATACGACCAGGACCATGCAAACTATGAGGCGCACAACCCGGACTACGAAAACTACGAATCCCATGATCTGGACGATGAAAATCACATTGCGAACGACCTGGGCTACAACAACTACGTCGCGAATGACCCAGACCGTCAAAATTATCCTGTGGCCTACGTGGACGGCTAAAAACCTGGAGCGGATGACTTGGCTGCCAAAAATTAAAAGAACGGAAGTAGAGGTGAAAGGTCACACCTGTTAGCCGTGACGTATTATCCAAATAAAACTTTCTGTAGCAAAATTATCAAACATACAACGGGCGCTGCCCCAATTGTTTACTCTTGATCCGGCACTATCTCGGCCGGTGTCAAATTCTCTGAATGGTCAACTAGAATATATTCGACAACTTGGGCAGCGTTGATCTCCCGAATTTTTCGCTAAGAAATTTTGGCCTTAGAATTTCCCAAGGTACCTACCCACTTAATTTGGCCCGAGAGTACTGGGTCACCCTGTATATTACATTCAAATATTTGAATATGAATAGTGATGAAAAGTCCAGGGCAACTTTGCTGACCAAATTTTTTTCTTGTCACCTTATATTTCTTTCTTTTAATTTACTGCTGATTCAAGTTCAGATTTCGATTAAAAAATATACCGTTCAAGCACTGTATTTTATGCTCGTATGAATGCAGGATGTTTTCGGTGTTATGCTTTCGATCAGTGCCGGAAACTTACCGAATTTCTGTGTGTTTTCAAGTCACGATTAAATGATGGGGGGGGGGGGGGGGGATTTTTTGGTTTTTTCTATCTTTAATTCGCTCATGGTGAAGGTCGCCTTTCTAAGGTAATTTCGACGTACATCAATAATCAGCTCTGTTTGAACGGCCGAGCGATGAGTCAGAATCACAGTATAAATAAAACATAAAAAAACACTGGATCAAATTCATGAATTTTCAGTTGCAATGGTCAAATTCCAAGTGTTGTAATTCCACACTGCTAGGATTCCGTGTGTGTCGTGACAACACATATAACACTATACTTGCCGGCGTTGCCTTCAATACTAATCCAGCGATTTCGCCGTAACTGAGCTGCTTTCTGGGAGTGATTTAGCAGAGGAAATGGCATAAAATCGAAATCTCTATCTAGAAACATTACCAAGTTATGGTAGTCATGGGTAACCCCTAAAAATTTTCCGCTGATCTATTTTAACTAGAATACCACTCGCAGAAATATATGTATACACGATCGAAGAGTTTTTCAGAAAGCGGTGATTTGATGTCAAGTCAATGAAACGTTAGTTATACTGATTTCAACAAAACTGACTAAATATGTTTTTACCGCCTCCAGCGAAATTGACTCAGAAAATATTAAGATAGACGAACTATTTTCATGGACTAGTCGTAGGGAACCAAAATTATTTTATTTTTCGCTGTTTTGGAACTTGAAGATTTCAATAATATCTCAAAAACTTTGTAAGACAGGAAACTTGTCGTTAGCACGTTCAAAGAAATATACTCAGGCGCATTGAAATTATAAGATTGCCCATTTCATCCACAAATGTTCAGATCACTCAAATCAGAATTTCAAAGAGTTGGGGAGAATGACGCCCCGCAAAACATTTTCGGCTGAATGTCTTATACATTATGCGTCACAACAATCATAAGAGACTCTCGGATTTTGGAGAGGGTACTTCTTCCTGTAAGCTAGAAAATGACTTTTCTATATCTGCGATATTCTCGCAGTTATCCATTATTTTACGCTCAGCATATTGTATTGGATGTCGATAATATCGGATAGCAATGAGAACATTGTGTTACACGTAATAAATACAATTTTAATGTTGGCGATTGAAGGTCAGAAGATGGAAAATTATTTTCTCGTTCACAAAAGTACACCTTCTTCAAACCCAGAGGGTCTTATGCAATTCGTATGTCGCAAAACATAAAGAATTGCGCCGAAAACATTTTGCATTCCGTCATTTTCTTCGATATTTCGCACTGCTCATCCAAATAATTCAAGCACTTGTTGCACAGATGGGGATTGTCATGGAGATTCAAATCCCCCAAGTATCCTCTTTGGAACGAGCTCAAGCGCAGTTTTTTTTATCTTTGGTTGTTCCTAAAATGATAAACAAAAATGCTTTTGAAACAGGAAAAAAAATGCACAACATTCGATTCCCTATAACTTCTGAGAAGATTGTTCGTGCTGTAAATCTTTTTATACGATTTTATTCGGTGGTGGAACAAATATATTTTGAAAGTTTCGAAACGGCGCCGTCTATAATCTCTGGGTGATTTGGCACGGAATGATCGAAAAGCATTATTTGCGATTATCAGAACTGCCCAGACTAAAGTATATCTGTCATTCAATTTCCAGTCAGGCTCGTGACAAGGATTTATGTAAATTATTCCGTTTAGAACGAAATCTGAATAAGTTCGCGATTGAACGGCGAACCTTTTGAGCTCCTCTTTAATCTCCGAAAAAAAGGCGTTATCCCGTCGTTTGGTCCACTGATTTTATTTTAATGAGAACCTTTCGGACCTAACCCTCTGCTGTCCCCATAAATATCGAGAAACTTTTGTCCCCCCTTCTATTATCTTTTTGCACAGCTCATGCGCGACGCTTATTTTCCCGAAGCAGTGAAGACAAGGAAAAGAAGAGATACACGCTTGTTGCAAAATAAAAAATTATTCCGGCCAGGTCAGTAAATAGTTCGCCAAAAATTATGCTATGATTTTGAATATGGGGGGTGATTGGAAAAGAATTGTTATTTCCGTTTTTAATGGCATTCATATTCTTTTTGGGCTTCGCTTTAGTTTCGCTCGCTTAGGTTGCTTTTTCGCCTATTTTCAATCCGTAAAGTGACACTTTATGCGGCTGACGTCAAAACTATACTAAAAAGTCTTCACACGGCAGTTGTGAAGGTAGCTGTAGAAACCAGCCCTGTCATTTCAATAATGTTTCCAATAGTTTTCGTCCTCCAGGTCGACCGATTGTAAGTAGCTATTGATGAACAATTGATGTTGCACACCCGACGTTGATTCATGCATAATCATTCAGTAAGTTGTTATAATGCAAGATTTATGATATTTATACCAACAGTTAATGATAAAACTCGGGCGCGAGTTAGAAATAATGTAATACCTCTGTACTGAGTACCGGCAAGCATTCAGTACACCCATGTCGGCTGTAATAAAAGAACGCTCCGAGAATGTGAGCCCTTTTGCGAATAATTATTTGTATAAAAACGAAAGGTTGATCATTCTTGGACAGAAACCAGAATTATTGCAGAGGCGTAATAATTACTGTACAGAACATACTGTTCGACAATTACGACTGTGAAAAATCGTGTAACAATTCGAATAGACCGTCTTAGGTCAAAATAAAGACAATACGTAAATTCAACTTATGAAGTAAATCCGCAAGGATTTGAGACATAACTACACGAGCAATCGTTTCCTTGGACGCCCTCTTTCTTCTCAACAACCAACGGAGCCAGACGTGCTCAAGTCTAATCACAAATAGTTTACCAAAATGTAACCATTATACTCGTAAACTGGAATCAAAGATAAGTCATGAAATAACCAGTTCAGTGATTATAATTGTGTGATACGTTGAATTTAAAACATGATACAATAAAAACTACAGTTTTCTGGAGACAAAGAAGGGAGAGATGTTACAAAGACCGAAACACTTTTGACTTTACATTTTACCTGAACTTTTATAACTATTTATTTATAATGGGCGTGAATGAATGTGTGGATGGATGGATGAATTAGAATAAGAATTTCTTGTCACACGATAAAAGTAAGGAAGAAAAACATATAAATTTATTAATGGGATCCACTAAATTCCATTGAGTATTTTACTTTTTGATGTAATATTGCTTTATTGTTGCCTCTCGAGGCTACAAGATTGAGTATTTTACTTGTGCCCCTTATTCCCTGAAACACTAATATTTTGAGATTTTCAACAATTCAGAGTACACGCGTCTATTCATTATTTTGTTATTATTATTTCCTAAATCCCGATAATCATTACAATCGTTATTGTGATTTTTTAATCAACTGTGAATATCAGGGCTGAAGTAAATGAACCAAAATTACCGAAATTATCAGATTTATTTGTGAAATAACTCAAGAAATAATTCAAAATAACTCAAAAACAATTTTTGGTAACACTAAGAATAATAATAACGACAACAAGTAACAAGTAACAGAACCAACGATAACGCATCAAATTAGTGATGAATAAATACGTAACGGAATAATAATAATAATAATAATTGTTTGCAACGTATTCACTTTCCGTGCATCACTGAATGTGGAACGGTTCATCCTGAAAAAACACAAACACAACAAAATTAGAATTACATCAACGACGAGCGCCCTAATAATTAACAGGTATAAAATGATAGGTGAATTGTACGACTCGCCTAAAGAAGGTGCGCGAAGTGACCACCGCGCATTTCAATGCACAAGTTCGCACGGCGAATCAAAATTGCTTGGGCATTTTCAAGCATAGCTGGTGTTATTGTCGCTACGGCCTGGTCAATCATGGCTGTCGATTCTTCGATAGTGTTTATCGGGTGTCAATACACTACTTGCTTTACATGACCTCATACGAAAAAATCCAGCATGTTCAGGTCCGGTGACCTCGGTGGCCAGTGAACAGGGCCGGCGCAGCCAATCCACGCGTCTGGAAATATGCGATCGAGAACATCACGTGCTCTTTGTGCGAAGTGCGGCAGTGTACCGTCGTGCTGGAACCAGGAGTCTGGGCCAAGAATCAATCCCGCATTTCCCAACAAATTTGACAAATCTTCTAGAAAATGGGCATATTTTGCCCATTCAATCGGCGTGGAATATCAGAAGAACCTAGCTGAAAATAAACTACTCGTTTTTGTTCATTACTCACGATGCACGATGCAGCCTGACTTATTATTATTATTATTATTATTTTATTATTATTATTACTATTATGATTATTATTATTCAGCTCACCAAATCACTACCCTCAACGCCCGCCCATAAATTTACTTCGAATCTATTCTGGAAACCACGGATCATCGTTGCATGCGGATTTTCGGGAGCCCACACGTGGTAGTTGTGAGCATTGAATACCCCGTCCCGTTCAAACGTTGACTCATCCGCGAAAAGAATATCCCTGCTAAAATTTGGATTCTGACGATTCCTTTCCACCAGCCAATGACAGAATTCTAAACGCCGCGGGTAATCCTCGACTCGGAGACTCTGCACCCGTGTGTAATGGAACGCGTGCAGCCCTTCGCCGCTCAGTACTCGTTATGCGGTCGAGTAAGACGTGTTGCAGTGTCTTGTGACTGGTCGAATACTGATCGTTGAATCGCTCCCCACCGTATCCAGAATCATCTCTTCCAAGCCTGGCACGCGTACATTTTGTGGTCTTCCGATGGCGTCACCATCGTTCAAATTTTTAACCAGTTGCCCGGTTTCCCTAGATCTGTGGTCTAGACGTAAAATAACGTTCTTGTCCGGTTGTCGACGATTCGGAAATTTGCCTAGTTACGCTCTGCAAGCGTGCGGTAATAAACATAATCGCACTGTTTTGCGTGCAGTAATGTTTATTACCGCACGCTTCCAGAGCGGTTGGGTGATCGGCCATTTGGCGCACCATTTTTAGCGCGCAAAGTCAAACTTCCCATGCAGGTGATACATAAAATTCAATAATCACATCTTCTCTAGGCGAGTTGTGCAATTCACCTATCATTTTATGCCTGTTGATTATTAGGGCGCTCGTCGTTAATGTAATTCTAATTTTTATTAAATTTTAATTTCTAATTATTCGCAAAAGGGCTCACATTCTCGGAGCGCTGTTTTATTACAGTCTGTACGGGTGCGCTGAATACTTACCGGTAATCAGTACAGAGGTATTACATTATTTTTCACTCGCGCCCAATTTTTATCATCAACTGTTGGTATGAATATCATAAATCTTGCATTATAGCAACTTACTGAATAATGATGCATGAATCATCAACGTCGGGTGTGCAACATCAATTGTTCATCAATAGCTACTTACAATCGGTCGACCTGGAGGACGAAAACTACGTAGCGGTGGACCTAGAGGATGAAAACTACGTAGCGGTGGACTTGAAGGACAAGAAGTATGTACCGATGGACCTGGAGGACGAAAACTACGTTGCGGTCGACCAGGAGGACGAAGCCGACGTAGCGGTGGTCCTGGTCACAGATAAGAAAGCGTACGTTGTGTGCGGACAACTTCTGAAGACGACGCCGTTAACACTCATCAATAACTATAACTCCAAAGCCATATGGTGAAGAAATTTATCGCTAGATTTAATCATTTATTTTTATTTAATTGGAAATCGACCCGCCACGGGTACGGCTAGTGTTATACTTTTGATTCGGCCCTAATTTGCTCAGCTTTAGGCTCTGTGATTTGTCAATTAAGATCTTCTGTAGCCCGGAAACTAATAGTCCCAAGACTTTTTGGTATAGGAAAATTAGTCTTAGAATTTCACACGGAATCTACCTTTATCCAATGGTGCGCACAAATTGAATCATCCTGTATACTTGGGACAGTTGATTACATGATCACTGAAACTATTACTCTCGTCGAAGACACGATTTTTAACAGCTATCGATTAACTTGAATCAACTTTGAAGAGTTTATGGCGTGCTGTGATGATGACTTGTGTCGTACTCTGGAACTTTTATTTAAGTATTGTTACACAGTTTATCATTTGGAATTGATTTTCCTATTGATTGAAGCCAATGATTCACGGAAACAAACTATTAGCATTATTGAAATTAATATTATTGGGGCACTATATTAGTGTACTATTTCAACAGTAATTCCGGGGACTCTTGGCCTTTACACCATATGCTAGCACTGATGGGCCATCGGAAGTGCTGTATACTGGGATGACTATCGGAAGATCCATATCAATTATTCACTGGTGACTCTTAACTATTGGCTTAGATAGTCTATACTGGTGGGGATCATTTGGCTGCAGTCGTTTCACTTCTGGTTCAGGTGATCACCGTCTCAATCTCTAACAGTGCAAATCAATAGTCATAGTACGTACTGCTAAAAAAGATTGATCTCAGAGAGTTACACCATCGACTGCAACAATACATACCTTGTAACGTTTGCTCAGCTTTAGCAAATGTTTTAGACTGTCATTTAGAATTGACGTTAGTGTGAGTGTTTTCATCTCGGAGCTTTCAATTCGATTGAAGGATGCTATCATAATTTGAGACTCCTCGCAGTTAGGTGATGGAAAATGGGTCTGTCATAAAGAACTACCTGGTTTTCTATCTGATGTTTTCGCAGACTCGGATGTTGCCACCAAAGTCGCCTTTTCCCTTCACAGAGCTGGGAATTTAGCTTCACTGCAGATCCGGGACTAGGCCCAAGACTGGCCATCAGACTCGGGTTTATTATCCTTCGCCTCAGACACGAGAATAAATTCTAATGCCGTACGCGCTGGAAAATGGTATTCCGAAACTGTCTTTATCTATTCTGATCTGTATAGCTTTAACTTGATTTTACAAGAAAGAACACATGGCAGATAGAGAAAGTGAGTAGCTTTACCACTTTGCTCAATTCAATAAATTTAACTTGTGATTGTACAAAGAGTTTATGACATAGATCGTTTTTCAGTCGTTTTTTGCAATTATACTAGTACCCATTGAATTCCAATAGTTACTATTGGTATGTCAATAGTTTCTTTCCGTAAGAGCTTTTAGTCTCATATTGATACTATATGGTAAAAAGACCCTAGTAGAAATGATCGAGGGCCGCCTCGATTTCAAACTAGGCCCACGCTAGCGATATCAAGGCAAAACTAGAAATCGTGCCACCTACAACTGATGCGTAGTATTGCTTGTACCAATATACGTGTACGCTAGTATGTGTGTATTTTATTGTATACTAGGGGCTTCGCCCCTGCGCGCTTTGCGAGCCAACCCCTCTTGGCGCTGCGCGCCTCACTCTGATTATTTTTAATTTTCCGTAGTACGTTTATTTGAAAATACTCACGTTTGACAGCTCGGCAGACATCTTGTCATACATACGACATTTGTCTGCTAGATCCTATTTTTGTTGTGTTTTCCGCACCTCATAGCACCGCCAACTTCATGCGCTATGAACTGGCTTATTGCCGCTATGTTTTATTGCATTTCTAGTCTAACTAGCTAGGCGCTAGACAGCGCCTCGATATTATACTGGCTAGCGCCTGGCTTCAATCTAGTAAAACTAGCCAGGCCCTAGTCAGCGCCTCGATTTCAATTCTACTAGGGGAGACGTATTATAATGAATAGATAAACCTTGATGTATTATCTCGTGCCAATTATTGACTTACTTTCACTGATACTAACTGGATGGCGGATAGCCCATGCCAGCGCAGGAAAAAAGAGGGCCACTTACAATTAGAAGCCTTGGAGCGGCCATTTTTGACGCCCAAAAATAGCGCGACATTTCAAAGGATGCTCCATGCGCCTCGCTGATATAGTATGTATAATAAGCACTGCTGGGTAAAATGCTTCAATGGATCCATTTAAAATGAAAAATGGAAAATGCTTTCAAAAATATAATTTAAATGGGTAAATGTAAATGGTTACTTTGAGAACATTTAAAATGAAAAATGGAAAATAGGTATTTAAAATGGTTGATAAAATGCAAAATGGTTTACATAATGGAATCATTTTTATATCTCAACTGTAATACACTTATACAATATACAATATACAATGTACAACACATGTCGATTATCTTGTTTCTTTTTTGTTTTGCTTTATTGCCCGGTTTCATAAACGCTGGGATCCCATCGATCACTGGGAAAATTTATCCCATGGGTTTTCTGTCAAATGTTTCACAGCAATTGTATCCGCTCTATGGCAGCAGAACTACGCCTATCTTCAATTTTTTAACGAACTCAATTATTAATTATTTTTTAACCATTTTTTTATCGAACTTGAAGGAAAGTGTGGATATAATATTATGTTAATCCGCGCGGCAATTGTAAGACGCGTGTACAATTGAAGATAGGCGCAATTCTGCTGCCATAGAGCGGATACAATTGCTATGAAACATTTGAAAGAAATCCCATGGGATAAATTTTCCCAGTGATCGATGGGATCCCAGCGTTTATGAAATCGGGCATGTATGCAGTATTTGCTTTGAGGAGCAACTGCTTCTCAATTCACGATGGACGGTTTTGAAAAATTTTTACACTCAATTTTACACTGAATCTTCGGAACAGTATGTACTTTTGTAAAACCAATATGAAATAGATACACGCATCCGAGTTCAAAAGCAATCACGACGGTGCGAAAATGAGTTATGTTCGGTAACATGCCAGGTGAAATTGGCGGTAACTGGAAACCGGAAACTAATAGCAAATCACATGATTCGGTGTTCAAGAGTATCGTAGGGGAGGGTGGGGTACGACGGCCCCCTGGGGCATAAAGGCCCCCCTCAAAAATTTGATCAAAATTTGTTGTTTTTTTTTATCAAATTATCATACATTGATAATTTGACAAAAAATTTGATAACCGGCTTAGGGGGGCCGTTGTGCCCCACCCTCCCCTATGTGCAACATGAAATACGCAATTCTGGCGAGACAAAAAAAAATAAACATTCAAGCAACTAAGCATTTGACAATTGGCTAAATGCATACTTTTTTCCATTTAAAATATGAAATGGAAATGAATTTTGAAAAAAATATTTTAAATGTTGAATGCAAAATGCCATTTACATTTCAAATGCCTATTTTAAGCGAAACCATTTCAAATATTACCCAGCAGTGATAATAAGCGCCTGTACGCCTTGCGTTAGTCGCGATTGAGTACGTGCTACGTAAAAAAAAGGTGGAAACAGTGTTGTCTATAACCTCGCTAAGCCACGTGCTAATCTTGGTTAAAATAAATCAAATATATATAATTACACGAAGAGGTGAGCGAGTTTTTATTATTTTACTATTAAAATTGTGCAAACACAATTTTCTTGGATTATTTAATCAAGAAATCACATGACACGCACGCATTATATTAATAAATTGTAGGGTGAATAAATTTTCACTACATTATTACTAAACGAAAGACACAGAAATATATCAAATTATCAAATTGCAGAATGATAGGTTAAACGTGGAGATTAACTTTCGCCTATTTGAAGAAAGTAATTGATACAATATAAAAAATAAAAATAAATAATAGTTGTCGGAATACTATAGGGCTATAAGTTTTCTATAATATGACAATAATATGTGAAGCATAATGGTATTGAACATGGCATATTCCCTCATCACCTTAACCATAAGGTCGATATACCATAATATATTATTCCACCCTACTGATTGCATTTACAGATGCTATTGATGTGCCCATACAAGTTGCCTAGTGAGCAAATGTCTCATATTAGTGCCTGTCGTGGCTAACGAATGGTTCTTCGTTTGGGCATACATCCGGAGCTCAGTATAAGCTTTTATGATATCCTTTATGAGGATATGTACGTGGTTCGCTAACTCTTCAGGTTCGCTAACTCTTCAGGTTCGCTATCGTAACTATGATCCTCTAGATCTCTGAAAAGGGCTGCATCTTGTGTTACCTTGTAGAAGACAGTGTTAGATAACACTGCAGGGAAATTCTTCTCAATTGGCGGACGACCCATATTCATGTTACACGCATGTCGGAATAGCTCTTCTGTGGCTAGGCATATTTTTATAACGCTCATGCTTGAGAACATCAATCCGCTTCGAAACTTCAAAATTGTAAGAGACGTGCGATTCAGACGGTTTCCAGCCAAACTTCTAATTCCACCGAGGCATGAAGTGATACACGTGTCACACTTCATGGTTTTTCGCAGCTTCCTCACAACAAAACGAGCTACAACGAGCTACAACGAAGAACGGACAACGTGTTCGGAAAATTCACTTGTGCTCTCAGGTAAAGACCACGCAAAGTTTATGAATTCGTTCATATCATCCATCGAATTTCCGCCCTCAGTTCCCAAATCATATCTGCGGTATCTGGTATTTTCCAATTCTGTATAAATACTCGTATCACAACGATCTAATCTCGCTTCTTTCTTCTTTTCGGATGACACATGAAGAATCTTAGTATTATCCATTTCTTGAACATTTCCAGTTGCCGATGATACTTCATGACGTATTAACAGACGTTTGAATGCAGAAGTGAATTGGGATACGGTTGGATTTGCCACCACCCACTTTGCTGCCTTACAACACAAAAAAAAAGCTCTAGATGATCTTGGCTCATTTTGTAAGTAAGAAGGTATTTTAGTTGTGAACCTTCACATTTCACAAAATCATCGAACAGTCCGAATACCGCCAGAACATCGGCATATATATAAGCCTTTAAATCCTGTCCCTCGTCTCCATTTATAGATTAGCTTGGAGTCGAGAGTCTTGAGTTGCAAAATGTATTGTAATTCGGTTTTCATCCGGGAACGCCAAACTTCTTCATTCGACATGCATAAGGGTGCTTTGAATCCCTTCCCAAAAAGGTTTCTGACATTCAGAAAGTCAAAGACGCAATTTATGCATCGTAAAAATCTTACAGTGCCAGCACTGTTAGCAAACTGCGGTGGATGCAGTTCCCGATCGCAGAATTCGATTGCATCCGCAACGCTGCTGCTGAGTGTCTGAGCTGCGAGACGCACCTTCATGATGTTTTTCTTAAAATCAACGTGGGAATTCCGCAGTTTATTCCCAGCTCTGAGATCTTCAATACCCTGGATTCTCGCCAATTCCAAGATGAGTTGCCACTCAATCCTTCTACCCTCACTATCCAGTAAAACCTTATATTCTCCAAGGCAATTACGTGCCAACTTCAACATATGACATGCATCTAATAAAATGTAACCTTTTTCGGATGGGTCACTTGGATGAAGAAAGTATGGTCTAGGATCTGGTAAATCTAAACACCCGTCGAGGAATTTAATTGTCGCTAAATGACTAGGTGGTCCATCTAGACTCAAGGATGTGACTTGTGCCCCGATCTTTTTGAGGCGAATCAGACTCTCCGTAACTAAATTAGCCTAGATTTCAGCGTCAATTCCATCAATGAGGAAGTACCATATACGCAGTTTCCAAGATGCATCTACACCGACCACCATTAAAAGTAAGGCATCCTTGGCATCAGGAAGGTTAAATTGCCTGGAGTTACGCCAGTCCCCATATCTACATGTTCCCTCTGAAGTGTGCCTACCAATTGTTTTAAGGAGTCAACCCCCTTCTTTAATTTCTTTATGTTTTGTTTCTGTGCCTTATTTTATGTTCGGGCCTTATCTAAGTTCTCCTTTGATTCTATCTTATTTTTTCGACAGGTTCTAGGCGTGGTTTCGTAATTGTGGTCGTGCACGAATAGAGCGCGACGGCGACCAGTACGATATGCATCTAGAATACATGTTGGAGTCTTTGGGTCATATTGGCTTCAGGAATTTCGGAAGAGCATTACGGTTCGGGATTCATGGGAGATTAAGGGGGTTCCGTAGCCCCTCGCTTGCGGGGCCAGGGGACAGGGAAAATATCTTCCTTACCGACCTCTCCTTTGACTATACGAAGTTGGTACTACTGCTACGCTCGGCGGTCGCGAAATATATATAGATATATAATGATCCAAGGCTCTGAGCCAGCACTGTCGCCAACATCATAACCTCACTCGCACGATCTGCGCTTTGCAACTTTCTCTCGCTTGTTGATTGATGAAATGAACGGTGACGTACTACTTTCTTTTGATATTATCATCGTAAATACATTGATCTTCCATATCCTTCAACCTTTCACGGCTGTGTCATTCCAAACATACTTTTTTTGGGCTTCAAATACGCGTTCCCATAAGAGCCCATGTTAAACTCAAAAGTTTCATTAATTGTTTTCAGCCAAAATCCACGGACAAAAATTTTGAAAAAATTCATAAAATCTTGTTTTGACAAGAACTATGTCGTGTTAAAATTTCATGGTCCTCTGTCATTTCCGATTTCTACTACGGAACCTCCTTAAGCATTTACTTCTATTTCCATAAATTCAGCTGAAATCAAATACCCAATAGTGTCAAAAATAGAACAATAGTATATTGTGTACTAAGGAGGATAAGTAGGCTTATATAACACAGGCGTAAAACATGCCTGTGTTATATAAACAATATATTCGCCCATGTGTGTAAAATGTGGTTAAAATATGTAATACTTGTTCAGTTTTCTGCGTGTTGAAAGTTTCTTTAGAGGTTGACATTATTTTAAGAATAGCAATTAATTATCATTAGGCTGACATGATCAGCTTCACAATTTAGTGCTGCAAGTCGGGTATTTTATAGAAATAATTACCCGGTGTGCTGAAAATCTCCAGTGCTGTTAAATTAGGTGGGATATTATTAGAAGAAGATCTGGACACGATATTACAATCATCTCCAGAGTGCTTCTTGAGAGGACTCGCTATGCACATTTCATAGACAGAGGACTTTTGCTTTGATCTCTGAATCTCTAGAATTCAATATTTATCGGTCAGATAGAAAACATCACTTGAAAGTTAGTCGATGTGTGGTAATTTTATCAGTAGATGGTGAAATAATTTTATTAGTCGAGAATGGGATAACGCTCACCAGGTATGATGTTAGTAGCGAGGAGGATTGTAGGCATGCTGTGAACATCAAGCTCTACTCTACGTGTGGATCTATCAAAACAGCTTGCTGTCAAGTGGTCTGAACATATGACACTGCTTTCGCAGGGATTCCAGCAGTATTTCTTAATTCTACCAGCCCAGTTTACCCATTGCTCTGCTATAGCAGGATTTTTTTTGAACGGAAATCTATTTCATAGAATAATTAAAATTCCGCGTAAATTTACATAACCTGTAACAACGCCTGTAATCTAACAGCATATTTTCTGTAAGGGAAATTGAAAACTAAACATAGTTTACCTATGAAATCTCTTTTTTGAAATTTGACCTGTCCGAATTAAACAAATTATACATACACCCATTATTTTATATCATTATATAGTGTATAGATTAGCGCTGATTGAAAAACGTTAGGTATAAAGTAAGTTTCACGCACCTGAAATTGAATTTCAAAACTTTTGGGCGTCAAAGATGGCGTCGATTCTCGGTTGAATTGGGAATCACGAGTGACAAGCTATCCGCCATCCAGTTAGTATATATGAGCGGATCCACGTCACTTCACTCAAAAAAAAACCGTCAAGTCACGGATTTTTGCGCCATTCAATACATCTGTAGTACTATGGAAAAAAAAAGTACAATTTGGAGGATTTTGAAAAATTCTCAAAAATGGCGGAGTTAGAGGCATGTGAATTTTTGTGCACCACTTTGTTTGAAAATTCATATCTCCGAAAGTGTTCATCGGAGCGGAAAGATCCTTAGATCGTTTTGTTCGTAAAAGAATGCACTTTTATACAAAAAATCATATTTCCAAAAAAAAAAATTCTTTCAATATTTTTTTGGCGTTTTAATTTTTGATTTCGCTGCCATTTCTAAAGGGCTTACAGAAATTCATGGAGATAATTTTTTTTGGATACCTGAATCCTTCCCCTTCAATCCTAAAAAAAACATGACCAGTAGACGGATACGGAAGGGCTAAGGTGGTAAAATAACCATTTTCGGAGAATGAATAACCTGGGTAAGTAAAGAAGCATCATATGACATCTCCACTACGTAACACAGCGAGCTTGCGGGAGTAGCGCGGACGTGGATTAGCGCGCGTGGTGACGCGCGACGACACGTTTTATTTTCTATCTCCTGCCCAGGTATTTTCTCCATAAATTTTTTTTTTTAGGATTGAAGGGGAAGGATTCAGGTATCCAAAAAAAATTATCTCCATGAATTTCTGTAAGCCCTTTAGAAATGGCAGCGAAATCAAAAATTAAAACGCCAAAAAAATATTGAAAGAATTTTTTTTTTTGAAAATATGATTTTTTGTATAAAAGTGCATTCTTTTACGAACAAAACGATCTAAGGATCTTTCCGCTCCGATGAACACTTTCGGAGATATGAATTTTCAAACAAAGTGGTGCACAAAAATTCACATGCCTCTAACTCCGCCATTTTTGAGAATTTTTCAAAATCCTCCAAATTGTACTTTTTTTTTCCATAGTACTACAGATGTATTGAATGGCGCAAAAATCCGTGACTTGACGGTTTTTTTTTGAGTGAAGTGACGTGGATCCGCTCATATACAGAGCGATTCTGTGGAAAGTTGGGAGCCGTGTAGGTAGGCAACCGGCGTATTTCACCGAAACGGCAACGCTGTCGTACGGACAGTCGAACGTTTGCATCTACAGATGACATAGCAGCAGCTTTCACGTCGTTTGGTCAGAATCAAGTGACAGAATGACATATTTGAGGTTGATCGTAATAAAACTAGTAAGACAAAGGGAATCGATATTCATTCGTAAAGAAGTGGTAACGAATTAGCGAATTGATTGCAGATGTCGATTTCTGTTTATTTGCAACGTTATTTGGGTCTAAACAATCGTCGGGGTGAAATTTACGAATCATTCTAATAAAGGTAACCAGCAACTGTCAAACGATAATAATTCGTAATAAAGTCGTGATAAAGTTACGAATTGATCGCAGATTCTGTGTTATGTTTATTTGCGAAATTATTTACAAGCTAGCAGTTCCTCGATAATGGACTGACTCGTCGCATCACTTCGACAACTACGGTCAGGAACACAGCGATGTAAATTCGATTCAACGAGCAATCTACGAGGCATCTCTGACGTAGCAGCAAACCCCAAATTTTTTCACCTCCTAATAATTTGAATGCACAGCTTTGCGGAAATACTGCACATAGTTCCAGAAGACGGTCAGAAGCTTATCTCGAAAGTTGCTCGAGAAGTCGGCATGTCGTCGGCACAACGCATTCAGTTTATTGTTATTATACTACGTTTAATGAATAATTAACGTTTAACGTTATTATACTACGTTTAATAAATGTTATTACATGATAGAAACTCATTGTAATGTAATCATGTTTACAAATATGCGACGCTTTATTTGACTTAGCTATCAAAGACACAATTACGTTTATTTACAGAACAATACTTTCAATTAATTCATTCCTCGCTGAGACTTCTACAAGATTATCGGTAAGCAAACAGGTGATATACGTAGGTCTGTTTCGAAGCTAGGCTGACAGCATCGGCTGTAGGATTTCCGCAAGACTGTACTTTCAAACTTCTTATAGGCGGTGAAGAAATTTGGAGTTTTGTCTGCTACGTCAGAGATGTCTTGTAGATTGCTCGTTGAATCGAATCTGCATCGCTGTGTTCCTGACCGTAGGTGTCGAAGTGATGCGATGAGTCAGTCCGTCATCGAGGAACTGCTAGCTTGTAAATAATTTCGCAAATAAACATAACGCAGAATCTGCGATCAATTCGTAACTTTATTACGATTTTATTACGAATTATCATCGTTTGACATTTGTTGGTTACCTTATTAGAATGATTCGTAAATTTCACCCCGAGGTTTTTTTGGACCCAAATAATGTTGCAAATAAACAGAAATCGACATCTGCAATTAATTCACTAATTCGTTACCACTTCTTTACGAATTAATATCGATTCCCGCTGTCTTACTAGTTATATTACGATCCACCTCAAATATATCACTCTGTATGTTGATTCTGACCCAACGACGTGACAGCTGTCGCTACGTCATCTGTAGGTGCAGAGGTTCGACTGTCGCCACGACAGCGTTGCCGTTTCGGTGAAATACGCCGGTTGCCTACCCACACGGCTCCCAACTTTCCACAGAATCGCTCTGTATATATCAGTGCTTACTTTTTTCACTTATATTGGCCCTTTTTTCACAATGGGATTTAACCACATGTCTTATAAAGTTCTGCCGGTCTTGATTGTGAGGTATACTTACTTTGAGTAGGACTATGGTGGTTATGCAATTGCATGGTTGGATGGAGATAAATCGGACGTCGAAAAGAATTCCATAGAGTAGAGTACTTATGGCCTGAAAGTGGTGTAGTAAAAAGTTTGATAACACCATAATTTTCCCAAACTCCGAAGCGCCCTGCTTCCCAAGGTACCGTGTTAATTATTTGCTGAACATTATCCCTCACACGATCGAATGAAAGGTTTCGCAAGTTGCGGCCGACTTATTCTTTGAACCAAGAAGTATTTGTCTCTTTTGGTTTCATTTACTCTCAAAAACAGTTTCGACTCTTTTAGAGGTATCTTGTATCATAACATCATCTTTTCTCATCCTCTCTTCTACCTACTCATTTTCAATCGCAAAATTGTGAAAATGTAAAGTAGGTGCGCGGCGCAAAGCTGCATGATTGTGTGTGTATACTTCTCCTGCTGTACAACTTCTGGTATCATATATACGTATCAGTTATTCTATATAAAAATATTACTCTGTTAATATCAAAGACATCTGAATATTCATTTACATAATATCCCCAGCTTCCTCAACAACTTATCACTCCTTCATTTGAGCTCGAAAGGTATCTTCCATGGTCTAACTATAAATTGATGATAGGTTGGCAGCGCTAGTACGAATACGCACTAGAGCGGATACTGACGTAGGTCATGGGGTGTTAATAGATCAGTAATTACACGAATCAATCTCCACTATTATTTCGTAGCTGACAATGAGTTACCATCCGATTTACTGATACCGTATTACAGTGATTCCAAATATTTTAGGCACGGTTACACATAGCTGTACAGTGCTCGCGTCATCTTGCATATATGCCTTCTTACTTACTATTAGTGTTTTTGGAATTTGCCTATAAGATCTCCTCGTGGCTGGAATGGCACGCGAGTTCTGCCTTATGGTGCCTACAGAAGACTTTCGTGGTATCACAACGAGCCATAGTCCTCCTTCTGTTAGCTGTTTCACAAAGGAAGAGAAGGAGTGCTTGATGAGCAGCGTTATATCCGAGCTGTTGCGAACATGATTTGTGCGCTCTCAAAATGTCGTTTGACCTCTCCAAATGTCTTACTCCAAATTTTAAATGGTCCTTGAATACGGTATTCGTCAGTATCGGTCAGCGCGTGCGGCTGGAAACTTGTGCTTGAGCTCTAGGTACTGGTAGTTCGTTGTCAGCGCACTCGGACGGCATGTGGCTTGCGGGTAGGCTAGGCGAGGAATGCGAGATTCGCAAGAAATGCGGTGGTCTCTCGAAGATTCTTGGCTATTGGTTTAAGCGCCCACTGACAATGAGTGCAGGCATGTTAGCCGTCAGGTTCCCACAGCAAAGGTGCCTTGAATTGTCCGTGGCCTAAGCTGGTGGCGCTACTCGCAGCTCTAGCTTAGGGATCCTTTAGTTAGGATCCAGTAACCAGTAACCAGTAACCAGTTGGTTTTTCATGGAGATTTCAGTGGTAGTAGTGACTAATCCGCAGCCTGCATAGCTATACTGTCTTATCCTTTACCGTCGGACCCCTACTTTGACACAAATTGGCACATTGGCGCTGAGCGGATGCTGTCGGAGATCGCGGCGAAAAATTCATCTTCGACGATATTCCATTACAGCCCCAGTTTCATTCAAATTTTTCGCAAATTGGATTAGCCGAATTTGAAGTCCAATATTTTACATTTACAGCCTGTTATATCGCATCAATAATCGATCGATACGTTTGACAGGAGTTAGAAAAAGGAGTCCACTTTTGGAACATATTGAACGATCAATAATCGTGAAAATACTTGATCAATATTTCAATTATTTCAGTCTGAGAATCATGTGAGGGAAGGACATGTAGCTAAGTTATTCCACGAATTAAGGTTCTTCGTTTCCTGAAAAGATCCAAATTTGTGAACGCGTTGAGCAATTAGTAGATGTTTGCATATTAGGGTGCTTCATATTTGTACCATTTTCGAATTTTGATTCCTACACCCCCTCAATCCATTCCAAATAATAAAAAAAAAACAAAAAAACAATGGCCCGGGGTTCAAAATTTTTTTTCCCAATAATGGCCATTACCAGCGGACTCAAAGTTTCTCATGTAAAATATATACATTTTCGGTACATCGAGGAAGAAAATTCTTTTCACTGAATAATTCGCATTGAAGAAATTTGAAACTAGGTGGGTACAATCTTGATGAGTCGACGAACTTATTACATATACATGCTGTTATGAAAATATGTATAGGTCATTCCGTTCTACCGTGATAAATTTTTTTTCTGCTTAAACTGTTCAAAAAATTCGCGAAGCAATGGTTGTTTTTCTAGAAAAGAAAAAAAACAGTCTTTTAGAAAAAAATTTGGCACGCTGAAACGGAATGACCTACAGATATTTTTATACAAGTATACCAGTGTTATAAGTTTGTCACTCATTAAAATTGTACCCACCAAGTTTCAGATTTTTCCAATGCGAATTTTTCAGTGAAAAATTTTTTCTCCTTTGGAGTGTCAAAAACGTGTATATTGTACACAAGAAACTTTGACCCTGCTGGTAATAGCCATTATTGGAATAAAAAAATGTTGAACCCCATTTCTTTTGAATTATTTGGAATAGATTGAGGGGGCGTAAGAATAAGAATTTGAAAATGGTTCAAATAAGAAGCACCCTATTGCATATTAACAGAGCCTTGAAAACGAATGGGCCCTGCATTAAAAATATACAATATAACCATTGTCATTGTAACCCAGCACATATTGTTAATATATTTCTGGTAGGAACGCCCTTGTCTGCAGTTCAGATATTAAAAAAAAAAAAAAAAACAGGATAAGTACCTAGTTCGCAGAGACACACAAAGGAAAAAATAATCACCGATGAATTTATCGGTATTCAAAGTTTTCGTCTATTCATATTAGATCAATCTAAACATCGTTCGTAACTGCAGCGGTGAAGTCAAAAAATGAAAAAAAATGCTTTAATTATTATAAAAAAGGGATTAGTGATACAATATTTCGCCGAGTCTCAAAGAGTTTTTCCGTCTCACGGAAGAGCTATATGTTTTGAATACAGTCCGACCTCCCAATAAGTACGCCCGCAATAAGAACGCTTCCCCAACTTCTCGCTCGAGCACTACCCCCACTCCAAGCTTGAATTACACTGGCGTGCGAATGAGAGAGAGAGAGAGCGAGTGAAATGCATTTATTTCACCCTGTGATATAGAACCCCCTAAGGACGCGAGAGAGAGACAGAGAGAGTGAGTAATTTTTCATTAAGAGCAATAACGATGAACAATCAGTTATTCCATGTACTTCTGCTGTATACGGATAGTCAGAAGGTGGATAAATATTTCTGTTGAGAATTGAAGGCCCGGATCGAATAACCCGCCTAGCGCTCGGCCGAGTCAAAAAGTGACGCCCTGGTGACCAAATTTTAAAAGTTGCGGAAATGAATTTTGAAAATTCCTATCATGTAGAGGATCGATAAAGACAACTTTTTTGCATTGAAAGTTTATTCCAATAGTCAATAGTTTTCGAGAAAAAAGATGAAATTTGCAAAATCGTCAAACCGATTTGCACCACGTTTTTTAAACTTAACTCGCTATAACTCCGGCGAATATGAACGGATCTTTTTGATTTTTGGCATGCAGTCGTGGAATACGCTAGCGCTGCTGATAAGGTCATAAAAAGTTTTATATTAAATAGTTTTCATCCAATAAATCAAACAAAACCAACGAGTGAGTTTTTATACGATTCCGTTTGTTCCAAGAGAAAAAGTGTGCTATGAAGTTGAAGTCTCGAAAAACTTTCAGCGAGGCGTTTGTTCGTTAACGTAACGGGAAGATTCTCAGAAATTTTCAGATCATTCGGATGAGAAAGTATGAAGATAGAGCGATTTTACAAAACTCAGGCGATGCATGCGATCCCAATCTTTATTATATCGCAATTATATCGCAAGATTGACACCGCACGCATAGCCCGAGTTTTGTAAAATCGCTCTATTTTCATACTTTCTCATCCGAATGATCTGAAAATTTCTGAGAATCTTCCCGTTACGTTAACGAACAAACGCCTCGCTGAAATTTTTTCGAGACTTCAACTTCATAGCACACTTTTTCTCTTTGAACAAACGGAATCGTATAAAAACTCACTCGCTGGTTTTGTTTGATTTATTGGATAAAAACTATTTAATATAAAACTTTTTATGACTTTATCAGCAGCGCTAGCGTATTCCACGACTGCATGCCAAAAATCAAAAAGATCCGTTCATATTTGCCGAAGTTATAGCGAGTTACGTTTAAAAAACGTGGTGCAAATCGGTTTGACGATTTTGAAAATTTCATCTTTTTTCTCGAAAACTATTGACTTGTTACGTCCGGGTGTCACCACCCGTACGCTCTCCCCTCACTTAACTCTATCCCCCTGTTCCTCTACATCTCTACTCTGTCTATCTACCTGTTACCCGATCGTCCGCATCCTGTCCTAACGTCCCTACAAGATACTCGCTGCACACGGCACTGCCAAATGCAGCGAGTCAGCTATAATCCTTCTATCTTATTCCCATAGCCACTGTCTACCTTTCCCCCTAAGACTCACTCCTTCACTAACTTCCATACAGGAGACACGACCTGCCTTTATAACACAGTACCACTATTAGAAATAAAGATTTAAGTTTGATTATAATTACTATCACTATCGTTTACCCTCATACTCCTCAGGTATATCTTTATATATTGAACAGGGGACCTAACCCAATTAATAGACATAACAGACTATCGGAATAAACTTTCAATGCAAAAAAGTTGTCTTTATCGATCCTCTACATGATAGGAATTTTCAAAATTCATTTCCGCAACTTTTAAAATTTGGTCACCAGGGCGTCACTTTTTGACTCGGCCGAGCGCTAGGCGGGTTATTCGATCCGGGCCTTCAATTGCAGAAGTTTTAGAGCAAAACGCTTAAAGTAGACTCTCGATAAGTATCCATTCACTAAGTAGCTCTGCGAGCGGCTTTCTCTACAAACGGACGATCACGCGACAAACACGTCGTCCCCCACCACAGTAGTTTCCAAGTGCGTGGCGGGCCAACAGCTTCTCCCACCATGCGCCATGCATCTCTTCCTCAGCCGAAGTGGGGGCGCTTCGTAAGTAGCCTTTTTCCTCTCCTCTAGCCGCGTGAGATGGCCACTTATCGAAAGTCTACTATACTCCTATACAATCTACTCTCCACCGTCGCTAATTGACTTTTTCTCTTCCATCGTCTTCATTTCTCTTGCAAATTGCGCGAGTAAATCTTCTGAAAACCATTCTATTTGAGAACTGAATGATATTCGACAGAATCAGGTTCGAAAAAGAGAATGAGTGAAACTTGTCACACGATATGTTGTCCGCACTAATAATCTAACGAACATCCATCTGATGGAAACTGACGATTGATGAAAACCTGCGAAAGCAGTCGCTTTTACTGCTCTAAAAATAGACTTATTCAACGAAATTCATAAGCTCGAAAGTTTCAAATGAAAGTTTGTTATTTCCGGCTATGTAGTAGTTCATAGTTTGATCTAGGCTTGACCGAAAAATTGTCTAAACATATTTGGAAATGGCAATACTACACCTGATTTAATATATGAAATTTCCATAAAAATTTCTACAGAGATCAGTTACTGAATGTGCATTAATCGCGGGTAGTAGTATTCTGTTTTGAGGCCTCATCGAGGAAAGCCGATGATCTTCTCATTCCTGCATAGTATGATTATAATGTAACGTACGGTTTTTATTTTCTTATAAATTGATTATAATAAAATAAGTTCATTCGTTTTGTTGACAATTTTACACGAATAAAAAAAATAGTCACAGTGGAATCCCGCAATAGTCCCAGTAGCGGGACAAGCCGATACGGGAATGTTCCGTAATAGTCCATTCCCCCACGTGACATGCCTCGAACGAGAGTCGAGTAGAAACAATCGAAAATCGATCTAAATGGTGCCGTATATTTCCTAACCTGAAACAATCTGTGTTAAAATTCAAGGTACTTGGGTACTACACAATTTTTCGCAGTTATGTTTTTCACGGTCGCGCGCATGCTTCGAGAGGCGTGGCCAAGCACTGCAGGGATAAGATCGCGTTGTGGAAGAGATTCGTCAGGGGACTATTGCAGATTCACACGAGGGGAAATTCCGGGACTATTGCGGGTTTTGAACCATTGCGGGGCGGACTGTTGCGGGGTGTCACTGTAGTTAGGAAATTAAACGTCTTATCGCAAGAATTGTACAATCCAATGTAAATAATGTATCTAGTAATATTGTGTCCAAATTTCAAGTCAATCTGTCCAGTAGTTTCTGGGATCTTTATAGTTGCCGTCGAGTAAAAAAAAAATGTAATTTTATGAAAAACACAAATGAAAGAAAGAATTTCAAGAAAATAAAATGGATTTGCTTTCGAATGTGGTCAACCCTATGACATCGTTGCTGTTCTCGAAATACAATTCCAACGGATGTCGTTAAACTGCAGCAACACTAATGGGTATTTTATACTTGGCATTGCACGGGATGGAGTCCAATTGACACTCGCCAATTCCGAAAAGTGTAAAAATTGAAAAAGTGATTCTTCACTAACAATTTATCTGCTTGAATTGCAATACATGTTATGTTCATTAAACTCACTATTTTTGCTGGTTTCTTGAGTGGTTTTGAGCCTCTCCACCACGACAACACGGCGGGAGGCCTTGATCCAGTACTCTTGCATTCCACCTCGTATTTCTTTCCGGCCGAGACGGTCTTTCCTTTATTCAAGATCTCGACTGTCAGTGGCTTCACTGAAAACGAACAAAAGAAGAAGTTTAAGCAATTAGCTGCACTGTTTTTGCGGGAGTTTTCTTCATTGTGTATTTTCACAAAAAAGAAGAAGAGGCTTCTCATTGACGAATCCTCTCTCTTCCTCTATCTCTCTCTTTCTCGCTTTCCATGCAATTAGATTTCACAGTGCAGGCGGGGCTATATGAAATAAATATCGGTACAAGATCGGCCCTCAAGAACATTAGACGTTGTTCCAATATTAACAAGTTATTGTATCCATAAATTAACGCGAAACTTTAAATTTTAAGATCTTGAAATGCCTAGCTTCAAAGAGGATCAATTCAAAAGTTTTGTCCGCTCTTCGAAGTATTCTAATCTGCTTTTTCCTGAAAAGTGAAGTATTCGTCGGAAAGTACCAAGTTTATGACATGAAAATACTTATGTTTTTCCCTCAATATTTTTCCGGGACTCATAAACCAGAGATAAATTCAATTACAGAGCTTATCTTGAAACGCTTACGCAACTTTACGGCTGATATTATGGCTCGTAAGGCTCTAAAAATGTGGGGTGTTGTATCCATCAATAGCTGCAACACTATGTCGAAACCAAAGTGAAACCCAGCATGATTGAGAATCCAATAGTGCGATGGTAATTGATAAAACCCCTATACTTGATCAAAATGCAAGACGCATTATCGTAGAATTCGCGAATCACTCACACTCACTTCAACAAAACTTCATATAATAATTAAGATTTGTCACAGGTAGAAGTATCACCTTGCGGTAAAGTACACTTCTTAAATAATAATACACGACCTCATGTCTGAATTAACCCTCGATTTTGCCTCCCCGAGTCACGCCACGACGCAATCCATCTTCCAGTACGCAATCAACGCGGAACCCCTTACTTGATCGCTCTTCGAGCTTGGAACTGCATAAAGGAATTAAGTCCTTGTAAAAAGGAGAAAAATCATTCTCGAGTCTGTGCAGGTGGCTAAATCGCTCACTGTGCTCTAGTTGTGACCTGAAACGAGAATTTGCCTCCCTCGGGACACGCGACATGACACAAAAAAAGGCGAAGCGATTTGGCCAGGGGCATTAGGGTGCTGGAGGATGAGGGGCGGCTCGCGTGCAGAGGCACAATAGTTGCGTGATTACTGATTACAAACGACTGTGTCACGTGTTCCTGTAATTGTTTCATTAGTGTCGTAGTTCGGAACGCCCGCGCCGCTATCGGTCAGGTGTTGTCTGTTTTCGTTGAAGGGTGTTCGATTAGCGACAGTTGGCCACCCCAATTGAGGATGTATAGTAAAGGCATGTCGACTGCGTAAATACTGGTGGAATTCGCGCGATTCAGAACTGAGAGCTGCTGCTACCGCGTGCCAAAGTTTAAACGAACCACGAGCAATTAACCCCGCATTTTATAATTCTCTACCTTTTCATCCATGCGCGAATTTTATTCGACAATTTCACTCTGTGTCATTCTTGTAGTAGACTACAGTGCAGACTTTTTATGGAAATAATAAATGCGGATTCACCGGTTAAACTGCCAGTTATTCGATATTGATCTTTCAAGTCTACAGCTCACAGTATATTGTAGGCCGGAATGAAACGGAAATGGGACAAAAATATCTAAGCAGTAGAGTTGTACAGTGCCATGGTAACCGTGAGAATCAAATGAAACCGCTTGGTCCGTCCGTCCAGCCGGCGACTCACTAGAGATTTCACAGCGGGAGCCAACACACGAAAAATCTCCCTAGAGGTGGCGCGCGCGTCAGCCGGTTATCTATTCCGCACTAGTATGTAACTCTGTAGCAATCGATGGGGAACGGCTGGTTGTTGATATTTCGCATAATATAATGACAACTATGGATATGTTCGTCTTTGTGCCGCAAATAATGAGTTGAGTGACTGAAACCCACGTGAATCAATCGTCAACGTTCATTGAAAATAGCTGCTTTCATCAAGGTTAATAATAATTTAATACAATAAATTAACCAAATCTGGCGGTTTTGTTAGGACACGGGAGATTGTGTTCGTACAATTGTATAACTCCGAGAAAACATGACCAGTAGACGGATACGAAAGGGCTAAGGTGGTAAAATAACCATTTTCGGAGAATGGATAACCTGGGTAAGTAAAAAAGCATCATATGACATCTCCACTACGTAACACAGTGAGCTTGCGGAAGTAGCGCGGACGTGGATCAGCGCGCGCGGTGACGCGCGACGGCACGTTTTATTTTTTATCTCCGGCCCAGGTATTTTCTCTATAAATTTTTATTTCAGGATTGAAGAAGAAGGATCCAGGTATCCAAAAAAATATATCTCCATGAATTTCTGTAAGTCCCGCGGAAATAGCAGCGAAATTAAAAATAAAAACGCCAAAAAAATATTGAAAATTTTTTTTTTTTCGAAAATATAATTTTTTATATGAAAGCCCGTTCTTTTACGAACAAAACGATTCAAGGATCTTTTCGCTCCGATGAACACTTTCGGAGATATGAATTTTCAAACAAAGCGATGCACAAAAATTCACATGCCTCTAACTCCGCCATTTTTGAGAATTTTTCAAAATCCTTCAAATTGCTCTTTTTTTTTCATAGTACTACAGATGTATTGAATGGCGCAAAGATCCGTGACTTGACGGTTTTTTTTTTAGTGAAGTGACGTGGATCTGCTCATATAACCAAAAATATAATATAATAACATTAGATTTTCATTTTTATCCCATTTCCACTTGCTCTTGGCCTACTGTGCGACGTAGCATTTTTTCTCTTTTTTTTTTTCTCATTTTTAGCCTAATTCAATTTTACCAATTTTATCAATTTCACGGATGATGTATCGTATCTTCTTTTCTGATCTGAACACAACACCATCTTGGGCTTACGATTTTCCAATTTCGTCGCGGTCTGGTAAAGCTGTGTAGATATAGGTATATACTTTCCAATTACCTACTTGGCCGAACTTCGCACAGTAGCTCCGAGGTTTTTGAACTCTGAAAACTGCTGAGGCACCCTAACCCTTGGCTAAGAGTTCTGAAGCGCGCAACAATTAGAGTATACGAAAGATAGCCCGAAAATTTTAACAACCAAGTGTAATTAAAAGTCGATAACGAAAGAACTCCTTCTTGCTGGCTGATAATTATTGTTAGTTTCTCTACCCCGTACTAGAATTACTGGAAAGCTAAGCAGAAACTTTATTTCTAATTTGATTTTTGATTTTCACGCTGATTATTCGAAATTCTATGGCTATAATATTACACTGATGCACACCGTTTAATTCATCTCCATACAACTATGTAAATAAGCTAATGAACAACTCTTCGATATCTAGTGAAAAATATTGAACATGATAGATTTCCGAATCAACTGGAGTTTACCTAAGATTTCCAGAGCTTTATTTCGGGAAGATGTACGAGACGATCAATAAATGCATTGACGCCACCATGCCGTATGTATTGAATCAACATTCTTTACAAAGTCATGTGTTCAACATTTTTAATTTTTTAAATCTAATCATTTTTCAGCCGCTTTTAGAATTTCGCGCTGGTAATAATCGTATCACTATTTCAATTCCACTAAAAATAGAAAGAAAAAAAGATGCGATTCCACTAGTTAAGTATTGAGCAAGAGGTTTGTATTTAGTAGCAAATAGATTTATTAGCTTTTATTGATAATACACAATAGAACAATATCGATACTGTAACGTCCCAAATTGTCCGTCCCTAGGATAGCTCGTGTAGAGCGCGTGTAATTTGGGAGTTACCTTCTTTTCGTATGTACGCGTCTCTGTGCGTATGTTGGTGTACGTGTGTATGTTTGTTACCGAAGTCCTTCAGGAAACGATCGTCGTGCTTTATTAGCCAACAGATCGCCTGTAGAACCGGATTTGTATGTGTTTGTTACCAAAATTCTACAAGAAACGATCACCGTACTATAATAGTCAGTAGAAATCGCCTGCAGAATCGGGTTTGTGGGTGTTTGTTACCGAAATCCTACAAGAAACAATCGCTGTACTTCAATAGTCAGCAGATCGCCTGCAGAATCGGATTTTGTGTATGTGTTTGTTACCGAAATCCCACAGGAAACGATCGCCGTGCTATAATAGCCAACAAATCGCCTGTGGAATCGGATTTAGAGTATTCTGATTGTTATCGGTCTTATAGGGAACGATCGGCGTGTCGCGATGACCGGAGAATCGCCTATAAGACCGAGTGTATGCTGGGTTTTGGAGTGGATGCAATAATCTTTGCAAAACACTGAATATAACAAAACATACTTTCACTAGCAAGAATAAATCGAAACGAAAACAATTGGTGAAATAAAGAAATCTATATGACTCGAAATATCGTGAAATAAAACTATTTGTTCTATAAGAAATACTAATTGTGCTGAGTGGCGCTTTCCCGACCAGCGTAGAAGTGAATTTTAATAATTATATTTTGAAGAATGTTTAGTTGAGTTGAGTTGAGAGTGTTTGGATTTAGAGAGATCTGTTTCGCTTAGTGGCGCTTTGCCGACTAGCTTATAAATGAACTTCAATATTTATATTTGAAGTAGAATGTTGAGTTGATTTGAGAGTATTTAGAGAGATGTGTTTCGCGTAGTGGCACTTTGCCGACTAGCTTGCTCTGCCTAGCGAGCCGCGGTTTATATAGTCGCGGCGCGCTAATCCGCATTGTTCTATGAGCTTCTATGGTGTCTAAAATTGCAACGATGCATTTTTTGATATTAGTGTAATATATCTTTTCGGCTTCTAATTTTATGACCTTCCGATTCGTGCAAGCGGATTTGTAATCCGATGATTTCGAGACTTCATGGTGATGTTCCATGCGTTTCCATGGTGTCTATTTCTGGTATTTCTCGTTGTAGAAATTCCATAAATAGCTCATAGGAAAGCTTGGGATTTCTGCTTGCGATCTGTGTCTTTAGAAATTGAAATATATTAATATTTAGTCGGTATTTTCCATGTTTAAAGAAATGAGCGTACGTTAAGCGTGGGCTCACGCTGTACATGTATATACTCGGTGACTCTAAGTTTTGAATACATCCTTGCTTTTCTAATTATGCGTTTTTGATCGTCACAATACATATTTGAGAACTAATCGCCTCTAAGGCGGCTTAACGACAACTGAGTCGCGTACAGAGTCACATGCGCGAGGGTTAGGTAAATCGATCGAAAACAATCGATCATCGGTGCGCGTCTCACACTTTGCCAGGATACACACATACGCGACACACACTGAAACGTGCGTATTGCCACAAGTGACAACACTTCCAACATTAAGATTGAAATTATCACGCTTTTCCACTCTCGTGAAGAGAAGCTCGATATTTACTCCGCAAGAATTAGTGAGCAGATTTCCGATGGACTTATTATTATTTTATGTTTCTTGGAGGATGCGGACCAACCAATGATCCGGAAAAATCGATGTAAAACGCCATGCATGTATTATTAGATCATTACGCCATTTGTATATTTTGTTAGTTTATTTATGATCCGAATAGTACACAAAAAAAAAAAATTCAAAATCAAGATTGATATTGCTAGGTCGTTCCATGAGGAAAGCCATAATAAATATGTATGCCAAAGTACATTGTTGGTGAAACCGTTTTCACGGGAATTTGTAGCGTGCGTTCACCGGTGAATGAACGATTAAACGCACGGTCAGTTTTGAAGAAGGTTTTCTTTGTACTGAATGGTGATTGCCTTACGAAACCAGTTCTATTCGAGGCATTATATCCTAAATATTTGGACTAGCTCGTTAAAACGTGTTATCTGAACAGATACCTAAATAAAAAAACCTATTCGAAGTGAAAATAGCAATTTCACCAGTAATCGAACACTTGGACCCAGTCGATAACCAGCCGTTGCACCAGTAAATGAACAGACTAATCCAGTAGATGTTAGAATAGATAGAATATCATAACCCAGCGAATAAGGTAGTCATAGTTTTTGACGTATCATTTATTTTGCAAAATTTGTCACATAAAACATCTGCAGTTTTAACAGTGATACTAATTGTCATAAATTTTTCGAAGAACGAATGTAAATTGGAATAGAAATAAAAATAATGAGTAACTTTAACAGTCAATAATTTTGTACTTTTATTATGGTCCGACGTATACTTCGTGATTCAGTGTTTTTTTTATGGCAGTTTTCACAAGATCATACAGTCTTCTGAAACAAAATAGGTACCGCTTTTGTGATTTATCCATAGCAAACTTATGTCGATGAAAAATATCGGTGTTTTTTATGCCTTAACCTCACACAGTACACTCAAAAGATAATTATCAGGTATAATTATTAGATATCGCTTATACCTGAAAACGAATATAATTCAATTTTAATAGATGTTAGTATTATCGAGAAACATTTCGATTCAAATAACATCTCAGAGAATTGCTAGATAATTTTTAACTATAAATATATATGTGTCTGTAGATAAGACCTTGATTAGAAACATATTGATGTTGAAATCAATGAACTAGATTGATCATTATTCATGCACCTTTCCTAAGTACGGTCTTTACAAACCCCGGTTGAAGGTGTATATTTTTTGAATTGTTTTAGATGTGCGGCTATCATCCACGGACACAGCAGTCAGTTAATACTCAATCTGAACACAATACGGTACGTGTGTATGATGAAATAATTGTGGCTAGCCCAACCCGCGGTGTGTTTCGCTGTAAATTTTCAGATGCTATCTCATCCAGGGAAAATTATTAGCTAATGCATCAGAACACCAGGTGGAAAACGCTGGTAGAAAAAAAGATATTCACTCTCCGAAATGATATCCTGGAGGCTGAAATTCTTTCGGTAATACCTACAGTAACTGCGACCATAACAACGAATTATTTGAATACAAATAGCATTCTCTAAATCCTCTGCACTCTTGTTTCATTTCATCCCTTCCGATATGATTTTCATCCCGTAAAAGCAGCCGGAAAAAATCGTCCTCGAAAACCCTTTTTCCTTCATCATCCCGGTCGTCTACTTATTCGAGTCCTTTATTTAACAGCATCAACTGCAACCTGCTAGGATTGAACGCTGGGATGAGGGCAACACGAGATAAAAGGAGACAGAAGAAAAAGATGATTGTGGCTCGGGGTAGAGGAACGGCTGGGAACGGAAAAGTTTATTTAATTAAAACCGCGCGAGGGATTCGCAAACAAACCGAGAGAGTTACAGTTGCCTGAAGGGAGGGTGGCAAAGTCTTCCCGGAGGAAGAATGAGCGTCCGGTATAACTCCAATTGTTTCGTTCATCTTGACCTTAACGGCGGTTTATGTTCCACAACTCAGGGCGTAGACAATCCTTGAAATTTGAATGAAAATCAACTTTCTGCTTTCTACATATTTACATAATATAGCTTTGCATAATTCAAGCGGTCGATATTCATCGAAAAATTTGAAACGTCGGAGGAATACCTGAGAAATCCCTTTACTGTGGTTCGTGAAAGATCTTGAGATCTGA
The DNA here is from genome assembly GCA_944452935.1 of Rhogogaster chlorosoma. Lineage (NCBI taxonomy): Eukaryota > Metazoa > Arthropoda > Insecta > Hymenoptera > Tenthredinidae > Rhogogaster > Rhogogaster chlorosoma. Next base: position 20,779,573 of record OX101802.1, read on the forward strand.
TTGTTCATATTCCAAGTTGTCAATACCGTTGTGTCATTCATATTCAAAGTTTAGGAAAGGAACGGTGACGTCCAATAAATAGTTTCAGTAGTTATGCGAACTAAGGTCGAATTTTTTTTTTTCTTTCTCTTTACTGTAACGTTCCGGGATATGCCGAGATCTAAAAATTGAAGGTATATCCCGCGTTATTGTGAGTTCTTTGCTCAGAGATAAATTTATGTTAAATTTTGAGTAATTTTGGGCACTTCACGATACTAGGAGGTGGGGAAAAGTTGGTTATGCCACAAAAAGCCACCTGATCTAGATTTTGCTTTCCTAGCTAGCTGCGGACTCGGCTAATTGCTTAACAAAGCCGCTATCGTTGGACTCGACCGATTTCTCAGCAAAGCCTTCGATCTTGGTGGACTCGGATAATTTCCTATCAAAACCACCGTCCTAATGCAGAACCGGTGTTATTATGCACAAGTCTGCCTTCCTGTTCTTGCCTATGTTTTAATTACTTCCTACGCTCAGATCCGGGGCTTGCACCCAAGACTGTATACCAGACTCGGAAGATTGCTCTTCAAAGCTGTTCCCTGATATAACCTGACTCGGATGTTGTAGCGTTTTATTTTATGTGATTGAATTGAGCAGCGGAAATGTCGGACAAGAAACTGAAAGCAGTTATGATTTCAACTGAATTTTAATAAATCAAAATGGTTCTGTCTTTCATGATTTTAACAAAAAATAAAATAATCAAAATGTTCTTAACTTGCTCTTAACTCTATCTTATTTCTACTGGCTCTTAGTTTCTCGATGGATCGAATTAGAATTTCAGATTTTAACGTTCTATTTTATTATTATGAGCGCTAACGCAATTCAAGTCGTTGCCTCGAAACAATTGTTAATTTGCTATCCTCAAAATATGCAGCGATAGACTTCTAAGTTTTACCTTCATCTCTTGTATTTGCTTCGAAATTCTATGATAAGTGAATCTCTAAGTTTGATGAGTAGACCGGTCGCTTTGACTCGAGTCTCTCCTAGTTTGTCTTGTGAGATGTCTACCCGCGCTTTGCAGAGTATCGCTGATGTCGGTTGTCCGCATCAGCTTTTATACGATTTGTGTCGTCTTGTGACGTCACAAAACTACCTCCCCGAGCCTAGGCGCGGTGGTGGGGATTGCCTGCTGGTCACCTGACCGTTTCGTCTGTCCTTCTTCCTTCTATAGCTCAGCCGAACCGTTACATTACATTTTAACTTTTTCAGCGAAATAAAATGACGAACGTTGCCGTTCACGTGAAAAGGACCCATTTTTCGATTCTAGTTTCCGAGATATTTGACTTGTTTTTGTTGAAAACTCCCATTCAAGCATATGTTGAATTCTTTTTATGATCGTTGATAACAACAAAACTCTGTGTCCGAGGGCCAATCAGAGTGATCCCAGGTCTGGTGGACAGTCTTAGACATAGTCCCGGATCTGTAGCGCAGGATTTTTGTAGTATAAAGAAGCTAGGCCGAACAGGCTTGGGCCTAGTCCCGGCTCCGTGTGAATCAATGGCTTCGGTAACAAATTACCCGAGTTCCGAACCAGACGGCTTTGATAACTTTGTTATCTGAGTCCACAATTAGATTAGATTTCAATAGAATCCAATGGGTGGCTTTTTTTGGCATAGCCAGCTATTCCCCACCTCAAATGCTTGAAGAGTCCCGATTTCCTATCATATCTCTCATTGATAAAACAATAACTGTTCACGTTAGCGCGGTACGCTTCCTTGGATCGGTCTACCACGCCTTTGTAGGTGAACTTTTACAATTTTAATTAAAAGATTGTAAATGATTTGGGTTGAATAGTGAGACACCTTGTACCAGTAAATAGTATATGGCTAGTTCTTATTGTGAAGGAATAAAATGGATCGCTTTTAGCTTCACACTGTTATTTTAGATTTAGTTTGCAAAGTGGCCAGAGCTCATCATTTTGACTTGAATGAGCTAAAATTTTGTGGGTCAAACACAATATTGGTAAATATTCAAATTATGGCAGTTTTAAAATTTAAGTGGATAAATTGCGATTTTTTTCAAATTTAAATGTCCAGACAAGTGATACGCAGGAAAATGATAATTTGGAGGTTATTCATTAACGACACAAAAACACTGTATTTAAATGCAATGTTAATGCTTTATATTATATTTACACTAGGTATATTAATCAAAACAATTAAAAATCTTCAGGAAACCCAAATATTGTTCATGTAAATACATGCCAGATAAGTGAGAACTTGTCTGGCCCGAGCGCGTTTGCGGTCGACGAGATTTTCGTCACGACTGTCTCATTGGCTGATTGGTAGCAGTTCAAGCGGCAATGAGCTAACTTAACTACCCGCTTTGTATGGGAAGTGTGACAACAGTACTCATTATATAATTTGGGGGTGTTTTTAACATATTTTTAGCTCCCAGGAATGTGATACACAATTCGTGTCCCCTCTATTCTATGATGGAAATTCGAATAAAAATAGGGAGATTCATAATTTCTTTTTAGATTTTAGCAAAGTTGTATTGATTGTTACTGTGCTTAGATACAATCTCTTTGATTTCTGTACTTAGTTTACGTAATATTTAGGTAGAAGACTTGTGTTTTGTAAAATCCCCTCCCAGGAAAGTGACAATTTTGCTCATGTTTAGGCATTTTTCTCGAAAAAGATATTTTCTGACCTCGCTGAATTTCAGTGCCCAAATAAAAGCCAATTAGTTTCTTATTCCAGATTTGAAATTAATCAAAAATATTGAAAAACAAAGGAGCTATTAGTTGAGCGCATCAAAATTCCTTCACTGTAAGAACTAGCCATATATTTTACAGTTGGAATATGTACAAGGTTGGTTCATGAATGAAGTGAATTGTGATATAAAGTTAAGTGATAACGAGAGTGCGAGGTTGTAAATAGTTTAAGTACTCCCGGAGTTATAGATCCTTTTAATAGGGGTTTGGGATAGAGAGAATACGGTGCATCAGTGTACTACCGTGTAGATCTAAGTTAACTGACTCTAGTTTTTTCGAAGGACTGAATTGTGAGCTTGAAGAGGAGTGGAAGGGATTTTTGAATAAGGGTAGGAGTTTGTTAAATCACAATGATTGGTAGAGAGCGTTAGGTAGGGAAATTGTTTAAATGTTAGGATTGGTTAAGACATTGAGGAAGGAGGTCGTGGGGCTGGACTTAGTTTTGTTTAAACATTAGGATTCTTGGGAGGATAGGTACGAGTAGGTAGAGGGTAGTTTTTATGGTAGAAAGTTGGAAGTGAGGAAACAATGCACAGTGGGGCCAAATCCCAAAAAGCTGGCCAAAAGTCGAAAAATAAAATTTAATTTCCGTGAATTTTGAGTCATGGGTTAGTTTGAGTAATAGTCAGAAGGTCGAAATCTAGACTTCGGTGGGGCCGATCCCCTATACCCGCGATTGTTATTCAGTTGAAAGGTAACCCTCAATCCAGCTAGACGTGTCGCGCAAGAACCAGAGTTTCGAGTTATATGTTCAAGGAGACGCCAAATCTTTACATATTGATCAATCTTAAATATTAAAAATGGAATCGACAGCTAAAAGTAAGTACAATATTATCATGTATCACTAATTTAATAATAATAGTTCATGTAATAACAATAAACGAAAGCTTTGTGCGGAAATGAACGGAAAATTACAACTCAAAATTTCAAACACGTAGAGAAAAGTTAATGAATTCTGTAGAGTTCTGCGACCGGACCTGTCGGATATTGTAGATGGAACTATTATTGAATGAAAAAAATTAAAACTAGCTGCTTCTAGCTGCTTTTGTATAATTGGCGCAGGTTCTTGCAATAAAATACATAGTTTTCTGAATTTTGAACATCCAAAACGCTAAATATAAAAACGTAATTCAGATATAAATTGTTACGTTTGGCAATATCTATTCAGGAGTGTACTAATGTTTATGTTTTTTCATTATTTTTCATTGTCACTGGGGACTGTTTAGAAAAATGCAAAATTATGTTATTTTTCATCATTCCAACCTCAAAATCGCAACTTCGTTGCGATTTTCCGGCTCTCGTAATGAAAAAAAATGACCGTTTAATAACGACTGTTTAATAACGTCATAATGTTAAGCGCGGGAAGGTCTAGCGATCTCACATTCGAATCGACTGACTGTGAGTCTAATTATTCGTCGGATGACGATACGTAAACTTTTAAGCGATTTGTTGGATAAGAGATTTTTTGTATTTCAATATAATATATGGATTTATTTTTGACTTTCGTCTTTTTATTGCACTCCTATCCTATCCTATCCCTTCCTTCAAGAAAAATGATCAATTTTAGCCTAAAGTACTTTCTGTAAAGTGCTAAACTTCTACAAAGTGGCTTATGCTGGATCCGCCATTTTTTTTATTCAAATTTTGACTTCGGAATCGTAATCAGCGACCCCGAAAACCCCCGAGTACTGAATTTTACCTGAATTTGAAACATTTTAGACTTTTGGCTAGCTTTTTGGGATTTGGCCCCACTGTGCAATGGAGTGAAATGCTTAAAAAGTTATAAACGTACTGGTTAGTTTGAGCGTTTACGACGACACATTTGGTCGCCAAATGTTAGCTTCAAACTAGAGAAAATAATAGAAAGATTTTTCCCTGTGTCATTACATTTGACCGTTGGTTCGGAGGGTTTTATGACCTTATCCTTGTAAAGTTAAATCTAGAGACTACGAGCTAATGGTAAAGTTCGATGTTATGTACGATTGAATAAAATAATCTAAACATACTATAGTTAATGCGTATGCGTCGTAACAATAACAGACAAAGAACCCACAATAACGTCGGATTTCTCTACAGCCTGCGGCCTGAGAAACCCGGAAACATTACAATATACAGATCTGACAACTCTTGTGGTAGGGGAAGGGTCCACCAAAGGTGGAAGCCACTGATCTATACTATACACTGGATAGTGTATAGGCCGAAATTAGTGTGAGTATTAGAAGCCATTTGTTTGTGGGGATGTGACACATTTGAAGATGGCGGCGCGCGTAGTTTGTGAATTGTGATGAGTAAAAAGTTAGGTGATTTGACAATAGTATATTGTGCAGCACGTGCGGGAAGTTAGCGATTACTGACGAGTTACATATCCTATTTTATGTGATACCAGCATGGGAAGTGAGACTTTCGGTTGTAAAACTATTAAAAATCGTCAGGTTGGAATAATAATAACACAACACGCTCGGTTGCGCTAGCTGCCTAGTTACGCTCTGAAAGCGTGCGGTGATAAACATAATCGCACTGCTTTGCGTGCGGTAATAAAAATAACCACAGGGTTGGGAAATCGGCCATTTGGCGCACCATTTTTAGCGCGCAAAGTCAAACTTCCCATGCAGGTGTTACATAAAGATATCAAAATATCTCCTTCTGTTTCCTTGATCACCGCTTATCGTTCATATTTTTTATAAATCAATTTGTACCATCTATTAATTGATTTATGTCGATTTTTTTTTCTTGCAGATCACGGAATTATATTATATAATAAAATTATTCATCTTATTATATATCTTATTATACCATTGAATTATCCTGTTCCTTCAGTTTCTGTGTATTTAGTTTCATCACTGCGACACTAAACAGCATTTATAGATTAGGAGATAATGCATAAAATTTACTATTCGAAAACATAAGAAATGCAATGCCGAATAAACACCGGTCCTCACGAATTTTAAGTCTGGGTTCTAGATGTGAAATTTTAATTTCATCCATGTAACTGACACAAAAAAATAGTACATTGTTTACCGAGCGAGAAAATGGTCGGTTGCGAGCTGAGTATGAAGTTGGGCACCGAGGCAAAGTCGAGGTGTTCTCAACTTCATACGAGGCGGTAACGACCGTTTTCTTCGAGGTGTACATACTATTTTCTTCAATAGTGGTGCGAAAGCGAGTTTCCAGTAGCAAGCGAGGATGGAAACTCACTGGCTTCACTCCGTTGTTGTAGAAAATGGTTTTTCATTCGATAAAGTCTGCTTTTACAGCCAGGGAAATGCTATTAGAAATTTTAAGAAAATCTATGATCAAGGTTTTTCAGCTAATGAAAAAATAAAACAAATATTTTTGTTAATTCTGTCAATTAACCCTTAAAGTGCATACCTGGATGTTTGACACCCGCAGAAACTTCTGAGCTTCCAAAACATTAGTTATTCGCATTTAGTTTTTTAATTTTTTCGCATAATCAAAACTAATAAATAATTAAAATACCTACTGTATACTAAAAAAGATATATTAAACTCTATCGGATTAAATTTTTGTAGCAAAATATTCAATAGCGGCTGAGTAATTAACGTTCAAAGTCGTCCGGGTGTCGGGCACCCGCGATGCACTTAATGATCGGTGAAACAACGATGCACTTTAAGGGTTAACTTGAATCATGAAATTAGTTAACAAAACAAAAAAAATTCAAAAATGATGCCTTTTCCCTTTCGTTGTTATGTCTTCCAAGACTTCATAAGCAAACTTTGACAGGGGTAAAGATATTTATTCATTCATTTGATGGATAACGAATACAAAATTTATGAACTTAACTCAGGCATAGAAAGTTTTTTTTTTTTTTTTTTAATTTTTTTACCGCTGTAATTTTATAATAATCGCGTGTACAAATCCGCGGGTGCGATTAATTTTTGTTATGGATTGTTCAGATAATATTTGAGAAATGATCAACAGTTACATATCCCTTTCGAATAATGCGCAATGTGTCAAATTCCCAAAAACAAATGATTTCTAATGCTCACAGCGAGTGGCCTAATTGTCAATTCGAAAAAAGTCAACGTGATGCAGGTAGGGGAGACCGAGGACAGTAGGTGCACTTTTTATGAAGATTCAAATTTCTAGACTACTAATGAAATCATTGCATTTCTGATTTATGTCCCATAAGCTACAAAGCGTCAAGGTTTTATAACGTCCTATGTTTTATCAACCTCCGTTCGGTTGAAAAGAAACAAATGATATATCATTCAAAGAATATCGCGTGCACTTACCCAGGCGATGGGCTACGTTGACGCATTATACGAAGCAAGTAGACTCGACTTATTGTTAGTGCTGAAAAATGCACTTTTTAGTAATTAACTGAACTTCGGTAGGTTACTTTCATTAAAATAGACTCTGTGAACTTCAATCATTGATAACGCATAATATTTTCTTAATAACAATAATACTTTTATAATGATATCTCGCGTACTTAAACAAAACTCTATCTAAAACTCAGAATAAAATGTTATTCGGTATCAGAAACTCAAACAAAGCTACACTGGGTAACAAAAACTTAGACTAAAGCAATATCGAATATCAAGAACTCAAAATAAAACAATATTTGATGCCAAAAATGAATATAAATTATCACATTAGAAATAGATGTCAGAAGATTCCTCCACGTAATCTTCCAACAATATTGTTTTTTTACTTCGATTCCAAATACCCTTTTATCATGAGCTCAAAATCCATTGCGTGCTATTTCCGGATTATTATTCATCAACTCCTTTATAAATATCGGTATTCCAATATCTTTTGTGTCGGATCTGATAGACTTATGTTCAGTTTCTACATGTTTCAAAATTGCTATGACATTATTATCAGGTGTTTATCTTTATTGGTCATTCTTGCATAAGCTCCCATGTTCTTTAACGAAGAAACGAAACAAAATTGATGGAAAATAAAATAAAACACATTACGGGTGGATAGGCGCATGCGCCAACCTGCCCCAGCAAATTTGCGCCCACTTGCCCCGCGGACGTTCCAACTACCGACACGTAAAAGCGCGGTCTTATATACAAATCTGAGCACTTCGATGTGAAATCCGTGCCGCATCTGAGGCCACTACCGCGTGAGGTCTCTAGTTACTCCGAGGCCTGTCATCGTGTATGCCAGGCCTGTCATACTGGCCTCTGGGATCGCAGCGCACCAGACTGTGGTTGAAAAAGTAACTACAATTGGACTCAGTTATGGCACGCGACATTCTATGGTAAGAGGTATAGAGTGCCCAATACCTTTGTATAAGACCGTGGGTAAAAGCATTGAACAAAAAAATAAGAGAATATAAAATCCACAGCTAGATGGCTTAGATAACACTCTGAGGTATGTACGTATCTACATATCTGTCTTCAAATTCGTATGCATTCAGGTACTCAGAATCAGTCGGATATAGTAACACGAGAAATTACTTACCGTTAGCCAAAATGAACCTTTATTTCTTTTGTCTCTCATACATGGCTGGCCGAATTCTTTTTACCATGGCGACTAGCGTGCTACTTCACGGACAAGATGTGTGAATAACAGCGCTCAAAATCAAATGACATAAAAGTTATCAGCTTTGCATCTACTACCCCGTGCGCCTAACGTCCCCGGTCTCCCCTACTAGGCAGTAGCATCTGATTTCTGATTTTTCTTTTACGAGAATGTATTTTTTGTGGGTAACTATCACATTTATATAACTAGGCTAAAGAATTTTGCATCTGAGGTGCTTTTTATGGGGATATCATTCCTTTTTGTAGAATTTGATGAACCCTAGTAGACCATACCCCGATTTTTGGTAGAGGGGCATTCCATGCGAAATGGGAAAATGACTAAAATTTCAAAATTTCTCTAATTAATTCCAATTTAGTCCTAATTTATTATTAAAAGTCTATATTTTACTAATTTGTAAAGAAATTTTTTTTAATCAATAAGAAAATCAATTTTTCTCTCCTAGTAACTTTCCAGTCGCACTGACTTGTATCCGGGCCAAATGTTGTTTATCTTGGCAACACGTATTTTTAATCATCTAATTTATTCCAGCTAGTGAATCATTTTATTGCAGAAGAATAGTTAAATAAACAAAAGAATTACGTTTAATTCGAATGACAAGGTACGTTAGTTTTTGTATATTTCGTATTTGAACATAAGCTTATCACATGTCCCACCAGTCACGCAAAAACACAGAAAAGTTGTTTTTCTAACCTCGAATCTGACTTGTTCAATTTTTTTTTCTTTGTAGGAGTAACCATAAGCATGTTAAAAATAATTTAAACTTCTTATTATTGTCAAAAAGTCCAAAATATAGTTTTGAGACCTTTTCGAAATATGTCCCACCAGTCACATGTGACTGGTGGGACTCTGGCTTCTAGTCAATGAATGATAGAATTTAGTTAAAGTACTGAAATTTACAGCTTTGTTTCTCTTAGTGATCTTTAGTTAAATGATTAAATTTTTTTTTTAACCTAAATAATCACTAATTTGGCGATAGATTATATTTATATTGAATTTAATTTTGCATGCTTCAGTGTGTTGGTCTATTTTTAATTAAGCTATTTATTTATTTAGTTTAGATGAATGTAGCGGAGAGAAAAAGGAAATCTCGAGAGAGGATGAGGCAGGATAAGAATAAATGGAAGGAGGTTCAGGAAAAACAAAGAGTGTGGGATATGAAACGAAGAGAAAAAAAAAGACTAGAGTGTAAGAAAAGTCGGGAGAAAAGAGAATCTTTTAGGGAAAAAGAAAGATTGCGTAAAAAAAAAACAGAGAGAAAAGAAGAAACTAGCAAAAGTATCAAATAACATCAGTTCAGAACTGGGGTCATACAAGTGTTTAAATACTTTAAAGAAAGCAGTAGTAAAAACGAAAAAAGCTCTGCCTCAGAGTCCTACCAAGAAAGCAGCAGTCTTACAGCAAATAATTAAAGAAATTATTCCGCAAATGCCCTCATTACTCCAGAAACCTGACGCCATAAGAAGTAGCAACATTATTACAGATGAAATAAAGCAGAAAGTTCAAGCTTTCTTCGAAAGAGATGACATCAGCCGTGCTTCTCCTAACAGAAAAGATACAATGTCAATCAAAGATTTGCAATCAGGGAATCGTACTCATGTTGCTAAAAGACACCTGATGATGACAGTTGCTGAAGCTTATTCATTATTTGTGATTGATAACCCTGACATTAAACTTGGGAAGAGTAAATTCTTTGAACTTAGGCCTTTACATGTAAGACCAATGAGCGAAATGCCACACAACGTTTGTGTTTGTATCCATCATGCAAACTATAATTTTCTATTACAGGCTTTGAACAAAATAGTACCAATAGTTCCCGGTTCTTCTACAGAATTTTTAAAAGAAATAGCTTGTGATCTATCAAACGAAAAATGTATAAGTGGTGAATGTTCAAAATGTGACAAGATTTCAAATATTCTTCCCCTAGAGCTAGACACTACGATAGAAGTAACATGGAACCAGTGGAAATCTGTTGAGAACAGGTTTCAAATAGTAACTGCTACTGGAACCTTAAAAGATCTTCTGGAAGAGCTTGATAGTAAAACACTCAAGTTTAAATATCATGTCTTTACGAAAAATGAACAATCAAAATGCTTTGAGACTAAAATTAAAGAAAGTACAGAGACAGAAGTAGTACTACAAATTGATTTTGCAGAAAATTTCGCTATTTTAAATCAAGATGAAATACAATCTGCTTACTGGAGCCATGCTCAAGTAACTTTGTTTACGGGATGTGCATGGGCTAACCAAGGTCAAGAAAAACATTCATATGTAATCACAAGCGACGAATTGACCCACAATAAATATTCTGTATGGTTTTTTATGAAAAAGATCATAGATGATTTGAAATCTCGATATGCGAACCTAAAAAAGGTGATAATATGCTCTGATGGATGTGCTGCACAGTTTAAAAACCGATTTACACTTTCGATACTGTGCTTTTCTGAACTGGACTGGGGTGTAGAAATAGTTTGGAGTTTTTTTGCTACTGGTCATGGTAAAGGAGTAGTTGATGGTATCGGAGCAATCGCAAAAAGGACTCTTTGGTCTGCTATTATGACAAGAAAAGCAGTAATCAAAAATAGCAAGGACTGCTATGAGTACTTGGTATTAAAAGGTTTCAATGGAATGCATATTTTCTTTGTTGGTGCAGATGATATTAAGGAACATCAGACATTTCTTGACAAAAGATGGCAAAGCATTAAAACAATTCCACACATACAGAAACACCATCATTTTAAAGCTGACGGAAATAAATGTATCATTTATACTCTGACGGCATCATCATCTGAATACAAAAAGGTTTCAATAATCCAAGAAGAAAAGTTAAATTATTCTGAAGTCTATAACTCCAGCGACAGTGAATAGAAACTGGACGTAAATCTTAATAAAGATTATCTTTAACGTATTTATTATAATAGTTTTAAGAGCAAATTTATTTTATGTTTGTTATTAACTAACATATTTATTATAATAATTTTAAGAACAAATTCATCTTATGATCGTTATTAATTAACAGCTAAGTTTATCAAGATCTTGTTGTCAGTATGCTAAATCCTTTATTTGTGTTCTGTAATCAGTTTTTTTTATTTATCCTAAATAATTTATAGTTAAATATATAAACAATAATGTTTCTGAGGTTGAAATGATATAAAAGTATTCTTAATAAACGACTTCATGTACACATTTTGTATTTGTCCCACCAGTCACAATAAAAAAAATTTTTTTAATCATTTCTAGGCGGGTAATCAGTCTAATTCTTCATAATATTGAATGTATGTAGGATAAATTTCATATTGAGAGGAAAATATTTCTTAAAAGTTTAGTGGTCGAACTAAAATTCGACTTTAAGTATACCGCGGTAAGAGAGAAGGATTTTTCGATGTCCCACCAGTCACACTCAGTCAAATGATAATTACGAGAAACTTAAAAAGTAATTGAGGTTTTTGACAAAGGGATGTTGTTAATTAGTTATTCTTCTATATTATAAGATACATTTTGCTATAATATAAGTTTCAGTCACATAATTATAGCTTATAATTGATGGAATTCCAGAGTCAAATGTCCCACCAGTCACTATGGAATGCCCCTAGATTTTTCGGTTCCGCGCAAATCGCATGGAAAGAAAACGACGCCCATAAGACAACCGTACGATTATGACGAATCCTATGGTTGCCTACACTGTTAGAAATGTTTGTGAATTTACAATACATTTACTAAACAAAAGTCTTGTAAAATTACAAATCCAATGTAGCAAACTGAATGACTAAGCATTTTTTTTTTTTTGAACTTACAATTAAATTCCTAATTTTATTAAACTTTTATAGGGAAATGACTAAATTGTATGGTAAAGTTATTGTATTTGTATATTAATTTTACATTCAATGTATAGTAAATTTACTACTCCGTTTATGCATAAAAACTTCCCATACAAGTGTAGGAAGTTCGGCAAGAAATTTTTTACAGTGTACGACACATTATGTGTTCATTGGGCTACTTCTTTTGTCAAACACAGTCGATAACACGTCAACATTTCTTGGGCCTGAGAGACCAGGTGTGGTTTGCTAGGGCACCAAAAATAGGTGTGACCTTCTAGGGTTAACTATCATTCTCGTTCGTTATAAATTGCATCAATTATTGTCGACTACTTTCGCTGTGGAAGATATACATAGAATTCCCGACAGCGTCTGGCTTTCTATCGTCTAGTAGATCCCGTAAAGCAAAAGTCAATTGCCCTGCAACCGTAACACTAAAAAATTTGAAGATTATAGTTCTACATGAATCCAAGAAATGTAATGTTATCACAGCTGATTGAGCCGAATGAAATTTGAACCAAAGGTCATATATCATATAATAATCATTCTGTTACGTCCTGGCATAGCCATTCCTCACCTTTTCGACTGTTTTCTCACAGTTCCTCGCCTATCATATGCTACCCAACACCTGACTTCCTGAATCCACTCTTCTCCTCAAAACCATACCATAATTGCATCTGCACTTTTGCTTCCCCACCTTGCTTAGAACCGACCTTTCCTCATTATTCTATTCTGTTGCTAACTTACTCTTCAGTCAACTTCCTAACTCTTCACATCTTCTCTGCTTTTTATATCTCTACCTCCTCCTTCATATCTACTCACTACTCATTTCAAGTTCAAACTACTTACTTCGCAACTAAATACTGAACGACCAACTATTCATTCTAACATCGAACAACCAACTCCTAAAACTAATTATCAAACCACCTATACTTTATAACTAATTATTAAACTACTGATTATATAACAAAAGGAGTAGGTACTTTAATAAACCAATTACGCCTCAGTAAATATCATACTTAGTCAACTACACCATCTTCCACCACTGATCTCCTATTTCAAATACAATACTCATCCAAAACATCTATCGACGAGTATCTACTAATCTGTTGTGACATAACAATTCAACCATAATTTTATAAAAATATACCCATGCAACCGTACTGGAAATTACCGTGTGCTTGATTATATAACATCAGATATGATACCCTATACTGTGATTAACAAAGATAAAGATACTGTTGAACAATTGCTGACGGCCCTTGCCATAGTTATAAAAACTGTGATTAATTTACGCTCTAATATGGGAAGCTGTGGGGAACATTATCCCCCTACCCCGTATTGTCTCTGCGACAAAAGAAACTCTGTCGAATTTCGCGCCGCACTTGAAAAAAAAAGTTTTAAATTTTAATTTGTGATTCATTTTCAATGGTATGTTTAAAATCGGCAGCATACCCGCGAATAGAATATGCCAAAAAATTCCAAATAAACTCAAAAGTCCAACGGTTTCTTGCAGAACTAGCAACGCTGTCGTACGACCATATCTACAGCGTCAGCTGTGAGATTTCCGCAAGACTGTGATTTCAGACTTCTCAGGCTGGGAAGAAATTTGGAATATTATCTGCTACATCAGAGATGTCTCATAGATAGCTTGTTGATGGTAGATATTCTTATAAGGCCGTTAGGCGAGGGCTGACGGACAAGTGTCAAGTGTTAAGAGCCTTCGGCTCGTGCGGCTAATCACACGAGTCTGTGACCTTGCCTAACGATCAGCGAATAACACATACCATTTTTATATCACAGACGTATTAAAAGCGAGGTCTCATGGACTGTTGGGTGCCTCATGGCCCACGCTCTCGAAGCGCTGCTCAACGGCCCCGAAAGAGTCTGTGAGACCGAGCTTTTAACACGTCAGTGACAAAAATCAAATTTACATCGCTTCGGTCCTGACCGTCGTTGTCACAGAGATGCCACGAGTCAGTTGGTCTTCGAGGAACTGCTGGCTTGTAAATACTGTCGTGAATAACCAGAAATTTATATCTGCAATCAATTAATTAATTTCTTACAACTTATTGACAAATTAATATCATTTGACATTGGCTTAATAACTTCATTACAATCAGTTTTGAAACTTCAACCCGACAGTTGTTTATAACCAAATAATATTGCAAATAAAAAGAAATTGACATCTGAAATCAATTCACTAATACATTACTATTTCTTTAGAAATGAATATCGATTCCTGTTTTCTGACAGTTAATTTTAACCTCACGACATGACAGCGACAGCTACAGCGTCTGTAAAATATATGGCTGTAAGAAGTTTAAAGTTTACTCATGTCAACTTCTCTATCTTCGATCAACGTGATCATCGCCAGCCGAAGCGCCATCAAGCTGCTGACGCCCGTATTTCTCTCTGCGTAGCATAATGAAGGTCACTATATACTTATTTTTATACACTTAGGTTTAGTGTCTGACAATTGTCTTGTAAGCGATTGGGGTGAAGATGAAGAACAAAAATTCTTGATGAAAACGGGTATTCTGAAACGTCGAATAATCATATCTCAGCTCTGCGTTCACCGATTTAATCGAAATAGGGCGTAAATGAAAGCTCTTCTTGGCCACATCTGCGATAAGTATCACAATTCCGTATATTTAGCGAGACGGAAGAAATTAACGATCATAAATTGCCGTATAGGCCGTTTGGCTTTTATTCGGGTATATAAACTGTGTCGAGTCTCGATAGAGAATAGAGACAGAGAAAAGAAAAAAAAAAAACAGAGATAGAGAAAAAAAACATTTTTTTCTGTTTCTTTTTTTTTTTGTTTTGAAATGGCGTTTGATAGATGAGTGATCGATAATAAAAAAAATTGATGCCAAGCCAAATTGATCTCGGCTTTCACCATTTCGTAGCCCAGTCCCAAACAGAGAAATGAAAAATATTGCAAGAAGTATAAGTCCACAAGTTTCCTTTTTCTTTTTTTTTTTTCTAGTGAATTTTCAAACGTGACAGAGATATTTTGATTGTTCCTGCTTTCACAATTATCTATCACCTTAAAGGACGTCGAGAGCTAGCTGGGCTGTGGATGGACAATAATGACCGGAATTTCCAAGACATGAATATTAATGTGAAACAACTAACTATGCCATGTGAGAACCAGTGGTTGTTGGTAAGGGTTTAAGAAGCAGTAGTAGTGTCACAAGGAACCCCGCCAGAGCATTGCACATTAAGGAAACGGCTGGACATTAGCAAGTTGTCACCGCACGGTTTTGAACCGTTTCTCCTGAGCCATGGCTGGATACAATCCACAACTTTCTACTTATTGCCGCAGCTTATGGCTACGTGCTTATTCCTGCTGGAAAATGGAATGAGAAAGGGAAAGGGATAGGGAAAGGGACAGGAAAAGGCTCGTTAATTGCAAGTCATAGTGTAATTGAAATTGTAATTAGCTCTCTTAGCGATTATTACAGCGTGTCGTGCGGTGGATATGCGTCTAGTTGGCGATGAAAAGCTTGCGGACTGTTGTACACCCCCCACGGACATTTGGCGTGGTTGGTAGTAGTCACCAGTCTGGTTGATACACCGCGTGAGAATTTGAACCCAAGTTTTCGTGCGAACTTTGAACTGGAAATATCCCGGCCGAACTCAACTCCTGGGAGTTTAATCACCGAATGGTCTCCCTTTCTTCAATTCGTTAACTGTCACCAGCGCCGTGTCTAGACCCAATGGCGCCCGGAGCGAACTATTCTACTGCCCCCCCCCCCCCCCCTATTTTTTGAATAATGAATTTGAGTTCCCGAAAAACTATTGAAGCTGGACTTGTCCTGCCCTAATTTTGGCGAATTCGGATATGAGGTCATCGTAATCCAAAGACTCACATATTTCCGATTCAATTGAAATCGTTGCCAAACCAACCAAGCGTTCTTGAGGTCTTGATGGTTGAACGCAAATAGTTTTTTATAATTTTGAGTTACTGAAACTGCACTGAACGAGCACGTCCGAACTGTTCCGAACGCGACGCTTCTCGGGATATCCCCGGCCGCTTGCTGGATGCGACGCGGCGCTCACAAGCTGAAAAGCAAGCGAGCGCCCCTTCTTACTCATGTGCACACCAAACGGATAATACTCTTTTTAACACGCTTTTATTATCTTCTAAAATCTCGGTCGCTGTGTAGCGTCTATGCTGAGCGACTCATTTTCACATATCCTAATAATTTTTGTTTTGAAATAATCATCAATTTTTTGTCGGTCAAGTCTCATGGCGCCCCTGACTCTTAGGCGCCCGGAGCGACCGCTCCAGTCGCTCCATGGGTAGAAACGGCGCTGACTGTCACCACTACAAACAACCCAAAGTAACCCTCATATTTTGGTTATTTCCTCATAAAAAATTCAAAACTAACACGCATTGAAGTCAAGTTAATTTCTCGATGAAAAAATCGATTTTGTATCTGAATTCTGTAGACTTTTTCCATTGGTGTAAGAATTTCAGAGAATCGGCGAGCGTGTGATACAAAAGGCTGTAATATCTTTATATCAATTTGTGGGATTGTCCAGATTTCAAAATTACTCAGATGTTGAGGTTAAAGACACATTGGTAGAAATAAGGGAAAAAAATACGAGCAAAAAATCACAGAAATATGATTTATAAATTTTCTTCAGCTGCGAGAATATACAGAAACAATGATGAAAAAAGGATCGCTTACTTACATCCCGGTCGGTTAACCAACGATACGGAAAAGTGTAGTAGTTTATTTTTTTTCTTGCGGCTGCGATGTTGAGGGTTGAAGCAAGCAACTGGCCTGGAATCGGCGTATGAATTTTAATGCGGACGGAAGCATCCGCCAAGGCACGTTTCCATGTAGAGTTTCCTGCGATTCGTTCAATTAAATCCAACAGTTCCAAGTGAGGAACCGGCTAAACAAACACCGTGCTGATACCGCAGATATGTACAACTGTTGATACATATCTACCTTCACCCTGACAGAATACTATAGTTGGCTACTATTTTATGATCTATAATCCTTCGTCGCGATATAGCCAACTGAATTTTTAACTACCCATTTCTAGTAAAGGGAATATATATGAGAATCGACTCGAAAATGAAAAATTGAGTTTTCACTAGATTCCCGTTTTGAGATCCAGAGTTTGTATGTGTGGTTAATTTTCCGTCCGACAATATCTCGAAAACAATTGACCGGGTCTTACTCTTCCCTGTAGAAACTTCAATATCGACGATGGAAATTTGGCTCGATAAACTTTTTTGTCCAAAATTTAGTTCTGAATATGATCCATTCATTCATTTTATAAAAAAAAAAAATTTCTTCATACTTTGCAGGACAAAATAATGTTAAAAACCCTGGTTCCCGTGTTATTTGAATGGCAAGACTTCAAGATCCGTGGAGGACCTTTCAAAATTGAAATTTTGAGCTGTCTTTTGGACAGAATTTTTGTTTGGGCATATCTTCTGATATTTTCGGGTGAGAGCGAAAAAAAGAATATCGTCATTTTTTGGCACACCCTAGTATAGATTATACGCAAAGAACGTATAAACAAGTAATGTACAAGTGAATAATTATTTGTATGATAAGGGCCCGGGAAGAGGTACTTTACGACGAGTATGAAAGTGTTGCAAAAGCCGAAGGCGAGTGTGTCACTCACACGAGTGATGAAGTTCCTCTATGCGCCCGTGTCCTACATACTATTTCGTGCTCTACCTTTTGTGAAAAAAAAACGCGATCATTGCGTGCACTAGTACTTGGAAAGCTCCATAACAATCGCGTTTTTCGCAAAGGGCAGGGCAGAAGCATTTTTATATGGTTCATAGGCAGAAACGGCTGGAAACAAGGATATTTAACATATACATGAGAAAAACATGATATTTTGGAGGCTATAGATTCCAGTATTGTTAGGTATACATGCATGTAGTGTTTGAGTTCCTTTGATATATAAAAGTACACAGTGTATTAAAGAGTGTAAGAGACAGAGTTTGGGCGCCAGTTTGATGGGCGATAGATTCATAGAGACAAGTGAAGGGTGGCACGGCAAAACGGTGTAAGTGCCACCGTGATGACTTTTCAGTGGAGCAAAAAAATTGTCCCAAAATTCTAAAAACTGATTTAAAAAAAAAATGAGAAAGTTCTTCGTAGAGTTTTTCGAGCTCTTTAAAATGGCGCAAACCCCGATTCAATACAGCTATCTACCTTCGAGAAAATCGTTTGCGAAAGTCGATGTTTTTCGTGCCAGCGTAAGTGCCACGTTTCGTGCCAACTTTTTTTTTTACTTTGGCTGCTGATTACCAACGCAATTACGATGCTAAAATTATGATAAAAATATGAATCGAAAGCTTGAACCGTAACGAATGAGATTCGCTTATAGATTCCCAAATTCGAACAAATTTTCAACTAATACGGGGCAAAATGGCGGACGAGGGAGGGATCGGAAACGGTGTAAGTGCCAAGATGAACATAATTTTCATACAAAATCATGAAATTTTAATGAAAAAAAGGTAGAGCAGTGTTATTTGAGTAATTCCTGATAGTAGCGTCTGGCCTGTGGAGGCATGAACCGGAGCATATCCGTGAGGAAATTTGGAAATCTATAAGCGAATCTCATTCGTTACGGTTCAAGCTTTCGATTCATATTTTTTTCATATTTTTAGCATCGTAATTGCGTTCGTAATCAACATCCAATGTAAAAAAAAAAAAAAAAGAAATTGGCACGAAACGTGGCACTTACGCTGGAACGAAAAGAATCGACTTTCGCGAACGATTTTCTCGAAGGTAGATAGCTGTATTGAATCGGGGTTTGCGCCATTTCAAAGAGCTCGAAAAACTCCACAAAGTACTTTCTCATTTTTTTTTTTTAAATCAGTTCTTAGAATTTTGGGACAGTTTTTTTACTCTACTGAAAAGTCATCGCGGTGGTACTTACACCGTTTTGCCGTGCCAATTTTTTATATCTTCGCAAATAAATTTTTGTCAGCCATATCATTTGGCGAGGACATGCGTATGGATTTTCAAGAATTTTATCAAAAATAAAACGTATTTTCGATTTTTTGGCACTTACACCGTTTTGCCGTGCCACCCTTCAAATATGGTTTAATGTCTAAGAGTTTGAATATAGTAGGTACTTTTCGATACAAATCCGAAAGTGTTGATTCTCGGACAAGTGTGAAGTTCTGCGCCCAAGATTTGCGCACGCTGCGTAGGAAGGAAATGTTTGGCTCGCGATAAGTGTCGAGGAGAAGTCATGGTAAGAGTGCACGGGAATTTTGAGGATCGAGTGACTGTGATGGGTGTACCGGACGCATGGTAAGGCCGAGCGAAAAAAAAGTGCGACTGTATGAATACGTGGGTAAGAATGCACTAGCAATGTTTAAAAGAGTGAAAAATGAAGGAGAGCTACACCCACAAAAATGCGTTACTTTCATTCGGAGAAATTCAGATATTGAAAATTAACATAATTGACGCAAAGAAAGTGATCGTTGATTCAGGAAAAAGTAGATGTAAATCGCATATTTCATTCGAATATACGACGATACTCAAGTCTCAAAAAACATAGTCGCTACTGTGTGATGGAATACACGTGCATTTGTAAAGAGTATATTGAAAAATGCTATAGAATTCTGTATTTGATTCAAAGTCATATTTATGTAGTGTCGAGTGAATTTACGAACGAAAGTTCGTTTACGTTACAGTTAAGTATTAGGATTCAATATTAAGAGCGAGAGCGGATATGTTTAAGTTGTAAATCTTAGGACTAGGATAGCTAGGGTCAGAGGCTAGGCGCCGGTATGACCGTTGGCAATTGAGAGACGGCAAAAGTATGTCTGGTTGGAGAAAATGGTGAGTGTATGCATGACGAAAAACAAAAAAAAAAAACGAAAAACTTGGGTGGTTGGTGTGAGTCTTCCCACGAACAAGGGAAATCAGCAGAATTGACCTGACCAGCGACTTGTTAAGACGTACGCACGGATACTTGGTTTTTTCAGCGGTAGCATGTACTGCGCGTGGTCTCAAAGCAATCTCAAGCCAGCAATAGGTTTGTCTATATTGAAGTCATTAAATATTATATCTACAGATCTGAGTTATTTAAAAAATACACTGTATTCTGAATATTTTGTGCAATGTGAATTTCATTGTCCTGCTAACCTGTATGTATACACTGAGAGGAAAACTTGATACTATACAGTCGACTGCGCATGCGCGAGTTTTGTCGTTCGCTAAAGCAAGCTGACCATCCTGAGTTTTAGCTATGAAACTTTGTTTTTCGCGGTGATGTAATTGAGCCGTTCTCTGTAACAACAGCTTAAGTCGACTTAAGTGATTTTTTCAGGGACGCTTATCACGGTGTTCCGTACACTATTAGCTATATCCCCTGTAAATTTCGGATGTTTCTGTTGACTATTGGCGTTGCGATGACCATAACAAGCGGCGCGCGTACCGTGCTCGAGCTATTCGGCGCACGGCGCCCGTGTTTATGCTATTCAACTGGTGAGTTAGATGCAGTTCATCGTTAATCGTCGTAAGAGGCCGTTCATAAATTATTACCTGAGGCGTTTTTGAGGCTACTTTGACACACTTCCCCCCTATAGTAAGATATCATACAATTACTCCCCCCTGCCCCTTAATAATAAATTTTCGTAAGAAATGAACATATTTATAAAATAAAACACCGTTTATAAAATAGCGCCATTTCTTAGCCCGAAAGTAGTAAAATTTTCAATTTAAAATGTTACGTAAGATCTGATTCTATACCCCCTGCCTAGAGTAAGAATTTATAATATTGAGTCTACACCCCAGAAATGTGATTGTATAAATAACAAGCTGATTCAAGCCGCCCATGTGCCAGCCTTTGAACTTTCCAATTTTTTGTGCCCTAAGAGATATCATCGGGAGTTTAAGTTCGTTATCAGAAACCCAAAACACCTCCAAGTACCAATTTCATTTAAGATCAAAATATTTTTGATTTTTTTTTTTCAACAGGATATTGAATTTTCCATAATGAATTTTGAAATTCTAACTTCAGATTCGTGATCAGCGAACCAAAAAGCCTATGAATACCAATTTTTATCAAAATCGGAATATTTGAAGATTTCTCGCGCCATATTGGATTCGCCATTTTTAATTTCGAAAATTGGACTTCAGATTCGTAATCAGCGACCCAAAAAACCATAGGAGACCAATTCTGATTCAAATTTTTTCATCTGTCATCGCAATATCGTCTGAAAACAGAGAAACGGGAAGTGAAAAAGCTGTTCTATGGAAAAACCCCTTAAGTCGCACTCAAAACCTTCACGTATCCCATCATATTGCAAGCTATATTCGATTGTTTTATATTCCTATATCACTTTTGGGTACCCCACCTACGTAAAAAAAAATTGGTTCCTTGTGAAATGCCTCGGTAAAATTGAAATACCAACCGTCGAATCTTTAATCATCGTTTTTCGACCGAAACTTAAGTCGACTTAAACTGTTGTTACAGAGAACGGCTCAATTGATAGTAATTTTTGAGATTAGAATCTCAATTACTTGCGGTAATGATTCTGAAAGGCTTGGAACCCTTTGAAATTTATTCCGAACAGCTGATTACTTGCTTCGACTCGGTAATAACATTACCTCGATTGACTACCTTGCGCGCGTGAGTCTGACAGCTCTAGCTTCATTTCTTGCAAGTTGGCACCCGTGCCTCGCAGGTTAAAATATCACCACGGGATGATCTCACCGACCAATAAAATTGAATTATTTGGTGCATGCGCAGTCGACTGTATAGTATCAAGTTTTCCTCCCGGTATACCTACACCTGAGTAAATGCTCAGTCTGACAGACTGTATAAAGGGACAAATTTTCAAAAATTGATTATCTTGCTTCTTTGCATCTGTGTAGCTGTGAATATAAATATAGATGAAAGTCGTGGAATAAATCAATGTTCGAAAGTTGTTGTCTTGAAGAGTTTCGAAATTTGGCAGCCATATACCCGCTATTTCCCAATAAAATTTTATTTTTGTGATACAAACAATTACATTGTCTGTATTTTATATTAAGAAAAAAAAATCACATTCAGTAAATCATTCATTTGATTTAGCGTAATATCTACATCCCTTTAAATATCTGTCTTCAATTACATTTGGTTCATAAAATCTTTTGAAGGTTTAGTAGGTTCATATATTAATAAACGATATGTATTTATTCAAATAAATTTTAGATGTTGCAAGTAGGGTTTTTCTCTGCGTGTAGGGACTTTCAAGTGTCAGAGAGTAAGAGATACATGAGTACGAAGAATATTATATCCAACTATTGTTTATTTGATTTTCAAATGAATGCGTTTACTAATTATAATAAATACTTCCGGGATTGATTACTGCATAGTTCCTACATACATACAACGCCATGTGAAATTCAGGTGAGAACTCCTATTTCTTAATAGAACTAATCATTTGGTTGGAAATCAAATCTTCTCATAATGAATAACTACTGTATACGAATATATTCCGTCTTTGCATGGGGTAGTGAGGAGAAACATCGTTTTTAAGATTTATCCGCGTGAAAAATACATAAAAGGAGAAGTTTATTTAACCAAAACGTGCTGCGCGTTCCGATTCCAAACGAGTTTGCAGTTCTAACTAATTAAAGCACGCGAGCAAATATAACGAAGGATCACCAACCCTGTTTGTTCTATTTTATACTGTATCAAATATGAATCTACATTCCACTGCAGTTCAGGTATACTCTGGATTTAAATAACCCCACCGTCACCCGAGTTCGTATATATAAATCAGTTGGGATGACGGATGGGAGAATGAGCTTGGTTGTAAATCATAATTTCAATTAGAAGGCGATAAATTTTTACATATGGACATTATCATTTTTTTTTTTTTTTTCTAATTCCACCCTAACATATGGTGGAAAGAAATGCATTCCTCGGGTATTGCAGTTCTCAATATCAAAAAGTTATTCAACCACCTACTGAAAATTTGCTCCGTAGACCAAAGAAAATATGAATATCAAATATTCAGACACTGATCAATCTGAGTTCGTATAACTGATTCTGCTTCCACTGAATCTGATTATAAGAAACGATGGCTCACAGATCGTGATCAGTGACTTCCACAGAAAATGATTTTCCGTTGGATCTACACTTTTTTTGCCATAAAAATGACAGCAATTGTAGTGAGATTTAGTAGCTAGCATGTTACAGTTACATTAATTCGAGGTACCTACTTCGTACCGCAATTAATGTCATCTCTATAAAACAAAACATGGTATTGTTCATATTATTAACAATCGTGCAGGGAAATCCACCGATTTTTTTTTCGTGGAAATTCAGTACAGGTCAAAAGATTAGTAAATTATTGTTGAACCGATTGTTGAACACTCTATCCATTCCATAAAATGAGGATCTGTGTAGACTTGACCTCTGAATATATCGATGGAATTATTGCCAGGTCTTATCACGGGCGGTTAATTTCCTGAGGTCGCCCAATTCACTCCTGTAGGATCTCAGCATCTCCTGGCTCACACCAGAGATTACAAAAGCGAGCTTGAATGAACGTAAGGTACGCGATCAATATCAGGAACTCGTATTATTCCATCTAAATTCTAACCCATCCGATAGACATGGGGTTCAGAAATACGAATGCGTATCTGTGTCGACGGTGTTTCTCTGTCATTCATTTCGGGTATTGAACTTCTGCAAGGATTGCGCGCATCTAATTTCGCGTAATTAACCAGATTCCTAATTTATACCTCAGCTACGTCTTCCCTGCTCCCTGCTCCCTGCTTTCTCGTGTTATGTCTCATCCGCTCGTATAACATACACCCTCTAGCACTGCGTGACTGAGTATTTAGCTGTAACGGGATTTTGGCGAGCGACGTGGCTCGATACTCGTAAGTGAGATTTTGCGCGGAAGATTACCGGTGATCCTTTAAGGCTTTCTTCCGCTTGTTTAACGCCACGCAGCCTTATGGAGGGCTTGACGATTTCTTAAATTCACATCTTTCACTTTCACCCTCTTTACATAGTTACTTGCATTATTAAAAATGCCACGGAAATATATGGGGCATTTCACGCGAACTCGCCCAGCGACTGATCCTTACTAGCTCGGATTTGATTCATGTTTTTTCACATCCTCGTTCCAACTCTAAGAAACACTTACATTTCCGTTATTTATTTTTATTTCTTTCCTCGACTTTTTTTATTCTGTGTTCCATGACGGTAATTTTTAGCCACATTGTCAACGTTTTGCCACTTCTTGCAAGCCTTGTAGACTGTCGACAAAAACTGCCGTTCGTGTTTGACGCATTTGTCTCGGTTGTATACGGAACAATATTTGGGATGTTTGAAATTTGGGACTTATCTTGGTTAGATGGTGGAAAATGGGTCTGTCATAAAGGGCCACCTGTAATCTGGATAATTTGTTCTACGAACTCGGATTTCAATAATCAAAACCGCCTTCCCTCCACAAAGCCGGGACGTAAGTCCAAGCCTGATGTGCCTGGGGCTCTAATTATTTATATCAAACTGAACCTAAACTGCAGATTCGGAACGTCAGTCCAAAACTGCTCATCAGACTCGGGTCTACTTTCCTTGATTCTTGGACACAATTAAATCCTGATGCCATAAGCACTAGGAGTATCTCTATCTTTATGGTCTTTTATGGCTTTTACTAGATCTTATTGTTAGTGGTAGACGAATAACAACGACATGGCAGATAGAGAGAGTTTAGTTGAATTTACTATAATCGGTTTTGTGAGAATAAATTGAAGATGCGTTTTTACACTGATTTCATACGTCTAATTTATTAACCTGAATTTGCGGTTTGGTTATTATTCATAATTTGAGTGTTAATGAGCTCATCGATTTTTTCAATGCACTTACTTGAATAGGAGAACACTTATGCACTGAAATCTCATGCTACGGAAAGCTATACATTATGTCGAAATTTGATTTGATTTGATTCCAATTTGAAATAAAATAAAGCTCAATTATCACTCACTCTAGACGACTGATATAATATGTGTATTGAGTTGATCGACGTTTATGTTGGAATCGCTGATTTAAATTTATTGAGACTCTCGGCTCTATAGCACGAATAGTTGATTTTCTTATTGTGAGTAGTTTGGGCGCTTTGCCTGAAATCGCAGTTTGCCTGTTGGCAAGCACGCCGTATATAACTTTTCCCCCCTTTCCGTGACATGTCGCCAGACTTCGTCAATCAGGGATTATGACGTTGCCTGATTAGTGATTTTGTGTCGCTTTCGATCTTGTATCTGTTTGGCAAGGCCGGATACGTTACAAGATCCGAAAGTGAAAACAATTACATATTAATTAAAACCTTAGAATTGATCAAATGAGTAAAAGAAAACTAGTTTCACTTTCGGATATGGCCTGAAATAATCGTCGTGTAACACATAATTTATTACATCTGTTCTGTAAAAATCGTGATGAGCGTTTTTTTTTTTTTTGTCTAAGAAATGCTAAAATGCACAATCGTTTGTGGAGAAAATTTAAAAAGATGTGTATGTGTCTCTTATTGTTAGAGTTGGAACAATGATATAAAGAGTCATGGATCGAATGCGAGATAAGTCTGAGTTGGATATGAGTCAAGTTGACATGACATATCTCATATGTATAGGTAAATTTAATTTATCTGGTAAAACATGGATGCGTGCATCGTAGGCAGTGAAAGGTGTCAAATTCACGTCTTGGTTATTCCCGGGTTCCTCTTCAGGCAGTATTTATGTTAATGTGGCTTCGTGCTTTTTTGGATATGATATTTCTATAATATACCATTTCAGGCCTATACAAATAGCAGAAAATCTTCAAACCATAGTCCCTCCCGTTCAAAAACTCTTCGCTTATCGATACAAATTTTACTTTCTCGATAGAAAAATTGTTTCTCCTTCAGAAAGCTCATTGTTAATACTTTGTGAAAGAAAATTGGACAAAAATGACTTCTAACAATGGCTCGAAAGTTTTATCAGTAGTCCTATAATATTGGAAGTGCATTCCATATGTGGATTCGTGAATTAACCTTGTACGTAAAAACAAGCTGGTCCGCCAAACCGCTTCGCTTTTTTATTGCATAAGGCACGGTAGTGTATTGATGAGCCAAAACTAATTGAAATTGAAAAAAGTATTGTTGGCATATCGTCAATGGACATAGTAGACTCTTCCTAACCTCGCTCTCCTTTACTCCGTGCACTTCCATTTTTTTTTTTTCTTTTTCTCGTTGAGTCAGCGGGACTCCTCTTCCTTGATCTTTAGTTCACCAGGATACCCGGCTCATGTTAGTCATTAGAGTGGGGAGTAGGTTCCGTAAGTACCTACTTTGTACTCAAAGCTCGAAAGTGCAAAATTAAGGAGATTCAACCACGCTCAGATTTCTCAGATTTCTTCTGTAAGAATCAGTCATCTCGGCCAAGCAGAGGGTTCGCAATCACATGAAAAATGAAAGAATGAAAAGAAAAAAGTCTCGGCTAGCATTTAGAATTGTGAGGTTGAAACATTTTTGAAAATATTCATCGAATGCGTTTTGGTGGCAGCAAGTGCTATCCAATAGTTCGTATTGAGGCATCTTCAGAAATATAAGATTTACGAATTTTCCCAAAATTCACTTTTCCATTATTTCGAAACGAAATGTGATCCACGTGTGTAAAGTTTTTTCCCGCATTATAAACGAATACATCATTCCCAACCTGTCTGGAATCGTGGATACAATAGATCAGTATACACAGTGGGGTTTTGTAATTCCGAAAAATGTATTGTGACGGCAGAAAGTGATTCCATTCGCGAGTTTATTGTATTATCTTGAATAATGCGAAAGTTGTGAGTTTTAGTCAAGTTTTCACATCAGCCATTCTGAAATCGGAAGTGATGTAGGTCCGAGAAACTTATTGGCACATCATCACGGAAGACTTGATTTCATGTGAAAACTTTATCCGATACAGCATTGCGGTTCGTCTGGAATCGTGGACACAAAAATCATGCACGCGTATACACATGCATACATTTTTTGAAAATGCTTAAAAATTTCTCTGTGAAATTTTATTATAATGAAATGTTTTTTACGACATTGAATGTATAAGGCACTTCATCGTGCTCGAAACTTCGTAAAGCCACTATAATACTTCACATCAACCTAAACTGACAATGAGTTCCAAACATAAGCGAATGAATATGAAAGTAGCATGAACTAATTGCGAAGTCAATACTATTGAAAAACTTGACGTCCAAGAAGTTGACTAATTTTTGTGGTTCCCAAAAGCACAAAATACAAATCTATATAATATTCTGAATTTATGACCTGCTGACTCAAAAAGATGGTCCTAGATTGAAATGGATATTTCAAATTTGGAATCAAGATTTTGAATGGTTGTGACTTCAGCGACGAATCAGTACTTCTAGTTCTTTATCAACCTCTAGAGTGCTTTAAGAACGTTCGAGCTTGGAATATTATCACGGTATCTCATCGCATCGTAATTTTGAATGAGAGTTTCACTCCGGTTTTAGTACGACGAGGCGAGGCCTGTGCTTCAGTTTTTGTTTACAGCTCCAGTTTCAACTTTTTATTCCTAATTTTGAGAGTTGGTAGCTGTGGCCGAACAGGACTATCGCGTTCATAATTTTAGCTTTCCGCTTAGGTATGCCACGTTCAATAAGGTTACAAATAACTGTAATACAATAACGATTCCGCAATTTGTCACCCCCCACTCCTCAAATATGCAATTGAAGTCTTGCTATCTTGCTTTAAGTTGGCAATACTGCAGATGATACCTAACTTGAGAGCCTTTATTATGTAGCATGGTAATGGAGAAGCGTTGGCGAGCAAGACTCGTGTCGCTGTATTCCTCGGATCGTTAGATTATATGTATCGTTCAAAGTAGCATATGATTGAGGAAATTCGGTTACCCCGAAGATAACCTAGATTGACCCTTTCAATACATCACAAAAAATACTTCATTTTCGAAGGAACTGAATTCTCTAAATCATTTGTGCTTTGTGAGGTTATGTCAATTGATGTTTGAAATCACGTTATTTTCGGAGCAACCGAATTTTCCCAATCATTTGTGACTTTTATAGGGTTATATGTGAATTGACGTTTTAACGAATAAAGCGACACGAGCTTCAATTGTGCCACCACCCCCATCGCGGAGGTTCTCAAGGCAGGTAATGTCTAAAGTATTACCGACTCAAAGCATGTACCTTCGGTTGCACGTTCTGAGGGCGATAAATTCCAGTACTTATTGTTACCGCACACAGATTCTATCCAGCATTTTAAACAATGTCAACGTTATTCAATTAGCGAATAAGTAGCGATCAAACTAATTGCTCGATAGTATCTGAACGTTACGGTCTGATTGTAGGCCTGGAAAAACAAAAAAAAAAAAAAAAATACTGAAAATCGAAAATAACAATTTTGAAAATAACATCGAAAGACTTGATTCCATACAACATTTGGATAAAGGTATTAAGTAGCTCATCAGATTTCCATGTTTCCAGGTCCAAGGAATCATCCCGACCATTTTCACATAGAAGTCTGGGTGTGTGTGTCTCATCAATTTTTTTGTCAGACGATATCTCGAGACCGAATATTAGATGAATTTCATCCGTCTTTAGATTTTCAATTCGATCAGTCCAGTAGTCTACGAGTTATTCAA
This sequence comes from Rhogogaster chlorosoma, assembly GCA_944452935.1. Lineage (NCBI taxonomy): Eukaryota > Metazoa > Arthropoda > Insecta > Hymenoptera > Tenthredinidae > Rhogogaster > Rhogogaster chlorosoma. The sequence continues at coordinate 20,808,312 of OX101802.1, forward strand.
AGAACAAAGTTTAAAAAAAAAACTACAATCGCTAATATCTTGAGAACTGATCGACGGATTTTGATGATCTCAGTCTCAATCGATAGGAGTTGCACTTCCACTCAAATTTCAGCGAATTGAAGATTCAATCAATTCATTAGTTTTGGGATTGGAAGAAGGATTTAATTTTTTTACTCGTACAATGGATTTCTTTATCAATTAATTGAACTCTTTAGTCATAGGACAATATTTTTGGAGCTCGGAAAATCTGCCGGTGAAATTTTCGGGCTTACTCAGCGACTGCACCCAACTTAACTGTTTGTTTGCTAGTTCATTCACTTGAATCAACAAGAGTATGGGGGTCATTTTGATAGACGATTGAAAACACTGCACGGAATTATTCATCTGTACGCACTGCGTCTGTACAGCGTTTTGACTCCTGGTTTCGATTTTTCGTTTTTAGTACTTTCAGGATTCTCTCAATGAACGCTACAATCTATCAACTGCCGAATGCTGATATAATGTGTGAGTCTATTAACCAGTTGAGAACAAGATGGCTCCATAACGACAGAGGAGTTCGTGTCTCTCTTGCGTGGTGACGTTGAGTTGGGAAATATGCCCCTCTGGGTACTGAATAATGAGTTTTGTGTCATGAAATTAAGTCGGTTAAAGAGTAGGCGTTCCGCATTGTATGTTAACACCACCGCGAACTTTACCCATCCCCTAAACCCAACCGTACGTCACTTTTAAAGACCTACACGTAGCTTCGCGGCACGACGCGGGGCTCTTCTCTAGCGTCCGCGCTAATTCCATCTGGAAACTCGGCGACCACTCGCAAAAGTTTCGGTCCGCGGCAACGTCGTTTTATTAAGCGGTCCAGGGGATAATTGCGGACAGACCTTTCCACGCGGTTTACGAAGCGCGAGAATTTCGGCGGTATCATTGAGTTACGTCATTTGTTACCTGGCAAACTGTTTGCAAGTTCCTCAAACGTAAAATGTTTGACAATTTTCAACAGATGTCAGCTCCTCTATATAGGCACCCATGTTCTGGCATTGGAGGCGGAAGAACAGACTGCATGAAGTTAAGAGGACACCAAATTTTCGAAGATATAACTTCAGGCCCCGTTTTCGACAAATGATTCGTCCCAAGATTTTTTTCTATTCACCCGATCCCCTCACAGAAGTTGAAGTTGCTATTTTCATTCAACAATATCCGACTCCAAATGATACCGGAGCTGATAATCTCACGATAAAATGATCTTGCTGCAGATCATCGTAGTGAGTCACCCGCATCCGTCTAATCCACAAGATTGTTTATTATCGTTACCATGGATTGAAAGTTTTCAGTGAGTGTAGGAAATTGATACAAAGTTTTCACAAAGCATTCTTCAAACAAAAAGTCGAAGAATAGAAGTATAAAGCATTGGACTGAAACACAGAGAACTTGAACTTTTCATGGAAACTCGGTTGAATAGAAAAATGTGTTGATTCTGCAAGTTCAGGCAAAAATCCTGCAAATTTCTGGGTCCCAGATGGATCCCCGCATTGAGTTGCGAGGAAATCATAGGGACGGGGCTGCAAGGATTAATTTCGAGAAGAACGATTCAAATGTTCGTTTGTTTCCAAGAGCGTAAAGCATTATATTCACCATTCTGAATCACCACGTGATCTTAATCTACACGAGCCTCTTTCTACAAAATACTTCCCTGAAATCTAATTTCAGTAAATTTTCTAGTGCACGGTAGCTGAAAATAATCACTAAAAATTATGCTTGAAAGAAAAAAATTGAAACTCAAAGTCGATGTATGTGATAATTTTTCAGACCAACATGACCATCAAGAGAAGATTCTACAGTGTATCCACAAACTTTGACATTTTCTACATAATCGCAAATAATCGCAGATCATGCGAAAGTGACATCAGGAACTAAGAAGATCCCAGTTTGAATTTCGAGATTACTCAAAAAATATAGAAGTTACGTAACATTCAATGGTAAAAACGTACTCAACCTGAAAATGCTTCTGGCGTCCAATTTTAACTGCATCATGATTAGGTATCTGTGATAGATTCTGGAGCAGATTAATTGTAAGGCGAAGCAATGTGCGAATCTGTTGCGAGAATTAATTGCTGTCTCTTTTTCAATAGCATTTGATATTTTCAACCCTAATTTTTTTGCATTTGCTATATTATATAAGATTTGAAAATTATGTTCCTTCTACGGTAGAAAGAATCCGATTCGTATGTAATTTTGTGCATACGGTATGTGTGAATTTCCACTGCAACGGAAAAGTTGATTGGAGCAAGACTGTAACGCGAAGAGCAAGAAGCAAGGTAAACCATTTGGTTTGCGTTGACAATAAGAATATTTTATTTTTAAACGAGTGAATTATCGACTAAGATTTATTGAAACGTGAAAAAAATAATAGAATAATTATCAATGTATTGTTTCAAATGAATTAATGTATTTTATTTCACTTAATATGATAATGGATAATTTTCCACCTTATAAATTATGTATAACACTCATTAGAAAAAGTCTTACCGCACTCGTATCGAAATGTACTATTATTTATGTCAAAAAAGCATATCTTGCTCACGAATTGACAAAAGAGACCACAAAATTTGTGAGGTATTATTGAAACTAAGAAAATCAAGATCATAATTCAAAGGGGTGAATGGTGAACACTAGTCGAAACGACGGAGAAGGCCCCATATATCAGCATCCCAATAATGACTATGCTTCACTCGACCAAGTTGCTGACATAGCAAATCCAGTCTAAATTAAATGAAATTTTTCGTTTATTTCCCCGAAGACTATGGTCTTATACGCTGTAAATACGTAGCTGTTGTCCAAGTTCTGGGCATAGTTTTATCTCCAGGAAAATAATAATACTCGATCTGCAATTCAAACCTTATACCACTTGAATAAGAAAATACTTCTGTAACAATATTTGTTTAGCTATTATTTCTCTATTCGAGGAAATTATTCATATTCGAATAATTGAAGAGAATAAATAAGAACAACAGGAGAAATTTTTCATACTGAAAGGATGTGATTTTGTCTTCGTTCGAATCAATTCGGGAAGGCAAGATAAATTGAAGTTTTATCATTAATATGAACATTTGGTAATATAGTGTGGATGAAAATGTTGTGGAATTTTCTACAGGGTCAATCATGAGTGAATTCCAACTAATTTTCGATTCTGATTTCAACAAGGATTGATTTAAAAACAGATGTATGCTTCTCACAATGATTTTGAAATGAACTGGTGATTATTTTGCTCGTTCGCTCGCTTCGCCCACTTATTGGTTTGGTTTTGCGTTGTCCCTCACTCGCTACGCTCGCTCGGTTATTAGTAGTGTTTGTGTATCGTGGGGATAGATGTTATTATTACTGTCCCTATTATACTTTTTTTCTGAACTTAAGGGGCACACCTAGTGTGACGGCCTAAAAAAAAGGTGATTTTTGGGAATTTTTATTAGAAAAACTACTGTATTAATTGTTTGGAAATTTCAAGAGTATATTTATACATGTCTCAAGAATATACAGCGAAACTTTTGAAAAAAAAAATTAACTGTTTTTTAAGTTATACACGATCTCCGACGGCGCGAAAAAAAAGGTCCTCCACTGCTGCAGTGATTCCGGCCTTCTCCGTGGATGAAATAAAAAAAAAAAGTTCTCGTTGAACTAGAAGATATTGTCCGTACAATGACCTACGATCAAAAGAAATAATCAAAAATTGACAAAATGGCGGCGTTTTTTAAAAAAAAGTCGAATTTTATCCACAATTTTGGTCGTTTTTGGCCTGCCAAAATTTGATTTTTGATCAGATTACAAAATCGATAGGTCATTATATGGAGAACTATACAAAGAACATGTATAAAAAATTCGGTAGTGATCGGATCATTTGTCTTTGAGTAATCACTGCAGCAAATTCGGAAAATGCTGTTCCGAGAAAAACGCGTTTAAAGATAAAATGATCATTTTCACTGTTATAAATAGCCTAGCGTGACAAATATATTCGGGGCCCATGCGTACGATAATTTAGATTCGGCGTTGAGTTGCCAGCCCCACCACCCCCACCCGGCTCTCAGGCCGTTCGAAACTGCGTAACTGCCGGGTGTTCTCTCGTGGAACGCAGTATAGCTGCCGAGCGGTTAATCTTTAAATGGCTATAACTAAAAAACTATTTGAGATATCGATTAGAAATTTTAATATATTATTCTTAGAGGTTTAATCTATCGAAATATGAAAAAAAAAAATCAAAATCGATTTTTTTTAAATTTCACACTAGGTGTGCCCCTTAATAACTCGTGCATCGACCCTGGGACGTTCTTCTTGATAATACCATCACATCATATAGGTATAACAACAAAGTCCGAGATCGTATAGTACAGTAAGAGAAACGCTGCAGACACGTACGGTCAAAAATTTATAACATCCGGACGTCCGATTTCAAACTTTAATATTATATCTTGTTACGAAGGGTAAAATCACCCTTTATATTCCATAACCGCCCGATCTGGTACGTTCAGACATTAGACTAACAATTAAAGTATGTCTTTTATAAACAGCCAAATGATGTTACCACCAAACAGTTATTTTGTAAACAGTCTTGTGCTAGACATTAAAACGAACACACGCATTTCCCAATAAATCGATTTTACCTCCTTAAATACAATTTGCTTACAACTTGAACCTTCAATTTTTTAACTCAGAATCTACGCGCTAATTCGCTCAAGCCTTTCAAGTACTCAAGCCTTCCAAGCCTTTGATTTAGCCTCCAAAAGCTAAATCCGTTACAATATGAATATGAATGATATGATATATGATTGTCAGAATCATACGGACTTGAAACTTGAGCGCTTCGGCCGAGCAGACAAGTATACTTGGTGGTCAATGCGGATTTTCGTATACTATTGATCACGTCAAATTTGATAGTCAAATTTAATAGCGCTGTATCTGAATTCGCCTCAATGTTATAGTATAATGTAATAATCGTGCGAAAATATATATATACATACAAATAGTTTAATTATATGCCAATCGCCAGCATCTTGTGTGTTCGTTCGTTCTTGTAAAAATTGGATGTTAAATTGCAGCTGATGGTTTCCTATTCGCGCCGTTTCTTTGTTCGGTGATATTTTCTTTCGCCCCTTTTTTTCGACGTTCTTTCTTTTTGTCTTTTATTTCTGCACTCTTGCCTGAAAACTAGTAAAAACTTTTAACCGGCTACCTACCGTCGAGTGCCAGCCTTTCGTCTTCGTGGACCTGATTTCATTTAAACTTATTTACCCGGAGTGTTTCGAATTAATTTAGCGAACTAAAGAAGTTGGGGATTGCGAAGTTACGACTTTGTATTTCATCCCTACATTCTGATAACGAAGATTTGTTATTATTTCATCCTTCTGGTATTAGGAGAAAGAATCAACCTTTGAAAAGAGTCAAGTCGAAAGTATTATGTAAATTAATGAATTCGAGATCCTTCGCAGTTCATCTTGAGATACGATATTTCGAATTGGAAAATATTATCGTTTTTTCCAACCCGTTCATATTTTTGTGATTGTACAAGCATAGGCAATAATTCCTCCCACATAATATCATGAAAATATGGAGCTCTCAACTCCGTACAACTTTTCCCGTATTAATACACGTTCTCGAAGCCCGGTGAAATAGTTAAACTTTTCGGACAACGTTTCAACCCTAAAAGGGGTCTCTACAGCGCGAGGTAACCTAGTGACGATGACAATTTTACTAACGACTTTAGAGTTTGAAAGCGAAATTAGCAATTAGTGACGATGGAGTAATCGGTTTTGCAAGATATAATATTTTCCCGACTGTACACTCCAATTATTAATTACAATCTAATTAACCTTCTGACTTAATACTGATCTTCGAAATTGGAGTATCCGGTTTGTCGACTAAAAAATGATACTTCTCTGCTTTTGGAAGCCCGGAAATGAAATTTTCTGAACTTACACCCAGATTTCTGAGCCCATCGAAGTACTCAGTTCGAAATAATGAACGAAAAAAAAAAAAACAGAAATACAATAAAAGACCACTTGTTCTTGCTTACTTAGATCCTTGCGGAACTCTTCACCCTGTACAAGATTGCCTTCAAAACTTTGGATAGGATTGGATTACCGGGATTTGAGCTCTGCAAAGTGCGGCCTGATCGATTTACGAATCGCTTGATGGCACAGTGAAGTTTGCCCACAAATTGAAACTGAGTCATTCGATAGACCAAGGTTTAAGAAATTTGTTCGGGTAATCAATGAGAATTAGCAATAAAAGATGATGACGAACAATAACCTGCGCGTATTATTCCGGAAGCTTGAAAAATTTCTCATTATTTTCGTGGCCAGGCAAATCAATAGAAATCTTCTTTTCTTTGTAATTTTCAAGTGAAGTTGCATTTTATTTTCTAGGTACACTTTTCATATAGATTAATCATTCGCTGTCAGTTAAATTACGCAAAATAGTGCTTAAAAAAGTTGATGGGTGTAATGCTAATGTTTCAAGATGAGTGAGCCGCCCCACCATTGTGAGCCAAGAACATGTTACGCGTACATCAATTCAATGGAGACGTTGTGCTTGTGATAATCCTTGCACGAGAAAAATGTCAGATCATTTGTCTGCTCCTAACTCCTTTACGATTCATATTATATACCAGTTTCGGACACATGAATATTCATCATGAAATGTAGAACGACAGTGAGCAAAGGAAAAATGGTTCTGGTTCTGAATCAATTGGCATAGATCAACCACCCGTCCTTTCACTGTTAGATGCCTTACAAAAAATCAGAACTTAAGTTTCTTAGCGAAAGCTACAAGGCTATCATAATTTCCGAAACAGAGTAGCTGTAAGTAAGCCTATCAGAAAGTTTGCACGTCATACAATCAGGGTTATACAGTGAATTCAGGCGGCAGTCCAGGTCAACTGGGCCGTAGTTTTTTACTTTTTGCTCGACAGACCTGGACCAGAACGTGGACAGAATTGGACAATGGACGCGATGGTTTGGTCGACCAGGTCACAGCAGCCGATGATCCGGCCCAAAAAGTTGAGTCGATGCACCGTTGAATCGTTCTACGTTTTGGACACGTTGGTAGGAGAGAAGCTCGTTCTCTGTTTAACGTTGCATGGCGGACGACAGCTACAAAGAATAATCGATGAGTTTGCGAGGGAGGAAATGGCAGAGCGCTGGAGCTGGCTGGTGTATATTAGTTGTAGAATTGAAAAATTTAATACCAATGCGGGTAGATACGAGCTCACTCCATATATGTCCGTTTAATTTTCGCTTGGCTTCGTATATATCTGGGATTTTCCCAATCTTCTGAAGGTTAATTGTCCCTCAACGCTGCACACTGCAATTCTCTAGTTTTAGCTGGCGAAAAATGCCTCTATTTCGTACCCACGAGGAAAAATATTCAACAACCACCTCCGCTTTTATGGGACGTTTTTGTCACTCGTCTGGCGTACGACAGCATATATTGAAAATTATTTCGTTACTCTGTCACTTATACTTGCTTTTACACCGACGAAACAAAGAGAGGATTCACCGGCCGGGATTTCATATGAAGTTATTTTCGTCGAATTTTCAATTGGCTTGTTTCAAACAAAAAATCCAATCAACGAAATTCGGAATAAAACGAAAACATTCGAGTCCCCTCATCCGGCTGTTTTTCAAATCTTTTCCACGTAATGAATTTTTCTTATCCGAAAAGGATTCTAGCATTTTATTCCAAAACGGCCCGGTACAAATTTCAAACCACGACTGCAATTGCTGTACAGTAAACCAGTTAGGTAATCCCGAGTGAATAAACCGTTTGAATTTTCTGCCGAAGGACGATACAATTACACAGTTCTAGTAAATTTAAATAATTACTTGATCTTCTATTCCGAACAGGTGCAGGAGTAATTAATAAGTTCCAAGTTTTAATCAAGGCTTCGTTACTACACGAGCTTCTGATGACATTCAAGAAAGTCGGATACGAGCTGTCTACTGGTTCAGGATAGTTTAGCAGCGCTAGAGTCTTATAAAACTAATTATTCAATTAACCCACAACAATTATTGGTTCCGAAATCGATTAATTATTTTCGAAATATTGATCGCAGGCTTAAGGGTAGGGTGTTCATTTCTGCACCATTATTATTGATTAGGGATTCAGAAGTGACGGCACATCGTAAGATTTCATACCGCATTTTTCCCAAGAGAATAATATTATCAGTCTAATTCCTTGCGAAAGTCTATTCTAACCCGATCACACGGGATGGAGAACTAAATCTATGAGCTTTGTTCGGATGTTCGATTCAACAATTTTCCAAATTTCCTTAATAATGAGCCTGTAGGCATTCCAGACTCTAGACTCTAGACTCGAGACTGAAGACTGTCGAGGCTGTCTAATTGCGCCTTGAGTAATCCCTAACGAACATAATAGAATTTCATGATTCGTTAATATAGGTAGCCTTCTCCCGATTGTAAGCGGGGAAGACACTCTCTTGTACCCCACATGGAATTGATACAGCTCGGAATTTCATCGGATCGGAATTGATGAGGTGGATTATATTGTCGTCAAAATGATTATCTTCTATCGAACAAATATTTGCAAACGATCTACGCGAAAAATCTTCTAGTAAGTGTGATATCATTTCAGCAATCATTATTATTTCTGATATGCGCCTACTTTCTTCGAAGTTCACAAACGTCCAAAGACTTACCACGGAATAGAATTTTGACATCGTTTCAGTAATCTTCATCGATAGTTGGGTTGAACTCATATCGATGGCACTACCCACCTTGGCACGGTTCATTGCCAGGTTCATTGAGGATAAGTCAAATTGAAAGACCCACTTCTCGATTCTCATATTTTCTCCGCCAATTCTCTTTCCATCTCCCTTTCATTTTTTCCCTTTGGTTTTTTGCGTGGGCAAATACACTTCAGGAGGAAGAATTGGATTTACGAACTCGATTACTGCGAGTCAGTTAAAATCGCGAAATCTTTTTCGAAGTTAATCAACCCTCTCTCGAAACACACTTCATTTATTCTTTACTTGGGTGCGAGTTCGTGACTGCGAGGTTTGATGCGGAAAAGAAGTATTTTTCGGTGTAGTAGGGCACGATGAGTTTAATTCAGGAAAATATGCAATTGTAATAATTTCACAGATGTTTTCTTACGGATTTTCGTTAGTAATTAAAACTCTAATCTTATTTAATTCTTGTTTAAAACGAGAAAATTCACTTCGTACATTTTTTATCTCTTCAAACTTAGAACGAGGAAAAAAAAAAACAAGAAATGGAGATTTTTAATTAAACTTGTTAATTTTTTTTTGTACAATCCTTGAAGTGCTGCTTTCCGACTTTGTGCACGGATGCATTTCGTAGGAAGAAACCTAAGGATTCTTAGCGTAATTTTCTATAATCTATACACCGAAAGATGCGAAAGAAAGCAAATCTAAGATCAAATCCGAATATCTCCGTGTTTATGCGAATCAAAATCAGTTTCAATTCAAATTCATGGGAAAAACCGTTGAGCCAGATTTAGAATGAACCCCCAGAGTCGGCTTCCGCAGATCCGGAACAGATCCAAAAATCGAAGAGAGAAATGGTTTTTCTCGGTGCAATTTAAAGTGGAGCATTGAGCATGGCAATTTTCCATACCTACGCCTCATTTTAAGGGGTTATATTTAATTGTGCTCGAGAAAATGAATAGATTTTCAGGCTTTTCTTACAATTAACCATGTTAACATCATGTTATTGAAATACACTATACAGTATCAATAACTACATATTTTAAGGTAGTTATATACATTTTGTTAAATGAAAAAATGTCCACAACTGGGGGAAATATGGCCGTTGTCCAAAAACACCTATTTTCGAACATCACTCGCAGTGAGCATATCTTTGGAACGGCTCATGTGGAATAAAAAAACCAGAAAGATTTCGTTAGTACCACACTGTACGCTTTTCGTGAACGAAGGGCTTAGCGAATTCTATTTGATCGATTTTTGGTAATTTGGTCGATTTTTCCGTAAAGTTTGATTTTTGAGGTTCTAAAAATTAGGTTTTTCAAGTCATTATACAGAGATGATCTGTGGAAAGTTATAAGCCGTGTGAGTATGCAACCGGTGTTTCACTACGAAATGGCAACGTAGTCGATGCGAGAGTCGAATAAGTCGAATGAGTCGAATGACCGTATCTACAGACGACGTAACGCCAGCTGTCATTCCGCGGGGTTATAACCTAATAATGTTCGAAATAGACCGATATTGACATCCGCAATTACCTGAATAACCCATTAAACTTTCTTAAGAAAGAATATTTACCGTTGTATTAAGGAACTGTGATTACAAAATCTAAATCTGACAATTATTTATAACTCTCATTCTAACCTAACAACATGAGAGCCGCAGAATGACAGCTGCCGTTACGTCGTCTGTAGATACGGTCATTCGACTTATTCCACTCTCGCATCGACAGCGTTGCCATTTCGTAGTGTATCACCGGTTGCCTACCCACACGGCTTATAACTTTCCACAGATCATCTCTGTATAATCAAGCCATTATAATAAGAAACCAGCTCTTGAAGAATTAGTATCGATCGGTTAAGCTGCTTTCCAAAAATCGTGCTCACAGCAACAGTACTTTTTAAAAAACATGATTCCAAGATGATCGCGTTTGAAGTTCTGGGTCTAGGTTTTTTTAAGGGTCAAACTATTTTGTTCACACTAACATAGATGTTGCAAAACATTAATACTAATGTACATTCAGATATACGTGTCTCCCGAAATCCCTGAGCACAATAGAAAGCCCGTCTAATAGCGCGCGTAAATATATTCATTCTAGTACTCAGATCATTATAATATTTTGGTAAAACGTTCTTGAGATGATGTAGTTTGAGAAAATGCAAACAAAATTTCAACTGTTTCAACCCGAAAAACCAGATATAACCCCTTAATGTGAAATACCGGAGTTTTACTCATGTATTGCAATCTGAGCTCTACTTACTGTTAAGTTCTATAATGACCATAGTCGTAGGCGGCGATGCCAGAGCCGTGTTTGTTGCCTTGCAGGCTAGCCTGGCATGGTGATGTCTTCTTGTCAGCCGCTCGACGGTGACGCGATTAATCGTTAACGGCAAATTCTCGCCTTCCTTGCCTTGGCCATCTCGCACCTCGTACGAGTCATCTATCAGCTGTGATTCGAGATACCAAACCACACTAGGCCGTGGTCGTCCTGCAATTATATAAAAAAAATAAAAAATTAAGGTATAGTTAAATCTGCGAGCTAATTTTTGTCATCAGTCCAACCTTTCAATGATAGTTGACTCTCGTCCTTGAACCAGAATCAATATCAGGATATCGTTCGGCCACGCGAATATTAAAGTTTGTCTTTTTTGAAATATGATATACCATGACGAAGTTTCGTTTTGTCAGTCATGTATGTACGAAAAAAAAATAAGATTTTACCGTGCAAAATTCACGAAAAACGATGCTCATCATTGATAGTTCTGAAAAAGTCTAGCTTTTCGAAAATACAAATTGATCTACCATCCAAGATAATATTCCAGTATGTTCATTTGCGATTGTTCATGATTTCACGTTATGATATTCAGGTGATATTCTTGAAATGTTCTCAGCATCACCAACTACAATATCATTGGAATAATGACTTGACAATAAGATATCTCAAGAGGGCTTCCCTATCTGTTACGAAAATGATTTTGATCCATTTTGTTGAATGCAGAATCCAATTTAATCTGTTAATATCTGAAACGAAAATGATTACGTTGGACAAACCCTGGCTGCACATGCTTAGTCGGAGCTAAACGTGGTCGAAAGCTTTGCATCAAATTTAATTACTGAAATTCGGGAGAATGATGTACTATAAAAGTGTAGGGAAGGCAGACTTCTGCCGCCTAAGATCAATCGAATTTTCTTGTGTAAGGTTGTTTTGAAAACTCATAAGGGAAGTTCCTGAGAGCGCGAGGAGTATAATGATTGTGGAGTAAATTGGGGAAAATATTTATAAAGCAGACAACCGAAGCCTCTATTCTTCCATAAAGTTATTGCAAAAAAGAACACAATTTAAGAGTTTTTTTTGCTGAGCTTGTCACGACAGATTCATTGCACAAATTCTGTGGGTTCACTGAGGTCAGGCACGTTGAGTCAATTATGATACTTGTAATAGGAAACACATATCGCAAAGTGACCAGCAAAGCATCATGCGTTATCCTCTGCCAAATTATATTCCGGCTCCACTGCATCGTCTGTATGCTTCGATCCCCTCGAATGGTAGCATTCTGCACGAATACTAACTGACTGTGCCATCCTACTGAATGAACAAACCACCAAGTCCATTCAGTAATCAGCGAAATTACTGTTGACTAAGTCTTTTCAATTTTGACGCTACTTATTTTTTATTTATTTTTTCTTATTGCCATTCCTTTGCGATTGATAATAGTTATCAGTTTCGGTTGGATGAAAAGTTTTATTTAGTATTTCGGTTTGGATTTCAGTTCCATAAAAACTTCGAATTTTTTATGGGTTCCATTGTTCGTTTATAGTTTCATAAAAATGTCGATTGATTTCGAACATTGTTCTGGATTTCTATTTACTAGTTCATACTCTCTTTGAAGGACAAGAAATTTCCACGTTTTGATCTAAGTCATGCTGGCAAAACCAATGTGTGACTTTGTTTTGCGCCGAATTCCATGAGCGGATAAATTTCTCAATTACGACGACCGCCGCATGCTTGAACGCTGCTTCTGCAACGATATCTTAGACACAAGGAACAGAAACTTGGGCAAAATCAAGTGCTTCCACATGGTATCCCGTGCCAATGTTATTTGTAAACCTTGCTCATTGAAACAGTCACCAGAGTTGGCGTAATTAGTACGAACAGTCAAACAAACGGTGCATCTGTATAATACAGCCTGTGCAATTCACTTCTCGTTCCAAGTGATTCCACAGTTTGGGCGTCATGTCACCTTAGACGAATCCACCATCCAGTATTGTCTTAGATTAATTAGCTCCCTGTACCGTAAGTCTCTCTATTTCACCTCTTGCAGAAGCTCGAAACTCTTTGAAGTGACACAGGCTACACGTGATTATATGCACTGACGAAGAACCATTTATTACAACCAAATTACCTAGATTTTCGATCATGAAGACTTCCATATTTTGTTATATTAGATGCTAAGGCTGTCAAAAATTGGTGTGATACATTCGTTCAGTATGATTTTAATTATATGTATATTGGGGTACTATAGATTATAGTTAAAAATAACTGTAAATTAAATAATAAGTTGACAATAAACAACATTTTATTCGAAATTGAAATCTGCTCGTACACTGTACGGCGTACAGCACCTTGCCTTGCACTGATATATCTGATTGTGAGACGCATCAATATTGCATTCACCTTACGTTTCATCTCATTTTAAATATGAAGCAGTGAATACATTGACGTTTTAATATATTTAAATTTAATACTGAATAATACATAATATATAGTATACGCATGAAGTTATTGATCTATTATAAACGTAAATGATATGGCATTATATAAATCGACACCGCGCATCATGTAGTCACCACTAGGTGGCGACGCCACCCCAGTCATCCTGCAAGTGAAATACTCCGACTGATAGGTAACCCTGAGTCATAGACAATAGGGCTTTGGTAGCACGTGATAGCACCGATGCCGGCTGCTTATGCCGCGTGATTATGTTGCTTCAAAGAGGCGCTTCCGTAAGATGTTGGTATTTTTTTCACAGTACGCAAAATCGTATTTTTCCAGTCATTTTGCTATCAAATGAGATGAGTTAGTGTTTGATGTTCTTCTCACCACTCACGCTCTTCCCACCTAGGTCGTTCACGAACTACCTAAGACTAGTGCCGAGTGATTCAGTATTTCAGGAGTGCAATAAGGTAAAATGTAAAATACCCAATAGTTGGACTATTTGGAAGGCATGATTGAAATAATCTCATTTTTGTGGGATCAGGGCGTAATCGATTTATAAAAAGTATATCATCACGTGACGCATGCATTTTTTAATCAAGTAAACAAAAAAAGGTTTCCTGAAATGCATTTCACTGAGTTATGAGAATTTTATTAGGTCCGTCGAAAACTGTAGTAGTTGCACATATCTTAACGGTTACCGGAGAAGTTGGTCAAGTGTCAAACCAGAAGATGGACTATACCAAAATGTGTACAGCTTCGCAATCAAATTTTATCATTTTAACTTTATTACTCACTTTATTTTAAACAGTATATAATTTTCTTGATTTAAATATGATAATTGATTTGATATATGATAACGATCTTGAGTATTATATTATGGTAACGGAACCTGTTAAAAAAATTCAACCTTCTTCAAAACCGAAATATTTAGCCACCTACTGCTGAAATGAAGTATTATTCTCTAAAAAGATTCATTCCGATCGGTTGTGTGGTATGAAAAGTCAACGAATCGCGTTTTCGAGGTGATCAGAGCCTCTACCAAAGCTCGTTGACACGACTACCTACAGCAGGCCTGAAATAATTTTTTTTTCTCAAAACCGCCTCATTATAGGCTCCCTTTCCCATGTCAGACGCTATGCAAACATTCCTGATTAGAGAACCGCCTTTGCTAACTCGCCCCGTCTCGAAACCATCGGAATTACCTGGATTTACTATACGCCGTTCGTTCAAAAAAATGTCTGCACATCATACACAAAGTTCGAATCTATTTCATGTATATTCTGCCGACATTCACATGGGTTTCATACGTGATTATTACATTTTGTTATATATCCGCATTATATGTTAACACTCTTGGGAAGCAGATGGCGTATTTGAAAAGTTATTGTAATATAGAATGTGGTACTGGCGTGATATGATCTGTGTTATGTACAGTAATATCGTCAAATTTGACGACATTGCGGTATATTAACAGTAATAACGATCTAACCAGATTCGTCTAAAATAAAGCCGCGCAAATTGTTTGTTAATCCTCCGGGATACCCTATGAAACGTGCAGTTTTGCAGTGAATTACTCCCAGTGATATTTTGAGTTTCTTTTTTTTTCCGATAAAAAGGAATCCACATAGAGGAATAAGTATCAAAAATTGATCGATTTCAATTATGAAGACATAGAGAATCAGTAAACGCAATTTTTCGGTAATAATTTTTTCTGTTTGATCAAGTCGTGATCACTGCAGTTATGCGTCGAAATGGTCGTTTTTTCAAGGGTAAGACCAAAGAGATGTGTCTGGAAAACTGTTGAAGATACTAATTGCTGCGAGCTACCATTTTATGCATTAAAGAACGATAAATAAACGCTTTCAACCGCTGAGACATTGAACGTTTCATTTGGGAAATATAACTCGTCAAAATCTCTTTAAAATATATCCTACGCCAAAATATGCCAATCAACGGTGTAAAAAGGTATTGTCTTATAACTACAAATCCTATTTTATTCATAACTTGACGTTATTCACTAACCAGGTGGGACATACTCTTGATATACGTATATTGTAATTTTGTAATGAACGGTATATATATAAATTTAAGCAAACGGTCATACCTTCGGTCTATTAATTTAGAAATTCATGCTTAAGATATCGGGAACTGTTCCTAAACGATCGTTCTATGAATGATAAGTATCTGCTGACGTCTAAAACTAATCATGCCTGACGAATTTCGTAGATCACTGAAAAGATATTGACAAAATTTTATGACAACCGATACCTGGCACACCGGGTCCTATTTTTGCTTGTGAGAGATTATTACAAGATATGAATATACCCCAATGAAAATAGTATATTGTACAACGAGTGTGTAAAGTTGGCAATTCCTATGAACTTGAAAGCTGTATTCACATGTGTCAGGAATCGCCAATCCACACTTGTTGCCCACGATACTTTTTCCAATCACCGCGATGGGAATGCGGCTTCCGAGCGAGTTGAGAGACTTGATAGATAGCACTTTTCCTATTTACTTCTCCTACTAGTGGAAGGAATTGAGTTTCTCCCACGCATACGTCATCAATTGAGGAATGCTTCGCTTCGTCCTCTCTCAACGAGCCTCCGAAGTCACATTTGCCATGCGGGTATTGGAAAATATACTATTTCAACACAGCGTGCGGGAAGTTTGTTTGCCCATGCCTGTGGGGCGTGCGGCAAGGGCTTGATTCCTATACTGAACCGTAATGAGACACAAATTTTCATTGTGGAAATGAGATCGTACCCCCAAAAAGCACCTCCGGTGCAATAACTTTTCGCCTAGTACGATTTCTTGTGATAGTTAACCACAAAAAATACATTCTCATAATAAAAGATCCGAAATCAGATGTTACTGCTTAGTCAAGGATTTTTTTTTTTTATTTAAAAAAAAAAAAACTACTGCGAGACGGACCGATGTTTTCTCGTACTTGTCTACAAAAGACCCGCCTAGTAGGAGTTTTTTTTTTTTAATTTGAAAATTTTTTTTACTAGGCACTAGCATCTGAATTGATTGTATCTGCACATATCTCCCCAACATTCAATCCTGCGTGCAACTCCCCTCTTCAATCTCAAAAATATTGTTACTTGCCATATATTGAAAATGAAACTAGCCACTTAAAAATGGAACAATACATATCTTAGCTTTGAGTTCATCAATCGCGTTGACATTGGGCTACTCAAATCAGCATTCCTAGCATAACACGTTTACACCTGATATATTACAGAACACGATAGAATTTTATAGTTATGATCCCCCATTCCGCCAAAGTTGGGTCTCTGCGGTAAAAAAACATCGGTCGAACGCTTCGTTGAATTCGAAAACAACAAGGCGCGAGACTCTACCGAGTCTCTTGATTTTAAATCCTAAATGAGTTTCAATACAAACTGTTTTGAATATTGTACTATTATGTTTGTAATATTACAAATATGACGTAACATGTGTGTAGTTCTCATATGTTTGTAATAGAAAATAAGGTAATTCGTCTTCCATGATATTTTCTTCCAATGCCTTGTGTGTGATGTAAATTGTATGAAAACTGGAGAAACGGTGTCTCGCTTTAATCAAACGGTATTCTATGGTTTACACGAAACTTATCCAATCCCCTGTCGTCAGTCCCTTGGTCGTAAGAGTGACAAGGGAGTGACGCAATGACAAGGAACTGATGAACACACTGATCGACTAATGGCAAGTAAAGGTTTTATTATGGCCACCAATTTTATTATTCTATTACAATATGATCATTGGTATAGAACAAAATGCCGCCGAGAAAAAATAAGAAATTAACACTAAAACAAATTTTACAAAAAATTTATTTTAAAATCTTAATTTTTCTTAAAATACTTTATAAAGTGACGGTTCCTTTTGCACACAGTATAACCTATCCATGGTCCATCATAAGCGTTACGAAGGTACATAATTTGAGATAAAAAATATGTACTTCAGATTCATCTTTGAGTTACCGGAGTTTTGTAGAAGTACCCATAGCGAATATCGGATACAATAATGCATTGCGATCACTGAACTCTATAATATGATGAAACACGCGCTGGCCTATGATTTGTACAGCGCCGGGAGACAGAGATAGCCCTGTAACTGTAGGTAAAAAAAAAATATGCAAGGATCATGACCAACCGATTGTGGAATATAATGTCAACGAAGTACAAAATAATTTAAAAAATGTGGTTTATAATCAAGCTGATCTTCCAAGTAGATGAATTGAATGAAAATCTTAATGCCGATTTTAGAAATAATGACATGTGTTACAGTGATTATTTTTCCCATCCAAATTTCAGCCAATAGAATTGCACTATTCCCCGTGATTTTGCATAGCCTACACGATATTTAACTGACAATTCTAATAATTTCACTAGTGAAATCTGACTGGTGATTTCACGAGTGATTTCCCCGGTAATTTTGCATGTTGCCTATATACAGGATGATTCAATTTGCGCGCATCATTCGATAAGGATAGATTCCTTGTGAAATTCTGAGACTAATTTTCCTTTACCAAAAAGTCGTGGGACTAATAGTTTTCGTGCCACAGAAGGTCTTAGTTGACCAATCACAGAGCCTGAAGCGGAGCGAGTTGGAGCCGGGTTCAAAGTATAAGACTAGCGGTGCCCGTGCCATGCCGGGTCGATTTCCAGTGAAATTGAAATAAATGATTAAATCTAGTGATAAATTTTTTCACTATATGGCACTTAAGTTACATAGTTATTGACGAGTGTTAACGGCGTCGTCGCCAGGAGTTGTCTTCATACAATAGACGCCTTCGTTATCTGTGACCATGATCACCGCTACGTGGGCTGCGTCCACCAGGTCGACCGCACCGTAGTTTTCGTCCTTCAGATTCACCGGTGCATAGTTCTTGTCCCCCAGGGCGACCGCGCTGTAGTCTTAGTCCTCCAGGTCCACCGCTACGTAGTTTTCGTCATCCAGGTCCACTGCTACGTAGTTTTTGTCCTCCAACTACGTAGTGGTGGACCTGAAGGACAAAAACTACGTAGTGGTGGACTTGGAGGATGAAAACTACGTAGCGGTGGACCTGGAAGACTAAGATCACAGCGCGGTTGACCTGGAGGGCGAAAACTATGTAGCGGTGGACTTGGAAGATGAAAACTACATAGCGGTCGACCTGGAGGTGAAGAACTATGCACCGGTGGACCTGAAGGACGAAAAGTCCGAATCTAATGCTTTCTTTACCAATATAACAGCGGTGGTAGAAGGAGAAGCATGAAAATGCATGATATTAGCGCGTGGTGACATCTCACGTGCGTTCTGAGAACTAATTTAGTGAAATATAATGGCCGCTCCCAGTCGTTGACGATCGCTAATTACCACAAATTTGTAGCATACAACTGTGGCCTACATCGTTGTCGATATCAAAGATGTTTTGTGATTATCGTGTTCGGAATTTCTCACAGAATTGGGCTCAGGCAGCCGATTTTGCATTTTCGATGCATAGGCTTTGATATAAGTCGAAATAAAAAAAAAAAACAACAATTTTATTTCATTCTATATTCACTCGATTCCATTCCTTCTCAAACATTGGATGCCAAAAGGACAATCCGATTGATACCCTCGTTTCGGAGATATTTGAGTAATTAGATGGATCGGTCAAAATCGACTGGACCCCCCCTCTTAAGGGGTTTTTCCATAGAACAGCTTTTTCACTTCCCGTTTCTCAGTTTTCAGACGATATCTCGATGACAGATAAACAAATTTGAATAAAAATTGGTCCCCGATGGTTCTTTGGGTTGCTGATCACGAATCTGAAGTCAAATTTCCGAAATTAAAAATGAAAATCCAATATGGCGCGAGAAATCTCAAAATATTCCGATTTTGATAAAAATTGGTATGCGTAGGTTTTTTGGTTCGCTGATCACGAATCTGAAGTCAGAATTTCAAAATTCATTATGGAAAATCCAATATCCTGGAGAAAAAAAAAAATTGAAAATATTTTGATCTTGAATGAAATTACTCACCAGTCGACCAGCATAAACACGTGTGTCCGTGCTCCGAATAGCTCGAGCACGGTGCGCGCGCCGCTTATTATGGTCATCGTAGCGTCAATAGTCAACAGAAACATCCGAAAGAACCCCGCACTAATCTTATGGGAATTGGCTTTCGGTGGATTTAAAAAATTTTCAAACACTTTCGAGATACGGTCGTTCTGATCAAAAGTCTCAATGGGCGAAATACTTTCTATAGAAAAATACGACTGGTAGCGGCGGCGCCGGAAAATCATTATTGTTCATCGATCGCGCGTGGATGAGCTAGTGTGCGTCTGTATGTCAGCATTGACGCACTAGGGCAAGAATGACTTCAACAGACTTCAGCTGATTTCAACTAACTCCAACTGACTGTAACTGACCTCAACAGACTTCGACTGACTTGAATTGACTTCGACTGAATTTGACTGACTACTCAGCTAGGTGTACACTTGATTCAAGGTTCGGCCGGTAGTCAGTTACAGTCAGTTGGAGTTAGTTGAAATCAGCTGAAGTCAGTTGAAGCCATTTTTGCCCTACTGCATCAACGCTGACGTACAGACGTACGCTAGCTCATCCATGCACGATCGATGAACAATAATGATTATCCGGCGCCGCTACCAGTCGTATTTTTATATATAAAGTATTTCGCCCATTGAGACTTTTGATCAGAACGACCGTATCTCGAAAGTGTTTCAAAATTTTTCAAATCCACCGAAAGCCGATTCCCATAAGATTAGTGCGAGGTTCTTTACAGGGGATATAGCTAATAGTGTACGGAACACCGTGATAAGCGTCTCTAAAAAAATCACTTAAGTCGACTTAAGTTGTTGTTGTAGCGAACGGCTCAATTGAAACTATCCCTCAATAAGAAAAACAAAATTACAACTAAACATCATAAGTGATATTTATTGATTATATGAAAAGCTATGAGACAAGTTTTATTTTTTCAGAGATAACCTTACCGATATTTTAACCGATATCATTTTTTTATTTATTTCTTATGTAGCTAATCGTAAGAAATATGATCTTTTGATCGAACATTTTTAGTCACGTGAGAAATAAAAATAAAATTGTATTTGTGAAAATTTTAATAATCTTGACTTGAGTAAAATTTAAATCGGAAAGCCCAACCATAGGCTCGTTAGTTGCCCGATTAGGGGTTAGTCAAATTTCCCGATCAGTGGCTAGTCAGGGGTCCCGACCAGAAGCTAACCATTCAAAGCATGACTGTTCTGGACGAGATCCAGTCCAGTATTCCTTGCTAGTTCCTGGTTTCAAACCGGGATCGCTAGCTAATAGCCCGACCAGCACCTGAGAACAATTTCTACCAGTGTCGTTCTACCTCAACGCAAAGATGACCTACTTTTAAGGTTTTTTGTCTTTTGGCAAAGCTGAAAGTAAAATCGCGAATTTGACCAAAAAGGCGACACAGATACATCTGTTATCAGTAAGAATCTCTATCGGAAACTACATTATCTTGAAAAATGAGAAAACCAGAAGTAAAGTGCTGATAGTTGATAAGCGTGGGCTCGGCAAGTCCTAGTCAACGCCCTTAAAGTACAATTCTTCAGCTTTCCAAAGACTATCTATTAAAGGTCGATATCTTTGTCTATCATAATGATAGACGCTTTTGGGAAAAAAAAAAAAAAAAAACTGTTGTTCGTGAGGAATTTCAATTTTTGTTTTTGTATTTCAACTGATAACTCTTTTTCATGAGAAGATATGGTCAATCTGATTGAACCATCGAATTTCTGAGTAAATTACTGATGAATTAAAGAAAACAACGTTATACATAATTCATAAATATGTGAGTTGGAATTATATGGTCGATTAAAATTGGCTGGTTACGCTCGCTCATGTCCGTACGGAACGTAACTTTTTTATAGTCCGTACACTGAGGGTTGATTAATTAATTTATCATTTCGCATTCACATCCGGACAATGTGTCAACGTTTCGAGAGTGAAGTGAGAGGACGCATATATATTTGTTACAGGAGTCAGACAGTTATTCATTTGGTTTGTTGTATGAAGTTGAACAACGTTAATAGTGGTAATTTGTCTCTCAGTTGGTCTCTGACAATAGAAATACAATACAATGCTGTAATTTTGCACGGATTTGCGAATGTTGAAAGGATAATGCAGAACACGCAAATGTTACACCCTGAGGTTTACACCAATGCTCTGTGCATCACACTACGTTTTACTACAAGGCTTTATTATGTACTGTAACGATTTTACGTTAGCTGTATATACTTTCAGAAAAATCCCGACTGTAAATTTTATTATTTTTCCTGAAATCTCCATCCTAGATTCTATCTTCAGACTACTTGACAGAAATTATTCACTCTGACAAAAATTATTCACTCAAATATCCACTAAAATTATGGGATCGACAAATATTGTTACCGAAGATTGCCGGTACTTCTGCAGATATCCAGACATCTGTGAAGGTATATATGGATCTTCGGTATACACCCTCCGTGTGTTTAATTTTTTAAGTTGAATTGTAGTTGCATGTTGGTAGTTGATACTTTAATAATCGAGTGGCAAATGTAATGGAGAATTTGTTTCCTGGATATAATACCAATATTATTCATTCAATATAATCATATTCACTATTGGTTGTGCTTTGGACGCCTCCTTTAAGTCACGTACAGGCCTGCACATTAATGGTGTACCCAAAAAATCATCGTCATGTAACATGAACTAAACTCCACTAGCGTCACCATGCGCCCACAGTCGATATTTAGCAGACGTCGTGCGCCATCTGCCAGGGATGCTAGGAATAAACGAATTGTTATCATTGTTGCGCTGTGTTGGGCACGTATACGCTCGTTCAGCGAAAAAGCGTCTGCTTGTCGTCTGCTCCGTGGTGCGAGTTGGAACCACGATACACGATGCGAAAATCTAACCGCAGCTATGTTCATGTATACACCATTAATGTGCAGGCCTGTACGTCAGGTACTGAGCTGGTAGGTATATTGCTTCTGGCGTATCAAGTACAACCAGGTACTGCAGAAAATTTTCATCTGGCCGAAGTGTGGTAACGAAGTCAATTACAGCCTAATAGTGGACATAATTATTTCATTAACAATTTGTGACAGCTGTGATGTCAAGAGAAAATATGCGAAACCCGAGTTTCGTCGGCTGCAGAAATAGTACAACATATGTAATTATCACCAATTAACGAGAAGATTTATATATTTTTCTCATAATCTGGATGAATCCAGACAGATAAAAAAAAAAAAAAAACAAAGTTTATTGCCGATGTTGAGAAACAAATTCGAGTAATAGAATCTGATTTTTATTTTGTACTGCCTAGTGAAAAATATTCGCGACCCATTGCAATATCAATTAACGATTTATTAACTTATTGGATGTAATTTGTTGGTGACCTAAACGAGATCGAAATTCAGGCTCATCAATCAACTATCCTCATTGTATAACAGCCTTCATTTATATGAGTAATTATTATTCAAAATCATCATCGGCACATTGTACAGAAATAACAAATACACAATAACAAACATCCAATAACAAATTTCCAAAGATTTTATGCAAATTATTTTGGCTCGGGAACGTATTCTGCCTAAAGTTAATTATTCGCTTCACCGCCAAGGATATATTCATCAAATAAAGTCTGCCTGGTCGTTCGAGGTCACAGCAGAATGCGACGGTTGGCGATTTAAATTCATGTATGTTGTATGCCGGATACTCATTTTATGAATATAAAATGATTAGAAAATAGTTCGTAAATAAACATCGGATTAACTCATGGAATTTTCCATCCCATGAGATGAGGCAGTCCCAGGCCAGGTCTGACCTTTGGGTACCTGCAGTCAATGCCGTCTCAGGCCATCTCGGGGCCCTTGGGAACACGGAGAGTTTTGGGCCCTTTTAGGACATAAAAAATCTGAAGGATAACATTAGTTTGTATCTTTATTTAGTGATTTTATTGGTTATTATGGCTAGCTTCATACAAATCGAATATAATACAGCTAAACGATAAAAACATAAAAACAAAAAAAACATTTTTTTTTTAAACTGGTTCGGTTGCCCTGATTTTTCGTAAATGACGAAGTCGGAAATTGGGGCCCCTGCGGGGCCCCTATCTAGCGGTGGCCCCTGGGCATGTGCCCCGGGTGCCCTCATGGACGAGCCGGCACTGCCTGCAGTGCAATAAAAAGCGCACATCCACTCTTCGTGAAAATAACCATGCCTGGAAAAGTAACATAGAAGAGAAATTCCAGGACACATTCTGCGCCTCTTAATTTTCTATGAATTTCGGACTTTAACTTTTCCAAGATTATGGCTCTCAAGTAGTCGCCAGACGCGGCGATCGCCGAGGCCTCGGAAATGCGACATAGGCGTCTATGAGTTTTCCAACCCCCGTCGGACCACGCACGGAGATACATGGCATTGCCTCCCACCCTCTCGGGTCAGGCCCAAAAGCGTAGGCTAATGTAGCTTAACTCTGAAGAGCGAAGTCAGTTTTCGTCCAATATTCGCCTAGCAATACATCGCTCTGCTGCTGTGCACTTACATCCTCTGAGCAGCGTCGCGATCTACTGAGTGCACTCAAATTCTTTTATTATATCTTGACCAAGTTACTTCGCTTGGTTAACCCCCTCAATAACTAAGTTACTTTGCTTAAGTTAAATAACACGTAAAGCATTTGATAAGAATATTAGATCACTTATGAGGCTAATATTCCTCCACTCGTTTCCTTTTCTGTAATGGTCATAATTTGAATAAATTACTTGGGTTTGTTTCAGAATCGTGGTTCATTCAACACACACTGAGAATATAAAAGCGAGTCAGGACACCTAACCCTGATGAAACTTAATTCACACGTACACATTATTTATCTTTGTTGAATAATTGTACAATAAAAATCTTCCCAGAAATTTTTTTTTATTTCAATCCTGTTCTGTTTTTTTACGAACAAGTATTCGTGAACGTGCCTTATGTCTTTGCCAACGCAAGAAATATCAGATTAAAAAACAATAATGTTCCACAAAAAAAAAAAAAAACAACGGATGTATGGATGTCGTATGAATTGTTGACTGTGTGCATCGATTTTTTGTTAGCACGATACCAAACGAACCACCTAATGAATTTGGCTAAAATTTTCACAGAAAATTGTCTACACTGGACGATTTTTGCGTGGCATATAATGTCATAAAATTTTCACTTTAACACTACTTTAAGAAAATCCGTAACTTCTACATTTTTCTTGATGCATCGACAAGCTTTGGAATGCAAACTTCTTCCATCGAAAAACATTTCGAGAAATTTTTATTTTCAAATTTTAATCACATGGATGTATGTGCGAGATTCTCGTTTGTTTGTATTTTTTATACCGTACACCTAGGTCATGTATAGACGCAGATAGACGATGAAAAAAAATTTGGCATGCATCTGTATTATGATTTCTTTTATCATCGACTAATATATCAAGCACTCAAGTAAGCAGTAAAGGTACTATGAGCCTGCGGTCATTCCTCGCGCAAAAAAGCGTAGCCTTTTGGCCAAACCGCTCCTTTCTTTTGTATTTATCTTGTACATTTGCTGCTGTAAGATACTCATGCGTGCTATTTGGCAATTATAAATTGTTAATTTTCTTCGTTCTGTTATCGTACCCTATAAATATTTGAAGGAAATGAAAAAAAGGAGAATTTCTGGACTTCTTTTATGCAGACTTTTAACTTTTGCCACGGCGAATACAGTGCTGCTTTCAGTTAACTCAGAACATCGAGCACTTGACGTCTTAATGTTACGATGATTTTTTTGTTACAACTCCTTTCTTTGCTGAAAATAATACGTAGAGTGTACACTGCACATAGTCTGTTGATTTGCTTCGTCAGTATAAGTATTGGAGATCGTGTTCAGATATTTCCCTGCCAATGTTTAACTTGCGATAAAAAGCTGAAAAAATTGACGATGTTACAGTTGAATATAACAATCTCGTTCAATCATTACACTGCAAATAGCCAGAATTGGGTAGCAACTATAAGTTACAATATATTCACTCTCTATCAATAACCTATAAATGCTTCAAAAGCTTGAAACTAATTACTTAAACTTTCAACCATTTTCAAAGTGACTTTCAAAGTAACTAAAAATCAATTTGATTCGATAAATTTAAAAATGAGAACTTGTGCGACAGCTATGATTAGTTTCATGACGAATATTTCGAAAGAATCTCTTGTAGGTTCAGGGGTTTATTACAACCAGTCGATTATTTGCTTTCAAATAAATGTTCCGGTTCGCATGAGTTACGATTTTTTTTAAGTTGATCGAGTTTGCAGTGAGGTACTCATACCAATCAAGCTGATCAAGTTTGAAGTGTAGTTGAATTCATTCTAAAAAAACAGTAGGGACTAATTATTATTCATGTAACCCGATTTTCTTTTCACTCAAGTGGGCTCAAGAATTTGAATTTTGAACTAACTCGTAACTTGAATCAATTATTTTTTTATATCACTTTGACTCCAACTCATTGTCAGTAAACTTCGATAATGAAGAACTCGCTACTGTAATCAATTTACGAGGTAAGCAATTACTCTCTGTCCGAACGAATTTGTGATTGAACCACGTCTCGTTCTTTCTATATCTTGAATTCGCGAACAATGTAGCTAGTAGCCAAACTATAGCCCAATTATAGCTCAACATACACTCATATTGCGTGCATGAGCCTCAAGCCTTCAAAATGGTAGGTCTAAAATGGTCGGTCAAAATCAGAAGACAAGTATAATTTTTAAAATAATTGATTTCCATGGATTCTCCGGATCGCTGCGATGATGAATCTGATCTCAAAATTGCGAGGACAAGTTTGTTGCAAGATGATTTTTCTTCATATTATGCTTCATTTTGGATTTCTCATTTTGTGTTTCATAATTTCAACCTGGAATGCACAAGTAATAATTAATCGTAAAAATGCAATCCTACATGATAAAACAATTCCAAACAATCAATCAGTAAACTCCACCGATCAATTTGCGAAAAATCAAGCAGTATTTTCACAGTAGAAAGAAATCAAAGCTGATTAAATTAATGTGGTTGAAATCCTGTGTCGAACAAATTTATTGAAAATTTAGGATATTGATGAATTCGATCGAAATGAATTTGATTTTGAATGAAAATTTCATTCCCTGGTAGCGGCTCGAACAAACTAAACCGGGTACACGGTACAAGTTCGCTCATTAATGAATATAATCCGTGACGACTAGATACCTTGTTTTGTCCTGCATCGAATGGGTTTATATGAAAATTTGCCATTCCATACAATTTCTAACGTCTAGTCGCACGCAGCTGACACCATCGCCGCGGCGTCGTTATGCGACTAGTTATTGTTTGAGAATAGGTTGATTGAATTATCCAGGATTAGTCAATGATTCAAGAGTAGGGGCTTACTTTTTCAGAAGTAAGAGTCTTGGGGGTCGACTCAAAACTGGTTAAACAATCAGGGGTCTTGGAAAGAGGATCTAAAAGTCTACGAAATATTGCAGTGGAGAAAACAAAGGAATTACATTTTTAATGGAAATGAAGAAGGTTATGAATTTTGGAGGAAATTTTCGAGCGGTTTTTTAGAACTACACATATGGCCGCCAGAAATCGCGTAGGTTCAGGAAGATTTGTGGGTTTATAAGTCTAAAGTCCGGCTCTTTGTTACTTTGTAACGTGATACTAGAGGATACCACTTAACCAGTCAGGCTGAAATTTTGACAGAAAATTGTCTGCACTTAACTGATGTTACAGTAACTTTGTCGGACCGCTTCTATGTCCGGTTTCAAAATGGCGGACGTTTAAACTCGTAAAAAATCTTTGACTTGAATCAAAAATCGACTATCGACAATCTTCACGACAATTAAGAAGAAGTTAATAAAATTGAAGAATATTGAAAAAAAAAAAAACGAAAATAGTACGAGAAAAAACGAAAATGGTCTTGGTCTTTGGATCATTGTGCGTTTAGCTTCGCTGCTTCTATTGTTGTAACGCTTCAGGCGTCAGATTTAGTCGAAAGAGTCTCTCGGCAAGTAAATTAGGAAAATGTTTCAAGCGCAACTTGGTCGAGCTTCCTTTACCCTGAGGGTAGCTTATTTCCGGTGGGATGAGGGGATTATATTTCATCATGTTTACCATGTTTCACCACATTGGTAATATCCGGGAGTCAAGGATTTATTTTCTGAATTAGAGTCCCATGAGCTTCAATTTAAGCCCAGAAGCAATCTAATTGATGCACAGAGAGATAAAGAATGACGATTTGTAATCAATTGATGAACATTCGGCCATATTTTTTGCTCCATCGCCCCAATTCTGATTTTCATTGACCGGAAGTTATTGGGATATTATAAATAACGTCCCTCGACCAAACGAAAGTTACCTATCTGGATTTAAAATACTGAAGAGTACATCGGCATTTCTATGCTAACAATTGAATATAATTTTTTCGGGGCAGAGTATCATAGTTACATGTATTTAGGTATTTTCTATTGAATTTCATTTTCTAGTTGAATATTTTCTAGAAAGTCGACCTTGTATTTGTTACTGGAATTCAGTTTCTAATATATTTGAGCCAGCATCGACAGTAAGTTTGTTATTCTATCATCCTTAAAACGTGAGCCTAGTTTGCTTTGAAAAGTTACTACAAAACATGGATATTTTCATATCACCTGCATGGAAACTGCGAGTTTCAGTACCTGCTTAACCAGTGGAAACGAACCGATGTCGGACCAGTGGGATTTGCGTAGGGCCCTAGGGTAGAAAAGCTCTAATTTCTGCCCGCGCAATGAGTTTCTGACTTCATTTCATCTCTGTCAGAATTGAATTTGTTCATTGTGTGTGACTTATGTCATTAGTCGTGTTCGCTGGCATATTTTTTTTCTGCGCATGCGCTCTAAATTATATACTGCGCATGCCCGGATATAAATTTGTAAATTGGAAATAAAAAAAAAAGCGTTTATTTATTCACTGATAAAGTATCATTTTCTGTCTGACTTAAAAACCAACCTAGAATAACATTATTTTAGTAATATCAATAAAAAAATGTCTGCGGAACCCAATTTTGTTGAAAGTATTTATTTGGACCCAGAGTCTGGAAAAGTATATCCTATTTAGGTTACCAAACGAACGCAAGATAAAATACAATCAGGTAATTCGCAATATAAATGTTTTCTTTACTGAAATCATACCTCTTGTAATGACCAAATTCAAGATTAGTTTTAGAGGATTGGTTATTATTATCAATATTTTCCATCTCTATATGAATAAAACGTCTGTTATTACATATACTAAGGAGAAAATTTTGACTCGGTGTGAAAAAAATTGAATGAATTTATGCTATTTATAAACGCTTTTTTTATTTTTTATTTAAAAATTCACATGCGGGCATGCACAGTATTTAATTTAGAGCGCATGCGCGGAAAAAATGCCAGCGAACACAGCTATTCGAACCATCAACCAATCTGTCAATTGTTACTATTATTTCAAATACGCAACAACATCTTTTTAACAACGCACAAGCTGCTTCCCTCAATTTATCGCCGGGGAAATAAAGAAACTATTGAATTAAATGAAGAGTTCAACCTATTTGAATGGGCTCAAATTGTCTCGCTTTGACTGGCTCCGGCATTGAAACTCGCAGCTTCATGCAGGCGATATGAAAAGAAGTATGAGTGACGTACGAGACGAAACATAAATGCAGGTACGGGTGATGTCAGCCCACGCCCACGCCTTCGGCTTCGGACCGACAACTTCATCCTGGCCTGCATTCATCTTGTTTTGTCCCTAATCACTCAATATCTACTAATTTGATGCAGTGCACAGTATATAATATTATGGAGACAGAGTAATTACTGTGCTTTGTATTTTAAATGCGTTTTCGAAGTACTATTTTGTATTTCGTATTTAAACACACCTCGTGTACGTATTTTGTATCTTCTATTTAAGTCGGTTAGGAAAAATTGTATTTTTGCAACACATGCACGATTTTCGCGTTTTTTTTTCCTACCTAAAATCCCGAAACAAATGAGCCATTTTCCCACCGGCGGGCGATAAAAACTGGCAGTGCGCAAAAAGAAAGTAGCGGATAAACAAGGCGAATAGTGGGCAAAAAATTAGTACATTATATAACAAGGAAATAAAGTCGAAGATTATTCCCGAGGGTGGAATTACTGCCCGAGTGTATCGAAGGGCAGTAATCATCCGAAGGAATAATCGACTTCATTTCTGTATTGCATATAGAGTAATTTATTCCTGACTTGACTGTGACCACTTCATTAAAAATATATTTTAATAGAGAACGATATAGTTCAGGATTGAAAGAAAAAGAAAGAAACCCATTTCACTGAATAATTAATATTGAATTAAACGCAATTACCTTCTTTCTTTAGGACGTGAGGTAATGACGGCCAAAAATGTAATCTTTGAAATATATTGATAAAACCTTTCGTAACAGAAACTTTCAACACACCCAAGTTGGATTCGCCAGTATTTAAAAATTAACAGTACTGCCAACTATCAAAAACTAATGGGAGCGTTCACGCATGATTGAAAATGCGTTCACAAATCGGCTGTCAGTAAAGATGTGAGGGAATGATTTTTTTTGTTGGGGCAGATATGAAAATAGTTATTTGTGTATCAAGGGCGCAAAAGGCTATTTTACGAGTATGCTTTTTGCGGCACGAGTCGAAGGCGAGTTGCTGTAAAAGCAGACTCGTGATAATAGCTTTGCGCCCATGATGCACACGATGTTTTTCTCACACCTGGTCTGCAAAAATGCCTCTTTTCATACCTCTTGAGCGGGCGGAAAACAGCTGTTTGCGCCCGAGGGCAGGAAAATAGTCGGTTTCGCCCGCTTTCAGCCGGCGGAAATGACTTTTTCCGCCCGCTCAAGAGGTATGAAAAGTGGCATTTTGCGACCGGGTGTGAGAAAAACAATTTAAAAACTTCCTCCTTATAATTTGTTCCAAAATAATAATAATTTCGAAAAAACATTGTATTTCTAATTGATTATTCGAACTTGAAATTAGTTTTTTTAGAGATTGTTGATTTAAAAATCAGACAGTATTTCAATCTGTAGCTTGGGACATAGTGATGGAATGATTTTCAGGGTACTTTCTTGGACATACCTTTTCTGTTTGTCATATAAGTAATAGATTTGTTTCATAAATTCGCACATCTAGTACAGTAGTTTGATTGAAAAAAAAAAAAAACTTTTCATACTTGACGATCCTGGTTTATAGAAATCATTAACCCTACAACTCATGACTGGGACCAAACGCACCCCACGTGAACTACCATTACCATTACCTTTTTGCTGATTTTTTCCGGTTTTCAGTCTTTGAATGGGTTTTTCATTCATTAAATGTGAATAAAATCGAATTCCTCGTACACCATTTTCGTTCTCATGAAAAAACGAAGAAAACCGTATATAAGAAAACCTGTTTTACAGCATAGGACCGGTTTTATGATCAAGAAAAGCATGGGGTGCGTTCGGACCCCAGTCATGCGTTTGAAGGTAGAAAAATAAAGTCATGAGTTGTAGGGTTAAGGACATCAATTTCGATTTCTTTTGAGAATCAGCCATATATGTATGTATAATATAATACGCATAAGATATTCCGTTTACAAACTGTCGTACCGAAAAAGCCATTATACTAAAAAACTAATTTTTTTTTCTTAAAGGTAGAAAAGATCAGAAGTGGGAAAAGTCACGGCCAGTTTAGAATGGCCTGAAACGCCCCATATGCAATTTAGAAAGGGAAATCTCTGTCGGTGAGCCCAGCTGTTGTGATCTACGATCAATCATATCGATTTATCGTCCGAATTCATATCGATCTTTGTCACATTTTTACGACGTGTATGGATTCACTATGTGATGAATTGGCGATTGAAAAGTCTATCACGCATGCAGTCCACTTGACCTCTTAAGTAATAGGATAGTTGACAAAGACTTCGCGCTCGTAAGTTCTCAAATATCTCGTTTCCTGACAACAGTTAGAACTAATTGACACGGCAATGGATAATATCACGTCAACCTGCCTCCATCGTATATCTTTATACTATATACAAACAAACTGGAAATATTAGCTTGGTATGATATGGAATTATAAATATTATAGCTTTTCGAAACCTGGAAATAATCTGGATTTTAATGGGATGATGCGACGCCATTACAAGGGAGACTACACGCTGAATTCAAACCATAGATTGATGTTTTTGATTAAAAATCTTAAATTTCAAGAATATATATTAGGGTGGTCCAAATTTTTTTCGAAATTCTGGGTTTAGGCTCAAATGATAGTTTTCGATGAGTTAAGACTCCACCTAAATAATTAGCTCAATCGATCAAGTTTTAGAGGTCGCGGAAGGCCGTTTTATTTTTACATTTAAATAACACGGGGAAATTGTAATTTTTTGTTCAATATAAAGTTTCGCAAAAATTTAGGGGAATTCGGAGTCGCTTATATCATTTTCTTGTAGTCACTAGATTACTTGAGAATGTAACGCATGTATATTCCCAACTAAAAATATTTTGGTGAGAATTTCAAGTACTTCTTGTTGAGTCAAAATCTGCAAAAAATCACCGATTTTTTCACTAAAATCACGGATTTATCACCTTCTTGTAGTTTTTGATTACTTATCTACCTATCTATCTACTGACTATAAGAAAGTGATAAATCCTTGATTTTAGTGAAAAAATCGGTGATTTTTTGCAGATTTTGACTCAACAAGAAGTACTTGAAATTCTCACCAAAATATTTTTGGCTAGGATTATACATGCGTTACATTCTCAAGTAATCTAGTGACTACAAGAAAATGATATAAGCGACTCCGAATTCCCCTAAATTTTTGCGAAACTTTATATTGAACAAAAAATTACAATTTCCCCGTGTTATTTAAATGTAAAAATAAAACGGCCTTCCGCGACCTCTAAAACTTGATCGATTGAGCTAATTATTTAGGTGGTCTTAACTCATCGAAAACTATCATTTGAGCCTAAACCCAGAATTTCGAAAAAAATTTGGACCACCCTAATATATCCATTCCTTCCATTTTTAATCATGCACCAAGAGCCATAGGTGCATTCCAGAAAGAGATTCAAGATCTTTATTGAAAAACTGAAGAAGTTTAGTCTGACCACAAGAAGGAAGGGTCCAGCGGAAAAACCACTTCAGTCCACTCGGAATAGTTTTGAAAAAAATGCAAATGAATATTTCCTTTCTCGGACTGATGCTGGTTTTCTCATTCAACAGTGGTATTTTCTGAAAGTACCTACCTACTCTCTTATGCCACAACAATGGTATGTTTTCTTTTTGATAACCAACTTGTTTTTGATTAAAAAAATGGACTAAAGTGGTTTTTCCTCTAGACCCTTGATATGGCGATATACTCTTATGCAGCATTGAAAAGTTCACGACCACTTTTCAGATGCCCGACAACGATGAAAGCTGTAATATTTTGATTAATAAAAATCAAGAAACTAAGTAAAAATAAAGCGTTCTGATAAAAGCAGAATAAGCATTTCGCTAGCTAGTTTTCAGGATACCTTTGTTGTGCCTTCTTCTAATTTCCGGTCATTAATAAGTTTTAAGGCTCGGAATCAATTGTAGGGAAATAAATAATCTCAGTTTTTTTTTTTTTTTTTATCGAGGCACTCGTGGATACGTTACTAACAGATCCAATCCCTTTTTAATTAGGCAGACAGTTTTATTTAACGTTGCAGAATCTGTCGGCGATGAAATACGTTGTACCTTCAAGTGAATAGGCATCCATAATTTACCGACTCGAGAGAAAGAAAAATTCATGAAATCATGCATATTTTTATTTTAAATGCTGTTGACACTGTAATTATCATAAAACAGCGACGTCAGTTTGAAAGAAAGAGCTGTATTCTCGAAATTCATCAAGATAGGTATACATATATACATATATACAGGGAGAATTCCTAACGTCTGTACGGTCAGAGTCATATTGAGGCGGTCACGAGTCGAAATCGGCAATTGTTTTAGTGGTTGTGGAGTCCTCGATTGGCTGAAGTAGTCTGTGACCTGTGATCGGTACTGCATGATGCTGGGTATGAGAACAAAATGGTTTCTATTTGCTCATACAATCTTGTGGTTTTGTTTTGATTTTGTCCGTCATTGTGCCGCTCTAGGGACCGCAATGTTTGTCGAACTTTCACGTACGTATGATCTTGAAATTTGTCACGATCGGACGAATCATACCCTTATATGTTACTAAAAATACGGAATATCAACCCCCATCAATTGTATAAAAAATTCCATAACTTATGAAAATGAATGTGAACCAGTTCATTTTGTAAAATTAGGAAAAATTATTTCAAATACTGCAATCCTGCATATGGACACATTTCTTTCTCTAACTCTACGAGTCTTCTGATTCTTCTTCTTCAAAACATAAAAAATGTATGAAAAAGATGCTGTCAGTTTCTATCAACAATCTCTCAGTATAAGGGTATGATAGTATGACTCTGACAGAGTGCGACGAGACATCGAAGACTGATTTCTAAAAGCCTCGCCGCACACCGTATGTTCGCCGCACCTATGGACGAACATGTCCAGATCTTTAGTCGGGAGGTAGAGAGACGTGAGGCAAGGCGTCAGGCTGAGGGCTACAGCCTTCTCCCGGTTGGCAGGTGACGAGGCTGCGAAGGCTGGCGGAGGACGTAGGTGCGGATACTAGTGCCGAGGCATCATGGGCATTCCCCCCCGCTACTCTAGCGGCGAGAGATATCCCGCGACGTCCTGGTACGAAGAGGGACCTGCATTTACAATGGAAAAAAAAAAAAAAACTTACGGCAGACACTGTAGACTAAAATAAAAATCGGAAAACCTAGCTTTGGGGAGAGATGGAGCGGCGGCAGCGGCATGGTCGTTCACGTTATCGGGTGGAGGCAATGTCCGTGGCGGATATACAAATCTGCTACGTTACAACTTATAACTATGGAAATCACAGTTCAAGTATATCAGGTTCAGGTCGTCGAATAAGCGGATTATTTTTCCAATTAATTTTTTATTTTCTCAGCCATTGGCAAACATAAAGAGCAAGTTTACTAATAACACGAATCGTTGACGGAGCATAAGAAACGGATATGGTCACATCTTTTTTGTAATGTGAAGATAAATTAGATGTCGAGTCAAATTAATCCTCAGATTCGGTCTATTTATGAAATTACGATTGATAACAGTTTAAAGAGACTCACCGATGTACGTGGATTTCCCTATCGTGGCTTGAATCCGTGAAATTACACCAATCGTCGGCAAAACGTGTTTGCTTGAATACACGAAATGACACATCGACCTGAGGTCAAATCAAACAAAATCCGGCGAAAAACACAAAACAATATTGGGCACGAATAACCAATCGACGTCGCGGAAAAGCGATGACGGAAGTTCGAGAGTTTCGATATAATTTCGACTATTTTATTTTATCAAATCCAAACCAATTTTTTTCGTGTACTCAAGGTGGATCTAGCTGATGCCTAACTGGAAACTAGGTATGCTTCCCTGATTCAGAAATCCAGGAGTCAGCCCGGCTAGGGCCTCTTTATTATCGGGGAAGTCCACACGAGATTTCTACCAGGTGTGCCCCAGGCTTCTATATAAATGACTTCGAAAACGATGACGTATTCAGTCACTTCCGTTAATCTCTGTCACCTGGACGAACATCTGTATACCGTACCTATATGCCCGTTACGACGCTGCATTGCCTGTATTTTACGTAAGACTATATCATTCGTGAATCACAGATCTAATTAGCCAATTAACTCAAGTGGGATAATACCTCGCGCATGGCTTGATATCATTTCTGAATGAATACCGTATAGCTCGACGACAGAAAGCTTTCTGATGTGAAACTCTGCCACGCCTGGGGATGAGTTTAGTATTTCTTTTTGTCTACGCATCATGCATTGCCGACTACCTATCTCTATGAATTTTCCAGCGGATTTCAGAGTTGTCGTGAGATGAAATAGCCCGCAGCTACATCCCCGGCTGATCACCTGATATTCATCCTGCAATGTTAGATAGAAATAGAAAAGGACAAATTTTGCCTTACCTCCATGAACCTCGCAGACGAGAGTAAGATCAGCACCCTCAGCGTACGCTTCCAAGAGTTTGCTCATGTCACGTCTCTTTGCGTCGTAGATTATTGGCTTCGACGGGGGCACTGGAAGATAAAGGGAAATCCAAGTTTAACGTCATTGTTCGCTAGAGCGTTACGCACGATTGATGAATTGGATGAGACGTCAGCTTTCTCGCTGTAATTTTGCGACATCGTTCGCTAGGTCGTCATAGGCTTTTGGCGGATTTATAATAAAAAAAGAAATGCAGATAATCCAACGGCTTGCGGGTTTTAACATAATTTTCCATTCATACAATGGCACATCGGCACTCATACGTAATAATGAAACCACGGAGTAAAATAAGGAGTGCAGACTTGGGAACTAAATATGACCCCGCTTTCTGGAACACTGAACCGCGTTTAGCTGAATGCAATTTGAACGCTACGGCCAGAGGATTTTGAAAGTCGGCGAAATAAAAGATAAAGACAGCGCATACAGCACGCAACGTTAATTTATTAAAAATTATCAACAAAGATGTGTTTAGGAACTGTGAGGGACCAGAGAGTTACAGAGGGTCGAAATTTGCTTCAGTTTGATTG
Organism: Rhogogaster chlorosoma; assembly: GCA_944452935.1. Classification (NCBI taxonomy): domain Eukaryota; kingdom Metazoa; phylum Arthropoda; class Insecta; order Hymenoptera; family Tenthredinidae; genus Rhogogaster; species Rhogogaster chlorosoma. The sequence goes on from OX101802.1 coordinate 20,844,463, forward strand.
TGTGGATATTCATTGTAAGCTTATGGAATGCAAAAATGCAGTAAAAATTATTTCGCTTCGATAACAATATGGCATTACAACGTAGTGATGTAAATAGTGCAGAATACAGTTTTCTCCCGATTCCAGGAGAACGGATGAAGATTTTGTTGATTCTCAGAGATATTTGTGCTCCTCAAGCTCTATCGATCAAACCTCGAAGATTGATCATTGCAAGAAAATTACCAAAATGGCTTGGGAGAAAAATTGAAAATTTCCAGTCTTTATCCTTATAATATTTAAATTAGAAACTTTTTATACACCTTTTTATATTCAATTGATACGTCGCGGTGTTTTTCAAATATATTCGAAATGTCAAGTTGATATCTTCAACATAACTCGATCTCATATCGTGGCAAAACTACGGAACAATGTCGATTCGATAAAAGCTCGTTTGAAGTTTCGGTACAATATTTCTGCCAGAATAGTCAAAGACTGGATGCAGTGCAGAATTAGGTCCATGAAACATTTTCATCTCCGGTAGCGGCCGCAGGATGTCCATATTTTGATTGTTGAAGGCTAACAGAATTCCTCAAAATCAGAATAGCGCCCAGACCGACCGGCAGGACCTGGCTGCGCGGTCATCTGCATTTGACTGAATGTGCACCACCTACGTCTTTTGCTTTCCCGTCCTGAATTTGGCGAATTTCTCAAAGAAATTGCTTGACAAATATTCTTGAAAGATCGTACTATATCGTAGTTTTAGAAAACCGATTATCGACTCTGAAATTTCGAACTTCTCTGATCCCTTTAATTTCGATCAAGAGAGTGAATAATTTCACAAGTCTGCTGTGCACAGTAGAGTGATCCAAAAAAACTAACCTATCGAATCCATGGTCTTAAAAGGACCTATTTAGTGAGAAAAAAATTCCCTCAATAGGAAAAATTTTTATTTAAATTTTTAGAGGTGTCGGTAGCCGTTTGAAATTTCCCATTTAAATAACACGTAAAAAAATTCTTTTTCATTAAAAATGCTGTAACTATTGAACCGTTTGAGATAAAAAATATTTACAGGCATATTCTTGTAGGGCATTAAATTCTCTAACAAATGACCCCCAAGTTAATTGTCTAGACTCGGAAATTCATATGGGGTATTCCACGTGAAACGGACCGGTTTTTGGCCGATGGTCATCGAATTTGATGCCAATGCAGATTTAGATTCCTTGTAACAATATAAAAAGGCCCCAACAGTAACAGAGGATGAAAATAATTGGTACGATATATATCGCCGTCAAAATTATACCGAAAATTCAATTTCACACATTTTAAATTTCACGTATCTCAGCTATGCGTGAACATATTCATTACTTTATATAGTGCATTCTGAGCGCATGAATGAGCTCTTTCGAAATATGTGGCACTCAAATTATTTTAGAAATTATCAAGTCATCAAAACTTTGAAAATATGTCATTTCATTTTTTTTCTACTTGAAGGGTCACGCGAATCGTCTTGAAATTTTCACCGAAAATACATCAAAGTGGCACAAAGACATCATAAAATTTTCAGCTTGCCGTTTTTTTTTCATTGAAAAAAAAAAAGAAAAAGAAAAACAGAAAAAGAAAAAAAAATAGTTATTGTAAGTTATTTTAACATGAAATTCATCCATCCAATGAACTTATAAACGAAATCGAAAACGAAATGAAGGGCATGTAAACACTTTTGAAATTTCTGGAAATCTTTCGGTTGAATTCTTTGAGAAAAGACCCTACGGAAAATTTAAAGATGAACAAATACGATTTTGTTTTTCTTGAGCGGAAATTTTCCTGCGTTACACAGCGAAATTAGGTTCCCTGCGCTGACTGATCTACTAAATTGATCACGCTTTGTTTGATTCGACATTTTTCCTTTTCTTCTTTCTTCTAATTTTCAGTCGGATCTGTCCTTAAAATGGCTCAGATTATGCACCAAAACACGATGTTCCCTGGCACATCTATGAAGAAATAATTTATATCCGAGGACCGTACTCAAAATTAGAATTGTATAATTCACAACATTAAAAATTGTTCGTGTCGTCAGATCATTGTGAAATGTGTTTTGTCTGATACTAACAATAAGAATATTTTGATACGTTAAGAATGCTCTACAAGTAGAATATAAATCTGGGGCGATGACATGCAAACTAAAACCTTTCTTTTCTGGCACACCCTCGAGTGAAGTGAATAAATTTGCGTAATTTGATTGCAATTTCACATGAAAAATTTTGATATTTCAGAGATTCTTTCATTGTAGTTCACCGAAACATTGTATGGTGCATGTGCATATTGACATCCTATTTTCTCTGCCACCACGACTTTAGGCATTAGGTTTTGCTATTAAACAAATCCTCCCGTAACTTGAGTTCTATATTTCAACTCTGAGAGTTGGTGCAAGCCATTTTCCTGTGTGTATTCAAAGTTTTTGAAATGAACACTTTTCGTGACAACCGATCTTTTCGGAACTCGCTCAAAAGGGGTTTCTTACGTCGCTGATCAGAGATCTTAAGTCAAAGTATGAAAATTGAAAGTCTTGGTTCCAATATGTCGTACCGAAATTGTTGGAGGCAAACTGTTTAACACCAAAATTGATAATCGAAGGTTTTCAAGGTAGCTCATTTCGAATTTAAAATTAAAAAACATCACCAAATTTACATTCATAGATACAAAAAACCCTAAGTAGCAATATTTACGCGTTTCCGTCTACTTTCTACAATTCCGATCTATGTTTTTGAATTTCTATGTGCGGACTTTAAATTGGAAACAAGTGACCCCAAAATCCGTGCAGTAATAATTTCGATGCAAATCAGCTCCGCCACTGTGGGCCCCCATAATTTGAATGTCTGTATTCTGTCTTGCGATTTTGAATGAGCACCACAAAAACCAATTTGAATAGAAATGTAAACAAGTGGCATCTAATAAAAAAGGCAAGCTGAAAAAAACTTGATCAAGACACCAAAAAATGGATTGCGCCACCTCTTAGATTGAGATGTAGAGTTTCTTCCGTGGAAGGAGTCGTTTCGCATTAGGAATTAATGACTAGAGTGGGGGAAATCTAAAATACTGTAATTTTTATTGCAATAACTGTATTTGAATTCCTTTTCATTCATTCCATAATCTTTAAATTCGATTTCCGAAGATACTACCATCCTAGCTGCTAACCGACTGCAGGCAGTTTTAAAACGTGGATACTTTATCGTATAATGCACATAAAACCCTGCCCTTTCAATCGTTCAACATATCGATTTCTCAAAAGGCATTCCAGCTCAGAATTCTCGGAAATGTCTGTCGAGCTAGCGATAGCATGCTACTTCCCCTATCCACAATTCTGCAACCTCCTCGGGGCTCTGAGCTACTGCGAGCTGAGCCTTTCTCTGAAAGTTTTCCGCCCGGATTGTGGTCCAGGAAGTTATGACTAATGTCCGCATACGTTATTCGATGACTAGCTTTCGGGATATGCCTTCGATCTATTTTTACTTGAAATACGCCCCTGACGTACAGCACCGAGTTCTAGGAGTAGTACAAGTTAAGCGTGGAGAATGGTGGGTGCTGCGTACACTAAAACCTCGTATAAACATGTTCTCCTTTCTCAACTTGGCAGAGTTAACTTGATGGGAATCGATTCTGTGCCAAAGCGATACTCCAATGACAACTGCAGCACTCTGCGACAAACTGGATAGCCCAGCCTTCGCGAAAGATATTTCCTATGGTCTTTTACTCGCAGAATCGAAGGCGAGTGGTTTGCCGGCTACGTGGTACCGAGCTTCTTTCTTCATTCCTGTCCGAAAGTAAACATATATCTTCAAATGGTCGTAGTGAATGGCATGCCATGCAGGGCTGGGCATCGGAAGGAACAAATCGATATCAATAACGAGTGATGTATGTGGGAATTCTTAGATGTGAATCCGAGCTCCAAAAAATGTCAATTCCCCATGGTTCCGTGGATAGTACCCGATAGTGCCAGTCGATATTCTATATAATGTGTTCTACTAAATTAAAGGAGTATTTTTTTGGTCAATTCTTTATCACATGAGACGAGATAGTGCTCAAACTGTTTGCTACCGCCGGTAAGAAAACATGTGAAAAAATTTTGTTTGATACATTACTTATCGTTGAACGTCAAATTATTATTTGTTTTTTTTTTCATTCAAATGAAATGTCATAGTATATTATGCAACTAGTGCGTGGAATGCGATTTCAGCAACAAACGATCATGAAGCGTAGATTTCAGGTAATTCCAATCAGTATCGACATTTCCATAACTACTAATACATATGGACAAACCTACGAAACTTTTAACCAAAAATATTTCTTGAGGTGGTTCTTCCGCTTAGGACCATATGACGTGAGTGATTCTGCAGATGGATCTCAGTCTGTTTCTATTTCAATGACGTCGAAATTGTTAAAAATACGAGATGAGAGTGGTTAAACTGGAGTATTTGTATAAATAACAACTTACTGTATTAAAATTGTTTCACCTTTCATGTTTACGGCTCTGCTCAAGTTCGAAATTTTGACAGCGCTATCCTCTTTAACACAAATTATCGCTCTGCAATATTAGATATCTCTTTACTGAATTCGATGACCTACTATTTTATTACAATGAAACGAAAGTTTGAAATATAGACTATAGACTTGTGCCTATTAGAAGCCATGTTGCTTGTAGTACGTTTGTCAATTTCAATATGGCGATACCCATAAACTTGTGCTCGTAGAAATAATGTAAGACATTCTTAAGTGTGAAATTGTTCCTAGTACTAAGTGGAAATAGTGTCAATGGTCTTAATTGGCACATATTGCATATTGGGGTGGAAGGCAGGACACTTAATAACAGTATAAGTTGAGATCTATGTTTACAGATGAGAGGTTATGCTTACTTCATTTCTGCCTATAATCCATTTGTATATTTTCAGGATATTATAAATTTTGAAGAAATCTTATTAATTTGTGATGTTATTTTTGTTAATACAACGATTTTATAAAATACTCTGGCACATGTGTTTATTATGCAGTTTTCGTATGAAGATTATTTTCAATATGAATTATATTTACTAAAAGTGGAATTACAACTTCACCTAAACGTTTTCAATACAGAATTCTTATAATAATATTTGATTTTCACCCAAGTTACATCGCTTTCAACAGAAATTTCTATATCATTATTTGAACCTGCCGCTCAAATTGACAAATCTACTACAAACAATATGGCTGCCACACAGCTTCCATTCGACACAAGAATTTCACACGGGATACGCCATCCAGTGTAGTATAGAGATCAGTGGCGCTAGGATATTTGGACGCTGAAACGTTTAGGCGCAATACGTTTTGGCAACGGACGAATCGGCGCCGGAAAATTCACTGTGTCTTAAAAGTGGATCAGTGGGGTGGCCTAACCTATTCTAGTCTTTCGATAGCCACAACCACCGACTAGGTAGTTCGCACAATTTGTTTTAAATATTGAAAAATAAATACATACAAATATCGTGAGAATATGTGTTATTATTACTGTCCCTGCTACATTTTTTTCTAATCTCAAAAACTCATGCATCAACTCTGGAACGCTCTTATTAATGTTTGTGTGTGTGAAACTAATAGGGTAGCCTGACCTATTCTTAGCTTTCCATACACGGATTTATTCTGGTATCCACGCAAAGCGAATTCATATTTTATTGACCATAAGGATCGTCAATCATGCGATTAGGTAGTTCTATTATACTTTTGCATTGGTAAAAAAAAAAAAATCCATTCCATAGATAACTATACAACAGTATAATAATATCAAATTATAAATAACAGTAAAGTCCGAAATGGGATAGCCCAGTAATAAACTCACAACATGGAAACAACATGATAGAGCAACAAAAAAAACGTCAAACAAAGCTTTCTCTCGGACCGACCGTTTCGAAGCTACGACCGGCCAACGCCACATTTCATTGAAAAATAGGTCTGGATGCATCGACAAAAAAAAAAAAACTGTACAGTATTTTGACGGAAACTCAAACTCGCACCGAAAATAAATTTACATCTGTCAACTTTGATGGCCAAAATATAATTGAATGCTAATATTGGGCCACCTAGTAGGAAAGCCATTCGACTTTTTTTTTCCTGGTGAGGAAAACACGATACTTTTCGATTTTGAAGAGTTAAAGATCCTGTAGCACAGTAAGAAGCATGCAAACACCTACGATCAAGCTCTATAATGCTCTAAAATTTGGTTTCGATTTCGATTTCGAACTTTAATATAATATCTGATGATTCCAGGAGCGACCTCCCAGTTTTCATTTTGATTTCATGTGTTTTATTAGTTTCTCCTCTATACACCAAACCATCACCCACTCTCTCTTACATTTGTTTCATTCACAAGAAAAATTATTCAGCTACAAAAATGCGAGGACGTATTTCAGAATTTTTTTTGTTTTTCGCAAGCCAATCATTTTACACGTACGCCTTTTGATGTATCGATAAATGAGCAATGCTGACATATCTTCAATTAAAAGAGGCAGCTTTTGCGAGCTGTCGCATAACTATGCTATCAATAGTGTTCATAAAGTAACAATTCGAAAATGATTATCAGAAACGTAAACTGTGTATGCTAACTCCTTTTCTCCACTCTTCGGAATTAAGGTGCGTTACGTACGCTACACAGGCTGCGAAAATCAAACTTTCAGAACAAGTGTTGCAAGAAATAACTTTCAAAATATATTGACAATTCTACCCTACTACGAAAGCGTCGCACCACCATGTTTGAGGTAGTAGTCTCGTGAACACTTTTTGAGATAGATTTTGAAGCGGATTTTCATAGATGATCTTTGAAGTGCTATACATTGCTTTCATTTGAAAGGCCTGCACTGTTCACGAGCCGAGATATTAATTATTGAAAAAACGCGGTTCTTGCACGCGCTCTTCTTATGGCCGAAATTAGACTTTATATTATAAGAAAAGAATGACGAGATAGATTTAGAAAACACTTGACCCAATGCTAAAATAATCCTTGTCATATATTCATTGGCGTATCCAGGAACGGGCAGGGGTAACCCCCCCCCCCCCCCCCCCCCCCTCGAATGGCCGGTGCCCCCTTCCCCCCTCCGGAAAAAAACTCCAAAATAATTAAATTCAAATTATCGATTAATGATACATTGTTACACGATTGTGTTACATGATTATTAATTATTATGTAAATTTTTTTCATAAAAAAACATGATTGTAAACAAAACCAGTTTTTTCGTCAAACCAGCCCGTCTTAGGCCCCTCCCAGAAAAAAATGCTGGCTATGTTTTTGAAAAAAGATGATTGTTTTTTACGGTTCCAAACGAGAAATAGAAGCTTCGAAATGATGGGTTTCATGGAAATATTCGTTTTTATCACACAAGCATGAAAATGCCATTTTTCTATGCCTGTGGAGTGGAAAAGAAGTTGCTCATTTCACTCCACTGGTCTCACTGCATCTTCACGCATGCGTATCTCCGAAGTGTTTCTTCATTCTTCCCTCCGATAGTAATGGAGTTGACAGGAGAGAAAACTGAACCCGGGCGCGCGCCAACTACGATCGGTGCCTTCTGTTGTTATTCTAGACTTTCATCTAGAAAAATAAGAGCGCTTAAATTTATAAATGAAAGCAAATTTTGATAATTGTGGGCATACAAAAGTGGCGGTTTCATGCATGTGTGATAGAAAATAGCGTATGTGACTTGGGAGGGAATGGTCTTCGTAACTTTACTTGTCGAAGTTTGCTGCTCGAGCATTAGGCCTTCGGCCCGGGCGTGAAGTTCGCACTCGTCAAAAAAGACCAACTTCTCTCCCTAGGCACACAATGTACTATTACAATCCAACGAATAGCTGAGCATTGTACCATTTTGCGACCTCCAAACTCTCGGCTGTTGATTTCGCGAGACCACTACCTTAACTAACATAAACTCAATGCTATTATACGTACTGATCGGCATTGTTCTAGGAACAATTCATGTAGAACATATTGTAAAACATCGTCAGAGAACATTCACTCTTAACCTAAATAACGATGCGGTGGATTGACCTTAAATCGATTTCTTATTATGAATGTGACTTGAATTCCCAGAGAATGAATAAACATCCATGGTGACTGAAGAATTTTGCCAACTCTACAATAAACAATATATAATGAATTTTCAGTTTCGAAATCAGATTTTCAGTACGTGAATTCTTCTTCGAAATCTAGGTAATTCAATTATTTTCTTTGTTTTACTGAAAAATCGACCGGTCAGCAATATCATTCGCCGTCCCCGTCTGATAGGCTATTTTGGAAAACTGCCGGGTCCCAACCAACTTTTCTCACGCCCACTTATATCCCAGAAGTTTATTAGTTTTTTGAAGTACAATCAGGTGACAGCTAGGATTCATGAGCCATCGTTTATTCCCAATGCGTAATGCAGTCGAAATAGAAAATATTCATTCAAAAAAGATACTCACCGAAATTATTTTTCCATCACGAAAAAGTTCTACGTTTAACTGACGAAGGATTGTTTGCTGAATCATAAGGGATCACAAAATCTGAAAAATCCATGCAGTGGCCTACATGAATCCTACAACGACAATTGCTTTTCTTACGATCCGGTATCACATTGCGAGGCGATAGCTCTGAGATCCCAGCTTTCACAATGTTTTTTTTTTTTGTTTGACGTACCCATCAGTCGTCGCAAAACGGTCCATTACAATATGTACCGTTTTGAAAATGTCGACGCTAGTTATCACCTTCCATAATTATTCCTGGCTATTATTTTCACTTTTGAACTTGACAGCCGTGTAGTTACTATTTTATTATAGTTTTTCAGAGTTGAATATCTCTGGGTGTGTAATGCATATGGGTATATGCACGTATACATATAATGGTTTTTCGCAACCAATATTTCAGATCGGAAGTGTATAGGCGGGTAACGTGGTCCCTGAATGGCTGAATGGTTGGTGGTGGAAAATATACTGCTAATAGGTTGTAGCGTCGACTGTTGCTAAAGAGTAATGTTGCCGGGTTGCGGTATCGCGTTAAGTTCACTTAACGAAACTACGCTTAGCGGTTAATTAGATTTATTTACTAAGGAGTGTCTTTGCGGGACAGGTAAAGGTGTAAACTGCAAGATAGCCACGGTTCAGTCTAGAATAGGTCAGATTAACCGAGACGAGGCTATATACTGGGCCACGAGAAATTGTCTGTATAAATTTTCCTACCGGTTATACCACACCAGTAATTTTAATTTTCTTGACTTAAAACAACCGGATATATAACCTGACTCGAGTTAATTAAGTGGATTCTTCTACCCCGCAGTGAATTTTACCGAGGACCGCAAAATTGGTACAGTTTTAGTATTGTCTGACGGAATTAGCTGAAAAAAATGCAAATTAGTTTTCGCCATTTGTTTGTTGATTATGTATTATATATGGGGCATTCCGTGCCAAATTAGCTTACCCTATTTTTTTCAAATTTATTTATTATGTTCAAATATCGTTTCTTTGCTGGACGATTCCTCTGCACCGATGCATGAAAATTTGAACTTTCAAAGCAGACAAGTCAATGTTTTTCGTGACACATTTTCCTACAGTTTCTTCATCGGAGAATATATTTGTACAATTTGATAACATTTTCGATAAATTTAGTTGTAGGGAATGTGAATATTTCTTAAAATTCAAAAAATAAATTTGATCCAATGCCTAAACGGAAATGATAATTCTCGCAAAAATGAACCTCAGAATCATTCTCGAATGCAGTGTACCTGAAAATTTTCAGGTCATAGTAATATATAATGGAGTTGGATCTAGCGATGAAAATATCGTGCCACTTTCGAGCAAGTGTCGCAGTCAATTTGAAGGGATGTGAATGTCTCCAGTTCGAATTTGGGCAGGTGCAATGTCAGAACAGTTGCTCAAGGCATGGCCCCTCGTTGTAGATTCCCGATAGTCGCCTAGGGTGTCCTGGGGTCACCAAGAGTTTCCCTTCGCCAGGATCATTTCCAGGCAATGGCCTGACCCGTCGGAGAAGGTCATCCTCGCGGAAGATCCAGTGACAAATGCTTCTATGTGACTGGCCACCCTATCTCTCGCGTCCCAGAGCTTCAGAGTGTCCCACGGACTACTGTGCCATTCACCCGCACCGTTTTCTGTGCGAGGCTTCGGTCGAGGGTGAAAAGTACCCCTGGGCAATCTTGCAGCTCTTTACCCTCATCAAGCTGTATGGAACGAAAAATTACTTCCCCTGCGGTTCATGTCGGATTGTATTTTGTTTTATTTTCGTTTTTTCTTCGTGTTGTGTTTTTTTTTTTTTTTCATCATCATCATTTTCTATGCCCGGAAAGCATTTCGACGAAAATTCTGCTGGCTTGGATTGTTTGTCTAGGACTCCGGAAAGACAATTATTTCGCATTGTAGCCCGCAATCTTCATTCCGCGAAATTTCCATTGGTAGCTTTGTTTAATTGACCATAACATATCTTACTCTCCCTACCAAAAGCATCGCTGGAAAAAAAATCGTTGATTTTTTTACTACAAAAATGTGACCACTTTCAAAAATGTGATGTTCTTCGAGATATAGGTACTGAAATCAATATCAATGTCACATATATTTATGGGATTAGAAGGTGATTCCGATAGTTTCACTCTGAAAATACGTTTTTCAGCTTGATGAAAAACGTATTTTCAGAGGCGGCGGCCAAATTAATGGACTCAAATCTGTGTCGTTGTAGACACTCCAGGCCTCCGGAAAGAGATTTTGCTACATTTTTGTACATTTTCATTTGGTATTACTGACAGTGGTAAATTATTCAAGCCGACAAACATCTTGAAGTATACGAAAATCAAATGTTGTTTCTAGGAAAACAGAATTGCTTTCTCTTAAGAGAGGACCGCAATCAAATATATAAAATCGTACGTTAATTTTACCATCCTGACTTTTGTAGCCAAAGACCTTGCAATTGAATCCTACTATTAAGAATTGTTATCATTACGCTAGTTGAAATTGAACTGACGATCGGAATGCCTGAAATTTACGAATTTTATTCTTCTGTTCCCTTGTTTCACATGATGAGCAAAAATCAGAATCAATTGTGCGAACAAATTGTTTTCAGGGTTCTCATACCGATCCGTCTTTCGCTGAATTTCTGTAACCATCGAGTATCTAGTTTCACTTCAAAAAGGTAACTAGCGGCAAGCGCGTACACTGGCTCAAATATATTGTGAAATTACAAATTTTAATATGCAATTCAACGTTGAGTTTCATTAAATTAGGTCGTGAAACCAGTGAACTGCGAATCTTTGTAATAAAGTCATCTAACCTTCGTATGGTCGACGGACCCTATATGTTGTTATATGTTCACAGAACTTTGATAGAAGCTACCTCCGGCCTCAGCAGTCAAGATTGGAGCTTGCGATTATAATCGTTGAACTGCAGGCTATTTCAGTTTTGGATATTGTCAGATCTGAAGTCTCCGTACACCGATTTCCGTGATATAGGAACCGTGCTTTGTGACTGTCACGCTAACTGGCGGCGAAAATCCGCGCGAAAATCCTAATATAATGGGAGCATTTCTTCAACTCTTATATGGAATTTATTGTTTAGTAAATATTAATAAAATATATTAAATTCTTTTTTATAATGTCATCGGCGAGAAAATTTTGTTGCGTTCGTGGGTGTACCAATACATCACGTCGAAAACGTGGGTTTGGTACATCAGTGAAATTTTATAAATTTCCGGAGAGCATATGCTTGGTGTCCCAGGGAAAATTGCTAAACGTAAAGTGTGGATAATTGCAGTAAAAAATTATGTGTAAGTACAATATTAATATAAAAATGTAATGAATTTGCAATGAACTTAAAATTTCGCAATAAAATCGGAAGTATTTAAATATGTGCAGCCTATTATATTGTGAATAAAGTTTGTAATATTTATAATATTTATCTATCAATGAAAACTTGACCTTTTAATAATTTTGTTTGATTTCATAAAAAATTTGAAAGATTGGATACCGAACGAAAACCAATTTTCACATTATAGACATTGGACAAGCTTGTTGTTGGTACAACTTTGCCGGCTATAACGACTTGACCATTTAAATTACTTTCTATAACACCATATACATGACCGAATTGAAATAATTTTTCGCCTTTTACATTATTCTGGCCATGTATACGACTATTTGTAAAAATGTTTGTCAAGTTATTAAATTTGTGATAACGTACTATGACAGTCTATTGACCTGAAAGAATATAGCGTACTAATTTTCAAGAAAGAATAGCGCGATTTCTTCATAATATTTATAAAATTTTATTATTGTATTAATAAACATTTGAATACTTGAAATTATGAAATATCAATGTAGCGCAAAAGAAAAATTAGGAACGAAAACGAATGTGTTTTATATCTGTATTCAAGTCGGAATATCTTTAACGTATATTGAATGAAAGATTTTGACAGCTTTAATCGATATCGCGTTATTGATTTTTTAAATCTTGGTATCAATTATCCGAGTGGCGGCGCTCGGAAGTGGAGGACGATTATTTTCATTTTTGACCAGCATTTTTGTCCCAGGACAAAAATAAATAACGAAGTGAACCCTGACTCAAAACGACATGTTTTCCGTTTTCGAATCAGGACAAAAGAACCCCACTTTCCGTGCACGTGTTACGAAAAAGCTTTTGGACGCTCATTCCGTAAATAAATCGTGACATTTTTTGGATATTACCGTTCCAATTGTCTATGGTAATCATAATCTGATGGCGGAGAACTGTCTCTGCGAGAAAGAGATCCAGGTGAATCACGATTGGAGTGAACAATTTTTGTACATCTCTTGTGTCGTTGAACTTGTTTCCGTAGAAATGTGGTGAAATTTTCGTTGAAAGGCTGCATTACAGTTTGACGAAAATTGTCTGAAATAACATATTAAAAACGTTGAGAAACGATTCTGAATTCATTGGAACGAATTATAATTCCACAGTCGGTATTGCTACTGAGAGAAGCCATGAGGAATCGATTGAAGGCGATAGTTTCCAACGGTCCAACTTTGCCTATAAATCTGTCCGCGCGTTTTAGCGCTATCGCATTACCAAAATGATATAGAGAAACCTCATTCAACCTAGTAAATACTTTTATGAAGCAATAATTACGCAGATACCGAAAACTTTTCCGAACTTTCCACGGAAATAAATCTCTTCTATAATAGCCTCTTAGTTACCTGCGGTATTATAACCACGTACATAACTAAAATGGTGTCTGAAACTTTAAACGCTGCCTTTCAGTGACAGAAAAATATTAGAGGGATATCGTTTATATGGTATATCCAAATAAAAGGTGTTCCGTTACATTTTCGTTCCACCTTTATTTGACAGGGAGGCCAAGGATTTATATATATTTTAGTTTGTTACTTTGTTTCAAATTTCTGCTGAGCTGGGTCTTTCGGAAACTCGTTCTTCGAATTCTTGACATACGTGAATTTCGCCTTTATTTGTTGGTGCTTGGAAATGGTGGGTTCCATTGTTCACGACCCTACTTTCCGATTTTGAACGGTATTGTGTTCAGAATGTTAATTTTCAACATTCATGAATGCTAAAAGTTTCAAGACCTTAATTTTTGCTGGAAATAATCGGCAGTCAGGTTGCTACAGACAATAGGTACTGCTAGATATTGAATACCACGACTAATCTCCGACGATTAAGTTACATCAAAAGCACATCTTGTTGAATCGTTTCATGAGCGAAATTACAACCAAGCTAACAGCTCAATATTTAGATGCGTCGCTATCTTACCGACCGGACCGTAACGGTGAAGGTTTCGAAATAATTTTCATTTCTCGCTAAAATTCATAACGCAAATAATTCTTGCTTTCCAAACTGAACCTTTTGAAAATCTTGCGATCAGTTGAATCCAATTTGCCTCTGCATGTTGAAAGCTGATAAATCTTGATAGTCATCGACGAACATAAGAATTGAACAGTTTGAAGATCGATGAATTGAAAAGACGCCAGAATGCAGGATTAACAGCAAAATATTGAGAGAAATCAACCGAAAGCAAACGAATAAAATAGAAGTTGAAAAAACTGGAATCAGAAAGCAATGCATTCACTTTCTGTACGGGTCAGGATTCCATTGGAAAATTTTGACAAGAGATCAAAACTGTTTGCATAAGTAAAAGTCCCAATAGAATCGGCATACCTTAATATTGGTAGAATCCATTTCAAAGCAGCGTTAGGTAGTAATACAAGATATGAAAACGAGTGAATATATTTATAAGTAACCGTTTGGTTTACGGTGTGTTGAGGTATAGAATACAATACAATAGAATGGAATAGAATAAGTCTATCGTCGGCTTAGGTCCCGAGAAGGACCTGTCAGGTCAAAAAATACAGAAAACAAAAACAAATAATAGACGGGGATTAGGTGTGTATTATTTCATAATTCTCTGCCAGCACGACAAAGTGAGCTTGTGACTGCTACCCTAGGTGGATTTTTTGTGATTTCTGTCACGTTAGCATACATTTTTAATATCAACAGCGAGTTACGGAATACATCCTAGATCAGCGACTGTATGGCTAGAGCAATGGGAATTAACGGTATTGGGCGGTGAAACGTTTAAAAATATCAATGGGTACCTAAACGTTATTGAAAAGTTAACTTTATTTCGTATAAATCGTATTGAGCGAGGTGTAAGTCTGCAAGAAGAAACAAAAATTGAGCTTCACAAGAATTTATAAAAATTTACAATGTAATTATTATCTATCTAGCGATTGGGTAGGTCAGATTAACTTACGCGTAAATGGCTCGATAGTATAACATAATAAGAGAAAACGCTGACAATTTCAAGATCCTAGATCATGTAGTTCGAGAAAAATCTTATAGACAAGGTTACAAAAATTTAGTCTCCGAGAGCGTCTTGCACTCGGATTCATCTACACTTGAGTTGAATCTGATTCTTGCACTACACAATGCACAATCCACATAACGTATTTTTGATGTTTCATTTTGTCGAATTTTCGAGCCTGCTATGGCTCAAAAGGATTGCTTCAATAAATAAAATGAAATGAAAAATCGATTAACAACCATTTTTCGGACCAATGCTTCCCTTCAACTCCGTATGCCACACCATGAGTTGAAATTGTGAGATCAATAACAGCTGGGGTTAATTAAATGACACCCTGATGTGTAGACATCAGACATTAGTCATGCTGAAGGGAAACTCGGCCCGCCCACTCCAAATCTTGCATCTCGTGATTCAAATCTGCTTGCTCATGTTCTTACAATCTAAATTAACACATATAGGCTACATTCGCGTATTTCTCTTGCACGATAAATTTTTCGACTCGGAATATAGTAACATAACCATGATTATAGTCTTGATTGCAATTTTGGTACGCACTTGCAAAATTACGGGAAATTTACACACAAAACTTGTATTCCTATTATTCTAAGGTGTCAGTATCAATGTAGTATCACACTGACGATGAGCTGGAGTTATTTCCAGTAATGTAAGACCCGTTATTGGTAGGTGAGTCGTGACAGGAATTTATGGTTTCTTGGTTGCCAAATATCGATATGGAACACAAAGCATGGGTGAGCATTGTACGCGGTTCACTATACACACATAGAACGGGATACTGATCAAATGCTACTTCATTCATTGATCCTTGGCACCAGCTAGTCTATGATGGATTTTTAATGGGACAGCTTCGCAACATCCGAAAACTACAAGTGATGTTCGGAAATCTAACAGGAACATCTCTTATTCTGAGGTGGATTTTTTTGGATTTGTTAGATTTCTGTCAAGTCTATTCAACTACATGTATGAACATTCGGGGAAATTTTTAACGAATTGACGAATTAGAGCAAATTCCGGGTGTTTGGAAAATTTGATATTCTTAGAGAGATGAGAGATCAGAATGCTTGAAAATAAGTAATGAGGTGATTATGTACCGGGCGCTATTTTTCCCTTCTGCATAATATCAGCCTGTGCAAATATGACACGTTGGTTAATTTCCAAAGCTTGTTCTCGCATGCAACTTTTAATGGAGTGTTCGGGAACTAATTTTGTTTGATAGTTATTTCAATGATCCTAGATTATACATTATCAACCGGTGTTTATAAAGGGTGAGATAATGTTTGGCAAATTTCTGTTCCTTTCTCCCAACGAAGGCATACTTTACCATGGTGAAAAGAGTTTAATTAAAAATAAATATGGGAGCACACGAAAGATGGAGCCAGATATATTACCCGTTTACTTTGCGAAGTGAAAAATAATTCGCAGTTCAGTCCATAAACTTGGTAGTGATATTTTCTGAAGATTATGTGATGTGAAAATTAATTTTATGTGTACTCTAATTTACTTTATATTTTTTCAGATATGAAAACTGGTACATAACGGAGAATCCACTCACTTTGAAGAATAATCTTCATCTGCCAAATTATAAAAATAATCAAGAAAACAGTTTAGCGAAATCCTGAAGGTATCGGAAAGCTTGAATGAAACTATTCTCAATGATCGAAGATTTTTTTTCGAAGCATTCTTATCCACCGAGAAAACGAATAAAACATCAACATCTGCAAGTTAATTTATTGATAGAAATTCACGTTTTTTTCAACGCACCATTCCCTCGTCAAAACACCATACCGAAAAACTAATCATTTTCCACGATACAGCTTTCTATATTTTTGAATACTTATAGTCATTTATGCCAGATCGTTCATCGTCTATCGTCGATCATACTCAGGTTGTAAATATTTCAGTGTTCAATGTCGGATACCCTAAACAGCTGGAGAAACGATATTCTTTCGACTACTTTTCTTTGTCTTCGGAATGTTCCGGTCGACCTACTACATATGGGGCATCTCACGTCAAATTTGCAACCTATGTACCTCATCTCCTTCGATACGGATAATTTTTGGGTATGATGTGGCAACCAGCCCAATAGGGTCTCTGATTTTTTTTCAAATTTTCGTTAGCCACGAGTGAAATTTAAAAAAAATAAAAAAGCCAATTCTGAAAATGCCATTTTTAAAAATCTGAAGAAATTCACACTGATTTCATGATTTAAAATGTGATTTATAAGCATGACACGATAATGGGATCACAATATTTACTATTTTTTTCGCAAGTTTTTAGGTTTTTCTTTGCTTGGAAAAATTGAAACTAAAATTCAAATGGCATTAACTGTATTCAGGCCTTCTGGCATTTCTATGCATTTGAGAAAAATTAGATTTCATTAATATTTGAGAAAGTTATGACCGATTAAAAAAATAAAAACTCCAATTCTGAGATACAAAACCTAAAAACTTGTGAAAAAAATAGTAAATATTGAGATCCCATCATCGTGTCATGCTTGAAAATCATATTTTAAATCATGAAATTAGCGTGAATTTTTTCAGATTTTTAAAAACGGCGTTTTCAGAATTGGGTTTTGATTTTTTTTTTAATTTCACTGATGGCTAAAAAAATTTGAAAAAATATTAGAGACCCTTTTGGGTTGGTTGCAACATCACACTAAAAAATTATCCAAATCGAAGGGGCTGAGGTACATGGGTTGCAAATTTGACGTGGAATGCCCCATATACAATATCCGATAGGCGGACTGAACGTACTAACATTAACTTGTGAAGAACAAAGGAAGCAGTGGATAGAGTATCACTGGAGTTGGAAATTTTCAAGTATCTTCTTGAATATACATACATAGTTCTTTTCAGGTAACAGAAGCACATATTATGGACAATGGGGTGAAATATGAAATCACTGTATTTCAATGCGTTGTCGATTGGCGAACACTTCGGTTAGATAAATTAAAATTGTGCCGATGCTTTTAAGTTAACGTCTATATAGATGGTAGAACTTTAATGAGATTTTTCTTCAAATCATCCCTCAAAGGCTTGCAACCTAATGCTTTAATATCACGTTTGTATTTCCATAGATCTCAGATTTCGCAATTTCGGTATGGTATCCCCTTACAGGCGCGAGATATATCTTCCAAACTAGAAAACCCATGGGCACAATGAGTTCACTCGTGTGACATACGTACATATCACTTGAACTACGTGTTCTACTCTATTCCTCATAATTTAAAAAAATCTCTGGAAGGCCCATCGACTTCACGTGAAATGTGCCTTATATAGTGGACAGGTGAATATATCCGGCTGGAAAACGATAATCAAGGAGAAATATCCTCGAAATGGTGTCCCAGAAATCGGTGCCGGGCATTGGGGACGTCCGCTTTCCTATCTGCGGTGGCAGGAGCCTTCGAAATGGAACGGGAGTGGGGCAGAAATGGGAGATTTGCCCTTAATACTGGTTTACGTCTGGGACGCGTACCTCAATGTTCTTGGTGAGCTACAATAACCGACTCCGGATGCTTTTCATTGGTCCCTAACCAGCGATATAGTGGCAAGAAAGTCTTTCCCAAATTCGTTACTATAGGCCAACTTATTTTCATTCCTGAAAATCTCTGCTAAATCAATTCCATTACTCATACTAGAATCACTCCGCAGCTCCATGTTTAACGGCTACACGCTTCCTTGCAAGAATTGAGAAAAAAAAAAATACGACCGAAGATACGATATCTGCAGTTATCATCAAGGAATCTCCCTGAGATCGCGTTCTTGATATACTTGCTGTGTATGTTTGGTTATTAGCCACGGGAGGATATGCATGAAATAAAGGCAAAGTTTGGCCTGGTCCCATCATGAGGTAGAGAAGACGAGGTGGTTTAAATTCTGAGTATACCTACTATGCATTAGCCGAGGAATGTGACTAGTAGATACCACCGCGCGGTTTCAGGACACGCTTTGTTCGACGCGACGAAAAATGTCACGGAGCTAAACTCACCCCTTCCTATTCGCATGGTTCAGAGTTTAGCTTACATTAGTTCAGAGCTTATTGTTAGGCAGTTGGTGGCTCAACTTGACTTTCCTAGTCTTTCTTATATTGGACGTCAGAATATCGCCAGTTATGCTCACATGCACACAAAATATTATGCACCGAAATCCATGCAATTCTTAGAACTACAGATTGTATACCAAGTACGATTCTAGACAAAGTGCGAGCTGTACAGCCTGCAAGATGGAAATTACGAGGCGTATGACCAGGATCATGCGAACTGCGAAACGCACGACCTGGACCACGAAAATTACGAATTGACTGACTCAGACGATGGAAACCACGTTGCGAACGATCTGGACTACGACAACTATGAAGCGGACGACATGTACAGTGAAAACTATGTAGCACACGACCTGGACGCTGAAGACCACGAAGCTGATGACCTGGGTCACGAGAAGGATAGCCTGGAAGATCTGGACGACGAAACCAACGCCAGCAGTTATTCCAGGACATCGTAAACGTTTCAGTTAGACGTGATGCCAAAATTACTCATGACCAAATAAATCTCACATTGTATTAATTTAGGATATTCAGACGGCCCTGTCCGAGTCACGTATGAGTTCAGATGTGAAAGGTTAACCTGGATCCTCCGTAGCTCGGGAATTGGGGGTCTGTCGAATTATTGGTGAAGGACTTTCAGTCTTATTGTTAGAATTTTGTCATCCATCCGCCTATCTAGAATAGTCCGGTAGGAATGAATCAATCTATATATGTACTTTTTCACTCAATAGTATGGCTGTCGGAGATCAATATATTATTTAGCAGTGCATACTATGACTGTTAATTTGCACTAGGGAGGGTGTGGGCACCAGTGCCCACCTGAACTGGAAATGATCACTCTCACTAGTGAAAAATTGACAAAGATTTAATAAAATTAAATCTTAAATTGACAATTTAATATCAAATCCATCAATATACCAATTTACGAGGCATTGCCATATCATCTACGACCATCACCTTCGGAACCAACGAGCCACAAATCTACGAGCAAATCCAACTAAGTAACGAAAGTTTGGTGTACTGTGCCATTATTCGTTTACCAAACATGTAAGTTACGTTCAATTTTATTCATCTCCTGTGTCATTCGTTTCTATAATCTCAAATATTGTCATAACTTAGAGTCCTTTTATCCTAAATCAATCTTCAATCGAAATTTGAAATGTATTGAAGTCTCGGCGTAATTTTAAATAACTATGAACATGTGTGTGAATGATATTATATTTGAACAGAAAATTGTAATTTTAGCCATCTTAGCATTAAGAAGCCTATATTCCGGCACAAAACTTGTCTATCTGATCTCTCTATCAACATTAATAAATTTTAATATCTAGTCAGCAAACACTTTCAATTCATATCTGTTCATTTTATTTCAATTCTCCATCTCCATATTTAGCATAAGGTAAATTGTAGCGAGAAAGTCAAACAACTAAAAAATAAGAAAACAATTATCGTTACAAAAACATCGTTTGCGGTAACAGCGATTACATCCGCCTGGTTTACCTGACATCAATCAGATAAGAATAAATCATTAGTTTGATAGTCAATCTAGTCTTTAATCGAAGCTTTTTAGATGTTTTGAAAATTACCAAAATGGCGGCTTCTGAAAGTTTTTTCGTCCATTTTGAAGGAAAAAAGCACTAGTTTTTTGGTGAAAAATAATAGAAGTTTTCTGAATAAAAATTAAATCCTTCGATTAAAGATTAGTTTTTGATGCTCTCAATAAGCTGTGTAAATTTCATCAAAATCCGTCCATTGGTTCTTGAATTACAGCTGTCACCGACTTCGAAACCATAGTTTTGAGAAAAACGCGTTTAAAGTTTTAGACCCATCTCAAATTTTGTAAGAATAACTTGCGTTTTAAAATTACCCAAAATATTTTTGGAAAAATAATGCATACAAAAAAAAAAAATTCCAAGAAGGCATTGTGTCGGTTGAAACCGGTGATTCGCAGCTGCCGAAGTTACCTGCCGTCGAGGGTCGGACAGCACTTCAATAAATGTAGGATATCTCGAAAACTATTTGTCGGATTGACTTGAAATTTACAGGTAATATTTTCGAGACATCATACTCCAAGGTAATGTAAAAAAAAATCATTTTTTGAAAATTCCAACTACCGCTAACCCCTTAAAAGGATTAGTACCGGTAAATGGCTCAAGTGGATTTACAGTGTTGGCTCCTTGGCCTAATGCGTGTGCCGACCTTAGCTGTATAGTATTGTGACCCTGTAAGTATTCTTCTTGTAGAAAAATTGCTATGTCCCATCAAGATCGGCCAACTGGTCGGGCCGGAGAAAATCATTGAATTCTATATTTGAAAATAAATGGTAATGAAAAGTCCAGGGTAACCTTGTTGTCCATTTTTTTTTTTTTTTTTTCAATCTCAAATAACTCCGTACACTCATTTGCTGTCTTTGTAGCCATTATTCTTAGCTTTGACAATATCCAGCATGTCCGGTTGGTGTTCGCACGTTCGTCTATTACAGTTGGCACAAATTATAGAGCATTTAAAACCATCCACAAGCAGCTCCACAATTTTTTTTACATTTACAAGATATTAAATAGTCCTCAACTACGATACCGCAATGTTTACCGCGCTCCGAACCATTATAGCTCCCAAAATATTGAAGGTGAAAGTAAAAAAAGTTTCGTACGAAATTTCTAGAAAATGTTATGCTCTGCAAGGTTTATATCAACTATTTGCACGGTTTCAACAACCCTTCGAGACATTTCATAAAAATCAACTTTCCAAAATATTGACGCATAGAAATATTAGTTCTACTGGAATAAAGTTCAGACAAAAATTGTATGGAATTCTATTTTCTGTGAATAAGGTGACTATTTTTGTCGTAGGGACGCACCGTTTACGGAATATTTGAGGAAAAAAAATTTCCAAGATGATGGTTGAAGCATAACCCCCCCAGCCCCGCCAACTTACATTTACACTCATGGGGGGACCTCTCAATCATTTCAAGAAAAAAATCGCGCGCGTAGAATAATATATTATGAACGTATGTTTTTCGACCTGGATCCTGGGCTACATATTATCGCCTGGTATATGAGTATTTTCTTTTTTTTTCCACCATAAGCAAGCTAGAATAAAGCCTTGGTAGAGGCGTCTTCGCAAAAGCTCTGGTTATACATCAGCCGGTTTATATGAACACCCGCATTTATGCCCTGGGATCAATAATGGTCGCTGGTAATGAAGAGTACCAGGGCAACAAGCTCTGCGGAGAGCTATGCTTAACTTTCTTTACTCCTCAGGTATAAAGCCCATAGAACTTTTCATAATTATTCAGTTGAACATAAACTGATAAGTAGCCTTAAAAAAGATTACTGCTCAGTTCTACTACATATTCTTAACAAATGATATATTCAATTTTCATTCTCATGATTCACATATTCGGATACTTTGAGTGGCTTTCGACCTTAGCAGAGTGTTTTTTCCAGAATCTTCTTCTGAACAAAGAAGTGACTAAGGATATGAAAAATTGAGGTATGTCATTTCTAAGTTTCCTTATCCTTTCATTAGGACGGAAGGATGCTGGAAAATATTTTCATTTATGCTTTCAAATGGTTGATCCCTTGAAATGAAATCCCTTGATAAAGATTCACAATATTTACCTATTTCAACATTTATTTCACCCCAAAAACGCTTACTCACTTCTTGTACGTGTATTATACTTATATTTATCGCGGCAGCAAGTCTATGAAAGACATAACGTAGAATATTTAGTAATTTATTTTTTGCGAGGTCTCGCACTTCGTCGGAAAAACAGGTAAGATTTAAAGACCCACAGTGTGCTTTAAAAATGAAGTATAATTCCGTCTACCAAATGGACAAAATAATCCCCGCGCACTAGGCAATATTTTCAGCGCTTTCAAGCCGGTATATCACGCGTATTTTGCAAACTCGTAATCTAAATTTTACACGTTCTAGCCCATCACTTTTGACAAGCGACGTACTGAGGAACTCGCCCTACAATCCAGCATCAAGAATGAGTACAGTTTCTTTTATCTTTTTTGTCAGACGACTCTCTTTATCTAAGTTTCTCTTTCACGTAAGCCTAGATGAAAAACTTTAGTCCTAATGGGGAAGTTTACCCAAATTTTTGACCGCTTGGTGGCTCTACAGTCAGTGTCGAGTTTGGACGCAAAATTTGAATCATTTATTCGACTGAAAATGATTTTCATTAAAGATGGATTCAAACAAGTATGAGACATGGAAAATAAATGAGTTGAAAGCAGAACTGAAAAGACGAGGTGCAAAATTGACAGGAAAAAAAAAAAGATTTGCAGGACAGGTAAGTTTATGTGTGAATTTGAGGTTATGTTGTCATGCTAACACTTTACCAGTTTTAAAATAACTAAGATATCGTCGAATAGTTAGATATACGAATGACTGAGCAAAATATCACGCTACATCGAATCATTTTTCAGTCCTTTCTATAACCGAACGAGAACACGATGTAAACAGTAAACATACTTATGTCTGATGTGCTGACTGAACTTTCAAGGTAATGGCAGTAACCACGATGTAATCAGGAGCTGTAGCAACGAACAGGATGTACTTACGATAACAAAAAGCGTACAATTTTCATATAGCAGCATGTCTTATGTGGGATTGTATTTAAAACTTGCATGTTTTAACATTTTTCATTTTTTAAATTCTTAAAACATCAGCGCCGCCCAACGAGGGGTAAACTTTCCCATTTTTTGTGAGGGATCTAACTGCAAAAGGATGGGCGGTTGGTCTGAATCACTTGGTATATTTGTGCGAGTGGTTCGGTTTATCTTTAATTCGAAAGATCGAGATTAACGACAGAGACGATAGTAACCAGAAAAAAAAAACGTATACCAGTTAGTAGTTTCTCCGAAGATATGTAAAAAATTTCGTATCGAGAGAACCAATTTGCTTGTAAGCTGTTGCCTCCGACGTTTATTGGCATCACTATAGTTGATCCAGAATAAAGGAGATACTTTTAATCTCTTCGGTTTGGGCCCCGTTCGGAGAATGGAATAGACATACCTACTGTTTACTAAAATCTCATAACCAAGCCTGTGAAGTTTCGTGAGCTTTTCATCTTATTTTTTTAACCCTGCTACTATTCTTGTGCTTTTACTTATCAAGAGCCAGGATGGAGCGGATATAGACAGTGAGTGAAAAGTGGGTGAAATTTCTTTACCGTAACAGCGAGAATGTACCGAAATAAGCTAAGCCCTGGGGCACGTCTGGTGTTTTATTCGAGGATGCCGTGACAGACGCCAAGATTCCATTCCAGGTCTTGAGCTCACATCCTCCTCCTTTTCTTTGTTGCTCGTGGTGCTCTTGTAAGAAAAGAATTTAGAGACACCTACTTCCAGCGCGGGTGTCTGCACACGTAACACTGTTGCAGCTTAAGCGCAGTTCAAAGTCAAAGAAGTTCAACAATATTCAAGAAAGTATATGTGACTTTATCCTACAGCTAGATGCGGATTCTGAAATTCCATTGAGAAGGCTGTCATTGTGCAACGAATGATTCTGAAAATAAAAATCACTGGACGTACAAGGAAAAACATTTTAGATGTGATAAATCTCGTCTTATCGAAGAATATACAGAAACATATTGTCGATCTATATCGCGAAATCACCGAAACTGTTTCGTGCTGTAGTATCGAGAAATCATATCCTACTTTTTCTAAACAATTATTCTCCTCAAATTGCAATAACAAGATACAAGATACAATAAAATAATTCCCTTCAATTTTAACCGAGATCTGAATAACCGATCCGGTGCAAAACCTTTCATCAAGTACATTGCAGTGACATATGATGTACTCGTAAAAAATGATTCGAAATGAGATGCTACTGCCAAGTACCTACATCACATTTACTCTTTCTCAAATTGATGATTAGGCCTTGGCCTCCCATAACAATCGTTTTTATAGCCATCTTGTCTTGCTACGTAAAACCGTAGATAGAGCCACAGGCAATTGACGCTTTTATTGGTATGAACAGAAAACATAAAATAATGAAGATAAAAAAATAAAAAATATAAAATTCGAAGGTAGTTGTACTTGGCGGGCCAATATTTCATATGTCCACAGAAAGCCCGCCAAGTACCACTACTTCCTTTGTTTGTTTTTTTCAATTTGTTTTTGAATTAATTCATGTTTTCTGTTTACCCCAATAAAAGCGTCAATTGTCTATGGCTATATCTATGGTTGTACGTAGCAAGACAAGATGGCTATACGAAAACCATGTTCTGGAAGGCCAAGGCCTGATTATCCATTTGGAAAAAAGTAAATATGATGTCGGTACTTGGCAGTAACATCTGATTTCGGATCTTTTTTTTAAGAGTACATTAAATATCACATAAATGTACTGGGTGAAACGTCTTTGCACCGGAGGTGCTTTTTGGGGGTTCGCACTACTTTTTGTAGAATTTGATTTACTCATTATTCTCGTTTGTAATGAATTGTATGAATTATTTCCTCACTGTATGTGCTCTAGTACTATCTATTAGCTTATTTGTCAACAGTACGCTTTCTAAAAAAAATATGATTCAATTGAATTTCGCGTGCTAGCTTGAACTCATTCCTTGTCAAACATCGACTGCCAAACGGACAATCTGATAACAAATCGACAAGACACTCTCCTTAAGAAACGGCAGGTGTCAACTTCAATACAAGGCATTTCAGAAAAGAATGTTTGATACGAAAGTTATAGAGTTTCAGAACAGGCATTGAATTTAATTGACCTTGACTGCCGATACCAGGGCTAGGTCAGAGCCAATTCGGAATTCTTACATAGCAACCCATATTTTTATCACATGCTTAGAGTCCTCCACTGATTTAGAAAATAAAAAATTTCGACAGTTTTCGCCTTCGTTTGTTAATTGTGAAGTAACGATCATAGGGGAGGGCCAGTCGATTTTTACCGACCTATCTAAATTCTCGAATATCTCCGAAATGGGGGTATCAATCGGATTGTCCTTTCGGCAGCCGATGTTTGAGGAGTAATGAGATCGAGTTCCCTTGTCAAATGTATGAAATCTTTATTATTATTTTTTTTATGCGTCGAAAAATGCGGGCGCGTGACTTATTTCGATTAGCATCAGTGCCCACACATTATTGACGCGGACAAAAGTATGTAACAGTAAGTCTATACGGTATGACGAGTACACCCATTACAAAATATCTTCGTTACATGCAGTAATAAATTGGAAAAGTGCTATCAGATTTCGTTGTAATTAGCGATTAAAAATTGTTGGGCAGCCATGGTGAATGGTTGGGTTGTCAAGCGTTTAATTCCCTACAAAAATATTCATTGATCATTGCTGTACTCTTATTCGTTCCAGAGAAAAAAAATTAAATGCAAAAAGTCCAAGACTCCCAGTTTATTTAAATGGGAAATGTAACATGATTTTGGCACGGTTTAATTTGAAAAATAAGACCTTTTTTTGGTTGGATATTTTTTTTCAGGGCAAAAACTAAAAATTCAGGGGCCGGCAGCAAAAAAAAAATTATTTAGGAAATAATGGACACCCTAGTGAACATAGTGTTACTATGACTGGCTCACCATTCACTCGCATTACCATGTCCAACTTCACCATCTCACTTATTGTTAGTTGTGCGCCCGCACATAAAGTGGGAGAGAATCCGAACGTTTTGATATTCTTGTGACATCACAGTGGCAGCCCATAGAAAAATGTAGTCACGATAAAATTATGTTCAAGGTTTCGGCACAGTATTTCAACCGGAAGAGTCGAAAAGCACCTGCATTGAAGAATAAAGTCTGCAAAACATTGTCCAACACAGATACTACCCTGTGTAATCTAAAAATTGTGGGAAACAATTTTTGAGTGGATCTTTTTCTTAAGGAGGTTCGAGCGAATCTTAGATAAAGAACAATTTCCGACTTTGAGTTTTGAAATTAAGTATACATATGAATAAATACATAATTTATGTAATCCTAAAATTTGAAAACAATTGACCGTTTAATTTCCTAGATATAAGGTTTCAAAAATGACAGTTTTTCACTCCTTATACACAGGCTCGTATGGCGGACAAACGTATGTCAAGCCTTTTTCTATTTTTTTCAATATCAACCTCCCAACTTTAACGAATAAAAAACTATACACAAGAAGCTTGAATTATTATAAAATATAAAAAACATTTAATAATATTACATTACCGATATAATTTCGGAAATATTTGAAGTTAAATTTTATTTTTCAACCTCGTTTATCGACGGCTATTGAGTTGAATGAAGATATGACAATGTCGCGTGAGCAGCTGAGGAAGAAGAGAAGGATAGAAACATAGTTACAGGAAGAAAATATATAAAAGGAAATGATGTTACAAATATAACAACGATTGTTGTTATTATTATATAAATTAAAAACAATACCTGAAATCTTTTATTGAGTGAAACAATATAATATATCAGCACTTTTGTAACTTGGAATGTCATAAAAATAGAAATATAAATTAGCAAAGTGACTCTAGTCGATAGTTATTTATTGATAATTAAAAGTTATGTTAACGACAATGCATTTTGTTTATTGCTCAAACAAATGTCTTACTCACACACTCTTATGTACGTCTTCGTAATGTACATAATCAAACGCGATGTTGCCACATCATTTCATCAAACCATATGAGTAAAAAATAACGAAGTCATTTCATTACTTTCTTTCATTGAATAAGAAACAGTTATCCATTTAGAAACTTGTTATATTATTCTAAATTGAAACAATGAATTTCCATAACTATGAGAAGAATTAAGTAAGCAAAAAAGTTCGAACACTACTTTGACTCATTAGTTTCGCTCGAACCTCCTTAAAAAATGGACGAGATGGTTCTCGAGAAGATTTCATAAGAGTAGCTTCAAGTCTACAAATTGTTTTTTCAGTTCTTGTCTGGTAACAAAATGGAGAAGTGGATCTACGAAAAGTTTGTATCTTGGTTTGAAATGCACGGATCTACCAGCGGAGATTATGTCTCCGTCAGAGTCCTTTATTCCTAAGAATATCGGTTGGGGTTAAAGTTCGAGAAGTTCTGCACTTGGCAATAGCACTACGGCACGGCGGTAGTTTGCTCCGATTGAAACGGGCCGCGTCATCGAAACTCCCGTGTATATGGTATCCTTCTCGTCGATTTGGTTTTGCGCAAAGTGAGGAAACTCTTCGAATAACCGAATCAGCGGTGACTTTGATCGTTTTCATCGAATGCCACTCGGCTACAAACCGTTTCCTGTGCAGATACTATTTGCTTTGTTTGGGATAAGCGTCGTATTCCCAAGCGGCGCAGCTTTTCACTCTTTTTGCTATCTATTCCAGAACTGCTGAGAACGGGCCAGCCAATTTTTGCAGGTTTCAACGTTTCTCCAATACTTCAGCCTGTGTCGACTGGTTGAAATCAGGCTTACCTACCGTGGGCAGATTAGAGTGGCTTAGTCTGGCAGTTTGACCACCAAGCAATTAATCAAAACCGATAATTTTTGGAAATCACTAAATTTTGACTTCTTGGCATGATGACGCTTGCACTAAAAGGCAATGAGATCTTGCTCCACATTCTAAGAAGTTTTACAAGATTTCGTTCCCTCGAAAATTTAATATCGGACTTTTTTTATGACAAAATTCATACTGTAGGTTGAGTAATATGACGAGTAATTCAAAGCCCCGAAGATATTATTATTCTTGACTGCAATCTCGACTGGTTATTGGAGGATGATGATAAAAAGCAGGTAGCCTGAGATAGAAACTGAAGATCGAGTAATTTCGCACTTTGCAGTAAAGAGAACTGAAAAACTTGATAGTCTTGTAAGATGAAAGAAAGGATTGAGAAGATATCCCGCCGAGAACTCGGGCCGTGGTTGTGTCGTCCAGAGTTCGATCTTCGTCTTGGAACTATAAACGTAGCGAGTTTTGTAGTCAAGGCGACGATGGAGGCCTCGATAAACTCTCCGGACTTCGCGAGGGTGAAAAACTGGCCGTAAACACGTACGAGGAGTGCCTTGAACGCGTTATGGTTCATCCCCGCGGGTACGTGGTCACGGGTGGCTGGCTAGCAGCGTTAAGAGCATCGCGACGCGACACTGCGAGTAACGCCTTCCTACCGTCTTGACGATGCCCCAGAATTGTATCTCTCACGTGTTTGACATAGGAAATATTACCTGTGAAATGTGCTACCGAACTGGCATCGGAATCCGCCAAAACTGCTATAAATTTTCGTTATGATGACTTTAAAACAAAGTTCTTGCAGAGGTGGCTATATACATATCTACATTGAAGAAAGTTTCATTAACTCATCGTTTCTTCAGATCCCACAACGGCGCTTCCGGTCTTCTTTCAGTAGATTTGTCACAAGTATTTTAGTCATCCAAAGAAGTGAGATAAAACACTCTCATATACTTACATAAATGTTATGTCCCTATCGGGGACATTGCTTATGTGTACGGGATGAGCCTGCTTGAGATACTGAAGTATGATTGAGGGGAAGAGTGTGAGGTGATAAAATGTGTTCAAATATGCGAAGGATTGATTTAATAGATGTTTTAGTTTATTGAATGAACTGAGATGGTAAATAGGTGTATGAAATATAACGAATGATCGTCACGACTGCTTGTGAAGAGTTAGGAATTAGGTAAAGAATTCTTGAAGAGGAAAGAATGGGAGAAACGTATAGGATGAAAGTTGACTAGTCAGAGGTGTTAAGGGAGGCCACGCGTAGCTGAGTATGCATCGTACCAACGGATGCATGCTCAGCAGTAATTATAGTGTGAAATAGCTTATCAGGATGCAGACGAATTTAAGTTATGGGTAAAGTGATAGCTTATTGGCGATAGAAGAGAAAGGTGACGCATGGACCGAAGGTCCGGACGTAGCATAAGTATACTTATATATATATAGTATATATATGGAAAATTCAATTTTTTTTCACGACGATCGCGAGCCTTCACCCCTCTTGATTTTTGAATGAGTATTTTTTCTTGTAGTCCCAGACCTGAGAAGAATTGGTGATACGTGTTAGATTTTTCAAAACTAATATGGATTGAAAGTTCGGATTTCTTGGAAGTCATTAAGGTGGTTCCAGCGTGAAATCACTTTTCGACAGATTTTGCTCATTTTTTTTTTCGCAGATTAAAAATAACATTTTCTAATGAATCCCGAAGTTTGCAAATTATTGACCGCTTAGAACGCGAGATAATTAATAACAAAGTTCGCAATTTTCAGGATAGCCTCTCATTTAAATCATGTAAAATTTCATGCCCTCCCAACTGTTATCTGTTGTATTTAGAAAATTACTCGACAGAATTAAAAAAAAAAAAAACAGGATAGTAAAGAAGAATACTCCTTCAGTAAATTAATAAAAAAATTCGCATTCTGCCGTTCTGTTTTCGAAATATAATGATTAGAAATATTATTCTTTTTTCTAATTTTAACTCGTTTCGTTCATGGTAGATAGCGATCTGGCAACGTTGAGTCTAACAACTCCATAATACGTCTTCCTTCTAGGTTAGGATCATGAGGATGTTAAAATGCAATTTTTTATTGAAATTTGGGTTTATTTTCTATTACTTTCTGCATTGCAGAAACAACATTTAATTTCTTAGCTAAATTTTTTTCTTTTATAAATTGACCTCCGTCTCGTAACTGTTTTGGCATTTTGAAATTAAATATTGATAATTGTTCTAACAATCGCAATGACAACAGTAAATAAATCGAAATGAGCAATAATAATAATATATAGGTATATGCTTAAAGCAACGTTGCCAGATGACAGTAACCGAAAATAGTTGATAATTGAGTAAGTATCTAATTTCTGACAATAGTAAATGCTCCGACTATACTACAGCACGCTGGAAACACCTCGAGCACAGAGGTCACACTTTTTCACACAATTTTGATTCGGCAGCAATAAATTCGTCGTACAGAATCTGTCAGCATCTGATCGCGAGCCTTAGGACGAAAATATTGATCAATTTTTTTTCATTGCTGAAGTTATGACACATTTACTCGCTAAAATCGAGATCTTGGATTACAAAAGATCACTGGCCACGATTTTGTCCAATTTTTCATCAAAATTGAGGGAGCAGTTTTGATATTATACAGAATACCAGACAAATCTGTAAAGACCATTTATTTCATACGAACCTAGTGTAATCATTTCCTGTTGAATCAACATTTGTATGTGGGAGTCGGTCGTTAAGTGGATAATGAATGATTCAGGAAACAATTGCGATTTTATGCACATTTTACCATGCGGGTATATGAGAATTGACTATTTTTGAATATCTGAAGTATCCCAACGAGTATTTCAGCCCAGCCATTTTCATCAGAGAACTTTAAAAAGTTTTTTGAAGCATATTCAGGCAAAAGTATGGACTTGGGGGCTATTGCACAACAATATGAGCCGCAGTCAACAGAAAAGCACTTACCGTAAAGATTTAGGTTGACCACCACATGGTTTTTCAACCTTATGGTCTATACTGGTCCATAAAATAAACCGCTGTCAGATGAAAGTAAAACTCTTTGATGGTGTCAAAATGACTATTAATTCTACCTTTCTGAAGAAAATATTTCAAAATCGACCAGGAAATAAAACAATATATCAAAAAGCGCTACGTTCGTGTGGCGAAGGTCCGTTTTCTCGGCAATTACAGAGAAAAAGTCCGCTCATATCATTACGATTCTTTTTGGTTGACTGTGAGTTTTGCTCACATTGAGAGTCAATGACTGACAAATTCTAAATTTCACGCGATTTCCCATTCCCTGATAAAATTGAGTACCTAGACATTTTTGCGGCACACATTTTATTGGGACTCTTGATTTTTCCAATCGTTTGTAGGTCAAGTTTTGGTTTTATGTTCTGTCCAATACTGATATACGCGTGTGCGAATAGGTCAGTCATCTGTATTCACGAGGTGAAATCTTTGGCTTACACAGTCATCGTGTTATGCTCACAGAAATAGTACCTTTGTAGGGTTGAACGAAATTCTAAAGATATTAGAAGATGTGAAGTAATCGACGAACAATTCGCCAGCGAAAGCAGGATTTTTTTACGCAGTGACCTCTGAGCAAATTAATTGCTAAATATCCGAAAGTAGAAAAGAAGAGGTCCGAAGGTGTGGAAGGGAAATCTCTGATTCAATTTCATCTTTGTGTAAATTTTCATCATCTTTTAACGCGCATGCGTTGAAATAAAGCAGCGAAAATACGTTCTGGCCTGAACTTTTTTGATTTCGAACCCTCCTCTGTGTATATTTGAGCTTCTCGATCGCCGCCCCGAATCTGGAGGTGATTTAATTTGTTTTTAAAAGCTCGTCAGTCAGCGGTATAACTACAGTTATAGGGGGTGAAATTTCATTCTTTTCACCGGCCACGAAGTCGGCTAACCAACAGCAAAAATTGTCTTCGCAAAAAGTATCGAGCGCTCGATCCCAGCTCCTACTCGTGAATTTTCTCCTCTTTTCATTGTCTTCTTGAATAATGTGCGGGCCACTTTTTACGGTTGCTTCTATCGTGGCGCGCAGGGGTGCTGACAAATTTTGCCGTCTCATAAATGATCTGATATCCATATACCTAGCCTTTCCTGCTGCCTCCTCGGTTTCTCACACCCAAACGCCCCTATCCTCATCCTCCCTTACTTTCCTTCCTCCTCCTCCTCCATCGCATAGAGACGCACGAAGAACAGCCACCTTTGACCATAAAGGATGAGCTAATGCCAACCGCTGTGGACCGGCACAGCATCTGCCCACGAAAACAGATAAATCCTCCCGACTAGACGCTTACGAGAGAATATACGAGGCACGCGGCAGAGCCCCAAGGTTTCTCTACGTGTATCGCCCGCCCACCACTCTAGGTACCCAGAAGGTGTTGTCCCTGGGGCAGGTGCTCGGCTACTCCAGCGGTCTTCTCGGTTCTGTGCACGTGACTATTACGCGCTCTTCGAGTCCGTGCCTTGTAATTCATGCCTTGTGATACGACTATGGCTCTATGCAAAATTACCTAACACTTGTGTTGAACCACACGTGCGTAATGTGATGTAAAAGTCAAGATACACACGTGGCTGGCTAACATCAATTCACTCAACGCACCTCCGAGGCACGAGGTGAATTAGGCACAGAGGAAAACGGACTCGTTCATTAATAATCGTCATCCGATCCCCACTTTGGCCGAGAGAGTTACGCGAGGGTTTTGGTCATCCTTTGATATGGTCCTAGCGTTAATAATTCAATCTTCCTTGAATCTAACGAGCTCCCTTTATACTACGCACCGCCAACCAAACCTCGTTGATTTTCAAACCAGCTGGCTTACAGGCGAGTGACGAGTTTGCTGCAACAGTTGTGTCAAATAGATTGCCGAGTATTTGCTGGTTCAAATCCTGGAGTGAAAAAGGCACAGGATCTGGATCCTTTATATTGCATGCCTTCTTTCCGCCAGTTGAGAGGCTGCCGGCGTCCCACGCAAAAGCATTCCTTGTACATTTTCATGCCCACTAGGGATCGCTGCTAAGATTCACGAAACATTCTTAGATGGCCAGAGCTGAGGCATTCGCGATGTTGCCAACTCTGCCAAGAATTGCCTGGATTTATTTTTCACTTCCGATTTCTTTCATCCATTGGTTAAAGATTTATAGCTAGCAATTAGAAGAATTCAGGAGCATGTCTTGAGACTTCAATTGTAAAACAGGACACCCCAAGTTACATCTTTGTATTAGTTTTGTTTTTCGGATGTCGATTTCAACATTGTCGAGTTATATTTACAAAACAAATTAGAGGCAAAAATCATTGTTGTGATACATTTAAAGTGAATAACCACACAAATGGTCTTTGGCTTTTCGCATCATGTTGTTATACTTCGAACAGGCGTCCCGCAACTTTTGATATGATGAATATACATATATGTCTGTTTGATTATTATTTTAAGTTTGTAGGCACTTCCTGTACTCCCTTGAACATTTCCAGCCCATGCATACTTCATCAGCTTGTATAAAAGTGCTGTATTCTCGAAACTGGATTTTCACTTCTATCTAATTTTTTATTTATTTTTTTTCGAGTTTCTTATGTTACACTGCGGAGTTAATTCGATGTGATGTTGACATTCTTTCACGCACATTCACGCAGATACTTTGCCTGGAAATTTACCCAACATTATTATTCTGGCGTGGCAGAAATCCTAGTGTTGGCTGACAAATTTGTAAAAAAAAACAAAAGAAGAAAAGAAATTGTCGTAACTCTGGAATAAAAATTATAAGACAGCAATACTCTTGTAAAGTGAGAAGCAATGATCAGATTCTGAAAGCAGTAGGTGAGAATATGCTTCGCGAAAATAAATAAAATCAAGTTGTAACTGTGAAATTCGAGAATTGTGCCATTATTCTATTATTATTATTATTTTTTTTTTTTCGAACGCTGAGGTTCGGCTCGCTATCATTTTTTATTTTTATTTGCACCGCACGCAACAATTGTACTCTTCAGCAATAGAACGATCGTTCCTGCTCCCTTTTATTTCTTGGGTAGCAGACGCTTTAAGTATATCTATAGGTAAGTACTAGTGCGAAAAGATATGAAACTCTCACAATCAGTGACAATGTGTGGCCTTTTCTCATCTCATGGCAAACGTCCTGAAAGCGAGCTTTTGAAAAGTTCGGAATACGAGCCAATCTCTCTGTTGATTTGAGTGCAGCTATGTTGATTCCATAGAGAGGCTGACGGGAGTGAGTAGTTAGGAAAGTGTTCTAAAAAATCGAATTCGACTTAGTAAGTAATATCACCCGCAGTACTCAGTATGCTATTCATTCAACTTATCCAGTGCATTTTCGTTCTAGTTGAATAACTTTACTTACTGACTTTCCAGGAATTGTTCAATTGAGAGATTCAGTAATATTGCCAGGTTGATTGTTCCAGGTCCATTGTGAGCCCCGGACAAATGAATAAATGAAAAGTACGAGGGCAATTGTACAAGGTAAAGACTATGAAAAGTAAACAAATAGAGCTGAAAGAAAGAGAATATTCGGATCAACGAAACGGTGTAGCGATGTTACGTAGTGCGGAGGAAAAACGACATCAGTGGTAATTTTTCACGAGAAGAGTTGTAAAGAAACATTCTCCGGCACGTATGCTGAAGGCATTTACCACGCTCTAGACCAGCACCCGGGTCACGCAAAAGAAAAATGACAGAAAATGCGTGAAAAATTAAACTTTTAAAGCCTCATCCATTCTTCTCCCTGCTCGCGAGAGTTTCACATCTACGTGAGAGGCCAAGATGGATCTAAACTTGCTTCTTGTTTGACGTAGAAAAAAAAGCTGTCTCGACAAAAGGCTTCACTTGCTTTTGCACAGGGCACGACCGCACTGTAACGAACGAAAACTGACCGTAGTTTTGAGGACTTATTATATTGGTAAATCGTTAACCAATTAACGACTTTCTTTGAAAATTTCGTGTGAACCGGCTGACCAATTCGTCAAAAATTTTTGATAGAAAGTTCGCTCATCCTTGAAAACTTCTTTACGGGTGATGGATAACGATCTAAAGTTGACTTGAGAATTTTATCGACGATCACGAATACCTTATGCGATAAGCGGAGAAAGACTGTTTGGTTTTCTAGCTAATTTCGAAGAATAAACTTCGTAAATACTTGGAAAGTATATTAAAAGGAAATTGAAAAATCTTTGGCGTAAATGACGAACTCGCGGTTTGAAAATCTTCAATTCTCGAGGGTTGTAAAAATCTTTGAAATTCTTTTGATATCCTCACTTTGGTGTTTTGACAGGAAGCTTAATTCCTGAATAATACAGCCCAGAATATATCCCATGATTTAAAAAAAGCAGACGATGTACCCAAACCGTTCTTTGACTCTTCTCAATGCTTTGATACATTTCGTCAGCTTCTCGTCATTAGACAAACGATTGTTGTTGAGAGAATTACTCTCGGAGAGCTCGAAAGATAATCGATATGTTTTGACGTAGGATACAAGTTTCGAACAAGTCTCGAACGAAACTAGACATTCACCGACCACCCGTCAACACGGGGTACTATTAAATTAAGACGAAGCTATCCTCTGGCCGACTAGCGGCTCAGTGCTGTCCGCGTTGACGAGGGGAATCCCTAAGGCATTCTAGCAAAGGACAGCCAAGGGATCGGAAAACTCGTTGACGCGGTTGACATTCGAGAGTCGAACCACTGCTTCCCGGATGCAGTAACACACTAAGGGTTGAGTGGCCCTGAGAGACCGGTCGCCATAAGTGAGAAGACGAATCGTTCCAGGGTAACAAAGTCTCTGTATCAATCGAGGCAAGATCTAATCCTTTTCATTTTTAAATGTGCTCAATAGGTATGTACACATTTTTAAGAATGTTATTTACCCAAGAGCTATGTATTAGTAGCATAATCATGTGGAAGTTGGGATTGCTGCGCGAGGTGCTCTAATGCAAACCACAGTCATAGAAGCAGCACTCGTCATAAGGATGCGAGTGGACCACTTCATAGATATTGAACTTTTTCGTTTCCAATGGTCCAGAAATCAAATCTCCTGCAGACAAACATATATAGGACTTCTTCAAACTATCAGGCTAACTGGATAGCAATCAGGTTTTTTATGTCGACATTTAGAAATTTAGTAACTGTCATTGACTGTATTTTCGATCTAATACATCAAAAAATTCTACGTTCGTCTGATAAAAGTTGTTTTTTTGGACCATCATAAACCAAAAGTCTCTATTTTACGCAGCAGTCCATCTGAATTCTCACGACAAGTGCTTTTCCTGTTTTTGTCATGATTGTATTTATACTTGAAAGAACTCATGAACTGACCTATTAAAACTTGGTAATTATAATTCTTTTTTTCATCAGTGTTTCCTAAACACCCTATTAAAATGCGAATACACCCCCTCAACTGAACTCCAGGTCGACTGGTAAAGAGAGTTGGTTGTCGGTACTTTCCGTCATTCTTTGATCTGACATATTTTTCTCGCTCTTGACATTGCTGGCAAAACGTCTGTAGATCGAGCATTTGAAAGCTAAAACTCGGGGGTGTAGGAATCAGCATGTTCTTGAATTGTTTTTAACAATGCAGAAAAGCATCAGGCGAGAAAAGTTTCAATCGAATCAGAATTTCTAAGAGATACTGAAATATTTCGTCTTTCCTTTCTTCTTTTCCCCAAGATATTCCCTCGGGTTAAAGGAGTCTCATCCTTTTGCCTTACCAATGTATACCTTCAAGTATTAATTCATATGGAAGGGTCAGGATAAGTTTATTCGAAGCGTGGCCCTTGCCTCTAGAGACTGCGTTTCATCTATTCTAAATAGTAGAGCCGCAACTGCTTCGTTTTGTCAGTATTATAGCGTTTTGTCAACATATAATTTTCACCATAGCCATGAAATTTATGAAAATCAAATTTCTACAAGTATTAAGTTATACCTATATCCGAATTTTTATTCGTGGTATGCTCTAGCGAAGATTAACTCTCAGATTCACCCGAACATGTGCTGTTTCCACTATTGATCTTCTGTTGAAATTTGTAAATCAGAAAAGTCATACTGTGGCGAACTCTGTTCACGATTTCATATAATAGTACGAAGGCCAGTGACCAAAACCATGTCACATAGCAATATGGCTAGAACCTTGTAAAATCGATAGATTAGATGACCCTAGACCCGACTAGGTGGGTAGTAACGGTCAAAAGTGTAGCATCTTCGCGGGAGGCCATTTCTGCTGTGTCCAAAAAAATTGGTAGCTTGTCACATCGCAATATGTCTGATATTGAAAATGTACATAGATTTTGGTATTTCATTGCTAAATTGTGCGTTTTCAGACAATTTGCGCGTAGCGTTTGACCTGACTGAATTTTCAAAAATGTCTAGAAAGCTGACCTAAGTGACTCATAGCAATATGGTTAATTTTTTTTTAAAACCTTTCTTAAGGCAATTCTATTTTTGTCTGAAAATTGATTTTTCCGCAATAACTGACCCAAACCTACGTATAAAAGTGATTTTCAGACATATTGCTATAAGTTTTTTTTTTTTTGTCTAATTTTTTTTTTTAAACGGTCTCCTGGGTGTGCACTACACTATGGGTGTTTGGAAACTGTGTTTTCGGTATCTCACTACTCTCAAGTAATTACATACCGAAAATCAGACATATTGCTATGAGTCACTTACGTCAGTTTTTTGACATTTTTGAAAATGCGCTCAGGTCAGACGCTACGCGCAAGTTGTCTGAGAATCGTGTTCTTGGGTACAGGGGCATATAATCTATCGATCTCACATGGTTTTAACCGTATTGCTATATGACAAAAATCTTAGTCACTATCTCTCGTGCTATAAATGTCCTAGCTGAGGTTGAATGTGTCGTGTAAAAGACCTTCGTCTGAGACTCTAGAGTCTATATAATTCCCTTTAATCGCTCGGCATATATCTTTTGGGGTCGGCCACGTTCCCGGACTTCTTGGTGCTATCAAAGCCAAGTTCTAATTTAATCGCGCCCAGAGGCTTTCGCTGGTGGCCGTTGAAGCCATGCTTGTGTGGAGCGAAGTACTTACCGATGACCGTGAAGTTGACCTTCAAGTTCCGGGTCGGCGAGTTTCTGAAGTCCACTCTGCACCTGTAGACACCTTCGTCGCTCTCTCGCAGATCCTGGACGAATAATTGAGCCGGCGGTGCTGCCCGGAAGACCGCCCTATTGCCCCAAAAGTGTGGGGCACTCCAAAGTTTCGCCTTACCAAACCGATTTCTCGCGTCATAACTGCAACAGAGATATGAAAGAGTCACAATGAGTACGTGAATCCATGTTCAGTATACTATAAGAAGTCTTCTTATTATTTTCACTCACAATCAGAAATAGATGATTCGTATAGAAATTAGTGAGCATGATACTGAGAATATTTTTTCAAGTTTGGAATTCTCAATTTGTGGCATTTCTCTCTATTGACCAATTTTCGGCGTTCGATTTTCCGAAAGCCGGACTTAGGATGGATTCTTTGAGGAAGAGCGGGTTATGGGGTGACCACGGAGTCAATAGCTCGTGAAATGAGGATCCCGAAGCCTATCCAGGGTCCACTCTAGAAACGCGTGTCATAGTTGAGTCAAGGGTCGAAGTGACCTGCCTTTGCGTATAGACGTTTTATCGATTCATTGAAAGACTACTACCATATTCTCATAGCTTACTACTTGAATTGGAAGAAACAGTATTACTCTCACACCACATCTCGTCCGTCTAGCAACCCGGGGGAATAAGATCTGCACAATTACCACGTGAAAAATTATGGGGGAGTTGATCATGTAGCGATGTAACGTAGAGAAGAAGAAGTCAAGTTGGGGGCGGGGGGGGGGGGGGGGGGGGGGGGGGGCAAAACGGGGTACTTACGAAAGTATTCAGTTTTGGGGAGTTTGAATATGCTGAATTTTTTTTTTCTTTTTAAATTCTATTCAAAGAAAATACAACGAATTTTCAGCTGCTGTTAAAAAAAAGA
Organism: Rhogogaster chlorosoma; assembly: GCA_944452935.1. Taxonomy (NCBI): domain Eukaryota; kingdom Metazoa; phylum Arthropoda; class Insecta; order Hymenoptera; family Tenthredinidae; genus Rhogogaster; species Rhogogaster chlorosoma. The sequence goes on from OX101802.1 coordinate 20,883,797, forward strand.
AAAAAACTTTTCAACTTTTTAGATTTCAAACAATTTTCTAAGTGTTATTATTCAGAGGGTTTGAATACATTTGAAGTTATTTCAAACTAGTAGTTATTTTGTAATGACTTGATAATTAATATTTAAAATTTAATCTAAAATTTGAATATATCGGATTTATCTTGTAAAATTGACTATCACTGAATAAAGTAAGTACATTCTGTACTTGAGTGACTTGTGAAAAAAAAAAAGAAAAAAAGTGTATGTATTTTCGAAAGAAAAAAATATATTTTCGAACCGATTCGAAAGTTATTTTATTAAATAAAATAACGTAAAATGATGTTAGAAACTATTTTTGACCATTTGAGAGACATTTAAAGGGGAAAAAAAATTTCAAATTTTTTTTTTGAGTACCCCATTTCATCCTCCTACCCCCCCCCCCCCCCCCCCCCCCCACAATGTCTTGTTATTCGAATCGTTAGAAGATCTGATCTTCTAGATGACTCATGACACAAAGAATTTCCATTTACAAATTTGAATACGATATCAAGAAGCGTAGCTTCTCGCGAAAGCCTATTTTGTAAGGGTAGAACTGTAGCCGAGTAAAGGAAAGAAACGTGTAGCTTTTCAAATGACTTCTTCATATTTCTTCCCACATTTGCAATATTTTTACAACAATCGCGATGAGACATGCGAATTACTGCGCCTCCGAAGCCAAACCTCTTTAAACCTAGTATGCCGACATGCGCATTGGTGGGAAATGGTACTAATATGCTATAAAAAGATACATCATGTTGTATCTGAACGCGAACTAGTCGGTTTAGAAATATTGCACTGTATGCTGTCTCTCTCGGCTTCCTCTATCTGGTGTAACCAATTTTTCACTAAACTTCGGCAGTTTATCATAGTTGGGTTGAACTTCTGCCGAGGAACCTGGAGCACTGTTGCGTGGATGGAAGACAAGGGGATATCTGAGCGCACTCGTCCGAGTGGGAGATAAACTCCATCTACTATATCCAGTTGGGAGTTTTGGACGGAGGTAAAATTATCAAGCTTACAGTGGCTACATTGTGCTGCAGACGGAATGCGCCGAGCTTTAGCTCATCTCTCTTCATTCATATAATTAATTCAGATCCACGAGGACAGCTGTATACTATTTATGAATCCATGAAACAATAGGGAAACATTTTTGATTGTAATTTCAATGGAAATGAAAAATACATTCCGTCATGGCCATTGCTCAGTGACGGTCCAACCGTTATATTATATTGGAAATAATCTGTATTAATTGCAAAAGGATTATTACGGTCTTTAAAAAGACTCGTAAAACCACCCTGTGACCTGTAAAATCTGCTCACCCGTTCAGAAATATTTCTGCTGCTCGTATAAATTTAATAACTCTCGGCTGCAAATGATTGCAAACACCGTTTCACCGTTCGTGCGATATGAGTGGGGAATTTTTTCTGTTTTTTTTTTTTTCATTCAACAAGAATGGAGCTGAAAATCTGCGTCTACTTCGTCACCAGAATTCTTCATACAGACACCAGCCTTGAAGGACACGGAGTTAATACTAATATAAAAAAAAACTTCCCACCTCAATCTGACACGTGTCTGCTGCCTGACTCAAGCCGAATATATTGTTATCATGATTCTACTTTCAAACATTCAAATTTTGTCAAACGGATGTATAGGTACAAGTGTATCTCCGAAAAGCATCGACTCTTTGTGAGAAGGATTTCAATGGACTCCCTTTCATCTTACTATGAGATATTTTCGGCATATCTTAGATCCGAAACTACAGAAATGACGGGACATGCCATTTTTCAAATTTTAAAAATCCATAAAGTCAAATTTGGTTAGCAACGAGACTATCACGATTGCACAGGACATTTACTCAATCACTGCTATACCATGGGCTATGTGGTCTACTGTGGACCATACAAATCATGTTTTGTTACTGAGCAATGTGAATTTATTGGATAAATTGTAGAAATATTGAATAGGACCTATATTTTCATGATGTTTGTATTCCAATACCTATCGTCTTTTTCAATTCATTCATTTATGCACCTGACACATGAAGCCTACTTCTATGAGTGTTACCTCGTGAAGAAAAACTAATGAAGCTATGAGAACTCACACCATCAGTGCACTATCCCTTAGCACTTGTGTGCAATTAGAAGTAGTGTACACTGGGTTTACCAGTACATACTGCACAATGGTGCCGCGATATGTTGTTGTAGCCAAATAGAAGGCACATGATTTTCCTTCCAGACGGATAGTTACAAAGCAATGTCAAGTTGATAAGACTATTGGTGCAATATTATATGTGTTAACGGGGATCACTAGTGTGACCGCCTGAAAAAACGGTGATTTTTGAGAGTTAAAAAAAAAACTACTGCATGGAATGTCTTAATGTTTTAAGAATATATTTGTGGATATATAATAAATACATGATAAAATTTTCGGACAAAAAAATTGCAAATTCAGAATTATTTGCAATCTCCCAAGGCTCAAAAAAAGTCCTCCCAGTGCTGCATTTATAGTGACGTTCACAGGCCGGAAAACAAAAATACCAAAAAGTTTCAGATTTTGCGCGAAAATTTGATGATTTTTGAAATGCGAAAATTACATTTCTTATTCGATCGGAAAGCTGGAGGTTCATTGTATGGAGAAACATATATATAAAAGAAGCGCAATAAAGAACAACTCAATCGGATGATTTGTTTTCGAGTTATAACTGCAGGAAATTTGAAAAATGTAGTTTCGAGAAAAACGCGTTTAAAGTTTAGGTTACTGATTTCATGGTTATAAGTCGAGAAATATCATGTCTACTGCTAATCTGCTATTCCAGACCCATACAATGTATCTTCCTCTTCTTCAAAAGACACCTGTACAGTTTTTTATAACGACTTTTCTGGCCGACAGAGCCCGAACAATAACTGAGGTACGGTCCCAAAGTTAACGCAACTTTCGAACCGATGAGCGGCTGCTCTTCAGATAGCTGTAACTCAAAAACTATTTGAGATATGCATTTGACATTTTAGTATGTTATTTTTAAAAGATTTTTACGAAATTTCACACTAGTGGTCCCAGTTAATAGTATTTAGTGTTTCACCAATGGATTCCCTAGATGAACTCATCATCAATGGGGGTATCTGTCAGTTTTTCACCAAACATAGTGTTCTCACCAGTAACTTCAAGGGGTTTTGAAGTCGCGTGGGAACCTTGACGCAGGCCATTTTTACAGAGTGATTTTATCGCTACAAAGACATTTTTCGGAGGGAACATTGTACTTTCTCGACCATTTCTTTTTCGAAAGGAATGAGATGGTGTTCGAAATGTGTGGTTTGCTTTCGCCGAGTGACCAACAATAAGTATTTTAAAAGTGGAATAAAGCAAGTGCATCTGTAATTAACCCTATGATTTTTCCGATGATAACTGAATCCGTAATTTTGTTTTCAAAATTTTGCAAAAAACAAAATACTTAGCCACTTTCTGCTAAAATGAAACAGTGATGCCAAAATTTTCATTTTCATCAGTTTGTGGTTTGGGAGAAATTACGCATCGCGTCTTCGAGGTGATCACGACGGATGTCAAAGCCACTTACAAATAATAAAGTCTGTATTGGCGAAGAACATTCGACTGCAATAGTTATCACTCCCAGTTCAGGTGATCGCTTATACAATCTCCAATAGTGCAAATTAATAATCATAGTATTATGTACTGCCAAAGAATACGATATTCTCCAACCGTGACACTATTTACTGTAATGTAATACTACTGAAGGACATTGAATCACACCAGACACACGATCAAATCCAATACTATATACTAGGCAAGATTATTAGATTTTAATAGTATCTGCTGGATCGTAACAGTTACTATTAGAATGCTGATGATTTGGAATTTCAGCATGGTTGAAAACATTAGGTCATCATTCGAGAAAACCTGTCTGAAATGTGAATATTTTCGTATTTTTCAGGACATGCAGGTAGGAAATTCATAAGATTAATTGAAAAATGTAAGATCTCTGAATAATTTGAGGACACACAAAAATGAGATGAGAAGCATTCATTTATTGTCTGGTACCCTCCCTGCTACATTTCCAAGAGATTCGAGATTCGTATAAATTCTCTTGTTGCATTTAAATCCACAAAGATGCAATACGAAGCCTTAAAGGTGAGGACTTATGGAGCAGAACGGTTCTGGGCCAGACGACGTCAAGTTAACGTTCGCCAAACTTCTTTTTCAATTTATACTTTATGTGACTGAGAATCTGGATATGGAGGGGTATAGACGATCTGCGGTGCGACATGTTGGAGCAAACGAATTAAAAGATTTGAAGAAATTTGACAACATGACTTTCCAATAATTTTGAGTCATACATTCTGAATAATTTATTTAATTTGTACCAGTCTTTGTCAAAATACGATTGAGTCAAAACTATATTTCCAGCAAAGCTAAGTGCTTCGCGCATCTGTTTCGCTTCTGATCAACTTTTCTTCTGTGGTAAAGATTCAACATGAAAAATGAAAAATGACACAAATTCCGAAGCACAAATATTAAGTGCTGTTAACAACGCAAGAGTGATTCGATTTTTAGATTCCTTTCCCTCGTAGTACGCTGCTGACTTTAATTGAAGATGAATATAATGCGATCAACATTCAGACGTAAGTAGAATTTCTAAATTCAGTACATTTCTCAAGTAATCCTACAGCTCGAGGTGGGATCTTTACAGTTCCGAAGTACACTTCGACATTATTTATACATATTTTCAATTCTGAGAAAAATGTCAGAGTTTGTATTTTATGTAGAGTCTTACCTCGCTATACCTTAAATAGGAGTATTGTCCAGGGAGTGGCACGTGTCAAAATTTTATTGTAAACAACCAGTTTTATTACAGAAGTTTCTCAATCTTTTGACGTATAATCAAATAAAAGTTAAGAGTTGTAAGTCATCATCACTTAATACGATTGGCTCAACTGTTGCATAGATTTCAGATATAATTGGGTCTCTGATTGTTCAGACGACGAACCTCCATTCGATGAACATTCGATTTTTTTGACTTGTTCATTTTCGTTTTAGAAATTTGGAAAACAGTCAAGAAACAAGTTTGTTTTAGGAAGGGTATAACTGGATAAGCATATAAAATCTGGCCCCAGTGATTTAAAAAAATCCATATAACTAATCGATTTCTAATTCAACAAAAAGAATAAAAATCACATGAAAATTTCAGCTTTCAAACCCGAGAAGTCACGACATAATTAAAAAAACTTATTTTTCAGTATTTATTTTATTGTAACTATTCTACTGAATATTTTCTAACAAAATATTTCTTGGTAAATATTATCGATACGAGACATTCAAAAATAATTTTTTTGTAAGTTTTTAACCGTTTTTTTTTTTGTTTAAATAAAAAACTTTTTCTTGTTATATTTAAATATATTCCTTTTGGGTGTTAGTTACGAATTTTTCACAGAAAACTCTTTTCTAACTTTGCTTTGCATGTTAAAATATTCAGCTTGATCCATTCCGTGGGACATGGTCAAAAAAAAAAAAATGAAATCATAAATAACATAGTTAAACACAATGACAAAAACTTTTTTATTAAAAAAAGAAAAAATGGATGGTTAAAGACTGACAAAAGAATTACTTTATAACGTCTCTTATCGATAATTCTTAGCACAAAAGTTTTTGTTAAAAAATATTCAGTGGAATAGTTACAATAAAATAAATATCAGAAAACACGTTTTTTCTAAATTATATCGTATCTCTTAGGGTTTTGAGGCTGAAATTTTCACGGATTTTCTTTCAATTATGAATCAATCAGCTATATGGATTTTTTTAAATCACTGGGGGCAGATTTTATATGCTTATCCGGCCATGCCCTTTGGCAGTAAAAAACTGATTACTCATGTCACGTTCGCAGGACGAAAATTTATCCGTTCATTGGGCAAAGTTTGGTTTTCTGGACCATTGGAGATTCGTTTGATTAAGTACCTTGCATTATGTGCTTCGACCTCGACTGCATACAACTTTGGGACCTCACAACTCGTAACTTTCACTACTTCGTAATAATTGCTCCGAAGGATTATCGAACAATTGTGATAAAAGTGGTTGATTAACGGACAATTCAGACACAGGCCTGTCCCCAGAGAATACCCTCTGCAAGGTGTATGTACCCTCTTAACGCGAGAACTGATGCTATTTCAGTGAAATGCAAAACTTTTTTTTCGATGTTGATCAATGCGGGGAATCGACGCGCCGAATATCTCGGAAATACTCTAGAACGGTTGAATAAATCCTTGGACGTTTTACTTATCAGCAGTTGCCTTTGATTTATATCCAAAGTCTAAAAAGTTTTGAGCGTTGCTCGCCCGCGTTATCTTCGCTCGTCCGTGAATCTCATTGGAAGGGTTGAATCGTTTTTTTTAAGTTTCTCCGAAACGTGACCGGATATTGGAAGGATTACAAATCGTAATCTCGCGTCTTGTCCCTAAACAAAAAAAGGAACGATCCACAGAAAATGAACAAACAACGTTAGATAAACACCGTTTTGAATTTGTCAAATCACCGATGTATCAAGACATCACAGACAAAATTAGAAACGATTTTTTCGGAAACTTTAATGACTTAAATAATAGGTTTAGAAGTTAATAGTTCGAAGAACGTACCAGGAGATAAAATTCACGAACTCAACTATGTATATACAACCGAAACCATTCAAATCACCGATGTATCCAATTGTTAGCTGGAATGAAGACTCAACCTTCTTTGTTGTGAGGCAACACAGAAAAAGAGCCCTGGCACTCTTTAGAATCAGATTTGTAGAGGACACTAGCTAAAACAGCAGTGTACCGTTAGAGTGATATTTTTCTTTGTCAATTTGTCTCTAATTTCTCTTGTACGGAATTTAAAAGTCACGGTATTATAATACTGCTGCAAACGCATTTTATTTAGAACTAAATTTCAATCAATAGATATTTTTGAAAACTCAGATTCAGTCCGCTCAGTTATCGTAAATTCAAATAGATGCATTTTAGGTACACATAGAACTGTCTATTTTCTTTTTATTTGTTGACATAATCTAAATTTTGGGGTCACCACTGCTTTTGTAATTTATTTTGAAATTATGACTTACTTATGTCGTTTTGAATAAATACTAATGGCCGGTTTCACCAACGACAAATAACTTTTATTCGTTAATAAACTTTATTCACTGATTTAGAAATTGCATTTGCACACCAAAAGTGTCCTTTTATTTTACAAATTGGCTTATTCTATGGATAAAAATAACGTTATATAATATAATTCGCCCGATAAAACTATGTTTTCAATGTGAAAATTCAATTCTCAAAGCAGTAAATAAAGTTATATTCAACGAATAAGAGTTATTTGTCGTTTGTGAAACCGACCATAAGTCAAGTAAATTTCACAGCCCAATTTAAATTTCAAGTATATCTCTGCCCGGGTAAAATAAAGTTTTCATGAATCTGAGTGCATCTAATTTTAAGTGTAGTATAGCTTTGTTGAGATATTATCTCATCCAGGCCTGATGTAGCTTTGGTGCCCAATTCGACATCTAAGTCTGATACTGCAGTGGTAGTGTGACCCACGACCAAGTCTTATAAGGCCGTTGGTGTTCCACTGCATCCAGGTCTGAAGGAGGCAGCTACGGAAATCTAATTTTCTTGCAATTAGTCTGTATTAGGGAACATACCTGTCACTTGAAATTTAACATACCGAGGGGAAAACTTGATACTATACAGTCGACCGCGCATGCGCCGAATAATCCAATTTTATTGGTCGGTGAGATCGTCCCGCGATGATATTTCAACTCGCAAGGCATGGGTACCAACTTGCAAGAAATGAAACTAGAGCTGTCAGCCTCTCGCGCCTACAGTAGTCAATCGAGGTTATGTTGTTATCGAGTCGAAGCAAACAATCAGCTATTCGGGATAAATTTCAACGGTTCTTTCAGTTGCACATCGAATTCCAGTTGCAACGATAAAAGATTTCGAAGCATTTCCGAATCATTACCGCAAGTAATTGAGACTTTAACCTCAAATATTCCTATCAATCACATCAGCGCGAAAAACAAAATTTGACAGCTTAAACTCGGGATGGTCAGCCAGCTCTAGCAGACGACAAAACTCGCTCATGCGCAGTCGACTGTATAGTGTCAAGTTTTCTTCTCGGTATAAGGAGCTCTTCAATTCTATTTAAGGTGCAAAGCAACCACAATACCTTGCGTCCACGTCACCTTCGGTTGCAGAAAGTTACCGCATAATCTTCAGAATCTAAGCGATGTTACTTACAGTTACTAGAAATAAGTCACAGCCAGTACGAAGCTGCAAATTCTAGCATTACACCTACACGGTGAGTATGGGTGTAAAACTTAATAGGTACAAGTTTGCTCCAACGTAACTTGTTATTACTAATTATCATTAAACCAACAAAGGTCTAGTGGAGTGAAAGCTTCTCTTCTCTGAATTCCTGCATCAAGAATCCTGGAAAACTGCATCGTCTTATACTTGCCGCGTTCCGTATAAAATTAAAGAGCAGAATATGTTTAGTCAGGCATATCTACTCTGCTATACTCTAGTATAATTAATTATCACATAGCGTATAAGAGAACTGTTGAGTTCTAATTGAATTACACGACCGACTAGTTGATTAGTCTGGCAGTCTGTAGACCGTGAAATAATAAAGATTACGTCGAGTGATCTCCAGCGCAGTTTGCAAATCAGAATAAAATGTGTTATGTAGCCGAGCAGCATAACGTCAAAGAAAAATGAAAACAAGAAAAAGCAGAAAATGTGGAAAATGTTAAAAACGAATAGGTAGGGGAAGATGAAGAATAAATAAGCGACTTGGTAGTAAAATTTTCTAGAAGACGTTCTTGATTCTAAGGTACGAGATAAAATCTGAATAATTTTATCCAACGACGACTTGAATAAAGATGCAGTACAATTTCGTCCACCTTGTGACGTTGGTGAAATTTTCAACCAATGAATGAAAATAATTCGAGAGATACTAAAAATATGAGTCTGCTTTGGGTAATATGGAAAAAAAAACACTTGAAAATTGAAAAAAAAAAAAAAGGAAGGAAAAATAAAAAATGCAAGAAACAAATTTCCATGAATACAGAGACAGCGAATGCGGGTATAGCATCTGCAGGGAGAGGGTTTGAGAAAAGGTGTCGGTGGTTGATGGTAGTTAAAGGAAAACTGGTAGTTGAGTAAAAGGAGGGAAGTCGCTCGCCGCAGAATCTTGGCAGAAGTTTAACTTCGAGCATAAAATTAAAGTATTGTAATTGTGGATGCCATCACTATGCGGTTGGCAGGTATACCCGTGCGCCTTTAGAAAATATAATTTTCAACTGCTAACTTTCGTCTCTGAACTAGTACGCCGAGTTCGCGAACAGATTTCAATTACGGTAATAAATTATGGAAGAAAATTTCTAAAAAATAGATAAATATAGAAAATATAGAAGAGGTCATCTCACTGGCATCTATACCTACCTCGAGAAAATAATGATCAGATTCTCTTTCTTCTCTAATCGCATCTCCGAAGATGAAACGAATCATTCGTTCTCTGATGTTGTGTCGCTTTGCAGCATCATCATCGAATACTGCGGACCATCAGGGTTAAGTGCCTCAAAATTACGACCGTAATAATGATAACAACAACAATAATAATTACAATAAAATCATTATTTAGAACAAAACCAAATTTTACTGGACTTCACTTAGTTTTTATTTTGCTTTCGAATATTGTCAGTGGGAAATCATTCCTTTTAATCATAGTATTTGGAGTCCGACTGCACAAGCAATAATTTGTCATCAAACTCTTGGAACAAAAATGTATTACTTTCAGCTAAGCTGATAATTGACAGACGTTGGTTCATGCTATATCGTCGTCAATTGATTGGAAGTACTGAAGTTCGGTTTAACGTTCGTTATTGTTTATCGGGTCAAGCAGCAATCAATAATTATGTATTTCATTATCCTCCAATTCACGTTTCAGTTTAATATCCGTGGATAAAATCACCAGCAACTGAGGATTGGCGCAAGCATCTCGTTTTGCTAGTAGCTCATTAAATGGCGACTTTTTATATCCGAAAATTTGTACCAAACGCCATAACCGGATAAGCACGTTGAACCCGCTTCAGATTTCGATCCAATTCGGCCCAAAGTTTCCACCTGACCAATGACTAAATCGCATACCAAATTTCAACCTATTATCCTCATTATTTTCTGAATACTCGCCAGAAACGTGATTTTCGCTCATTATCTTATTCATTTAGTATTCCCATCGGAACCGGGACACAATAATTCATTTAAATTGTATAGCTTGGGATACATTCAAACAAATATAAGACTAATTTTGTGTCGGAATTCCTGAAACTTCAAAGTAATTATTTATATTTTTTACCTCAATAATAGAGTTAACATTTTTTCGGTGCTGCACAGTGAATAAATATTAAACTCCATTCTTTTCACAATGTGAAAGAAGTGCTTGTGAGGTCTGAAATTAAAATGGTTGATTTTGTTTTGTGTTCCTCATTTGTCAGTCGAAAATATCGATTGAATTAGAGCGAAACTTAAGTCTGGGGTGAATCAGCATGCTTAATGCCTGTAATGGTATTTTACATGTTTTAAATCCGCAATTGTGCGACTTGCATCTAAGCCATAATGCATTCAGAAGACTTTTCAACCGCGGGGTTTTCACTGCTTGAGATTTTCATTTAATGAGCGAACTCACATGAAATGAAACCTTATTTCAAACGAGTGTGCAAGGATTTCGAAGTTCCACTCTGTGTGTAATTTTGATCGCAAAATTGTTCATAGAATAAAGACGATTTCAATCCTTGTTGCTGCGCAACACTACCTTGAAGCATCCTCTACACTTTGCTGAATTCGCGTTCTTAGTGAGTTTTCTTTATAAGCTTCCACCATGGAAAACGAGAGTGTAATTATAAGAGCGTGCACATTACTCGGGGTACCTAATCCTCCACATTTCCCCACTTCGATCCTAATTGCGGCTGACGACTGTTTGTTAACAGGACCGAGCTCGGAGGGTTAATTAATCGTGAAAATTCAAAAGCACGTCGAAGCGGTGAACAATATATATGTATGTGTTATATGTATGCGTATGTTTGCCACTAGATGCCGCTATGTGTAGTGGAGCCATTTGGTATACCCGCAAATAGGAAAAATAAACTGGTGTGAATTTAGGCCGAGAATCCTGCGACATCCAAGCCACCGTCAGTCGCTCTACTACAAAAGAGATTCAATCACTCGTCAACGTCGCCGGTGGTCCGTGAGGAAAATTCAACTTGGGTTGAATCAAATTCCTGACAAGATTGCGCCGAGTGGGGATTTGCCGACGGAGGAAAAAGACGGAGAGAAAAAAAAAGTGCGAAACTTTTCAGCTGCGACAACGATCATCCGGCTCTCGATCTCACGTCTAGTGGCTTATCCTAGCAACGAGGAAATGGAGGCATCGAATACCCTGGGCAAATCTGCGGCTCCTGGCGATCATTGTACCTTGGGACAATTTCGGTGCCCACAAAACGCTTCGACCTCCTCGTGCGGGATCGTTGCCGCTACGTACCTAGGTGCTTCTGTGGTAATTATATGACTGGGGTGCGACGTAATGTACAATACTTTGTGGGCTGTGGCCTGCGGGCTCGAGTTTACTGTCTTTCAGAATAAAACCAGGTTGGTTAGAGAAGGGAATGTCCTTCTGCAGTAGATACCTATATCCGGGATGCACACAGTTGAAACACGTTGGAATTCACACATAGGATTTGCTGCAGTGATTCTTATGGAATCCGAGCGGAGATCCCTGCAGATTTGTCGCCCTGGAGAGTGCAGATCAGACGGTAGAAGGACTTCGGCAAGTTCACACTTACACTTTACGAAACTAGTGACCAAAGTCTGTCCAGTGCATTTCTATGTTCGGCGCAAACTTTGTCATTCACTACTGGAATACACTGCATTTCGCTGTGAGATCCGTAACATGAATTTCATACGGAATTACTGTAGTTTGATCGAAACTTACGATTAGATAACTTATTATACAAGCGTTAATCAGTTGACAGCAAAAGTGCATATAGATAAGCAATAATTGGACACAAGCACTGTATACTTTTCAAGAAATATATTTTTAGTATAATGCTGATACTTCCGAGTCCAGATCCGCTGTTTCCACTGAAGTGGGAAGATGTTTTCGTTGATGAACGAATCAACGCTTCGAGAAAAATGCGTTTTAGAGTTTGTTTTGCAAAAATTATGAAGGAATCCTCCCCCATAAATTTCTTTGAGCAAATCATCTTACATACATACACATTCTTGGACTTTATTGTCAAGCAATTAACCCTTAAAGTGCATACCTGGGTGTTTGACACCCGCAGAAACTTCTGAGCTTCCAAAACATTAGTTATTCGCGTTTAGTTTTTTAATTTTTTCGCATAATTAAAACTAATAAATAACTAAAATACCTACTGTATACTAAAAAAGATATATTAAACTCTATCGCATTAAATTTTTGTAGCAAAATATTCAATAGCGGCTGAGTAATTAACGTTCAAAGTCATCCGGGTGTCGGACACCCGCGATGCACTTAATGATCGGTGAAACAACGATGTACTTTAAGGGTTAATGACATTGAACGAATTTGATTTACTTTTTTATGAAATATCTACCTTGACTTAAATTTTTAATATTCGTACGGAAAAATTCATCATTAGTTCGAAAGAAAGATGATAAGTTATCAAAAGAAATGTGGGGTGGCATGGTGGGGGTAACGGCAGATTTTCGAACTACATTTGCAGGGCTGAGTTTATAAAGACATGTGGTACTTTTGATGATTAAATCTAAGTTCTTACTTATCGATAACAATTGTTTGAGTCACACTTCGGAATACTGATACTGGCTATTCCTCTGTATTCGTATATATGTTTTGTATTTGATATAAATGTATGGGACCGTGTGGGCGAGATGGAAGAGGCCCTCGAACGATTTTATTCGGCTATGGTTATATATAATAGTTTATATATAATTGCACACGATTCAAATCGGTAGAACGTTTCACGTGTCGAAGTCACGTGAGATTCGAAGGAGATTTTCATCGTACAAATTTCTAGATAACTTGAAAAAACTAAGAGTACACTCGGCAATGAGATAAATTGATTCTACTAATCAATTAATGATAACTCACATACACACACATGCGCAGAGAGTTCTTGATTCGAAGAATTTACCGGTATTGTGTACTTACAGGGTCTCTGCGCTGACAGTAAAGAGTACCTCCTTCCATCAGGGTAAGCCATGTTCGACACCTGTCAGCGCAACGAAGATACAACACCGCCTGATATACTTGAGACTCTCTATTTCATAGATACCATACTATTTGAAAGAAAAACATTGTTCGATATTTTTGAAAAATTCTCTGATGTAGTTCGTCTTGATTTCAATCGTCTTGCATCAAAAAATAAACAAAATTGTAGATGACAATTTAAACCACATGTATTTTTAGAGGAAAGTTTTTAAGGAATGAATGAATGCATACCCGAGTTATAATATCCTGTGAATTTGCGTTGCGGCGATATGCTGCTTACGTATAGCTAGGGCATGAAGAAAACGGCTTTTTATCCGCTAGGATTTTCCCACATTTATACAGCTGACGAATATCAAAATATTCCAGCCCGATAAAACCCGCCTCCTTTGTTTTTGTCATACATTTATGTATGACGGATGCTTCGCCGCTACCCGCTGACAGATCCCCACTGAATACTACCCGCTTGGTGATAAAGTGCGGCGAAGGGATTCCCCACAAACTTCTGCTACACTCCCTCGACCTCAAAGGTCGCAAAACTGTCGCCCATAGACCGCAACAGTGCGTAAATTATTATCAACAAGATGAAAATGATCGTTGTTAGTGAACCCTGATTGTTGGTCAAGTACCTATACACGATGACCCAGAACCTCCGGACAAAATTTCATGGGTAGATTCCTTGTCAAATCTTACGACGAAAATTCCTTAGCGAAAAATTCGAGAGATCAACGGTGTCCGAGTTATCGAATATCCTTGTTATTCATCGTTCCATAGTCTCCGGCAGCCAGGTCATCCACTTCATAGTTTTTCGCCGTCCTCGTCAAACACGAAATATATATATATATTTTTTTCATTTTTTTTTCTTCGAAGTTTTCAAGTTTTCGCTGAAGAACTTTCGTCTTAGGATTCGACAAGGAATCTATCCATCAAATTTGGCCCGAGGGTTTTGGGTCACCCTGTATATAGGTAATACCTGAAAAGCGTTTCGGATGAAAAGCTTGACTGTTTAGCTTGGGGCGTAATATTTTGGGTGATGAAAGAAATCATAGAAATTAAAATATATATATATATCTACATGTCAGAGTTACCGCACGTTGTTTTGAAACTGGATGTAGAAATGGATTGAAAAGCTTGAAGGGACGTGGTCTCGTTAGGAATAGTGTTTGGTTCAAATTTCAGTCAAAACGGTATAACACTTCGTCTGGAATCCTGCTGACAAGTAACTTGTGCGTAGAGCCATACGATTGAAAGTGATGAGAAAATGTATGGAAATATATTTGAATAACAGCTCTACTTGTATTGCAGAGTTCGATAGATCATCTTTGAAAAGATCAGTTGAGTGATTCGTCTGGCAATATGCCAGAAAAAAAATCCAAACACATGCAGACACAAAGAGACATCTGTTTTTTGAAGATACTCGCAAACGTTTTTGAGAATCAGAAAACATGCTTTCTTATGGGGCTTAGAATTTCTTTTCAATCTGACGTTCACGAACGGTTGTGCCTAAAAAGCTTATACAATGTGGTATGCATGTTGCAGTCTGATTGTGTAGAATTTTTCTCCGTCAATACATTGCGATATAATGCACCGATTTTTGACGCACAAGATTCATCATAGTACACAGCATATCTCCCCTCCATAATTCATTCATTTAAACATTTTTGTTGGCATAACAAAAAAGTAGCGAATCTTCGGCTGAGATTAGGTCAAAGACGATCATTTTGAGCCCTATTAGAAAGTGGAAACTATTTTCCTTAAATTTATTTTGCTGATTTGGAAAAATATTATTTTCAACACAACGTGTGGGGAGTTCATTTCCTAGACATAGTGGACAATGACTTCCAGAATTTTTTTAATGCAAATAATATATATTTATAGAAGAATGGATCGTAACAATTAACAGTATCTCTCGTTGTTACCATCCATTCTTCTGAAAAATACAATTCATCTGCATTGAAAAAATTCTGTGAGCCATTATCCACCACGTTTACGATATAATATTTTTTTTAAATCAGCAAAATAAATATAAGGAAAATAGTTTACAATTTCAAATGCGGTTCAAAATGATCATCTTTGTACGCGGAATTGCTGTGAAATTTCGAAAAAAATTGAAAAGGTTGTTCTATTCGACGTTTCAAAACTTCATAAATAAATAATAGTTTGGAGAAAAAATTTGAATGAAATTAGGAGTGGATGTTAGAGTTAGGATAATCGTATCATTAGGAAATCGCAAGTTTTCCTGAATGTAAATGCAATTTGATGCGGAACAAAGATAATATACACTGTACAGCAAACTATAAGAGTAAAATTCACACAGAGTAAAAGTTTCTGGCTGCAAGCGGCGCGTTTGAAAATGAATGATTATTATCGATGAAATTGTATGTGTTGCACAAGTGAGTGTGAGCTGAGTTTGATGAGTATACCACGCTTAGTATTGTGAAAATTGTAATTAAGCTTATTTCAATTACAGTACGTTACATTTGCAGTGTGTAATTAATTGAGTAATTGAATAACAAAATTAATTGCTGCGCCCTCTCCCCACCTCCCGCCCTTATCTCTGCAGGTACCATGATTGCTGCATGGAATATTGTTCTGTACAATGTTGACTGTGTACTACGAATGTTCATGTGTTTGTCATTACGATGTGTGGAAATAATTTGTCCGGAACAGAACTGTACGGTATACTAATGGACCGCACACAGGCATGTACATATGACTTGAATCCTTTTTTTTTTTCCTTGCTTGAGGGCGATTCAATCTCTCATTCCGAATAACTCTTTGACGGGCATTAATTCCTCGTATATCTCGAATCTTGAGTCGAAGAATAAGTGGGTGGGCATTTCGTCCTTACGATAAGAGTATAACGAATGAGAATCCTCGAGCTTGTTGGACGAGCGAAGGAGTGAAGGCAGGAGTAAGGCTTGTGATAATTTCACGCGCTCGCGCCTCCCGAGGGATCCAATCACTCAAACGCTGGCCCGCGGGACCCGCAGGATTAATATGAGACATGGTAGACACGAAGAGCTTCGGAGCGAGATAAAGTAAAAATGAAAACAAAATAGCGAAGAAAAAAAAAGAAGCAAATAATAAAAAAGAAAAAAAATACGTGTTACAAAAACAGATAACAGATCATTTCCGTTGTCTGCTGACAAAATCGACACAATAAGCAACTGCAGCAGTCATGAAAAAATACACTCCAATTGTGGCTCCATATCCAACGTTTTAGCGTTTCTGTTCAGATTTCGGAATTAATTGGAAATTCAATTGGGAGTTGAGGAAACAGGTAGCGTGTAACAATTAGAGGGGAAAATCGAAGGAAAAATATTTCGAAAATTGAATGAGTCAATCCGGACGCGATTGTATAGCCATGTCGTTGAGTATATCGATGGAAGGTATAAACAAGCTAGTAAACGAGTGAACAAATAAAGGTATAACGGTGCTGAGGGGAGCGGAACTGCGACTGCTGCGAGATTTTTCGCCCCTACTTTTGGCAACGAAAATTCAATTTGTACGTAGGTATAACTTTTGGTCCAGCCATTGATGTCTCCTGCGTATAGAATATTACCTTCTTATTGGAAGGACGTGCCTTAGCGCGTGCTAGACTCTACTTCTTTCATCGGAAATTACCTTACATACCAGCCTGCATCGACCCCACATATGTGTGCGTATCTTCAAGTACCCATGTGTGTCGAAAAGAAAGAGATATTTTTTCCCGCTGGTCGAGGGGAGTGTATATGGTAAAATATAACCTAATAATCTTTGGTTTATTTTCTGAAGATTAGGAGATAAATGGAAGTTTTATTACAGGCCCCATACGGCACAAGTATACTTGGTATACGTCTCACAGAACCCTAACAGTAAAGTTACATGTGTATAGGATATTGTGTCTTCAAAAATGTCGTAGTGATGTCACTTGGCATTGAAAGAATTCAGCAGAACGTAATCTTACGGCTGACAGATGTATTATCTAAAAGTCGGGCGAAATCCAATTGTAGGTACATGATTCGACAACATATTAATACAAAGTTTAGGTACCATGAGATTTTCACAATTTTTCGAAAGAATATCATACGCTTAAAGCGGACATAATTGTACTTTATTTACCAATTATATATACATTGTTCTTCGGCACAGTGGGCTGAAAATTCGGAAAATACCAAAGAATGCGTACAAATAGTATACACGAGGCATTTCAACTCAACTCAATCAACCATCGACAACTCTGTCTTGGTTTTACTATTTTTTATCATGACTGCGTTAAAAACGAGATTCAAACCCATTGAGTATACTGAACACTAAACATACTCAAAAAAAAGTTCTCAAAAGGAGCTAGATTTGCATGAAAGTGAACGAATATCTGATAAAAATGTTGAAAATAAACCCTTAAAAATTCTAAGAAGTCCCAAAACAATCAAAGAACGGAGCCAAAAATGCCAATTCAAAGATGGTAAATTTGAGAAAAAATAAACAATGAACATCCTTATTCACTTAGTGATCATATTTTTGTAGTAAAATAATAAAAATTCAATAAATATGTTTACTGTTATACAACACTGCATTTCGTGAAGTGGAGGATTGATTTTCTACTTTTTCAATTCAACCAATTTTCATATATGCGCAGTCTTCCTTGAGTACCCCCTATCCATCTTTCGTTTCGGCTATGAAGGCTTTTCACCGGGCGATAAAATTCTTCACGCCAGCCTGTCTCCGTTGGGTAGGTAATGGTATGGCAAATTTCAAACTGATCGTAAAAATGTTTTAAGGATTTATTTACAAGTGTAATAAAACACCGCTGTCGTTCCCAGGCTTGTAAATAATAGAGAACCCAACAAGCATGATACTACCGATCGATTTTATTCAGTCTGGATCACACTGCGACACAATTGGAACTGATCTACCATTTTTATTTATATTCCATTTAATATATCCATGAAATATTTTCAGCTTTTCATCACAGCATCGGCTCACTTGCTCCAATTATTCGGATTGCATGGATCGATTGCTAATGAGTTTGATATTGGTCATAGATGAATTCGATTTCCTATCTTATACGTCGAGGTACTGCAAATGCGCATTCAGAGAGATTCGTGCAACAAGAGAACCTCGAAATTAACCACGGAAGCATATGAACTGCTTCGTGATAAACCTTCGAGTATTCAGACTAAATAAAATTTAATAAATTTAATCAATTTTATTTTCAACCTCAGTAAGTCAATATTTCCCTCAATCGCCGATCCCACCTAAGATCTGAAATGCCAGTCCTTTTTCTTCAACAAGACAATTATACTTGATTTTTGGTTTTATTCTGATTTTTTTTTTTTTTCTTCTAAAAATCTCATCGCAAACACGAAATGGCTGTATGAAATCGAGATTGGATGGCTGATGCACTAAGCAGCATCGTCTTTTGGCATTGACAGCTCGAAGCCGTTTCACGCTCGTATTCCGTGCGAGAAGTCTAAAATATTCATGAATCGGGTCGCTGCTGCGACGAGGCAAAACTAAGGTAGAAGCGAAGGACGAAAGAAAGGTATAAGTAAAGGCGGAAAGTGGAGGTATAGGCAGAATAAATGTTCTGCGTAAAAAGAAATGGGTTAGAGTGTTCGAGCGTAGAGCTGAGGATAGGTATCGGTAAATTACAGGGAAAACTTGAAAATTTCTTTTTCCTTAAAAACAAAGAATATACATAAATAGAACGAAAGAAAAAAAACGATGAAAATTTAGAGATGTAACACACAAAGAATACGAATATTCAGCCTTCTGTTGGACATTCTCTAAAAAAGAAGAACAAAAGACTAGCGTTGTATTAGGTACTGAATAAAAAAATTGACCGAAAGAGAGGAGATGAACAAAAAGAGTTATTCACTCTATTCTTATTGAGGCTTGTACAAAAGTGGGGATGAAAGCAGAAAAAGAGAATAGAACCGCGATTGCTGTTTCGTATTTCTCGCATTCAAAATAAAGGCAAACACGAAGGTCTGGCATTCACAAGCCCGAAATGTCGGGTCGAAAGGTAACAAAACTTACATTTGCGTCTCTCGAAATCCGAATCAAAAACGAGTTGCGTACGTGCAGTAAGTTGTAAACAGGGTTGGCAATTTCTGCTCCTGTTTATTGTCGGGTTTACAATTCCTACGTCAAAAGTGATATTTCAGTCGCGTTAATATGAGGCGAAAATATGTGAGTTCGAATCTGCTGAGGGACACAAATAAGTATGTGGTTCAAACTTTCGTGCAGCACGTATAGCATGCGTATTGTGTAACAACGAGCAGAAAGCTCGATATCGAAAGAACTGAGAACTGGTTGGGTGTTTGGGCGTGTCTGGAGGTTCGTCTGGGGTTTGGACTCGAGGCGTGATGCACTCACTCTTCGCAAACGAGAAATTCTCGTAAAACACTGCAACGTTGCAAGAAATATATGAAACGGCACGGATACTGGCTTGGTATGAGAAACATACATATATACATATATACCTACTACGCTACTATCTCCTTGGTATTCGCCGTTGATTCGTCGTCGCTTTTCTTCCGCAGCGCAGCACCTTTGTCGTCAAAAACTTCACCCTTCTATTTTTTTTTTCTTCTTTTCTCTCTTTCTATCTTGAATCAGAAAGAGAGGGAGAGGAAGCAATTTTCTTCGATACGCTTTAATCTGTGCCAAAACGTGACTTTCCTGTTCCAATAGTTCCAGCCAAAGTGCATTTCACAGTTTTATCCATTGAAGTGGTATTTTGCAAGGAGATTTTTTTAAAAGCATAATTTGGTCACAGTAGTTCACGAGTCATGTCAGATATAAATGAGAAAAAGTCCGTTTTTTAAGCGATTGATTTAAGCTTGATGTCTTAGCTTTTGCCATTATTTTGAGTCGAAGTACGCTGGAAAAATTGATCAAATTGCACATCGGGTCCTTTTTTGTTTTCATGGATTCAATGAACTGTTTTCTGTCGAAGCTTCATACCGTCGAAATGCGGAGCTTTACTTACGGCCTCATGACTCTCATAACTACGACTTATGAAAATTCGAGTGACGATATGTACTTGAAAACGTAGATATCTCGGAATTATTATCTAGTCGCAGCCTCTCTTTGCGGGGCCAATATATCCCTTCGTGTGTACACTATATTTTTCGCTACGCGGTGTGTACACTGGGTCTTTTAGGGAACAGTCGAGTTTTTGGAGTTTTCCATGCTTTGAAAAAATTTGAAAAAATTCTGGGTTACTTCTTGAAGTGTCTACTATATGGCCCAGAAGTTGTTAAAGTCAAAAGTTTAAACCCGTTGTTAATAAAAATTCAAGAACAGTCGAAAAAGTGGAAAAAACGGAATTTTGATAAAAAATTCAGAACTTTACAATAAACAAATATTAAAAAAAACGGTCATAGGCTTTTGTAGTTTAGACTATAAGCTTTCAAAAGAATATAGTGTCTTTAGCATGGGCTCCAAAAAGTTGAATTATTTCAGGACCTGAAGAATGGGGAATATTTTATGGATTCAGGCATGTCATAATAAACTGAACGGTAATTGTTTGGCACCAAATGAGCTTTTATTGATGAAAAAATGATATTTGAAAAGTATTAGTAATAATTAGTTGAAAAAAAGTAATTTACATTGCGCATTTTTGGCAAAAGTTTGTTCGATGATCTTCGCAAATACCTTCGAAAATACTGACGCCGTGTGAACACTGACCCTTTTAGGGAACAGACGTGACTCGAGCTGGCTGGCATTTCCAGGTAGACTGCCAGACTTGGGCGTCCTTTGGGCCTTTAGTGCCCACTAGTACCTAGATTTTTTAGAGGGGGTACCCGAAGACCGGCCTCTATTCATAAGCGGGAAATCCAAGTTTGAAATTTCGACTGTTCCTTAAAAGACCCAGTGTACACACGAAGGGATATATATAGCGTGCATCAGAATTGATAAAGTACACATTCCGCATCAAAATTTGTAGTCGAGACTTCAGATCCAAAATGATAAGTAATCCGAAGTGCCCATTCTGAGTGAATTCAAAGAAATTCGCATGTAAGGAAACGTGCTGGTTGCAAATAGTTGAATAAACATCAACAGATTGCTGGTGCCACTTCTTTGAATTGATTTTGTGGGAGAACTCGTTTGTTCAAAGTACTCCTATTCAAGGTAGCGAGGGCTGAGGAAATAAAATGATGATTTTTCTCGATACACCCCAATTTATGTATGCATGAAATGAAATTTTACGGCAAACCAGAAATCTCTAGAACGTCATAACAACCCGGCGGTGGTCGTTGGCCGGTAACGTTCTTGTCATTAGCTTCTGTCGACCAGTCCATGGTGACGGAGCGTTGGAACGAGCGCAAAAAGGAAAAAGTTTGATAATTGGATCACGCGTAAGTGAGCGCAAACCCATTTGTTCGCGTTATGCAAAGCGAGATTCTGACGCGCCCAGAGGTAGATACATATGTAAAGTGGTCAAGCCCCAGGACGATATTTCCTCATTCACGTTGCAATTGGCAGTGGGAATTGCGAAGGAGAAAGAGAAAGACGAAGTTTTGGATTGTTTCAAAGAATCCCTGGTTATAAAATTGTGAGAGAAAGAGACGATTTCTATCGCGTCGATCGTCAGACTGACAAAATATACCTGATAACAGGTTCAGGCCTTTCAAGACTCGTTTTTCCATCAACTTCAACAGCTCAGATTTACTGGGGTTAAATAGCGTTTGCGGCACCTACTACTGAATCGTTTCTTGCGCGGTTTTGTTAGCTTAAAAGACACGAGTAAATGATAACAAAACGTCTATCGTGTCTGAGCCGTGTTATAATGAGCCATTGTGTATAACAGGATTGAATTGGGTACATATGTAGGTACGTATCAACACACGCACATGGCTAAGAATCGCGGAAGATCAAAGAACTCAAATTGCTATTTCATAGATAATATATATGTATACAACCATGCGATATACTCCGCAATACGTACAATCCCGTTAAAAGGGGGAAAAAACAGGCTATTCGATTTTCCAGAAGTCTTTTTCCCAATATCCTGAACTTGAATAGCAAACATCGGACAGCTTTTCTTTCGGTCGTTCATCTTTCTTTTTTCTCCAGGGCTACGTATTTATGCGAATTTGATAATTCTCAATGAAAAAGCTAAGATCAATTTTATATTTTCAAGACCTTGAGCAAGTAGTTGGCTTTATAAACGAGAATAGCACTTTTGGGTTGTTTCCCTACAATCTGGTCAACAATTCCTAAATGGGTTTTGCATATCATTATTGAGTATCACTCTTTTGTCATCGGTAAGGGGTCGTTCATAAACCACGTAGCCGGATTTTGGCCACTTTTGCCCCCCCCCTCCCCCCATGTAGTCTATCGTAGCTTCTTCCCAGGACCCCCCCCCCCCCCCCCCAGAAAACACGTGGTTTTTTTTATAAGAAAAGTTACGAACAAAATTATGTATTATAACACAAGTCTTACATTTTTTTAATATCAATTGAAACCATCAGATTCAGTAAAAGGCGAAACGAGTTATGCATGCAAATCATTTTAAGGGTGTATTCCAATTTATCAAAAAAAAAATTTTTGTTACCATTCGACTTTAAATTGTTCAAAACGCCAAGATTTGTAAAAAAAATTTTCGTTGATAAATTGAAATACGCCCTTTTAGCATTAGGGACGCGATATAATAAACTACGTGTCGCAGACCAAGACCCCCCCTCCCCCCCGCGTGGCTCATCGTAGTCTTTCAATGAACCCCCCCCCCCCTCCCCCTAAACTGGCTACGTGGTTTATGAACGACCCCGAACACATATCATCACATTGTGTCCATCCAGCGAGGATGACACAAAAATGTATCGTAACGTGAAAATAACTCCGTTCGGAATCGAAAAATAATTGAAGTGCTTCTGAAAACTGTGTATAGATCAAAGCTAGAAAATTGAAATAAAAAATTGAATGGTGTACCGGCCTGTATGTATTACATAAATTATTTTTGGCATTTGGATTCTGGCCAATCAGAGCGCAGTATTTGATGATGTGAAGTACATCCCGATTCGAAATTATACTGATCATTTCACCCTAGCGATTGATAATTCCATCCTAGCTTTACAATTGTTTTTCTAACCTACCGCTCTCTGCTTGGCCAGATCCAAATGTCGAAAATAATCCGTTAAATATCACTCGACCTTCAAAATGAATCGGTGTTTCCCTCATGTTTTCCTGTGAAGCAACGAGAAGGATAAGTTTGACCGATCAAAAATCACGAGCGCAGCGAGAGAAAACAATCGGGAAATATCCGATAATTTTTAAGGTCTCGGGGTATTACTACTGATAACTTTTCAAGTATTTCCGAATCATTACCGCAAATAATTGAGATTCTAACCTCAAAAATTTCTATCAATTAAAACGCCGGCCTTTAGCAGGCGACACAACGCGCCTATGCGCAGTCTACTGTATAGTATGAAGTTTTCCTCTCGGTATAAAAAACAAAAGATCTTCCAATCGACTTAACCCCGTGTCAGAACTGACAGATTGAATTTTCTTGTAGCAATTGAAGAATCTCAATCAAATATCAGTAGATAATTATGTGATGTCTCATCGTGCACTTCCATTGGCCGAAGTTCGGATAAAAAAAATAATCTCCTGATAACCACGCGAGCTTGAAAATTAATCGAGATATTTCCCTCAAGGTTCCCTGCAATCAAACAAAGTTGTCAAGTTTTAAAAAAAAATCGCGCTCGTGATTTTGTGACCTGAGCAATTTGACTCCTTCATTTGTTGGCAATAAACCTATCAGGAAATATGCAATAATTTTGAAGCTCTTGTGGTATTTATTAAATACGAAAATTTAACGTCAGAGGCCACGTTAAGGCAGGTTTAGCTATGATTGGTAAACTCCACTGTGAGTTAGGTCGCATCAAGTTGTGATGGTTGTTCGTGGGTTTACGTCAGGCCCAGTTGCTGTTACAGTTTTCGGCTGGGCTTTGGGCTTTGAATTTTCATGGGAACGCGTACGTAAGGGAACCTGCTTCTGCCTCTGCCTCGGCTTTTGCTTGCCCACCTTTACGGGTAGGGATACGGTGAATGGAGAGAAGTCATTTCCAGACCCATCCGTCCGCCCCTCGGTCCGTCTGCCGATGTCTGTCTTCCTTGAAATTCTAAAACCCACGACCCTTATTAACTTCACAAACACGCTTCGTCCCCGCACGCCTTTTCAACGTCCTTTTCTCGAAGGGTGCGCGGATATTTACCGTGCGAAAAATATGGCGCTTTTGCCTTCCTTAAAATTGATATTGTCTCGCGTGGGGAACGAGCCTTGTGAGCCCTCGCCGTAAAAGGCAAGCTTCCAACGAACCCCCGCAACTTTTTAGCGGCGCACTTCCCACCTCATTTTTCACTCTCACTTTTCCTTATTATTCAATGGTTGAGTATTACAACCCTTTCTGGATCATCCCTCAATTTGACGTCCACAAACGTATATCAAAAGGTCTTTCAAACTGACGTCCTCTGTTGATGTTCTACTCAGAACAGTCGTGGGCTCAGGAATCGGATGTCAGTATTTGCTTATGGACAAAAAGAGATTCGGTTCAAATTATCCTGATGGATGAACAAAAGTAATGACTATAATTTCCCCAACTCTGTATAGAATAAACTTTTTTACTGTGTGAATTAGGACAAAGGGGAGTGAACGTCGAATTGTGAACGTCTCGTGAAGAGTACACTGAAACCTTTCGGTCATTCTTTGTCATTTTAACAAATTGGAGCACGACATTTTCCCTTGACCTCTCGGACGTATAACGCCAACTCATTGTGTAGATAGTAGTTGCCCTAAAAACAAATTAACCCACACGGCGTTGGGAACAAAATATTTTCACATGAGTTTCAATTCCTCAGACATTGTCATTATTTTAGGTGTAAAATGTCTCAAATATCCTTTCAAAAATGTGAAGTGATTGTAGTCCTCAAAAATACAAAAAATGATGAAAACTGGGTAAGCAGCTTGTCTTTCATCCCAAAGAAGCTCTCAAGCGCTAGTTTTCATCTCGATCAGTAGCTAACCAAATGTGAAGAAAAGCACAATTCAACGTACAATTTCAAAAATCGTGTCACTCGAACGAGAATAATTTCTTCGCAAGACGATTTCGGGATAATCGGGTTAGTGGGTGATTACCATCGACACCGTAAATCAGAGAAAAATCCGAGGTGCTCCTGGCTGGATGAAGTTTGCTTGGTGAATTGACAGAGAATTACTTTTCCTCGGTTTTTCAAGTATTCGAACTGTCGAACGTCGAAGAGTTAATTTGGCTGGCTATTTTTGGAAGACTGATATGTTCAAAACATAATTTTAATCAGTCAGTTTTCCTACAGAAGCTCACAAGTTCTTTGGAGTAAAATTAAGTCATAGTTTGGATTTGTAAATCATCGCCTTTTATCGTATAGCACAGAGTTAAAAAAAGCATTCGTCGTACAGATTCAGATAGAGTGATGCGCGGCTCTTAGACTTTTTGGTCTCTGATAGTTCAGACACGAATCCTTCATTAGATAAACATACTATACAGGGCGAAAAATTCCTGAGATCAACAGTATCAGAGTTATCGAATTTCCTAGTTGATCATTTAGAGAGCTCTATACTGGCCAGGATAGTGCCGGGTCTAATGTCAACAATTGGAGCAGTGCCCTCCATCGTATGTCTGATAATTTGGTGTGACAGTTTCATTTGGATAATATGTAATGGATAACGGGCGTGACTTTTCACTTTGATATTTCCCTTTCTCAGTTTTTGGTAGGACAGGAAATGTTCTATTTCAAACCTTTTATTCCGTGACCTTCGAAGAAACAAGTATGTATGCAACGCTCTCGCAACAATAGAGGACTGACCATATCTCTGCATGGAAATGACATCATTTCAAGTTTCGATTTATACCCTCCGACAATCGCTTTTTCTTCGGTAGGCTAAATCTGCTTAGGGCTCACTGCGAAGTTCATCGAATCTCTAATAATTTGAAATCATGTCTGAAAATGCAAATAATCAGGTGTAAAATGGACTGAATCAATAGAGTATTTCTTCAAGGCCAAGCACCGATTCGAAGGATAAATTATTTTCAAGGTTTCCCTTCGATAAATTGAAAATTTCTTTTGCCGTGATAATATCTCAAGGGATGATTTCATACCGCGATATTTTTGCCTCGTTATCTCATATTCATACGACAAGGCAAGGTAGGTATACTTGTACATGGGGCGGCCGATTTTCGTATGATACGCACGTGAGCCATACTTTGCGACCGGCCAATATTTCACTTTCAACCGTAGTGGTGCGCTTGAAATTTCAATATGATTTACCATCTGGATTCTACCGCCTTGGGAATCCCAGCTACAACAATGTCTAGTAGCCAGAAATCGGACTTCCTCCGTTCCCTGAACGATCAATATAACCACGAGTCGCCTTCCTGCTGGATTTTTACACTGATTCTAGACGATTTATGGCCCACGATCGGCCTAATTCTATTTACGGGTAAGGGCAGGGGCATCCTGAATTGGATTGGATCCGAATACACCGTCGCGCCGCACTGAGGAAAAGAGCGCCCTCTTTCAAACGACTTATATGACCCGCTTCTTACGTTCGCAGAGGCTATTGCAAGACTACCGAGCCCATATTTCAACCACTATTCGTTTCGACGCTGCAAAAGGAATTTAATCGTGAGACCAATCGCTTTAACGGGATCAGCAGTCGTCACAAGAATATTTTTAATATCAGTTATATGTTTTTCCGTACGGAGAATCAGGCCGTTCATAACTTTTTTTTCTTCTTCATGTTTTATTTGAACGGTTTCAAATGTTTTCAAACAATTTCTCCTCTGCTAAACTGCCTGACTGCATCATACCCAAACTCGACCACTTTGCATACCCAAAAATACTCAGTAGAATCAGACTTGCCGTCCCGAACAATGTACCATTTCGAATATCATGAGCGAGTATCTCATCAACCACTCTAGATACGGGAAAACTAGGAAATATGAATACCAAAGTTTTATGGTTTCAAGGGGGGAAAATGATGAGGCTATCAGTTTTATCGTAAATGGTGCTACTCGTGAGAATGTCGACTAACTACCCTTCCCCTTGAACGGATTTCGATTTTTCCCTCCAAATATGAGGTATAACGGACATCTCAAAATTCCGATTAAATTTTTCGTGATTTTCTAAGTTCTTCCCCTCAGATCTCTTCATAGAATATAATCTTTCCATGATTTGCTAAACTTACTCATGAAAAGCACCTCCGGTGCAAAAATCTTTGACCAAATATATTAGCTGGTAATGTGATTGACAAAAATTCCTACCTCGCAAAAAAAAAGATCCGGAATCAAATAATACTGCCAAGTATCTACATCACATATACTATTTCTGAAATTGATACTTAGGTTGTGGAAACTAAACAAGCCTAACCGTGAATACGCCTGCATACAGGCAACTCCGATTTTTTTATCACGTGCCCATTGGTTACGTATAGAAAACAAAATCCAATCGTTGATGTTTGGTCGAGTCTCGCGCAGTGCATAAGAAAAATTTATATATATATATTTTTTAAATATACATTTTTTTATGCATTTTTTTAATATCTTTCTTTTTGAATATTGTCCAACGATTCAAAGGCTCACAACTTACTATAAGTTTGGTATAAGATTGAAAGACCATCCCAATATGCTCAGTACACGATTTCAGCTAAATCCTCTCATGCCTCATCAGTTATAGCAGCGAAAACAATTCTGTACGTATACCAGTTTTTTTTTTTTTTTGCGTGGAAGTATCCCATAGGGACCCCAAATTATAAACAATTCATAGTACAATTTGCATTCTTAGCCGATTTTCTTTTGTTTTCTCATAAAATTTCACGAAAAAAAAGTCGTTCAAATCGGCTCAGAGTGTAACTTGCACCATGCACTTTAACGAAAATACCCGATATACCCGATATAGCAAATCTACGATGATGCGAGATTTGAGCGCTCTCTAAGCCCTGAGTAGGTATTTTTTTTTTCTTCACGCCGAAAAGTTTTCAGGAGTAGTTAATTAGTTGAGACAGTTGTTTTGGAACGAGGCGTATGGTCAATTTATCTACCGTGAAAAAAATCGAAACAAAGTTAAAATATCTCAACAAATGGTAGAGTTATACTGCTCGCCTAGCAAACCTCCACATTCTCAGCGCGTGTGAACGGTACCACCTGGTCCCAGCTGGCAGAATGATGATGTAAAACAAACATAAAGGCGGATAGGTATTTAATATCAGTATCTTTTCCAAGTGTAGCAGAGATATCTCCAGAGAGAAAAGGAAATTCATAAATAAAGAACAGGAGCATTTCAGGCAGGCTGAGAGTCTTGATTTTCTACCAAAAACTCGGTTCTGATTACTTGATTGAGAAATAACGTGTCCATCGTTCCTGCAGCTCGCGAACATCAGATTGAAATAGGATTTCCCGTATGATGTAATGGGGCAATATAAACATGCCCAGTTTAATCATGTGAGTAAAATATAAATAAAAACCGTCCAGTAGCAGTAGATGTCGGTATAATGCTACAGCAAACTTCGAGAGCTGTGTGCCGTTCAAATAACGACGAGGCTATCCTTTGGACGATTTTAACTCCTCCAATTTAATTGCCGATATTTCGAGTACAGGGAATATTTGTTCAATGGGTTTCCATCCAATTAGGCAATAAGTATGTCAAATAAGACATAAATTTGTACATTTCAAATCTAGAGATCACAAGGAGGAGAGGCATTCATTAAATAATCGTAACTTTGATTTGAATTCAAGCAGCGATAAGCCAGACGACCTCAAAGATTCCCCAGCATATTCCACAAATAAAATTCCAACAAAGCAGAACAGAATATACCAAAGAATTAATTTCGATTCTTACTGAACCTTGTGACCACGTGAAGTAGGTGATGTTCGACTCTATATTTTCTTATTATATTTTTTGAGCTTACCTGTAAAGTGGTTCTCCGTCAGCTTCTTTGAACCAGAGTACCATCGACACAGCGTCATTAGCATCCCGTGGTTGAATGTCGCAGGGAAAAGTTCCTTTCTGTCCGGCGACGCCCTGCTGAGATATGACAGGAACTGTAACGTAAAAATTTCAGACATTGAAATAGGTTTGATTCAAACTACAACCTGTGGTCGTGAGAAATGAAGGCTAACGACACCAGGGGCGTCGTTTTTCGCGTAATTTATATGCATAATAACGATGTGCAGGGTATCGGTGAAACGACACAGCGAATATTGCGATGTGGGGGTTTAAGCCATATATGCAACGACAGGCGCGTAACATTTACGGGAAATAGCCTCTAAAGCTATATAACAAAACTGGCATTTTTCCTATAAAAGTGAACGCCGTCAATGTCTACAAGCCACGTTATACGTGGCACATACTGTACCACCCTGCTGATACACACTCCGGGAAATCCAGGGATTTTGATCCTGTCGCTATGTGTAGCTGGTGCGTCGGCCAAGTATAGGGAGTAGCCAATCTTTATTGTCGTCCTGGTCTCAAGGATCGTAAATAACACGGCAATATTCTAAGGGAAGAAATAAGCCGTTGTAGTCCCGAATTGTAGCCGCATAAATCTCTTTCCGCGGGATAAGGAAAAAAAAAATATATATAAAAATACCAAAAATTTGTCAAACAGATTTTCCATGTCCAAGCACTACGCTGAGTTACTCGTTGCCGCTTTTTTCCGCCTTTAAACGATTTTCAAGAAAATCATAACAAATGTGAAAAGAAAAACAACTTTTGACTTTAGATTGAACGCTTCTATTAATATTTATCAATTTTTTGTTCCAGTATATGTATTCCAGAATATTTCACTGGGTGAAAGAAGGGGGAAATCCTAGACAATACCTGTGCCTGATTGCGGACAAGAGTAAATTTGTTTTTGCGAAGTTTTAATCAGTCCATAGTAATACATGGGCGCTCTGTTTAATTGAGGAATATTTTCAATTGCACTCTCAAACACCTGCAGCAATTTTCATTGTTTGAATCTACCGCCATACCACGCTCATATTGCTCATACTTTTCCGACTCAAAGCAGTCTTTGTTTGCTGAAAGTGTCCGACGTTCCTCCCTGTTCGTTAATCGCGTTTCCGAGGGGTGCGGTTCCGCTGCTTCGAGGCATACCTCGAAAGGTCAGTAGGTATCAGTAGAATTTCAAAATTTATTTAGGAATTTTGTCGAGAATTTCTAAGCGAATTCTCCCATATAAAGTAGCATTGAACCAGGCTTCTGATTCGAACAAATTTTCTCTATGCGGTGCGACTCGCAATAGAGCCACTCTCAATAGACCCGCTTCCGTGAAAATAAACAAAAGAATCGAGAGAATAGCCGGCTCTCTTGAGAGGTAGGTGACTTTTTCGGGCAACGAGGCCAACAATGTCGAGTTGGTGGAGGTCCACCGATTTTTGGAAATGTTATTCCCTTCTTGTCTCGTCGCGGACTTATTGAGAGGTCGCACTGTATTTTGGAATACATTCAGGCTCGTCAATCACATAACGCCTGGCTTGGACGTCGTCCAAAACTGTGGCGACCCCAAAAGAATTACTCCGAAATGAATTTTGAAATGTTTCTTCTAGTCGATAGCTGAAATGGGCATTTATGTTTGCATATTATTCTGTGACTGTTGCAGAATTAAGAAGCTGGTTATAAAAGGTAAACAGAGTAAAAAACCAATTGATGTAATTGGAGAGCGGGCCGGAGATACGGGTACACCAAGTCTCCGCTGTCCAGTGTCGAAAAAACCGATCAGTAATCGAACAATAGGTTCAACAAGGACGACCACGGGGAGGACTGCAGAATGGAACGAAGGGTACAGAGTAATTGGCTGGGGTCTAGGGATAACTCAAAGAGCAGAAGGGAGGACAGAGAGAGAATGTAGAGGAAATTTCAAAATTCTATTATATTACCCAGTGGGTACTTATACAAAGGAATCTGCGGGACAACGGGTTACCTCCTTCAAATCAGTGGTTGAAAAGGCTGAGAACGAGTTTAATGGGTGCATCAACTTCTTGCCGGTATTACAATGTTTGATTGGTAGGAACTTCTGGAGATAACTTACGGTGCTAGTCAATTTCATGTGCCTGTACATCGCTCGTTGAAGCAGTTCCAACGAATAAAAGTTCGAGGCCGATGCACACAGGACTCCAAGAGCTGTAGCGAAATCTAGCATACAGCAGTTTGCAAACAGAAGAGTGAACTATTTCGAACGAATAAGAAAACTACCTAAATAATAGAGAAAGCTATTATACTTGAGATTCATATTATCACGTGTGTTTCAATATGAATCCTTCTTATCTACATTATTTCCGTGTTTTACTTCTTTTTCCTAAATAAATCACTTCTCCGTTCATGATAGCCGTTATACGCTACGTTGTGCTATTACGTCTACAGATTTTTAGGTCGATTGGAATCCCAAAAGTCATGAACAGAATTCTGGAGTCTATAGATGTTAGCAGCCCAATCTCCGTATCGAGGAAGTGGTTCCAATTCTGTCGGTTTGCATACAATGCCTACCATACGACGCGCTTTTAGCGGCAGCCAGAAGCAATAGGCTAATAAAGATGACAACAAACATGAGGCTTATGTATGCGTGTATATTGTACAGCCAACGAGGTTGATTTCGATCCCTAATCCTGGTACCGTGCAGTTCAGCTACTTACCACGCGGCTTTCACATTATGTGTACCGTGGCGACAAACCGAGCGATTTTTACCGCGCGGTTCGTATCGTTTCTCGATTCATTCTAGTGCGCGGGAAAAGGTCTCGGTATCGGTCTAATCACGAATTTCTGACAGTCGGTTGACACGTTCCCGTAATAACAAAGTAAATTGTTTGAGTACTGTGCCTCTCATTGATAACACCGGCGCACAAAAAAAGTGGTCTCTACATTTGACCAGACCCATATACAGTCCGACCCCGGAATAAGCGCTCCCGCAATAAGCGCGTTTTCTCCGTTTCTCGGTGAATTCCAAGAACAGTGTATCCCCACTCCAACTGAGACTTCAGCTTGGGCTAAACTTCGCATCCCAACCTCTGAATAAGCGCACCGAGCTCAGCTCATTGAGAGCTTATTGAGAGGTCGCGCATCAAAATAAAGAAAGAGGAAAAAGAACGCAGAGAGACGTGGGGAATACCGGGTGGTGGGGGTATAGCGAGTCTTGGAAAAATTCTTCCCCTTGCGGGCCTAAGCACGCTTATTCCGGGGTTGGACTGTATCCATATGTATTTCGATGCGCCGAATTCAAATCCAGTGTCCGTTTTTCTCGTACCCCTCACATTTTTGAGTAAATTGCAAAAAACGTTGCGAACTTACTAAAAAATATGAGGGTGTGCGAGCAAAACGGACACTGGATTTGAATTCGGCACATCAAAATACATCAGAAAACATATTAGATTTATAAAAAAAACATCATTTTCATAGCCGCGATTTTCAGTTATTTTTAGGCATTTGTTGCAATTTACTAAAAAATGTGAGGGTGTACAGGCAAAACGGACGCCGGATTTGGATTCAGCGCATCCAAATACATAAGAAACATACTAGATTCAGTCCAAAATTTTTATTTTATTTTTATAACTGATTTTTCGCGACTTTTAGCTATTTTTCGCATTTTTTGCAATTCATTCAAAATTTTTGGGGTGTACGGGCAAAACGGACATCGGATACGGATTCAGTTCATCGAAATATGTATAGATATGTATGTGGGTCTGGTCAAATGTACAGATCACTTTTTTTTTGTGTGCTGGTGTAATTTAATGATAGAAAATGCGCTTTTCAGCACAGTGATGACATATTTGAGGTTCTGTTAGATTTTCACAGTGGTTTATTGATTTCCGAATATTCGCAATACATACAAACATCGTAGTATTTAATTTTGCATAACGTCTAGCATTATTATACGTGCATAAACATCTAGATTATATGAGTATACCGGGTGATTCCTTGCTCACGCCTGGGTGATGCAGGTGGCGGACCCTACTAGGCGTCAGGTCGTACTAGGTTCACCGCTCGACTATGACTAAGTTTCCATCGAGGGTCAGAATCGGGCTAGGTTCAAATTTGAGCCAATGAGAAGTGAGATTTGAAAAGACTACCGTTACTTCTTTTCAAATCTTATTTCTCATTGACTCAAATTTGAACCTTACACGATTCCGACCCTCGATGAAAACTTAGTCTATTATGAAGGTATAGTTCAACAGGGCATAGTCTTCATTTGTTTTCAATAAAACAGATAAAACATAATAGTCAAGCGGTGAACCTAGTACAACACCGATAACTTCGCGGCACGCTCTTACCGGCCTAACGACCCGCCACCTACATCACCCAGCCATCAGCAAGGAATCACCCGGTATAGGTATTGAATTACCGTGAATTTTGTGCCTCTATTTTTCAACTCTAGCGCCAATTTTCGGGTACCTTCAAAGTCACGTGGCAGATGCCACCGGATTCCTTTTCTCATTGGTCAAAAAATCAAACTAGCTAGTTCTAACGCCAAGTCTGACTTCATAAATGACATCAAACCTGTTATATTCGAGTATTATCGGGCTGAGCACCGTACCGTGCAGTACCCTTGTCGAGTGGTATTACCGAAGAGCAAAATAGCGGATTCGATTCACTGCGCGGTAAGACGAACCACTCGGTACAGAAGCGGAACGTGTGGGCAATCTGAAACGCCTATTTCGTACCGATTGCAATGATCAGTAGCGGATTCATCAATAGGCGCGGTAGGTCCGGGTCTAGGGCGGCAAATTTTGAACGTTTTTTCATTGATCATTCATGAGACTGACTGGTGGCATGTCAATACCATTTCTTGATTGATTGCTCGCTGAAAGGGGCGGCAAACTTTCTGAGGCCTAGGGCGGCACTACAGATAAATTCGCCACTGACGATTATGGCTTGTGACTCCAGCTGGATTTTCATAATACTGTTTTAATTGCGTTTTCGCCCGAGCACTATTAACCGTCTTGCGATTGTCTAGGCGTCAACTTTCGGCAGTTTTTAACGCTAGGTATCACAGGGTCGCGTGAACCTCCTTAGGTCCATCGTTAGATGTACATTTGACGTGTTCAATCATGACCGTTCCGGTATGATGTTAGCCCCAGCGTCTTCAGTCTTGTTTTTACGCTAAATTAGTAGAACAATTCTAAATAACAACTCGTTACCATTCTGGTACCCAAGCTTTTGCTTACAATTAGTGCCGATGGAGGTGCGGCGAATAATAGACTAAATTGTACAGTGTAATCCAAAATCACCACGCTACAAGTTAAAGATGCATTCCTTATGACAATGTAAGACTAAATGTTCTTCATCGAAAATACGAGGGAACGATAGCTTCCAAGCTAGGCTAGATCTGACAATCAGTTGGTCAATCACAGAACTTATAGGTGACACAGACGGGGCTGGCAAAGAGTGTCAATTGAAAGGTCCTTAACGTCCGTCCACTAAGAGTTGTGTTGAGGTGGCCAGGAGTCGAACTCGGCAATTGTTTTAGTGGTTATCGAGTCCTTGATTAGCTGTCTAGCAAACAATTGCCGTTCTCGTCTCTTGGCCACCTCAATACGACTTTTGATGGACGTGGACGGACATTGGTAACACACGCTGTATACGATCTGCGATCAGTCAACTGAGGTCTTCTGTATTTTTGATAGAGGACATTGAGCGTCAGATATCCGTAAAGAATGCACCTATGACCTGCGATGCGGTGATTATGAATCGCCCTGTATGCATTTATAGTGAATTTCTAACGACTACCCACTCGAAGTGAAGTTGATAGTGTATATGGGTAATTCCATGCCAAATCGACCACTTCTGAACTCGACCCCTTTCGATTTGGCTGAAACTTTTTTTATCTTTTTCTACCCCACTGAAGACGGTCCTCATAATTTTTTCAAAATTTTTTACCCAACCCAAAAAAAGTCGCTCTTTTTTTTTCAAACAGCCATAACTTCTTCAAAAATTGACTAATCGGGATGTTTTTTTTTTTCAAAATTTTTGTTTTGGAATGTCCTTTCCAAAGAAAAATACAAATAAACTTTCAGATGTCAAGTTCTATGAAATATCTGACTTTTTTGAGAAAAATCGTCAGTTTTTCGAAGTTCGCCATTTTTAATTTTTTTCTTTTGATTCCCAAAAAAACCTTGATTCATTCTGTGAATAATGCCACTAGGTCCAGAGTGGGCCGACTTTTTGTTCTATTTTTTTTTTCTGAGGGAAAAAAAAACGTTCATTTTTTCTCAATTGTTCATTTTTTCGATTTTACAAGCCTTCGTTTTACAATCTTTCTACAAGCTTCGTTTTCAAAATCGAAAAAATTAACAATTGAAAAAAAATGAAAAGTTTGTTTTCCTTAAAAAAAAAATAGAAGGAAAAGTCGGCCCACTCTGGACCTAGTGGCATTATTCACAGAATGAATCAAAGTTTTTTTGGGAATCAAAAAAAAAAAAAAAATTAAAAATGGCGAACTTCGAAAAACTGACGATTTTTCTCAAAAAAGTCGGATATTTCATAGAACTTGACATCTGAAAGTTTATTTGTATTTTTTTTTGGAAAAGACATTCCAAAACGAAAATTTTGAAAAAAAAAACATCCCGATTAGTCAATTTTTGAAAAAGTTATGGCTGTTTGAAAAAAAAGAGCGACTTTTTTTGGGTTGGGTAAAAAAATTTGAAAAAATTATGAGGACCGTCTTTAGTGGGGTAGAAAAAGATAAAAAAGTTTCAGCCAAATCGAAAGGGGTCGGGTTCAGAAGTGGTCGATTTGGCATGGAATGCCCCATATCCATGTAGCTCTTCTGATTTCAGCAGATTCTATGCTTAGGCTTAGGTATTTTCCATGTCAGAATATTCTTCGAACTTTCATCCTTTCGATTTTCGAATACGATTTAACATAAGAAAGATGGTTTCATCTGTTTTTTCTACCTAGATGCAGGAACTTCACAATTATTTCTTATAAGAGATTAGGTTCTTGATGTCTGATTATTACAAGCATTCAAGTTTTGATATCAAACACCTCACGGATTATGTGTTTAAACTTCGTTGAACGATCTCCGGAATCCTTATCACAAGTGAGTCGGGTGATGTGAAGTACTTCCGAGGTTATGAACGCACTGTAGAATGGAGAATTAATCTATTTCGAAGGAGCAATTTACCAGAGTATCATGCCTCGTAGTGAGTATGATAGTTTTGATGTATTCACGAAACTTCAATTAATATATGTCTCGTTTTTTTATCCGTTACTCATACAGTTCTTCATGAATTTCAAATTGTGTATTCGAGATTCTCAACGATGAAACATCACATGTTTTTGAGATATTTCAATTTGGGAAAGGGAGAAATACGAAAACTTTGTATACCTTGGAGACTATTTTTCGGGCTAACAATAAAAGTAACAACGAGGTTGGGCAATCAACGGATGATGCACACTTTTTGTAAGATTATCTTGAGTTTGGAAGAAACTATAAATGAAACAATCTTTATACAAGGGATTTGATAATTTGGAATATTCGTAGTAGTACAAAAAAAAATCCAAAAGTAAAATTATTTGAGTGTTTCATATTTCATGTGAAGGAGCATCACAAAAATTTGTCAAGCGGGTCGATGAAATGACGGTGTCACCATTGGTCAATTTAATAAATAGTGATATGAATTGAATAGCTCGCAACAAGAACCAGCACAGTCGAGTTGAGTCATTTTTGTTCCTTTTATATTATTTGAACTGTTTATCCTGTGAGCTTCAGCTTTGTATGTAGGATGCCTTATTTCTTTAGAAAAAATTTCCAAGTTTCTCTTTCTCTTTGTATAACAAACGCAGCAAGCAATCGTATTTTCAAAGACTACTTGCCTCATTTTCAATGCCAATGTTTGATTTAAATAAGTGTCGACTGCATGCAAAATGCATTTTGTGATAGAGAAGGAAAATATCGGAGTCGTGAATGCCAAGGCAAATCGAATTATAGCTAGGAATGCCGTTATTTTGCAAACATGACCCACGCTACCGCACCTGTACTTTGCAATTGAGTAATAATTAACATCAATTCAAAAACAATACAGGCATTTCATTTCTGAAGAATCGCCCATCTGAGTGAGCAGTATACAAATGTTATTGTGATTTTATTTCCTGATTTCATTCAATGTCGAAACTTGGATTGAAAATCTCGGTGCTAATACTTGAGTCCGTTCGCTATTAAGTTAATCTTGCAGCCAGCTATCAGGTAGGAAGGCGTTTAATAATATTTGCGATCGCGGATCAGTTATGAATGGCTCTTTTGGCTTCGCTCAACTGTTTACGCCTTATGATATACCGCGCGTGCAGCACCCAATGAGTATTGCAGGAATGCTTTGACGAAAGTAGCGTCACGTTCGGTACAATCTCTTTTTTACCAAAGCGGTGAATGAGCGATGGAAAAACAATGCCGGATTGAAACTGACCGAAATGGATAAAGCGACTGCGGCTTTTTGCTGGAAATTTTGTACATTCATTGCCGTAGATTGAATAAAATTTCGCCGAACCAATCGCGATTCTCTCATTTATATGGGTGATATACAGTATACGTATCATCCTACCAGAGGTACACACGCGTTACCCTTCCACTCAGTCAAATCGTACCGATTGTAGAGCTTTGCAAAAAATAAAGATTTTTTTTAATACTATTAATGAACACTTGAAGCTGGGAAACGTTTTTTTACGTCAGTGTAGAAATTGCAAAATTCGCGAGTGGCGGAAGAAGAGAAAAAAAAAAATAAACAAATAAATAAACAAAAATTAGAGATGCAAAGCTTTTTTGCATACAAAGTGATTTTACTTGGAAATAAAACGTGACGTTTTGTTGACTCAAATGACTTTGAAAAATTTTTTTTTTCTCTCTTTCTAATGATGCGGCATCAGTAACAAACCTCAGAATAAATTCGACTGCACGTCACGTGAGTGAAGTGCACGCCACACGTGGTAAAACGGTGGAGCGACCCCAAGGTATTAGCATTTACGAAGACTGCTGTACAGAATACGTCTTATAGCCTTATACTTCTGGTTGGGGCTTCGTCATGCGTAAGTAATGATACCATTCTTTAATATGTTTCTTATCTATGCACCTCATAGCATTAGTCTGTACAAAGCGTGGACTCTAAAATTGAATTTGATTTCATAACATGCAGGAATTTCAATAAAGGATTCGAAACAGATCTATCGGAATTTTGCGATTATCTATTGCTGCTACTAAGCTAATTGTAAGATTCTTTCTTTACCGTACGTGAAATCAAGGTGAAGGGCCGAATAACGAGCTAGCTCAAGTTATATCGTTAACAAAACTACGTCATTCCGGACGAAAAACCGTTTTTGTATTCATAACTTCCTGTTTTGAGAACGAAACGTTTTGGGAAGTTATTATCATCACCCCGAAAATGAAAAATTGAGTTTTTACCAGATCTCCACGTTTTGAAGTGTAGAGAATTGTCTCAGATCATTTTCAGATGGAGCTGGATGTAGAATATATTTCATCATGCCTTATATCAATTGATGCGGTTCTTACCACTCAGAACTTTTTATATTTTTGATTTCGTCGATCCAGTAACGTTCGAGTAATCCGAAGAACAAAATTTGGAATTTTTTTTTTAAATTAATGACATCTCAAGAAACGGCTAACGGATTTTGTTAACTGCCGTCAGAATCCATAGGACTCACTTCAACTGAAATCTAGTTGAATTTAGGAATTAATTAATCCAGCAGTTTTTGCGTTGAAAGTCAGGAATCCACTTTGTCCTCAAAACACACTAACCCTTCTATCAATTAAACTTCTTACCCATATAATACGCACCTAATTATGACAAGACTTAAAGAGAAGATCTGCTACGGCTTATAGTTATGCACGAAGATAGAACGATACGCAAAATTAAAGGTGCACGTGCGCGTTGATTAAGAGCTATGCAACGGCAATTGCAGAGCGCACACAGTAATGGTTCCACCCTGCAGATAAAAGATGCAAAAAAATATAGTCCGTCGATGTGCTGATATCAGGAAATGAAGCTCAACAGTATAGACCTCGCTGTATCATGCAGTTATACTGAAAAATCATGCTACCAGCTACAGACTTGGCGGATACATTCCTTCTTCCTACTCGCTGCTCTCTATTTTCATTTGCTACTCATAAGCTAGTTTCTATCCATATAATAACTGCTTATATGTTAATCAAGTTGTAACAAATAATTAGCCTGACGGTTGTTAAATGTTCTGTGTTGCTCCGATTCTTTTTGGAAGTCGACTGAACAATGCAAGTTTACCTTTTTCAGAACGAATATTCACGTTTTAAATACCACGTTTAGAATTTGAGTACTTCCATCGATGAAAGTACTAACCATGGTACTGCGAGTACGACTCTGGCTGTTGAGTGTCCACGTACAGTATATTATAATTATAACAGTGAGGTACTGAAAGTTAAATGGAAATACATACTAGTTGGAAGTTGAATCAACTACAATTATTTAGATGTTCAGTACATAAAATTTCATACATGAATTATTCATCCCAAATTATTTCAGTTCAAGCATCGAAATGCAACATCAATTATTTCACTCTAATGAAAGCTGGTCATGCCATGTCATTTCATGTATACCGTATATATATATATATTAGGGTGCTTTAAAAAAAAAAATTATTTTTATTTTTTCGTTCTTACCCCCTCAAATGTTAATGGTTCAGAATAAAAAAATCCTCCCCAAAAATGGTCTCTCTAGCTCAACTCTAAGAGGTCGGTCTTTTCATTTTAATTTCCTATTTATTTAACATGGAAAAATTTATCTTTTCATTAAAAGTTCTATTACTCGCGAACTACTTGATATTTTTCGAATTCACGCATAGATCCTTGAAGCTGATTCTTCAAGCTTTCCAAAACCATATAATAAAAAATAAATAAATAAACAAAAAATAATAATAATGAATGCTTTCTTTAAAAATCAGTACTTTTCAGATGGCTGAAATTCGTGTTTTGATTATGATAATTATGCATTATTATAGGGTTTTGGAAAGCTTAGAGAATCAGCTTCAAGGATCTATGCATCAATCCGAAAAATATCAAGTAGTTTGCGAGTAATTTAACTTTCAATGAAGAAAAACATTTTCCCATGTTAAGTAAATGGGAAATTAAAATGAAAAGAGCGACCTCTTAGAGTTGAGTTAGAGAGACCATTTTTGGGGAGGATTTTTTTCTTCTAAGCCATTAACATTTGAGGGGGTACGAACGGAAAAAAAAAATTTTTTTTTGAAGCACCCTAATATATATATTGGGGTGTTTTGAAAAAATAATCATATTTTTTATTTTTCAGGATTCGGCCCCACAAAACTTGGGTTTTGATAGAAAAAAACATCCAATAGAGTCGAGTTGAGAAAAAAAAGCTTCATCAAATAATTTTTTCTTCCATTCCTAAGTTCTTTTTTCTTTATTATTATTTCGTTTAAATTAAAGCGATAAAATAGAAAAAAATGTCATTGAATACATTTTTTTTTCGGTTCCGGTTTTGGATTCTATTTCAGGCTCCGTTCCGTATAAATTTTAAATAGCATGTGTTGGTCTTGGATCGATCCAAATGTTGAATAAGTGTGCTATATATTTTTATCGATTTCAGTTACAGCATGATCAAAATTTAGAATGAAGAGTTTGGTTTTTGTTTTCATTCCATTATCAAACCTGAAGTGAGATTCGCGTTTCGATTACAGTTTTGATTAGATCGCTGTTTGAACAAGGGCCTTGCTTCCGGCGGCGGAAAATTCTCTCCACTGTTTGAACTCCTGTTAGGTGTAGGTACTTCACTGATCGTGAAATATTTTTATCGACGAAAGAAGTTACGTCTCAGTCATCTCTAAATTCGTCTGTAGTCGCAATTTTAACTATTCATCAGGTAAACGCAACTTGTTAGGAGACATAGCTACGAACCCGCCGTGTATACCGGAAGGCACCACTTCACTTCCAGTTATGGTGTGGCGCTCAGTGAGAGATAATCGACGTTGGTATACCTATTACGCCGAAAGTGGTATCCTTGCCAATTGGTTATCACACTAATCGAGCCCGACTATCCACCGGCATTGCGGGCTAATGAGAATTACATACACCGATCCATGCCAGTCCCAGTAATTGTTGGTCCGCTAGTCCATAAACCACGACGCGCATCGACGCGTCTCGACGCACCGTGACACGTCACGTCAATTTGTCACCCTGGCGCCATTTTGCATACATCAATGTGGAATTATAAAAGTCAAGTAACTGGTGCGGATCGGCGTATAGCTATGTTATGTATTTACTAATAATACCGGAATCTATAGCCACCAAAATATGCAGCATCTTGTTTTGAATTGGCAATTCTGCAGGCAATATACCTGAGTGTCGGGTTTTTATGATGAAAAGTGGCGATACGAGTAAAGCTTTACGAAATATACGTTATTTCCGGAACAACTGAATTCTCGAAACCATTTGTGCTTTTCAAGGGGATGTCAATTGACATTTTGAATCAGGTTATTTTCAGAGCAACCGAATGTGTCTAATCGTTTTCGATTTTTGAGGTTATGTGAACTGACGTACGTTTTGACGAATAAAGCGACATGAGCCTCACTTGCCCTCTTAAGTCAGGTATTGCCTAGAGGATCGACATTTAAAGGAAGATTTACCTTCGGGTGCATATTTTGGGGGGCGAGAGATTTCGGTATTGTGGGTATACAAATACTTTATCAAATAAACTGTAGTAAGAGTTAATATCCGCCCTCAAAATGGCTCGACAACTGGCTCTAACTCGGTTAATTTGAACTCGTGATTAACAAAGATGTTAATGTTAATAATCGGCCTGTAATTTTTTAATCCACTAATTTTTTTATTTTGTCTTCCTCTTCTTTTTTCATCCTGCTAAAACGAGGTTTCTAAAAATTGAGTCATTCCGTGAGATAAATCGTCGTCGTAGCTAATCCTAATAACGAGATGTAATTTAATTACAGTCGCACGTGGTAATTAGGGACGCGCTCGCAAAGTAACCGCCGAATTTTCTCGACCGTGAGATCAGTTCTTTGCTAAATGTTTCGCGTTCGCTGGAATACTCGGTGCTGTGCATCACACGGTTTTTCTACAACATTGAGGTCGATGTACGCGTTTACGAGAATTTTTTGTATTATATTTCAGCTTTTCTTCTTTTTGTCTTCGTATTTTCAGTTTTTTTTTTTTTTTTTTTTTTTTTATTTCGTCTTTTCGCAGCCGCAGTTCTTTAGCGGATATAGTCGCAGTTTCAAATCTGTGGGGAAAAAATATCCGAAGAACAGAGCGCGCGGGTAGGTACGAAGAAATTATGAAACAAGTTTGAATCGGAAAAGTTTTCCTCATTTCTTCCTATCTCTACGGACTCAGCCCCTATCCACGCACCAACAGGAAATGACAAAACTCCCGCGTCGATTTAACCGGTGCCACACTGATTGAAAGCATTCGGAATATATTGAGATTTTTTCACGCAAATATATGTTTTTAGTTCAGCCACTGCGACTCTTATAGCCATTTTCACCGATAAGACGACATCACAGTCACAGAAAAAATTTTAAATTTCAAAAATATTGTCATTTCAATTTCAATTCTATCATTACTTGTCTCGATATCATGAGCTTGTAATAGTCCTTGCGGAACTCGACCGTGTGCAAAAAAAATAACAACATTGATCCGAAAGACTTTCATTACACTGTTTATCGCATGAACCTGTTCTGAATATTTTCCTCGAACTTTGTTCCCGAGCTTTTCTTATTAAGATTACGCACTCTCAAATTACAGCCGTTTGAAAATTTCACTCAATTAGGGACGCTCTTTAAAAATCCGCAATATTCTATACCGAAATCTTGTTTATCGGGGATGTTGGAGTGTTGTGAAAGTTATGTTACGTCACCAAGGAGGTTGACAACCGGGTTAAATTAAGGATGTAAATTACTATCCCATAACTTCACGCATCGTCTCAGAGTCTGTGTGTGTGTGTGATAAAATACAATCGGCGCTCTTAGTAGGGCCGCTTCCCCCGATTCGTCCGCGAACGTTATCCCCACTCTAAACTTGTCACGACGCTCGTTAAATTCTAAACTCGCCGCTCTTATTAGAACCACACGGAATGACGACCACGAAGCAGCAGAATAAACCGTTCAGAAAATGAAAACGACGGCGGCCCTACCGAATATGAGAGTTGTCGAAATGAAGTTGTAAGTGGCGCGTGGAGGGGGTAACGCACCGAGCGGAATTATCTTCCACTACAGTCCTAAGAGCGCTGACTATAGTACCTTTTGTATCAAGGGGCGTAAAACGGGAATTTACGCCTCGAGTAGTGATTGCTGCGCTTGAAAGACGGCGCAGCCAGCCTGAAGGTTTCGCGATCACTACGCGGTAAAAATTTTACGCCGAGTTGCAAAATAGTACTTTTCGATACGAGAGGCCAAACGGGCGGCTTGCACACTGCACGAGTGCTGGGCCTTCACACTGTAGTGTGCAAGCCGCCCGTTAGGCTTCAAGTATCGGACACTATTTTTCCACACGGCATGCGCAAAGTTCGATTTTGCGCAAGCTTCGCGTGCATAAAAGCCAACTTAACGCGCGTTGTATCGAAAAACAAAGTCCGACACACGTGCGAAAGATGATTCTCGACTCGTGTGATTCTCACCCTCGCTTCGCTCGGGCGAAAAACTTCACACTTCACCGAGAGTCAACTCTTTTGCACTGGTATCGAAAAGTACTATTTTATTACACTTGCGTGCACAGCCCTCG
Source organism: Rhogogaster chlorosoma (assembly GCA_944452935.1). Lineage (NCBI taxonomy): Eukaryota > Metazoa > Arthropoda > Insecta > Hymenoptera > Tenthredinidae > Rhogogaster > Rhogogaster chlorosoma. Next base: position 20,927,877 of record OX101802.1, read on the forward strand.
TTTGCTCTCATGGCATAGATGGCGCCCGTAGCAAATCAGACCTCTGCGCACCGGTGAAAAGGTTTTGCGTACTGATACAGTAATTTTGCGCACCGCTTGCCCGCACAGTGCGAGGAAGTCTGATTTTGGATGCCTAAAACCGGTGCGCAAACGAGGGCTTTGCACGCATGTGTAACAAAAACTATTTCTTGATATAGTGGGGGGTGAAAATGTCTATTCTATGCCTTCTTTTGTGGAGGTAATATAGAGTATAGAGTATAGTAACGTATGTATTGCCACGTGTTTTTATTTGTTTACGTATATAAAGTCATTTAGAAATTTTATTGAAATGTGTAAGAGAGTGCATTATAAAGGTGGATTTAATTTTGTTTTCAATTTTGAGCGGATCTAAATATGCGTTGTTGTCAGATCGTTATAAGTATATTTCTTCCACTGCTTGGGTCCGATCCATTATTCATTATTTACTATTAAATATCTCTGAAACTGTGTTGTAACGATTAATGGGACTTTTTTTTTTTAATTGCTCAGTTGTTATTTAATGTGACTCTAGTTTTTTAGAACAATCCTGAAAAAAGGTTTTTGAGATGAAATTATTTCTGTTGGTGAAACTTACGGTATTCCGTATACCACAATGTATAAGAGCCTCGAAAACTCAATCTTCGGAATTTAATATCTCCGGAACTATATTGTTCAAAACTTTCATTCTCTGCCAATCCATGCAGAATTATTCAAAGATTAATCTGGATAAATTTTAAAAAAATCCCAAGAAAACGCGTTTGACGAGGGTACTACCTTAAAATAGGCATTTACATAACAGCTTGAATGAACGTTGCAGTTAGATTGCTGGATATTTTTTCCCCAGTTTTATCTCACTACACCGCACTACAAATCGAGCATTGAGCCAGATTTAATGAGATATCGTTGTAAGGTGTCGACAAAAAATCCTATACGTTTCATTTCTTTTCTACGCGTGAGCCGTTTTCCTTTATTTATCTAACTTCTTGCAACCTACACCTTTCCTGACATACAATCTTTTCGAATATCACACAGAAGGGTTTCATCGGGTCGTTTATTCCAGATCAAATGTCGGAATATAGAAACACAAAATGGCGGGTCCAGGAATATGGCGTATCTAAATTGTAAAAAGCAGACTATTTTGCATTAAAATTGACTACCGAAACTCTCTTGTTCATTGATTTCAAGTCATACTTGAAGACGCATAATCAAATGCATATTGATGGGAGCCAAAACCTGAAGTAGCAATTTTTATACAACTCATGTCTACTTTATACAATTTTGGATCACGATTTGGATTTGTTGTATTTCGACTTTGACACAAAAATAAGTCGCCAAAAAAACCGGTTCTGAGTGAGTTTCGGAAGTTTCGTGCAAGGAAAAGTGCAGGCTGCAAAAAGTTGAATAAGAATTTAAAAAATGGCAAGTGCACCGCTTAGGGCTGACGATGAGATATAGAGCTCCATTTGTGGGAAGATTTGTTCTCTGTTAAAAACTGGCGTACAGAGTTGCGGTGGTAACAAAAAATAACATTCTGATCTTTTTTTAGACGCCTAACATAAATGCAACGTCGGGGTGAGCCCAGTTAAAATACAGAAGGGTGTAGATGAAAGAACGTTCTTTTTATTCTGTCCGTTTCCTGCAACTTTTGCTACGCAGCGATATATACCAAGGAAAAGCCCTATTATCTGGCAATTACATTTATCACTTCTTCATGAGACTCTCATTAATCAACCAAAATCGTTATCATCAATTTTAAGCCCTGTTTCTCTCATACTCCGCCACCCCTTTTACCCGCCTACACTCGCTTCTATCACTCGACTTCCTTTCCTACCCGAAAACTGAAGCTGTCTTAGCTTTTAACTCGCTGATTAAGCTCTCGAATGATATCTCATTTGTTTCAATCATTGCCACCGACCTTCTCAGCCCTGACAAAAACTCGCCGAACCAATAAGTAGTCAAACAAATCCTTTCCGCTTAATTATTCTATGAGAAAATGATCTCTCCGCCGCATCTTTCTAATTTGCTGAGTCAATGTTTTTATCTCAAATTCTTGCATAAATAATCCTCTAAATATACATGACTGTATATTTTTTATCATCACACAGTAGAGTGAGACAAATTTCGAGGTCGCTGAAATTTTACGTACCTCGCCTCGCGGAAAACAAAATGGAGTACAAGGGTACAAGTCGCAAACTTCGTCAAATTTGAAGGGAATATTTTGCATTCACGTCGGTTTGATTTGATTCTTGTATACGAAGATTTTTTGGGTTTTCCCTTAAAGTTTCAAAAAGTTTTTATGAACGATGTGAACGATGCAAAGTCCATAAAATTTCGAAGGGTCTCTAATTATGTCACAACGTACGACTAATCAGTTATGGAAAAACTGACTGAGAATATTTCTTCAAAACGTTGTAGCAATTTCATAACCCTTAAAGTCGACCATCGATCCGCCTGGAATTTTGCTGTTCATATGACGTAGAGCGTCGGTAATTAATGCCATTCGAAAACATACCCATACTAGGTTTTCTGACGGCATTAATTACGGCCAGTATAGATAGATATATATATCGACGAGACTCACACTAGTCCACGTCTACATCGCTAAATACAACGGCGCACCGCTCGCCCAATCAAGACAAACGTCAAAGTTGCCTCGTTACCGGTTCAAGTTAACTTTCCTGCCAACTTTGACCTTACGGCTTCGATTGAAAACTGGTTCGGATTGCTGAACGTGTGTTCAGCTTCGGGCATAAATTAGAGCTAAATAATAAAACGCTAATTTAAATGCTCATAGCGATGGTGATTATTACTCTAACAGATTCGATTACACTCAAGTTACACCAAAATGATACACGCAAAAAAAAGGAACAAATCGGGTGACATTTTGGTAAAATACCAATGTACGTCGTAGATTATACATAAATTATACGGTGTATTTCTGAATTTTTTCACAATTATTTTACACACTTACGTTACATTCTATTCTACAACTGAACTTTGGTGTAAAAATAGTGTGAAAAATTTAAAAAGAATAAAAATAAATAAATAAAAACATCGCGTAATCACGTAAGGTGTAATTTACGACGCGCATTAGTGTTCTACCAAAATGTCACTATATTGATGCGGTTTTCAAACGTCACCAGAAGAACACTGAAAAAGTACTTGAAATATCGACGTACTTGAATCTGCTAGGATAATTAAACGAGGTAAACTGATATTGACTAACGCGGCACAAAAACTGCCGGATACATTATAGCCAGACGCTTATAGGCCAGTTTTTCTGAAAATTGATGAAATCTAATTAGGTAAAATTTGTTGTGATGTAAATTACACATGAATGGTAAAATGCTGGAATAATAAGCATAGAGGTGGAAGGAACACGTATAATGATTATGAAACGTAAATAAAGGGAAGAAATGAAATATCCACGACCGAGCGATGCTTGTCGTGGATATACCAGAAATCGGGATTTATTAAAGCCTCGAAGCGTTTCGACCCACCCAATCTCAGCGGTAGGTTAGGCAGCTGGGCTGTGGAGAGGGTTGAAGTGATTTGCGTTTACTTTAAGTCCTGTGATCGTAAACCCCCTAAGGACTACCAAAAGGTACAATTGTATCATGCGCAAAATTCTCTCATGAATACGTAGATTACAATCCAACTGTGAGAATAGAGTAGAAGGAATAGTGAGAGGGGTCTGATTGCCCTGCAGCTGTGCATTGCTCCAACAGTTATTCAAGCAGAAAAAAAATCATATTCACAATTCCGTACTAACGATAAGAAGAGGCAGTGGCCGATGCTCGAATGTGGCTAAATAGGCCGCCTCGTGTATTTGCAGTATTATTTTTATATTTCTCTGCCGAACAATGGAAAACAGTCACGAGTGCATGATGGAACAAATGGAAAATGTGGCTGGAAAATATTGCCGTCTCACATCCGGCGACAACGTACCCAAAACTTTCTGGAAAGGAGTGATGTGGCTACTATCTGGTTTCCCTACGTCAGAAATAGAGAATGGAGCGGAGCTCGCACAACAGTTGAGTGGACTCCTCAATTTGGTGGAAGGTTTGCCTGACAGATCAGTGGGTAAGCTAACTTTATAAGCAAGCTAACTTAGTAAACAGCCGGAAAACCAACTTCGAGATTAACTGGGACCACAGTTGAGTGCCGATGTAATCCTTATCAACTTTCAGTTGGTATCGTATGTTTCTGAGATTCTGTTCGAGATGGATATGACATTATATCATCCCGGTGCAAAGATGTACCCGAATTTCGTAACTGTGAGCGCAAGAAAATTACCGGATATAAATTGTCCATTCCCAAATCGAACGTTTCTGGAACATCATTTCATTCCTGGAATAGTGAATTAACCTCCCAAACTTCAGCCTCGTCTATAAAACAGGATTGTGCAAATTGTGATATCTTTCGCTAATGGGATCAGAGCTTCGTCGAAAGTGGCAGAAGAATCTGTGACCCTGCCAGATAGGTGTCATTGACATTTTGGAATGCAATCGCCTCTGCTCGAATCAAGATACCACAATGACACACATCATAACCTATTGAACCTATTGAAAGCACCTTCGAATTTCCGTTTTTTTCGTAACCCTCGTAAAAAGCGTGAAACTGCTGATAACTTCAAACCATCGTTCGATATATGAATGTAAAAAACTTGACCAGGCTTCATTGTCATTTAAATGACACCATAAAAATGGGCAGGAGAATCCTCCGTTCCATACATTCCATATATTCAGGCTCTGGAATTTATATTTATGTAGTTGAAAATGCAAAGTCTGGATAGTCACGCAATCCTAAACCGAAGGTTCTTCTGTGACTTCTGAATTCCAAGAACCAGTTTTAATCTGGCCTCAGTCTTCTTGCCACTTCATCCTCTAACCTCGGAGGACCTCCTGCATGAGACACGTTCTCTTCAAACAAATACGAATTGCTGCGGAGATTTCTCTTCCCCCCTATGCCGGAGTGAGAATATCACGGTGGAGACAAACGCCGCTATTTCCATACCATAATTCATTTCCCATTTACCTGCATCAAGCCTTGATTGTACGGTTAATTCCAACCTACGCCAAAACATGACGCAATTATACGTGGCGTTATTTGACGCCAAATTTTGCGGCGCTCGTTGTTTTGTCACGTTAAAAAGAGAACACCTACCTAACTTGGTTTAAGCTTTCGGTATCTCATTTTCCCCTAGTCTAGGCGAGTAATAAAGTGGAAGGCTAATTGGCAATCAGAAAGAGCAGAAAATAAAATAAAATTAAGGTTCATGTTCGGGCTAACGTTAGCTCACGGTTTTATCTGACATAGTAGAGAATCAGGTAGGTGATGAGCCATTTGAGAAACGAGAGGTTGATACAGGGGTCAAACGAGTGTAGGTACTTTGAACGTCTTACTTTGACGCGCCCGCGCTTACGCTGGTCTAGGGCTTTACGAGGGAGGAAAATTAAGCGATCCTTTGACCGGCTGTTCGGGACAAGTATATCCTGTCACCCTTGTAAAGCATCCTGCTAGATGTTGGATAAACTTGCCGACGTGTATACAGGACTTTTTTTAAGATGACGTTGCAATAAGTTAGCTCGCCTATCCTATGCTGTCTTACAATTTTTGCTCAGAATACTTGGCGCATGATGCATAAGTATCAGCTTTTATCACTGAACTTAACCATTTTATATTCGTAACAGTGTCACTCTCGAGCAGCACATTGGCGACATCGGTTTGCCAAGATGATAGGCGACCCATGCTACTGCGACGTCGTCTTGAGAACTTACCGTACCTATGCAAACATTGTAAGTGAGCAGTATGTAAACATATTCTGTGGCATATACTACGTCATCGTAGTACCTAAGAAGATGTTCATATTTTCGGTGCCTTTAATTAGTTTGAGACCTCTCCTCCTCCGGCTCCATTGAAAGCCATTCGCCTCATCAAACCTTTCAAGGTTAAACCTTGAATTTCTTTGACGAATTGTATTAGCTAGTTGCCTTGATAAATGAGAATAATTCACCTACTCAATCAACAACGCTGATTGTTATTTTCTACTCACTTGGGCGATCCAGTTCATTATTGAGTGCGTCATCGTCGAACAACTTCTTGGAGCCAGAAGTAACAGCTATCAGAATCACAAGGTGAGTTGCTAAACTAGCGCGAAACATGATTGCGGGTATATTTTCAGCGCATTTTATCACTGCGTGTTCTTTTGATTTATATTTCTTCTTTATTTGTTCTTTTCTTCTGAAACCGTTGCGTTTATCGGATAGCAATCTTCGTCACAAAGGCGCAGGGTATAAGTAAAGATGATTTCCTCTTTTTCTTTTTGATTTTCTCTAAACGGATTCAGCCTCGTCGATTTGACTTTCGATCATTGAATTATTCCCGTATTCTCTTTATCCTCCAGTTAGGCTTTTATTTTGCGCTTTCGATTAGAGGTACACTACGTAGGTTTACTCTCTGTTTGATTTACACTCTAGTGATTTCGGTTACGCGAACTTCGACAAGGTTGATTTTAAAGAAGTTCTTCCGGAACAAATCCGATTTTATTGTTGGCCAATTAGAACGGACGCAATTGGAATATCGCTTAGCTGCTATTGCTCGTGTAATCGCGCCACGTCTCTGAATAGCTTGAAACCCTGTACCTTGGGAATCCGTTTGTTGCACCAGCAGGTGAAATATTTGAGTAAAGTTCACCGCAAAATACTTCTAACTTTGATTACTGTTTCTTTTTCACAATTTTATTACATCATCTGCCCCGGCCTACCACCTGACATCAAATGTCTTTTTAATGGCCGCTATTTTGCGTACAACGAAATTATAATTAAAGTAGTTAAAAATCTCTGGCAGTCGCCCCAGATGCGGAACAGCGCGGCAGTGCCGTTTACGTTCGTAATTAACTGGGATACGAACTATACTTGTAAAAACTTTTTCTCCTACTAATCACAAGCGGGCGATTACGTATTAATTATTTATCGAGCCTCCAGCTTTGATATCGAAGACTGAACTTTTCGTTCTGAACCAGAGCTTTGTTTCCCCCTTAGCTGGTTTAAATGAATTTTGTATTATATTTCTTCAACCCTCAGCGCTGCTGTTTAGCTTTACAAATACGGCGGGGTGCAGTAAGCGAGTTTTTAAAAGTTTGAAAGCGGCAATTTTTAGCTGTCATTGGTAGTAATAAATTCCCTTATACCCGCGTCTTCTCATTCTGAGTCAAATAAGAAGTGGAGGCCTGCGAGAGAGGACACTTTTTATCTCCGTTTTTTCGTTATTTATCACAATAACTCGAACTCAGGAGGAGTTGGACCGCCGTTTACGAGGAATACTTACACGAATTTTATGCATTAAGTATAACCCGGCACCTATACTATATATTTCGCGAAGGCCTGAACTCGTAGGGTGGAGAGAGAGTTTAAATAAAAGACATAAATATAACGTCATCTATATAATAGATTACACACTGAAGGGGACGGTTGTCCGTTTTCCTCATCCAGCAGAGTTTCGACATCACGCGTTTATTACTTTGTTAAGTTTAGAAAGTGCCTTTGCTTCGTCCCCATCACGGCGCGGCCCAGTTCTTCTTCACTTGGCTTGACTTCCGCTATCTCTTGCTTCTCTCATATGAATAGAATTTCTTTTTTATTCTGCTAATCCTACAATGATTTGCAACGTCCCGATTAAATCGTAATTTACTGATTCAAATTTATAAAAAGTCATCCACAGTATAATAACATTCCGTGCGTGAAACAGCTCTTTACTAACTTACTAGTCTGATATAACGCATGTATCACGAGTTACAAGTATACTTATTCTAAACACGCTATCAAGAAGATATTTTTTCTTGAAAATCAAGAAATTTATTCAAACACATTTGGACGACATTGAAATCAACTCATTGCCAAAATACGACACTTATATTAGACAGCACGGTTATAGAGTTGAATTATCTATACTATATATGTACGAAATTGAAGAATTATTTTTTTGCTTTTAACTCCCTGTTATATTAACGATATATTTCTCAGCTTAAGCCTCTGTGATTTATTTATTTTATTTTTATTTTCTTGAATTTTTTTTTTCCAAGGATTATTTTATTAAAAACTTCCAAGTATTTTCCTTCATAGAAAACGGAGCGATTATAGAAGATAACAAACTGCCCCTGACGACAGGACCGCGCGCGTCGAGCGTCGCCAGCGCACTAGGGGTTGTATTTTCGGGGCGCAGGCGGATCGGTGCTTTCGTCGTGAAGGGTCTCGGGCGTTCGTAAAAGCTCGGGGAAATTCGTTCGGACTTTAAACACTGTCTGTCTATATAATTATGTTATACTTTTTTAGTTCTGTAGATTTAGTCGCGTCGTGTCGATGAACGTCGTCGTTTGTTACCTCAGCCGTTGTGCAGGCTAGGGAGGGACTACCCTCGAGTTCCAGTAATTGTGTAATTTGTAGACAGGTCGCTTTGCTGAGGTAGAAATTACCTCGTTAGATTCTGTTGCCTCCCAGCTCTGCTCTAATCACCGCACTACTCGATCTATCGTTGAACATTCCTACGCTCTACATTCTAATTCACTTAACCAAAGACAGAGACCGAGATGGATCAGCCCTCGTCTTCATTTGTTCCACAGCTGAAGGATCCATTCACTTATTTTTGCATGTTTATATTCTAGGGTTGTTCAATTCAGGGTGGATTTCGAGTGCGATGATGGGAAAGGCTGAAAATAGCAAAGGCGTTTCCATTTTGAATGAAATACTCGTCCTTGAGATTCAGAAGCAGATGCCCGATATCTGCTTTTCTGCTTCCGTTCGTTCGCAATTTCCGAGATTGATATTTTGGCTAATTCACTAACGAGGGAGGCTGAAAATCTTATAATTGTCAGGAATTTGACTTACGGGTCAAATCCGGCGCCGCCATTTCCCCTAAGCTTCCAAGGCTCTGAGGAATTTCCCTCCAGCAAAGATCCGTTGCTGGGGAGATATATGTCGCCCCTATCCGAACGCCAATCGTCCTTCGTGTTCTTCGGCATCTCCCAGGGTCTTTGGTCTAAACTTTAAGGAATCTCTCTCATATCAGATTATTTGAAGTATCCCAAAGCGGGTGTCGGAAAAAAACACGTACGTGAAAATATTTAAAAAAACATTATTTCAAATAGGATGAGGTCACTGCCAGTAGTGCTTCAAAGTTACTTACCATTTCTATATTCTCCACGCAAATAGTGCTACGAAACTTGAAAAATTAGCCGTATTGAGTATACATACGTAATGATCATTCTCAACTATCGAGCGCTCTCCAATTCTCAATTCATTATCCTTATTCGTTGAAGCTTTTCTCAAACACGTTTCCAGAAAATTCTGAAAAAGTTCACCGAAAAATTTGGCGATTATTGAAGTACAATCTGGAACATGATTATGACGAAGGAGCTTACCTCATGACGAGTTATTATAACTGTAAATAGTAAATGTCATATTATGCGTTTCTATCATACGCGAATGAAGGGTAAAACTCATTGGCATTGCTACGCTGATCTTCTTCGTCTCATCTATCAATCATACTGACATGTAAGCACATCGCAATAATACACTACTATCTGCCATAAAAAGACGTAATATCAAGTTGTCAAATCACGTCATGGATTCACATATATATTTACACGATGTGACCCCACAATAAGGTCATAGATATTTCTATGTCCGCCAAGATCTCACCTTGTGAGAGTAAAAGATTCCAGCAGATATATACACATGTTTCAGATATGTTCTAGAAATATTTCAAATCCCTTGAAATATTTCGCGCTGTGTGTGGGATGTCATCGGAGAAGCGAAGCAATTGGTATTTATATTTATATGACATTTCCTGGGCTTCGTACAAAGTTGATGTAGAGCTTATACGTATTCTGCATACTCATAAATACCACCAGTCACTGATGCTCGTGCTAGACTAATACTTTTGTCGATAGTTACATCATACGTTTCAAAGTTAATAGGTGCAATATTCATCCAGCGTGCTATAGAGGGTGGCAAAACCAAAATCTGATAATAGTTGATGGTGAGAATGAAAACCAAAAGATTTTCAATCAGTTTCTCTTCATCATGATGTTAAAACTGGGCCATCACGCACTCTTAGAGAATATGTCGAGTAGTATAGATACATGCACATAGTTCTCAAATACTTTTCAGACGACGAATCAGATGGATATTTTATCATCAACGATATTTCGAGTTTCATCAGTCTTCATCAAAATGGCATTATACACTTGAACTTCGCGATTTTCTTCTTTCAGCATTTGCTCTTCGCCCATCACTGCACAGTTCATTGAATTTCTTTTTTAATTCACGGCTGCTCTAGTTTGCGAATTTGACTTCGATATCTCGCAACTTTGTCAGTTTTGTGGCAGCATTTCTGGACAATTACTCTATATAATGGTGACAAACTTCTGGTATGCGTTTTTCAATAGATCGAACGCCTTTGTGACGTATCTGTGATTGAAAAATCTATGACTGGAATGCGTGACTATCGAGTAACTCATATATCAGCACCTGCGTAACATACCAGTCATGACAGTCCGTGGCAGACAATTCGGGGTTCATCAAATGTGAAATTTTGCAACCCCCATGATGTAGCAATGAGTTAGGAAGTAATAAAATTCATACCTTTCACGCCATGGCAATATAATCACGCTCCCCAAGTCTGTTCCACATAAACTGCGCAACTGCAACAGTTATCTATCTCTTTCATGGAGAGGTACATCTACCTACCTACTACGGGAAAATAGATGACCAGAATACAAGCGGAAACGAGACTTTGGGATAGATTGAAGTAGGGAACTATTGCGATACTAAGATGTTATAGAATGATAACAGTAAATCACGAGACGAGTACAATAAGATTCTTGACCAAAGTCTCATGTGATATGATTCCTAAGACATAGAATAGAGTGGTTTCTTCTGTCCTACTTAATGAAAAAATGTAAATCTCTGTGAGTTATTGATATTTGGGACAACGCACACTAGAGAGGGAAAAATCGCCAGGTCTAGTTTAATTTGAACGATCATTTCTCCAGGTTTCTCATTTTTTTAAAAGTTTATAATCCATATTTTTAATTTTATAATTTTTTCTAATCTGCAATTTAGAGGGTCTATGAGATGATGGACATACAAAATTGATATAATTATATTGTTGATTTCGAACGGTTTCTCCTACGATTGATAAAAAGTGATGTTCAATGGATTTTCTTTACGATGCGTTCGATTTACACTATACAAATGATTGTTGTCCTGGATTTTATTGATCACCCCAGCTGCTCCATATTACCATACGATTTTTATAAATTGAATACATTCGCGGATTGATCATAGACTTCCTCATAATCAATAGCAAAAATTTATTTGAAAAATTGTACTACTTTTTTTTTTTAGAAGACGAAAAACAACGGAAAATTTTATATGAAGATTGTTCATTCACTGGTAGCGAATCATTTAGAAAGAATATTTGAATTCGGTTGGTACATATTCGCGATCTTTACTCTAAATTAAATAATCGAAGAGTGACGAATTAAAACGGCTTTCCATTCGAACGGTGCGATTCTTTGAAAATGTGTTATTCGCCGCTTTATCCTCCTGAAGCATTTTATAAAATTAATAATCTTTCAACGGAGCTAAGAAAATGTGTGAATCGATTTCGAGACGGCGTCAAAAACGTAACCGCAAACTTTCCCATTACACGGTAGACTGCCGTAGATGATCAGAAGTTGAGGAAGCGAACCAATTTATCGTTCCCAGGTGCAAGTTGCCCGATACCGTGCCCCAGCCCGGGACAAGACAGTCTGCAAAACACAATCCCCCGCAAAGATTATTCCTCAAGTATCATCATCCTCGAACAAACTAATCCGATCCTGAACCAGCGGTCGTGTACAGCTTCCGTTTCCTGGCATTCACTTCCTATTATGCACAGAATACTCAAGCACCAAAGTTACACAATAGAGTCGATTATATCGGCTCCTACTTGATACTCGTCGCTATGTTCACGGCGTTTCTACTTCACCTCTTCGCCATACCTCTTTCTCGGCTAGCTGGCACCCCTCATTGCCAGTCTGACTGTAATACCGATTATCTTAACTCTACATTAAAAGTAGATTGTTCAAAATCGTTCCACGCACTACGCAGGATTCCCGAAACGATATAGATATACGTATAAAGGAAATTTCGTGAACAGAACCGGCGCAGTTACTCCTTATCTTTTTACTGCTGGTTTATTCCGCTGTATAAAACTTGACGTTGTTCAGGGGAGACTGGAGTGGGCAACAGTGTTGCAGTAAACAGTACTGTTCGAGTGACATTAGTTTTATTCTCTTCTGGTCGGATACAAACTAAAGAATACGAAATGTAACTGAAATGATAACAATTGAGCTTCATAGGGACATTTATGCCTCGCAGTTTGTCAAATTGATAACGATTTGGTTACCACGTCTGACATGATCACCGATGGAGCTGCAATATCTTTCCCCCATTTTTCCACTCTGCGTTTTATGTGTGTATGTCGAGAATGGGACTTTGGAATCACCCTGCTTATACCTAGCCAAGTATAAGACTAAATATACTCGCTCGCCCTCCGCCCTCATACTCGTACCCCTAGACTCGGGTGCGCTTACGCAACGTATGGGTCGACCGCGACGCACATGCGAGACTGGAAAGCGGCGTAATTTCCATAATACGGCGATCAGCTTGCCCCTTGCCCCAATCTTAAGGGTATGTAATGCATCCATATACCTCTATATATACACGTACACACATTTACGAAACTCCTGAAAACAGCACCTAACCAGGCAATGGACTATAGCCAATCCGAGAGGTCATTCGCTTGTTTATAGATAAATTTGCTCTATTATTTTTGGCATTTCGATTCTGACCACTCGACGCGCAGTATTTGATGACGCGAAGTGCATCCCAATTCGAAATTATACTGATTATTCCATCCTAGCTTTACAATTGCTTTTCTAACCTACCGCTCTCTGCTTGGTCAGATCCAAATCCCGAAAATAAGCCATCGAATACCACTCGACCTTCAAAATGAATCGAAAATTTCCCACAAATTATCCGGCGAAGCAACGAGAGGGCTAACTTTGGCAGATCAAAAATCCCTAGCGCAGTCTTTTGTCAATCGTTTTGGTTTCCTTCACCAAAACTTTTCACTCGTATAATACTATTTTTTAAGCTCAAAAAATCAGAACATTTGAAGCATCTTAAGAAACGTATGCTATGGATGAAAATTCATTTGAAAAATGTTCGAAGCATTTTCCCGCGTGTACTCATTCAGTTTTTGTTCGAAACTGTAGTTTTCCTCTCTTCTACCCATCTCTCAATCAGCTCAATTGATACACTACGGTATGTGAAATTTATCAACAGATATTTCCGCGATGGTAATCCATACGTACCCCTAAGAAACTTGTAAGTAATATTTTTTATAAAATTTTTCATCTCATTCTATCTGCTGCACGCTTTGGTATACGAACATTTAGCTTCTTCGCGGTTACAACGTTCGCTACTTATCTTGAACGATAAGAACGGAATCTGGTCTAGTCGTGTGCTCACAGTAACATGTACGTATTCCTTTGGGTACGTATAGAATATAGATATATATATATGTATGTACGTATTCCTACATTTTCGTGGAGAAAAATACTCGCGAGTTTCCTGAACCCATCCCATGCCGCGACGGGTCTTGTGCTGATATCTTTTATCCCAGTCAAAAATGTAATAAAGACAAAACAATATATTCCTTGTGAGGCTGTCACCGATATTACGAGGTCGACTCGATCAGCTATCTTACTGTATTTTTTGTCCTCGGTACTCCGTGGCACAGTTATTCGCCCGAGTTTAATCAAAGAAGCTACTACTGGCTATATCTACCTCCCTTTTCGCCGATCACATTGCTTCCAATAAGACCAAGACCATTTCGAATATAAAGAACAATTCAACTCACCCATTCGTAGATTGAGAACTATCATTCTCATCGCTTCTTATAGTACAGCTAAAAATTAAAGTAATTAGGTTTCTCAATACACTTGAAAAATTCGTCAATTTTATGGAAGGATGCTCACGGGAAAAAAAAACTATTTCAGTCCAGTGGATACTAGTATAACTGCGATTTGACTCCGCTACTCAGTAGTATGTACTGTTTCAGTCAATCATGAGGTTCTTGTAAATCAATATCCTTAGCAAAATAGCAGCACTTTCACTATTTATTCTAGATTGCTGTACTTTGGGACAAAACCGATGGTATTTGATGAATTTAGATTTTAAGTTTAAAAATTCTTTACTTTAAGCTATTTTTCTCATTTCTTTTATGAATTTTATCGATAAAAAGAGGATGGCAACAATGGAAGCTGGATTTTACTTTTGTTAGACCTTGCCGGAAGAAAGAAAAATTATTTTTTGTTTTCCCTGAAATAACTTTAAACGTCGGTATTTCACCTAATAATGATCCGGTGAAAAATTGGGCTCCGTCGGATAAGTCTAAGAGGTCGCGCATTGAGTCTCAATTTTTCCTATACAATTAACACGTAAAAATTGGGTTTCACCGTTCAGAGCTCATTGAATTGTTAGAATTATTCGAGGAAGACTATTTTTTTACGGAATTATTATTAGGTCAAATACTCAAGTTTAAAGTAGTTTCAGACGAAATAAAAAATAATTTTTTTCTTTCTGGCAAAGACCATTATTTATATATTATTGGTTTGACCCGAAATCACATGATTGCAGAATATTCACTCCGAATTTCAAAAACATTCAATCGGCGATGCAACCTGTAGACTGCAACAACCACATGTTCATCGGTGGATGGTGCGAACTATACATAAGGCGAAGTCCAAATATACTTGAATATTTCTGAATTATAATTCAAAGTACTAGTAATCTGGTCTAAAATTGATTTTGAGATCAACCGTCGTTCTGAGTTCTTTTCTCACGCCGATTCTGATCTTCATTTCAAACTGTAGTTATACTTCTCTCATTTCTCAAACTCTGAATTCGAATCACGTCCAGCTGTAACGGTCTGAGAAGATTCACAATTTCCAGTTTTCTCAGAATCTTTTATCACTATTGTCCTGTTAGTGTTAATAAGTTTATTGCGTGTAGTAACTGAAATATAAAGTTGACAATAACACTGGGAAAACATTTTCGGCATTAGTTGTACAGGTATTATTCGTGGGCGGGAATTCGAGGATGATAATGAAATAATGATGAATCGACAACAATAATTGAACACCTTGATTTAATAATATAAATTTGATATTTATTTGGCTAATTTCTAGTAATACAGCTCAGTGGTTTGGATTGTGCTCTCTGTTAACGTTCACCTACGATATACCTACAGCGTTACTTGCCTACCGTAGTCGTGTACCGATACAGCGTGCAATTTGCCTCGGTGCAGCTCTATAAGCAAATTGAAAAATGACTGGTACGCGTGAACGTATTGGCATTCGAATTACAATACTAATATATAATGTTGGAATTATGTACAAATTTGTGCATTCGCCTGACTATACCTATAATCTACATTACGATCATTTGGAACTAGTTATTAATTAATTACATGCCAATTTCGATTCAGCTACGACGAAGCTATAATATTAATAATTGATGACTAACAGTATCGGTCAAAGTACCGCTGTGTTGCTGCTGGACAGCCGGCACATTGCTCTCTAGTCCTAATCCCATACCTGGATAATTGACTCTATGTACATTTCGCTCGGCGACAATATCTGTTCGCCGCCATTCGGCGATATTTCATCACCTGCTTCGCCGTTCATTTCACTCGCAATAACTAGCTCCGTCGAGCGAAATGTGGCTTTTGAAACTCGGGAGAAGTTCCACCGCGTCATATCACGTTAACAACTTGCAGCTCGCAAGCAACGGATATACAACGAATCGTGAATCACCATTTTTTCACTCGTCTGAGTTTGGAGAGTGTTGGAGATGGATTCTGTACCCTCTTTTCATTTATCTCCTCAAATAGTTTGTTAAATCTAGCTTACATCCTAATCTATGAAATATGACATCTGTAATCAGAGTTTAGGTACTTTTTAAAGACTGTACAAATTTGGTGCGGAGATCATCACTGCAGATCCAATTCGACTTGCTGCAGTAGATCAGGCTCTGAAACAAAACAATTGAGGTTATCGATCACTCCTAATTAGGCGATAACGAAAATACGTCATAATTCTACCGGAATCTGTCATCCCTCCCGAGATTATTATCAGTATACATTAAGTTCTGACGAAAATTTCTGGTTAGTCAACTGAGACTTTGATGAGTTTTAAACGTGACTTGGAACAGGGTACATTGTTCGACTACAAGCAGAGTCGCTTTTGTCACGTTTTACCGCACGGAACTTATACGTATATATAATATGTGTGGCGTGATTTCTATGCTTGGTTGACATTTCCTCAAGCCAATTACAGCCTACATTAACAACAGGAATTTAGTCAGGTTGAAGTTGTACACTGAGATTTTCTTCGCCCCGTTGGTGTGTTTTTTTCGCACAAGGTAGGTACCGACAATGGGGAGTGAAACTCACTTCAGGCTTCAGGCTTCGGGCTTCTGCACGGAAACAATGTATTCCGCTTGCCTAATCTTGGAGACACAATCTAGAGGCATACAAGAAGTTGGCCAAGTCATAATTCTAACACCTTGCCACCCAGATGTCGAGATACGTCGTGCTCGGTGCTCCCGCTCTATACCCACCCTCATACTCAGCTCACTCAGCACGCGGCACGCGGCTCTGGAACTTAATAATGTAGCCCTGTGTTCCCGTGGCCGCGTTCTCGTAGTCCCCCAGGTAGCTAACGATAACGGGGGTCTCTTAACCTCAGTATAGAGCCACGTAGAATTTTATGGGCGTGCGCAGGTAGGTAGGTAGGTAGGTACGTACATAGGTAGCTGGCTGGTTGGCTGGCAACGAAAGATTGTCAATCTGATGTGAGCTGAGAGAGGACTGGAAGTAGGAAATGTGGTGTAAAATGTAAGCGGTGGACATTTTAATAGATCGTTAGCTGTAGAGGAGAGAATTGCATTTTCGTTGTTTATCATAACCACTAACATGAGACTCCTGCGCGCTTCCATCAGGCTAAAGACCGCAGCAAAGTACTTGACACAGTCTACCAAGATGTTTATCATTTTATTCCTCACGTTGTGGTGCAACTCGACTGGATCCATCCTTGGCACGTTGCCTAGGGGTGGTATTCATAGTCAAGTCTTGAGTTCCGTCTTCATGAGAATCGTATTGTCCAATACGGTCTGAAGACTGCTATCGTCTCATTGTCATGAAATAATCGATTTTCAATCTTCGCCAAGTAGTCTGGCATCCAAGCAAATTCCTCAAATTATCCCTTTGTCGAACTTAAATTCAACTGCAGCTGCGGTCACCGTCAAATGCAGAGCAATTACACCAGCGATATCGAAGTCAATTACTGCGGGTGGTTCTGCAGGGTACTATACCACCTGTGGCTAAACAAATCTTTTTTTCTTTCTCACTACACATGTGCGAGCTACGCATAATCGCTGAAACTTTTGGGGTGCTGCGTTCATGCCAAGACGGGTCACGTGGGAATGATCAACCACTAGCCTCGCACTCTGGTTGGCCCATACTTTGCACATAGTGGCAATATTTCGTACTATTTAGAACAGTGAAAGTAAAAGAACAGCGAAGAACATCGTCAGTAATCCATTTCCATGCAGCACAGTCCACAGAACGTTGCAGTCAAAAGGGTACATACACCTTTCAAATGATTCCTTCATTGATTCCCTCCAAATTTCGAAAAGATTCTTTTCCAAACATTCCAATATTCCAAATATTCTTTAATATTTCAGAAGTATATTTCAAAATACTAGTCATTTGCCCCCCAAAAAAGTACTAGTAATCTGGTTAAAAAAAAAACGGAATCAATGAAGTATTTTAGGTCATTGTACCAATGATTTGAAATAAATTATTTTGAAGGTATTTATTATATGAGAATTTTATGAGAATTATATGAGAATTTTATTTTCACAGGTAATGTTCCACAAAGCTACAATTTACAATTAGTTATGTTGCGCTTGTTACTACCATGAAATGTTGCAAACAGTTAACTTTCAGTAATTCAACAGCATAATTAGAAATTAGATTTTGAGAGACGTAACGAAAACGTTGCCGAAACATTTCAAAAGAGTCGCCTTTTGCACGGAATGGTGAATAGTTCTGTGCTCGCCGCTAGGTGCAAGTTCAAAACAATATTTTTCGGAAGTAGTAATATACTAGACACTCGTAAGACCATTTTGAGATCAGTACATAATATTTCTATACCGGATGTACGTAATTGCTGGGTTGGCTTGAGTTGGATAATGAATAAAATATGGAAAATTACAAATTCAAAATGCTCGTCAAGTCAGTTTCATGAAACACGAGCGGAATATATCTGAAATTCAAATGAAACGCATGACACGTATGAAACATTTCAGTTACGTTTTAGTCTTATATTACAAACATGTTTCCAATGTGTTGTCGCAGGTAACTGCTTTGTTTCTCAAATCACAAAAAGATTTAATAGTAACATTTCTGAAACTTATGTATGAAACGTTCTGGATTGTGTGGAAGGTTTACCGTAGTCATCAAATTTCATACTTTGAGCACTGTCAGAATAATCTTTTTGGCATACATTGCATGAGATTATGTTGAGCAGCTTAGAAACGTCTGTTTTAGGTATGGGTACAGAAGTGTACGTATATTGTGCCGCCAGGTATTATGAGACACTCATATGTAGGTCTGCCCTCTTTGGGTAGCAAAATCCTTACCGTTATGTTTTATCGCCGTACCTTCCCCGTGCCTTCACAGCAAGCCCCGTGACTCGAGAAGCAGCCAACCAGGTTAGCTAATACAAAGTTACAGCTTGTATACGTAATAGTATCACGTCAGGAATTATTCCGAGTAAAGTAATGTCGCTTGGGAAAGGGCGGCAGCCAGGCACACTACTCCGTCCTCCACTTTCGCAGCAATCTTCGTCGCCCACGAATCGTGGCTGAAGCTAATACACGCTCGATATTTTAAAACATGTAGCATGTACGTCTGCCGTTTTGCTAGAAACTATTAAAAATATTCGCAACGGCCGACCGTGGAATTATTATCTGCATTTCAGTACATTTTGCGATCACGATACGTACATTAGCAATTCCAACACGTGTATGAATTTCGTGTACAACTTACGACGGTATTTATGGTCATAATGATTCCATCTGATAATCCTAGACTCCCGCAATTCGGTTGAATCTGAAACGAGGTTTCACATCCAGTGTTAACTTCAGATCCGTCCGAATTGAATCCGACAGAATCAACATTTGACCAAGAACTACAGTAGTTAGTCAACGGCTGGTAACAATGTCCTTTCCACTGGGGAGTTTAGCACTGGCACATGGTACTCATGCGAATCAGGTGGCCACATCACAAGCCAATCTCTGGGGAAGCAGAAGCTCACGCCTATGCATTTTATTGGACAACTTGTTCAAATTCTCAAACCCCTTTTGATGTTTCGTCGTCTGCTCTCCTGATTGATAGATAATTGTTGGATCTGATTGCATCTTTTGACTATTACGAATGACAAATATTTCAAACGTAATGAATCTACAGGTAAATCAATAGAATTCTTCTGTCGCCTATTTCTATCACTGGCTAAGTATATCCATATAATATAAAGCCATAAGGAGTGTGTATGTGTGTATATATATATATATATGTATACACAGGGCTTAACCCAAAGGAAAATGGGTTAGCAGGCCCTTTCCAGAGCTTTCAGCGTGCGAGTGGAGTTAAGCTGAAGGTTAACAAAGGCCTTGAAAACATTCGGCCAAATTTCGAAGGAGTTTGTTTTGGCCAGAGCGGTGGGCAGGGCAGAAAAGAGGTAGGCTTCTGTCCTTTTAAATTGGGCTGTCTTCTCGCGGGAGTAAAGTCATTCCTCAGAACAAATTATCGGCGCCCTCCGTCCCTCGTGTTTCCTGTTTCGTACAGCGCAAACCACGAGGAGAAAAGGGATCTCATGAATTCATGAACAGCTTAAAACCGCCGGTAAATAATGGACTATCACAAGCCTCACGATCAACCAATCTTCCACTTGTCTTCCTAATCGCGCGTTGAAACCGAAAGTAATAATAATAATAATAATAATAATAATAATAATGATAATAATGATAATAATAATAGATAAACTAAAAAAGTGGGTATGCAGACAAGATACACAGTATGCCGCACCTGCAGAAAAGAGTAGCTGTCCAAAACTTCAAAGCCAGACGATGCGGCTCTGACAAAGAGCCTCTTGTTCTTGCTTTATTTCTTTTTTTTTTTTTTTTTTTTTATCAGTGATAATTGCAGCCTGAGCCAGATATGAAAAACGAAGCTGAAAACTAACCGTGCCTGCTCTCCTCGAGGTAGAGGCTGGTCCTATGTGACCTCCGCCTGTCAGAGGTAAACTTAACCCTGGGCTCGACCCTTTGAGCCGGTACGTAGGTTGGTGTCGTAAAATCGTCCGGTCCTTGATACGCCGGTGCGGAACTTCTCCTTCTGCAGATAGCCAGGCCGATCATGATGCCGATGCCAATCAAAATCAGGGCTACGCCACCTGTATTGTAAATGACCAGGCCATAATATAAAAATGTATACGATAATAGGAATTTTAAACAGCCTCGACATTAATATTGCAAGTTTTGTTTGAGACTTGTCTGATCTTTTAATTATTCAACCTAGGCAGTAGTCATTTGTCATCGAAGACATGGTTATCGTAAAAAAAAATCGGTCAGGGTATATCATCAATATTTTATAGGGTCAAGATGTCAACAGGCGACCCCCTTAAATTGTATTCGCAGATATATAGTGGCGTGAGGTTCGGAAAGAGACGAAGAATGATTCGTATTGAAATATTTTTTTGAATTGATTTTGTGACTCGAGGAAAACGACCGAACGATGGCGATGGTGGTTTATGAATTATACAAAAGAGGCCCTTCTATCGCGTTTGTCTTTCTATCGCCGCATTTCGAGTCTCAGGGATCCGCCTTCTCCGGGTTTTGATCATGACATAGAACTCGCTCAGATCTCGCAGGTCCCCAGAGTGAAAAGTCGGAATATCAAGGCTCTTTTCGCATTATTCTTCTTCTTCTTCTCCTTTTTCTTCTTCTCCTCCCGCCTACTTTGTACATCTATTTTTTATATTACCGGGCGAAATGTTATGCATTAACCATTTTCAACCTAGACTCACCGCTCAACGCAGCGACCAGGACGATGCTATAAGAGGCAGTACTTGACGCGATTACGTTCGATAAACCTTCGATGAAGATCCCTGACTTCTCCATTTTTTCCAGGGGCCCAGCTACCCGAACATTTTCCAAAAGCACTGGATCGCTCCTGCCCTTGTTGTTAACTGCGTAAACTGACATCGTGTAATCGAGTCCTGGCTCTAGGCTGTGCAGTTGGAAAACAGGCCTAGGATTTCTCGCTTGATATATTGGCGGTGCTTCTCCTGCAACGCCTTGGTCATTTTGGGGCGTATGAAGACCCGTTGTAGAGCCCAAAGCGCCCCGGACTTCTAACAGAAAATGCTGAGGTAGACCACCATCAGATCCAGGGACGCAGTTTACCTCTAAGGCACTGGACTCGTTTCGGAGTGAGCAATCTAAGGGCGGTTGAGGTTTTTCTGAAAACAAACGAAAACACAGACCATTCTTTACTCCAGTTGGTATTCCTCTCCGGTCAACAATTGAAGCCTTCATCCCGAAGATAAGAGACAATAGTCGATAAAATTCGGACTGAAAAATGTCAAATAGTAGCAGAGGGATGAAGAGTTGGCCCTTCGGGCCAATCGAAGCTTCACACAATATCATTGAAGCTTCGAGTCTCCATCACTGTCTATGATTTTCCGCGTGGAGTGAAGTTATTTAGAAATACTCGGTTCTCAATACTTCGTTGTTTCTTTGCAAGAAAAGAACCTGAATAAGAATTTGATGTATACAAAATTAGACGCTAATTATACGTCAACCAAAAAATGGCATTCTACGGTATAATTCTGAAACCGAACATAAAACCGGAACGTCGGCGAGCCTGAGTTGTAAAACGTTGCGAAAAAAAGAATAAAGAATTGGAAGAAGTTGGAATTTGATATGTACATGTGCCCCCTTGAAATCCGAGCACGAATTTCTTTCTCCATTCCGGGAGTCGCGACCCGAGTTTTTCCAGGTCTCTGGTTCCTCGTCGTATCGGGTCGGCGTTGTACGTTATTGCCGTGACCCTCGACAGGGCGTTCCGTGAGTTTTCATCGCGACCAAGAATATCCGGCGATATACAGTGGCAAGCGATGGGAGACGAAGGCCCATGAATAGTAACGACAGATTCGGAGATTCGGGGAGTTTTAACTAAAACTTCGCTCTTCGGGCCGATTTACTCTGGCGGAAAGATTTTATGGACGATACGTCGGACTATCTGGCACAGCACAGTTTTATAATGTTCTTTAGGATTGTCTCTCACTCACGACGGCTCCATTCGTCGGTGGATAGTGAAGTGCCTTGGTTTCGTAATGTGAATAGGAAACCCTAGCTGGCTGCACATCCTTCCACAGAACATATTTATACAGAGGGTTCCCGCTTTTCCTTTTTATACACCACCATTCATCCCTCTCGCGAAAATCTTCTCAAGTTCCACTTTCAAGAAAATAATAATAAATAAAATAACCAACCCACTTATTTTCTTACTTTTCAATTCCTCCCTCATCGGTCTATCAATTCATTAGATTGCTAAGACAAAAATCACGAAGAACCACCTAGATCAATCCTAATAATTATACTTTCATTAATCCTTCATAATTCTGTGCAAATAAAGAAGAAATACTATGCCATCAAACGATTTACAGAACTCAAATTTATGACACAAATGTGAAAATATTAGAATTTCTGGGGAAGATATGTGATTTTTTTTTCCTATTCATACGTGCTGACATATGATTATTAAGTATGAAGGACATGGCTTCGATCTGCAGCACGTTTTCGTGGCATACTGTGCGGGTTGGTAATTTCCACGACACACATGTTGTTGCGAAAGAGAAGAGTTGATACACTTTGCCATCGAGTAACTGGAGATCATTATATATGTTATGAAGCAAAGTATTAAAACCCTTATATAGTTCGGTAGTGTTCAACGAGGAGATAATTTTGGATGGCTTTCCTTTCCGTAGATTGACTGAGTGAATGTGAATACACAGCCCCGTTCTAAAGCCAGAAATTATAATACCAGAAACTGGCTTTTGAAATATTACTGGGGAAACTAACTTGCCCTGGCTGCTTTTATAATTAACTGTTGATCATTATTCATTGCCTTACGTCATGAGTTGAGTGCTTTCTTTCGAGCCCACAGCCCAAAATTGCAAACAGATTAAAAATAAAGGTACATGAGAAAATGAGAAACTCCGTCTTTGAATACAGATTTAATAATCTTTGTACAGTAAGCTCGATTTCGCACGAACTCACCCCCTGGCATACTCCATAAAAGAGTACGATTGGGTCGATTTTCTGAGGACGTCGTCTCGCCACCCGTCGTTTAATAATGAATCTACTGACTCTGATAACTGTCAGGCAAGAAGCAGCTGAACGGAGAGAAAATCGAGGGCGAAAAGTACGCAAGAGAATGGAAAGACGGAGTTGGCTTTCCGACCGATTTCGCCCTCGACTCCAGTGGAAAAGCGACGGGAATTGAGAAGAACCTGGTTCTGTAGAGGAATGGGGTTGTTTCTCAAATCAGTCGTTCTGCTTCTGCATAACCACTTCATCGCGTTATGCATAAAAGAGTCGCTGTCACCGATCAGACGGCGAATTGCTCCACGGACGATTTGGTCTGGCGGAGTAGAACAGGCATTACTGAATCGATTTGCTACCAGCCTGACCTATTGTTTCTCTTCTCTCCACTCGCGACTTATATTATACGTTTTTCTAACATCCTTCTGAGTCGAGACGCCGACGTCTGGCCACCAGGACTCACAATCAGAGGAGGGGGAGAGGATGTGCGATACGACCTTGAGAGAGTCAGAGGTCAGGTTGAAAGATTGTCTTCCCTTGAAAGTCGGAATGAAGTAGACAGAGACATAATGATGTGTTTGCTGTTCCGAGAAGCAAACGATCCATGAACTACTACTACATTACCCGCTGAGTTCAACTTTTCGTAGACCGATCTATTGACTTCGAAAAAATTCACGAAAGTATAAGCATATCATATCTTGAGATACTCACTCGCTGGTACGATGTGAAAGATGCAGGGAGTTCTCTGACGACCAACACTGTTGCTAGCCCAGCACGCCAGGGTTCCAAAATCGGCATCTCCCGTCACCGTGTAAGCCAGGGTACTTGTGAGGCCTTTGCTTTGGGCCCTGGTAGCCTGCAGAGGCAAGACGTCACCAAGAGTCCCATTATAAGTCCAAGAGAAGCGTACCGTGTCTCCAGGAACTGCCTCGACTTCACACCGAAGAGAGAGACTCTCTTGATGTAGAGCACCGACTTCCCGGACTTCGTAGTTTTCTCTGCACCGCGGAGCATCTTGAAAATTGAATATGTATTTACCTGGTTATAACAGCTTTGAATAGTATTTTCAGAAACGTTACCATAAAATCTTATTATGATTTCAGAAAAATAACAGTAACTTATTGCTGGATTTCAGAAATTTAGCGGATGAGTCAAAGTGTCTGGCTTCATAATAACATGTTTGAAACATGTCTGGGATGTAACACTGAAACGTGTCTGTAACGTTTCGTGCGTATTTAGGTATATTCTGGTCGTATTTCACGAAACTAACTCGACGAGATCCAATGATGCTTTTTGAATTGGTTATTTCACATTTTTTACTCATTATCCAACTCAAGCCAACTTAGTAATTACGTAGATCTTCTTTACCACTTCAATTTTCAATCTTTTCACCACTCTGATTACAATATTCACACTAACTAAAGAAGAAAGACTGATTTCAGAAGAACATTTCACGCGAAATTTTCAACAGATAGATTAAGATTTCAGAAATACTTTGTGCATAGTGGAAAACTACTAGGTTCAGAATAATTAGAAATATTTGAACATGTGATGCAAGCATATAATTGGTCAAGAGATTCAACGAGAAATTCAAATGACATTAATTTGGCACACAGATTCAGGGCTTGAAATTTTGGTCTGCCTCTCGAGAATGTGTAAAGCTATCATAAAATCACAGTAGTTCTATCCTTGAAGTATGGACAGCGTTTTTACTCGGTGCACTGCAACATTTGAAGCATTGCAACATCACAAATTAACTAACATTGTACACTTCAGAAGCGTGGTTTGATTATTTGTGTCCGTACATGTCCCTCAATGCTGTACCGTTATGAAAAATGTTAACGTTCTACGGGGCCTGAGACTTAGATACGTCCTTAATTACTTTGAAATATTTGCAACTTATAACAATTATTGAATAGATAGAACACGGCGATACTAATCTGGAAATAAGCCTGATAGTCGACTCAACGCACTATCTGTCATCTACATCTGTACATCTACTTCAAATCAAATTATATCGAATTAACAAGACATCTCAAATTAATGTACATCACAATCAGTACGATTGTATCACGACTATGGTAGCAATATCATTCAGACAGATATATTAGGCTCTGACCAAATAGGAGAAAATGTACACTTCATCATAAGGTAGTTTGGCGTAGTGGTCAGAACGTGCAGCTATCGGTTCAAGCGAACGTGGTTCAGAGCAAGGTCGTGACAAATATTGTGATATTTTTCATACCGAGCCAAAAGTGAAGTTTGATCAATCTATTACAAATTGTTAGTATTTCATACACAATGTGACACCCATCTATTTACACCCCTCACACCTTCTGTCGTCATTCCTTGTTCCGCTCACCCCGGAGTAACATGACTTTTTTCACAGATCTTGTGATAAATTTAACTTAGGATTTTAGTTTTTTTCGCAAAATTGTTTTTTTTTTAGTGGTAATCACTAAGTTAATTTCAAAGTTAACCGCACAAAATTGAACACTAGTTTTAAGTCAAATGTCAAAATCAACCCATCAACCTGACCCTCTTACCTTTTGTGAAAAACGTAATAGTTATGATAAATCGACGGAAGATTTTTGTCATTTTTAGACATCTGATTGAAAAATATATCGTAACTTTACTTTTTAGAAGAAAAAAAAATTAATATTCGAGTTCACGATTCAGGAAAGTGTTGAAATCGGACAATTTCCACGTTGAATTGATACGTTGATTATCTTGCCGTTGTGTTGAAATATCAACCTAAACTTTGGGTTCATATTTGTGTTAAGATTAACACAAATTTTCTGACAGATACTAAAATATGTCACAATGAAATGTGATACCTGCAGCTTTCCGGGAAAAAAAGAAATCAGAATTTAAAATTGAATAGTAACGTGTATTGAATGAAATAAAAAACAAATGATATCAAAAATCATACCGAGAATTGAAGTGGTTACAACGGAAAGAGATAAATTTTGCTACAACAGTATTGTCACAGTTCTGCATGTATCAAAAGTTGCTCTATCGTTTCAGAAAGCTGTTTCCCAAAATCTTACATTTTCGTCATTATACAAGATATTCTTTCACTTTGAATGTGGAGAAAACGTACTGTTAACCAAACGTCTAAGTTTAGTATTTGACTAAAAAATTTCTCCCAGTGTAACTTTGTGAATTGGAGTCTGCGGTTCATAGCTAACGGGGTCGAATATTGATTGCATAAAAGCACTTGAGTGATTTAATTGCTCGTGCGATGCCAACAGGAATACGAATTGAAGCGATATCTGGAAGTGTACGTGCCGCGATGCTTCAAAGTCGCTTTGTGCTGTGTAACCAATGCATTTTGGATGCAAGCAACTTACATTTCATATGTATGAGAACGGGCTGACTTCGCGCCTCGCCAACTGCGTTCGTTGCTACGCAGATGTATTCACCGGAGTGTACCAACGTCAGAGATCTTAGCGTCAGGGTCTTCGAAGCTACAAGGGTGCCTCCGGTTACGTTATGCTCTATCAAAGTTTCCTGGAACAAAGTAGAGCTGGACTTTAATTTCTCTGCCAAGTTGAAGTCAACTGAAGCGTGAAACAGAAAGAAGAAGGAGAAGAAGAAGAAGAAGAGAAGAGTTATTTGAAGGGTACAATCTGCTCTATGAATCAATTCAAGTTTCATGCATTCGCTTTACTTTTGACTCTTCAGATTCGACCTTTATATTAATTGTGTTCATTGAAGAAAGTAAAATTCTCTTCATTTTTTTCCGCACGCATTAAGCCCGACTCCGTTTGCCTAGCCACCAATCTTCTCCATTCCAAAATGCACAACCCGCCGCCAAGGCGTCGCCTGAGAAGCTGGCAATCGCAAAGGCATCGGGCGGTAACCACCTTGCTAATAAAGACGTTGCAGAGACTGACGGTCAGCTTTACTGCGAGCTAACACGCCAACGATGGTGGTACTCCCTACTTTTCAGTGATTAATCTTATCGGTTTTATCGCTCTCTGAATGGGCCTGAAATAGGATTTTCCTAGCCCATTATACCTATTGACCTTTTCGCGAAATCCGGCTTGAAACGAGCACACCATTTCATTTTTTTTTTTTTTTTTTCAATATATGGTAGAGATTTCTTAGCAAGTATAGGTACCATGCATTGTAATGGGTTTAAAGTGATGAAAAAGTCAAAAACCGCTTCGAGGAAAATATGAGAGACATAGAACTGCTCTAACAAGTAACGCTACCCGAGTATAACTCTCTGATTCTATACAAATTGAAGAAAAATTGTGAAACAACTTCAATACAAGACATTTAGGACGAAAATGATCAGTACAAAAGTTATAGAGTTTCAAAGCTTGTTATCGAATTGTAGTATTTGATTCCACTTGACTGCCGGGGCCAAGACCAGGTCAGAGCCAATTTGTAATTCTTAGATGGAATGTGTTTAAAACCCTTTGCCAATTTACAAAATGAAAAGTTTTATCATCTTCCGTCCACGTTTGTTAATTGTGATGGAACAAATACCGAGAACGTGAAAATGGCCAAAACGGATATAAATTCGATTTCTGAGGTGTCGCCAAATGAAAATGTGAGTAGGAGAGGGTGGGGCACGACGGCCCCCCTAAGCCGGTTATTACTTTTTGTGGCTTTCAACCATCAAATTGATTTACTTTTGTTCTATTTCGAACAAATACACCGAAATTTTGCCAAAACTCTGAAAAAAAAAAATCTGGGGCATGACGGCCCTCCTCTAAAAAATGATGAAATTTTTTTTTTTTTTCGATGGTTCATTTACCCCACGATATGGTGCATTGGCTTGAAATCGCCTGAATGGACAAATAATTCAAATTCATCACCATTTGAAAGAATAATAACAAATTTTGACCCAAGTTTTTAGGGTGGTCCATTATGCCTCGGATTTCGTGAATTGGCCTGAAAAATCGGTCAAAATATCAGAGGCATCATGATTTGACGAAAAATGGAATTTTTTTTTACTTACCAAATTTTTGAGGGGGGCCGTCTGACGCCCCACCCTCCCTTATACATTCAGTTGCAAAATTAGAAATGACCGCTGTATGGTCTTACGACCTAAAATCTCGCTCAAACAATTTACAGAACGAAATTGAGAGTGACCAGTTTTTGGAATTTAGAGTTCGCAATGATTCGTCGATTCTTTCGTTTGTGGATCAAATAACCAATTTCAATCACTCATTATTGAATTATTATATGAAGGGTACAATTGAATATTGAACACAATTTACTCAACAATGGTCTCGCTCAACTTGTGCTCAACTTTTCCATCCTGAATTTCATTGCGTTTAAACGTCGTTTAAGACAGGTTTTCAAAAGCTGGATATCGGAGCAGACAATGCGAGGTGGTAGATAAAAACGGAGAACCTTGAAGTGTGCCGTAGCCGAGCCATCCTCTCAGGGAGCTTTTAATTCTCTCGAGAGTCGCCGGATGGAAGCCGGAAGTGTTTTCCTACCTTTTAAAAAGCAGTGCCATAAGGCGACGAGGTTCTCCGCTGTGTTAAGTTTCTCCGAGTTGCATATATCTGACTCGTTTTATTTTTAAAAACCACGGAAACAACGCATGGAGCACCGCTCATTCCTCCTCTGAATTAAACGAGCTCACTGCCCCTCGGTAATAATGAAACAACACCTTTTCCACCCCTAACGCGACGGCTTCACTCGCCACCCTCAACTCTCGATTTTACAGTGAAATAAAAAAAAAAAGGATAAATTCAATGCTTCAAGAGGAAAAAAAAGGGATCAAAATCCTTCACTGATTGGCCAACGTGCGCAAAAAGGTACACGATTTACCTACCCTCTCGGCTAAAGCGTCGCTGAACAAAGTGGAGACTCGCCCAACGATTACTACCCCGTGGTTTTCACCACGCGCAATTCGGATACGCCTCTCCACGATTGGCGAACCGTACTATTAGGGAACATATTTCAGTCGCGCGTGGCTCGGCGAGTGGAATAGATTAACGGCAGGTAGATATCACGGAGAACACGTTGCATGGGTAGTAGTAGTACATACTGGCGCCGAGCCGAGCGCTGCGATACGGCCTTGGTATCAACACTTTTAAACGGGAAGTGGGGCTGCTTCAGATTTTAATAATAACGGACGCCGAGTATAATGGCTTACGAGTTGCACGCCCAGGGGAATAAAAATAAAGATTTTTTACCTCACTCAATCTTTGCCTCGCCATTCTTTACGAGACAGCGTCAATCTCTCAACCCGGGGACGAACGCATGGACAAGAAAAATGAAAATGAATTAAAAAGGACAAAAATTATCCAAGGAAGTGTCTTCACAGAAATTATTTCTGGGTCAAGTAAGAAAGTGGTATTGTCTACAGTATGCGCGCAGGGCATATAATATGTTATATGGCAGGAAAGAAGACATATTGCATACATTGTGGATATTTTTTCTTGTTATTTTTTTTGTTTTCCTTTTTGTTTCTCGAGTGACAAAGTTGAAGACGTAAGACGGGGAGCTTCAGTCGAATTTTACCGACCCATCTAATTTCATGGGTGAGGCCATGATGTTAGCCCGGATTTCCATGCAAACGCTGCGGCGCGACAAGACAGCCTCGCTAATGCTTTTGATTGGCTAAATTTTCTGCCGTGTGTTGTTGCATGGCGTCTCCCAGCCGTTGACAATCGCTAATCACCAAAAATTTGTAGAATATATATTTTGACTTCAACGTCGTCGAAAAAAAAAATGTTCTGGGATGATTGTGTTCGGAATCCCATATGGAATCGGAATTGTCGATGCATAGGCTTTGATAAAGGTCGAAATAAGTGGCACGCCTACACTTTGCAACATGCAAGACAAAAAGAATGATTTTATTGAACTTTAGGTGCTAACTCGATCTCATTACTCGTTAAACATCAGCAGCCAAAAGGATAATGCGACTGGTAGCCCCGTTTTGGAGATATTTGTGAAATTATATGGGCCGGTAAAATTCGACTAGAGCCCCCCTTAAGGCGTCGTTGGATCAAAAACAGTCATTTTTATGTACTATATGAAGCGCTTTATATGCCTCCCATCACGAAGAAAAAACATCAGACTATCGATTTGGCTGAGTTTTTATAGATAATCGTAAAGATAATTTGTACAAAAACATCGTAAATGAAAAAAGATACTGTCACAAGTATCGTCGAGATCTTATATAAAAAAAAAAAAAAAACCTTCCTAAGTCGGAATGATCTCAATAGCTGCATACTTGGCGGGCACATTCCTTTCTCTCACTCGGTGACAATTGTCATATCCGTCTCTTTACTTTCCTCTTGTATTTTTTCTCTCCGAGGATTGGAGATGTATTAAATTTCAAGTGACGTTGATTTTCATTGAATCTCACCTTGGATCTGTTTGCATTATGACCATACTAGGGTAATCTACACAATCGGGGGCATACCCAATCAAGAAGATCGATTGGCTTATTTCTCCAAAAAACGTATGTAATTATTCTCGTTTCAGGTTTCAGAATAGAATCATCAGTCTCGGTAACAATTGTTTTTTTGTGTAAACTGTGATATTGACGTAGTAAACAAAAATTTATTGGCAAAGGTCATGTTTTCGAATATGTCGGATAATAAAAACTGTGTTGGCAGTGTGTTGAATTGAAAAGTGAACGATTTAACAGTCGTTTCCGTTTATTTGTATTTACCAAGAGGAAAACTTGATACTATACAACCGACTACGCATGCGCCGAATGATTCAATTTTATTGGTCGGTGAGATATATTGTTATCGAGTTGAAGTGAGCAATCAGCTGTCCGGAATAAATTTCAACGGTTCTTTCAGTTGCACATCAAATTCCATTTTCAAAGATAAAAGCTTTCCAAGCATTTCCAAATCATTATCGCAAGTAATTGAGATTCTAACCTCAAATATCTATCAATTACATAACCGCGAAAAACAAAATTTGACAGCTCAAACTCAGGATGGTCAGCCTGCTTTAGCAGACGACAAAACTCGCCCATGCGCAGTCGACTGTATAGTATCAAGTTTTCCTCTCGGTATAAACCCAATATTAAATTTTCTTAGTAAGCGATTACTACATACGGATCAAATTGTCGCTTGTGGGACAGGAATTCAAGTTTTGAACTTCAACCTGGCGTCATGCAGACACGCTTTGGTCCGCGAGGGTTAAATTTTTCCGTAGTTTATTGAATTTTGCCCAGAATCGAGAAGTGTCGAAATTTCGGTAACGAGAACACACATTTCAAATTTCAATTTATACGTCCAATAATTCGACAAACAGCATGGTGCCCAGAGCGTTTAAAAGCGACGGGGGAAAAAGCAATAGCACAACGTTGTTGTATTAGGAAATACAAACTTTGTTTGTTCTAATACTTTTCATCGTTCTCATCATTGTTTTCGGGTTTCAAGACTCGACTCATCTTAAATGTTTTTCAAATTTCGATAACCCGGATACAAGATTTGAGCGTCAAGTTGGCATGTCTAACGGTTCGACACATATCAAAAGAAAAGACCGAGAAGAAGGAGAAGAAAATCGTGTTTTTTGGTCAAGATTCGACATTCGATATCACAGAAATCACTCTGCCGATATAATCCAAATTCTCAGAGGAAGTTCATGTTGACCGGGACTTATTAGCAAACCAATTTACTCTAGTAAAGGATTTTAGGCTGGCTCTTAATTGCTTTGAAGCCTGTAAGCCAAATACAATGCTAATTAGACTGACCGCTATGGCAACCGCAATCGCAGCCGCAATGCGGCCGCTTTGGTTTGCGAAGACCTTCAAGTTCTAATAATCACTCTTCTATCGAATTCACTAATGCTTTAAAGATACAACAGTCATTCTAATATGTCCCAAATAGAATGTCACTGAATTAGCATTCTGTTCAAATTATCGTTCAGTTCCGCCTTCTTCTTCTGCATTGGATGCTACGACATTCAAGCTTTGCAATTATTATTGCTTTAGAATCAGTTGGGATAGCAAAGAAATACAAAGTTTGTTGATCCCAGTTTTGGTTTTTTTGTTTATCGGAGGTTTTTTATTTTTTTGCACCATGACACAGCACACAATTATCTACTCATATTTGATCGAGATTCTTCAATTGCTAGAATAAAATTCAATCTGTCAGTTCTGACACGGGGTTAACTGGATTGAAAGATCTTTTGTTTTTCATACACCGAGAGAAAAACTTGATACTATACAGTCGACCGCGCATTCCCCGAATAATTCAATTTTATTGGTCGGTGAAATCGTCCCACGATGATATTTTAACCTGCCAGGCATGGGTGCCAACTTACAAGGAATAAAGCTAGAGCTGTCAGCCTCTCGCGCCTAAAGTAGTCAATCGAGGTTATGTTGTTATCGAGTCGAAGCAAGCAACCGGCTATTCGGGATAAATTTCAACGGTTCTTTCAGTTGCACATCAAATTTCATTTTCAACGATAAAGGCTTTCCAAGCATTTCCGAACCATAACCGCAAGTAATTGAGATTCTACCCTAAAAAATTGTTATTAATTACATCACCGCAAAAAACAAAATTTGACAACTCAAACGCAGGATGGTCAGCCTGCTCTAGCAGACGACAAAACTTGCCCATGCGCAGTCGACTGTATAGTATCAAGTTTTCAAGTTTTTAAACTATCAAGTTTTCAAACTATCAACTTTTCCTCTCGGTATAGCAGCTGAGAGAGAAAATTATCAGAAAAATTATAAGTTTGAAACCGTGTAGCTTGTACCACGTGAAGCCGAATGGTGCAATTCTATTGGCTGAAATTTTTATGGGAAAAATAATCAACTCAAATCCATTCGTGTTAATAATGTGAAAGTATCGAACAAAATCTGAAGTAAAGTTCGAACCTGAAGTTATGATTGCACGTTAACGAAAGAAAAGCATATAAAACTTGGCGTTTTTTTTTAGTTAAAATAAAAAAAAATCCAAACAAGATCGACAATATAATATGTATGCGTCTATTCATTGGCCGTATTACGATTTCAGCGTAATACCAGCCCGATGCGAGTTTCGAAGGCAATCCTCCTATATCGGAAATTTGCAAGCTCGAATAAGAAGAAGAAGAAGACGAAGAAAAAGAAGAAAAAGGAGAAGAGGAGACGCCGGAGAATGGCGAATTAGACTTTTAGAGCGAAGTCAAAATTTTTCCACAACCTTTTAAGTTTGTTTGACAAATCGAGCGCTCAGGGCAAAAT
Organism: Rhogogaster chlorosoma; assembly: GCA_944452935.1. Taxonomy (NCBI): domain Eukaryota; kingdom Metazoa; phylum Arthropoda; class Insecta; order Hymenoptera; family Tenthredinidae; genus Rhogogaster; species Rhogogaster chlorosoma. Next base: position 20,961,633 of record OX101802.1, read on the forward strand.
TGGAGTTCGTCTCGTTAAAAGTTGAGTAAAACAGATTGCCCGATTATGCTGATGAGCGTATTATCGCGAGGATGAAGAAGAAGCGGAGGTGGAGGTGGAGGGCATCGCCGCGCCCGACAGGTTGTAGAATGTAGACGGCAAGGAAAGGTCGTAAGAGACAGCATCCACCAGATGCTTCGCAAGCCTCTTGACGATGTGAAACGGAAGAAGCGGAAGAATCGCGTCACTTCCTTATCCTTTGCAGTCTACACTCTCGTGATTGCCTTTCCTGCTCCTTCTTCTTCTCCTTTTTTCTACATACATATTTATGCAATATTACTTTACATAAATACCTGGTCTCATGTTTTCCTGATTTCTTTGAGCTTTGAGGCTAATGCGTAAAGCCCCGAGCTCCTTGATACATACAAGGTAAAGAGCCATGTACTCATGGCAAAACTTCTAAATACCATACGGCATTATACGGGAAGAAATCCCCACTTTTCATACAAATTTATAAACTTTTTCAGCCACCTGTGCTTGAAAATTGCTACAAATATTTTCAACCGAAATTCTATTGTTTATTCATCGAAGGATTTAATTTATAAAAAAAATCCAGTAGAAAAAGAATCAGGTTCGTTCAGCCCACATAATATTGAAACGGAATCTAGGAAAGGATAGTATTGCAGTTTATATTTCTGTTTAGGTTTCATCTATATTATAATTGAATGTATATATTGTAATATCAGTCATTTTAAGCTCGGTATTAAAAAGACAAACTCCGTGTTTTTGGGAGACGTATAACCTGATTAAATCAAACTCTGGAATGGTCTTAGGATTTTTGTCCCAATGAAATTTCTTTTATCGAGATAGTTGTTGACATTTTCAACACACAGGAGTCTTGGTTTCGAATTTAATATTCAGCACTATGGTTAGACGTGATTATTTTTTCACATTTGAAGCTAATAATTTGTAAATAAACAAAAGTTTATAATTATCAATAAATCGGTGTGAAATTGACACCGATAATAAGCCCGAACGAGATTTGGCACTGTTGTGTTGTCGCAGTAAGTATGATCCAGGACGGAGGTATTTCATTTTATTCCAACTCTCGTTTCCCGACAAAGCTACGATGCTGACGTAGCGAGTTTCCGTCTCGACATGAGTCGTCAAAAAATCCTTAGTATTTTCGTTTGCTAGCCGAGTATTTTTCCACTGGCGAAATGAAAATATATTTGATTTCTATAGGACTGCTGGAGAGCAGAGGAAGGGAGGATCAACGGCGATAACCTTTCCTGGAATTATTCCAAACTCAAAACCCACCAAAAAAATCATATTGTTTTAAAACGTCCCTCAGGATATCTAATACCCGAGGGAGTAGATTTTCGCCTCCCCTCTCACTTATACAAATTTGTACATACCCTGTATATGAGAGTAAATAGATTACATACAGAGAGACTTTCCAGGCACACATTGGCACAATTTGACGGAGAGAAATCTTTTTTTTTTTTTTGGTCAACTCTGGAAAGTTGTTTACATAAATAAATGTTCGACATTTTTTGGTACGTTCTGACCTATTATACACTCAACGTCCAATCCTGTAATAATTTTTTGGTTGAGTAAGTCCTTTTGTCCCACCTGCATCGAAAGTAGGCTTTGTCGTGCCTGTAAAATGGGCGAAAAGTAGCTCTTTTACGCTCTAGGGCGGTAAAGTAAGCTCTAGGGTAGTAAAATGTCATTGTTGTTTTGTAACAGAAGAAACTTTTCGCACACTTCACAGACATTCAAAAGCCAACATTCGAATGTTGCATCAATGCAGGAATTGGACAAAAAATATCGTGTGTATCTAGAGCGGAAGACGATTCTAGTCTGTCTAATTCCAGCCCTTGCCATCGCTGTAATCGTCTACCTTCCGCCCTAGATACAGAATAAACTATTGTAGCTCAAGTGTTTCCGTTGAAATCACCGGAAGCATTCCTATTGAAAAAAGAAAAGAAAAAAACAAAAATTAAACAAAAATTTGGGGCAGGTGCGAAGTACGAGCCGATCCATGCGATTCGCTAATATAAGAACGCTGTGAGTGCGTAACGCTTGTTTTTGTCCTTACTTTTCTTTCTTGCTTCTTTTTCGCAACAGAAAGCAACGGGAAAGATAAATAAAAATATAGTATTCGTACACGACTTCACTACATCCTTTTACCACCCATACAGTGATTTACATCGCAATTACTTTTCAGATATATGTTATCCAGGAAATACTGCAATCTGCAGGGTTTCTGAAAATTCGTACACCATCTGCATAACAACTGATTCCTTGCGAAAAATAGAGACCAGAGTTATCCGTGCAAAAGAGTCCGCGAGGGCTGAGTTTTCTTGTAAAACCAGTTAGTAACGAACCAATCAGCGCTCGCCTTTAGCAAAGACTGGCCAAAATGTCGTATAGTCATTCGCCCCACTACCCTGAACGAGGCAATAATATATGGCGTTCCCAACTTCACGTAGAAGTGGAGCGGACGGACGGTTATGCAGAGTTTTAGTCAGTCTTTACTAAAGCTGAACGCTGATTGGTTTGGTATTAACTGCTTTTACAGGAAAACTAAGCCGTTAAGGGCTTTTTGCACGGGTAATTTTCGTCTCAATTTCCCGCAAGGAATCCGTTGGTACGCAGATGGTACACGGATTTTCAGGCACCCTGTATATTGCAGATAAACAACGAAACGTCACAATAATATATCAGACACACGCTCCCATGTTCGCCGTGGATACGCGACCGCATTATTGTATATTCATACGTTACTGTCAATCATGCATCTGAAATGTGTGATATATACGTCAATATAGATTTCAGATATTTGTTTAATGTGTAATATTTTCTTTGAATAAAGTGGATCTAGAAAATCCAGGTAATTCTGATAACACTGTGCAACACTAACTTTTCATCAATATCTCGAATAGTTATTCTCACTAGGTATACCTAGTAAACAAAAGAAAACAAATTTATATTTAGATATCACGTCTCAAAAACACGGAAAAGTAAAATTTCGCTTTGTTTACTCTTCGCAACACTTGTTTGAGAGCAGGCATAAAAATATATCTCTGTTGTGTATAAAAGTCATCAAAACATTTAGATTACTCATAAATCTGCAGAATGCGGCGCGTTTGTATTAATTCTCCTGGCTTATTTTGTTATGTTTGTGGTCAATTCACTCCTGAAAGTGTAAGAAAGCTCAGTAGCTTGTAAACTACTGTTGATGCCTTCAGAAGTATACCGCGATAACTGACTAAAAGAGGAAAGCCAATCGTTCAAAAACGTATAAGTTTTTTTAATGAAAAATAAAGTTTATCACCGCTTATTTAATTCATCATTCAGTGATATATAATTTTCAAAGAATTAACAAAAGCTTTTCACTGTGAAACCTCACGTGATGTGATAATTTTATTAATAAATCTCAATTGACTTTAAGGTGAGGGATCATAATTACATGCTGTAAGCCCAGTGAAAAAAAAGTATTTAATTTGTTGCATAGTGTAATATGGACCTGGGTCGAGTTAGCAGACGCTGTTCTGTTTGCGTAAAAAAATGTTATCGAGCAGATGTGGATCATAATTTAACAAATAGTTGATGGCTATATACAGTCGTGTTCAGTGTTGAGTCGTTTAGCGCTCGGGGTTGCCTATCGACCGGAGTATTTCACTCGTTAAAGGATTGCTGCTGTAATTTTTATATAGATATACATCTGCTGCGTAAAATAATGTTATTTATATGTGCTTCATTTTTGCACTTCTTTCGAAAAAAAAATATCTCTTTGGGAACTTTTGGAAAAATTCTGTTTTAACATCTGATAGATATTGCTTTCGTATAAACGTTGAGAAATTTTCAGTCACATAGTCGGTACGGTTCTCGAAATTTCGAGTAGGTGCCTACACTGTTAATCGATGCAAAGTTCTTTGATCAACTATATCTCTAATAGTTTTCAGTTTTCTTAATACATTTTTCTCTCTGCACGAGTGCAATGGAATAAACTAATGAATGGGTGAACCTCCATTTATTTCTTTACGAATAAATTCCTTAGAATTGCATAAGAGTCGGTTCCATTTCTGCAGTCAAAACACGTCAGTATCATGCAACCTCGAAGCAAAACCAAAATATGCTGATGAAATTTTCCGGGTGTCACTTGAGTATTAAAATTACGTAGCCATAGCGATGATCGCTGGATTTTGGACCCTCATTTTTCGAGAGCAAAGTGATTGGGTCGTTTCAGAGTAGCATTTCCTTATCCCGCAGGATACCCCGGGGGAAATTGTTGCGTACTGAACGGAACGAGGCCCGGGAATAGAGCCCAAACTTATGCCAATTGTTAACGAAACCCCACATGGCAGGAACAATATTGAGAGTTTCATTTTTTATTTTATATAAATTCGAACTCCTGTCTTGATGTGACCAAAATATTAGCTCACGTGAGCGATCAGTGTGAGGAATCCTGAGCTTCGTCGAAAGTCCATTATCTTTTTTACTCAATAAAACGTGTAGATAGATATTACGTGAAACGTAACACGACGGATATCCTGCGTGTACATAAAACGGGGTGAATAAATATGCGTATAGATAAAGTGAGGGTGTGCTAAAAAAAAATGGCTCGTAACTCGCTCATCCATTGCCTTGAAAAAAGGGGGCAACATGCGAGTCGAACAAAAGTACCAAACAGTACCGAACAATCAAGTCCGAATTCCGCGCAATCAAATTAATCGACGTATCCATTACTTTTTTTTTTGTACCGAGCTTAATTCAGTACAGAAAAAAAGTAGAGTGAAATAAAAGAAAAAAAAAATACGTCCGGGGGGATTTACATCGTGATTAAAACACTCGCGATGTACAAAATACAATTTGCCCTAATGATTACACTTTCGTTTGCACAAGCGTGGCACTTGACTGAGGCGAGACTTCTTAAAACAATAAATCATTCAAAAAGTACCGAGCATGATTCGTTATATTTCAATCGTCTTTGGCCATTTGGACCAGGTCTACATTTTTTTACATTAAATTCAGGCCAGGGTTAAAAGAAAAAAAAAAATTCATGCAGAAAGTCTGACATTCTTCAGATTTTCAGAATAAAAACAATATACATACATACTAACACATGTACTTTATTTAACGATTTTTGTTTGTTATAAATAAATTTATATTACTTTTATAACATCGTGCAATACTTTTGTCATGCGCTGTGAAATCCCAGTCCTATCAGTAAATAATACCATTTCGTGAAAAAAGGAGCTATAAATGTATACTATCGATTCATTTACAGTTTGTTAAACCCGAAAGGTTTAATTTGTATATTGTGGGAATAGAATTTCTGCATTTAAAAAAAGCTACACGAATCTCTTTAAAATGCATTCACAATAAGCTAGCTGGTTTTGAATTGAAAAACGTAACATCTGTACTGCAAGGTGCACTTTGATTACATTTCAAATATCGAGATGTCAAAAGAGTTCTTTGTGTCACAGATTTGAAATTTATTAGTTCAAACTTTTTTTTTATGTATTTCGTAGATATAATTTGAAGAGATTCACGTAGCTCTGTTAAAATCAGTTATTGATGCTGCAATACACAAGTTATTTTACAGTATTTGTCGATTCATCCTTTAAAATTGCGTTTTATAGAATTTGGCTTCTGGGTTTCTTTCCGAAAATGGCCTCGATTTCAATAAGCTTCAATCGTACATATCGACAGAATATTCTCTTCATTTGGATGATATCTAAATCTGGCGTCTATTTTTTTAGACTAGCCAGATCTACCGTATTGCATCGGTACGCTCGAAGCAATAAAAGATGGAATGAAAATATAATTAAACAAAAATTACAATAAAGGAAACAGAAACAACTAGATACCTCCGGGTGAGATACAAGATGCAGTATGGAAGAGCTATTTCTGACTCTCGCTCCGCGACTTCAACGTCGTCTGGAATTGAATAATTTTGTTATTTCTGACGAGTTCCAATGAATTTTCATTCGCAAGCTCCTTTCCCCTCGGCAGGCTTTCGATGGACCCAAGCTTCCGTCTACGAGTATTTTCCATCTCCACGCAATCGATATACACCTACGTGTACCAACCTACCCCAGAGGTAGACAGACAGTGTTTATATTTCCTGAATCGTTATTAGTTTCTAGAATTTGCTGCTTTGATTTCTCCACGCGCTTTTCAGCTCTACCTATTATCAAGAAGTCATTTTAGAATAGGTATGTACATACCTACTAGAATTCCGAGATTTGATGAACAAATTTTCTCCCGATTCTATGCTGAGCTCATAGACATATTTATTTCAACTTCGTCTTGCAACCCTTAAATTTTCAAAAAATCGAGTTCTTTTTTTCGACCTGATAACAACTATGAATGTTGAAAACTCTCTCGAAAAATACTCTTCAAATACATTATCTGTCATTATTTGTTTTTTTAATTTGCAATTTATCCCCTGTGGAATTGTTTCAGTGCAGCGTCATCAATTTTGAATATGTTCTGACGACTTTCGGACTGAGCGTAGATCGTACCATGATCTATTCTCTGCCCAAAATAAGAAACTTTCTTCAAATACTTTTGAGTTCATTAATTTGTTCAAGTAGTAAGGTGGCTCCAGATTCTCCATTTGACGTTTGATCGGTATTTGCTACATGTAACGTGTGATAGGAAAAAGCTAGCTTGCACTGAATTAGGAAAATGTCTGATTGTACGATCGAAGAAAAGTGGCAAAAAGTAAAGACCATCTCATTGCCAGAGGTATTTTGTATTCGACTCGTACCTAGAGATCTTTGGGTAAAAGTTCGGGGCTAATTAAAGGTGCCTTGGCTAATTTATCGCCTCGTGGACAAGCCAGCGACTGTCCCAATTCGAGGAATTACCTCCGGGCACATTAGGGGCAAGCTTTTTTTATCTCAGACGGCTCGAGTGTCGTCCCCATCCGTTTATGCATTCCGCAGTGGGTATATACCTATAAAGCCTTATTTCGCGACTCTTATCTACGTCGGGCACAGAACAAAAAAGAGAAATAAGAGAATATAAAAGAAAGAAAGAAGGTAAGAAGGGGGAAAGAAATGGGAGGATAGAAAGAGCGAATAAAAAGTAGAACTCTGAAATATTTTCCAGACTGCACACCGACTTACGTTCCGCGTCCATAAGTTTTTGCATTTCTTAAAAGAGGAGTTACTCTCGCTAATGCTCTTGTGCCGCATACATATTTATATCGCTGGCAACCCCTTGGCCACCCCTCGCGTACCCTTACCCGTCGACCGACCGCGACTACTAGAAACCATCTATTTTTCCTATGAATTATATATCTGCAAAGTCCTGCCAGCATGCCCCGCGGGATAAACTTCTGCAGAAGGTTACTTTTCCACAATACGTTATAGGTACGTGTGTCTAGCTTTGAATCGGGTCGAACTGCAGCTGTAACTCTGACCCGAGTCTTGTTCATCCGGAACTTGAAAGAACTTTATCCAGCCCTTCTGATCTCAGGAAAGCCATATGAATTTCATCTCAAATCAAAGTCTGTCGTTCAGAGTTCAATATCTGGACACTGACCCTTATCTACATACCGAGAGGAAAACTTGATACTATACAGTCGATCGCGCATGCGTCGAATAATTCAATTTTATTGGTCGGTGAGATCGTCCCGCGATGATATTTTAACCTACGAGGCACGGGTGCCAACTTGCAAGAAATGAAACTAGAGCTGTCAGCCTCTCGCGCCTAAAGTAGTCAATCGAGGTTATGTTGTCATCGAGTCGAAGCAAGCAATCAGCTGTTTGGGATAAATTTCAACTGTTCTTTCAGTTGCAGATCAAATTTCATCTTCAACGATAAAAGACTTTCAATCATTTCCGAATTATTACCGCAAGTAATTGAGATTCTAACCTCAAAAATTCCCATCAATTACATCACCGTGGAAAACAAAATTTGACAGCTCAAAATCAGGATGGTCAGCCTGCTTTAGCAGACAACAAAACTCGCCCATGCGCAGTCGACTGTATATAGTAGACTGGGCCAAAAAAATTGACTATTTTTTTTTTTGAATGGTACCTCGAGAATATCATTCAGCATGACAAAGAAACAATTTCGTGAAAGTTTGAGCCCTTAATATTAATTTTAAGAGGTCTCTCATCGCTATTTTTGATTTTTATTCATAATTCGATGTTTTACGTTAGAACTGTCAAAACATTGAAGTGAAAGAATTTATTTTCGCTTATTTCTATATAAAATCAAATTCCCTACAAAAAAAGGTCTGATTATAGATTTTCGTCAGACAAGCCGTTTCCGAGTAATTAAGCTTAATAAATTGATATGTTTTTTCGATTTGACGTTTTTAATTTGGAATTTTGTAACTAACGAATCAATGAATATCTAAAAAAGTTCACGACGGATTCTTAAAGGAAATTTAATGTTCTACAAAAAAGATCTCTTAACATTTTTGCCTAAATTCAATTCTTCAAAAGTTATTCTCAATTAAAATCGAAGAAAAAATTGAAATTTCAAGTTTATAACTTTTGAAGGATTGAATTTAGGCAAAAATGTTAAGAGATCTTTTTTGTAGAACATTATATTTCCTTTGAGAATCCGTCGTGATCTTTCATAGATATTCATTGATTCGTTAGTTACAAAATTCCAAATTAAGAAAGTCAAATCGAAAAAACATATAAATTTATTAAGCTTAATTACTCGGAAACGGCTTGTCTGACTAAAATCCATAATCAGACCTTTTTTGTAGGGAATTTGATTTTATATAGAAATAAGCGGAAATAAATTCTTTCACTTCAATGTTTTGACAGTTCTAACGTAAAACATCAAATTATGAATAAAAATCAAAAATAGCGATGTGAGACCTCTTAAAATTAATATTAAGGGCTCAAACTTCCACGAAATTGTTTTTTTGTCATGCTGAATAATATTCTTGAGGTACCATTCAAAAAAAAAAAATAGTCAATTTTTTTGGCCCAATCTAGTATATAGTATCAAGTCTTCCTCACGATATGTGAAGGGTGTTACACCAAAATCGGCCAAGCCGATTTTTCTCTTAGAATTGTAATTAATCACACGTAATCAACATTTCTTTTGAATCCTAGTACACGAATTTCTGGAATGACCATGAAGATCTACGTAGTGCCTCATAATAATTGCGCCCTCTATAAGCCGCAAAGATGAGGATATATTTTCAAGTAGAATTCCGCTTGCTCACAAACACGAAAAAATAGGGCCTTATTTCTTGTCATCTCAAGGCGTGATCCGGCCTTGAAAATTCAAAAATCAATCAATTTCTCCCAATTTATTCTGCAGAAAAAAAAATCGATTGAAACTTGTACATGCCACTTGTTATTCATCAAATCTACGAGCACATTTTCTGAATCTTTTATTTGCTTTTTCTCCAAATGTCAGTATAGGCAAAGGATCTCATTTTAGAACCAAAGACGGAATTGACCATAGACCCTCGTCTAAATGATATCTCTGAGATAGTTTGTCCGATAAGCTTGGAATTTACAGAAGCTGTTCAGGATACTAGTTGCTATCCGCTGAACTAGGATTATTTCGTGCAAATATTCACTCACAAAATGGCGGCTATGTGAGCAAACAAAGAATTAATTTCTTCAGTAAACTGGACGCTACTTTGGAAGTAAATTTTCATCATGCGGACGAGGTTTCATCGTCATTTTTGTTAATGGTTTATAAAGCCACTTCCGTAGCTGTCCTTATACACTCAAATGAAAACTGAAAAAATTCCGGAAAAAAAGCGCTAAGAATTGCTGAACGACATAGGTGGCTGAAAATTTTTGTAGTTTCGTTTAACAAGACGAACATAGGGTTTTTGCAGTAGGAACTCTCCTCGACAAAATCATTACACTCGTCATAATTTTCTTCGTAAGAAGCGTCGATATAAACCCTTAAGTAATACGTTCTGTAGAGTTGCAACATTCGACAATATTGATATTTTTCAATGAGTTCAGAAGCGTCATGAAATTATCCCACCAAAATTCTAGATATTTAGAATACTTACGTCGTGATACCAGATAATGCTATCTGCTGGCGGATTGCTGTCCACTTCGCATACGAGTTTGAGGTCGTCACCTTCGCGTAAGGTCTCGAGGTCATAGCCTTTCGCAATGTGGGCTGAGACGACGGGCGCGTCTGTAACATAGAGTGGAATAAAGTTGCGTGAGTTTTGTTGCTTACAGGGATACTCTCGCACCATTGACTACGTCACATCCGGGCAGAGTGGTGCCAGGAAACAACGTAAAGTTTTTGCGACCAAACCGGATTACCCGGATGCGAGCGAGGGTTTACTATGCGGACGTCTATAACTTCCGGCAACACGCTGTTCAACTATAATTAGTTCACGACGAATAGTAAAAATGAACAAATATACACATCCTTGCATTTCTCCAATCAGAATCAATTGGCTGTTGTTGAAAAACCGATGAGTACACCAAAAACAATTCTCATTGTCCCGCTTAGAATTTCACTGGTCTTTTGAAGCATAATAATGTTTGATAGGCCAATTTTTTTTTTTTTCTTATATATAAGGTTTAGGATCACTCACTGAGTATAAAATCACAAAATTCTGACATATTCCGGTGAAGCTTCAGGCGCCATCATGAACAAACGTTTTTGGCCGATATCTTGGAAACTATGCACTCCAGGGCAAAAACCATACAGACCATTATTGAAGAAAATAAAATTTCGCATCTTTTGTTTCTCATAAACTTTTTTGTGAAACTTACTGTTTACGATTTATGGCTCATTTAATGAACAGGTTTTTATTGATTAATCCAATATTAGGAGAGTTATCGGCCGAAATAGAAAAAGATGCAAAATTTTGATCTCTACAATAATGGTCTGTATGATTTTTGCCCTGAAGTGCATAGTTTCCGAGATATCGGCCAAAAACGTTTGTTCAAGATGGCGCCTGAAGTTCCACCGGAATCTGTCAGCATTTTGTGATTTTATACTCAGTAAGTGATGCTAAACCTTATAAAAAAAAAAATTGATCGGTAGTTTAGTGCGAAGTTGACCAAAAAAAAAAACGTCTATTTTTACCGGCCTATGAGTTAAGAATCGTGAACCGGTGTGAGGAACTGTTCAATGAAAAGCACTTGCCGAAAAGATTCACGTGGAAGACCCCACGAATTCAAGACTTTTTGCTCTACAATGATCCAGAAAAGAGAACTGCCTCAGATGAACATGGAACACGGAATCGGTAAGGGTGGGTAAATATTTTTTATTTTTTTTTCGAACGCATCGATTTTCTAAAAATAGCCCCATCAAATCGTGTATTGTTAGAATGTTTCTACTTTGTTCGGGACTGAGAATGAAAAAATATGCTAAATCAAGTCGCAGAATAAAAATCCATGTCTTCTCGATATCAACGGAATCCGTCGTCGACAGACGCTAGACCATAAACGTTTACGGTTACTGTTCCCGTAGTCGAGCCATGCGTCCAAGAAAGTAGATTGACTCTGGCTCTCGGCGACATTTTGCACTAACGAACTAAGCCTTTGGAATAAGGAATCTAGGTTCTTGGGGGCAGGAAGGAAAGCCGAAGTCAAGACTCCGAGCGCCGAGTGACGCCCTGATGGACTGATGTGAGAGTCGAGTTTTCGTGCTGGTTTCTACGCCGGCCGGATCTCCACACTAATAACGTTAGGTCAAGGCGTCCCGGCACCCTCTCTTATACCAGTTACCCAGAAACTCTGAAATCCTTCCACCGCCCGGTGGCCCGCGGGAATCCGAGAGCCGGATTTGCCCGACTTCCGGTCAAGAAGCGTCGCTCGTTTGTTCACTCCTTCCGCTTTCAAGAACGAGACTGAGATAAATTGCTCTGACCAAAGAGAGACCCGACGTATAAGCCGATAAACAAACGGAGATCTAAGACGGAAGAAGCTAATAAATACTATTGGCAACACAATGATCCTTCGTCCTAAGTAAATTTCAAAAAATCCTCTCCCCGCTTTCAATAACGAGGCCGATCAAATATATTAGAGGGATGTGTCTTACTTCTTATACACGGATTCGTTAGTCCCCATAGTTCATCTAATGGCATTACATCTTTTTGCAATTAGCCTGTTATAGGAATTAGCGTACCGAAAATAACCCGTTTAGAGTTGAATGAAATCGAAACGATAATTTATGGAGAATAGGAGTCCCGAGAGTATCGGAGTTTTCTGTCGAGAAGGGAAGATAATCGCGTCTATTAATCGGCAATTTTCAATATGACATAAAAAAGTTGACTGGCTAGAAAAGGAGAAGAGATGTCAAAGGTCAGACGGCGTACTAAACCAGTGTAAATCCTCAGATCTGATGACCAGGTTTTCGGCCAGGGATCTGATCAGTCCTAAAGACAGTCGTTTGCATTCCGATAGGGCGACGAAAATAGGGTGAAATGGTGAGGGAAGGCGTTGCCCGTTATCATCGGTGAAGATCCTGCGCTTCCACTACCTCTGGAGCACGATCCCCCTTTTCATACTCGTGGAAAGGTAGGTAGGTCTCGCGTCGTGGAATACGGAGTATGCCGCTACTTAGCGGAATATTTTGTTACTCCAGTCTCTCCCCTCAGGCCAGATGGTATTAAGCAAATAGCAACTGGGGATAAAGCCGAACTCACCGAATGCAAGCCGATGGATCCCGCCCTCTTCTTCTTCCCTCACTTTTATTTCTTTACGACTTACGTTACCCCAGCCACTACTACGACCATCACCCTTCATTGACTTATCCTCTTATCATTTTAACTCCGACAAACCCGGGAACAACGGACAGCCACTCTCTGCGACTAACTTGACTTGACATTGTATTTACTCTTTCTCAGTCCCCCTTCGGTATTCCGTCTCAGCTTTCTTTTTCCGTAAAGTAAAAGGACACGCAACGTCCGAGAGGAAATTATTTTTCTCGATATTAGGATCGTTGCCAAACCTAATTCAGCCCCAGGACCTACATTGTGTACCTTGGAATAATTTCGCCTCCTCCTCTTCCTCGTCATCTCTACCTACTCTTTCTCAAGTCTCGGATACGCGGGTGGCAGGAAACCTCATCATTACACCGACAGGGTTTCTCCGACCCTATTCCAGAAATATGTTTATAGAAATCGCACCATCTTTTTCCGTCGTATCGATCATATTCAAACTTAGAAATTAAATCTCAATTTTTGAAACCAATTTGAAGAAGATAACATAAGATACACGACCAAACCTTAAAGCTGACATGCGATTCCGAACGAATGGAAGAGCTTTCAGCTATACCGAGAGGAAAACTTGATACTATACAGTCGACTACGCATGCGCCGAATGATTCAATTTTATTGGTCCGTGAGATCGTCCCGCGATGATATTTCAACCTGCAAGGCATGGGTGCCAACTTGCAAAAAATGAAGCTAGAACTGTCAGCCTCTCGCGCGTGAAGTAGTTAATCGAGATTATTTTTTTATCGAGTCGAAGCAAGCCATCAGTTCTTCGGGATAAATTTCAACGGTTCTTTCAGTTGCACATCGAATTTCATTTCCAACGATAAAAGCTTTCCAAGCATTTCCGAATCATTACCGCGAGTAATTGAGATTCTAACCCCAAAAATTCCTATCAATTACATCACCGCGAAAAACAAAATTTGACAGCTGAACTCAGGGTGATCAGCCTGCTTTAGCAAACGACAAAACTTGCCCATGCGCAGTCAACTGTATAATATCAAGTTTTCCTCTCGGTAGATATATATACCTACACGGAGATGAGTCTATAGGTACGATGATTAGGAACGTTAGCGGCATCGCCAACTTGTCCTGGAAAATGCCTAAATAGATTGACAGATGGAGTCCAGAGGAGATATATGTACCTGGAGAAGTTGTAACCAATTTATGAACGTGGTGCAGTGACATGGCATTGCACTATACGCTCTCTGGGCAGAACTATAAGTACCGGGATCAGTAGGTAGATACCAAGATCTGGTGTGAAGAGCGGTCTGGTGGAGGAATCCTACCACCTAGGGTAGGTGTATATATAATGCAACGGTAATCACAGCTCGTGCTGATTCTCTCCTGCAGGAAACAGGATAAAGATCTTCCCGAGGAATCGATCGGCAGCATTCCTTGACATGGCATCATACAAACACATACCAAACTAGTGAATGGTATGGAGGGTATAGAACGTCGTCCTGATTCCCCTCAGGACGGGAATCTTGAAGCTAGTCACGATTCCACTGGATCTTACTCTCAAACGATACGATTTCAAATTTGTAATTCTCGGACTTATTTGAGCGTCATACGATAACGCGCGATACACAATCTCCTATATGTAATTCCTGAAGAAATCGAAGGAGGGAGACCGGAATAAAAGAAGAGAAAATGGAACAGGCGAACCAGAGTAACCGGACAATAGGAATAATTTGCAAGCAACGCAAAAGCTGCTGGCTTCTAGTCAGCGAGCTACTTGGTTTTCCCACCTTTCAGTTTTTACAGCTGCAGTTTTATGCTCCTGCAAATTTTGTCCGCGAAACTCTCACGTGTTTGAAATTAAAAAACTGTTTCTAAACTATTGAGAGAAACAACACTGTGCTAACTTACAGGAAACCCGCAGGACCTTTTTGTCCTCGAGTACACCGCCCGGAAACCTCGGGTTCTCTGCACGACATGTAAGCTCCTTGGCGTCATCTTCACGGCCAACTACCAAGGCCAGTTTGCTCAAAGTAGAGTTGCTCCTTTGAGTTGAAGCGATTGATGGATCCCGTATTGTGTTGCCATCGAGCATCCACACGATCCTTGCAGCGGGTGAACTACCCCAAGTTTCACACTTCGCGCCAACTGGACGTCCTGCGTAAATTATATCTGTGTCCAGGACGATCTTCACGGCAGCTGGCTTCACTAAAATTCAAAAGAAAGAAGATCAGAAAAGGACTTCTGAATGCCTCGAAATATTCGGATAGTGAAAATTAATCAACATGGTGTGATGTCCTTCGTAACAGATTTAGGAGCATTTATAGAATGATATATGGGATAGTACACTTCTTGTATTTTTAAGTGGATACGCGTCCTTTGACAGCTGAAAAAGGCTCTTCTTGAATCCAAACATTGACTTCATTTCTAGTTTGTGCAAATGGCATTTCAACAACTTTATTTTAAAGTTCGCAGAATCTGAGTAATTCATAGAATAAACAAGCGGGTTTGGGCTGACCATGTGCTAGCCTTTGAGCTTTCCATTTTCAAACTCGTTTTTCAACATATTGAATACACCAAATTTGAATTTTGCAAATCTGACTTTAGATTAGTGATCAGTGACCACAAAAACCTATGGGTACCATTTTTCATTCGAATCCGCGCATCCATTTTCAAGGTATCATAATTTCTGTTTCATTTTCTAGAATTTTATTTAAATAATTCGAAAAGTACTGAACCGATCGATGCCAAATTCTAATCGATTCTAAGTTTGGAAGAGCTGCGTCATATAGCAATCTGTCGCAAAATAATAGTGCCAACGAGTGCTGCCATCTATATTTGGTGGTAAAACAAAACATTCATCGATATATCAAAAACAATTTACCCATGTGCTAAAATCATCTAAATCTTCTATTTTTTGTAAAA
Source organism: Rhogogaster chlorosoma (assembly GCA_944452935.1). Taxonomy (NCBI): domain Eukaryota; kingdom Metazoa; phylum Arthropoda; class Insecta; order Hymenoptera; family Tenthredinidae; genus Rhogogaster; species Rhogogaster chlorosoma. Next base: position 20,977,201 of record OX101802.1, read on the forward strand.
TACAAATCGGCGCCGAACGAATGTAAATTTCGTTGTATCGAACCTCTTGAGAATGTTGGATACTTGAAATCAGTACATTTGTAATAATTTTGTTAGGCGATCATCTCTCATCGGATACTTATTACATTTATTTACTTGTAAACTGCGTCTATTTACATTCAAACCGCCGTACGAAAAATGTGAAAATTATAATCAAACTTTCAGATATGAACGTATCATTTGGAAACGTTTTAACCCTTCGTGTGTACACTGGGTCTTTTAAGGAACAGTCGAAATTTGAATTTGTCGTTTCTTTCCACTCTTTCGACTATTCTTGAATTTTTATTAACAACAGGTTTAAACTTTTGACTTTGACAACTTCTGGGCCATATAGTAGACACTTCAAGAAGTAACCCAGAATTTTTTCAAATTTTTTCAAAGCATGGAAAACTCCGAAAACTCGACTGTTCCCTAAAAGACCCAGTGTTCACACCGCGTAGCGAAAAATAGAGTGTACACACGAAGGGTTAAAATCCATAAAAATCTTTGAATTCGGTCGATTTTATTTTACGTCTGCTGATTTTGTTCAGGAACCCATTACCTACAACATCACATTTACAAGATTTTTGTATAGTATTTTATTGTTGAGTATTTCATTTTGTAATATTCCATAGACGTAGATTTTGAGCAACAAATAGCAATATTTTACTTACTGTCAAGAAGAACCCCACTACAGAGTACAAGACAATAATGCGTGGTATTCCCCGCTCCGTCCGATATTATTTCATCAGATTTACAGAAATTCCAAATTCCAAATGGTCAAACCAAAATGGCGACAATGGTTTTTTTTCTCTGTGTTATATTTGGTCTTTTTTCTGCGTATTCATTGGCGGATCGATACAGTAGATAGATTTTCAGCTAAATGGTAGCTTTATTTTCCGGCGATGAATAAAAAAATGAATGAATTCAAAAAAAAATGAATTGAATCAATAAATAAATAAAAATCTATACAAGCTGACCCATGACTCTATTCAAACATTTTTCATGTTTTACAGCCGCTATTTTGGATCCGCCACTTTGAATTTAGAATTTCTCAAAATCTGATAAAATGATATCGGGTTTTGAGAAAAGATTCCAACAGGAATTAGATTTTTTTTGTACTTATTGACGGTGCGCCAAAATTCTGAATAAAGGTCAGCGAAAACGCCATGTTTATCAGACGCAAGACTTCAGAGGCTTTGCTGCACATGTTAAAATTGAGATAAAACGTTCAAATTTTGAGGATGTTTTTATTTTTAATTATTTGGAACCCTTCTAGGGGGCGAAGAAATCTAAATTCGAAATTGTCCAAAATAAGCACCATTCTAATACATACACGCATACACACACACAGCATCCATCTGAAAATGATTGGAGGTCATTCTCTGGGCTTCAAAACGTGGAGATTTAGTGAAAACTAAACTTTTCATTTTCGGGGTGATTGCAATAACTTCTTTTTATTTCTGTAAAAAGAGAAGCGGGATTAAGTGGTGAGAAAGTTATCAATAATGACAAAGAGCCGTGCGCACGGGGACATTGAGCGGTGAAAACGATTCGAGCAATTTTTTTTTTTTTTTTTTTTTTGTACGGATTTTTCTCAAAATATTTTTCAGTGACGCAGTAGATCATATTATTATACACCTCTAGTAAAATTTCCATCCGAATCGCTGGAAGGCTTCTGGAGGGGCTATGCCTACGACCTTTGAAATCGTAGTTCGGGAGAAATCACATCTAAGATTTGACTTCAGTTTCTCACAGTTTTCACTTTAGAGTTTGCTATCAATTCCCAGGTTGAAATTGGTATTGCGATGCCACCTCCATACAATACACCATTCGCCTACTTTATTTCGATTCAGAGATTCTTTCTTTTTCCTCTCAGCTTATTGTTACTGTGGTGCTCTCTTTCGTTATCATTACACGGCGATCGGCACCCTGCGCATTCTGACAATTTTATTCTGAAGACTTCCGTCTCTTGAATTCGATAAATAAGCCAAATATATGAAACTATCGGAGTATGACAAATCTGTTCTGACCAGGATTTAATTCACAATGAATAATCATAAATACTCGTTTATTGGTAGGACGAAAAATCGTTCCGATTTGGTTCAATACAGTACTTTGAAATTGCACCGTTTTTATTGCCCCACTTCATCGGTATAGACGGAAATTCGATTCCCCTCGCGTCCCACATGGATAATTCGCCGTGCGAACACCATTCTGTGATCGTGTCTCGGGTTTGTCGGGGTCAATTTCGCATTGCGTGGGGTGTACACATCCGTTAATCGGTGCAAGGGATTTACCATCCCTAAAACAGTTGTTTCTCCGACTATCGACAGTAAATTGTGAAATCCGAAGTCCATCGGTGTCGGGGGGAATCCCACCCGAGTCTGACACTCACTCGTAAAGTGGCTATACACATTTGAATACATCAAGCTAGTAAAACGAACCTTTATTCTTCCGATCCAGCACCGTTGGATATCGTGCGAATACATAATATGCGGATAAAAATCTATTGGATGAGTAACACACTTTTTGGCTTCTGAAGAACAAAACAGAAGTATCAGACAGCCAGCCGTTATGACTTGAATCTTGGAAATTCTCTTAGCAAGATTGACCTCGATGGAGTCTCGAAGCGATAGCCATATAAACCCGCTGCCAAACCGGCTGCCGCTATTGTATTCTTCCCTGCCAACCATTGTATACAATTTTTATCTCCTATTAAAAATTTGGCAATTAAAAACGCAGCGATTTTCGATGAACATTTTTCTTTCAATCTGCGTATGGTTCGACTCCGTTTTCAAAATTTGAATAATCATTATTTCTGCCGGGTGAAAACAGATTGAAGCTAAAGACTGTTACGTTCAGAAGCGTAGAAGAGAAGTGGAAGAGATGAAGGGGTGGAAAGGGGCTGTCGCAAAGCATTGTTACCGCAAACTGGTAATTTCAACGTTCCAAGACTTCCAGAGAAAGTTTAATGGCCAGCGACGAGTTTGGAAGTAGATTTTAATTGGTCGATGACGGCAGGCCGAATCGTTCCCGTTCTTCTCATAGTGGTAGAGGTATTTGTGATTAAACGGCTCAGTTAAAACTTCCGTTACGTTCCGTTACGTCCGGAAGTAGAAATATTGGAGAGAAATTATTAAAGTGATTAAAAGTATCTAGCAATCTCACTCCCACCCCAGCAAAACTCTTTTTCGTTATCACATTTACTCAATACTTAACGGAGTAGTAAATGTCGGACTAACATAATGAATGGACGTTTCATCGAATCAAACATATCAAAGCATTTAAATAGTGAGATATTTCAACCTGATCATGTCGGGATTTATATTCAACTATCAGTAGGCGACCCTGTTTAAACCTAATTGCCAAAAACTATAAAACTCACTAGCCTAGTGACGGGTTTCACTCCGCGAATAATAATGTATTATTTGGATTGTACCCCGCTTAGAGCTCTTTGGAACGTGTTTTGCGACCTAAGGGAGACCACTAGTTTGACCGCCTGAAAAAAAGGTGATTTTTGGGAATTTTTTTAAGGAAACTACTGCATGGAATGTTTTAATATTTTAAGGATATATTTGTAGATATACAGGGACTTTCTGTGGAGACGGCACAGCTAGTTCCACTAACACACACGCACGCTTCGTCCTTGTGCCAGGGATACCAACCGAAGAAAAGAATGATGCAGCTTGAACAGAGCAAAGAGTATAGCAACCGTAAGCGTGAAGTCGTCGGTTGTCACATGGACGAAGCGAGCCTGTGTGTAGTGGCGGTGGCTAATGGAACTAACTGTGCCGTCTCCACAGAAAGTCCCTGTATAATAAATAAATGATGAAATTTTTGGTCAAGAAAATTGAAAATTCAGCGAGTTATTCAAGGCTCCCAAGGCTCCAAAGGCTCCAATCTCCCAAGGCTCCAAAAAAAGTCCCCCCACTGCTGCAGTGATAGCGACCGTCACAGTGCCAGAAACAAAAAAAAGCCAAAAAGTTCATCAAACTAGAAGGTGTTGCCCGTACCATGACCCTCGATCGAAAAAAAAAATTGAAATTCAACAAAATGGCGGAGCTTTTAAAAAAGTTTTAAATTTCGCGCGCCAATTTGATGATTTCTGGCCTGCCAAAATTACATTTTTTATTCGATCGGAAAACTGGGGGTTCATTGTATGGAGACATATATAAAAGAAGCTGCAATAAAAATCAAGTCAAGCAACATGATCACGTAGTTGATGTGACGGAGTCCCCATGCGACTACTATAGAATCCATTAGGTCCAGAAAACCAGAGAACAGACTTATCCTGCGTGTGGACAAGCCCGTTAGTTACTTCTCTGACTTTCACCGTCCGACGAGATATTAGAGATTTATACAGTTTGTTACGTCGTAACAAGAGGGAATAGTTAAAATGGCGTACCGATACTCAATTATAATTAACATATATTCAAACCAGATATCTTTAGTTAATAAGTACGCTATACCTACGCTCAATCATAAACATTAAACTAACTTCTATTACTTTCTCTTTTCGAGGAGCACATTTGGCGACCAAACTTTCCGGACTTTCCAAAGTTTTTACTCCATTGTTTTCGTCACGTTCCTTTCAAACGTATGTACACAATATACTTCTTTCTGGAAAAATCATGTACATTCCCACTCCTTTAACTAAATTTTCCGCCAAATTTCATCGAACAATCCTAAAATTCGACCAATAACAATATTGAACCACTACATAAGATCAACCAATAACGAACTCCTACATCCTTCTACCTTTCCAAAATCCTCCTAGTTCTAACTTCAACTAGCAAAAAAAAGGTCAGTTTAACTCCGACGCTCGACAACTACAATTCAATGGGAAACCTAAAGGAGCAGTCGAAAGCATTTCAGTAAAATAGTAACTCTAAAAAACTTATTGTACATATTATTCATATCCCTGAATAACCTAAACGTAACTAACTACGTAAAATTAATTTGGCGCATAGTCACAAGGCCGAGATCGAGCCTCGTCTCGGACCCGACGCAGTTGTTAAAATCGGTCATACTTTCGGGTAATGTTACTTGTCCTTTTTTTTTATCGTTTCTGTGCAATAAACTTTAGGTAAACTCGCTCGGCTTCCCGCGGCAAAATGTCCCTCTCGGTTAACTTTCCTGATCCAACAATCTATATTCACGGACTATGTAATATGTACATGTTCCACTGTGTCAACTCACCGCAGATAGACTCAGACGCATTTGTCCCCTTTCTTTTCACGCTTCGCGCTGTCCCTTTTCATACAATGTATCCAACCCATAATGGTATTTTCAGTAAGTATAATGTGTTCCAGTTTCGGCCAGCATAGCCTCCTTAAGTTATATTTCCCAAGGGCTTCGCCGTCCCTTCTCCCTCTTTCTATCGTTCATTCTTCCTACTCCTCCGTGTACCGAGTTTGCGCTTTAATATTTGCTACTTTCATGTGACAGGCAAGGTCTGTAAGTTAATTAAATAAGCTACTGCATGTGTATATATATATATATATATCAACTCGTTCAGAAAATAGTTTCACAATCAAGAATATTGTGATATTGTGAAACACTCCTCATCTATACTGATGGCTTAAATTGGGCCATTTGCGTATACATTTTATCTACGTTTAACGCTGGACCAAAACTACTCGGCGATAAATGGTTAGCTAACCTTTTTAATCGGACCATAAAAGCGTTCGACGGTCAATTGATGAGATTGGAAAACCAAGTGTGAGCTACATCCCTTCCGATTAATCTTCTCCCCTCGTAGCCAAGATTGTATATATTTCCCACGAGTAAAGGCATGCTCCAACTCTTCCACAAAACACCCACTCAATACTCGATCGAAAGTACATTTCTCTCGTTTGTTACAATGAAAGAATAATGCGAAAAACAATAACTGGCTGGTCATCGAAAAGTAAATAACAACAAGTCGACAAGCCTTGAGAGAAATTTCTGCCCAAATTTTTCAGACTTATGAACATTTTTTTTTTTTTTCACAACACAAGAATTGCTGGCTCGATTCAGTTGAGGCAAACCCTATCAATTGAAATTAAAGTCAATAAGATCTATTAACTCGTTCCCGAGATATCGGCAGAAGAAGAATTGATCACACGCACATGTAACATCCATCTGAATATGATCGGAGATGATTTTCTATGTCTCAAAATGCACGCTCGTTTTTCTTATTTTTGAAGAAAGATATTTGTTATGTCTTTGCCGCAAGGATCATTCAACAAAATTCCTACGTATAAAGCACACATATAAGTGTGTGTATTTAGAGTTTCAAAAGGATTGTAAGAAAATTGATTTTTTTGAGGAACGTCCTTAACTTTCTTTCTTTAAGAACAGAAAATTGAAAAATAACAAAGGTCTACATTAAAAAAAAAAAAACTATTGTCGAGTATTTCTGTTCGAAGAAAAATAACTGGATGAAGAAGAAGAAGCCAGGAACTGCGCTTAAATGAATTATTATTGCCACGTGACCTGTCCGGGCGGTCTAAGAATACCGGACGACCACGTGCTTATACATGTACTATTTCGAGTTTTGGCGACAATTCTCCGAAACGGCTTCAACGGGGAATATAAAAGTTCCACCAGTGATCGCTGGCTCACTAAGACTTCCGGAGCATCCGGCCAATACATCGCATCCACAAATCTAGGTTCCGGACATTCTAGTACCTATATAGTTCCAATGTTGGCTGCAGGATTCTTTTGCGATTGTATAACGACTGGAGGTGGTAGTTGCGAATTAATGAAACGTCCGACCAGATTCCAGCGATAAACTTTATTTTCCAACGTTTTATGTCGAAAAAAGAAAAGGATGATTTGCTTCGGCGAACTCCCTGTGCCAAGGGGAAACTCGTGCCTTGTGAAATACTTGGGAGCGTAAACAAACCGTTCTTTAAAAACTCTGAGAGGTAACGAAAGTCGGCAAGTATCAGCTCAGTGAATTTGTAACGGCATTTCAATTCAATTTTAATTAGCCCGTCGCCCAATTTGCTCGCTCTAACTTTGAGAGAGCCTGATACAATTTCGGAGGAAAGGATTAAACGGATTCTCTCTGCCGAGCTGCCGAGCTGCGAGATGTAATGGCGTTTGTTTATTCGATAATTATTGCGCGATTCTTCTACCAAAGCTATCACAACGTGAGCCTTTTAGTCGTCGTTTTTAGTAGACGGTTTGATGTTCAAATAAATTGAGAAATAACCAACTTACGATATATGTCCAGAGGTACTTCTCGAACGACAGGCTTCCCCAGGGGTCCAGCCTGTGCCCTGCACTCCAATTTTGCTCCCCACAACGCCCTGCTAACGATTCCAACGAATAATTGATTGACAGTGAATTTTCCGGGGACTCCGTGAACTACAGGTGAGTCGACGACCCCGTCTAACAACTGTCCATCCCTCCACCAAGTAACAGCAGGCTTTGGTTTACCTGGAAATAAGGATATATTGAGTAAAAAGGAGGTGAGAGAAGGATTTCTTTCAATGGACTAGTTTTGGCTCCCATCGAATGACCGGGCAACCACAGATACTCGGTGAGTGAGCAATGCTTTCATCCCACGCGCAGCAATGTTCTTTTTATGTGTAAATGGAAAAGTGTGTTTTTCAAAATTAATTTGATGTAAGATCACGCTGCAAAAATCTAAAGATTTATCTACGGTGAGTCTTATGACAACTGATTTCACTTTGACTGAACTGCATATCCTTTTTGGGAGAGTTGGAAAAAAAGGATGACCGGTTTCCGGTTGAATATTGTCTTACAATGGAAAGTCATTTTCTCTTATCGTCGTATGGGCCTTACATCTGGCTTAGATATCTAGTTCGGTAGATGATCAGATATGAGACAAGATGCTGCGGTGGGTTTTGGTCGAGGATCGAAGCTGAATGATCGTAAGCTGAAGGATCGAAGATGAGGGTAGTTTTATTTCTTTTTCAACCTTTTCGGTTTCCCCGTACCCGCGTGTCCGGACTAGGACGAAGACAAGGATGATGTGAGGATGAGGAAGAGGACTCTTCGGACGAGCGTAAAAATTTTCATCGACATCCGATAGAATGACTTGGGGGGAGGCCGGTAGCACGGGCGGGTCTACAAAATACGCAGTGTGATTCCATCAGTCGAAGTCGTAACTGAATTTCTACAACCCAGTCCCGACCAGAATTGACTTTGGCCACGACATCTTCCAGCCTCCCCACCTGACTGCGTCGACCCAAAGAAGGCGGGATTGAAGTAATCGTTGCCCTCTCCGCCTGGACCAAGCCAGGGTGGTAAATTGCCCCGGGACTTTAGCCCCTGGTATATTTAATTGATGTTACAGCAACAATTTCGTCTTTGTGCTCAAAGTCTGCGAGAAATGGGAGAAACGGCTCTCCGGTAACTCCAAGGTAACATGACGACGAACATGGCCAGCTAGTTACCGTTAGAATAATACGGGATGCCTATATATCCTTCCTGCCAGAATGTTCGATTGCTTTCCCTGGACTTCAGAATCAACGTGCGAGCGGGTGGGAAACCACCGCTTTGTACCGGGATTACCCTTCGCACATCTCACGCACCTCTCTGTCTGCTCTTATCGACGAACGGTCGAAACTAATTCCTATGCTAATCCGTCTTTGTCCGGCCAAAAAGCGTAGCACAGTGTACAAACGAGCGCCGGCCAAACCCGCTGATCGAGTGCCATTTGCTCCACGGGTCATTGCCGCAGAGGTCTTGGTGTGGTGGAACGTTCAAATTCCACGCACGAGTCCGGTCCATTCGTGAGAAAATTTTCAGAGATATTTTTAGAGCCCAACCATCTCCGTCCAGAACCGCTGGCCGAGCAGAGTTATAGATCAGGGCCAATGATTTAATGCCAAACATTTTTCAACCAGAAATAAGGACGCTACTTACCGCCAGCCACTTGACAAGAAAGAAAGAGATCGTATCCTTCGAGGAATGGACCTCCAACACCAGTCACTTCTCTACCCTGAGCGTCGTATACCACCGGCTTGGTTGGTTGTTCTGAAATAATACAAAAATCGTGATATTTGTTGGTTTGTAAATTGTCATTAACGTTGCTAAAAATTACATCGGATGAACGCGTTCTGAAGACTTGAAATTCTTCTTCTCTTCAATCAACAACATAATTCTCGAAGTTCCGTGTTATTTCGCGAGTGATAGGAGGGTAGATAACTTCGAATTTACTCACCAACAAGAGTCAAGTTCACACGAAAGTTTCGTGTCGGGCTGTTTGCAAAGTCGACTCTGCACCGGAAGATCCCTTGATCACTGAAGGTTACATTTGCGATTTTTAGTCGTGCTCTTTGATGTCCATCGCCGACCAAAAAGAAAGTTCTGTTCCCCAAGTCATTGCCTATTGCCGAATGCAATGATTTGTCCAGGACACCGCCTCGAGCGTCTAGACTGTGAGGATCAAAAATGATATTAAATTAGGTGCCGACTGTGTAGGGATCAGAAATTTTTTACGATAATCGATAAATAGATAAAAATCAAGTGGTTCTTCCTTAGAATTAATTAACTTTTGCTCTCAGCTGGATGTTAGCTCATTAATTGGCAGTTAACGTGACGCTTTTCTCGAAAAGCGATTATCAATGCCTCTCTGACAAAAGGGTAAAAGCCCCAGAGTTTGAGCTTCGAGTTTTCGTCTTCACCGTACCCTGCACCACGCTTCCAAGAGCTCCCTTAATTGCTACGCGCCACGACGACCGGAAATAATTATTTCCTTCTTATTCGACGGGACGGCCGACCGCCGGAATTTGGAAAAGTAATTAAAACCAACAGAGGATTCTATAATATCTATACCTGTTCAACTATGGAGATAGTAGAAATTGAGGATTGCTGAAAATAATAATAGTATTGAAAAACGCTCTCCGTGAGTCGTGTTTAAGGGGCACCACTAGTGTGAAATTTTGAAAAAATCGTTTTTTTTTTCTCATATTTTGATAGTCCATACCTTCAAAAATAACATACTAAAATTTCAAGTGCATATCTCGAATAGTTTTTGAGTTACAGCCATCTGAAGAGCAGCCGCTCATCGGTTCGAGAGTTGCGTTCGATTAGGGACCGTGTACCTCAGTTATTGTTCGGGCTCTGTCGGCCAGGAAAGTCATTATAAAAGACCCTACAGATGTCTTCCGAAGAAGAAAAAGGTACATTGTATGGGTCTGGAATAGCAGATTAGCAGTAGATATGATATTTCTCGACTTATAACCATGAAATCAGTAATTTAAACTTTAAACGCGTTTTTCTCGAAACTACATTTTTCAAATTTGCTGCAGTTGTAACTCGAAGACAAATCACCCGATCGACTTGATTCTTATTGCAGCTTCTTTTATATATGTTTCTCCGTACAACAAACCCCCAGTTTTCCGATCGAATAAAAAATGTAATTTTGGCAGGCCAAAATCATCAAATTTTCACGCGAAATTTGAAACTTTTTTCAAAAACTCCGCCATTTTGTTAAATTTCAATTTTTTTTTAGATCGAGCGTTATTGTACGGGCAATACCTTCTAGTTTAATAAACCTTTTGGCTTTTTTTGTTTCGGGCACTGTGACGCATGACGGTTGCTTTCACTGCAGCAGTGGAGGGGCTTTTTTTGAGCCTTGGGAGATTGCGAATAACTTGCTGAATTTGCAATTTCTTTGTCCAAAAATGTCATCATGTATTTATTATATATCCACAAATATATCCTCAAAATATTAAAACATTCTATGCAGCAGTTTTCTCTGAAAAAATTCACAAAAATCACCTTTTTTTCGCTCGGTCACACTAGTGGTATCCCATAAAGCCCCTACAATTATGAACCAAGCACTCGTGTAGGAAAAATTGTCGTTGAATCTACAGAAATTCATCTGCATCAATACAATTCTCTATGGTCCCATGCAACTGACGTGCAAGTTTATTCACGTAATGTCTCTATGAAAAATGGTATAACACGGCGAGGAGCTACCAAAACGAATTCAAATCGATAACATTTACAAGTTCGAGATTTCAACTTGAAGATTGTATTTTGTTTTTAATTTATTACTTTATAAAAAAGTTATTTTGCAGATTCCTCCGTGGTAAACGAAAGAAATTGCAATCAATTTCCGCAATGATGATTTTTGGAGCTTGACGTCTCATCTTCAAAACGTTTTTTTGTCATCTTATCCCATCTTGAGATACGTAACTTGTATGTAACGTAAGAGACGAGTGAGCGTAAATCGTTTTGGCACATGTCTGACGTTACTTACGATTGAATAACTCAGCCGAAAACGAGCAGAAAAAAATCTAAAAGTAAGCATTCCAAACAGGAAACTAGTTCAAGCCCCGCTAACGTTGCCGTCAGAATTTTTTGCGGTTTTCTCCGTTCGTTTTGTAACTTTACCGGACAAAAGAATGTTTACATTAGTTTTTTCACCCGCGTTATAAAATTCCGAAAATATGAATTCTTGAAGAGATTTGGGAGACCGTTCATTGTTTTCGTAAGTACAGTACGAATCGACGGAATTACGGAATCGATTCAGCAAATCCATTCAACCAAATCACCTAAACTATTGTGTCAAATCAACAAACCACTTCGAAATTGCACAACCGCTTCATACGTTCAACCGCAGAACAGTTTAGTGGAATTAGTTAAATAGTTTGCTTCATTGAATCGGGAATATTCGATATCGATCGGATTTCCAGTGTTCAATAATCTCTAGGTCTCGGTCCATTAACGCCGGACGAATGGGAAGGGTTGATGAAGGCGTGGGGTGAGTAATTATTCGCATCAGATGATTAGAAACAAGAATTGTTCTGTTTAAACCAATAGCTATAATTGAAGAAATCAATCCCGGTCATTTAGTTTAGCGAGAAGACATTTTCTTACTTAAGTGAAACGATGAATACGTTGAATCGAATTTGGCTTATCAACAAGTCAGATTTGCCAGGTTCATCAAACTTTTTCTTTGAACAAACGTTCACTTTGCCCAAGTAAACAAGAAACTCTGAGTGTCAGTAAATTTTCGGATTTATTTATCTCCTTCTCAAGGTATAATCCGAACTTTCTCAAGAAAATTGATATCAGGCTGCTTGACCGCCCATGGAAAAATTCTTGTAAATCAATCAAACGTCCCTTCGAGACTCGCTAAAAGACTTGAGGACCCATGGAGGGAACCGGACTCTTCGCATAAGCATTATCCTACAAGTCAGTTGGCCGCCACTTTAGTATTCCGCCCACTCGATCTATTCCCGAATGAAAAAAAAGTCGAGTTGGCACCCCTATCTGCCAACAGATTTAGATTCCGCCACGCTGTTACAAGCCTATATCCGCAGGTCTGAAACATGCACGTTCATGCATGCAGTGCTAATCCGAAGACAAAATTGAGAGAAATATGAACGTCTTCATATTGAAAATGAAAGACAAAAATGCGCGGTCGAACGATTCCAAAATTTGGCCAGACTTGAGTTGAAGCAAATCTCTATCGACTGAGATCAAAATCATGATGCAAATAACTCGAAAACTACTTGACCGATTGGAACCAAAATCTAATTAGTTCTAAGTATAAAGGTCAATTGATACAATGCAGGACGAAACCGCTCATTTGTTTTTAAGAAATCGTCGGACAAAATCTTCTCTAATAAGAACTTCTATTCTAACTTCCCGTTTCTCTGGTTTCAGAGAAAAAATGAAGTTCTTGTAATCGCCCTGAAAATGAAAAGTTTAGTTTTCACTAGATCTCCACTTTTCGAAGTCCAGAGAATGACCTCCAATCATTTTCAGATGGACGCTGTGTCTGTGTATGTGTGCATGTATGTACGCATGTATACGTATGTTTCTATACCGAGAGGAAAACTTGATACAATACAGTCGACCGCGCATGCGCCGAATAATTCAATTTTATTGGTCGGTGAGATCGTCCCGCGATGAGATTTTAACCTGCGAGGCATGGGTGCCAACCTGCAAGAAATGAAGCTAGAGCTGTCAGCCTCTCACGCCTAAAGTAGTCAATCGAGGTTATGTTGTTATCGAGTCGAAGCAAGCAATCGGCTGTTCGGGATAAATTTCAACGGTTCTTACAGTTGCACATCAAACTCAGGATGGTCAGCCTGCTTTAGCAGACGACAAAACTCACCCATGCGCAGTCGACAGTATAGTATCAAGTTTTCCTCTCGGTATGATACTTTTTTTGTTCGACGATATCTCGAGAAAGCGTTACCGGAGTTTGATGATTTTGGTATCAATTGACGCGGCGTTTCCAAACTTAGAACTGATTCTATCTCGGCTCAGATTGATTCAGTACTTTTCGAATTATTTGAATAACTTAATTCTAAAAAATAAAACAAAAATAATGATATCTTGAGAATGGATGAACGGGTTCGGATGAAAATTGGTACCCTTAGTTTTTTTGGGCCGCTGAAAACGAGTTTGAAAACGGGAAGTTCAACGGCTGTCACGTGGTCAGTCAAAACCCGTTTGTTTTTTCAAGGTATAAGAAGTGAAAGAACAGAATTTAAAGGGGCTTTCCTTCTTATTTACTTTTGAAATCAAAATGCTTAAAAATAATTTCGCTGCAAAGCTACATTCGAAATTGGATAGTAGTACCAAAATGTCAATGGAAATAAGCGAGGATCTCCACATGCTCAGCACCAGCGGCAGTGTAATCATTTTTATTGCGTCTTAAAGCAGACTTGCCAACTCGCTTCGTGGGTGATATAAATTTAAATTATGTGCCACGCAGCTCTCGGTTCGAGAGCCGAGAAACGGAGACGAGGACCAGGACGAGGACGAGGATGAGGACGAGGACGAGGACGAGGACGAGGACGAGGACGAGGACGAGGACGAAAACGAGGGTCGGGAGTAAAGAACTGCCGCATAAGCATTGAACCCTCGAACCTAGTTTGGCCGCAGCCTTTCCTCCCCTGGGAGGAGGACACGGCGCGTATCGGCTTTCAAAAAACGGACCTCGATAACTGATAACCCGCTCAGACTCCGGCGGATCCGTGTCGTCATTTTAGGGTTTCTGGAAGCTGGGATAACGATCCATATAACAATATACTGTACATTATGTTCCGTATATATATATATAGGTATAAACTTGTAAATATGTGTAGGTGTCATTTCGACGCATAATTTCTTACAAATTTCGTTTCTTCGATCTTCGAATATCGTAAATTTTTTTATAAGCGTGACCTACAAGCTGTCGTATGAAAATGGCACGCCTTACTCGGCGCCAAAGACAGAACCGTCGTTTCGTCAGTATCAAAATTTTTCTACGAAAAAGCAAATGTGAACATAATTTATAAAAAAAAATTCATTGATGTTCAAAGCTTCGTTTAAATTGGATTTCTCGGCAATGCAATATGTAGTTGAAATGCCGATTTCAGCAACGACGGGAATAAGTGGCGATGGAAATAACGAAGCTCAAGCTATCCGGGAACAGTATAGAATAAATAATTATCTAAAAATTTCCATGCTTGCTTGGAACGAATAATTTCAATCGCTTAGATGACTATAGCTCTCTTTTGAGGAGGGTTAGTCACATCGGTCATCCCGAAAAGGGGTGGAGGTCGAAAAACCAAGAGATTAAAATTCATAATGACCGAAATTCCGAAATTTCAAAGTTCCGAAAACTAACAATCCAATTAAGCCTTATACAAAAGCTGCATAAAGCCGGAACGAAAAATGCAGAATGAGAAAATGTTGAAGGTAAACCAATCAGATAAGTACAATTCAGATAGCCGAATTTTCGATCAGCCAAAAACCCGAATGACTAAAATACTAAATATTCGAAAAAGAAAGTCAACCACTTTCAGATGAGTCAAAATCCAGAAAAATTAAATACCGAAATAAAAGGACAGATTGACTAAAGAAGCGAGTGGCCAAAATATCGAATGATCAAATTGCCGAAGGTTCAGAATCTCGAAATGGGTGCTAAAATATTTGTTGAAATATTCCGATTCAATGAAAATTATAGCACTGCGCTTGATTAAATGAACGAGCATTTCTGCGGTGGCTTTTTCGGGACTTTCAGTTTTTGTATTCTGACACATCTAATCTTTCGATGTTGACATATTGATTTCCGGAATCCTGCTCCATCGAGGTAACGGCTGTTCGAAATCTGATTTTCGGTAATTTGAACTTTCTGTTTTACTACAATCTGCGTTTCGCTTAGTCGCTATTTTCAAATTCGGAAGGAGAATTCAAGGTATAAAAGCGCTTCGCATATTTTCATGAATTATGAAAAAGCACTTCGGCATTATAGTCTTTGGAAATGTTTAAATGACCATTGATGACTGTTTGGCAGTAATGGTATTCGGGTATCCGATTTTCGGAATTTCGGTCATTATGAATTTTGGTCATCGTGATTTGTGAAGTGATACCTACATGAAGAAAGAGTAATAAATCAATACCATGTTTATTTTGAAAAATACAATTTCACTTTTTTACTTCACGTGAGTTGTTGACTTTAATTTTAATGTCGGAAATAGTTTTGCGCATATCTTCCTAAATTTTTATCAAATTCTTCAGAGCGGACTTAAATTTAAAAAACGTAGTTCATGAGAAATCGTGTTTGACATTGAACTCCTGTACTTTTTCAAAGTCTTTACTTTCCAATTTGTTTTCAATTTACGCGTTGAAATAAAATTGATACTGACGGGCTTCGGTCGATGCCACCTTCATACAGCACACCTTTTTCCGACTTATTTCGCTTCTCTCTGATCTTTTGTCAACGATGCACGGCGATCGCTCCGACAATCTTTATCGTCATTTGACAGATTCTTGGAATTTTTTTTGCAATAAGGCTCAAAATATGCAGAAAAGTTCGAGCCATCGGAATATGCAATAATTCAATAATTTTTTCTTTCAGTTAAAGGATGACATTGCCCCTTGAGCCGTAATTCCAAAGTGATGATAGGAATCGTGGTTTTCATCATGATTTATTGATTTCTAACTCTTCCACAGTTCAGGCAATGCAGCATATAGGGTTTTATATTGAATTACCGTTATCCGGGCGTTAAATAGGAAATATGGCCTGACTATATTAGCTTACACCTATCAAGACCCTTGTATATATTTACATTATGCTAACACGAGGATTGTATCGCGGATATCTGACTAAGGTACCTTGAAAATTCCCGATAAAATTTTTTCACACAACTCTTCCAATATTCCGGTAGGATGAGTGAAAAATATTTCGAAATCGTGATGTAATTCGGGTACGGATTCTGTTTTCCCTGAATTATCGGTTCTTTGAAAACGCAGTTGGCCTGAATTCGTTTTTTCGCTGGCTTTTAATTATCGTTTAAAATTTATAATGTTCGTAACCAGCAGCAGTGTGTGTTGGTTGTTAATGAACGTGTATAGTACGGATGTTTATGAACTCGTTTCGGCAACCAGTTACAGGGAAATCTCACGAGGTGGATAAAGTTTTGGCAAAACACCTCCCTCTGTCTGCCATCTGGTTATTCTTAGCTACGGAGAACCACGCAACGAGCAATCACGCGTAATCCCGTGTAATTACGCGCAGTGAAACGTCGTCGCACATCCCACGATTCCGTGTTTCTCTTCTGAAACAGCTTCTCTCCCCGCACTCGCCACCATAAGAAATCTTCCAGTACAAACCACGTGGGTATTTGGAGGTACACCGTTGAACAGACTCTTTTCGAGTGAAAAATATAACCCAGAAAATTGTCCGATTCGGTAATTCTATCTTTCATCAACGAACATCAATATATCACCAAATATCCTATACATTCATCTGGTGGAGGTTTGGTTCTTGGAATATTGGAGATCAAATAGTATCGAATGTTTCTAAAATCGAGAAGCTATTATTCACAGAAAAAATTATCATGTGTTAATGCTCCAAGGTTGTAGTGAACGCCATAAGGCCTCTTCATTCCTTCCGTATCGGAAAAGAATAACCATAGCAGAAAAAAATTGCAAGGGAAGATTGAAAAAGGGTTGCTATCTTGGTATATACATATAGACCTTCTGTGAAATTTGACTAAACTTCATTTCACGACCCTGCAGGTTCAATTATCTCAGTCGTTGCTATACGCTCGAGCTTGTTCTCATGGATATTAATTTTCCTCCGAATCTTCCTTCCCTATTCTTCTCTTTTCCTCTCTTCTTTTACTTTGTCACAAATTTTCTCAGAAAGATCCGGTAGGACGAGGCACGAGTTTGAGTTGCCTTAGGTCGGTGAAAAGAAAAGAATTAGGCGATGCTATCGGCGCTATGCTGGGTTAAAGGACTCGAAAGGAGTTAAGAGAGGCGAGTAATTCGGTGAGCAAATTTTCTAACGTCGAGTCTTACCAAAGTTTCGCAAAGTTTCGTCGGAGAATAATTATTATTTCAGCCTTTGTGTCTGCTGCAACGGCGGCAATTAGACGAATCGTTCGAATCATCCCACTCTTCATCTAAGACACACCCAATGAGAGAAGCTCATACCCCAAGGTCTCTGCAGCTAAAACCTGCAGACTATGTATACCGAGAGGCAAACTTGATACTATACAGTCGATCGCGCATGCGCCGAATAATTCAATTTTATTGGTCGGTGAGATCGTCCCGCGATGATATTTTAACCTACGAGGCATGGGTGCCAACTTGCAAGAAATGAAGCTAGAGCTGTCAGCCTCTCGCGCCTAAAGTAGTCAATCGAGGTTATGTTGTTATCGAGTCGACGCAAGCAATCGGCTGTTCGGGATAAATTTCAACGGTTCTTACAGTTGCACATCAAACTCAGGATGGTCAGCCTGCTTTAGCAGACGACAAATAAGTCGCCCGTGCGCAGTCGACTGTATAGTATCAAGTTTTCCTCTCGGTATATCAATTGGAATGAAAAAGTCACTTTGGTTACACCCAAAGTGGTGATATTTTCTGGGAAAACCACGCGCGTGATTCTCGAGCAATTCTGTGTACTTCAAACGCGATGATATAATAGCATTCAGCACTTCTATCCTAATGGGTTCTGCAGAGTCGACAGGCTTTCCTGGATACTGTTAACAATATGGACAATTTTGAGTATGAAACCGAGTTGTACCGGAGTTACTTTATTACTCTCCGACATTGTGAAATGAGATTGAAAAAACGCGGTATAAACCCTACTTTTTGCTATCGAATTCGATACATTTTCCCCAAAAACTAAAGTGATTTACTCAAATGGAGATTTTATTTCTCCCACTTTTATCACTATAAAAGTTAGTTTTCGATACAAAACGAAGCCCACCTGTGTATCCGAACTCAAACGTTACAACACAAACGGGGTGATAAAACAATTCAATTCGACGTTTCGGAGGACTCTTTATAGTCAATATTTTACTGAGCGTCAACTTCGTAGACCGAGAAAGTAATTCAGAATTATGCATATTATGTTTCAAGTGCTACGCTGTGATTTCCAATAATTTTCATAATTTCATCTCGGCGATCACACCGATTGCCTGGATAAAGGCGGACGACTCTTCACGTTCATTTCAATCGATTACCAATAACCTGCCGCGATTACGTGCATGTTATCTTGTATGTTACGTATTTTTTTAAATCCATTGATCTCCTGTGACATGATGTTCGGTTTTCAACGTGTCGTCAAGGAAGGGATATTTTGGTTTACAATATATTGCTCGTGGCTATATCCCCGTCAAGTATTGATTTGTTGAATTACTTGAAGCCCCGGAACAGAACAGTACGTATCTCATATTTTGAAAGTTTCAAAAGTTCGGAGTATCTACCCCATGGAATACTATTGGCTTGATAATTATTCTAAGCAATAGCCTCGTGGCTTAGGCAGGGTTGTTGTGTAACGTAATTTGATCACCCTCAAAATATGCACGAGATATACTTGACGACCCCTCCCTTCCTTCCTTCCTTCCTTCCTTCCTTCCTTTGGCTAAATGGCATACAGCTTACAAGCGATTATAGCACGTAGAACTGAAATTGTATTAGCGACAATTTGCATCCAATTCATTAGTTTGTAACCTTCCCTAAATATTCGAGGGACTTTGCCAAAGCACCGGACGTAGTTTCGCTCGATCTAGCCAAGCAACCGGCGAGGGGTTAGCCTCGTTGACTAAGCTGATTGCTTTAATGAAGGTCCACTATCAGAGGATGTGTGGAGGACGTTGGGGGTGGGTATCGGATATCGCTGTTACGTTCTCCTCAGGGATCACTCGAGGAGATGGGATATCCTTGATTTAGGGAAATGCACTCGCTTACCAATCCCCGGCTCGCCTCTAGAGACGTTCAGGGTATAAAATTGCGAGATAATTTCCAGGATGACTTGTGAGTCTCTCTTTCTTAGTTATCCGAAATATTGGAATGGGCTTTTTGCGGTCGATGATAATATCGCCCTGGGACTTGATTGAATCCTTCAGATTTGAGTTTGCTGCGTCTTCTCGCGTAACCACTTAGCTCGGGAATGTGTTTGTTGTAGCGTGAATGGAATAATAGGGGTTTGGGCTTAGGCCATCTTAGTCTGCGCTCCTCAAACTCGTGGAATATCCTCCTCGATCCTTGATTAATTGCTGATCCAATCGAGCAACTTTTCCCGGCAAAACTAACTTCGGAAAGTTGACCCCGGCTAGAACCACCGCCACTATATTTGCATAATTGGCGTTTGTTAATTGAAAAGTTATAGGAAACTTATAATACCGCAACGGGTGTTTCCATAATCGAAAAAATTAGAGGAGTAGTAGAAGCACCGAGTGCCCTGCAGACATGAAAGATGAAATAATAATATCTGGTTGAATAAATAAAAATGATACGTACGTTTAAGAGCAGAGGAATTTTTTAAGATTACATTGATTGCTTTTTTTTCCTTTTCTTGTTATTTTTTATTTTTATTTATTTTTTTGTTTCGTTTAAACGGCGCTGGTTATTTATTTCTTGTCTGCAGGTAAAATACCTAATTCTCGAAATAATTATCCGTTTATATGTTTGTTCAGACTCCAGCGCGCTTTCCTTGGATCATATCCTCAGCGGCGTGGAGAAATGTGAAAAATATGAATAATATTAAAGGACTGAGGTCTTCTCGCGTTTGCTCGACTTAACGAGCTGTTTATTTGCATACTTTGGATTCCGAAAGTGAATGTCGGCCATTACACTCTTGTTACTCGATCCTGCACCAGTTTTCGAGTCCAATGCTTTCCAGGCACTTAACCTCCATCAGGGGAATGCATCGGATATAACTCGCGATCCGTTTTCATAAATTTAAATCCTTTTTCTGCCGTACCTACTCAAACTTTTTGGCTTCAGTTTTTTTAAAGCTCAGCTTATTCACCCTGGGCTATAATCTCCCACTTTTACCTCTCTTCAACGGATGGAAATATCTTTCACCTTTCAAAGAGTTTCTGAATCTGGAAAAAATATTCCCTCTCAAAGAGCCGGAAGCCAATTTGCGAAGAACTTGTCTTTTGGAAATAAATTTCACGACTCGTTCAATGCTATTGGATAATCATGCAATCTCGCACTGATACCTATAGACTTATTACTCTATGATAGAATCCTGGAACATGCATGTGACCCCGTGACACACGTCAAGATATTTCGAGGCTCCTTTTTGAAGACAAGAACGAAGGGACGCGCGTTCACTCACCCCTCAAGTATTCATATGATAGCTACTCACTTATTGAGTACAGGATGAAGAGAGAAAACGGAGAGAGAGAGAGAGGCACATATTCCAGCCGGCCGTGAAATAGAAACATTCAGATTTTATCAGCCTTCCAACGAGATGTTGGATGTTCAGAATTTCGGAGTTTATACTGACGGAGACAAGTCTCCCGACCCAAACTCGGGAAATTTACCTGTAAAGAGGAATTCCTGCGGTGTCTTTAAACCAAAGGACCATGCTGACGGAATCCGTTGGTCTAGGTGGAGTCACGTCGCAGGGTAACTCAACGTCGTCACCTTCCACGGCCCAAATCACCTTCGCTGGCACTAGAACAAAATTCGTTCAAAATTATAATCAAACCGCCTGAGACCTGCTCACCTCTATTGCCAGTTGAATAGAATTTATTAAACAAAGTTTAGATCTAAGAAATTCTCATTCCTTTCCGTATTTTCGGTCTACCCTCTCTTCCAGTATTTGTGATTCACACAATTGAACATTTGAAACATGTCTGAAATATAAGCTTGAAACGTAGCCTAGCTCAGGCCGCATATTTCTACTTTCGAGATATCCTCGCGTCGAATTTACACCTAGCGGCGAGAGAACTTCTCCATGGGTAGTCCAGCTGTTACGTTTTTGTAAGGTAACTGTTCTCAGCCTTTTGTGGTAGTTATAAGCTCAATGTAACTGAAACGCAACCTTTTGAATATCAAAGAACATTGTGCAAATGAAAGCTAGTAACGTTTCTGATATGGGCTTATGTCAGAAACCTTTCACATATGTGTATCTCGCATTCGATTTGCAAGGGTAAAATCATGACTATGAATAATTGATTCGGGTAAATTTTTTTGAGTCCCCCTCAATGGTATGTTAAAAAAAAAAATACTTGCTACCATAATACACGGGCGAAACTGTTATTTACAGGCTCGAACATGTATTTTTTCAACGTGCAGAGCGTGTATCTGGCAACTTGCGCCAGACTTTCAACACCCATTACATAGGAGCACACCTTCAGAAAAATATTTTTTTGAATCTCTTATGACAAGAAGAGCACTCGCAACCTTGTCACTATAATAAGAAACGCGAGAATTAGTTTGTGATAGTCGAAAAATCTCTATGAAGTACTGTCACCGACTTTCGACATCAGACCTGACACGCAACGTTTTTCTGCTTGGTAACAACAGCACAAGTTAATTCAGTTAGTTTTACCGGATGCACATGAAGATAGACCTCTAAGGAATCAAACGCGCTCACCTTTATGCAGGAGAGTCGATATTTTGTTTTGTGGTGTGCGGGGTTATGGATGCATATTGACCTGACGAAAATGAGTGTCAGATACTATTAATATACTATACTATTATCATACTATTAATTTTTATCTCATGCTCCCCTAAAATTGCGTGATGTACATGGATATATATGACCTTTTTATAGGTTCTGGTATGTCATACAAAAAATTACGCATGTGTGCAACACAATTTAGATTTAGATTTTTTTAAAGGTTAAAGTTAAAGGTTTCTGACATATGCCCATATGTGCTGTGTGGAAATTATTGATCCGTTAATATCGGATGACCTGCCTTGTGAAATTGGCAGAATCGATATATGTACCAATGAAATACAAATGATTTCATTTAAATGAGTTTGGAATCGTGAAAAAACTTGACGACATTTGGTTAAAGCCACGTTGAAGAACGATGTAGGGAAAAGCCTAGTACCGCTCTCCAATCTATTTTTGAGCTTGGTAGACAGCGATGATGAGTAAAGCAGACCTATAAGTGAGAAGGCCAAGAAGGAAGCTCGTTATGGTGGCGTGAAATGTTCACACTACACTTACTAGAGTCCCGTTAATAATTAACTTGTGAAGAGTAGGGTAATTAATTTACTGCCTAAAGGAAAGGGTTCGGTTAGACGATAACTGCTCTCAGCTCGAGGATGCGATGTACACTTAAACTGCGAGCAGCTGATCATCGAAGTTTTATAGCCTGATGCCTTTCGGAACCCTAACAAGATCGGAGGAGGCGAGGAAAAGAAAAAAGGTCTTCAAAATTAAATTCTTCGCACTCTGAATATTGCTAGATCAGAAGTAAAAATTAAATGAAGTTGACTCAACGGGCGTGAATCGTAGGTAATCAGTTATTTCATGGCTTGATTTAAACAATGGATTCTGCACTTCGGGTACGAAAAGATTAAAATTCCATAGCGGTTGTAAACAGGCAAAAATTTGGGGAGTTGTATTGTAGGCTGTCTGTTGTACTGCAAAAATCGGGATTTAAATCTGAGAATTTGGTCAGAAGGTTCTTCGAATTGGAACAAAATTGAATGGGGCACGTCGTGTGAAATATTCGGACCTCCAAATTCGTTTCTTTCAATCTGTTTTGCATATTTTTCATGGCAAAATATATTTTCAGAGCAGAATTTTTCTGATCAGTGCAGCAAAGGATGACACAATAGGTAGGTTTAAAAAATATTACAATTAGTACTCACAATAGAGTATATATATATTTATATATGGGCAAATCCACAGAACTTTTAACTTTGCTGGATTTTTTTCTTTTTTTTCTATTTTACGAGCACAGATCTCAGGTTTGGTGTATGTTTTCGCACGACTTATGAGACAAATAATTCACGTTCGTTAACTATTTTCAGGCAGGGGCGTAAGCTTAAAACCGACCAACGTCGCATTACGCATCAATTGCGTCCTGATATCTTGAGGAAAAAATATGTACAGCCAAACGACTCGCAGAATTCTTGATTAAGATCAGTATGGCGTCAAAATCGTAATCAGCGACTCCAAAAACCCCCATCTACTCGTTTTTTATGAATTACGCTAAAAACTGCAAAGCTAGCTCATTACAGTGGCCATATTGGATCCACCATTTTGAATTTCGTAATTTCGACTTCAGAATCGTAATCAGCGATCCCGAAAACCCTCTTGTACTCATTTTTTCGTAAATTGCGCAGAAAACCTCAAAGTTGCCCCATTACAGTAGCCATATTGGATCCGCCATTTTGAATTTCGTAATTTCGAATTCAGAATCGTAATCAGCGACCCCGGAAACCTCCAGATCATCTATGATTTTCTAAATTTGTTCAGTAGAAAAATTTGCTCCTCAAAGGGTTAAAGTGTGTGTGCCGTTCTAGGATTGATGACTTTATATTCGATTCATACGTAGATTTCTGACGCCACTATTTTTTTCAGTTAACAAATATGACAAACTGTAGTTTACAATTATGAAAATGTGAAACCAAGAAACATTTTTTACGTGCCGTTGTAAAAACTGAATTTTATACACAGTTTACGTTTCTGATGATCATTTTCGAATTGTTACTGCATGAAAACCATTGATGGCACAGTTATGCGACACCTCGCAAAAGATGCCTCTTTCAATGAAAGATGTGTCAGCATTGCTCATTTATAGATACATCAGAGGGCGTACGTGTAAAATAATTAACTTTGCAGAAAAAAAAAATAAAAATTAATTCATCCTCGCATTTTTGTAGTTAAATAATTTTTTTTGTGAGAGGAGCACATCTAAGGAAAAGCGGGTGATGTTTCAGTGTATAAAGGAGAAACTGAAACACATTCAATTAAAATGAAAACTGGAAGGGCGCTCGTAGAATATCATTAAAAGTTCAACAAATTTCGCTTGCCTCGCATGCGATTTTGACATTTTCTGATCTTTCAAAGCTTGTTGCAACTTTACTATATATATTTCAGTAGATTTAAATATGCAAATACGTGTCTAATACTATGTAGAATTAGCATAAAAACCTATACGTGCATAGCAATGTTATCCTGACAAATATT
Organism: Rhogogaster chlorosoma; assembly: GCA_944452935.1. NCBI lineage: Eukaryota > Metazoa > Arthropoda > Insecta > Hymenoptera > Tenthredinidae > Rhogogaster > Rhogogaster chlorosoma. Next base: position 21,001,595 of record OX101802.1, read on the forward strand.
CTTAATTTTATCGCGCCTCGCTGGGGGTTAAAAGTTCTGTGGATTTGCCCATATATCATAACAAATATGTTATGATCTTATTTTGATGATCTTAATTCTGGAACATTTTATTCCAAATATATTCAGGTGTGGGAAAATTGGGTTGAAAACATATGTCACGCCCAGTCGACCGATAACACAATATTTATCCTGCACAGAATTTTTTATCTCTATCACTGGAAGATCTCCCGAAATATAATTTATAAAATTCCAAAAATATGCCAATGTTTGGATTTGTAATGCGCTATTCTTAGCAAATAGTAGCGGTTCTATGATTGTCTGATATATCGTACACCGATTGTTGTATCTCCGTACAATTTTTCACAATTAGGTCACATATTTGAAGCATATCTCAACAACTTACTTTTTTTATTTACTCAATTGGTGATATTTGCTTTGGTATAAGGTCTACCGAGTATCGCGGAGAAGGGGGGGAAAGAGGGGATATACGCCTGAGAAAAAAATTTCTCCAAAATATTGTCAACTGAATGAATGCTGCGTTTTTCTCAATCATCTCAAAGCGTGATATTTCGCCTTATGCCCTTATCGCGTTTGACCCTTCAATCATAACGTTTTTATGCATGTGGGAGTGAAATATTTGAGGTCGATCGTAATATTATGATCAACATTCATTGATGAAGAAATTGTAATGAATCAGTGAATAGATTGCAGATGAAAATTGCTATTAATTGGCACCATTATTTAATCAAAAATAACTCTCATATCACTGCGCTGCAAGTTTTGAAAAAAAAAAAAAAAAACACAATTTGGCTACCGTTAGGCTTGTTCAGTTTACTCAGAATCTCTCTTATAATAATAGTTCATTTGAAAAGGTTTCAGGCGTTATATTTTTACAGCAGTGAAAAAATCCTCGGATTTCAATATGTATTATCAAACTATCACTTTTATAGACTCACTGCTGAATGCAAGAAGACTTGATTATTATATCAGAACAAGCAAACTGCTTAGCAATCAGGCGGTTCCCGCGGGGTAAGCGTTGTGTAATATGATGTGGAGATGACGCTGGGGAGGTATCTAATAATGGTTCTGTGACATGAAATCAATTCCAATCAGGAATTCTACCGATTAAATTCGTATTCTTCATTTTCATAATCATTTTGAATCACTCTCTACAATAATCACCCATTTGTCAACTATTCGGTTCCTGTAGAATATCTTTTCGCACATGATCGCTGATTTGCAAATTTTTACGAAATTAAATTGACCATACTTCCTAACTCCAATCCAATAAATACCCAATTTCAGCGCATAATGTTATAATTCTCATCTTTTGATCCAAATTTTCGTGTAAGAATGAGGAAAAAAAAAGACGAAAACGACAGTGTTTTTTCGCAGTACATACTTTTCATCAACTCAAAAACCAATGTGATTACTATTAAATACTACCGAGTAAATGCAATCAAAATTTTGTTATTTGCGTTTCTTTATAAAACGGTTTTCTATTTTTAATGATTTTTTTTTCATAGAAACAAATGTTCAAATCAAATAAGGTGCGGAAATTATTCATGCCCATTATCTTAATAAAAAATTCTGTTTTCCGATTTTTTTAGCTAGCCGTTTTCTAGTTCGTCGCGCAAGTTTGACGGAGAGACGGACAAGCTTCTAAAAATCTAATTTTTGGATTCTAGAGGGTCGAAAACGTAGAGATTCGTTGAAGTTAGCAAAAGTCATTTTTCAACCGAAACTAATACTTCTTGTTATTCAAGATTTTCATTCCTTCAAGAAATAGTACATTGTACAACGAGGGAGGAAAACGGGTCATTTCTAGCTCGGGTGATGACGTTGTACAGTCGGACCTCGTTATAAGACTACGCGTTATAAGACTCTTCCCCTCAATTTGTTGAAACTCGCTCGGAACGCTTCCCCCACCAACAACTCAATGAAAATTTTGCGCCGAAACCTCGCTATAAGACTAACGAACAGTACGACTAAAATCGAGATACAATGTACATATTGTACATAAATACAACGCAAAACGGCGATAGTCTTATAGCGAGGCTTGGGCGCAAACACTGTTAAGCACAATAGTGGGGGAACCTCAATTCTAAGAATTTTTTCCCCTACAGCCCCGAACTAGTCTTATAACGAGGTCCGACTGTACTCGCTCCCTTCCTCCTATGTTGAACACTGTATTTTTTTTCAACACGTGCATGTATAGGCCCTTTTTCAAGCATTTACATACAATTTTTTGTGCATTTACATACAAAAGTCAATTAAAAGTAGATATTGAAAATATTGAAAAATGTTGAAAAATTCGAACTTTCGGAACATTTTTTTTTCGTCAAATATTTTTTTGGGAGGAAATGGACTTATTTTCTACCTAGGGCGTAAATATCCGTTCCCTCCCTAGGGAAGAAATGAAGTCGAGGGTAGATAAGAGCAATTTTCTATCCACTGTACATGCGGGAAGAAGGGCCTATCCATGCATGTATTGAAAAAATATATGTCGGCAGATAATAACGCGTTATTAAATCACGCGTTTGTGGAAGAAAGATGGAGCGATCTCCGAGATTATGAGATCTGCCCACACAGAGCCGTCAAAGCATCGATGGTCACTTGATATCAAGAAGGACTATTGGTTGCTGGGCTTTTATTTTTAAAAGATTTGAAAAGAGATGACTATTGAAGAATTGATGGGAAGCCCGCGGAACTATGACGTCTCTCTAAATCAAAAAGTTATAAATTGTATTGATCCATTTAAATCTCGTTGAGTTCTGTTATTTATCGTTCAAATAAAGTTCCTGTTTGTTATCTATGATTTGGTCATAAAATGCCACCAAAGTTCGCCAAGAAATCTACGTTCTTATCTTCTTCGTCAAAAATATTAAAAGAAGATCCGTCTTATATATTCATATTCCATATAAAAGTATTCTGCAAAACTAGAAAATTCCAATATCGAATTGGTCATATCAAATATATGCAATCTAACGCATGTATGTACGTAGTTCTATTCGTTTATCCGATAGTACGAATTGAAAATCGCTTTTCATAAGGTGACTGCAGCGTGGAAATCCGGGACTGCGAAGCATGCTGTACGTTCATAAAATCTGCTGATTTTTCGGGCAGATGTACGGTTCTCGACGTATTTTACAGACTAATCTTTTCGCTGACACTGACGAGATTAGTCTCGGGCTGATGCCGAGTATGACAAGAAGTGACGACCAGTTATCAGTTTTGAAATATTTTGTAAGTGGACATTTTCTTAAAGGGTACTTGAAACGATTTATGCTCGTTTAGATTTTGGGGCGTGCGTTCACTCACTTGGTGTACACATACGCGACGCTTCACATAATACACTCCTGATGTTCGATTTTGGTAAATTGTCCAGCTTACAGTGGCTCGAAATAACCGCCAAAGATTAAGCTTCGAGAAAAAGAAACGGAACCAAAAATCAACAACCAATCATTTTTCGGACTAAAAGTCGGAAACTAAAAGTTTCCTATCGCCGAGTGGCTGAGTATTTTAAAAGTGCGATAATTCGAGTGTATCTATGAGTCATTGTACGATTTCTCCAATGATAATGGAACCTGTAAAAAAAATTCAAAAATTTCGGAAAAACGAAATACTCAGCTACTTTCTGCCGTAATGAAGCAGTACTCCCCGAAGTTTCATTCTGATCGGTAGAGTGGTATGGAAGAAAGTACAAAATGCGTTTTCGAAGTGATCAGAGCAAGTATCAACCCTAGACTCACGCCATAAATTGCTACGTCCTTTGTCGATATGTAAAGCACAATATTTTGAAAGCATTTTTGAAATTGTTTATTGACAGCGTGTAGCGGTATCAAGAATTGTAAACTCATATTACCTAGCATTCGTTATTGGGTTCGCGAGGAAAGTGGCTACCAACTAAACGGCCATAACACGCGTTCAGTTTTTACTTGCGTTCGAATCTGGAGTGGCAGCGGCTGCCAATGGCTGTTCAAATGTAATGTTGAAAAATAAATTTCACAAGCTTTTGCTTTTTTGTTAAATAAATTAGGAAAATAATTGCAATCTTGTATATTCCCTGCAGCTACGAAATTGGTCTGCGAGCTAACTCATCCAAAGCGTCTGCTAGTCGACATTGGCGCCGGCGAATAGGTTAAAGACCCTGCGGCAAGATAAAAACCATGTTGTTATAATTGTATAATAAGTACCAAAACGCAACAGTTCGTAAATTATCTTGGGGTACAAGGTGACGGATAGCAATTTTATTATCGACGATATGAAAATTGCATGAAATATTGAGAAACATTACTAAACATCACTCACAAGTCGTGAAGCGGATGTGCTAAGGGGCCATTCATTAATTACGTAAGGATGATTTTGACGATTTTTGACCCCCCCCCCCCCCCTCCCCCTTCTTACGTAAGATTTCATCTGGTTTTAGAAAAGGATCAATTGCACTGAAACTCACTATGTTAGAAATCGCACATTTCTACTTATAAAATATTACGTAAGAATGGCATTTACCCCCCCCCCCCCCCCCTCGAGATATCGTCGAAAAAATAATTGATCACCAAAAATGGTCGGAGATAATTCTTTGAACTTCAAAACCTGGGGATCTGGTGAAAACTGAACTTTCCATTTTCTGGTTGATTGAAATAACTTCCCTTTTCTGAAAACGGAAAGAAAACAACCGGATCTACCTGATAGAATTCTACATAGAAATCGATTTTGTAGTTCAGAAATGTTATAGATATCTTATATCTGCCTCGCAAGGCATTATATTACACAATAACACGGAGCACGTCGCTTTACTGCTCACGAATTTCTGTGCTGTGATATTTTAATAATCTTTTCTTGCTCGTAGTGTTAGAAAAAAATGAAGATTTACTGTAGTCCTGAAAAACTATCAATGAAACACTTCTAAATAATAGTATATTATGATACATGAGTGGAAGGTAGGCAGTATCCGACGATTGTCGTTTGCCGTGATGACACGAAACAGATATTGCCTATCTGCACGTGTATGACACGATATTTTTTGTAACTCCCTGCGAAGAAAGTTTGATTTCAGAGACATATCAATTAATTAACGAAACCCCACATTGCTACTGCCCGCCACAATGACAGAGTGCGTTAAAAAAAGCACTAGTGCGTGAAGTAAAGTATTTGCAATGTGCGCATGCGTGATAAAAGGCACTAGTGAATAAAGTAGAGTATTTGCGATGCATGCATGCGGTAACTCTTAGTTTCTTCAGCAAATTCTTGCAAAGAGTCCTAGAAATACCGACACTGCCTTCGTGTATATTATTATGCTTCAACGTTCGAGTCTTATCTTATAGCTACGATATTGTTTACCATCGTGACCATGTTTCTAATAATTTCAGATACATATTATCACGACCTCTGGTGCGATTAGTTTATGTTTATGTTGGATGTGAATACCCAGAAAAAGCACGCATGCGTGTAGTGTGAATACAAAAGGCTGACTTTCGTATGTATATACAGTGAAATTTGTAATTTCAAACATCAGTTAGCTCCACAACTTAACTTGGAGCACTCGTCAATAAACTAATTGGAACATCAAGAGACTCTTTGAAATCATCATGTCGAACAAGATATTTGTGATAGGATGTATTCTTATTATATCTGCCGCTGCAGCTGCTTCAAGGTAAGGTTAATTCGCTCGCCAACACGTAATATATATTCAGACTATCGAATCGATTACGCAGATTCATTTCTAGACAAAAGTCTAAAAGCCTGAATATTCAGAAGATAAAATATATTCCTGAAGTTATTCTCTACGAATTTTTGAAAATTATAAATAATGCTGTTAAGGAATACCAAATTATTATGGCAACCATATTTTACTCTGATTTTTAACCAATTCAAATCTTAAAGAAGAAAGATGGAGAATAATTTTCCAAACGAAAGATGTTCATCCATTAACATTCTGCGAAAATGGTCATTTTCACTTTCATAATATCTCCATTCGTTTCGGATACAATCGTGATATAATTGTGATATGAAAGAACGAACAACTTCGTCATGTTGTAGCTACATAACTTTATTGACATTCTAAAGTTCGTAACTAACCCGAAGGAATTACAAATTGTAGAGAATTGACGAATGAAAAAGTTATCAATTGAGATTCGGGTCAAGTTTAATTAGATTCATAAATAATTAATTGCGGTACGTTCAGCGTATTTTAATACCATGTTGGTGTCGATATTAATATCCCGCGTATTGGTGCTTCTATCTTTAAAATTGTCATATGTTTACTTGTTCCAATATTATAAAATTGATAAAATGAGTTTAACGGATAACATCAATACAATATAAAATAAATAAATAAGTTGAACAAGCCTGTAAGTCGGTGGCTTCTATAGGCCAGTCTTAGAATTTCCAACACTATTTTTTTCAGCTCAAACGATGATATTCTAATTTTTGATTCACTCGAGCGTGTCATATAGTCTAGATATTTCATATCGTATACAGAACAGCTGCAGGTTTTTACGAATGAAATGTCAACTCCAAAACTCAAATCATCGTACGATACAATAACGGCTCTTATTCTTCAAGTAAAGTACGTTTTTGCTATTACTTTTAGACATTCAAATTTCAAAATTATAATTTTATCATAAAGATGACATTGTTTTACATTAAAAGTATCCAACACAAATCTTCTCTCTCTCTCTCTCTTCTTATAATCAAATAATAACAATGAATAGTTGTTCGAGAAACTGTTCCATAATATCTTAAAAACGACTCCGTCTGCTGAAAACCGAATTTGAGTAAAATTCAACTATAACCGTAATCCTTTCATCATTTACTATCGACTCATGGTTTCACGAAGAAATCCCAATATGTATGGCAATGCTGTGCAATGTAGTGGCCTGAAATCTCCAGAGTTTGTAAATCCAGATTTCTCGTGTAAACTAGACAATAGTTTCATGATAATTCAGACCGACATTTGAACCGACAAAAGCCGTGGCAAAACTTGGGATAGATATCCAATATTATCCCTCGAACTTATGAGCTTCAACCAACTTGGTACAGTACTGTTATATATGCCGAAGACAAATTGTTTGCAATGAGTTGTGTTGCACTACTGGCTCCGTGTATTGCTGTTTCCCATTGAGACCAGAGGATGACTCGCTTTATTAATATAGCCTATCATTTGATTTGGAGAGCCACTATCACTATTGTGTTGGAAATATCTTGTGTTGATGTTAAACTTTTAGCATGTTAAGATTTGTAGGTCAAAAGTCACAGTTTTTCACCGTTCATTTCATATTTTGCATTTATGCTGATTTACGAAACTGTTTAAGATACTCAATTTAGCTGCAAATTTTTGAGACAGTAGAAATATCAAATAATTCCTATAAATTAAATACGTTAATTTCATCCAGTTCGTACAACCGATCATTAGTTCCGAGATTCTAACAAATAAGTAAAAGTTGGATTAATTATCACAGGGTAGTTTGGCGTAGTAGGTAGAGTGCGCGATTAGTAATACAGTACGGGCGAGCGAAAGTAGGTTCAAATTTCGGTCAGGTCCAAAAAATCTAATACTGTTTTTCTTAGTGAAATGGTAATGCTTGTACACTTACATGTGAAATCAAATACTCACACCTACGTGGATTTTATTGTTTTTTTTTTCTTGTAAATATATGCTTGTATGAGATTTCTTATAGCACTACCGTTATGCAATTATCGTATGTTAATTACTTTATGTTGATGTTCAAACAACTTACGATAAATGTCGTTATTACAGAATGTATTAAATCTATAACATAATTCATTTGTTAACTATCAACATTAACTGCTCGTGTTAAAATAGAAAAAAAAGTTTTAGTGAACCTCCTGGGACTTTAGAAAAATGTTAAAATTGACACATTCTTTCTAATAGTGTAACAGTAATTTGTTATAGGTGAAAGATTCTTCATGAACTCGGACACTTCCATCACGACCCTCATAGTGATATCCACTAAAGTCATTCTTTTGAATATAACAAAGAAATGTGAATCCTGTTCAATTCGGGACAATTTTATTCCTGGGACTCTCACCTCTTTATATATTTACAATAAAATGGAATTCCGGAATGAGTAGACACTTAATTCTCGAAAAAATCTAAGAATGTACTTTAAAGTAGTGCTGAAATATGGCGAATCGTCAGATATATCAACGAGGGTCCGTAAAAGGTGGTTGAGTTCAGGGAGAATCTTGCACGTAGGTATATCCACTTCTTTATTTTCACTTCATTGATATCTACTTTATACTACAACTCTACTTAATTCACGATGTTATTCCAGATGCACGACTACTACCGGGGTTATACATCCTATAAGAAAAATGGTGATTGACACGGATGGCGTTCTGGACGATATAGTCTCGATTATCATGGCCTTAGAAGCCGAGAAACACGGCGATGGCCCAGAAATAGTTGCTATTACATGCCTCAACGGGGTTTCTACCCTCCATGACGCACTAATTAACGTCCTTAAGACCCTCAAGGCCCTCAACAGGACTGACGTAGGTTAATCTTATTGTTAGAACTCAAACTTCAAACCGTTGAAAAGGCATTGTTTTACGAATCAATGATGATCAGATTTCAGCGCTGTCTTCGAAATGAAAGAACAATAGTTACAGAATATGACGCTTTTTCAATCATTTCGATTTTTTCTTTATAGATTCCTGTCTATGCTGGCGCATCCAGTCCGTTGCTGCTACCCGACGAGAAAGATCACTCCTATGGCAATGACGGTTTCGGAGACTTCGAATTTCCTGATCCTCCATCATTGGACCTGGTCCAAGAAACTCACGCAGTAAATGCTTTGATTGATCTGGTCAAGAAGTACCCCGGTTAGTTCGGTTGCAATCAGTTAGATAGACACTAATCGCTTGCCGTTAACTTTCTCTAAGTAGAAAAATGCATCATTTCATCCAATCTAGCTCTGCTCTGCGCGGGCAGAAATGCATTACTCCCGAACATGATTGCATGACAATTCGTGGTCACCGAAAAAGCTGGCTTCTTTCAATTTCTCGTTTCCTCATCATGTTGTCTGATACAGTACTTGGGCCTCCGAAGCCTCCGCGTATTTCTAGATCAAACCGATCCATAATTCGAATGCTAATTTTCTAGGTGAGATAACAGTCGTCACGATAGCACCGCTGACAAATATCGCTATGGCGATCAAAATGTATCCTTCATGGCTTGATAAACTTCATCAGCTTATCGTAATGGGTGGAAGTGTAGAGGGCCACGGGAACGTGAAGCCTGGCATTGATTATAACTCCTACGTCGACCCCGTAGCAAACTACATCACTTTCAGTTCGGTTAAGTCGAAGCCGATCTCTTTAGTATATCTTGAAACCACTAGAAGAGCTCGCATACCGATGGTGAGTCAGGGATGCAAACAAAGGGTGAAGAAGTACTTCACCCCGTCTGTGTTTTGAAAAATTTTCTAACGCAATGCGTTACTTTTCAAAATCTACCCCTCCTAACGTCTCTCCGATTTGTGTTTCCTCAGCACTTCAGGTTAGCATTGAACGAAATGAACAATACAAGATCATGGCTGATCAGGAATGGAGAACGCACTGCATTGAAGCCGGAAGAAGATTACTGGTACTGCCCCGACGCAGTAGGTATCGTTGTCGCAACAACTTCTGGTTCAATTGTGACAAGATCGGCCAGCTGTTACGTGGACGCTATTCATGACGGTGAAACAAGAGGGATGACCATAGCCGACTATACAAATATCACTGGCCGTCCTGCCAACACACACCTGATCCAGGATATCGACGTTGAGAAATACAAGTACTTACTTTCGAAATATTTCAGCTGAGAAATGTCTTCCTCTCGTCGACCCCTGCGAGTGGAGGAGGGGTGCCGAATCGTCAGAACTTTTCACACAGTAACAGATATTTAATACTTTGGATTAATTAGAAACAAGTAACTTCGTGAACAGTTCAATTGATATCCAAAATCTGCTTCTTATAAAATCATCTTGTATGATGTAGAGGATTAATGTATCGATAAGGATTCCAGTTGATTTTAAAATAAATAAAAATCCCGATGATTCTTGGGGCTCTATGATTTTAGAAATAATTTAGAAGTTGCACGGAATTTTAGGCTCGCTTTTGTCGTAAGAACCTAGGGTGCCTATTCTTATTTCCGGCGTCGAGTTTCTGCCACGTAAAACGCCGGAGGGTAGTGGGCTCTTAATTAAAGATGGAGCGAGTCTGGCTGAGAGGGGGAGCTGATATTTTTTCGACAGGAACTTCGCTTACGCACAATTTGCTGACAAACTGTCCTCATTATCGCATTACTCAAGATTCCCAGGCGCTCAAATGATCCGCAGAGTCCTGATATTCCTCTCGCGAAAATGATATTTTCAGTCTTCGGAAGTACCGGCTTCCCAGAACACCATTCGATCCCACTTAATACGTGTACATCTTTTTTTCTAACACACCTTAACGCATTTTCGATAAGCCCGTTCTCTTATAGACCCTGAAATTTCTTCCTCATCTTATTATCCTCGCGTGGCCGTGGCGACGCGTCGGCACTCACCTTCCTTGAAAGAGAGAGCTTCTTAGGGCTTCCTTAGGCTCCTTGAGAGAGGATTTTCGCGTCCCGTAGCTTCACCGCCGGTGACACAAGCCTCGAGCTTCTGTCTTCGCTCCCTTTTCGAGAAGAGAAAGGGAGGAAGTTATTTTTTCATACTTCGTCAAAGTATCAGGTGAAAACATGGTAAATATTACAGTGCAGGCTTCCAGGCTCGAGGCAGAAGACTCTCTATCTTTTTTCCTGATTCTATTCCCTCGCCGAAGTCACAAGCGCGACTTAATACGCGACAAAACACCCAATTATCTCTCTAGTCAGTTCTCCTCGCACTCTTGTCTTTTCTCGTGCTTAATTCCAAAGATCAAATTAGGAGATACCGAAGAATTTCACAGCACGCTACCCTGTTTGTAGGTACACGATATAATAGAATTCATGCCTACCGAGATGATAGGACTATACCTCGTCAAAATAGGGATCGAGATTTCCTCTGCTATTCTCTTTTCTTTATTTCACAGGTCACGGATTTCGTAAGATAATTACAGTCGAGTCTCGCCATGAAGACAGTCCCGAGCAATATATGAATCCCCCATCTTGAGAATATTCTATGCGCCCCCGCTACCAGGTCACTCGGAGATTAATTACGAAATTCGCATCGCTTCAGCTATAAGTTCAGTCATGAGGTATCATCGCACTTTCAAAGTCGAAGCGATTTGGTGGGGATGTGTTGTATGTATGAGCAATAGGGTGGTCCTTATTTGGGGTATGTTCGAATTTTTTCCGACGATAGTCGTGAATCGGTTCCAAATATGTATATAAAAAAAAAAAAATTCCTGCCAAGTTGCAGCTCTTAATATCAATATTAACTCGGTCTCTACAACAGTTAAAGTTTTAAATGGAAATAACATGGAAAAAGTTATTTCCTTGCTTTGGAATTTTATAAGTCACCGACGAATGAATTGACAGTGATAAAACTTAAATATTGTTATGGGAAATTTAACGCTCTACAAAAAAGGTCTCTTATGATTTTTCGCTAAGTCCACTGATTCAAAAGTTATTCAAGGTCAAAGTTGAAGTTATAGTTAATTTCATTGTTTTTGTCCATTTTTATCATGATATAATGATTTAAAAATGAAGAATATATTATAATTCATAATCCATATGATTTTTACCTCGAATAACTTTTGAATCAGTGACCTTAGCGAAAAATCATAAGAGACCTTTTTTGTATAGCGTCAAATTTCCTGTAAGAATATATAAGTTTTATCACTGTCAGTTCATCTGTCAACGACTTATAAAATTCTAAACCAAGGAAAGAACTCTTCCCATGTTATTTCCATTTAAAACTTTGACTGTCGTGGAGGCCGGGGGGTTGATGTTAATATTAAGATCTGTAACTCGGCAGGAATTTTTTTTTATATATTTGGAACCGATTCAGGATTATCGTCGAAATGAAATTCGGGCATACCCCAAATAAGGACCACCCTAATAACCAAGTATCAGTCAGCGAGTGCCATCCCTTAGGGAACAAGACTATGTTGGCAAAATTGGAGTGTACACTATTGGAGCACTCGTATAGTGCAGTATTCTAGAACTAATTCGCATTATCCGTTAACACTGGTGAGCAATCAGAAGTAGAATACATATACTGGGTTGATGAGTGTACACTACACTGCACCAAAATTAATGAAAAGTAATCCCCTATTTTCCTTCACAAATAGTCAGAAAATAATGTCAAATCAATCAGTCTAGTATCCAGTGTTTTAGTGATAGAGATGGATGCACCCGTCATCGATAGGAGTCGCTGTCAGTTTTTAACTAATGACATTGTTCTCACCATTAGCTTCCAGGGGATTTGATACACGCTTTGATCACTTCAAAAACGCGATTCGTGATCCCTTCCATACCACACGACTAATCAGAATGAAACTGTGGGGATTACTATTTCTTTTGGGCACAAAATGGTTCAGTATTTCGTTGTTTGGAAACTTGGAAATATTCTTTACAGATTCAGTTATCATCAGATAAATTGTGGAAACATTCGCAGCTATGCACTCGATTTATTGCACTTTTCAGACTACTCGGGGCTGGCACGACACACGTTTTGAACACTATCTCAACTCATCTGTTGAAGAAATGACCAAGAAATTAAGATTTTACGTCTAACATAGAAAAAAGAATAAATGTCGAGACTTTGTAGCAAGATAATCATCACGGTAGAAAAAAGCAGCTCGCATCCTAATTTCCGCACGACTACTGAAATCCCTGAACAATCTGCACTGGTAGAGATCATTTGACTGCATAAATTGGAGAATGGTAAAAACCAATAATTTATTCCTGCAAAAATGACGTCTGAAAAAATATGCAACAATTCTATATTGCAGCTGAAGGTCGTCGAATAATGCATGAATTGATTTTTCGAACCAACTATAGTTCGTGTTTTTGCGGTAGTTTTCCCTTGGGAGTATCATTTTGCCCCGGTCTCGCCTGCCCAATTCTATCAACTTGCGCTTAGAGAGGGTAATGGCCATTTTAAAACGCTCCACCTTTTTTTTCGGCCCACTCGAATAGAAGTATCATGTCGTGTACCCACGCTCGACTGTTTTTATTTGAACCGAGGTTTTTTTGGGGTAGGCGGCAGACCGTGTATATCACTGATTACGCGTATGTTCCCAGCGGGATCGGCGGGAGTTTTGCTTACAGAGATAAAAAGTGAGCCTTCGTTACGTCGCGGTTTTACGCGATACTCTCTAACGACCGTTTAAAGATCGGATAAGAAGCCTCTCCTGGGAACAAAAGGCGGGACCAAGCTGCTTTCTGGAAGCTGCAAGTTGTTTACTGCCCTTAGATGGGTATCCAGGAATCTATGGTCGACCTCAGTGCCCTCGACCTTTGACTCCACTTCCCGTGAAATTAATTAACCCAAGAATTTACGAAGGTTACTTCCGCCCACTCGTTTGTAATTCTCTACAATATCGTGTAATATAATACAACATGCATCTATACATAGCAGGGCAAATACAAGAAAAAGTCTCGCAATCGGTGGACACGTTTCAAGGCGATGCTTCTGTGGTTGATAAATTTTTTGGGGAAAAAATCGAGTTGGTCAAAATCTAACGAAGTTATGAACGCTAATGTAATTGGAATAATAATAACGATCTTCTAATTAACTTCGGTTACGATATGACGTAATTAGTAATATAACGAAGATCGGATTAAAAGAAAATCATCACCTCGTAATTCGCATCCCCCTCTGATAATTATTACTCTTATATAATTATAACAGTGGTCTTATTATTTTTCATTCCGTTGCGTTTTATAACGATCATATTTTCCCTTATATATAGCGAGAACACAAAATCTCGACATTTTACCTCACGCTTGAATCTTAATCTTATATAAAGTCCGTTCTAATGCGTTGATGAAAAATTAATGCCACATCTTTACAGCCAGAAATATGACTAATTATGTTAAGTAACTCGTAAAGTATTAATGAAGAGCGTCTGAACGAAGTATGAAAATTCGATTTTCTGTAAAAACTCACCTCATACATTATATTCATTCAAAATTTGATCATTTAAAGATCTATTGTCCAATTGAAATCAGGTATTTGCATATTTTCTTGTGAAAATCGGATCATTCCATATCAATATAGTAATACCTGTCCCAAGGCGTTGAAGTTCAATAAGCGAGAGAGGTTTTTTTTTCCTCATTCACCGAAATTTTTTTTAGGATTTCAAATAATCTCGTGGAATTTCGGAAGGCTTGAAAGATTTTAAATATGTTAGATATCAAAAGTTTATTAAAGAAAAGCAAGAAAATTACTGCTGTGTTTTCGGACCAAAAATGTTAGTACGTGTAGTAGGAATTTCTGGTGTTAAAAAAGGTTCAACGAGCGGGATAAGCTGCGGTCAAAACCAGAGCCCCCGACTGCAGGCAGGGGAAATAAAAGAGCTACAAGCCCCGAGAGCTCGGCAGAAGAGCAGCGATAAAATTCAATGCCAATACAAGAGTTTCCAGTAGTGAGAACCGACTCAAGAAGCGAGAGCTTTTATAACATGTGATAGTGCCGGAAATCTCTGCAAGTACACGTATGAGAAACTGCAAGATAGAAAATAAGGAAATCTTTTTTGTTAGCCGGAAAAGGTTGAGGAAAATTAAATGATTAATAAAATAGAGAGAATCCTATGGAGCTTTGCGTTCCAATTTTGCAAGCACAAAAAGTAAGTGTTCTACGGGTTCAAATGGTTAATTGAAAGGAAAGGAAGCACAAAACCTACTGAATCGATCAATTCCAAAATTTAACCACACTTAACTTAAAGCGAATTCTGTCGATTGAAATCAAGATCATCAAAATTCATTGCTATCATTTATCGAGATATCGAGAGGAAAACTTGATACTATACAGTCGACTGCGCATGGGCGAGTTTTGTCGTCTGCTAAAGCAGGTTGACCATCTTGAGTTTGAGCTGTCCAATTTTGTTTTTCGCGGTAATGTAATTGATAGGAATTTTTGAGGTTGGAATCTCAATTACTTCCGGTAATTATTCGGAAATGCTTGGAAAGCTTTTATCGTTGAGAATGCAATTTGATGTGCAGCTGAAAGAACCGTTGAAATTTATCCTGAACAGCTGATTGTTTGCTTCGACTCGATAACAACATAACCTCGATTGACTACTTTAGGCGCGAGAGGCTGACAGCTCTAGCTTAATTTTTTGCAAGTTGGCACCCATGCCTCGCAGTTGAAAATATCATCGCAGGACGATCTCATCGACCAATAAAATTGGATTATTCGACGCGTAGGTGGTTGCCTGTATAGTATCAAGTTTTCAATCTGATCAGTTGTGAGTTGGAAAAAACCGCATCGGTTGATAGGGAGGAAGATGAAACCCGCGTTTATTCGTTCTCGATACACCGGTGTACAAAAATAGAACGGACGAATCAAAATATCGATCTGAAAATGCTCGGAGATGATTCTCCGGACCTGAAATCTCAACTTTTTGTTCCGGAGGTGATTATCATACCTTCTTGTTTTTTTCTTTTAATCGGCAATTCGGAAAGTATCAGTCGGTAAAACTTGAATTTTGGGAAGATTCTTTGACGAAGGTAAAGAGGGTCGAAGGCTGTGAAGCGCGATCTTGTTTCATCCCTTTTTTATCCCCAGCTCTATCCGCTCCACGTAGCTACAGCTTGCCCATTTATTAAAAAGAATTATGCGGCTGCAGGGGGTGGCTTTGTCTAATCTGGTACAAGTACCTAAACTGTAAGTGAAGTAACAGTCGAGCCAAGCACGAGATAAGTACGGAAGTTAACTTTCGGAAGTGTCCCTCCCCCCCTGCATATCGTTCCTGAACCTCTCATCTCCTTGTCTCCACGGGGAAAAGATGAGCTGTTGCTTAACGCGAAAGCAAGAGACTTGTGAGAGATAAAAAAAAGATCTATATATATATAGGTATATATATATATACACTATGCTTATTTATTTAAGTTACCTAACTTTATACAAGTTCGACAGAAATTCTGATTGTCGGCTGTAACGTGAGGGAAACCGCCTCTCCGGCGCCAATAGCGACTAACACCATCTTAAGAAAGTTGGATTTTGCATTGGAAATTTTTCTTTTATTTCACTTATTTTTTGAGATATTTTTCACTCTCGTTTTCGCCAACGGATAGAAAATTACGATGGGAATTATAAATGATTTGACAGCAGACACTTGATCCTTGAGACCCTAAAATTATATCTTAGGCCTGAAGGCTTAGAATCTACAAATAAAATTCACACAACGCCCTCGTATTAGGATAAATCGATATTTTTTCGATCGCCTACACCAAAAATCTCCAGAACAATGTCAATGATAATTAACCACCAATTTTCGTCCAATTTATTGGTAAGCTAAACCATTAAAACATCGTTTCACTAAAGTACATACCGAGAGGAAAACTGGATACTATACAGTCGACTGCGCATGCGCCAAATAATTCAATTTCATTGGTCGGTGAGATCGTCCCGCGATAATATTTTAACCTGCCTGATTTCGAATCCCAGATCTGAAATTCCAAATCGAAAATGGCAAATCCAATCCAAATGTCGGAATCATTCAGATATTTAGTTGCAGTCGAATTATATGAACATTAAGCCAACACGATGTTACTATCCGATGTTATTCCGGAGATCTTCACGGTGCGAGTTGTAAGAACGAAAAATCAGTAAAAATCTAAAAACTGATATTGTTCGCCACATAAACTGCACTATTTTCAAGGGACTGCTGCTTCCTCGATAGTGATAAGACCAAGGGGTAGCACTCGCTCAGTCAGTCGAGTCTTATACATGGCCGATCATTCTTTGTCAATTGAGCACTTTTTGCGGCAACCTATTTGGAATTTTTCATAATTTGCCAGTTTGTAGTACTACGTGGAGAAACCTCCGGCTATACTTTACTTCCAGAATAGTGCCTCTCGACTTTTACGCGGACAGGTCTTCAGCGATGGATCATACAAAAATTCGCCTATAAAATGCGTAGCGGAATTCAGCCGAGGGTTTGACCTGGTAATAGCAAATAATTAGATTCATAAAGTCGTCTTGAAACTGAAATTAACATATATATTTCCTACACTACATTTGCCAGGTTTGTCATGACTACGGTTCGCGACGACACATAGCCACCAATACATCTGCAATCGTTTCAATGCAAAGTCGTGCATATATATCAGGGAATAATTTATTACTCTATTACACTTCCTATTCCAACACGAAAGTATCGAGCATCAACATGCAGCTGCACTTGGACAAACATGCCGGGCAAACTTCTCATGTATGTACAATATGGCTTACGCGATAATCTCTGTAGATATATCTGAATCTAGCGAGTAGGAATAGTTTGAAGAAAAAATATATTTTCTAACCGGATAGATGTGAGGTTGAAATTTGATTACTATTCGTCTAGATACCAGGGAGTTGATAACTTTATTAACTGCGGTGGTAAATTTTGAGAATAGTTTCGATATGAGGTAAATCACAGTTTATTAGTACTGAAATCATGGAAGTAAATTCGTTACTGATACCCGTACAGTGAATTAAATTAACCAGGCTCAAAACCGCGATTAAGATCAGTTTGACGTAGTCAGGGCTCATCATTTTGCGATATTCATCGGAGAAGAGAAAATTGTTACAATTATTGTATACGAGGGATTCGATGAAAAATCGACAATTATTTTACCTCGCTGGAACTCCGATTGTTTTTTAATTTCATGGTTTAATACCTTCGGCTGAAAGTCCCCTTATATTATTGTCAATTTTTATTTTTTATTTTTTTTTCTAGATATCCTCTTTCAATTACTCTGCAATTTTCATATTTTTTTGCCATTTGCAATCAATTAATTATACATCAAAAGGAGAAACGAAATTACCTTTCCGCTTTTAATTATTTTCTTGTTATTTCAATTAAACTTTGTACTCAT
This sequence comes from Rhogogaster chlorosoma, assembly GCA_944452935.1. NCBI lineage: Eukaryota > Metazoa > Arthropoda > Insecta > Hymenoptera > Tenthredinidae > Rhogogaster > Rhogogaster chlorosoma. Next base: position 21,019,602 of record OX101802.1, read on the forward strand.
AAAATAGTATGTTCCAAGCTTAGGAAATAGGAACGGGTAGAGCTGGACTTGTACCTGCCTATCTGTTCCATAAAGAACAACCAACATCCAATCAGTTGGTACGCGTGAATCTGACAGTAGGTAAAAAGTTATTTGAAATGTTTGTAGAGACTACAGTTATAAGGTAGAAGGATACATTTATTCGTACCCAAATTTAGGTATGGGCAAACCGTAACTACAGCTACAGGAAACAAGTTACTTTCTAGCTGGTTTCATTCGACTTTTTTCCAATGCATTCTTCTGCTTATTTTCTGTTTTACTTTATTTTTAACTTTACGTCGACGGAGATGGCTACCGCCGCAGAAGTTTGTTTTCCGATTTTGTCAATGTTCTCCTATTCTACGACCGGCTCGTTTGTCCGCGCAGAACTCCCTGTTTGACAACCTGAATCCCATTCCTATATAGTCGAGAAATTTATTTCTAAACTTCCCTTTTCGCGTAATAAATAGCCGGTGTACCAAAGAATGGTTACCGCCCCAAGCTCCTGCTCGGTGCTCAGCCCTTCCCAGTTGGGAATCGGGAATATTCCTATAATACATACATTATACTCGTGCCTCTATGAATTCGAACGCGGCTTACATTAGCTCTAACTCTCAGCTTTATTATCCACCTAGTGCCTGTCCAACCATATACTTGCATAGTTTTCAATAGTAGCTTTTCCTGGAATATAAAATGAATTTTTGGATAAAAAGACATCCTCAATATTTGCCAAACTAAGCGTTCATATTACGTATAAATCCACAATCAGTGGAAAAATGGCGAATAAGAGGTTAATTAAGAAAAAAAATTAGTGTACTAAGAGTGAGAAGCTAATTTCGTTTCCATCACAAAAAAGATCAGCTGTTTCCAAAATCGTACGAGATCCACGTTGAAGCAAGCCCCACCGATCGAGACCAAATTCATAAAAATCCGTTCGTCAGTTATCCAGATATCGCGAATAAAAGAAATTCTCTACAAGATTTTCTCTCTTCAATAACTTGACGACTAATGGATCAGATCCAAAATCAGATCAGTCTTAAGGGGCACTATTAGTGTGAAATTTTGAAAAAATCGATTTTTTTTTCATATTTCGATAGTCCTATCCTATGCCTTTAAAAATAACGTACTAAAATTTCAAGTGCATGTCTCAAATACTTTTCGAGTTACAGCCATCTAACGAGCAGCGGCTTAAATTCTGCTAAATTTTAATGTTTAATTGCTAAAGCAGCCATTTTGTTAAATTTCAAATTTTCTTTTTCGATCGAGGATCATCGTACCTTCTAGTTTAATAAACTTTGTGGTTTTTTTGATTTCGGGCACTGTGAAGGTCGCTATCACTGCAGCAGTGGGGGGACTTTTTTTTTAGCCTTGGGAGATTGCGAATAACTCGCTGAATTTTTAATTTTTTTGTCCGAAAATTTGATCATGTATTTATTATATATCCACAAATATATCCTCAAAACATTAAAATATTCCATGCAGTAGTTTTCTTTAAAAAAATTCCCAAGAATCATCTTTTTTTCGTTGAGTCACACTAATACTGCCCCTTAAGTTAGTAAAAACTGCATCGATTGATAAAAGAAAGGACCAAATCCGTTGATTCGTTCTCGAAATATCGTCGAATAAAAAATTGATCACGTTCAACTTTTCATTTTTCGGTTGATTATGATAACGGTTATTTCCTTTCAGAATACTGGGATATTAAAAAGCGCCTTGTACCTCGTTAAAGCTTTCCCTGGAGATGTAGGCGCCTGCTCGATTCGGAATCGGTGGAATGGCCGATATAATAATTGTTTGAGAATCTTTTTTAATTAAGGGAAGTTGAAAAGCTGTACTTTATATTCAGAGTTCAGGACGTAACTGATAGGGGATTTTTTTTCTCTCCTCTTTTCTCTCTTCCCTGTCGCAAATAAAGTCGCGAAAAGTACTTTTCGGGACGTTCTAACAAATCTCCAAGACTTTAAATCATGTTTGCCAAAACTGCGCGGGACTCGAAGGGCCACTGAAGATTCGTCGGTATACTGCGTCAGCTGACACGCAACGGTATTAAGTTATAGCTGTGAAAACTAGGCGCTATTAAAGCCATAAATTTGGAATTCAATAATACTGAAACACAAAATCGCACTCACACGTTCATCCCCTTTTTACTCAGGACGCGTGCACGCTTGAATCTCACAATAAAACAGTTGTATCAGGTTCCACGCATATACCACATTATACGCACTGGGGGTGTACGGAAATTTCGTTATTTAAAATGATGCGAAAATAAACAAATAAATAAATGAACAATAGAATCAAGTTGAACGTCGAACATATTGTGTTTTGTAGATCTATATTTTGTATATTTTGTAATTTTATAACCATGCGCATAGGCATAGCTGCATGCCTGGGTAACTCAATTACACGCAATTCTGGCCATGACATTCCATTTCTATTCTGTTCGTTTGAGCGGAATCCCTGCTGATCTCTTTTGATTCGAAATATTTAATAAATATGAGTTTTGCAATGCAAATACTCCGACGTAATTACATTCCCAGGTATAGGAGAGCGTAGGGGATGAGGGCCAACGAGCTCTTTTACAGTTATTTTAGTGGAAGAATATTCAGACGTTAATTCGTAGAATATCACACAGGAAAATTTTCCCATTATTCCATTATTCCTATATCGTCTACACTGTATTAATCTCGTCGTCGTACAATCGGATATGCATGCTAGGGTGTGCTAAAATAAGTTAAAATGTATTCCTCGAACTTCCATCCCAAGTATCTCTGGAATAAAGTCAAATTATCAACCCTCCACAAGGACAGATCTGTCGCAGAAGTCTGAATGATGCCTCAATAGAAAATAAAGCCAGAACAAATTTCGCACTCTATTTCATGTAGCAAAAAGTAATAGGGCCACTGAAACCCCATGTAAAATAAGTACAAAACTAACAAGGAGTTATCTGAACGAGTTGTGCATAAAATAGGATAAGCAGGTACGTACCTCTGGTACAGGAAAGTGCGCCAATTTCCCGTTCGATATGGATGAGACATAATTAAAACATAAATGAACGGTTGTATATAAGTATGGGTACTGGTGGAAGTTAAGCCAGCCTGGCTTAAAAGCAGAGGATTTAAAATTTTATTTTTCTATATTTTATCCAGCTGTGAATTCTATACTTCCTCTTCTTGGTGGGTGGGTATATGTGATATTAAACACGGAGCTATACGCCTCGGAATATGTTATTATTAATATTTATTCACACCCCCTCCCCCCATGAACTGACTCGGTGTTTATAACCGGCGTTAGTAACCCTTATACAAATTAATTTATTAACCTAGTCGGTTATAATATTGCTGGCTAATATGTAAACGACAGTGGTAAATAAAACCGAAGGGTTTATCCAGGTCTAGACTCATTCGGACGCTCGTATAACGCGATATCAAATTATGAATTTAGCTTATCGACCGAATCTATGAAGCTTCAGCTCTTGCAGGAAAAACTGTTGGAGTCCTGGCCATTAAATATACCCGGAGGAAAACTTGATACTATACAGTGGACCGCGCATGCGCCGAAAAATTCAATTTTATTGGTCGGTGAGATCGTCCCGCGATGATATTTTAACCTGCGAGGCACGGGTGCCAACTTGCAAGAAATAAAGCTAGAGCTGTCAGCCTCTCCCGCCTAAAGTAGTCAATTGAGGTTATGCTGTTATCGAGTCGAAGCAAGCAGTCAGCTGTTCGGCTTATTTTTGAATAATGCCACGATTTCTCGGATGATAATTGAATCTGTATGAATTTTTTCAAAAAATTCGTAAAATGAAATACTCAACCATTTTCTGTGTGATAATTTGCCATTCTTTTTTTTGGATGAACAGATCACTGGTAAACCCAGTGTAGACTACTTCTGTTGCCCGCCTAACAGATAGTGCGAATGCTGATAGCGCGCAAAATTAACTTTGCAAAAGTGCACTACTACGGCTCCGATAGTATAAATTCTAATAGCACGAATATTTTCTTTTTTCCGCAAGGGATAACGGGATCGAATTTTTTATTCTGGAAGCCTTGCCGGTGTTTGGTGGGATAAACTGTTAAATTCGGATAATACATACGATATGCAGGAACACATATTACATTCGTACCTAATTATGTAGAAGGATATGACGTAGATCCGATAATGGAAGGGCAAATAAAATAATCCGTAATGTGTGTGCTCTGGCAGTGCGAGAAGCTTTTAAAAATGACATGCTCACTTCGTGGCTGAAGTGGGTGTAATTAGTTTAATTACTATTTAACTGCAATTAGCGCCCACAAAATCCACCCGTTCCCGGATTCAATTTATCAAGAATACGTAAGCTCGCAGCGCTAAACGACCTTTATAATAGCCCACGATAACGGACCAATTCCTGAATAATATTAACAATAAATGAAAACATCTGTAATGTACCGGCATTAGAGCCTATCCATGAGTAACCCAACACTTGGATAACTCAGACGTTATGTGTAAGTCGTAACGTCGTGTGGTTAACCGTTCGGTAATAGGGGTAAATGAAGTTATGTAAAATCGTATTCTGCAGGTATAAATATATAGACGTATTATACATGACTACAACGTACACTCACACATCTCTGTGCAAATAACCAGCAGCAGCAGCAGTAGCAGCAGCAGCAGTAGCAGTAGCAGATGGCTACGACAAACGCGTCCCTCATATTCCTACCTTATAAAAAGTACTTTTACCGTGCGTACTATACGTATTTCTCTGTAAAAAGGACGAAATTAAAAACAATAAACCTAAAGTTTTGATTATAGCCACCGGGGGAGTGGTGAAAAAGAAAAACTCGTTTTATTGAATGAATAATTGGGTTGTGGAAATCACACGATATTTCAAATGGACTAGCGAATATCTGAAAAAAATCACGTGAATAATTGAACTGACAAATATTCTGGAAATGACAGAACGATGATTTGGGAAATCTTAAAAATGTATGGGCGACAGCGGGCTAAGTCGTAATTGCGAAACGTTTATTTGCATCAATCCAAGTTTCGTTTTGTCCAAAAAGCTCAGCTGCTCTCCACAAGATAAAGCGTCTCATAGTTTGAAAAGAATTCGCCTCACTCGAGCTTTGAAATGAATATTTTTTCGCAACGTTGATTTCGTTTATAGGGCTTGGAAATTTTCCGGAAATGGCCTAATTATGAGGTGTATCGTGTAAATTCGAATCAGCTTGAAACCGGAAGAATTTCATAATAAGGCCTGAAATATATCTGGCCTAATGTTGATGTGCAGCCAAGTCTAGTCGTGGCATTGAACGTTGCGCCTGATGGTGTATTTTGTTGAATGTAGGTTGAGAGGCACAAAAATAAACGTGACAGCATCAGAAGTATAAAAATCGAGAAAGTATAAAAGAGAAGAGCATTGAGGGAGTGGAGAACTCGTGATAAAAACAAACGAGAGAAGCCTGATGGCTAATATTAGCGAAGGGGGTGTCTTTTCCGCTTTTCCACTCTTTTTATTTTTCTTTTTTCTTTTCTTATCCCTTGCTTCTGTCACCTTTCCTCCGCTCCACATTTCCCGACGCTTCTTCTTACAGCTCTTCGGCTTGTTTCACTTTAATCTCCCTTCTCTCTGCCTGTATCTCGTTACCAGCCGCTTCCAAAGGATAATACACTTTCGTCCAACTTCTATATGAAGCATTCCAGCTCAGTTCTCGAATCTCATGTCCTTCGATATTGCTCCAGATTCTTTCTCTGCAGTACTTATACCTGTACTCTCAACGGACATACAAAAGATTACACCTAATTGAAGTTCTCTTGGTACAACTTTCATACATTTTGTTACAGGCTTCCAGTTGCTGCCAGTAGTGCTATTATTTTGCAAATAGCAAAATGTTGCTCCTCCTGTCCACCTCGAAAACGCGATTCGTAGTTTCTGCCATACCACATGACCAATCGGAATGAAACTTTGGGGATTATTGCTTCATTACGGCAAAAAGTGGCTGAACATTTGATTTTTTCGAAATTTTGAATTTTTTTTTTTTTTACAGGTTCCGTTATCATTGGAGATATCGTATAATGATTCATAGATACACTCGAATTATCGCACTTTTGAAATACTCAGCCACTCGGCGATAGCAAACCATACATTTTGAGGACTTCTTGTTTTTCAAAATTTTCAAAAATATTTCACAGATTCGGTTAACATCACAAATGTACCCGATATATTGCATTTTTGAAATGCTTAGTCACTCCGCGGTGGCAAATCACACGTTGGAACACTGTCTTATCTCATTTCTCAAATACCTCTGAAACAGGGCTAGCAATCGGATTGTCCTCTTGGCAGCCGATGTTTGGCGAGAAATGAGATCGAGTTAGTACCTGAAATTCAATAGAATTGATTTTCTTTTCTTGTCGCAAAGTTTAGGTTTAGGTGTGCCGCTTATTTCGACGCATATCAAAGCTTATGCATAAAAAATGCAAAAAGGCTTCCTGAGCCCAATTCCATATGGGATCCTGAATACTACCATCCAAAAACATCTTTGTTTTCGACAACGTTGAAGAAATAGCATCTGTACTATCTGGGAGTCAGACGGAATGGACTGAAGGGGCACTACTAGTGTGAAATTTTGAAGAACTCGATTTTTTTTCTTCATGTTACGATAGTCTATACAGTAAAACCTCGATTATTCGAACCAATTGGGACCGAGCCTAGTTCGGATAATCGAAAGTTCAGATAATCGAGCAGTAATGTTACAGGTACATGATGTTCAGCGCTGGGAAATATTCAAGAAATATCCAACACACATATGTACCGGTAAGAATGAATATGCGAGCCCACTAATGCCCTGACATGACAAGCGAATCAAGCTTGAACACGTTTGACCAAACGCTTTGTTTGCAACATTGGAATTGCGCGCGGTCCTTCGACGTGCATTTGGGGCATTCCATGCCCAATCGACCACTTCTAAACCCGACCCCTTTTGGCTTGGCTGAAACTTTTTTATCTTTTTCTACCCCACTAAAGACGTTCCTCATAATTTTTTCAAATTTTTTTACCCAACCCAAAAAAGTGGCTCTTTTCTTTCAAATAGCCATAACTTCTTCAAAAATTAACTAATCGGGACGTTTTTTTTCTTGAAAATTTTCGTTTTCAAATGTCACTTTCAAAAAAAAAAAAAAAAAAATACGAATAAATTTTCAGATGTCAAGTTCTATGAAATTCTTGACTTTTTTGAGAAAAATCGTCAGTCTTTCGAAGTTTGACATTTTTAAGTTTTTTTTTTTTTATTCCCCAAAAAACTTTGATTCATTCTGTGAATAATGCCACTAGGTCCAGAGTGGGCTGACTTTTCCGTCTATTTTTTTTTTTTCTGAAGAAGAAGAAGAAGAAATTTAAGGATTTTTTCTGAATTGTTTATTTTAGGTTCGGATAATAGAGGGTTTGGATAAAGCGATCGTGGTTCGGATAATCGAGGTTCTACTGTATTCAGTTTCCAAACAACCATAGTTGATTATTGATATGTATCCGTCCAGTTAGCTAAGTACTTTTTTGCAGTCAGGCGGCCTCACTCCCAGGCACGTTTGATCAGGTTGAGTTAGGTCCGCGCAATCGAAAGGTCGGCCAGTGGCTAATAAATAAATAAACGCTCCTGGGATGCTGTACTGGACCACGTAAGCCTTCCTAAAATTATTCGGCTTTACGCGAAGCTTACCTCCCAAGACCCGGACTGTCCGAAGAGATAAATGTTGGGCGAAATCGCAGTAGAAAAATTTCGAAGCCGATTTTCGTTCGGTCAAGAGACGACTGCAGTCCTCGACTTTTTAATTATTGCTCGATTTCTCCCCTTCGCCCATTTCTATGGATCTCAACTTCAAAGTTCCAGTCGAAAAGTTACGAAAGGTTTTTAAATTGAAGTATAATCCACGTCCATTCTAGCAAACTTCTGAAGCTCTCCGAGCTTGCGAACAATGGAGGAGATCGGAGTTATCAATGGAATACCTCCGGTCACTTCTGGCGTGGTGCTAACATTCACTATTATTCTATTTCCACAACGTACTCCGTCATACAACGTACCCACACTCTTCCTTTGCTTTGGGTGCAGAGCTTTCCCGAGTTTAAATCTCACGTGTAATCCAAGAATAAACTAGGACAATAGTTTATCACAGGGCGAAGCCGTGTTCCTAGCAAGCATAAACATTTGTTTTCTTAACTCCAACGTTAATTTATTACACATAACAGATATATTATATATTTATACATTTCCCATCCGACCTTAGATTCCTACCTCAATTATCCACACGGAACAAAACATTTCTCTATTTCTCACTAATCTCTATGGTAATAATGGCTCATTACGAATTCTAGCTATCAAACATTTCGAGAGAGTCATAAGTTTGAATAGTTTCAGACTCTGCAGTCTATTTTTGCACTCACTTTCGCACGAACGTTGATTTATTGACGGAGCTATAAAACAGAACAACAAGATCTACACGCTGAATAAATACATAAAACAACGTCTCTAAGGGAGGAATATTTTATACATAGAGGGGGACGGGGATTATCACTTAAAGAAAAAAATTATAATTTTATAAAACAAGTCGATTTTATCAGCCGACATACGGGGTGACCGGAAGCTTCGATATATACACGGTGTCCCAGGACTAAGTACACAAAATGATAGAGGTAATAGAGGGGATCGAACTGAGTAAATTAACCTGAAAAACATGTCGTCGTCGAAGTCGCGTTCACGAGATACGACCGGTTAAAAATTCCCGCATAACGCTTTCAGGTTTACGATTTCAACCGGAACGGAACGGAACGGAACGGAACGGAACGGGATAAAAGGGGACGAGTTTTTCTACGAAATGAGGTACCCCTACTTTGTCCTTTTCGCTAGTCGCATCATTTGTTTTCCATCTCTTTCTTTCTTCGCGCTGATATTCCTCTATAGGACTTGCCGTGAAGTGGAGGAACGCTGCGAGTGAGAAACTGGGCAAGTGGCACTATTGCGGACGGCATTATTGGGAGAATCGACTATAGATGAAATCGATGTACTGTGTTTGGTCACAGCTTACCGTGAATGAATGATGACAGGCCATTTCTATATTATACTGACCAGCATTACCCCAGAAAACCATTCATCTAAAAAATATTGTAAAACATTATTAGCGTGAAGTTGAACTTTGACTTTTAACATAATTGATGTTGCATTAAGTCTCGAATTGATTTCTTATTAATAATTTGGTATAAATTTCAAGAAAATTAATAAAAATTCTCAATTCCACAACAAACTAGAAGTTATGAATTTTACATTAAAAATTAAGTTTTTGGCACCTAAATTAATTTTCGAGGTGAAGAAAATTCGATTGTTTTCTACGTTCTATCGGAAAATCGACGTCTTTCCCTACTGCACGTTTTATAATCTTTAAATTCTGGCTAGACTCCAACTGATTTGTTTAAAAACTGCGAAAAAAGAAACAAACATTGAAACTGTTTTATTACAGTCATCACGTTTTTATTATTCATGTTCAATTTGTAGCATTATGTTACGCGTCACATTTCCCGAAGATGTTTGGAATGTTTCATTTATAACATTTTCAATGTTCTGTGACGTTATAAAAACGTTGGAATTCAAATGGTTTGAAAATATGACAATTACAACAAAATCTATAGTATTTATTTTTCAATATGTATCTAATATTTTCATATTATCGTAGCGTAGGATTCTCGAAACTATTACAATCATAACATTTCTACGCGATGTTCGTTTGGCAATATTTTATGCGTATTATTTCTCCTCCTGCATTACAGACATTCTGCAAATTCAATTTTTTCAAAATATCACATAATACTTTTCCGCAAACTCGGTAGCAGTAAAAAGGTGTTCTTCCTCCTCGATGTGAATACTGCGTAGTATTATGTTTCTGTATCGTGAAATTGATTCCAATCAGGAATTAGGTACGTCGGTTAAATCCCCTCTCCGGCCACCACCGTTCGTAAACGGAATACGTTATGCAAAAAACGTCGGATTGGGGAAAAAAAGTTCTCAAACCACTCAGGAAAAATATTTCCCGACGCACGAAAATTTTTGCAAGTGTTTTCACAAACGGATATTTGTGTGGGTGTGTTTTTCCACGGGTTTTTTGTAAACACGACACCAGACCAAGCACCGAACCTATTTGGCCGAAAATTTGCACAATTACTTTGTCAAATCATTTCCGCATCGGGTCTCAGACCGGCAGGTGTTCAAACCTTTAGAACATCCGCTTAACTTCGACATTTTTAACTTAAGAAAAAAAGTTTCTGTATTTATATCAAAATTTTCAATCGTAGATACAAGTCAATGTGTCAGTTTCTTGTATTTTTGTATCGCGTAATATATCCATAATGTACACATGCAGATGATGGAAAAAGGTCCGATATGCAGAACTGACAAATCGCTTGTTTCACTTTGATGAAGTTATAACTATTAGAAGTTGGAGAAAAAAACCATTAGAAATGTACAGTTTTCACGAAGACGTATAACTTTTTGGAGAAGTCCAAAAGGAAAGTCAAGAAGAGTCACAAAATGTATATTGCGATATTTCTCGAAGGTTTCTATTTCGTTTTTTTCTGTATAAGAGTGAATAGATCTCTGAATATTCCTGTAAAGTCAAATACAGATGTTTTTTGAGATAATGGCCATTCCGCTAGATCGTTATTATATCTGAGAAAAATTTATCTTGTCTCCGTTTCAGTGATGCGGTTTATCTTCAAATTATCGCGGGATTGATTTCATTATGTTCAGTGGTGCGCGTATACCCCGGTCGTAGTTTCCTGGGTTCCGGAATTCCCCTTTTCTGAAAAAAAGAATCCGAAAAGAGAGAAGATCTTCGCCCATAATTCCCACGGCTCTTCGAAGCATCCCTAATCTCCAGTACGGTCCCTGGCAAGATCTTAGCCGTCCCTTTATAGCCAGCAATAATTCGCTACTATTTTGCCGCGCGCCTACACGGCGCTTTCTGATTAATCGCCTTTCGTTTCCGTCTTTATTTCCATCTTGTCAATTTCGCGAACTCCCACACCCGTCTACTCAGCGCTGTTATAACGATGGCACTTTCCCTCCGCGTTCAGCATTGTTCGTTTTTGTATTTGTCGCTCGTTTAACTCGCGATGAAAATCGTCGCTGAATATACAAGCAGGAGGTGTGAAGTTAAAGAAACGAGCCCGCACCTTCCGGATAAAAATAATGACCATTTAGAATCGAATGCCAAATACCAAAACCGGAACTAGATCTGAATACTAGAATCAAAATCAATGGGAATTTTGATGAAACTGAAACCGGAGCCAATACAATAATTGAAAATTGTTATATGGAACTGGAAGAGATTCGTTTGAATTTTTTAATGAACCGAAACCGAACGCCAAATCGAAACGGAGAATAAAAATGATTCAAAAATTGTATTGCATGCGGATCTCAACTCGTTCAAGAATTCGTAGTGAATTGGAATCGAGACAAAGTTGAATTTCGTATTGATATTTTGGCAGAGTCAGGATGAAACTCCATCCGCGTTGATCGAAATTTTGATGGAATAATAACCGGAACTAAATTATACAAGTTGTTATGGATCGAAGACCAGAACGTAAATGGAAAGAGTGTTTCCTCCTTTAACTTTTATTCTGGCTTTTAACTCGTTGTACTTTGTAACTGAATAATCGAACAGAAGTTTCGCTTCGCATTTGATCTTGCTGGTATGTGTTGCAGTGCGATGGTCTGTTTTTACTTAGTCAATTATTCTACTCAGTGAAGTTTAGAAAACTTGAAACGTTAGAATTTTAATATTTCTGTAATGTGTGGAGCACCAACATAAAATAAATGAATTTTCACGGGCGGGGCAAGTCGAATTCGATATATGAAACCGGTTGTTGAAACCGGAACTAATGGAATTAATTGCAAGTCAATATTAGGACACTTGCGGCTGGACGTACACACGTACATATGTATACATTTGAGTTACAAACCTCCGGTTCATACATGACGTGTATCGGAAGACAACATTGGACCGGAAGTATGCTAATACACCGTATCTTCCACATCGGTAAGCCCACAGCTAATCACACTAATTGTAAATATCAGACACATACACGTAGCTAGAAGTGATCATGAGTCAAATAAAAGCTGAATGCATATATACACACGTATTATATATACTTGATAACACGACTAAAGATATATATTCTAGAAGCTATGTGCAGTATTACATGGTATACCTAGAGGAAAACTTGATACTATACAGTCGACTGCGCATGGGCGAGTTTTGTCGTCTGCTAAAGCAGGCTGACCATCCTAAGTTTGAGCTGTCAAATTTTGTTTTTCGCAGTGATGTAATTGATAGGAATTTTTGAGGTTAGAATCTCAATTACTTGCGGTAATGATTCGGAAATGCTTGGAAAGCTTTTATTATTGAAAATGAAATTTGATGTGCAACTGAAAAAACCGTTGAAAATTATCCCGAGCAGATGATTGCTTGCTTCGACTCGATAACAAGATAACCTCGATTGACTACTTCAGGCGCGAGAGGCTGACAGCTCTAGCTTCATTTCTTGCAAGTTGGCACCCCTGCTTCGCAGGTTAAAATATCATCGCGGGACGATCTCGCCGACCAATAAAATTGAATTATTCGGCGCATGCGCTGTCGACTGTATAGTATCAAGTTTTCCTCTCGGTAGGTATATATATCGCTGTATTTCGAAAACCGCATACAAAGATGGGTATTCCAAGAGTTACGCGTAACTTTTCGTGGGGTGGATTTAATTTTTCAATCCAAACGCTTAAGTCGATGAAAAAAAATTTCCGATTCCTTTCTCAACGCATATTGGCTCGACAAAGCTGAAACGGCTTTTTACTAATTATATTTCGAACTTATTGTATTCATGTGACAATGACGTATAGTTACGCTGACTACACAGAAAGGTTGCGAACAGTGAAAAACAATTCATTGCCACTCTAATTTTCATTCCGCTGGTATGGGGCTTTTATGGCAAACAGGTTTTCAAACCTGTAAAAATAAAACGCCCAAATGTTGTCCACGCATGTGCACCACCCAGGGCCAAGGACATAATGCGCCTCAAATACCTTCGCGGATTGATATGGAGGAAGATTTCGTCGGAAGGAGGTCAATAAGTCGACATTTTTCTTATTGCAATGTTTCAGCTGGGCCCCGCCAGCCATCTTCAGGCTACATTTGTTTAAAATTCCATCAGTATAAATTCAATGAAAATTACATAAGTATAAAAGAAAAAGAGATAAGAACCGTTAAAATTTAAAATTTGAAATAATCTTCCTCCATATCATTCTAAGGTCGCGACAACTGCAATCATTCACGAAACGAGGGATAAGAATCCCTGCGATTTCCAAAATCCTAAATCGAGTGGATAAAAAGAAATTACGGGGACAAGGTCGAAGACGGACGGCTCACATTTTTATTTGTTCCAAAGAGCATGCTGCACAGACTTGCATTCACACTGACCGATCAGATTCGGCTCTTGCACTAGACAATGCACCTTTTTCATTTCTCACTGACTTGTAAAGTTTTTTTTTGGTTCAGTCTTCTTTCGATTTTGAGCCACGTGATCACTTACTTCGTCTAAATACACGCCGTTTCGCATAATATACTCCCGAAGTTCCAATTTGGCAAATTTGGCAACTCACAATGGATTTAAATAATCGCAAAATAATAATTTTCCAGACTCACTCCTCAATCGATTTTCTGCAGTGTAGAAATATTGTCAAAATTTATTTTGTTTTATTTGAATAAATCCACCTCGTTGTTCCTTCTTATCTCTTATAATCGCCGAATAGTGAGGAGTTGATCATGCGAATGAGATTATTAGCCGGAAATTTTTGGCTTGTGGATCGATGCAGGGAGGAAGGGATTTTTTTATTTTTAATTTTTTTTTCATCCACTTTATTCCCATCTCTTCGACGATGTTAATATTAATTTACGGCTGAGGGAAATTCCGGTCTAATCGGTACGTTGCGAAGTACGCTCGAAGCTGTACAAACTGAGGGAAATAAATTGAAACGGTATGGCCGTAACAGGGTGGGCGAAGGAAAGAGTTGATTTCAATTCGAATTAGCCGTCCTCCGTGCAAAGGGACTACCAGGCCACGCAGTTATGTAAATATGGCGCGTGCGAGCGAACCAACGAACGAACGAACGAATGAACGGAACGAAGGAACGAACGAGGGGCACCGTGCTATTTTTATATCGAGTTCGTTGAGAAACCCGCTTCCGTCAAGTCTCTATTTATACACTCAGATGCTGTTTTTTTATTCCAAGCTATCCTCTAGCTTTGTTTCATGCCCTTAATCTTATATATTTTATTCCTCCATTAGCCGAGTTCCGAGTCTTCTTCTCCTTCTCCCTTTACTTATATTCCTGCTCTTCCCCATCGTACAGTTATATTTATAGCCCATCGATACGTCGATTCATGTTTATAACTTTGGAGACACCAATTTTCTCGGCACGCGAACGAATTTGGAGAAATTTATCGCGAACGAACAGCATTCTGTTTACTCTTCCTTTATTCCACTTTCCATAGCATTTTCACGACTCTTTGATTATTACTCACCCAACAAGTTTATATATGTCCATGAAATTTATCACCCTACAATCATCGCGTATACCCTAACGGTATTATTCAATTACTACGTAGCATTACGGATACTCCGTGAGACATGCGATTTGATACACCTACTTAATTACGGGGCAGTACGTACCTACCTAGAAACATCAATTTATTTTTCGTCTTAACAACTTATACAACAAAATCTAGAGAGAAAAAACCGTGTGTTCTTCTACAACATCTAATTGGATGAAAACAATACCAGAAGAGACTTGAAAAAAATAAAAACAACATTCAAAGCTTCCTCTCGTTACTTTAGTTCCGAGATCCTTCTTTTCAACTTCTTTTACCATTGTTGTTTTTTTCTTTTCTTTTTCTTTCTCATCCACAATACGTAGTAGACAACTATGTAAAGCCTCCGAAAAGCAACTAAAGATGATTGGAAAGCTCGTTCTTTCAGTTGAAAATCATGTTTATTTACCCGCAACCTTGGAAGTTGTTTCCCCCATTGAAAAATAGAGAAAAAAGAATACCAAATGTGTCAACGATACTGTACAATGTTTGGTTATCGTACTCAGCTCAGCATTTTATAGATGATTGTTATCAAAATTACAGCCATGTTCTCTGTAGTTAAAGCTGCCGGTCACCCTCACCTGAACAACAACTCGACTTACTTCTCTCACGGGAGAAGACTGAGAAGGTCGCCACCACACAAAGCTACGCTAACACAATGGCCGAAGAACTTCAGAGTGCAAATTCTGAGCCATCGAGGCATGCAATTGCAATATGCATATCATGCCGGGATCCCGTGTTCTACTAACTCAAACAATCATTGATCTCACAACTTCAAGTCGGTTTCCATGCTTTTTTGCTCTCTCAACTCGATAGCATAAGTTATACAGGGTGATTAGTTTTGATCGAGTCAGGGCGCTATCTCGAAACGTAAAAGAAGTGTTGGAAAATGTTTCATAGAAAAGTTCTAGGGTTAAAGGCGGAAAAAAAACTGGCTGACTCGAATTCTTCCCAGGTGACCTTCCCGGAGCCAAATCGAGATCAACTTGTTTTTTTTTTTTTGGATCTGTATATTTTAGACTTTGGAATCGGATGTAACATCGAATTTTGCATATAAAACTATATAGTTACATATCGTCTGGAGCTGATAGCTGCGGAGGTAAGGGCTTTGAAAGATGGAACGGTCGGTGCGTCGGGTAATTACGGTTCAGATGCCTGCCGATTTGGGTAATCTTTTCGACACTCCCGCGTTCCCTGGAGATGCACCGTGGGCCATAATGACGTCTAATATCTCACCGTCAGTCGGCTGGTAATCTGGCATGTTTTTCTTCCATATTTTGTTGTACAAGATATTATTACTTGTTTTTTTTTTTTAATTTTTACTGCGACTAATCTCCTCCTAATCGCATACTTACGCTTCCCGGCCGTACCGTTTGTTTACATTTACGACCCTGTATGCAGAAACGAGACCAATCGATATCAATAGATAATGACTGATACCCCACATCGGAGCTGGAATGAAATGTAAACAAACACAGCTGCCATCGAGAATAATTTGAATAAAATGTCAAAGTGCGAGACAAATAAAATAGCGGATATCATTATGGCCCACGATGCATCTAAAGCAGATGGGAGAGCAGCAGCATGAGAGTATCGAGAAAATCACCCGAATGGGCAAGCATCTGAACCGAATTACCTGACGCCGCGACAATTCCATATTTCACATCCCTTATTCCTGCCGCTATCCGTTTCAGGCCATATTCATTCGTATGATTTTTTATGCAAAATTCGATGTTACATCCGATTTCAATGTAAAAAATACAGAGATGCATTTAAAAAGGATTTGGCCTCTGCAAGGTCATCTGGGAAGAATCGATTCGGCCAGGTTTTTCCCCCTTTAAACTCTACAACTTTTGTATCAAACATTTTTTGGTATACCTCTTTCAAGTTTTGAGATATAGCCCTGACGCGATTGAAACCAATCACCCTGTGTGTTGATAATAATAAGTAACTAAATTTTTTCGGGTATCAGTAGCCTTTGCAGGCAATCGTGTCTCGGAGTAAAATTATTCGACAAATTTCGTGACGTTGAAGATGTGTAAGCCCCGCTCTAGAAATATACTACGAGTTAATGTCATCGGTATTTGAAGTTACTTAAAATTAGAAAAGACGATTTCGGTTCAAGGCTTTGGGCGTGTCCCAAAGATCAATATTTACTATTGATGTTATTTTCGTTCTCTACCCGAAAACCGAAGTGTCTTGCACGCCTAACGATAATTAATACGTCCACTGGAGATAATTCTCAAAAAGAAGTTACATCCTTTTCGAATTTTTCATTTGACTCAAAGATATTTTGCATCATTAAACATTCACTTCTCGACCAAAAGATTCTCCAAAGCTAAAAATCTATTGAAGTCCTATTATGTACTGCTTCACTCAATAATGCAGCTGTTGGAAATCAATATGCTTCGGCAGTGCGTACAATGACTATTAATTTCCAATTTCGGAGAGTGTAGCTAGGTAGTAGTGACCACCTCAACTAGAAATGATAACTGTTGCAGTCAAATCATTTTCACCGGTACGCATAGACTATGGTGAGAACAATGTCACTGGACAAGGATATCTATTGATGATGAGTGCACCCCATCTCCGTCAGTGAAATACCGCAGCCCATTATTACATAGAAGTGTAGGTACCTAAAAAACTACAGTGCAGTGTAAGTCGAATATATGTCCAAAACTTTTGCTTAGCCATTAGTACCAATCGATAGTGCACGACTAATCCTCTGATAGTACGAATTCCAATATATTGCTGATAGCTTTTACTTGTCATCGCGTGACTGATAAAAAAAGTATTGGCTTCGGTCAAGATTGACTTTTGCCAATTCAAAAAATTGTCGACCCTTGAGTTGAGCATAACGTTGATCTGGCTGACTGTCGTCGGTCTATTCGAAATATAAATAAGACAAGTGTTCTGAAAAGCGACTGAACGGAAAAATTTGAATCTTTACAGGATTATAGCTTGTTTTCTGACGATGAAAAGTTGCTATGTCAGATCAAGATTGAACAACTGTGATTGGGCCGGAAAAAATCATTGAATTCTCAATTGAATGAGAACGAAATGACGCAGTGATTCAAATATTTGTTAGCTGAGCTGTTTTCTCGTATTAAAATGTTTATATCGATGACCTGCAAGAACATATATTGCACTCAAAGATTAAAAAATGAATGGCGTTGAAAAATCTAGGGCAACCTGGTTGACGACATTTTTTTTTTATCTCGAAGGTTTATTGGCATTCAGGGAATCTAGTGAACTTCAGATTCTAACGTGAAAATCTACTTTCTCAAAAAGCCAGGATAGGCATTGGCAGAGAAACCGAGGGATATACCTACCTGCTATGTACACACGCCAAACTCTCGGCGTCCTTCCAGAGAGAAACGGCTTTTCTAGTCCAAATCTATTAACTTAGAACCCCTGTATACTGTAGAGAGTATAATGGGTCCTACAGTTATACCCGTGTATCCTCCAAACTAACTCCTTACTTTGGGCTTGTGCCTGCAGGCAAAGTGATGTATACATGCGGTATAGATACACGTTGCATTGTAGTTTTTCACAATATTTTGTGCGTACTTAATCTATACATAAACGCAAAGTTTCAGAAGTATGGCGTCGTCCAGTGAGGAAAAATTTTGGTTTAAATTCTAACCCGCTTTCATAATATTACAGGTACTAAATTTTTTGTTATCTTTTGATCTCCGATCGGAAAAGCACAAATTCTTCAAGTCAAAATTACACTCAATCTAGCTTCGAGATGCTTATTTCAATTAATCTCCCCGCTTAAATTTCAATTATTTCATTCAACGCTTCGTGTTCAGGTTCAGTAAACATTAGACGCAGAAAATGATCAACACTTTGTAGAACTAAAGCTTAATGAAAAAGTTACTGAACCTGGAGGTAATACGTTGAACGAAATAATCGAAATTCCGGTAATGAGATTCACTGAAAATAAAATTGCGAAAATATTCAACATTTCGAGACCTAATTTGGACGGAATTTTGTTCACCGTTACAGTTGAATACGAGTAGAAAACTTGACATTAGATGAAAATGGAAATTAGGTAAATAGGATCGATTTGAAAAGAGATAACATACAAAAAACTGAGTGTTATTGCATCTGACTTTCTCTATTTTGTCACCATTCATATTTTCAATTTTTCTATACCCGCCACAAATTCTGGGCTAAGACGGTTTGCGGAAGTTAGTTATAGTTTGTGAACCGCAGACTTCTGGGTCAGCCGTACGGATAATTTAATACAATAAACTTTGGCCTCGCACGACCGACGAGAGACTAGTCAAGGGACGCGGTACAACGTCCCTTGAGCCTCTCTGCCCGGGTCACCGCAGTATTTCACATTAGCTGCCCAAAATCGAACTCTGCTTACGTCTCCACAAACCTTGACTTTACCCGTGGAATAGCCACCGCCTCTGCAGCACCGGAGCAAAGTAAATCGTTAGAAAATTTCGAGTCTAAATTTCTATACAAGAAATTATTATCAGTGATTAAAAAATCTCTCCAAGAAATTAGAGAGACACGGTTCGAAGAAGTCTACAATATAGGATTAGCTAACAAGAGATACTTATCTCAAACTTTCTCCGACGGAATGTGAGAAATGTTTTTTGCAAATCACCAAAAATATAATCCTCAGGTTCTTCAGCCTAAATCTTTCAATCCTTCACTTATTAAAAGAAGACATTCCAAAATAATCTTTCAAATCATGGTCACCTAATAAGTTATTAATAACCGGTCGTAGTAATGCTTTTTTTTTTTTTTGTTGCAAATTCTCGAAATAGGAAAAGTTGATTTGCCTTTTTCTGATCCTTAACTTCTCATTTATAGACGTAATATTGAGACTATATAGAGACGAAGACTAGCTTCGGATGTTGAAGCTTCTGGATAGCATCGTCATGGTTGGAACATTAGTCAATTTGGTTAAGCGGCGCGCCCGGCTATCAGGCTGTTCATGTTACGGCTGGGATTCAGTGATTGATAGGCTGAAGGTGTCAATAATAAACGCGTTCAATAAAGTAGATAGCTGCATGCCGCACAGATCACAAATCGAAATCTGCCTCGCAGTAGAAATCGTCCGGGATAGAAAGAACGAAAACACACAGGGATGAACAAAGCTCTCGTAGACTTTGCTCCATCTTGTAATCCTGCCTGATTTTTGAAAACGAAAATGTACACTACAGATCAAAGGAAGCTGACACTCTCTCGATTCAGGGAATCCAATCTCCCTCCTCACCCTGCGATTTAAACCCTCGTCTCTTAACGCAGTATGGAACAATTCCTGACTCGCTTTTCCTCTACCTCGAAGCTTCAACAAATCTCTGCCCCTTTTTGTCAACTTTGTAACGACTGGGGGATCAGGTTCCAAATTGAAAGATCAGTCCTCGTGTTTGCGTGTACTTGTAGTGTATAGAACACTGTACTCCATGCATTATTATTGTGATGTGGGTACCAGGCGTATATCCATGCAGAGGTGAATTAGCTGGTTCGAATACCAGCCCTGCAGGTCTCTCGAAACGACAGCAATAGTTACGTGAGCCAATTATTACCGGAGCCCACACGCTTTGATCATACTCCAAATAATTGATCAACCGAAACAGGTACACTGTGCAGACTATGAGAAAAAATATATATATATACATATATTTTTTTTTCTTTGCCAAAAACAATTCTGTCAATTATCTGCATTCGACAACGGTTCGGCTGTAACAGCGAATCTTTTTTCATTTTTGATCCTGCACACATCAGAATCTCTAATTATATTTTCGTCGATGATCATCATTCAATATTCCAACGGTAAAATATACATTCGCTCAGAATTTGGCTGTTTTTTTTTTTTTATATGTTCTTTCTATTCACTGATTTCAAATATTTTTTCAGATTATACCCACAGGAAATCGTCAATATTTTTGCTTCGGCAAGTGACTTAGAAATTCTCTGAAAGCTTTTTGAGTATTTCAAATTCATGTGAAATTCTTTGAACTCTTCCTGAAATCATTTGGAATAACGGAGGAAATCTTTGTAATCGCTTGACGCCGTTTGAAATCTTTGAAATATTTCACACCTTGACATCTGGTGTACACCAAAACTTATCCATAGTGGTTGACTTCTTCGTTGAGAATCTTGCACAGCAGTTTTCGAAATTTCAAAAATCTCTCCTCTCTGGAAGATGTTGATAAATGAGTAAAAAAACAAAAACTGCGCACAGCCAATTCCAATTTTTCGACGTTCTACATAACTTGGGGAAATATTGTATGTCAATGGGACTAAAAGCCGGCAAAAATTGTGGAACGAATTCTGAGAAAGTGACGTGCCTTAAACTTACAAAAGAAATTCACGCGGACTGACTATTCCTTTGTATTTCGATAAATTATCCTATTTATGAAAAGATTCATTGTTACAGATCATTTCTCTAAAGTTTTTGGTCAAACTGTATATAGTTGCCATTCGGAGTGATGAGATCGGTTTAACGTGTGCATCTGAGCAACTGGCACCTTCGAGCACTGACATAACTTCAATTCCCGCGACGTGCTGTGTGGGCGATGCCATGCTGGTTGGTGTTTATTTAACATTCCTGTTCAACACGCAAGTGAGATGACATTTTTCAGTCAACAGTTCCTTTCATCGTCCCAGACTTTATATCATACAAAATCAGCTGAACCCCCATAATTTTCACTCGGTAAGCGACAAAAACTTCAGGAAATACGTATGAGGTTTTTCTTTCACGATACGTCGCTGCGCAAAGTTTTTGCTTATCGGTTTTTTTCCACGGCATGGCACAATATTATGACTATTTATAACGTTAGTTATATACCTACAGTTCACAGTGAAAAGGTAGGTCAGGACACGGATCTGAAAATATGGGTTAAACAAGTCGGCCATGTTTACAATTGGATGAGGCATGAGTCACATGAGTCTTTTTTGATATCTGTACGCTTTTGTAGCATGTGGCGCGATTCCCACAGAAGCCTGCAGTTCACCGGGAGGTAAATAAACGTGGATATAATTATTTCAGGGTACTGCTTGCGTGTCTGCAGCACAGTGAAATGAAAAAAGGTAAAAGAGGGCTTGCGAGCAGTATCTATGATCAGCAACTATTTTGCGTTGCAGATGACGCGGTCGTATCCATAATTGGAAGAAATTTTTATTAAAAATGAAAAAGAAATGCTAAAAACAAATGAATAAAAAATCTATGTCAATAGCAGAAACATACCGAGAGGAAAACTTGATACTATACAGCCAACCGCGCATGCGTTGAATAATTCAATTTTATTGGACGGTGAGATCGTCCCGCGATGATATTTTAACCTGCGAGGCATGGGTGCCAACTAACAAGAAATGAAGCTAGAGCTGTCAGCCTCTCGCGCCTAAAGTAGTCAATTGAGGTTATGTTGTTATCGAGTCGAAGCAAACAATGAGTTGTTCAGGATGAATTTCAACGGTTCTTTCAGCTGCACATCAAATTCCATTTTCAACGATAAAATCTTTCCAAGCATTTCCGAATCATTACCGCAAGTAATTGAAATTCTAACCTCAAAAATTCCTATCAATTACGTCACCGCGAGAAACAAAATTTGACAGCCAAACTCAGGATGGTCAGCCTGCTTTAGCAGACAGCAAATCTCGCCCATGCGCGGTCGACTGTATAGTATCAAGTTTTCCTCTCGGTATATTCCAAATATTGTCGAATTATCTTGAATAATGTAGAAGTTATAGGTACAAATTTTATGAAAGTTTGAACGCCCACGATTTGCAAACTTGAAACGGTCTACGGTCTAGGTGCAAAGAATTTTTTGGCAAATTTCAACGACATTGGCTTGGCTACGTCGTTCGTTTACACTTTATGGTATCATGTTCAAAAAGAAGCCGTAGTAAGTGGTTTGAACTTTTTTATTTTTTCATTCTCCTCAATGCCGCGTATTTCGCGATGATAAATATAGGAGAAACGTTAATTGAAGAGTCATTCTGAGAGAAAGGATTCCTTACTTTATGGTACTGAAGCCAGATCAAATAAACGAATGAACAATTTCTCGTATCATTTAACACGCTCTACCACCCAAAAGCTTGTTTCAGAATCTGATCCAGCTCTTTTCTCGGCGCTAATTAGAAGAAGACTAATTGAAACGTGGCCAGTAAAAGAAAGAAATAAACTTCTCGTAATACCGACTCAGATTTTACTATTTTTTTGTTTGTTCTTTTGAATCTTACTTTTCATTCCATTCATCATCACACGTCACGAGAAGATCGTCCGTAACTCAACACCTGGCATATCGTATAAATTTCTAATTCTTCACTGAGGATTTCTTTCGCGGGTGAAGAATTCGGGATAAAAAAAATGTGATATGTTGTGCATTTTTTTTTTTTTTTTTTTAATTTTTTGACTCCTCCTTCCTTTCATTCGTCCAAGTAGTAAATCTATACGCGATGACGTGCCCACGATATTAAAGTTACGTTCAAGTTCTGGTGAAAATTTTAAAAAGCAAATATTCCTAAATGCAAGTAGATTCGTTATCTGTCCAATTAAGAAATATAATCCAACGATAAATTAAAAAATTCTCTGCTTCGGATGAAACCGCTTAAAAGTAATTTAGTTCCGCTCCACGGATTACGATGAATTAAAGGACCGATTTCTCGCTCGTAGAAGCGTACGAAATTAATAGCCATCGAAAGTTCGCTACGTTTATTCACGCGAAAGAATCCTCGGCAATTATTTTGCATCCAAATTGCAACGCAGTATAATTAATTGAATGCAATAACTACAAAACCATAAAAACACTAATAGTTCGAAGCATGTTTTGCAAAAGGTAAACACAATCAAGATACCGATCACCAATTAAAAAATTACTCATTCACCATGGTGTGTCAAAAATCAACTTTTTCTTGACACTCCTGACACTTCAGATGATAGATTTCGATGTGAAGCAGCGTCCGCTCAAAAAAGAAGGAGTTCAATTGCAAGTATCCGAAGAAATGGAATTTCTATTTTAATTTCAACACAGAGAAATCGGACATTTTTATTTTAAAATATATCAACTTTGCTTGAAATTAGGATATCGAGTTCGTTCTCGACTTATTTCAAAAAGTAAGAGCACCTTTGAGGTATTAAAAAAAAAATCAAGTGTTCTTGAATAGGAAGCTTAATCGGTTACGAGAATGGCCTTGAAAGAGGGATTGGTTCAGAGTTCAAACGTATTTGAAGCTTTATCTCAAAGCCTAGTCATTATTTCGTTAATACTTCAACCCTCCCCCTTCGAAATGAACCCAAAACGAACTCGATATCCCAATTTTAAACAAAGCAAAATTTTATTTTTAAACAAAACAGTTTTTTTTCTTCGTGTGTTAATTATACGTGAAAAAGGAGCCCCGTTTATGCGAATACCCAAAATTGAGTTACAGGCTTCTGTATCAGCTGCGAAAAAATGGAAATCAAATTTAATTTTCAATACACGCTAATCCGTCCATGTCATGTCAAACATGGAAGTTTATTACCTATTTCTCAACAATCAGAAGCCGGAAAACTTCCGAATCCTAACGACGACTGGAAAAAGGTTAGAATTTGAATGTAGATATTATATCGAGAGGAAAACTTGATACTATACGGTCGACTGCGCACGGGCGAGTTTTGTCGTCTGCTAAAGCAGGCTGACCATCCTGAGTTTGAGCTGTTAAATTTCGTTTTTCACGGTGATGTAATTGACAGGAATTTTCGAGGCTAGAATCTCAATTACTTGCGGTAATGATTCGGAAATGCTTGGAAAGCTTTTACTGTTGAAAATGAAATTTAATGTGCAACTGAAAGAACCGTCAAAATTTATCCCGAACAGCTGATTGCTTGCTTTGACTCGATAGCAACATAACCTCGATTGCCTTCTTTAGGCGCGAGAGGCTGACAGCTCTAGCTTCATTTCTTGCAGGTTGGCACCCATGCCTCGCAGGTTAAAATATCATCACGGGACGATCTCACCGACCAATAAAATCGGATTATTCGGCGTATGTGCGGTCGACTGTATAGTATCAAGTTTTCCTCTCGATATCTGCAAACTATCTTTTCCGTTTTCTGCGGTGTAGGTTAACAGTCCTATTCGAAGTGGGTGTATCCACCCCCATCAGAGCTGTAAAGAGATCAGTCACGTCAACATGTTTGTACCTTACATACCGTCTTGGCGTCTTAAACGGATATCACCCGGCAGAAGTCAGACAAACACCTCAGTAATCCGTCGAACTATAAGTCACGTACATAGAACATAGGTGTACATACACATGGCTCGTAAATTTATAAGCCGAAGTACAGCGGGCCGGGCTTACTGACCCGCGTCGGATATCAAATTTGAATAATATTTCACTTATGTGAATTGGTAGGTCCCCCGTGGCGTCTGTAGAGTCTCCCCGAGCTCTTTGCGTCGTCGTTGTGGGCCACGAGACCGCCAGAAAATATTCGGCCCTGTTATATTATAATCTTAAGATTAATCGTCCATTTCCACGCCCCTATTTCGCCTCTTTTATTCCTTGTCTCAAGTTTATTTCTCTCCGTTTTTCATCCCTTCGTCTTTCGCCCCCCACCCATTTCCCATTTCCCATTCGATTTTTTCTCCTTATTTCACACCGTTCTCTCTATCATCGCACCAGATTCTATTCTATCAGTCTATACTTATACACGTAGCCTATACCGCCCTGCCAGAACCAGGGGATGCTCGACGGTAGCCAAAGGTGCGCGGGATACGATGAGCCCGTTGACCGTTTTCTATGGTAATTTTATCGATGACTTGTCTCACCTCCCACGGTTCCAAATCCTCTTTTATTTATTCTTTATTTTATTTATTTTTTTTTTTTTGCTATTCAAACTTGTTTTCACATACTAATTCGAAGGTTGCCATCGGGCCCAGGGTGGAATATGTTAAGGGCATGCTAGTCTGAGGCGGATAAAACAACCGTTAAATACAAAGAGAATTTAAGGGGGTATTCTTATTTTATTTTATTTTATTTTATTTTATTTTAACATTCCTTATACATCCCTCTATGTCATGAACCCGACTTCATTCGAAAATTTTAATTCTTACTTTTTTAAAAAATTTGGAATTGCTAAAAAAACACGTGCAAAAAATTTTTTTTTCTTCAAACGGCCGCCATTTTGTGAAATTTTTTTTTTCGACTTGACCGAGGCTAATACCATAGCGACATCTTCACGAATTAAAAATCCGTTGGATTTTTTCGTTTCGGATGACCAGAAGGGTTGAAACCTCGCACATTAGGACACCACTTTTTTGTAGACCCCACAATTCGCCAGCCCATAAATTTTTGATTTTTGAATTTGTTTTTCTTTCGTTTGATTTTTTATGTATTCTTAAAATATGAATAAACAAATGATAAAAAAAAAAAAACGGATAGTAAAAGTATTCTTTGTTTTGTTTTTACAGAGCTCGAAAAAACGCCCGAAATTCGTGCCTCTAGACCAGAATTTCCCTTTGAGAGTAGGAAATTATTTTCATCTACCGATTGGCCATCGATAGCTCGATAATAGAATATGATAAGAAAAAGCCTTGGTAATTTCATGACCCTAGAGCAAGTAGTTATGGAAAAATTGTTTAAAAACGGTACGAGAAAATTCAGTTCGCAAAAGACAGCGCAGATGTTGTATTCTTTCCAAAACCGATCATTCTGAAGTTTTATATTATTTTCGCAAATTTTCCAGCTTACGATTGTTTAAAATAATCGCAAAAGATAAGACTTTGAAAGAAAAAAATGAATCCGAAAATTGCACCAATTATTTCCGTTTTGAGACTAGTCTGAGGATTATGATATGACCCGATAAGACAGAAGACCAATGGCAATGATACGTATCTTGTCTTTCGCATGGGCTGCGGAAACTTTTGAATTTCGAAAATCAAAGCCTTGTCCACTATACTCGAATTCAAATGTTGGGTTTTTTCGCTCTATCTCTGTTCAGGATTGTATACTTTTGTATTGGAAATACCACCAGTACAGATATAATGTACCTTTTGGTTCAAATGACGTTGAAAGTATACGTGTCTAGTTATTTATCCTATAAGAGCGTTGGCTCCCTGTAAATTTTACAGCTAAAATATCAGTTATTCATAATATTACAAGGCTATAAGGTAACAAATTGATCAAAGAGCTGGACGTGCTGTATATTCAGTACGGATTTACTCGAGGATCCAGTAATGACAAACATTGTTTGAAGACCGGATCAAATCGCTAAAATTACATGCATACAGCGCGAAACTTCTGAAGAATAACTCAACACGGTCTTGTATTAAGATTTTGCTTATCAATTATTTATACCTTGTTATATATAAATATATTGTTGAACGGACAGCAGGCATGTGCATTTGCGAAGAACAGAACTATTCTATTCAGTTGTCGGCTTAACATAAAAAAAGAGTTCCACTTCTTGGCCGAAGAAAATGGAGAAAAATAATCGGCATCGATAAATCTTTAAAGCTATGACCTCTCATGGTTCCGCATTGTTGTGTTGGATGCTAACCGAAAGTCTGAAAACAGTGAATCATATCAAATACAAAATAAGACATGTTCAAAGTTGCGACCTCTCATAGTTTCACACCGTCTGATTCTAACCGACAATCTAAAATCAGTGAACCATATTCAAATGCGGAATTAGAAATATTCAAAGTTGCGACCCAGCTCTCTAAGTCTCATGAAGTCAGACTCTGATCGACAGTCTGAAATCAGTGAACCATATCAAACACGAAATTACAAATATTCAGAATTGTAAACTTTTACAGTTCAGTTCTTCCACGGATTCAGATTCCAAATCACAGACCTCAAATTTCTGAACCATATAATATGAAATGTTGTGGTTCAGGGTCTTAATGAAAAACGTATGTGGATGCAAAAGTATTTATTCGATAAAAAAATCGCGTTTGTACAGCAAAATATATTGAGTGTGTGTGTGTGTGAAAATGTCCACATAAAAGCAACGATTCTGATATCGACAATCGATTGATATATTTGCATCGATTATTGACTATCCTATAAGATAACCGTTAGCGCAAATTTTCGAAATTGCATGAGTACATGCAATAATTCAAACAAGTTATTATAACATTAAATACAGAATACCACCCCGCAATGCTGCGTGAGACATCACGAATTTAAACGTGCACAGAAATTTTTTGAAGCCAAAATTGAAGCGCAAGATCTTTCGGATTTGATTGATCTGAGGATTTGAGACTCTCTGCAACTTTTGTTATAATAATAGCAATCATTTCTGGACCTGATGTCCGATAAATAAAAGACATGCTCGGAAGAAAAAAAAGAATTTTGAATTATTCTTCTGTGTCTATCCGCTATTGGAATTCCAATACTTTGAAAAAAAACATCCTGCAGTTTGTCCGTGGACCATGTGGTAAGGTATACGTCAGCAACTCAGAACTAAGTCAAAGTCCTGGGATTAACTTAATTATAAAGGTTAGAATTACTCCCTGCCGTCGTTTTACACGGGTGAAAAGTTTCCGATCCAACGGAGCGAACATTTAAGTTTCAATTTAACTGGACAAATGTATTATTTATAGCGTCAAGATTCGACGAGTACCGTTCAAATAAAGGTCAAGAAGAAGAAGAAGAAGAAGAATAAGAAAAGAAGGAGAGAGTCCTGCAGATAGGTGTGGAATATAAGACATTTTTATATTGTAATAATTCAAGTGTCATGGACACCGCGGACCCGTTCTGAGAAAAATCGATCATTGAATTAATTCGTATCTGATTGAGAAGGGAAAATGATCAGCCCATCCTGAAAGCCGAGCATCAACGCTACTTTAATCAGTCGGAAAAGCAAAATGGAATCAATTACCAAATTCCCCTCGATCTAATCTCGTTGATTGGTTTACTTTCTGACTCACAAGACTCTTATATTATACATATATACTTGTATGTCCGAAACCCCTCAGAGACTTGACTAGTACAGAAAAATTGTTATACATATTATTAACGGTCGGATATTTTCGGCACCTCCTCCGGTGTTCATGAGTTAAATATACAACCGAACCATGCAACACATAATATAATTCTCTATTTACAAGCAGCTAAAGCTGTCTAAATTTGTACGCGGTATAAATAAACATTTCTTTTTATTCATCCGAATTCCAATTGCTCTGTCACATTCAGTTTCTAATTTTACCGTTCCGAAAAGCAACATATTACGATACTATGAAGAAAAAATAGAATCACTGTGAAACCGAAATTTATAATCAGTTTCTCTGCAATTAAGAAATTGCATTTAGGTTTTGAGAATAGAATTTTTTTTTTCGCAGATGATATTTTTAGGGCATTAAATCTTCGAAGTGTGTTCGGCTACAATACACAAAAATACGTTCTTATGCATATTTTTGATAGATTGATTTGGACAAAAACATTTTATTCCGATTTCTTCATCAATCAATATTAGCTTCCATGGATTTGAATTCAGTTTCACAATACTAAACGTCAGAATTTGGGTGCGATTTCAACATCCGTTTTCAAAATCTGATTGAAGATTTTTCAACGCGATATATCTAATCCCACAATATAATGATGTTTTTTTTTTTTTTTGCTGCCGGCCCTTGAATTTTTAATTTTTGTCTTGAAAAAAAATATTCAACCAAAAAAAGTTCTTGATTTTCAAATTGAACTGTGCCGAAATTATGTTACATTTATGTTTTGCATTTAATTTCTTTTTCTCTGAAACAAATAAGAGTATAGCAATGATCAATGTATATTTTTGTAGGAAATTGAACGCTCTACAAAAAAGGCCTCTTGTGATTTTTTGATACATTCACTCCTTCAAAAGTTATTCAAGGTCAAAGTTGGGTTCATAGTCGATTTTTAGGGTTCGCTATAGTTTTTTTTGGTATAATCATTCAACCGATATATTGCTAGAGAACTATAGCAGAACTTAAAAATCTGTGATATCGACGATGAACCCAACTTTAACCTTGAATAACTTTTGAAGGAGTGAATGTATCAAAAAATCATAAGAGATCTTTTTTGTAGAGCGTTCAATTCCCTACAAAAATATACATTGATCATTGCTGTACTCTTATTTGTTTCAGAGAAAAAGAAGTTAACTGCAAAAAGTCCACAAATCCGATGTTATTTAAATGGGAAATGTAACGTGATTTCCTCACGGTTTAATTTAAAAATTAAGAGCTGTTTTTGGATTTTTTTTCAGGACAAAAACTGAAAATTCAGCGGGTGGCAGCGAAAAAAAAGAACTTGAGAAATAACGGACACCCTAATGATGATATTTCCAGCATTTTGTGAAAATTTGTTAAGCAATTGAACGACGATATTCCACGATGAGAATTGGCATGAATCCATGAGACCTGCATCCAGTATTTTCAACAGTTTCATCAACGTACAGTTCTTTCAAAGAACCATAACAAAGTCTAACTCGTTCCTTCATCCCTTAAAAAACTCAAAAAGAACCGAATCGTAGATATTGGATATTTCCGTTCCAGTCTACGCAGTACCGCTATGAAGTCTCGATTCGTGATTATAGTGCACATCCATCCGCAGTTCGAGATCATCAGGCGAATTTAACATCGTGGTGTCGGTCGTGTGACCGCAGCGGGGCTCGGTACGTCAGAGTTCCGCAGTGCTCGCGGTCCTCTGGAAAGCCACAATTATCACTACGTGTCGAGCTGGTAGGTCGAAACGAACGCGTGACACGGACGGACGTCGGGTAATGCTGATTGTGGAATTGTGATGCAGATCTGCACATTTCTATCCACCGGATTTGTGCTACTCCCGAGCTATAGCGATGCAATGCAATGCAATGCAATGCAATGCTGCAGGGGTAAAGGCGTCTAGTCGGCGGGTGTCCTCCCTCGTTTATATGTGTATACCTATACCTGCGGCACAACCACCGTTCGTGTCTTTTTTACGAATATGTACGTGTGTGTGCGTGTGTGTGCACGTACACCTAGTGTGCGTCAATATCTGGAGGGCTGGTGAGCCCCCGCACCACAAGCACGAGTGGTAAATATTTAAATATTCATCGGAAAAGGTAGAGCTGTACGACGAAGCGTTACAACCGCAAAAAATAAACTGCGGCATGCGCGGGTGTTGCGCTCGCAGAAAATCGAACATCGAATCGAGCGGATAACGCATGAAAGAAGATGAAGAGAAAGAGAGAGGAAGAGGAAGAGGAAGAGAAAGAGAGAGAGAGAGAGAGAGAGAGGAAATAAGGGGTTGTTTACCTTTTTCCCCTATTTATTTATTTAGTTTATTTTTATTTTTTTCCCTGCTCTTTTTCTTAAATTGCTCAACTCTATCGGGAACAGTCGATATTATTTAATGGAGAGGTTCGGTGGAGGCGGTAATAAAATGAAACTCGCACGATTAAACACGTTTTATTTTTGGCATACCTATACCGTGCACTTTCTTGATAAAATGAAAAGAAATTCTGCGAGCTAAAAATTGATGTAGGTACACTCAACTTTGGGTTAGTAACAAAAATTACAAGGGCCAACAAAAAAAAAAAAGAACTTTTCTTCTGCCTGGATTTAGTTCATGATTTTCTTACTTGTCATGCATTAAATCAACGAAAAAATATCCACATCCCTGTCAAAGTTTGCTTTTAAATTTTCGCAAGGAATAAGAACGAAGAGAAAAAGCCCTCGTTATGAAACTTTCTTTTGATTTGTTAACTAATCTAATGATACAAGTTAATTGACAGAATTTACAAAGATATTTGTTTCAATTTTTTATCATCTGAGAAACCTAAATCATAGAATTTCTTAAAATTTTAAATAGCAATCCGCTGCGGTTGCAAACGCAAACTTTACCTGATGAAACTATTTTTTTATTTTAATAGTTACGTGGAAGAAATCAAAATTTGGCATCTGGAACCCAGACTCGAAATTTGGGTTGACCGGTGTATCACAAGTTCCAGAAGCCTGCAATCTCTAATACGATGGAAACATTTTGACCGAAGGATAATTTTTCCATCTTATATGTACAGGGTCAGAGTGGAAAGTTCAATAGCTGCTCAAATGACATGCAATGAATTGAATTCAGATATTTCTGGACCTGAGTTGACTGTCTTTAAATACTTTCAGTTTCTCGCTAAGATCGCGACATTCCGGTACATTCTTGGCGACGTAGAGACCACGGCGTAGCTGTGGCTGTAGCTGTAGCTTCGCTCCGAGTTTTACGGTTCGGAAGAGATAGGCTTAAGCCGGGGATTCTACGGCTTATTTGTTTCAGAGCTTCTAAAAATATTATGACGAATATTCGGAAGACCTGGCCGCGTGGCAAAGGCGCCTGACTGGTGCCGGCGCTAGCCTCTATCACGAGCTCGACCCTGCTGCATGAAAAGGAGGAGGAATTTCGACTTCCGTTACTCGAAAGAGCCCAATTAAATTTACGCAATAAATTTTGCGAAATTTATACTTATTCGTCAAAGAACACGAAAATAGTACATTACGATACAAATGCGTGAAGTGCGAGGGTCACGTACGCGGATGCGTGTCGTATAGGGGAGGGTGGGGCACGACGGCCCCCCTGAGCCGGTTATTACTTTTTGTGGCTTTCAACTATCAAATTAATTTATTTTTGTTCTATTTCGAACAAATCCATCGAAATTTTGCCGAAACTCTAAAAACCAAATTGTTTTTCCCGTCTAAAAAATTACGAAAAAAAAATTTAATTTTTTTTGATGGTTCAATTACCCCACGTATGGTGCATTGGCTTGAAATGGCCTAAATGGATGAATACTTAAAATTCAACACAATTGGAAAAAAAAAAATTTTTTGACCCAAGTTTTTAGGAAAGTCCGTTATGCCTTGGATTTCGTGAATCGGCCTGAAAAATCGTTAAAAACATCAGAGATATCACGATTTGACGAAAAATGGAAAACAAATTTTTCACCACATTTTTGAGGGGGGCCGTCGTGCCCCACCTTCCCCTACTATTTTTTTAAACTCAGTGTGAGAAGTTGAAAATGAAAACAGCCGGTAAGACATCAGAGTGAACATGGATTTATAATACATTGTGTGTGATAAGAGGCGGGACGCGGGCGGGGTCCAGAGGCGAAGCCCTCCGATTATCAGAAATATAAATTTTTATTTCATACAGTAAGAGTATGGTCAACGTGTTGAGAATAAGAACTAAGAAAAGAAGATCGAATTTTTATACATCTTTTGTTCAAAATATAATTCCCATTATTTTTGTGGGCATTATATTCCTGAATTTAATTGAACAAAAACACTAAACAACTCTTTAATCATATTTCAAATTATTACGATAAATACCGAGAGGAAAACTTGATACTATACAGTCGACTACGCATGCGCGAGTTTTGTCGTCTGCTAAAGCAGGCTGACCATCCCGAGTCTTAGCTGTCCAGCTTTGTTTGTCGCGGCGATGTAATTTATAGTAATTTTTGAGGTTAGAATCTCAATTACTTGCGGTAATTATTCTGAAAGGCTCTTTGAGAATGAAATTTTATGTGCAACTGAAAGAACCGTTGAAGTGTATCCCGGACAGCTGATTGCTTACGTCAATTCGACAACATCCCCTCGATTGATTACTTTACGCGCGTGAGTTTGACAGCTCTAGCTTCATTTCTTGCAAGTTGGTACTCATGCCTCGCAGGACCAATAAAATTGAATTATTTGGCGCATGCGCGGTCGACTGTATAGTATCAAGTTTTTTTCCCGGCATGTACAACTGCTCCTGCTGGCGTATATGGTTATCATGGTGATTCTACATGCTAAATTTACAATACGTGGACATTACCGTCAGGAAGTCAAGTCATAATTTCACGGATATACCCAATCGAAGATTACGATTCTGCAATATCTTTTCTTGAAAACTTAATATTCATTGCTAACAGAAAATAATGTAGTAAAGTAACTTATTTCGCCCACTGCGCGTCACAATCCGGGAATCGGGTACTTCGCACACTGCCAACAGGCGTGAGAAATCGAAGTTTTCACACTGAGTTGAAAAAACAATATATCTAAAAATATTATGATACCTCATTAATGATTTGAAAAATTAACAAAACTCATCTTCGATGGCTAAAAAATTGAATTCTCTTTCACTAAAATTGGGGTATTTTCGTACTGTTAGCTAGCTTCCGTGAGCCTTGATTTTTCACTTGTTGCGGCCGCGAATGCCAGCCAAAAAACAATAAAACTTAATCCTGAGGGGAGAAAGTTTTCTTTGATATTTAACGAGGGTTCGCAGCTAAAGTAAGCCACGCAGTTGGATCGATAGTGTCGGATGAAAGTGACGAATCGCTCTGTCGATGGGGGAAAATGGTATTGGTCGATCTTTCGTGAGAGACAGTATACAATTATTTCTGAGAATAAATGAGCTTCTAATTGAGCAAAAAATACTTAAATCGATACAAGATTAATAGGTAATTCAACACGAAGTATTGTTTTTGCCGTTATCACCTATCACCCCAATTCGAGGAATACTTAGAGAGACAAATCGTTCTGTTTCGCCTTAGGTATACAGATATCGTGCTTTCGAACTTATTTTCCTGAATTTATCGATTGAGGGGCGGAAAATACACGTCGGCATGTCTAATTAAATAATGTTTTCAAACGTATGTTGTCAAGAGTCCGTTTAGCGTGTAGTATATATGTATTGAAGGACCGTCATTAGCGGCATGAGTAATGCCGCAAAAAGTGACAGTAAGACATCGGTCAAACAGCTGGCACGAATATTCGAATAACTGGGATATTAAAAATAGAAGCATAAAAAAAGATCAATGGCTAAAATTGAGCATTGGAGGATATCAAAAGCAGACGAATCCAATAAAACTGTCATTTCATATCGTTGAGAACTTGGGCGGTTATACTTGTCGTTATCCAAAGATTTAAATCATTTTTTTTTTTTTGTTGATAGAAATTATTATGCAAATTTCTGTTTGTATGGTCAGAACAGTCCAACTATGATGCTTAGGAAAATCAAGTTTGATTAGAGTAAGATTAACAATTTTTATTTCTCTTCGTTTCGTTTGTCATATTTTATTGT
The DNA here is from genome assembly GCA_944452935.1 of Rhogogaster chlorosoma. NCBI lineage: Eukaryota > Metazoa > Arthropoda > Insecta > Hymenoptera > Tenthredinidae > Rhogogaster > Rhogogaster chlorosoma. Next base: position 21,054,291 of record OX101802.1, read on the forward strand.
CCCTATCAGTGTAATTATCAGCTTAGTCGGGTTTCTCATGTCAATATAAATATATATCCTTGTTTGAGAGCGCAAAGATTTTCCGAAATTGAAACTCACCATTATAACTCACATAATAATATAAGACACGTAACATTGAGGAAGACAAATCGTTTGCGTTGAAAGAAAAAAAGAAGAAAAGAAAAGAAATCCCGATTTCGCAAGATAGAAACTTCATACGCGAGACGATTTTCAAATGACATTTTATACTGTTTTATTATTTTTCTTGTCTTTTTTTTTTTTAGTGTTAATTTTCACCCCAAAACTCATCCCTCATTCCCTGGCATTATATTGAATCTGTGATGAACTTTTGTCTCCGACGTTTAAAAGTTGAAAATTAGTGAAATACCAGCTCGCTGACTTTTGTAACTGACAGATTGATCCCCGCTACGAAACTTTGCCAATAATTAAATTTCGGTCCGATATATTAATTGAGGGACACTAATTAAACGAACCCGGGCTCGTTGTTCGAAAAATTCACAACTTTTCACTTGATTTATTCGAGAGTAATAATTTGAGATTCCGCACAACTGCTTAATCTTGATGAAAGAAAGAGAGGGAAAAATCCATTATCATATTATATAACTTCGATGAAAATAGCTTGTAGAATAATTTCAACCCATCCAATCGCGTAATTGAATTGACAATAGTACCTGAATACATATAAACGGGAGTTCAGTCTATTCCGAATAAAAGCTTCTAGCTTTTCCTGCACTTCTCAATAATCCCTGAACTGATCTCGTTTCAAGTGTAAACTGCGATGTAAAAGAGGAATAAAACATAGTCGGTTCTCGTTTAGTGACTATTTACTCGATTTCGTGATAGTTGGCTGTTCTCCTCTCGCTTCTTTCCCCATCTTCTCGTACCGAGTAGGTAACTCTGTAACTATGTCGTTGGTTAATTCCGGAATTACGGAACCGAGACCAGAGAGAAATCCCGCTCTAGCCAATGACTCCGTATAGCATTTACCAGCAGTTACTTACGGTTTGATAGCCAAAACAGCCGGGCAACGACTATTGCTCGGACTCGTACCCAGCTGAAAGTTTCAACCACGTTTATAGATCCGAATTAAATTACAACCACACTCAGAGATAAGCCGCACGAAGCATATCGGAACGCAATTGTAAGGCTAACGAAGATACGTGCTCGCTTAAATTAGTCTGCTTTCAATCCCGGCCTCTGAAAGCTCCGGAAGAATATCCAATTTCTAACGCAAGTCTTTATGATGTCTTAAGAGGGTATCTCACCCCTGTGGAGCTAAAAATCTAATTTTGCTTTTTATTAGAGAAATGCGGGGAGAAATGTGGTTCACAAATATAGAAAATATTTTTTGCGTCAAATAAAGTGAAAAATCGAATTGTTAGCACGAAAATGGAACCAAGTTTGCTTCAATATCTGAAAGGCACACATCCAAATTTTTTTCATTCAAATTCAGTTTACTCAAAATCATTTAGAGCACATCACACTTGTTTCAACATTAAACGTCTCCGCGTTTTTCAAAACGATGATTTTGGTCTCAGTCGATAGGATTTTGTCGAACTCAAATCCGACTGAAGTTCGGAATCAATTGACCCAGTGTTCTCGTAATAAAGAAAAAAAAATCAACTAGTCGATCATAATACGTGTTTCCATTTTTTTTAATTCGACTGTTTATGCGCAATACACTATTTTTCGAGCTTGAAGAATCTGGGCGGGAAATTTTAAGGCTGGCCCATCGAGATCAGCTTATTTAATATATGTAAATTGTAAAGATTATTGTACATAATATCAGATTGTAAAAAATAAAAATGGCAAAACAGCAGGCTTCGATCACTTTATCCTACAAGGGTGGAGCATCCCTCTTGATAATCAGTGATAATTAAGATAATTGAATATCAGAATAAGCCGTACTCATGTAATAAACGAGATCGTGTATTGACCTTGTCGAGAAATTCAGTTCGGCATTCGTTGAGTGGCATCAGACCAAAACTAATAGATTTGGAATATGAGAAAACTAGGGCTTGGCTGTTCCACTCCAATATTTTCCTCATTCTCAGCAAGAACCGTGCACAACCTGAAGAATTGGGTTGTTTTCTGGTCGGACTCATATCAGCTATCGTAAAATAGGTACGTAGTACAGTCTCTGACGCTGGTGACAAGTGGAGGCAGTAATTAGCATCTCTACGGTGTATACTTAGACAGTGGTCGTGCACTTGCAGCTTGTCATGCAAATCACGTGTTCCCGGGTCTATTGTTGAGCGGAAATAAATTGTCACCAACAAAATAAGGGTCAAGTCACATCGCGCGGATGATCTCCTCCCCGCAATCTACGTTGGTGTACCGAAATACACGAGATCTCAACCGAAATTGGTACCATGAACTGATCGACACAGCGAGTAATTTACACTTCTGAATGAACCATGATTTTGTATTAGGAAATATTGGACTTACGCTTGCTCTGAAATTCTACGGAATCATCAGCTCTTACATTCTTTCCAAGAATGAAAAGTACGGCGAAGATCAAGGGCAGCGCACAGCACATCTTAGCAGCAGTGTATCTTCAGTGTTGACTTGTATCTTCTTACGGTTCAATCAATCGAGAGGTAATGTGTGATGGGATCTTGTCATTAGTTTTTTCACACTCGACTGGGATATTGAATTGTGTAACTTTCACCTCGACACATACGCACATGCGACAGTGCAGGAGCATTTGGTCGTGGTCTATTATTACCGCGTTTAATAAAATACTGTAGAATACTGCAACGTTTAAGTCTTGGAAAAGAAGAGATCCAACGAGTTTCGTGTAACGCCGTCGAAATATCGCATCTCCTTCTTCTTCTTCTTCTTACATCTTCCCTGCCAACACTCTTTATCTTGTATATCGTGTATATTTCCAGTTTCGACCACCTGGTCACCAGGAGTTCACCAGATTCGTGGAAGTCGACCGTGTGTTTATTTATTCCTTCGAAAAATCCAGCTCGGATATGAATCGTATTTTATTCTAGTACCACGTGTATTTATCTTCCTTAGAATGTTTGGTTGCCCTACAGTATCCGACTGACAGTTTCATTCCGTGCAAAGTCTCGCAGAGATACGTCTACGTACTTGAGACATCTAGACGTACCCACGTATTACCGCCGGATATTGAGAGAGTTTTGCAAAAGAACCGGTAGTCAAATTTACCAGCTATAGATCTCAAACTGAGTTATATTATTTTATTTCATAGTCTCAGTTTTCACGTCACTCCTATCCCATCGCAGTCATTCCTGTGTACGGATGTACATTTCCCTTTGTATGCTACGGTACACCAAAATCTATTCCGAAACTTTTTTCCTGCCGAAACATCGACACATGTTCATTATTACCCGAAGCACGGAGGAGACAGTCAGAGTAGCGAGAAATCTTTTGATTAACAAATGTGCCGCCTTGTTTTTACGCTCTTTTATTACGGTCCCACAAAGGTTCCTTTTTTTGTTTGCGCTTTTTCGACCGCCCTTTTTACAATCACTATTTACATTCGGCGCCGGGTGACGCGCGGTACTTTAGCACTGTCATCATCGACTGTCAGCTGACTACTTTTATTTCTTCTCGTTCGTATGGATTTGCGATTTGTTATTCAACGTGAAAAATTTCTCAAAGACTCTTATTGTCACACCACACATACACACGGCCTACATGTCTGCTCATTTTTCGTTAAATTTCACCTCACATGTTCTTAGAATGTTTCTTTAATTGAAAAAAATTGAAATTCTCATCTTTTAACTTGGGCTGAAATAATTGTGTCACTGAATTTTGTTAAGCTCGTATCGTTGACGAAACGTTTTTTTTTTTTAACACCTAAGGGGCAATTCGAAATCTTGTTCGTTATTCAAGGGACGTAAATCCCTGACTACCAGCTAATCAGCTTCTGGTAAACCTTTTAGATTTCACTGAAAGAGGCAATTCCGGGCCGTCGAAGAATGCTGCTGTCGTGGGGTTGTTGGTCGCGCTGGCAGCGACTGACGCTACACTAAAACTAAAACTGAAGACATGTGTGCAGTCCCCACTAGTAAGAGTTCCTCGTGCAGCACACGCGCCCAATACTCGACATGCATTAGCTCACGCACGTGGCTAACACTAGCGTCGAATTATACAGAAATACACGGGTGTTCCACGCTCGGACTGACTCCTCTGAATGCGTCATCTGCGGCTGATCCGAGGGCCAACCGAGCCGGAATCTCGGAAAACCTCTAGAAGATAAACCGAATTTACCATCAGCCTAAGCTGTACAAAATTTCGTATCTTTTCAACGTTTTTCGTTTAACGGGTTAGGTGTCTGTTTCAGTAATTGAACAACATGTCTCTTATCGTATAACACTGATTTACACCTTTTCTCGATTACTATGTTCTGGGCTGATCAGCAACGGAAGGTAGGTACAGCTGTTTACCAATTTGTTATAGGTTCTTTTCGCTCATCTATTTCCGAGTTTGACTTGAGCGATATTCAATCTCAAAGGTTGTGAAATCCAGGGATTGAAACAGACCTACGATAAGCTTGAAATTTGTTGAATTAGATCGTGTTTGATACTTACACGGTTTGGAATACGACTTTGGTGCCGGTAGTTGGTGCTATTTTCAAACCAACAACTAGGAGAGTGGTTCTCCGCCTCCTACTGTATACTGCAGCAATCTCGGTTCCCTCGCAAATGCATGATGCAGAAGTCTGGCATTCGCATAACGCGCGAACGAGGTGCAAATCTCTACTGTACTTTCCATAACCACATCAACCAACCAATAATGTTCGCGGGGAATGTGTAAGCACTTACGTATTTCAAATTTTTGTAGCAAAAATGAACGAGGTAGGCATTCGGCTACGTATACAATGAGAAAAATCTGTATATGTGTGAAAACAATTTATCAATCATAATACAGAAAATTTATCGTAGTATTTTTCGCATTCAGTGAAAGACTCTTGATTGATTCTTCTAGACTTTGATTAGTCGGACTCTAAATTGGGCTACAGCAGTCTTCTTACCGCAAGGATGGTTCGAAAAAGTCTCATCTCATTGAGGATATTACGAGTGGTGTACCGTGCTATAGGCAGTTTCAGTATGCTCAGCCTAGATCCCTGATTTAATAATTATCGGTATCAAAAATGTAAGGAATATCCTGTTTTGTAATCCCTCGACACGTAAGTATCTGTCTGAAAGGGGTGCGAGGGGTGGTTCCGATTGTCATAACCCGCATGAAGGTAATATTTTACGATGAACTAAGAAATATGAAGATCGCCTAAGGCTGCTATAAATTCTACCCCAATTCGTATCAATTACATCTGTCCTAATTCTATTATTTACGTGAAGGGCGTGCGTGTAATAGATAGCTGAGATATCGATCTGCCTTTTGGGACAGATATGGAGGGTGGAAGGGGTTCCATCGCCCCGCGTTATATTCGCCCTTCAATTCTGTCAGAAGTCCTCATTCCACACTGGGAAGTCCGGACCAAATCCCTCGCCGCTATTTGCAATCAAAACTGACATCTGAGCCTGAATTAATATTACACCCTACTATACTATCCCTGATGCTACTGTGACATACTAGCTATGGTGTAGGTATAGACGATTGACGAGAGCTCATCTAGGTACGATGCGTTACACGTCCCCTTGGTTACCTCGAATAGATGACCCAGGCTCAGAATTAATTGCCTATTCGGCATGTATGGGTGGAATTGAGTACTCATAATTGCAAGTATAGCAACCTGAGTCTTCAACCTGCAGTTCAAATATTGCACTTTTTCGTTTTCTCCAATTTCTGATGAAAAAGTAGATTTTTACACTTTCAAAAGTATAAGTGGGCAGATCCCTGAAGATTTCGTACCAATATTCAAACTGTTTGAAACTTTTCACAGCACTTAGAATTTTGAACGGATTTCTAATGCATTCGTTTGTTAGGAAATACTACGCAGTTTCAACTCCGAAGGTAGATACTTGGGGCCATCTCATATCTGTAATCGGAATTTAAACTTAGAAGTTATTGAACTCCAATGATCATAGAGTTGAGGAGCAATGTTCTCCTTCCCTCTATGATTACAGTGGGATACCAGGTCTTGAAATTGCTTTACAATGCCCTCGCAACTTGTTAGCTCGTTGCGAGTTAGTCTGGCATTCAAGGGCCGGACATATTATACTCTGAAAAACAATGAAAATTTATTATTTTTGTGATTGTGCAGACTTATTGTTCCTGCGATTAACGTAATTACTTGATCACTATAAAATGTCACGTACAACGCAGCACAATCTCGTTGATCGTTCGCAACTATGGAGCATTGTTCAGTTAGCCGATTAGTGGGTTTGAATTCAGGAACTTTAGGTACTGCCATGCTGTGCTTGGGTCGGGGCCGTCTTTTAAATTGCTAATTTTTTTTACAACTCTTGTATATTCCGCGCTGCGTATCACCGCGACAAAAATTGGTAGGAAAAAAAATTAGATTGCCTGGCTCGTTTGGAGTTTAATAAATTCGGGTTGGTATGTGTTTGCACTTATTGGGAGATTTGGCCACGAGAGCTGGCCATACAACGTGGTATAAGGCAATGAATAATATACCATCAAGCCATTATGCGTTTCGACTGAAATTTACGTTCCGACATTGAATCAAGTGGCTTTTCTCGGAGAATGGGGCAACCGTACTAGTTATTCAATTATGTAAAATGTCTCTGAATTCGGAGATTATACTGAGAGGTATAATTAGTGATTCATTGCTGGCATGGAATTGAGCAAATAGATTCGGTAACAAGTGGAGTGACTGTTATACTCCCGGCGATTACGGCGACGGGAATATAAGACCGAAAGAAGACGATGGGGAGGAAATAAAATCGAAGTTCTTTACCGAAAGTGAAATGCATTTTTCTTTCCATCCTCATCCGGCTATCATTTATCGGTGTGCAATCTTCGGAAGTGGGAAACCCAGGCCCTATCCGATGAGTCAGACGATTCTATTCCTCATAACGTGCCATGAGGAGTAGGTGACGCGCTCTTATTTTTATGGGGGATTCGCGTGGGACAATGACTCACGGCGTATTTCACTAGCCAGTCATTCCCCAGCCGTATATCTCACCCTATTCACCATCATCAACTCAAACTCGCAGCTTACAACAAACGAATTGCCATGCCACGAATTCCATGTCGAAACCTACGTGAAATCATTATGAGATCGATATGCTCGTTATGGGGTTTCATTTTCTACCTCCACTGCGGATTTTGAGATTTGAAAGAAGAAGTGCCAAATAATAAGATACCGAAACATACGTTATGTCTTTTGATGGGGTAATGGGAAAGGATGGCATCAAATTGAAAAATTTCGTTTCTTAAAATTAGCTTCAACAAATAGCAATGTTTTTTTTTTTTTTTTTTTTTTGAAATGCCATCAATTTGGCATTTTTATACTTTCCAAATTTGAAAAAGTTTCGCTGAACGATGCGGCCTGTACTCTACGACAACCATTTCTTCTTCGATGCTGTCAATCCATGGAAAGAGGAATCCATAAAATGGCGAAAAATTAGCGAATCAAATATTTTTTCATAACATATCGCGGTGATTTGAAAGAAATCATCCATCCATTGCCTGTATAATTATATCACTACGTGCTAAGTTCATCTTATGAATTCGGAAGCCTGAGGTAACAGCTGGTACATATATTTCACAAGAATATACTGTGAACTTGATTCTGAAGAATTAAACAAGAATCAAATCGATCCAGGTCCATGTTTTAGCGATTGTAATTAATTTGATGCGTCAAATGATCGTCTCGACTTATTGCATATTTATATCACGACATTTGTATCATGGAAAGTACCGAGATGACATTAGCGTTAGACCGTAAAGATCGATTTTCTGATAACAAGAACTCGCTGTCAGGTTGTAAACAACAAGGTGTACAGCTTTCTGATGCAATGCTAATTAAGGGGCACACCTAGTGTGAAATTTCAAAAAAATCGATTTCCTTTTTTTTCATATTTCGATAGATTAAACCTTTGAGAATAACATATTAAAATTGAGAATCGACATCTCAAATAGTTTTTGAGTTATAGCCATTTAAAGATTAGCCGCTCGGCAGCTATACTGCGTTCCACGAGAGAACACCCGGCAGTTACGCAGATTCGAACGGCCTGAGAGCCGGGTGGGGGTAGTGGGGCTGACGACTCAACGCCGAATCTAAATTATCGTACGCATGGGCCCCGAATATATTTGTCACGCTAGGCTATTTATAACAGTGAAAATGATCATTTTATCTTTAAACGCGTTTTTCTCGGAACAGCATTTTCCGAATTTGCTGCAATGATTACGCAAAGACAAATGATCCGATCACTATCGAATTTTTTATACATCTTCTTTATATAGTTCTCCATATAATGACCTATCGATTTTTTAATCTGATTAAAAATCGAATTTTGGCAGGCCAAAAACGACCAAAATTTCGGATAAAATTCGACTTTTTTTTTTAAAACGCCGCCATTTTGTCAATTTTTGATTTTTTTTTTTTTTGATCGTAGGTCATTGTACGGACAATATCTTCTAGTTTAACGAGAATTTTTTTTTTTCTCATCCACGGAGAAGGCCGGAATCACTGCAGCAGTGGAGGACCTTTTTTTTCGCGCCGTTGGAGATCGTGTATAACTTAAAAAATATTTAATTTTTTTTTTTTCTAAAATTTCGCTGTATATTCTTGAGACATGTATAAATATACTCTTGAATTTTTAAAACAATTAATACAGTCGTTTTTCTAATAAAAATTCCCAAAAATCACCTTTTTTTTAGGCCGTCACACTAGGTGTGCCTCTTAAACCTACAGAGTCATCAGATTAATTATTACAATCGGTCACATAAAATACCGATGTGCAAATATAATTATGATATTTTTTGGCTGTTGAAAGAAAGTACAGATCAACGTTCCTCCCTCAGGGTCAGGGTGTTGTAGAATATGATTTGTACTCTGTTGTATAACAGTTACGAGGTAGTTATCTATATTATAATCTAATGTGAGGATTATGTCAAATTTCATGCTGTATGGAACCTATGTATGTACACTAACGATAGCTGATGCTGACCTGCCTTATGCTGTGTAACCGAAGGTACTTCTTTTGAGTTGGCAATACTCCAAGCAATTGTTGACTCGCAAGCCCCCCGCGACGAAGAGCTGCGGAATAGGCGATGCTCGTGTCGCTTCATCTCCCAAGCCAGCTTTTTTCAGGATATTGCCAACCTAACAGAAGACGTACCATGGGCTGCATATCATCAGGCGGGACAGAAGCACTGACCACTAGTGTACACCCACTACAACCACTGAAGGTACATCTTGCTTCAAGCTGGCAATACTCTAGGCAACACCTCGCTCAAGAACCTCCACGATGGGAGGTGAGGGAAAGTGAAACTCGTGTCACGATATCCGTTAAAACGTCAGTTACGTTATAACATAAATCCAGACATCAATTGACATAACCTCGAATGGCACAAATAATTCAGAGAATTCAGTTGCTCCGGAAATGTTGCATTCTTAGTAAAGTATTGAAAGGGTCAACCTATGGTAGCTTCAGAGCAATCGAATTTTCTCAATCATTCGTACCTTTGGAGAATACATGATTCGACGATTTGACGAACGTAGCCACACCCCGTTCTGAAGGCTCTTAAGTCAGGTATTGTCTGTAGTATTGCCAACTTGAAACAGGATGTACATTAGGCTGCATATTTCGGGGGCGATTGAATCCGATATTATATGATTACCTACAAATATGTCTTGAACAAATATGAACATAACCGCCGATACAGCTAATTAATGAAGAAAAGTAATAAAAAAAAAAACGGATTTTGAAACTTTGATCGCGAAGAGGCACCTGTTTCCATCAATTGAAATACTTTGGATTCTGCAGGTCCTTTTTTTGTCGAATACTACCGTTTCAGGGGGTGCCAGGGATTTTTTTTTGTTAACGACCACCCTAGCGCACATGCCAACACAAATCTGAGTCCAATTTTCACGTGCTTAAAATTTCCACCCACCAACCATGCATCCATAATGGCAAGGTAGTATAGTGGAAAAACTGCGGGCAGATTTAACTGGTGCAGATTTATTTGAGTTTTCGTGAAAATTAGACTGCGGATAACATTTGTAATAATGGTTCAGTTCGCAAAATACTTTATGTTGTTTCACATTTGTATAGGCAAAGGTAGGTATGCACGATGTACGTACCTAATTAAATACACCATAACTACGTATACGGCTGTAGCATTGTTAAAAAAAAAAATCATATCAACCCTAGAACGATACACATGGGTCACATAGGTACCCAGAACTTTTTCAACGAAAACCCGGGTTTGTGGAATTTTATTGAATTAGATACCTCTACTGCGACAGCTCACAATTTCATTAATTATTATATTAATTTTTCTTTCACTCATACGTGCAGTCTACAGTCTGATGGATCGATTTTACTGGTTTTAAAAGAAAAATTATGACAATGGACCAGAATTACCACACATTTCGTAACTTGAGTACCACGGACCCATGTGTACCGTAATAAGGGCAAAAAAATATGTGTATCGTTCTAGGGTTAATAAAGAATGAACTCCTCCCATACGAGAGGTACTTTCCTGCATTCTCATGTTCCATTATAAATCATTGTTTTCTACTCTGGATGTTTCTCCGCGTGGTATGTATACTGTATGGACACAACGGGGCTGCTAACGTTCTGTTCACGTTTCCTTCGCTGTAGTTAATACTGAATTAAAATCAGAATTTTTCACGGACTGATACGTCAGAAAAGAAATCCGTCAAATTTTAGTAATACTTACTCGAAATTAACAAGCAACGTCTTGTTTCTGAAAAACAAATTGGCAAGTTATTATAATCACCCCAAAAATAAAAGACTGGGGTTTAGACAGATCTACACGTTTTGAGGTCCCAAAAATCATCGCCGACCATTTACACAGATGGATGTCTAAGAGTGTGTTTGAGTGTGATCAATTCTTTCTTCGACAATGTCTCGAAACCAATAAACGGACTTCACCTTTCTTGTATCAAAGCATATGGTTATTCCTAACTTACAACTGATTAGGTTTCGAATCAGATCGGGTTTTCTAATTATTCAAACTACAAAATTAGCAAAAAAAACTGCAAATCAATCAATTCACGATATCTCGATGATCAATGAATTTTGATGCTTGTAATGCAAATCAACAGGACTTGCCCCAACCTGGATTTGGATGAATTTTGGAATTAACCGCTTCGGCAGTTTTGGATCGAGAAACGAAATTCACTTGTCGGTGGTCATGCGTTTCCCTTTCTTTTATTCCAACTTTTAACTTATATAATATTATTTTTCTTCATACCTCGGTCGAAAGTACGCATTTTCATCCCCGATTTGCAGGAGGAAAATAGGTCTTTTAGTCCCTACGGAAACGCAGCGCGCGCCATCTGTGCCGCGGGACGAAAATCAAGCAATACGGGAAGAAAGTTAGTGAGACGTGACAGTTAGAGGTAGTTAGAGGTTTGTATTGAAAAGTGAAAATGAATATAAACATGTCCGCATCCGAAGAATCAGAAAATGAAGCAGAAATATTCAACTATTTCGATTCCGAGGCAGTATTAATTGTGCGAAAGGAATCATATACAAGGTGTCTTAGTTACTGCAAATATAATAAAAAACAGTCATAGAATATTCAAGTTGTTTTAGTTACTTTTAACGATAAAAGAATGTATTCAATTAATAATTATTGGTTGTCAATGCTCGCCGTCGGCCAGCAGCCCCCGCTGGCGCTCGTGCTGCAAATGCCACGGGCATTGAGCACGAACTCGAACTCATAACCTCAACTTTTGGAATTGATAATGAAGATTTAATTTCTACAATTAATCGCGTACTTTCTACCGGCTATGAAGAAAAAAAGTATAAAAAGTTCAATAAAATGATAAAACGCTTGATATACTATTTTTCAGCTAGAAAAATGCGAATGAAAAGTTCTAGGGCTGTTAATCTTTTTGTATTCTCTTCTGATCAGTTTCAATTTTCCATTGTAATACGCGACTGTATATATCTGTTAGTGATGGGATATATGCACATGCACAAACGAACGAGAGCCCGCATAATTTATTGGTAATCGGGATGTTAATTGAAGCGAAAGATTTTTCGCGCGGCATACACGTGGCTCGAGGGACGAACGACGGGAAGGACAGGCTGTGCTGGATTATAATTGGCTCACAGACCGCCCGGGACATTGCAAACGGGCTAATTAATTCAATGGGTACGTACACCGCAATATATACGTTCTGAATTAGGTTTTGAAATATTCATTAGTGCGCAGGTAACCTACTAATTATTATTCGTACCATCTGGGACTCGGTGTTCCAACAGGTGCCCACACCAACGATCTTTCTCTATCTCAACCGCTAGTCGCGAACTATGCACCTCTCTTCGAGTATTACATCTATACTTACTTACGTTATACTTGTACTAAATTTCGTCCTCCTAAAAAATGACGGCAACCAGCCTGCAGCCAGCATTAAGGTTTGGAACTTGTCTGTTGTCGCCTGGTCCCGAATAGGACTTTGAACAATTTTAACCGCGGAAGAAGTAACAAAAACTATCGTCTCGACTTACGGCACGCGGGTGTTCCAAATTTGAATTTATCGTCTCAACTTGAACGAGGGGTAACTATTAGAGGAAACATACCATAAGAGAGGTATTTGTGTAGATTTATGTTTGCGTGTATACATGAGAAAGTATACAACGCCTCAAGGACACACAGAGGCAGGAGTTTTAACGGTCCAGTTCAGCTATTTTCAAGGCGAGATAATTCACTGGAAGACTTTGTTTGACAACCGAATCCCTATAGGCGTTTAGCAGCACGTGAACGCCTTCTTATGAGAAAGTTGGAACCCCAGATCCCGAGGAACGATGGTCGTTAATTCAGATGTAAAATTCTGACTGAAGTTTTCAACGAAAAAGGGAATATCCAGTCATAACATTAGTTGGAAATTGTATTCGTGGGAACTTGCTCTCTCTACTGCCATAACATTTTTAAAGCGGCTACAGCTCTACCGATGAGTTTTTCTATGCAACAGATTTCGAGGTTTCAATATGTGAAGGGATTTCACCCACCTACTTTCATAAAAATTTTTTCAAGATTTGAAAATATTTCAATGCGTTATAAAGTTATCGAAGATTTCACAGGGTTTTCAAACTTCTATGGAACTCGCGAGAAAGGCTGCGAAAAAAATTGGTTAGTAAAATTCGAGGTGACCCGATATGTCGCACTGCGGAGTGCGAACTTGGCTGTGATTATATCGCACGCATTGTGTGGTGAGGACACGTTCAGAAAATTTGGAAACATTTCATGGAAAGATGTAACCGAGATATCAAGATCCCCGAGCATTTACCATGAGATATAAGTTCTTTCTCGAGTAACTTGAGTTGGACAAAGAGAAAAACAAAAGTCCTGAGAAAAGGTGATACGAGTTTTGCGTCTCTTCGAAGTAGCGAAGGTTTTTTCTGGTCGAGTTGATTACACTGCAAAGATTATCACGCGAAAAGAAGTCCAGTTCTTTCCCTCATTCGTTCGTTCATTGGGACACAGTTATCGCAACGAAGACTTAATGATAAAGCGTTTAAGAGTGGGTGCCTACTTTCGAGTAGCGTGAAAAAGTTTGGCAAGAGGTTGCTGCGAGGTGTTCGCTGCAGTTGATTTTTCTTTTATCTCTACCCAGGCAATGACTTTACCCACGTGACCCACTCGAATCAGTATAACGAGCCTTGAATGAGACGGAAAATAAAAATAATTGGAATTCAGTAACGGATGTGAAACGTGAGCTCGGTGGACCACCACGTGTGCGCCAAAGTCGTATACTTCAAACGGGTAATACCCGTCAAATTTTTAGGGGTTTACAAGCGATTCTTTCTTTAGAATTCTACTTACTTACCTACTCTTCTCCTCGTCCTCCTCATCTTGCCTATTCTCCTGCAATTTATTTATAACTTAACGAGGCAAAACTCAAGGCTACGAGATTGCAGCGAAAAAAGTTTCAGCTGACGAAAGGAGTTCGATAATTATTGCATTCAATCTGCATTAAAAATTTCATGAGATTCGACGGAAATACATAAACGACGAAAGAGATTCTCATACATCTCTGATGCGACTTATTCAAGTGAATCGTTTGGAGTTAGCGCGCAGGAGTAAGTCGAGATGCGAGCTGTTGTGTTAACCAAATAATAAGCTGTTTGATGTCTGCTCGGAGAAATTCTGGCGAACTTTGACTCGCGCGGTGAAAAAAGTTCCGCAAATACACCGTTTCGGTGTTTGGCGTAGCTTTATTATCTTCTCCCGAAACAGCGTCAACAATCCATAAGCGTAAATTCTCTGCCGAGTATTCTTTGTGTCGAGCCTCTGAAGCCCGCAACATTTTCGAGATTCTGATAAATAAATCATGAAACGAAAGGCGTAAATACGGCTAGAACCGACAGACGGGCAGCTTCGCGTCCATTAATGAAGGCATTGAACGGAGTGCGAGAAGCACAGTTATCAAGGAAAATGGAAATCCATTTGCTGAATTCGACGGGCGAAGAGAAAGCAAGAAAGAAGAAAGAATAAAAAAACAAAAACAAATTGAAGACGGGCAAAAAGACAACCCTTAATAATTACTGCGATCTTTGTAGAGACAAGAAGCGTATCGAAACGCGGATCGTCTCGCTCTGCAGTGTATAACAGAGGAGATCTTCCCCTCGCATCGGGTGGACCAAAGTTTCGCCGCTACGTCGTGCCGAAATAGAAGAACACCTGTCCTGTTGGAAAAGGAGCAATCCAATCTCTCTCAATCCCCCACTGCCTTATCTGGCGGTCTAACGCTGTCGACTATCGTCTTCTCTCTCTTACTTCAGAGTTCCGCAGACGCGATCACTGAGCTTGTGAAACTGGCGCCATCCTGACCCCCCGGGATCACTATGAATAATTAGACGCCTGGTGCCACGATCCTATACCGAGACCAACGTCTGTTTGGACAATCATTTATATCCGAACCCCACTATCGATTTTTCTACACTGATAATTTCGACTATGAACATGGTTGATGACCCTCTCCATATATGTCGGACTCGTATAATCGCTCTGTTCCGGAGAACTAGACTCATGTGGTCAGTAGTCGTCGAGCACCCTCACAGGAAAACAATATCAGCCATGACTGGAGTTGAAGTCTGCAGTTGGATGTCAATATTCATTGCCAGTGCGTACTGTGGCTAATAATTCGGACTATTGAAGAGTGTACAGACTGGATATCGGATTCTGTCACCCCAGGAATATGCAACCGTACGTACACCTTGTTTTGAGTTGGCAACACTGCAGGTAATGAATTCGGTTGCCCTGAAGACAGTGCAGATTTACCCTCTTAATATTCTACGAACGATACGTTATTTTCAGAGCAATCGAAGTTTCCTAATCAATTGTGATTTCTGCGGTTGGATAAACTGATCTTTTCACGAATATAGCGATACGAGCTTCACTTGTGCCGCCACTCCCCATGTGGGGGCTTCAAGTCTAGAGTATTGCCAACCTAAATCAAGACGTACCTTCGGTTGCATATTTTGAGGGCGACAGATTCCGGCATTGTTACACTGGTACCAACTAAAAGTGTACCAATGACCAGTTGGACCGAATCGTAATCACCTGGGAAGAAGACACAAGAATTTCAATAAATCAAGACGTACTTCGGTTGCATATTTTGAGGGCGACAGATTCCGGCATTGTTACACTGGTACCAACTAAAAGTGTACCAATGACCAGTTGGACCGAATCGTAATCACCTGGGAAGAAGACACAAGAATTTCAATATTTGACAATCTTTCGAAGGACATTTTGTCAGCTCAGATCCCACGAATATCTAGAGTTTAAAGTTTTCGTTCGTTCCGAGGTGAAATACTCTGTATACTCTATAACGCAGTTAGACAGAAGTAGGTACTCGTAAGTCGAGTTATGAATGAAACCGTCCGTGCATGTAACGGGTATAGATATCGCTTTTATGCAGTATTGCAACTTGTCGAGTTGCGTTCATCGTTGCCTCCGGTGTCGCGTACAACTTCAGTACTGCAGGTGCCTCCTCAGCATCAGCATTTCGCGAGTGATGCACAAAGCCTGTTGAGCATCGCACAGACCAGAGACTATTGATAATAATACAACTGCGCGGGTAACAATTAGCTAGAGTCTATAGACGAGTCTCTCTTTTGTCTACGTAGGAAGCTGCATGATATTTCGAGTAGTAGCAACGTTAACGCGGAAAGTTACTCTTTGATTCTAAATGAACAATTTCCATTCCAACTGAACTGAATAGTGCAGCACCAAATCTTTTCCGAAGAAAACAGTTTCCAGATCAGTTTATGCTCTATGTTTCCGAGAAAGTTCTCATTGAGGCCATTTCCGGAAAAAGTCGTATGGGCCAGATCGACTAGCTTTCGCTAGTCTAAAGTCGAGTCAACACACATTGTGCTATTGGAGTTCGAGACAAAGTCTAGACTCGTGCTGGTCAGAAGAATTGCGATATAATATGAATTATAACAAGCGACTCGCCGTTCCAAAAATATATCAAATCACATTAAGCGTCTGCGAGCTGTCTGCGCATTACAATTTTATACCCCGCGAATTATTCTTAACTTTTGGCGCCTCTTCCCGTTTTGCTGTTCAAACAATCTTTCCTACCGTTAGCGACAAAACCTTGGACGGCCACACTCGATCATTTAGCTAAGTGAGGGAAATCAACGCTCGCTGTGGAAAACATTTGCTATACGCTAAGTTTCCCTTCCCCGACGCTCAACCTTGAATTCTATTGTTTTCGTTTATTTTCGATTTTTTCTACAATTTTATTCTATGTTATCGTTGTTATTTATTTCTTCCAAAAGTCAAGTGGCACGAGGCGATTAACTGCCACGGTGATATCGCTACTCTTTACGGGTCAATGACCTTCACCCTAGTCCACAGCTGGGCAGAGCTTAACCCGCCGTTCATCCTGGGCCAATGAACCGAAGGAGTATCTTCACTCGCGCTAGCCCCAACCTCAGTTGGAATTTGACCGTGAAGGACAACCCTGACTTCGATCCGTCGATAATCGGTGGATATACTCTTCCGGATATGTCCTGTCCATCCATCCGATGATACATGGGTACTCGACGGGGAGGAACCAGCGAGAATCAAGGTCGTCTGACCAATATGCGGTCTTCCTATCACGGAGATTTATTATACGCTTCAAAATCGTGGAAAATGAGCCTTCGGAATACATATTCTGATTCGACGTTTCTCATAAATCGTTTTTCAATTTACGCAATGCTTTCTAGATCATTGGATATCGATGCTGTAGCCTCTGAGACATTAGGGTGTCCGTTATTTCCAAGTTGGTTTTTTTTTCTTCAGTTTTTGTCCTGAAAAAAAATATCCATCCAAAAAAAGCTCTTAATTTTCAGATTAAACCGTGCCGAAATCATGTTGCATTTCCAATTTAAATAACATGGGATTCTTGGACTTTTTCCATTTAATTTCTTTTTCTCTGAAACAAATAAGGGTACAGCAATGATCAATGTATATTTTTGTAGGAAATTGAACGCTCTAGAAAAAAGGCCTCTTGTGATTTTTTGATACATTCACTCCTTTAAAAGTTATTCAAGGTTAAAGTTGGGTTCATAGTCGATTTTTAGGGTTTGCTATAGTTCTCTTTGGTATAATCATTCAACCGATATATTAATAGAGAACTATAGCAGAACTTAAAAATCTGTGATATCGACGATGAATCCAACTTTAACCTTGAATAACTTTTGAAGGAGTGAATGTATCAAAAAATCATAAGAGATCTTTTTTGTAGAGCGTTCAATTCCCTACGAAAATATACATTAATCATTGCTGTACTCTTATTTGTTTCAGAGAAAAAGAAATTAAATGCAAAAATTCAAAAAATCCGATGTTATTTAAATGGGAAATGTATCATGATTTCGGCACGGTTTAATTTGAAAATTAAGAGCTTTTTTTGGATGGATATTTTTTTTCAGGAGAAAAACTAAAAATTCAGGGGTTGACAGCGAACAAAACACCAACTTGGGAAGTAACGGACACCTTACTGAGACATCCTGAGATATGCAGTTGTTGTAGGCAGGTATGTACCCTGCAATACCTTGAAAATGGAGAAGAATATGTCACTCTTTAAAACTTGTATCTCAAAATGAATGAAGCATTGGATCAATTATACTTGCATTTCAAACTGCATCATGGGTACCTGGTGTTGAACTACTATACCCGATAGATTAGGCAAGCTTGGAACCTCCAAACTTCGAAGGCCGCGATCTAGCGCTTAGGGAGGTGTGGCAGCTAGTGGAAATATCGTTTGGCAAGAGCGGCTGCAAGCAGCGTGGACCCGAAGGACCGGGTGGCAAAGGTACATACGGTTTTCTATAAATAAATGCGATGCAAAAATAGCTATGCAGAAAATACGCGCGGTGCTGGGATGAGAGCGAGAGAGGTGGTGGAACCGAAGAACGTTTGAAATCCGAGAGTTATTTGAGGCATTTGAGATCTTAGCTTGGTTCTGTTTTCTCTACTGAAGCGATTAGTCGGTTCGACCAGAAAAATTTCTTTACGTAGGAAAAGGTCGGTACACCAACCGCCAACTCGTGAAGAATCTTCCGGCGAGTAAGGCGAGCGAAGATTTGAGGCAAAGCCGTAGCTGTCGACAAGTCAAAATAGAATAATGCGCATGTATATGTATATATATTTGAACGGTAATCTTTAGAATCCCGTAACACGCGCCCGCGCTTAACCCCCGGACACAAAACATCCCCAAATAGGATTACGCACATTCGAGAAGGCCCTCGAAGCTCCGGTGGGCGGAAATCGAAAAAACCGCCACCTGCCTTCCGTCAAGGGTACTTAATTCCGCGCCCACAAATTGAACCTCGCAATGAAGCGGAACTGGGGGACCAAAATCTAGCCTGGCAAAAGCTATTCGTTGAGAAAGAATTCTGCATGTAAAAACATCGCAGAAATGCACGGTACCATATCGATACCAAAGGAACGAGACGGGGTAAAACGACGGTGAAGTTTACGTGACTTTTATTTCATCTTCATCAAAGACGAAGTTTTAGTCTAGTTAAAAGTATAAGGTTGATATAGCTTCGCCTGAGAAAATGATCTGCAGTCTTGTATTTTCACTGGACCTTGGTACTCTAACACCGTCGAAGGCCAAACTATGGGTATAGATAAGGGTCGAAGTAGTTTGGTGCCCCGGCTAAGACCACAAACTCGGAAATCCAGGGAAGATTTCACTTGACGCTTGTCAGACCGAATCCTGGGACAACAAACAACAGTCAATTTTCAAGGCAAAGAGCTTTCACCTGACCCTCAAACTTCGGAAACGTACCTAATACGCGTTGGAACGTAAGCGCAGTAGGCCAGAGCGCATGTGAAAGTTAAATATGGTCGACAAACACGATGAAAATCCCTTTCGCTCTCGGCACACATTGCAGCCTTTTCGCTGCTGCATTCCGACTGAAAGTCAATGCCGAGGTAAAAGCTTATCCAGATTTCAAGCTAGATTAGTTTTGCCAGATTGTAAAAGACCAGGTTGAAGTATGCGGGTGAATGGAAAAGCTTACCCACCGTTAGGCGGCGCTGTTTTGTCTATAACCCCGCGAATTTTAAGAATAAAAAATGGAATATGTTTTTCTTATAGTAATGTCTTAACACATGCAAGTATTAAATACAATTCCACATAATACGTGCTGGTATATAAAAATAGTACGCTTTTTGTTATTGTAAGTACATCCTGTTCGTAGGTACAGCTCCTGATTACGTCATGGTTACTGCCATAACCTTAAAAGTTCAGTCAGTGCATCGGGCACAAGTATGTTTACTGTTCACATCGTGTTCTCGTTCGGTCATAAAAAGGAGTGAAAAATGGTTCGATGTCGCGTGATATATTGCTCGGCAACACCTTTTCATATTTGTCCAAATTGTCCACATTTTACTATGTGCATGTATAATTATATGAATAATTTATTTTTAGGGGTGTACTGCTAATCAGTCTCATTCGTATATTAAACTATTTGACGACACCTTAGTTATTTTAAATCTGGTAAAGCGTTAGCATGACGACATAACCTCAAACTCACACGTAAACTTACCTGTCCTACAAATCTTTTTTTTTTTCCCGTCAATTTTGCGACTCGTCGTTTCAGTTCTGCTTTTAACTCATTTATTTTCCATGTCTCATACTTGTTTGAATCCATCTTTTATGAAAATTATTTTCAGTCGAACAAATGATTCAAATTTCGCGTCCAAGCTAGACGCTGACTTTAGAGCTAGCAAGCGGTCAAAAATTTGGATAAACTTCTCCATTTGTTTCTCTTTTTTTCTTCTCTTAACGTACGCCTTTGTTTTTCCTTTATAAGAAGCTTGTGCACCCTACCACCTTGTCGTTTTTTCTACTCCGGTATTCTGTCATATTTATATTTCATAAAGGGCGAGCCGGTAATTGTACGTGGAAAGTGGTGGTAAATACGAACGCTACTTTGCAAATTCTACTAGCTAATCTTTCCCTAAGTAAGCTTAACTTTTGCGCTTGCACGGTACGGAAATAAACGTTTATCGCACCTAGAGAAACGAGAACCGAGAACCGAGCACCGAGTACTGCCTCGTAGGCAAAGATGTTTTCATGTAATAAAATGATAACGCATAAAATATCTCTGCGCCGAGGTAAACGGTGGCATTTCCTAATCACATGCTAATATTGATAGAAGGACTGCGCGGTGGCCTCGTTCCACTGGTTCGTTTGGCGCCTTTGTCAAACTGATCTTTTATGATTTTGTGAAAATTTCATGACCACCGTTTGGTTTTTCATTGCGATTCCAGAACAACATGTGCCTCACCGCCATGGCGAGGATGAAAGTGTCGAATCATCAGTACGTTACCCGGAAAATTGAGGGTTTTCGATACATATTATAGTGAGCTATGTGAAAAAGGCAAAAATTTGGACTCAATGGAACTCCGCATAATTTCACGTTCAGTGATATAACAGTAGCGTTCAATTAGTTGCAACTTTTGATTTGCAACGATAGATACCTACCCAAATTCTGACTTTTGCGACGTTGATCAATATTTTGTTTTTTTACTAAAAATCCGAGAATATTTTTTAACATTTTTGTTCTACCTTTTATAGAGAGATGGGTTGAATGTTGAATAATCGAGAATTCCACCCCTTTCGGTAAACTCTCGACCGGTATTTAAAATAACTGTAAAAGGTACAGTGTAATCGCTTAAGACGTGTTTTGGGTACGTGACGATTCGAGTGTACCGAAAATAGTGTCGTTCAAAATTCCGCTTTTAGGAAACACGTGAAGCCAACGTCTGAACCAGAAGCAATGAGCTCTTTGCCACAGGCTTGAACCACTGCTGCATATACTCCTCTACTAAAAGCCTCTATTTCCGAACGGAGAGCCACGCTAACGCCTAACTTTCCAAACGAATTGGACTTCCGACTTACAAACGACCAGCTACACCGATTTCCCTCGGAGAATAACGAATTAGCCCTACCAGCAGAGTTCGTGGCCCTTTTGTAATAAATTTAACCGAGAAAAAGCTCGGCTTGCGTACGCTTTTACTTTAATCCCTTTTTTGCTCGAGGCTTACGCCGACTTACCCTACGCATCATAACCAAACATATGGCATCCGTAATCTAACTCAAAATATGCCGGAGTTGGAGTTGGAAGGGGAAGCTGCAGAGGGCGATGAAGATAAGTAGACGGAAAATAAAAAGGAAAGGGAAGAAAGACGGGAGGGTAGTTTCCTTCGATTTCTTTGCCACGGCGGTACCTATTGGAGGAGAAGCTCGAAATAGGCCAGGAATCTTTCTTCGGCAAAGACAAATTAGTCCTTAAAAAGTCGCACTCCTCTCTACTGTAGAAAAAAAGAATCTCGGAGTCTCTTTTCAAACAAGACCAAGGGTTGGGTTCACCCTCTTGTATTTTATGTGTGGATGCGAAACACGTATTACCCAACTGGGACAGAGAAAAAATATTGTAAGTCTGCAGCCAGACAACTGGATGTATTTATCAAAGTTTTGGTATCAAGTATGATTAGGAAAAAAATGCTACTTTATTACTTGAAGTTGAAATTTCAGGTAAGGAAATCTATTCTCCCATCCTTTCTGAACACTCAGTATGTATTATATATTTGGGTAGACCAACGTATGTGAGCATGTGCTCAGGGCGTACAGTATATCTTACCTCGTCGTACCGGGTGCGAGTATATCGCCCTTGCAATTCCCTTCAACGTGTGCAGAGACGTAAACCGAAACGGAGGTCGTTCCCGCCAAGTACCACTAATAATTCTAAATGGACGCGTGAAAATTTTCATTACATTAGCTAAACTACCTGCAGGACAAACGTGCAATTTGGGACTAGTTCCGTAACGGTAATATCCCCTAAATATACATATGTAATATACATACCGAGAGGAAAAACTTGATGTACAGTCGACTGCGCATGTGCGAGTTTTGTCGTCTGCTAATGCAGAGTGACCATCCCTAGCTTTAGCTGTCAAACTTTGTTTGTCGCGGTGATGTAATCGATAGTAATTTTTGAGGTTAGAATCTCAATTACTTGGGGTAATGATTCTGAAAGGCTTGGAAAGCTTTTAGCGTTGAGAATGAAATTTGATGGGCAACTGAAAGAACCGTTGAAATTGATCCTGAATAGCCGATTGCTTGCTTCGACTCGATAACTACATAACCTCGATTGACTACTTTAGGCGCGAGAGACTGACAGCTCTAGCTTCATTTCTTGCAAGTTGGCACCCGTGCCTTGCAGGTTAGACTATCACCGCCGGACGATCTCATCGACCAATAAAATTGAATTATTTGGCGCATGCGCGGTCGACTGTATAGCATGAAGTTTTCCTCCCGGTATAATACGCAGTAGCCCACATACCGGAGTGTACAATAATCATCGTATTCGCAAGCTACCCAGCAGCATATACTCTGTATTCTCAAATCTTTGAGAAGAATGCTCTCGGTCAACATATCCCAACAGTTTGTACATGGATTATGCATGTCGCCTGCAGGTACTGAACTCGAGACTAAATGAGCATCGTTGGAGGACGAGGAAAAGCACGAGCTCCGCAGGAGTTTTAGATTATAGTAAAAACCACCGGGGAATTTCCTGGTCGATATCGTTCAGCCGGCTTTTCTTGCTTATGATTGTAGCTGACGCTTTTCAGTTTTATGGTCGGGCGTGTTAAACGAAAAGTTTAAACAGGGGATCAGAGTTTTAAGGAGTGTCGAAACAAGTTTACCGAAAGGATTTACCGATCGAATTACATTTCGGAACGGTGCCGACATTTTTTACACTCCGTAGAGAAAGCGGAGAGACATTGGAAAAAGTACAGATTCACTCTACGCCGCTCTACGTACCTACCTCGTACTTCTAGGGTAAAGATTAATATTTATTTCACAGACTGATTCCTTGAGGCGCTAGACTTTTCTCCTTTAATCCGGATTTCCCGCCAATGATCTTAACAACCAGGCCGTCCTTTAAGCCGCTGCTAACGGCCGCTTAAAAGCGAGCTTACAATAACATAAAGCTTCTTTATCGTCCCAGACACAAAACCAGACTGGAGCCGCTCCTTTTTGAACTTCTTAATCGGCTTTTTCTTTGCCTTGAATAATTCCAACGATTACTCGGCAATTACGGTCTCGACTCGCGATTATTGAGAGGTACGTATAAAGGCGACGAGGAGCGAGAAGGAGCAAGCACTGATTGTCATTCAGTTACACGTTACTGCCAATAATCATAAACCGCGTTCCTCTTTGTTTTCCCTTTCTATTCATCGTTATGGCGACCATCAAGCCCCATCAAACTCCACGTATCTTTATCGTGCGATCTAATGATATGGAACTGTCCTCTTTCTTCGGAAAATACATTTATTTACGAACTGTTACGAAAATTTCTGTTCAATTTTTCTTCGTTTTTCATATCATTCACACGCAGTAGTTTCATAATTGTAACAAACGAGGCGACGCGAACGGAATAAACAGCTGTAATTAATCGCGGTTTCGGATAGTTTAATCTGAACAACGAAAATGGCTGCGAGGTTGAAAATTGAAATACAAATATTAAATTGAAATGAATGCAAATATTGGATCTATCCCTGTATCGTTAATTCGGATGAATGTTTTCATTATTTAGCGGACGTAGGTGAAAATTCGGATATTATGAACGCAAATAAATAAAAACGGGGTGAACAAATGTTTTTCCAAGAGAAACTTTCGAGCAGAGGTTGATTTTCTAATTACTTGTTTCGTTTTTTATACCAAATCCATATTTTCACGAAAATTCTACAAACGACGTTATTTTATTCATATCAACGGATGCTTATGATTATTTTTGAGTCTAGATGTCCAAAGTCATTTATAAGTTTTCTACTATTTCGTTTTCCTCGAGAAAAATCTATCCATTTGAAACCGTCTCGGCTCCGTCGAGCTCAACTCGAGAGGTACAGCTTAGAAGCACCTTCTCGAAGGTTAAGTGCCGAGCTTTTTGCACGGCTTTATTTTCCTTGTTATCCATAGTGAATGGTGGTGCAGCTTCGGTCTTTGGCTTTAGAGCGAGCGTAGCTTATCGAAGGAAGAAGAATCTGTGAATAGCGATTTATAACTCATGCGATGAAATAGTTTTGGCCAAGAAATGGTTTTATACATTCAAGTAATGCTGTCGGTAAGTCGAAGATCTGGATCGTGAGTTATTCACATATTAAGGAAACAGAGGGCATTTTTTATTTCATTCCCTAGCGAAGGGATAACCTGGAGGAGGTAAAAACGAAAGAAAATTGATCAAAAGACTCGTGCACGTAAAGGCTGCTTCCTTCCTTTCCAAAACGCGCTTTAAGAGATTACCTAGCTACCCTCGCCCGCCCCGTAGTCAAAAGGACCTAAAACGTTCTTTTTCCTCACTTTCCTCACTTTCCCAAACCCCCTACGTACAGCTTTGATCTCGAAAGCTGCCTCATCCCTCGAGTGCTACGATTTACCGATATTTATCATTAATCGAAATATAGTGTATGTACAAATATGCCGAATATTCGACAAAACAGTTTTAATATTTAGGTGTATATATAGGCCAGTAAAAATAGACGTTCCTCTAGTCAACTTCGTACTAAACTACCAATCCAATTTCTTTTTTTTTTTATAAGGTTTAGGATCACGTACTAAGTATAAAATCCGGTGGAGCTTTAGACGCCATCTTGAACAAACGTTTTTGGCCGATATCTCGAAAACTATGCACTTCAGGGCAAAAATCATACAAACCATTATTGTAGAGAATAAAATTTCGCATCTTTTGTTTCTGATAAACTTTTTTGTAAAACTTACCGTTTACGATTTATGGCTCATTTAATGGAAAGGTTTTTTTATTTCTTCTGATATTGGATTAATCAATAAAAACCTGTTCATTAAATGAGTCATAAATTGTAAACGGTAAGTTTTACAAAAATGTTTATTAGAAACAAAAGATGCAAAATTTTATTCTCTACAATAATGGTCTCTATGACTTTCGCCCTGAAGTGCATAGTTTCTGAGATCTCGGCCAAAACCGTTTTTTCAAGATGGCGCGTGAAGCTCCACCGAAATCGGTCAGCATTTTGTGATTTTATACTCAGTAAGTAATCCTGAGCCTTATAAGAAAAAGAATTGGATCGGTAATTTAGTGCGAAGTTAAATTCTATTTTTACTGACCTACTACTTTTGGGGCTACTTCTTCTGACCAGCTGTTGTCTGAAAACGCGACAACCATAATGATACGTAGCTACAACATCATACATTGTTCACCATTTTCAACGATTCCGCAGTACTGCGCGTGCAAGAACAATACCAAAAGACATAAGCGATACGTTGGAAGTCTCGACTCCTGTCTCGGGCAAACAATGCGAAAATTCAAGGAGCGGTAATTAATATTGTCTCCGCTTTTGTGCCGCGAAACGTTGGAGGTACGCGTTTATCGTGTAACTTTTGCACTCCAGAGTCTAGACAGGATGCCAGTCCGCGGTAGCCATCGTTCACGACACATGTCGGCTCAGTCTCATTGTTTGGACCAATTATAATTTCAATTTGCCTCGTTCTGACTCATTTTTCAAATTTTCATAACAAAGAAACGTCCCCATGCAAGTTATGCCGCGCAAAAAGCAGACTACTAATGTAAGATCTAATTCACTATCGCAATGGTATAGCTATTCACCCGAAAGTGGGTTGAACGTTTCATCATAGTCAATATTATGAATATTTTTGATGCAAACAGAAATACGAAGAATTTATTTCGCTGCGGAATCAATTCTTTTCTATGTTCATTTCTGTATTCCTTAGGACAAAAATGAATTTTGTAATTTACTGAGAAGTTTTTCGTAGTAAAAATTAACACATTTAGAGTGAAAATCTTCCCATTCTTAATTCCAAACGGAAGAAGACGGAAAATACGGTGCTTTTCGCAGTACTTTCCAACACCTTACGAACCAATGTAATTATTTGAAATATTATCAGGTATGTACATTAGGGTAGGCCGAAATTCCCCCTTTTTTTTTGTATTTCTTTTATTAATACCAAAAATATTCAGTCGATATCTTAGGCTCCTCAAATTTAGTCAAAGTTGAAAGTGTTCGAAAATTTTATTTTTTAACTCTGCAATTATCTCAGAAATTATTAATCGTACATAATCTGCTATGAGGACCTTTTTTTGTAGAGAATTAAATTTCCGATCAAATTGAGTTCAGAAATTTTTTTTAAACACTTTGAACTCTGACCAAATTTGAGGAGCCTGAGATATCGACTCAAAATTTTGTCTCTTGGCACAGATTTTTTTTTAGTATAATAAACAATATTTTTGGTATTTAAATAGAAGAAATTCAAAAAAAGCGGATTTTCGGCCAACCCTAATGTACATAGAATCAACATTTTCTTATTTGCATTTTTTCATAAAACGGTTTTTTATTTCTAATGAAATTTTTGTTTCCATGGAAACAAACGTCCAAATCAAACAATGTGTGGCCATTATTCACGTTCATCACTTTCATCCAAAATCCTCTAAATTTCAGATTTTTCCGGTCAGTCGTTTCCGAGATCATCATGCCAGTTTGTCGGACAGACTGACACGTTTCTAAAAAACCTGTTTTTTTTTATTTTAGAGGGTCAAAGACGTGGAAATTCGTTGAAATTAGCAAGTCATTTTTCGACCAAAGCCAATACTTGTCTTATATTACCATAGCCTGGATGGTGAAATGTGAAAAAAAAAGAGATTTCATTGCATAGGACCAAATTATGAGTTTTGTGAAAATTTGCACGATTTTCACTATACGAAATTAACTCTCGACTCAAATAGTTTCCAGTTTTTCGATCAGGGCGGGAATTCGATGATCTATAACGAGTTATTATTACGTGATCTCTTTCTATTTGCCAAAAACTCGCCCCGAGTATCGGACAGCGGTCAAACGATTAGGAACATTTCCAATAAAACCAAGTCTAGCTTCGTTTCATGTTTACTGGCCGTTGCTCATTTAACATGGGAGTGATGTAAAATCTTTCTAGTTATCGCCGAGCCTCCGATTGTAGGTAAGTATGTACGCCAGTTCTCCATGGTACCTAAAACTGCCGTTATCGAACTTTAAGGTAAGGTTGACCGACTACAGGATACTGAAACTCCTCGTTGCCTAAAATGACTACGTGTACCAATCGATGGTATATAAAGAAAAAGTAGAAAAATAAGAATAAAAAGATGGAATATGGACTGGTCAGTAAGCCACGCATAAGAAAATTGGATGATTCTCTTTTAGTTGCTTTTTCGGTAATCTTGGTGATTATGATTATGAAAAATTAGTCGTGTCAAATTTATTTCGCTAGTTTTCGAATGAATGAAGTGTTTAAATGATGGGGTTCGAATTGTCTGTGCGTAACGTCATACGGTATCTTGCGCATGCGCATTATGAACCGAAACGAGCCGTTCGACGTACTTTCTGACCAATGGCGTTCCGTGAACGTGCGCGCCAAAACTGACGGATTTCTCATTGTTTTTCACGGACACTCGGACACTTTTTTTTAATGTGATTGCTGTCGATAGTTCATTTTCAAAAAAACAAACAACAATTATATTTCTCCGAAGAATAATTATTGACAGTTAAATACAGTATGTTATAGTATCATCATACCCATCTGAAACAGAAGAACATCGTGACGTATGTCGGTGATATCCCAAACTCATAGGTCTAATGATTTCTAGTTAGTTTGCATGTAGATATTTTGTGAATGAGTTGGACATACGAGTAGATTGGGTTCTTTATATTCAGCGTTTATTGAAATTAATTACGATACATATATGTACAATACAAAATCATAAACATTGACACAGATTCAAAAATGAATTCGGGAGTAGGATACAAATGCGTTTTTAGTAGCTTAACTTTGGATCAGTCTGTACATAAATACTGGAATACACCATTCTCCCTAGCTCATAATTGTCATGAATAGGAACCGCCGTAGTTAAATTAATTTCTGTTTAATTTCATCAGAAACACGTGTTAGATACCACGCGTGTGATTGTCCGGGCGCAGTAGCCAAAACGCCCCCCTTATTCTTATGATGTGTTTCAGCATTGTAAGAATAACGTTCTCCGTGAAGATCCGTCAACGTTCCTCCGAATGCGTGAAGAATTGCTTCAGGTGCGCATGTGTCCCACCGCTTGCAACCAGCACTGGCGAACACATACGCGTGGGCTTTTCCCTCGAGGAGGAGCATCACCTGTGGTCAAATAGTGACCGACGAAGTGCGTCAATTTTATTATCCGGGTTCAAGATTGAAATGGAATCTGCCATACCAACAAATCGATTGACATCATTCCTCAGTCGATAAGTCACTAGTTACCTTTGTTGGTAAGTTAACAAGCTTCATTGCCGAAGATTCCAGAGAATATACATTACAGTTGCATTACAATTGCGTCTATTTCAATGATATCGACCAACTTGTCGATAGTCAATCAATTTGTTGGTAGATCCCGTTTTATTATATAGAACCCATATGCGTCGTACGCAGCTTTACGTTTCATTTACTGACAAATGGACCATTTGAATCGATCTCTAGGTGAATACATACATACTCACGTACTTTGCATAACAGCTGCGTGAATTTCAGATCGTTATTTGATATTTAAATAATATTTAAAAGCTTGCCTTGTGCCCCGCGCCACCGACCCTTAGAATTTCGTCAGCTCCCATAGCGTCTAATGCGGATTTAACGGTGCCGTCGAAATGCGAACTGTAGGACAGAAAAGTAGTAGGATTTATAGCATATACTTTATAGATGACGCAGAGTTTGGTATTGAATTTATCGGTAGATATACGAAAGGAATTCTAAATACAGATTCCTGCGCGAAAGTTCGAGCTGAAGGAAAATTTCAATCTTGGCTAAATTCCTACATGACGTCATCTTAGGCAAGTTTACATCCGGGCTATGGCACCACGTCAATGCCCGAGTGGAAAAGCGCGAAATTTCAAATCGTGGTGAAAAAACATGTTATCTCCCATATTCTTAACACAGGAGAAATGATGTTTTTCAACCACAATTTGAGATATAATGTTTTTCCACTGAGGCATCAATGCATCGGCGTATGTCAGTGCAGGAATCTGTAACTAGAGTCAATAGGACAACTCAAGTGTCGCGCTGTCTAGAATAGTTTCGAAAGTATAGAAAACCGTATCACTAATGATGAAACAAGATCGAATATGGATGAATTTCTTGTTGATTCATAAATGTATGATTATTCTTAAATATGTCATAAAATATTGTTGAAAATATAATTAAGTAGCGCAAGATTACAAAGAGAGAAAAAAAGTACTCATAATTAGACCATATCTATAGGGTATATACCTATAGCATATTCAAACTGAAACATAAAGCAGGTAAGATAAGATTCTGATTGTGAAATACAACGGCTACGCACGCTTGCATAGATCAGACAAGTGATTGCAAACGAACTTTTGGAAGTCGGATCATTTCTTTTTTTTAATCTCATTATATGACTGTAGATAAAACCGATATTTGTCTCGACAAAGAATAAATAGACAAAAGTCAAACCGAGTTGTTGTAATGACCCTCTTTCCCTCCGGAGGAGGCTTGATCTTTAGGCCACCAGTTGCAACCCCGTCAATACCCCATAGTGTACGTCCCAGACTCCCATTCTCAGGGTCTTTGTAATACGGTTGATGTATAATTCCTCCAATAGATTTTTCTCGCACTGCGACTCCTATCAGGACCGTCACATGCTCGACCAGGCCTTCGGCATACTCTGAAGTTCCTGTATACGTCCAAACCACCAACATTCATTAAGAGGCTGTTATACTTCGGGTTTATGGACTTTGGAAGAAAAAGTGTTTGTCGGAGCTGATACAGATCGCATGGTTTACCAAAACTTTTGAAAATTTGCAGGGGAATATCCTACATTGATATAATTTTGGATCGAACCAATTATATTTGATGAATTCAAGAAAGTTCAATGCCTGAATTATTTCAACAGCCAGGAATGGCATTGGCTAGACAAATAATCAATAAAAACCATACTTTGGCCAAATTAATTGCAGCATTCACCATTTCATAGACCGTTATCCAACATGGGTCTAAAAATTAGATGTTGGGTTGCATTCGAGTCCATAACTTGATAAGACCATTGAATAAGTAATACATACCGTCCAGAGGATCGACCCAGATGCAAAGGTCCTTGTCTTCCAATTCTTCGAGGTGTTTTGGTAGCTTAATGCCAAGAACTTCTTGATCAGAGTCAGTGACGATCCAATCAGAGGGTACTTCGCAGTTAGAGTGGCCCTCTTCTCCGATTATAGAAACGTTTGGAAATTGTCTGCTTAAAGAAGCCACGATGCATCTTTGAGCGGATCGATCAGCTTCTGTTTGAGGATCGTTTATCCCTTTGTCTACAATTCCTAAATCTCCGTGGCTCATCACATCTCTAATTATCTTGCCGGCCCGATTCGCAACATTAACCGAAGAGGCGACGACGCGGAGCAGCAGTGGAGCACTTTGGGCCATTTTAATATCTCAGATCAAGATTATCTCCGTTTGTTAGCCAAAGATAGACCGATAGATACTTATATAGATGTCTACCGCACAGGTGAACACTGGCAAGGCCAATCTGCAAAAACTGTTCAATAAAACAGTCTGAAATCATTTGTCCAAGGTTGTTGGTTGGTATTGTGCTGAGTTTTTATGAGTTCTTACGAAACCTGAGTACTTTTCCTTACTTTAGGTGAAATAATCTATAGATAAATTTTATCGCTGTTGATTCAAGGTCGACATTGTTTAATATTGGAACCTGTGAATATTTGACTTTGTAAATTTGTTTACGAAACTGTGATTCAGAGTTTTAAACCGGGTCGGACAACTTGGTATCAATTTTTCTGCTCCACCTATGAAAAGTTTCAATTTTCTCAATTTCTTAGCTGTTTTAATCTGAAGCTTGAACGAAGTTAGTCAATTTTTCGCAAATGATGAATAAGTAATATCAATCTTGATTAGGAGGAATTTTCCACTAGAAATATTATGTAGAAAGAGTCTCAGAGTTTCGAAAAACTGCGAGTGTCAATAAATCGGGGCATTCTAGCGCAAGATTGAAGATTTTTAAGGAAATTACTGAATTCCCGATCATGCTGATAGCTATGTCATACACATGTCGGATTTGACGAAATGATAGTATCATAAAAATGATTTTATCTGAAATATGTTATACCGATCAGTTGATAAGATTGACTCCGAAAGGCAAAGTGGTAGATTGTGATTCAAGTATGTAGAGAAAATGATATTACGTCAGACTAGGGAATATCGACAATGTGGCGAATAAATTGATTTTTTTCTTTTTTTTTTCTCAAATTTGAATACCCATAGTTGAAATATACATCGGAATAAGCATCAGTGATTTTCATTTCGATTGTCATTCATGTTTATACATACATTATTAAAAAAGTAAAAAGAAAACCAAGTATATAAGATATGTATGACAGCGGTTTTTATCCGACTTATCGATTGCTTCAGGATTTTACGTTCGCTTCAGGTCATGATCTACGGTAACCCCAAATTACTTACTTACAATTAGTTACAAGAATAAATCATTCACTAACCTCAATTCGACGTTCAGTCAATACTGCGAGAGCGTGTACACTGTATGGTCTGACACTCAGCTGGCGAGTGGCGACTGGAGTGGGAGTCCGGTGTTCAGCAGTTCAGGTTCACTGCTCAGTTGAAATTAGTAGTACGAGGCGCCGCTACTAGGTCAATCGTACAATTTTGGTATGTATATGGGGCATTCCACGCCAAATCGAACAGTTTGAAAAACTTTTTTTTTGATTTCTTCAATTTACCCCTCAAAAGAGGCTTCCTGGTAAATTTTGAGATTTTTTCAATCACCCGTTCGAAAATGCTCTTTTTTTGGTTTTTTGCTCATAACTTTCTTAATAATGGTCCAAATACAATTTTTTTTTTTCAAAAATTTTGTTTTCAGATGGCCTTCACAGAAAAAACAGAGAAAAATTTTTCAACGAGTTTTTAATGAAGATTTTCGAATTTTGAGTTTTCAATCGTGTTTTTGAAACTGTGTGTACCCTTCGATTTTTTTGCATTTTTTTTGTGGCAAACTTCGATCCATTTCACGAATTTTAAGCCCAAGCTGATCATGGGATTCTAATAATTACTATTTTTTTTTGAATTTTGAAAATTTAGAAATTTAGTTTTTGCTAGTTGTCATTCTTCAAATTACTTTTTCTTCATTGTGTACTTTGTTTTGAGTCAAATTTAATCAATGTACATAATGAAGAAACGTAATTTGAAGAATGACAACTAGCAAAAACTAAATTTCTAAATTTTCAACATTCGAAAAAAAAAATAGTAATTGTTAGAATCCCATGATCAGCTTGGGCTTAAAATTCGTGAAATGGATCGAAGTTTGCCACAGAAAAAATGCAAAAAAATCGAAAGGTACATACAGTTTCAAAAACACGATTGAAAACTCCAAATTCAAAATTCTTCATTAAAAACTCGTTGAAAAATTTTTCTGTATTTTTTTCTGCAAAGGCCATGTAAAAACAAAATTTTTGAAAAAAAAAAGTTGAATTTGGACCATTATTAAGAAAGTTATGAGCAAAAAACCAAAAAAAGAGCATTTTCGAACGGGTGATTGAAAAAATCTCAAAATTTACCAGGAAGCCTCTTTTGAGGGGTACTAACAAATACCAAAAAATTGAGGAAATCAAAAAAAAAAGTTTTTCAAACTCTCCGATTTGGCGTGAAATGTCCCATATATATTTCGCGCAGCGCTGGATTAAGGGGGTGCCTCGGGAGGGGGGGGGGGGGGGGGGCATAGGAGGCTAAGAGAGCTGCAGCCCCGGGCCCCGTCGTCTGAGGGACCCCGAATTTCTCAGATTTGTACACTAGAAATTCAAAGAGATATTTGTCGTAATTAAATTTCGTATACATTGTGAAGGTAACACTCGAACTCTGTAGAGATGAGAAGAGGTCTCGATCAATCTAGTCGAGTCATCAAGATTCGCGGTAGCGAAACGCCGGCAAGTTTTTTCTTTTTTTTTTTACTATTAATTGTGTCTGTTAACTTCTTTGTAAGTCTTTTTTTGTTTTGTCATTGAGGTAATTCAATGGACTGATAATAATTGTTTCCATACTTATTAGGGTGCTTTTATTTTGACGACTATTTTTTTTTTTTTTTTTCGCTCCCGTACTGAAATTTTGTTGGTAATGCAAAAAAAGAAATTCCCTTAAAATATGAGCCCTTAATATTAATATTTAGTACTCGCTGAAAGCGTGTTAAGATTTCCCATTTATATAACATGTAAATTTAGATTTTTGTTTTTCAAATCCTTACAACTCAGCGGCATTTTGTGCTATCATACCGCCCATAGTCGCAAATTACTCGTGATTAAGCCCTCTACAAAAGTGCCCATTGCGACGTAACTGTAACTCACACCGGTGAGGTAGCACAGGTCAATTTTTGTATAAATTTCTTGTTTTTTTGTTATTCTTTCATCAATGGCTAAACTTACAGGAAAAATGTGGATGACATATTCATAGGAAATTCAATTTTCTACAAAAAAAGTCCTCTGAGCCTGATCTCTAAGATTGATATTTCTCGAGTTATTGAGCTTTCACTTTTTTGTAGTATGAAATTTTAATATATTATTGAGTCAAATTTTTGTAATGTACATTGATTTTCCATTTCCTATCACCACATTCTTGAGTAATTATCTATTTTTCAAGTTGCGAGTGAGGAAGAAGATGAGTAATGTAGTGTAATTAGTAATGTAATTTCATACTACAAAAAAGTCAAAGCTCAATAACTCGAGAAATATCAATCTTAGAGATTTGGCCCAGAGGATTTTTTTTGTAGAAAATTGAATTTCCTACGAATATGTCATCCACATTTTTCCTGTAAGTTTAGCCATTGATGAAAGAATAACAAAAAAACAAGAAATTTATACAAAAATTGACCTGTGCTACCTCACCGGTGTGAGTTACAGTTACGTCATAATGGGAACTTTTGTAGAGGGCTCAATCACGAGTAATTTGCGACTATGGGCGACATGATAGCACAAAATGCCGCTGAGTTGTAAGGATTTGAAAAAAAAAATTCTAAATTTACATGTTATTTAAATGGCAAATCTTCACACGCTTTGAGCGAGTGCTAAATATTAATATTAAGGGTTCATATTTTAAGAGAATTTCTTCCTTTGCATTACCAACAAAATTTCAGTACGGGAGCGATAAAAAAAGAATAGTCGTCAAAATAATAGCACCCTAATACTTATATTTCATGTTTCGCTCTCCTCTTTTTTTCAATATCATGTGAATCAGGAGTTGAAGAAAAGTAACGCCTTGATATATTTATATTTAAAAGTAGCTCTAAAAATACCAAAACTACGTCACTTTCAAAATTTGACAACTCTTGAGTGACTTCTGAAATTGCATTCAATCAGCTATAATTTTCCGAGGATTCATAATTCAGAACGTAGAAATAATGATGAAGTGAGTTAAAGAAAAAAAAAAAATAGATTTTCTGCCATTTTTCGGATTTTTTAAATTTTCTAGTGACGTCTAAAATTTTTTTAATCCTGCTTTTTTTAATCGGCATTGGAAAAAAAAAAAAAACAGTCGATTCCTTGGCCACTCTAATCTATTTGCAAATTTATAATACTTGATAAATAATTTCAACCTTAAAAATCATATCGTCAAAAAACAAAAAAATTCCCCGTCCCCCTCTCTGCATCCTTAAAGTTTGAAGTCCCGACATAAGAGGGCCCGGAAAGGCACTTACAATCAGCCCCGTGCCACCGATGATCTCAATCCGATGCTGATTTCGCGCAATTACAGGGCCGAGAAGTAAAATTTTCCAAAGTGTAGTGTTAGAGGTGTGTTCTTTGAGAGGGAAGGGGGGGGGGGGGGGCGGCGTATTCTTATGTGTATTATACCGTAATGACGCGTGAGAGGTGAGTCACTCTCAAATTAGGCTCAAACTATAAAATTTAGGCAATAAAAAAATTGCATTTTTTTAAGCCTCTAAACGGAGTGCCCCTCTCAAGGAAAGCACAGTGCTTGATCACCTGTAACTCCGAGCGTCTCCGTAATCCTTACCTATTGAGAAGGTAACTTATCAGTGCGCCTGTTTAACCGCAACCTACAGAACGTTGGTACAACCATGAGGTGGCGCCACCTGGACGTCTAATTCTGAAACTACTCTCACCGCTGACAAAGAAGTGGGAGGCAGTTCGAATTTAGTTATTGATAAACGCTGATTAATAGCAATGTTTGGGACTTTATATAGCATTTATACGATAATAATCAAATGAACTTCGAGAGTCTGGTTTGATAGGTTTATATAATCATTGGAATTGATATTTATTACGAAATATGCAGTCGCGTGGCTATGCACATGACGCTGGAGGCTGCGCACGCGATTTCTAACTATTGTATTGGATAGTTTAGCGTCATAAAAGTGTCGTAAAGGTGTAAAGGTTCCGTTTTTCCAAAGCACCAGAGGATACAGTTGCAGAGTGGCAAATAAAAACGGCGACCGATCGTCTCTACGTATTTTAGGTTCATCGCCTTCCGGTTTGTTATGTATGCTCGTTTATGACAGAAGGCGAAGCCAGAGACGAGAATGATGAGAAAATGAAATATTTCGATTAAGTTAATTAGCGGGTAGACAGATTCGTGTATATTTCATCAAATTTATAATGTCTGCGGAGTTTCCTTTGTCTGTAAGCTCCGGCTAAAATTTAATTCAGAAACAAAGGGACTTTGGAAACAATTCTTCATAAACTTAGATGATTCTAGCTATACTCATCTTGCGATAACCCATATTTCAAGGCCATCCATAATGAGATGATGGCGAAGCCCGGCCTCCTTGTGAAATTCTAGTGCAGCCGATTTTAAATTAAACCATTGTCTTTTTTTTCAGGGAGTCGCAAATTTTGTATACGAAACGAGATGATTCGTTCGAAATCGCAAAATAATTTTCACTATGAAAATTTTGAATTTTTCAGCTTGAACCTGTTATCGTTCATTTGTGGATATAATTTGAAGAGATTTGTGCTCATCTTTTCTAAAAAATAAATTCATCATTTCTTATTGTAAAAATCATTTTATAATATTGGTCAAGTCATATGGCTAGTTCTTATTATGAAGGAATAAAATGGAGCGCTTTTAGCTTCACACTGTTATTTTAGATTTAGTTTGCAAAGTGGCCAGAGCTCATTATTTTGTCTTAAATGAGCTAAAATTTTTTGGGTCAAACAAAATATTGGTAAATATTCAAATTATGGCAGTTTCAAAATTTAAGTGGATAAATTGCGATTTTTTTTAAATTCAAATCGCCAGACAAGTGATACACAGGAAAGTGATAATTTGGAGGTTATTCATTAATAACACAAAAACACTGTATTTAAATGCAATGTTAATGCTTTACATTATATTTAAACTAGGTATATTAATCAAAACAATAAAAAATCTTTAAGAAACCCAAATATTGTTCATGTAAATACATGCCAGATAAGTGAGAACTTGTCTGGCCCGAGCGCGTTTGCGGTCGACGAGATCTTCGTCACGACTGTCTCATTGGCTGATTGGTAGCAGTTCAAGCGGCAATGAGCTAACTTAACTACCCGCTTTGTATGGGAAGTGTGACAACAGTACTCATTATATAATTTGGGGGTGTTTTTAACATATTTTTAGCTGCCAGGAATGTGACACACAATTCGTGTCCCCTCTATTCTATGATGGAAATTCGAATAAAAATAGGGAGATTCATAATTTCTTTTCAGATTTTAGCAAAGTTGTATTGATTGTTACTGTGCTTAGATACAATCTCTTCGATTTCTGTACTTAGTTTACGTAATATTTAGGTAGAAGACTTGTGTTTTGTAAAATCCCCTCCCAGGAAAGTGACAATTTTGCTCATGCTTAGGCATTTTTCTCGAAAAAGATATTTTGTGACCTCGCTGAATTTCAGTGCCCAAATAAAAGCCAATTAGTTTCTTATTCCAGATTTGAAATTAATCAAAAATATTAAAAAACAAAGGAGCTATTAGTTGAGCGCATCAAAATTCCTTCAATGTAAGAACTAGCCATATACGTTTTGCAAATCGCAAATTATACACAAATATATCGAGCTGTGACAAGTTTATCGACTTCCTCTTATTCGAACTTTAGAGTCGTCGATGAAACTTGAACTTCCGCACATTATGCGTATAATTAGAGAGACTTATACTATCAACACAACCATTCCGAACAATCGCTATCATTACATAATGATATCTCAAGAATATAATTATACGTCTGGTCTAATTAAATGTTCTCCTGTTTCGATCTCATTGCAGTATAATCCTGGGAAGGATTTTCAATTGGTACTTCGTCATTGTATAATTGTATATAATTATGAAGATATATATATATATATCTATACAATATATTCGAAGTGGAGATTTATCGTCTCTTATTAATAACCCGAACAGAAGCGCCAGATAATTGTAATGTTATTTCGGTAAAATTATGTATACCATAATTACGTATACATATAATATATAATTCTGTTTAGCATGTCTCGATGGATCCTCCGTTCCAGCTCAGGGTAGCAACGGGTTTAAATATATTTGAAAAATAGCCGGTGGATGAAGTTTTGCGAAGCATTATTCATACAACTGTCAGCCGAAACTTGATAATACGAACCACGCGGGGCGATTTATTTCGTATAAATCGAAAAGTTTGAAAGATCGATAGAAAGTCGGGTATAGGTACTCCGCTTCTCTGTTCGCGCCTCTCGTCCTGTAGCCGGAGGATGAGGATGAGGATAGGGATGAAGATGAGAATAAGGGTGAAAGTGAGGTCGAGGAGGATAAGGTGGAGTGGCCTGAATTCGAGGACTTTCTTACTGATATAAATATTAAATGGACAAAAGTTGAAATCGGTTTCAACGGACGTGGGTGTACAGATACGACGTACGTCTATGAGTACATAAATATATCATATCCTTCGCGGCATAAACGAATACAGATTCCAAGCGCTCGTAACTATATAGCTAGGTCCTGGTTTCTCTTCACAGTAGATTGACTGATGTATATCGGGCGTTTCCTCGCTGACGTCTTATTGCTAGTCATGCAGGTCTCGAATTGTCAGGCCAGTAACCACATGCCGCGAAATTATCGGTATTGCACGTACGAAGTTTACTGCTAGATTATTGTATTCTGACTGCCCGATAAAAAGGGTTGGATCCAAGCATATATGATCGGATCCAAATCGTCGGATCTGCTTGGATCCAAATTTTGGCACGATCCGAACGGATCGAAATAGATATGAAAATATCCAGAGAGATCTATCTATAAAACAGATCTAAATAAATCTCGCTATATTCAAGAATGTCGACGTATATTCAAGCAGATCTGAAAATACCCAGAGAAATCTGAACAGATCTTGCCGTATCCAAAAACATCACTTACATCCAAGCAGATCTCAAAAAATCCAACGAGATGTAAGCAAGTTCAAATAGACATATGTATGAAATCAAAAACGTATATCCAAGTAGATCCTAGCAATTTCTGGAAAATCTAAACAGATCTGAGCATGTTCAAAATATTCCACTAGACTCCTATACGGATACATATATGGGCAAATCTACCGCAACGGTAATATTACTGTGACACGGCATTTGGTTCGATTATGAGTGATTTTCTGGCAAAGTTTCGATGAAACTCAATAAAAAATAACGTAACCCGATCATCCCAATGAGTTTTGAACTTTGATATACCAAATTTTTTCTACTGGCGCCTTATATGTACATGAAATTGCCAGACTTGGTGTTGTGATAATCACAAAAACGGTATTTCAAGCTATTGTCAAATCAATGCCGTTCAACCAAATAACTTAGATCAAGCATCATTCGATAGGTATCTGTGCACTGCTTTGCTGTATAAATGCTCAAGAATGTGCCTATCATAAAAAAAAAGTTACACTCGTTTAAAAAGTAGTGATTACTTTTTTTGAAAATTTGAGCTGCTGCCAGTTTTTGTCACCTAGCATTCACGCCGTGCCTCAAAATTCAAATCTATTCTTTTAACTGTGTTCTAGGATTGCTAATGAACAAATCCTGATGCTTCGGGTCCTGGTGCTCTCAAAGACAGTAGAGAAAATTCAATTTCAATATGCGGAGGTCAATGCGTAACTCGCGAAGCCAGTTGGCATTTTTTCTCGGCACAAACGTAATCAGCATCCAATCTGCTGAAAAGAGGTTGTGATCGCTAGCAAAGAATAATAACTTCACTACCAAAATAGAGTAGTACACGAGTACACTCGAAGTTTTTCGAGTTTGGGTATATTCACAAAGCCGCCGGTTATGCTAAGGACTTGATTTCGTTGCTGAAGATATACCACCTCATTTCTTACTTCTAGTTTAATACTAATAGTAATCATAACAATGATAATAATGACGATAAAAATAATGCGAGAATCCGGAGCTACAGTGCATTGAGCTATAAATTTTTAACAAGAAGAAAGCCCGCCACTGCAGCAGTCACCCCCAATAATTGTCTTCAAAGAGATTTTTCTTACTTGATATATTATCAGTTCGTCCGACTCAATACTCGGCTTTGAATAATATTCCCGGCGTTGCGTGTGCACGTGTTCTGGTGATGATAATTCGTTCAGATAGATATTCAGCAAAGAGTTCAGAACAAAATGAAATGGCCGAAAAACCGCAGTTAAGAGGGGCTCTAGTCGAATTTTACTGACCCATCTAATTTCTAAAATATTTTCGAAACGGGGCTATCAATCGGATTGCCCTTTTCGTGAATTTCAGGCGCTAACTCGATCTCATTCCTCGTCAAACATTGGCTGTCAAAAGGACAATCCGGTTGATAGCCCCGTTTCGGAGATATTTGAGAAATTGAATGGGTCGGTCAAATTCGACTAGAGCTCCCCCTTAATGGGGGGGAATGGGTCGGGGATATGGCAGCACGAATCACTACAAGACTCACGTGTAACTTATAAGGATTAGGGGGTTTCGTTTCGCGTGCCTTTTTCCCTCTCCCACGGTATACCAACAGTCGTTTTTGGCTCACTTCCTGCCGCTTGGAGGCCTTAACGACGTCTCTGATGAGGTGACAAAAATCACGGGTACCTACTAACTCCCCTCGGGATATTCTCAATCTTCTAATAAAGTAACAAACACACGTTGGGGACCTTATACCACACATTCTGTAATTACGTTGATTCAATTTAATTACATCGGTCCTTCTACTATTTTCTCTCTTCTTCCCGTTTCAAAGGGGTGCTAAATTCTCTGCTCATCACTCCTTTCAGAACATTAGTTCGTCCGCAATCCTGTACAAGGTATAAATAACAAGCTATCGGAGATCTGAATGAAAAAGATTATGGAATTCTACATTTTCACAAAGGAGCCGTCGATGAAAAACAAATTTGACATCAGCATCGCTGCATAAATTCATTCTCTTTTAGATAATTTCTTGACAAAGACTTTGGGAATCCCAATTAATGTTGTGTAAGGATATTATGGATCCTGTCAAATCGGCTCCAAATAGTGACAAAAAAATTCCCTCATTTTTCCGGGCTTTTATTTCATTCCCTTCGTGTCCCTGTCTTCGTTGAAGTACAAAATGAAATCCACGATACACCAAGTTGACATTTTTTCAGAAATGTCTCCTTTTTTGAATCAGGAGAAAACTCAACGATATTCACTGATGATTTGTATCATGAAACTTTCCTGATCTTCGTTCCTCGGTAAAAGATTGTAGTTTTCGAAGAAAATGGACTTCCCTTTAATTTAATATAGCACAGGATTCTCATGAGATACCTAATTTGTGATTTTTTTACTGACAATGAGACAAAAGATGAATCTTACTGAATATTCGAGATTATGGATTTTTCGCCTACGATTAACCTTGAAATACAATTTTTCTACCAAATATAGTGAATAAGCATGTTTTTGGGTCATTTGAAAATTGCCGCTCGAACAGCTGGGAGACTAGCGAAATAAAATGAAAATCTGAAAAAAATGTAGAAATTTTTTTGTCACCACTTGGAGTCGATTTGACAGGATCCAACATGAATTTTTTCCATACCCTAAATAACGACCACTCTAATGTACGTCTTACTTTCTCAATTCGATCGTATCCGGTATAGGCCAGTCAAATTAGACTGAAAAGTAGCTAATATCTACAAAACGGATTGACTTGCCAAATTTTTTAGGACAAGTAGAGGGTCATCTGAGATGCCTAAAAACACCGGAATCCAACAAAATTTCCTTGTGCATCGGCCGCCATCTTGAAAAACAGGTAATCCTCGATATCTCGGCTCCCATTGGTCGGATTTTCGA
Organism: Rhogogaster chlorosoma; assembly: GCA_944452935.1. Taxonomy (NCBI): domain Eukaryota; kingdom Metazoa; phylum Arthropoda; class Insecta; order Hymenoptera; family Tenthredinidae; genus Rhogogaster; species Rhogogaster chlorosoma. Next base: position 21,096,272 of record OX101802.1, read on the forward strand.
TTTTTTTTTTTAGTTTTTTAGAGAAAAATATTGTCTACAACTTTTATTCGAAGTATTTTTTGCTAGCTGTGAATGAAAACGTTTTACGATAAAAAAAAGGCCATACATTGATGTCTAATAATGTTTATTGTCAATTATATTGCCCCCTTTCGATGTTATCAATAAATTGTTCATATAAAAGTTGTAGAGGACTAAATTCTGAATAATTTTTGTGCATACGATTTTGCGATTACTCGAATATTACCTGAGATAGAGACCGTCAAAGTTGTCTCTGTCCGCATTCTACCTGTAAAGCTTACGGACACAATAGGCGACGGAGCAGCTGCATATAATCGTCGATATCTTGGCTTCTACTGTTTCAATTTTATTCTTCATTTTTCAGTTTAATAATAAGTTTTATAATGTTTTATAAGTTTTTTTTTTTTTTTTTTACTTTTATAATTGACAATAAACATTAGGGTGGGCCAAATAAGGCGACAATTTTTTTTTCAAAGAGATACCTTCAGAAGTTTGTTCTTTATGCTCAAATAACGAGTCTCGAAAAAAAATTAGCTCCTTATATTAACATTTAGAGGTCGCTCATCGCCATTTTTCATTTTCCGTTTGAATAACATGGGAAATGTTCTTGTGGTACTTTTCGATTTTTATGTCTCAAGAACTGATCCAGTTAGAAAAATTCTGCAAGGCTATTTTTGTTGGAAATTAAACCCTCTACAAAAAAGGTTTTTTGGTCTTTTTCGATAAATCTAACCGTTTCAAAGTTAGCCTTGCCATTAAATGGCCAGAATCGCCAGAGAAACTTCGAAACGGTTAGACTCATCGAAAAAGACCAAGAGACCTTTTTTGTAGAGCGTTTAATTTTGAACGGAAATAGCCTTGCAGAATTTTGTTAAGTAGATCACTTCTCGAGATATAAAAATCGACAGACGCCACAAGAACATTTCCCATGTTATTCAAATAGAAAATGAAAAATGGCGATGAGTTACCTCTAAATGTTAATATTTAGAGCTCATTTTTTTCGAGGCTCGTTATTTGAGCATAAAGAACAAATTGTCGAAGGTGCCTCTAGAAAAAAAAAAAAAATAGTCGGTTCATTCGGCCCACCCTAATAAACATTATTAGACATCAATTTATGGCACTTTTTTTTATCGTAAAACGTTTTCATTCACAGCTATCAAAAAATACTTCAAATAAATGTTGTAGACAATATTTTTCTCTAAAAAACTAAAAAAAAAAATCGAAAATCCGACCAATGGGAGCCGAGATATCGAGGATTACCTGTTTTTCAAGATGGTGGCCGATGCACAAGGAAATTTTGTTGGATTCCGGTGTTTTTAGGCATCTCAGATGACCCTCTACTTGTCCTCAAAAATTTGGCAAGTCAATCCGTTTTGCCATTTTCAAGTTCTATTTGACTGGCCTAGTAATGACTCGATAATTTATGCGCAACTCGAAGATATAGTGTTGATAACCTGGTGCCAAGACCGAAAATCACTTTAGCTTGCGTGAACCAATATCTGAGCAGTTGGTACATACAGATATAATATATAGTTGATAACTGTTAGAACTAGCGCAATAGTTGTCGATTGGTTGTAGAGTGAAACTATCAGGGGGACTTGAGATGGATGGGATGTCGCAGTTGTCGCTTTCAGCATGGCCTGGCCCGGTTCCTTTATTGGAATAGTTTCATTGGCGATGTATTAGCTATCGTCTGTCGTACAACCCAATACGTAACTCTGGCATAGGAGTCCTTATACCCAGACGTACTTTACCGTGACCTAGCTGGTATCTCTTCGGCAAAGTTTAATATCCTATTGTGTCATATGAGACGGAATTTTTTCGCGCACGAAATAACCGGATGAAAATTTGGCTCAGAAATTGGAAATTGAAAATTTCGACTCCGATCGTGTTGGGTCTAATCGTGGGGTAGGTGAGGACTGGCGTCAGCAATACGTCGCACGTGCTCCGCATCGCCCATAGAATTCATTCTCATTTATTCGTGTGTTACACAATTTTCGATAAGTTTGAAATTCGCAGGCTGAAAGCGTCGGTCCTTACGAGGGAACGTGTATGTTCAGGATGTAAAAATTAGACACATTTTCCCGGATTATCGTGACTAAGGTAAATTACACAAGAATTATTCTGTTACAAACCTTTGTTCTACGTATTGGCACCGATACAAATCATGATATTGATAATCCTCGCATTTTATATCATGCGGTGTTTAACACAGATTGAAGTGAGCTCTATAAAATTGACATAGGTTGATCGTCGATCTAATTTCGAGCTCAACTTTCGCCCAAACTAAATTCAGTTTCGTTAAGGGGCACTACTAGTGTGACCGAACGAAAGAAAGGTGATTTTTGGGAATTTTTTCGAAGAAAACTATAGCATGGAATGTTTTAAGGCTTTTAGGATATATTTGTGGATATATAATAAATACATGATCAAATTTTTGGACAAAAAAATTGAAAATTCAGCGAGTTATTCGCAATCTCCCAAGGCTCCAAAAAAAAGTCCCTCCACTGCTGCAGTGATAGCGACCTTCAAAGTGCCCGAAATACAACAAAGCAAAAAGTTTATTAAACTAGAAGATATTGCCCGTACAATGACCCTCGATCGAAAAAAGAAAATTGAAATTTAACAAAATGGCGGAGTTTTTAAAGAAAGTTTCAAATATCGGTCGAAAATTACATTTTTCATTCGATCGGAAAACTGAGGCTTCATTGTTCGAAGAAACATATATAAAAGAAGCTACAATAGGAATCAAGTCGATCGGATGATTTGTCTTCGAGTTATAACTGCAAGAAATTTGCAAAATGTAGTTTCGAGAAAAACGCGTTTGAAGTTTAAGGGGGTATTCTGGTCTAGAAATTTGGAAAAATCGATTTTTTTCGTTCTTCATATTTCCAAAGTTTAGACATTCAAGAATATGCCCTCAAAAGGATTTTGCAGAATTCCAATTATTTACTGAGTTACAGCGGTTTTTGTGGCGCGGCATCTGAACTGGCCCGACCGGAATAAATTGAACAATAGGCGGTAGGCTATTGCATTTTCGAATTTTTCTCCGTTTTTACAACACTCTCATCATTAATTCTGTGTCCTACATGTAAGCAAAATATAAAATAATACAGGAATCACCGATTAAAAATATGTAAGTATACCGTACCATTCTATAAGTAAAACTGCCGGAAACTTGACTCGAAACTTGAAACGCGTTTTTCTCGAAACTGTCTTTTTCAAAACGATACCCACGATTTCTCAGGTTCTAGTGGACCGATTTACCTGAAATTTTTAGAGAGTCTTCTTTATAGACTTGTCTACGTCTGGAACTATCCACATCCCCAAATTTCAATTTTTACTATTTTTAAAAAATCGAAGAATGTCTAAAAAAGTGGTGAAAAATTTTTTTTTTTCTTTAGGCAGTCGCCATTTTGTAAAAAAATTTCTTTACAACTTTTCCGTAGTTCCAGACATTGCGACATTATTATAGATTGATAATCTTTGTTATTTTTTGGTTTCAGATTGCTAGGAGAGTTAAGATCGTGGGTATGGTCACGCACCAAATTTTTGAAACTCCCCACTTCATCAGCTGATAACTAACGGAATTTTGAATTTTTTTTACTTTTTAATTTTTTTTCGTATGCTTCTAATGTGAATAAATAATGTATAAAAAAATTGATACTAAAAATATTGCTTGCTTTTTTTTTACAGCACTTCGAAAATTACCTAAAATTCATGTCTCTAGACCAGAATACCCCCTTAAGTTACTGATTTCATGGTTATAAGTCGAGAAATATCATATCTACTGCTTAAACTGCTATTAATCGGCGGTATGCTCTTTGTATCTTGCCATGTCGCTGTCGAAGATTGACTCAAGCGAATTCTTTTACTTCGGCACCGGGGTAATTTCTGCCTCGACGAAGTAAAGTGACACCGATAATTAATTTTAATATCTCCTGCTCACGAGTAGCGAGCGACGGTTCATTACGGTTCGGTGGATTTAATTATTCCAGAAAGTCCGCAAGGGGGTATGAAGTCGGATAATACAGAAAAGCTGCGAACATAAACAGAAAATGATGAAATTCTGGAAATTGCGAGCTTCGCTGATCGCGGTCAGAATTTTACGCCACGAGCGACGTAGGTACGCGACATAACGTCAACGTACCGGAATCGGTGTCGCCGTGTCGGTGTCGGTTCTCGTATACGTATGAAGGTACGCAGAAAAGAGAGTGAAAGCGAAAGAGGAATAGCGGGAAAGAAAATGAAAAGCAAAATAGTATACCTGTACGTTGAGCTCATAGAGCGTAAAAATGTAAAAGGAAAGAGACATAAGCATTTGATTAAACCCGGTATTTCACTGAGCTGTCAATTCTCAACCCCTCAATTTTACTTCATTCTATTTCGTACTACGCTCACTTTTCTTCACTCCCTGTGCCACATAGCATACTCCAACTTTACTACCTTCGAGTCTTACGCTGCACGTTTTACGCCCTAAGTTCTAATCACACTCGGGAATTTTCTATTACTTATACCATACCTTGTAACACTTAAGAGATTTGGGGTAGTCAGAGCCGGAAAAAAATGAGTGTTTTCAACAATTTTTTTTTTTTTTTTCATAGTAATTAAATTAATTTTATAAAACCAATTATGTTCAATTATTCTTTGATGTTTCCAGTATATTTGTACCGAATTAAAAAAAAATTTCGACGGAGTTATCGCCATTTTCTTCGACCCTGGTTTTTAAAACATTGTTTGCGGTGACAGCGATTACACCCGCCTGTTTTACTTAACATTAATCAGATAAGAATAAATCATTAGTTTAATAGTTAATCTAGTCTTCAATCAAAGCTTTTTCGATTTTTTTTTTCAAATTACCAAAATGGCGGCTTCTGAAAGTTTTTTTGTCGATTTTGAAGGAATAAGAGCACTAGTTTTTTGGTAAAAACAAATAGAAGTTTTTGAATAAAAATTAAATCCTTCGAGTAAAGACTAGTTTTTGATGCTCTCAATAGGCTGCGCAAATTTCATCAAAATCCGTCCACTGGTTCTTGAGTTACAGCTGTCACCGACTTCGAAACCATAGTTTCAAGAGAAACGCGTTTAAAGTTTTAGACCCATCTCAAATTTTGTAAGAATAACTTTTATTTCAAAACTGCCCGAAATATTTTCGAAAAAATAATGTATGCAAAAAAAAAAAAATTCCAAGAAGGCATTGTTTCGGTTGAAACCGGTGATTCACTTCAGTAATAATGTAGGATATCTCGAAAACTATTTGTCGGATTGACTTGGAATCTACAGGTAGTATTTTCGAGACATCATACTTCAAGAAAATGCAAAAAAATCGTTTTTTTGGAAATTCTAACTACCCCTAACCCCTTAAACTGTATACCTGAACCCTGAAAAGAAGACCTGTGCCAGCGGACGATTTGACTCAAAAGATTTATTCAAACAAGATTTTTACAGTCTCACCGTGCCGAATTACAACCAGAAAAAAAGTGTGTCCCGTTGAAAATTTTTGCAGAAACAAATCAAGGGCGTATAATTCATCCCGGGTTGTGTAGAAAATGAGCTCTATTTTATTTTATTTACATACTGCGGAAAATTCAGAAAAGGATTTCTGCCCCATAATATGTTATTGAAAGTGAAAAAATTTTTTAAAAACATATTTATTACAGAAATTATAACTTGACTCAAAATTGAGATTTGAAACGGAGCGATTGAAGTATTTATGAAAAAGAAAAAAAAATGAATGGGCTTCGAGACAAAGCTTCAAATACTTTTGCACTCCGAGCCAATTCCTCCTCTCAGGCCATCCCGTAACTCATCAAGCTTTATCTTGGAGCCCCACTTATTTTCTTTATAAATACCTCAATCCGTTCCCTTCAAAATGAGACAGAAACGAACTTGATATCGTATTTTTAGCCAAGTTATCATTTTGTTTTTTTTTTTTTTTCGAAAAATATGTTGTTTTTTTTTCATCTATTAATCATAGTGAGAAATAGGAATTGCTTAACAAAATCTGAGTGGGTTAGGGTCATGGGTTTGTTGAATTGGCATGGAATACCTCATATATTTTCCTATAGATTCAATTATATCCCGATTTATAAATTTTTTGCCTGGGGGTACGGGAAAGATAGCTACCCACATCAAAATCTATCAGCAAAAGAAAAACAAACAAAAAAGTTTATTTCTGACACCATTGAATCATTCGAGTATTCTTCATGTGTCAAACAAATATGTACTATGTTCATGTGACAGAGATTACTTTTACTATAAATTGAATTGAATTGAAGACCAAAAAAATGCAGAGTTCAATCCATTACTCGTAATTTTTTGTCATGTATAGAAAGGCTCCGCAACCTATGCGATTTTTTGTTTCGCTGTTTTTTAGAATAGAATATTTTGTCACAGTATTTTGGACAAAGCGGTGTATAATTAATCTGCGTGAAGTGTAAAACGAATTTGCGGTAACGAGCGGTGGAAAATTTCAGGTACAGGTATTGAGCTGTGTAGTACAGCAGTTTTTCCGTACAATAATAACAATACTGTGATTGCTGATGGTAGGTATAATGCGTGAAATTGAAATACGGCTTTGTTCTTTTCTATTTTTTTTTTTAGTCTTTTTTTTATCCCATGTGAACGAGATACAGCTGGCAATAATCCGTGAGCGGTTGGTCAAATGATATCCATCCATTATCGGTAATGGCTATGAGCCGAAGTCGGTCGTTAGGTGTATGATCCTCGCAAAGGAGAACCGCTCGACCCTGATACTTTCGAATCCGATCTATATTTTCGTATATCGTTGTTCCAACTCTGAAAGAAATTTGCAATGTTTTGGAAGTTTACTGCAAACGGTTATTTATTTCTGAAAATCTGTGTTCCACGAATATGCAATTAGGCACTGTTCAAATTGGTTCAATTTTTTGTATTTCTTGTGATCTACATATATATCTGACCAAATTCATAATGCAAGAAATAATACCCTCACACTAAATCCGAAGTGTGAATTGGTTGAACCGTTACAAAAATTTATTATTCTTTCAAATAAAGCTATAGTACAATTTTCAAAACCTGTTCTGCAATTTTGGTGAACTTTATTTTAACCAGAAAATTAATTTTCGTTCGTTTCGAAGAAACAATCTAGTATATGAAATATACTATAGGAACACTAGTAGATCACTATTTCAAAAATAATTTCGTACACTATCGCACGTATTACAATTTCAGACGGACAAAGCTCGCAGCGATACTTGATTTGAGGTGATATCTCCAGCCCCTAGGCAGGATATGAGTGATCTGATAAAATATTGATAACATATATCCACCTGTATACTTACGCACCTATCCTCGATTAACTTTGGATTAGCCATGTATGTTTTATATTGTGTGAGCGAGTGTAATTTTCCGGTGAACTTGACCATATTTCAATATACCGAAAGGAAAACTTGATACTATACAGTCGACCGCGCATGCGCGGAATAATTCAATTCTATTGGTCGGTGAGATCGTCCCGCGATGATATTTTAACCTGCGAGGCATGGGTGACAACTTGCAAGAAATGAAGCTAGAGCTGTCAGCCTCTCGCGCCTAAAGTAGTCAATCGAGGTTATGTTGTTATCGAGTCGAAGCAAGCAATCAGCTGTTCGGGATAAATTTCAACGGTTCTTTCAGTTGCACATCAAATTTCATTTTCAACGATAAAAGCTTTCCAAGCATTTCCGAATCATTACCGCAAGTAATTGAGATTCTAACCTCAAAAATTTCTATCAATTACATCACCGCGAAGAACAAGATTTGACAGCTCAAACTCAGGATGGTCAGCCTGCTTTAGCAGACGACAAAACTCGCCCATGCGCAGTCGACTGTATAGTATAAAGTTTTCCTCTGGGTATATTCTCTCCTCGCAACAATCAGAAGTATGAGTTATAAGAGAGACCGTGGAGGATAATATCACTTGATCTTATCACCATTTCATACTTTGATACTACGAAACTACAGGGCAAAAAATATTAGCCTATACAATCATGATACGAACTAAGATTGTAGAAAAATACTACAGTGCTGCTTATCGCAATTTTCTAGATCTTGTTGAAATAATCATCGATTCTGATCTTTTAGTTCATTCAACAAGCTCTGACGAAAATATTGTGTTCTTGATTAATTTGAAGTTGATATTGAAATGTTTCTTACTTTGCTCTTTTCGGGCTAATTGACTGTTCTTTTTGTGAATAGGAATTGGAAGTCTGTTCTAAAAAATGAATCTCTAAATATAACGAGGAGAGGTGTACCTAGTTCCGTCAACAGTTTTGGTAATTATCTTGTCCATATTCAGTTTAATATCGTTAATAACTGTAGCAGTAATAGGGAGAAAATGTAATCATTAAATTCGGATACCGATTGAAATCATTGACAAAAGGATTCCCGATTAGTTGCATCATATTGACTGATGCAGGTGGTACGAAGTCTGGCTTGGTGCTCGTGGGTTTTTTGGATTACTAATTCCGAATTTTTAATCTTTATGCAACTAATATTCCGAATATACGAGTAATTCAAATATTGCCAGTCCTCAATAATTGCACGATCAAACGAGCCCGCCGAAGGCGGGCGAAGTTCGATCGGGATTATATGAAGAGTCTCGTTCGAAGATGATAAATTACATGTAGTAGTGTCTACTGCCCTAAATCTCCACAACTTTTAGAGTATTTGATTCAAATTTCCCACTCTTGGCGCTCCGAGCGCCTCTGGTGGGTTTGTATCCGCGGCTTTGTCCCACGTTTTTCATTATGTTTAGCGTAGGAGTGTTGTTGTCATTCTTATCTTTTTGGGTTTGATGATCCTGGGTTGGGTGCTAACTGTAATACTTTATGGGGTGGGAAAGGGATCATCTTCGAACGAGACTCTTCATATAATCCCGATCGAACTTCGCCCGCCTTCGGCGGGCTCGTTTGATCGTGCAATTATATTACGAGTCTCGTTCTCGATGATAAATTACATGTAGATGTTTAGAGAGAGATGACAACCTTGCTCGATTGTACTGATTTATTTCTTTAGAATAGCATGTGCAAACATTTCAGATGACTGAATGGGTCTATTATAGAATTTTGCGAAGGTCTGAGAATTCTTTGACCATCCTGCTGTTCTTCGTATTGTATCCACGCTTATGCCATTTTTGTATGCCGTTGATACCGCTGCATGTCTGGTGCTATATGCAGAAAACTGACTAGTGTCAATTCCAGTTTTTTGTAGGATTGACTTTACCCAGTGTCCTAGGGTCTGAGCACTTGCTGGTCCGTGCGGTTTTATTGTTGATATTAATAATCTTTTGTTCTTATCACATCTTAGGTTCTTGGTATATTCTATGTATTCCAATAATACTGATGCTGTGCAGATACTGAGGTCGTCCTTGAAGAAGGGGAGCATGAGCTCCGGTTGATCTGCTCCGGGTTTTGATGTTTTTATCAGGTCCGGGATTTTTATCGATATTCCTGTAGCTGATCTATTAACATTGTCTAAATTTATTAGCGCCAGTGTTTGCAGCCTGTGTGCAGTGGTCAAGGCTAACAGGAGTGTTATCTTCTCGGCTGCCTCTTTATGTTTGAGACTACTGAGTGGATGTAGTCCTTTCAGGTATTCCAATACTGGTGCGACATCCCACGTACTGGAGTAGCGTGGTCTAGATGGTTTTCGTTTGAATACTCCCTTTAGAAATCTAGATACTAGACTGTTAGCTGACAGGTCTGACTGCGAGATGAGAGCTATGGCTGATCTGGTGGTATTTAAGGTGCTGTAGCTAGCTCCCTCTTCAAATCTTTTTGTCAGGAACGATATTATTTGTGGGGTACTGGCATTCAGTGAATTGATGTTGTTTTTTGTTGCGAATTCCATCCATGGTTTGAGTGTAGATTCGTATTGTTTCAGTGTAGAACTTGTAATTGAGCTGATCATAATGTCTGCTGACTTAGTATCTAAACCCTTGTTCATGAATGCCTTCCTGATAAGTTCCCGACCACTAAGGAGAGGCTGTTGGCTAGTGGATGCGTCGTGGTCCTACAAGGAGATAATAATAAATTTTTTGAAGGCTGAAGAAACAGAGGTGGTTCTTTTAGGAGAGACATAAAGAGAGGGTACCACGGTTGAGTCGGCCATTGGGGGACCACCAGGACACCCTCTGCCTTATCTCTCTTGATTTTTTGTAAGCAACGTAAAATCAAGGCAAAGGGAGGGAATGCATAAAATTTTTCCTTGTCCCATGAAACTGTGAACGCATCGATTGATAGAGCTAACGGATCTGGGAATCTAGAGTAAAATCGTGTACATTTTTTGTTAAGTCTTGAGGCGAACAGGTCGACCGAAAGGGGGCCGTATTTTCTCTGAATTTTTTTAAATGTATCTTGGTTTAGTTCCCACTCGGTGTCCAAATTAGTTTGTCTTGAAGCTGTATCTGCTTCATAATTTTCTTTAGATGGAATGTAGGCGGCTGTAATCCATAGTTTTTTGACCTCGCACCATTGCCATATTTCGCGAGCCAGTTCACTAAGGTGAGGAAATTTTATTCCTCCCATTTTATTTACATACGCTAATGCCGTTGTATTATCTAACCTCAGTAATATTTCGCAATTTGACAATTTATTTGCAAATGATTTTAAGGCAAAGAGAGCTGCTAGTAATTCTAGGTAATTAATGTGATGTCTTTTTTCTTTCGCGTTCCAGAACCCATAGGTACTGATACCTTTTGAGTGTGCGCCCCAGCCGGTTAGTGACGCATCGGAGTAGATTTCAAGAACATAGTTATAGGTTCTAAAGGGGTTTATCCCAATTTTTGCATTGAGTTCCCACCACCTTAGATCCTCACTCAGGTAGCTTTTTAGGGGCATATTGCCTTCGAAATTATTATTATTGAACGTGAGTGCAAGAAATTTTTCTCTTTCTAATCTTTTACTGTAAAGTTGACTAAAGGCGACTGCCGGACTTGCCGCCGTTAAGACACCTAGCAAATGTGCTATATCCCGAATTTTATACCATTCATTTACTTTAAATTGTTGTAACAGATTCGCGATTTGATCTTTTTTCCTTTGGGTTAATTCTAGCGAGAGGTCTCGTGAATTTAATATGAAACCTAGGTATTGGCAAGTCTGCGTTGGTACTAGTGTGCTCTTTTTGTAATTAATTACAAACCCTAATTTTTCAAGGAATCGTAAGACTTCCTCGGTGTTTCTCAAGCATGAGTAGTACGTGTTTCCCAGTATCAGCAAGTCATCTATATATATGACCAGTAAAATTCCGAGTTCTCGTAATTTTTTAATTACCGGTTTCATTATTTTGGTAAACGCGTATGGACTCGTTGATAATCCGAAGGGCAAACAGGTGAATTGAAATGTCTTCCCTAAATTCTTAAGGCGTAAAAATTTCCTGTGATCTTTGTGAACTGGGACTAAGTAATATGCATCTCTGATATCAACGGAGCACATAAACATGTCTTTTGAGATTAGGTTTCTTGCGGAGCGAATGTCCTCCATTTTAAAATGCGTAGTTTCTACGAATTCATTTAGGTTTTTTAAGTTAATAATGAATCGATTTGATTTATCAGGTTTTGGGACAAGGAAGAAGGGGGATATAAATTGATCTATCTCCTCTATGCATTCCTCTATAGCTCCCTTGCTTAGTAAGTTATTGATTTCAATGTTTATTTTTCCCAGTTCCTCTGCTGGCCATTTCTTGTCGGGCGGAGGCTTGTCCTGGTGTGGGGGGGTGTGAAAGGGGATTTTGTACCCTTTAATGCAGTTTAGTACAAAACTATCTGTCGTGATATTTTCCCACTCATGTATGAAATGTTCCAGACGACCCGCTTTTACCTTATTTATTTCCTCGACGATTGGTGGCTCGATGGGCGGCTGCCGGTCTTGGTTGTGTTCTGGCTCGGTGGATAGGTTCCTTTTCTGTTGAATTTGAAGGTTGGTTTTTTCCACTGAGTTGTACCCACCTGCTTGGGTTTTGCAGGTGGGTATTTCCCGTTTCCCGAACTCTTTGGTGGGATTTTCTTTACCGTGGGCTTCAAATTGGAGCTGGTTTTTTCCAAGATTTTTACTTCTTTCACCTGATCGGTGAACTTTTCGCCGTAGAGCCACTCGTCTGCTTTAGCTTCATCTAAGGATGTTTTGTAAACCTTGTCCATCAAGGGCGTGATAAAGGATTTTCTGGTGACTGACAGCTGATAAAAGGTATCGGTAAGCAGTTGTCCTGCATGTGACAGCAACTCGCAGAAGGACTCCTGGTCTATCTCCTCTCCCGGTGCTGTTTCCAGCATCATGGAGATTGCTGCAGCTTGTGCAGCAATTGCCGAGCCCACAGTGTTTTGCAGGTCCATGAAATGCTTGTCTCTTTTGGTGGCAGCCTCAGTCATGGGTACCCCTAAGTTAACCTTCGGCGCCTCTAGGCGAATTTCACCTGTACGTGAATATTTTCCTAGGATATCGGTTTTGGATTTTTCAGGTAGCCCTACTTTGATCCAATTCTCCCATCTTGTTTTTAGCTCTGGGTGAATGTGTCGTGCAGATTTTTCGGGTGCATTTGGGTCTTCGCCTAGGGTTTTTATTATTTCTTGGTTAACCTTGCTGAGATCATTTTCTTTATTGTCTTCTGAAGGTGTAGTTTCCACCGGTGGTGTAACCTCTATCATCTCATCTTTGTCGTTTCCTGATGTAGTTTCAACTTTATCCTTTGGCCATTCTTCCACTACGGTTTCCGTTCCTACAGTCTGATCTGTTATAATATACAGAAAGGACGGGCTAAGGTTAACGTATGTTTTAGGTTAGACTTACTGTCGTTACCTACATACTGCACTTATTGTGCTAACTAGTGAGATATTGTTCTTGTTGAACACTCACATATAAATTAAGAAAGCAAGTCTACAGTGTATTAGTTATAATACACACGTATCTAGTACATGTATTGGCTACCTATGTATACCTGTGCTTGTACATGTGTGTAGACTTGTGGGATGCTTCCCAGCCAGCCTCGTGTGGAAGCTGACTACTCTGATATTCGTGTGGAATTACAGAGTTCTTTCTTTGATATTATTATTATTATTTTTTTTTTTTTTGTTAGTAAGAATATTTACCTTCTTTTTTCTTTCTTTCATTAGCTTGAGCTAACTGCACATCGACCAATTGCTTCACAACCTTGGTTAGGTTTTCCATCTGCTTTTTCATGCTTTTTAGGTCTTCGTCGACTTTTTCTTTCTTCCGGTCTCTTGATCTGGAGCGAGATCGTGACCTTTTCTTTCCCATGTCGATCTTTCTTGAAGTTTTCTTCTAATTTAATTAGATATCCTCTAAGCGTTGTTTAGACTTAGGCACAACAAACGATAATGAAAAACGTGGGACAAAGCCGCGGATACAAACCCACCAGAGGCGCTCGGAGCGCCAAGAGTGGGAAATTTGAATCAAATACTCTAAAAGTTGTGGAGATTTAGGGCAGTAGACACTACTACATGTAATTTATCATCGAGAACGAGACTCGTAATATAATTAATTTCAAACTTCTGATCCGAAATCAGCGACTCAAAAAAGTCTCCGAAGCATCGAATAGACTTTTGTACTATTTACTAATTCACTTAATTCTAGAGATTTTTGCGGCGGAAGTTTGGAAACAGAAATGTCAATTTGTTTTCGCACATCCTAACATTATACATCAAGTTAACAAATCTGCACACTTGATAATACAATGATCGTAAAAAATTTAGTTATGTGATTGGTATATATTTGATTTGGTTTAACTTCTTTATTTCATGATTGAACTTTCAGATTTTTATCAAATTGGCTTGGTGAGTACTATCTGCGTATCCCAGTAGACTTTGGTATACTTATTTTCGTCGTCAAGTATGATTTTCTTGATTCTCTGCGATGTGTGTATTTTTGAATATTTTTAACAATAATCAAATGTGTTATCGATACTTTTTCATACGAATAACACATCTTTATGATTCTAATATGTGTGGTGGATAAAATTAATCTATTTGGCAAATGTTTTCGCACCCTAGGCACTTTTCGGGGAATTGGTTATACAGGTTTATACTACACGTATATATTTTCTGAGCGAGGAAGATAAACGTGAGAAACTTTAGCTCAAGAATAATAATAACGCAACGGATACTGTTTGGAAAAGTAACAGGAAGTTGGCATTATTCAAAGAGTCCATTTGAAACTTTGACGAGGCCGAGGTATTCCTGCCACGTAAAATATTGCGAAAAGAAATGATCCCCACCATATCGTGCTGCAACTTATTAATAAAAAAAACAGAAAAAAATGTAAAAAACAAACAAAGAAGAAAGTCGAAATAAACTCGTACCTAACCATATTAACCGTCGTAATCTTTCACCCCACCGTTTGTCTAAGGTCGGGAGATTTTATTTCATATTTTATTCGTCTCACGCCTTACCTATGCATATGTGCTAGCACTGCTAGCCTTCACGAAGGGTGTGTCGCTATCCTATTCTTCCTTCGTGCCAAAAAACAAAACTCGGTACTATTGGAATTCATGCCATCAGATTTCGGAACACTATAGTAGTAGTACACTATGCTGGAAGTAACTTGAATACGATTCTATACATCAATAGTATTCGATGTTTCACTAATGGATCTGGGTGCGCTCATCATCAACAAGAAGTGCAAATTAATAGCTACAGTATAATATGTTCTGCCGAAAAATATTGATTTTCATCAACTACACTATTGACTAGAGCGGAACATGCTACTGAAAAGTATTGAATACCATCAGCCATGATTCCACCAAATATTGACTCCGATAGTATACACTAGTGAATACTATCGCACTCTAACTGCAGTTATACAGTTACTAGATTGGTATGTCGATAGTTGTTTTGTTTTGTTTTTATTTAACCGTATGGGCTGTATTATTTTTTCAAAACAAACTGTAGCAAGAGGGTCTAGTGGTTTTTAAATGGGTGTGAGTGGAAGTTGACCAATTATGACTCACCGAGAGACCGCTATTCCTCTCTGCACCAAGATGTGATCGGTCAACCGCAAATCGGTACATTTTGAAATAAAATATCAGATCCCCGAGAGTTTTGCTTGAATAAATCCATCCGGGTCTTTCTCACAATGAATATATACACCAGTGGAATATGGGTTGCTCTGTTACACCTTGTATACATGTCATATATATTATAGTATACAAGGTAGTCTGTTAAACTCGCAATTTGTCTGGGAGTAGCTCGCTTCATCGCCGCTCAAGCGAATATGGAGAAAGATACGAAGGTATTTGTTTGCCTTGGCAGTTGCAGGACCCCGTGAATATTTTTCCCTCTGGTCTCTGTATCGCTCATTTTTTTCTTTCTCTTACTTTCTATTTCGCCGGCATTTCCTCCCCATAGGCCTGCTCAGCTTGCAGAAACCACGTCCTCCGCAGTAGTTGTCGGGACTCGGAAACCATGAAGCTGTAAGGAACGTCTCGCTTCATTCCGGAAAACGAGCGACATATTTTATCGCGCTACGCCCCGTACGCCCTGACACGTGGGCCTCAGGGCTCCGTAAATGGGGTTGTAACTGTCTTGTAAATACCAAACCTTTCTTACAGTGAAACAATCGAATAAAAAGAAAAAAACCACACAACAGAATAACAGAAACGAACTACATTAACAGTCTAGTCGGATATATTAGAAACGTTACAGCTTTGTTTTGACGACGTTTTATGATGCTCGCAAATTTACGTGTTCGTTATATTAGACTCGTATTACTTGTCGTGGAACGTTGCAAGCAGTTACCTTACAAGCTTATAGATTTATATTTCAAGAGATGTAACAGAAACACTGCAGAAGCATTTCGAACGGATCCCTTTACCTGCGGAGTTTCGCGTTGGCCGCTAGGTGCAAATTCGGCGCTAGGTTCTCTCGCAATTAAAAATATGCCGCCTTAGCACGACTCGTCTTAAGAACTTGATCAGAAGCTACGGATGTGTTTACTTAATGTGCAAGAACATATATCATCGGTGAATAGTAAATTTTGTATGGTTCTTTGTACCTTGCATTATTTCCTGAGTCGTATAAGACTGCAGGGTAAATGTTAGTTCCCAGGATAGGAAGTATTTGACAAGTAGAAAGATATTTACGTTATACCCTGTATCGGGACGTTTTTTGAATACCGAATATCGCAGGACCTGAGCACATTCATGGACATAGATTTATGCCACACATTTCCATGTGTAACCTGCCATTTCGCGAGGATACTGTTGAACTACACGAATGGAGCTGGTTCGCACGAAGCTCAGGGGTTCATCTTTATTCTCCAAAACGTGAGACATTTCTTACCGCACTCCATCAAGAGAGTAGGCGACGAGATTTCGCCTCTGCGAACAGTGCTCAAATTTAAAAAGCCCAGATATAGGCGCACAGAATAGGGAGACGCTTCTGAGTGGTGAGTTGTAAAGTATACCCATTCAATTTTTAATGACCGTCTAACTATAGGTGCGCCACGTATGAATATGTATGTAGTAATTGACGTCGTGATATGAGCCCACGCCTATTTCAGAAATGGAAAATTTAAATCAAAGATTTTTTGCGAAATAGTAATCAGCATTTTACAATTATCAGCTCCGTGTGATACATATGGGATATTCTACGTGAATCGGGATTGTTCTTGGCCGAAGGTTACCAAATTTGACGCCAGTGCAGATTCGGGTTCTTTGTCCTCACATGAAACACCCCCAGTAGTTACAGATTCTCAAAAAATTGTTACCAAAAATATGAGTCTAGTCATGATAGCGAAATATCACACTTTTAGCTCAGTTGTACATGAATGGAATCACAACTTATTATAGCGTATTTTATGTGCATAAACGAACTTTTGCCGAATTTATATCATCTAAATCATTTCCGAAATTACGAGGTATGAAAACCGAGAGAAATGTGTGATTTCGTCGTTTTTTCACCTCAGGGTCTACCCGATTTACTTGAAAATTTCACGGAACATAGTTTGAAATGGTTTTATTCAATTCGTCGAATTTTAGAGGAACAAATAAAAGAAGGGCATACTGCAAATTTTATCATAGTTTGTCAACACCCCGAGATATATTTTCGGAAAATTTTAAGTAAATCGTATAGACTCTGAGGACAAAAAAAAAAAAACGATAAAATTACACATTTGCTTCGTTTTTCATGCTTAGTAAATTCAAAAATGATTTGGGCGATACATATTCGGCAAGAGTTGATTTTTGCGCGTTAAGAGCACTATACTAAGTTGTGGTATCGTTTATGTACACGAAACGTGTTTGATTCTGACCGATATGAAGTTGGCTCTACAATTTTTTGTCTCTTCTCTTCGCTATGTAACCGCGAAAGATAGAAGGAGACAGAAGACTGTGGTGTCAACTTCACATCAGTCAGAATCAAACATGCTATGTATACTAAGTTGTTCATTATTGGTTTAAACATGAACATAGCTGCGCTTAGGTTTTCGAATCGTGTAGCATGATTCCAACTCGCACCACGGAGCAGTCGACAAGCTTACGCTTTTTGGCGAAAGAAGGGTATGCGTGCCCAACTTCATGAATACTATTTTCTGAATACAACGCAACAATGATCAACAACTCGTTTATTTCTTTTTTCCAAGCAGATGGCGTGTGGCGTCAGCTTAATGTCAACTTTGGATGCATGGTGACGCTAGCGGAGTTCAGTCCATGTTACATGATGCTGATTTTTCGGGTAAACCAACAATGAATAGAACTGTACAACTGCAATAGGTGGAGTTAAATATGTGATATCTCGTGTAGAGACAAAGAACCTGAATCTGCACTGGCGTCAAATTTGGTGACCCTCGGCCAAAAGCCTTCTCGTATCACGTGGTATACCTCATAGACTGGTTCCTCTGGTCTATGGCCTTTGAGGAAAAAAATTATTGCTATGTCAATAGCATAACTATCAGAGCCCACTGTATTCTATTACAAACTGCAGTGAAAGTCCGATAATATTTGCTGGTGTGTACTACAGAATTCAATATTCTTCAGTAGCATGTATCGTTCCAGTTAATATTGCTGGAGATCAATATTCTTCGGCAGAACGTACTATAACTATTAATTTGCACCAACGGAGAGTGTACTAGTTACCACCTGAACTGGAAGTGGCAGTCAAATGATCTTCAACAGTACAGACTATAGAAGCCAATGATGAGAACAATGTCACTGGCGAGACACTGACAGGGCTCCCTATTGACGTAGAGTGTATCGAGCTCCACCAGTGAAACACCGAGTACCTACCAGTAATACGTAAAATCGTATGGGTAGACTAAATAACGTGGCACTATTTTGCAATTATCTGTTAGAAACAAAAACGATCGTTCGACTTTCATCTTGTTGAAACAACAGATCATTATGGGACTAACAATAAGTGTGAATGTAGTAAACAGTTGGTTCAACAACATCGTCGTTCAAAAGTTGTTCCAAAAACATCGTGTTTCAAGGTGGAATTTCGTGGAAGAAATTTTCTGAGTCTGCGCCCCTGTCGGGCACACGAATGGCGAAAAAAATAGGTGTTGGATAGAACGTATTGCTCAGCATATGACCCAACCAAAATTAGAATAATTGAGATTCTAGTACTTCTGGATGGGATACACAGTTTAGAAAAATCACAATATTACAAATGCTAGGAACATTAATTTTTTATAGTGATAATGCCAAAGAGTTAATGACAAGTTGTGTAACAAATCTTTGGTACAAAAAATCGTTTACCATCTGAAACGAATGTGTTCATTTTGCTCAAGTGCTATGCACTTTCTTTTATTCTTCCTTTTTAGTCGATTTTTGTTTAATTTAGACTTTAGTCGATGAGTAAAGAAATGATTTCTCACAATTCATTGGGAATTAAAATTACTTATGACCCAGAATTGAGACATTATTTAGTGAAGAAATATAAACTATTCATCGCGATTCTCACATGAACCAGCATCTATGTTTTCGCCAATCGTGCGCCCGCCAATGGCGTAGACTCAGAAACTTTTTGCAACGAAATTTTATCTTGAAACACGATGTTGTTGAGGCAAATTCTGAACGACGATGTTGTTAATCTCACAGCCGTCGAAATAGTATAGATTCTAACAGTGTTTATAGTTTTATTCGGCGAGGGCCGAGACGGAGTACATACTCTACTCAGAATCTTCT
This sequence comes from Rhogogaster chlorosoma, assembly GCA_944452935.1. Taxonomy (NCBI): domain Eukaryota; kingdom Metazoa; phylum Arthropoda; class Insecta; order Hymenoptera; family Tenthredinidae; genus Rhogogaster; species Rhogogaster chlorosoma. Next base: position 21,115,442 of record OX101802.1, read on the forward strand.
TCGCCATGATAAATTGAAGTTATATGTGAAGGAATGAAGTTTCAAGAAACCCCCCGAATGTTTATACTATACAGATATTATACACATGTACTCGACTTTACTCCTACCGAGTTGGCATGCCATGCCGCGTGAATTAATTTCGCTTGCCAAGTGCCTTGGGCTCTTTGACAAACCCAACTTGGGTTATGTACGGGCGTGTCAATGTTGTTCCTGGGCTTACCTTGCCCAGCCAACGCAACGCAGCGAGTTAATTTCTGCGCAAGGTGAGTCGTTCAGTCGTTATACATATAGTTGATGCTCCAGGTTACTGTGGAGCTCGAATCCTTGATGGTGAACCGCTGACTCTGGGTACAGGAAACGGAAGGAAGGACTCGAGCGGAGTAAAAGAGAGAAAATGAAAATGAAAATTGAGAGAACGAGACATAGGAGAGAGAGAGAGAGAGAGAGAGAGAGAAAGAGGGAGAGCGAAGGAATGAGGAAGGGTGGAAAAAGAGAGCTACCCCAGAACACTGTGCCTTTCCGCGGAGTGAAAATACTCTGGAGATTTAATCTTCTTAGATCTTTCTGCTTCGCAAAGTATACGCCGGCTGCTCGAGTCGTTCGTGTTGAGGTTCCGCATCTGTTCTCCCCGGATCTTTAGCGGGCAACCTTTTCCCCGCAGGGAATATTAAGTCGGATTCCTTAACGTCTCTTACTACAGTCGAACGCCTTGCCGTGGCAGTCGTCATTCCGAAACAATTTATCCGGAATTTATTCGGCATTAGATGAAAAGAATTTCATCAGCGATGAATCGCGGAAAGATTTGCCGAATTTCTTCACTTTTCTTTCACTATCGTAAATCTAAAAGAGGCACGTAACTTGGATTTTTTTAATACCCTCGTTAGTTGACCGCCCCTTGTTCATGTTTTTTTTTTTTTCTTTATTATTCTTATTTTCATCTTGGTTTATTTACGGGGAAATAAAATCGGCTATACATACGACATAAGGAGGCGCATTTCTTTCTTTTTTTTTTTTTGTTTGATAAATATCCGGGCCTCGAGGATCACGCGATATCCCTACAGAACAAGGCCGGATTTCTCAGAGCGATTTGCGAGCTCCATTTTCCCTACTTCCTTTCCCCCTATTTTCTGGCGGCTAGGGCTGTCGTATTCCTCACGAAAATCTTTCGTCCGTCGACTCACCTCAGCGAATATTTTTCTCTTCGCCATTTATATTTACTCGATGAACGACCGATTGAAAATACCGCAATATCAACCCCTTTTCACATACTGAGGGTTGAAACGTCAGAACCACACCGAACATACCTACACATACAAGAATCGACATTTTTGCAGCGACAGCTCTTCCGTTCGATCATCTTCTGCAAACTAGAGGGGAATTCCTTCGTCAAAATGATTCTAGTATAAATAACCTCTTGCGATTAACAGTGTTAATATAACCGTGGGAGTAAGCGGTACCGAAAAGCATTCATTAGTCACAATATCGATGTGGAGAAATTTAATAATTCAATTACAGTTCAAGCTAACGAAATTAAATAAACGAAATATCGTGGAACGGTTTTTCGTCACTTTTAGAACAATTGTGACGTTCCAAATGTGAACTGGTCTCATACCACTCTCGACTCCACGAAGAGTATAATTGACGAGTTGAATGCAATGAGGGCGTATAACGGAACATCACGTTTTGAAATAATTGAAAAATTGATATTTCGAAACAATTTATTTCCAGACATGCTTCGTCACGATACTAATTGGAACTTGTGTTGTAACGTATAATGTTAGTCACATGCACTTATTGCAGCTTATTGCAATCATTGCATATCAAATCCTCAACTTATGAATAATCTAAAACTTAATTCGCAGTGATTGAACAATTTTCTCGACATCCAGTAAACAAAACATCTTGTTCTCTTAGCCAACGTGTTTTAGTCGAATCAACAAAACCACGGCGTTCCGGATTCAACAAAACCAATTTGCCAAGTGAACTGACAATAACCTAGCCACTTTGTCGAATTAACGCAACTAATTTCTTCGATTATTGAAACCACTTCGTAGATCTAACTGGCGAACAGTTTTTGTCGAATTTGCTAAATAGATTGATCCATTCAACCAGAAATACTCGGACTATTCGGCTTTCAACGGTTCGTGGGATTTTCTCTTTCGACAATTCGTTAATGCGAAAAGTGATGGGCGTAGATGGAGACCTAGAGTATAATTATTTCTATCAAATTCTTGAGATCATACACCTCAACTATTTTGTTTACCCCCAAAGTCATAGTCGACGATTCGACAAGTGTGGGAAAAAAATATTAAAAAGTAAGTCAAATCCTTCCTATTTAATTCTGACTGTAGTTGGAAGTTTGTTGACCGCGTTCGCTGTCCACGTGCTCACGATATGATTTTCGAAAAATGATACATTCTTACAATTTTTATTGTATTATTAAAGATCTTTGTTGTATTCTAACACAGAATCATTGAAGATTACTTTCGATTGGTCAAAGTTATCGATATGACCGTTAATCCCAGTCGATTCGGAGAGACGGCTTCGCTCATTCGGGGATAGATGGGCAAACTGTTATTTCTTTGATTTCGTTTCATTTTATTTGCTACAGTTCATGTGATGAAAGAAAAATAGCCCTTCACATTAAGGCAATGCAAGTAAGTGGATTCCCTTCGACAATCAATAATGTGAGAACAATTGCATTTCAATTCGCAGAGTACAAAGTTCCACAGAATTTAATAATATGTGCCAAGTTTGTGGGCAGAAGATAGAGAGAAATATAAAAATGGGCGAAAATCGAGCTAGGGGGAGGAGAGAAGACGAAAACGAGGCTGGCTATCTCGCCCCAAAGCATATGGTCATCACTTCCGGACATGCCGGGAAAGATGGCCAGTTGTACATTTTTTTACAACTGTTTTTTTTTTTTTTTCTAAGTGCCTTCAATCAGAAATTTTATATTTGTTAATTTTCTTATGAAAATATGATTAAAGCTTATGGTAAAGTGAAAAATGTGTTTTCAATGATTACAATCTTTCAACTATAAGGTTCCAACAAAAATACGGCTATTTTTTCCGAAGTAACCCTAATATGAACTCTTTTGATGGACACAATGCATCCCTTTATTAATTCGACTATTTTTTTTTCTTTCTGTTTTTGTTTTCTACATTGAAACTTCAATTCTGTGAATTTCGTTGCGGAAACGTACAAGCAATGTTCGAGAAATACTTTGTTAACGAACTTTTGAAATATTTCTACACCAGTTTCATCAAATATTTGTGAAAGATCACTGAAATATTTCGAGAAATATTTCTCAAAATTAATTTCGACAGATGTTTGCAGCACATTGTCATGGATCGAAAGGAATTGAATGTCTAAGGAATTCGGAGACGCTTCTGTTCATTGATTTGTACATTTTATTTTCTTATTTTGAATAACGACTTTCACCTCCCATATTGGAAGGAAGAGCTCCCGCTCCCATGATGCCATGAAAAGTTTCCCTTCGGTATGCTGAATAACATATATGGATTTATTCCAAATTGATGTATTATGAGTTTCAAAGCAATAAGTTATATAAGGTACATTCAAATTTCGTCCATTACTGTATACATATAATACTTGTTGGCAATAAGCTAGCTCGGAGTTGGTAGTTCAGAATTTACGCAATAATAACAACACCTGTTCACGTGTAGCATATAAATATACTCAGGCAGTTTTGTCGATTCAAAAATTGTTCAATTACCTAATATTATATTAAAATCATATAAAATACAGTTGCAAAGAAGCAGATATACAGGATTAATGAAATTGAAAGATTTCAGCTGTTAATTCGACATTTCAACAAGCCCGATGAATGAATACAAAAACATTCTATCTTTACCCACTCATCTTCAACCAGCCTCGATATAATTTCGTGAATAACTCGAAAACGGGGATATTTTCGGTGCTTATTATGGAGAATATAGTGCGATCTAGATCGCGAAATTCACCGAAATCGAGGAAATAGTACGTTGGAGGGGAGGGGGGCAAAATGAGCCCCCTAAAATATCCAAGTTCCGAGTGAAAATGCTAAAGATATAAGCATTTTTTTCTCGAGGGGCCCGTGTTGCCCCCCCCCCCCCCCCCCCCCCCCCAAATTGTGAATCAAGGGCGGAACGATTTTGATAGCTATCGCGCGAGTCAAAATCAAAATTCATTTTTGATCAGCTAAACAAGCATTGAAAGTTAAAGTTTCAGAGAAAATGTTATGAGAAGTTGATTTTTCGGTGAATTTCGCGACCTAGACCGTACCTAGTCTTCATGAATTGTCAATTGAATCTAAGATCATTCTATATACCGAGAGGAAAACTTGATACTATACAGACGACTGCACATGGGCGAGTTTTGTTACAGGCTGACCATCCTAAAGAGCTGTCAAATTTTGTTCTTCGCAGTGATGTACCTAATTGACAGAAATTTTTGAGGTTAGAATCTCAATTACTTGCGGTAATGATTCGGAAATGCTTGGAAAGCCTTTATCGTTGAAAATTAAATTTGATATGCAGCTGAAGGAACCGTTGAAATTTATCCCGAACAGCTGACTGCTTGCTTCGACTCGATAATAACATAACCTCGATTGACTACTTTGGGCGCGAGAGGCTAACAGCTCTAGCTTCATTTCTTGCAAGTTGGCACCCGTGCCTCGCAGGTTAAAATATCATCGCGGAACGATCTCACCGACCAATAGAATTGAATTATTTTGCGCATGCGCGGTCGACTGTATAATATCAAGTTTTCCGCTCGGTATAGCGTTGTTACCGGGTTACTCTTGAAATTATATCATTCTTAGTGGAAAGTGACTATAGCACGTTAATCTCAAGACAAAATATAATCGCGGCGTCTTTCTCGGGGTAAAATATTACTTTTGAAATAGAAAACTTGTAGTACTCCCACAGCCGACCAGTTGTTTCGTTCGATTGATTATATTGGATATTTTTTTAAAGGTTTTTTTCCGGCGTAAATGTATTCAGTATTTACTAACTCTGCCTTCTGTATACATGGGTGTATTAAATATCCGCAATTGTGTAGATACGGGTATGTATGTGTAATAAATACGTGAAAACGGCGGATCAACGTATCACAGCGTAAGTCTCCTGATTTATATGCAGCAAGAGTAACAGGTTCCTCTTATTAATAATATACCGCTGAGAGCCCGTAAACTGGGTTCGTACCTCTTTGCAATATCCGTTTTCCCCCGGCGCTCTCGGCGAAAGTTCAACTCATCGATAAACTGATTTTCAGCCTCCTTCAGTTCGCGTAGATTGCATAATTTTGAAGAAAGTCTGACACTCAGTCATCTTTATGACTTGCCGTTTCCCGACGGCTTCTTCTCTGCAGCAGGTTTACTCGTATTACAGAAAGGCTTTTGACAAATTAACAGCCCGCCATCATCATCGTAATAAAATGAAGCGAAAATGCGACACGATGATTGCGATGTCGATTTATTCCAACAATAAGAAATAAAGATTTATAGATCGCCGAGAGTTGGAAGAGAGATACTCGCAGATAGCAGGTAAATCCTGGAAGTGGATTTCGTGAATTCTTTTTGTATCAAAAGACGATGGGACTCTTCCGTCAATTTTTAAACACGATCAATCAAGCCCCTCCTCAATTTGTCTACCCATTGTCCCAAGCCGACGACCAAGATGTCGTCCCTGAAGAGACGGACGGAATTGTCCCTATTGAGGGAAGAAGAACAGGGGAACCGGAAAGAGGGGGGATCTCGGGGGACTTGTGCATGCTGGACGGGTATTCCTTAACCCTTACGTTTCACTCTCCAAGTCTGCGTGGGTCGTGGGTACAGAGTGTCAAGTACCGACTTCGCAGTGGGAAAACAACCGTTCATGAAGAACGTTAAACGATTTTTGGAAGGGGATAAGAGACAGTATCTAGATGAAGATAAAAACCGTGAAGTTATAATTAACGGACCCTCTACCTCGAGGGGTAAATCTTGAGACTTGAGACGATGATAGTTTTACGCCGACCATAAACGTCCCGGAGTCGGCATGCTGACTCCCTTGGCGTCGGTACTGTATAGACCAAAGCGCGCGAAAAAGATATACGACTGTACAACTTAATAGCGGTTACTTATTCACAGCCAAAAGCGTTATGCTTTTACGAGGCAATAAATAATTAGCTCGAGACCCAGGTACAGCAAACCGCCCTGACTTATAATACCTTCCGGAATTGCGTGTATGCCTTGCTTCCTTAAGACTGAATTCAGCGCAATTTAGAGCCCAGGCTTCGAACGATTAATTAAAACTGTATAAGAAGAAAACTAATTCCCCAATGAAAGAAATACCGAGAGGAAAACTTGATACTATACAGTTGACCGCGCATGCGCCGAATAATTCAATTTTATTGGTCGGTGAGATCGTCCGCGATGATATTTTAACCTGCGAGGCACGGGTGCCAACTTGCAAGCAATGAAGCTAGAGCTGTCAGCCTCTCGCGCCTAAAGTAGTCAAGTATCTTGTTATCGAGTCGAAGCAAGCTATCAGTTGTTCGGGATAAATTTCAACGGTTCTTTCAGTTGCACATGAAATTTCATTTCCAACGATAAAAGCTTTCCAAGCATTTCCGAATCATTGCCTCAAGTAATTGAGATTCTAACCTCAAAAATTTCTATCAATTACATAACCGCGAAGAACAAAATTTGACAGCTCAAACTCAGGATGGTCAGCCTGCTTTAGCAGACGACAAAATTCGCCCATGCGCAGTCGACAGTATAGTATCAAATTTTGCTCTCGGTATATTGGCGCTAGAAGTAGTGTACCTACAATGGGTTCACTATTTGCACCGATGGGTTGTTCCAGCTAAATGAAAGGCGAGTAGTTACGAAAGTGTGCCAAGCTAATTGGTCTATTAGCACGATTTCATGTATTAACATGAATTCGGAGTTTCACTGATGAGATTGGGTGCACCCATCATCGATAGGGATACCTGCCAGTTTTCCACTACTGGCATTGTTTCCATCATTGGCTTCAAAATTAATGGTCTGTACTGGTGGAGATCATTTGACTGCAATAATTATTATTACTTCCAGTTCAGGTCGTCACTGGTATAACATTCTCGAATAGTGGAAATTAACGACCATAGTATGCACCGCCAAAGAATATATTGATTTACAACAGCTACACTATTGACTAGAACAAAGTTGATTTCCGTAACGTGCAGTCATACTACTATAGTATCCACTAGATTCCGCTGGCTGCTAACGGCAAGCCAATACTTTTTTCTCGCAAAGGATATCAGGTGCAATAGAAATTCTGTGGCATCGAAGGTGTTATTTCATCCAATCATATTGACAAAAGGACTGGGATCCACGAAGGGATGAAATTCCGTTTTTCAAGTGATGATTTGATAGGAAAATGGAGATAAATTTTAGGCCTGAAAATTTCGCTCGCTTTGCATAACACTGCACGATGATTTCTGCTGTAAAAGTTGCATAACAGATAAATTCGGAGGTTGAAGACGTGTTATGCAAAGTGTGCAGGAAATACAGAGCCGGAAAGAGTGGAATTTATTTGGTAGGTGGGCGTAGAAATCCTCTTCGAGAAAACATTATCGATGCTTGTAGACAGGAGGGAGTCGCGGGTGGCTTCCGGGCCCGGTATTGGCAGGACGAAATTGATTCCACAAGACGAACGGACATTGGAGAGAAGGAAGGGAAGAAGCAAGCGGAACCAGAGGTGGGCAGCGGCCCGCTGTCTTCCGAATACAAGGAATTGATCACCGGCTTCTTTTATTTGACACCAGGAATCCTTTATGTCCTACAGTGGAATGTTTTTACAGCGGGTTGAGGGTCGTCGCGTGTTTCACCCTCGTCTCAGGGTGCGAAACGATACACTTCGAAAAACGCCATTGCGATACGAATTCACAGATCACATATCTGCAGCACGGAATCTCTTGGGAGTTGCGGCCAACCCATGCAGAAGAACTTACATACATACATAGTATACTGCAATAACGTAGCCATGTTACAGTATCTCGATATATAAATTGACGATAGAACTGCGTTTCTCTTACCAGACTGGCATGAGTAGTGCGTTTGATCCCTACGCTGGAGTGTATAGTGACAATCGATTTCTCAAGGACAGATTCTGCAAGTGATTATATTCGTTCCAGTGGCACGAGGTCTTCTCGAACTTTCACCCTGACTGGTGAACTCTCAGGAAGTAAAAGAAGCCAGTCATGTCTACTGTACAGAAGTGGTCAATATTTTAGCTAATGAGTAGAAGGACACCAGCCCTTCTCATCTGGCAAGAACGCAACAGAAATTGGTGAACTACATATCAGTATAGTATACGATTGTCAAAAAATGATGAGAAATATTGTATTAATTCGACCCAAAGTCGAAGTAACGATTAGTTTTTTAAACATGTTGACATTTGATTTTTTCCAAATTGACTTTTGTTGCATATTCTACAATGTTCAAAGTATGAACCATAATTGTTTCTAAAAAATTGGATGGATAATTTTCGTACGACAGCCAGTTGAAAATGAATTGGGTCAATTTGACTCAGTGTGACCATTCCGTCATTCTACAGACGTGTGACCACGAAGGGTTAACATACTTGTTGCATTACGTGGCTGCAGATATTTGTGTATATATTGCACACGGGTCTTTCATCATCATATCGTCGTCAGATGACATTACACCATTCAGCACAAACTTGCATGTGGGTTTTCAACGATATCGCACACGAATGTTGGCCTAGTACTAACCGTATGGTCCGAACTTTTCCCTCCAATACAGTAATGAATGAGATAGGATCAACTGTCCAGACTCCTCCACGATACCACTTTGTGCATCGAGCACGTGATAGTCTAGTGAATGTGAAACAAAAAGGGTTTGAACTCGGTGCTGATGGGTATAAAAAAGAAAACAGTAGAAAGCCTGGTCATGGCGGATTTAAGGGAAGTATGAAATTTTATGGAACCACACCACTCAGGACAAAAGATCTAGAATACGAGGGGTATCTACAGTTATGCAGAATATATTCATGTACATAAATCATGTACGGGGTGCGTAGGTTGGACGTGAGTCAATAAAAGATAGGAAAATCGCTGTCAGAGGTGCTGGAAAAAATAACATTTCTTCAAGCCGTCTATTGAATGTAGTAGCTGCGTTCTCCAGAAAATAAAAAGCACGCCGTGACACGTATCGGGAATATTTCGAACTCCCCGTTGTCTAACGTTATTATTATCATTATTTTTTCTCGGTCAACGAGACACGGGGTATGTGAGGGTGCGTGAGAAACGAGAAAGGGAGACTCGGACGTTTTCTGAATAATAACCGTTTGAATTTAAAGCCTATCATATTTCGGCTGGTAGAAAGTTTTCGGTCGGCAAATGGAGGGGTGTGAATCTAAAAACAGGCAGGGCATTCATCGTAAAAAAATACGTGCGTATTGAAATTTCGATGTACGTAAGCCGTAAAGAGAACCATAAACAGGGTCCGATGTCAGGAAGCCGTGTAAGTCTTGCAGAAGCAAAGCGTATGTTAGGACTGTATGCCTCCCGAAAAAACCAGGTCTGAATAAAAAGAAGCGAGCCGTGAGTTTGTATCTCATTTCGCTGCAACGGCATTGGAAACCTTGTTTTCTACGAGACCTAGGCATAGAAAGAACTTCGCATCAATGACATGAAGCTATACTGCAGTTGTCGAGTCAGACCTAAAATATTGAACAACGATTAAGTTTTCAAGGGGGATAAATATTTATCCAACCTGCACGCTTGTATACGAGGTTCATGTTAATTATTCATTTCTGGTAGCAACCGGGTGACCGGGCAACTGGGACACCCGATTTACCCCATCCACCCGCTGCTCCCACCAAAGTCGAGTCACTGTTGAAAGCCGAGCGAAGGTTCACCTGAGGTTAAAGTCGAATGCCTTGCACGTTTCACTGTACCGAGAAGAACACTTGATACTATACAGTCGACTGCGCATGCGCCGAATAATTCGATTTTATTGGTCGGTGAGATCGTCCCGCGGTGATATTTTAATTTGCGAGGCATGGGTGCCAACTTGCGAGAAATGAAGCTAGAGCTGTCAGCCACTCGCGGCTAAAGTAGTCAATCGAGGTTATGTTGTTATCGAGTCGGAGCAAGCAATCGGCTGTTCGGGATAAATTTCAACGGTTCTTTCGGTTGCAAATCAAATTTCATTTTCAACGATAAAAGCTTTCCAAGCATTTCCGAATCATGACCGCAAGTAATTCAGATTCCAACCTCAAAAATTTCTATCAATTACATCACCGCGAAGAACAAAATTTGACAGCTCGAACTCGAACTCGATGGTCATTCCGCTTTAGCAGACGACAAAACTCGCCCATGCGCAGTCGACTGTATAGTATCAAGTTTTCCTCTCGGTATAAGTCGGAAGGTTGGTCAAAGTTCTATTTATTTACTGTACCGCAGACAAAAAGAAAAAAACAAAATTCAAATCAAATCGAACAAAAAGTAGGGAAAGAAAGCTACGCCAATTATGAGTTCACTTCAAAATGGGCGATTCCCGAAGGACCCCTGTAGCATCACAAAACCAATCGCATGAACAGATAACTCTCCGATACTGAGAACACTACAGCGCTGTATCTTCATCTACCAAATCTTAAAATTCCCAACCTGTTTTATGCTGTCTTCAAATTCATCAGTATTCGAATGAGTTCTCCGGTCATGTGATACAGCCTTCTTGCCTAAAGAATCAGCGATCGTGAAATATGGAATAGAATCAGTAATTGATCTGACAAATTCCGACTTCGGAGGACAGCTGTGATTAGAATGAAAGGTCGATGAAAAATTAGTTTAACACACATTAGATGAATCAGATACGACGAGTAAGTCATGTGGCATTCGTGACATACTTTAAGACCTCAATGACGACTTTGGTCCATCAATTCGTTGCAAGATGCATTATCAAATACGGAGGATAGAGAGGCATGAGTGAAACTAAATCATGAGTTTGATCATGCCTACCCTACCCTCGTGTGTACCTATCCGAAATAAAAACAATACTTCGGATTGTTGCAGTTCTCAAAGATTTTTCAGCTGCTAAATTTGCTGCTTGACAATGATCTTTTAGATACTGAACATTGACATTTACCATCGCGAAAAACGTCGAGTGAAATAAAATAGTCTTTCTCATCAACTGCACATACGTATTTTTTAGAACATCCAAAACGTTGAAGATATTTTGATTTTGTTGAGTGTGAGGTTATTTGCTCCTATTCGACTTGGAGGAAGTATTTGGTCCATACTTTTAGGCGCCAATAAAATGATAAGTGGCGGAAACCACAATGCGATATCTTATGCACAGGATGTTGAGAATTCTCTGGGCTGTTCAAACAAATCGATAGAAGACAAGGTGGAATCGATGTTCCGTGAAAAGGATTCTCAATGCGATTTAAAGCATGGGGGATACACGGTCATTTTACTGACAAAAACGAAGTTTTTTTATCCATGGACAAAAATAATGACGGAAGATATGTTGCACAAGGGATGAGATTGAATTATCGTCGATTGTATAATTGTAAGAAAATGAAATAAAGTTTCGAACCGGTTACGATCGACACTATTTGTTTCTGAAAACGTTATCATTCATCAATCGCCCTTGAAAAGGATTATGTGAGAAAGTATTATTAATTACTTGAAATTGATATGGGCGGCCTTTTCCTATATATGTCAAAAACGGAACTAATTTTTTATTCTAAAATAAATAATCTTAGAAGAAATGAGCATCTTTCCAGTAGTGGCCGGCGTATCTCCATCTACCTTTAATTCAAATTAGAGCTCGATTTTATTCGCTTACTTATAATTAGTGTCCAGAAATGAACTGGACCCACGTAAATACAGTTCGACGTATCTTCAAAGCATAAAAAGTATGCGTAAGGTAAAATGGTGTGAAAAAAACTTCTTAATTTTTTTGTTTTCCTTCATTTGTGTTTTATACGTGAAAGTGGGCAGGAGGGACGTTCATCCTTCGGGATAGGCAGTCGTTGGAGTTGGGATTACGAGAGAGAAAGGGGCCGATATGTACATGTATAGGTGTATATATATGTATATAGCTGTAGAGAACGCGGGATGAAATGTCTTCTCGTTATTTCCTTCATTCAGAGTTCCCCTCGAGCTTCGTAAAAATAAAAATAATAATTACCCGGAATTATCTTCGGGTTTTAGGGGAATCTTACCTCGACGTCGATTGGGCGTTACGGCTTTATTAGAAGCGAGACTCGCAGTCCCATCCGCAACCCCCGGTTTTTCGTCAGAGTCGTAATCTCATTTTGCAGGAAATTAGTCTTGCGCCGACCCGTTGTTCTCTGCTAGCAACTTTATTTTTCTCTTCTTCTGCTTCTCCTTTCTATTCACTTTTCCGGCCTTTTACTGCTTGCCGCACTCGTCAACGAGCAGATGATCAGCAATGCTTATTTCAATTCTAATCAAAAGAATATAACTTATGTTTCATTTTCTTGTTATTGCCAATTTCAAAGGACACGATAAGTACAAACAATTCATCGCATTTCTATGTCAAAGACACAAATTTATCAACAAATTTTTCTGATCAATTATTCTGCACGTTTAGGAAGATTCCCAATGCTTCGAAGCCATTCTTTAGAGCTTCAGATCTTCTGAAATCGTTTGTAATGATTTGGATGATATAAAAAACTTTCGTTACAATTATGAAAAACTTTCAGTAGGGTTCGAAGATTCCAGAAGATTTCAAAGAATCTATTCATAAAACTTCGAAATATTTTATAGATTTCAATAAATTCCACATATCTCCCATAATTCTAAAAGATTTTAGAAAATTTTCGACATTTTTTCAAGAATCATATAATAGATTGACGATAATTTCCAGTCATATCAGAGATTTCAAATGTTTTTCAATGATTGCTAGACAGTGATTCCGTACGATGTCTCAAGATTTGACAATGAATTTACATAATTTCTAAATATTTCGCGAAAAGGTGGCCAGATTTCGTGAGCGAATTAGCTGCCGCCAAGGTCCGTGGGATAAAAAACCGTGTTCTGTATTTCTTCGGTTGAAAAAATTCTCGAATTGGCTGTAAAAAAAGCGCATTTCCGGCTCAATCGTCCGCACTCACCGCGTCAGGAATTCAGGATGCAGTCTGTATGCCCAAGGGTGAACCTGTAGACATATGTACTAAACCGTACCCACTGTGTTTCAACGTGTACACCCTCGCCACAAGGTTTATCGATTGGTCTGCAGTCAAACTGTAGGTAATAGCTCGAAAATATGTAGGCCAAGATCCAGCGGCAGATGCCTACCGCGGATGAAGCGAGGGGGTGATAAAAGGAGCAGTTCCATACTTTAGGGAACTCATACGCAACCCTTGAGCACACCAATTTATGAATTTATACAAATTTTCTGGGATCCTATCGAATCTGATAGAGAATTGGTACAAATATTATATTTTCGGCGTTTGTTAGATAAATTATTTATTGTATTCCACGTATATGCTATAGTTGAGGCCATCTTTCCTGACAAAAAAGCTTGGATCTAAGCATATATGCTCATCGCCACTTTTCATTTTCCATCTGAACAACATGGGAAATGTTCTTGTGGCGCCTTTCAATTTTTATATCTCGAGAACTGATTTACTCAAAAAAATTCTGTAAAGCTATTATCGTTCAAAATTGAACGCTCTACAAAAAAGGTCTCTTGGTCTTTTTCGATGAGTCTAACCGTTTCGAAGTTTCTCTGGCGATTCTGGTCATTTAATGGAAAGGCTAACTTCGAAACGGTTAGATTTATCGAAAAAGACCAAGAGACCTTTTTTGTAGAGCGATCAATTTCCAACAAAAGCAGCCTTGCAGAATTTTTCTAACTAGATCAGTTCTTGAGATATAAAAATCGAAAAGCGCCACAAGAACATTTCCCATGTTATTCAGATGGGAAATGAAAAATGGCGATGAGCGACCTATGAATGTTAATATTAGGAGCTGATTTTTTTTCGAGGCTCGTTATTTGAGCATAAAGAACAAATTTTCGAAGGTATCTCTCTGAAAAAAAATTGTCACTTCATTTGGCCCACCCTAATACATATACTCATATGTTTGGATATAGTGAGATCAAAAATTTGGATATAAACAGATATAATGAGATCCAATCATATATGGTTGGATCCAATCTTTTTTATCGGGTTGATAATCCGAAGACCTTCTTTGAACCGTGATTTGCGAAGCGATGATAGCGACCGAATAATCATCCTTTTCTCTTTAGATTTGATCGTTATTTTGTCAGCTTTATTTGAGAAAAAAATAGTCTCGACATCTTTATGTACAACAAAGTTATTAAATAAAACGTGGAACTGTGCACGAGGCGCACTCTATGCTGATGAACATCATTCAGGATAAGGTGACTCGTGAGAAGCACGGAATTGGAAAGGTTTTATAATTTATGAAACAGTATCTACGGCCTGTGAAAAGAAGAATCAAGAAAATAAGAAAAATACCACTTTTATGTTGACAAATACGATTTTACTCTTTTGTTTTGCATGAAAAATATTCGTCTCCTTTTTTTCGTTTTCAACTCGACAATCCGCTCCATACAGGTTGTAAGAAATGGTATTGCGGGCTTCTCTCTAAATTTTTATCCAAATTGTCAGAACGCTTTTCGAGATTTCATGTTCACTGATTTGAAAAACGTAGTTCATGAGAAATCGCGTTCAACATTTATCACTCCTGCACTTTTTCACAGTTTTCAATTTGGAATTTCCTATCAATTTACTCGTCGCAATTGATACTGACGGCGTCTACTCGATGCTACCTTCGCACAATACACCTTCCTCCGACTTATCAAGGTTCTGAGAATTTTCGCTTTTTCGTCTCAGTTCAATTCTGCGTTTTTCGTCAACCTTGCGCGGCAGCATCTGGTCAATTTTTCGAATTTTTAGAACACGGAATTAGAACGAACCTATCAGGAATATAATATCTTCTCTAAAATCTACATATCGAGAGAAAAAATTGATACTATACAGTCGACCGCGCATGCGCCGAATAATTCAATTTTATTGGTCGGTGAGATCGTCCCGCGATGATATTTTAACCTGCGAGGCATGGGTGCCAACTTGCAAGAAATGAAGCTATGTTATGTTATGTTGTTATCGAGTCGAAGCAAGCAATCAGCTGTTCGGAATAAGTTTCAACAGTTCTTTCAGTTGCACATCAAATTTCATTTTCAACGATAAAAGCTTTCCAATCATTTCCGAATCATTGCCTCAAGTAATTGAGATTCTAACCTCAAAAATTGCTATCAATTACATAACCGCGAAGAACAACATTTGACAGCTCAAATTTAGGATGGTCAGCCTGGTTTAGCAGACAAAAAAACTCGTCCATGCGTAGTCGACTGTATAGTATCAAGTTTTCCTTTCGGTATATCGATATTAGAGAATTTTCTGAAAAACGAAATGCTACGAAACTCACATGACGAATGAAGACGGGATGAATGTCAATATATATTTGAATATGAATGTTATCGTCCTGCTAAGTTGGGCAGCATGTACAGCCGACTGATCCACGTCGGAAGTGTTGAATTTAAAACGATATGGGTATCGATAAAAATCGTTGGGTCCTAAGTGGCTGGTTAATAATTTGGCAGCTTAAGCCTCGACTTATACAATAATGGGTCACTATAGTGATTAATGATTACCGTGCAAGATAGGTACAGCCCCGCAAACAAGAGCCTTATGCACTATACCGCAGTCATTAACGTGGATTTCAAGGGGAATTATTAATACCCTGGTGTAATTTCGCGTAATTCATACAATTTCGTGTAATTGAAAATACCTAAGAAGGGTCGTGCTAAGTAACGCAAGGAGATAATATCATTTATAAAGGGTATTAGGTTCAGTTCTGGGCTTTTAAGACCCGTTTATATGTTTTGTCGAGGTAAATACCACCCGGTCTTGCGAGAGGGACTTTCGATGGCATTTTCAACTTGTGTACCACTCAGTATGTATACGTTTATTTAATGTGCAAATTAGGGTATGCCGAAACAAATCTACCGAGAATCTTTATAGGGCAATTCTATCGTTAAATTTGAAATGGTACCTCAATCGACAATAAGGTTTTTCATCCGATGAAACTTGAAATTGGAACTTAAGACCTAAGATTCGGAATCAGCGATCCAAAAACAAGCCCGAGCACCAAGCCAGACTTCCGTACTACTTGTACCCGTCAAGTTATTTGAACGTTAGTGACACAATATAAGGCTTTACGAGTTAATCAAATGGAAAACCTTATTGTGCATGTATATACATATATATATAACCTCCCCACAAAAATTAGCGGGCCACCCAATTTTTGTTCCGAAAAATATTCCATTTCAAAGTCTCGTAATTCGGCGAGAAATTGACTTAGCGAGTCGTCCGTAGAAGCATTTTGAAGCTTGCAGCTTCATCTTTCAGATGCTTACTTTCGATTGCGTTCATGTTTTTGTTGTCTTGAGTTATGGTCCCTTGAACCATCTCGTGTCAAATTTGTGTATCGATGTTCCAACTTCAAAACAACGCACGGGGTCGGTCACGATCGGAATTTCAATTTCAAGATGGTCATTTTGAAGCTTGGAATGTCCTCTTCAAACGCCGTTTTTTGAAATTGCTCTACGATTTTTTTTCATTTATTTATTTTTATTTTTTTATTTTATATATGTATAAAATAAATATTGTTGAATGTATATTGAAGGTGCAGTATTAGAAGACTCGTTAAAAGATACTTGGGCCTTTTATACACTTGGGCTGGGAATAAAATATTCTTGGTTAATCTACTCCTTGAGCCCTATCCCATCGGGCGAGCGAAGCTTTAAAATCCTACGTTGAGCTAATCTCTAGCGTTTCAATTTCAGAAAGCAATTGAACCGGCCAATTAAGTTAGAAGCGCGCCAAAAGCCTGACAATACCTCAAAGAAATTCTGGGCAACGCTGAGACCCGCTATTATGGATGCCTACTATTCAAAGGATTGCTGCAAATCAGTTCAAAGAAATGATGATGGAATTTATTACGACACGTTAGCAGGACAACCACTTAGCATTTGAAATATATGATATATGATATTTTACTGATCCGAAAATATCGCGGGATGATAAAAATATTCTCAAGTCGTTCGAGTGTTTGGAATCGGAAAACTTGATAACCCTCGACAACTCAAGAGTTCGAAGATGAATGTCAATAATTTACGAAGCTAGAAACTCAAGAATTTCGACATTCAAGAATTCAAACAGTCAAGATGATCGCCGAAATTTAGCAGCAATGGAGTGAGACTTGCCAACCCTCGGCCTCCAAGTAATCAGGTATTGAGAAATTCAAGAATTGAAAAATTCCACAGTATTCGTTATTAAAAATCTCAAAAAGTCGAAGATCCAGGAACTTCGAAAAATGGGAATTCAAACACTTAGTCATCGAAAAAGTAGAAAAAAAGTCGAAAATTCATAGACACGAAAAATCCAAAAGATTGAACGGATGGAAATTAAAAAATTATAATAACTTGAAATCTTATAAATTATAAGATTCTATAATCAAAATAATCAAAGGTATGAGAAAATAAAAAGACTCCACAATAAATTCGAATATTTTGCAAGTCTGAAATTTATCTCTTAGACATTTTTACAGGGATCGTCATAAAAATAAGAACAGAAGATAGTTGAAATTCTATAAGATGATTTCCACCAGCGCTTTGTAGAAATTTTTCCTGTACAGTTAATTCTTTTTTAAAATTTCCAGAAAAGTCTCCAAATTTTTTTATTTTTATTGCGATCATTTTAAGTTTGGTCCAATACGAATGAAATCATTTGGATTAACAGGAATCAAAGTTGGAACGTTTGAAGAATCGAAAATAATAGAAAAAAAAAAATAAAAAATACTTTCGCCCCTACGTAAATTGGTATAATAAAACTATATAGGTATAAGGTGAAATTGCGGTTATTGTACTATTTTTTGGAAATATAATAAATAACTCTGGTAGATCTGCTATATGTGGAGTCGAAAATATATTATATGAAGTTTTTTGAAATTTTTCAAGTGCAAATTTTCGTAAAGCGAAACTTTACGAAAATAACTATTACTTCGTCATGGTACCATTCACAAAATGTTCGGAAAAAAAAAAATGAAATTTTCGAAAATAGTCAGAGAATTTCAAAAACGAATGAACTACGGAGTTCAAATATTCATAACTCAAAGACGTTTTTGGAAGAAGTTGAAAAAAAAGAAGACGGAAATCTGCAAAAGTTGGCAAATTGTCGAATAATATAAATGCCTCGTATTGAATGAAATTGCAGTTGCATTATTTTCGTTGTATCTATTTTTATTCCGAATTAATTGCATTTTCGAGACGTATGCTATTGAAACGATCAACGATTGGCAGAAACCCTATCATGATGTTGTTTATGTTGATTTTTCGTGAATGATCTAAGAAAAATAGTATCGACTAGCAGTTTTTGATTAGGTTATCCATATTATCGGGAGCTAATTCGATGGGTGCCCTTACGGAAAAAAACCCTCGAATTTAAGGGGTAAATTCGTCACCCTCAAGCTTAGGGGTTTACCATAAAAACTCAGGGTTTACTCTCAAATTTCAGGTTTTTTTTTTATAAAGATACCCCCAAATACATTGAGAGTAAGACTCCAAAAATTGAGGGTGACGAATTCACCCCTTAAACTTGAGGCTTTTTTCCGTAAGGGTGCAATGAAGATTTTGATGAAAAAACAATAATCAATGGCTACAAGAATTATCTTGGGATTATTTGTTGAAAGAATTGAAAGATGAAATGTAAAATCGAATCTGAAAGTTCATTAATAAGTGTCAATTCGAACAAACTGAGGCAGATGAGTGAGAATAACGCTCATGATTATCTGCACAAAAAAAGTTTTCTCAGCCATTTCGAATCACTATCGCAAATAGTTGAGATTTTAACCCGGAAAATTTGTATCAATTACGTGACCGCCGAAAACAAAGTTTGATGATTAAAACTCGGGATGACTAGGATGTTTCGGCAGACGATAAAACTCGCGCATGCGCAATCGACTGTATAGTTTCAAGAAACACTCTCGGTATATTCCACGTGAATGCTGCTATACCCTGAGTACCAGCTTATCTGGTTCAGTTTCAATAATAATATATCACACACATAATGTGCTTATTTACCAATATCCATGGACAGTATATACATGTAATATATTGAAGCTATAGTATCGATATTGTCGAACCAAAGAGAATCCGTATGTATTGTGTGCATTGTAGGGGTAACCCGCAGTAGGTACGCTAGTTGGATTCTTCCTCAAACCCTCTCGATGCTCCTCTATTTGCACTACATCGTAGCACCGGTATTAAATCGAAAACAAATAGCCTGTAACGAGATGCAAACAGTGCGTATAGGGCACGGCTACGAGTAAGAGGCTCGGACGTATTTTGAGTTATGGCTAAATTTACGAAATCGAAGCCCTCTGCAGTATTTTGAAAATGAACAAATAAAGATATATCTAAAAAAAGATAAAAATAAGATGCTGTACGAGCTTCCACCAAAACTCTGCGTTCTGCGATGCAGAAAATCACCTCCGACCATTTTTAGATTGAAGTCTGATTGTGTGATCAATTGTTCGCCCAATTACTTCATTATTCCTTACAATAATCGATGTGGTTCTTCCCAACCTATTTAAATGGGTAGATTTTTCATCGAATCGTTCTATTCATTTTCCGGTCAATCAATAAACAACATTTTTCGACAAAAATTTCAATTGCTGATGTCTCGAGAACTGATCAATGGATTGCAGTGACTTTTGACTCAATCCATGGGATTTGCTGTAAATAAGGTCTATGTAGTAACATTTTGGAAAAAATCGACAAAATAATTTTCAAATCGGAAACAAAAATTCACTTTCCATTCACAATAGGTATATTGCTTTTTCTCTCAATCAATAACTTTCTCCTCATCAAATACTATCTTTTGGGAAAGCATTTTGTCAAAATATCGGGCAGCTACTGTTGCCATTATCATTTGAAAACGTAACTGATTCCATGGAAGATGATCCACTCTCCCTAGATTTGAGGAACTGCAACGAGCACGAAAATGATTGAACCAATTGTTTGACACCAATAGCGAGTACCCACGGGTAATATAATATTACCACAATTTTTGATGTGAATTCAAACCGCATATGACACACTAATTAAAATTCGGATTTATGAAATAACGACAGGTGAGTTTCGTCGGATTTTGTCGATCGGAAGTACGTGAATTTTTGGTCCGCAGTGTGACTGTATAGTAAATTACCGCATGTGGTATGGTAGATCTTGCGGAGCAGAATTTAACTTATAACTGAGTTACTTTTTTAATAGTAACTAAGTTGAGTTACAAGTTAACACTAACGAAGTTAACTGAGTTTAAAGTTATATAATACACCTAAGTAACTGATTAAAGTTGGAAGTTACTTTAAAATTCAAATTCTCCAGCTAACTTTAGGGAAAAGTAAAATAGACTGTACAAAAATAAATATTCGTCATTTTTATTTTCTATTCTTTTCGCAGAGAAAATTATTGAATGTTACATTTTTAGACCCTCAAAGTTTATTGATGAAGTAATGAGCGCTTGAAAATCCCTCGTAAAATCCTACAGTAGCTGTATATTATTAAGTAAGTTTCCCTTGTGTTATTATTATTACTTATCGTTATTAAATAAACTTCTAACTTCGTGGCTATAAATAGCTACAATAATACCTATCATAAATAATACGATTTGAATTGTTATTTTTATGAAACCTTATGGAATAAATTATTCTCAAAGTAACACTTCTCACTGTTAGGGACAAGTACGTGATATGTTTACTGTATTAAACCTAAACAAACACAGCTTAGGAAAGGTGTGAGAACATTATTTGCGGAGGAACTGCTTTTGCCCCAGTACCAACACTAATTTCAATTTTCAATCACTATTTGCCTTTTTGTTTTGTTTGTTTGTTTTTTTTTTTTTGAGGGGCATGCTAGACCGAAGAATTATTGTTTGATTCGCATCGTTTTCTTTCGCAATTATTTTGTATCATCGCTCGCAAAGCACAATATTTCAGCGTCTTGTTTTTATTTTTTTATGAGGTGTCAATTATTGCGGGTATGGGAAGTGTAAAACTTTCGGAACCACGAAAAAATAATTGGAACTCCTTTGATAATTTATAGAACCGACATATGCCTATGTGCAATATGGGCTTGCATAAAATGGCAGTATAAGTACGATTTAGGAGCCTGTGCGATATCGGCAACCTTTCCCTATATATCGGAGCGCAATTTATCACATGACTCGCTTATTGCTCGCCGAAATGCCTGAAAAGCTTTTTAGTATCATTCTGAAATCAAATACGTAATATCGATTTCCTACACTCGTATATACTTCGCACAGATACACATATATATGATATCTATAGTATATACATATACATAAATACAGACCCGTACATGTGTCCGATATATAAAGATGCGCATACACATCTACAGATCTATACACGTACGTGTGTATAGCCTTTCTGTCTCTTCGTTTTTTCTTTTCATCTCTCCTTTCTCTCCCTTTTATATCTTCTGCCTTCTCACCCTTTTTATAGTTATATATACGCGTATCCTTGACCTCGAGATATGGATCGATTTTTCACGTTAATCTGCCGCCCAAAAAGTGTCCACGAAATAATAGAAGATAAGAGATTTATCGAGTGAAATCATTGAATGAAATAGTAGCCACCGCGATAGGATCAGTGCTTTAGATTTCTTTCGAATTTTCATCTCTATTGTATTCGAGATAGAAATTCTTAGAATTTCAATGTTTTCTAAATCCGAAAATTTTCGAACAGCGATTGCATCACATTTATTCACGGGATTGAACGAAAAAATAGCCCATCAAATAGCTCGGAAAGATATGTTTTTTTCTTTTTTCTAATAAGCTTCGAAAATTCAATTTTCAAGCTATAAGAATCTGTTACAATTGATTTCGATGAAAGAAATCACCCGTTATGAGCATCGAATTTTTGTTACTCTTTTCGGATTATTGAAAAATTATTTATTCATGAAAAAAATTGATCTGATACTCAAACACTCTGATTACTTATCGGAAGTGTTTCTTATCGAGGAGTTAATTTCTTTCTGTACAATTCCATGGGGTCATATCATCAAATCCGTTGACTGAAAATCAAGTTACGGATATTTGAGAACCTTAGAATTTCGAAAATTCACAATTTCTTTTCAATTCGTTCCTGGTATGCCGATAATTGAAGAATGATTTGAAAATTTGTTGGAAAATATTCATTTTAGTCGATCGAATACCTCGAAAAATCGTGACTAGAATCCAGAGGGTCAGGCCCCGGAGTTTACCGGTTTCATACGGAATGCCTAATAAATGTATAGAGGTATATATATTTATGGTAGCTAAATAAAGTAGTTTATTGTATTCGAACGCAAAGCAGATGATCATAACGGGATACTAGACGCATTAATTCGATATTCCAGGCGCTTTGAATATGAATTCACATCGAAATTGCTTTCAGTAATAATGATTATGGAATTTCTAATCATTGTTCGATAGTCATTGGACCCGCGCGACCAGTCGTGCAACTATTAAATGCATTTGCCAATCCAACGTATGCTGAAATCCTTTGAGGAATATTCTACGCCACGCGATATATGTATGCGGGTGGATCGAACGTGTCAATTTATTCATTTAGTTCATGATTTATCACTGTTTTGGTACTTCTTTTCGAAATATCTGCTCACTTGTCGTACTTGAATTACAACTGAATCAGATAAAGAATTATAAATCGGGTTGGATGGGAGAATATGATAGACATAGATATATAAGAATAGACCACGCGAGAGTGTCAAAAAGCTGCTAGCAGAGTCGAAAGAGAAAGCTGCACATATGAGGTCACTTGAGAAGGTTCGAGCGAATCTAATGGAAAACAAAATTTCAAAGTTTAAGCTTTGATACTTGGCATACATGCAATTAAATACTTACGAGATGTCTCATTCCTATACACATACACTTTTGTATAAAAGCACAACAGCGCGCTGTTGCCACATCTTCTCATCAAACCATTTGAGTAAAAAATAACGAAGTCATATCATCACTTTCTTTCATTGAATAAGTAAAAATTATTAATTCATGAACTTGTTATAGCATTCTAAATTAAAATAATGAATTTTTATAACTATTCGTAGAATTGAGTGAACAAAAAAGTTCAAACACTACTTTGACTCATCAGTTTCGCTCGAATCCCCTTAATATAATTGCAATATTTTTCTTTTCAATATGTTAACGTAGCCGTTACCGAACATATCCTACAAAATTAAATAATTCACGAAATATAACGATTCTAACCTAACTCTGGCCTGATACAGCAGCGCCACCAAATTGACCTCACGTGAACTGAACGTCATAACATTACTCCAAACAATAATTTATATAAAAAATATTACGAAATATTATCAGAGTAGAATCAAATATCGACTGTTAACCTGATTAATGCTTTAAGGACAATCCCTAGTCGCTCACTTCCTTTTTGGTGCAAAAGAGGTGGGGGTGAGCCCAGGCGTCGAAAACGCAAAAACAATATGCAGAGCAGTGATTCAAATTCAATTTCGAACACGTACGTCCGAAAACATGTTCGTTTTATGCGAAAATAGAGTCGGAATATTGTTTTTAGATTAATCCGAGGAAATTGACATTCAGAAAATCTAAAAACAATATCCCGACTCTACTTTCGCATGAAATGAACATGTTTTTGAACGTACGTGTTCGGAATTGAATTTGAATCACCGCTCTGCATATTGTTTTTGCGTTTTCGACGCCTGGGCTCACGCCCACCCCTTTTTCAACAAAAAAGAGGTGGGCGACTAGAGATTGCCCTTAAGGCCGTCTGAGGGGTAAACTATGTCGATTTTTCTAACCACATTTGCAGGGCAGAGTTCATAAGAACATGTAGTGCTTTTTATTAATAAATCTAAGTTCTCACTTATCGATAAAAATTGTTTGAGTCACACTTCGGAATACTGAAATTGGCTATCTCTCTGTATTCGAATATGTTTTGTATTCGATATAAATGTGTGAGACCGTGTGGGTGAGATGAACGGTGCCCGCGGACGATTTAGCCAGTTATGAGTTCTCACACGGCGCTCGTTGTCAGCTGTGAAATTTCGCCCCTTGAATTCTCAGAATTCAGATTGCTTTTCAACTTGGGGTCGTGATTAAACTATTCCAGCCGTAATATTCTTGTGGGTAAAATAGTTCTCGGTAACCACCGAGTGCGAGAAACTGTTATGTTGCCAAAATATGATTCCATGTGTCTGACGCGGCGGCCATGTTTATTACGTCAGTATTTATATCCGTGTGCCAGCTGTCATAACCAGATCTTAAAAATATTTTATCAGTTTTAGACTCGTTTGTGCCAACCTCCACTATTTCACCCAAAACAATTTTGATCAAGGAACATTTCGCACACATCAGACTGTCGGAATAATTTTTCATACTTGAGAATTTAGGGGGCGAAATTCACTTTAAGGAGCCTTGATACACGGTCTGATCACGTCGAAAACGCGATTCGTAGTTTCTTCCATACCACACAACCGATCAGAATGAAATTTTGAAGACTACTGCTTCATTCCAGCAGAAAGTAGCTAAGTATAACGTTCTTTCGAAATTATTAATTTACTTTTTACAGATTCGATTATCATCAGAGAAATTGTGAAATTATTCAGAGATGCAATCGATTCATTGCACTTCCGAAATACTTTGCCATTCGGCGGTGCTAAGCCACACATTTTTAGCATTATCTCATCTCATTTGATAATGAAATGTGCGTCTTGTAAAGAATAAAAAACATCTACATCTTACCCAGACAACACATCCCGAATAGAAATTTTCTGTCTACTTCAAGCCTCCTAAGTCCTACATTTTATAGGATATAATAGGACCTATGGAGGGTGTAATGCATTGAAGTAGGTAATCCTATATGGTAATGGTGGGAGCAGAGAGTTTAGCTCCGACTTGGAATGAGCATTCGATTGGGTGACATAAACATGCTGACATGTAAAGGTTCCACGATCTAATAAAGAGAGAAAAGTGACGAATAATGATTGTGTCTACCCTTAATTTACCTTAATACATTATAGAGGGCTAGTTTGCATCGAATAGAGAACCTATTTTAGGCCTGAAAGTGCCAGATATTTCCATTTCTTTCACTTTTACGTCCAAAATAGGACGCCCTAAAAACCTCTGCAGGTCCTCCATAACCCGTACCGTAAAATATGGGTATATTCCTGAAATGGAGGGGACTTCATATGCACAGAAAGATTGGTTTGACCCGAAGTTTTCAGTCATTGAATATTGAAATTAATATTTCAATTTGACTTGATACCAAATCGGAGTATGAGCGATGTTCATCAAATAGCTGAGATCGGCGCTACCGAATTTTTCCGGACATGAGAAGGACTTCTTCAAATTGATATTGATTATATATTATAATTATATTCACTGAATACTATTATATACCTATATAACGTTATAAGGAACCATTATCCATATATTTGTACTATCAAGCAATACGCTTCAGTCTTATACCTATACAGTGAGGTTCACTGGAAACTGGATGAGCCTGACGTTAGGCAATTCGTGTAAACACGTAAATGGCAATGCTGTCGAACGCATAGAGTGGTGAAACGACATATCCACAAAGACGGACAATTTCAGATTGCAGCTTTCACGTCGTTGGGTCAGAATTAACTGACAGAGTGACATATTCGAGGTTAATCGCGATATAACTAATAAGACAACGGGAATGGATATTCATTCGTAAGAAATTAGTGGTAATGAATTAGTAAAACGATTGCAGATGCCTATGTCGGTTTATTTGCAACATTATTTGGTTATAACTATCGGGGTGAAATCTACGAATCTAATTGAAATAAAGGTACATAACCAACCAATTTGGAACGATATTAATTCGTTATTAAGTCTTGAAGAAGTTATGAATTGATTGCTGATGTCAATTTATGTTCATTTACGACATTATTTACAAACTAGGAGTTCCGCGATGACTGACTGACTCGTGGCATCACTTCGACAACTACGGTCAGGAACACAGTGGCGTAGATTTGATCCAACGAGCAATCTACGAGACATCTTTGACGTAGCAGACAGTACTCCGAATTTCTTCAGCGTCACCGCCTAAGAAGTCTGAAAGCACAGCCTTGTGGATACCTTACAGCTAACGCTGTAAACCTTACTTGGAAACAGTCCTGCAGAGATTTTCAGTTTGACTATTAATTCGGGTATACCTTTCAGCGAGTAATGAATTAATGAAAAGTATTGCTTATGGTGTAAATTAATGTAATTGTGGTAGGATGATGGACTGTTTGGTGAAAAATATCCTGCGGATATCTTCATCTTCCCTAAGTCAGTTCAGCAACGTCTCAGAGAAGATTTGTCGACTGCCACTATCTGGTGACTCAAGCTTCTGTGCTGTATCGTACTTGGAGGGTATAACATGTGCGACCTTGACGATCCGTTGTACCGACAATTCCAAAATCCCAATCTCTCGCGCAACTCTTGAAGCTGGTTTGGATTTCTTCGCAAATTAACCTCCCCCCATATTGCACACCGTACTTATTTCAACAAGTCCATGTATAGGCCCTTTTTTCGCATGTAGGACGGAAATTTCAGAAGATTTCATCCTTCATAGAGTTCCCTCTCTTTTGGAGGAAATCGACTCATTACCTAGAGAGGTAATAGAGACAATGCTAGTCATGAGGAATCTTCCATCCACTCTACATGCGAGAAAAAGGGCCTCTGCACGCATATGTTGGGAAAAATAATCTTGTATTTTTATTATACATTGGTTTCTTGATCCCCTTCGGGGTTAAAATCTTCCTCATCATAATTCTCGACATTTTCTTACCCTATGCCAATATTGTATTTAAAGACAAAATAAATCATTTTAAATTTATACAAATATTGCGAATGAGCTTATCTTCAGAAACAGGTACCGCTTTATTCTACTCCTCACACGCCACAATTACATTGATTTACACCATAAGCAATACTTTTCATTAATTCATTACTCGCAGAAAGGTATACCCGAACTGATAGTCAAACTGAAAATCTCTGCAGGACTGTTTCCAAGTAAGGTTTACAGCGTTAGCTGTAAGGTATTCACAAGGCTGTGCTTTCAGACTTCTTAGGCGGTGACGCTGAAGAAATTCGGAGTACTGTCTGCTACGTCAAAGATTGCTCGTAGATTGCTCGTTGGATCAAATCTACGCCACTGTGTTCCTGACCGTAGTTGTCGAAGTGATGCCACGAGTCAGTCAGTCATCGCGGAACTCCTAGTTTGTAAATAATGTCGTAAATGAACATAAATTGACATCAGCAATCAATTCATAACTTCTTCAAGACTTAATAACGAATTAATATCGTTCCAAATTGGTTGGTTATGTACCTTTATTTCAATTAGATTCGTAGATTTCACCCCGATAGTTATAACCAAATAATGTTGCAAATAAACCGACATAGGCATCTGCAATCGTTTTACTAATTCATTACCACTAATTTCTTACGAATGAATATCCATTCCCGTTGTCTTATTAGTTATATCGCGATTAACCTCGAATATGTCACTCTGTCAGTTAATTCTGACCCAACGACGTGAAAGCTGCAATCTGAAATTGTCCGTCTTTGTGGATATGTCGTTTCACCACTCTATGCGTTCGACAGCATTGCCATTTACGTGTTTACACGAATTGCCTAACGTCAGGCTCATCCAGTTTCCAGTGAACCTCACTGTATATTGGGCATTACATTACATTCTTGATAACATTATAGCACGAATGTTTATTTATCAACTCGTACGATCTAGTACGTATAATGGAAACTAATTGACTAGAGAAAGTAGTATATTATAATAATACTTGAAAATTAACCGTCAAGAAATTGCCACACTCCAGAACGTGCATTCATTGAAGAAAATTACTTTTAAAAATACGTTTCTTAGAATTATTTTAAAAGGCTTGTCAAGGGGCAAAAAAATTTTAGGTCACATTTTCTTTGTCCGGTGTCTTGAAGTTTCAAGTCTTGAGAATATTCTGTCTAAGTAGGCCTGCTCTATGATCCTGGAATCGCAGATAAACCGTATAGTAAAAGAAAGTTTTTCTAAAACTCAATATTATTACATGATTATGAACTTTCTTGGAAAATTGATTTTTGCAATTTTTTTTGAAAGAGTCGATCTTTCAAAAACATTTCTCAGTTTCGAGTATGAAGAATATCTTAGACTGCCGGTAATCCTGGAAACCGTATCGAGGGACATGTCTTATGCTGGCCACGACAGTAGCGCTCATAGTCGACATACCGAGAGGAAGGCTTGATACTATACAATCGACTGCGCATGGGCAAGTTTTCTCGTCTGCTAAAGCAGGCTAACCATCCTGCGTTTGAGCTGTCAAATTTTGTTTTTCGCGGTTATGTAATTGATAGGAATTCTTGAGGTTAGAATCTCAATTACTTCCGGTAATGATTCGGAAATGCTTGGAAAGCTTTTATCGTTGAAAATGAAATTTGATGTTCAACTGAAAGAACCGTTGAAATTTATCCCGAACAGCCGATTGCTTGTTTCGACTCGATAACAACATAACCTCGATTGACTACTTTAGGCGCGAAAGACTGACAGCTCTAGCTTCATTTCTCTCAAGTTGGCACCCATGCATCACAAGTTAAAATATCATCGCGGGACGATCTCACCGACCAATAAAATTGAATTATTCAGCGCATGCGCGGTCGACTGTATAGTATCAATTTTCCCTCTCGGCATGGGCACTAAATTAGATAAGATAATAAATTAAGATAATTCAATTAATTTTATTGATAAAATGAGGAAAGGATGCAGAAGTCCAAGAATAAATATCGGCAAAATGAAAGAAAATAAAAAAACCTTGAGACTGTATAGTGAAAATGGAAAAAATTGCGTGTACAAAAACATAGGGTTTCATGCGGAAGAGCGAGGAAAAGAATTCTTCGATCCCGTTCCGGGTTTTTAGAGGCCCAAAGGGCAGCGTGTTTAGATTTTCAGGGACGGTGAGGGTGTTGTTTTTTTGCACACGCCGTGATTGTCCGGTGAATACGTTGGCCTTCGCTCAGACTCGACAACAACTGATGGTGGGTTGAGGGTTGGTCATTTCTTTGAAAAAATACCGAAGAAAATTGAACAAAAAAGTATGCTGTGCTTTGGACAAAGATCAAAAGCGGGTCTTACTACCTTGGAACTGTACGACAGTATAGGCTTCGTTTTTCACTTACGTTTTACGTAAGCTACACAAGTCTCGGAAATCAAACTTTCCAAACAGGGGTTGCAAAAAAAAAAAAAAAAAATGGCGTACTGCACCGGTGGAGATCGTTTGACTGTAATACTTATTACTTCCATTTCAGGCGGTTACCATTACGTATACGCTTTCCAATAGTGCAAATTAACATAGCATAGTGAGCATTAGCAAGAAATATTGTTGAAGAAGTTTGAAGAAAAATTGAGAAACAAGACTATTGGTCTCCGATTGCAGTTATATGCAGATCCACCGGACTCTGATAGTTAATATTGGCATGCCAATAGTTTCTTTTTTTTTTTGCAACTAGTGGCTGATGTTAAGAGGCGATAGCTCACTCACCCCCAACTTCCTAATGACTTGGATATATGTATACCAGTAAACTAATAGAACCGGTTAACTATATTGGAAGATGTTTCAGCAACAAATTAGTCCGTCAATAAGCCTGCCTGTACGTATATACATATACGCAGACTCTTAACCTGGACTTGAAGATTGCAAGTTTAATTTCAGTTCGAACGAATGAAAGATATATCCATGAAATTCCTCGGCATGAGAAATGGTGAAAAAAGATCCCCCTCAAGCACAATGTCCATCAGTTTTCTGAACCAAAGGGGTAAAGAACGGAATAGACTATATAAAGTAAGCCGGGGTGATCCGCACACGCTCCGATGCCGGGAGCTTCGGCATTTCGCAACTATGCAAATTAACACGAGGGTGGCTAATCAATAACGACTTTCTCCAGCCAATCTGTCTATTCGGGTGGTTTGGCGCCTGTTCGGTCCCGCGGACGGACCGGAGCTTGGCGGTCGTCGGGGGTTGCGGGGTTGGCGTTCGCGCAGTCTGATTTATATCAGAATTAATTTAACCGACGTTTCTGCTGCCCCTTATAAAATGGCGTGCAAAGTGTGTAATATGGAGCCTGTTACACGGTACGGTACGGTTCGTAGCAGCAGCAGTAGCAGTAGCAGCGGCAGTAGCAGCAGCCGGAAACGCGCGGGCGGGTATGCTTGAGAAATTATTCGCAGAAGAGGGTCGACGAGGGCGTCGCAGGGGTGTAGAGACGCGGAGGTGGAAGAGAGGGTTGACAAATTACCAACAGAGACCAGAACGCGCTTGTTCGTTCGTACCTCTCTGCCGGGTACAAAAAGAGAGACTCTTTCCGCGTGTCCTCCGACATTTTTTTACGTTTAAAGCAATTTTTCCGACCGCCCTACGACCCGGCATCACCTCCGGGTCACCGGCTTTCCGCGTCGCCTGTTCCGTGATAATTGTTTCGGATTTTTTTTCTTTCCACACGAAGAAACGCACGGAAGTTCCCGCACATTTTCCTCAACGACTTCGTATTTATACTCTTCGTGGTGGTCGACTGAGTCACGGATTCGGAGGGCAGCCGACGACTACCATAATGATCTGCCATCCTGCACTCAACGAATGAAAGAACAACAATTTTAAGGTGTTTTGCAGAAGAAATAACATACCGAACACTGAATTGTCGCTTGTTTTTTCATACAATAATTTGTGAAGGTGAACTTTTTCTCAAATGCAGATTGAAAAGACGATCTTATTTTTCAATCGCGGATAGAAATCTGTAACTGAAACTAGAACTGGAACCCATGGACCCTCAGAAATGTCGGGAATGCTCAATACACCGAAATGCAGGCGAAAGTGTGACTGAACCGAAATGGACGTACGCGTATCCGGTCACGAAGTTTGCAATTGGAAACTTATGTAAAATTGTACATTTTTATTGACAAACGAAAACCTGATTTTCATGGAACTGAATTCGATAACAAGTTGTAACCGAAATTTTGTGTGGGACCAAAACCTCCGAAAGCATCTGAAACGTCGTTTAAGTCCTTCAAAACTACAGCCAATCGATAACTTGCCTTTCGAATTAGGATAGTGCAAATGCTGAATAGTGTGCACTAGGGTGGGCCTTATTTGGGGTAGATTCCAATTTTTTTCGACGATAGATCTAAATCGGTTCTAAATATACAAAAGAAAATTCCTGCCAAGTTACAGCTCTTAATACTAATATTAACCCGGCCCCCACGCCAGTCAAAATTTTAAACGGAAATAACATGGGAAAAGTTCTTTCCTTGCTTTGGAATTTTATAAGTCGTTGACGAATGAACTGACAGTCATAAAACTTATATATTCTTATAGGAAATTTAACGCTCTACAAAAAAGACCTCCTGTGATTTTTCGCTAAGTCCACTGATTCAGAAGTTATTCGAGGTAAAAATCATATGGATTATGAATTATAATATATTCTTCATTTTTCAATCATTATATCATGATAAAAATGGACAAAAACAATGAAATTAACTATAACTTCAACTTTGACCTCGAATAACTTTTGAATCAGTGGACTTAGCGAAAAATCATAAGAGACCTTTTTTGTAAAGCGTTAAATTTCCTATAAGAATATATATTTAAGTTTTATCACTGTCAATTCATTCGTCAACGACTTATGAAATTCCAAAAATTCGAACCTACCCCAAATAAGAACCATCCTAGTGTGCAGAATCATTTTTGGAATAGTGAACTACTATAGTGTTCCAATAGTTTATTTTCCTTGTCTGTCAGGCAAAGATATCGTAGAATTAGAATTAAGATGAGATTTCTTGTTCCTGCAAAACGAACGTTATTGATTTCCTAAGTAAAAATGTTCACCATAATTGATAAGCAAAATAGATTTCCGTTCGTTCGGAAGGAGCAGAGACTCCCACCTTGAACCTGATACCTGTTTATCCTCGCCGTGGTGCTCTAAAGACTTTTATGAACCATGTACGTCTTACGAGCATTATTGATGCGCAGGAAGTACTTTGATATTCTCGACTTCTGTTGTTCATGTAATGGTGAATAATTCCCGTATTTCCAATTCAATTTCTAATTTCAGAGCGAGATCTTCTCAAATTCTAACATCACTCACGTATCATCCCAAGTTGCTTTCAGTTGGAAACAAAATACAAGCCTTCCAGTTTCATTTACCTAGTATAGGTTCCTTCCACAAGGGAAGTTGACAACGCTTGTCGACGTACTTTAGAACCAGGAATCCAAACGTAGAAATATCTGCTCTTTACGGGATGCCAGTTGGAACGGTCCTAGGTGATTCATTGCCGTCAAGTCAGTTGGATGCAAAGTGGGAAAAGTTTTCAGAAAATTGATTATAGTGGCGGTAACAGTGTGTGTGTGACACGCGTCGCACGCTTCGTGCTGTCACTCGGAGCTGCACGTTTGCCGCGTTGAAGGGGTGAAATTAAATGCAAGACACGGTAGCTGGTGACAGTTTCGTTCGCGTTAACAATAAGAAGGACGCTATTTACTCGTTGACAGGTCACATCCAGAAGCCAATATACCGCATTCCATGAACGACAAATGGATGGACCGGTCATATAGTCGTTGGCATGGTTCGGGCGGTGGGAAATGTTCTGGAGTCTCAGACTATACATTCACGTTCCTATGGTCGAGGGCGGAAAAGTTTTACTGGTTCAACCCGCGTTCCAGATTCTTCTCGCAAAGAGTCCTCGAGGAAGGAGCGGTTCTCGGCTGCTTCGTCTCTCTTTGGGCGTCACAATTCCTCGTTTAGGGGAACTCGGTTAAGTTTTTAAAGATGGAACGGGGCAGGGGGAGAAATGGATGGAGTGCTTCTCAATACCTGGGAAAGTCCTTCAGAAATTACAGACCAATATATGTAAAAGCCTCGTCCGACTAGCCTCGAGATTAAAGAAATCATTTTGGCAGTTAAAATGGTACAAAAATCTTTTGCCACTCCCTATCGTGAAATCAGAACAGAATCCCGAGCACCGCAACCATGAAAAATGGCTAAAGTTACTTTGGTTGATGATACCAAACTCTGGGGGCGAAGGTCGTTCCGAAAATGATCGATCGTAGAACCATAGGTGAACGTTGGTGAACGATTCGCGTACAGTTCTTGACTTGAGTCTGGAATTGAAATCATTTTTGCGATTCGAAGTATCAGTTTTCAATACCAACGTGCATTGCGTCATTACAGTTCTCGCAGTAAAACTACTGCAGTACAACGCGTTCGCACGAATGTGCTGAAAGTTCAAACACTCTTTCTTCGTGATGTCAACACGGTTTGATGGTGTGATCGTCACAAAGTGAAAAGAAGAACTGTTACAACTGTTACACCTGCCAGATTTGTATCGTCAACTGAGGTAACTGCAGCCATTTGTCATCGTCGTGCTGTTTGGCATCGTGCCCTGACTTCGCGACAGAAACTAGCGATAGGTTTCTGCATTGTCTTTCGCGGTTGAAAAATTTTCGTGCTCTTTTCTCGTAGATAGAAAATCTTCTCATTTTTTTTGGCTGGTCAAATTAATCTTCTACAACGTAAGTTGAAAATGATCAGTAGAAGAAGGAGACGGAGAAGAGTGTATCATTGCGATATCTCGGGAACCATTCAGCGAATCTGACCAAACTTTCAAGAGCTAGGTCACTTGTACTGGGACTGACGATCATATCAGTTTGATCTGAAAATATAGCCTGCTTTGCAAGACACACGTCGCAATTTGTTACATGAGGAAAAGTTCGTTCAGGCGAGCTAGTCGAGGCGGCTGAATCTTGGTAATGAAACAATTCAAACAGGGGCGGGGGGGTTAGAATAGAGCGAAATACAGAGAGTGACGGGTGTGCACGATTCCGAATAGATGAGAAAGGTTCTCCGGAATGAAAGAAGAATTTCTGTCAAGGTTTCGCTATATCGTTACGCGCAAGGCATTGCATTCCACGGCTGGGTGAGGGGCACTTGAACAATTCAAGCTTCAAAGAGGGACGATGTGTAATTATAAAGTTAGTAAGGAGCCGGTATATGATCCAGGGTATTGGTATGCTTTGTCACAGGAAGCGAGTGTGGCACGGAGTCGCCTCCAGATTTCGGAAAGCCCACCCATGACTCCGTGTGAACGAGATTCTCATCATGAAACCATTCCAAATTCGTCAAGGCGTATAGATCGTGAGTCTTTCATTTATCATCATTTCTGTAAACTGTTAGACATTTTGTCTTTCCTTTCACACCATTCTGCTCACTTACATTTCCCATTTGTTTCCTTTCCAATTATTGATACTGCAGTATAGGCAGGCACTTTTGGAATATATGCACATCGTTTGAGACGAATGAACGAATCCGTCGATCAAGCTTGTTACCTCGGAGTCCATAAAACAAGGGCGTTTCGACCCGAACCCTGATTTAATTTTTCTGAGAGTTCTTCTGAATGATTCTGACCTCTTAAAGGCTACGTGTGTCGTCACGAAAACTCGTTTCTGGTTGACTTAGATTCAGATTCGTCTCGCAGAGTCCTTCCGAATCGCCGAAGCGGCAACCGGGACACCCGCTGACACCTGGTCGATGGAGTTTAAGAGGCAAGAGAGATGGAGAGCGGAACCAAGGGCGAGACGACGCGAAGGAAAGAGAAAGGGAGAGAGGAGAGCAGAAGGAGAACCAGGAGCCTCGCGGTGGTTGGAGTTCGGAGGTTTGAGCCTCGATAATGAAATGGATGCCCTACGGCTGGCGAGGGAGGGCAACGTTGACGGCGATGGCGATGGCGATGGCAATGGCAATGGCAATGGCGCAGGCGAGGGTGAGGGACGGAGTGTGAAACCCATTCGCAAATTAACCTTACTTATTCATTAGCGCTAACGACCTATGGGCTATGGTCTCAGGATACTGTGTACCCTGTAGCTTTAAGGGGCCCGGGGGTGACGCAGTTCACGGTACCTTGTTCGCCAATGCTTGAGCCTGGTCCTCAGGGTATCAAGTGGAACCGATAAACGAAGACTTTCATTAAAAACACCCAGACGAAGTCTCAGCCGGAGTTAATCTCATTGTTAGTCCCGGTCTACTTGCCATAATCGTTTAGAGGCAAATATTTCCGTGCGATACTCCAGCGAAATTAAAAACGAGATGCAGTTTACCGTTTTCGAATTAATGATGGAAACACCCCTTCGACTTACAATCTGGTTTCTTTATAGCATAATTAATTCCATTCGTGAACGTGCCTAGTCTCGAAAGAAACGACAAGCATGTGTTACATCGACAATACCCGAATCTGTCGCCTCCAAAATATGCAGCCAAAGGTACGTCTTGCTTCGAATTGGTGATACTCTAGGCGATACCTGACTTGAGAGCCCCAAGGTGGGGAGTGGCGGCACGAGTGAAGCTCGTGTCGCTGTATTTCTTCAAAACGCCAGTTCACATAACCTCGAAAATAACAAATGCTAAGAGAAATTCAGTTTCTACAAAAATAACGTACGTTGTCTTCGGAGCAGTATATTTTTTCCAATCATTCGTATCTTATTATCCTCTCCGCCTCCCCATTATGAAAGCTCTGAAGTCAGGTATAAGCTGTAGTATCGCCAACTCAAAACAAGATGTACAGGCCTGCAGATTGATGGTGTGTACATACATGAACATAGCTGCGGTTGAATTTTCGCCTCGTGTAACGTGGTTTCAACTCACACCACAGAGCAGTCGACAAGCAGACGCTTTTTCACGGAACGAGCGTATGTGTGCGCAACACACAACGCAACGATGATTAACAATTCGTTTATTCCTTGCATTCCAAACAGATGGCGCATGACGTCTGCTGAATGTCGACTGTCGACGCACGGTGGCGCTAGTGTAGTTTAGCTCATGTTACACGACGCTGATGTTTTTTCGGTACACCATTAATGCGCAGGCCTGTACGTTGGGTCGCATATTAATTCTTAAGGCGACAAATTCCTTTTCAAGCATATCGGTAAACTTGGTTGTATAATTTGTAAGAATGGGTGTATCGTTCAGCCAGCATTTGTCTTATCGACAATATCATTATTGAATCCGATAGAATGACCGTTCGATACCATGCGGGAGATAAAATGGGAGTTAATCGCAACGAAGGTGTAATGGCATCCGGACAATTATGATATGAAATCGTAGCAGAGCATCCTTTCCTCGATTAGGAGAGAGCGGGAGAGTGAGAGACGGGGAAATGGCTGGAGACGAAGGGGGGATGAAGGAGGAAAAGAGGTCCCGGGAATCCCGGGGTTCTAACGACGACCGAACGACCGGGGCATTTGGTCGGACACGCGTTAAGGATGGCGTGGAAGGCGCGCAGAAGGCCCGGGGGGTCCGCTCCCTGCGGTATTAGTAGTGTCTTTTCTCGCAATATGCGGTTCTCGCATCGCGCATAAATCACTTCTGGTAATATCATCGGAGTCCCGGGCGCACTAGGAATATCACCTTCTACCCTGGAACTACCCCCACAAACCCCGGCCCACGTCGTCCTCGTCCAACCGACGTTCGAACGAGATCCTCGCATCACCAAAGATGCCAGCCTTTCCTTTCCAACTTTCCTAACGACGATGTTCCGCGTATAGGTATGGGCATGGCTATACATGCAGATATTATGGGCGTCTCTCCAAATTTCTGCTACTGAGGTGTGTGTATACGATATACGTACGCCTCCAACCTACGGGCTTGTAAATCAATATCTAAATCCACCGAGGAGCAAGTTTCAGCTAGAAGAGCAAGGGATATCCAATAGTGCTTCAGCTTGTTATGTTTATTTTTTTGAACTCAGTCAAATTTTCACTCAGTCAAATTCGACTTCTCATGCCCGTTGGTAGTGTGCGAAGTACCCGATTCACGGCTTACGACGCGCAGTGTGCTAAGTAGTGTGCGTATCGCACTATAATAATGAATTTGTGAAATATTGTCAGAAATAAGATATTTGCATTCCTAGTCATTATTTTCTGTCACTAATAAATATTATGTTTGTACGAAAACATGCTGAGAATAACATGCGAACACATCATAATAATGAAAATACAAAAATAAGAAAGAGTCCGTACAGAGGTCCTGCAAAAACACTTTAATCGCTCGCTGTGTATGATCAACAAAACTGTGATTGTATCTTTTTGAGTACGTATTACGTACCGGTCAGTCTTTTCGAAGAGAATTTCTGTTCTTTATTCTTCATAAATAATTCAAATAGGAAACACGATAAAATTCTGTTCCTTTAAAAATGACTGTGAAGAATAATTTTTTGCTGGAGGAAGTTTTGCCCTATCTTTACCACGTTGACTACTCTTATTGTATCAAATGAGAATTTTTTTTTTTTTCGAAACGGGGGGCTTCGCCCTTCATAGAACAACGTCTGGGCGTGTGCGTGAGTACGACCAATTTCTTGTCTGACGATATCTCGAGAGGGAATGAACGGATTTCAGCTATCCTTGTATCAATCGAGGCAGTTCTTCCCAACTCAGAACTGATTAGATTTTGGACTTGATCGGTTCGGTAGTCGTCGAGGTATTCGAAGAATAAAATTCTAATCGATGATATCTCGGAAATTAATCAACGGATTCTTATGAATTTCGTCCGTTTTGAATCTGGGTCGATTTTGGAAGCAATCGATCCGGTATGGAAACGGATTCTGAAATTATGAACGCCGAAACCAATTCAGCTGTCAATTAGGTTTATTATTATTTGCCCATTCAATGCTATTTCGATGTAATGAAATAGTTCAACCATGGTGAGCTTTGACAGTATTCACATGTGAATTCACGATTAAATAATTTTGATAGAATCACTCTGACACCGGTCATCTATTGAGACAAACCAAGTTCCACACAAATATTCTAATCTACGAAAAACAGCGGAAATCGCATTAAAGTTGCAATAGTTTTCGCGTTATCCTGCTATCATGAAAGTGTTTTCCCCCGTGTTTTCAGGATCATATGAATAATATAATGCAAGAAAAAAAATAGAAATAAAGTGAAATGGAGCTTAAAATACTTGTGTTTTGTGTGATGGCAAACAATGATAGAAACTCATATCCATGAATGATTTTTTCAGGTTCAATCAGAAAAGTACAGAGAACCGAAAGGCTGAGACGTGAATCTTCGCCTGAGGAACTCTGAAAT
Organism: Rhogogaster chlorosoma; assembly: GCA_944452935.1. Classification (NCBI taxonomy): domain Eukaryota; kingdom Metazoa; phylum Arthropoda; class Insecta; order Hymenoptera; family Tenthredinidae; genus Rhogogaster; species Rhogogaster chlorosoma. The sequence continues at coordinate 21,153,762 of OX101802.1, forward strand.
CGTGACACGACGTGCAAGAAGTAAGCTTTCAAAAAATGATGAAAATTTCTCGTGAGAAATCGCGAGTCTGCTGTTTTCCTCCTGAATTTTTCATGAAACGGTAGAGTTTCGTGAAAAATTCGAGAGTAAATGAAACGGAATGAAAAGTTATCGTGCAGTGCAGTGAGGCAAAATTTGACCATTGAAAATGAGGAATGAAGGAATTAGAGCCAAGGATGAGGACGAACTGGGAACATTCTGAAATAACGTATGCGTCCGAGATTACGACGGTTTAACCCTGTGGAACTCGGGAGTAGGTACGAGGGGTGTTTCATCGTGCAAAGCCTGCGGGCTTCCTTAACAAGGCCAACCACCACGCTTTTCATCTGTCCCTCATCCTTGTCCTCCTCTTCCTGAACTCTATCTAACTCACTCCTTATTACGCAGTCACTGTTTCCCTACTATACCCACCTGGAGAAATGAAGAAGCAACAACTTTGAGACAAGTTAACCAACCAGCGAACTAACCAACTTCCCTCTGCACACTCTTTGGACGACCGCGACGTCTCGATTTCCCTAACTCTCGTATATATTTCTTCAACCTATCACCATCCACAGGCAAGAAAAGAAAGAGAAGCGAAATTCACCGGTAGAATAAGGGAATTCATTTATGTTTTAGTGGGATTCTTTCAGGGGGCACATTCAACGCTTCAAAACTTGATATTTTTCTTATAAAGTAGACTTTCATGAACAATTTACAAGCTGCGTCAACTTTAGAGTTGGGAAATATACTCGTATTCCGAGTCGTTACGTTCTGCCCCAGACTCACTTCAGTTCTCAAGCTTCCTTCAAACTCCTTTCTCACACAAAAACCACTCATGGTCAATATTCTGCGAGCTTCATTGAAAGAGGAAAAGTAATAAGCCTTCCGCTCTAGACTATCTACATGTAGATATCTGCGGGAAAGAAGTTTGAAGGAAGCAATATACATTAGGGTATCCGTTATTTCCCAAGTCGGTTTTTTTTTTTGCTGCCACCTCCTGAATGTTTAATTTTCGCCCTGAAAAAAAATATCCATCCCGAAAAAAGCTCTCAATTTTAAAATTAAACCGTGTCGAAATCATGTCACATTTCCCATTTGAATAACATGGGATTTTTGGACTTTTTGCATTTACTTTTTTTTTTCTCTGAAACAAATAAGAGTACAGCAATGATCAATGTATATTTTTGTAGGGAATTGAACGCTCTACAAAAAAGGCCTCTTGTGATTTTTTGATACATTCACTCCTTCAAAAGTTATATTAAATCAAAGAGAACTATAGCAAACCCTAAGAATCTATGATATCGTCTACGAACCCAATTTGAAAATTAAGAGCTTTTTATGGTTGGACATTTTTTTTTTCGGGGCAAAAACTAAAATCTCATGGGCCGGCAGCGAAAAAAAAACAACTTGGGTAATAACAGACACCCTAATACACATGGAAGACCATTAGAAAAACCGTTCAGGTAAATATGTATCGCCAAAACAGCATTGCTAATGGGAAATTTTGTCTTAGAACAGAATTTCGTTTCTAAAAAAAAAAACTATTCAGAGTCTCAACTCCGCGTGCAATCCTACTTCTCAAATCTGTTGCCCTTGTAGGATAAAAGCCAGCCGAGCTTTACAGATTAAAAAATTCCTCTTCCAGAGAGAAAACCCTCGTCACATTGTATCGCGAAACGAGTTGTATTCAGGAAGATTTTTTGTCTTTATATTTTAGTTCGAATTCTTATTTCCCTCGGCAAGCAAAGTTCGTAAGACACGATTTAGAATAATTCTCAACAAATGTCCTCCGGAGATAGGTACAGGGTTCAGATAATAGGGTATTACCAACGAAGTAAGATCTAGCCCCGAGTTTTGTTCCATAAATAATGTGTGGCAAGCCTTTGTCTTAAGGTCGGTAAAATCAGCCCTAGCGTTGTGTCGCCGTCGTGTGCCGTTCGTGATTTAGCGTTTGAATTATCATACGTGATATAGCGTAGCGAAAGTTCGGGCAGCAATTCCCATTACTCGGGGCAGCAGCCCAGAAACCAATATGTTAGTTACAGATCCGGATCTCCTACCCCCGGACGTCGCCCTCGCACCCTCGCCCATCTTTCCCCTGCCCACACCCTCCTCTTCCTTTCGCAAGCTCCTGTTTCCGGCGTGCCGCGAAGACTGCCAAAAACAGGCGTAGCGTTATTAACAACTAAGTTCCGACATCTTTTTTTTCTCACGTCAAAATCATGCCTAGTTGTTAAATTTCAACTTCATTCGCTCCTCGGTTCTTCCCCGAGTCGCAGAGTTCTTATAAAACGCGGCGAAGATAAGAGGGTGAAGATTTGGGGAAATGGTATCCGTATCCATCTTGCGAGCTTCGCCGTTCGCCAGTCGATTGAAACAGTTGAATGCGATCAAAGCGGGACCGTAAAATGACAGTCCTTATACTCCGATGGTCACCGGGGTCAGCTAGGTCGAATGGACGAACTAGGAGTTGCCTCCGGCACCGAGCAGCCGGCTACCGTTCACCGGCATCACGATATTGAAATCAACGGCTGGAAGACAAAAGTTAGCGGACACCTAGCCCCGGTAGGGAAATAGCACGGCGAGTACAATGGAACGGAATATAATAGATACGTATATATATACATATATACGTAGTATCGAGATATCTAAAGGGTGTACGAGAATCATCTCTTCCAATGGATTGAAAAATGTAAAATCGTGGATTTAAATGTGGAGAGGAAATAGGGAAGAGACATTCATCCAATTGTCACTGTTGAAGGGAGCACATCGTCCTTTGAGTTGAAAAACTAGGAGTCATTTTTACCGCGTATTTCGAACTTTCGCGAAACAGGAAATCCAAAAAATTTACCAAATGGCAGCCAAAATTGTCAGAGTACACAGCCTGCCGATCGCCACGCAATGACGACTCAAGATCGTATGATTGGATTGAGACGAAAGAGCAAATAGTCTCGAAATCGAGATACGTCGGAGAAGGGTGTATTGTACGAAGGTGGTATCAACTGAAACCTGTCAGTATCAATTCTAATGCGCGAATCGATGGCAAATTCCAAAGTGAAATTTGTAAAAAAATGTGGAAGTCAGATTTAAACGCAATTTCTCACGAATTGCGTTTTTCAAGTCGGTTTACAAAAACTCTTGAAAGTCGCTTGGATGGATTGCATGGGAATTCAGAGAGGGATGCACAATGCCAATATCCACAATCTCCGGGAAACGGATCTTCGGTATAAATGCGTTAAAAATAGGGGAAAGATATTTTTCATGCAAAAAAACGTCACGGTAAGATCGAATTTTTGACGTAAAATTTGTGTGTCTCATTTTCGAAATTCCGATCTTGTCTTTTTGATCAGTCGCCAGTCCGGAATAATGTTCACCAGCACGGTCCACCTCCATGGTTTATTTGATGACTTCGGCTTGTATGGGGATATGCAGACTATTTTTTCATACAAATCCAAGAAAATGACGAATGAGACTCAAAAAATAATCATCACTTCGATCAAAGAAATTTCAACAAAATGAGATCAAACGGGACACAGTCTTCTGTAGATTTGGTAATGGAACATTTTGGAAAACAATTGGCGAGTAAACCTGAAATATAGGTCAAAGCTGAAACAGGACCAGATGTACCAGAGTTTCGAAGAAGAGTTCAGCATTGCAAAAATAAATTCTTCAAAATTTGCAATGAATTTATGGAAACTGTCACCCATTCCATAATGTTCAGTTCCAAGCTTCTTACGGTTCTTTTCTTCTTAGCGCAGATTCAATTTTCCCAAATAAGTATTTTTACTCCACGTAGTGTGATAATGGATGTTTTACCCACGCTTCGCTTCGCGTGGACAAAACCCACATTTTCCCACCTCATGAAGTAAAATTATCTACAACACAAGACGGAAAAACTTCTTCTGATCTCGTGTGATTGCAATCTCACAGTCGATGAAAAAGTATCGTAATGCACTATACAAATAAGTGTCACGTTTGGAAGAAGGAAAAAAATCATATGTGAGATGAAATATTTTATTTTCGATGCCTTTTGAAAGTGCAACACGTTCGCTGTGCCATAAATACATGGGTACTCACGTAGAGTTCGTTAAAATTCAAGGTACACCTTTAAGTATGTACATTTTACTGCAGACCCAGACCGCAGTAAACTTAAGAGAAACCTTATTAATTAAACTTACAAATGTAAGGTACTATTACGTTTTGTAACTTTGTTGGAAAATTTATTCACTGTTCCTTTAACTTTGCAACAAAAAAAGTTACCTGACGTCCTGAAATGGTTGCATATCAGCATTGCCATCTTATAATAAAAAAAAAAGATTGGCAGTAAATAAGAATATTCATCAATTTTCTATAAATCTATGGCAAATTATTAACATGACACTGATTCGTGGATGAATTTATTGTCAATTATCTCGATAGTCGATGGTTAATTCCACTCTATTAATATTCTAGAATATTTTTCAAATGAATACTTTTTCGGGGTATGGTAGGTCAGTATGTCACGGCATTCAGTTTACGTTAGTTCAACACGGCGGCGCTGCTGTAGGAAGTTTAAGTTAGGTTACAATTTAAAATAGAATAATTTTCAGGTCAAATAAAAAATTTTCTGATTCTGGAAGCAGTTTTGAACCGATAATTCACCCGGCAAAGAGATACAGCTGATTTCAGTCCACCCTGTATACTAAAATATGTAGATATACATAGACGAAGAGGCCGGAGGGTGGCGTGCGCCCGAGGTGATCGCGTGGCTGGTGATTTCGCCATCGCGCTGCTCAACTCTGCGATCTGCTGCCGCATTTCGCGCGCACTTCGACCAGCGAACCGCACAACCCATTTAATTAATAGTTGCTGTAGCAAGCGCATTGCTTACACAGAATTTCACCTCCTACCTCTACCAACGTACTAATTTTAGGTAAGGTTAATTAGAAATAGTGTAGCTCTTGTCGAAGTCTCATGTTTACAAATTTTACTTGCTTCACGACGTAGCTGTTATTCCAGAATCAAAATTTCACTCCTCACATCCTCAAGAATTCATTTGCTCTTGTCTGATCACAGATCTTCGACGGTGATTATCAATTTTCGACTTCATCTACTTTTTGCAAAAGCTAGAATATCCTCCGCCAAAAGCATCCTTTCAAATCCGTGGAATGTTTTGTTAAAAAAATATTCCATTGACTCATCATTTTCACAGCTGATCACTGGTATTCTGTGACACGATAAAAAATCATTTCAGATTTTGTGGATTTCGAAGTAAAAAAAAAAATTGGCTATAGCAATGAATGAATTTATTATCTAGATACGAATTTTTTTTGTAAACGTTAAGAAATAGAAATATGTTACGTGTTTAGAACAATTTATATATATGCCCGGACTTATTTCTGTAATAATTATCAGTTTGCGCCGAAACGACATCATCAATTTATCATATTTCCTCCAAATTTCAAAAAAAATTTACGAATCATGCAACCTGAAGCCTCTGACGAAAACTTTACCTTCGAGAGATTCAATCTATGCAAGGTAAAGTCCAAAAAATTTCAAGTAATTTCTATAATAATATCTGAAAATCGATGTAATCGGCAAGAATATTTCATGCCCTCAACCATCTATTGGGTCGTATCATGCAATTCTTGACGTACCACAAGGGGGAAAATGCTTTATTCCCCGTGGTGAAGACTCACCTTTTATGTATTTTGCTTTATGTTCTGCAGTGTTTACTTGAGAGGGGCTTTGTAGATACGAAGATTTTCTCCTAATGAAAGCTCAGGACACTTCGCTTGAAGAATTGTTCAATAAATTGCCACACCTTACGAAGTTGCAAATCATATCCTGAGTGTTGATTGACTGCCATTGTGAACTACATCAAGATCGATTTCAGATAGGGAAATATCTCACGAAAGGTCACAGAATCATTAGAATTCTTCTTCATATTCGTATCACATCATAACATAGCGATAACGTTTCCATCGTGTCGATTCAAAAGATGTTCGAAAGCTTTCATCATGATGGAACATGAAAACTGTCTGATTGCCTGAAACGAGATTATTCATTGTCTCCATCAAATGCATGCGATAAAACGCAATCTTCAAGAAGTGCACTCAGCTGTTCAGACAGCTCAAAAGTAGAAGCGTCTATAAAACGTGTAAGAGAGGTTTCAAGTCCCAATTTTCGACGCCTAAAACTCGTCAAACTTTCAAAGGACGTCTTAATTCTGACATTCGACGACTTCTCGTCGTCAATAACTGGGTCATAAGATTGTCAGGTCGTTTGGTAAACGAAACTCAGTTTTGTGCTGTCGTTTGATAGCAGTTTTTTACAGTTTCGACAGCACCGTTTGAGAGGAATTAAAAAAAATATATTTCATGTCGATAAAACTCGACATGAGCCTCCTCTCAACGACTGGATTTGTGGTGAAATATTAGATAGTCAATGTAGATCGGTCCCTCTTCAATGTGAAATCTCGCAAAGTGATTTGATAATCGGAGAGAAATCAAACCCGAACTTTGTCTGGTGCGTTAGTAAACTTACCCATCACACAGATTTGTGAGCTGTTCGCATCGAGACTCGGTGGGTAAATAACATCCGTGGAATGCCCGGAGCAGCAGCAAGCAAGCGAGCCAGAAGACCCCATAAAATAGTTTCACCGCATGCATGAAGTTTTGGTACAAAGTTACATTCAGCCTTCTGGCATGTGTATTTTCCATATACCGAGAGGGAAACTTGATACTATACAGTCGACTGCGCATGAGCGAGTTTTGTCGTCTGCTAAAGCAGGCTGACCATCCTGAGTTCGAGCTGTCAAATTTTGTTCTTCGCGGTTATGTAATTGATAGAATTTTTTGAGGTTAGAATCTCAATTGCTTGCGGCAATGATTCGGAAATGGTTGGAAAGCTTTTATCGTTGGAAATGGAATTTCATGTGCAACTGAAAGAACCGTTGAAATTTATCCCGAACAGCCGATTGCTTGCTTCGACTCGATAACAATAGAACCTCGATTGACTACTTCAGGCGCGAGAGGCTGACAGCTCTAGCTTCATTTCTTTTAAGTTGGCATCCGTGCCTCGCAGGTTAAAATATCATCGCGGGACGATCTCACCGACCAATAAAATTGAATTATTCGGCGCATGCGCTGTAGACTGTATAGTATCAAGTTTTCCATACATACATAGGTGCGTGCAGCAGTAAGCGTGCCTGCTTTAAGTATGGTAATAGTTGTTTGGCTGCTTATAGTTGTGGACGACGGGTAACCGACCTGGAAAAGTGTGGCACTCGTATGAATACGTAATACTGTTATCTTAGGACAGGTTTTAAACGCGATATTGAATTGCCGGGTGCAGCTGCGTGTTGGGATTAAAGTTTTTCTGATAACTGTCACGCCCATAGCTAATATGCAATCAAATGACAAAAATGCGTAACCACAAGTATTATACCGTTCGATTACGAGACTAGAGTTGATCTTTTGTTCCAAACACGAAAACTACCAGTTCGATCATTTCCGAAATTTGACCGGTTTCAAGTTTGAGAAAGTCCTATCGATTGTGAGAGGAATCGTAAAAATTCGTTGAACCATTCTCGAGATACCATCAATTGACATTCATTTCTCTAGAATTTGTTCTTCGGATATCTCGAAAACTACTCAATCGATCAACATCCAAAAATTAATCAGTTATTGGTGAGGAAAAACTGCATTTATTCAAGCATGAAGAGTCAAACCCTTGTCGTTCGTTCTCGAGATATCCTCAAAAAAAAAAAATTGTTTACACACATTCGGAAAATGGTCGAAGGTGATTCTCTGAACCTCAAGCGCGAAGGTCCAACACTTCATATTCGGGTTGATTACAGTAATCAGATAATTAGCGATTATCGAAGATCGAAGACAATGAAAATCTGTATGCATTCCCCGTTGGCTTCGATTTTCAATAGTAAGTTGGATCATTTTCCGTGTCAAAATATTTGTACTTCTTTCGTTTCGACTTCCAATTTATTCACCTATATAATAACCAATTATATGTATAACTACCCGTACTAATTGTAAGTCAATAAGTCCGAGCAATGCACCCGCAGGTAGCAGCTCGTGCAACTTGAAATGCGTTGAAAAGTTTTCTTTCATCTTCGAGGTCTGAATGATTGCATCGATGTCTGCCTGAAAGAATTCAAACTGAAGGGAGTAAGCCGATTATTGATGAATGCAATTGGGTAAATATGGGCTACCGCCCAGAGAGTATATTGCAAACCTTGATATGAATGAAAATATTATATAAGATGAGGTACTGTACTGTAAGATATTTTCTTCACGTATCGTAGTTTTCGTGCATATACGCATTTCACTCAGTTAATATCCATGCAAAGTTTCAAAATCTTATCGATAGTGTCGGAAATAAAAACCATGCCAAAATAAGTATTTTTCAAAATAACTCGTGAACGGTTATACCGACGACTGATATAGTCAATATCAATTTTGTAGCTTATAAAATTCTCTGTAAAATCTTTCCCGCAATAATTTATGTGCGATTGATACTTTCCGAGATAGAGCTCTGCGAATGAAGGGTTTAAAACAGTGAAACCCTGCATCGACCGCCTGTTCTCCAGTATTTCATTAGTGTCACTTCGTCGTGATTAATCGTCGGATTTTTTGAATGTTTATAGAAGTGTTTTTGTAGGAATCGGACGCACTTCAGAATGCCTCGTTTGTAATTTCGCTGGCCCGAAAACCCTATGAATTGTACAAAACTTTTGTACAATTAATTCGAAATTCAGCATCGATTAGCATACTTTGTGGAAAAACGAAACTTTCATCCGAAAAAAATCTTCTCTACAAGTACACCAATTGTTTGAAACCGAGACACCCGTTGTATTTTCATTTTATATGTATTATATCCACGCTCGATTCGCGTGTAAAAGCAAGGTTGAATAAATAAGAGTAATTATTGGTGGTATGATTAATGGGACAAATTCTACGTAAATAAACGGTGTAGCAGATCGTTGTTTGGTCTTGTGTTTCGCCACGGATTTTGTTTGCGTTTTATTTTCATCGCAACATTTAGCCAAACAATACACACACTCTAGAAGAGAATTCATTAATACGTTATTTCGATTCCAATTATATGTATAAGTACACTCAGGGTCATGGATTCTGAGACGGCTAGATTTTTGGACAAGTCAGTAATGTTGGCAACACAGAGTTAACCTACAGCGCCATCGTCGGCCGAGCGCGAAGCAGACTCAATCTCGGTAAATATAACACAAACAATGACCGTCAAATCTAACTTAAGAATACCGCAAGGGAAATGACTTAAGATTAATTGAGTGACAGTCATTTTTTCGATTAAATTAGTTGGAATCCTTCACTCCAAATCAATTCTCTTTATATTCAGTAGTTCTTTCAACTCCAAGGAAATTTTCTAGGTTATATTCGACGGTCATGGGAATGGGGCTGAAAGTTTACTCTGTATTGCCAACATTACTAACTTGTCCAAAAATCTAACCGTCTTAGAATCCATGATCCTGAGTGTACAGATCAACTTTTACCAACGATTAAATACTTGCCTCAATTTCTTCGCCGTCGTCGAAGAACTGAAATTATTATACAGTGATCGGAGCCCAATTATGTTATACAATTAGCCCTAAAACTACGTGGTATAATCGACCAGCCGTTTTAAGGCGTATATAATTCAAATCCGACAGATTATAATAGCTACGTGTTAAATCAGCAGTTTGCTTTCAATTTCACTGCGTTTCTTTCTTCTGCGAGAAATTTCTTTCCTTTTATAGTTTCATTTGTTTATTTATTTATTTATCTATTTATCGATGTGGGTTTTTTTTTTTTTTTTCTTCTCTCTTCTTATTTTCAGCCCCCCCCCCCCCCCCCCCCCGTCTTTATTTATCGAGGTATTAATCAATTAGCTACGTTTATTAAGGGGCGAATCGGTTCTCTCGCAGAGCGTCATGTAGTATAATCAACTTCCATACTGTAGACCGTAGATTATATACATAGATATAATCTGTATAGGTGTGTGTATACAGAATGGTGCATCGATTTCTGGTAAAGTGAATATTAAATCTAATAGAAGCAATTTTCGTTGGCAGGTGTTAAAATTATAAGGCATTACGTCGAAATGTCGAGAGCTAGGAGCCCCCATGCCTGAACAGTATAGTCCGAAAATAGCGAGTTTAATGTAATTAGAGGCATTATCGTTTTTCGTAATTGGCGGCCTCGTACCCGGTAATCATAGCCTTATGGTCTATTCCAAACACTGCCCGAATCGGCCTTTCGAACTTCCACACATGTTATTTGTCCGTTACAGTATTCGAATAATACCATTGGACAGAAACACCGTTACACATTTGAATTGTGTGCGTTGAATCGAAGATATAAGATCCACAATTTTCCCGAAAATTTCATATTGGGACAAAGAATCGTCTTACTATATAGTGGGCAAAATGTAACGTGTGATTTTATAAGTAAGTCAGAAATGAACTGACTCTCGATAATAATTATGATTTAGTCATTATTTCATCAGAAAATGAACTTCTGGGATTTATAACCACGTTCCGCCCCATAACGAAGGCTATATATTCACGTCCCGGCTCAAGGGAGGACGGGGGCCACTTGAGTAAAAAAATTAATATCTTCTAAAGTAATTCGTTTTGATCAGCCAACACGGTATAGCTCGGAACTTTAATATTATGATTAAACGTAGGTTGTCTATAAGATTTTTAATATCATTGCATTCGCTGGTATTTTCAAATTTTACGGGTAACGGGGGCCGATTACCTAATCTCATTATTTAGACGTTGAAACAACATAGATTTGCAATTAATAGAAATCCTTGTGTGCTGACGGACTTTCCTGGCAGGAGAAACTTAAGAGAATATCAATTGCGTGTAAATCTCATGGGAAATAATATACATCATCAGGTTAATTATCTTAGAAGTGAAAAACTGAGTACCTAATCTTCGAGAGCTGAATGATTCCATTATCTTCTTTGTTCGACTGAGAAATCGACTGGCTGGTATCACCCTGTCGCTCTTTATGTCAATTGTGGCTTATGTTGATTCTGAGTGATTAGCAATTAGCGAAATTCTGTTTCAGCAGCGTTTGAGGTTTAAACAGTGATTCGCGAGTCGTGTAGAGCTCTGTGCTCAGATTGTCAATCATATATGTATATAATATACACGTTATTGCTCGCGTCGATATCCTGAGCTGTAAACGGTGGAAAGCTACTGCGCAATTATAATTCGTGCTCGTCGCGGTATTAATTTACGTCTAACGAGGAGCGACGGAAAACAAGGCTAATGGCACAAATAGATGCGATAGCTGCTGGCAGCCGGTACGATTAAATTAACAGAAATTCAGTTTACCGGATTCGTGTATTAAATGGAATTTCGATACGAATACGTGTGACAATGAATGGATTTGCGCCACAGATTCACGGTGTATTGCTGATGCTACTACTACTCCCCAGCGCTAATATCAATGGTTATTCTTGTTTAATCCAATAAACTAACCCTCAACAGCGTGCAGCGAGATATGATACATGCAAAACGTACGAGGCTTTATAGCACCTATAATTACTGTATCTACTGTGCGGAACAACGTCGAAGAATTGACAGTCACGTATCCCGTATCCAAACTGCAATTTTTGATCATTCCAACCACTCTACGACCAAAAATTCGTGTTTCCAGCAGATCTCCAAGTTTCGAGATCCGGAGAATCGCCTTCAACCATTTCCAGATGGACATCTTAAAGTGTGCATGTGTGTGATCGATTTCTTTTTCCCACGGTATCTCGAGGACGAATGAGCAAATTTCATCCTTCATTGTTTTCTTCAAATCAAAACTGACCAGAGTTCAGATAAGACGTAGAGAAGAAAATAGATTTTTTTTTGAAACGATAATTCGGCTTGTCAGTCTCTCACCCGGAAATGACCTGAATTATGTTTTTTCTAAAAATTGGACATAGTTTTCTAACAAAAAGTACAAAGAAATGTTAGATATTTCTCGTTGTCTGAAATTAGTCTGGAAGTACGTCGTCTTCGAGGTTTGAATAATTGCTTAATGACTCTATCAATTATCACGAATTGTTGCAATCATCGTTATGCCCCGAGCCTGCAATCAATTAATAATTGTTTATTGCCAATCAACTGACCACAGAGCGTTCCCCTCAATATGAGCTTTGATGTCCGATTAAGCACCTACCAAACTCTTACATTAACGCATCTATACGATTCACACTGCATGACGAGACATGTATACAGATTAGGGTAGTTCTTGATTTGATCATTTTCAAATTCAAATATGCACATGGGGCATTCCACGTCAAATTTGCAACCCGTGTACCTCACCCCGTTCGATTTGGATAATTTTTTAGTATGATGTTTCAACCAACCCGAAAAAAGTCTCTGCGTTTTTTTCAAATTTTTTTAGCCACCAGTGAAATTTGGGAAAAATTAAAAAGCTAATTCTGAAAACGCCAGTTTTAAAAATCTGAAAAAATTCACACTGATTTCATGATTTAAAATATGATTTTTAAGCATGACGCGATAATGGGATATCTCAATATTTACTATTTTTGTCGCAAGTTTTTAGGCATTTTATGTCAGAATTGGAGTTTTTATTTTTTTAATCGCAGTCATAACTTTCTCAAATATTACTTAATGGATTTCAATTTTTCTCAAATGTAGAGAAATGCCAGGAGGCCTGAATGCAGTTAATGTCATTTGAATTTTTTCTTTCAATTTTTCCAAGCAAAAAAAAAAATCCCTAAAAACTTGCGAAAAAAATAGTGAATATTGAGATCCTATTATCGTGTCATGCTTACAAATCATATTTCAAAACATGAAATCGGTGTGAATTCTTTCAGATTTTTAAAAATGGCGTTTTCAGAATTGGCTTTTTGATTTTTCAATTTCACTGGTGGCTAAAAAAATGTGAATAAAAATCAGAGACCCTTTTGGGTTGGCTGCAATATCGTACCCAAAAATTATCCAAATCGAAGGGGGTGAGGCACATGGGTAGCAAATTTGACGTGGAATGCCCCACATACAAAAACATGTAATCAAACCCCCAGGTTCTCACCTCAATCCTATAAGTACTTCCACAAAGTCTTCGAATTTTCTTATTTGGAGGAAACACGATTTCTGACATTTCGCGGTCAATTTTTTTTTTCCTATTGCAGTAAAGCACTGAAAAATCTCAAACTTGGTACACTCCTTACCTGTAGTAGTGGATATTACACGAAAATTCGACAGAGTTTCAACCACATAATTTCTGAAGCTAATATCGCACCAAAAAAAAAATTTCCCATCTCCAAATTGTGACGAATAAAATTTTTTCGCGGATATCCACTAATCTAGATAAGAAGTGTGCGGAGTTTCAGATTATTGGAAGTGACAATACGATAGGAAGTAAAAACTAACCCCGAAGTAGTAAAAATTGCGTGTTATATTTGAATGGGAAAGTCCGAAGGCTTTAGGAAGGTACTTAAAATTAAAATAGGAACCTGGGGTGTGGGTTAGATTTTTTTTTACATATTTGAAGCCGCTCTGGCTCACGTGAGCATTGAAATTCGAATATGACTGAATTAGGGACAACCCTAATACAGATATATAGTCGAGTAAATAATATCGTCAACAATCTGTTCGAGCTGTTAATAATAAATCGTGAGCTTACTGACTCAACTTGCTTCGCAGCCCCTAGTTGACCCAACTAGTTCCCTTCAAAGTTTCATACGGTTTCGGAATTGGACCGGAAGTTTACGGTCATGAATAAAAAATCACTGATTCTAATTTCCCGCCTGTACTTGCAGGAATTTGATTCCAACTTCTTTCCTCCGCGAGTCTCAAGTTTCTGACATTTTTTCTATTCGCACTTCGACGCATCGAGAATTAAATTGAATCTCTGGTACGTAGTACTGCAGCTCATTCATTCATGCGATGGTGTGGCTGATCGCAAGGGGCGAGTCATTACCCAATATTTATATAACTCCGGTTATTTGCCACAGTAACGGTGCTTTACAGAGTAAATAGTATGAATGCAAGTATGCCCTTGCGTTATATCGGCACGAGTTATAACGACGCGATAACAGCATTACGGACAATATTTATTCAATTACAAAGCTCGATTTACCCATCCAATGAACTTCCGCCCCATGCCGCGCGCTGCAACTCGGTTTATGATTACTGCAGAAATCGCAGGTGAAAAATACTCAATCACTCCATGTATATGTATGATGTTCACCCGGCTAGACAGAGGAATGAAACATGAGTGATATTCGTCACTGATCGCTCGACTACGAGCATAATCATTTTCTTTCCAATAATGTCAGATATGCCAATGGGTCTGTATGAAACAAGAATTAACCCCTTGGCAGTGATGCGAAAATCTAATTTTCGTGCCAGTTTTGTGTTGGAAAAAAATGTTCATGGATTCATCCTACAATCTCAGTGTCTTGGTTTTTGAGGTCGCTGAATACGAATCTGAAATCGGATTTTCAAAATTCAAAATGGCGGATCCAATATGGCGGACAAAAATTTAAAAATAGTTTGATTTCGATGAAAGTAGGTATCATATGGTTTTTGTGGTCACTGAATACGAATCCGAAATCGTATCAAACATCTCAAGTTACAAATTTTTTGTCGAAATTCAACTATTCTTCAGATTTTCTCACGCCATTTTGGATCCGCCATTTTGAATTTTGAAAATCTGATTCTAGATTCGTGTTCAGCGACCTCGAAAACCACAAGGTACTCACTGACATTGGAATCAAACTGTTTTTAGAATTTTCGTCCGCCATATTGGATCCGCCATTTTGAATTTTGGAAATCTGATTTCAGATTCGGATTCAGCAGCCTCAAAAACAATAATTCACCAAACAACAGTCAAATCCATGTAGTGAAAACATGTTTTTTTTTCACATGCCCCTATACGTGTCATGACACAAAAGTGGCACGACTTTTTTCCGCCCCTATGCGTGTCACTCACAGTCAAGGGGTTAGGAATGTTTAGTATTTTTCATTTTTCTGATCCCTTGTGTGTTAATCCACGTCAAACGGGACACGTTTCTGTGGGAATGATCATTTTCTCCATACCTCGGTCGAAAGTACGCATTTTCGTCCCGGATTTGCAGGAGGAAAATGGATCTTTTATTCCCTGCGGAAACTCAACGCGCGCCATCTGTGCCGCGGGACGATTATCAAGCAATACGGGAGGAAATTTAGTTAGTGACAGTTGGAGACAGTCGGAGGTTTGTATCGAAAAGTGAGAGTGAATAAAAACATGTCCTCATCCGAGGAATCAGAAAACGAAGCAGAAGTGTTCAACTATACTCCCCACAAAAATTAGCGGGCCACCCAATTTTTGCTTCGAAAAATGTTCGATTTCAGAGTCTCGTAATTCGGTGAAAAAATGACTTAGCGAGTCGTTCGTAGAAGCATTTTGAAGCTTGAAGCTTCATCTTTCAGATGCTTACTTTCGATTGCGTTCATGTTCTTGTTGTCTTGAGTTATGGTCCTTTGAACCATCTCGTGTCAAATTTGTGTATCGATGTTCCAACTTCAAAACAACGCACGGAGTCGGTCACGATCGGAATTTCAATTTCAAGATGGTCATTTTGAAGCTTGGAATGTCCTCTTCAAAACCCTTTTTTTGAAATTGCTCTACGATTTTTTTTTCATGGAGTTATGCGTTGCTGAAGCAAGAATGGTCAAATACAGCTCTTAAAATTGTATTGCACTGAAATTCACGAATACGCGGATGTCTCTGTAATGGTCTGGGGTGCAATTTCCATGCATGGTCATACCGATCACGTGATTATTCCACCACTTCAAGTAATGCTCATGTCGGAGGTACTGTTTCATCGAAATTTACGAAAAAAAATCTTAGAGCAAATTCCAAGGTATGGTTTTGAAGGAAACACTTCAAAGTTGAAGTTGTAACCTTGGGCCACCTGTGTCGCTATTTTTGCGCGTGCTACCTGAGGTCAAAGTTCGAATTTCCATTTCGCGGTTCGGAGGGTCTCGTTTGGATGGTGATCATGGCTTGAAAACGTCACCGAATAAAAATTGCAATAAGGTTTCAGAAAGATGAAGATTTGAGCTTCAAAAGCCATTTTCGGGAACCTCGATACGAGAACTCGTTCGCCCAGGGCATGCGATCAAAAATTGAAAGACCATTTTTGCTTCAGCAGCGCATAACTCCATGAAAAAAAATCGTAGAGCAATTTCAAAAAACGGATTTTGAAGAGGACATTCCAAGCTTCAAAATGAACATCTTGGAATTGAAATTCCGATCGTGACCGACCCCGTGCGTTGTTTTGAAGTTGGAACATCGATACACAAATTTGACACGAGATGGTTCAAGGGACCATAACTCAACACAACAAAAACATGAACGCAATCGAAAGTAAGCATCTGAAAGATGAAGTTCCAAGCTTCAAAATGCTTCTACGAACGACTCGCCAAGTCAATTTTTCGCCGAATTACGAGACTTTGAAATCGAACATTTTTCGAAGCAAAAATTGGGTGGCCCGCTAATTTTTGTGGGGAGTGTATTTCGATTCCGAGGCAGCATTAATTGTGCGAAAGGAAACATATTCAAGGTGTCCTAGTTACTGCAAATATAATAAAAAACATATAACACAAATATAAACAAAAACAAAACGTTTGTAATTGATAATGACGATTTAATATCTACAATTAATCGCGTACTTTCGATATGTACTATGCAGAATATGAAGAAAAGAAGTATACTATTTCTTGGAAATTATCGCGTTACTTTTACGCATCACAGGAAAGAAAGAAATTTAACAAATAATTTCTTGCTTTTCCGTAACTTTAATAAACGAGTCAGCTCAGAAATTAGGCATCGCAATTTCGAAGTGCCTAGAAGATGATCCATCTGCTCCGGCAAAATTCCACAAACTTTTTAATGAAACAAGAGCCCTGAGCTAGTCTGATTAAATCATTGGAATCTTCGGAGGAGCTAACGCACAATATGAAGACATATAAGGAGAATTTTTGGAATTTATGACTTCGCGATAGAAAAAATCTTCGAGTTCGGGGGAAATGAAAATATTTTCGCTACTTCGCGTAAAAAGGGACTTGCAATTAGTTAATTTTCGTACTTAAGATTATGTTTTGCAAATTATAATCAATAGAAATGAATGGAAAACCAATAGGAAATCGTTCGTTACCTTTGACAAAATAGTATATTGGCCAAAACAATAGCTGTCACTATATTCGAAAATTTGAAATGCTTTTGCTTCTCAATGTTGTGACTCGTTGAAAATAAATTGAAAAAATGTCGGACGCGAGCAGAGAGTTAACGACGGTCCACTTGAATCTTTCCGGTGAACTACCTTTTTCGAATCCTTATAATTCTCGATGAGAAATTGTCGGGCAAAATATTGGGAAAAGGAACAATATTGAAGTTTGAAATGTCGACTTTGAGATGATCTCTTCAAAAATGGTCTGCAATTAATTCCGAATGATTTGTATAAGTTTGAATGCTGAGTTGAGAAATATACGGAGAGAACGATTTTCCAAACTTTCCGTTAATGAGCGAAAGGAGAAAAGAAAAAACAAAAAACTTGCGAAAAATTTTGGCAGCAATGGTCCTAAAGTTTGAAGTTTATTCTTCGAAATACTTTGTATTCAATTTTCCTCCGTTTATTTTTAGTAATTTATTCAATATCGGCTGATTTATTCAACAGCAACTTTTTGAGGGCAACGGGTAATATATATTGCATCGTCGTACCTTACCCCGTCAAAAAAAAATTCACTCAATTTAATTCATATCTAAAGATTGAGTAAACTAACTTCGAGGATCACCGAAGTTTCATTCTACAGAAAGCTGTACTTCGAAGTATCGTACGATTTTCATTTTCTTTGCAAAATGCGCGAAACAGACCAAAACCAGGATTACATCGTACCAAAATAGGATCTAAAGCTTCTTTTTCTTCGTCTTCGGGATTGATATCTCCCTTTCTCTCTCGCTTTCGTCGGATTCTGTATAATTTCAATTAACGTCTACAAATTTGGCATCCATAACCACATCGGCCTTCTTTGCACTATACTTTCGTTATATACCTCAGAATTTTATAGGGGTTAATGAAATGTAAACATAATGACCCGGACGATCAATAAATTTGAAGAGACAAAAAAAAACTCCGATCTTTTTAACAAGCACAGAGTCGTTGTAGTGTGTCAATTCAATTAACGATTGTTACTGTTTAAGTATATATTTCATGGCCATTTACTTCCATCTGTGCATTTCTTGCTTTTGATCTCCGTTGTTTTTTTTTTTTTCTTTTCTTTCCTTCTTTTGCCGCGCACATCTCCTGCAGACAAATACTAACTTTATCTCTGATAAGAGTAGATATAGGGGGAGCTGTTGGTTGTAAGAAACAGTTCCACCCGATTCTATTAGCAGCTTTAATACGCCAGCGTATAAAAGTCGAGACTTTTACCTACGGTGAGATTAGCTTTCGAATTTTCCTGCTAGGTATTAAGCAAGAAAAGAGGACGAGTCTAAGGGAAAAAAGAGCGCAGCCACGTGTACAATGAGAGTCCTGATTCCATCTTATTATCACAACGGCGATAGACCTCAAAATCTAAGCCATTCTGAATGCAGAGAATATGATAATAATAATTGTAATTAAAATGATAAAACTGACAAGAACAACGCCGAAAATAATATCAATAATAATAATACCGCGTCGGTCTTAAAGAAGAAGAAGAAGAAGAAAAACTGGGGTGAACTGCAATTACCGGCTCTTGGCGAGGCTTTTTTTGATTTCGGACCACTGAGCTGTGAGGTGCTTCCGGATTTCGCCATCTTAGTATAGATGGGTTAATCCGTTTCTTGAAAGGAAGTGGTGCTCCTCAAACGGACAGGCAAGCGAGCGGATGGACGGGATGTTCAAAGCCTCATTTACAAACGGATTAATTTAATTAAGACTGGCTTACCGCAGTTGGGGTTGAAATAAACTCCGAGTATAATTCATGGACGTGACGATACTGCCGTCTGGCTGAAATGAGACCAGACTTCGGTAATAACACCGCTAATAATCATTGTTTCAATGTACTCGAAAGCTAATGGATTTGCATCAGGCTCTCCTATACTGTGTACTGGACTTCCACGTCAATTGAAACCATAAAATAGTGCTTGCGAGCCATCCATCCGTTGACAAAATCAAGCCAAACGATTTACCCGAATTCCGAACATAATTATTTCCCATCTACCGATTGATAGGTCAGACTATCTTGTCTGTTGATCGCTCGATAGCCAAATATAATGAGAAAAAGCTCTGCGTATTTCATGATCGTAAGTCAAGTGATTCCGCAGAAATTTCATCAGGAAATCGAAGAATAATAGCAAAATGGCGAACGTCGAATCGAAAAACGGTAGCAATTTTCGATTTGACGTCCGCCATTTTGAATTTTGAAAATCTGTCGCCACATTCGTAATCAGTGACCTCGAAAACTCCCGAGTGCAAACTTTCGGGAGAATTAGTAACAATTTCCGATTTGACGTCTGCCATTTTGAAGTTTGAAAATCTGTTGCCAGATTCGTAATCAGCGACCTCGAAAACCCCGGAGTATAGACTGTCGGGAAAATCGGTATTATTTTTCGATTTGACGTCCGCCATATTGGATCCGCCGTTTCTAATTTCGAAAATCTGATGCCAGTTTCGTGATCAGCGATCCCAAAAGCCCCAGGGATACCGAATTCGAAGCAATCGGCATCATTTTGGAAGAAGCCATTTTGGGTCGGCCATTTTGAATTTTTAAATTTCGACCACAGGTTTGAAATCTGACGAGCTATCGAACAGCGAAATCTGCGATTTTCAGGGGTTGATTACACTCCTTTGGGGTGAAATTCCACCGATACAAAAAAACACTTGTCAAATATTTTCACCTCCTCTAAAATCACTTGGCGATGTTCTCTTGTTAGTCTAGAAACACGCCGTTTCACATAATATATCCTGATGTTCGATTTGGGAAATTTTTCTCAGCCCGCGATGACGCGAAATAATCGCAAAATACAAGGCCCGAACAAAAGCAATGAAACCAAGAATCATTCATTAAATTGGAGACTAGTCGTGCTGAGTTACCCGAACGTTTTACCCAGTCTATTTTCAGTTGATATTAAATCCCGCTTTAATCCTACAATCGCGATGCTTAGTTACGTCGACCCGCAAAGTATTTCACGTTTACCAGAATCAGCAAAAGAAGATTGAATTTCCAGAGGGAAATATATGTACAGCTTATTCCAGAAATTTCTTTGCCACCAATTTTCAAGGTCGATTACAGCCAAGTCCGCGAAAGATTCCTCGATGTTTTTCCATGCATGGTCCAAGAATCCGCGATCAACTATAGAGATGAAAAAAGGGAATGATTGCAGATGATTTACGGTGGCTACTGCTAATCACCTTCGCGAGTAATTATCTCGATGCTACTCGATATTTGATAGCCAGTAATGAACCAATGACTAGTTTCACTTTTGAACTAGTAACAGTCTGCATCGTGTGAGGCTAGCCTCTTTGGACTGAAATTAGTGATGCCGTAGGGGAAAGCAGCAAAGATATTATTGTTTCCGAAGAAATTCGAGTCTTGAATATGAAATTAATCCGTCGATAAATCGTTGGGCGAAGTAGAAGCTGGGCGAGCCACGAGATCGTAAATTAATTAGAAGACGAGGGTTGGAATGTACGTGTGCGGGTGTGTAGATATATCGACAACCCCGAGGCAGGGTTCGTGGTTCGGGATTATGACTCTCGGCAGTTAGCACATGGGAATAAAATGTTTCATTAGACCAGAGCGTGGCTTAAGAGTTGGCAGGAGCTTAACGAAATCGTAAAAGGGTAAAAAGAATATCGTAAAATGTTGCCGCGCATATTTTTCCTCCATCGTTTTACGCTCCTTTTAACGTCTCACTTCTCGTTCGCCGACCTCAACACGCATCGTACCACTTCCTTATACTTCAGCCCTGCGGTTTACACGCGTCTTTCACTTTGACCTGTAGAACTGCTTATATAAAGAAGGATGAAGAAATGCCGACCACTTGAGAAGCAACAATATTTGATTTGCAGTCAATAGCAGTGGCAATAGCGGTCACCTGACGAGAAATATGCAATGCAACAAAATGCCGCCTCGGTAAGATGTCGGTGTTTTTTTCTTTTATTTATGAGACGTAAAATCGTAGTTTCTCGGTCATTGTCTTGTCAAGTGAGGCGAGATAGCTCTTAAAATGTATGGTTTACCACCGACGAGTGGCTGACAATGAGTAATTCGAAATTGCGATGAATCTAGCACATATACATATCTGTAAGTAATTCCATACGATTTCTCCGATGATAACTAAATCTGTAAAAAAAAATTTGTAATTTCGTAAAAACGAAATACTCATCCATTTTCTGCCGAAGTTAAGTAATGATCCCCGAAGTTTCATTCCTATCAGTTGTGCGGTATAGGAGAAACTACGGATCGCGTTTTCGAGGTGATCAGAATGTATATCTA
The DNA here is from genome assembly GCA_944452935.1 of Rhogogaster chlorosoma. Classification (NCBI taxonomy): domain Eukaryota; kingdom Metazoa; phylum Arthropoda; class Insecta; order Hymenoptera; family Tenthredinidae; genus Rhogogaster; species Rhogogaster chlorosoma. The sequence continues at coordinate 21,175,300 of OX101802.1, forward strand.
AGACCCTTTTGATTGTTCAGCCGTTGAAACAAATATCCATAATCCATGTAGTAATTATCAAGATAATTGTAATTTTTCCTCAAAAAATATGTTTAGGTCACTGGAACCGAGCATAGCGTAAAAAATGAAATAATTTTGGAATTAGGAGAGTTCTAACCTAATTCCAACCACCTATACAGCAGCACCGCCATGTCGAACTGACGTAAACTCAATGCTATCGTAAACTCAATGCTATCGTATCGTATACGAAATGCCCTAAAAAACAATCGAATCGATTTGTTATTTCCAATTTACAGAAATTCATTGAAAGTCACGAGTAAAATTTATAAATTAGAAGTAAAGCCTTCAGTATTTAAATATGCAATTATTCTTGTTGTTTTAGTGAAAAAATGAGTGACCGCCATTTTGAAACTAAATATGAGAAAAAAGCGTTATTTCTTGATGTAAATAGGAATTGAAATTCTTTTTTCAAGTAGCTGCCTTCGAAAATAGAGTAAATATTGAAACGCAAGATCCAAAATCCAAAATCTAAAATTCTAAATCTGATATGTAAGTTGACGAGAAATTCATTCTTCTATAGCAGAAATTCTGCGGGCTTACGGTACTTGAGAGACTTTTGAGGTGATCTCTCACCCTGGGCGAAATGTGTCGGGGAGGCTGCATGTAATTATTCTAATGCAATACGCGGTGGTCTTGGTCGCCGGACCCGGTAGCAGCACTCGCATTTGAATACGTTTGCGATAGCAATTTTTTTCCCTCTTCTTTTATCTCTAGCGCGCTCACCGCCCGTTAAACGGAAGTGGTGGACGAGCCACTCTCCATCGCTGCGAGAGCTGGAGGCTTGAAAAACGGTCGTTTCTATTTTCCACAGAGGATTCATCTCGCTAATTGTATTATAATACCAGCGGAGTTGTTGTCTTACTCGTAGGTCTGTTAACTTTCCGTTATGAAAATAGAAAAGTTATTATAATCACCCGGAAATGGGAACAGTTCGGTTTTCACAGATTTACACATTTCGACGTCCACAAAATTACCGCCAATTATTTCCAGATCAACGTCTGGATATGGGCTTGCGTTTATGGTTCATTTTTCCTTGGCCGATGTCTCGAAAACAAATGAAGAGATTTTACCCTTTTCTTTTACCAATCAATTCGTGTTTGATTTGATTATCCCATTGGGTTTCGAGTTATTCGAAGAATAAAATTTTGAGAAAGAAAAAAAAAAAAATGCAGCTCGATGATACATCGAAAACCGATCGACGGATATTCATGATTTTTATCCGAATCGATAGAATTTTTTTCGGCTGAAATCCGTTTGGATTTTGGAATCAATCGTCACAGTAGTTTTGGAGTAGGCGGAAAAAAATTAACTTCCCCCTTGTAACAGATTTCTTTATCTTTTGATTAAACTTTTCAGTCCTGGACTATTCTTTGAGCTCGGAGAGGAGCCTGCCCAAGGTCGGCCGACTCGCCTGCTTGTTTATTTTTGCATTTACTCCATTCAGTATTTATTTCTTTCATTTCTCTACCGAAAAACAGAAAATCGCCGAAAGCGATTTATTTTCTTCGCTAGAACTCCGTTAAACTCGATTTTGAAGAAATTTTCAAACTGGTATTACACAGTTTTCCACTTTCCCAACATGGTTCTCAGCTATTCCTATATATATGTATATACATGTATGTATGCTGTATAGGTGTGTATTTTTATAAGCGAAAGTAATTTATTTTATTAGAAAAATTTTTCCTCGCTTTCTCTATACACCACCTCACTTTCCTTTTATAAAGACGATTTATATTCTCGCCCTACATAAAGCGGATGTAAAGATACACGCAATATTATATCGGTCACGACCCCGCAGTAGCTACCCGTTTCTCGAGGGACGATTTTAGGGCTAATAAATCGCGAGCGAGTCGTAAAGTGAAAAATTGTTTGCAGCTCATTCCCCCTTCGGTCCTGGATTTTAACGTTTTTTATTTCCATTGCCAAAGAGGATCCATTTGATTCATGAAAAATACAGAAATATGTGTCCAACTGCACGTAATTCGCTCGTATGTATCCTGGCCGCGTGATAGATACATAGATGGACAGATAGACAGATCGATAGACGCGCCACGAAGAAAGGTAATTTCCCGAGGCTTAGCGCGTCCCAATTTTCGGCCCAGTAAATTCCAATAATGTCGAACGGTCTTAAAAAGTTCGTATATCACGGAATCGATGGCTTTCTGATTTATATCGAGAGTTCTCGACGCGAGATATCTACCTCTCGAACTGATAGCCGTACACAGGTTTTTCGAAAATACTAAACAGAGATCAACTCTATTTTTTCCCTCCATTCAAACTTTTATACAAATTTTCACAACGAGAAATTAAAGCACTTTTCAAGAATTTCACAAGAAGAAGATAGTTCTGCCTTACGGTGAGTATCAAAAATGCTGCTACATCGTATGATCTACTAAAGGAACCGAATTTCCCAAGTCCTCGAAGTGGAGAGCCGAGAAAACTGAATCATGAGCTCACTTTTATCAATGGGGCTGAGATTTATCTTTATAATTAGCTAGTAGCTTTCCGCCTACTGAATCAATTATGCGTATTAAATTAGCTGTGCAAAAAAAAAGCATATTTGATGAAAAATTGCAGCACCAAGATGTAAAACGGAACACGTGTGCATCTGTGCAAGCTTTAATGACAACGACATTCTTGAATAATTCCGATGCGCTAGGCGCAAGTCCTGTGGGTCATTCGAAACTGAAATCCCAAGAGGATCAATTATTGTTTGAATGGAGGATGCCGCTTTGAGACCTCTCCGAATAAAGCAAGTTTGTACTCCGTCTTTATGTACTTGCCTCCGTGAACGTACTGTCTACGGTATAAGTACCGATGTATACGTATGTATGTAAATTTTGCCGGCGTCTGACTGAGCCAGTCCTTATACTCTATGGCCTTTGCCCCAGGTCGCATTCTCGTGTGCCGCTGTTTCGCCAGCTTATTTCTTGAACAAAGTAGGTGGGCTTGTACCTTCCTGAGAAAAACTATGCCTAGGAGCTGTTGGCCTGGGTGGACAAGCCTGTCTCGCAGAGCGGATGTATACGTATCGTAGTCCTCGTGGGTGTCTTAAATTTTGTGTGGGTTTGTCCCAAGCCCTCGGCTCCTCGCGTGAGAGCAAGCTCTAATAATTTTCTACTCTTTGAAGTGGGGCTCTCCGACACAACGTAACTAAATAGTAATATCGAGATCACACAAATCGGGTGGCGTACGGAATCGAAATGTGAATGAGAGAGAGAGAGAGACGGACCGACGCGGCGGTTCGAGCAGGACGACAATAGGACACCAATTAATTGGATACAGGACGAGGCTATCCTCCTATTTCAAGTTAGGTAACACTGCGTCCTCATCCCTTGTCCGCCCCTCTTACAACGACGCAGACTCGTCTGCGCGTGGGATTTTGTGTGCGCTTGGCAAATAAGCAACCCTTTGACAACGAACCCGACAACCCTTTGGTTGTTACCAGCTTTAACGGCGTCATCGTTGCTATCCACAGTCCACAGAGCATCGCTAACGCAGGTCATTAGAAATTCCGTGTTTTGTTTCAACAGAAACTGTGAGAACTTTCACCAAGCACTGGAGCCCCTACGGACAAAATAAAGCTATCGACACTATCGCGATTTATACTATTCTACCGCTGCACTATACCAAAAGCACGTTAGCTCACTATTGCCCTTTGCACTATCCCATAGCACCAGTGGGCAATCAGCGAAAGTGTATAATAGGTATACACAATCTGTTGTTGCAGCGAATCGAATATCAAAAATTGATTCTATCCTTGACGAATAGTTGCAGAATAGTGACAAATCGATTGGTCTTTCACCAATGAAGCTGGGTGCACTCATCACCGATGGGTATCCCTGTTTTTCTCTAGTAATACTGTTTGCACTATTATAGTTTCCATAGTCTGTACCCGTGGGGATCATTTGACTGCAATAGTTGTCAGCTCCAATTCAGGTTATCACTGATACTTACAATCTTCGATAGTAGAAATTACTAGTGAGTAGAGATGCAAAAGATTCTACAGAGTAATAATTGACGAGCGATGAATGTCGATATTTTATAACTCAACTCAGAAAAGTCTGAAGAAGTCGGTTACCCTTCAGTTTCCATATTCTATAACCAAGTTACGGAGCCTTGGGGTTACCAAGTAGGAAATATAACACGGAGTCGTTCAATCGAGGAGTTTTATCGACTTCTTATTTACACTGATTACGTTATGTATTGTACGCTGGCTTTCCAATATTATCGATACTTATTATGATATAACGTTCGTTCCACGTTTGAAACGGTTACTAATACGACCACTTTTAACCGTCTGAGTAAATCCGGCGAGTGTCTAACATGAGTATATCGCTTCGCGGTAATGACAATAGTACATTATGCTGCAAGGACGGAACGACGTGATCTTTGACGAGTGCAGCCAACTTCACCCGAGTCTACAATCACGTCGATCCGTCGGCTGCATACGGTACTTCTCGTAACAAGTGCACAGAAAACGGAAGGGGGGTCCAGGGGGCGAAGAATAAATAACAAATTGAACCCTGGCTCAAAACGACATGTTTTCCAAAAATGCAGTATACTTCGAGGTATACATGGAATGTAACTTATGGGACGTTGAGGAATAGAAAACTGGAAACCTCTATTGCTTGTGATATCTGTTTACTACGTCTTGTCCTATATAAGAATAAATCAAAATGATATTAGGAATCATTTCAAAAGTTTCCTTCGGTTTGGGTTTCCGTGACTTTCGTACTCAGAGGCTTCGTTAAATGGGGACTTAATATCTCTAAAATGATTGAAACGGAGATGAAAAGATCGGGAAGGATCTCTGGAAAAATTAAGAGTCCATTAAAAGTCTTTCAAGCGTTTTTTTCCCGCAAAACTTTTCGACACTTGCCGTCATCGATACCCTGGCCATTTATCTTCTAAAGCCTGCAAAGAAGAACTGTGGCGGTGTGATAGATGGCGTTGGAACAACCGCAAAGTATACTAGCTACCTTCAAGCCCTATTGTATTTTCAAGCTGATATTAACACCGGGATAACTTAACGCGTAAGAAAATTTAATTGAGCTTTTGCACTTCGTGCCATCAGGATGCCGCTACGCCCACGGTGGACCGCTTCAATCCAACGAGCCATACCGATTATTGTTGGAGTAATAAAAGCATTTACGGATTGTAAGCCGCCGGCTGTGCAGGGGCTCGCCAAAAACGGCTGGGATTCCGGTTAATTATATTTAAAAATGTGGGATATCCCCGGAATTCCCGCACTCTATTCCCTGCCTACCTAGCTGGTTAGAGACTTCGATAACCGTGGAATTTCCGCGAGTTCGCTAATCCCGCTACCCGCCGCGCCCCCGCAATAACAATAGAAGCTCATTATCGAACCAAAGAGAATAATTTCAGCGCGAGTTTCGTCATTAAAAGTGAATACCAACGATACTCAGTGTTTTTCAAAACGAAGTATTGATTCTCGGCGGAATTTCGCGAGAGTATTCTTCCGTCGGGAAATTCTGGGGGACGATAAAACGGAGAAAGTAGCTTGCCGTATTCCGACCAGCCTTTGAGATATGAAAAGGGTGCAGATCGTGGTCCGAGAGAGGCTGTGTGTCACATTTGATCCTAGAGCAGTCGGATCTTGAATCTCCATTGCGGTGGCGTTTTCGAGATATTTCTACCGAGATACAGATTACGGAAAGTCCCGGCGAGATGTCCCCCCTTAAACAAAAGGTTTGACGAGGGTTCACATTCACGAGCGATGCATTTGACCGCGAAAAAATCCAAAGATTTTAACGTCCCGAGCCTGTGGGCTCCCGCGAGTCTGACATTCAAGATCCAACAATAAGCCTTTGAAAATTGATAGAAACATCCCTGCAACACGGAGGCCAGAGAGCATGAAAAAGTAGATGCCTCAAAGAGAATTTGCAGCTCGACTCAACAGTTTACAAGCTTATCTCGATCGCCGCGCATTGGCAGCCATAAATATGTTATTGATGGAAAACTGGGAAGGAATTGCAGTGATTTGCTATCATTCCAGATTCTGGTCTGGTAATTCACGCATGTTTGTTGATTATTTCCCCCACAGACTCGAGCTGCGGCACTCAGTAACTTTTGAACGAAGTTTCATTTTCGCTTTTACGTAGTTTGGAAAAAAAAAAAATGAAAATAAAACGTCAAGCTTGTCTAATGCTCCTGGATGTATCATAATTTATGGCTCAACTTTACGAGTAGTTTGTGGTGGCGACCTCCAAGGTCAAAAAGCACCAATTTTTTACTAAACTTTCATCCTTTTAGTCACGTAATTTCTTCCCTCAATTTAGCAGCCTCGCGCACTTGAGATAATTATAAAACTGCGCATTTGCCGTGTTTGCGGGTACAAGCACATAATCATTCGTCGCGTGCATAAAACGTTTCATTCTATAACCATTTTTCACAACTATAACCTACCAGCTCTAACATCAAACCGTTTCCCTGCACGAAATCCTACTTTGCAATCACAATACGTATACGCAGTTTCTACTCTCAAACTACTAACCGTTCCTGAAGCGATCTGTTCGTCGATTTTCATTATTCCAATTCAAAATTACCGTGATCTTAGAATTTATCCTCATATGACATATCCAATCAACGTCGTTTACGAATCGAGCCTAGGATGGGTCAAAAAAATAGAATATTTTTTTTTTCTGGTTCCGACACAGAAAAATTGGTTCCTAGGCACCTCTAGAAAGTACTTTCCAAGTATGAGCTCTTAATGTTAATAGGAAGATCCTCATCATTGTAGTTTTCCATTTTTACTTCAGTCTCATAAAAAAAAACATATCTTATTATTAATCGATTTTTTTGGCAAATCTCTGCACATATTTCCATAGAAAATTGAACGCTCTACAAAAAAGGTCTCTTATACTTTTTTCATAAATCTAACCATTTAAAAGATATTCAAGGTCAAAGTTTGAATTTTTTTTTAATAAATATGCACAGAGATTTGTCAAATAATCGATTAATAATAAGATATCAGTTTTTTTATATGGGACTGAAGTAAAAATGGAAAATTACGATGAGGAGGATCTTCCTATTACCTCCTTCCTATTACGTCCTAGCAACCAATTTTTCTGTATCGGAACTAAGAAAAAAAATAATCAATTTTTTTGACCCGCCCTTATCCAGTCCCGTACAATTTCTATCGTTACGCTAAATTTGTTGTCCTCACTGTTTCGTTTAGTGATATCAAAACATCATTCCAAAAACTACATACTTGGCGGGCACGTTCTTCCTTGAGCTCCTGGTGTGCACGCCAAGTATGCACCTTTTTACGAACTTCCAATATTCACTAAAATTTTGTATTGTATAGGAGAGGAATAGGTTTCACATAATACACAAAGACTTCCCTTCTGATAACGTGATGTATTTAGTTGTTAGTTTACAGAGAATATCTTTCTTGGGCCACACACCTATTCGCCATCTTGTCTTCATTCTACTCTGTTCGTCAATGGGGAAGTTTACCCAAATTTTCGACCGCTTGGTGGCTCTACAGTCAGCGTCTAGCTTGGACGCGAAATTTGAATCATTTTTTCGACTGAAAATGATTTTCATGAAAGATGGGTTCAAACAAGTGTGAAACACGGAAAATAAATGAGTTAAAAGCAGAACTGAAACGACGAGTCGCAAAATTGACAGGAAAAAAAAAAAGATTTGCAGGACAGGTAAGTTTACGTGTGAGATTGAGGTTATGTCGTCATGCTAACACTTTACCAGATTTAATATAACTAAGGTGTCGTCAAATAGTTTAATATACGAATGAGACTGATTAGCAGTACACCCCTAAAAATAAATTATTCATATAATTATACATGCACAGAGTAAAATGTGGAAAATTTGGAAAAATATGAAAAGGTGTTGCCGAGCAATATATCACGCGACATCGAACCATTTTTCACTCCTTTCTATGACCGAACGAGAACACGATGTGAACAGTAAACATACTTGTGCCCGATGCACTGACTGAACTTTTAAGGTTATGGCAGTAACCATGACGTAATCAGGAGCTGTAGCAACGAATAGGATGTACTTATAGTAACAAAAAATGTACTATTTTCATATACCAGTATGTATTATGTGGGATTGTATTTAAAACTTGCATGTGTTGAGACATTACCATAAGAAAAACACATTTCATTTTTTATTCTTAAAATTCGCGGGATTATAGACAAAACATCAGCGCCGCCTAGCGGTGGGTAAACTTCCCCATTGTTACAGCGGTCAAGTGGGAATATCGTGAAATTCTCCGCGATGGAGAAGGTCGAGTGTATTTCGGAACCCGCTGCCATATATCGTCATACGGTCATTCATCATGGGTTCCGTCCGGTTTGCGGTGATTTTGATCCAGTTGAGAAAGGGAAAAACGAGGAAGAAAATTAACGATTCTCTAGATAGGAAGTGGTATAATTCGATATTAATTTTAACGACAATTTTCGAAAGTGAAATATCGACTGTTTCCAAGTCAGAACTCGAAGTTTAAGTTCAAGGCAGCAAATGTATAATAATTTCTCGGCTGATGTCGTAGATCGAGTGGTCGCGGCTTAATGAAACTCTGAAGTGCCGATTATTAATATGGCTTCGAGTTTCAGGCTCGAAGTTCTAACTTCCGAGTTTCAAGATCCGGGCTTCCTTAGGCTCAGTGCTCGTAGAAATTCTCTTATTTGTAACGCGCCCGGGTTATTTTGGCAATTATCAACCTAATATCATCCGACTATAAATCATGCGCAAAATAGCCGTGACGTTTATTGGTTTATTACTGTATCTATACCGGCTGCAGATTATACTGGTGGGAGATGCCCAAGTTTACCAAGGATCAGTAATTGCGTCAGGCGTCAATTGCCTCGTAATAAATACACCTAGGGTGATTGCAGGAGGGTTGGACCGCTGATTGAAGGGGTATATACATATATACCTTTTAACACCCTATTTTCAGAGTACTGATATCTCCCAAAAACGTTCTCTAACTACACGGTTTTACTACCTATGTGAAGTTGGCCCCCCCACCTTGGATTAAACTCTTTTATTTTGGAATCGTTTGGTGGTCGTTTGGTGGTAGTCCAATCTCGAGATTTGGTGGTGCATAGTTTCTTCGAAATTCGATTTCAAGGTATCGAACCTCCTTAAAAGGAAAATTATACACCACCAAACCTTGGAATTAGACCACCAAACACCACCAAACGATTTCCCCCCAAAAAATTGCGGAAAGTCAAAGTGGGGGGGTTAACTTCACGCTAAAGATTTTGTTTCTCGAATTTCTAAAAGACTATATGCTATCTTTTGAAGAAGTATTTTATCGCCTCGGTTTTTTCACAGATGATAACTTATCGTTAGCGATTTTTAAACGTGATTAAAAATCATCAGAAATTTTATGACAATGGAATTTGTAAACAGCCTAAATAATATTTCACGAATATCGAGACATTGTCACGAAATAGATGAGCGCTCAGGTTACATTGTTAGTATCAAAAATTGAATGAAACTTTGTTTTCGAACCGATTAGGGAACATAATGGAAAGGGAACGATAATACGGCCCAACTTTCACATAATTATGTTTGAAACTACTTTATCGTAAGGTTCTGTAATAAGACTAGCGGTAATTAGTAAAAATTTCCTGATTGTGAGACAGGCTGTTAGAAGTTGTGTAGAACTCCCTCAAATTTTATCGCTCTGTCTCTATCCACGGTCTCCGCGTTGGAAAGTCTAGAATCTTGCGAAATGATTGTTTGTTTTCAGTAGTGTTATTACAAGATCTTAAAAATTATCAGACATTTAACGATTGTTTCGCGTAGCAACGAGAGGGATAAGTTTTGAAGATCAAAAATCCCCAGCGCAGGGAGAGATTTTTTTTCAAAACTTACCCCGATCTTTCTGCTTCGCAAAAAAACATGAGGGAAATATCCGACTTATTTCGAAGGTCAAGTGGTATTCGACGGATTGGATTGGCCAAGCAGACAGCGGTAGGTTAAAAAAAAACTATGCACGATGTTCTCTGACTTTTATAGGGAGATTACCAATAAAAATAACGTCGAGTGGTGCAATTCCATTGGCAGAAATTTGGATGGAAAAAAATAATGTCTAAAACCACAAAAATCCGATGCGAATCTTAGAAAATTAGCCAAGTTCTTCAAGACTGATGTGAAATCTATTCGAAATCCTATGATTTCAAGATGCAGTGTACAAAGGTCATCCCTTGCTGAGAACCATGACGTTTGAAGCGAGGGATTTCTCTCGTCGTAATCCAAAGGCTAAAGTCTCGTTTCATAACGGGTGCCATTAATTCTCAACATCAACGGTATACAGTGGCTGAACAAATTGTCAAGAAGTTTGGCGATTGTGTGGAGGAATTTTGAGGGTTGAATAAAGCTCAGTTCTTGGCGTGGATATCGGGACCGGGATCGGAATCGGGATTTCCTGGATTGCATGCTTCGTTAATAATTAACTGTTTTAAATGGCTGCAAGCAGCAGCTGCCCGCTCTCAGTTCGCGTATACCTCTGCCTCGGCAGGGTAGGGTAATAGAACCTGCACCCTCTCGGTACGCCAGCGTACATACCGGGGCAAGTGAAACCCTCAGTCCAGTTAAATGGCGAGAGCCTCGTTCGTTAGTGCCAAGTGGGAACCCCATTAACCACCGTCCCTGCAGGTCCCCCCTGCACCCCATATCCACCCTGATTTCCCCTCGTTTGGGACTATGCATATACCCTACTAGCGGTAACAAATTTGGTCAATTCTTTTTTATTCTGTTTACACATGGCCCCGCAGCGAGAGCCCCCCTTCGGTGTTCGACGATGACCCGAATTTCAATTCCCTTTGCACCATGTGAAAGGTAAAACTAATAACAAAAAACGAAAAAAAAACAAAAAAATGGAAAGAGGGGAAACGGAACAAAAACAACAAAAAAATGGAAAATGGAATAAAAAATTTGACAGAGGAATAAAGGAATGAAAACTTATACATATATACATGTGTGAAAAATCGCCAACGCTCAGCCACTTTTATGACTGATCCCATGCTCGACATCCACGCACGCATGTATCGGAATCAGCGTATTGACCTCGTGCCAACTCGTTAACCGTTGAGCAACGTGCTTAAGCTGTAATTAAAAACGTATATAAAAATATACGAACACGCGTCTGATACGGAAGAGGTTTCACCCTCATAGAAAAAAACTCACTCCGAAGCGGGCATTATATTGTCATTTTGTTTTTTTTATTTTTCTTCTTCTTATGACACTTAAAATCGTAGTTTTCGGTCATTCCATCATCAAATGAATTGAGATAGTGCTCAGAATGTGTGGACTGGGACCGTCGAGTGGCTAAGTGTTTGAACAGTCCAGGCAACCGAGTGCATTTGAGAATAATTCCACGATTTCTCTGATGATAATTAAATCTATGAAAAAAAAATTTCTTAAAGGGGGGGGGGGGTAAGGTTAATTTGGTGAAAAACAGCCATGTTTTTAAGATTTTTTTCCGGCGATGCAAATAGTGTTAGTTGATTTAGTCAATGTCTATATAATAATGCAACATTTGAACAATATTTTCATAAATTTTTCATTGCAAAATATTGAAAACAGAGCGAGTGACAGTGAATCTCCGGAGGCGCCTCGGAAGGAAGTGGTTTCGCGGTGTTCATCATAACTCGATAGAAAATCATCTGAAACAAATCAACCAAAATGCATTTGTTGAAGGAGATGTTTCTCGAGATAATGACGAGAGGATTTTTTTTTTTTTTTGATTTTTCAATTTTTCGTAGCACTTGGAAGCAAAAAAAAATCGATTTTCGTTAAACAAAAATCGGCTAATTTGTTGTTATAAAATTAATAATTACCAGAAAAAAAAATCCTCTCGTCATTACCTAGAGAAACATCTCCTTTAATAAATGCATTTTGGTTTTTTTGTTTCAGATGATTCTCTATATCGAGTTATGATGAACACCACTTTTTTTCAAAGCGCCTCCGGAGATTCACTGTCACTCGCTCAATTTTCAATATTTTGCAATGAAAATTTATGATAATATTGTTAAAATGTTGCATTATTATACAGACATTGACCAAATCAACTAACACTATCTGCATCGCCAAAAAAAATCTTAAGGAGGTTCGAGCGAAACTAATGAGTCGAAGTAGTGTTTGAACTTTTTTGTTTACTTGATTCTTCTAATAGTTATGAAAATTCATTGTTTCAATTTAGAATAATATAACAAGTTTCTAAATTGATAATTCTTTCTTATTCAATGAAAGAAAGTAATGAAATGACTTCGTTATTTTTGACTCATATGGTTTGATGAAAAGATGTGACAACATCGCGTTTTATTATATACATTACGGATACGTACATAAGAGTGTGTGAGTAAGAGATTTGTTCGAGCAACAAACGAAATGCATTGTCGTTAACATAACTTTTAATTATCAGTAAATAACTATCGACTAGATGTCACTTTGCTAATTTATATTTTTATTCTTATGACATTCCAAGTTACAAAAGTGCTGACACATTAAACTGTTTCACTCAATAAAAGATTTCAGGTATTGTTTTTAATTTATATAATAAAAGCAACTATTGTTGTTTCATTTGTAACATTATTTCCTTTTCTATATTATCTCTCTGTAACTATGTTTCTATCCTTTTCTTTTTCCTCAGCTGTTCACGCGACGTTGTCATATCTTCATTCAACTCAATAGCCGTCGATAAACAAGGTTGAAAAATAAAATTTAACTTCAAATATTTCCAAAATTATATCGGTAATGTAATATTATTAAATCTTTTTTATACTTCATAACAATTCAAGCTTCTTGTGTATAGTTTTTTATCCGTTAAAGTTGGGAGGTTGATATTGAAAAAAAATAAAAAAAGGCTTGACAAACGTTTGTCCGCCATAAGAGCCTGTGTATAAGGAGTGAAAAACTGTCATTTTTGAAACCTTATATCTAGGAAACTAAACGGTCAATTGTTTCAAATTTTAGGATTACGTAAATTATGTATTTATTTATATGTATACTTAATTTCAAAACTCTAAGTTGGAAATTGTTTTTTACATAAGATTCGCTCGAACCTCCTTAAAAACATGACTTTTTTTTGACCGAATTAACCCCCCCCCCCCCCCCCCCCCCCTCCTCAAGCATGTAACACTCAGTCCCTTTTTGCCGAAATGAAGCAGAAATCCCCAAAGTTTCATTCCGATTGGTTGTGTGGTATGCGAGAAACTACCAATTGCGTTTTCGAGGTGAGCCAATGGCGAAAGCAATGTCATTGGTGAAAAACTGATAGGGATCTCTATATTGATGATGAGTGCACCCAGCTCCGTGAGTGAAACACTGAATACTATCAACATCGAAATCGTACTAACGGACCAATTGACCTCGCACTTGATTTCCAACTCTTCGTCCCTCTGATGACCCACTAGTACTAATGGATACTGCAAACGCTAATAATGCAGGACTAGTTTGAATGAAGCCAATAGTTTTTCTCGTAGTTGAGATATCGTCTTTTTATTCTTCTAATTTTTGATTCGGAAAAATATCACTTCTTTAATCAATGAATTTCTGAAAGCATATCTGGACAGCCAACGTTTTTAATTATAAAATCAATGGAACTTTAATTCAGCTCGCTAACTCTGTGTGATAATAAATTATGTAAAATTGAGGACACGCGGTAAACGTAGGGAATTATATGAGGCCGTATTTCTGCCCGTTGTTTTCAGCTCCAACGAAGCTGGGTAGTAAAACGCGAAGAACTATACCCCAAACATATTTTCTGTATTTCTTTCGCTGTGCGTTATATCATAGGATGGAAAAACCGGAGACATATCGTCTGCTGGGGATGGCTCCGAACTCCAAGTCCATGAATATTGATTTGGAAATGATATCGACTATGGCAAAGGACATGATTTTCCAATTGTTTCAAAATCCTGTATTGGAACAGACGAGCTACGCTGTATAACATATTCAGGTCTTAAAGAGGAATTTACGAGTTTTAATAAAAGCAGGGGTGCCGTAAATATTTTAATAGAATCAAGAAATCTCGCGGAAAAGATGCTTTATCGAGTGCCCAGTCGTTTTAAAGATTTGAGGAAACGGATTCATTTATTTATCCAATTCTATTTTGTCAATCAGAAAAATTAGACCCGAAGTTTCGATCTCCATATTACATATAAATATAATCTTTACTTAGGTCTGGACCCACCTCGGGGGTTATTTTATTACTTCATAAAGTATATCGCGAAACATTATAAAAACGTTTACAAATAGGAATAATTCTTCTACCTCGAAGCCATGATCATTTTTCAATGGTTTCTCTCCGGGAAAAAGCGTGGGCTGATAATATTTCCCATTGTATTTATTATAGGAAATGAAATAACGAGTCTCTCCGTGAAATTTCAAGTGTTTTTTCTGTCGTTAAAAATTCTGTTATCATCAAAATTCTATATGATAAAACGAAAATTAGTTCGACAAAATATTATGATATAGACGATTCGATCAAAATTGCAAAATGATTTTCATCATGGAACAAAATAATAATCTTCTGGATTCAATAAAGCTATGTCAGAATCTTTTCGCATTACATCGAAAAATTAGCCATAAAAGTTTGAACTAACAATGTAATGCAAAATTATTTCAAAATCTTTTTTCCCAAGATCCAAAAAAAGCACTTCAAATTTGTTTGTTTTCATTCTCGAGGCTTTGCCCCCCGAACCCCCTTTCGGTTTTCGGTCTACTTGTTAGAAAAAGTATTGTATATTCTTTAGGTGAATTCGTTGAGAAGTTTTGGCACAAAATAACGTCTTCGTCAACCAAAGTTCATCACGAAGCATCCTCAGTCTCTTTTTTTTTCCCACGGGACTTCGACTGTCGAGTTTTTGGACAAAACAGCGATCATTAGGTACTCAGACTAATTTTCCCCAATGAAACATACGTTTGATTTCCTGCCATGTCGAATTTCGAACGTATCGAAATCGCCCTCCGGACTTTGGAAGCTTGTTCTCCGTGGTTCGGCGTATAAACCGATGGACGAGTACTTTGAATCCTTTTGAAAGCAATACGGAATTATTGAATCCGTGCCCAGCCGCAAAGCTTCACGATGTAGCTTTTACTGGAAAAGTACAAAGTGTGCGGTTCTGCAGGGAATAGCAGCTGCGCTATTTGCGTCTGAAGCAAAGAGAAGATAAAGTGTATTCCGAACGGTAACGAACTCACTGCCTCTATCACTCGTCTATCTTTCCCAATCAGTCCACCGCAGGACGGTATCCGTTCAAATTTATTTTTCGTTCTTTTTTTTTTTATACTTTTCGTATTTTTCATTTTTAGAAACGGATAGAACGCCGAGGCGATTCTACTCCCCGCAAAACTTTTCCCGGCTACAAATTCTGGGAATAGAATTAATGGATCGAGTAATGAGCCGTGGCTTTAATCGTCACCTACTGCTGGCCTGAGCAGCATCGGTAGACAAAAATAGACCAGACCAGTGAAGTTAAGGGTTTAACAAGACCGCTCAAGTTTAAATGGGTTTGACGAGCTAATTACGAGCTTCGAGCTCCGAGCAACGAACCAACGAACGTGAATGTGACTACAAGTCCTACCGATGAAAGGACACGGCTTATAGAGTAGAAGGATTTCAGAAATTCCAGATATTCATCAAACCAGAGATTAAGGGAGTACCAATATCGTTTTAATCGCATTCCAGATGTTTCAAAATTCTGCATTGATAACTTTGATCAAAGAAACTTAGCCCTTTGTCTTTTTTAATTCAAACAGAACGGGGCACAGACGTGACGAGTGTGCGATTAATCGATTAATCGTAAGTTTCAATTAATCGTTTTTCGAATAATAGATTAATTTATTTCTCGATTAATCGATTAATCGACGATTTCGATTATTCTATTTCTCGATTAATCGATTAATCGACGATTTTGATTATTCTTTTTCTCGATTAATCGATTAATCGACGATTTCGATTATTCTATTTCTCGATTAATCGATTAATCGATGATTTCGATTATTCTATTTCTCGATTAATCGATTAATCGACGATTTTGATTATTCTTTTTCTCGATTAATCGATTAATCGACGATTTCGATTATTCTATTTCTCGATTAATCGATTAATCGATGATTTCGATTATTCTATTTCTCGATTAATCGATTAATCGACGATTTTGATTATTCTTTTTCTCGATTAATCGATTAATCGACGACTTGGATTATTCTTTTCCTCGATTAATCGATTAATCGACGATTTCGATTATTCTATTTCTCGATTAATCGATTAATCGATGATTTCGATCATTCTATTTCTCGATTAATCGATTAATCGACGACTTAGATTATTCTTTTCCTCGATTAATCGATTAATCGACGATTTCGATTATTCTTTTTCTCGATTAATCGATTAATTGAAACTAACGATTAATCGCACAGCACAAATCTGAACGGCGAAAGAGTGGCTTGATTCGTTTGACAAAAAATAAAGTATTGAAGTGAGGTGGGTTGAACAGTGCAGGTATGGGAAAATGCAACAAGTGCTTTTTAGCATCGACGAAGGGCAATCAGCCCCGCAGGATGCAGTGAGCGAAGCTTTTCTTGCTCGTTTATAAAAATGGATAGTCAATCGTTTCGCGTTGAATTTTTCACACTAGATGCAAACGAATAAAGATTCCTGCGATTATAGATCGGTTTTACGTGTTGATGCTTATCGATGGCGAATGAAATGAAAGTCGTAGCTTTCGAGGATCGAGATTTATCTTTGAGGAACCTGACCTGATAATTTATTAGCGTAAACTAGCGGCTGCATCATTTAGTAATTATACCCCACCAAGGCGGCGAGAAGGCTTTGGCGATAATTGATGAAATTAGCAAATGATGATAGTCCGCTTGAAGGTTTTGATTTAATTGCTTTCGCAATCATTCAGACGAGTAACTGTTTCCCGGCACGGATCTGGGAAATGATTGATACCGAGCCTAGCAATCCTTGAGACCAAGGAACTGGCACGTTGTAATTATTCCGTATGTGATTACGCGGGGAAATCTCATTAATAACACCTGCCAACACGGAGTGAGTATTCGCACGTCTGTAATTTCTATCAACGGAACAGAGAATTTACAACTATTGTTTTCACACCTACATACACTGCAGATATTTTACTATCGATTAGAGCAAAGGTAAAACGACTTAAAATTTTATTTACCATGAAGCAAAAGATTTCATTAAACGCCCGTTTCAACCAGCACTGACGATCGCTACAACTATCGATGAAATTCAGCCAGAATTAGGTCAATTTTTCCAAATTTATCCTGGAACATACATGTATTATAACTTCCAAGCGTTGGAACTCGTTCCCTTGGAATCCGATAAAAAATGATTTCATAATTAAAAGGTCGTGAATATTCATATTCACGAATATATTGTCTGCGCTTTTGATAATTCAATAGAGCTTTGGTACAGCTCTGTAAAATATCGGGTTTCAAAATCCCTAACTATTACCGATAAAAAAGGTTGGATCCAACCAGATGTGATTGGATCTCGCTATACATATCTATTCATATCCAAATTTTTGATATCGTTGGATTTTTGAGATCTGCTTGGATATACGTTGCCATTCTTGGATAAAGCGAGATCTATTTAGATCAGTTTAAATCTCTCTGGATATTTTCAGATCTGTTTGGATCCGTTCGGATCATGCGAAAATTTGGATCCAAGCAGATCTGACGATTCGGATCCAACCTTTTTCATCGGGTTGGCTATTTTCGATAAAAAGCGCCCCGAGCAATTTGACTAATTGCAGAAGACTGAAAATTAAATTACAATTCACAAGGCGATTTGATAAGGTGGGGATGGAAAAATCTATATTCGATGAACCACGAGCGGACCGAGCTGCCTTATATTATGGTTCTCGAAATTCTGTATGGTAGAATGAATTCATGCCAGCGGAAAAATATGGAAAAATTGACGAAGTAGCAAGAGGCGGGTATATTAAATGGTTAAACTTCTTAGCATCGAAGTTTTCCTTTTTTTTTTTTTTCGTTTTTTCTTTTTTATCTTTGACCAAGTTCGCCGGCTGCTGTAGCCCGATAAAACTGTTCTTCTTTTGAGAGAAAGGGAAGGAACGAGTAAGCGAGAGAAACCTAGCTCCATCTCGCTTTGACCCCTTCGCCAAAAGTTTCGTCTTTACAAACGTTATTGACAGAGCGAAGCCTGCAGGTTAAAGATATTGCGAAAATTTTTCCCCTGCGATTTTAGCTCTCAGTCTGCAGAGACTCTGTCTTACTACACGAAGAATAGAAATAAGGAAAGTACAATATCGAACGTACCGCTCTTCGCCAGAATCATGTTGCTTGATTTTTGTTTCCTGCAAACTCTCACGTTGATGAATCAACGGACAGACAACCATTCTTCTTCCAAAAAACAAAAGAAAAAAAACGACCGATTTTTTCCTCGATGTAATGAACCAGAAAAAATGTTCGACCTACTCTCCCGGGAAATAACTATTGGCAGGTCGACAGTAACTATACATATATTGACGTCTAGCGAGGTCCATCCATTCATTCGTCCATCAGGACTTTGTTCGCAGATAATGAGTTCGGATTAATTAAAGTCTAATTGCGAATGTAAATTGCACATGAATCCGGAGTCGGATAACAAAAGGAATGGTTTAAGTTTCGCATTTTGAAATTAGGCCATTTTCCGGGAAGCCATAACCCGAATGGATGAAAAGCCTGGTTATTGATTTGGAAACTGGTAAGCGCGATATGATGTGATCGCATGTGAGTCGGCGGAATAATCCTAGCCTAGGTGTGGGAGAGCTGAGCTTAATAATCCGGAAATTAAAAGTGTATTATATCCGGTTGGCTCTGTTTGTGGAGCTGGGGAATAGAACGGTTTCAGGAAGCATGAAAAGACAGGAGAATGAGCGGGAGATGGAAGCTCGAACTTTTCTTATATAAGCTGGAAAGTAACCAGGCGCTAGAAATCTCGAGGCAGATAAATATCCGAGTCTTTAACAGATCCCCGGTTATTAGTCCAAACCACGCAGATTGATTCGCACAGGGATTTGCTTCCCCTTTTCTTTCCTATTTCGTTCCACTTTTTTCTACAGACGAGAAAAGCAAAGGGAAAAATGTTCTCTGTATCATCCGTCAAAAGGCAAAGCACAGGGATTGAAAAGCTCTGGTGTCGCCAAGTATATTTCGTTTATTCGACCCCAAAAAATATTTACGACCGAACCGCGATCGTATTGCAGACCGGCTTACCCCCGATTTATGTGAACAACGAGATATACACTATATGCTAAGAATTCACAGGAGATTTCTACGCCGAATACCGGATTTTCCTTTCTTTTCTTAACCTAAGAACCCGAACCTAAGACCTACTAGGGTTTGGGAAAAGAAATATTACTTTCTTTATTCGATTTTCCAATACCATGAAATTATACTTCTCATCGTGCCGGGAAAACATCTCATCGTCAGTACAGGTTTGAATCAACCCTTACTATTCCGACTCATACTATCCCTGAGCACTGGTGGGAAATCAGCAGAAATGTACACCGGATTCACCGCAATAACACAATCTGTTCTTCCAGCGAATTGAACGTCAAAAAATTGCTTTTTTCTTAACGAATAGTTGCAAAATGTTTCCACGTTGATTGGTCCATCGGTAGGTTATGATATTATACAGTCGACTGCGCATGCGCGAGTTTTGTCGTCTGCTAAAGCAGGCTGACCATCCTGAGTTTGAGCTGTCAAATTTTGGTTTTCGCGGTCATGTAATTGATAGAAAATTTTGAGATTAGAATCTCAATTACTTGAGGCAATGATTCGGAAATGCTTGGAAAGCTTTTATCGTTGAAAATGAAATTTGATTTGCAACTGAAAGAACCGTTGAAATTTATCCCGAACAGCTGATTGCTTGCTTCGACTCGACAACAACATAACCTCGATTGACTACTTTAGGCGCGTGAGGCTGACAGCTCTAGCTTCATTTCTTGCAAGTTGGCACCCGTGCCTTGCAGGTTAAAATATCATCGCGGGACGATCTCGCCGACCAATAAAATTGAATTATTCGGCGCATGCGCGATCGACTGTATAGTATCAAGTTTTCCTCTCTGTACATTGATGGCATTTGGTATTTCACCGATGGAACTGCAGGGTATATTTATCATCGATAGGGCTCCCTGGCCGCTTTTCACTATAGTGACACCGTTTTCACTATTGCAGGTCTCGATGCGTTTCAGTCGCATACAGGGACTTTCTGTGGTGGCGGCACAGTTAGTTGCATTAGCCACCGCCACTACACACAAGCTCGCTTCGTCCATGTGACAACAGAAGACTTCACGCTTATGGTTGCTATACTCTTTGCTCTGTTCAAGCTGCATCATTCTTTTTTTCGGTTGGTATCCCTGGCACACGGACGAAGCGTGCGTGTGTTTGATGGAACTAGCTGTGCCGCCACCACAGAAAGTCCCTGTATACAAATGAATTACAATGAAGAATAGCACCTTAAAAATTGAAAATCCGAGTATCAATTTTCGGGACATTTTGTTTTCCGTTTCTTGTATAGATCTCGGAGAATAAAATCTCCGAGGGGCTTGTTTCCGGATCAGCTACCGCGTTTCGAAGCTCATGGGAAAAGCCGTGATTCGATACGTCAGTATCTGGAGAATACATTCAATGATCTCTGCCATCGAGATCCGAATATTTTCGCATTCTGTGATATTTTCGTTTCGCGTCAAGCCACGATAGCTTTTTGCTTGGAAAGGGTGAATGAAATTTTAATAAAACTCGGCACAGCTTGCCACTTTCCGTGGTTTCGAATCGGAATTTCCACGGAAACCGACGCGCAAGAGACGGCGTGGCAGGTGGTATTAGTCCGCAATTAGTTGCTTGAGAAACAATTTTATTACGTCAAATCGTCTGCGTGATACTATCCGTCCATTTTATACAACTAGCAATTATTAGGCATCTGGATTTTGCGGAAGTTAATTAGGTCAAACGGGTTTTCAAACTTCGCTAAACAACGAGATCAGGAAATATTAATTTCACTGTGATATCTATAGGCCAGTAAAAATAGAATTTAACTCCACACTAAATTACCGATCAATTTTTTTTTTTTTTTCATAAGGTTTATGATCACTTACTGAGTATTAAATCACAAAATGCTGACAGATTCTGGTGGAGCTTCAGGCGCCATCTTGAAAAAACGTTTTTGGCCGATATCTCGGGAACTATGCACTTTAGGGCAAAAGTCATATGTACCATTATTGTAGAGAATGAAATTTCGCATTTTTTGTTTCGTATAAACTTTTTCGTAAAGCTTACCATTCACGATTTATGGCTCATTTAATGAACAGGTTTTTCTATTTCGGCCGATAACTCTTCTAATATTGGATTAATCAATGAAAACCGGTTCATTAGACGAGCCATAAATCGTAAACGGTAAGTTTTACAAAAAATTTTATGCGAAACAAAAGATGTAAAATTTTATTCTCTACAATAATGGTCCTCATGACTTTTGCCCTGAACTACATAGTTTCCGAGATATCGGCCAAGAACGTTTGTTCAAGATGGCGCTTGAAGCTGCACCGGAATCTGTCAGCATTTTGTGATTTTATACTCAGTAAGTGATCCTAAACCTTACAAAAAAAAAAAAAAATTGGATCCGTAGTTTAGTGCAAAGTTGACAAAAAAAACGTCCATATTTACTGGCCTGATATGCGGATGCGTTACACCCATCCGTGGGTACATCTTGTTGCAGCTAGAAGCTGGGCGATTACTTCTACGGATTACGGTTACGTTTTTTGGCTTACATCGTGCCGTAACTTTGCCTAGCCACTCAGACCAGCGCTAATCCCAAGTGAATTTATACAACGGGTTGCTGTTCGACCTTTTAAGTTTGACCTAAACGTTGGACGGCTGAAGCTGCGGGTTGCATTAGGGACCGGAAGCAATTACCAGACAGATATCAGGCAGTCGGCTCGTGGAGATCCTGAGTACGAGATTTGGCTTACTTGAGAGCGGAAATCATTTTTGTTCATAAATAACTAAACGGATTCTTTAAGGAGTATGTCAGCCCGAAGAATCATTACTTGGCGATTTTTGGACACGATATTTCCATACGATGTGTAAATTTTTGCCCCAGCTGTAGCGGCAATCAGGATGACCGATCAACCTCGATGTCACAATTCCCCGAGTCTTCCTCTTTACTGGAAAGTCGGAACAAAATCCTGCGATGATTTGGGTTCGCGGTAACTTTTCCACATGTAATATGGTATATGGCATGTTAGTCTGAAAAACGATCAGTTGTCGATTTGTCGTTTCACTTTTTATCTGGCAGCCCATTCTTTCGCGATTATTTCAAGCCGTCAGAAGTAAAACAAAAATTACAAAATCGGACGTCGGGGTAAATTATACGAAAATAACGCATCGAAAACAGGCTGCGAGAGCAGTGAAGGATGAATGAGGAGGTGTACGATACGCTCTTGTAAATTTACAATAAATTTTTGACCTTATCCACACGATTTCTCCATAACCACTTGACCCAGGAATTTGAAATTAGCACAGCTTTTTCTCATCACGTTTGTCTAATGAGTAACTCACAGTCACGATAATCTTGAATGAAGTTCTAACAATGTTGGAAATTGTTCGAGAACTATCATGCACTGCAGTTTCACGCAAATACTGTGTCTACAAGATATGGAAAGGTAAATTGATCCCTTGTATATTAGGGTGATACTTATATGGGGTCTGAAAAAATTCACGTTGAATCCTGTAAAATTAGCTCCAAATAGTGACAAAAAAATTTCCTTATTTTTTCAGATTTTTATTCCATTCCCTTCGTCTCTCTGTCTTCGTCGGAGTACAAAATGAAATCCACGATACGTCAAGTTGAAAGTCTTGCAGAAATGTCTCCTGTTTTGAATCAAGAAACAACTTGACGATGTTCACTGATGATCTGTATCATGAAACTTTTTTGATCTTAGTTCCTCGTTAAAAGATTGTAGTTTTCGATGAAAATGGACTTCCCTTTGATTTATTATAGCACAGGATTCTCATGAGATACCTAATTTGTGATTTTTTTATTGAGACAAAAGATGAATCTCACTGAATATTCGAGATTATAGATTTTTTGTCTACGATTAACCTTGAAATACAATTCTTCTACCAAATATAGTGAATAAGCATGTTGTTGGGTCATTTGAAAATTGCCGCTCAAACCGGAAGACTGGCGAAATAAAATCAAAATCTAAGAAAAATTGTGGAAATTTTTTGTCACCATTTGTAGTTGATTTGATAGGATCCAACATGAATTTTTTTTCAGACCCCATATAGGGACTACCCTAATGTATACAGTGAGCGGTTATTATTCGAGAAGTGACAATTAGCATCCTGCTAGCTGACACGAAGAATCAGCCACCGGCAATCATAACGAATATGAACCTTGAGACAAGTGACACAATTGGATATAGGGAGAAAGGCTCGTCTCGTCAATTGCAGTTATGCGGGAGCTCGTCATCACGAGAGTCTTTAAGGGCAGAGATTAATTAATTCATTACCCGCTTGGGGTAGACCGACTGCCGTTTGACACTGTCTACAAAAAAAAAATAAAAAGAAAAAATGTTTCGTCTGGTTCAGAATGAAGAACAGCATTGACTCCATATTCACGTATTATATTATAAAAATGAATCATCTTAAGGCACGGAAGATGATCGCAAGGCTAATGAACCACCGTGACGGAAATGAATGAACTCCAACGTCTGGAAACGCTTACGAAATAATAAACATTCGTCACAGTATGATCGGTAATGATCGTAAAATGATTCCTCTGACAATAAGTTGCTCTTGGTTTGGTCGAGCGCAAATGGCGTCAAAGTATATTTGTCAGATATAAAACTATGCATGTAAATGATACGGTGAGGTAGTAGAATTTCGCGAGAAGTATAATTATACGGCTTAATTAGGTCGTCGCGTGACGTGTAACAGTTTGAAGTGCTGCATACTCTAGTTTGCTAAAATTTGAATAAAAATTTGAGGATCAAAAAGCGTTTTTGAATCCTGATGCCAGGTGCAGATCTCACGATAAGAACCAACGAGTCTCAGGGCCTCCAAGGTCCAAAGTTTCGGAAAATTTCTCTCAGAAAGTAAACTTCGTCCCGAGTCAAATTGCCGAATACACTCAAGTGTGTGCGGTGCATGTACGCGCACACACATGAATATACGGCTTTGTGTCACATAAAGCCGAGAGCATTTCGTCGTACCGTAATCGATATACTGATATGTACACATTTGCACTTCGCAGACGATCACACACGCACGCACATGCCTAGGGACTGAAAACATCACGCAGCAGGTAATTCATACATTGCCTGTCACGTACGAGGGCGTCAACACGAAGTACGGATACATATGCACGTATATTCATACGCGTGCGCGTGTGTCGGCAGGCATGACACTGGCGTGTGCAAAGGTAGCTGTATAGAAAACTGGCTATTAACTTCATTATTTTCTTCAGGCTGTATTATGTTTTATAGGCAATAACTCGGCGAACGGCACGCAGTCCTGTATTTTACGAGGTGGAATTCTGTCAATATTTTCGCACAAAGTCCGGGCAAAAAGGTTCGTTCGTTCATCCTCTCGTCAAACCTGGGCGGCAAAGGGGGCCGTGGTATGGGATGGTCCGAAATCCTTCGGGGCCAAGGAATTTATGGATGGGATAAAAATTAAGTTTCTATGGAGAGCGGCGGTCAGTTTTATCGATCAACTGCCCCCGATCATCCTACAGTTCCTGATCGTATCGATAATCGACAAACGTATCGGGAAATCGGAATTCGTAGAGCCATGCTATGAAATATCTTGCCTCAACCTGCTCTTCCAATATAATGGCGAACTTTTGTTATCCTTTTTTTTTTATTCAACTAATAAGCAACTGACTTCGAAACGGAGCAGACAGAATAAATAGAGACATGCCCCAGCTGGGAAATGGGGCTGTAATTTAGTCGGAAAGGTTTGATCAATCACCACAGGTTTACCTTGACCCTAATAAAATCAAGTTCACGCTCAGCATAAAGCCAGAAGCTTTTGGCCCTTGACATGGTTTGACTCGGTTCGTTTGAAGACAGAACGATTATTGTTATAAGTAGATTAGTTCGAACGAAATTATGTGGGCATGGGCGGTCCGGGATCTTCAAACACATTTTAAAGTGTCTTTACAACATCCAGTACCTACTGAGAGAAATTATAACTAGTATTATAACTTGTAACAAACCGATGAAAAAGGTTGGATCCGAGCATATATGACTGGTTCCAAATCGTCAGATTGGTTTGGATCCAAATTTTCGCACGATCCGAACGGATCCACACAGATCTGAAAATATCCAGAGAGATCTGAACAGATCTCGCTGTGTTCAAACAATATATACTCATATGTGTTTGGATATAGTGAGATCAGAAATTTGGATATAAACAGACATAACGAGATCCAACCTTTTTTATCGGGTAGTATTTTCTTGAATGGTGATTGAAGGAGTATTGAAAAATAATCACACCTTCAATTTCCATAAGTCGCAGCCTGAGTTACAAGGCTGTAAGTGAAACTCGGCGTTTCGATGGTCTGGGACTTCCAGAGTAAACAAAACGCCGGAATCGCAGCAGAATGAGTTGCAAGATAAAAACTGAATCCTAGAATCAGTACCTAATCATTGTCCAGACTAACATGCCATTCACCATATCGGTTGGAAAAATTTTCCGTGATACCAAAGCATTGCAGAATTTTATTGCAACTTCCATCCAGCAGATAGGAAGACTCGGGAAATATTGTGACATCAAAATTGAGTGGTCACTATAATTGCCACAACACTTGGTGCAAAAATGTGCACATTTTATGGACACTAGCAGAGATATGATATCAATGCCGCGCATTGATATCGGTGATAATGTGTTTAGGATATTGGTCGTAGGAGGGACATTAGCGGTTCAGTACTCGTGATTAGTTAACAAGCGAGCTTTTATGACTTCATGCCTTCACCCGGACTCACAATGTCAGTTATTGTCAGACGTCGACTTATCATGCGGGGCGACAGGAAAGACGCCAAGCCTGTTAGACGATGGACAGATAGCGCAATGTATCGGGTACAATAACATCTTCGTAAACCACCCCTCCATTGTTCGCGCGTTTATGTCGTATCTACGTCTACGTGCCCGACGTAGGTACATCCCTCCGAGTCCCACTGCTGCTATTACGACGACATGGGAAATGACAATATTTCTCTTTTCGCTCAATTTGTTAGGATATCATTCTCAGGGGAGCAGAGGCGGCAAGAGAACAAGATTACGACCCACTGCGGTCTACGATCTCCCGTACTAGATATCCACCGCACGACAAACTTATAGCCTAATTCATTGCGGGGTGCATTTCCTAATTGCCATCATATAGACGCCAGTATTCCACCCTTCGTAACGACCGGAAGAATTTCTCATCTTAATGACGTCGTGTTGTAGGTATTTGGAATTGATCGATTACCGCTCATATTTACGACGATACCGGGGAATGGGGAATTTCAAAGATTATGTATAATATTGTTGACGATTCACAGTTTTTCGAAAAAGGATACATTTCCCCGAAAGTCCTGCATAGCCGATTCCAAAAGCTTTTAAATGAAGGACGCCGGAGGTTTAAGGTAGTAGTCTGATAACTTGGGTTGAAAAAAGCAATTTTTTTTTCTGCTCAATTCAAAAGTACAATATATTGAAAATATTTTGTAAAAATTCTATACCGAAATTCGAAATACGAACGGAGTTATAACCAGTTTTCGAGAGCGCCTCATAGTTGCGCGCTGAAGGTCGACCGGCAGCTGCAAGCGGTCGACTCCTCTATTGTTTGCGCATACCTACATAATATATACCGAGAGGAAAACTTGATGCCATACAGTCGACCGCGCATGCGCCAAATAATTCAATTTTATTGGTCGGTGAGATCGTCCCGCGATGATATTTTAACCTGCGAGGCAAGGGTGCCAACTTAAAAGAAATGAAGCTGTCTGCCTCTCCCGCCTAAAGTAGTCGATCGAGGTTATGTTGTTGTCGAGTCGAAGCAAGCAATTATCTGCTCGGGATAAATTTCGACGGTACTTTCAGTTGCACATCAAATTCCATTTTCAATGATAAAAGCTTTCCAAGCATTTCCGAATCATTACCGCAAGTAATTCAGATTCTAACCTCAAAAATTCCTATCAATTACATCACCGCGAAAAACAAAATTTCATAGCTCAAACTCAGGATGGTCAGCCTGATTCAGCAGACGACAAAAACTCGCTCATGCGCAGTCGCTACGTTTCTATATCTGCTTATATATGATTGGATCTGAGCAGATGTAACAATATATACTCATATGTGTTTGGATGTAGCGAGATTAAAAATTTGGATATAAACAGATATAACGAGATCCAATCATATCTAGTTGGATCCGAGCTTTTTCATCGGGAAGTGTAGAAAAAGCAAATGTCGACTGCTTCAGACATTCCAATGAGCATGAATGTATGTGTTGCTTTTGACGTAAGGAGTAGGGAATCTGTTTTCAAACAAGTGTTATTATCTGTTGAACGGTTGTTACGATTTTCAGATATTCAGTTAGTCGGTTCTTGCCGCAGTGTCGAGTTCACTGTTCAATTATAGTGCAAGAGAAAAGGGAAGTGGAACGGGAGCAGGAGAAGCGGATCGAAGTTTCGTCGCATTATATCTCGAAAAGTGTTGGCATTATTTGAGCGAAATATCTCCCGAGGAACTTCCCAGGTCATAAACTTCAATTGGAGCTAAAGTTTGAGTTAAATCTGAGTAAAAAATTGAGCCCGTAATTTTCTTCGGGGACAATATTTCATCACAGAAAATGTTTATGTCCCAATACTGCAGGCGGAGTATTCCGCTCGAGAGTAGACCAGTTATTTTCGCCAATTTGAGGCACATTCCACTTGGTTCGTGTAGCCGAAAGGGGTAGAAAAGTGAGGAAGTAAGTGAAAAGAGGTCGTAATGAATACAAGTCAATGTGAGTGCACTCGCCAACCGTAACCTGGACAGTGTCTTTTTCCTCGGCACTCTGGCTGATTAACTTCAAAGATTACCGTAAGACTAGTCTGCCCTAGGTCTCCGACGTTGGTCCGCAGTCGAGTGCGGTATGGCGAATTGAAAGAAGAAGGAGAATAGAGAGGGAATACGCAACAGAAACGCAGAGTCAACCTCGGCGAGACTCGCACTTCGCGTTTAGCTTCCATCCCTCGTTACCCTGGGGGTGGGTACTCTTCTTCAACATCGAGGGTGAAAAATTGAGAAAACAAAAATAATCAATGTCATCCCGAGCCTTGGGATGCCTCGAGCTATTCTCCCGAACAAATTTCATTACATCGTACAGCCAAGTCTAAAGAAAGTGGAAAGAGCGCGGAGCGGCGTGTTTTTTGGGGTCAGAAATCGCCCGAGCCCTGTGAGCTGGCTAGCTACTCGTTTCGTTAATTATTCCACGTTTCATTTACAAGCCTCGATCACCAGCCCGTTCCCAGGTCCCTGGATACCCGGCCAGACGGTAAAGGCGAAGGCGAAAGTGAAGGCAAAAGCGACTTCTGCAGGGGTCATCCGGGCCGCGCTGCTAGGCTAGACCAATTACACCGTGTAATTGACGTTTGAACTCTGACACTGGCACAGGTCATCGCCCCTCTTACGCATTAATGCCTGCCCAGCCATGTAAACGGCTTCCACAATAGCGTATACGTATATCGGCTTCCTCAAATTTCATCAAATATATCTAGCCGGCCTAGCCAATAAACGGTTCTATAGATATTACAGTTTGATCGTTCGGAATAACGGGGCAATGCATATCAGTCGATTTTACAGCTAAACTAAGAGGATTCATCATATATTGTCTTTTTTTTTTACAGAATTTTAATTTTCATCAAGTATACCTGTATAATAGAATTTTTATTAATTTATTGCAAATCTATGCCACATTATCAATAAGACATCGATTCGAGGGTTAATTTAATGTCAGCTAGGTAAGAGTCAGTTAGGTTTGATTTTAGTTTGGCATTGTTTTGTAATATTTTTGAGACAGCGCCGGTCAGTAGGCAATATCATTGACAACGAGATGGCTGTAGTTCAACGTGGCGGCGCTGGTGTAGCAGTTTAGAATGAGGTTAGAATCGTCATATTTCACGGGTGAAATGAAAATTATCTTAGATTTGATCCTGCAGAGGGTTTGTTCTTTGACTAATCACTGAGAAATACTATTTTCTTACGCTGTGGCCATGAGAGGAACGTTCGGGCTTAAATTGAGGCCCCAATACAAAGGTCAGAGTATTATTTCGGGCCACCACGCCCCTCGGGTTTCTTATGAATAAAATTCAATCGGTATAATTTTGGGACGTGCCAAAAGAGCCGAAGCAGCCCGATCAACCCAGGACCCCAGGGTAACCCCATTGGGAAGTCCGGCCTCGGGAAACGACGTGAGTTTGTCGCCGCGCCATCCGCGTCTCAGTGTCTTGCCTCCGGCTGCCCCTCCGCCGTTTATATTGTAGATGAAAAGAGAAGAGAACAGGGAAACCGAGAAAGTGAAGGAAAGGAGGGAAGGAAAAAGGGGGAATAGGGTGAATAAGAAAGAGAGAGAGAGTAGAGCCTATCACGCCATCCGTGGGCGCGCTAGATGTGTTCGCCCTGGGTTATTGGATATCTTCGAAATTGTCGAAATTTCGCACTATAAGTATACAGTGTGACCCACGGAATGGAGAACCGACGTAATACTATTTTCAGAACCTATTCAGACGTGGTCACAATTTTCTTATAAAATTTTTTACCGCTACACCATAGTCTGACAAATTAATGTTTATCGATCTTCAGTTCATTTCTAGTGAGCTAGAAAACTTGCAAACAATGGGACTTTGACAGTATATTATGTAAAACAGCGCGTATAGGTATGTAGACCGAGTGAGTGATCAAATAGCTCAGAATAAATAGAAGAAAGATTCGAAAACAGACATGAGTAGGCGGCGAGGGATGCGAATGGTGCATCATATCAAATTAAAGTGCAAGAATAAAATTTGCAGAGTTTCCCGTGTGGCCTTATAACCCCGACCAAGACCTGTGAAAATTGAGGTTATCTAAAATAGACATTAGGAAATCTATTTAGGTCTAATTTTTTTTCCGAAATTCAGAGAAAACTGGATAAAATTTGATCCAATTTGATCCAATTTGACGTGAGCGGTGAAGATGAGCGGACATCTAAATTTCCAGCATCGTCCCGGGAGATGTTAATAAACGATTAGATGCAAGGCGACGTTTTGGTTGAGAAAAAAAAAACATGAGAACCACGGAGTTTTGACAAATAGCCATTCTGACAACCACCAATTGACGCCGAAAAATTATTAATAAAGCAATTCATATTCAAATTTCGAACGCTCAGCGCGATAACATCTTCACTGTGTGGGCGTAAAGCTGGTCATGATTCGCGCTCCGGGCATTCGGTGCTCCCAGAATCGATAATCCAAGTATTACTAACCCGATTAGGTTTCTGATTTAGGCTCGCTTCAAGCATCGAAACCCACAGTTTGACCGAGACTCAAAGATTAATACATCCGAGTCTTGGGAATCATTCGAATCGTAATATCTCATTCAATTATTACGACGATTTTATTCAATCCAATCAAAATGTCTTCTCACAAACTGGAAATTGGAAATAAAATATACTAGCATCGAGGACAAAGTTAACCTGCGACTATTTCGTCATTTCCAGATATCGTGAAATCAGTATTTTCTTTGAGGGCGCTTGGATCAATTTTGAAAAATAATCTTAACCTTCATCCTTACAACTCATCAAGTGAAACTCGCCCAAATTTTACCGTAAGCGATTCATCAGAACCATAAAACCGAAACGTGAAGTCAGATTTTTTGATTCTTTGATTTTAATGGCTTGAAATAATCTCGAAAAGAAAAGGATGAAACCAACAATCTACGAACGACAATATTTTGCAGCAACATATTATTACAAAACAAACGATTCGCCGCATGATGAATACGGTGATCAAGTGCTAATTGCGTTAAATTGTTCCAATTTTCATACAAGAGCTGCGCCGTCAATCTAATTATCGTTTGACCGAGGCACGTATAAGTGGTTGCGGGGTTAGGTCAGTGGTATAGTAATAACTGGGCGCAGAGGAGTACAGCTGAGGAAATCGCACCATGAAGCCACGGAGCTGGTGCACCGCAGGTCAATCGGGGTCAATTTGAACCCATAACTGAGCGGTGCATCAATCGCCAAATCGATATTCATCACGACGACGTGCAGGAGCCAGGAGTTAACGATCCCCAAAGCCTGGAGGCAAATCGACACTGAGCTAAAAGTCATTTCGAGTCATCAATTCAAATTTTTTTCGTCGCACCTGGCCGGGATTCACGCAAATCAAATTTATCCCACAAACTACTAGGATTTTGCAGATAAACAAGCTTTACAGCCGATGTATGGGCGGCCAGTTTCCTGATGTGCGCAACACCACGTAGTCTTCGAATTATCGTCGACGACTTTAATTCCCGGTTGGTTTGGACAGCGAAGAGGGTCAAATTACACCAACGCACAGTCTCCATTTTTCTCTCACCTGTCTGATTCAGGTATAAAAAACTGAAAAGCAAATTAAAAAACTCCGGGTTAACAGCCATAAATAATCGACTTAGCGATTAGACGAGCAATCCTTGCCCCAGGTTCTTTCAGTCTGGCGTGGGTAGCGGCTATTTCGAAACCGATGTGCTTCAGACTTGCTTCTGTTTATCACAACTCTCATTAGGTAACGGGCTAAGCAATGTAAACGAGTGTATGATATCATAAATTCATTATTATAAATACTGAATAATTACGAATATATGATCAGTTACTTCTGTATATGTTTTTTTTTTTTTTATTTGCTCACGGATTTGCGTGTCCGTTGGGAATCATTGTTTTTTTTTTTTTTTTTTAATAGTAGATACGCTGCGAAGGAACATTCCTTTCATTCATTCATTTCACAGCTGGTTACTAGCATTCTGAGATATAATTCAGAATTATTTTAAATTTTATGGACTTTGCTACTACACAGATTGATTGCATCGAAGAAAAAGTGTTTGTCGTAGGGTATGGGTCACATTTTTTTACAAGACGCAACATGGTAGTTTTTCAGCCATTTCTTTATGAAATGAGATGAGGTGGCGCCCAAATGTGTGGTTGACCACAGCCGAGTGGCTAAGCATCTCAAAAGTGCAATAACTTCACGATATCTCTGATGGTAACTGAAGCGTAAAAAAAATATTTGAAATTTTGAAAAAACGATATACTCAGCCAGTTTATGCCACAATGAAACAGTAATCCCCAAAGTTTGATCCCAATCAGTTGTGTGGTATGGAAGAAACTACGAATCGCGTTTTCGAGGTGCCCGAAACGACACCATTTTAGGATGTTCCATAAAAATTTGAGAGTTTCGACCAACGATATGACCTATGCCTTACGATAACCACTTTTTCTTCGGCGGCGTCTGAAATAATTTTTAATTATGGTTCAAACTACGAGTCCATAGAATATTTTTTCAAAGCGTTTCTGCTGCAGTGATCATCAACCATCTATAATAACAATCGCCGTATTATGGAGGCCTGATGATTGATATACTTAATACCAATTTATCCAGATGACTAATAAGATCCAGTCTGAAGTCTGCAGAACGCCATACCACGCCGGTGCCTGACCAAAGCCACCCACATCTTGATTCCGGGTGACTGGCGAGCTTGAACCGCCCCGGTTTTTATGACTCGACTAAACGATTGCGGCTCGGTTGAGTCTGGCTCGGTTCAGAAACTCGGCTGTCAGCTCGCTTTGATTTCTACAATTTTTTGCCGCTGGTAGGTAGAGTAGTAAGTAGGTAGGTAGGCCCGGTTTTTGTCGGCGGCGTCCACTGACCGCGACGGCTTAATTCTAACGTGTCAAAAGCCACACGCCATGCGACCAGTTGTACATATAATCATCTTAACCACCGCGAATTCTCAATACAAGTTCCATGATACATAGAATGTAGGGTTAATGGTAAATGCCGAAACCGCGAGGTCAGCTCTGTGAATGACCCCCGCGATCACCGTATGGTAGTCACAATCGTAAAAAAAAATTTTACTCCGACCCCCTGACATAGCGACATTTTTACTTTTCAGCACCTACAATAACAGGTACAAGAAACGTATTGGTTTCGGTCGAAAAGTGACTTTTGCTCATTTCAACGAATCTTCACGTTTTCGACCCTCGAAAAATCCGAACAACACATTTTCAGAAACGTCTCCGTCTGTCGGTCTGTCTGACAAACTGTCAGTTTGTAATACTTAAACCTAAGACCAAAACGTTGTAGCAGCTAGAATAAAAAGGTACATACATTCATCACCAAAGAGAGAAATAGCATTTCTACACTTGTTGCTCAGAAATTTTATTCTTCAGACCAAACATTGACACTTACATCTCAACGTCCGCATTTTTAACATACAATAGTATCATTTGATCATATGATGTATTGGTATAAATATTTCCTAAGCTTTATTTGGACTTCGCCGCCATCAGCAAAGGCCATGATCAAATTATTGGAAGCAGTTTTATTGAGGGTAATTAATGATTTCTAATTCGTTTTCCATTAGTTGCCATTTATTGTCTTGAGATGAAACAGCATTGGTATTGGAAAATTATGCTTCAAGTACATTATACTTAATGGTTAATGAAATTTTTCTAAACTATTCAATAATATAATTTGTACATTGGTTTGTAAATGAAGGACGATGCAAAATAACACAACTCTTAAGTGGATGGCAGTGTATCTATGCGCTAAAGGCGTAATAAAATAATGCTATCGCTTATTTCAACTGCGGACATAGCATGAAATTCACAGTCAATAGACGTAATCATTATGGAAATTTAATAGAATAGTATGATACAGTCTTAGCCTCGTGGTCTCCTATTAGCGAAACCAAATTTGCACTTGGCGATCCTTTATTTTGTCGGTTAATTCTCTTCAAGATGTATGTTAAAGTTCCCTCAGAGTTCGTAAATTTCTTACATCAAAGTATACATTTTGTCGACTTATTGCTCACTAGTTGCGTGACATACTACAGTTAAAATTGGTTCAAAAAGTACAAATTACAAAGTACAAGGTATAAATTATAGGAGTAATCACATAACATTCGGGTTCAGTGCTAGGTTTTGTCAAAATTAGTCAAATACTGTATTTTGTAGCATAGTCAAATTTTGAGTCTGATGTAAGCTTGTTAGATTCGTGACATTCAAGTTGGAATGTTTACTACATTTTCTATTCTGGGGAATACCTACTTGACAGACGAATAAAAATACATCTCACAATAAAGACAATTTGAAGAATTTCTATTACTTTCCTATTCGATCCGGTCCGAATAGGTACTTGAATCGAATCGACCGTTTTTGACAAAATTACTACAGATATATTTGTCTGGTTGTCAATGCATAATCTCACTGCATTACACGACCAAAATCATACGCTTTTCAGATAGTACAAAGCCAAAATTTGTCTGTCAGATAAACCTGAAGAAAAATACGTCTTTCGGACAAAATTCGACCTTCGAATGACAAGGACTAGTGCATTGGACATCTACAGGGTGATTCAAAATTCGTGATGAATATTACATCTGGTCAATTCTTATCGAAATTGCAATCAAAACTTCCTCAGTCATTTTTTTCTGAAATCGTTTCTTTCGTTTATGTATTTCAGTGAAAAATTATCTGTTTCATTATTATGATTTTTCTTCTCAATTTTTCCTTTGTATTATTTCTCCATTTCGTAGGCTTCTAGGTATAGCCACTGATAGTTTTTCCTATATTAGCAAAATTATTTGCGAAAGCTCCTACTCGCTAAAACTTACTTGTGGTTCTCATTCGAACAATATGAATGTCAATTATAGATTTTATCCGAATAATATCATGCGCAGTGATTGTGAATTCAATAAAATCTCATGACAAAGTTTGTCAAGTTTTCTGTATTGTTACGTTACTGACCAATGCGAATTGTGGCAGCCTCGCCATCTTTCCAGGGCCAGACTCGTTTAATATGACAATTATTCTATTACGATACCGTGTCAAAGAATAAATATTCATGAATTTCCTAGGACTTTTATTTTTCTTAGTTTTCAGATAGTTGAACTCGAAAGACCTTGAACTTTTACATTCTACGTACGAAGAGGTTTGGTTCACTACATCATTCGGGGATTCAAAACTTATAATATATGATTCCCGTTTGCTAAAACATGACAATGTATGATTTTTCGTTTGCTTACATGTCCCGTTCTCACTACTTGGTAGGAGCCATCAGACTCTTGAGCAATGACGTACTCCTCCGCAAATAGGGCTGCGAGGGGGTGCGAGATACAAAAACTGCCTATACAATTGCAAAAGTAAACTTGAACCAGGCCAAAGTCCTTGCTTTTACCTGTACAGAAGATCTCTGGATATGAATAATGCTCGTCTATAAATGCCGTGGAAAGATCGTATCTTCTATGATTTTGCACCAGATGTAAAAACGCAAACAAACACCTCGTTTTTTCCTGGTAGCTATCAGCAATCGTTTTTATAGCACCATGGCGAAAGTCATTCAATTTTCCTAATGCCTCTTCGATTGCTCTAGCCTTCGAAGCGACATCCGATGCTTCCAAATGTACCCAGGATTTATCTTCCATTAGTAAAATGCTCAATTGCTCATCCGAAAATTTGGAAGCAAGTTTTGTCGCATACTCGCACAACCATTGAGCATCTCGCCTCTGTTTTCGGAGCCTTTCAACTTCTCTTTCGAGCTTTGGCACCATAGCTTTACGTGCTTGCTTCCAACGCTCGTACTGACCCCTTGGTAGAGTTGTGTTCAAGTTCCAAGTCTTGACCAACTGACCAGCCAACTGTTTGTTCACTGTGCGACGAACTTGTGCTATAAACTCCTTGAATCTTTCCGTTTCACTCGACAGTTCTCGTAAGGCTCTTGCGTTTTGCCAATCACAATCTTGGCTTCCGGTATAAGTACGGTTAGCTCTGTCCTCTTCCGTGATCAAATAACTCTCCGCATGCTCGTATAGAACTCTCTCCAGATCAGTCAGGGTATCAGGGCTTCTGTTTTGGAACAAGATCTCTACCAGCTCTCCGAAACTGATGAATTTACGAAACGGAAGATGCTCGCGGGTAGTCAGTTTCAATATGCTTTCAAACTCGTCCTGATGATCAATCTCGTTGACTACGTGGGTGTAAAATAACTCATTAAGACATCCGATTTCAGCTTCATTCATGAAAGGCACGACATCCGATACAAGATTTCTGAAACACTGATCCAGTCTTTTCGCAGGTGAATTATCGTTCATCAGCCATTCTTCTTCGAACGTGTTGTACCGCGTGTAAGACGAATCCTCGTCTTCCCACGGAACCTTGCCCAGATTTCCGAGATCTGCTGTTGAAATTTTGTTCAGTTCCCTCGCCCATTTAGTCTTCAAAATGGTGTCTAATTTTTGGAAGCATCCTATCTCTGAGATGTATTTTTCTCCAATCTTAACATGGTATTCTGAATCAAGTGCCGGCAAGTCGATAAACGTTGCCTTTTGGCTGTACACTGCACTGTTGAGAAGAACTATTAATAATATCGACTTCATGGTCACAGCGCGATTCGCGAGACTCGAATCCCCCGTAGCCACGCGGATTATATAGCTTGCGTTATCTCGTTTCTCTGTTTCTCATATGTTGCCTTGCAGTCATCCTGGCTGTCCATTAGAGTATTGAAACGAAGGTCATCCCCGGACCATTCACCAGAAGACGCACAACCAGTTTCGACGTTGTTTGATTAAAAACAAAAACCAGTCGATGTTATTTCATCTGCGATTTGCTTATGACTAGATAGGTATTTGTTACGTCATAAGAACAAGATTATTAATCAGTGAGGAACTAGTTGCCAGGGTTCACTACCGTTGTATTAATTTATTGGCAAATTTTTTTTACAACCTAGCCACTTTGTTTCCGTGGATATTTATTATATTTTGTTAGTTTGCAGTAAAAGTCGAGACAGTTTTTTATGAATTATTCTAGACTTTTAGAATGCACTGTTTGGAAGATGCACTAATTCTTTCAAGTTAGTATAAAGGGCGAGCTACATCAGTCGTACAAAAAAACTTTCACAGCAAGAAAGTTATAGCCTCTTATCAACTTATTCAATGAATTTTAGAATATTTCTAGGAGTAGTATAGTATTTAGTTATTACCAAAAAAGACCGTTTTGTTAAACACTATTCATGACGAAATCATTCCAGTTCTTTTATAACATTCTACTGAGTGAAAAGCGTTTTCAGAATTTTTTTTTACATTTTTTTATTAAGCCGTTTATGTTTTATAAATTTTTGAAGATATCTGAAAAAGCCCAATTTCAAACATCTGAAAACATTCTCAAAAATCCAGTGAATGACATAGAACAGTGCCCTATTATCAAAAATGTGGAAAGGATTTTTTTCAATTTTTTTTTCACTAGATTCGGAATTTTGAAATTTTGAACATTGAAATTGACCGTTTCACAGAAATAAATTTGGGTAATGTCGTGTGGGAAATATCATATGCGTCAAGCGAGGGTCGATTTATCTCTGTGATGTTCAATTTTCAAAATTCCGAATCGAGTGAAAAAAAAAAATAGAAAAATAATTCTTTCCACATTTTTGATGGTAAGGGGCTGTTCTATGCCACACACTGGGTTTTTTGAGAATTTTTTAAATGGGCTTTTCTCAATCAACTTCAAAAATGAGTGAAAAATAAACGGCTTAATAAAAAAAAAAACGTTTGAAAAATTCTGGAAGCGTTTTTTACTCAATAGAATGTTAGAAAAAAGCTTGGAATGATTTCTATATGGTCGGGGCTTAATACTAGTCGAGTTGGCGTGAAATCCTGTATATACAGTCCGATTCGAGCTTGGAGTGGGACTAATGCGCGAACGAGAAGTTGGAGAAGCGTTCTTATTGCGGGCGTGTTTATCGAGAGGTCGGACTGCATGTACATAGTTGCTTGTAACTAATATTTTGGTAAATATAGGAAAGTGTCGAGAATTTACAATAAATACACGATAGTGCAATCATAAATGACGTTAAAGCTTTTATCTAATCAATTGAGTTATCTATCTGACTTTAGAATTCAAAGAATGTCAATGGCCTCTTCATGTTACAGGTACAAGAATGTTAAGATTATCATAACGCCAGGAACAGAATTTTATTGTAGATAAACCAAAATGTCGTCAAATATGACAGGGAACTTTGCATAGCTTAATTAATCAAAACAAGACAGCACACCAGTCTATAAAAATGTCAATGCACTTAGAAATAACAAAAAAATAATATTGTCACTAATGGCGAGTGGGGGACAAAACATGTGACAACATGGAATTTACGAATACATAATTTACGAAAATATATCTATACAAATTAAATATATGAAATAGAACAAGACAGGCTTGACCACATGGTCGGAAGTTTATTGTTAAAAATGCATGGGGCGATATTTAACCTTTTGTGGTCACCCTGGGTAAATTTTACCCACGCGTTTTGAGTGGAAGTTTGTTTTTATACCAAATTGACCTGTTTATGTTTTTTTTTTTTTTGAATGTATTGTCATTTAAATTTTGATCTACCAATTTTTGCTACTTGTTCTAGCAAGTTCAAAGTATGTTCTAGACTTTTATCAGTCCCGATCGAGCTGATTATTTTCCATACAGTCATTATTGGGAACTTGACTGGGTAAATTTCACCCATGTGTGACTATCGTGTTATTCTACAGAAGTGTGACTACGAAGGGTTAAGATTGATGTTCGATTAACTCAAGTTTCCTCGTCATTTATGTGGATCCTTATAGAATTTCCAAGCTCATGATATCGTATACGACTGTTGTATACGAAACTGAGACTGAAATGAAAATGGATATGAATCAAACCAGCGTTATTTTAAGCAAGCTGATTTACAGAGGCTACAATTGAACACGTCCACTCTACTCCATGATCCACTGGCCAAGGAAGCTTCGTGGTGACTTTACCGCCCAGGTATCACTATATTACTCAAAAATATCCATATATCTGTCCTATTATGCGCAATGAACTGTTCAGTATTGCGCGCGAGTTATTTCGAATAGGCGGATTCATACAACTTTCAATAAATTAATCATATCTAATCAAATAAAACAACTCAAAATACTATTGAGTAGATACAATTCAAAGTTGGTTATCCGCATTTCTTTATAAAACGGTTCTCTATTTTTCGTCATTTTTTTTGCCGTATGGAATAAACTTTCGGATCAAACGAGGTATGTCAATTATTCATGCCCATCATCTTGATCCGAAATCCTGTACATCGCAGATTTTTTGAGCTAGGATACAGTAATTAGTTTGAACTTGAAAAAACATTATTTTTAATTTGGCAGCGTCAAAAAAAAAAAAAAAATATATTTGTGTATTTAAAATTGAAAGTCAATTTATTTCCGACAGAAGAGAACGTTCAAATTCAATGAGGTATGGCAATTTTTCATTCCCGTCATACGAATTTGAAGTCCTATAAATTTCGGATTTTTCCATCGAGCCGTTTCCGAGATCATCGCGCGAGTTTATCGGACAGACCTACAGACCGATATGTTTCTAAGATCCGGTTTTTCGGATTCTAGAGGGTCGAAAACGTAAAGATACGTTGAAATCAACAGAAGTGACTTCTAACCGTGGAAGTAACCAATACTTTTGCTTCACTTAGTGTAATTATCCATTTTCCCACCTTATGAAGTAAAATTATGTACAAATTCTTCTGATCTCGTATCGTAATGTATTATTTTCTTTTACCGGAACTGTGATGACAAGTAGGCAATATAATTTTCACGAATGATAAACCGTTCTTTAAGTTTACTGAGGACTCAATTTTTTTTTCACTCCAAAACCGTCGATGCTATTTTAATGCCAATTTTTGCGCGAGGTCTGAACCCGTTCCCAACGATGCTGATTTTTTTTTTTTTTTACTTTTCGATGTCGTCCCTAAGTGGCAGTAGCCTCGTGGCGATTGCGTATGCTTCGAACCGGCTCTGCCGGGCCTCAGGCACGCAATCCCCACTCGGGACGTAAAATCTCACTTTACGGCCTTGGCACAAAACTACTATTTCAACACCACCGATGTTGGTATCAGGTATGCGAAAAGTATTGGTTACGGTCGAAAAGTGACGCTTGCTAATTTCCGCGAATCCCCACGTTTTCGACTCTCTAGAATCTGAAAACAAGTTTTCAGGAAACTGTCGGTCTGTCAGACAAACTCACGCGATGATCTCGGAAACGACTCGATGGAAAAAATCTGAAATTGAAAGGACACCACATTCGAATGGTGGGAATAGAAAATTTCCATATCTTCTATCAGACATGAATTGATTTTTAATTTTATACATTTACAATTTTTTTAATCGATATTTCCAAGTTGAAGATAATGTTTTTTCGTATAAATATGAGAAGAAAAAAAAATTCATGAAAAATATAAAACTGTTTTATGAAAAAGTGCAAATAACAAAGTGTTCGTTGTATGCACGTCTTGATAGTATTTCGAGTCATTACATTGGTTTGTAATTCATGGAAACTACTGCAAAAAAAAAAAACACTGTCTTTTCCGTCATGTTTGTATCGAAAAAAACCAAAAACTCAATCAATAGGTTTGTAGTTTCGTACTGAATTCTATTTAAATTTGGCCACTGAAAAGCACGTCTTTGATCTTCGTGAAGATAAACAGTAAACGATATTAGTGGAGAGTGCTGATCACTTTAGGAACAAAATTTTATATCTGTAATACTGGATAACATTCAATTTTCATTTCAGACAATTCTTCTTCATATATCTTGCTCATTGTATTTTTAATATGGTCGCATTCGCTGGCCTACTCGAATTTCTTGGGTAAAGGCGGGACCACATCTGTATCAGTAATTCCATATTTTTTTACCAG
Organism: Rhogogaster chlorosoma; assembly: GCA_944452935.1. Taxonomy (NCBI): domain Eukaryota; kingdom Metazoa; phylum Arthropoda; class Insecta; order Hymenoptera; family Tenthredinidae; genus Rhogogaster; species Rhogogaster chlorosoma. Next base: position 21,216,369 of record OX101802.1, read on the forward strand.
CTCGTGATTCTGTGACTTATCGGCCACTTGAGGAACGAAATTAATATCGCTTCAAACAATTCGTTCCCATCAGCCAACATGGAATGACGCGAAGCTTTGATATACAATAATTGCTTAACAATATTCATTTGGGAGTCAAGACAACGTTTCTCCATGTAGTTCGTTTATCGTCTTTTCACCGGACAATACCGCAATCTGATTGTTTAGACGTTGAATCAAATATTCCAAGCATGTAATGATCATTAAAGTAATTGTCATTTCTTCTCATAAGTATGTACAAGCAGCTGCCACGAGCTTGTCCTAAAGAATAAAAGAATTCGAAAATATGACGATTCTAACCTAATTCAAACAGCTGTTACAGGCAGCGCCGCCATGTTGAATTAGTCCCAGCTCAATGCTATTACATTCTGACCAACATATTGACTCAAAAAACAATTTGTCTCAAGATTGACATGAAACATCATCAGAAAATAAGTAAACATTGATATTCTACCTAATTAACGCTAAATCAAACCACAAATCGATTTCTTATTATTAATTTTGCATAGATTCATGAAAAATTATTGAAAATCAATATTTACTGACGAACTTTCACGTTGGTATGGAACAAAATCGAATTATTTGCTATGATTGAAAGTAAATCTGTAGGTTAATGTTTTGTGTAATCACAGATCTTCTGATTTCACAGGTAATGATGGATTGAGAAGCGTTTAACAAAACGATGGGTCTGATATAGATGGATTTAGTTTATTCATTGACAGCATTGTTCACATTCATATAAGAAGAATAGGTATAGGAACTTATAGAAAGTTGTAGATACTTCTATAATTATAACTACTTAGACGTAACATCAGGCACGGATTGTATAATATCTAACAAGGTATTGCCTCACACATAGCCACCTATTTTGCGGCGGACGATTCACATTGGTATAATGTATGAACGCGTGAGCCTCCCTCGTACTATATCCTATATTTATCTGAAACAAAAGAGAACTCGAGAATTCGTTCACCCGAAATAATAATTATCCAATCGGCGTCGAGCACCCTGCAGAAAGCTGACTATAGAATCGCGATGAACCAGACTAACGATTGCGAATCGAAATCGAAGGAGTAGCTCTAAATAGCGATTCGAGCGGGCTGTTGTAATACATAATTATACGAAGCTTGTTATTACGTTCGAAACTTTTACCCCGCATGGATTTACTCACGTGATGAAAAACAAAGGCACTTGCCTTAAACGAGGTAATGGAAGTCCTGAAAAATTGGATTTTCTGCCGCTATTTGACGATACTTTTAAGATTCTCACCGCGATAAAAAAAATGCTACAATTTTTTTGAATTGCCAGAATTAATTTATACCAGAAATTCGCAATTCTCTATGAAACCCAGCGAATAACTTAGTCAATTCGTTACTTACACATAGTTCGTGTGCAGTTAATTATTAGTCTATTTATTTTTTTGATTCCAGTCGATATATTAGACACGAACTAATTTTATTCAGCTACGTGTTGAAATGCAGAAATATCGGCGGATTGCATAGTCACTTAGCATCATTCAAAGAAGACAAATTCATGTTGAATCGAATCGAAACTATAGAGACACCGAAAATAAGTTTGAAAATAATTATCGGATGAATTTTTGTCGGACATCGTCGTCTCGGAAACGAATCTATGGATTTCATTCAACGTTATATCGATACGGTTCTTTTTGACTCAGAACTGATTGGAATTAAAATTCGATCGATGCAGTACTTCTCGAGTTACTCCAAGAACGAAATTTGAAAAAAACATGTTTAATTTATGATATCTGTGACCCACCTGCTTGTTCAATTTCTGAAACGAAAGTGCCGGAACCTGTGGCCAAGGCTCGTCAACTCTCGGAGAAATCTAAGATCTTGAAACTAAGATAAGAAAATTTATTCACGTATTTTCAAAGTCTTTGTGACACAAGACTGTTAAATCTTGTGCGTTCCACCGCGCAATCAGGATTCGCGGGGGAGTTTTTTAGCTCAATTTTTATAACACTTGGAGGGTTCCCGTTCCTGAGAGAAAGAGCTTCCGCCTTGTGATGGGTTTTCCGGTTCTGCGGGTTTTCTTACCCACCTGTTCCACGGCACACTTCCTGACGGGGTAGCCGAGGGCGGGGGATACGCGACGACCTCGATCTCGATCTCGATCTCGATCTTGATCTCTGGAACATTCATCGTACAGTTGAGTAGGTACGTTGCCAAGAGCTGGGGGACGGCGACCTGGGGCAATGCAATTCGTGTTTTCAGGCTATTTGCGAGAGCACCCTGGCCCACCAAACCCCTGCGCACTCGAGAGTCCCGGGCCTGTTTTAATAGCTCGTTTCAAACATTTCGCTGGAGAAGCCTAACGTCGTCGAGACATGCAAGCGCGCTGGAATTAGACAATGGCTTGTCCACGAAATCCCCGGCTTTCCCTTCCTCTGGCAACGTCGCCGAATTAATTGCCAAAGAAGACGTAGAGCAGCGCGACTGATGAAAAATTCAAAACCTTCATTCATCCTTTCTTCTTGTCATTTTAACAAATTGACAAAATTAACTGTGATCGATTATATAATTGGCACTGAAATATACCGCGAGGAAAACTTGATACTATACAGTCTACTGCGCATGGGCAAAATTTGTTGTCTGTCAAAGCAGGCTGACCATCCTGAGTTTGAGCTGTCAAATTTTGTTCTTCGCGGTTATGTAATTGATAGAAATTTTTGAGATTAGAATCTCAATTACTTGAGGCAATGATTCGGAAATGCTTGGAAAGCTTTTATCGTTGAAAATGAAATTTGATGTGCAACTGAAAGAACCGTTGAAATTTATTCCGAACAGCCGATTGCTTGCTTCGACTCGATAACAACATAACCTCGATTGACTACTTCAGGCGGGAGAGGCTGACGGCTCTAGCTTCATTTCTTGGAAGTTGGCAGCCATGCCTCACAGGTTAAAATATGATCGTGGGACGATCTCAGCGATCAAAAAAATTGCGCGGTCGACTGTATAGTGTCAAGTCTTCCTCTCGGTAGAGCCTCGTTCGACGCCAAAATTGTTCTCATTCTGGAATCGAGTTTCGAAAAACCGTGCGGATCCAATAAAAATTGAGTCATGCCGATCGTTCGGTGCCGGAAATACGATAAAATGTGGTAGAGAATCCTCGCGTATGTTGCATGACTTATTACAAGTATGAATCTGGTGTCGTGTAGTCCTTTATTTCCTCCGTTCGCAACCGATGCTCGTTTGTTAGGAAGATTTTTCCGCGTGGCATTTCGCCAACCCCTGCGGTTCCGTTCCGGCAAGAAGAGGAAAGGAAAGAAAAGGAAAGGAAAGGGAAGGAAAGGCGGGAAATAAGATGGGGAAGAAAGAGCCTTGCGAAGTATTTATTCGGTTTATTTACCGAGTAGGACATTTTGCGACACCGTAAAACGGTGAGGAACTGCTTTCGGTAATGGCGATTCCGCGTACCCACATAGAGCCGCAATACTGGTGCAATGCGGCGCTTGTCCAACGTGGCCTTGGAGGACCTGGATGGTATGTATGAGAAATAATATAAACGGGATAAATTTCGGGAGCGAAAATCGTACCGGTGTGGCGGGGAGATAGAAAATAAAAAACTTTACCATTATTAGATTTCCGGGCTAAACTTCCACGGCTACATCCGTGTACAGCGCTATATACACACATACGAAACGGGCATCGTTCTAGTACAGGACGTGGCCAATAGACGGAAGTTAACGGACGAGGAGCTGGAAACGGAGAACTGAGAAAGAGCCGAAAGTCACCCTCGCTCTCGCCCTCGGGTTTATTGATATGTAGCAGGCTTGGTCCGGTCCCTTCTCGCCAGATATTTCCCTCCCTTTCCACGAGGACATCTGCGAGTTCCGTCTCGTTACATATAGTTTGCTCGGGCCTCCCTGCGGGAAAATTAACGAGAAAAGCTCTGCGGACTGTTGGGTGCCGGGATGAAATAGCGACGGTGTCAGTGGAGGATAATAATCGTACGAAAATCTTCGCAAAGAGCTAAGTCTTTCGGACGATACAGGAAATCCACATTTCGACTAAATAATCGCCGATTTCGCTAGACGATGAAGAGAAAAGGCCAAGTAGAAAAATCGACGGACAAACACTTTCATTTTATTCGTCACTGCCAACAAAATTTCGACAGAGCTTAAAGGATTTTCGCGATTGAGTTAAACGATTCACAGACACCCTTTCCTAGTTCGCGCCATAATCAAATCAGTACTGAATGCGTTTATGAAGCTGGTTTTGTTTTGGACTAGAATTAACGTCGGAATCAGGTCGACGGCTAACCTATGTCATTTTTTCGAAGTTTATTTCGAGCTGTGAAGTTTTTTAGCATCGGGATTTGTAGGCGAAATTGCGCATAACGTAAGGCCGAAAACGGGAGATCCGTGTACTGTTCACCGCGTTCGTCACGATCCTCGATAATGCGTTTAATTTTTACATCCTGAACGTATAGCACGCGTTTAATGATCGCGGGTAAAAATAGGGCGTCGACAGACTCAGAGAGCACAAACAATTGAGGGGAATCGAGAATTAAAACAAGTACGGACGAGGGAGGAGTGCATAGTGCAACTTTTCGGCTGTCAGCGGTGCGTCAGCCCCGTCTATACACATACGTTACTTGTCCATAGGAGACCATGTGGCATGAGTCAATGTGAACTTGGGCTCGCTTTGACCGGACACTCTGACTCGATGACGTGACACGTGCCCAGTAAAAAAGGAGGAAATAAAAGAAGAAAGAGAGAGGTGACTGGCCGAAAAGACCAGGAGAGAGAGAGAGCCTCCACACGCACGGCACGAGCCTCACGAAAAAAGCGGTGCTCAGTTAGGCCGTGGCAGAAATTATTCGGTAGCAAATTTGTCCGGAATAATCCACACCGTGGCTCGTCTCAAGTTTCCGTCACGTTTATCATTTGATGAATGAAAAGATTTGGGATATTAATTTGATCAATTCGTTTGATGCGCGGTGCTCAAAGACAAAGTCCCAGAGTTCGACGCTGCTCTATTACTCGCTTATCTGAACCAAGTGGTGAAAAGGGAATGAAATCGTCATCGACTGAACTCGGAGATGAAATTCGAACAAGATTTTCTCTCCTAGTTCACATCTGTCGGAATTAAACTTGTTCATTTGGGCGTCACTGGGGCGACAGACAGCCCGCAGTCAGTCAAACACATTAGCGTCTCAATGGAGTCTGGTGATCCCCTTTTCCTCTTCCTCTTCCTCTTCCTCTTCCTCTTCCTATGGATAACACTACCACGTGTTGTTTTACGTATCGTTAAAGTTGCCCTTAACTATGTATACAGAGATACGGCCAACTGCAACGGCAGGAGCCTGGCAGCACCGATCACTCTGAATTTCGTGCGTCTGGAAGCCTTGATCCGTGTGAGACAAATGCTTGCATGTTTTATGGCAGGGGCACCGCCTACTTATCTCTTTTTCCTGATATTTATGCATACGTCAACACTCGAATACGGCGTGGAACTTTTCAGCGCCTCGAGTTGATCCCTAATGACGATCTGTCCGCGTTAATCGACGCCGTAAAAATCAAGTTTATAGAACCTCTGGACTTTACGAGGTGAGATAAACCTCCATCAGCATCGATAAACGACTTTGAAGCGGTTCAGACCGGCTTTGGAGATACGAAAGAATTTGATTTCTTGATTTCGAATTGGACTCTCTTTGGCAATTCGACAAGCGAATTTGCCTCGACTTCTCTGATTCCCCCCCAACTTACTCGGGTACTTATCCAGCTCAAACCAAACCCCTCGAAATAGCTTCGCTAAAAAATTACTTCCACAGGATTTATGCGGTCTTTGAAGATCTTGTTACTTTATTAAAAAAAAATTCATGGAATTCGGTCTTTCTTCGCAGTCCAAATTCGCATAGGCTTTTCTCTAGTCAGACGTTCTATAACATGTATAGGTATTCGATCCCCGCGCTCGAGGCCTTTAAAAGGGTACCAATAATTCTTTTGAAACAGTAAATTCATGAAATAAATATTCATGAACTCTAATAGGGGAGGGCCGGGCAAAACGGGGCAGGAGGGTAAAATGGGGTACCCAAAAAATTTTGTTAACACTTTTTTTTCTTCAAATGTCTCTCAAATTGTCAAAAATAGTTTCTAACATCATTTTACGTTATTTTATTTAATAAAATAAATTTAGAAAATATATATTTTTTTTATTTTTTTTTCACGAGTCACTCAAGTACAAAATGTGCTTATTTTATCCAGTAATAGTTAATTTTACAAGATGAATCCGATGTATCCAAATTTTAGATTAAATTAAAAAACTTAAAAAGTTTTTAAAAAAATTTTTTAACGGCAGCCAAAAATTCGTTTCATTTTCTTTGGAAACAATTTGAGAAAAAGAAAATTCAGCATATTTAACGCCCCAAAAACTGAATACTTTCTGAAGTACCCCGTCTTGGCCCCTTCTCCCCCTATATAAGGGAAAATATTATTGAAGATCATGTTGTCCTTACGGCCAGACAGTTCTTCGACAAAACCGAAAAAGTAATTCAATGATTTTTAATTTTAAGTATTTAGAACTTACTTTCTAATAAAAACGTGATAATATATTGTTTGCTATGGAATTTTTACGGAATTGTATTTCTCGTGAGTTTTTTTTTTTTTTTTTGCAATATATGAGTTAGTCGATGAATAAGGATTTCCAATAATTTTGTATAAATCTATACGAAATTGATAATAAGAAATCTATTTGTGGTTCAATTTATCGTTGATTAGGTGAAACATGAATGTTTACTTATTTTCTGATAATGTTTTATAATATTCTTTAGAAAAATTGTTTTCTGAGTCAATGTTGGTCAGAACGTAATAGCATTGAGCTGACGCTAATTCAAGATGGCGACGCTGCCTGTAGCAGCTGTTTGAGTTAGGTTAGAATCGTCATATTTCCGAATTATTTTATTTTTCAGGGTATGCTCGTGGCAGCTACTTGAAGACATTCATAAAAAGGAATAGCAATCACTTTTATAATCACTATATACTTGGAATATTCGATTCAACGTACAAATAATCAGATCAAAATGCTGTCCGGCATTTCCCGTCAGGTGACCGCCATTACCCGCGAAATTTGAGGTGAAAATCTAATAAACAAACGACATAACGAGGCATTGTCTTGAATCCCAATTGCATATTATCTAGCATGTATGTATATAAAAGCTTCAAGTTATTCCATGTTGGCTAATAGACAATTGCGAGTGGTTAAGGAAAGACCCTACAGTAACTGAGAACTCGCACATTTTTTTTATATTTAAAATTATTGCTAGGTCTTGTGAAACTGTGCTCTGAAACTAAGAAATTCTCACCTTGAGCTTCCAGATTACTTGAGTAATATAGAAGTTACGCAACGTTTAAGGGCAAAAAGATACTGAACTTCAAAATGCTCCCTGCGTCATAATCTTATTCGGATCATACTAATATTTGACTGGTGCTTTCAGTACACTTAGGCGAAAAAAAGTATGCAACGGATTTGAGATTGAATGACTGGTTTTTTTTACCAGAATTTTAAACTTGTATTTTTCAATTTTTCACACTTTTCATGTTATATGGATTTTGAAAACTATGTTCCTTTTACAGTATAAAAAATTCCCTGCACACTTTTGTGTGTAAGGTATGCATGAATCTACACTGCGAAGGAGAAGTTGATCGGAGCAGAACTATGACGCAAGGGACATTTAGCGTAGCTGAAAATGTAGTTTTGAGTAAATCGCCTTCTAATGAAAATGATACAAATTAAATAAATTTTCAAAATATATGGTCTAAAATAATTCGAAACGTCGTCATGAAACTTTCTCATTGAGGCATCTCAGGTCTTCTGTTTCTTCTGCTGCGGCATCTTGGACCGCAGATCTTCTTCGCCCTGCGTTTCCAGATTCAACATCATATAAAAGAAACTTGAACACGTTGATCGTTGAATTTGTAGTCCAGTCCTTCTCTATCTTCAAGCTTTACCTTGCGGCTCCATCAATTTGGTTGTAGCAGCATATTCTATCGTGCTGCGTTCTGCGATTTACTATTTTGGTTCTCAGAAAATCTTAGTGCTGATTTTTAATACTCATTTATCTCTGGCTATTGCTTCAGACTTTCTTCATGTGTGCGCCTATTTAGCAGTTCGTCACTGACCAATCTCTCATTAAAAGGCATGAGCTTCCCATTTATTGGGGATTTTTGATCTGGCGGTTGATAATTTTTCAGCGTAGCCGTATTGGCTTTCTTCGTTTCAGTGAGATTTGTTACGTTTCACAAGGTTTCTCTCTGTTTCACATAATAGCTGTCTTACAGAAGGTTAATTCAAAACAACAAAAAAAAAGGTTTAGGAACAAAATTTATATTTCAGGCGCTCCAGCTCGTTATTGCATTTTGAAGTCCTGCGGTACCCATCCTTTTGGCCACGTAGTTCATACATCGACTTAATATTTCATGAAACTTAGATTTAATGATAGTTTCAATAGTTTGGTAAGATTCTAGAACTTCATTACGGAAGAAACTCAAATTTTTTTTTTTATTTATTATCAATTTTGTCAATAAAATCAGCTGCCTGAGAACTAAAAAAAATCGAAGGGCCTTGAATATTTCTCACATGGTAAGGACAGGCCTCTGGAGTATATTTCCTGCAAAAACGCGAAATCGATTCTTTGAACGATTTCGGTCAAAATCTCTGTAGGGACTTCCCTTAAAATAAGGAAAATGTATATAATTATAAATCTGCATTCAGCAAGAGCTGGTTGCCCATTCTCCCGCGGCCGACAAAGAGGCCGGCTTCCTGTTTCTCGGTTGTTTTAAATTTTAACGACGAGCCTTGTCGTTGATCGATGCCCGTCCCGCCCGCTCCGCTTCTACGGATACCAGAAGACTTCCTATCTCAACGTGGCGAGCACGAATTTATAAATTATTGAGAAGGGAATCCGTACGCGTCGCTACGCAAACGCGGGGTTCGCGTGTTCCTCATGCTCTCCAGGTTATATACAGCGGGGCTACAGCGTTCTCCACGTCATGGATGACACACGTAACTTAAGGTGGAAACTCCATCGCAGTGGTTGCCTCCGCGTAGAAAATTGATCAAGATAAAAATAATACACACATTATCAAGGAAGGGAATTATGGGGGTAAACGACGATCCGGCCGTTGCAACACCAGCCACCTGGTATATGTATATATACCTACGAGCACATCAATTTCATTTCAAGATAATCAGTAAACTCCGGAAAATTGGTCTCAGCTTATATGGAAATAAATTTAATCTTTGCCATAAAGCAGAAATACTGGGAACTCTATCAATCACTGTCATTAACGGGGTAGGCTGGTTTGAAAAATCATTCCTTATTGTTTTACTCGAAGCCTGAACTTTCGCGATTATTTCGAGCCATTGTGACCTCGAGAATTTTCCCTGATTGGACCTCAGAAGAATATTTTATGAAACGGCGCGGATAGGGAGCGAGTGATCACGTGACCCAAAATCGAAGGAAGAATCTATTATCTGGCGCAAAAAACAAATCTAATCATTAAGTATAAGTGCGAGTGAGTGCAACACGGTTCTGAAACACAATGAACATCTTATAGTCGAAGAGCTGGGTGCTTTTTTTTGAAATCTTGTTGGAAAATGTTCGGGGGAGGCCCCTGAATGTAAATACAATTTGGCAGGACGAGGGGGGTTGAGCTTCAGCCGCCATTTTGGAAAACACGTTTTATCAAATAGCTTGTGAACCGTGCATCGTACGACAAAAACAGTAGGGACCATTTTTATAGGTAATAAAATTCACCACAACTTTTATTCGAAACTTTTTCCTGTATAGTGCATGGTGTTTTATTTATAGCGCGAAAAACTTTTCCATACATGGTTATAATACCAAATATAAAGTAAAAATTGAAAAGTTTCTCGAGCTTCAAATCAAAAACTGTGCATTATACAGGAAAAAGTTTGGAATAAAACTTATAGAGAATTTCATTACCTACAAGAAAGGTATGCACCATATTTGTCGTACGATTTACGGTTCACGCGATATTTGATAGAACGTGTTTTCCAAGATGTTTTCCAACTTGAATTTACGTTCAAGAGACAGCCCCAAATACAGGGACTTTCTGTGGTGGCGGCACAGCTAGTTCCATCAAACACACGCACGCTTCGTCCGTGTCCCAGGGATACCAACCGAAAAAAAGAATGATGCAGCTTGAACAGAGCAAAGAGTATAGCAACCATAAGCGTGAAGTCTTCGGTTGTCACATGGACGAAGCGAGCTTGTGTGTAGTGGCGGTGGCTAATGGAACTAACTGTGCCGCCACCACAGAAAGTCCCTGTATTTTCCAACAAGAAAATCAATTCTGTAGAAGATCACACTGTGAACCTACTTTTTTTGCTCTGGCTCCTCGACTATAAGCCGTTTTTCTCGAAGTCTGTTTCTTCATCCAGTCCACATCGTTTCTCCGGAACTACTTGACTTAGGATCCTGAAATTTGCAGGGCTTTTTCTCGCCATATTCGACGATCGAATGATCTACGGGCAAAATAATGCGACCCACCAATTGGTAGATAAGCATAATTGGACGATATTCGTGTCCCCCGTTTTGTTTCTATGGTTTTGATGGACCGGTTGTTATGGAAGACCTGTACCGTAAAGATGCAGAGTTTCACCTGCAGTTTGCTGCATTTTTCTCAATTAGCAGACTCGTTTTTCTCGAAACAATCTACTCTCTCTTGACTTATCTAGGCATTTACGAAGACGTATGTACGGACTATTCCTAACGTTACAGAATTTCTCGACATTTTCAGACTCATTTGTAAACGTCATTGTTCGATGAATCATTCAAATTCAGATAATCCCGACGGCGATGGTTCGCCGATTTTTGAAGCCACAGTGCAATCTTCCACTGTTCATCATTGATGGGTTGACTATTGAATATGCTGGTGTGAACTGGCCAATACTATAGTAAATAATTTAGTCTGATCCTAAGTTTTTGTCCATCAATTGTAAGCGAATAAATTATCGCGAATGAATACGTATATGCGTCAGTCAAGTCTGGAAGTAGACGAGATTTGGGGTAATTAATTCTTGGATTCGTCACGCGTCGTATCCTTCAGCGAAATATGGGTATCGCTAGGTGGACGTCAATGCAGACGGCTGTAAATGATTTAAGAGCGGGCATTGTGCATCACGTTTGACGTTATAGTACCCATAGCTCCATTCACCGGATCGCTTCGCGTCGTCTTTATCATGTAGACTATTATTGTGCCTTGGACCCGAGTGTGGGAGATACACACATGTATAAGTATGCATAGATATGTCCGCGCTTATCCTGGCCGACTAGGTACGTACGCGTATATACATCAACTCTGACAATGACTAAAAGAGAGTTATTTTCCGAAACTACCGGGGCAAATCGTCCCACAATTACCGGTCTACACGAATCACATTCGCTATTCTAATAGAATAATATCATGAACGATAAAACCCCGGGTTTCCTTGTTTATTGTACAAATTTTTCACCCTAGATCAGCGTAGAAAAGAAGCTTTCGCATCGAATCAAAGCCAAGTCGATTGAACTACCTTGGCGAGTCGATAAAATTACTTCGATCGCATGAACCAACGAAACCACTTGATAGATGAGAATGCGGACTAGTTTTGTTGGAATGGTCAAATAGCTGGATTCATTGATCCAATAATAATTGTTATTGAACGGATTCTGATCGGTTGATAATCTCTTTGCAAACGTTCATAAAGGCGTGGCGAGAAGCAAAGCTAATGGTCGACGGACAGCCAGGTTCTATTCTTCTCGACATATGCTTAAAGAGCTGCGAACTTGGGGTTTGTTGTTTTGTCTAGACTCAAGTTGAGAGTTGTCACTAGTTCATGAGAAAGCCTCGCCACCTATCTCCAGGATTGTCTCTTTGAACGTTTCGAACATTGTAGTTGTTAGAATCAGATTGGATCCAACGAAAATGGTTCCGTTGAATATAGACAGGAATTTTCCTGATCTAAAAAAAAGATTTTCTTCAATTCACCGAGTCATTTTGTTCATCCAGAGAAACAGAGATCGGTTTCTTATCATGTCGGTGCGTTAAAAAGAATTTAGGAATAGCACACCACTGGTGCTTCAGTAATTTATGTAGCCAGTGGTATTTTCCTTGAGGTTTTACTCCTGGTATCATTATCCTTGTTTGTCGAACAGACGTACAGTGTCTGCTTTCAGAGACTCTGGAATCAGGGTCTACTTGGTCGGCTGTGGCTGGGTCTCGTGCGTTTGTTATACCTCTGCCACGCATATTTACGAGAGGTGGAATCGAGCATGTCGTTCGTTGTTGGCTCAGGGTGTATAGGTCTCCATAGTCCTACAGTCCTCCAGGTCTCCACCTATCCGGCCACTCTTCCACAACACGTTGTCGTATGTGATACCTACGTGGGTACATTCATACGTGTACATGTGATGGTTCCCTTAATGAGCGAACTGACAGACGCCGACCGCCGCTGAGTCATTCAGAGTACAATATCGTGCATTAGGAACTGACTGACTGAGCCACCCTCGTACCCCAGGGTATTGGGCACAGCGGTCACCCTACGGCGCGGCGGCGCCCTACGCCGAGTCATACGTGTAATTAAGCCCCCGCTATCCCCCCGTGCCGGCTATTCCCCAGGTGAGAATAATTAATCGAACGAGAAACGCTTTTCGACGGTATGCGTAGTGCACCCCATGACTACTGCACTGCAGTCGACGAAAAGGCATGAGGTCATATACCATGGGGTGTCTCAGCCACCTATTCTCCGACATCATTTCATCTTTTCAAATTCAAATCTTCATAAATCGAGATATCGATATGAATCGATTATATGGGCTAATCGTTCGCCATCCATTTTCAAGAATCACTTCCTTCGCAATTTCGGCACTGTCGACATCTACCGAGAGGAAAACTTTCTTTTTTAACCCGTGAGGCACGGGTGCCAACTTGCAAGAAATAAAGCTAGAGCTGTCAGCCTCTCGCGCCTAGAATAGTCAATCGAGGTTATGTTGTTATCGAGTCGAAGCAAGCAAATGGCTGTTCGGGATAGATTTCAACGGTTCTTTCGGTTGCACATCAAATTCCAGTTTCAATGATGAAAGCTTTCCAAGCATTTCCGAATCATTACCGCAAGTAATTGAGATTTTAGCCTCAAACGTTCCTATCAATTAGATCACCGCGAAAACCAAAATTTGTCAGCTCAAGTTCAGGATGGTCAGCCTGCTTTAGCAGACGACAAAACTCGCCCATGCGCAGTCGACTTTAAAGTATCAAGTTTTCATCTCGGTAGAACAGTGAAACTAAAGTTGATAGAGGAAAGGTGACAGACTCGATCATTTCTATTTCGACACATTCGGATTGTCAATCTAATCGACGTCGACGATTTTGGGAGGTAGTCGAAGTGTGATAGTTACAAGGCTGTTTCCGAAAAACTGGAAGAACCAGGGGGATCGTTGATGTTTGTTCACACTTCATTCCGGAAAATACAGGGATTGGAGCCGTGCTAACAATTCAATTCAATCCCGGTGAGAGTATGAAGAAAAAAATGAAGAAAAAAAAAAAAAAATTGATAAAAGTATAACACATCCTCGAACTCCTTGAAGAGATATATGATGGTAAAATAAACCATCGTTTGTGTAAAAAGGAATGAAAGAAAAAATGATTTACGCGTGATTTCCCCCGGGTGAATATACTTAATTTCAATTTGAATAACGTAGGCTCAAACTCGGTCTAACCGCGACGCGACGCCTTTGGTGGCTTCGATATAGCCCTGAAATCTGTGATTACATATACTTGCGGGTATGGAAAGCAGCGATGATAATCGAGCTGAAAATTTTTGCCTGATATTCGCGGTCTATATATTTGGACAAATGTTTTTCACATGCATCGTAGATTCGCTACTTTCGACTAGGTCAAGCTGAGCATATACGTACGTAGTCATACCGAGCTCCTCGGAATAACAACCACCTCGGTCGCTTTGACAAGGGAAGAACAATAGTTTGGATTAAGCTCAAAGCCGCAATTTGGTTGAGAGGAGACTTAATTAATAATTGATTATTTCAGTGAACGACATTCGAGGCAGGGCGGGGCACCGGGATCAAGAGGGCTGAGGCTTGAACATCGATCCTCTGTCCAGGTGTGCCGCTCGCAAAGTTTGAGGAAAAAAGCACCGTTTTTATGCCTTCATCCATTGAAATTTCATCCATTTTAGAAATTTTAATCATACGGTCTCTATCCCAGTCCGAAATTTTGTTATTTCTATCCGAACTGTGAGCTAAACCCTTTCACAATCGAGACGCAGTTAGGCCGTTTGAAAGGGCCAACAAAAGGCAAATCCATCGGCAGTTTAGGGTAAAAGACAGCAAAGGAGCCGTGGCCTTCAGTTTCCAGTCTGTTCAGTCCCAGTGCGTTTGAAATCACAATTCTTGAGACGAATACAAATTGCGCGCGACTACGCGCCGTTAGCCCAAAGAAAGCGAAGTAGGAATGCAATTTCCTGTGCCACTTGGCCCAATGGCGAGAGGTAAGGAGAAAAAGAGAGAGAGAGGGAAGAGGGAGGAGAGAGAAGAAAAGCTTTGGGAAACGGGCGGAGTGGATGCGGACAATATCTTTACAGGAGTGTTTAACCTCGAATATAGAAGAGACTTAGTTAACTCGATGCCGGTTCTTGGGGGAAAATTTTGTCCAATGGCATTCATACACTTGGCAATAACATTGTATTGATAATTGCACAAGAATTATATTACCGGCTGGGCGTGGTTTCCTCACCCGCCTTATGTATTTGACAGTTGAATTTCGCGCCGAGTTTCAATTGCTAACAAACCACCCGAGAAACTTGGCTCTAAATTCATAAATTCACACATTCATTCATTCGTTCGTTCGTTCGTTTATTTTTCATTTCCGTTCTAAAATATGTCCAGAAGAATTCTGCGACAGAAAGAAGTCTTTTCTTTACAGATTGAAAATTGTTCGTCAACAAACATAGACACGCGATGAAAGAGGATTTGTTGGGCTTCGATCCAATATCGTTTAAAACTTTTTTTTTATCTCAACTCAAAATGAAATTTATCGAATATCGCTGGTTTACTTCAAGAATTACATCAATGCGAGGGATTAATCACTCCTGAAAATGGCGTACGCCGGTTTTCAAAGACTTCAAAGACTTCTTGGAACTTCATGGCATTTCACAGATTTCAAAGACTTCAGCTAATATTTCATGGAACTTCAAAAGACTCCACGGGACTACAAAGATTTCAAAAACTTGAAAATATTTCAAGGAACTTCATGAGACTTCAAATGATTTCTCAGGACTTTATGGGATTTTTTGGGACTTCGTGGGGCTTCCTGGGATTTTCTGGGCCTTCAAGGATATCACAGACTTCAAAATATTTTGAGGGACTTTACAAGACTTCACGAGATTTCACGGGACTTCTTCCAACTTCATGGGACTTCAAGGATTTCAAGGGCTTCAAGGATTTTAAATACTTCAAAAGATTCTAAGGGACTTCACAGGATTTCACGGGATTTCATGGGACTCGTTGGAACTTCGTGGGACTTCCTGGCGTTTTCTGGGCCTTCAAGGATATCATAGACTTCAAAGATCTCAAGGGCCTTTACAAGACTTCACGAGATTTCACGGGACTTTTTCCGACTTCATGGGACTTAAGGATTTCTAAGACTTCAAAAAATTCCAAGGTACTTCACAGAACTTCGCGGGATTTCATGGGACTTCCTGGGATTTTCTGGGCCTTCAAGGATATCATATAGACTTCAAAAGATTTCGAGGGACTTTACAAGATTTCACGAGATTTCACGAGACTTTTTCCGATTTCATGGGACTTCAAGGATTTCAAAGACTTCAAAAAATTCCAAGGGACTTCACAGGACTCACAGGATTTCATGGGACTTCTTGGAACTTGGTGGGACTTTCTGGGATTTTCTGGGCTTTCAAGGATATCATAGACTTCAAATTAAGATTTCAAGGGACTTTACAAGACTTCACGAGATTTCACGGGACTTCTTCTGACTTTATGGGACTTCAAGAGTGATTAACCCCTTGCAGCAATGTGATTAATATTCCCTTGAAAAAACCTGAGTCAATGTAATATTTCTTTAAAACGTACCTACCGCTGATTTTGAAGGAAGTAAATAAAGAAAAACCCACAAAGAGAACGCCGTTATCATGTTAGCTTGAATAATGTGCCGGAACTTATCTGATGGTGGTATCCTTGACAATTATTGGTTAGGCCATGTCCCTCGTGCTGAGTAATTGATAACCATACCTACTCATGCGGTTGTAGGCGGTCAGTCGGTTCAGTTGAGACAATGAACTGCATGGCAATTAAATACTATATTTTATTATTCTCTTCGGCGATATTGCGTTGTATCGAAATATATGATACCTACGAAGCTTCTTCGTTGGAAATAATGTCGAGACTTTCAATCAATGTTGCAAAATTCATTATTGTACATTACTCATCTTCTATCATTCAATAATGGACCCATTGAAAAAAACGCCGTCGACAGTTTATTTTGCGAATAAAAGTAAGACTGAGATACATCAAACGATGAAACTTTTTGTCCTGTATAAGAAAGATAATAAAGAACCATTCTCGATCCCAAAGTTCCAGCTTTAAGATGATATCTGTTGTTCCAATTCGTTTGGAAACAAATTTTGAAATAGAATTTGCGAAATCTAGAGAATAAATCGCTGCAAATTGTTGCAATAATGCTCAATGTTTTCTTTTTGCCTGAAATGCATCTTTATATATTGCAAAAAACGTGTTTAAATGAGGGAGCTTCGAATTCCATCATTGGCAAAAATAACTTCGATTTCTTTTTTTTTTTTTTGCATAACAAAAAGTTGTTCTTCTTTTATTTCATGATTTGTTATAATTGTAGGTGAATAATGATAGATCTGAGAAGTTCCTTGTCAGACTTTTCGCTTTGATTATATTAAATGAAGAAACAAATCGTTGACGAAAATCAAGTCGACGGATTGACTTCGTCGTCGTTGACCCGGTTGTAATGTACCAAAGTTGCCGTTCGCGTTGTAGTCGATGTGTTTGGGGGTCAGAGGTCGTGGGTTGGAGGTCAGCCAAATAGGAATTGGCTATTGACCAAACCAATGGTAAATTACCGAGCCACCTTGTCCGTATAGATGCTTCGGGCCTGTTACGTGTCGTGTATTCGATTATCAAGGTTCGTGGTTTATTAGGGGAGACTAATGCGCCTATAACACGGACTTGCATAAATTTCCTGTAAATTGCAGCCAAGTCAATCACCGCACAATTACCCAAGAAGACTCGGGCTAGAACACTTCCAATTCAATCTGTTCGAAGGCATATATACTGAAACGAAAACTTGATACTATACAGTCGACTGCGCATGGGCGAGTTTTGACGTCTGCTAAAGCAGGCTGACCATCCTGAGTTAGAGCTGTCAAATTTTGTTGTTCGCGGTGAATTTTTGAGGTTAGAATCTCAATTACTTGCGGTAATGATTCGGAAATGCTTGGAAAGCTTTTATCGTTGATAATGAAATTTGATTTGCAGCTGAAAGAACCGTTGAAATTTATCCCGAACAGCTGATTGCTTGCTTCGACTCGATAACAACATAACCTCGATTGGCTACTTTAGGCGCGAGAGGCTGACAGCTCTACTCTGTAGAAATAATTCTTTGAAAATGATTCGTACTTAGATCTTTGAAAGCCGATTCTAGCTTCAAATTTCAGACTTCAAATTAGAAATCATGAGTTTGGGTCAAAAATGCGGAAGACAAGGCGGAATATTCTATGAAATTTGAAACAACTTTTTAATTATGTATCGAAATGGTGATAATGAATCGTGAAAAATCGAGTCGATGTAATGATTCTTGACGGCTTATGAAGGTCCTTTCTTTATGATAAGGACGTCGTTAATTGCAGCTGGTACGACTGGCATTCGGTTATTTACACCTTGCCATTCGAGATTGACTGAAGTCTGGCCTTTATAAATGCGACGGGGGTCTTAGGGCTGGAATCCTTTAATTATATTTCGGAGATTAAAATTGAAAAGTCGAGGCCAGGAGCATTTGAATTTTAATCGTACAGTTAAGTCGAAAGGAAAATATTCCCTGCAGCGAATAGCCGCCCAGCTGGTAAAAGAAAAACATAACTATATATATAGAAGATGAATTCCGGCTGAAAAGACTTTGCCTTTCCAGTTCCTTTGTATATTCGAAGGATTTTCTACTAATGAAATAATTAAAATTACAAAGGCCAACCTGGGAGGCTATAGGAAGCGCAAATTCTGTACGAATTCGTGCCTACTTTTCAAGACCCCAGATCCACGGACCACTGCAGAAAGTGGTTCACCTCAATTTACAAGCGGGCAAAGAGTACCTAGCAGTAATAACTATTCCCGAAATAAAATTTCAAAGATACTTGTTTCCGGCCGGATTCTATCTGTTCTTGCCTACGCACTATGGCCAGCTTCCGAGCGAAGAACAGAGAAGAGAAGATCGATTGATTGTTATCCAGTCCAGATCAAATCCAGCTAAACATCGATCAAGTCTTGTACAGAGTGGTTTGGATTGATTATCCGAGGGAACTACCCGCGCAGATAATAATATGTCGATGAAAGAAAACACTTGTTATACGTTTGATGAAAAATTACGCGATTGTCAGAGATGAGAATTTCGGTGATGGAAGGATGGACGCAGGAAAGTGTTGTCCCGGGTATAAGATCACGAATTTTTTTTAAATTATAATAAAAATGCAGGGTGCAGGTTTTTTCCCAAAATGTAGAAATACTCTTCAATTTCTTCAGATTCTGGAGTTATTCTGTCGTCGAAATTCATCGGTATAGTACAACATGTGACTGATTTAAAGTCAGTGAAAAGTTTGCTTCAAATTAGAGAATCGAATTTTTGAAAAGTGAGAGAGATGAGCACACGACAATAAAGAAACTTGAATATTACCTGAATAAATGAATGCCTCTCCAAGAATCTTCTCCATTCAATGCTGAACAATGTCCAATAGTCGGAATCGTCTGAACGGGCGTTTAATGGTTTCCAAAATTCTGAACGAATCAGCTTTTTAGATACACTGGTTATTAATCACAACAACAGCATGATAACTGATTGGTATAATAAAGACACTTGGTCTGTCAGATACATCAATTTTGAATCACACCATCCATTTCAATATAAAAAAGTGTTCCTATAGGGTTATTTGTTTGACAGGTGTATACTCCTGTCTCATCCCAAATTTAGGAGGAAGAAAATTAAACTTGTACAAGACACGCCTAAATCGAATAAGTATCCTAGTCATCTTACAGAACGGGTGAAGAGACAACGTGTATACAGATCCTACAATAGCATAAACTGGGAGACCCACGATAACAACAAGTTAATAGGTTTCATACCCTTCATAAATGGCTTATCTTGATCCATATTCAGTATCCTACGAAAGAACAACATCCATTCTACGTAAAAAATCACTAACGCCATGGGATGTCTGTTTACAAAGTTGGAATCAAAAACACCCACCGAAGAGATGATCAATACGGTGTATAGAATAGACTGTAAGGATTGTCGAAACTGCTACATTGGTCGATCCCCACAGCATCTTGAAAAAAGGATTAATGGACACAAATATGATCTTGAATCCGGGGATCCTGATAGATCGGCATTAGCTTTCCATTGTATAACGAATGGACGTATGTACTTTCGATTTTGATAACGTTCAGGTATTAGATAGCCTGCTTTAGCGTACGACAAAACTTGCCTATGCGCATTGCGCATAATGCGGCCTGCATTTTGCACTATTCGTTTCGAACGAAGGAGAGTTTGTAAACTGGCCCTGAAAATGGAAAGTTGATTTTTCACCAGATTTGAGATCGTTTTGAGATCCAGAGAATCGACTCCGACTATTTTCAGATGGACGCGAATTTTTGTCCATCGATACGGTTCTTCCGAACTCAGAACTAATTCCATTTCGGATACGATAACTCCAGTAGTTTTCGAGTTATTCGAAGAGGCGAATGTTGGAAAAAGCGAAATTCCAATCAATGGTGTCTCGAGAACTGATCAATGGGTTTTGAAGACGCTGGTCTGAATCGATGCGGTGTTCTCCAACTCGAATTTGGCCGAATTTCAAATTCAAAAAGTTAACCGATCGATTTCTGTGTTTTAATCGAAAAATCAGCTTTTTGCGTTTTGCTTCTGATTGAACTTTCCGCTGGAAGAACGGAGTTCTTTCGGTTCGAAAAACCCGAGGATTTGCATTTGTATTTTCCACGTTGGATTTTGACCTCGATTATGCCTTCCACAACGCGATCGCGCATAATATCGTCGTCGAGGCGTCGCGACGCGGGGCATCGAGCGAGTACGGCCTAGAATTTGTCGTGAGGGTTTTAATTAATAAAACACCGGCTACCACCCTCAGGGGACAACAAACCAGCCAGTCACGAGAGGCGGGCTAGTGAAAGTAAAAATACCTTAGAACGAGATACGCACGTTGCACGTCGCACGCGGTAGACACATAGTTAGCGAGTATACGCACATTAAATTTTCAACCGTCTTTCTCTCTCTCCCAATTTGGTAAATGGCGCGATACACCTAATTACGATGCTCTGCCTCGCCCCGGCTCTCCCGCCGCTCTTTTCCTCGCTATTTCCCTCTCGGAAGGTTCCACCCCGAAAGTAGCTAACCAGCATTTCTCTTCACTTCTCTTCACTTCTCCCTCAGCTTCCGCCAAAGAATCATTCGATTTCCACTCACACCGCACAAATTATAACGAATTTCCGTCTCCCCATTAATGTGCGTGTGAATTCGTACGTAGGTACATATATATACAGGGTGAGTTTTCTCCGGGTCCAAATGAGGAGGAGCTTATCACCGCCGATTCTCCGCCCACTTCATCCCACTTTATTAGTTTAGATTGTTTGTCTGGTCGAGTAAGGTATTGTTGGCAGTAACTTTGAGAATTCTGAAACAAGAAGGTAATCTGTAAAGTTCCCAATTTGCTCATTGTTTTCATTCGACAGTCAACAATACCAGGACTCGATCAGACAAAGTATCGACGGCTAAAGTTAGATTTTGATAACAGTGGGATAAAGTGGGCGGAGCATCGGCGGTGATAAGCTCCTCCTCATTTGGACCCGGAGAAAAATCACCCTGTATATCGATGGATGTATATTAGAGTGGGCCAAATAAGCCGACAATTTTTTTTCAAAGAGGTACCTTCAGGAATTGATTTTTTGTGCTCAAATAACGAGTCTCGAAAAAACATAGCTCCTAATATTACCACTTAGAGGTCGCTCATTGCCATTTTTCATTTTCCATTTGAATAACATGTGAAATGTTCTTGTGGCGCTTTTAGATTTTTATACCTCAAGAGCTGACCTAGTTAGAAAAATTCTGCAAGGCTACTTTTGTTGGAAATTGAACGCTCTAAACAAAAGGTCTCTCGGTCTTTTTCGATGAATCTAACCGTTTCAAAGTTAGCCTTGCAATTAAACGACCAGAATCGCTAGAGAAACTTCGAAACGGTTAGACCAATCGAAAAAGACCAAGAGACCTTTTTTCTAGAGCGCTTAATTTTGAACAGAATTAGCCTTGCAGAATTTTTTCAAGTAGATCAGTTCTCGCGATATAAAAATCGAAAGGCGCCACGAGAACATTTCCCACGTTATTCAAATGGAAAATGAAAAATGGCGATGAGCGATTTCTAAATGACAATATTTAGAGTTAATTTTTTTTCTAGGCTCGTTATTTGAGCATAAAGAAGAAATTGCCGAAGGAGCCTCTTGAAAAAAAAATTAATCGGTTTATTTGGCCCACCCCAATGTGTATGCACTGAAATCAGAGTCTCGTTCCCTCGAGCTAAAACCCGCCACGTACCCGGCCCAATACCAAAACTTGTTGGTCTGCACGCATTAAGGGGACCAGTACAGCTTGATTCAAAAAATTCTACATACTCCAAAAATCATTTATATCTTAACCAAAGTTCATAATACATCAAGAAAATCACTTGTCTGAAAATCACTTGTCGTAAGGTTTCAGGCACACGGTTGATCCGATTATGTCTTTTGACGTCTCATTTTCTTCGGAGAGCAATTCTTCATCGCATGAACGTAGGGAATTGATTAAAAAAAATCCTGTGATAAGTTATGGTCAGTTATCGAAATTTAGCAAAAATCTGGTCACTCTTTTGCTGATAACTTTGTCTGGAAATTTTTTGTTTAAATTTCCCTCGTTCATGCGATGAGGATTTGTTTTCTGAAAAAAATGAGCCCTAAATGAGTCAAATCGGAGCAACGGTGCTCCCAAAACCTTACGACACGTTGCCAAAAATATAGTTCTGAGAAAAACGGGTTTGAAGTTTTTACTAAAAAAACAAATTTTACTACTAGAAAAGTTTGAAATATCGAAAAATGTTTCAAATAAAAGTTGTTGGTTACAAAATTTCTGACAAAATTCAATTTTTTATTTACAAGAAACAAGATTTCTTTGTTCAACTTTCAAACTAATATTTTCATCGTACCATCTTTAAGGGAGGTCCCTACTGAAATCTTGGAAAGAAAGCAGTTTTTTATTTTTCGATTGGCCAAAAAAAGTTCAATCTAAAAAGTAATACTACCAATTGGAGATTATGGTAGAATATGTTTTAAAAAAAATTCAGTCTTCTGCAATAAAAGTGTATGCGCAGGGAACCTTACGCAGAATCTATCCTGCGCAGCGCTTGGAAAGGTTTCCTGCGCATACACTTTTATCGCAGAAGACTAAAATTTTATTTTAAAACATATTCTACCATAATCTAGAATTGGTAGTATTACGTTTTGATTTGAACCTTTTTTGGCCTGTTGGAAAATAAAAAACTGCTTTTTGTCAAGTTTGCAGTAGGGTCTTCCCTTAAAAGGCTCCTGCAGCATATGACGGTCCTTCTCTAGCCGCTGTAGTCTCATTTTAGCCTAGTCGTAGTCTTCGGATAGCAATTTGGGCTTCTCGAGTACTATCAGCTGCCTGTCGTTGAGCCTGTTCTAGCCGTGTCTGGTCGGTCCGAATCATGTGAGCCTTCGCGTTGGATCCTGGGGTCACTCCAGGTGCAGTCATGACTACCAGAATCCCGGTGGCTCCTTCGGAGAAAGTTATTGCTCCGAAGTACTTGGGGCTTTGTTGTTGGTCGTTGCAGGACCATGGAAGATCTTTGCTCTTTTTTTTGGCTCATATTTTCGAAAATTGTAACGATTTATTTCTTCTGGGTGTAAATTACGAGATCTGTGAACAAAAAGCAAAAAACTTCGACCGCAAACACATGCATGCTATACTTACTTTGAGGTTAGTTGGTGAGAACCCACAAATAACCTCACACACACTGTCACTCGATGTTTATACACGAAAATGACAAAGCTAGATATTTATCACGATGGAATCGCGGATTTTTTAGTACTGCAAAGGTCTGTTTTTGTTGTTATTGTATTCGAAACAAGTAAAGAGCGGGAACGTTACACGATCTCTAAGAATGTTCGACAAGCAATCGCCGGTCACGAAACATGTGAGCGATATGAAAACAAAGCGACAGCGCTGCTTGCGCCAGGTCGCCGAAACTCAATGCCAATTCTCGATCATTTTTACGAATTCGTCGATGGCGACTTTTTTAGATATAGATATGACCCTGAGACAGCGAAATTTACAAAAAACGAAAAAACCATTTTTGTGAAATTTCAAGCTGTACGATTTTCGGTCTGTAAACCAGTTATTTTTACGAATTCGTCAATGACGATTTTTTTAGAGATAGATATGACCCTGAGACAGCAGATTCCGCAAAAAACGAAAAAATGATTTTTTCAAAATTTCAAGCTGTACTGGTCCCCTTAACTGGCGCGACTCGAAAACGCTTTTCGCTTACCTAGGATACGAGTCGTTTGCCACTCGGGTTTCCCAAGTTTCTCTACCTACGAGTCTGAGGTTCTGCAAGGTGTCAAGAATATTCGGATGAAATGGATCCAGAAAATTTGTCTATAGGGTATCCTCGCTACCACCGATTCACGCGGCTCATTGCGACTCGAACGAGCGATTTTTCATCGCGATCCATATTTTTTGCAATTATTGAAAAAATCACAAAAATCGCAATATAGATGCATCCTGAACTTTTTCACTTTTCAGCACCTGCGGTGATGTAAGAAAAGTATTGGTTTCGGTCGAAAAGTGGGTTCGGCTAATATCAACGAATCTTCACGTTTTTGACTCTCCAGAATCCGAAAACTGGTTTTTGAAACACGTCGGCCTGTCCGACAAATAAATTAAGTTCAATTTTATAATTATATAGATGTATTCTTTTTTTTTTTTTTGATGCTTCCAAATTAAAGAAATGTTCTTGGGAGTTCATACCAATTACTGTATTCTGTATCCAGTGCGTTTCTGAATGAAAAAATATTTTTCATCGACTTTTAGAATCTATGAATCTGAATTAGCCGAATAATCTAGTAAACGGCTAGCTAAAAAATCTGCAATTTACAGGATTTTGGATAGAGATAATAGTCACAAGTGAGAAAAAAGTCCATCCCTAAGAAATGTAACCATACCGAATGATAAAATAAATTAATAAAAATTCGTGAAATTGATTGAATAGCTCTGGAATTATCGACTGGAGAATTTCTTCCGATTTTTCTTAGAACTCTGAAGTCCAGTTACAACACATGGATTTTCTCAGAGCAAGTGAAAAAACCGTTCAAGCAAAGCTTAAGCAGGTTTTGTACAGTGGAATAATGGAAAGCCCAATTTTTGCACAGAATATACAACGAACGATTGAAACACAGATGTGCAGGTATTGAATTATAGCAGAATCGGTTGACGATATTGGGACAAAGAATATGTTTTCGAAGAAGAATTATATTATTCTAGTACATACCTCATGAACGGTTTGTAGTGAATTTTTTTTTTTTTTTTTTTTACATTGGTATCTTCTTACCGCATTGAACTATTTCAGCAAATATGGCAGATTTCGCGAAGAATGTGTGCCGGAGAGATGAGCATCAGTTTGAGATTACATAGTGGTTCGATAACGTTGTTCAACCGATTTCAATGAAACTCTAACCAGGCAAAGATTCACGTCTTATTGGGAGCGGGTTCCATTTGAAATGTGCTTTAGCTGAATCGAGTACGACGTAGTTGATAGAAAAAAATTGAATTTTTATCGAGAAAGAACTTCGGCCGGAGAATAATTGAGGCAGTTCCCAAAAAAAAAAAAAGGGCCCATAAACCGAATCGACGATTTGTGAGACAGACGCGCTTGGAAGTTTTTTTCAGCGTATAAAAACGAGACGAACATTATTCAAACGATGAAGTATTCTTTTTTTTTTTTTGTTCTCTTCTTTCGTCTCGGGATAAACGGCTGCTTTATATTATAACAAACTGTCGTAATTTCAACCCTTTTGTGTTCAACAAACTGTAAGTAAATCGAAATATTCATATACGTCGATAGTCACACCCTTCTTCTATGAAATGGTATTATCGAATGGAAACTCGACTGAGGCTTTGAATATCTGACAAGAAAAACGAAAAATTAATTCCATCAAATTTGATCCCATATGTCGCAATATTTAAAAATTGATTGCCAGTATTTTGAGACATGATTCAAAATTACTTATTTATGATTGCACAGAGGGAAAAGTGGTTGACCTAGCACTGTATAGGTCACATCGTTCATCCAAGCGTCTCCAAATTTGACGAAAATATATGAAACACTTTTGTAAAGCGTTCTAGTGTTTTGTAAAAAAAAAAAGAAAATGTATTTTGTAAGATAGAAATTTCGTAAATGAACTCTCGTAAATTATTTCTTTATATAATTTTTTCAACCCCCATCTTTTCGTTCGCAAATCTCGTGTTAATTTCAATGAGGTATGATGAATAGGACGAAGGTATACACTTTGCCGAAAAATGATATGCTACGCGTCCGTTTATCGGAAACTGCCTGCGGATTGATATCGAAGAGGCAAAAATGGTAGAAAAGAAGAAAAAATGCTGATTCGGGTTTCAATAGATGAACGATCTCGTAGGTAAGCAGATATTCCAACGATCGGTATATATATCGACGTATATTTTACCACATAGACGAATATATATTCGGCAGCTCTGAATCAAGTTCAAATAGCTTTTCAAATAGATTTACTCAAATATTCACCAGCACCGCTTGTAGGGGATGGAACTTTTAAAGCGTGTATATGTATATACGTCTCTCTCTCTCTCTCTATATATATATATATATATATATATATATGTCCAACGTATAGTTTGGGACACCCTTTTTTTCGAATGTTGAAACTTGTAAAATGCATCGCCAAACCCGAAAAAAATTTTATTTTATTTTTCAATACCATATTTTGGCCGTTAAACAATTTTTTGTACCCAATGTATATTACGAGGACTTATCGATAAACTGTGGTATTCATGGACATGTCCTTAAATTATACATAAACTATAAAAAAACGAGATGTTCCCAAACAATACTTTGAAATTTTACGTCGTTTATGTATTATGGGTCTACTTTGAGGACATCATTTATGTAATTAATGTATGTTTCCAGGACAGGTGATATATATCTATTGAATAATTTGAGGACATTTTCTGTTTATTAGGGTGTATCATTTTAAAGTCCTCGCAGCCAAGTCTGAAATAAAAGCAATAGTCTGATTGAAATAGACTTCAAACATCCGCCACGTGTAAACGCTTGATTCTACTGACTTGGCCCTAAAGCTCGAGTGATGTTCGGGGATTTCAGGGTGCTTTCAAAAGTACTCCGAATCACCCCAAACATTGCGGTCGGAACATACCTTCTTGTGAGTGTACATGCTATTGGGTAAAGTTTGCCCTACTAAAAATGCTGGATAAAAAAGTATAGAGTTGTATAGATCCGGATCTCAGTCCGTACCAGAAAACCGGATACTATCCGGTTTTTGGGTACGGAATGATATTCGCATCTATACAAATCTATCAGGCTTTTTATGTAGGGTGGGGAGTTTGAGGACATATTTCATATAATTAAAGTATACTTCGAGAACATACGAAATATATTGAGAGTATAATTCGGGGACTTTCACAAAAATGTATGCATACATATATCCAACGTTTAGTTTCAGGTCTGTTTTCAGCTGGAGATACATCTTGTTGCATAATATGATTTAAGGACTTCGAGAGTTTGGGGATATCGCTTCTTTATTTTATATGTAGCAGGGGGGGGGGGGGGGGGGGGCAATGGCCACCCTGAACATTGTTAGTCAAAACAAATTTTGTGGTTAGAGAAATGAAAAATTCATTTATTTCGACGCTATATGATTTTTTTATTTCAAAAAAAAAAATTTCGGGAGAAATTTTTACATTCGATTTTTTTTTTTTAAATTACAAATCATTATATTGACTTTTGTATCAATTCTCACAAAACATGAGAAATTTATTTTCTATTGACAGATTCAATTATTCGCGAAATTTTTTGATAAAATATTCTTAATACAAATCTGTCATATCGAAAAATAAGGTTTCGTAAGAAATTGATATCAAAGTTAGTATAATAATAATAATAATAATAATAATAATAATAATAATTTCCGATAGAAAGATTTTTTCAAATTAAAGACAAAGAAGAATATATATTTTATCAAACGAGTTTTCATTTTGTCTAGTATAAAAAATTTTGCAACTGACATTTCTCAGGGGGCCATCATTCACCACCCCCCTATAGAATTTTCAGGGTGACCGTTGTGTCCCTACCCGTATATATAAAATAATGAAGAGATATCCTCAAGCTCTCGGAGTCCCCAAACTATATGCAACAATATGTATCTCCTGCTGAAAACAGTCCTGAAACTAAACGTTAGATATATGTATATAATTTTGTGAAAGTCCCCGAATTATGATTTCAATGCATTTATATTCCGTATGTTCTCAAATTATACGTTAATTATATGAAATGTGTCCTCAAACTCCCTGCTTTCCGCGAACCGTCTTTCGCGAATAACTCACGAACGAACCTCTAGTCACTAGTGGAACATGTTCGGGGGGTTGAGAGTGCTTTCAAAAGTACCCCAAATCACCCCAAGCATTGCGGTCGGAACAATGTTACTGCATCGATGTCGTTCATATATATATGTATGTCAAGCATATAGTTTGGGACCCTACATGATTAAATCGATATTTCGTGCAAAATCACAAAATTCACTTAACTTCAATCTTGTTTTTGAGTATAAACGACCCCCTGATTTCAACTGGTTCAGAAGTTGTCAGATTTACAAAATATGAGAAAATCAGTTTTCGAGCGCACCGCACAATCTCTAAACGGACGTGTCTTTGGTTTGGGGGGGTCCAAAAAATATTTTCAACCAGTACTCTAGAATCATAAAACTCTCTCCCTTCACGCTGTGATATCCAAGATTTTCGACCAAATATTTTTGCTCACGAATTTTACAATGTATTTTTATTTTTCGTCCTGTGACCAAAGGGCATGATTCTTTTTAATGAAAATTGGACTGTAGGTAGGTCATCATGTACTTGAGAGAACCTGCAATTTTCAAGATGGGATTATTTTTCCTTTTTTTAAATAATTTTTCAGGCTTTTTTATTTATTTTATTTTTTTTCTCAAAGAAAAAGAATTTTCCGTACGTCTCAACCTCACGTGAAGGAAATACGCCTGTCCCCTGAAACGAAATAAATCATTCGTTTCGATTTCGTTGAGAAAAAAAAAACAAAATAAAAAAAAATTCCTATTAAAAAAGCCTGAAAAATTATGAAAAAAAAAGAAAAAATAACGCCATGTTGAAAATTGCAGGGTCTTTTAAGTACATGAAGACCTACTTACAGTCCAATTTTCATCGAAAAAAATTATGCCCATTCGTCACAGGACGAAAAGCAAAAACAGATTGTAAATTTCGTGGGCAAAAATATTTTTTCAAAAATTTTGGTTATTACAGCGTGAAAGATGGGAGTCTCTTGTTTCTAGAGCACTGGTTGAAAATATTATTTGGACCCCCCGAACCAAAGACACGTACGTTTGAAGATAGTGCGGTACGCTCGAAAACTGATTTTCTCAGAAGGCATGCGCGTCCGGTGTATAATCGCTCCTGCACACCAGTGCGGCAAAGCGGCGAGTAATGTAAAAATTTGTCTAGCTAAATAGGTCAGAACAGTAGCGGGATCAACAGTAGCGGGATCAACAGTAGTTGGATATATGTATGCATATATTTTTGTGAAAGTCCCCGAATTATACTCTCAATATATTTCGTATGTTCTCGAAGTATACGTTAATTATATGAAATATGTCCTCAAACTCCCTGAACTTCACGCAATACCACATACACTGGCAAGGAGGTACCAGTGTGACATGGATTTCAATCGCAATTTTTGAGATGGTATTTTGAAAATTATTTCACATTGAATATTTATTATAATATTTGGTACTGGTATTCGAATTACAGTTCTAAAATATTTGTTATATCTACAGACTACAAAGTGTATGTATATAGAATAACGAAAGGATGTCCTCAAACTCTCGGACCCCAAATTATACGTAACAATATATATCTCCAGCTGAAAATAGTCCTGAAATTAAACGTTAGATATATCATTTTGTGAAAGTCCCCGAATTATACTTCAAATATCATTTCGTATGTTCTTGAAGTATACGTTAATTATATGAAATGTGTCCTCAAACTCCCTAAACCTTACACAATATCGTGTATACGCACAAGAAAGTATATATGAACGACATCGATGCAGTAACATTGTTCCGACCGCAATGCTTGGGGTGATTTGGGGTACTTTTGAAAGCACTCTCAACCCCCCGAACATGTTCCACTAGTGACTAGAGGTTCGTTCGTGAGTTATTCGCGAAAGACGGTTCGCGAAAAGCAGGGAGTTTGAGGATACATTTCATATAATTAACGTATAATTTGAGAACATACGGAATATAAATGCATTGAAAGTATAATTCGGGGACTTTCACAAAATTATATACATACATCTAACGTTTAGTTTCAGGACTGTTTTCAGCAGGAGATACATATTGTTGCATATAGTTTGGGGACTCCGAGAGCTTGAGGATATCTCTTCATTATTTTATATATACGGGTAGGGACACAACGGTCACCCTGAAAATTCTATAGGGGGGTGGTGAACGACGGCCCCCTGAGAAATGTTAGTTGCAAAATTTTTTATGCTAGACAAAATGAAAACTCGTTTGACAAAATATATATTTTTCTTTGTCTTTAATTTGAAAAAAATCATTTTTTTCCTTTGTTTTGGAAATTATCATTACCAATATATGACTAGGAAATTTCGCAAGAATTTCCATTGAAATTAATGTAGAATGCATTTCTTACGTTTTGTGAGAATTATTACAGAAGTTAACATAATAATTGGGAATTAAAAAGAAATTGAATCAAACAATTTCTTGCAAAAAATAATATGAAGTGCCAAGATAAATAATTTATTCATTTTTTGAACCATACAACATATTTTGACTAACAATTTTCAGAGGGCTGTCGGGCCCCACCCTCCCCTACCATGAAGATATAATAAATACGTTTGAGATATAATTTAAAGATTAGTACCGAATATTATAATTTATATTCAATGCGGAATGTTCTTCAAAATACCATCTCAAAAATTGTAGTTGAAATCCGTGTTTATACACTGATGTGCCTCCTTGTTAATGTGTATGGTATTGGATATAGTCTGGGGAGTTTGAGGACACCTCCTATATAATTAATAATATATACTTTAAGAACATACGAAATATGTTGAAAGTATAATTTGGGGACTCCGATAATGCCCAAAGACTCATTCATCTAGTGACTTGAGAATCGAAAACAGTCACATTGGCGCCATCTGTGAGTTAAACATAGATATGGACAAGGGGTCCTAAACTATTCATTAGACATATACCCACATATATGCAAAATGTCCTTCAAAAATACCATGGATATAAGGATACTTTGAGAACTGTCCCCAATGTATACAAATGTCCTCGAAAAATACTTTACATCGAAAATATGTCCCCGAAAAATACTCTACACACATATATATATATATATATATATATATATGTACACAGGCAAGGCACGCAAAAGCAAACACAGAACTTCCGAATCCTACAGGCTCTGGGGCTCGTCACATCCGCCATTAAGTCCTATCATTATTTTCGTACTATACATAATGCTGCACCTGTATGCGGCTTAATCCACGTTTATCATATTGCAAAGTCTAAACACTCTGAGCCATAAAGTTGTAGTATACGTGACTTTGCAGTAGTTTATATATGGACCGGGAAGTTCACCCATCGCATCGCAAGTAGCAGCATAGAATCAGACGGTTCTAATCCTACAGAACGATCTTCTTCTTTTTGAGGAAAAAATTTTATTTACTAAATAATTTCACAGAGAATTATCTGCATTGCTTTGAGATACGGTTGATAATTATTTGATCATTTGATTGATCGATTAGGCCGAAGAAAAAGTTGGGATGTCTTCAAATTTGGGAGAAATATTTTACATTGATGTAGTTGTAAGACGTTGGCATTTTTTTGTCTTTTTTTTTACACATTCCTTTGTCGAATGAGAAGAAATAATGCTCAAAATGTATAGTTTGCCACCGCAGAGTGGCTAATTATTCAAAAAGTGCGACGAATCGAATGCATCTCTGAATAATTTCACGATTTCTCTGATGATAACTGAATCTGTAAAAAAAAAATTGAAATTTCTAAAAATTCCGATACTCAGCCATTTCCTGCCGAAATAAAACAGTCATCCCCAAAGTTTTATTCTCGATCGATTGTGTGATACGAGAGAAATTACGAATCACGTTTTCGAGGTGGTCAGAGCCCCTATCAAAGCCATTTTCTTTTTGTTAACGTTAAGAAAAAAGCGCGCTACATGCTTACAATAATAGAGGGCTGGCCCTATCGAATATTGACTCTGAATTTCAAATGTTTTGTTGAACGATGCGACCTGGACTCTGCGACGGCCACTTGTTTCATGAAATCCGAAAAAGTTTCGAATTATGACTGAAAAATTGAGTAATCGGCTGTGGAA
This sequence comes from Rhogogaster chlorosoma, assembly GCA_944452935.1. Classification (NCBI taxonomy): domain Eukaryota; kingdom Metazoa; phylum Arthropoda; class Insecta; order Hymenoptera; family Tenthredinidae; genus Rhogogaster; species Rhogogaster chlorosoma. The sequence continues at coordinate 21,248,482 of OX101802.1, forward strand.
AGGCTGAGCCAGTGAAGTATTCCTGCGAAAGTAGTTGAAAGGAAGAATAAGTTATCTTCAACTTTGTATGAATTAATCGAGGCATATTAATAACTTGTTCGAAGGCCTCGAACGATTAGATCGCTTCCTGCTCAAGATGGGGCTTCAACTTGTAGTATAAGCGTTCGTCAAAAACCTGGGACCAAAATTATCGGCACCTGGCACGCGCGCAGGGTAATTCTATCCCCATTGTTGTCGGGTAAGCGGGACGTCCGTGAAAGGAGGAAGCGGAGTTCTGTGCGGTGCCTATACTTCGAGCTGTGCGGGTCCCGGATGATTTGGTGGACCGTTAAGAAACTAGAAGCCGGATGCCCTGAAACCAGAAGCCCGAAGAATGCTACAGCGCAATTCGTTCGACTCTCGATATTATCGATTTCATTCTTCGTCTTCATTTTTTGTCGCCGATATAGGTCGTAATAAGAATATTCAAGGGGCGTCTAGCCCTTGTAATTTCATTCTTTTATCGATTCTCCCGCTCCGCGACGTTTCACTTACCGGTTCTTCAAGTTAAATACGATCTATAACCGCGAAACCGATCTATGCACGCCAGATCCGAACAGCTACAATGTTTTCAATTTGTACATCTTTATTTTCATCTTAGAGTCACGAGGATATCTATAAGAATTCTTACCGATTTTCTCTTTTCGCATTCATTGTTTTCTTGCTTTTTTTATTTACCTATCTTGCAAGTCGAAGCCGATCGATAATCTCGAAACCGATTTATGCATGCCATATGCGTACCTGTGCTATTTGTATATCTATATTTTTATCTTGCAGTCATAAGGATATTCAAGGGGCATCTGGTGTTCGAAATGGAATTTCTACCGATTTCGTTTTTTCTCACTCATTGTTCTTCATTTCTTTGACTCGGCCTTCGAGTCAAAGCTGAATGAAAATTGCGAATCCGATTTATTGCATGCCAGACAGTCAGCTACAATATTTGTAAAATTGTATCTACTTCCATTCCAGAGTCAAACGAGTCTTAGAAATGGAGTTCGAAACGATTTCATGTTTTCGCATTCATCGTAGTTTGCTCGTTTTATCCGCCCTTCAAGTCGAAGCCGATCAACAACCACAAAACCGATTTATGCACGCCAGATGCATAGCTACAAAATTTGTATATCTATACTTCTATCCTGGAGCCATACCGATATTCAATGGGTATCGAGTGTTCGAAATGTAATTCTCACCGATCTTTTTTCTCTTGCATTCACTGCCTCTTGCTCTTTTTGCCTCTCCTTAGGATTAAAGCCGATTAAAACCATGAAACCCATTGGTGCACGCCGGGTGTGTTAATACAATACTTGTATCTACTCCGATCCCAAAATCATGAGGGTATTCAAGGAGCATCGGGAATTACAAATGGAATTCTCGCCGATTTCCTCTGTTCACATTCATATTATTCTGCTTATTTCATTCGTCTTTTGAATTGCAGCAGGTCAAAAACCGCGATACCGATTTCTGCACGCCAGGAGTTTAGCTACAATATTTGTATATCTATACTTCTATCCTGGAGCCATACCGATATTCAATGGGTATCGAGTGTTCGAAATGCAATTCTTGCCGATCTTTTTTCTCTTGCATTCACTGTCTCTTGCTCTTTTCGCCTCTCCTTAGGATTAAAGCCGATTAAAACCATGAAACCCATTGGTGCACGCCGGGTGTGTTAATACAATACTTGTATCTACTCCGATCCCAAAATCATGAGGGTATTCAAGGAGCATCGGAAATTACAAATGGAATTCTCGCCGATTTCCTCTGTTCACATTCATATTATTCTGCTTATTTTGTTCGTCGTTTGAATTGCAGCAGGTCAAAAACCGCGATACCGATTTCTGCACGCCAGGAGTTTAGCTACAATATTTGTATATCTACACTTCTATCCTGGAGCCATACCGATATTCGAGGGGTATCGAGTGTTCGAAATGCAATTCTTGCCGATCTTTTTTCTCTTGCATTCACTGCCTCTGCTCTTTTCGCCTCTCCTTAGGATTACAATATTTGTAACCACCGTCATCCCAAAGTCATAAGGATATTCAACGGCCGTTGACTGTTTCAAATGGAATTCTCACCCATTTTCTATTTTCGCCTTAATTGTCTTTCGCTCTTTTTATCATCGCGTGACCGATTCGTGCCGGCCAAGTATAGTAGCCACGACATTTCTCTCCACTTTCGTATAGAATTCGAGTAGCTACCCAAAATTCAAATTCAAATTTCCTATTATATCCTCTCTCCGAATGGGCGTGCGGAAGTGACGATCGAGGGACGGCGGCTACCTATAGCCTGACTTCCGGTCTATCGGAGCGTGCCGATCACCTTATCTTCATTAGAGAATGGGGCCTGCTCCAATTAGCTACCAACAGTTCTTGGAGATTCCAGATCGTTAAGTTTGAGCGATTGGTGATCATTAACGATAACGAGTAATGACAGCCGGCTACCCGCCCACGCTCGATCTTTGTACATAAGTAGCAGCAGGGCAGATCGCCTCCAGCCCTTCAACGGCGCTGTTATACCCACTTATCTATCCAAGATCTAGGCGCCTCTCTCTCCTTTTTCCTCCATCTCAAGTCGGTTCGATCTCTCTCTTATGAGTCTTAACTCTTCCATCTACACGCTATACGCAGCTCGGTATATATACGTCTACGATTTTATATATAAGAGGTTTTCGACCGATTCTATTCGACCAAATTACCTACGCTACGGCGGACGCCAGACTAGGTTCTTTTCCAATTTCGAACCGACCCTAAAAAACAACGTTCAGTGACCGAAAAATTGGGCTGAATTTAAACACAGATAATTTGTTCAACTCAATGCTCCGCAGCTCTTACGTCGAAGAAAATAGGCTCCGTTTTATCACTCGGAACCGAAACGTCAGATCCATTTGTCAACATTTTTTTAATTGCTCTCATATTGTGACAAGAAATCTCGACCGTCTTGGGGAACTTGATTATTCATATTCGTCAGACCTTCACTATATATTAAGATCCAGAGAATCCTCTCTGACGATTTCTGTAATTTGTTCATTTTCTGCTCGATTTCATCCTTTCTGATATCAATCGACGCGGTGATTCCTAAACTTAGAACTGACCGAAGGATTTTCACGATTTTAGTCTCAAAATATGGAATTTTCTCCAACTCAAATCTGGCTGAATTTCGAAGTTCATTGATCCAATAGTTTTTGAGTCGTTCAAAGAATGCATTTCCCCGCGTCGCGCTGGTCCGGTATCTTATAGACGTAGTCGATGTAACATTGCATCACGAAAGGACGGGATTGAAGATTTTACTTCTATCTAAACATTATCTGTCACTGCCTCGAACAGCCTGCGTGATCTTCGTGATCAGTTCGATTAGTTATAATGAGTGTATACCCGTAATATACAACCAATTATAGTTATCGATCACTTAAACCACACGACGTCGATGTTTATGGATATTTCTTGACCACATTGACCCAAAATGTAAAATAGTAGGCAGAGAGATGCGTCGTTTATCGGTATAAACACCTGCAATTAATAAAAGGTTAAATAAATCTATTTTCCCTCTTTTTTTTCTTCTGTAATTAAAAACTGAGATTTGAATAAAAACCGCTAATGGTTTGATCAGTTAGACCCATCGGTACGAATGTTTGTATAATAACAGCTGCTATCCGAGTGGATAAATTTCGTGAAATTTAATCATTTCATTATTTGTTGAGGCACTTACGATCTCTGTATTTATTCATATTTACCTATAATATACACCTGCATGTATATACGCAAACAAAAATGTAACATTCAGCGCAACAAGCTGTATATTACGTGCGTATGTAACCCCGTATGTAATATATTTATATTCGTAACTATACAGTTAGAAAATATTTATTTTAGGTGTAATGAGCGAGTTCGTTGGTTCTGTTAACATCGACATTATAGTTTCATATTAACTAATAAAATGCAATTATATTACTAACTCGCCGGCCCGATGCAGCTAGGGGACAACCGACTACATAGCCAGCTGTTATACCTACCCACTCGATAAGCTGATATGCACGAGCACAGAGAGTGAATTTATATGAGCACAGCAGTCGCGCGTATGTTGGGGTCAGAACGCAGAAGCGGTGAGAATTTTTTTTTGGGAAATTATTCACCAAACCCAGTAGTGAAATTCGAAGAAAATTTTCAAGAATAGAGGAAAGATCATTTTGTTTCAAATACTAAAACTAATATGCTCACCGATTCCAAAATTTCATTGGATTCGAGTTGCAGTGAATAATATACTTATAATATACAAGTTTCGTTTTATTTTACGAATCATAATTTGAAAATGCGATGAGAATGCTAAAGTTTTTTTTTTTAATTATTATTTTTGTTTTTGAAAAAAAAAAAATTCATTCATTTTTTAAACGGTGATTTTTTTCTAGTAAAAAAGAAAATAAAACGAAACTTCGTCTTGGTGAAATTCGAGTTTCTTTTTGGTTCAAGAGTAAAACGATGAAAATGATGCTCAATTCGAAGAAAAATAGTATCCGTTCCCCTTGAAGCATTTCTGCCGCATATTGTGAGTTGCACGCACTCTTTTTTTATCTAAACGGTTCGTTGTAAGTGAAAAATGAACAGAATCTTTTTTGTGCGAAATTTCATAATCTCGAATTTCGATCTCTTCATCGATTGGTCTCCGAGCCATGGAAAGCGAGATATTCGCAAAAATTCTTCGAAAGTGGCGCGAGAACGGATACTACGGACGTTTTAGCGGAGCAGGTTTTTCGCTAAACTGTTCGTTGCACGTAAAAAATGGATCCGACCTTTTTCGTGGGAAATTTTATAATCTTTCCTTTTGATCATTACCTTAATCAGTCTCCGAGCCATAGGAAGCGAGATATTCGTAAAAATACGTAAAAAGTGGTGCAGTAACGGACACTGCGGACGTCATAGATATTCTTCGCCCTATATTCCGTAAATCGTTCATTGTACGTAAAAAATGAATGAAACTTTTTCCGTGGGAAATTTCGTAATCTTTAATTTTGATAACCACCTTGATTGGTCTCCGAGCTATAGGAAGCGAGATATTTGCAAAAAACCGAATTTGTTGACCTTTGACCTTGGGTATTTATTAACGCTTTTATTACTGGACCGATCGAATCCAAAATCTGAGCAGTTCTAAGTGGGGAGGCATCGCATCGATTGATACAAAGAGAAATGCAATCTGTGTATCGATTCTCGAGATATCGTCGCGCGAAAAATTGTCACACTCGCACGCGTCCATCAGATTCCACAATATCTGAAAGTGGTCAGAGGTGTGTGTCCGGACCTCTAACAGCGGACTTGGACTTTTCACTTTTCGCTTTCGGGGTGATTATAATAACTCGCCTTTTTTTCTAAACGGTAAGTTAAAACAAGGCGAAAGAAAATTAAGAAGAGAAAAGTGGGCGTTGAACGAAGCGGAGTGTTTTGTACCGCGGGGGAAGTGACTTTCCTAAAATATGAACGCTTTGGGGATGGGGTTTTGATTAACGATTGGATTAAGGCATTGTTGCGGTCGACGCGATATGAAGTTGGGAGCCCCTGATCGCTAATAATGATCAACTGTATGATTTATTAACCTGACTGTAGGTACCTACGCCGGTACGTCGGCAAAGGGAGCCAGTCGCTGCTGGGCCCTTAATGAAAATATACGAAGTATATATAGTAAGCATCTTTCTATACTGCAGAAGCACGCTTGATTTATCATATTCGATATTTTTTCCCTCTTCTCTTCGCCCCCACTTTTCTCTCCTCTTTACATTTTCTCGCCCATCATCATCCCCGTAGATCTGATCTCTTCCCATCCTCCTAGTAGGTACATATCTGATATAGTTTCCATTTCAGATTAAGAATCGCCGCAAAATCGGTTCGGAAACTCGAAAAAAAAATTGACCTTTTCAAAAATTCATCGAAATTTCGGACGCGATTATTTTTCATCTACCGATTGGTACGTCAGATTAATTTAATCAAATTTAGTCAAATATGAAGAGAAGAATCCCCACGAATTTCAAGACAATTTCAAAAAGTTTCGAAGTTCACTGGGTTTCAAGAGAGTGCTGCACTCACTTGCATCTACACTCATACCCATCAGATCTGCTTATTGCATCTCGATTTGATGTGATGTACTTTTTGCATCTCTATAAGTCCATTTTTTCGTGTTATTTTTTTATTGATTTTGAGCCAGGTTCGTTGTAAGTGAAAAATGAACGGAATCTTTTTTGTGCAAAATTTCATAATCTTGAATTTCGATCTCTTCATCAATTGGTCTCCGAGCCATGGAAAGCGAGATATTTGCAAAAATTCTTCGAAAGTGGCGCGAGAACGGATACTACGGACGTTTTAGTGGAGCAGGTTTTTTGCTAAACAGTTCGTTGTACGTAAAAAATGGATCGGACCTTTTTCGTGGAAAATTTGATAATCTTTCCTTTAGATCATCACCTTAATTAGTCTCCGAGCCATAGGAAGCGAGATATTCGTAGAAATACGTAAAAAGTGGTGCAGTAACGGACACTGCGCACGTCACAGATATTCTTCGCCCTATATTCCGTAAATCGTCCATTGTACGTAAAAAATGAATGAAACTTTTTCCGTGGGAAATTTCGTCATCTTCAATTTTGATAACCACGTTGATCGGTCTCCGAGCTATAGAAAGCGAGATATTTGCAAAAAACCGAATTTGTTGACCTTTGACCTAAAAAAAAAAAAAATGAGAATTGAAGAAGACATGGAGAAGAAAATAAAATGGAAACGAAAATAACGCAGTGTCCTCGTCCGTTAATTTGTCTAATTGTCATCAGAAGAATCGGAGGATACCGAACGAACCGGTATTTATTTAATGGTGATAAAAAGTGACGTAGAAAAATAAATTTCTTTATACCACACGTACGCGAACGCACGTTGGCGATAACGAAGGGCCTGTGTGCGAGAAGCGAGCACGCAGCTAGCTTCCGAAGCTTCAATTATTGGAATGGTACCAGTTACAAGTGGACAATAATTTATCGCGTGAGAGAACCAAGAGCTCTGCAGGAGCCGGACGACTAATGGACTGACGTCAAACCGTGTTTGGTTTACAATCAAGAATCGCGTAGAGGAGAGAATCATTGTTAGAAATAAGGCCTTCGCGGAAAGTCTTGGCCGAATTGACTCCGCGTACTGTATAGATACGAAACGTGAAATCTTGAAAAGATAGTTTATTACATTAACAGCTGCTTGGCATATCTATGAAATCTTGATGCCTACCAGAAAACAAATTAAGAGTATAAGATTAGATTCATTATTGATTTACCCGAATACCGAGAATTCTCTACTCGTGTCTCGCAGCCACATATGACATTTCTTACTAATTCACGAGACAAGTATAACTCGCGTGACAACCATTCTCAGATCTCTCGCGAAGCATAAGATATTTTCACGCAATTATTAAATAGTTTGAGTGAAAAGTGTCGGGGTGCTGGGGTTGTATGAAATTTTGTCCGTTAAGGAGGTTCGAGCGAAATTGATGAGTCAAACTAGTGTTTGAACTTTTTTGTTCACTCAATTCTTCTAATAGTTATGAAAATTCATTATTTTAATTTCGAATAATACACCAAGTTCAAGTTCAATCACATGTATACTAAGTATCAAAGGTTAAACTTGTAAATTTTTTTTTTACATCAGATTCGCTCGAACCTCCTTAAGACGTCGCTGATCCAAAGAAGAAACTGTGAAACGTCATGGAAATCTCTACAAGCCATTTTATCCTGCTTTGCCAGCTTTTTGTTTCTTTGTTTTCCCAGAAAAATAAATTGAAGTTATTTTGATCACTCCGATAGTGAAAAGTTGAATTTTCACTAAATCTTCTCGTTCTGAAGTCTAGAGAATGATCCCTGACCATTTTCGGACAGACGTCCGTGAATGCTTACGTATGTAAACAATTTTTTTGTCCGACGATATCTCAAGAACGTGTTGCCGGATTTTGATGGTTTTGGTCTCTATTGACGCGGCATTTGCAAACTTAGAACTGATCAGATTTTGGCTACGGACGGTTGAGTACTTTTCGAATTTTTCAGATAACAAGATTCTAAAAAATTGAACAGAAATGACGATGTCTTGATAACGGATGAACGGATCCGATGAGAATTGGTATCCTAAAGTGTTGCGGATCGCTGATCACAAATCCAAGGTCAAATTTGCTAAATTCAAGTTTGACCTATTCAATATGCTGAAAAACGAGTTTGAAAACGTGAAGTTTAAAGGCTGACTCATGCCCAGCCCAAACCCACTTGTTCTTTCGCATATTTCCTTGAAATTCGTAGAAAGTATCGGCTTCCATAAAATCTTGAAAAAAATGTAAACCTGTTTAAAAATCGGCGTGTATACCTACCCGCTTATTTTTGGACAACAAACCAGTGATTTGAAGGAAATTACACACCACAAAACCCCCTCGGATCTAATAAGGCGTGTGACACACTCTCTCGATGCTTGAGGATCGAATATCCGAAATTCAAATTGAAGGGAAAAGAACCCTCAAATTTCCAAAAAAACTTTACGAGATATCCGGCTTCCGTTTGACCTTACCGAGCCTGAGCTCGATCTAATTACTCTAATTCATCGATAGGTTGGATTTCTCGTCTAAATTGAATCTCAATGCGGTCCGGGCGCTCTAATAAGGGCTGCCCGGTATTCTGCCCCTGAATCGAGGTCTGAAATTCAAAGGTATAAAACTAGGTGTAGTATATGATAAAAGAGTTGTGTTTCGAGTTCTGGTCCCGGAGCTAAGTGGTCCGGAGGCGGGCGTCGGCTTCGACGGCCTCGGGGCTCGGCGCGGTGCGATGCCTGAGGATCGGGGTTGAAGCGGGCGTCGCGACGCTGAACGGGGACGCCAGGAACTACCTTGTCGTCGGCGCCGTCCTCCAGTGTTGAGTCCGCGTTCGCCGAGAGCGCACACGCGTACGTAACTCTATCGCCCGGTCGCGGTCCTAGAGATCAGTTTATCCCCCGTGAGAGTGAAAGGAATTTTTTTTTTTACAGGAGGGGAAAAGGCGCCCGATAAAATCGGCGAAGAATAAAAGAATACTGTAAAAATGAATACAAGTAAATCGAATGAAAATTAAAACACAAAAATTCATTCACAGACCGTAACATTAAACAATCCGAACCCCTGGTTCGAATACTTCCTGTGTTCCATACATGCAACGCATTATCGTTTAATTATTCCTACCCAATTAATTCATTGGATAAAATTGAATCCAACCGCATTTTGAAGAAAATAATAATAAAATAAACGTATACTGTGTGCTGTGTCGGATAATAGTCGAGGTATAACGAGGAGAGTTTAATGATAATTTAAAACCCAAGAAAACGAGACCCAAGAGAGTGAATTTCTCCATATTTCCTCCCCGATTTCCCCGATCGCATATGTGTACATCGGTCGAAATCGCGTAGCTGCGCCCTTTCTCCGAACGAAATAGACAGAGGACAAATCGCTCTTTAAAAGATTGAAAAAAAAATTTCATTTTGAAGTTCCCGCCCTGTCGTTGACGCTCTGCCCGGCAATATTCGAGCTTAAAGCTGCGCGGAGAACCGCACGACGATACAACACTCTAACTGTACTCACTGATCTGCAGAGCTTTGCGAAAGAACGGTCAGCCCGCTCGCGGCGCGATTGGCAATGTCTGACGTGCACAAACCGATACTACTGCATAAGAAGAGCGAGATTCTATTATTCCGCGTCGAGAGGAAGAGAGGCGCTTGATTTCCGGTCCAATTTTCGCGCGTCAATTTCGTCGCGAAACATACTTAAGGGTAGTAGTGTAGCTTTTACGCAATTGCCGATGAAAGGAGTGTGTAAAGTCGATGAAAAAAAAAATCGAGGGAATAATTTTCACGGAGAGATTTCCGAGTCGGAAAAATTGTAGGGATTTTTTTATTCTTTTTTATTTTCAAATAGATTTTTGGTAACTTTATCGATCGAGGGCTGCTTCAATCTGATTAATTCCACTTCTCATTCTCTCATTCTATCTCCCTCGTTCCTTCCCCTATCTCTAAGAGACGGCATTTACTTTGGGTTAAGCTAGGTCAGGCACGAATTGTTCGAAAGTGACGCGGCGAGGATCCGTTAATCAAGTAATACGAAACTAAGACCAGGACTTTCACGGCTCGTGAATATTCCGGCAACAACTATGTACCCGTGTAGCTCTGCTGGCGGGGAAACTTCGGAGTGATTCAATTCGCGGATTGAAATTTTACGAACACTTAGATAAGTTCGGTACAGGGGAAAGTTTTCACGAAACTTCATATCCGGCTGAGAAATTATTTGAAAGAAAATTTCCACCTCATATTATACCGCGATAATTGAATCGGTTTTAATATCCGACTGCGAAATGACCCGATCCGGGAATCCAATCTGTTATTTTCATACCCCGAAGGGAAACTTACGGTTTCATCCCTATTGTTTCGAAAGTTGGTTTTAAAAAGTTACGAAGGTTCGCCCCCTTTCGCGGATCTTGAGAAAAAAGAAAGAAGGAAACGCATCTGTCTACCTGTAGTCGAAAAAAAGAAAAGAAAAAAGTAAATTTCTAAAGAAAAGAAGAGAGGACAGAAAGAACACGAGTAGAATAAGGTTGAAAAAAGAAGAAAGAAAAAAGAAAATACGCGAAGCTATCGCAATTAATCACTTAGAGCTTTCATTTAATTATGTCCTGGGCTACCGGGGAGGGCTGACGTTATACGCGCGAATTGCGTAGGGTGGTAAAGAGGAATGAGGGAGGTTCACGGTTCGGCGTGGATGTAGATGAAGGGAGCAAGGGGGCTGAAAGTCCGCGTCGAAAGTTCATCAATCACCTAGACCTGTCAAAGAGGAATAGAAAAGGGCAAAAAAAAAAAAAAAAAAAATGAAAAATAAAAGAAAAATGAAAAAATAATGAAAATAAAAATCGACTCGACTTACATTTTCGCAGCAAACTGTATATAGAAGCATTGTGAAGCGTAGAAGGGGAAGGGAAATAAAGTAAGGGAGAAAACTTTTCCTGTGCCGTGCCCGAGCGAGCTTTTCCATATACCGTACCTATACCATACCTACCTATCTTCGGCAAGGTTCTTACTTCGAGAAAGATTCCGCGAGTCATTACGCCCGTATTCACTGGCGAAAAAGCCCCGAGCTAAACCCTCTTACCGTGACCAACGAACTTGCGGATTCGCCATGGTCAGATAAAGTTCCGACTTTTCTCTTTCACACTTTTTGAACAGGATCGATACCGCGAATGCGAACAAACTTTTGCCAATCTTTATAGGGCCGAGGCGTGCGAGGGCGAGCTTTAGACAATTCTGACAATAATTCAGATTATTTTCAAACCGCAGAGTAAGGGCGTAGCGCGTTTTTGTTTTTTTTTGTATATAGAAATTACCTCGTCGTTTATTGCATTGTACTTATTTCAGGTGTAATCATATGAATAGATTGTTGCGTTACAGGCGGTTACTGTATAATGAGTGATTATACTGTGACAATAAAATCGTGGTTAATTATTGACACCGGAGTTTTGGAAGTTTAACTGTTTTGAAAAATCATCGATGGTGAAGTGAATAAGTAAAATACTAAATAAAAGTGCGATAAACAAGTTGGAAAGAAGAGAGAAAAGGAGAAATAAGAAATGGGGTACTTATTGGCACAGGCGGTACTTATTACAGCAGCGTTGACGAGCGTTCGAGGACAAGGTCGGTTTCAACTTCGTTAACCTTTTAACACCCTTCACTAACTAATTATTACACGCTTAATTGCCTGACGGGTATCTCTCCGGCGAGGCCACCTCTTCTACCAAACTACAATCTATAATTATTCTCAAAGATCTGTTACACTCTCAAAGTACCTACGTAGATTACATCGCGTTATACACGCGTAGGTAACATACCTACTCGACAAGGAATGACAATAACAACTAATTGCGAATTCTCCGAAGAATAGTTTCGAATTCTTTCCAAACTTCGTTTTCAAATTTTTACGAGAGATAAAAGAGGTTCGAGCGAATGTAACGTGAAAAGAAATTTTCAAACTTTAAGCTTTGATACTTAGTACACATGTGATTGAATACTTTATAAATATATTCTCGAAATTTGAAAATCATCCTCTGTTTAGTTTCTAGGAATTTTTTTTTTAAATTACATTTTTCAAGTTTTTAAACACGGGCTCTTATGGCTCACAAGCTTTCCTCGCATCTTTTTCGACATCAGCCTCCCAACTTTAATAAATAAAAAACCACGTGTGATAAACTTGAATAATTTGAGAATAAGATTACATTTTAAAAATATAATGCTGACGATGTAATTTCGTCAATAATTAATTACAAACTTCATTTTTCAATCATGCCTGTCGACGGCAATATACGTTACCGGAGGTTTGGCAACGCTGTGAGAACAGCTGAGAAATAGAAAAGGATGGGAATATAATTAAAAAGAGAGACGAGATGTCTCATTCATATACACATACGCCTTTATATAAAAGCACTACAGCGCGCTGTTGCCACATGTTCTCATCAAACCGTTTGAGTCAAAAATAACGAAGTCATATCATTACTTTCTTTCGTCGAATAAGTAAGAATTATTCATTTATGAACTTGGTGTATTATTCTGAATTAAAATAATGAATTTTTCATAACTATTCGAAGAATTAAGTAAACAAAAGAGTTCAAACACTACTTTGACTCATCAGTTTTGCTCGAACCTCCTTAACGAGTGTTTCTTTGTCTTTGTTTTGGTTAATTATCGAGAGGTGGTTAACTCGCTGATCAATTTACCGAAGATCCGAATTTTTTGAAGTTCTGAAAGGTGCAGAAAATACCGAAATCATTTTTCCTGACTGAGTGCGCAAAGCTCGATTTTCCGCACTCAACTGAGTGCGCAAAATACTCCATTCCCGTACTCATTTAGGTGAAAATAGTATGTATAAGCAACACGTGCGCACAGATTTCTCCCGCACTCGTCTCTTCCGTTGACAAAACTCGACTCGTGCGGGAATTTTGCGCGACAGTTGCGCAACGTACTATTTAGAAACGTTGAAATACCAAGAGCCCAAGGATTCGAAAATTTCGGTCTATATCTCAGGATGCGAAGACTAAAACTATAGTTCATTCTAATCCAGACCATTTAAAGGGAATATTTGAATCGATAACTTCATGATATCATAAATGATTGATAAGATTTTGAAACGTTTCCTGTTTTTCCAACAAGTAAATCCCCGGACGATTGATTCACTTATTGTAGTTTCGATGCGATCAATACAGCCCGAATTATTAAACACTGAATGAATACATACATGCGCGAATTTCAAGCTTTGGATCTTCAACCTTCGGAATTTCGAACCTCAGGTATTATCCGTTTCAAAATCTTCGAGATCGGATATGCAGGCTCCCGGGGAGATACACTTTTGAAAAACTATTTAAATTCGAACTTTTGGAATTCGCAACCTCAACCCAGCCCCCGACTGCAGTCTTCCTAAAATCTTCAGCACTGCAATGACGTTTATTGAAAATACGAGAATTTTGAGGTAGCGTACTCGTAAACTCGTAAACTAATGATCGTTTGGTCTCCCGGCTTTCCGAAACGAACTATTACTGTTTCACAGAATTAAATTGGGAATAAAATTGGCATGAATGTTTTGTTTTGTTTTGTTTTTGTATCAAATACAAAGCGAACCGGAAGAAAATACGTCAAGATTTATGCTCGAGTCTTTCAGGTTTGTTTGTTTTTATTCAGCCTGGCTTATTACAATGTTGTTGTTCGCCGTTTTTTTTTTTTTTCTTTCTTTTTACGACATGCCTTACGACGCACCACGTAACCTCATATGTAACGTTCTATAACCGCGATACACGAACACACGTGTACACACATATCTGTGGCTATTTACTTTTCTATACAGGTACCCTGCGGACGTATGCGTATGTACATACGTATTCCTTGCTCCAAAAACACTCGCGTCTAGACCCAGACATTATTCATCTTCTCAACGCCCGCACTAAGTGCTGTTTGTAATTGCACAACATTACCCTGCGCCGGTGCGTAACTCTTTCGTAACACCGCGGCCCTCTCCATAATTCCTACCGATATATATATATTTATTTTTTTTGTTTTTAATTCGCCCAAATGTTCAGCCATTCCTTTCGTAATTATAACTTATTTCATTTCTTTTTCATTCAGATTTCCACTTCCCGGAAAAACGAACAAATTGTTTTATCGAAATGTTCGAGAGTAAAATGTTGCGAGTGATACGAAAATTCTGACATTATATTCTTCGGAAATTATTTCTCTAATAGTTTTAAACGATTCGAAATATTCTCTGTCGCGGTGAATAACTGCACAAGCTTTTTTTTCTCAAAACACAATTGATTTCCTATTCCGGAAATATGTTCTCTTCAAATATCGGAAAACCAGTTGCAAAATGAAAAAAAGAAACAAATGGGGAATCTTTGCTCTTGATTTTTCCGTTTTTGAAGTAGGAAGATTGTTACAGTCGGACTGCAAATTGAAAGTTAATTTCCAACAAAATTTCAATGTTCGGGGATTCGCAGAGTCAATTTTTTCTTTAACGATATCTCAACAACTAATGAACGGATTCCACAATTCCTTAGAACAGTCAACGCGATTCTTCCCGACTCAAGACTGATCAGACTATGGATTTTTGATCGGTCGAGCAGTTTTCGATTTATTGGAAAAACGAAATTTGGAAGAAATATTTCGATCGCCAAAATCTCGTGAGCTGATCAACGCGTTTTACGATTCCTGACAGAATTCGCTCCAGCTAATCCATTAAAATTTTGGGACTAGTTATTCCAACAGTTTTTCTTGCAGAACAAAAACAATGGGCTTTTTTATTTCCAAATTTCGTCGTCGATTCTGTTCTGTCTCTCCGCCTTCTCCCTTCTCCAATAATATCAGACAACCCAGTTGCGAAAATGCGGCAGTTTTCCAAAGCTGAAACCGCGTCGTTCTCTCCCACCGCGATAGTCCATAATCGCGATTGTTTAACCGAGCGAAATCATGCGGTATGCGTTTCCGGTACGCGGGTAAGATTCTATCTTTATTTCCGTAGGTTTGGTCGAGTGATTAGCCACGTTTGGTCTGAGGATTATCCGAAGCCTTCTGGCGTTTAACAACTAGTACTCCGTGCCTCGTTTTCCCTCTTCCCTTTTCCCTCTTCTCTCTTCTCTCTTCTCTTTTCCCTGAGCCCTTCGCACCCCCCGATCTCCGCGCTATTCTCCCTTTGTAATGAAGGACCAGGGGTGATTCCTCTGTCATTTATATACCCTTACAAGCGATCAAGAGCGCGGAACGTACCCAGTGGGTACCAGCACGGATTTTGTTTACAGGATTTGTATCGTCCATACTCTAAATACGCCGGCCGCAGCCGGGCGCGAGGGTGACACTAGGAGGTGGAATACGAACGACCAAAGGTGATTTGCAAATAACAGCTTATCGCAGGGGACGCGATAAAAACAAAAAAGGCTCGCTATTATTTTAAATTTCACCCGCTGACACCTGACGCGGATCGCACGCACGCACCAATTCTACCCTATATTTTCTTTTGCCACTTTGCGGGCTCGATTTTACTTCCCTTTTATTCTCGCCTTACAAAACCCCCTGAATCATTCTACTTCATTTTTCAACCCTCGGATACATCTCGCCGCGTTTACACACATATGCGACGAAGAATAATCTGACTTCTCATGAATTTCTTCCGAGTAACTTATACCACGAGGATCATTCGCGTCGGTATATCTACCAATCTCCGAGGTTTAATATCGCGCTAAAAATCTCAAAGTCTGTGTACTCAAACTCGTCAATAAATTACCAGATCTTCCCTCCAGCTCTCATTCAGTCGATAAATAAACCCCATAATTATGCCCCGAGGACTTTTCAATGTTTGTTTTAAGCGGGCATGTTAGTTTGCGAAATTAACCATTATCGAGTTCTGGTTTCATTTTTTTAATGTTTTTTCGCCTTATCTCTTGTGATTATTTTAGGCCGAATTAGGGATGAAAAAATGCCGTTATTAGTACAATAATGCAATAGGGGACGCGTTACTCTTGTCCATAATGCACTAAATTACAGGAGTTATTTTTTTTTCATAAATAGGTTCAGTGTGACGTACTGAATGCAAATTCACAAAATTCTTACAAATTTTAAGGGCGGAAGTGCCGCAATTTTGAGAAAAACCGTTTCGACCTATATCTCCTTAACCGTGCACTCTAGGCCCAAAATGATAATGACCTCTACTGTAGATAATGATATTTCCTATCTTTTTTGTTCAATAATTTTTTTTGTATCACTAACTATTAACAACTTATACGACTGCCAAAATTCATTTATTGACTTTTTTATATCAATATCTCAATATCTCGAGTTTTGGCAGTCGTATAAGTTGTCAATAGTTAGTGATACAAAAAAAATTATTAAACAAAAAAGATAGAAAATATCATTACCTACAATAAAGGTCATTATCATTTTGGGCCTAGAGTGCACGGTTACGGAGATATACAGGCCGAAACGGTTTTTCGCAAAATGGCGGCACTTCCGCCCTTAAAATTTGTAAGGATTTTGTGAATTTACATTCAGTACGTCATACTGAACCTATTTATGAAAAAAAAATAACTCCTGTAATTTAGTGCAGGAAAAAAAATTCCCTATTGCCTGTACTATATGTGGCGCGATAATCGAATCTAATTAGTAAGTGGTAGCAGCATGCTCTCAGCCCTTAAATATATTGGTGATTATTGACAAGCAAAAATTCCTGTCTAAAGGGAAAAAGCGAATCGGTTCGGTGTGCCGGATTCAATTTCGACAAGTCTTGACAGTGAGGTAGAAAATATTTGGTATTAGCACGAATTGCTTGTGACAGTGTATGTATACAGCTGAAAGTAAAAAATTTATCAAAAAAATCCAGGTGGCGAGCACCAGTTCTCATGTTGAATGCGAAAATATTCGTATTAGGTGGATAAAAAAATTCAGTTCATCAAATTTTATTTGAAATTAACAATTTTCTCTGACGTTTCGACTCTGATCGGAGATAAACTCCAACAATTTATTCATCCTTGATATTTCACACGTCTCGATTTTCTGGGGGGTTCTGAACGCCCTCTGTGAACATTTTTGCCTTGGGAGGTTGCAAATAAGTCGCTGAATTTTCAATTTCTTTGTCCAAAAATTTCATCATGTATTTATTATATATCCACAAATATATCCTCAGAACATGAAAACATTCCTTGCGGTAGTTTTCTTGAAAAAAATTCCCAAAAATCACCTTTTTTTCGTTTTGTCATAGACGCTGCCTCTATGGGGTCGCGTTTCCTGTTCTTTCGCAATTCTATGGCTGCCGACGCACTGGGTAAATTCAAGCACGAAAGCCACCTCAAAGAGGGAAAAACACACAAAAAAAAAATATGGAACTATAAATTCATCCCTCATTAAAGCCCGCGGTTTAGTCGTGATCGTCACTGCACGCGACAGTAAAAATCTACCCCTAATCCTGGCCTCGCAGTGGCTCGCTTACTCCCGATGAATTGATGCGGGAATAAATTACCACGCATGATGTGGCTCGGGCTTCTGACCTGTCCGCGTATACCATCTGTGCACTGAATTATCGCGGCATCGCGTTTTTATGATTCCTCGGATCCTTGGGGCTCCATTCACTGTGGGACCATTTTTGGAAAGTGATTTTCATCGACTCTTCCATTTTCGTGCAAAAACGTTAGCTACATCTTCCGAGAAATCGTTTAGACCATTGCTCATGGAATTCGTCACTCGATAGAACGCCTTTCCCATCGAAGCCTTCCGACCCATTATCACTTCCGGTTTTGAAAAGTTGACGGATAATTAGCCGTTTCCACTTTCCTACCGATTTGTGACCCGGAAAATTGTGCCTCTGTCTGTTCTTCTTTATGGATAATCAGCAAACGGCTCTGGCGTATCATTGTTGTCCGGGTGAAATTCAGCGAGTAAATGTGCGTTGGGAAGCCCGTGGGCTTATATTGACGATTGTAGGTATATATCTGTACATCCGAGCCACGCTATGCGGCTGAGTAATTACGATAATATGTGGGGACTCGGTGTTTGCTTCTCTGAGTTGAAGCCGGACTCGGACGGTTTTATCGTTTTTAGTTTCGCCCGGAAAATGCCGGCCATTGCAGCGTAGGTATACGGATCAAACGAAAAACTCGCAAATCCCTCCACATTCGTTGGTATATTTGCACGTCTCCCACGCCTACACGTTCCTCTACATATATATACACACACTCATATTATATTTCATGTATATTTTGCTACTCTCAAAGCATAACTTTGTGAATTGATGGATACCCACCTAACTACATACCAACTCGTAGCGAAATACCTGGGATGATAACAGACTTGCTGAACTCTACCTGAAGTGGAAAAAAAAAGAAGAAAAAAAAGAAAAGAAAACTTCCTAGTGTGGTAGTGTGGAAAAAATGGTGATTTTCGTGTATTTTTTTCAAAGAAAACTACTGCATCGAATGTTTTCATGTTTTAAGGATATATTTGTGGATATATAATGAATACATGATCAAATTTTTGGACAAAAAAATTGAAAATTCAGTGAGTTATTCGCAATCTCCCAAGGCTCCAAAAAAAAGTCCCCCCACTGCTGCAGTGATAGCGACCTTCGCAGTGCCCGAAATCAAAAAAACCAAAAAGTTCATCAAACTTGAAGGTGTTGCCCGTACAATGACCCTCGATCGAAGAAAAAAAATTGAAATTCAACAAAATGACGGAGTTTTTGAAAAAAGTTTCAAATTTCGGGCAAAAATTTGATGATTTTTGGCCTGCCAAAATTACATTTTTTGTTCGATCGGAAAACTGGAGGTTCATTGTATGGAGAAACATGTATAAAAGAAGCTGCAATAAGAATCAAGTCGATCGGATGATTTGACTTCGAGTTATAACTGCAGGAAATTTGGAAAATGTAGTTTCGAGAAAAACGCGTTTAAAGTTTGACCTACCGATTTCATGGTTATAAGTCGAGAAATATCATAACTACTGCTAATCTGCCATTCCAGACCCATACAATTCCTCTTCTTCGAAAGAAACCTGTAGGGTTTTTTATAATGACTTTCCTGGCCGACAAAGCCCGAACAATAACTGAGGTATGGTTCCTAAACTAATGCAACTTTGGAACCGATTATCGGCTGCTCTTCAGACGGCCGTGACTCAAAAACTATTCGAGATATGCACTCGGAATTTTAGCATGTTATTTTTCAAGGTATACACTACCGGTCAAAAGTTTAAGCTCACCTAGGAAAAAAAAGGGAAATCTTAAAAGTTTGATATCTCAGGAACCAAAAATCGTAGAAGACTTTACCTTAGCTCATTTTGAAGCTCTTTTGGAGTACTTTAAAAGTCATCTGTACAGATTTTCTGTAGGATCCACTCAGTTCATTCTGCGCATGCTCAAAAGATTGAAAATTTCGAAAAATTTCGATCCCGCTTTAACTTCTTGCACTTTAGCTGGAAGTTAATCTAGCTTCTAATACACAAAAACATCATAAAGTAGGTTGCAAAAGCTTCAAAATGAGCTAAGGTACGACCTTGTAAGTGCATTTTTCATCGAGTTATTGACATTTTTGTGAAAAAAAGCCAATTTTTTAAATTGAATTGTATTTCAGTAACTAGGCAACGTACAGGAAAGTGTTAGGGAGAAAATTTTTTCCTTTTTTGATGAAGAATCAAGTTATAAATTCCAAAATATGCGAAAAGAAAAACATTTTTTTCTCACTTTTTTGAGAGTTTTTTGAAACAAAAAACACATGTAAATAATTGTAAACCTTCATGCGTCTGTGAAGTGTAGTTAGTAAATCATTTAAGATTATATATATTTAAGATTAAGACAATTATTTACATGTGTTTTTTGTTTCAAAAAATCTGAAAAAAGTGAGAAAAAAATGTCTTAATCTTAAATATATATAATCTTAAATGATTTACTAACTACACTTCACAGACGCATGAAGGTTTACAATTATTTACATGTGTTTTTTGTTTCAAAAAACTCTCAAAAAAGTGAGAAAAAAATGTTTTTCTTTTCGCATATTTTGGAATTTATAACTTGATTCTTCATCAAAAAAGGAAAAAATTTTCTCCCTAACACTTTCCTGTACGTTGCCTAGTTACTGAAATACAATTCAATTTAAAAAATTGGCTTTTTTTCACAAAAATGTCAATAACTCGATGAAAAATGCACTTACAAGGTCGTACCTTAGCTCATTTTGAAGCTTTTGCAACCTACTTTATGATGTTTTTGTGTATTAGAAGCTAGATTAACTTCCAGCTAAAGTGCAAGAAGTTAAAGCGGGATCGAAATTTTTCGAAATTTTCAATCTTTTGAGCATGCGCAGAATGAACTGAGTGGATCCTACAGAAAATCTGTACAGATGACTTTTAAAGTACTCCAAAAGAGCTTCAAAATGAGCTAAGGTAAAGTCTTCTACGATTTTTGGTTCCTGAGATATCAAACTTTTAAGATTTCCCTTTTTTTTCCTAGGTGAGCTTAAACTTTTGACCGGTAGTGTATACTATCGAAATATGAAGAAAGAAAAAAAAATGGATTTTCTCAAAATATCACACTAGTGGTGTCCCTCAAATCAGGTCCAGGCTATACGTAGTACGTCCCGCGAAAGTGGCTGCAAAACTTTTCTTGACAGTAAGAAATTCGAGTTTAATAACTCGATTTACTCGCTCAGGAAATGTTGGTGCAATGGTATGACGTGGCGCGGAGAAGAAGAGCGGCCGACAATGCAATTATTTTATTAGGTATTTCGCTTTCATCGACGTACAACACTGCAGCAACTCGGTAAAGTTTTCGCTTCGGCGTTGCAAATTGTTCGTTTCAATTCTCGCGAATAGCGAACGGAACGGTAAATAGAGATTGAGAAAAGAGGCTGTGCCAGCTCTGTTAAACGAGGTATAGAGATGTGCAAGTGGGACGTTTACGTAAATATAGAGAGAAAAATTCTCGTAGCTCGGTTGAATCGAAGAATCGACGATACTCTCTAGCCTCGTTTGCAGTTAGCTTGTTCAAAGTTTTATTAGCGAATAGAAATGCGCTATGAGTTACCTAACCGCAACCAGCTAGTGGAGTTTCGAATCCCATAATCCATAAGAGGATCTGGTCTGGTACTTGAAACTCCTTTTAAAATCGGTGCTGCAGTTCCTTTCGCTAGGCTAAATTCTCATTGAGAAAATGAAGACGGCGGTGGTAACGCGGAGCGGTGAGCGTGAAGTAAGACTCCACACCCTCGGAAAGCGCGGAGGGCGAAAAGTAAGAAGTAAAAAAGTAGAAAAGTAAAAAGTATAAAGTAAAAAGTAAAAAGAGGAGAATACACAGCGCGAACGGAAATAAAATGTGACGCTAGTCCCGGGCTCTCGACGCCTGGCTGAACTCTGGGCGTCAATCGAGGACGGATTTCAAACTTTTCCCGCCCCTGCGAGTCACTCTGGCAATATTCGTCTTTATACAGTCTGGGGGTGAGCCTTTGATCAGAGAAACGAGCATGCGATCAAACGGACCGACGTTCATCGTACTTTCTCACGCCTATGAATGAGGTTGGATACTTGAAAAGCTGGAAGTTTCTTTGGGGTAATTTCGACCCTCTGATAACCGGTATACCCGGATGATCTAGATGAGACACACTCTTTCGTAGAGTCAAAAGTAAGCATTGTTAAAAACTTTTGATCAATTGTCCGCGGCCAAAGTTCAAGTTCAACAACGAAGAATATCGTTTGACTATAGGTACAACAAAAAATGGAAAGCTTTTACTTTATTCTTACTTGAAGGAGCTTCCGAAGTTTAGTGGATACTATTTGATTCAATAGTGGAGCTCTTGGAGATCAATATTTTTTGGCGGTGCAGACTGTGACTATTAGTTATTATAGTCGAATGATCTCCACCGGTACAGACTATCGCATGCAATAGCGAAGACAAGTGGAAGAACCGACAGGGACTCCTACCGATGACGAGTGCACCCAGATTATTGATATTGAAATTTTTCAATAAAGTCTTCACTAGTATAGCTGGTGGAATTCAGCTACGGATCAATAATTTGCACTTCTAGAGATAACCATTTGCAGTCAAATGATCGCCATAGATACCGGCATTTAAAGCCAATGACGAAAACCGTGTCGTTAGTAGAGAAACTGACGGGGATTCCTACCGATGACGAGTGCACCCAGATCCAGGTAGTCTCCAGAAACACTGAGGTGAAGATGTTCGAGTATCGGATTTAAAATGGAACCGTTGTTCCTCGAGAACAATCAGGATCGAATTTTTCATTGAAAATGTTCTGCGAAATTGATTGTAAAAAAATATCGATTCTTGAATGTATCGGAGGAACTCAATCTGAAATCCGATGGCTGGATGTCTTTACTTCGGTGTTATGAAAACCACCCTGAAACATGGACGTCCTGCAAAAATTATTCATGCGAAAGGAGCGTTCTGAAGTTCTGTAACGCTTGAAATTTTCCATCGACTTTTTCTCTCGGTAGAATACTTTCTTAGACTTTGTTCCAAAAATGGACTTTAATTTGGTAAAAAGTGAAAACTTTCCACCTTCAGTAGGTTCCTCCCTTGACGGGGTATTGGGACTTTCGGGAAGTGAAAATATTCATGTTTTCATAGGATTATTTACAAAGGAACGAAAGCGCGAATGGATCTGATTGATACCGGATATATTGATCCTAAGGGGGTGCATACACACTTCGACAGCCACTAAAGTAAGCATTTTTCCATAAGCTTATAACAATAATAAAGTCGAACATACATTCTGCATGTTTGGATAAGCCTACGTCGTCCATATATCTAATCAGCGTGTCAACGTCAAAAATTGCGTATATGCATATAGTTGAGTTTGGACATTTACCCATCATGATCTATTGGGAAATATCGACGCGCGGTGGTTACATGTTGTTAAGGTGTTAAAATAATATGATCGTAATGACTATCGAATATTGACTAGAGACGACCATGCAGCGATCATATTATAAGCAATTGGATATTGTTCGTGATGGATAGTGATGTGGGTGTTGAAAATATCCATTGTTAGCGGGAAATTCGGGTGATAAGAAAAAAAAAAAAAAATAAAGACCGACATGCATTTCGTATTTTTACGTCGTCTATAGGTTATCCGATCTGCGAATGAACGTCAAAAATGCGCGTGCGGAGGGGATCTTCTTTTTTGATGTAAGATGCGGGAATGAGAATGGAAGAAGATTTAACTAAGAAGCATCTGAAAATCCGTGAAAGTCTAATAAATTTCAATTAATTCGTTCCTGCAGAAGAGGTGCGAGAAGAACCGTCCTCCTTTGTCTACCTCCTACCTCATCTCCCCGTATCTCCTCCGAATAATTTCTGAAAGGATTTTCCCTCGAGGTGCAGCTGTAAAGCAGCTATTCGAATTTGTTCGAAAGTATTTCGTAGCTGTTTATATACGTCCGAGAAAGTTTCGCCCCCCCCGATTAACCGGCGAATAATGTAATGCGCGCTACCGTTCTGAAAATAAATTTTGCAATTACGTGTACAACGCGGTGCAAGGAATTTAATTAGGTACCTACTTCAGCCACTCCTGGCCGCCCCGTTGAACGTGTATTTGTGTAGCTAGCATAGATTTCCTAGTTGCTTCAAGCCTCAGCCCTCCGCTAACTGGCCACTCGACTGCTTTGAGCGCTCTTTAATTAACGCGCAAACACGAACTCCTGCCCGGACTACTTGGTGTTAGTCAATTCTTACCCGACCATATATTTATGCATACATACGGGTCTTAACTATACAGACATGTCTTCAGACGTCCTCGAACACGCGTGAATTCAGATTTTCTGCAGTCTTATAAAACCCGAAACCTTCCCCGTTTCGGGAGTCCGGCGCTTCACCTGGCCATCCAATAAAAAGAGTCATAAATTTTACAAAATATTTTTATTTTGTATTCTAGAACAAAAATTAGTCCGTATAAAAGCGAATTTTGCGCCCCCCTTTGAATGGCGCGTAAAGCACGTGCCCTACTTGCCCCACCCTAGGTACGCCACTGATCTTACTTACTTGATGGTATTTCCAAGATCTTGATTTCACGCCTTGTTTGTAATATTGTAAAAAAAATACAGAGAAATAAGTAGCGAATCGTGTGAAGTTGCGATGGTGATATTTTAGTGAGGTTTTCGTCATGTTACATGCTGTATGGGACACGTATGCCTATAGGAAAGCGAAACCAGCCTCGCTCAGCCCCATCTGTTGTGTATTTTTGTGCTTTTAGTCTTTCCGAAGTGAAGTGTATAAGTCAGGGGTTTCGGTGAAATTATTTATTTAATCTATCTCGGAAAGTGCTTATCCATTTCAGAAGGCACACATTCTTCATGTTTGAGTGCCAGTAGGCGTTTTCCACGCTCTAAGAAACGTCACAAACGTCATGGCTATGACGAGATAAATTCAAGATGGAAGGTCCGGCGATATCTGACACTTAGGGATTCGTTTTTATCCAGGAGAAAAGAATTCGAAATGAATTTCAGAGACCCTTTCTCTCAAATCGCTGTGCTGTTCATCTACGTCATATTTCATTCTTCGGTAATATTCTTCGGCTTTCCGAACTATGACCGTCAATTTTCACTATCGGAGAGTGTGAGTAACAGTGATCACCTGAACCGAAAGTGACAACTGTTGCAGTCCAAATTGAAGTCAATGTCGAAGACAGTATTACTAGTATAAAACCGACAGGCATTCCTATCAATGATAAGTGCACCCATCTTCATCATCAAAAATGAAGATGATCGTCCACCTTCTATTTTTATGGAATAAGAGAACATTTCACTAGTGAACCCAGTGTACAGTAATTCTGATTGCCCGCCAGTGCTAACGCCAATAATGTGCAGAATCACTTCTGGAATAGTGCGCTGCCAATGTCAATAGTTTTTGTTTTTCAGTGAGGGACCCTATAGATTATGTTTTTCGACTCATAACAACCTGACATATGTAGTATGAAATGACGCAGCTATAAGGGATACGGGATTAAAACATATCTGGCTTATGATTAGCTGATACTTTTGCATAGGGTTGGATGGAACTTATGGTAGGTGCTCAGGATATTTCGATTATTATCCAATCGAATTGTATTCAATATTGGTATGAAACGTTACCAATATTGTATCTAGAGTAAACATCCTACAAGTGTCCGAAACGTCGATCTTCGCTTTATTTTTTATTTTTTTTTCATCACCCGAATTTACCGCTAACAATGGATATTTTCAACACCCACATCACTATCCATCGCTAACAATATCCAATTGCCTATAATATGATCGCTGCATGATCGTCTAGACTCTAGTCAATATTCGATAGTCATTATGATCATATTATTCTAACACCGTAACAACATGTAACCACCGCGCGTCGATATTTCCCAATAGATCATGATGGGTCAATGTCCAAACTCAACTATATGCATACACGCAATTTTTGACGTTGACACGCTGATTAGATATATGGATGACGTAGGCTTATCCAAACATGCAGAATGTATGTTCGACTTTATTATTGTTATAAGCTTATGGAAAAATGCTTACTTTAGTGGCTGTCGAAGTGTGTATGCACCCCCTTAGGATCAATATATCCGGTATCAATCAGATCCATTCGTGCTTTCGTTTCGTTGTGAATAATCCTATGAAAACATGAATATTTTCACTTCCCGAAAGTCCCAATACCCCGTCAAGGGAGGAACCTACTGAAGGTGGAAAGTTTTCACTTTTTACCAAATTAAAGTCCATTTTTGGAACAAAGTCTAAGAAAGTATTCTACCGAGAGAAAAAGTCGATGAAAAATTTCAAGCGTTACAGAACTTCAGAACGCTCCTTTCGCATGAATAATTTTTGCGGGACGTCAATGTTTCAGGGTGGTTTTCATAACACCGAAGTAAAGACATCCAGCCATCGGATTTCAGATTGAGTTCCTCCGACACATTCAGAAACCGATATTTTTTTTCCAATCAATTTTGCAGAACATTTTCAATGAAAAATTCGATCCTGATTGTTCTCGAGGAACAACGGTTCCATTTTGAATCCGATACTCGAACATCTTCACCTCAGTGCTTCTGGAGACTACCTGGATCTGGGTGCACTCGTCATCGTTAGGAATCCCCGTCAGTTTCTCCACTAACGACACTGTTTTCGTCATTGGCTTTAAATGCCGGTATCTATGGCGATCATTAATTGACTGCAAATGGTTATCTCTGAAAATGCAAATTATTAATCCGTAGCTGGATTCCACGAGCTACACTAGTGAAGACTGCATCGAACTCCAACTGCAGTTTCACCGGTATCCACTAGACGCAAATATTTTTTACCGCAAGGGCTCTCTCAACTCACGAACAATATGTCAAATATCAGAAGCCTTTCATCAGAAGAAGAAACAGTAAGCGATATCTGTGTCTCTGTTTGAAATGTGTATAAACTTTTTTCCTCGCCTTGTATATCTGCCATATGCCGATAACTTAGTACCGCAATAAAAGAAGTACGGTTTAAGAACGCTTTCTCAAATTGAATGTCGCGTGATACCAGGACTTTATGGTTCGCCATCTTTCGGTCGCTCTGTTCCAAGGTTCTCATGATGTAATCCCCTCCATCTCATCCCCACAGCAACGTGAGGTTGGGTCGAATCAACCACAGCTTGAATTGGTCGCTTTGTCGGTGGTCGTTTGAAATGCAGCATTTGCAGATAAAGCGACAAGCCGATCCTGACGGAGAAACGAAAATTAGGCAGCCCTTAAAATCCTCTTCGAATTCACCTCCGATTCAATTCAACTGTCTACTCACTAGTTAGATGCACAAGCCCGTATCCATATTATGAGTCAATATAACGTCAGCATAACGCCAAAGGGGCAGAGGTTATACAAGCTCTTTAATGTAATATACTGCATTATACGAATACCCACAAAGAGGCACAGTATCTGTGGGAACATCAAAAGATTTCTTACGAGATATATCTCTTCCTCGACGAGTACCACGCAACCGTCAGTGACGCAGGTACACGTAGAACCGTATCATCACGTAGTTATCTCTAAATTACCTCCACCAGCTCGCCTCCTAATTGGCTTTACCGCTCCTATCAATCGTATTATCGTGTAATGATGTCAGGGGGTTTCGTAATCGTTATACGCTCTTCCTATGCGCAGCCCCCTTCAATCAATCCTTCATCCGCACCCCCGCGACTGTACTTCACTATGCGTGTATTTATCCGGATTCTAGATACACATCTCTGTGTATATAATATGCGCGCAGCTTTGCACACCGCGGGTATAACCTGTCAGGAAATAACTGTCGAATCAATTAATTAATCTGGATCAAACGTTCCACCCTTAGCGTTAGTCTCGCGCCTTATCCTATCCGATCGCTGGAGGGGATTATCCACTTTTCATACATCCACGATGATGTTTGTAACCAATTGAAAGGCACTTAAGATTCTCATCAAATTATAATATGACGTCGTATCAAATCGATTGTCATTCAACCGAACCACGCAGCACGTATGATATATCGGCACATAAATGCTCCACGCTGATAGATATAAGGTCTTTTGTAGTCCGGCGGCATATTTCTGTCCACGAGAGACCCGCGGCCCGAAACGTCGTCTAGCGGCGAGCGCGGAACTAGCCTCAGGTAAGGCGGCATTTTCGAAACGTTCTGCTACGTTTTCAGGCTAAATATAACCGAAACGCGACTTTTGGAACATTAAAAAGTGCGAAAATCAAAGCCGGGATGTGCGGGAACACCTTGACGGCTTTCAACGTTCGACTCTTTTACGTTATTCATCAGGCATCTTTACAATTTTATTCTCATCACTTTTCTGGCGGGGAAAAACGGAAAGATCGTACTGAATATAGCGAATACCAACACGTTTTAATATGAGGGCGAAAAAAAATGATACGTGCAAAAAGTTTCAGAGAATTTTATACGCCGCTGGTCTTTATCTGAAAAAAACTTCCATCCCTCCCGGGCCGTGCACTACATTCTGCTTAGTTATTTCCAGAGAACACGAGATACTCGCGTTCCTTGTTGAACAATTCTGGGTGAAAATTTTACAGAGTTGAACGTGACTAACGTTTCGTAATTTCAGAACGGTTTACCTTACGCACATATGTGCCGATATGGAGAAGAAAAAAAAAAAAAAAAGGAAAAACAAGACAAAAGAAAAGATTCACCAAACTTTTGTTAATATCGTAACTTTGTTAGATTATATAGTACGTTGTGTGCGAATTTAAGGTTGCGTGAAGTCGCGGAGTTGAAACTCTGTTTTTTCCGTCAATATTTAAGCTTCTACCTCGAGATACGAGCCCATGGATATACATAAGTCCACAGGACCGTGTCGTGCTGATGAAAATTTTTCCAGATTCATAGCGAGGGCCTGAAGATTATTCCAACCCCCTCAGCACCCTTGACGTCCTTTCCTGCCATGCCAGGGGAGAAAGGACACATGGTTCCACCATTTAAATCTCTTTTCCTCTTCCTTTTTTACCCGTTTTTTTTTTTTTCTTTTTTTTCTTTTTCTTCTCCTACCCTCAACTCAATTCTTCCGCCTTCTAGGAAACCGGACCCACACGAGACCCCCGGGATTCGGAAATTCGGGACGCGAATTGTGGGATGGCAACGTAAGCGTTTGGTCGGGAATTGAAGAGGTAAACCTCGCAGCATTTCGAAAACGTGAAACTCTGCCGTTTCAAGCCTACCTAACTCTTTCTCTATTTCCGCTCGATGGAATACGTGGAGTGTGTTCCATGGGATTTCCGCACTTATTCTCATTCTCAGTTCGTCAAATTAAACAACGACTATATATGTATATGGGACGTTCGTCTTTTTCATCGACAATGACTTGTCTCCTCGAGAAAATGAATCAGTTTGCTTCGAAAATATTCAGTTTTCAGTTTTTTTCTTCCGTAAAATTCTCATAGCAATCAGTTCATTTCTGGAATCTAAGATTGTGTAAGCAATGAATAAATATATGGGGCATTCCACGTCAAATTTGAAGAAAAGAAGAAAAATTTGAAGAAAAAAATCAGAGACCCTTTTGGCTTAGTTGCAACATCATACCCATTGGGATCCCCCATGTACACTTCATTGAAGAAAAGACATTTTTTGTTCTTATCTAAGTGGAAAATTTTTCGTTCACGTTATCCGCAACTAAAATTTGAATTATTCAATCGACTGCGCCGAATCAAAACTCGTACTTTTATTCGTATCAAAAATTGACCATATATTTACGCAACGAAAAGTTTAAAGTCGAACTCGACACCCGGCTGGTGAATGAATGGCGGATCGATTTTACCCGGGGGCAAGAAGCTTGCGAAATTGATATTGCATCGCGACTGCCTATATACTTTTGTTTAAGGAAAAAAACTCGCCCGGGTTCTGTACCTAGTTCGTAAAGAACGGCGCGTGCTGTGAGGGCCGCGATGATTGATGGCGAAACTGTTATTATCAGGTAAGTCGATTGTTACTCCATTGCTACCCCAGCGACACTTCGGAAGCTAAACTTTGTCCGAAAGCAAAAGTTCGAGTCGCTTAAAGACCGGCCAGTAAAAATTTTCCGAAAGCTGTGTAGTTCGAAATCTGTGCGGCGCTGCGAGAAAAAAAAGAGTCAAGTCAATATATCCGTAATTTTCATTTCTGTTCGTTATTTTTCATTCGTGGTTGTTGCCGGAAAAATTTTGGACACAGTACCGTTTCAGTATTCGATACGGATATCGGTCACTGAGTTTCCCCTTTCCCGCCATTTTTCAAGCCACGTTCTTCTCTTTTAGCATCCGGAATTCGCATCTCTTTGATTATTCTGCGACAGGATGGGTAATTTACGATTGAAAAAGAAAAAAAAAAAGAAGAGAAGAGAAGAAAAGAAAAAATAATAATAACAATAACAGAGAGCGGGATATAAAAGGAAAACAAAAAGATGGAAGTATTAAAATAAAATGTAAACAAGAAATACTCCACCACGTCAGCGGGGATCGATGCTTATGTGGGTCGAGGTTCAATCTAACAGATCTGATAATGTACTTACCTGAGAAGATGGTCGACAAGGAAATCGACTCTACGTTAGACATAAACCACCTCAAGTACCTGCATTTCAGACATGTCGGACTGTGTCAAATCCGCTTTTTTTGAAT
Organism: Rhogogaster chlorosoma; assembly: GCA_944452935.1. Classification (NCBI taxonomy): domain Eukaryota; kingdom Metazoa; phylum Arthropoda; class Insecta; order Hymenoptera; family Tenthredinidae; genus Rhogogaster; species Rhogogaster chlorosoma. Next base: position 21,278,684 of record OX101802.1, read on the forward strand.
TTTGATTATTAATACCGAAAATATTGTTCAATATGCATAAAAAAAAAATCCGTGCAAAAGGAAAAAATTTTAGGTCGATATCTTACGCTCGCCCTTTTTGGTCAAAGTTCAAAGTTTCAGAATATTTTTTTCATTTACTTATCCATTACTTGCCATTATCTCAGAAACTATCGATTTGACATGATTTCTTCGCGAGACATTTTTCGTAGAGAATAAAATTTCCTATAAAATAAATATCTCAACAATCACCATTTATCTCAAAAAAACATAGATATAATGAAAAATGTCAATTTTTCTAATAAAATTGCCATTATCTCAGAAACTATCGATTTGACATGATAACTTCTAAGGATCTTTTTTGTAGAGAATAAAATTTCAGATAAAAATAAGTATATGAAAAAAATATTCTGAAACTTTGAACTTTGACCAAAAAGGGCGAGCGTAAGATATCGACCTAAAATTTTTTCCTTTTGCACAGATTTTTTTTTATGCGTATTGAACAATATTTTCGGTATGAATAATCAAAATTCAAAACAAACGGATTTTCGGCCCACCATACTATACAGTCGACTGCGCATGGGCGAGTTTTGTCGTCTGCTAAAACAGGCTGACCATCCTGAGTTTGAGCTGTCAAAATTTGTTCTTCGCGGTGATCTAATTGATAGGAATTTTTGAGGTTAGAATCTCAATCGCTTGGAATATAATAAATGCTTGGAAAGCTTTTATCGTTGGAAATGAAATTTCATGTGCAACTGAAAGAACCGTTGAAATTTATACCGAACAGCTGATTGCTTGCTTTGACTCGATAACAACATAACCTCGTTTGACTACTTTAGGCGCGAGAGGCTGACAGCTCTAGCTTCATTTCTTGCAAGTTGGTACCCGTGCCTCGCAGGTTGGAATATCATTGCGGGACGATCTCACCGACCAATGAAATTGAATTATTCTGCGCATGCGCGGTCGGCTGTATAGTATCAAGTTTTCCTCTCGGTATAGTTGTTTCAGCTTCGTAAAGGATCCCTTCGTATTGCGGTTCTTCCAATTTTCTTTCGCAGATACCAAATAAGGTATGATAAATCTTCCCCGGTGTCTGAAGTCATTCTATTATATTAATAAAAGTCGGGATGAAATATACACCCGCCTAACTACACCCCGATAGCGTTGGATGTATTGGATTGACCTGGAATTGAAAATCCCTGGGTTTCCTATCGCAAATCTTAGCCTACGGCAATATAGGGCGGTAAAATCTTATTATCCTGACTCTCGCAGGAAATAGCGCTATCGGAAACTAAATGGTCCCGGGCGAATATCTACCACCTACGGCGAACTACGCGTCCGATATGCGGTATCAAGCACACAGTGAGTCTAGACTTTCCAACTTCCCGGCTCCCGAGTCTCCTCGACTTAAGGGTACATTCAAATTTACTCATTTTCTATTACGCCACGATTTTATCCTCGCTAAAAGGTCGATATACGTTGTCGTTAGCTAAGCCCTGCAGCTATACCACATCCCGTCCGGAGTATATAAACGAGTTATATTCTGCCTCGCCGATAATCGTCCTGAGAATCGAGTTTCTTTGTTCGAAACACACCGAGCGCACTGTTTAATGTAAGACTCTCTGAGGTAGGAACCAGTCCACCGAACTTAATGATTCCGCATTCTCTTCAAGTCTTCAGCCGCAATTTTAGATCGGATAATGAAATCTTTTCAACAAATCATCATAATAATTCCACGTCATTAATTCGAAGACAATAATTCCTTCGAAGGTCAATTCAGTGAGACGCGTGGAATAAACATACGGATACAAAGAAAAGTCAATGATCCATCAATCACTGTAGTTCGTTTTCCAAGAGGACTTGAAACATTGTCAAAAAATAACCGGATCTATGAATTTTACAAGTCGTGGCTGGGGTCACAAAGTCAAAGTGCTTCCGATCTACAATGTAGACTTCCGAAAACTGCAAGTCGGTAGTATTTAGATCCGGGCATCTGATCCGGTGATACGATGTGTCCAATTTTCACCCAGCTCTAGTTCGGTAAATAGAATGAATAAAATTCACTGAACAGAGTTCATTGCACGATACTCTATATTCCGACTCCGGAACGGAAGAGACCAAATAGTTTCCAGTGGGTAAAGCTCAGAATGAAGTGGATAGAGGGAGCAATAAATTTCCCAACACCCTTAGCTCATGTTTATGTATGCCTACCGCATCCATGAACATACATAGTACATGTGTGGCTAATGTGAAGTAGGTGGGGAAAAAAGTACCACTAGCTACCTAATAGCCGCTAAACGGCGATCTCTGAACGCTACTATATTCTATGTATGGTTTCAGGTGAACGGTGTGCGTGTATATATATATATATATAGATGTATCCCCGTATCAGCTGGGCGAATAACAGATGTATATATATCTCGGGTAATAGGCCTATATATTCGCGGCTGTCTGTGGGGACTTGAGCGAAAGGGCGTGCCAGATAATTTCCTGCCGATAGCCAGCGGCTACAAAGAGCTAAAGGATCGCATATGGGATCCCCTGATCCAGTGAGACTCGGGTAACGTGTCGTGGAAAGAATTAATTATCAATTACTCACGATCAGCTATAATTGAATTTTTTACAATTATCCACACGCGAAATTTCGTAGACATAAGAAGAAAAAGATCTGCACCCTATTCTAATGGCTGAAACTTGTCGAGGCAAAAAGATACGGATTCTATGAACGGTGGGACAAAAACCGTCGTTGCTACTTCGGATAAAAACAAAAAACAAAAAACAAAAAAACAAAAAATTCCTTCCCTTTTTTCCGCTAATTATTTGCCTCCTAATTATACAGGGATCAAGAGCTGTACGCTTTTCCGCTATAGTGTGAAGTTATATTTATTGTTAGTTTCGAGCGCGCAGTTTTTGCCTCATCAGTGCAGCTCGGTCGATTTTCCGCGTACAAACGGTATTCAAATATTGTTCCAGTACAAACAAATACAAATTTGTGGTTCACACATTCATCAGTGCATTCCATTGGATCATTGAATCGACGAGAAAAAAGGAACGAATCATTGTTACAAAATTTTTGGAAATGGCGAAGCTGAACTGTTTTGAAAACAACTGACATATTAGAAAGAAAAAAACAGACAGAAAATATTTCGTTTGCCAAAAATTTTCAGTTTTTTCTATACTCAAAAATGACAGCAACTTGAATGTGGCTCTCTCGCAGATTCAGACCCTGACTTGCCCGAAATCATACACCTAGATGCACAGAGCACAGCACGTTCACTTTAGCATGGGATATACCGGGTATTTTTGAGGCAAGGCATCATAATCAACCCGCAAATAAAACGTCGAGTTTTCAGGAGACCTCCGCTCTTAAGAGACCAGAGAAAAACCTCCGACCATTTTCAGATGAAAGCTGGGTACGAGTGTGTGTGAATTTTTCCTCGACGTCGTCTCGAGAATGAACGAAGAGATTTCATTCCACCTTGAAGCAATCGACACGATTCTTCCATATTTAGAACTGATCAAATTTTGGATTCGACTGGTCTAGTAGTTTTCAAGTTGTTAAAAAAGCTCAATTTTTCATAGAAAAATTTCAATTGCCGATACTTCGAGAACTGATCAACGGATTCCGATGATTTTAGTCTCAATAGATGGAATCCGCTCCAACCCAAATCCAATCGGATTGCGGAATCGGTCGATCGGGTAGCTTTTGCACTGGTTGTTCAATTTCAATGTGCATAAATAATATTGCAAATCAAAAGATGCCGACATTCATTCACAAATGAATCTAAAAAAAAAAAGGTGCCAACAATTCTTTACTCTTCAGCGAATATCGCCCCCCCCCCTCCCCCCCAAAAAAAGTATTCGTCGTATGATATATCGTGCCAATATTTTGCTTTTACCTTTTTTTTTTTATTGCGATGCATCGAGCTAGCTATTGGCAGGACAGCACGACGTATGTAGTACGTGCAGAGATTGCGGGCATTTGGATATTCCCCGGAGAACGTATGAGGGGCAGAGAATTCGTCGGATTTGAGGATAGATTTGGTGTCTACGATCGGTGGTGGTAGGTGAGCGCACAAGTTGCGACAGATAGAAATGGAATAGTATTCTTAGGAGCATGGGAAGATCTACGTGTGTACAGTATAGCTTGTAGAGCGTATATCTTTCTTCATAGCGCGGGCGAAGGTATGGTACATCTTGCGCTGCAGGGATGCTTCTTCGAGGCGTGGAGCTGAATGCTATAAAGATAGAATTTATCCCTGGGAAATATGTATCCTGCTGTGAAAAGCTTCGGTATATATTACGGAGGCATAGACGTCAACCAATTCACACCACCAAGAAATTGGGTCGTTCCATAAATTCAGGAATCCGTTTTTTGACCACATTTATTCAAACGTCTTCGGGCACCAGATGTTTTCACTTTTTTTTTTTTTCCGTGCTACGAAACAATCCTTAAAACACAAGCATAAGACCTATGGACATTTTTATCTATTTAAATTGACATTTTCAAAGAATATTCTATAATGATATTATTTCGGGACGAATTGATAAGAAATAGTAATGAGTTCGTTCGTATAGTGTCTTGCGAGCACGTAATACACGTTTTTATTCAACGTTTAAAAAAAAAAAAAAAAAATGGCTATGGGGCTTGATAACCTCGAAAACGCGATTCGTAGTTTCTCCTATACCACACAATCCATCAGAATGAAACCTTGGGGATTACTGCTTCATTGTGGCACGAACTGGCTGAGCATTTTGTTTTTTGTAAATTCGGAAAAAATTATTACAGATCTAGTTATCATCTGAGAAATCGTTGAATTATTGCACTTTTGAAATACCGCGCCACTCAGCGGTGGCAAATCACACATTGTATGAAAAAAAATTCCGACATCTTACGGACGCTTTGTATCAACACAATCACACAGTTAAAGTGGCCCGCGTCGGAGCTCTCACGTTTTCACTACCAAAGCCTCTTAAATCCAGGCACTCTCGCATCTCAAAATTCTATTTATCGAATGTCATTTGTTTGCCCCGAAATTAGATCGTTGTAAGATATTCCCTAAAAGTTTGAAGAAGTTTCGATGAACGATGCGACTTGTACCTTGCGACAAGCACTTTTTCTTCGATGTAATAAACCTACGGACAGGCGCAGTCGATAAAATTTCAAATGATTCCGAAAGGTGTCTAAAAATGCTGGGAATCAGGTGAGAGAAAGAACTGAGTCAGTATAAAATTTTTTTCACAGCGTACCAATGATTTAAAAACTGAAACTGACTGTTTGGTACTCTAACTTTGAAGTGGCCATATCGAACGAACGTTCATGAATATGTATGAAATGATTTTCAAAGCCAGCTTGTCTAGCACGATAAAGATTCTACTTTAGGAGTATTCTTTCGTAATTATATCTAAATAAACTAGGGGTTTTTCTTTTTTTTTTTTTAATTTATTTCCATTTTTTTCCCAGTCCACGTTCATTCAGCCACGCCGCTAACTCGTCATTTACCCATTACTTACCCACTTATTTACATTTATTAATCCTAATAGCTTTACCGCTGAATAAACTAGCTTCGGCTGTCCCCCGTCGGACGTAAATCGGACATGATTTCAATGGGGGACCATTCGTTCAGTTGAAAATCGTTACGGTATCATCACGTCAAACCCTTTTCTTACGCTCAACGAGAAACGGACTCTGGGCGTAGCAGATGCTTCGGGCAAATACCTAAACACCCATTATTTAAGACCGATGAAATTCCTTTGATATTTACCTCAGCACGAGACACTCTAAGTATTCAGTAGTCGGTTTCGGCTGTCCGCTGTCATAGCGGACAAGTTAGACAGGAATAGATAGACTGGCGTAGAGGCAGCGATTGTCCGCAACCCGAAGAGTCGATAATTACCTATGATTTGGTACCAATTAGCACCAGCTAACTGCTCGAGTGAGTGAACTGTTATTCAAAGTGTATACAGCCTCGGGTTGAAAATTTCGTAAAAATCTCTTTAGATTATTACAAAGACGCCCCCTTTCCTTGGTATAAATCACATAATTATACGATGTTTGTGCAACGGACGGTTAAAAATACCAGCGATTCGTTAGGGCTTCGTCATCCCTTCTTCTCTTCTTTGTTTCCTCGTCCCTTTTCTCATTTGTAAGACTCGAGTGCAAGAGGAAAAGAGAGAAGGAAAAAGAAAGGAGAAATTACAATTCCGTAAGAATGGAACGACGGACCTTCATTATAGTGTTGTTCCGAGGTAAGAGAAGGAGAAGGCGTGAAGGTGAAAATTTTTTCTGAAAATCAACGCCGTGTCAGAAAAAAATAAGACTCGAAGAAGAAACTTCCAGACTATAGCCTAGCCTCGATCATTTCGATCATTTAAGTTATATTCGTTGATAAATCGCGATGGAATCTTTCCGTGCGACAAACTTCTTTGGTATCGAAGAGGGGCCAAAATGAATTCTGATAGTAGCTATGAAATTTTATCGGCAATTCGCGACCCTGACCTTTGACAAACGGCTCGAAATTTATTGCGAGAAATTTTTCATTGATAGCTGACGGCTTTGGGGTGATAAATTGAAAATCAGAACTCTGGTTCTCGGACCGGTTCATTAATTCTCGGGGGAGTATTCTTTCGATTTTTCAATTCCTTCTTCCAGAGTTCGATTTCGTATCGATCTACAACGCCCCGTTCGCGTCTCGTTAGCTATCTGTACCTGGCTCTTCGGGTTCGAACGAGACCTTCAGGTTAGACCTGTTATTATTTGCGATATTATAAATTGATAATTGGGTTGCGCGGGTGAAATTGATTTTATTTTCCTCGACCGTATTGGCGAGAGAGGTGAACTCGCCAACCCAGGCCTGGGATCAATGGCGATTTAATTTGCGATTGTGGCCGAGCTTAAATTAAGGTTAATCGCGGGAAGGTATGGCGAATTTTTGGAGAGCATAATCAATTAACATTCGTTAATAAATGGTCTGAGAATTTCCTAATTGTAACAGCTGAAATGCCGGATAACAATAAGAATAAATGAGACAAACAACTAATTTTCCATTATGGAAGTATAGAAGTACCTACCTCCTGTATATTTTGTTCAAGCCTTGTTTGTTGTTCATATAATTGGACGCTGCCTTATAGGTGCGTATAACGCGAGGTTCAATTCACAAGTATGATGAAACAATCCATGGTTCTATAATAAATAACGAGAGTTATATAATAAGTTGGAAAACTGTTGAAACGTTATATTACCAAGGTAAGTGCCATCATGCCAGCCCGAAATATTATCGCCAATCCAGCAACTTCTTCGGCGAACAAAGGAAAGGAAAGGTACGGAAAGGAAAGGAAAGGAAATACAAGCAAGTTTTACGGGAGTTGGACTTTCGTTGTTCTTTATATCCCCAAGTCCTTTCTTTCCTTGGTAAACAATTTCGAATCAAAGCCAATTAAAAGTTGCCTAAAAACATCAGCACAAAATCCTCATTCCTTTTACCTGTATACCTCTATACCTATACTAACCAAGACGTGAAATACTTGAGGAAGAAATAAGAAAAAAGAAAACAGAAAATTACGAACAATTACGTAGAGGCTCTGACCGGTAATAATCCCGGGAACAAGAGAAATTAGCGAACGCCCGGTATTGAATAACGGAGAGGGGCTGATTTACGTCGACTAGTAACTTTCCTTCCACGAAATTTCCGAATTTCAAATATTTCAAAGTCTCAATAATAGTTGGATTCCGAAAGATGTCAAATTTTGCGAAAAAAGAATAAATAATGGAAACTAGGGAAAACGGGAAGAAAAATGGTAATTTAATTGCCTTTTGAAAAACTTGGAATATCAAAGTCCGATAGTATTGCCGCCGAATATCAGGCGAGGAATAAAATAAAACATAAATAGGTATATTGTATGTACATATTATAATATACCGAGAGGAGAACTTGATACTATACAGTCGACCGCGCATGCGCCGAATAATTCGATTTTATTGGTCGGTGAGATTGTCCCGCGATAATATTTTAACCTGCGAGGCACGGGTGCCAACTTGCAAGAAATAAGGCTAGAGCTGTCAGCCTCTCGCGCCTAAAGTAGTCAATCGAGGTTATGTTGTTATCGAGTCGAAGCAAGCAATCAGCTTTTCGGGATAAATTTCAACGGTTCTTTCAGTCGCACATGAAATTTCATTTTCAACGATAAAAGCTTTCCAAGCATTTCCGAATAATTACCGCAAGTAATTGAGATTCTAACCTCAAAAATTCCTATCAATTACATCACCGCGAAAAACAAAATTTGACAGCTCAAACTCAGGATGGTCAGCCTGCTTCAGCAGACGTCAAAACTCGCCTGCGCGCAGTCGACTGTATAGTATCAAGTTTTTCTCTCGGTATATGTATTCGACCATATAAAATAAGGGATGATATAGATGGAAAAGGGCCGTGCCGCAGGTGAAGGGAGGCGCAGGACGTAAGCAGCGAACGAAGAGTAAAAGACAGAGATGAGATCCGAGCCAAATTCGAGTGTCGCAAAGGTTTGGGGAACCCATTCCTGGCATATGACAGCCATAAAGTATCTTTTGGCAACAAACTCTCAAATCTGAAACTAATACCTTTACTTCTCGATCCCACGCCCCTCTTCACCGCGTCTACACACTCACCCCCCCCCCCCCCCCCCCCCCCCCCCCCGCCCAGGACATCCACACATACACATAAATCGGTATACGTTTCTTTACATAATATATATAGTGCGTGTGTGTGTGGGTAGGGGGGTGGAAAGAGGGTTAAAAACGCTTCTCCCTTATATGCCTCCCAGCACCCCCCCCACACACCCCTTTACCATGTATAGGATTCCAGTTCGCTGGCTCGCTTGGCAATAAGACAGTGGTGCCGCCTGGCTCTAAGTGTTATGAGAGCTCTCTCGATCGCACTTGTGTCTACACCTACGTACTACAGGCCCATTACCACCGTCTCCATCCCTTCTTCTTCTTATTCTTTTTCCTCTTCTTCTCCTTCACCTCCTTACTCCGGGGTTCTTTGGAGCTTCCGAAAGCCAAGAGATTCGCAGATGGCGTTTCACGAGCTTTTTGTTACCCTACCCCCACCCCCTGACACCCCAGGGTTAGAATGGAGACAATCTTGACTTTTTGTGTTGAATCATGAAAGGAAGTCGTGGGATGTAGATATTACGGGCGAAAATTTGCCAAACTAGATTCTCATCCCTTTAAATTTAAGAGATACACAGCTGTATGTTCATATAATGTGTAGGTATTATTTAATGTATAGATAGGTGATGTACATGAACAAAACAATTCTTACATAAACGATCGATCGCATAACAATATTCGGAGCACCTATACAGTGAGAATTTTTATCATCTGAACCGGCAAGGGCGTTGCCAGCCAATTGGCCGAGGGGCGGGGGGGAAAGATGATAGACAGAGGTTATGAATTGTAGGTAAAATTAATAGATATTTGTAAAGTTTTGATCGTTTACTACAAGAAAAAAAATATTTTGGGCTTTGGTTAAATTTTTCCGAGTCTCTAGCCCCCCGCTCCTCCGCCTTGGCAATGCCTTTGAGGACAAGTGTAAGCTCCGAGTGCGCACGCGCAGATTTTCAAGGGCAAACATTACGAGTGCGCATGCGCAAGTGTATTTTTTTAATATGAAATTTATACACGTCAAATTACCGCGATCTATCTAACCCCAAATATTTTGACAGTTCTGCTCGAATCGGTGATTTGTTATGCGTGGTTAATAATTGAATACGAACAAAGTATAATCGCATTTAACAAACCCGTATTCAATCAGCAATCATGAATAGTAAACACCAGATTCGTACCGAACTGTCAGAATATTTGAGGTTAGATACATCGCGGCGATTTGTCCTGAACAAATTTCATATTGGGAAAATCTCTCCGGCGCATGCGCACTCGTAATGTTTGCCCCCTGAAAACCTGTGCGTACGCACTCAAAACTCGCACCTGTTCACATGATCGGAATTCTCACTGAATATTAGGGTGGTTCAAAAAACATTTATAATATTTTTTTTCCGTTCTCACCCCCTTGAATGTTAATGGTTTAGGAGAAAAAAATCCTCCCCAAAAATGGTCTCTCTAGCTCAACTCTAAGAGGTCGCTCTTTTCATTTTAATTTCCCATTTACTTAACATGGAAAAATTTGTCTTTTCATTAAAAGTTAAATTACTCGCGAACTACTTGATAATTTTCGAATTCACGCATAGATTCTTGAAACTGATTCTTCAAGCTTTCCCAAAGTCTCTAATAAAAAATAAATAAAAAAACAAAAAATAATAATAATTAATGATTTCTTTAAAAATCAGTACTTTTCAGATGGCTTAAATTTGTGTTTTGATTATGATAATTATGCATTATTATAGGGTTTTGGAAAGCTCGAAGAATCAGCTTCAAGGATCTATGCATAAATCCGAAAAATATCAAGTAGTTTGCGAGTAATTTAACTTTTAATGAAAGAGAAAATTTTCCCATGTTAAGTAAATGGGAAATTAAAATAAGAGCGACCTCCTAGAGTTGAGCTAAAGAGACCATTTTTGGGGAGGATTTTTTTCTTCTAAACCATTAACATTTGAGGGAGTAAGAACGGAAAAAGAAATGATAAATTTTTTTTTAACCACCCTACTGTATATGTATTAGGGTGGTCCAAATTTTTTTCGAAATTCTGGGTTTAGGCTCAAATGATAGTTTTCGATGAGTTAAGACTCCACCTAAATAATTAGCTCAAACCACCAAGTTTTAGAGGTCGCGGAAGGCCGTTTTATTTTTACATTTAAATAACACGGGGAAATCGTCATTTTTTGTTCAATATAAAGTTTCGCAAAAATTTGGGGGAATTCGGAGTCGCTTATATTACTTTCTTGTAGTCACTAGATTACTTGAGAATGTAACGCATGTATAATCCCAACTAAAAATATTTTGGTGAGAATTTCAAGTACTTCTTGTTGAGTCAAAATCTGCAAAAAATCACCGATTTTTTCACTAAAATCACGGATTTATCACTTTCTTATAGTCAGTAGATAGATAGATAGATAAGTAATCTGTTGACTACAATAAGGTGATAAATCCGTGATTTTAGTGAAAAAATCGGTGATTTTTTGCAGATTTTGACTCAACAAGAAGTACTTGAAATTCTCACCAAAATATTTTTAGTTGGGATTATACATGCGTTACATTCTCAAGTAATCTAGTGACTACAAGAAGATGATATAAGCGACTCCGAATTCCCCCAAATTTTTGCGAAACTTTATATTGAACAAAAAATGACGATTTCTCCGTGTTATTTAAATGTAAAAATAAAACGGCCTTCCGCGACCTCTAAAACTTGATCGATTGAGCTAATTATTTAGGTGGAGTCTTAACTCATCGAAAACTACGATTTGAGCCTAAACCCAGAATTTTGAAAAAAATTTGGACCACCCTAATATGTATAGAGTGTCCGAAGACGAAATGGCCATTTTTTGTTCCTTACAAACGTTTAGTTAATTTTCAACAAAACGAATCTTCCTGAAAGAAAAACTCTGTATCTCATCTCTGAGGGGTGAGAAGTCTTTGTGTATTTGACAAACTTTTACAACTTGCACTCCTTTTCACTTACCCTCCTCACACGCGATTTATTTAACTCTTTGAAAGTGACTGTATGGGTTGATCATTCCGACTCTAAAATGAAAATTTGTGCTCGACGATTTAAAGGCTCATTTATTTCTAATCTAATCAAGTCAATATACGAGCTGTTTTCGTATCAAGGGCGTAAAGTCGAACTTTACGCCCGCGGTGCGAAAAATATTTTTCGTCATAGTAGGTCGGAAGTTCGCTTGAATATGCGGTATTTGCGGGCGTAAAGTTCAACTTTTCAAGTTCATTTGAGCGTATTTTACGCCGACTATGACGAAAATTCAAATTGATGGATCGAAATTGAAGAAAGTAGGCTGGGTTGTGTGAAGATTGCTACCCAGGGTATACAGTGTCCGTCGATATGAAATTTGGCGATGTTTTTGATCAGGATTTCCGATCGGCGGTTAAAAAAATCGTGGACTACATAAATATATATTATATAGGGTCTGAAAAAAAATTCATGTTGGATCCTGTCAAATCGGCTCCAAATAGCGACGAAAAAATTCCCTTATTTTTTCAGACTTTCATTTAATTCCCTTCGTCTCCCTGTCTTCGTTGAAGTACAAAATGAAATCCACGGTACACCAAGTTGAAATTTTTTCAGAAATGTCTACTTTTTTGAATCAGGAGAAAACTTAACGATATTCACTGATGATTTGTATCGTGAAACTTTCTTGACCTTCGTTCCTCGTTAAAAGATTGTAGTTTTCGATCAAAATGGGCTTTCCCTTAATTTAATATAGCACAGGATTCTCATGAGATACATAATTTGTGATTTTTTTACCGATACAAAAGATGAATCTCACTGAACATTCGAGATTATGGATCTTTTGCCCACGATTAACCTTGAAATACAATTTTTCTACCGAATATAGTGAATAAGCATGTTTTGGAGTCATTTGAAAATTGGCGCTCGAACAGGGAGACTACCGAAATAGAATCAAAATCTGAAAAAAATTGTGGAAATTTTTTTTCACCATTTGTAGTCGATTTGACAGGATGCAGCATGAATTTTCTTTCAATCCCCATATAAGGACCACCCTAATGTACATATATATGAGAAATTGATACAAAAATTGATATGAATATAAAAAAAAAAAAAAGCGTGGTGTTTAATTGATAGTTTTATTTATACTATTAGTTATTATTCAAAATTTATTTTCTATGATTTCTTATGATTTAAATATGTTTTTGTTACAGGGATCCCGCGAACAATTTCGGATAGGCGAGGAGGTTGGTTAATATTTGATTTGCATTAGGATTAGAGCGTAGTTTTTCATCCAAAAAAAAAACCCTCTATTACATTTATATTATTATTATTATTATTATTATTTTCATTATTATTATTATTATTATTATTATTACTATTATTATTCGTTAAGTTTCTATATTCTATTATATACACTAATCGTTTTCCGAGTATGACGCAATTACTAACCACCACCTTAATCACCGCTTGACCCTATTATATATTATATTATATTATATTATATTATATTTATTTCGTACCTATATATATACATTATACTTACCCCTAGACTAACGCATATATAGCTGTTGTTACTATGACCCCAAGCTTAGATCTTCAAGTGATTAATATAACTAACAAATCTGACATTATCCATATATATATACCAGGTGTCCAAAGTTAAATGCTCTAACTTGATAAATTGTTATTATCATTTTTTCTTCTTCTTTCTTTTCTCTTTCAAAAATTGAAACAATCTTTCACTGACATTATCTTAAATTCAATTTTATTATACATGCGTTTAATAGAGGTTGAATATATTCTATCTTGAATCGTATTAATTGTAAATTGATCGACGCAGGACACCCGGTGTATAAAAAAACATTACGTATATCTATACACATATATAGTTGATCGATGTTTAGTAACTGAACTTTAGTTGTGTGGATTTTCAGTGTGTTTTACAGACTATATGATCGTAAGTCACGTATATTACATATGTATATAATATATATATACTGTTTGTCTAAATCAAATCAAAACCATTTTCCCTCTGTTCTCTGTTCGCTGTTCTATTTCAATTTATCCTATATGTGTATACTGTGTAGGTATGGTATGCCTAGATCATGATCCTGTACGCAGACCGAGTCTGAAACGTCGAATGAAATAGATACGAAAATGGCTACGTGCCTTTCAAAAATATCGACATTATCGTCAACATTTTATAATCGTCTATTCGAAATATGGTGTTGAAAATAGTTAAAGAGATCACATTTTGTCGGAATTCACATACGTATTGGGGATTCCATTCCCAGTGTATGAACCCACCACCCCGATACTCTCGGATTTTGCTCATTACTTTATCCATCATTGTACTAAGTCTGAAAGGCACCCTCGAATTTTTTTTAGATCTCTCGAAACAGCCCTTATTCGAAGAAAACCGAAAGAAAAAAAAAAATCCACGGATGAAACACGATTTTTTTTTTTTTAATCTAAAAAAAAAATCTTACAAATCCGTGATTATACGTAGAATATTTCATCTGTGATTGTATATGAAACATTTCAAGCCATCACCCATAGTGAGCAGATTCTTAATCCCTATATTTCACACGCCTTCAACGTTGGAAAAATTCTAAAAAATTCGGGAACAGTGTGAGTTTACTTTTCATGGGAGATACTGAAATACTTTGCTAACCAAAACAGCATTTGATAAAATTGGTTTTGGGTATTCTCGAATTTTCCGAAATTTTTTCAATATTTAATACATGTTGTAGAGTGTAGGGAACAGGAATCTACCCACCATGAGTGATGGCTTAAAATGTTCTATATGTGTATACAATTACAGATTTTTTTAGAACTTTTTGAAATTTAAGAAAAATGGCAATTTTTTCCGCGAGTTTTTTTTTGGGAAATAAAGGCTGTTCAGAAAAATCTGAAAAAAATTTGAGGATGTCTGTTAGACTCGATGTAATCATAGAAAAAATAATTAGCAAAATCCGAGAGGGTCAGGGGCACGGGCTCATACACTTAGGATGGAATTCTCCATTTATAAAAAAAACTGTAAAAAAATTCGAGAAAAATGATGAAGAATAGAAATTTAGCAATCTCTTTTTTTCTATTTCGAAACTATTCAACTTGATATTGCCTATTCTGTGGATATTAGGGTGTGTCGAAAAGAAACTTGTCCAAGAAATGTCTACTGTTATCAGTGTTGCCAACTCTCAAAAACTTTTCTCCCTAAAGCTCCAACCAAAAACCCCTAAAAACCCTACAATGACTGGGGAATTCCCCTAAAAAATATTATTATTATTAAAATCAATAATTAATCATTATTACATGAATCACACGATCAATCATGAGTGTAATTAAATTTATTAATATACAAAAGCAGATTCATGATAAATCAAAAATTACAAATAATAATAAATATTATTTTTCTGAGGTTATATGGGGTTATTTCTGAGCGTATAACATCACATCTTTATATTTGTAAATTAAAAAAAATTAATATTCTAAGTTAAAAGAACCCTGAAAATACCCCTCAAAATATAAAACCCCTAAAAAAATCCCATTCGGCTCTTTGAACCCCTAAATTTGGGGGGAAACCCCCTAAGTTGGCAACACTGACTGTTATACCGAGAGGAAAACTTGATACTATACAGTCGACCGCGCATGCGCCGAATAATTCGATTTTATTGGTCGGTGAGATCGTCCCGCGATGATATATTAACCTGCGAGGCATGGGTGCCAACTTGCAAGAAATGAAGCTAGAGCTTTCAGCCTCTCGCGCCTAAAGTAGTCAATCGAGGTTATGTTGTTATCGAGTCGAAGCAAGCAATCCGCTTTTCGGGATAAATTTCAACGGTTCTTTCAGTCGCACATGAAATTTTATTTTAAACGATAAAAGCTTTCCAAGCATTTCCGAATAATTACCGCAAGTGATTGAGATTCTAACCTCAAAAATTCGTATCAATTACATCACCGCGAAAAACAAAATTTGACAGCTCAAACTCGGGATGGTCAACCTGCTTTAGCAGACGACAAAACTTGCCCATGCGCAGTCGACTGTATAGTATCAAGTTTTTCTCTCGGTATGTATAATACTGTGAAATTATACCATGGCTGAGAATTGAAATATAGAGTTCGTTCTGGGTTCACTTTGAAGGGAATGGATCTAAGTATGTATATGTAAAAAACGGAAATAAAGAAAATAAGCGGGAATCTGTAATAATTTTTTCCAAAATTTTGCAAAAAGGAAATACAAAGCCACTTTTCGCAGCAACAAAGCAGTATTCCCGAGGTTTCATTCCGGCTGGTTGTGTGGTATGGGCAAGACTACGAATCGCGTTTTCGAGGTGCTCAGAGCGTGTATCAAAGCCCCTTATGCGATTATGTACTTAAAATTGAGCCCCGGGACTCCCTGCTTCAGGAAAAGCTACTGTATACGAAAATCTAAAATTTTGCTTATCAGCAGTAAAAATTTCACTTTCGGCTCACCCTAATATGCACTAGGGTGATTCATTTTAAGCGACTATTTTCTTTTTTTTTTTCTATATGCTGAAAAATAAATTCTGTGTAAATTTGAACCCTTAATTTTATTTCCAAGTACTTTTTTTTTTTTTTTTTTTTTGATTTCCTAATTTTCCCATTTAAAATACGTAGGAAATTTAAGATTTATTTTTTTAATGTTTTAAACTTTTTTAAGGTGATTGGGAAAATCGTTGAGCGTCTCGTAGAGTTGAAATATCGAAGTGAGATGATAAGAAAAAGACTTTTTTTTTTGGACCACCCTAATATATATTCGAAAAAAATAGTTCGAAAATGAAGTTCAAATCAATCAGTTGTGAGTACTTTTAAAAAGGAACTAATCACCTTCAAATTGAGCCTAGAGGTCCATTGCAGTTGTATACATAATTAAAATTAAGGGGTCGAATTTGCACAGAATTTTTTTTTCAGCATATAGAACAATATTTTGGTGTGGGAGCGAGAGAAAAAACAAAATAGTCGCTCAAAATGAATCACCCTAATACACCTATGGACAATATCTATCCGTATATTTATTCACGAGAATAGCAATACGTAGTTACGTAGACAGGTAACATTTCGAGAGCAAACGCAGAGACACGTATAGCTCTTTGCCACACGAGTGGTACGAGAAATTCCCCCCAAGGAATGCAGTTATAGAGGCAAGTGTCTGATGTTCGAGTAGTAGGTGCATCGTTCCCGGGTCATGCATTCTCTCTCAGCCTCTGTCAGCTATTTTCTCATTTCCCTGACGCATCGGGTGCTGCGGCTGCTGCTAGTGCTGGTGCTGCGTTGTCGCGGGGTCCCAGCCTTTGCTGTACACTTTAATAATGAAGAAACACAGACCCCGAGGCTTCTCCCACGGGGTTACGGAAAATATGCGCCTCTGTTATTCACAGGATAGGGGTATGCCGGGGAGGCGAGAATTCGGGAACGGGAAAATAGCTAACGTGTGGTTTTCCAAGAGCCAAGAGCCAAGAGCCAAGAGCCACGAGCCATTGCCACTTTGCACAAGGACGAGGAAGAACAGAGGACAACAGATTCCGGGTTGCCTGTTGCATATTAAATATCATTAAATTACATCCATTCCTTGGATTAACCAACGCTTTACGGTAATCCCGACGGTTTTACGCGACGACGAAAGATGTACACGTCTGGACAAACCGCTGAGGCTTAACCCTCGCCATGATCCTCCTTACTACCCTCACTCCGGTCTGCTCAACGAAAACCTGTGAAATACTATTCTGCTACCATAAAACAAGACCACAGGGATTAGTGTCGGCTGAAATTATATGGAAATTATATCCAGCGCGATTCGGACGCCTTGAGATGATCGAAAAGTTTGATAATGATAGAGTATAGACACTAGGGTGGGCCAAATGAACCGATTACTTTTTTTCCAAGAGGCACCTTCAGAAATTTGTTCTTTAAGCTCAAATAACGAGTCTCGAAAAGAAATCAGCTCCTAATATTAACATTTAGAGGTCCCTCATTGCCATATTTGATTTTCCGTTTGAATAACATGGAAAATGTTCTTGTGGCGTTTTTCGATTTTTATATCTCAAGGACTGATCTAGTTGGAAAAATTCTGCAAGGTTACTTTCATCGGAAATTAAACGTTCTAGAAAAAAGGTCTCTTGGTCTTTTTCGATAAATCTAACCGTTTCAAAGTTGGCCTTGCCATTAAATGACCAGAATCGCCAGAGAAACTTCGAAACGGTTAGACTAATCGAAAAAGACCAAGAGACCTTTTTTCTAGAGCGTTTAATTTCGAACAGAATTAGCCTTGCGGAATTTTTTCAAGTAGATCCGTTCTCGAGATATAAAAATCGAAAGGTGCCACGAGAACATTTCCTATGTTATTCAAGTGGAAAATGAAAAATGGCGACGAGCGATTTCTAAATGTTAATATTTGGAGTTAATTTTTTTCGAGGCTCGTTATTTGAGCATAAAGAAGAAAAAAAAAAATACTCGGTTCATTCGGTCCACCCTAATAGACACCCCACGTTTTTCTGATGATCTACAAGTTCTTTCAATTTCAATAAACTGGGGATGGTGATGTAAGCTTTCCCGGAGATATTCGTACGTAAATAGACGACCAGCAGATCTTTCTGGGGCGAAATTTCCCGTGCACCATCTGCGCTTGGCGCAAGGCTTCCTTAGTTCAATTCTATACTCCCGATTCGCACAACTTTCCCGATGAAAACTGCATTACCAAGTTCCAAACGGTGCCCAGACTGGTGGCTACGTTCCCCGCGTCATCTCTTGCCCGAACTAACCCATGGGCACACAGACGTATTAGCAATTCTATGTATACGTCCATGCAACTCGGTCTCGTATACTCGGAGGTGGGTAATAGCCCACGTACCAGCGCAGTCCTGGGTTCTCTGAGCTGGTTCTGGCTTGGCTACACCGTGCTGCAGACCGGAGGCCACGACGTGCTCCCAACAAATCATCTGAAAGGAAACAAGCCCGGTTCCTCTCTCTCGCCCTGCACCCCTGGACCCCTGCGTCATCCCCGTTCCATATTTCCTCTTCTCTCCTCTCTCCGCTCTCTCCTCTCTTCCCCGTTTCGCGATTTGATTTATACACCGTCCTTGATTACAATTGATTTTAGCTCCGGTATAGGTTCGTAACTGGGTACCATCGTACCCACTCTTACCCCCTTCAAGCTTACGAGTACCGAATAAAATCGCTAACGCAACCACGCTACGGTTCGACGATCAACATAACATGTCATGGAGATTATATTTCGACTCGGGTTTATTTCGCTAGCCATTTTTTACTCGGAATCTACTATGACTATTAATTTGCACTATTAAAAAGTGTAGGTACCAGTGACTACGTGAACTGGAAGCGATAGCTATTGCTCTCAAATCATCTTTCGGAAACAGTGTCACCAGTAGCAAAATGGCAGAGGATTCCTATCAATGGTTAGTGCTTCCACCTTCATCGTCAAAAATGAAGACGAATGGTTATCTTCAATTTTCATGGAATGACACAACGCTGCACTAGTGGACCAAGTGCACTGTACTTCTGATTGGCCAGTGGCGCTAACGCCAATTGGGAGTATAAGATAGATTCGCGCGTTTAGAAGGCAGGCAAAGATGGCGGCCACAAAGTTAGTCAAAGCCAATTTTGTCGATATTGATCTTTTGAATCTTGGTATCGATTATCCGAGTGGCGGTGCTCGGAAGTAGAGGACAATTATTTTCATTTTTGACCAGTATTTTCGTCCTGGGACAAAAATAAATAACAAATTGAACCCTGAACAGGACAGAATAACCCCACTTTCCGTGCACGTGTTACGAAAAATTCATTTTCTCTTCGACAGTAATAAACTCCAGTACTTGATTTATTGATTTCATATACGATTTACACTAATTATCATTTAAACGTTGATTGAAAATACTGAAATCGGTTATATACTATCAATGTAAACGGTAACTTTGTTGACGCCATGTTTTTTACTTTCTTAATCAGCCGCTAGTGTCGCATGCAACTTTAAACTTCCAACAGTGTTGCAGGGTCACTTTTGGAACAGTGCACTGCTGAGGCCCATAATTTTTTTTCTCCATGAGGCACGTCCCTGCAGCATTTGAAGTTATTAAACTCGTAGCAATCGGACATGTAGGATGAAATAACGTAGCCATGAGAGATTCCAGACTAAAGCATTAATATCTTGCTTACGATTAGCTAAAGCTTTTGTATGAAGTTGGTCGGAGCTTATGGCGGATGTTCGGAATAAGGGCTGGGGCGAATTCTCTCTACCTGCAATATTTCGGCGGGCTTGAATCAGCCCTCAATTTTCTCTCACGTACGAATATTCGTGCAGTAGACGTAGGTGTTCGGCCGTGGTGTGGATTCAACCGTCGCAACGCCCAGATTTCATTTGTGATAGGATTTTCGTCGCTAAGGGTAGGTATATAAGGGTGGCTATGGGCGGCCGACGCGATCATGGGATTCCAGCGAAATGTTGAACCAGGTTGAGCCCAACTTCCACGCGGAAGTCCACCTGCAACCACCGCGCAACATCCCCGGACCAAATCCGGGACCACCGGATTACGCTGGGGGTGAAAGAAAATTTAACCGAGGAAACCCGAAATCCAACGTATGTTATATACAGGGTGAGGCATTTATAGTTACCCAGGCGAAATTCTCCCAAACGAATCGAGGTACGAAAAAATGTTGAATACATCAGTTTCATGGTTTCGAATGGGACACAAGATAGTATCCTTGAATTTTTTCAAAAGTCAATGTATCAAGGTCATTTGACGGTCAACTTCGGTTTGTGAATGGAAACGTATATTTTTTTCCAAATTCGTATTCTGAACGAAAAAATGTTTGTTTTCTTTTTTTTGAAAATTCAAATTCAAAATTCAGAATAATTTCAAAAATAATTACTTTTCATGAATCTTATTATAATATATTTATTCAATTCTTTGCATCGATTTCAATTTCAATTTAAAATCAAGTTCAGACAAATTTGGAAAAGAAAAAATCAAATTGAGAACCAAGTACCATGAAGAGTTGACATTTTCAAAAAAAAAAAAGTTTCTGACAAAAGTTTCCCATTTATTCATGTATTCTGAAAATTAAAATTATGAGATAACAAAATTAGAAGAAATTAGCATAAGAAATTAAAACTAAAAAAAAAAAAAAATGTTTTGTACAAAAGCTTCTTATTTTTTTTTTTTAATGCAAAACATGGATCTGTAAAAAAATATAGATTTCTATTTAAAAAACCAAAGTTGACATTAAAGTGACCTTGATACTTCGACTTTGTAAAAAATTCAAGGACACTATCTTGTGTCCCCCTCAAAAAAATGAAACTAATGTATTCAATATTCGTATCTCGCTTCGTTTGGGAGAAAATTGCCTGGGTCACTATATGAATGCCTCACCCTGTATATATATATATATATTTGCTTCTTTCTATTTTATCCCTTTTTACGTGAAAGGCAGCTATAAATGAGGAAATAATAAGAATCCGTAAAATGTTGGGTATTGTATTTTTTGAAAAACAATTTATGAATACAGTTATATGCGCTGTATGGTCGGCTTACGGAGCTGGCAGTGAGAGCAGTTTTTTTTTCCAACTTTGAAGTACTGACGTACATACATTCGGAATTCTACTCCATTTTCCCGGGGAACAAATG
The DNA here is from genome assembly GCA_944452935.1 of Rhogogaster chlorosoma. Lineage (NCBI taxonomy): Eukaryota > Metazoa > Arthropoda > Insecta > Hymenoptera > Tenthredinidae > Rhogogaster > Rhogogaster chlorosoma. The sequence continues at coordinate 21,299,964 of OX101802.1, forward strand.
CCCTCTGAATTTTAATCCCTTATTGTATATTTTTTCAAAAACCGGAACTCCAACGTTTTGACATTTCGAATGAAAAAGTATTTCATTTCGTAATAGAGAGAATATGGCCAGGGGGTGTGTTCAAAAATTCAGCGAAACGAAATTCGGTTCTTTCACACTCGTTCAAAACTTTCAAATACTGCGTTTAAATTTTGGTCGTTATACTTGCGAATCATATTCATAAAACTAGGGCGTATAATCAAGCGTTACAAAAACGAGGGTTTGCTCTTAGTTTTTTAGCAAAATCGAATCGAAATTTTGAGGGCTTTTGGCCGTAAAAAAATCAAGATAAATGGCTAGGGTATGTATTCGAAATTTAAAAAAAACGCCATTTCCACTGCCACCCTAACATACTTCTGCATTTTGAACCCAATAATTCAAAACCCCGAGCAAAAAAACATCAGAGACAAAGGTGAATGGGGGATGAAAAAAACTAGGCCGATGCCTTTCCCCATGAATAAAATCAAGCACAGCTCTCATCACGATGTGATTGAGTATGTAGCTATTCTTCGCGTCAGAACTGACCAGGGGAAGAAAAGAACGTAATCCCAAAAGCGAAATCCTCGTCTGGAATTTTTTATTTTTTATTTCGACTACTAGCCGAACACGTACACTTGTTATTATCATTTTTCTTCTCTCTCTCTCTCTCTCTCTCTCTCTCTCTCTCATTCTAACTCAGTAAGTGTTTTCTCTGGGTTGAATGATTGGCGGGTGAATGCCAAAGTGGCATTTCCATCACAATGCGTCCAATATAGTGGCCAGGGTGGCTCCATGCTCCGGCCTGATCTGGCCTGTTCGCTTCGCTAAAACCTATACCTTGTGGCAACACATTCTCGCACCTATCCAACCTCCTGCGTTCAGAAGCCTCTAAATAGCTTTCCATTGTGCTAAAGGGCAGTCGGTCCGACCCACACCCTCGATATAGATCCCAGCTAGCTCTTTTCCTCGAAACCTTTGATTTTATTCTCAGGTATGGCCGAGCTTGATCCACGCTCGGTCGTTAGATCTCGAAGAATTTTTCTTTCTCTCCTTATTCTCTCTTTTCTAACAATAAGACCGTTATTTTTTTCTTTTCTTTCTTCTTTTTTCATATCTCCAAGATGACTTTAAGATTACGAACGATCGCTGCTGCTTTGCTGAAATTGGATTACACAACACGAATTCGTACTTTTTTTTTTCATTTTCAACAGTCATAACGATAAGCTAGTCCAAAGTGAGAACTCAATTTTTTAGTTTATTTAAGGGGGAACACTAGTGTGAAATTTAAAAGAAATCGATTTTTTTTCTCATGTTTCGATAGTCTATACCTTCAAAAATAACATACTAAAATTTCGAGTGCATATCTCAAATAATTTTTGGGTTAGAGCTATCCGAAGAGCAGCCGCTCATCGGTTCGAAACTTGCGTTAACTTAGGGACCGTACCGCAGTTATTGTTCGGACTCGGTCGGCCAGGAAAGTCATTGAAAAAAACCCTACAGATGTCTTCCGAAGAAGAGGAAGGTACATTGTATGGGTCTGGAATAGCAGATTAGCAGTAGATATGATATTTCTCGACTTATAACCATGAAATGAGTAACTTATACTTTAAACGCGTTTTTCTCGAAACTACATTTTTCAAATTTCCTGCAGTTATAACTCGAAGACAAATCATACGATCGACTTGATTCTTATTGCAGCTTCCTTTATATATGTTTCTCCATACAATGAACCTCCAGTTTTCCGATCGAATAAAAAATGCAATTTTGGCGGACCAAAAATCATCAAATTTTCGCGCGCAATTTGAAACTTTTTTCAAAAATTCCGCCATTTTGTTAAATTTCATTTTTTTTCTTCGATTGGGGGTCATTGTACGGCAATACCTTCTAGTTCAATAAACTTCTTGGTTCCTTCGATTTCGGGCACTAAGAAGGTCGCTATCACTGCAGCAGTGGGGGGACTTTTTTTTTGGAGCCTTTGGAGATTGCGAATAACTCGCTGAATTTTCAATTTTTTTGTCCAAAAATTTGATCATTTATTTATTATATATCCACAAATATATCCCCGAAACATGAAAACATTCCATGCAGTAGTTTTCTTGAAAAAAATTCCCAAAAATCATCTTTTTTTCGTTCGGTTACACTAATGGTGCTCCTTAATACGTGATGATCCACTTTCAATTCCTTCCCTTACAGAGTATCGCATCGGTATATATTTGATTGTTAGTCAATTAGGGTAATCAATCATGCCCGTGCTCGGCTGTCTGCACATTGTGCGAACGGGGATACAGTGAAAGCGTCGATAAAATGAGAATTTCGAAAGAGTGTTGAATTATCTATAGTACGTATAGAACGGGCGTGCAGCTTATTGTGTCAATTTGAATGACTCGAGGCGGTGAAGAACGAGAAAGGGAAAACGAAAGGGAGAGAAGCCAGACGATGAAAAAAGGCAAAAATACGTGAAGCCGAGAAAGAAAAACGGGAAAATAGAAGAAAGGGAACATACGGCAGAGGCAACAATGGCGAGGGGCACACGCCTGGTCGGTCAGAAGTCGAAGGGCGAATGAACACACTATGAAAGGTAAAAGAAGAAAAAATAAGAGGGAAACTAAAGAATGAATGAACGAAGGCGAGGAGTATAAGAGCCATTGTGACATCAAGACAATACAGACCGATGGATGACGCCCTTCCGAATTAATCCCCGCCCTTGACGCCCTTTCTAAAAATCTACTCTCCTTCTTTTTCACTTTTTTACTTTCTTCCTTCGCTCAACTTTCCCCCACTCCCTGTCCGCAATAATTACTTACTGCTTTCCATTTTCCGCTATCTGCCTACAAGGGTTTGTCTTTCTTGCTCCCTTTCTTATGCTCTCACTTCCCCACTCCTTCTCCCTTTCGTCATCCTCACTTTTTTTTTCTTTTTCTTCTATCGCTTTCCCTTGTGCACCTTTTATTTGTCTCCTTTTTTCTCTATCCTGTGTACCTATTTCTTTTTCTTCTTTGATTCCTCTTTCCTTCGCCACCTCTATCTAGCCTTTTGAACCCGTTATTGGCCTTCCGTGCCACTATTGTCCCGGAACACTTTTTTAATAATCTACAACTGGAACGGCTAGGCCAACCTCCCTTTCAATTCTACTCTGCACACTTGTACGTATAAAATACATGCACATACTCTACCGCGACTTTTCACTCACTCCAGATGTCCTAGGCTAAGCACCTGCGACTTGGCATCCAGGCCAATTAAATACAACCGTACAGTACGTCTCTGCATTGTCACGAACAAACGGTAAATAACTCAGGCATGTGATATACACGTAGATTTGCTTTTCGAAGAAACTCTAGGAAAATCTGCAAATTCTTGTCTGCAACGTTCTACCGGAAGACAGCTTCATTTTTTTTCCGACTCTCATTGTCAAATTCATTTTTAACATTTCAACATCTAGAAGGACTTTTGCTGCCTGACTCAATCCGAGATTTAAAACGGTTCAAAATACTCGGGTAATACAAATCGTCGGATCTACAGGTTCGTAGGATTTTATGAAATTTCGAAGCTAAGTTCAAAGGGGACCACTAGCGTGTCCGAAAACTCAAAGAACCTCGATCGAGAAAAAAATTGAAATTTAACAAAATGGCGGAGTTTTTGAAAAAAGTTTCAAATTTACCAAAAATAAACCAAAAATCGATCGATAATCATTTTTCAGTCTATACTTGCCACTAAAGTATTAATCCGTGGCCAGAATATTTGCCAATTGCCAATTGGCTGATCATATCACCTTGTACCTCGAATTTTTTCCCCTCATTCTGTATACTAATTTTTTGTTACTTCTTTTTTCGTAGCGGAGAAGGTTCTTTCACGTTTTTCATGGAATGAATATTCAATAAGATTTTTCAGAATCTCTACACACAACACACACACACACACACACACGTCAGAGTAGTGAATAATAAATTGACTTCGCTGTTAATAATGACTGTCGTATGAATTACATATCATGGGCTTTGAGCATTTGCAGTACCTTGTACTACGAGTTTGCAAAGGGATTACTGAATCCCGAATTTTCAAGCACTCAACTCAAAAGTGTGTTCTTTTTTTTCCCTCTTCCGTTGTTGAGCTCCGTATACGTGCACATACTTTTTGATTACCTTCCTGTACTTTAATTTTTATCGACACACGTGTACATGCATTCGACTGAAGCGATTATTATTGGAGGGTAAAGAATGACTCGCTTCGAAATATGGGCATAGGTAAACTGCAGGAGTGGGATTGAAACGAGTATCGTGAAACTAGTAAATCAATTAACTGCATTCATAAATAAATCACTATTTCATAACTCGGTTTTTACCCCTGCTGGAATCGTCATTCATGCATAGAATTTATCGACAATTTTCGTCCCTCAATTTTATTATTTGTTTTAAAACTCGCCTCGCGCCCATATCCATTTCAGCACATTTTGCCAAGCCTTGGCTATAGGCTGTGTACCACGCTTTGTGAGAAAATATTATCGCCTCGATTCTCGCAAAAAAAATTTGAGGGGAAAAAGTGGAAATTAATGTCGCACCAAACATGAAATTTGCAACGAAACATCAAGGGCTTCTCTTTTCCTTCGGGCACCGATCTCCTGTTACAGGAGAATCTGGTCTCAGGTCGGATGTCTCCCGTGGCTCTGCCTCCTGATGACCCGAAACTTGAACAAAAGCTGCGGAGCCTAACGACCGAACTAATTTCCCTGGATTTCAGTCTAATTGAAATCTCAGAGGTTCTACGTTAAGCTGCACCAACCCTGGGGACAAAATCTGCCATTTAAAACTTTTTGAAACATCCGTTTTACTGCCCCCCTACTACTGCTGCTTTTACTGCCTCAACCTGCCAACACCGACTAACAGACCCAAACGGATGTAGACAACGGTGAAAATCCTCTGCATATCATTCGCAAACGAAAGTTTCACCCTTTTCCAAAGTTTCATCGATCTATTGAACGGAAATACGATTTGCCAATATGAATCATTCAAAAATGCAGTCGGAGAACAAGAACTATTACCGTACCAATAACAACCATCAGAGTCCATCGGATACTAGAATAACTAAAGTTGGAGTCCAATTGCCTTCACTAGTGTATACATGATGATTCAGGTTCAACGGATCATTTTACACTATTGGATTCAATAGTGAAGCTGTTGGAGATCAATATTCTTTGCAGAACCTCTTATGACTATCAATTCGCACTACTGGCAAGTGTAGGTACTAGTGATCACCTGAACTGTTGGCGGTAACTATTGCAGTCAAATGACCTCCACAGGTCAGACTATATTGGAACGAATGTCGAAGACAGTGTCACCAGTGAAAAACTGACAGAGATTCCTATATTGATGATGCATGCAGCTAGCTCCATCAGTAAAACACTGGATACTATTAGTGTACAAAATTGTACCAATGGACTAATTGACTTGGAAAAACTTGCAACTATTCATCAGAAATAAAACTAATCATTCGCCGTTTATTTTGCTGGAACAACAGATCATTGGCTTATAGTATACTAGTGAACAAGTGCTCTAACAGTATGAGGTATCTTAGTGCCAGCAGAGGCAAGAAATAGGCTAGCTCCATCAGTAAAACACTGGATACTATTAGTATACAAAATTGTACCAGCGAACTAATTGCCTTGGCAAAACTTGCAACTATTCATCAGAAATAAAACCGATCATTGGCCGTTTATTTTGCTGGAACAACAGATCACTGCATTATAGTATACTAGTGAACAAGTGCTCTAATAGTACGAGTTATTATAGTGCCAGCAGAGGCAAGGAATAGGCTAGCTCCATCAGTAAAACACTGGATACTATTAGTTACTAGTAGGATACTATCGCCTTGGCAAAACTTGCAACTATTCATCAGAAATAAAACCGATCATTGGCCGTTTATTTTGCTGGAACAACAGATCACTGCATTATAGTATACTAGTGAACAAGTGCTCTAATAGTATGAGTTATTATAGTGCCAGCAGAGGCAAGGAATAGTTGTAGTATGTCCGAAATTTGAAGGTGGAGATGTTTGTCTCGCAGAAGTCTTCATCCTATAGGTTCAGCGTTTTATTTTTAAAAAAGTAAGTAGAGTATCGGCGAGACAACGGTGCTCGCAATGTGGTATGAGTGGAATTTCAGGAAATGGCAATTCCCAGACCAATTAGTGTGCAAAAATATGACTGAACAGTACTGAGGTACCAGTAATACACTGCACGATGTCTCTCTAGTACACACCTGTAGAATTATCATACAGGAGCAATTTTGCCACCAGAACAATTGGCCCTGGCAACACATTCGTGGCGGGTACTAACGCGTGTTAGCTATGTTATATACACTGAAAGGCAGAAGTTCGAGCACTAAATAATACACGCTTTTGAGGCCTCTTCGATCCCATGGGATGGTGAACACGCAATTGTAATCCGCATCTAATGAATATGGACAAAAGAAAGATGCATTTCTACGAGCACGTATCCGGAGGATAAATCGATCTTGTCAATTGCAACCCAAAATGGTTCAATGACGAACTTCTATTTTGATCTAAAAACGTATCAAGTTCGGGCAATGTCGAGACAATTTTTATTAAATATTGCAAACACATAGGGGGCAGAAATTCACTCCTGGTTCTATCTTGATCTGAGGTCTCAGAACTCACTTGCACTCTGGCAAAGTAATTAATTGACACACGACCTTATGATTTGCAGGAAAATTGCCAATTCCATTTTTATTATTAATATTCTTTTTCTTTCTGTTTTTTCTTTCTTTTTTTTCTTTAACATACCGTAATTTGCCGCTATTGGAAATTACCAACGTGGGTGATTTAAAAATGTCCGATATGTGTAAAGCAGAAGTCAATATATGGAGTAATTACTTTTTTTTCATTCTATTCTAAACATCCTTTCAGTGGACACATTTTATTTTCGATTTTCAATCATACATCGAACTGGAATTTCAATGACTCCAGCTATACATTTACATGAAATTTCAAAATTTCAAATTTCTCAGTGCGAGGAATTATAATTGAAGTTTGATTCATAACACATTTCCCATATCTATTACGTTTTTTCTGGCCAAATTATACATAGTAAAAAAGGTACGCAGCAAAAATTATTTCCCTCGATGATCAAATCTTGAGTCATAATTGCCTGAGCATATGCAAACCAGTGCTCACTGGTACCTACACTATTCAATAGTGCGAATGAATAATCATATGTAGTTCGTACTGCCGTAGAATATTGATATTCAACAGCTACACTATTGAATCCAATAGTATACCCTGTATCGAAGACTATTGGACTCCAATTAAGTTACCTTTCCGCGGAATAGTTATTTGAGGACTTTGTTCTTCAGTCCGGAGTAAAAAGATCCGGTTTTCCCAAACCGTATCATCGCTCATTCCATTCTGTCATGTGCTAGATCCCCGCTCATATGGGTTCCGAGATGAGAATGTTTCCGCACTATCATGTGAAGCTGCATCTGATTCTGCAAAGTACATACATACAATAGTCCGCGAAATATAGATCTATATCTTGCAGTGGTAGCTGGGGTTTAGATTCAATTCGATGAGACCCTCAACCGTGTACAGTACGCGATGATAGATCATCCCGCTGGCGATCTCCTCCAGAATTGTCATTGGCAATGCACTCAGTTCATGGTACGCCATTAAAATTCTGGAATGCAGGAGTGAGTCCCTCGGAAGGAATCTGGAATCAATGACATCCTCAGACTGTTGCGTATTCGATGTCGATTCATTCGGAAATATTTCAACCAATTTGAGAATAAGGCTTGTCGATGTCACAACACTTCATAGCCACAAGTAATGAGCACCGAGATTACTCGGTTTAGACAAAATACAGCCACCGTATCCCGGGGTGTATGGTTGGCTTCAGCTGTAGCTCTAAGTCGTACGAGTGAATTGAAAGCGTGGCATTAACGCGATCAGGGAATAAATATGATCAAGGACCGGGTAAGATAAGCCGTGTTTTAATTAATTACCTTATTGGGATTATATAAATTGCCGATAATCAATTACACGTGAAATAATCCCGTTGGACCCGGTCAGGTATCCGGGACAACACTTTGCCCGCACGTGCCGGGCATTAGCTACGCTCCATTATGTCCACGCTGATTTGCCATGGCACTCTACTCTGTTCCCGCACTTTGCGGGAAACCGTACAGGCCTTGGTAAGGAATTCATTCAAGGTTCAAAGCCTGGTGAAAAATTGGGTAGAAAAATGGAAATAAAATACCGGAAATTACGTCTCCGACATAGAAACGCAAACGCAACGTGTGAAATCCAGTATTAACGGGTTGTTCGAAAACGGACATCAACCAAATGGCCATTTTATGGCCATGGACATTCGGACATGAAGTATAACAAGGGAATATCACCTTTCTAGATACAATTGAAAATGAACGCATCATTCATTCAGTTATGGATGTTTCGAAGCGATCTTTTTTTTTTTTTTTAACGCGCATAGGTACTCTGTCACGATTTCAAACCACGTAGCATCGATTGAGCGGAAAAAAATTGTTAAAATATGAGCTATAATGTCTTGATGCGAATAATTGTACGGAGATAAAACACTCGGTGTCCGATGTTTAATTAAATCATAGAATTGTCCATATTAGTATATCTCAGTTCTAATCACATGTGCTTTCTTCCGAAGGTCACAGTAGAGGCTAATGCCATGAGGATATTTCTATTCAAGGGCTCGCATTGTATCCAATTCCTTAAGGGGGGGAGTCTAGTACGGACACTGAAAAAAAAGGGCTATATTCGTAAAATTTTTATTTCTCCAATTTTAAAAACAAAACTTGTAAAAATATCGTAAAAACAAAGCTTGTAAAATCGAAAAAATAAACAATTGAGAAAAAATGGAAATATTTGTTTCCTTAAAAAAAAAATCAAAAAAAATCAAAAAAAATTGGGAATCAAAAAAAAAAAAAAAAATTTAAATAGCGAACTTCGAAAAACTCACGATTTTTCTATCATAGAACTTGAAATCTGAAAATTTATTTGTATTTTTGAAAGGACATTTGAAAACAAAAATTATGAAAAAAAAAAACGTCCCGATTAGTTAATTTCTGAAGAAGTTATGGCTGTTTGAAAAAAAAAAAAAAAAAACACTCTTTTTGGGTTGGGTAAAAAAATTTTGAAAAAATTATGAGAAACGTCTTTGGCGGGGTAGAAAAAAATAAACAAGTTTCAGCCAACTCGAAAGGGGTCGGGTTCAGGAGTGGTCGATTTGGCATGGAATCACCCATATACTTTCGAAAAATACAACAAAAAAAAAGAAAATTGTTTTTTCAAAAGTGCAGTACTAAACTCCCACCCTTAATAGATATTTCGTAGTGACCGCACGCAACTTTTCCTTTTTCCGACAAAAATTTTCCCCTCTATATTACTTTCAATTTAATATCATTTTGAGGGGGGTGGGAAAATCGGTGTACAATCATGGGACAGGGTAGTACGTGACACGTATGGTTTTAGGACAGGGTCCTAAAGTTCTGACCGTTTCTTTTCACGTAACGGTATGGGTTCCTTTTTTTCCTCGTCTTCGTTTTTTTTTTTTTTTTTTTTTTTTTTTATACTTTGGGTATTCCCCGCCGGCGGTGAGTCTCAGGAAATTAAATAATTCATTACGGCATGCCAAGACCTCGTCCGGGTCAAGCCGCAACCTATGAAAGTTGGAGCGGATCCAGAAGCGGTATTTCGTCCGGTGAATTTTCTCCCTGTATTTAAGGGGGAAGGATGGAGACGCGTTATACTTCATCTAAGGACGAGGCGAGGGGATAAAGCTTTGTGAAAATCGATCCATCGCTCGAAGTAAATTTTGTGGTGCGTCGCGACGCGACGTTGCCCCCCCCCCCCCCCCTGCCGCCAAGTTTAGCCACCACTTCACTCCGCCTGTCCCTAGCGAATGGAAATCCGCGTTTTACCAACTTTAACAACGGGCGTAAAGTTTCGAATTTAACTTCATCCCAGATCGTGAAATACCTCTGCAGATATAATCTTTGTGGATCGTGACCGCGTCGCCTTTCTTTAGTCCCAATTATTCCTGTACAGTCTTCATCAGACTTGGTGGCTTTTTTTTTTTTCTCTTTATTATTGACATAGCTTAATGACTCGGTCACGCTACCTGATCTGACGAAATACCTGTGCAAAGAAATCATCGGAATTCCGGGGGATAAATCGTCCAATTTTCCACCCCGGCAGACACGTGATAGCAGCGATAATAATCCGGCGGTAATATACCAGACCAAGAAATAAAAAGTTTGTCAAAAACTTCTCTCAGATCTTGAGGAGACAGTCTCTAGCAATAGAATCATGATTCTACTCGTATTGATGATCTTCTTTCTTCTTCTTCGCAATATCCCCTTTACAGCCATCTGTACACACATAAAATCGAGGTATAATTCTTTTTTTTTTTGTTATCAAGTCTTATCAGCTCAAAAGTTTTTTTAGGTATAAAAAAAAAAAAATCTACACAAAAGCGACGCTCAACGATTTTTTGTTTTTCCATATAAATAACACGTAGAGAAGAATTTTTTTTTTTTTGCTTTTTTTTTCATGTAAAACTCTGAAAAAAATTTTTATTCCAATTTTGATGCACATGTTCTTGTGAGAAAATTAATTCTCTACAAAAAAGCTCTGATATATTTTTCTCGTGATCTTAACAGACAAAAAGTTATCAGGCTTTGAACGCTCGCAATCAAATGAAATCTAACAAAGTGTGATTTTAGATCCCAAATTGATCTGAGATCTGATTATGTAATTATACTGTCTTCAACTGCAAGTAATAACTCGAGGCTTAAATTAAATATACACTAATGTAAATATTAGTTCGCGTTCTAGTCAGAAAGAAATTTGATAATCATTCTGAAATCATATCGGCGATTGAATTTCATTGAGTTGCAAGGGTTTAAAGCCTGACAATTTTTAACCTGTTAAGATCACAAGAAAATCTTATGAAATCTATTTTGTAGAGAATTAAATTTCCTATAAGAATATGTGCATCAAAATTAGAATCAAAATTTTTTGCTCAGTTTTACGCGAAAAAAAATAACGAAAAAAGAAATTTTTCATGTGTTATAATTATATATGGGAAAACGGAAAATCGTTGAGCGTGTCGTAGACTTGCGATATCGAGCTGCGCTTTTGAGAATTTTTTTTTTTTTTTTTTCATACCTAGAAGAAACTTTTGAGATAACGAGAAAAAGACCTCCTTTTTTTCGGACCACCCTAATATGCATGATGGTGGGTATTTTAGATTCAACATTCGGGAATGTGGAGTTGTAAAAATAGCGATAAAAATAAGGGTCACCGCGAAATAGCCAATCACTTTTCAGCCGTTTCATTGGCCGTTTTGTTCGACAGAGAATGGTAGCCTGCACGGTTCGAGTTCTAACCGAAGCGATATGGTTGTTTAGCGGCGTTTAAAGCTATAGTGGGGATCTGGGGTAGGTACGTCCTGAATCCTGGTTGGAAACGGAATTAAAAAGTAATTTTCGAGGATTCCGGCGAGCCCGGAAACCTGGGTAACCCGGGTATGAGAGGAGGAGGTATGGCTGCCGGATAGATTTGACTTTTCAAATAATTCGGCGAGTGGGTACTTATCAGATGTGAACAAGTTGATTAGCATAGAGATTGGGTCAGACCGACGGGATACCTATTTATGCAAATGCTTCGAGATCTGTCAGCGAGTTGAGAGTTCAGTTTGACTTTCAGTCGAGTTATCTTAGCCAGTAAAGAAGGGCGTAGTGTAAGCATCCCTCGTGCAAGTGGATATATAATAAAGAGTCGGAGAGTCAGAAAGTCGGGGAGAGGATGAGATAGGGCGGAAGGACAGTGCCAATTATTTTTATGGAAATTTTACAGCCCAGAGCTTTTAAAAGCCCAACGTTCCTCCCATCTTACTTAAGGATTTGATTGCCTGCCGTCCCGTCGACGATGAGCTCTGCGCGCGTCCTGCACTTCCAGGGCCCTCAAGACTAGAATAGCCCTGGTGCTTTCCTGGCTAGTATAACTATCCCCCTCTCGTTACCGTACCAGGATCATTCTACTCTTGTACTCTCGATTTACTCGATCATGAATATATATTGAATAGAGAACACTGGATAGCCTTTGTTTATTTATTTTCAACTTTCCCTTCACTTTTCAACTCTACTCTATACACGTTTACGTTCATATTCAGCCCATCATCAGTCTCAGATCTTTATTGCCGCCTTCATTTTCACTTGAATAACATTCGAACGACTATGACTATTCTGTGCATAGAAAAGCCAGACTCGTTGTTTTTCTTCTTTCTTTTTTATTCATTCGAGCTTTGCCACACCCAGGGGGCGATAGGGGTTTCAGATCTACCCATTTTTTAATCTGCCAGATTTTAGCTTCACGTCAGCTTGATGTCGAGTGAAATAAACTGAAGTGACAGCCCAAAAGACAGGCGGACAGCTACCCAAGCACAGCATTGTCACGTACCTACCTTTGCCCTCGTTCGGTTTAGAGGCTGAATGTTAAATGCTGGAAGATTGTTTTTTTTTTCTGGCACAAAAATATCGAACGTATACTAAGAGATTAGTAATCACTCATGCAAAGCTGTTATTATTCAATGAATCATTATCAACCCTTCTTGGTTACCCCGGATAAATTTTACCCAAAGTTTGTTTTTTGTAAATTTTGTAAAAATGTTTGTTAAGTTATTGAATTTGTGATGACGTACTATGACAGTCTATTATACCTGAAGTAATATAGCGTACTCATTTTCAAGGAAGAATAGCGCGATTTCATCGCAATATTTATAACATCTTATTATTATATTAATAGGCATTTGAATACTTGAAATTATAAAATATCAACGTCGCGCAAAAGAAAAATTAGGAACGAAGACGAACGCGCTTCATATCTGTATTCAAGTAGGAATATCTCTAACGTATATTGAACAAAAGATTTCAACAGATTTTGTCGATATCGGGTTATTGATCTTCTAAATCTTGGTATCGATTATCCGAATGGCGGCGCTCGGAAGTAGAGGACAATTATTTTCATTTTTGACCAGCATTTTTGTCCTAGGACAAAAATAAATAACAAATTGAACCCTGAAGCAAAACGACATGGCTTCTGCTCCCGAATCGGGACAAAAGAACCCCCCTTTCCGTGCACCTGTTACGAAAAGTCGTTTTTAGTACAGGCAATAGGGAATTTTTTCCTGCACTAAATTACAGGAGTTATTTTTTTCATAAATAGGTTCAGTACGACGTACTGAATGTAAATTCACAAAATTCTTACAAATTTTGAGGGCGGAAGTGCCGCCATTTTGAGAAAAACCGTTTCGGCCTATATATCTCCGCAACCGTGCACTCTAGGCTCAAAATGATAAGGACCTTTATTGTAGATAATGATATTTTCTATCTTTTTTGTTCAATAATTTTTTTTGTATCACCAACTATTAACAACTTATACGACTGCCAAAACTCGAGATATTGAGATATTGATATAAAAAAGTCAATAAATGAATTTTGGCAGTCGTATAAGTTGTTAATAGTTAGTGATACAAAAAAAATTATTGAACAAAAAAGATAGGAAATATCATTATCTACAATAGAGGTCATTATCATTTTGGGCCTAAAGTGCACGGTTAAGGAGATATAGGCCGAAACGGTTTTTCTCAAAATAGCGGCACTTCCGCCCTTAAAATTTGTAAGGATTTTGTGAATTTACATTCAGTACGTCATACTGCCCTGGCGAAAATGAGCTGTACAGGAAACGTGAGAAAGCGTACAGGAAACGTAAATTGGAACAAATTCACACTCCGGTCACACTTATTTGTTCCAATTTACATTAGCTTCGATATTTTGTACATCTCATTTTTGCCAGGGTGAACCTATTTATGAAAAAAAATAACTCCTGTAATTTAGTGCATTATGGACAAGAGTAACGGGTCCCCTATTGCCTGTACTATTTCGCCTACTTTCGTCGATGCAACTGTTTTACAACCCTTGACGGCTGTAGTTTAAATCGAAAAGGGGATGGTCGGCTTAGGGAGTGCCGAGTCGCCCATTGCTGAGTGATTGCTCGCGAGATGATCTCTCAGTGTATATTTGCATTCTTTGATCTGTGCTTTTCTGCTATTCAGCTTCTCGCGGCTATATTGATATTAATTTTATATCGCGTGAACCTGACGATCGCAAAGATTCGACCCGAAAAGCACCGCGGAATGCGGACAGTGACTTTTACAAGGGTTTCATTCGAGGGGATAATTTATATGGGAAAGGGGATGATCAGCCTTTGGGTTGGGTGAGGTCAGGGATGACCGGGTTCCATCTAGGCGAAGGAGCCAGGTTTTGTACAATCGGCGTCGTTTATTGCGCGCTGAAACTTTTCTCATTTGGACTGTAGGAGTTGGCGTTTAAATCGCTTCCGCACGTGTAAAAGCGCCGCGCCGGTATCCCATGCGGATTTTCAACTCCCAGCTGGATATTTGAAAATCGCTTTCGAAGCGCCGAGCTCTCGCCTTCAAAGGCCCGGTGATGGAGTTTGCGTTAATTTACAGTCTGCAGCGGAAGGAAACGTCGCGTCACGTCGCGTCAACGGGGCGAAAATAAGTTAATGGAAGAAAAAAAGTATTCATAAATTAATAAAAAATTCCACGTGTATTTATTCTCACTTCCGGTTCCTGAAATTTATTCAGGAAATATTATAATTCCATCTCACAGTATAGCCGTAATCGCCACGGTTTAAAAAAACATCAAGGGATTCCGCAATTAATGAAATCCGAATTATGCATGGGGAAAATGTTCAGCTGTGAAAATCAAATTTTTCCGCCTCTCCTCAATCGTCGGAAAAAATTCTGTATATCAATTCTGAAACGATGTTAGTTTTCACTGAAACAAAATCGGTACCTTTTGTCATCTAGAATTTCTAGTTTTGTTTTTTTTCTTCCAAATGAAGTTGATGCTCCGAGTCTTCATTGTACAGTAATGAATCGGTAAGGAGAGTAGGTGCCATGCCGGAGTTCTGTATCACGATTTACGCTGTACTGAATTCGATCAAATCCAAGGCACGTCTCCATATATTTTGGAGAATTCTTTCCGCTTCGATTAAGGTCGGGAATTTTTAATCTCTATGAGCGAGCGAAGAGTACGATAGCGGAATTATAATCACAGTCAAAATCTGGGCCAAACGACCATGTCATTATCACGCACCGATATCCGGTACGCACACGATGATACCGAGCAAGATCTGGTGTATGTTAAATCCAGAAGGCATGATGGCAGGACAACGAATTCAAGTTCTAGGAACTGGATCAAAAAATGGTGCGGAAGAATGGAAATTCGTAAGCCGCAATTACATCGATTTTCGATAAGACACTTACGCGTATCGATTATGAACTCCAATGTCAGGACTGATCGCTAGGTCTCGATAAGACTGGGTATGTTACGGGCTGCTCGAACGATTATTATTAAATTGGGATTCGATGGAATTGTCCTTCTTGTTGCCCTTTCAATTGTCCGAGCGATTATTGAATGAAAATTCGATCAGCTCAGCTATAGGTATGCAATTATTTATAACGATTTGGAGGGGGAGTGAATTCTCTCGACTGAAATTAAAGTCCTTCATGAAATTCCTCCACTCTTCCACTCTCGATTTCTCCACCTCTCTCTTTATCCTCTCGACCAAAGTTTACGGGTCCGCGAATCACACCGATAGGAAGGAGCTAGGCACGCGCTGAGCGAAAATTCCCTAACACCGCTTCATCACGAACGAACTTTGCCCTTAACTCTGATCTGCGAGGGTAGATAGGTGAAAGATTGTCGAGGTGGGTGCGCAGGGGTGAGAAATACGGTGGTCTGTTAGGGCGGCAGAAGCCGAGACGAAGAGTGGGAGAAACTCTGGTTCAAACTCATTGAACTCCTTTTGTCAACAAAAGTTTAGTTAATTAATGTTTTGTTTAGTTAATTCGGATATACACATGTCAACCCTCACCAAAAACAACTAATGGCCCCATCAGAATTTGTACTATGCGAGCACTGGCATTGTACTATCCCAAACCTGCATTCGCACTATTATAGTTCAGCGTTAGTTGTTCGAACAAAATAGTTGGCAAATGATCATGTTCATTCTTCAAGAATAGTAGCAAAAAAATAGTACAAAATTGAATAGTCAGTTTGTACGAGTTCATATACTGATAGTACAGCTGATTGCGAGTGTACTGATCATCAATATTGATGATCACTGTCACTTTTTCACCAGTGACACTGCTTTCAGCATTGGTTTTCATGATCTGTACCGGTGGAGATCATTCGACTAGTTGTCACCTCCAGTTCATGAAGTCACTAGTAGTGGAAATCGATAGTCACAGTACTTGCTGTCGAAGAATATTCATCTCCAACTGCTACACTATTGAATCCAATAGTATCCACTGGAGGCGAACAGTTTTTTTCCGCAAGGGCAGTATATACATTAGGGTGGTCCTTATATGGGGTCTGAGAAAAAATTCATGTTGTATCCTGTCTAATCGGCTCCAAATAGTAACAAAAAATTCCCTAATTTTTTCAGATTTTTATTTCATTCCAGTCTCCATGTCTTTGTTGAAGTACAAAATAAAATCCACGATACACCAAGTTGACATTTTTTAAGAAATGTCTCCTTTTTTGAATGAGGAGAAAACTTGACGATATTCACTGATGATTTGTATCATGAAGCTTTTTTGATCTTCGTTCCTCGTTGAAAGATTGTAGTTTTCGATGAAAACGCATGTTATAGCATGTATAAGCATGTTTTTAAGTCATTCGAAAATTGCTGCTCGAACAGGGAGACTAGCGAAATAAAATGAAAGTCTGAAAAAATTGGGGAAATTCGTTTCCGCCATTTGGAGCCGATTTGACAGGATCCAACATGAATTTTCTTTCAGACCCCATATAAGGACCACCCTAATATACATATACTGTACTTTGCCTGTCATCTTGTTCATACTGAAAGCTCCCAATCTCACCGATGTCCAATACTGCTCCGAGTGATCAACCTTCTCTACAATACAGACACACAACCCCCAACCGGGACCTTTTCGGCTTAATGCATGCGTAATTATGGTTACCCGGCAGCCGTGTAGTCAGGTTCACCGCATCTACCGAACCACCCCTTCACGAGGCTCCCTATTCCTGCCTACCTACTTCCAAATAACTCATCTATCGTTGCATTATACCTTCGACCGGAGTTTCACCCCTACTCGGATCCCCTATCGTTATCAAGGGGATGTATGACCGTTTGATTTTAGGTGTGTATGGGGCATTCCGCGCCAGACCACCGGCTTATCTATTTGTTTTTGAAATGTTTTTTTTTTTATACTTACGGTTCTCATCCCATTCACGCTCATCCCCGTATACGCTTTCCGAAAGTAACGGCTACAATAATAATTGTTGTCACCCTGCGCCTTTCATATCTGATGCACATGCTTCGTCATCTTCCAACTCGTCTTCTTGAAATCGTTCAGATACACTTTTGAAGAAGATTTCCCGTCCGGCTAGCTTCCTGTATTATGACTCGTGACAACCGAGGAAAGTCTGTTTTCAGTCCGATTCGTATCTCCGGAAAAGTTTCTGAGAATTTATCGACAGTCCCCTAGCGGAATTATCGTTTCATCGTATTGTGAGCAGTCGGATTTGACAGTATTGCATCAACACCATAAACGATCGTGTCTAAAAAGCAGGTCCTTCCTATGCCTTGCCTTCGTCACATCATTCAGACTGACATCCAGTGCACCTGGATGCAGACTGATTTTCATTCGACGCATAGAATCTATTGAAATCTTGATTCTCTTAGTTAGAATCCGACTCGTACCTGGTTTCGCCAACATGAATACTTCAAGAGCTTCTGGTGTTCACGGAGATTTAGCTCTGAACTAAATTTGGACCGTTCATAGACCGGAAATCTCGACTTTAACGGGATCCTTATGCTCGACGAAGCTTTACGACGAAGCTGTACTCGATTCTAGACGAGCCCAGGTACCCCAGTATATTATACATATAGGTATACATTCTCCGGAGCTTACAGACTGACCGCCAAGCTCGCGCCTGATGGTCGTACGTGCTCTCAGCGCGAAACAAAGCGTGAAATCGTGCACGTTAAAAGTAATATTTATCGTTCCCAGATATTTACGAACCGTTCGATATAAACCCGGCGATTTTTATCTTGACGTATTACTTTGCCTGTCACACTCGTTCTCACTCGAAACACCGGCGGACTGTCTTCCTTTACTGATTGTATATCCCGCGCAGAATCTCCGGCTGATTTCCATCTTAACGAGCCTCGGGTTTTCCGCCTTTCATTTTATCCGTCAAAGTTATTTCGGAGGATTGGCTTCCGTTGGAAACTAACGTTTGGACTCGTGAGAGTGGGAGGAATCGAAAATCCATCACTTTTTAGACACCCCGGAGTACATGGGAGAGTATAAAAGTCTTTCTTCTCAGTCAGAACTCTTTTCCATCCCTTTTTTCCTTTTTCCACCACGTCAGTTCAATGTTTTGATCACCATTCAGGCTGGCGGAGAGAAAAAACTGAAAAAGAAGACGAAACGAGAAAAAAACAAGCAAAAAAAAAACACGAGAAAAAGTTTAAACGAGTAGGATATTCCGTGGTGGAGAACCTGGACGCGCACTCGGCAAGTTTATGGTTATATTCAACGGTGGATGACCGTGATAGCGCAGCTCGAAACGCACGTACGAAATACGGGGATTTTGCGGAGTAGTGCCAGTGCCAGTACCGGTTGCTATCCGAATTCCATCTCTTATCGCGAGTTTGTTATACGAGTTATCGGCGATGCGGTGATTGTCCGGTTATGCTGTTTTGCCACTGTAAACCTTCCGGGTCGAGGCTAAACGCGGTCAGTGGTTACTGCGATTTCAGCCCAAATAGAATTCCAGATTAGAAACAACAAGATCCGCGATTTTACACGTCCACTCCTATCTAGTACGTCTATCTGTCTGTAAAACTGCAGGTACGAGATCTGAGGCGAAAAAATGATCAAGGACAAGGTAAAATAGAGGTCAGAGAATTGATGGGCTGATGAATTTCAGATTTAAAAAATATGATTTCGTAACTTCCCGTGTCTTAATCTTCAATTATCCTGGAAGCTTTCCGGGGGTATGAAAACCTCCGAACAATACGGAGGAAAAAGTGAATAAGAACGACGAGTAAAAAAGGGTGGAAAAAACGGCACGTCATTTTTCCACCCTTGGGATAACGCCGGATGTGAGCCTGGGCGACGTTGGCCAACGTCCCAGCAGCTTCCGTACGTCCGGGTCCGTCGGCCCATGCTGCGATCCGGGAGTATCTTTAAGAGGAAATGTTTTGCTCGAGTGACTTTGAATTTATACCGGAGATGGATTTTTCCAGAGGGCGAGAACATTGTCGGCAAGGAGAGAATCGATAAGTATATGCTTCGAGCGGATACTCGCGTTTCCTATACATTTGAACGTCTTAACTAGAATGGAAAGCAGGCCATATTGACATGGCTGCCGGTGAAGTCTGAAGGACATTGTAAATCGTGAAATGCAAAAGAGCAGGAAAGCCTTTCGCAATTTTTGTATTGCGATTCGCATCACTAAATTCTTGGAATCGGAATATTTAGTCGTTGATGGAATTGCGGGGCAGATCTTTGTATCTCTTCAGGCTAAGGAATTACAGCCGTTTCGAAAGCGGTCCAATTTTTTCTTCCCTCCGCTTACCGTATTTCCCATAAAGATCCGGGGCGGGGTGAAATTTGTTACTTTCCAAATTGTCAAGGTGGGCAATAGTGGGGGCTGCGTGCTCGGGTTTTTTTCAGGGAATTGCGGAAATCG
Source organism: Rhogogaster chlorosoma (assembly GCA_944452935.1). Classification (NCBI taxonomy): domain Eukaryota; kingdom Metazoa; phylum Arthropoda; class Insecta; order Hymenoptera; family Tenthredinidae; genus Rhogogaster; species Rhogogaster chlorosoma. The sequence continues at coordinate 21,319,838 of OX101802.1, forward strand.
AGGGCCGGCCGGCTCTCCGATAAGAGCACAAGTCCCGAGGGGCGAGCCAACAAACTACGAGACCCTACCTTGGCACTGAAGAGCGGTTCACTGCCTCGTTCACTGTCCGACTCGTCCACTCTGTCTCCACTCGACTACCCCGACGCACCACCATCTGACTACTTTACGACCGCACCTTGAATCGACTTATTAGATATAGCTGTCATCCTCTCGAGGGCGAGGAACAATCGCATTGTCAGAGAAAAAAGCTCGCTCGGTTTCACCCTCTGCCGTTGAACATCCGAGGGATTATTTCAGGGGTAGATTCTTTCGAATCCTCATTTTATATCATCCGGAGCTTTGCGAATTGGAACATATGATAACACTCGTGCTGGAATGGATTTCTGAAATTCGACTCCCATGCTGAAATGAACTATTCACATGCCAATAGTAACTGTTGGACTCCAGCGGATGTTATTGGATTCAATGCTGTGCTGTTGGAGATCAATATCCTTCGACAGTGCAAGCTACGACCATGAATTTGCACCATTGCAATTGGCGAGTGTTCGTATCAGTGATCACCTGAACTTGGAGTGGTAACTATCACAGTCGAATGATCTCAACCGGTACAGACTACTAGATGATGAAAAGAGTGTCACTAACAATGAGTAGAAACTGACAGGGATTACTATCGATGATGAGTGCACCCGGATCCATCAGTGAAACACCAAATACTATTGATGTGCAAAATCGTACCAATCGACTTAGCACTGTCTTGCAACTATTCGTCAAGAATCTAATTCTATTTAGGCGGAATGACAGAATACTGCACTGGTAGAGCCAGCATTATCAACAACACGAATTTCGATAGTACCAATATTGTCCGCGCCATCCTCAGAATTCATTACCAACCCTCGTTGATGGACCGAGACACAGTCAGGCTCGTGGAAACGAATGAAGAATAATCAAACTAGACTATGAGTCTGATGTGAGCACTGGCTCGGTACCCAGGTGGTGTATCCAAGCAGTCATAATGGTTGTGGTTAAGCTAGGCAAGGAAGGAGTCGACAAATTGGACCTCCTTTCCGCTTACACTAGAGTTTACTCCGCCGTCTTCCACAAGGACAATCTGCTCCACGGCACTGCAAGCGACCGAGAGGTTTTACCGTAAAACATTATCGCAGGACGAGAGAAATTTCTGAGTGCTCTACCCTCTGTTCCTTTCCTTGAACGGAATACTTGGTTCCACGAGAGGTAAAAAGTGACAACATTCACCACGAGATAACTACTAATACTGGATCAACAAATTGGTATACAGCTACTTCCATACTGATAAAGTTGATCCGAGTCGAGTCTGACTCTTCAAGACTTGTAACATCTATCCGAGCGTCTCAGTCGGCGACGTGGATCGAAATAATGAGACCAATCAAATCGTTGATGCATCAAGATCAATGTTTCTGCAATTCAGATTCAGCGAGTCAAGGATCCCAACTCTCGACACCAGTGATTTTTACCCGTATGAAAGAATCAATCTAGGTTGTATCCAAGGGGAGCCGAAATTATAGCTGGAAATTTGATCAATCGGTATCAATTTCTCTTTCGGTTGATGGACAGACCCAAGATCTTGGGGATTAGGGAAATTTACAACAGAGACTTTGCGGGGATATTGAATCCTGAGATTAATCGTCTGGGTGTCACGTGTCTGACTCGCGACATCAACACGTGTTTACTGCTCGCTTAAAGCTCTGCCGATCGTAATCTCGTTGAAACGGGTCTCGACTTCGTCAGTCGTGCAGACCAATTACTAAGGTCGCTAAATTCTGGTGGCATCAAAAGGGTGGATGGGGTATTTGATGCTTCCGCCAAGCTGGCATCCTGCTTTTACTACCGGCTCATTCTACTGCAGATTAGTGAGTGTATTGGGACTGGCGCCTTTCGACGATCCTGCTGTGTATAATTATCCAACCGAAGAAGCGCTGTCTCGAGTTTGTAATAGCTATTGTGGCCTAACAGCCATCGCCGACTTCATCCCCTGCCCCGTTTCCGGTTAGTCGGCCATCGAATATTCCAACGACTAATCCCCGTGGCTGCGATCACTAGAATTGAAGAAGGGTGCTTTATTCCGATGAAAAATTGAACGGAGTATAACCGATCCTCGATGTGTGTAATTAATTTCGGCCTGTTACCTCGCTCTCGTTTCGTAAGTCCCAGTTGTTTTTTTAGCCCCTTGAAGATACACTCGGTGAAAATTTTTATATTAAATTTCTCCAACGGGTTAGGTGCAAGACTAACATACGGATCTCTGAACACGTTGTTAAAACACTTTCGAGATTTCCTCAAAGAAAATTGTAGGTGAATATTTAGCAAGACTGCTTTTCTCATCTAATATTCTCTCACATATTTCAAGGGGATGAGGGATCGCCCGGCGTCTTTTTTATCATTCTAGTCTCATGGACGATAAATATTTCACCAACATTCCTCGAGTCTGGGGCAAACGGTTTGAAATTTTTCCAAAAACTTTTCTGCCTCACGACGCACTGAAGCTAAACTCATATTTTTACACTTATATTTGACACTTGAACCATAGGGAATTGCGGACTGGAGAAATCGTGCTTAGTAACGTAATGGCATGCTTACCTCGACTAAAGAGCTATTCGGTTCACACTGTACCTGGATTTCTATTTCATCGGCTACCTTTCGAACCTGGCGACCTTTGCCTGACAGTAGGACTCATGGTCGACGGTCAGGCGCACCAGAGTCCAGCGGTCTGGTAAGAACGTCGATAAGTTCGAAGATGGGATTTCGTTTCAGACTGAAGAGACTATCGGCTAGTTCTCGCTGCGTTCCTTAGTCTGCGTTTTATTTTTTCACAAAGAGCACACAGTAATTAATGACGACAATTGGTGCCGAACCTCATGAAGATATAAATGAGTAGAGTGATTAAGAAAACCGAACGATGCTGGGTGCCTTCCAGCTCCAGGTTCTCTCGAGTAATGAAAGCGGAGGCTAGCACGGCAAGGCAAATTCAATTCGAAGTCAATTTCGCTGAACGTAAAGGCAGAGCAAGGGATGGGGAACTTTTGAAAAAGCATTATTGTGATATAGGAGTCGACGGGGAAGACCTTTCTCTCTGACTCATTCACGTGATACAATATACCATCATCCATTTGCGCCCTAAATCTATTACTGACCTTTCCTTTCGCCCAGGAGACCAGGAATCAAAGAACCTTTTCCATATTTTACTTACGATGCACTTTCGGCTTCAGGGCCACGGTCCCGCCGACTAATGCACCTAGGGAGCATTAAGTACAGGTCTGAAAGGGAGCGTAAGTCTTGATGATACGTGTATATCACCTCGGGGATGGGGCTCCCCTTCTTCAACATTCCACATACAGACATGCTACGTGGATGAGCAGATAAGACCCAAAAACCAGATGATAGATACAGGTAATTAATGAGACATTTTCTAAGACTGACTATGCGACAGGAGATTGGCAACAGCTCAAATTTTCTTTCTCCATCGCTACTGCAATGGCTGTTGAGTGCCACTCAATACAGAGGCATGATTAATGGGTGTAATATGCCTGCTTTGCCATCCCTCTATTCGGGACTGGGGCTCGGGGTAAGGGAGGTAAATTATTCCGTTGGTGCTCGATACTCGTATACCTACATACACATGCGCATGAATTGGACCATTGTACCAGACAGTCGGCAGCTACCATGCCGTCAACAAGAGCTCTGGATCTTGGGTCTCGGTCCAGCTTGTGTTATGTGAGGTTCGGGTTGAGCTGGGCACATGCCATTTGCGGGGGGCCTGTTGTCTCTCAAGATTGCCAAGGGGGGAACCCCGAATTGTGTCAGCTAGTGGACAAGGAACGAGAGAGCGAGGGAGTGAAGGAGGAGGAGGAGGTTGACTTGAATTGGCTTGAATTGGCTAGAATACCGGTGGACTTTCCACGCTGTGCTAGTCCGGATGACCGGTGGTCAACTCCATATACTAGGATCCACCCGACTCCTAACCAGGTCCAATCCTTTGGGGCATTTTGTTTGAACAATACTACTAAAGCCACACCCGTCTGGGCAGCGGCTAACCTTGACCAGGACGCATAAGGGTCGTTGGAAATTACCCAAAATAATCGAGACGATACATAGTGTCGGTTTTGGGTGGGTTTACCGTCGCTCGCCCCCCGTCTTCCTTAATCATAAAACGCCAGTGGTTAATTAGGTTGGCGAAGTAATTTTGTGGAAGAACCTCTTCGCGGTGACAAATGTATTGAAGTCGTTAAGAATGATGACTTCTCTCCCCAGCTATCTATTCTATAGGCTTCCCAAGATCGATCACTCATCGATTAGAGTCTTATTTCATGGCGGGTTTTGCGAGACCTGACTCTGCACTTGAACACCACTTTCCCAAATTTCGATACCAGAATCCTTTGGTGTCTTGATTCTTCAATTAACGCGGTAATTTTCTATTCAAAGGTCGGCGAAGCGTGTTACACTTAACAATAACAATTTCAAAGCTTCCACCAGCAAAAACTGAAACACTTAAGTACAAGTTCGTCTTTGGATTTTGTTTGAAAGCTCGGAAAATCCGCAAAATCTGCGATTCATACTTCGGGACTTTTCATAGTCGGTCAGTAAAAATCCGAGTGTTGAATCAAGTTGAATATTCGAATACGTCGAACCGAGAAGTTTCAATCTCATCAAACCTTTGAGACACATCAATATTATGTTTGAAAAAGTTTCATGTTTTCTCTGCTGGATGAATTTCTGGTAAATTTCGAGGATGCAAGCAGATTGAGAGATTCTTTAATGATCCCGGTAAAATTAAGTCGAATTTACTTTTTTTTCTCGCATTTATAAGCCAGTGTCTTATAATTTCTGAACGATGCTTATGGCGAACACGGCTGATTGACTGGAGCAATCTGTGCCCAAGTAGCGTATTCAAAGGCACTTTGGATAAAAATCGGTGGTGAATAGAAGAGCCAGAGATTAATCTTTCGTGAGAAAACTTGTCCTTGTATAACGAGTTAATGACTCGTACTTTATCAGCGTCGATGTAAGCTCGGCTGGTAACACGTATCGCGCAAGTCGCGTGCCGAAAGTATAATATTTCGGAAAATTCACTCTCACGCGTAGCTATGCGATATCCATGTGTAAAATTTTTTTTATGGAGTTACCATCTTCCAAAACAAAGTTAATACCTCAGGGGTCCCTAAGGAAAAACTAAAAACTCCATTTCTAGGGACGAGGGTGGCTCGCTCCTGCACGCTCTCCCCCTCTCTCCCGAGAGAGGAGTTACCCGGCGACGCCCATGAGCTCAGAGACGCGATGCGCCAGTTCTAAGATAAAGATATGAACATCCACCGGGAAAGAACAAAAGTCTGATAAAAACGAACTTGGCAGGTTTATGGGTGTACACATCTATCTATATATCTACAGCCCCAATTTCTCACGACAGAATTCACCACCACTATTTATCGCAGCGAATATACCCTGTGTAGATCCCTCGCGAAAAACTAAGACGAAGTTCTCTCAGCGATAAATTCGAGATTAGGATAGTTTTCAAATGAGAGAGAGTTGAAATCGACCAATTAGGGCGCAGAGCGTGACCGTTACTCCTCGCTAGCGGCGAGCCGTGATTGGCCAACTTGAATTCACTCTCATTTGAAAACTATTAGACTCTCGAAGTTTTCGGTAAGACAATTACGTCTTGGTTTTCCACGGCGAATACACTCAGTGGACAAATTGATATCACGGTTCATTTACGCCGAGTCTGTGTGTGCAAATATCGCGATGGAGAATTAATTGATAATTTACTGTTCCCGGATTTCGAAGCTCGGTGAAAGACTGGAGCGACTCAATTAGGGATAATTCAAGTCGAAATTATTCCAGGTCCGTGTCGAAGGGAATCGGGCCACGGACGGCGTGATCGCGGTTCAGTTCGTCGCTCCTCTCAAGGAGGAGGACTAATCATTCAGAGACAAACTAAGAATACCGAAGTAACCAATGTATAATTGAATGGAGCGTGTAACGGCTCAGAAATTAGGCCAACTGAGGGGTCGGGCCGGATTGTGGGCCGCGTTTCGGAAGGGGTTGAATAAAATTCATTATTGCACGGCGCGACTCGTCTCCCCGGTTGTTTGAGCAGACGGAGAATGTCTTAGTTAGCGAGAACCGAGCCGGAAGGGTGTAGAATGGGGTGAATAAAGAGACGTGAATCATTCTCCTTTAGGCAGTAGGAAAACAATGGCAAATTAATCCCAAATCTAGTCTCGCTGTTGTTGATTGTAGAAAAAATGTCGACCAGACATTTCACAGCCATACATCCGAGACCATCTTCAGGTTATATGATCTCGTACAGGAGTGATACTTTAAGATGATATAATGCTTCGCGTGACAACCGAGTGGCAATATCCTGGGGATCCGTCGACCGTAAAATAGGCGGTACGTATAGCCGGGCAGCTTCCCAATCATATCGTGAGATTTCCTAACGAGACCATTATTCCATATCATAGAAGTTACCACTCCTGATATTTTAGGCGATTGATTAACGTGAGATGAAGAAAGTTTCCAATACCATTGGGAGGTGTTATTGTCTGTATACAACGAGACGAGTTTCGTAGCAAGGTATTCGCGTTGCCCTCTCATCTCTGCGAGGCGCGCGAATTTTCCGAATTACCATAAATTAGGAATCACAGTTTATTGAAGACAGAGAAAGAGAGAGAGAGAGACAAGATAAAGACAGACGCGAGATGCAGGCTTGACAATGACGAGTAATTCATCTCGGGGCCTTTGTGTTGTGTGCTGCTTCTCCTCCTCACTCCTCTCTCTCTCTATCTCTCTCTAAGACTTGCAAGAAACATCAGACACCACGCTCGGCAAGTCTGATACTTCATCTTCCTTGAACATGAATCGAATGCGATACTTCAACCCATCCCACTTTCTCTTCTCTATGTACCATTCCTCGTTCACGTAATACTCAAAGAAAATGTCTGCAACTCTTTCGACCGAAATATCGTTTTTGTCGTCCCACCTACAGCCCATGAAATTTTTTTTATTCCCATGACACAGTTGCTGTACTGTATTCAACATGCCTTGACAAAGAGTTCAGGGAAATAATTACCGTTTACATTGTGCAGAATAGATGAGGTACAATGTGCAATGTACCTTGTCATCGAGTCACAGTTGGGAGGTGGGAGTCATTGGGTCTCAGCGAGCTAGATAAAGTACAAGTCAAATGATTGAACGCAAGGATTTGGATCAACCGTTGCTTCAATTTCCCATGTTTGGGTTTTCAATTGTTGCGAAAAATTGCAACGCTTTAACAAACGAATAGACAGTCTTTTACTACGCTGACTTCGTTCTAGAAAATCAGAAGATAGTTGAAAATGAAGTTTTCAAACCTGAACGTTTGCAGAATCAACAAGTTATCTCTTCGTTAGACGAAGCTTTTTATTCTAAACAATTAAGACCCCAAATATCTGGAATCTAAGCAGCGGTTAGGTTGATCGAAGTCCCTGCATCAGATGCTTCTACTTCGACTGCATCCAACTCTGAGCCGCGATTATTAGCACATTAGTTTTGATTCGAGAGATTGTAGTGAACTACTGTCATAAAACTGGTCGATTAACTGGCCCTCCAAAAGTGCTTCCATTCAAGGTATGTGTACCCCGATAATGAAGAGTATAACAGCAATACAAACGTGAATGATGGTGACTGAAAAAGTTAAGCGGATCGCGATCCGTGCACATTAGGGTGGTCCCTGTATGGGGTCTGGAAAGAAATTCATGTTCGATCCTGTCAAATCGGCTCCAAATAGTGACAAAAAAATTCCTTAATTTTTTCAGATTTCATTTCATTCCCTTCGTCTCCCTGTCTTTGTTGAGGTACAAAATGAAATCCACGATACACCAAGTTGACATTTTTTCGGAAATGTCTACTTTTTTGAATCAGGAGAAGACTTAACGATATTCACTGATGATTTGTACCATGAAACTTTTCTGATCTTCGTTCCTCGTTAAAGGATTGTAGTTTTCGACTAAAATGGACTTCCCTTCGATTTACTCTAGCACAGGATTCTCACGAGATACCTAATTTGTGATTTTTTTACTGAGACAAAAGATGAATCTCACTGAATATTCGAGATTATGGATTTTTCGCCTACGATTGACCTTGAAATACAATTTTTCTACCAAATATAGTGAAAAAGCATGTTTTTGGGTCATTTAAAAATTAGGGAAATTTTTGTTCCACCATTTGGAGCCGATTTGACAAGATCCAACATGAATTTTTTCTCAAACCCCATAGTGTACATATATGTGTATATGTATATGAAAATATATACATATATAGACTGTCGAGGATGGTTGGGATTACAAGAAGGCGATCCCGCAGGAGTAAGGAAGGCCTGGGAAGAACTCGGGTGCAGATCGAGGCAGGAGGCAGAGACAAATAGGACAGAGTTGTTTAAAATGGATGAGGCCCCGGTGAGTGGATTACCCGTCTAGGGAGCTATCTGTCAGACCGAGCTGACCAACTGACTGCCCCAGAGCAAAAAACGAATACGACTTTAATATTACGCGGGGTTCAGATGTGCGGAAAATCGGGGAAATGAAGTAGAGGTGGGGGATTAAGTCGACTCTTTTTTTCTTTCATTTTTCATTATTTCCTTTTTTTTTTTTATTGTTCATCGTACGAGTTTGGACGCGGTAAGGTCTGAAGGGGAAATAGCAGGGGCGAGATTTCTGAATTGTTATAATACTAGGTTGCGTAGAGAGCTTATTGTAGAACGCCTGCGGGGCTTGCGCGTGAAACTGATTGAAGCAGGAGTTTTGTGTGGATATGTGCCACAATATACCAGCTACGTACCCTACCCGCACATTCTGCTATACTGTACAACCAGCCCTCCGGCCACCGTGCATTTCCAGCTACCCCCGCCTTTTCTGCCCTCAACTTTTATGCATTGGTACAGATTTTTAGTAGTTATATCAGGAGCTCGGTGGAAATTTTAATTGGTCGATGTTTCTGAAACTTGATACGATCGAACATGAACCTTCGACGAACGACATCATTACGATATTATTGATATATGCCCATCCCCGTCGAGAAAAAGATTCTTGGAGTTGGGAAATAGTCTCATTAAGAAACTCTGGTAAAAGGGATGAAAAGTACCTGATCAGTGATGCTTGTAAGATGTAAGGTGTATGGGTGTAGCAGTGTCGAGCAATCAGGACTGTATCATTCAATTTACTTTCTCATTACAAGGCGGGAAATTTTTGCAACCATTTCGTTAAGAGTTCTGAGCTGCTCTTTCAGGGCTGGGTCCCCTTTCGCACCCCTCTTCGTTTGTTGGAACGGGGTCATTTCAGGCCCTCCAGCTAAGTGTCTCTGCGCCCCTCAGTCTTCTTCCCTTTTTCTTGCATCTTTCTCGTCTTTTCCGGGGGAGTTGTTCCCTGAAAAAAAAAACTACCCCTAGTCTCCCCCGAGGCTCTTGGACGTGGAGCTATACGCGTGGAGCAATCCCGGGGAGCAGCAACGAGTCTCGCTGTTTTTCCTCACTGTACACGTTCATCTCCGAGAGTAAATCTGGATTTCAGTTTTGTCCAACGTTTTTATACTCCACTCGGTGTTTACGTCAACTAATCCATTTAATCTGCAGACGTTTTTGGTTCAGACTGAACGGATCTTAAGATTCTTGAGATTTTAAGGTACCGGATCAGAGGAGAGGCAGGAGATGTACCGTGGATATAACGGGGGCTTGTACACCCGCACAAGATATACTCGTACTTACGTAAAAGCTGTAGGACTTTAAGAAACACTTTAGTCGTATATAAATTTCATCCCCGTGACACCAGGGTGAAATACATCGAATATTTCATACGGGAGTTTCATTCCTTGAATTTCAAGTATTTTTCTTACATCCAACCCGCCTTTTATACCTATTTTTCTTTTTCCACCGCCGTCACTCCGCAACGAGCCAGTCGATTCATATTCTTCCTGCGCTCATGCTGAATATTACGCTCTACGTGGCTGACGGGAACACCCACGAGCATATAGTTTCTCTGTAACTGCTCATAGTTTCTAGGAAAAAATAAAACTCATCTCACAGAAATCTTTAACTTTCGCGCGTTCCAAGAATAAATATGCTCGGCTGAGTATTCTCAGTTCTGTTACCCGTCACAGCCTCCAGAAGTTGAGAAAAATCATTCCCAGAGCTACATACTTGGCGGGTACCTTCAATTTTCTCTCTTTCCCAAATGCCGCAGATTCATTGCAATACTTCACTGCACGTCCATGTCATAATTCTTGAAATGTCTTCCAATTTTCTTCATACATCAAAACAGAATGACTTCAAATTGGCTGAAAAATCCGCCAATGTTTTTCTCATTTCTTCTGCATCATCGATACATGTAGCGTCGACATTTGAATATCCTTGGGTCATGTTCAGGCTTGCCAAAAAGAATGTTGAGCAATAGGAAATGTCTCCTAGATCAATCCCGACGTGAGACTTTGAGCTCTGGAATAATTCACCTAAATATGTTAAAAAATGTATATGAACTTGTCAGTCCCTGGTCCTGCAATCGACTTTATTATCGACCCGAAACTTCGGGCTCCTGGGTGTCCAGTTTTGCGATCCCGCTGCGGAGACCATCGGCGCAGTTAAATTCAACAAAAACTCGCCGTCACTGTCCAATCCCCGAGATTGGCTATGGAAGAACAATCCGCGGTCCACAGGCACGTGGTCGTCGTCCCCCAGGGTACGTAGGTATCGCACAACAGCTATTCATACGTACCACGACATAGACGCCGTCGACGGGTGGTGTTGTAGAATTTCAGTCAGAGCGGAGGACGAGTATACACAACTTGTATTACATGAAGGTTTGTATACATATTCACCGACGTATATCCAACGTCTGATAATATTGATTCACACGTTATTAACTGGGATTCAGTGTTAACATCGTCCCATACCGTGTATCGCCTACATACAGAGACGGTGGACTCCCTTCGCAAATACCACGGGAATGTCAATTCCGGACTGTATACCTGCCACGGTTCGGAAGCGCGACTTAATATCGCCCAAAACTGGCCAATAACTTGACACCCGATTCTGATTCGCCGACTGGAATGATTTAGGATAACTCATTCCAATTTGACAATTTATGGCATACTTCTGAATTTCGCAATCGAGATTTTGAGCTCGGAATCGTTCAGCCGCGCGCGGTAACGTCTTGGAAAAAATGTTTCACGTATGAAACGACACGAATTTTTTTAAAACGCTGAGACCTTTTGTCTGAAGCAATATCAGTATTGCTTGATGAGTTCTTCCGAACAATCATAACTTCAAGGACGAGGAACGATTTTAACTAATCTGACCTCGATTGTCAATATGTTTTGCAAATAAATTCAGCTCGAGTCTATGAGTGAAAACGTTAAACCGAAAAATTCAGGCTTTTCCGAAAACATTCGCAAATTCTTTCTCGATAAAGGTTCTTGATGCTTGAGACATCTGGAAAGTGATATGTTGATGTTTCTTTTCGGAAAATTCAAACGTATAAGTTACCCCCTCGATAAATAAAAGTCTGGATATTTCGCGAAGTAAAATGCCTGATATAATAACTTGGTGTGGTATAAATTGCGTGAAAGAACTTCTTTGCAGTTAAGTTTTGATACGCAGATACAAAGCGGATCAGGGTCGGCGGTGGCTGTTTTTGTGGTGTTTATTATATGGCTCACGCACGGCAAAGTATCGGCTGCACGTTACTGCAAACTTTTCCAAGACTGGGTTAGGCGAAAACATTTACCAGGTAATAGCTTAGTTTACGGTGCGGCTTATTAGATCGTCGGAGAGGGTAATACTTTATCCAAACTGCCATGCCGTATAGCGAGTAGGTATCGGATATTTCTTAGCGGCGGAACTTTCGTTTTTTTTTTCTTTTTTTTTCCTTCTTCTTTCTCCCTCAAACTCAAACTGCCAGTAATTGGCGGGCTGGTACAGCGGGGAACGGAACTGCCTCGTCAAAGGTCACCCGAGCTTCATCGATCACTGTGCGATTCAAAGTTCCCTGCTTATCGGACCGTATCTTAAATCTTAACTTGGGAAAAATTACCCAAAACCACCCCCAACGATGCGTCAACCACGCGCGCTCTCACACATCTTCTATATATATTGTAAGGGTCTCGAGGATCGATTTCTCTCCTCGGTGTTTTATCACCACACATACATAATCGTTACCATGATCAAATTTATCACGCTGTATTTAACGACGACGAAAGCAAAAAAAAAAAAAACGGGAGAAAAAACGAAAAGGAACAGTGAGTCTGTTCAAAACCGGGATATAAATTAGAACCAATTATACCGCAGGGTAGGATTCAAGCTGAATATCAATTTCCAAAAGTATAACGTAACCGTGTGTTGGCTTGGCTTGATATCTTTTCTTCGATCCCTTTCCTCGCCTTCGGGACACGTCTTCATGCAAATTGGAGTCTCTGCGGCTCTCGAGTTAACAAGAAGCTTCGATTTGTCATCAATTGACATTCAAGGATTGAAGATCACTGTACGCAAAGGATGCGAATGATTCTTGGCCGTTGAAATTCTACGCGCCAAACAATATACGTCTGAAATACGATTACGGGTGAAAACTGAGCTAAAGTAAAATGTAAGAGATATCCGATGATATGAAAAACTAGAAGGGGCTACGGGGTGAACGGGGTGAAAAGTTTGACAAGCTCGAATAAGATGCGTCAGACTTGGGGTGGAGTCAGCGCCCCTGTTTCCTCGCACTTGGTAGCTTGATAGCGGGTCTCCCTCTTCTTTAGGTTGGTATTTTCCAAATTTTATTCGAAACCTGGAATCGTTTCGTATTCAGACAGCGAGACATCGTAAGGGGTTGGGAGGTAGGAGAGGGCGCGACTAGTCAACTAAGCTGGGAAACTTTTTTATATTTATTACGTTTTCTTGGGAAAGAGAGTCACCTACCTAAATGCGAGAGATCTCGCCCCCTGAAGAGTGTCTCGAAATGTGTATAGATCCACGATTCGTACGGGGACATAGATACTGCAGTCTATTTCATATTTCCCTATACAATTTTGTATACGTATAGCCACATTTGTGGGAACAGACGCCCCCAATGTTCATTTTAGCATTCAATAAGACGACTACGGAGCCTCATAAAAGCGAAAGACTCTTCTAACCGCCTCACTCCCTCACTCCCTCGCTACGTCTGCTTCTCTTCTTCGTGATATGAATACGAAAACTATTATGAAGACGGGCGTGTCTCGGTCGGACCTGCGTTAGCTGAGGGGTCTTCCAGCCAGCCCCCTGCACCAGGAGAATAAAACTATTGGAAACTATTAAAGAAGACAAAAGAAGAAAATGAGCAAAACAAACGGAACCGACTATTCGTTCCGCAGAAAGACGCTCAAAGTTTAAAGAATCGTTTCGGGATTCCACTTCTTCTTCGAGACATTCCGCCTTTCGATTCGTTTCCACGACACTGTTGGACTTGTAGAGCGACTGTTCGGATTTTGTGCAATCTTCGAACCCCCAAGCCGAAGGATATTCATAATGACTCGTCGTTAATCAACAGATTTTGCGAAAGCGGTGGGTGCAAGTAATCGTCTTCATCTGGTCGAAGTCGGTACGTCTTCGGGATTTGTAGCTCGTAGGTCCTTCGTTTTAGCCGGGTAATAGCCAGCGGCGATTTGAAATAATGAAATTCCTGTTGAGGAGTTTGCGCGATCGGTGCACACGAACTTTTTGGTCCTTTCGAAGGATCGATATCAATTAATTAAGTAGTTTCAACCTCCGGGTTGCCGGAGGGTCCTCCATGAGCTGGAAAAAGTCCCTTTTTACACCCCCGACGGTGGAACAATCGGGCGGACAGAAAGTCTTGACAGAGTTCTTCCTCGGTCTCCTTCCGGCTCTCCTCAACCCCCAAAGGGCAACTGAGACGAGACAATTGCTACGATGTTAACTCGGTGATCAATAACGAATGTCGCGCAGACCTGAATCGGGTCGGAGCAGACAGGCGGACAGGCGGACAGACAGACAGACTCGGTAAGCCAGCAAGCCTCTTCGTAAGTGGTAGCCAAAGCGTGAGGGAAGTGAAGGAAAGGAAAGAAAGGGAAAGGATGAAGAAAAGGAAGAGGAAAAGGAAAAGGAAAAGGAAGTGGAAGCGGAAGGCTGACAAATGTACCCCTTTCCGTGTGTTGATGTATTGCTAACACTCGCAGATTAGAAACTGACTCTTTTCTTCGTCTACGTTGCGATATTTTTTACAAAGGGGAATTCCGACTTCTTTACCTTAACCTGACACGAGCGAGTCCGACAGCTCGCACATCTTCATCCTACTCTGCTGCTGCCTAGTTCACCTGAGACGAAGAGCATCTTTTGGCGGCGTGACTCCGGACAAGAGCTACGATTCTTCTTCAAGAGGGAGAAGATCTTTCTCTTTACTTTACGCCCTGAAAAGGATTCTTCAGCTTTTTGAAAACAGTGGCAAAAGGCTTGGGATTCCCCAAGCAAATTGTCACCGTAACAAACTGTTCAAATGTTGAATATCATCCAAGACACGATGCACTAGATTCCATAGGGTATCAGGTGTCTCGTTCCTCCAAGAATTTCTACGGAAGGTGGCTTCTATTCAATTGTCAAAAGGATGCAGAGCGTTATTTGCAGTGCCCTCTTCAAGAGGAGGATGAAACTTGTCCATGGCATTCCATGCCTCGTAGTTGTAAGATAATATGAAGCACATAACAGTCCGGAAGATCATCAAATGTCCTTGCTGTACCCTCGAGGGTGGCGAAATGTGCGCTCACTTCAATTTCTCCTTTTTCTCGAGTTCCACAAGATCGAGGGACGCCGGTGAATAGCGAATCTTTATGGTGATCAGCGATTATACCTACGTGGTTTTTAAAATGGAGCTAGACAATTCCCGGTGGCACTATGACAACCGCACACCGAGGCTCTCGGTGACTAAGCGAACTGGTGAAATGCGATAACGATACCCAAGAGCACTCTGCACCAGCAACAACCGAGAGAGATTTTTGGCCGCTCCCCGAGACGTGGCAGGGGCTTGAAGGGGACCACCTAACGATAATGCCTCTTTTCCCTTGCATCCCGTTCGTCTGCCCCAGCTCCTATCCATCGCCAACGATTTGGCGAGTTTCATTCCGTCGATATAGGGGCTGTCGATTTACTACGTCGACAATCGTTATCCAGACATTGTACCGAGGCGATTTAGTCCCGGTAGACAAAATTAGGCGGCATCTTGTCACCTCATCACTTGGAAATGTACCCTTGAGGACTGGAAGCATTGACCAAACTCCTGCTTGGCCCGGGTGTGGAATAAATGTGCGACCATTGTCGACACGTTCCGTTTTGTACTCATAAAGGATTCACAGGCGAGTTATATCCAGAGGTCTCTACGGTGAGAAGTAATTTCAAGGTGTTTTGAATAATCGAAATTTATGGGGCCAAGAGTTACGCGAAGGCACGGTAATTGAGGTCATCTTACCAATTTCTAGCCTCGGTTTAGTCGACGTTGGAGCAAAGGATCAAGGAGGCCAGGTTGAAGGGTAAATTACTGAGCAGTCTTGCGGAAGTAAGTTGAGACGGACAAAACGCATATGTCTAAGTTCGAATACGGCTAGTCGAGCGGAACCGTTACTCAACTCCGGAATGTCGCATCGGAACGAGAAATCTAAGGACAAATAGAAAGAGAAGGAAAAAATAAATAAGATTTCATCGTCGGAATATGTGCTCCGGAAAATAGAATTCCGTGGTCGTTGAATGAGAAACCGTTTTCTGATTGCCTTTGGCTAGTCGTACTTTCCTGGGCTTGAACACAAATCCACCTCTTTGTTTCTCGACTGAATGGGGTCCCGCATATATGCCTCGTGCCAAAGGCAGTCCACGCCGTCGCCCCGGGCGTCTTGCACTGGTATTTCGATATTAAAAGACAATTTCTTGAGCAGACAGAGACGCCTGGGATTCTGATGAAAGCACACAGACCAAGCGAAGATCGGGAATTTGAATAACCCCACGGTTCGACGTGGCCGGAGGCGCCGAAAATCACTCGTAGCCTTCAGGCCAGTTTCCCTGTATTTTTTCTCTCCCGATTTTCGCGTTTTGAAAAATAAAAGTTGCCGGACCAGCCGACTAGAGGCTTACACAACCGGCCCGCCTTTACACGCGTCATCTCGAAAGATTTGCCGAAAGTTTTTGAGAGATCCGGTTAAGCTTGGGAGCATAAAGGACTAGAGAACGAAGCGAAACTCTGTGGAACTCTGGAAGGGATCTGCCCACGGATATAGGCGCCTGTGATACCTGAAGAAACAACTTCGTCGTGGTACACCAGTTTGCCGAGGATTTCCAACGACAAAATCTCGACTAAAAGACGTTTAGAGGTTTAAGCTCCGCGACAAAAGAAACCCTCCAACAAACGCGCGAGTCGTTCTACCAACCCAACATACTCATTCTTCTGCTCTACCGTGATCCTGATGACACTAACAGAGTTTAGAGCCTTACCTCAACCACGAAGGAGACCGTTGCAGCCTATGCCGCAGAAATAGCTCAAAGAGATTTACGTCTTATATCAGCTATGTTGCGGACACGGAGAATCCAAGAGAAATATAGACCCGTATGAGCTGCGCTGGACACGTAATAAAAAGAAGAATGTCGTGTGGGAAGAACTACAATAGATACCATACCTACGATCCATCCTCAGATTTATACATACACCTAGATTACAGAGGATAATACCCAGCCAGATATCGGTTTCATGACGCAGCTGCGTCTCGAAACGAAGAATATTTGCAGAACGGATCAATGCCAAACAGTGAAAACCAGATTGAGATCAAATTCTTCGAAATCTCAAAAAAAAAAAAAAAATAGAAGACTGAGATGAAAAGGAAGAAAAATTTTCGACGTAAAGGCAACATTGATTCGTTGTTCGATTCCTGGAAATAGACGAGTACTGGCTAATAGATCTGGTAATCGATGCGGAAGGCCAGTTTTGAACATAAGAGCAGTTGTGCCGCGGAATATCCGTTCCACTTATTTAGCTATTCAATTGTCGGCATAAGCAGCCTTTGGAATCGCTTCAGCTGCGCGGAACTGTGCCTACAAAGGCGTCTAATTTTCGCGTAATTCGAGCCCGCACTGCGCTATGATAATAACGTTAACTGTACTAATTCGAGGGTCACCCTTTATTCCTTCTTGGTGGTCGACGCTTCACCGGAAGTCAACAATTTAGTCTGTCGCGCCAGCTGCTGCCTAACTCTGACCAAGGAATCCCCCAGGAGAATAAAAGGAGGGGAGAACAGCTGAGGTTAACGAAGAAATGAGGACGCCGGATCAAATTCGAGACTCCTTCCTCATATCTTCGGGAACAATTCTCCATACGTTTCGTGGAAAAGGATCGTAAACAGCAGGGCTGGTTTGTCTGCCAGTTCTATGGCTTCACTAGGTTCTTACTGCCGTGTTTATGGGACGGGGACGAGGGCCTCGTTGTGCATAAACGTTTATTATATATTAACACATGTGCATATAGACGAGCAGGGAAATATACGTACCTGTAGGAACAACGACGTCGACGTAGGTATAACAACGATGACGTTATAAACCGTAGACTGTATACCAACGTGGGTATGTATGTATATACGCCATCCCTCTGTCGCTGCATGAATTTCGTAGCTGCGAAATTATATCATGAGCACCGCAGGATTTGGTATTATGATAATTATACCGGGGCATGAAATGAAATGGGTCGCGAATCCAACCCAGTTTATTTTATACACAACCCGCGGAACGTTTGCAATTTCGGCAATTTCACGATGGATTTCTATGACTGTCGAAACAGAGGCCAGGGGCATTTACTGAATGCGAATAATGTGAAAAACTGTTCGACAAAAAAATATCAATCAATGGATACGTCCGGCGAATTCCATTGCAGCTATTCGAGGTTGTTATTGACCAGCTATTATTATTTACGAAATTATACGACTCCGATGATAATAATTGACGCTATTTATGGGAAAACAACCCTCTATTCAGAGAAAATTAAACCGTTGACAAATATTCATTCGGAATTTTATTATGCTTGTAAAAACGAGACGAAAATCTTTTTCACTTTCAATCCCATGAAACGTTTCATCGAGAAAGGATTCTGTGGAAATGTCTTTTTCTTTTTTTTTCTTCTTTCTTTCTTTTTTTTTTTACATCGCGGAGTGTATCGGATTGTCATCTACCAGCCGGTGATTTCTTTGAGAAAAGAAACTGGCTCGAAAGCTGGGGTTATTTAAATATTTCAGTACAAGGACATGCGATCTTGAAAGCCGTTGCCAGCCTAGCAATTTTCCACGCCATAGATCGCAGGGCAAAGAAAGCTAGTCTCGGAGGCTGGCATCTTGGGGGTGCGTGAAAGTGCGCGTAGTAAATAAGAAAGAAAAAGAAGAAAATAAAGAGGAGATGGAAAATGAGAAGGAAAATACGTGGGAGGTGGGAGGTGAACGCGATATCAACGTTATACGGACAAGACTCGGTGCGGCGGAAAAATAAACTGGAGAAAAAAATATCTCGGGACGGAATCCCACTCGCGTTATTAAAAACCACAAAAACAAGCGTGTGAGTCAACTGTCCTCCATAGGCTAACCCTGGAACGCCCCGTTTGGATTTCTCAAACTAAAAAAAATGGTGTTCCATATAAGTGAGAAGTATAATTGAAAATTGGAATAGAAAGCAAAAGGTCAATTTTCATTTCCAAACACAAAAACTACTCAACCTCAACGAGTAACTTAACTCAACGAGTAAGTTAGCAACAGAATAGAATAATGAGGAAAGGTCGGTTCTAAGCAAGGTGGGGAAGCAAGAGTCCAGATGCAATTGTGGTATGGTTTTGAAGAGAAGAGTGGACGCAGGAAGTCATGCCAGGACGTAACAGATCTATGAATTCCGAAATAACCCAAATCTAAGTCCTAGCGATTGGGACCAAAATATTTGCCATCGGTTTACCAGCTCTCGAGAAACCTATGATGCATTGAACTTTTTCGAAATCCAATCAATTCTGAGATAGGTGTAATTTTGAGGAGGAAAGTTGACGAGTAATTTTCCAAAACCTAACGAAAAGTTTCCAAAAACTTTCGAAAATAATCCACGGACATAATCGAAGAACGTTAACCGTTCATCACACGTTGTGGCCACGACTGGATCAAACAGATGTTAGAATTCAAGACCGAGGGTCCAGCCCAGCGTCGAGTCTGTCACCGAAGGATGACTAATTTAGTTTCATTGTATCCTGGACACCCGCACACGTTTTCCCCCGGTTTTAGCCACTGTTTGACTGCCGTCCATTGTCCCCAACAGACACCCAACCGCGCTTATACAACTCCGTATAACGGGCGTTTTATTTATACTTCGCGTCATCAGCGGCAGCAGCAGTAGCATACATGTTATATCCACTTTGAATAAATAACTAAGGCCATAAAAGTCATCAAGGAGCCGTAGATATATTTATTTAATCTCTTCCACGTGCTGAATAAATCAACGATTCTCCGATCGATAGCCACGATCGATTTCTCGATTAACCGTTAGTTACGATCGGTGGAAATTCTTTTCCTCGCATATACTCTATAGGGTGGTCGAAAAAGAAACATTGTTTCTTTTTTTTCAAGTCCTGTCATCTCAAAAGTTTCTTTCAGGTATAAAAAAAAATTCTCCTAAAAGCGCAGCTCGATATCTCAACTCTACGAGACAGTCAACGATTTTTCGTTTTCCCATCTAAATAACACGTACAAAATTTTGTTTTAGTTTTTTTCAAGTAACACTCTGGAAAAAAATACTATCACAATTCTGAGCACATATTCTTGTGGCATATTTAATTCTCTACAAAAATGATCTGATATATTTTTCTCATAATCTTAACAGATAAAAAGTTATTTGCTTTGAACGGTCGCAAACAAATGAAATCTAACAAAGTATGATTTTAAATCCCAAAATAAAATAAAATAAAATTTATTGCAATGGATCTGATCATTTGATTATACTGTTTTCAACTGCAAGTAATGGATTCGAGGGTTGAAATAAACATACATCAATGTGAATATTAGCTTGCGTTCTAGTCGGAAAGAAATTTGATAATCGTCCTGAAATCATATCCGGTTGAATTTAATTGAGTTGCAAGGGTTTAAAGCCTGATAACTTTTCACCTGTTGAGATTACAAGAAAACCTCATAGAATCTTTTTTGTAGAGAATTAAATTTGCTACAAGAATAAGTGCATCAAAATTAGAATAAATTTTTTTTGCGGAGTCTTATGCGGAAAAAACGAAAAAAAAATGTTTCATATGTTATTTATACGGGAAAACGGAAAATCGTTGAGCGTCTCGTAGACTTGAGATATCGAGCTGCGCTTTTAGGAGAATTTTTTCACATTTGTAAAAACTTTTGAGGTGATAAGGAAAAAACTTCTTTTTTTTGGGACCACCCTAATATACTCATAGTCAGTTCGTCTACGTCGTATTTGGGTTGATGCTTGTATTCCGTGGAAACGCAAATTAGATGAAGAAATCCAAACTGCCTGAGTTACACTGCCAGCAATGGGAAAGTAATTATTGTTGAACGGTCGATTTATGTGACGCCGAATCGTGAGGCAGGATTAGCACGCGTCCGAGCCGCGCCTAATTCGATTTCCGGTCCAAGTGCTTTTTTATTCTTCGACCCAGTGACTAGCGTGCGCCAAACTGGCCGGTTACACTCAAGCCCATAATATATAACGAGCTAAACGATTTTTCGCTCGGCGCTATTCTTCGCTCTAGATTGCGAGCTCATGTTTATTCCTGATGGCCTCGAGCCGCAAACTTTTGCCGATTCAGTCATTAAGGGGCTCTGACGCAGTTGATTCTTGCATGATTCGTTGTTTCATAATTGTGAAATATTTTTCACCAATTCAGTTATTATCCAAGAAATCGTGCAATCATTCGCAGATGCACTAGATTTGTCACACTTTTGAAACACTTTGACGAAGAAATGACTGAGAAACTACCATTTGGCGTCTCATTAAACAAAAGTCCCAACATCTTAGGGAAGCTTACACGTTTGGCAGAAACATAACACATGGTAAAAGCTGCCCGCATCTGGGTTCCCGCGCGACTATCAAAGCCCCTAAAGACATTCTCGTACTTTATATCTCATCGATTCGGTCGCAATTTGCTATTCTGCTTAACGACAAAATTACACTAATGTAAAGCCACTCGGGTCTCGTGGGGAATGAAATTAAGCTCAAAGTCAGCTCAAGTTTGACTCCATTATCGGCTTCATTTGGTCGTTGTATGCGGTGTTGATATAATGGAGAAAAAAATACGTACCGTTTATTTTGTTCTCTATTGCCAGTAGAATTCAGTCGAAGCAAATGTGAAGAACGCTCATTTCTAAGGCCGAATGATCTACTTTCAACGTGGCTTGATGAAATCTATCGAAAATTATATCGGCGAACGGAAAAGTGGATTCGTCCGCTTCCTCGATTCGACAAAGTGAGGAATCCGATTTCTTGATGAAAGATCTGGGAAGTATTGAACGTTGAAAATAAGGCCAGTCGACTTACAATGGATCGCGTATACGGAATGGGAACGGAACATACGAGGTGTGTCAAGTACAGCCGACGACAATGACCGATTACGAGTTAATTGAATTTGCATAAGGCTTGAACAAAACTGTCGAGCGTGGGCCACGTTAATTGAAACAACACGCCGGGGTTTAATTTCTTGGTGGGTTCAAGTGTCAAACGTTGAAACGCCCGGGTGCGCACCACCCTTCGAGAGGTTCGCGGTGCTTTCAAAAGCACCAGGAGCACCACGGCTGGGCGTGATATCGAGTATTGTGCTCCGCATGGCCTCCCCTCGAAACCCAAAGCCTCGCGGGTTCGACCGGCACGGTTTAGCCACCAAAATTACGATGCCCCGTTGGTCGCCGCCTTGCCTTTGTATCCCAGAAATAACGATTTTGCACTCGAGACTTCGAAGCGCGAACAACCAGCTCGAGGGTCTCTTCAGCCGCAGCTACGACATCTAAAACGTACATATTAACGACCCTCGAACCAAACGCACGAACTCTTTCACCCCTAGGCTACATCTATTGTTGTTGCAATTATTCACCGTGCAATTTAGTAACGATCTCAAAAAATTGGTAAACAATTATTTAACCACTTTCAACAAAGTCCACTTCGCGATTGAATGCGTGTTTTTCACCCTGAATAATAGGCCAGTAAAAATAGAATTTAATTTCGCACCAAATTGCCGATCCAATTTTTTTTTTTTATAAGGCTTAGGATCACTTACTGAGTATAAAATCACAAACTGCTGACAGATTCCGGTGGAGTTTCGGGCGCCATCTTGAAAAACCGTTTTTGGCCGATATCTCGGAAACTATGCACTTCAGGGCAAAAGTCATGAATATCATTATTGTAGAGAATAGGATTTCGCATCTTTTGTTTCTGATACACTTTTTTGTGAAACTTACCGTTTACGATTCATGGCTCATTTAACGAACCGGTTTTTATTAACTAATCCAATATTAGAAGAGTTATCGGCCGAAATAGAAAAACCTGTTCATTAAATGAGCCATAAATGGTAAACGGCAAGTTTTACAGAAAAGTGTATGAGAAACAAAAGATGCGAAATTTTATTTTCTACAATAATGGTCTGTGTGACTTTCGCCCGGAAGTGCATAGTTTCCGAGATATCGGCCAAAAACGTTCGTTCAAGATGACACCTGAACTTTCACCGGAACCTGTCACTCAGTAAGTGATCCTAAAACTTATAAAACGAAAAATTTGGACCGTAGTTCAGCGCGAAGTTGACAAAAAAAAAAACGTTTATTTTCACTGGCCTATAACTGTTTATTCAAATTCGGATCGGATCGGAACTAAAAAGCGTTACTCTGATCGTGAGCCCAGCCGAGTGCGTCTTCTACTCAGGCCACGTATTTCTATTTCCGAGAGATAGTTGCGCCGAACTTGCATCTAGCGGCGAGCACGGAACTAGTCAATTCGCAAAAGGTAACTCCGCGCGACGTTTGATGCTGGTGACAAACGCACGCCATATTCCTGGTTGAGTTTTAAGGTTCCAAGCAGCGATATTCGGGATAGGAACGAAATGGCACATGATACTCTTGGTTAAATTTCATCGTGTCACAGTAGCGCTCAACGAAGCGTTAGGAATTCGATAAAAGTCTATGTACGCCCTAAAAGTCCCTCAAAGATCATGCCATGCTCACGCGAAGATCTGGTCTTTGAGGAGCTGGAGAATAAAGAGTCATTACTTTACTGCAATTTCCTGACATTCTTCGGTGAGAATTTTTGCCCAACTGATTCTAAAGGATCCGCTGATAGCAGTCAACGGGTAATGCCATTCTTTTGACTAGTTTCTCACGACGAGAACGTCCGAAATATATGAATAATACATAAATACGTCGCGCAATTTTATTCAATAAAATAATAAAAATATTAGCCGCCTTCTTCAACAAGAAGATTATTCCTAAGAATAGATACCTAGTTTTTATGAAGTTTGCTAGAACCCATTCAAAAGATCCATTTCTGATTTCGTGTTTTTCTACTTCTATATAATACCCAATCTACTCAAAGTATGAGAAAATTAATCGGCTTGTTTCTCGGGAACGGCGGAGCCAATGGAGCTCAAATCTTGTCTGATTTCAAGATCTTACCAGGCACAAGTTACGGTCCACACAGCATTACATCAGTCCGGGTGTTGTGATGTAACAAAATGTTTAATACGCTTTCAGATAACGTTTTCCAATCAATACAATTTTACGATATCTTACAGTCGTTCGGTGTTCTTTCCTACAAAATGTAGTATGCTTTCCACGTAAGCTTTCGGAGTGTCTTCGTCTTTCGAAAGAGATTAGAATATTTTCTTATCCCGTTTTTTCAAACAGGCAGTTTTATGAATTTATTCAACAGTTATCTCTCACGACTCCCATAAAGTTATCCATTTCTGACGGATCAATTTTTAATCGGACAATGCAATTCAATCCAGGATCCGATTTTGAATTTCTTACAATTCGCTTCGATATTAAAGGAGTAGAGCCACCATTCTGCTTCTGGAATCTGCTTATCAATTACTTCTATGTTCGGAAGGATATGACATCGTCAGTTTGAAGCATGAGCGACCAATTGGCTCAATCTATAGAATCCTGCTTTCAACAAAGAATCAATTTTAACTTCGGACAAACCTCAGTTTTTAGAAAAAGTTTTTCAAATTTCGGGTGAAAATTTGATGATTTTTGTCCTGCCAAAATTACATTTTCATTCGATCGGAAAACTGGAGTTTCATTGTATGGAGAAACATGTATAAAAGAAGCTGCAATAAGAATCAAGTCGATCGGATGATTTGTCTCCGAGTTATAACTGCAGCAAATTTGAAAAATGTAGTTTCGAGAAAAACGCGTTTGAAGTTTAAGTTACTGATTTCATGGTCATAAGTCGAGAATATCATATCTGCTGCAAATCTGCTATTCCAGATCCATACAATGTACCTTCCTCTTCTACGAAAGACATCTGTACGGTTTTTTATAATGACTTTCCTGGCCGACCGAGCTCGAACAATAACTGAGATACGGTCCCTAAACTTACGCAACTTTCGGACCGATGAGCGGCTGCTCTTCAGATGGCTGTAACTGAAAAACTATTTGAAATATGCACTCGAAATTTTAGTATGTTATTTCTAAAGGTATAGACTATCGAAATGTGAAGAAGAATAAAATCGATCTTTCAAAATTTCACACTAGTGGTGCCCCTCGACACTTTTCCTAACGGTAAAGCATTGAGGGATATGTTCGGATACAAATAATTACAGCACGGTTTTATGCTGTACAATTTCAGCTCCGGATACTCCGTTCAGCCGGGATCGTTGTTGAAGATTCTAGCACAGCTTTTCGCCGATGAGTATACTTCAGTGGCTGCAACGGCCCCAATTTTGATACTACAGTCACAATTTTTTTTTTCTCAAATCAAAGCTGTACACTTCAAATCAGTATTTTGACCATTCGTGGCCGTACATGTCCGCCAATGCTGTGTCGTTACGAAAAGTGTTCACGTTTCATGGAGTTCGAGACTTTTTGATACCCCTCAATACTCCAGGATGAAATCGATATTTCCTTTCACCGATGCTCGACTTCGCAGCTTGTGATCATGATCAACTGAACTTCGCGTGCTTTTCCTCGCACGGTTTGGGTGGCTAAAGATAGGCGAAAAGTTTAGGCTCGTAGAAGGCTGCACGTACCGAGTATGGACTAAATTCATGAGGCAGCCAGGGTGTTTTTGGGGTGTGTGCAGGCTAATTCAGGAAACAATTAGTGTGCTACCGCGCGCACGAATCTGAGCCACGGCTGTCGAGTGTGAAAACGATATTATACAGGACGGGCACGCCAACTTCGACCATCCATTTCCCGCCCGATGTAGTAGCCGAGGTACGTAAGGCCAGTACCTGCGTACTTTCGCATCACTACGTAGCGGATCGCAGCCCTTGGCAGGGGACGAGTCTGTAATTAAAGGATGCGGGCATGCTTGAACAGCCCTCCGGCACGCGAACATCGTGGCTTAAGCCCCGCCCGCCAATCGGTGCTTTCACCCGGCTTCTAACGGCCACATTGAACCAACGGTCACCGCCGACAGACGAGCAATCGATAAATTACAAAACGATCCTGAGCACTCTCGATGTATGGCAAAGGGGAAATCCGCGCCCCGGACTGGCTGCGAAATTCTTTCAAACAAATCCACACACAGTAATAACGTCAGGGGCTGCTTTTCAACCTTCAACAGCGAATTCGGCTCGATTCGAATCGTGATTCGATATTTAATCGAAATGTATGAGATTTTAATGACGAGTCGTATTTCGCCGGATTCAGAGATGAAATTGACCAGGATGTCCGGGTGTGTAATCCGTGGCAAGATCAGGTCGCCATCTTTCCACAAAAAGCAAAAGTAAAACATCGCTTTGTCGCCGGGTTCCGCTTCGGTGAGTCAGAAATATATGGAAATCGGGTAGTTTCGTGCAGAACGAAGCAAAAGCATTTCATTTTATGAACAGTATGTAACCAGGGTCCTCAATTTTATGCTCAAAAGTGGCTTTACATATTTTCAACCGCCATCGCAAAAAGCGTCCCACGCTTATCTTGGCTGTATTCTGACAGTGATCGCACAGAGCTCGACGATTTCCTTTCATTTCGTAACTTTTTTCACTCTCGCTATCAGAAAAACTCAGAATTTGGGATGCGAGAAGCTTTTCAAAGCCACGATATTTAAAATATGATCAGGACCCTCCATTCGTTACAGATATTGAATTGTTCGATTCAAAATTTACATGCGCGGACGTAATTCGAAAAGAAAAGATTTCGGTAATTTTATGAAATTCGGAAATTCCATCGACATGGTGAAAATAAATTTTCGATCCTGGTCGAATAATTGGCAGAGGTCCCTATGACAACTACCCAAGGAACTTGGGAACTACAGGACACGATGTAACTTCGGGAACCTCGCAGAGCACACAATCATGGGTATATTTGTCGAACAAACGAGGGAGAGGACACTTTGTTTCATCAATATATTAGTCGGACTTGGAAATTTCGGTTGACTGCCCCCTTCATAATCATGGGAATGTACTAGCCACGATGGATGCGGCATTTGGTACGCGGAATGTGGATAACGATAATTAGACGCGTGATTAAGCTGCGGGACTCGATACCCTGCAGCGAGCGTTGGTACAAGTTGATAATGAAATCAGGGGCAGCGTTCCCTGAATCACCGAACATGCGATGTAACGCGGAACGAGTAAATATCGTCACTATATTGTGACGAGCACATTATCACTCACATCACATCACACCGTTATGTATTAAGGTGGTCCAAAAAAAAAAAACAAAAAAAATTTTCTCTTAATAATAAATATTAATAATAAATATTGGAACGCAAACTAATATTTACATTAATATATATATTTATTTCAAGCCTCGAGTCACTTGCAGTTGAAAACAGTATTAATTACATCATCAGATCCATTGTGATACAATTTGGGATCTAAAATCATACTTTGTTAGATTTCATTCGATTGCGAGTGGTCAAAGCCTTTTGTCTGTCAAGATCAAAACTTCAAAACTTTAAAAGTTCAAAACTTTTTGTCTGTTAAGATCACGAGAAAAATATATCAGAGCTTTTTTGTAGGGAATTAAATTCCTTACAAGAATATCTGCATCAAAATTGAAATAAATTTTTTTTTCAGGGTCTGACGTGAAAAAAAAAATTTTTGCTTACGTGTTATTTATTATATGGGAAAACGAAAAATCGTTGGGCGTCTCGTAGAGTTGAGATATCGAGCTGCGCTTTTAGGAGAATTTCTTTTATACCTAGAAGAAACTTTTGAGCTGATGAGACTTAAAAAAAACGGTGTTTTTTTTTTTTTTTTGACCACCGTAATATTTATATGCGAATAAATTGCATCATTAAATTGCTTCACGGGCTAGCAAATAGATAGGTAGGGTACTGTGTAACACAACATGAAATATATACCTATGATACGTAACTGTGATGATGATATATTTTTTAAAACTTTTTTTACTTATCTATTCGAATTATCTGTATAGCAGAGATGCTGTCCCGTTCTCCGCATAGAAATAATACGAATAAAAATAAAAATAAAATGACTGCTTTGATATCGAAGATTTTTTAATTAAACTCCGTTTCCGCTCCGTTCGATTGATGCGGAAATTTACCGCGCGATATAAAACCACCGGGGATATTCCCCTGTGTGCTGCTCGAGGAAAAAAAAAATTATACACCGAAACGTACCTACCACAGCGGCATTAACTACATGGGAACGTTGTGCAAAGGAAAACCACCTCAGCAGCAGATGAAATCTTCGAACTACTTTGACACTGGATTATGGATTTTCCCGTCTTTCATTACGAAGTGCTTTCGAGTGACACTCGGTTCCTTCCACTCAGCCTCGCAATCTTTAAGCTTTCCTGGATTCCTTTCTTCGTTTTATTTTCGCCTTATAACATTCCTCACCCTCTCTCTCTCTCTCCTTCTATTTATTATCGTATGTCACGTCTATTCAGCTTTCAGGAACAGCGGACCTAAAAAACTAAATCAAGCTTTTGCAATATCGGTTCAGCTCCGCGGGAATACTGTTATTAAACGCTGTCGCAATTGCATTTGCTTACTATCAGTCATCCGATGAACCACCGTTGCAGCCACTGGTAATTAGTAGAGATTGAGGGAGCTGCGGTCGTACAATAAACTGTCGCGATAGTATCAGCTCATATGTCGTGCTATTTCGATACACATGCGGTTGGCGACTGAATGGTAATCAGAACAGTGTTGCGGAAGAGTATTCGATAATCGTTGTAGTAATGAGCCCATATTTTTTTTTCTGGTTTGATTCGAAACGAGCGATTATTCCGAGGCTGATTTTATACTTGTTCCCTGTTTCGTGTTTCATCGACAGTTGAGATATTTCGGTCGGTAGCACAAAACGAGAAAGCAATGGTGCCTGCCTACCCACCTACTAATGGAACGTCAGTTCCAGTGATTCGGTGATTAGCAAAAAGAAAAAGGAGACTTGAATACCTCCAGAGCCTGAGCGAGACCCGGATCAGAAATTTCGAATGGAGTTTCAAAGCCGTTCAAAATACGACCCTCGCTCAAACTCCTTTCCGCAAACCTCAGACCCGGCGTCACACCGTGATTCGTTTTACCCTCGAATCCGTGAATCGCAATCATCCGAATGTGTCTGGGAAATTGTGAAATTATTTTTACCGACTACTCCTTCAACTAACTTCGTTTCAAGGCCGAAGGGTGTGTCGAGTTCTCGCGGACAAAGACATCCACCGAATGAATTGGAAGTAAATCGCCCGTGTGCGAGGAGTCGTTTGACTGAAATTTGGTCATTTTTAACTCGTCATTGGGTATCCGTTTCATAACAACACACTCCAGGGAGTAAGGTCGAGCTGGTGAATAACGAAGAAAGGTCTCTGAGTGCCGTGGAAAACAAGGGGAATCTGTGATCGGTACGCGGCAAGGCCTTGACGAAACTTTGACGATTCCGATAAAATTGGAATGTATTCAAATTCAAACGAGCTGGGTTCTGTCTCGCTCTGGACCACCCGGCCCCAGATCCTTCCATCATTCGGCATGGCGTGGCGGCAGGAAATCAGGATTCAGAAAGCGAGATAAAGAAAAAGGAGATGAAGAAGATAGCTGGTTCGAGAAGATACGACAAGGTTATATAATCTGTATGTATACATGCATAGATATATATGTATATCAAGTTATATACAACCACAGCTATGCGCAAAGAGATTTGTATACGAATATACGCGGGATACGGTGACCCTCGGATTCTCCTCAACCACCTACTTTAGTTTTATAGCTTCTGAGACGTTCTTCGTGTGCAGTAATTGACCGTCGGAAACATCGACGTAGGTAGTTCGTTAAAAATGTTGTACAAACGTAAATTCGAGCAATAAAATCAGAGTTGATTGGCGGTTCGGATGTTAAGAATTTGTTCGAAGTCATTTATCTGGCTATAAAAGCGATTTGAAGTCATGTCAAGTCGTTCGAAACTGATTGAAATCTATCTCACAATCAAAGTCGGTTATGGTCAACGAATAACGACTTGATTTCAAATCCGAAATACTAGTGTGGCAGTTACAAATTTTGTTTTATGTTTGAAAAGTGAAATTATAGAAGAAAAAGTGTATCACGAGCATAAAGTTGATCTTTATTCCCAACACCAAATCTACTCGATCGATTATTCCCAAAATAACCAAAATTCGTTGATCAATTCTCAAAGTGTCACCAATCGAAATTATTTCTTTTTTTTGTTTTTTTTTTACATCTCGAAAATTTTATCAGTTCCAAGTTGGGACTAACTGCATTGATTGATACGAGAACGAATGATGGCGAACAATTGATTCTCGAGTTATCATCAGACAAAAAAAAATGTTCAGACGTTTCTCTGGACTTTAAAAGGTGGAGATTTTGCCAAAAATTGGCTTTTTGTGAGCACGTTGATTGTGGCGAATTTCCTTGTTTTAAAACAGAAAGTAATTTTTTTTTTAAATTACAACTTGCAGACTTTGATTGTATATTTTGCACCAGCACTCGAAACGTAAATAGTTCTGAATATTCTTATCGCGCCATACAGGATTTGAAACTTTCAGGATAGCGAGTAAAAAGCGACTGGTGTTCTGCTTGTCTGTGTCTTATTTTGCTCCTGCATAACCGAAACGGCAGAATCATTGTTCTAATACTCTAGTTTTGAAGCGAGCAAACATACAGCATTGAAGTTTCAATAGTAGGTAGGCTGTAGCTACTGTGCTCTACTTCGCTGACTACATCGCTGAAAAATTCACTGACCACTGACGTTGTCGTACGAATAGTTCGCATATTTTCTGTGAGTATGAAAGTGCTTCGCTGGTTTTATCAGACTTTCGAACCTTGTGGGGGGGATCATCTTTTGAGAAGTAAAAGGGCCAGGAATTGAATGGGCACGTCCGGGTTGGTGGCGATTTATAAAATTTAATATCGATCATAACAGTCGCGGGGGTGCAGACAACTGTAATTTAAACGGCTTTGAAACGGACCCTGAAAAGTACTCGGCGTGGACGTGGACGCGACTAGACGTCTGCTTGACGCGACTCGAGTCCATTTTTGAATATAGCTTTTGCGGAGAATATTTTGATGAAAAAATCTCACCCTCGCAGTACGGTCTTCCACCAATCCATGGACCTTTGAAAGCTCGCCTGAGCTCGCTTGAAAGTCGAGAACCGAAGCCCCCGGGCAGCGAATAACTTTAAACGACTTTGTACGGTCGAACAGAGCTCAGCACAATTTGGGAATCAAACTCCGTTTCTATTCACGAAATGATTAAAAACCTTGACTCTTTAGGCAGAGTAAATTCGCCCTCGCACGCTTCAATCTGATAAAATACTTCAGCATCCATCTATAGTACAAATCTTTACTTTTACCCTTTGATCGTTTATACATATCAGGCTTTTCACGTAACTTGAAATCCTTTCCCACTTTGACTGTATCTGAAAGTTGTTTTCCAACGAAGCCTGCTTGAATTATTTGTGACTTCCCAGGTCTCTTTAGCCTAAAAGATCTCAATCCTCCATTTCAAATGCCAGAAGGCTGTAGCTAAAGCCTTGCTTTTATCCTAAAGACAAGAAAAAATTGCCTGCTTTGTATCGTCCGATTATTTCATTTCAAATTTGACTTTTCTTTATTGGAAAGCTTGCCATACTGTTTCTCAAGAAGTATCAAATATTCAGACTCCAGTATATGTTTGGCAAACAAAAATGTAACGGTGCGTATGGTAACAAGTTTGCGATGGAAATCATTCTTGTAACATATTTGAAAGCAATCGTGAAGGTAGGGGACGAATTCATTCCAATAAAGAAAGAAAAACGGCTTTTCAGGACCTAACAGTTTTCAAATGAGAGCGAATTGAATTTGACCAATTAGGGCCTAGCGCCAGCGTCGAGTAACGGTCGCGGCGTGACCCGCGATTGGTCAAAACTAAAACGACCACCGTTCGAAACACGTAATACCTACGACTTTCGCGCTTGTAGAAATTCCTCCTAGTTTTCGACAAGGAATTCGTCAGCTCTATCACACGCCCCTGTACGTATCATATGACAAATACATATGTGCTATACCATAAAACAGGTGCCTACCGTCTCACGCGCGAGCGTTGGTAATACGGTGGCAGCCGAGGCGGGAGGGATTCTATCATGTGATAAATTAAAGGAGAAGGGATTAGTTAATGCCAGATTTATTAGAGGAGCAATACCTAGACTTTGAATGATAGTTCCCACCCATCCCTGCATTCCGCGCTCCCCGTCCCTCCGCCTACACGCCAGTTCGGCTTACCTACGACGCACACCGTTAACGTTACAACCTGTAGGACACACGCGGATAGAAATGTATGTATGGACTGATGTTTATGTGTAACGAGGGAGCTGGGAGCTCGCCGGGCGCGAGGCAAAGGAACGAATCGATTGCCTAGGATGACGGGGGCGCCGGATCATTTGTCTGGATTAAAGAGGCAAAGGTTCCCGCTCATGCCTCCGCTCCGGCGCAGGACGAACGTCTGCAGCCCTCAGGCGTTGGCGGTAACATGTAGCTCGAAGAACATGAGTTTCCGAGGTACACACCCTCGCGGCAGTTCCGCGGAAGCTAAACATCATTTGGATTAGAACTTAAGAATTTTACCCCCGAGCTAACACAGCGGAAGGGAATCGCGGAATCCCTGGATCCGACCTATCCGGAAAGACCTCGTTGCTGACGGCAGTGTAGCGTTTCTACCGGGCCAAGCTAACGACGCCACACGAGATCCAGCCGCTTTCTAGGACCCTGACGCTTTGTCTGAAACGCGAGGAAGTATGCGCATAACAAATCGGGAGGTAGTGGCAGATTTCCAAATTAACATGAATATTAGGGTATCCGTTATTTCCCAAGTTGGTTTTTTTTTTGCTGCCAGCTCCTGAATTTTTAGTTTTTGCCTCAAAAAAAAATATCCAACCATGTATATATATATAACCAAAAAAAGCTCTAAATTTTCAAATTAAACCGTGCCAAAATCATGTTACATTTACCATTTGAATAACATGGGATTTTTGGACTCTTGGCATTTAATTTTTTTTCTCTGAAACAAATAAGAGTACCGCAATGATCAGTGTATATTTTTGTAGGGAATTGAACGCTCTACAAAAAAGGCCTCTTGTGATTTTTTGATACATTCACTCCTTCAAAAGTTATTCAAGATTAAAGTTGGGTTCATAGTCGATATCATAGATTTTTAAATTTTGTTATAGTTCTCTATGAATATATCAGTTGAATGATTATGTATCAGAAGAGAACTATAACAAATCCTAAGAATCTATGACATCGACTATGGACCGAACTTTAACCTTGAATAACTTTTGAAGGAGTGAATGTATCAAAAAATCACAAGAGGCCTTTTTTGTAGAGCGTTCAATTCCCTACAAAAATATACACTGATCATTGCGGTACTCTTATTTGTTTCAGAGAAAAAAAATTAAATGCAAAGAGTCTCAAAATCCCGTGTTAATCAAATGGGAAATTTAACATGATTTTGGCACGGTTTAATTTGAAAATTAAGAGCTTTTTTGGATGGATATTTTTTATCAGGACAAAAAATAAAAATTCAGGGCGCGGCAGCAAAAAAAAAAAACGACTTGGGAAATAACGGACACCCTAATGAATATACATCGCGACCAGATATCTGGATGGAAAAAATCTGTCTCGAGAACAGAGCCTGCAACTTTTTCGCACACCCGGAAGCTTTAAACCACAGGCGCTAATTCCCTGCAGGGGTTGCGGTTCAAAGCTTCGCGAAGAACTTATTTACTTCCTAGCAAGAGAAAGACTTGGTGAATACAAAAAAGGATTCGAGTTCACTTCGGCTGTTTGGTTGTCGATTTTGTTCAAACTCACCGTCTACGAGTTCATCCTGGAAAAGCCGAATCCAATCGGAGATAATTAGGTGTCCATTTCTTTCGGGTGATGGTTTGACCCCGGTTGTCAATGGCGGAGGGACAACAACGTGATGCCTGTCCTTCGCAGCGGGAACCCACGTATGTAAATCGTTTTTTCTTGCCTTAGAACGCCCCGCGTTGGGTTCTCTGACCTTAGGTACAAATCCCTTCGGATTGACCCTTTCGTCTCGGCGAGTGAATGAATGATATGGTTCAACGAGCCCGCGTATATATTCCGGCGGTTTATTGTTTTTCGCAGTTTCACGAATGATTTAACAACGGATTTCCGGGGATATTCGGCGGGTGTGGCTTTTCCTCGGAAGTACTTTAGACCCGCTAAATTCAGCGTGTAGTTATTTCGCTTCGCCAATCAGATAACGGTTGGCCACGCGAGCGAGAAAATATTAATACCAGATCAGAGAGTCGTTGATATTCATAGGCGTACCTTGAACCCTAAGAAACAACCTAGTCCTCGGTCACCATACGCCATTACTTGTAAAATCCTACTTCCGCTCTGATTGACACGGCGAAAATTTGGGGAAAACTCTTCTTGATCCAGTTTATCACAGTTTCCTATGAGCTCGATTGACTTAGAGAGGTTTTTTCAAGTTATCCTAGAACCCTCGAGCGTTCAACGAACTTGAGAGACAGAATCGTGAGCTCTGCGTCTCGTAGGTGGTTTTCGAAGACTCGAACCTGGAATTAGATGAACGAGAAGCAGCGGAGCGGCAATAGCGAGGGTAGCAGCCAGGCAGGCAGAGGTTGAGAAATATTTGTTTAGTATCAATAAATGGCTTCTAGAGGAAAATACCTTGAGGCCGTCTCAAACATCTGGAAACCCTTGCATTTTCCTGCCATGAGAATTCATCTTGCTGCTCTTTCCCTCTTTATCTTTTTCCTTTTCCTCTTCCTCTTCCTCTTCCTCTTCCTCTTCCTTTTCCTTTTCCTTTTCCTTTTCCTTCTTTTTCTTTTCTCTCTTTACTATACGCTATATTGACGGTGCTGTTACGCTACGTTCACGCGTGTGATTCTTTTCTCACCTTGGAAACACTCAACCTACCCTGTGGTTATTCGACGAATGAGAATATGTATTTATACACACGTAGGTGGGAAATACTTCCTTTCCACACTCGAGTGACTTGGCACTTCGCGCTACGAAAACACTCAAATCATTTAGCCATTACCGGGAAAACCGATATCCAGGCAGACTTGTGTATCATATCCTCAACGAATTGCGCTGCTCGAACTCGATATCGCAAAAAGTAATCAAACTAATAAAAGTCATGGAAGTCTCCCGCCAAAGTATTCGTCGTGGTACCCCCGCCCCACACCTACAATATTTCCGCTTCGCTCTATGTGTAAATAGAGTTTTCATTTGATGAAGTGAAAACGGGGGAAGCCAATGTCAATATTTCCACAGTGCGACGGTATAACTTGATAATATTGAGTCTCCATGTTGCGTAATATCGCGCAGCTGTTTAATGAACCTCCTAAAATAATATGACGTATCGAATTATCGTGAATCGCATTTTTACTCACGCATTTCATCGCCCTAAATATCGGTGCCTAAGATCATTCAAACAGCAAAGAACCATGAAAACGAAACGCCGAATGTGCTTTCCGTCGAAATTTTTGGACACAATTATTCTCGATCAGTAGGTCGAGGTAACTTGTCCGTCGATCGCTGGATGCTCGAGCTTAATGAGAAGTAATTCTCCAAATTTCAAGATCCCGCGTCAAGTGGTTCCGGAGAAATCAGATGGACAGGGTTGAAAAGATTGATTCCTCACTGTATAAGTCAGAGTTACCGATTCAAGCGGAACACGAGATGGATTACGGAGGTTTTGGTCTCTAATTGTCGCTGCCTATTCAAAGGTTTGCATAGAAAATATAATTGGGCAAATATTGAAGATGGCCAAAACGCCCGTTGTATTTATGGTATTGCTACATTATCCACTCGCTCGTGCGGAGCGGGCATTGAAGCAGCTACTTAGGGACTTGAATTTAAAGACAAAGCCGTTTATAGCCTGAGCTGTAGTGTTTTGAAAAGCGTTCACGGCATCGCCATGCTGTTTTTAGGGATTATTCAATCACGGTCTGGCACTCAAACGACAACTTATCTCCGGCGTACGTAGGTACCGTCGACGATGTTAGGCTGGCTTTTGAATATTCATGGGTGCGGGAGTCGCCGCTCTGCAGCCTTTGCCTGATCATAATTAATTTACGCCGCATTGAAATGGATTGCTCCACGTAGGTATAAGGAAGGTATATGGTACCCGCTGAGTGAATCTTCGAACAAAATTGTGTGCAGGCTTGTACGGGCGTCGGTACAGTACGGGCATCCCTTATTCATCGATGAATGAAAAAAGAATAAACAAGTGAAAGAAGTATATTTTTTGCCGAATTCGTACGCATACTAGTCAGCGTAAAAAGAAAAGAAGGAAGTTATACCGAACAACAAAGCGGGTAAATAAAAACCGAAAACATTTTACAAAGCCGTTAAAAGCTTCGGGACTTCCATCGCCCAGAATCCCTATTCGATGTGATAGCGGTACTCGAAAAATAAAGAGAGAGAAGGAAAGCATATTTATACAGTGGGAGAAGCAGTTTACCAATATTTATACTTCCCGCAGCTCGTTGAGTCCTGTTCGTGCGTGGAAGAGTTGCCAAGCCCACGGCAACAGCCATCAAACCCGCCATTTTTCGCCTGGCCAAATTTTAGCCGTCTGAGTTTAATTCGATGTGGTTCATTTTTGGCGATAGCGAAATAAGTAATTGACCAGAAACGTTTTCCAACGACCAAGAGCATTCGGATTCCCGTCACTATCGATCAAGATGATCAGAATTTGGCGAAAAGACTGGGGACTCCGCATTTTTCAAAACGTCCCCATTCGAACCTGTAGAAAATTTTATTTCAAGTCGATTTCTCCAATATTTCGAATCGGGATCCGATGGTCTCAGTCTGACTTGATTTTTATTTTCTAATAGTATTACTTGTGCCTTCGATCGAGCCTCGTTAGGGCGGATTGCGTGATAAAACTCTGACGCCCAGGGTGATTAAAGTTCAGCAACGAGGAGCACCGCGCTCTCGTAGATGTTATTAAATCGCTTATCGAGATTTTCGACACACGATAGTTTGTCTAATAAGTTTCAGGTCTGCGGTTAGTCTGGTTAGGAATTTTGAAGGAGTGTGAATTACTTTCCCCCGTTTGAATAGAAATATCTTAATATACCTGGACTTTCTTGTAATCCAGAAAACCGTCGTATTATTATTTTCAAAATTCACCGCTTCTTGAATCTCGTCGGAGATTTAAGGGCTCCAGTTCCAGTTTCTCTGCGCCCGAAGCCACCCCGCAGACAGAAGTTTCCAGGGAAGTTTCAGTTTCAGAGAACGAGAGTTGTCCTGGCATATGGATGGGGGGCATGGAGGCAGGGTATATCTGCGGTAGGAGGCAGACAAGCGAGGAACTGAGAATAAGGTTCAAGGTTTAAGGTTTGCGGCGGTGAAACCAATCTCGGAAATCAAGGAACTCCGTTGACTCTCGCAGCGACATTCAAAGATCCAAGATTACATCTCGCCAGTTTGGCTTTGTATCCCGCCTTTACCACTCTTTGCCCACTTCTGTCTTATGTATCTTTCCGCTCTCGGTACGTTTGTCTTCTACCCCCTTAAAACTCTGGATAAAATGAATACAGGTGCCCTTCTACCGAATCCACAAACAGCATGCGACAGACCCTCGTGTTTTCATAAAGACAAATAAAATGAAAATAATTTCAGCTAATTCATATTTTTACCAACGCATCGAGCCTCAATTTACCTATACTCTCATTTAATCAGAATCTTATCATAACCGACGAAACCTTGTTGGAAACGTCGTTGCCTTAACTAATTGCGTTTCAAATTTCCTTTGATACGGGAGAGTAGAATATTCCCTACTAATTTTCTGCGCATGCGAAGGAGATGCGCCGAAAGGAACGCCATCTCTTGACAATCTCACAAGAACTCTCGCCTTCGCAGCTTTGCACTGCGTCCACGATTTGTTATATTGGAGCGAGAAGCAGTGAAAAAGGGCTATCGAATAATGAATTGTGGTTCTCTTGATAGGGTGTGATAAAAAAAAAAGGAAAACATGGAATTCATCTCACGAATTTAACATAACCTATCTCTCGCTGATATATGAAGGATTATTGCGCCTGCGCGCTTAACAGTTTGGACACGAGACATGTTAGTTTCTATTTTGATTCGAGTTAAACCGTGAAAGACTCGGTGTCTATAAGGTCTGTGGAGTGAATTTATGGAGTGATTTGTCGTCGATCGAAGATGCAAATAAGTAGATAACTATGGTAATTTAGGGGGAAATAATTCCATCCAGAAGTTGAGCGTCAAAGAATCCGTTCCTAAATCGTCAGTAACGTAGATTGTAGCAGCGCGTGACTATAAAATAGAATCCGACAAAGTATAGATACGTAATCTACGTTCATTTCAAGTTTAAAGTGACAGCGTTGCACGCTACCGGAACGATCGCTGCCGTAATACGGCGCGATATATCGTTCCCGGTTCTTTCGCTCCTTGCGACTCTAGTCTGCTACGATAAATCTCTTCTCGACCACTCAAAGGGTTAAACTCATACTTTATTCACTCCTTTATACAGGATTCACCGTGCGATCGGCACGGAGCTCCGGCGCCGTAACGTCCGTAATAATTTCCTCAGGTTTTATCGACTGTCAAAAACGCGAACGATATGCTAGAAGTTCGACGCTCTTTCTCTCTCTCTCTCTCTCTCTAAATATATATATATTTATACGGCGCATCTACACCACTACATATCGATCGGTTAGTAATAATTTCATCGCGTGTTCTTGCGACAATATATAACAACATTATATCGTCCCAGGTACCCGCTGTGCCGCCTACGCGCGATCTTCTTGCCTTGGAAAAAACCGTATGCGTTACACGCGACCACCTAGACTCTCGGTCTCTGCTATCATCGCCTCCAGTTTTTGCACGATTCATTACCACATCCAGCGGGTCGGCTTCTGTGTTAAAAACTGAGACAAATTGGTCGAGGAAAAAAAATCGAGGACCTTATAGTTTTCAAACGCGAGCGAGTTCAAGTTGGACAAATCACGGCTCGCCGCACGACCGTTATTATCCGTTACTGCCGAGCCGTGATTGGTCGAATTTCAGATCGCTCTCATTCGAAAACCATTAGACCCTCGACATTTTCGCTGATACAATTTCGTCTCAGTTTTTTACCACCAGTCACGTCGCGGCGGAGGAATATCAGTTTCGTTAGACTTGATCTATGGATAGGTGGAGATAATATCAGGTTAAAATTGACTCGATTGACCCGACGAGAAATTCGGCGCCGACGACGCTTGCTCACGCACGCAATTTCTGCGACACTTTATTACAGGTTCTAGAACCTAGTGTTGAGTCAGAGTCTCAAGTCTAGAGTCTAGCGTCGACAATATGGCGCCTGAGTCCTTGCATGCAATAAAAATAAAGAAAAAACTCCAACGTTGTGAGTCTACCTTCGATGTAGGTCAGTTTTCCGAGTCATACCGCGCGCCGTATTTCATTTGACTAATGACTACCGCTACGCGACGATCACCAAGTATTTAACTATTTACGAAATGAATTACTGCGCGAGCTTAATCCAACCTCTAATGACACTACCGTTCGACTTCCAATTAACCTCTAATTGTGAGTGATATATATGCATACATACATTATACATGTATGTGTTCAGTCACAGGTGTAGACGAGAATTTTTCGCAAAACCTCCCCGTCACCCCATCATGTCGAATAACGTTTCGTTTCATTTTTCTGTTTCAGGTGAGTTCTCATCACCTATTGCAATCGCGCCAATTATTCTGTTTCAAAAATATTCAGAATTGGCTATGACTTCGGTGTTCCAAGATATAGAGACCAAGATACGATGACAATCGAGGAGTTGGTCATCCCAACAGAGTTCAATCCTACAGACATCTCAGACATCAGACGCAAGTAGTTTCAGATTATCGCCATCATGGAGCTATTTGACTCTGATCTAGCAATTGGTACATTTTTTTACAATTATTTGGGAAACTAGGATCGACTGTAACTCTCGAAGTATTAGAGATAGGGAGCAGAAACGGATGTAGATTTTTTTGACAATTTTTTCCTCTTCGAAATCCATTCAATTCGACGGGCAATGAACCCCTCTGCGCCTCTCCGCTCATATATGTGAGTATGAGACCTTTGTAACCTCATTGACAATCGGATTTATTCAAGTCTGTTCGCGTTCTCTTGTTTGGCCGGTAACTGAAGTTTTATACGCCACCTCCTGGACTGTAAAACTTTTAATGAGGCTTTTCAGGATAAACTTTCATTGGATCAGTCACTCTCACATTTCGCGCTCTCTCTCTCGGAAGCCCTCCTCTCTCGTTATCCACCTGATTCTCCATACTTCATCGGCGCACTCCCTCGCTGCGTACTTTATTCGCTGCCTCCCTCACAGCTTTATAATTTTGTTCGTTACACCTAAAAACGAGTATAGAAAATAAGTTAGGCGACGTGATTAACTAGGTGTCAAATATATAAAACTACTCCAATGGCTTTGAAGAGAGTACCTGCTTCCCTTACTATTCTTTCGATATCACTGTAATTATCGAAAACTGTAGACCACGTATCTTTATGCCAATGAAACATTGATTTACTGTGCATCTTTCAGAAGTAGATCTGCGATATAGTCAACAGGGTGGAAGGAATGAACTTGTGTATTTATGTGTCTAGACATGCGATCTAATTTTCACTGAAGCTTCAAGGATACTCAAAATCCAAGTACCTCAAATCGTTGTCACAAATTTTCAATCAATTTTAAGTGCACCTATCTTATTTAGCGGTCTTAGTCGGTGTTAAAAGAAAATACAGAAAAACGTGTCACTACTTTCCTTTCAATCTCTTGAATAATCTGCTTTTCAAAAATTATTGTAGGGGATAGACAGTTTGGATAAAGATACAACGATAACTGTTCGTTTCCTCAGTCGCATTATTTGAAAAAAACAAAAGATCTGAATGGTTTTGTGCATCTCTCACTAAATTTTCGCCCTAATCACCGAGGCGGTTTTCGAGGTCTGGTGTTCACTGAAAAACGTAGTTCGTAAGAAATTACGTCCAACTATTTTGTCACTTTGAAGTTCGCTACCAATTTAACGGGGCGAAATTGATGGTGTATTTTTTTTATCACTGCTGACAATTTTCGCCACCATTTGGTCAGTTGTTGAAATTTTTCTTGTATTTGGATATACGTGGGATATACCTGTCTCGTTTTTTGTCGCCTATTATGCAAGAACGACGGCGAAGTCCTCGGGGATTGGAAAAGAGGAAACATTGAGGCGAGATAAGTCCCCGCAGTGAATTGGTACGTAGTGATTGGGTTCGATCTTGTCCTCTGCGGCGATGGTGGTCTTCCAGCAAAGAAACAGAGTGACCACGCCGGCCGGCGGTCCTTCTCAAGACGAGGTGCTACCGACACGATGCTTCTGTATAGTAATCCCCGTCGTTTGGTCTAGACTTTACGATCGATGTGACCCCGATGTAAAGAAAACGAGACTTTGGGACGAGTAGAGTCGTTAATTTTACGTTACGATATTAGCATAGCTAATGCTGATGCTAAACCTATTCGGACTGATGTATTCAAAGTATTTCGTAACTCGCGGCAATGCGACCGAAAGAAAAAAAAAAAAAAAAAAAACAACAAGAAAAAAAGGAACGAAGAATTAACACCGAGAATTTCTCCGCCGAAAGAAAGGAAGAGAAAACGAAATTTACGAAGTTGGCAGCTATAATTATATGTATAGTACAGGACTGGGAAATAAGTTTTTTCGCATGACTGTTTCATTTTCTTTTTTTTAATTATTCTATAGACTCGGGTTTTTCACAGCTGATTACTTATGTTTTGAGACACAGTGAGGAATTATTTGAGATTTTATGGATCTTACCTCGAGTAGTTCGAGTTTGCTTTTGCTAATATCAACGAAGCTTAAAGTCTTAGTATTCGATAAATAGGTTTCCGAAAAAATGTCTCAAAAGGGCTCGTCAGTGTAATCTGAAATTCACAGAATTCCACATTCGAATGATGAGCATGAAGAACTGCCATATTTCGTTCAATAACAATAATTCTTCTTGTACAAGAGAAAATTTAGAATTTTAATTTCTATACTACCAATTAATATTCTGACAATACTTAATATCAATCATCGTGAAGTTAACACTCGGACTTGGAGTCAATTTTAAAATTGACTCGACTAGATTGATTGAGCTCTTCCTCGAACAAAATACTTGATATCATTTCTGGTAATGACACAGGTGACTAGGCTGGTGAAAATTAATGTGAAAAATACTGTTTTCGTGTCTTGATTCGAATGTGGCTTATGTGCGGGATATGCTTAAAAGAAATATTCCATTGATTCGGCATTTTCACCACTGATTACTTTTATTTTATATCATAATTGGAAATTATTCAAGATTTTACGGACTCGTCTGGCCTTAAAAGATTGAGCGTACTGAATAATAAACAGTGGCGTAGCGTGCCTTAGGCGGGCCCCGTATCAAAATTTGTTGGGGGGCCCAAAATAAAGTTTTTATCATCATTGATACGGCTGATACGGGGGTAGCTGCGCTCCTGAAAAAAAGTTCGTGTCGCAGGGCACAGGTCGCATCGTTAATCGAAATTTTCTGAAATTTGGAAGAAATGTTCTAAAATATTGTCAATTCGGGAAAAACCTGAGAGCAATAGATTTGTATCGTTGCAGTTGTGAGCACATAACGGTTTTTTAATTTACATTACATTTTTTCTTTTATATTTCTGATAGAAAAGAACGTTCTCATTCAATAGGATATGGCAATTTTTTATTCCTATCATTCGAATGTAAAGTCCTCTAAATTTCAAATCACTTTTCGACGGAAACAAAAAGTTTTCAAAAAATGTCTCAAAATCAAGAAATTTCTTATCCAAAAATGAAATTCGCATCGAATGTCATTTGAAGAAATTTCAATTAACGATGCGACCTTAACGAAACTTGAAGTAATAATTTCGAATTATGTCTAATAATATTGGTAGCGGCGAAGGGGGGGGGGGGGGGTAGAACGGGGTAGGAGGATAAAATGGGGTACCACAAAAGAAAATTTGTTACAAATTTTTTTTTCTCTTCAAATGTCTCTCAAATGGTCAAAAATAGTTTCTAACGTCATTTCGCGTTATTTTATTTGATAAAATAAATTTCTAAAATATATAAGTATACTTTTTTTTTTTCTTTTTTCCACGAATCACTCAATTACAGAATGCACTTATTTTCTCCAGTAATAGTTAATTTTACAAGATAAATCCGTTATAGTTGAACATTTTTTTGTTTTTTAACGACAGCTGAAAATTTGTTTTATTTTCTTTGAATACAATTTAAAAAAAAAAGAAAATTCAGCATATTCAAAACCCCCAGAACTGAATACCTTCTTAAGAACCTCGTTTTGCCCCCCCCCCCCCCCCCCCCCTCCCCCCCGGCCGCCTTAATAGTGACGCGAAAAAAAAAAAAAGAAAACACTTTTCTTTGGTAACGCGACGTACTCGGAATAAGACGGGATTTCGATATTCGATCCCATAAGTCGCGTGCGAGTATATCTTTTCAACTCGGTAACGCGGTCTTTGGTCTTTGTATATGAATCGCAGCATGGAATAATTGCTTTCCGGTTGTATGTACCTTGCCGAGTTGCGAAACACTTTGTGTACAGCACCGCGCTATGTTCGGCGGGTATGCCAAGAATTTGTGATAATCAGAGCCCGGGCTGCTTCTATACTTTGCCACTTCTCCCGCATAGTTTGGCACTGTAACCACAAGCGTTGGCAGGAAGGTTTGGTATTAGGTATACGCAAAGTACATTTTTTTTTTTCAAGAATAAAACGCCGTTAGTCAGAATATTTCATCGTTACATCGGTGACCGGGAATTCTTCAGGTTTCTTCACGAAACTATGTTCCCGCATCTAGACGCATATATATATATATATATATATATATATATAT
This sequence comes from Rhogogaster chlorosoma, assembly GCA_944452935.1. NCBI lineage: Eukaryota > Metazoa > Arthropoda > Insecta > Hymenoptera > Tenthredinidae > Rhogogaster > Rhogogaster chlorosoma. The sequence goes on from OX101802.1 coordinate 21,363,458, forward strand.
AGACGGCTCGGAAAATCTTGAAATTTTAAACGTGGTGTATAATTTCCGCCCATATCGGATGAAACTTATTAATTGTTCTTCTTGTTCCTAGTCTTGTTTGTGTTCGGCTTCATGGGGTGAACACATATCGGATGTTAGTTTGCTTGAATCTCAGTTTTGCGAAGCCCGCGTCCTGCGATCCGGTGCAAATTAGAGATGGCTGCGTTTATCTACCGTGAAAGTTCGCGGGCGGGGCGTATGAAATCCTCGTTCGTTTTGAAACTCTCCGAGCCTCATGAAGGTTGCAAAACTCATTTGCGCAGTAATTAAGAATTTAGCGATGTCTCTCTAACGCTGGAGAAAAGGCAAAACGTAGTCACTACCACCAACGCAACGCGACGAGAGCTCTGCTTCTCTACCTACCTACCCTTTATCCGGCGTTAATTAACGTTACGATTCAAAAATCTCGCCCTCCAATTTCTTTCTCCCTAGATTTTTTTTTTTTTTTTTTATCCACCTTCAGAAACAATTTTCTTCATTCATTTACTCAGTTATTCAATCCTCGAGTCAAACTCATATCACGCTAATCAGATATCAAAATATGAAACGGCATACTATAGATTCTAGTCCAGAAATTTGAAAGAATTGATTTTCTTTTTCTTCATATTTCCAAAGTTCAGACATTCGAGAATATGCCTTGAAAAGGATTTTCAAAATTCCAATTATTTACCGAGTTACAGCGATTTTAGTGACGCGGCATCTGAAGAAATTGCATTTTAGAATTTTTCTCCGTTTTTACAACACTTTGTTTTATGTATTTTTAAAATATCAATAAACAAATGATGAAAAAATGGATCGTAAAAATATTCTTTGTTTTGTTTTTACAGAGCTCGGAAAAACGCACGAAATTCGTGCCTCTATACTATAAGACCCCTTTAAATTCTCCCAACGAATCTATATGGAACCATGAGCGAGGGTGATGGGAGGAAAAATAAAAAAAAAAAGGAACGACGTTTTCCATTTCTTATTATCACTAATAATTTTTACAATGATAACACCACCCCCGCAAACCACGAAAAAAAATTCAATTTTTTCACCCGTCCGGCCTTCGTCTATGAACATCCAAATTTATGGAAATATGCGGTTTTTGAAGTGGGAGATTTTTATTTACGCTACAGAAATGATGAAAAAACGTTGGTATCTATTCTGTTTTATTGTATTTCTTATTTTCACACCGATATTTGACAAGTTTAATTTTTTTCATAAATATACAAACGGTTTAGTAAGAAAATTAATTTTCAATTTTCGGAATGATAGTTTTTATACAATCTCATTATTAGGTATGTATACAGTAACAGATCCTGGTTTTACAACTCGTAGGTAATATATCACAATGAAAATGGAAAATATACAATCCAAAAAAAAAATATATGACAAAACGTGTGAAAATTGTTCATTTCGAAAACCAAATATTTCCATATTTTTGTCATGAAAATCGATCACGGCGTTTTCCACATGAGTTTATACAACCCTAGGCTAAAACCGGGTAACTGAAGAAAATTCTCGGAGGTTTTCAGCAATCGTAAACTATTCAATAAAAAATTATAAGTGAGGATAAAATATATCGTAGACAATCGGTTGTTGAGTTTTTATTTTGCATCAACGAGTGCGTTTTTATACATGTAATATATTATATAAGTCGTAAAAAATAAATCACAATTCTTAGGGATGTCATGTAAACTGATTTTGCAAGGAATAGTTTTTAGTTAGCTCTATATTTCACACTTTATATTCTCATCTTGTGTTTCTGTGTATTCTAATTTGGCACAGTTTTGTCTGTGCTTCTTTTTTCCCCATACTAATTCACGGAACGTGGAGCAATGCGTTCGCGGTCGCAATCATGGAGCCGCTAATCACGCGCGGAGTTCCTAGTTCCTCGTTTCTCTCTTCTTGGGAGTCGCGACTTGCGGGGGATGCGCTGATTGCGTTCTCTGGAAAGGTTCTTTAACCCCGCGGGCGAATTAGATTCTCGACTACAAGGACGAGGACGAGGATGAGGACCACGAAGGCAAAGAAGCGGGTTCGGGCCGAGCGCACGCGTTTGTGATGACGAGATTTGATAAGAGAACTCTGCTTGTCAACCGGCACAAAGACCGGTGAAAACTAGAAAACCTGGTTTTTCTCGAATCTTGTCAGGATCGCAGCAGGAAAGAAAAATCCTCTGTGTCTCTTTATATGCCAATACTCTGGAAATTGCTTCAACTATTAAGCATTTCAAAAAAGGCCTCAAGCCAGCTATCAACGTTTAAAGAAAGACGCATTCGAAATAAGACGAAGATTTCTCTTTCGTGTCGCGACCACACAGAGGAAAAGAAACGCTACTCATTGCTGCGCATGCCTCACTTCACACTTTACATAGAGATTTCTAAAATTATTCATCAATATATTAATATATTCTATTGTTAAGCATGCGCAGCGCGATTGTGAGTATGGTTTCGGACACGGCTCGTTAGTGTTCTGGGCAGTAGTCACTGCCGTTAAGTATGCACTACTCATGACTCTGTATTAGGGTGCTTCAGAATTTTTTTTTTTTTTTTTCCGTTCTTACCCCCTCAAATGTTAATGGTTTAGAAGAGAAAAATCCTCCACAAAAATGGTCTCTCTAGCTCAAATCTAAGAGGTCGCTCTTTTCATTTTAATTTCCCATTTACTTAACATGTAAAAATTTTTGAGAATGAATAATAATTTCAAATATAACGACACGCCCTTTTGGCTTTAAAATTTTTTTTCTTCAAGCCAAAATGGCGTGTCTGAAAAAAAATTTTTTTTTCATTTTTCTCATAGATATCTACGTTTTTAATATTTCCAAGTTGTTTGGAGAAATTTTTTTTTTTTCTGTTGATACGCCCTTTTGGCTTTAGTAACGCGATATGTCAACTGCTGCTCTAATTTCAAGGTCAATTTTAGTCGAAATTAAATCCCGTTTCGTACGCGTACTCAATGATATTATAATCCTGATACAGACTGGGATTATCAAACAAATATTCAATTTTGCGTATATTTTCAGATTATTGGAAAGTATTTTTTGATCAGAGCACAAATTTAATGTTACAAATTTCTGGCTCGCTGAAACGGAATAAGCCCTAATTCATTCATTTTTAATTAACTATTTCGCCGAATTCTGGTTGTTGAACGGCAAAACATATATTGCTGTCTACGTACCTACCCTGTGACTTTTTCATTAATCAATGAAAAAAAAAAAAAATATGTACATTTCGTATACAGTTTTCTGACGGCAAAAATTTGATCTGCTTATAATAATATACTTTTTTTCTTTCTTTTTTAATTCAATGTTTGAAGACACAACAATCTGTATAGTGTCAGTTTCCCAGCTGAACAAAAAAACCCGAAATTGAGGAATTTATAAATGGTAAGATTGGAGTGAGGGAAAAATGTAAAAAATATCGCTGACCCTTGGATGGCCTCAAAATTTTTTACAAATTCGAATTTCACAAAACGCCCGAAGGGATCGATAAATGCAGTTTTACGAAACCAAAAAAAAAAAAAAAAACTCATCATTTTTCACTAATCTGAGATGGTCGAATAAAATTTCTCTCTCGATTTCAATGTTCGTATACTTTTCAAGGTAAGATCTGTTAAAAAAATTAGGATGGTATCTCGACAGTGTGCGATTCACGGTACGACTAGAATGAAAAACGAAATGAAATTTATTTCTGGTTTCGAATGCGTTTGCGTTTTTATTTTTCACATTTTTCACGACTCAAGTTTGGTTCGATCGTTATTTTTTATTTTTTTATTTCTTCGTCATGTTTATTGAATAAGCTATGCAGATGTGTTTCTGAAATATTTAAAATCTTTTTGTCGCTTTTCCACATCCGGGTAGAATAAATTTTTGATGGAAAAGAAAAAAAAAAAAAGAAGGAAAAAAAAAAGAAGAGAATAACCCGCAGAGAATTTGACGCAGATTTTAATTACGGTTATGATGTATATATAGGTATAGATATATAGTATAGTATATGAACGAATTTGAAGGGCTTTCGATTAATTTTACCTTGATACAAGGCCGGATTCCGATTTCCAAATGTCCCTAACGAAGGGTGGATCCATTATCAAGTATTGTCAGAGAGGGGCACGGAGGGGGACTTTCAATTTTTAATCAACCCCCACCCGTGCAAGGTAAGAAAGCCGGATCTCCGGGCCCAATTACAATCTCGTATTAATCAGCCTGTTAATAATTCACTCGGCGAGTACAAATTCGTGCTTTAATAATTTCCCCGGCGGGTTGGCGCTGCGGATCGTTTCATAACTTGTTCGCCATTTAATTCACCGACTTGTACCTACCTCCCACCCTGAAACAACGTTCATAAATAATTATCCCGTTCATGGGAATACTTTGACTATTAGTACGTTTTGCACAGACACACTTACAAAGTACCTTATACCTATAACGAAATTTTTAACATCAACAAGGTAAATTGGCTGACCTCGCCAACTTTTTCCACACCGCTTCTTCGAATTTAAAAAAAAAAAAGAGTACAGGTATTCTATGAGTAAAAAGTTCAATGAAGAATAGAAAAAATTCTATCGTCTGAGACGAAAATCGAAAAAAAAATCCATTGATCAATTCTGGAAATATCTTCGATAAGTCTTGAAGATCTGCGGAGTGATTTTACAAAAATTCCTTCAAAAAAAAAAAGGGGGGGGGGGGGAGGGGGAACAAAAACCTAAAAGAAGGGAAGTTAAAAAATGAAAAATGTTAATGCAATGAACGTCATCGTTTGTCATCAAAATCTCCAGAGTTTAAAAAGCTGGATGATACGACGGGGTGCGGACGTAAGGGTAGTTCTCAGTTTCCCGTCGGTATTTGCGGTTTAAATTTTCATGTTTCATCCGATCTCCGAGCGCAGTACCTCGAGCTTCCGGACTTCGCATATTTGCGTTACAGGATCCTTGCGCTACGGGAGCTCAGGAATTATTATTGTGAATTTAGCCGTTCAGAGCCGTTTAGAGAACGCGTGTGTTTGCTATAAGCTTTTGCCCTGATACGTCCGGTAAACAATTGTCAAATAATATATTACGCGAGCTCGAGGGACCCGTGGGTATAAAATAAAGAGAGAAATATAAACAGCAATGTGGTAGGGAAAGAGACGAGGATAAAGGAGGAATTCATCCCCTTTATTTTTATTCACATTTTTATTTTTACTTTTACTTTTATTTTTATTTTTATTTTTATTTTTTATTTTTATTTTTTTTTTTTCACCGCGCAGCCCGGGTATCTCTCACTCGATTTCCCCCAAAACGGTAGGAGAAAACTGCGTGGTGGGCACGCGTATAGCCACCGTTCGTAACAAAACTTTCCCGCCCCGTTCTACATCTAAATCTACAAAAGCACGGTGCGGGAAGTCTGCAAAAGCTGCGATATTTACGACCTACTCTATACCACGTTAGTCTTAGGGGTTGCAGAGCGAGGTTAGAGGTCTAGCGGCCCACCTGCTGTTTTACGAGATGATTTTCTTCTTTTCCTTCTCTCGTACTTTTCTCTTTTTCTCCTTTCCTATTTTCGGTTTTCTTTTTTTTTTGTCTTCTTCAAATTTTAAGAATTTTCGAGCAATTTAGGGAGGCTCGAGGGTTACCCAAATATGAATCCAATTTGGCGTAAGGAGGGCGAGCGCCAGCGAGCGAGGAAGCGAGAATGCTTGCAAAGCGAAAAAGCTCACTTCGGCCGGGCTTACCATCGCAAAATGCAAAATAATCCTCTTTTGATATATTGCAAGCTTTTGATATTAAATATCTCGTAATATAGGTAGGTGGCTGGGCGAGGTATACCTAGGTGACTTTATTATTATATCTCGCGTACGCAGCTACTGGTTTTATCTACCCCCTTACACGTCAAATAACAGAAGTTTAGAGAAATAACAATCCCCCGACTAAACTGGATTGGCAGAATCAAAAAGCTCCGTCACAATTTTACATTCATACGTATATACCTGTATACGACAAAAACGAGGAACGAAATCGCTACATTTATGATCTTAATGGCCGCCGTTTATAGCTGCTACGGATTTTCAACCCTTACCGAGATTCAACTTTACTCGAAAACCAGATGTACACAGCTTAAGCTGATACGATATGCAAGCAGCCCCCGATTCTTGGGCGTATCTTGTTTTTAAAAGGTAGAAATCTTGGAATACGCGAGCGGCACCTTATAATATGCGGGGGTTGGAAAATTCGGGAGTAGGTATACACTTTTTACCGCGCGAAAAACACCGTCTCATTTTTATTTTAGGACCTACCCAGCGATGGGGACATACGGTACATTAAAATGTAATGCCGGTAGAAAAGCAGGCAGAGACTATACTTAAAAAAGTAATGATGTTAGAAACAGTTCATATTTTCACATTCTAACGTAACATGTTAAAACTTAATGTCCCTATCTACCCTTACCTTCGAGATAACGCGACAGTAAACATTATCTTCAATTTCGTTACTGCTCAGCCTGTTTCATCGTTTTGACATTTGTGGAACCGTAATTTTCTACATTATTCAAGAAATTAACTCCCTCGAATTACGACCTAAAATGCGTTTCCTATATTTTTTACTTTAACGAATATTTCAAATGATATTCAATTACGACGTCCCACGAAATTGCCGTCAAATTAATTCTCGTGTTTGTTGCTTTTACGTTTAACATTGTACAAGAAATTAAAAATATTCCACAGTGGGCGTATATTAATGGGGAAATTTTTTCTGTCCAGTTTACACAGTGTTTTGTAGAGAACAATAGCCTTTCGTAATTCCTCTGAAACATATTCTTCATCCTTGTTGTTTGAAAAATTGTCGGCAGCTTCACGTTTTTCATAAAGCAAAACAAAAATTTTTTCAAGTGACGTTTAGAATCTTATTCAAAATTCGGACTTCCATACTTTGAATGTTTTTTTTCAAACTCAACTCGCAGAATCTCACTAATGAATCGTTACCATATCTCTGTAATAAATTTCGAGTACGTATGAATGTAATAGATGATTCTGAGGATTGATAGTCTTCAGTTCTTCTCGACTACTCCTGTGGCAGAAAACTGACGGACTGCCGAAGCCCGATAGATTTTACTAGTCTAAATAGTCTGAACTATTCAATAGGGTGGGCCGAAAATCCGCTTCTTTTGAATTTTGATTATTAATACCGAAAATATTGTTCAATATGCATAAAAAAAATCTGTGCAAAAGGAAAAAATTTTAGGTCGATATCTTACGCTCGCCTTTTTTGGTCAAAGTTCAGTTTCAAAATATCGTTTTTCATATACTTATTTTTATCTGAAATTTTATTCTCTACAAAAAAGATCCTTAGAAGTTATCGTGTCAAATCGATAGTTTCTGAGATGATGGCAATTAATGGATAAGTATATGAAAAAAATATTCTAAAACTTTGAACTTTGACCAAAAAGGGCGAGCGTAAGATATCGACCTAAAATTTTTTCCTTTTGCACAGACTTTTTTTTTATGCATATTGAACAACATTTTCGGTATTAATAATCAAAATTCAAAAAAAGCGGATTTCGGCCCACCCTACTATGTAATACAATAGTATAGCTGTAGGTGATCAATATTCTTCGTCAGTTTGTACTATCAATTCCCACTATTGGAGAGTTTGACCACTTGAACTGGAAGTGACAACTATTGCAGTCGAGTGATTTCCACCGGTACGTCCCCATTCATGACGAGAGCACTCAGTTATACTATCCGCCTCTTATTCTGCGGGAATCACAGATTTAGTAAATCCAGTGTAAACTGATCGCCGAGCAGTACTAATGGATAGTGCAAATGTCAATAATGCACAGAATGAGTTTTGGAACAGCATGAATTAGAACGATGCCAAAAGTTCTTTTCCAGAAAGGTGAAGTTCTCAAAACCACTCCAGTCTTTCTTCTTTCTTCTTTTTCCTTTGATCCGTGTCTGAAACGTGTGGCTAAGAGATATTACGGAAATTAGCGATACCATACAATGGGTGTGGCTCTCAGGCTGTATAACAAAAAGGATTTTAAACTCGTGCAAAAAGGCTTGCGGGCCTCATGTGGCAGGGATGAGAGCGCTCGACAACTACCTCGCGCCACCGCGATGTGCTTGCCGCTCTCAACCCCCTGACCCTTACCGATCCTGTCCCTCGACGCGGGTAGGGTGGGATTTTTTAATTCAATAAGCACCTCTCTCGCTTCCCAGATTCCATGTTCGTCGTATTTAAATATTTCAGCTCAAGGTCACAGCACATGGGTCAAGGGTCGAAACAATCGACTCGTCACTTCTAACCGGGGCGAAATAGACCGACAAAGAATTTCTTTTTCTTTCAAAGAAGAAGTCATAATTGCTCACAATCGATCGCAATTTCTACCTATCGCACTATCGCATGTTCTGTTCCGGTAACACGGCGCTTATCTATTTTCGTATGATATTTGACAGTCGACATATTTGCGCATGACAAACCATGTCATTGCCAAATGATTGCTCCGCGTATAGACATACGTATGCGGTATAATACGAGCCGAAGAATGAAACTTTCACCGCGGAGCATCAGCCGAAATCCCATTCGGATCAAGATCCCAAAAAATGACTGTACGTCATAATGTGATGATTATTCACCGGTGAGTTACGTTGAATTTTGGAACAGTGTTACGTCCAAAGGTCAGCGGGCATTTGGAAGGGAAATCCGTGACATCGAGTGCTCGCAGTGATCATTTCAGTGTGAAATTCCCCCAGGATCAGTGATGTATTTCCCCTTGAAAAAATGTCGACTCAACTCGACCCCTGATCATCTACTCCAGGTGGAGATGTGGCTTAACCAGGGTGGTGCAACCCTTGCTAATAGATTCCGAGGCAAAGTATAAATCAGCCCGGAAGTAGGCAGTGCGTGTCGCTCGCCGGTTGATTAGGGTTGCAAATTGACCGCGCGGTCAAATCCTGGCATTATATCTCAAGTTTCCCTAAGCCAGTGTTTCCGTTCGTCGTCATATGTGGGTACATCGTTCAGGATGTTCCTACCAAGATGTCAATCCATTATTCAGTCTTAGGTATTCTTGCCGGGATATAAATCGCCGATTCAAAGGATCGAGTCATTGATCTTGATAAGTAAAAGCTCACCTTTATGTATCATCATCCATTTTGCTATAATCTCACACCTAGCGGACCACAATGAAAGTTTTGGGTACCAGGAGTGCTTCAAGAATTTTTGAACAAATGAAATTCGAGTCGAAGATTGCGATGTTTTTTTCACCCCCTCGACTACCCGTCCGCGTTCTTAATTGGAAAACTGTCCGTGACGAGAAAAGGAGCTTGGCGTCTGGATGTAGCTGTATGCGAGGATATTCGCCAGTCGACGTAACGTCCGGCTGATAGAGGGCATTCCCACTAAGCGAGGACCCTAAGCCGAGGTGGTGGAAAAATAGCGTGGAGAAAAAAAAATGGCCTCGGGGAAAAACAAGCTCTAAATATCGGCGCTTACGCGAGGTTCGTGTGAGTTAAGCCTGCCCAGGCATTTATCTACTTTCTGGCGTTGCTCGCCGAGGCCGAACCGCTCGGTAGCAATCTGCGGGAACCCCCGCTATCCACATACGGTGGGAAAACGCCCTCGCTGGTTGTTCTCCGATAAAAAGGTCCGCGTGGCGCGAAAATATTGTCCAATTAGCGCTTTAAAGCTCCTCGTATCGTATCGCTTCAGGCGGTTCCGTCCGATTGACGATGCTGCGGAGCCGGAAGTCGTCACGAGTTCCGCAACCGGGTCTCCGAATTATCACCCGACTCAAAGTTGCTCACGTTAAACGGGCAGAGGGCGCTCCGGTCGATCGTACAAAATCGAATTATCGAGCTGCGGAAGCGGCCAGAATTCGCCCCGGAATTAACAGCCTCGCTCAGCTTATTGCTGAGCTTAGACCACGCATGGTTGCAATACCAAGGATCCGAGTATGGAGCCATGGGCGAATAGTTGAAGCTGCAAAATCTCGCGTGTAAAAAGTTAGGATTAATATACAGGCTCGGTAATATACCGCCAGAAGCATACGTCAGTTCAGAAACTGGACGATTAAGCTTGTAAATGGAATACGGGAATGGAAGGCCGAGATTAAAAGCTTGATTAAAAACCAAATGGAACCAAAGTTATTTGAAATTCTGGTGAAATCGCAATCCTAACTGAAACCGCAGCTGAAATTTTCGTCACGACGAAACAGGAATTAGTATACGTATGGGTGTGAGGATCTAGGAATATTATATAAGCTTAGGAATCCCCAAATTCGGAGAATCCTTTGGTTTCGAGTTATCTTCAACGTTATGAATGGTGTTTGAAAATAAAAATGATATTAGTATTGCTCAACGCGGAAGTCGTTATATTTCGCATTCCGTGAAACATCAAACGTGTACGATACGGGGAGCTTTTCATCGTCGTACGCTTTGAACACGAGCTTTGGGAACATGTATCACAGACCGTGGAGATAATGCGGAGTGAAGAGCTGGGCAAGAGTGGCCAACTGCCAGATTTTTTCAACCCTTTTTTTACAAAAAATAAATAAATAGAAAAACTGTGAGTTTTGTCCAGGTAAACTTGCCAGGAGAATTATCTTGCGGATTCTCTCGAGTGCTTTGCGACGTAGATAGCATAAATTTATCGTACTCTAGCCCGTACAGCTACAATCACCATTTCTGAAACAGGAAACCTTTCAGTTCAAGCGTTGGTCTCCGCTAGTACGTCTTTCCTACGAAAACGGTGGATGGACACTCAACTCACGACAAAACGTTTCACCGACTGGCTACCGTCCATTGACTTCCGGTGTAAAGTACGTTCGTTCCCCTGCTACACTCAGCTTGCGGTCACATTGTCATTCGCCATTTAACGATCGAGAAAATTACCTATGGAGTTGTCGAAGGCGCCATATTTAATTTCATATGAGGGTGGTTCAAGAACACACACTTGGCCAAAATTGGGTAAAGGCTGAACCACGTTAAATATTATTCGCAGCTTCAGCGTCAGAAAGAAAAGCCCTAAAGATTCAGGCGGATTACACTTCCGTGTCTCTGATGGTCAAGAAAACAAACCTGCCAGAATAACTATGAGATGAATCCGTGTTTCGCAACGTATCATGTTCTATTGATGAAAGGTTTGTTTTCTGGATCATCAAAGGCCAGAAAGTGGAAAATCAATGCAGTGAACCACTCAGATCTCTGTGAACAGTACTTCACCTTATTTTAGATCGAGCAGATGTGGAATTGCGGTTCCGCCAGCACTCCATGTCGCATGAAGACATGATACGACCGTGAATTGTAGACAGGGTTGACGAACGCAGAACGATCTTAGATTTGCTGTATGCTTATATCCGACCAGTACCTGTGGCCGCGAGATAATCTAATTGCGTGTAAATTGTTGGAAAACAAGCGTGTTCAGAACCGACTAGAGTATTTCTAAGACGGCTCCATATTTTAGGGTCTGTCCTAGAAGTGAGCGGAACACCTGCAGTTTCAAGCTCGCAGACTCGCTGTCCACGGTCACCCTGGTGACCCTCCCTGAACAAGGGGATGAAAGGGGACTACCAGAGGACGAGGAACCCATGCCTCACCCCGGTCTAGCGCCACCGTGCGGTACACCTACCCCGTGAGGTGACATTACTCTTGGTTAGCCTCTGTTTTGGCTCTCCCTAAACCCCATCCCCCACGATATTAACGGGACTAGGTATGCCGTCTCTGTCTCTCTTTATACTCGGTGCACTCTGGCATCCTGTACTATTCCTTTCTCTCTCTCTCTCTTTCTCTCTCCTTTACAACGGAGCTTGCATCATGAAACGGTGGTGAAAAATGTTCCCGTTTCTCCCGCATTCAGGGTGGGTATAGCACACCACTGGGACACCGAGCACCAACTGCTAGTTAGAGTATAGGGTATGAGGTGGGGTCGGGTAGGAGGGTAGCGCCCATCAAAATTTCAGGCTATTTATGAAACACGATGGACCCCTTGTGCCATCCCCTGTAGCGCGAATACCCGACAACCGAGTTTCGCGATGATACACGGACAGAAGTGTGAGGTGCGGTGTGCGGTCCTACAACAAAAAGTAAAAATAAAAATCGAATGGAACAGAGAAAAAAGAAGTGAAAAAAAAAAAAAAAAATACTCGCGCGAGATGAGGGGGAAACAAATTGTTCGCGAAAGTATGCCGTCCCATAACAACAACAACAACAAAATAATAATAATAATAATCATGAAAAAGAAATATTAAACAATCATGATGTAAAATAAAACGTAAACATAAATAACAACATGCGGAGTACCCACTGCAAAACTCACCGTGATTTTAAACTGTACGGCATAAATTATGAAAAATAAAAAAGAGAGAAAAATAGACGAATAAAATGGTGTAAACAATCTACAGAGTGGCGGAGCGGCCGGTATATCATATGGACATTTTAGGTCACTTTGAATTTCATCAGCCGCTGCAGCTACTACTAGTAGAATTTATTCCTCCATTTATGTCAATTTGAACGGACCGCGTAGTACGTGTGGAAATACGTATGTATGTGCCTTTATTACACCCAAAGTGAGGATGGCGAGCACATCGTCCTAAGAGAGTCTCGATGTGACGTAAGTGCCAAAAGCTCTATACGTAACTGCTCACTTTTCTCAACAATGCGCATTCATCCACGAATGGCTACACCTGCGAGTGGATTCAGAGAAAATTTGTGGTTACTTAATAATCGTCGTCGCCTGCTACTGGGTTGGCGTCATCATCTTTTTCCCTATCCACAATTCAGCCTGAAATACATGCGACACGAAATACGCACCGTTGAATTAGGAGCGTACCTTTTTACCAAATTCAAAATTCAGCTGAACAACAAATTGCCAACTTGAATCGTTTCCGCAGCGCCATGAAGAGGGTTATTTTCTGAAGACATGGGCTTCCGTAGGGTTTTCAAAAAAATTTCTCGAGGAGCAGCATTACTTCGAAAATGTCCTCCTTCAATCATTCAACAATGTTGACGACTCCTTTCCATTCATCGAATTTTGTGGATATCAGAGTTTTGTAGAGCCTTTTTTTCTCCACATGCATCGGAATATTTCATATCCCTAATGGAAACTGTCATCGTCAAGGTATTCCATATATTTAATGGTTAAAGAAATCGCGAAATCGATATCAGTGAGTACTTCTTTCAACGAGAATGTACACCGGTGATCAAAGCCAATTCTTGACGTCCGCCCTCGCGAGTAGCCTGCGGAAGAAAAAGACCCTTTTGCTATTGTTCCTTATCACGAGAGCCTCGGCGGCGACACTAGGACGATACTTCGGCAGAAGCTGAAACAATGGGCTTGTTGTCAATATTTTCACAGCAAGCTATTTCGTCACCCTTTTAACCTCCGCCCTTATTCTAACTTCGGGTTACGCGAGGTCTGTTGAAAAAACTAATCCATCTCCGGTCATCGGGAAATATCTTTCAGCATAAAGTCTGCCGTTTGAAACTCACCGCCCGACGTAACTCTCCGACGAAACAGGCGAACGGACGATCAATCAAAATAATCCGATCGGGAGAGCTCAGCGGCTGTCATTTTTAGAAAAATCGTATTTTTGCCCGTTCAAAACCCGGTCTATCTGAATCTTCGAATCTCCCGAGAGGAGGAGTAGACATTCGATAAGTATATGCGAGGGATATTGTGCGATTCTTCTCTACTATTATATGAGCAATCAAAAGATTTGGAACAAACCCTCAGGAGGACGGTAAAATTGAAGGAAAAGACTCCTTGCCTTCTTTTATGGGGATTGTGACAGGTCGCTGACTTTTTTGCAAAATACTTTGTATATCTTTGAGTCTAACGTTTGTTACACTCGCCGTTTCGCAACGTCCTTTTTCTAAGGACGTCTGATGCCTCGGTGCTTCTGCGACTCGTGAAAAGCACCGGAACAAGCAGAAGAAAAAAATGAAATAAGAAAAAAAGCTCAAAGAATAAGGCGAAAAAAAAAGAAGAACACAAAGACGGAGGTAAGGGAAACGATAAGGTCGAATCACCCGTCAGAGACAACGACGCGGGTGGTCCTAGTCTTGGAGAATGAGAAAATAGGGAGGTCATAGCCGTTAAAGAAGAGATTTCGGATAAGAAACTCAGCGAATCCCTTACGGTCTACAGGGTCTACGTAAGTAGACCGAGTCCGTTGTGAGTAAAGTAAATCTTCGATAAAGGATGTAAAGTAAAGGGTTGATAACAACTTGAATTGATGTCGAATCTTTATCTACTCGACGGTGCGGTGAAAGCCTCTAGCGCTAAGAAGAAAGGAAACTTATCAAAATGATCATTTTTCAAACTGCGGAATTCTCATTGATTAATGGTGTACCGTAATCTCAGTACTTCGAGCCTCACCTACCCTGGTTCCCAACCTCCCACACCCTTACAGTTGCACGTTAAAATTGCGATTCTGTACTTAATGTATCGTTTGTGCAATTACGGGTTGAAAATTCGAACGCCATTTTCTCGTATAAAAAGTAGAAATGTCAATTGATTTCAGTATCGAACTTGATTCACGGCAGAGAATGAAAAAAAAATCATATTTTTCGCCACAACTTTTGAGGAAGTGAATATTTTGAATAAAACAAACATACTGTGCAATCGTCTCGTTCCGCTGAAAGTGATAAAGGTCAGTGTATACACAGTCAGGCGCATTTTATTTCCTTGTGATAAATGGGTTTTCTCCGGTGAAGTAAAAAAGCTCTACTGATCTCTGGAATTTATAATGAAAAATCGTCCCCTGTCGTGGTCTTGCTGGATCGGATGGTGGTAGAGCCTGCACGAAGCGAAAGGAAGAACAAATAATTAGTGAAACAAACGAGGGAAATTACTCGCGAAGCTTGGGGAAATAAATCAGACATTTTTCGGGCACAATTCTCGCCGAATGAAAGTAGCAGGTATATATGTATATATGTATTGAGTCAGTACCATCTACGACACCAGCATAGGACTGTAGACTGTAGCGGACGGAGCCTAATGAAATAAGGGTTGTTAATGAGCGTCTCTGGGAATACGGACCGTCTTAGCAACCCCTCGAGACCGCGCCGATATATCTTGCCACGCGCTTCCCACTCACGCAGCTCTTGTTCCAACGTATTGCAGGTGTTCCATTCAAAACCGCAAAATTTTTGTTGTTGTTTTTTTTTTTTTTTTATTATTATAAAAATTGGATTGAACTTATGAAAAACACTTCGTTCTGATACACTGAAACCGTTTGAAAAGGATTGAAACCCCGACGAGTTGAACTGAACGTTCGTGTATTAAAATTGGTGACAGCGGTGGGATGCCGAATTTTTGGTAAGTGTATTTTGATCATATCGTAGAATAAAAGCGTGTATTTGCTGTTTCTGTACCAGTCCTTTCCCCTCGCTGTGTACGGTTTTGTCAAGTTTGAGTGGCACGTTTCCATATGCGGCATGAGCTCCACGGCTCGTTCTTACACCGCGACTTGTACGTTAGTACAAGAGTTTTCCATTACTTGACAGCCCGTAAAACCCTTTCTAAAGGAGCCGGGATAGCACGGCGTCGTCGTCGTCGTCGGAGGGTCAAGTGTCTCATTAGAAGTCAATTATTTCACAACTAGCACTCTCCCCGTGAAAACCACCCTTCCTTCAGTCGTTGCCTCGCAGAACCACCATTTGATTATAATATCAAGCTTCTCCCAGACTGCATCTGCATTCGCGGTGAACCACGACATTCAAATATACGTATGATTATCAGAGTATCCCAGCGGGTAATTCTTGAACATTTTTTAATGCGATGTGCATATGTGAAAAATGACCATTAAATCAAGATAGTATCTCATAGTATGATAGAAACTGAAGAAGATCTTCGTGTACCCAAACCTCGATCACCTCAATATCTATATACACATGATAACTACATGAGCAAAGTACAAAGCTTGCGTTTGGCAGTAGAATTGTATATAACACATATGTATATGTATGTGTGAGCATGTGGAAGCGCCCTGGAGTGTTCGTAACAGCAAAGGTTGTTCGTACGAGGATAAAAGCAGATGTTGCTAGGGCACGTGGGATTTCTTGGGGGATGTTGGTAGGGTGCGAACTTTCCGAGCTCGGCTTTGCACCCTAGCTTGCTAAAAGTTCGGAGTTCCGGGACTAGGATGAAGCCGGGAGAAGGAAGAAGGAAGGGAGAGTCTGACCTGCAAACTTACTTGTTTCACACTCGATGGAGCATCTCGTTCCTCCTTCCCTAATGTTCCGTGTACACCACGCGTCTTTATTCGGTGGTCCGTGAATATTGGCCGCGTATGTTCGTACGTGTACCTACCTGTGTTTTTTCGACGTTCAAGCACAGCCGAGGGTATGAAGTATTCCGTAACAGCATAAGCATGATTAACCACGAGTTTGCAGCACTCGTCGTTTGTTGTTCTCTAAATTAATTTGTAGATGCCCACGCATGCCCACGGGGCAAAGTACCGCTCCTTCAGAATACCTGTTTTAAATAAACCACCCTTGTATCAGAGAGCATGCATGGGCCTAGTCTCTAGAGTCTAGCGTGTACCATTTCATGGAATTAGCCCTCCTGCTTAACGATCCTTATTCACTTAATTAACTCACGCCTGATCATTCCGCTTGTATGTTAGAGCTGACCATGACAGGACTGACTGTCACTGCTGACTAAATGACAGAGGTACCACTTGGAACTTGAACAATTCATTCTTATTTCTTTCTTAAAACGTGAACAAAAATCGCATCAGTTTTTTCGTGAACCGTAATTCATGAAGCTTGGCGGACTACAGTTTTGATGATGCGAGGCTGCGTCTTTTCCTGAATAATCGTGTCTCGGTACCCAAAATGTGAGACACGTTGAATTTCACTTTCGGTGCCAATAGGACCGAATTTGATAATTATTTCGTTAAACCGTTCGGAGCTATACAGACATAGAGATACGGGCTAGTTCTGATATTACAAACATGGGCAGAGCTTTTCCAGAGATCGAAATCGCAATTGTGACAGAACAATCGTGGAGTGTGCATGTCAACATATAAGCTTAGTACGCGTCGATGGGAAACAGTGACCCACAACACGCCACACATAGTTACGGCGAGTTGCTAACAAGCCGGGGTACAATCTGACGGGAAGACATGCGACCGAATAGATATGTGGATGACAAATCCCACTGCTGACGGTGTCAGCGTTTGCCTGTACTCGCGAGATCTTCTTCTGGTCTTCTTAGATTGGTCTATCGATAAATTAACTGCATGAAAAGCTCGCGTCAGTCTAGGACAAAGCAAACCTTTTCCCTTGATGAAATTGTGTGGAATTTAATCCGGGGATTCCATAAAGCACATATTGCAGAATGAGGTGCTATAACTTGTTTTTGTGGACTTAGTCATTTGAAGACTTGTTGCTTTGTCTGGAAAGGTTGAGTGAACTAATTTAGACCAAGTTGCGCAACCGCATATGAGGATGATGTGGTATTTTTGTTGATACGTTTGATGTACCATGGATTTAAGAATCCCCGAATCTTTTTGCGAATAGAATTTCCCGGAGTGGTCACGATTTTTAGGTGGCAATCATCGTAACCGGATCCGTTCCCAGATCTCATCGAAATTCAGTGACAGAAGAGAAACCGCGCGGGTGATGGTGGCTCACTTTTCTTCTCGTAACAAATTAAAGAGGAACTTGACGATCGGTTGGGTGACAGTGGGATTGGGTTTCTCTTGGAATTTTGCACACGGAAGGGAGACATGACAGAAAGGGATGCGGTACTAGTTTCAGATTTCACCCCCGTCTTCAGTGACGCGTGTGCCAACCCTCTGGGGGATCTAATCCAGTCAAGATCACGGCTTGTATACACTTTTTACGATTTCACCCTGCGCCAAAAAAATGAGATTGGCATTTTGATCGTAAAGCATAAGAAAAAACCATTACATAATCTGGCAATAAAGAACCGAGGAATTTAGAATCGCTGGGTCTGCCTCCTCGCTCAGCCAGTGCTTTGTCTCTATCGTACTGCCAGTCTAGAGCTAAACACGCAAAGTATCGTGTTATACTTTGCCACGAGCTCAGCGAGTTTATCGTAATTATGTGTAAGCTGCGCCGTCACACTGTTCTGATATACTCTTGATTCAGTGGCCCGAAATTTTCGCGCTTCAGGATTTCCTAGCCGTTCGAATTCGCTTTAATTTAACGAAAAGAAATCGTTCAATGACGCCCAATGTAATCAGAGTCTTGTGCACATTGTCACGAGTTTCAGAGAAAATACGGCGGACCTAGGAGGGCTGATAGGAGCTCGTGAGAGGAAGGGATTCAGGCTGTGTTGAAAAACAAACGGAAATCCTCGGAAAACCCTTAGCCAGCGGGCAGCGGGTAGTGGGCAGCGGACAACCCATCCTTGTCACGTCCTTCCGGTTTGAGTACCTAACCAAGACCAACCCTTGCCACTCCTTCCGCTCCACAGCTTTTCGCGTGTTCCTTGGTTTCAATCACTGAAGCTTCCTATGTAGGATTCTAGAACAAGATCTCCGCCCTTCTATCCCTCGGTTCTCCGTTCTCGTTACTTCTTGCTCCTCTTCCCAGTCCCAGTCCCGGATCTTGATTCCCGAGTTCACGACTACCCAGAACCAACTGCACTCGGGCTACTGAATAAATATTACCGCCGGAACCACTTGCCGATGCAACCGGAAGACAACGGTACTATAGATGTCTCAGAGTTCTTGCAGAACGTGCGTTGGCCAGTGCTTGTCTCTTGGCTAGAGTAGTTGAGGTCCTGTTTCCGACGAAAGTCAACCATTTTACAAGGTTGTAATTCACCCAGGGTCGCCTAGACTACATAAGCTAACGCAAAAGTCCTATTTTCAATATCATTCCCGAATCTGAACCAGTCCTGAACAAGCAACGATGTGTAGATTTTCCTGACATTTCCAAGAAAACTCTCATTTCCCCGAAACTAATAACAATGCGAGCAGTTCCGCCGGGTAGTATGTATCTCTTGAATAAAACATTACTAGGCAACTCGATAGTTGCTTGTCAGAAGTCTGAGCTCATTACAGGATCGATATCGTGACTGCAGGAAACGATTGTGGATGTTCTGTGATATGAAAGGGTGATTAATCGATACTAACGACGGTTGTAAGCACGGCTTCTTGCAGGTCATGGTTTTGATTGATACAAATTAATTACGGGTACTGGGAATCGGAGAAGAATTCAAAATTGCCGGAACTTCTACGAAAACAAACGTTTCCTTTGAATCAATCCATTCCTCCAGGTCCTGGTTCCCTCGAGTAATAATTTTCTGGTGGAAAACCGTACAGTCTGACGACCGGCAATAGAATGACAACAACAGCTGAGGGACCGGCATCTAGGTCGTTTGGCTTTTCGGCTAAGGACTTAAGTCACATCACGTTCAGAGCTGAACTCGGGACTAGACTGTCTGCCAGGCTTTGGACTCGGGCCGCAATGACCTATGGCACGGATTCACGCCTTTGCAGAGCTATTAAACTGAATCCCACCCGTCTCTCGGTCATTTCGACTGGCCATCAAAACTATGAGGGAAAATAAAAAGCGCAAGAGATTCACCAGCTTAATGCTGTATGTCTTTCGCAACTGTCGAACGGTAGGTCTCGATTCATGGAAAAAGTGCGAGAAGGAACCCAAACTCACATCCGAAGAAGAGGAGGCGAGATTACACCTGTTAGAAGGAGTTCTGGGTAGCATGAAAGAGTCTTATTGCCAGTAGGGTCGTTTCATCCTCCCACAGAACAAACACGACGGTATTACTAGAGCTGGCGTTCAGCCAGCCAGAGGTCCAGGTTAACTTTGGAATATAACGACCATGCGGAAAGACGTAGAGTCCAAGAAGGAAGCCACATTGTAGCGATTTTCTTGAATTACGATGGGAGAGCTGCTTCGCGCCAAGTATCCCTGATGAACCTGATCCATCGCGGACGACGAAGCTGATGGTGTTTTATTAATGGCAACTCGTGACTCCCTTGATGTAGTATTACAGAGAGGTACGCGGATATACATCAGTGGACCTGGTCTGAGATTTCACTGTAAGATATTCCCCGGATCTCCAGAAGGCAGCGACAGTTCTATAGCCGACTGAGAGAGTGGAGGGAAAAATAATAATTCGCGTTTCTCGGAATCCCCGGAGAGCAGGAGACAAACGGAAAGAGAGGTATAGGGAGGAGAATGCTGGGGCTGAAGTACCTGCGTACTAATATCCTGTCATACCGGGCTGAATATTATAATGGGACACGACGGCATTCCATTTCCGATTCCGCGCTATCCCCACCTGCACACTGACGTCTCTCCACCGTGGTTTCTATTTCACTTCCAGATCTTGCGCAGCTTCTTTCAATCACGCTAGTCTCTACCTCCGCAAAATGTAAGTACAATCGCCATCGCCGATGTCGCTTGGGGATCTATGCCGGAATCCAATTCTTGAGAGAAGACTGAAACTAAAGATGAAATACTCCATGTTGCAGCTCAATCAATAGAGAACTCAGGAAACTCCACTCGTCCAGGATAATTGCGAATTTGAGAATCGCGAGGAGTATTCTCAATTTTTTACCTCACTGATTTACCTTACTGACATTATTTCACGGCCTGGATCCCATTCGGCGTTTGCATATTACCAAAAATTCTTCTCTTACCGAGAATTCATTATTAGTATCGCCTCCCCTCTTTTGATCAAGCTATCAATAAAGTTTCTGTCTCACTCACAGGTCAAATTAAAAAGGGAGAGGCAATTTTATGTGCGAATTTCGATTGGAGCTGGCAAGAATCAATACAAGTATATCTGTTCGAATAAAAGAGTTTTGGGACTTGTGTTTTAGTATTTTTTTTATAACTTCATGCTTCGCCGTGCAGCGAGAAGAACTTCGAAAGGAAAGCCCCTGTTGTATTTATTAATGTTGTACTATTTTCTTGTCGTTGAATATGGAAAGATCTGGGTCGGTGGTAATAGTTGGCGATTAAAAGCCGCGCGTAAAATCGCAATTTACACTATCGTAGTTCCTTATTTAATACGCGGTCCGTACAGCTACGAGAATAGGCATTATCTCGCGGCGTGGTCTACGCGGTTCTCGTGCAGCTTTGCATAAACGGCATTCTAAATCATCCTGGCCTTTATCAACTCGCGATATGCTAAACTGGCCCTCGTAATTTTCATCCCCAATGCACGGACCAGACAGAACCACCGGCACCGAACCCCTCAAGCATAGATCACTCACCAGTTATTAAAATCGTTGTACTCCACCGCGCCGTGTGATTCAATACACGATCATCCTGATTTTCCTCTCCCCTTACCTCCATCGCGAATTCGAAAGGTGCTAAACGAACGGAAGCTGAAGGTGTGTCTGGGGGTCCGATAAATGCTGGTTTGCTTTAGAGACCGACTGGACTGGTTCGTCGAGGTGCTTGGTGCTGGGGTCGGAGATAGTTGTAGAAAGGAAGCTGCTGCCACAGGGTCGTGCTGGGTTGGGTAGATAATAATAGCGGTGGTTGGTGTTCTTGCGAGTTGGTGGAGAAGCGTTGAGTGGCTGAGAAAATAGCGGTGGTCGTTCACCGGGTGTTAGAGGGTGGCCGAATGGCCAACGAGGGTTGGGGTGGTTCTGGGCTGAGCTGTTCACACCGAGTGGAATCGATTCCCGAACAACGTCACCCTCGCCAGTTTCTATTTTTCATCCAAAAACCTTGCTTCTCTTCTCTTTCATTATGCTTATACTAAGTCTGATAATCCATGATCTCTTCGATTGAGCTCAGAGACCTGATTCAGTAGCAAGAATCGAAGAGTATTCGAACGTTACTCAACATTCGTGAAAAGGATACGTGTTTGATTCTGTTTATGGAGAGCCTAGAACAGCGTGAAAGGATTTTCCAGTCTAGTACAAGGACTGGAAATTGTGCTCGGCACGTATTCTAGCTAGCTGGGTGCAGAGGGTAACTAAGTTAGCTGACTCGACTTTTAGCTGAAGGATTTCGCGTCGACGTTGCTTGCAGAAACCGATGCGATTCAAAGCAACGAGTCTCATACTGCACTCTGTGTCTCGCGTATATTGAGCTTTTTCCTTGGTGATGCTGGTTTCTAGAAGCTAGTACCTCACGAGTTCCGAGTTCCGAGTGCTGAAAGCTCAAGAAAATTCGTCCCTCCCGAAATGAAGTTTATCATTTTTTCCCACTAAAAATATTCCAAGTTTCAAGCTAGGATCTATGAATGTCATTCCACGCCTGGCGATCTCTGCGATAGTCGTACATCTCGGAATCATATTCATGTGGTGAAGTTTATTTATTTTGTAGAAAAACTTTCCCAACTGTCTTGAAGCGACGCTGTAGGGATGGACAATTGGCCCATCGGCCAGGCAAGACACGAAAATAATATCTCAGTCGGAAATCCTTGGCAGGAGAGAAAAAAAATGATTTCTCTTGGGCAGCGGCCAGCCACTGGCCATGTTAGCCGTATTATATAACCATACTGGGCTGGGAAAGGCCGTCACGTACCGGGCAGGGTTATTGTTTAGAACGGAAGAAGCCCATATCGCGTGATGCGAATTCGAAATTCCCCTAACTGAAGTCCTTCGCGACCGGAAGTTCGCCCGGGGGTTAATCTTGCAATAGCGATATATCCTCCCCGACCACGAATATGTACGTATGTACGTATACAGATATACCTATATACGCATCTCGGCATCACAGGCGCAGTCGTAGTCGCACTGGGAATGACAATCATGCCAGTCTACAGATAAACATACGTCTAGTCTGTCATGTTTTACGATCTGTCGTATACCAAAGAACGTCCTGGCTCACTCCGGGGCTCAGGAAACCACCAAAAAATACTCTTGGGGGTGCGAAAACCCGGCCGTTACGCCGGATGGACACGCCTTCCCGTTTAGCGAGATCTGAAGTCAACTGAGAGACGAAAAAAGAGAGAAGGAGAATGAAGAAAAAGAGAACTGAGAATCCTCTCAATGGCAGAGAGATCGGAGGGCGAGGGGGGGTCGTCGTCACCCCACGTCACCCTGAAACCACCCCTGAATCCGACGTTTCGGGTTCTTTTCTACCACGTTTTGAACGGGGATGGGGAGTCCGGAGAAACCCGGATAGGAAATCCATTTGTATTCAGGAAACACGCGACACGCGTCGCTTACCGGCGCCCGATCAACGTTAAGCTTCCCCGGGAGGAAATGCTGATTTTTGTCCTCTTCATACCCCTCGTGATCCTTTCGTCGATGTAGGTGCCACTCTGATGCAAGGTTGTTCTTATATGAAACTATTAAACCTCGAGACAATACGATGCCACGAGAATTTTCAAATCATTCGAATCGGCAGTTTTCGCACGCCAGTATTACAAATGCGAGAAATAAACAGCAACTCAATCCGAAGCCCACGGAGGAAAGGAACACTACTGGCAGAAGAATTGCACAAACTGCAAAAATGATCGAAATAACTTCGTGCAAAAGCTAAGGGATGTAACTTCAGATCTGATAGGATTGAGACTACGTATGGGCTATGAGATTCCTGTAAATTTCTTTGTGAATCGAACCTTGCTGGTCAAAGACAGAAATATATCTCTAAGTCTCAGGGATCCCTTGCCAAACTCATACAGAAAGTGTAATTCGAAGCTGCGCAGCTGTGCCGAGTCAATTCGTTTCCCAAATATTCTAAGTCGAGTATTATTAACTTGTTACATTCTTTGAAAAGGGACCCGGATCCTTTGTGGAGACGACCTACCCTGTTTGCGACAAGTTCTCCGGAGGGTATACAAAAATAACTCGATACAGACATGATTAGGTTATCTCAGCGCGACTCCTCGACAAAGTCATAAAAGTTTGTGAATAAAATTTTCGGATTACTATATGCCCAAAAAAGGTCGAATCACTGTGTGACAGACATGCAAGATTTTCCCACAAAAGTATCGATATCATTATAAAAGCCGCGGAGAAGCGGTATCTATCCGCGTGCTGACCCGTCCAGTCAAGCAAATACTTCTCTCGAATATATCTCTACTACTCGCAGCACAAGACACGATTCCACTTCAGGCACAAGTAGGAAATAGATCAATATAGACGTTATCAGAAAGGCGGTAAGTCGGGCGAAATCCTCAGATACTTTCGCAAGATTTTATAAACTTCAGCTTGTTCCGGCTCACGATAGTGAGGAAACGTTAGCTTTGCGCTGCGAAAGCCCGTCCACATTAAATGGTGAAAAATGTGGTCATGAAAATTACCGGTTATCAATAAAACGGACTGTTCAGATTCGCTGTGGACGAATTCACATGGTCTGATTTCGCATACAAAGTTCGGAGGAATAGGATCCCATCAGTATTTCGACGTGTTGTCAATATCGTCGAATATCCTCCGCACGCTGCCAATTCATGGTCATTACTGATATACTTTTCTAGCATATGGTACAACGAATCAGCAAACTTGCGAGGTGTCTGCAGAATACAGAATTTCTTCGTGTATTTGGCCAGTAGGTACTAATGGCATGCACGTTGTAACGCGATCTGATACTTGATCGATAAAATTCTCCGTGTCTGAAAGACATGCGGAGGCACCATTAGTCATTTTCTCGAGTTCCCATATCGCGACTGATCTTTGTGCATTGGAAATCTAGGCGAGGGCACTCTCGTGCCAATCTTTTTTACTAGGAACTGACTTGGACGCGGTGCTTGCAAGAGAAGGCTGCATGGTTCGGTGGGTCAGAATCTAATAGGATGCAAATTTTTGTCTCTCGTAGTCTCTCTTGGAGATTCCATTGCGCCAGACTGCATAAAAATTCACAGTGCAGGTCTTGGCCAGAACCAGACAACGTGATTCCACTTTTATGCAAATGATGACTTCCGGTTGTTTTCGGTTCTCCCAGTGGATGGATAATTTCGAAAATATGGCTCTCGGACCCATAGCTCTCGAAAGACAAACGTCGAACTTATACCAACACACATAGAAGGAAGTTTCTGGTGAAGTGGTATGATTAGGGTTCGATTCGAACAGGTGGGTCGCAAGAACCTGGTACTCTCGTCCTTTGCTTTCTGGAGAAATTATCAGAGTGGCTTGGCGAATCGTTGACGTTAGAATTTCGAAAGTTGGAAGGCGTACAATTTCACAGAAACACATTAAACTTCGTGCTTTTTTTAGGACGAGTCCATACGATTAAAAGAATCTTCTTTCGTCGCTGAATCGTAGCCTCACAGCTACGCAGCTCCAATTTCACTAACCAGGAAACTGACCAGGTAGAGCGCGCCATGGCAGAACTCGACCGACAAATTCCTGTCGTATTTCTACAATTTTCTTCAACTTTGTCGATTATAAACTTCATGGTTTGAAGTTCTCCCACAACTCTCATCAAATAGTTGCTATAAGTATATAGCACGCTATCTCTGAGACCTCATTATGTCTGATACACTGTTTGCGTCGACACGATCTCAATTCTTATTGCATCTGGCGCGTATATTCAATCATAAAACCTAAAATAAATCAGACTCATCTGGTTCAAATTAGATGATGTATTGTAGTATTCGAGAACTCCAGGTTAATGTTAAGTGTGGACTTCAAAGTTACTATTTTAGACCTCCGGGTGAAGCGCTATGGTTTCATGTGTAGCGGCACGGTGTGATAGTGTAGAGGCATTGCTATCGACCAAGTCCGGGTATCAGAATAGTAATCGGGTTCTGAGTTTTGCCCCTTATCTATAATTTGTTCATTTGGAAATCGATCGATATTTCTTACAATGTTAGTAATCGTTATCCCAATCAACTTGCCGTTTCATAACAAGCGAAGTTATCGTACCCAACCCAAAAACAAAACGTAGAGTTTCCACAGATCTTCAAGTTTCGAGGTCCAGATAATCACCTCCAACTATTTTCGGAGGAACGTCCAGGTGTGTATGTCTACGATGAATTTTTTGCCCGACGACATCACGAAATCAAATGAACAGATTTCATCCCCCCCTGCGTCGATCGATTTGGATTTGCTCGGCCCCGTGGTTCTCAAGTTATTCAAAAACCCTAAATCTCAGAAAACCATTTTCTCAGCATGGAGAATCCGGGCAAGCTCCACGCTGGATTACCGAGTTCAGTCGACTTACCTGCTTGTTTCATTTAACACTTTTCAATGTGATGTCCTAGATTTTGATTCGACTTTGAACCTAGTGAACAACAGCTGACCTGCATTTGATTTTCGAAACAGACTTAAGGTATTTTCTATGATCCGAACAGGCGAGAAGAGTCCAGGACTCTGACCGCATCAGGGATAATTGTGCACTCGCTGGTTCAGCGTTGGGATCAGGGTAACTTGGGGAAACCCAAAACGGACAATCGGCTTGGTAATCTCGCGATATAGCCAATCGCAGCGGACTAATCGCGTTATGACGAGCCTTAGCTATAATGGACGGCCAATCCGCCACAAGAAGCCAAACAGCATATATGTATATTATGTACAGCCATGCATACGGCCATGTACAGGGTATTTCACAGAAACGTAGCCAATTGATTCAAAGGCAAAGCGTTAACGGGTATTGAGGCATCGAAGATGGAAAATTTCGTTGCAAATAAAAAAACACGAAATGATCGTATGAATTTTACGAAACTGCTTCAGCTTCATCTGCAATTCAGCAGGCCACAGCTGCGAAACCTCTGAAAACCTTCGGAGTGCTCAAGATATTAGGTGTCCGCTCACCCACCACCCACGCACACCCTCGACATGCAGTATAACTTCGGAGTTCTATCATTCAAAACGCTGGAGTTCCTTTTCATCATTGGCTGACTACCCTTCGATGTTCGGGGCCATCTACGCTTTACGTTCATCGTTGATTATTACTATACTAAAAAATTTTTCACGTAGATATTGATATTGTGATTTTAATGAATAGAATTTTATGCACAAGGTTGCAGAAATACTTGAAAAGATAAATTACAGAAATATTCGGCACGGCTTAGAACAGCAAGACACACAAACGGTGCCTAATCGTCATTCCGGCATTGATGAATTCTTAAGAGGTTTTCATACACGCTCCGATTACTTCGGGGATTACTACTCTATTTCAGCAGGAAGTGTCTAAGTATTTTTTTTTTTTTTCAAAATTATGACATTTTCTTCACAGATTCAGTCATCATCAGAAAAATCGTGGAATTAATCGTAGCTGCATACGATTTATGCATGTATACTGGGTAATATTCAATTTGCAGCCGAGGCAATACTTTCTGTATAGTTTATTCATTGTATTTTCAATATGGTTCCATTTGGTGGCCTCTTCGAGTTTCGCTCGACAGGCAATGTCGGCTAATATTTCAATCCTATTCAGACGTTGAAACGAATATTCAATGCATATAGCATTGTAGCAGTTTTAATGAAATTTCATATACATTATGGCGTTGAAAAGAATTTATTTTCTTGAAAAAATATGCTTAGCTCGCCACAGCAAATGTGTCCTACAAAATAAAATAATTGCCGAAGTATTACAATCCTCACCTGATTCTTTGTTGAAGTAACGTCTGGCCGGCGTTACCCCAAAATACAATGTATCCAATAAATATCATAAAACATCGCCAGGGTGATATTAAACATTGACTTTCAACCGAATCAACGGAAAATCAACATTCGAATTGATTTCTTGTTATCTACTTCTCATATGTTTACAAAAAATTAATGAAAATCCTCATTTACTGACGAAAGTTTCTCTGACTAGAAACCCACACGGAAATTACAACAACATATCATGATCTTCGTGTTATAAATCAAGTTTTAGAGCCTGAATTCATTTTTCAAATTAGGTAATTGAACTATCTTCTTTGTGCTACTTTGAAATCGATTGGCATCCGAAGCGAAAATACGAGTAAGCCTAAATGTTGTTTAGTACTCAGTTACCATTAGGCGATTAGTTCTGGAGAATATTACACTGTTGAATTCGCTAGCAGCGAGCACTTTGATCACGTCTGATTAGCGGAGAAAAATGCACGTCCGAAGATGAGACGAATATGTTTATTTTGAATCCCTGTCGAACGAAAACTGAGACAAATCCTTTATTTTGAATATAGTGTCTGATGGTGGAAATCGAGGCGAGAACGCTAATCGAACAATTTTATGGAACGGTAACTGAATTCGAAACCGTAAATTGAGTATGGAATAGAGATCAGTAAATTACTTTTA
Source organism: Rhogogaster chlorosoma (assembly GCA_944452935.1). Taxonomy (NCBI): domain Eukaryota; kingdom Metazoa; phylum Arthropoda; class Insecta; order Hymenoptera; family Tenthredinidae; genus Rhogogaster; species Rhogogaster chlorosoma. Next base: position 21,391,587 of record OX101802.1, read on the forward strand.
CAAATTATGACAGCGATGTGAATTTCGATTGCAGAATAATGGACGGAATGATTGATGAATGCTATTTTTCATTACCATTCAACCTCTATACTTCCGGAAGCCTTTTGGTACTCACTCTCCATCTATGCCATAAATATTTCCAAAATGCGGGTATTCAGTTTGAAAAAAAGCGCTGCTAGAGATCAAAGAATGACCGCACTCAAACAGACGTGAAAAAAGCGAAGGATGAGTTTGAACTCATTGAAAGTGGCTAATATCGTTGTCCTTAGTGCAGTCCAACATTACAATGCTGTTTATGAGTTGTTTACCCCAATTAATTTTTTTTCAAAAAAATATTCAGGCATGATGGTTATTCATGGTGTTTTTATTCGGGGTTTTGTTGTGCGGCGCAAACGGCGTACCGTGTGAAAAATAACTTGGGGAGTGTTTCAATTGTTTATCAATTAGTCGAGCAGCTGAGTAAGGGGAGCGTGAGCAGTAGCGGGGGCAGCATTTTCGTCTGGCGTTCTCTAACCCTGGTTTGGTGCGCTAGGATTAACGATGGCTTTTGTAAAGGAGAGGAGGGTTGCCAGAGGGCACGAAGGCAGCGAGAAAAAGTGTTGTTTAAAAAGAAATTATGGTAAATGGGAATCCCCTCCCCTCCATAAGGTCGGGGGGCAAGGCAGAGCAGGGCGTATTTTTTCCTATCCCTTATTTTTGTATCTTGGTTCTTGGTGGTTTAAATAAATGTAATCTGATAATGCAGGGGCGGTGATTTCTTCTTTTTATTACCAGAATATAATTAACCTTTCCCGGGGATTGGATTATTTTTATTTGCTTTTTCGTAATCCGCCTGCTCCCGCTTCTTCCGTCAGGATGTTGCTCCCCATCCGGCTGAGGACTGAATACGCAACGCAACGTAACGTAACGTGGTACAACGAAACGCAACGTGCCACCCAAAGTATGAAGATTTTCTGGCACGATAAGCGAGGAGATTTTCACCGCTTTCATTACTCGCGTTCGCCGATGAACCACCGCCCCTGGCTTTCGGGGTATTTAAACTCTCCCCCCAGAGAGCAAGAGAATGAGAATGAGGAAGAACGAGATAAATATATAAAGAGATGTCTGCATAGCTTTCTTTTGATAAGAACGATGAACAATTGCACCATTCTATAAATCTCCACGTGCATACATGACCCAAATAGTATATAGAATCAGGAACAGCACAAACGCAATATGTGAATAACGGTGAAAATTGAAAAATGTCTTTATCCTACTTCTGTATCCCATCTTCCCTGTAGACGTCGTTGCATAACGCTCTCCGAAATATAAGCTTCAAAAATTCGCAGAGCTAGACTCTCTGAGAAACCGAGAAAGATGGACCAACTATTCTGTAAATGAGAGCTCATAGCCAATTCCCACTTGATTAATTCTGCTCACCTGGAACACCACGGATCACGTTGGAAGCGCATCTAGACTCTCTGTGTTGAAAACAAACGGAATTTGTTTCTTATACATTCTCACAGCTATCTGGCTAGCTGAACGTGAGTGAACGGTGATTCCAACACCCTACACTGCCTAATGTACCGAGTTACGGACACTACCATATCGGATTGTTTCAAAGATCGGTCTCTGTCTTCGTGGATTTCTATGTCATCGTAAATCTCTCACCTCTTGTTCAGCCCACAGTCGTATGTGAGAAATCTCTCACTGTGCAATTCGTGTCCAGCTATGATATCAAAAATCAAACCTCATCAGAAGTAGTCTTCAACTTTGTTCGAGTTGTTTCTAAGGTTTGAGTTGTGAGTTGGCTCAGTTCACGGCGCTTCGATTGTCGCTCTGATCACCTCGAAAACGCGATTCGTAGTTTCTCCCAAACCACACGACCGACCGGAATGAAACTTCGGGGATCACTGTTCGATTTTGGCAGAAATTGGCCAAGTATTTAGTTTCTTCAAAGTCTTAAAATTTTTTTTGCAGATCAAGATTCGCGGCAGCGAATCGCCGAGTTCCCCCCCCCTCCGGCAGTGAAAACTCGGCGCGCCAGCCACGAAACATTTACCCGAGCCAGCTCTTGTTCTTGTAAAAAATCTGTCATATCTTTTGAACCGCTGATTATTTCCTAATAAAATTTATATGGGCGTAAGGTCCTCGCCATTTGACCTTGCTCGCGAAATTTCGACAAAATCTACCGCGTGGTTCCGGAGATATTGACCGTCAAAGTTGATCGAAAAACACAATCTTCTCCTTCTCCTTCTCCTTCTTCTTCGTTGCAGACCGTTCTTCTTGAGACCACGATATCTGTCGAACCGTTGCACTTATGAACTTGCCATTTGGAAGGAGTGTTCTCGTCACCGAAATCTCGCCCCCTATTGTTTTTGAGCAATAATTGACCACGCATAACTGAGTTATTGATAATATTAATTATTTTACAAAATGCGCATGCGCAGAATTATTGATCGATGCCTGATTTACAAAATGCGCATGCGCAGCAGCAAATCGCGGCCGCGTGCCAGTATGATTATAATATAATATTATTATATTATTATAGTATTATTTATAATCATATTTCATTTATCATTGTTATTATTATTGTCATTATTATTGATGCGTCACGTCTACTCGTGCTCCCCAAAAAAATTTGTACTCAGTAATGTGTCCGCACCGCAGTTTTCGGTGTCCAGGTCCTTCGCTCCGTAGTTTTCGGTATCCAGGTCCTTCGCACCGTAATTTTCGGTATCCAGGTCCTTCGCTCCGTAGTTTTCGGTATCCAGGTCCTTCGCTCCGTAGTTTTCGGTATCCAGGTCCTTCGCTCCGTAGTTTTCGGTATCCAGGTCCTTCGCTCCGTAGTTTTCGGTATCCAGCTCCTTCGCTCCGTAGTTTTCGGTATCCAGGTCCTTCGCTCCGTAGTTTTCGGTATCCAGGTCCTTCGCTCCGTAGTTTTCGGTATCCAGGTCCTTCGCTCCGTAGTTTTCGGTATCCAGCTCCTTCGCTCCGTAGTTTTCGGTATCCAGGTCCTTCGCTCCGTAGTTTTCGGTATCCAGGTCCTTCGCTCCGTAGTTTTCGGTATCCAGGTCCTTCGCTCCGTAGTTTTCGGTATCCAGCTCCTTCGCTCCGTAGTTTTCGGTATCCAGGTCCTTCGCTCCGTAGTTTTCGGTATCCAGGTCCTTCGCTCCGTAGTTTTCGGTATCCAGGTCCTTCGCTCCGTAGTTTTCGGTATCCAGCTCCTTCGCTCCGTAGTTTTCGGTATCCAGGTCCTTCGCTCCGTAGTTTTCGGTATCCAGGTCCTTCGCTCCGTAGTTTTCGGTATCCAGCTCCTTCGCTCCGTAGTTTTCGGTATCCAGGTCCTTCGCTCCGTAGTTTTCGGTATCCAGGTCCTTCGCTCCGTAGTTTTCGGTACCCAGGTCCTTCGCTCCGTAGTTTTCGGTATCCAGGTCCTTCGCTCCGTGGTTTCCGGTGTCTACGTCCACCGCTCCGTAGTTTTTTTTATAAAATGTATAGGGCGTAAGACTCTGCCCACTTGATCTTGTTCGTGAAATTCCGACAAAATCTGCTGCGTAGTTTCTGAGATATAGTAACATTTATCCGGCAATTTTTTTTTCTATATAATCATATATAATTACGTATAATTTGATATAATTTTATATGATAAAATTATCGTGAAAAAATTTTTTTTTTTCATATAATTGAAGAACCAATTTTGTAGAGAAATAAATTTCCTACAAGATTATGGAAACGAAAATCCGGAAAAAATTTGTTTACACCCATTTATTTTAGAAATAAGAAAAATGAATTTTTACATGTACGTTTTAAATGGGAAAGAGGACCCCTCCTTGCGCCAACTGAATTTTCGAGATATTGAGCTGAAATTTTGAGGGAATTTTTTTTCCCGCGACAAAGAAACTTTTGAGATACATTTATTCCAAAAAAATTATAGAATTTCTTTTCTGAAACAGTCTAATGTAGATATTTTTTAGATCAACTTGAAAAATATTATAGAATCTCATGATGGTCTGTTTCGATTGGACATGGCTATTTTACTTAAGAGTTTCACAATCGAACAATTGTAGAACATTTTCCGTATTCTATGTTCGTACGACATCTAAATATGTTGCTTTGTCTAAATAAAATGGGATCATGGGAAGCATAAACTATGATCGGAACAAGCTAGTGTATAATTCTCAAGATGAAATTTCTTGGCCAAATAAAATAGCTCGTATCTTTTGCGCAAGTTCCAAAATACACTTGTTCATTGTAGCACATGCATTCCATCACGAATGATCGGAAGTTGATCTTTATATATGTGTAATATGTAGAATACATTAAAGTCAGCTTAACGCTGACCCGTTTGCACATACAAAAAGTAATGAAATAACGGCAAAAACATTGTAAATGTAAAAAATTAAAACCGAGTTCCAAAATGGTTTCCCCAGCCAAAAACTCGAGAACATCCATACTCTTTTTCAGCGTCAGATTACAAACATCATTTCCTTACAAAAATAGTACAAAATAATACGTGAAATCAGGCATCGAAGCCGAGCGTTCCCTTTGTAAATTTTCAGACTTCAAATTATGTTCTTCAAATGCTAATCAATGGAAATGAATGGAAAACCAATAGAATCATTGATAAAACCTGTGATAAAACAGCATATTGGCGACGGAAAATATTGCTGAAGGAAGTTAGCTCGTATGATGATACGAACTCGGCGGGCATAGATTGTTCTGAAAATTATCAATTGCTGAAGTGTGAGGTAAGATCAGCAATTAGTGCGTCTTTCAATGCAGAATATGTGTACCTATACTGTAAGTCAAATAGAAAGAGCGACGTCGCAAGAGCATCACCGAAGTGTACCGATAATGGGTACGTCCAGTATAAGTATGTATCGTTTTATGGATGTGACATGTTTCTAGCATGGCGTTATAACTTTAGTCGAAAATCGGTAAACGATAGATGCAGAATGAAATTGAACTCTTCTTCAAAACTTGCATTCGAATTCAAATTACTGAGATCACCGTGCCTGGACCATTAGTTCTTGTTATGAACACGCTATAGGTATTTTTTTAACTTCAATTTTCAACGGATTACTCATTCCTTCATTCATTTGTTTCAACACAACCTCTTGCGAAAACCACGAAGCACTAGTGCGTGGAAAATGTTTTCTGATTTTTAAATTTGAAGAAAAAAAGGATAGTATGTAGGGCTCGGGCACTGAAAAGGACTTTATGAGGAGTGTGAAAGTGTCACACGATTCGAAGATGAGGTCTTTCTGCGCCATTGCCATATAAACTACTATTATATCGCAGTTTCAGTCTACAATAATAAATATATTATCAATGCCAAGAATATCCTAACAGTATTTGATCATGCTCCCGAAAATTTTGTGGGTGTGATCGTTACACATTGACTGGAAGAAATAATTAAAAAACAAAAGAGTGCAATTGATAATTTTCAGAACAATCTATGCCCGCCGAGTTCGTATCATCATACGAGCTAACTTCCTTCAGCAATATTTTCCGTCGCCAATATGCTGTTTTATCACAGGTTTTATCAATGATTCTATTGGTTTTCCATTCATTTCCATTGATTAGCATTTGAAGAACATAATTTGAAGTCTGAAAATTTACAAAGGGAACGCTCGGCTTCGATGCCTGATTTCACGTATTATTTTGTACTATTTTTGTAAGGAAATGATGTTTGTAATCTGACGCTGAAAAAGAGTATGGATGTTCTCGAGTTTTTGGCTGGGGAAACCATTTTGGAACTCGGTTTTAATTTTTTACATTTACAATGTTTTTGCCGTTATTCAGTTATCACCAGAGGAATCGTGAAGTTATTTACAGATGCACTAGATTTTATTGCACTTATATGAAATACTGAGCCACTCGACGGTGGCAAACCACACATTTCGAGAAATTTCTCATCTGATTCGACAAAGAAATGGCAAAAAAAAACTACAATTTTGCGTCGTTTCGAAGAATACTGACATCTCACGAAAGCAACACTCTGCAGCAGCATAGTCATGCGGTAAAAATGCCCCGTGTCGGAGTTACCATGCTTAAACGTTGTTGTTTCTCAGCTCAAAAAATTGTTAAACAGTATCTGATGTTTCGTTACGACTGTCAGGAAAGTGGCAATGGGTCTAGTTGTTGATGCATTATTTATGCCATTCCGTTCGGTCGCCGTATTTGCATCACGATGAACCTGTCCCCTAGATTTTCGCCATTCCGAGACAAGATATATCGTACCTTGAGTGTGAAATGGTAGAGCAAATAATGTGGAGGCACGTTCTACGTTAGTTAGTCGAAGCGTCGTCCGCTCCCCGTTGGCACTGGCTCGTATCCCATGGAATCCCTGTTCCGGGTCCCTCGTGCCGAGTTAGCTCGCTGCCGGCTAAGCCGATGATCCAATGATCCGCAGGTCAGACAGCGTCAAGAAGCCGTACAACTTTAGTTAGCCGCTAACCCCTGTTAGGACGGTACTACGACGCTATGTATCCATGTCCGTCTCGGCGACCCTCACGCACCCCGCCTGACCACAGCATATTATTATTGTGTAGATGCGTGGATTTGCAACGTATGGTTCAGTATATTTATAACATCGCAAACATACCGTCCGCCCTTTGCCAGGTCTGGATACCCTACCATTACGTCGGGCACGGCAACGTCGCCCATGGGAAATTTCTAAGGATAGCTGCGTTGGACTGCTATGAGAGTAGAAACGCTTTAGGTGGAAAGTAGATGTATGGTACTAGCCGAGAGGATTATTTTAGGAGGAGGAAAATTAGTAGGTTTGTAATAAAGGTGGCTGAGTTAGGCATCACCTGTCCGTCTCTTTCGTTGTCATATCTGTAGGGCATCATCATTGGATTATTTTCGTAACACGCGCGCGGAGAGTGGGGTTCCTTTGTGCTGATTCGGGAGTAGAAAACATGTCGTTTTGCGCCAGGGTTCAATTTGTTATTCATTTTTGTTCTAGGACAAAAATGCTGGTCAAAAATGAAAATAATTGTCCTCTACTTCCGAGCGCCGCCACTCGAATAATCGATACCAAGATTCGAAAGATCAGTAACCCGATATCGACAAAATCTGTTGAAATCTTTTGTTCAATATACATTAAAGATATTCCTACTTGAATACAGATATGAAACACGTTCGTTTTCGTTCCTAATTTTTCTTTTGCGCAAAGTTGATATTATATAATTTCAAGTATTTGAATGCTTACTAATATAATAATAAGATGTTATAAATGAACTACTTCGGTCATGTAGCCCTTACGGCAAGAACATATTGGCACCATTTCAAAAGTAATTTCGGGAGGCAAACGATCGCTTTCGTCCTTGGCGAATAGTTGCAAAATAGTGCTTAGTTCGATTCTACAGATCAATAGTATTCAGTGCTTCACTGATAGAGCTGGGCGCACTTATCATCGATAGGAATTCCTGTCGGTGTTTCACTAGTGACACCGTTTTCACTACCATTGGAAATGATGCTCTGTATCGGTGGAATTCACTTCTAGTTCAGTTGGGGACCGGTACCTACTCTCTCCAATAGTGCAAATTGAAACCGGGCTACCCTATCGAATTGGATTCCATGAAATTTGTGATGCCGGTAGTTTTTTCCCGCATGATAGGAAACCTGGAAAGTCCCACTTTTTATAAAATTTGAAAATTTCACCAAAAATTGTCAAACGAATTAGTTGTAAGTTGAAAAAGTTTATTCCAGCGAACAACGGAAATACTTGCTGTTGAAATAGGATTCGTAACGCCGCGCGCTGTGTGGAAGTATTTTGTCACTGTTTCAAGTATATTTACCTTTTATATTCGCTCGAAAGTTGTTGTTTACAAACTTGGCTGCTCAGTTAAATGAACTTCGTTAGTTTACTGAATAAGTGAGTAACTAAGTTCGCTTATAACTAGTCCGGTACGAATGTAAATAGTGGATGTTTTGGACGGTGAAAAATTCTATGAATCTCGTTTTATTAATAACCCAACTTAAAAAAGATATTTCATGCTTTAAAACAGGTCTTCATACGAAGGTCTGACAAATTTCTTGTTCAGCGTCGGAGAGGGATATTGTATTTTCTTTTGCTACTCCACGCTGCATTTTCGTCGTTCACTGTGCCGTTCGAAGTGAGAAAGTTATGGCTTACTTTTTATTCTTTATTCCGGCATCGAAGTGTAGTCGTGGATACGTTTGGGGTGTCCCTCGATTTTCCGGTGCCTCGTCGTCGCCGTTCTAATATTCTTTGTCGTGGATATCGAGGCCTCAGACGGCCGCGAATTCAAGTATCGATTTATCGAGTATCGCCGGGCCGCATAGAAAGAGGGGACAATATTCTAGAGAAGAGAAAAGGAGCCGGATAAAATTTTGAGTAGAGCTGAAGGTGGGTGTCGGATGGTACGGGGGCTGCGACGGGAGGCAGGAGGCGGGAAGGTCTCGTGACCGGATATCCTCGAGCCTCCCGGTATCTTTATGAAAACAGCCCCACAACCCTCGGATATCCATCCCCCCGTAACTCTTTTCAGGCACGCAACGCCCTCCGAATGGAAACTGCCTGGCTCTTCTTCCCTGGATGTCCCCGTCCCGTCTGCCTCCACGTTGGCTTATATACGAACCCCCGCATACTAGCGTCCTGGTGGACACCCAGCGTTCGAATTCACCTCCCTATTTTTTCCCTCTACTTTTCGCCCTCAAGCCACACGTCTATAAGCGAGACTCACCGATGTCACGGATGCATACATGCCCACATTGTAGCCCCTGGATATGCATACATTAATTATATGTCATGTTTGCAGTCGTGTATGTGGTGGATACATACCTATGAGCTTTTATTATATGAATATACCGAGATATTGGTCTCGTATACATATATTCGCCAATAAATGTCATGTAGTGAGGCTGGGGGCACGTGCGGAACGGTGGTACATACGTCTCACCAGAGGGAACGTGCCTCTGCTTAATCCTAGATTGGTAGCAGGTGACACGCTCACCTGAGCTACAGGGGTTGGGTTGCTCTCGAGGAAATTTTTTGGCTCTGATAGACCCTGACGTGATCGATTGGGCCGTGGTTAGTGTGGGAAAAATTACGATGTCGGTACACCGAGGACGTGGAAAGAGGTAGAGTTACCCCACAAGTCCATGGACGGAATCTATTAGTCGCTTTGATACGCGATAACACAATCTTCGAAAAGATGCGGGATTCTAAAATTCTGATCAATCGATTGATGGGAGAGATGTGCTATTTAATTATGATAACAATAGCTCAATCGCTAACAATAAGTGGAATGACTTCCGAATCAGGTCCGATTGGCGAATCGACTTGTTCGGTGGATAATCTTTTACTGCGATACAAACAAAGGTTTGATTTTCAGGAAACGTGCGCGAATCTCTTTAAATTACATCCAGAAATGAAAGAGAAAAGTTTGAATCGAAAAACTTAATATCTCTGACGCGGGAGGAAATTGATTAAATTTCAAATATTGAGATATCAAAATGCTCCTTGGGCGTCACAGATATCAAGATTTTCAGTTCAAACTTTTCTCGCTGATTTGTTGATACGATTCCAATTTATTAATGTCCCGAAAATTTATGAAACGCTGTAGATTTTCGAATGACGCTTCAAATACCATCGAATTTGGCTTCCTGCAGTCATTTTTGCAAGCGCCCGTTAATTCTCGACTTTCAGTTTATGAATAAGAAAAGTTATCGAAATCACCCCAAAAAAGGAAAGTTCACGTTTTGAAACTTGGAGAACCACTTCTACCAGCTTTCGAGTGATTCGAAGAAAATTTTTTTGTAAATAGCATCTGCTCCAGCTTGAATCCGGTTTATTTCAAGGATAAATCGATCGAGTAGTTTTTGTGTTAAAAAAATTCATTTTTCGCTCTTAGTTGTGCTATTCTTTGAGCTTTGTAAAATTCGGGCCAGAAGTTCTAGGCCGTTTTCGGTGTTTTTTTTCCACGCTGGACTCGGTTAGGGTTCCTTTTAAAATCGTGGAAAAACTCGAGGGCTGAATCACGCCTGAGAATTTCTTGTAGATTTGAAAAATACGGGTAGATTGGGTTCCTACTGACAGCGCTTCGACGACCTGGGATATAGATATATTTTCGAGGCGAGTGCGCGTGTGCTGAGGACGCGTTATAGAATCGGATCAGATATTGAAATCGGGACGAGGAGGCGGGGTAGGATCGGTTCTATTGTACGGAAGTTGACGGCACCGTAACTCAACGATGAGGAAAAAAGGAGCGGAAAAATAAAAGGAAAACCTCGCGCGAGCTGAAGGGGACCGTTTAAATCTACGGTACCTCTATTTCGCCCGCGCCGGTGTTTTCATCGAGGTGCAAGCAGCGCGGACCTGCTGGGAACAGGTGAATAGATGGAAGCGCTAAAACTATATTGAAATGAGAGAAAAATAGAGGTAAAGATCAAAAAATAAAAGATCCGTGTCACCGTGGATTCAATGAAATCGTTCTCCTCGTTGCTCGCGCTAGGATAGAGATCGAACACTACAGAGAGTGGAAAAAGGTCTCTCTGTATCCATCAATCGTCTAGAACACATTTCTCACGATTCAAATCCACCGATTTTTGAAAATTTTTTGTTTTGTTCATACAGATCATCATCAGAAAGGTGGAGCTAAATTGCATTCGAAAATTTACACTGTTGAGGGATTAGATCCAGTTAAATCTAAATCTTGGCGAAATTAGTTCTCAACAGATTTTGGGAGATCTTTTCAGATCTTGCTACATCCGCTTTGATTTCATTGGCATAAACGTAAAAATTGAATTTTAAGCATCGCCAATTAGGCAGATCTAAATAGGTCTGTCAACATCTTCTTCGAAAATTCAAATGTATTTAGATTTAATTTTTTCCAAAATTTAGATCTAACTGGATCAAATTTTATCGAATTAATTTTTATTGGGCAGGCTGTTATTTTTACGTGTTGAAAAAATGTTTTGAGGTATGCAGTACCATCAGTACTGCTTAGAATTGTAATTGGCCTATGAAAAATCACGAATCTCATTTACAATTTGTAATCGAATAAACATCAATTGCAAAATATTTATAATTCTTGATTGAGCCGAAACCAATTGCGAAATATAGTTGTAATTTGTAATCGAACCGAAACCTATAATAACATAAAGTAAATTTGTAATTCGTAACTGAATCGAAACGAATTGAATTTTATAACTGGTTTAGTTTAGTTTACAAATTGTAATTGTTTTTTTTTTTTTTTTTTTTTCCAATGCGCTGATGCCACTTCTATTACAAATTACACATATATCTTTTAATCGACATCGAATCGATTACAATTGTATTTTGGGATTGATTTGAAATTGAAACAAGGTCAATTACGAAATACACTTGTAATTGATCTTGTTTTAATCACAAAATAAAAATGTATCCGCTGATTGTCTCAATCACTATAATGTATTCTGATTTCAAGTGAATTATAAATTACAAAAGTATTTTATAATTGATCTTTTCAAATAACAATTTTCATTTATGATAAAATGTAATCATTTACAAATTGTAATTGATGATCCCCATTACTATAATCGCCACGATTTTTATCCGAGTTGAAATCGTCATCACCTGCATTGTCGACTCCAGCTGATCTACAACGCGCCGTATACCGATGGTGACTTGTCTAAAAGACTCAGTCTTCTCATTCAAAAAGAATCGCGCTGAAAGGCAAAAGAGTGTCGAGTCTTTTCACTGCTTTTCAGACCCCATGCGGTAAGTGGTGTTCCCTTTAGTCACCTGAGCAATCAACACTTTGGCTAGTATCAGATGCATTTGCGAATTGTGCGAAAAGCTTGGTGGTCAGTATCATCGTGTTCTGCAATCTCTCAGCTTTGTCTGCAATACAAAGTACGAGTGAAAACTTGTAACGAATGAGAGGATATTTCGTGAAGCTCGCAGCGTGATATAGTAGTTATCTGGAAACCGTCCCCGCAGGCAGTTTCCAAATAATATCTTACCACATAATGAATAAAGATCAAAGAGGGAAACACATGCCTACTTTCTATCGCCATGGGAGAAAATGAACTGCCTACATTGTTCCCCGTAAATATTCTTGCCGATTGACTACACTGAACGTCAAAAGCTGCCGGTGCTGAAGTTTGTTAAACAAAAAGTTCCGGACATTCGTAAAGCTGAATTGATTTCTTTACTGTCCAGGATTTATTCAGCGAGTTGGAGTTTCGACTTCGGGGTCTTTTTGCGCGCCGGGAAAGGGTTGAAAGGAGTAACTCGATGTAGAGCTTGGAACGGGGGCGCGTCGCAATAATATGTCTTTAGAGTTTTCATTCCCTTAGAAAGTTTGATATTGTGCGCTTTTCCCGACCGCGTGGGGCTGACCGCATGCCGGTAAGATGCCAGTAATTGTCTTTCGAACGAGTTGGAAGCCGGTTGTCTCTTACCTTGTCCGTTTCAGAGGAAAATGGAGAAGCGGCAAACCACCGGTAGCACCTTAACTTCTGAAAATCCTTTGAAACGTGACTCTGATCGTCTATCTGTTCAATCCGATCAACCGGGTTGAGGAAACTCGACGATTGAGTAGCGCACAAAGTTCAGTTCAGCCGGGCTAGTCGTTACTTTGGATAACACTTTTGCCATGTATCTGATCCGAGGCTGTTGGAACGTAAAAGTTTACTACCCACCGGATTCTTTGCTCCATTTAATAATGATCCATGTAGCTGGACACGTAAAATAGACGATGAAGACCACGGAACCTTTCCCCCATGACAAGAACATTTTCGAACTGTTTCCATCGAACGAAAAAATAATAACATATTTCCGAAGAGGGCCTATAGACCCACGTTTCCGTTTCGAGGGAATGGCCAATCGCCATTAAGTCAACGTTCGTTGGCTGGATTGGAGACAAAGAATTGTCATTCATTTGGAAAAGTCCTCGTGGATTTTAGGGACGGAAAAGAGCCGATGTACAATGGTTGTTTCTTGTGTTTCAGGCCCGCCGATGCAGACTAGAGCAGTTCTTGGTGGGACAGCAGTACTTCCCTGCGATCTAACCCCTCCGCAAGAGAATGATCATGCGATTTTAGTCGTATGGTACAAAAACGACGTAACACCGATATACAGGTGAGTGATTTTCAGCAGTGTGCGAATAAACGGTGATGGAGTGATATTAGGGAAAGAAATGAATCTAGACATTCGTGGAATGAAATGGCAAGAATACCAGCACTGTTGAATAGAGAGCAAGGCTTTCTTTTCGCTAATTGGTTATATCCTTAGAGAATAAGAGAGGATAAAAAATGAGCCGATAATCGTGATTCGTAAATACGGTGGGTATATCGTCTGGTTAGTAATCGGGGCACATAGGGTTGATTGAATGGGATAGAGGTTGTAATAAGAGGAGCGTGTCAACAGGTTATAGCCTAGGACCACCGGGTAGGAGAGAAAGAGATAAAAAGGGATGAAAGGAGATGGAGAAAGGTGGAGAAAGGATAGCGAAAGCGAGATGAGCATAAAGCAGGTCTCGCAAACCGTGCTGTTTATTAGGGCGCATTGTAAGATGATGTGTAGAGGGCAGCCGGAGGGTAGACGTTAGGAGGGTCGTGGAACGTTCGCTTTTATTAAGAGGCAACGCTGGAAGCTGCGTAACTGGTGAAATTTCGCCCGTCATCCTCGGCGGCTATTGCCCCCGGGATCCTCGACTATAATTACCCACCCACTGGTGTGAACATAGATATTCTATGTAACGCGCTCACATAATATACACAGAGAGCTATTTACTCGTGCTATTTATCAACCGGCCGTCAGAACCTATTGCTAAACTCCCTATTTTGGTTTACTTGTGGTTCCACCCACCCGAAACGTGACGAAATTATTAAGGCAACTAATGAAGGAATTAATTACCTTACCAATTACATTCACCGCCGTTAATTGGCTGACTTTGACACTGTGGTCTGATTTGTTAAGTAAAACCCCGCTACGTATATTATCATTCACGTACAATTTAGCCAGGACTTATTTAACATGTCATGCTTGTGTCTACGACCACATGTCCCAGGGCCCAATTTCAATAATTATTATTCAACAAAGTCCAATATTCCTCGTATTCCCACAAGAGGAATTTATCAGGGAAATGTCCCATGTGACGGAAAATTACTTCGCCATAATTGAGTGGGGTAGCTGTGGTGGCCGGGAGGCGGTAGGTGATATGGTTCAAATACTATGAAATATGAAACGGGAAATGGTTGCTGATTTATTTGCTCGTTCCTTCCATTCCCGTTGAGGATATATCAAATAATCCAGCAAATTATTTTGCAACCACAATCATATCGAATGATTTAAAAACCGTTTCACATTATGGTTATATTCACGATAGACTACAAATATTTCGCTATGATATGATAGCCAAAATAACGGTAGCTAAAAAAAAAATTGTCATCTGCCAATAACATTTGATAGTAGTAATGGTTAGAAATTTTCAAACGAAATTTCACGGAGGCAATATATTAGTATACAACGATATAGTTTCGAATGATTGTTTTTTACGACGGACAATTAACGGCAGTTGAAATTTCGGGAATAATGAAATGAAAAAGAAATAGAAATATGGATTCTTGGACGTGAATGTCAGACGAGGAGGTATGATGGCTCCGGAATAGGATTATAAGGATTTGAGACTTGAGTTTCGTGACGAGTCGCCGTGCGAATCAGTTCTCTTTTTTTTTGTGTGTCATGGCCATGCAAGAGAACGGCTGACGGCTGAATTGGGGTGAATGGATGGGGGTGTTTTTAATTTTATAAGTCGTGTCACGCTGGTGAGCCAGAGATAAGAATAAAACGAACGAACGAATAAATGAATGTATGAATGAATAAAAAAAACAGGTCTACGCCACATCGCCAAATCACGTCATCTAGATATCCTCTGCAGGAGCGAAAAACGTCGTAACTGGCGTTTTCTGGTCCTTTCTATACACAGAATCACCTAGTCCACTCCCGCAAAATTGGGGAACGAATTGCACGGATACTAGCCTCTCATCGTCAGAAGAACACTTGAAGCCTCACAATTCTACATTTATTCCATTGCAGAGTCACTGCCGGTTTCTGGACGAAATATTTCGACGCAAATTTCTATACCGAGTATTCACAAATGGCATAGTGCCTTATTCTGAACAGACATCCAATTTATCTCGAAATGGCATCCTAAAGTTGGAGAAAACTTTCTCCTGAATTCAAAAATTCAATTCTGCGTTTTAGACGTCCATGAAGATCATCAGCCCCCCCTCTTCTCCCCTGAACTTCAAATTCACGATAGTTTTTCTATCTTCATTCGCACAATTCCAGATAAAAATTCTTCGAAGCTTTAGATCCGTAAGTCGATCTATTATAGTTGAGCTATGGTTGGGTCATCTGGTGACAGCGGTGGGATAAAAGATGTTTTAATTTATTCCCGTTACAGTAAATTTTCTGGACCTAGTTTCAACCAGTATTCCAGAATTCAGTGTGGGAATTCCTTAGACGATTTGTGCAGACTGGAAACGGGAAAGGAGAAAAACGGATGCGACATGCTAACCCGGAGCCCGGCGCATAAGGCGAGAGAACAAAGCGCAGTGGATTTTTCTATTTCCAGCATTATCCCTGCCGCCGGTGGTATCATCGATTGCACGGAAAAGCTTGAGGCGATTGGAACTGATACACGATTTCCTGACACAGTTGGAGTCGAGACTCGCACCGATTTGTTATTAGAGCAGCCCTAATAATTTCCACTACCGAAATAACCCGATAGCTACTAACTAATTAATAGTAGGAAGCCTTTAGAACTTCCCTACGGTCGATACCGCGGTTCGAATTATCGGAAAGTTAGTCTCGGCAGCTCTTTCGCCCGGCGGAGATCTCGCGATTTATCTTTGTCCTAGTAGCCCTCGTCCTAACCGCGGCTCGTAGTTGGTGCGGTTTAACTGTTTCGGCTGGCGAGCTTTCGGATAAATGATCAACCGTCAGCCACGAGGCTGAGCTAAGCGAGGTTCACACGTTGTAATCTGGACTGAGCAGTTTTAACCGCTATCTGGCATTGCAGATCGAACGGATGTCGCAGGTATAGGTAAACTGTGAAGCCTCCTTTAAGCTAATATAGGTCGCTCAAGTAGCGCCGACTTGTAAAGCCAAAGGCAAAGCCAAAGCCAAAGCGAAAGCCGAAGCTGAGGCCGCAAGCCGCAAGCCACAAGCCATTTAAGGCAGCCATGAAGCGCCGCAACGCCCCACGAACATGAACCGAACGTTAGGAAAAATCATCAGCAAAGTTTAATGTGTTTACTCACTCGGTGCGGATCCACCCGCGAGAGAATAAAAGAGATGATCAAACGAAGATCTTGAGAAAAGACCGATCCGCTGAGTTGTTGTTCCCCGGAAAATTGCTTCATCAGGACTGAATCCTAAGCCTTGAGTTTGCGCAATGGGTTTGATTTCGAGAAGAAATGTAATCAGAAAGGCAGGCGAGAAAATGACGAGTTAATAAGATTTTTAGCAACAGATTGCACGCATATAATACCTGAAATATATTATTAAGTTTATAATCCGTACGTCAGTCACTTTCGGCTTTATTCACACATTTAAGAAGCCCTCGTCGGCGTCCGGAAACGAACTAATTTAAGATCGTGGTTTTGAAATTGTCCGCGTATCCCGGGGCCTAATCTCTCGCGAATGATTGATGTGATTTTCTGATGGATAATTCTCGCGGCGATGTCTCTCCGCGAAGAATCTGGGAGATACCGAGAACGACATTTGCCCCGAAACGATTAAATCGATCGAAAATAAAAGCGAAAAATACTCGCTATTCCACGCTCGAAAAAATTTACACTAACAATGCGCGGTGCGTTATTCGAGCGGGTGAACTGCGGCGTAAGGAAATGGTCGATATCTTTGTCCTGCCATGGTTAAATTTTTGGCACAAGGTCGCACGAATGACCGATTCGTTATCGCTTATCGGACGACGAGGCGTTATAGTACCGGGCTGCTCAGCCGGGCCGGGTAACACGAGGTTAATATTTAATCTAGACTCGTTCAATAAAGTTGCCTTGATCCGGGGTGAAAAAAAAGCGCCTGGAAGAAATATCAAGCTCCGATATCCTCCTGCCATGAAATTGAATTAAATAGTTTTCCAATAGGAAGCATCAATTCCTAGTGACAGCGGTGGGATAAGAAAAATATTCGAATTACTGGCGGGCGTGAGATTGATTGATAACTATCGGGCATTCATTTCATCAGATAAGGATATGAACAGAAAATTCCACTCCAAGGGGGTACAAGCTTTTCTCAGTTTATAAATCGGCATATCTTCGACCAGTGGCTTTTGACCTGCGAACAATCGCAACCAAAATTTTTCGCGGGTTTATTATACAAAATAAAATTTCTTACAATTGGAAACACATTTTTCTCTTTTTGCCAAAACTTGATGCATATCTGTTGGTGTTTTGATTTTGTCAAAAATTCCTCGTAGAATCCTACGCAAGGTGATCAATGAAGAATCCTTTCGTTATGATTCGGAGAAAATGAAGAGTGGGAATCTATCGATAGGAATATATCAGGTTGTTCATCTCTCTGCTTTTCAAGCTCGGTGAAGTTTTCAGAATTTCGTTGCCGTAATCCCGGGAATTTTTTTTTTTTTATCCACGGCAATTCGCAGTACCGTGAAAGTCTGAAAACCATGATCCCGGAATCAGAGGCACCCTAAGCTGACCAGAGTGGGCTGTTCCAGCGAGAAGATTCCTCCTCGAAATACCCGAGCTTCGTTCCATTGTTGTTGACGAGGATCGCGCGAACGGGCAGCCTCCCAACACGGGGAGAACCGAGCTCTCGGCTGTTTCTAAAACAAGAGAGTCGCTAGTTGATACAAACGACCCGTATTGTAGAAACAAGACCATTGTCTCATGTCCCTCCAGCCCCTAAACTCCACTGCCATGAACCCTCTGTATAGCCGGTGCAGGGGGTTCCCTGTGCCAAGAGTTGGCACGGAGGGTAACCCAGTCAGACACCTTACCCCGACACTCCTTGTTGTTCTATGTATTCATTAATATATATCCTGCAGGTATACGCGTGCACATACCTTTACCCAGACTCACTCGTCCGCTACACTAGTAAGTTGGGTTCCATTATACACATAGATATGCGTATGTATATACGTACATATACATGTATAGAAGACCGCATGTGTTTCTAGGTAACAACGAAGTAAATGAAGACACATTGCTTTCATTATGAGGTACCTGCCGGGGTAGCTGCTCTTGCACATATCCGCTTTTGCTCTCTCTTCCTGATCCTTGCGTCTGCCTATTCTTGAAGGAGGTTTGCAGCCGGAGTAATAGTGACCTTGCCGGTATATCCGTACAACGAGATTAATAGGGATGAGAAAAAGTACGAAAACGTTCGCGAAATTTCGAGCCAGAGTATAGCTTAGGTTCGTGGAGGATTTATTACGGTTTGTAGGAAAAAGTGAAGTTTGTTTAAAGCGAGGCAGGGAATCCGGGAGGAAGTAAATGGCGAGAGAAAAGAAGAGGGAAGTAAAGGAGTGTACTTCTAGTGGCGTGAATTTGTCTTATTCAAATGCCTACAGAGATGAGAATGGAAGCGATGTGGACAGGAGGGTGGAGGACAAGACTGTCGACTCTTTTTCACGTAATTAGAAGTCGGGATTATTTATTTAACGCGTCGGACGGGGGGAATAATTTCAACACCTTTTTCTCTTACTGTTTAACGGAGCTTGAAATACCGAAGTTGAAAACTGGACGCTAATAAAAAACAAAAAGTTGTCATAAAAAAACTCGGATATAAATTTCTCACTTGTTTCGTCACGATTAATTATTATCCGTAGTCAGCTACCCCGTCGAAATTGTACGATGAAAAATAACAAGCTTGATCTCAACAGGAGAGATAGGTACGTACCGTGGAAACTTGACTCTCTCTCTGAAATTCGATTATTTCGGAATAAAACAGAGAGAACAAAAAAAAGAGAAAAAAAAATGTGACGAAAAATGAAAAAAACAAGGCGAGGAAAAAAAAACTCGCGGGCTTTTTCACTCGGAGTAATTTACTACAGCAGCAGATCCCGCCCGTTTTATTTCCGTGCTACAGCATCCCCTCTGCACCTTCGCTACCCACTCAACCACCCGGCTATTGTTCTCGTCGACGAAAAGGAAATTATTCCATTTGTCGCGCTAAACGAACCCCTTGACCGACTTTAGTATTGAGACACGTTTACTAGCTATTCAAATCGAAATTCACGACTTGAACAATTCCATAGCGCAGCTATTCACCGTCTTGATAATTCGTTTAATTATTTTCATTCTTCGTTCTTCTTTCCGACAGTTGCAGTTCTTTGAATTTTTCGTTCACCTCTTCGCACTCATTCATCCGAAATAGTTGTTGAGTCTATTCGGAACCTCTGCGTGTCTTCCAATCCCTGTTTCTCGTTCACCCCAACCCTCATCCTCCTTGTCACAACCCCGTTGACCTGCCACCCTATACAAACCACGAGCTCTGGGTAATTTTCTCAGCAGTCACAGTTTATGATCACACAACAACCCTCGCTGTAATGGAAATGTTGGAATTCCGGTTGAACGTGTGTGAGCCTTGAACTAGCTCTAGCAAATAGTGTCTACAAAGTCTTTCTCGTTACGTGGCTCCCATAAAACTGGGGAAGAAATAGGTCCGTCATATTCAGCAGAGAAGACTTCCTTGGCTCTCGATGTTCGATTGTAAGAGGAATTCTTATCTGTATATTCAAAAGTCGCGAAGTTTCGGGGCTCGTTTCTTCCCCTTTTCACGGCACAAAATCTTCGAAATTGGATTTCCCCGAAATTTGCGAATATGCGACCATGAAATCTTAGTTCAATCGGTCCACGGACTTACGTGTCTCATCATGGTTGCGAGGAAAGCACAGATCATCCCGTAATCCCGATATTCTCAGACCGTTCCGACCCTTTCGATATCAGATCTTCTGGTATTGTTAATCCCAATGGATTCGAGTTCAGGCTGGTACGTCGAGTGTCAAAGTTTTCAATACAAACCGTGTGAATATCAGTGAAATTCAATTAGAATTTGCGAAGTTTTGCCTGGTCGTATAATGCGCTGCCGTTAAGCTCCCAAAACCTCTTGAACAAAATACCTCTTTGGCATAAGTTAGATAAGAGGTACGTACTTGCGCCGGCAGATTACAATTTCCTTAATATAAGCACTCCTCGCGATATTGATACTAACAAAACGCGCTGAGATCGGCGAAGAAAAAAGCTCCTTGTCAGCTGGGGTCGGAAGAACACGGCAGCCCCAGCAAACAGCAAATAATAAAATTTCCAAAAAATTGATTAGTTAATACGAGGAATCACGAAGTGTCCTGAAAACTGATGAAACGTATGATTCCTCAAACGTTTTGAGTTCCAATTATTGACATAAAGTAGTATTTCTCCGTCTTTTTCAGTCGCGCAACGATGCTAATTTTCTCCGTTCTCTTTTACGCTTATTACGAGAACCCAGAACCCATTTCTGGAAACGTTGAAGTATAAAAAAACCGCACAGCACTACTGATGAAAGTCAAGATAACGATTGGAAATATAATTTATTACATGCCATTTCCCTTTAAAACTATGCTATTCCTGGAGGAGATACAATGAAATATAACAACTGTCACCAGAAAGTCGATTTGACTACAATTTTCCTCCTCGTCGATAAGCAAGCTGCATAATTTATTGCGGCTAATTGACCAGAGAGCTAGATGAACCCTATCCGATTGCCAATATTTGACAAGTACGGATCCAGAAGTGGGTAGCCAATTAGAATCAGAGCTCCGACCTGCCCGAGTCAGGACGAAACGCGATGGTGCTTATTTAATAAGCGACTACCTATAGGCACTAAAATCCAGTGAGTCTATAGCCAGAATTTATTATGCAGAGTTTGTAGGGGCGAGATGAACTCTGCGGGCTTAGAGTTGGCGTTTAAACCAAGATTAATGCATTTCTAAATGGCGTTGAGCGCGAGCCAGCCGCGCGGAGTTCGCTCTACATATTGCCCCTTAATCCCAATTAAGTCCAATCAGTAAGTTGCCTGGACGCAAGAGTAGCGTGGCCTGTTATAATTAACCGGAAACTTATATCGGGGATTGAGTGAGGAAAAATTTCCCATTATTTTACCTGGATGCTGAGACGTGAATTTCAGTCACAATTTTCGTAACAAAATGAGAAATAACAGTCGATGATATCAACATAAGGGTGGGAATAAAAAAATAAAGTCAATTAAACATTCTTTAAAAAATCTGTTATAGATTTTTCTGGTAACTTCATTGGTTTCGTTGTTTTTTTACGTGAAATGTGAAACCAATTATAACCATGTGCAAATGTTCGAGTATTCTACCCCGAAGTAGAGCAAAATCAATGGAAATACCGGCAGAAGAAATGTATTTCACCTTTTTCATTGAAAACTCAATTATCTTTGTCATTATACTATCATATTATCACCCCGGTGACATTGACGGTTTTTGAGATATTAGCGAAAAATTGGATTCGTGCACTTCACTTAGAGTTCGGAAAGTATAGAATGGCCGAGTGAGAGCTTTTCGTGGTTAATTTTTTCCAATTTCACCCATTCGGCTGGACTAATATTTGATCAGAAATTTTCAGGCCAGTTATCCGTTTGAGGAAATGAGTTTTTCTCAATTAGTTTCGAATATTCAAAGGCAGAGGTTCAAAGTCCAGTCACTGATATGGCGAAATGATAGGCAGCTGCAACATCACAAAGTCTATGAATAAAATAGAACCTGATTAGGTGATAGCCATAGGTTACATACACCCACCTTGGAACAATGTAAGAGAATACAGAATGAGCCTTGAAATGAGAGGGTATAGACAATGGCAAGAATCTACTTATTCCCGCCCAACCAAGTCTGTCAGGTTATCATGTTCCACTATCTTCTATTCCCAACCTTCCCTACGTCAACCCTGTTAGCACCGAAGCTCGTATTTCACGTCTTCAATTTACGTGTTCTTTTTTTTTCACCTTTCTGTTTAGAAAATGGAAGTTTATTATAATCACCCGGGAAATGAAAAGTTCACTTCTCGCCACTTCCCCACGTCCTAAGAAACCTCCGAGCATTTTTTCTTCGACGATAACTCGAGAACGAATAAACGGATCTTGTTCTTCTTTGTCTCCACCTTGCTTAGATTGCTCAGATTGCTCAGATTGCTGTGATTTTAGATTTGAACGGTCGAGTAGTTTTCGAGCTGTTCAAAAAACAAGGTCATAATATACCTCGAGCACTGATCAAAGAAACCCGACGCTTAGGGCTCAATCGACGGGATTTATTCCAACTTGTTCTGAGTGAATTTTGCTCGCAGTTGAGTTTGCAGATTCCGAAGAGAAATTCCTGACCGAATCTGCTCGTTCCGTAAGGAACGATGTTATATTTCGACGATGGATAATTTTCGTCGAGGATAAAATAAGCCTAAATACGTGACTCGAGAGGCATAAATGATCAGAGTGCAGAATATGTAGCTCACTCGCAGGCCTAGTTTGCCAACTATAAAGTATGCATTAATATTCAGTTAGCTCTTATCTGGCAGCGTGACAAGAAAATGCATAATTTGAAGCTGAAGGCCGCGCTGGTACCAGGTTCTGTCGAAGGAACGACTGCCCGCCGCGGAATACATGTATAACAGGCTGGTCGAGAAAGCTGGGAATTAATTACAGACAGACGTAGAGAGTGACGTGCGGGCAACAGAGCCGTTATCAAGTAGCGAATTCGGCGCAAAGAACGGTCAAAATGCAAATTTGTCTTAAATTTTGGTCGTTAACAGCAGACGTCCTTAGTTCTTACCAGGGGTACGCCCGGTCCCCACGTAATATTCTACAGCTGTTAAATGAATATGCAAATCGTACCGCTGTAAGTCGTAACGCCGCTGACAAACGATCATACTTAACAAACTATACTTACTCGATTCGGAGCTGAGGGAGAACTGAAAACTGTTAAAAGTAACATTCGACTTGCCCAGGACTTCGTCCTCCTCTTCGGATGCCACGACAACGCGAGGATCAGTTCCAAAACCGACGCTACAAGATTTGCAACATGACTTCGGATACACTTTTAACGTGACTGTTGGGGTGATCCAAAAAAACTAACCCATCGAATCTATGGTCTCAAAAGGACCTATTTACCGAGAAAAACATTCTCTCATTTGGAAAAATTTTTATTCAAATTTTAAAAGGTGTCAGTGGCCATTTGAAATTTGCCATTTAAATAACACGTGAAAAAATTGTTTTTTATTAAAAAAGCTATAACTATTGAACCGTTTCAGATAGAAAAATTTTCTAGGCATATGCTTGTAGGGCATTAAATTCTTTAAAAAATGACCTCGGAGTTAATTGTCTAGACTCGAAAATTCATATACTTATGGGCTCTGAAAGTAAAAAAAAAGTAGAAATAGCCTGCTTATTTAGGAGGCTTTATGATTGTAAATATTCATGCTAAATAGAAAAAAAACACTGAAATTAAATAAAATGTGTAGAAAATGTTGATTATAAACTAGATTTTTCAAAGAGATGAGAGTTTTAATCCACTTATTTATTTTTTATCGCAAAATTCATAGCCCATAAGTATATGAATTTTCGAGTCTAGACGATTAACTCTGACGTCATTTTCTAGAGAATTTAATGCCCTACAAGATTACGCCTAGAAAATTTTTCTATCTCAAACGGTTCAATAGTTATAGCATTTTTCATGAAGAACAATTTTTTTACGTGTTATTTAAATGGGAAATTTCAAATGGCCACCGACACCTTTTAAAATTTGAATAAAAATTTTTACAAATGAGATAATGTTTTTCTCGGTGAATAGGTCCTTTTGAGACCATAGATTCGATGGGTTAGTTCTTTTGGATCACCCTAGTGACTATACAAAACCATGTTGTCTGATTTATTCTTCGTTGTTAGTAGCAGCTTCTCTCGTATTGGGTGCCAGATGTTGTATTTCCGTGCAATTTTTTTTCAGTAAAGGCACATTTATGTAGCTCATATTTCAACAATTCATTGCACTTCATCGATGATATTTGCTTCTGCAATTGACATGTCGAAATATCCATGCCTGAGTGACTGATGCGTTTTTCTCAATTATCGCGAAACGTGATATTTCGATACGAGCCTCTATTGCATCCGACTCTCCAATTACGAATATTAAACGTTGTCTTTGTTGGATGGCAAAAATTAGAGATTCTATGCATTGATAGATTTCAAATAATTGACAAAATTATCTTTGAGATTTCGGCAGGCTTTGATCAGACCACGGTGATGTATATTGTCGTGTAAGAACGGCACTGTATTCTTTTGATCATGCAATATGAATTGGAAATGTGAATATTTCTCCACCATGAAACGGTGAAGGAATAAAATTAGCCGGCTTTTAATCAAATATAAACAAATACACAAACCTAATGGTGTCCAGACCGTAAAATCGTTGGATTTATCTGCTTTGGATCCTCCACTCGTCAACTGTAACGCGGAATTAATTTTGTCGGTATTGATCTATGTAGATTCTCTGACGCCGACGGTCAGCCGACCGAAAATACGCTGTACACTCCTGTGCGTGAAACTTTTTTAATATATGTATTTTAAATCTGTATTTGAAATTACCATGAAGTGATTCCAAATCATAAAATAAATTCAATCTCTGAAGGCAATCCTTTACAAAATCCTAAATTCCTCTACTACAGTCTTGATATAGTTCCTATAAATGGAAGCGGCTAGTTCTCTACCCAATACAATACTCCTCTGTGTCCTTGACATATGCCGATACATGTATGTAACGCGAAAGTATCGCTATATTGAAATATTGACAAGTCTGCAAGAGTTGGCTAGGGTATCGCTGTTCCATGTCAGGAGGTCAAGGAAAATAGGAAATGATATCATCGGAATTGTCTAATTTCTCGTACGTGCACGGATCATGGTTAAGGAATTCGACTGCACGCGCCGTATAGAATAAATGCGAATAAAAAAGCAAAAAAAATTTTGAGCGCAGTGTGCGAATATTTTCTCATTCAAATAAAGTTGAATTTTTTCAGTATCTGTATATCTCTATTTTTCACACGATTAACAGAAGTTAGAAAAAATCCATCAACCCTTTTACGCCCCCAAAGAAATTCCCATTTATTTTCACGGCGATTGACGAATCGTAAAATGCAACGCCAGTTTATTCGCAAGGAAATCAGCACTTCCTTGTCCATTTCGTTATTGAAAGGATCAGTTTTTTATTCCACTGTAAAATTCAGTCTTCTTTTCATCCGAGACGATTTGCTACGCCCAGCAATTTTGTCTACCTCTATTTCCTGAATTGATATCATTTTGCGCCAGCTCTGTTCTTCGTAGTCCTGGATTTTTGAGGAGTGAATAATGGTGGAAAGGAGCAGGTATACCGGGAATTAATTCTTGAAGGTAATCGCTAGCTCATGGACATATCGCGGATACATGGAGAGGCTATAGTGCTACGAAATGCATAACCATGGGGATAATATTCGGTCCTGGCCATCTACTGGGAGGACGAGGTTGGGCTGGTATCGCGTGCCGGTGATCCGCCTAATTAACTGGGGATTAATTTATTAATTGGTCAGGTTGGTGGGGCTCAAGCTGATGCAGAGGCTTGTTCCATATTGCGATCTAACGGGTGGGACGCTCGCGGTATTACCACTGAAAACCTTTTACTTACTTGTTTCCCTTTGAACTTACTAATCGCTTGAATGGCTACTCATGACCCCCGACGTTCTACCTATTTTGTTACACCTATACTTTCCGCCTTCGACTTCCTGGCCTGATGTACGCTAAGTACTCTGTGATATTAAGATAATTGCATAAATGTCTTTGAAGTGTACCCATTCGACTAATCCATCCTTGGGATTAGGAGGGATGAGGATGCACATTTAATGAGTCGTACAGTATCAAAGGGCAGCAAAGCGGATATTTAGTTTCTGGTAAAGAGTGTAGTAGGGTGGCAGGTTAGAGTCGCCATTTTGTTTGCAAAATTTTCGTATCAACGATTGCGTTATTCAATATGAAATTATAACATTGACAATTACAAGTATGAACAAGCATCTCTTAATCGAGAGATTCTTACCCCCAAGGGGATGTTTCGCAGAATTTCGAATTCACTTTCAGGTTTGTGAAAAGCAGATTTCAAACTGGACGACAGTGACGAGGAAATTTTGTTTTCAACATTCGGCAACAGCCATTTCTCGACGATATGCTTCGCCCCTAAATAAAGACCCGAATCGATACAATCGCATAAACGCCATTCTAGACCCAGAGGCAGCATAGACGCACAAGGTACCCCTACCACTTGGGCCTCAGTCAGCGCAGTAAGCGTAGAGCCCGCGCTTTTCAACTACGCAATGTCCTTAATGAATTACAGACAAGAGACTCTCTGTGCAGGATTTTAAAAGTATTGACAGACCGATTACGTTCATTGAGGGCTTTTTATCCCGGCTCTGACAATACTCCATAGAATGAATTTGGGAATTCTCGATGAAATTAGAACTGCAAAAAATATATCAAGTTCTGTGTCAAGTTTGATAAGAATAAGAAATATTGAAAACAGACATTTTCAAACACATAAGATCCGTTCCATATCTTCTTAAATTTTGTCAATAAAAGGTAGTTACAAAACTGACTTTTCATTGCTTGTTCGTACTTTGAATTCTCAAAGTCTTATTTTACATGTCACTTATTTTATCAATTAGTAAGCAAAGTTCATACTGAGGAATTCATTCACTCGACTATTTTTTGCCACTAATTTCCGAGTCCTTTGAATTATAATCCGGTAACAGTCAGGACTTGTATGAGCCATCGCCTTTCACAGATATGCTCTCCATGTGAGAGAGGCAGTTTTAATGAGGACGCAGGTCAACCGCTGCCTTCATTCTATATTCATTCGTCTCTAATTGTATGGAAAACGAACCTCTGTCACATGAATAGGCGAATTTTCGATATGTTGATTTTTGGAACAAAAATGTTCCAGGAAACTAAAAAAGAGACTAAAAGTAGACAAAAATAAAAAAGGTCCAGACTAAACGGGGTACTATTTCGATGATGTTTTGTTACTATTTTTTATAGTCTTTTATTTTCTGTGTATATATATTAGACTGGGCCAAATAGAGGAAAACTGAATCTCAATTATTTTTTTGATTTTTCTCAAGGACTTTCATTATATTGACCAAGACCAAGACCAAAGACCAAGGCGGACTTTAAGTCCATTTAGGAAGTTACAAATGAAAAACGCTGATTAGAAAAAATTGTCTTGACCTCCTGAACCGGCAAACAACTATTTAAAAAAGAGTCGCTGAAATCCGAGATGATCAGGGTTAGACGTTGGGTATAAAGCCCCATATGTGTCTGTAATGTCGTCTTCCACGTATAATTTATTACCCAATCATCCCCTACCGAACGATTCAATATTATATTTACAATATGATCCATTCAGGTCAAACCTTTTATGTTTTATCAGCTATATCAGAGAAAAAAAAAATAAAAATAAAAACAGTTATAAAACAAGGCGAAATAGGTGTTCGCCGCACTCTGCTTTTAGATCAAAGCCATAGTAGTACGGGGACGTGTAAAGCCACGACAAACACATGTTTCGTGACAAATATTATCGGCTTCCATTTGTTCCTCACCGAGATAATACTATATGACATTAAATGTATTTTATCGAGCGAGTTCTTCTTTCAATTAAACGATGAGGGTTCAATATCAGACGCTAATATACGTCACACTAATTTTTCTCGTATTTCAATTGTCAGTTGATTTATCACGTCACTGATTAATTACCGCACACTTTATACTACGCTATTCATCTGACCTGAGAAAAAAGAAAGCAAAAATAAAAACAAAGTGAAATATTTACTCTTGCCCTTGAATCGATATCTTGTTGATGAAAATGTATGTATAATATTAACAAATTTTTTTGTCGATTTACTAACTTTTCTCACAAGTAGAAACTTATGACAATTACAATTAGGTATTGTATACAAAATAATAGAAAACAAAAAAAAAAGAATTGAAATGAACAATATGCCGCGACACTCGTATTATAAATGAAGTTTTTGGTACATGAATTCATCTTTGAGACGTAAATTATAATTGAATAATTCTTTTAGTTCTACTGAAAAATCGAGTTGCCCACTGATCTGTATTGCCCCGTATTTTCCTACGTCATTGCGTAACTATAACCCTGCAGTGTAAACCATAGACGCGGGGGGTTTCTACCCGCGTTATTAAAAGGGGAGGAACTATTAACAAGCTGATTTCATATTCCGAAGGAGCATGGGGGTCGTATCGAGCATATGCCGAGACTTTAAGTAAGTAATAGCTGAATGGCGTGTACACAAAGGCTTCAGATTTATGCTGGTCATTATACCTATACGCCTACGTATAGGTATAATATCGCCTGAAAACATTATTTATATCACCGATTTCCCCATCTCTCACCTATTACCCCGTCTTTTACACTATACTCAATTAACTCGGTTCCAACCCCCCGACCAATTTCTACAATACATTTCTAATCGAAAGTAAAAAGAAGAGAGACAAAGTACATTTCGAAGAAGAAATCCTGCGAAGATGGTGATGATTCATTAATAATTTGTACTTATTTTTTTATTTGCTGAAGAACAGATTTTACGGAAAATGAGGTATAACAGACTTTAGGGGTCGACGGTGGGAAAGTGGGTGTCAATTTTTCCTCTTTGAACACGTTAATATAGTGCAACCAGGATAAAAGGTTTCCTGAAAATCCTGGGGTTGTTATGTGTGTTTCTTGTTTCTACCGTCGAGGGATAAATGGAAACTCGAGGACCTGGAGTATCTCGGCTCTAGCAGGGTTATGTGTGCGGTGATTTTGTCTCCTGAGGATAGAGAATTTCATGAGAAAAGGACATTGACGCGAAAAGCTTGGCTAAAACATGTAAGTCGGATGCCTACGGCTCCGTGGTGACCAGCCTTTTAGGAACATCCAAAATCCGAAACTAAATTCTCGCCATAGTTTTCCTCGTACAAGAGATTCCTATATTATGGTATATAAAGCGACTGTAGAACCTCGTCATTATGTACTATCAAAAACTTTCGTGAGCAACAAAATGCCTCTGAAAACTGCAGAGTCTGCTTGTGCCAAAGTTTTTTTAACGGCTCTTTCAATTTAAAACGAGGTGAAAAATGAAGAAAATTTTCTTTATGCACGTATGAGTCTTCTTTAACTTTACACGTATTCGAGTTCCAATCGAGGAAAACTTGCTTTTCTAAAATATACTTCGCTATAATTTGCATATGCAAAAACTGAACATGAATTTTCACTTTTCATTGCCAGTCGAGAATTGGCTTTTGCTGAACACGACGAATCTTCAAGTTTTCAAGCTTCGAGTATCCAGAAAAATAGGGTTTCAGAAAGATTACTGGAAAATAGCTCGTCGATAGGATCTGAAATTCACAGGATTTTGCATTCGAATGATGGGCATAAGGAATTGCCATGGTATGTTTAATCACAACATTTCGTTCTACGAGGGAAAAGTTAGACTCTTAATTTTTCTATTTCCAACCAATATTCTCATGATACTTAATATCATTTCTGGCAATGTCACAGGTGATTAGGGTGATGAAGAGTAATGTGAAAAATACTTTTTCTACGTCTGGATTTGAATGTGAGTAGTTTCAGTGCGGGATATGCTTTGAAGAAGTATTTCATTGACTCGGCTTTTTTGCCGCTGATTAGTTGTATTTTGTGACATAATTGAAAATCATTCGAGGTCTTACGGACTTTTTTGACCTTGAGAGATTGAGTCCACCGAAAAAGAAGCAAATGTCACGCAGGGCACAGGTCGCATCGTTAATCGAAATGTTTCGAAATTTGGAAGTAACAATTCTAAGATGATGTCAATTCGGGGAAAATCTGAGGTCAGTCTTCTACGATCTTTGTGAGCGTGTAACGCACTTTTTTTCTCAGCGGTTGAAAAGAAAGAAAATAATTGCTTGGAAGGAAAAAAATTCTCATCCAGAAATGAAATTCACCAAATATCGTACTTCATTTCCCACGAAATGACATTGATATAGAATATTTCCTCCGAGTTTGAAGAAGTTTCGATCCACGATGCGACCTGTATCATTTGACTGCCGGTTTTTCTGGAATTCTAAGCCGCGCAAAAACCAGGGTCGAAAATGTTTCAGCTTGATATAACAGCGTAGTGAAATTATAGAGATGAAGGAAAATAAAATTTAATAATTTATCGTGCCACCCGGTGTACGGGGTGAAAGTTGGCGTCGTTATTCGCGTAAATTTAATATCAGGCTGATGTCGATCGAGCGAACGGGCGGAAAGCAATTAACAGCTTGAGCAAACATTGTCAAAATACACCTGGCGCCAACTACACTGTCTGGGTGACGACTGCGTGACGAATTCACGAGGAAAACACTCCCTCAATTGTTGTACCTGACAAACGGAATTAAGGGTTGAAAATCGGCGTTGAAAACGTTCTCGAAATTATATTCTTTATTCCTAACTGTAACCACAAACGATCAATTTTTTCTTCTTTTTTTCTTCCAGCTACGACATGAGGTCGAAATATTCTGAAGGAGTACCTATACCGCACTGGAAAGACCCCGAATACTTTAACGAACGTGCGATGTTTCGGACAGTTACTGAGCCCGCAACCCTCAACATCGACCACGTCGAGGCGAAGGACGAGGGTGATTACAGGTGCAGGGTCGACTTCACGAAGAGTCCTACAAGAAACTCGAGAATTCAGCTAACGGTCATAGGTAAGCACCCCTTAGAAAAGTCAAGATTAGAACCGAAGAGTTCACCCCGAATAACTGAATGGTGCAAAATCAAGAAGTCGTATTGAAGAGGGGAAGCTTTTCCAAAAAGTCGGTTTATGCTGCCTTACTTCGGGCGGAACGAGATAAGGGCTTTTGGACTTTTTTTCGCTTTAAATCACTCGATGAAGTCAGGATCTGAATGTTTCAAACTCGCAGGGCAGAAAAAAAGACCGATTATTCATTCAATTTTAATGAAGAAAAAATTCTCTAACAAATCAACAGGAAATTAAACGTGAAGGGAAGTTTTTTTTTTTTACTAAGGCCCTACTGGAAGTGGAACGTTTGTATGATTTCTTGGCTTGAAACTAGTTTTTAATCATCCCGTGTTTTGGAATGGTTTTCAAAACACTGGGGTTAAGATAATCAAGGATCAGATTTTCGAAGGAGTAACAAATATTGATTGTTTTTTGTATCAATTTTGGTAAACATTTTCAATCCAAAAGTCCATCGTTGTTTGCTTTGAAGAAATAAGGAATGCAATCCTAAATCTGATAGCTGAACATCGTCGCCACAGCGTTCTGAACAGCCTCAAAAGCATAAATGTCCTTCAACGATTATCGATGCGCAAGAAGCAGTTTCGAATTCTCTACCTTTCGTCATGTGATGGTGAATTTCGGAATTTCTCATTCAATGTCCAATCTCAGGGAAAGATTCTCTCAGTTTCTCTCAAGCTACTTTCAATCGGAGGATTTTTTTTTTAAATCGCATCAATGTAATCGAACAACGAAACAACTAATCCAGATCGATTTCTGCGCTCTTTTGCTATTGGACATTGTTCAGCATTCAATGAAAAAGTCTTTTGGGCGCTTATCAGTTTATTCAGGTACTGTTTAAGGGAGCTTTCCAGTGTGACAGCCCGAAAAATCGCTGTTTTTGACGATTTTTTTTTTTCAAAGAAAAAATAATCTAATCGGTCTGGTTTTTTTTTTTGTATATTAATTGGGTATTGAAGAATACAAAACAATTTTTTAAAGATCGATTTATTTATTAATTAATATCTATAAAAAATGATGAAACAATTGTTGCAGAAAATGCACTTGGATGTGGTGTCCACGTTGGGGGTCACAATTTTGATCTGAAACAAAAAACACAAAAAGATTATTGATCGGTATATAATTGGCTTTCGTGCTATGGAGGCTTTTTTTTGTTGCAAAAATGGCGCCGGTTTGAACGAAAAGTATCGATTTTAGCATTTTTTTTTGGCAGTTTTTTTTTACAAAAAAATAGGAAGATGTCAAAAACAAAAAAAAAGCCTCCATAGCACGAAAGCCAATTATATACCGATCAATAATCTTTTTGTGTTTTTTATTTCAAATCAAAATTGTGACCCCCAACGTGGACACCACATCCAAGTGCATTTTCTGCAACAATTGTTTCATCATTTTTATAGATATCAAGTAATAAATAAATCGATCTTTAAAAAATTGTTTGGTATTCTTCAATACCCAATTAATATACAAAAAAAAAACCAGACCGATTAGATTATTTTTTCTTTAAAAAAAAAAATCGCGAAAAACAGCGATTTTTTGGGCTGTCACACTGGAAAGCTCCCTTAAATCTTTTTATGGACCAAGTGGACTTGTCCAGCTATTTTGATTTTCCTCGGTTTTCAAAAATTCAATTCCCAAACTTAGAGCAAGTCTTTAACTTGCAGTTGTACAGTTTTCAATTAGGGATACGTTTTGCTATGTACAAATAAATTTCTACGATAGAATTCACCGAGAATCACAAGAATAGCGCAACATCATGTCCCTCAAAAAATTAAATCACGGTCGGATCATTCCTTGGATAATGATTCAATCGACATACAACGTATGTACAAAAAATTGTTCCAATATAATTTTGTGGTATGTGTCTGCAGTAATTTCTTCTCAGACGAGTAGAAATATTGGCTTGCGAGACTAACGGTTTAATAGAGTCTGCTTTTCACTGTATCCTTGCGTAATATACACCCGAAAAGTGGTAAACCATCTGCGCCTATTCCGCTCGAACGCTTTGGTGTTTTTCACCACTGGCGTAAATTCAATTTTTAGAGACTTTCTGCCGCTTTCACTCTCGATACGTTTACTCATCGGGACTCGGCTAGCTGTGTATGCATAATACATACACGGCATTCTCTCCTCTTGGGTCTGAGCTCCGCTGAATACTGTTCACCAAGCGTGGGGCATGGGGCATGGGGCATGGGGCGTGGGGCGTGGGGCGTGGGTCGTGAGGCGTGGGGCACGGGGTGTGGGGTATAGAGTTGGGGTCGGGGCGCACGCTCTACCACTTTTCCACCACATTAAGTCATGGCACAGGCGGTTCCCGTACACAGTGTGCATCTATACATACATAGCCCCCGGTGCGGCGTACTGGGAGTTTTCGCCTTCCCAAGTTTTACCTTCCCACGTATGTCTGTGTCGAGGGTATTTCTATACCTAGACGCCGTAGCCGTTTGGTTATAACCAGCTTCCGTTCGCACAGTCTGCAGATCAATCAAACCACCGAGCTTAAACGCACTTAAAAGATTGCTGAAAGCTGAGGCGCGAGCGGTTTCTTCTTTTTTATTCCACCTTCTTCCTTACGTTTCCACGCGGTATGAAAGCGCCAGCAACTTTTTGCGCCGGAATGGTATGGCGGTATCGCCCTTAAAGAGGTGTATTCGATAAAGCATATAAAGTCTCATATACACACCGTGGAAGGTTTTGGCGCAAAAAATAAATAAATGAAAAAGACAAAAAACAGGAACGATTTTATCTCACGTGATTATTGTATACATGTATATATCTTACACTTCCGGGCATCATCTGAAGGCAAAATCTCTTAATGCATTTTTTCACTGCCTCTAGCTTCTCGACTTCCTAGAACAATTCCTGGAGAGTACTAGACTTCGAAATGTATGAATAGTGATGAACAATCTTATTTTTGACACCAGATGCCAATCGAGGCTCAATTAATCATCTTTCATTTGGCCTGATTGTAAATTTTGATCACAGTTTCTTGAAAACGACTAAAATTTGGGTTATGTTTTCGACAACTATATTCCCTGAAAAGTAGCTGTTCCTCAAATTGGGAGGTGAAGTTTCATCTTCAGATAAATTTGTATCTCGTGTTTTTATACGCGAAAAAAAATTTCAAACTCGTTTTTCTTAGACTATTGATTCAGTTTGTATAAACTCTTTTCTGAAGATAGCCTCCAGTCTTTTATTACTGTTAAGAAAATTTTTCTTCCCTCCTTTATTTGCACTTGAAAAGCTTTTTCACAAGTCAAAGGTCTCTTAAATAAAATCACTCCACCCGTCGACGTGCGTCAAAATCATGGATTTGCCCGAGCCAATATACTGACGGATATTTTATCGTATTTTTTCATCGTTTAACCGAAATCGAAAATCACTCTCTGCCACTGACAGTGGTGTGATTTTATTGCAGGCTTTTATAAACGGGTCGTTTCTTGCCACAAAGTCGAACTTCCGTCATGCATACATGTATATGCAATTTAAGAACATATTACACATATTCAAAGAGACGAAATAAAATTCAAAAGATTCTTGACGTATTTTCAATCATTCATCTCTAAAATTCAATGCTTATAAAGCCTTGTGCGATATCACGTGCGTTTTCTGCCTTTCAAGGGGTAGTACGCAAAAGTACGTGGCGTCTTGTCGTATTAATTGATAATCTCAGCATGTCAAACTCTGAATGAAAAACTGTTCAAAATATCTAGGTGTTTCATTATTCAATTTTATTTTATTTAATTTTATTTGATTTTTGGTCCTTCATTGCACGTAAAACGTATGTACATTCTTTCTTCCTTCGCAAATTAAATAAAGATAATGAAAAACGGTTTCTCAGGGGCGAAATAGCCGAAGGTACGATCATACGCAGAGAAAAATGAAGAACGAAAGGGGTTGAATCGATTGCTTCCTGGGATTTAATTATTTTTAATTAACCGTCCCAGCCGAGAGGCCTCACACCCTCATCTTACGACAAATTCAGCCCTTATAATTCTCTAGCACGCCTTGACTCCCAGCATTTAATCAACCCTCTCCTTCGTTAGCGACTTGACCGTAATCCTTATAGCTACTTCGTATCTATATATCTGTTTGGGTCGGGCTCAAGCTCGTTCCTATCAGCTTCGAACCTGAAGACGGAGCAACTCCACTAATTGTAACTGCCAGATGCTCCGTCGTAGGGTATAGGGGTGGGAAGTAGAAGTGAAAGAAAAAAGACTTCCGCTTTTGAATTTATAGCAATTGGTGAAAAAAAAATCGCCGAAGAGAACGAGACCGCTTATTCGATGACATCAATTACATACAAACGACTGAAAATCTATTCAGTCGCTTTTTTTCGCTTTTTCCATGTAACGCTATAGATACAAAGTTTAATCAAAAACAGATATTGCGCGTAGAGATTTGTTTTTTTTTTTTTTTGTTTTGTTTTTCACGGACATTTTCATAATGTAAATAAATACGTTATATTCTATAATTCTACTCTTCAAGCGCGGTCTGTGTTCCTCCTGAACACAATAACAGCTTGTGTAATAATTATTATTTTCAACAAAATATCCGTGCAATGTATTATCTTCTGCACAATGACTTTTTTTTTACGCAAGCTTTTCTATACTTGTTGAATCAATTTGCCCCGGAGAGATGTAGGGATTTGAAAATATTATCCTTTGTATACAAATCATTTTGTAAGATAAAAAACAAAAAAAAAACCTGGGTAAAATAAAATAATATTCACCATATTTTATGAACGATAAAAAAAAAAAAAAAAAGAAGTTTCTTACGACCCTCCTA
The DNA here is from genome assembly GCA_944452935.1 of Rhogogaster chlorosoma. NCBI lineage: Eukaryota > Metazoa > Arthropoda > Insecta > Hymenoptera > Tenthredinidae > Rhogogaster > Rhogogaster chlorosoma. The sequence continues at coordinate 21,427,203 of OX101802.1, forward strand.
AGTATGGACAAAACTTTTCGAGTATTTGTACCTACGTAAAGTATAACTGCGCAAATAAAATTTTCGTATTATTAATATCCCTTGGTATGATCGAAATATAAGCTTTTATTCGATTCCTCCATTTTCCACGTGAGTCAATCCTCTAATTTTTTTTTTTTTTGCGAAAATTCCCCAAAAAATTGAATGAAGAACGCTGGCACGACAATTAATTTCAACATAGAATGAAAGAAGATTATTAATGCGAAAAATTGTGAGAAAAAGGACAAATATTTTTCAAATTCTTCTGATAAAAATATTTATGCTAATAAAAATTTCACGATTTGCTTTTCCTTCCTGTGACAAATAAATTGATATCATCTTTTTAGACATATTCATGTTACATGAAATGAAATTCCGACGACTCGACCTGTTTCTGCGAAGAAAAAAAATAACACGAATAAGTGAGCACTGAAATTTATGAAAATTTGGAATTTTCACTCCAAATACATAACTCCAAACTTGAATCACTTCCGAACTTCGGGCGAGAGTGCCCAAGGATTGATCAGATGAGTCTTTCCATATTCACAAAAAATATCATCAAGGAATGAAAGCACAAGACAATTCTTTGGCCTTACCTACTAGGCGGCAACTGCAATTCAAAAAGAGGCTAAATTCGATACCCTCAAAATTTGCTGAACGCAAAGGCTTCTACGGTTGTTGAAAAAAAAGTCTTGATTGAACCTTGATATACGCTGGACATGTGTCCCTTTTCATGAATGACCTCGACTTGTCCTTCGTACCTAGATGAGATTTATTATTTCTACAATATACGTACTCCCGGGAAGAGAATCGAGGATTCGATTATTGTTTTTTTTTTTTTTTTTGCGAAAAATCTGTACTTGCGTGGTCATACGATTGAATAGAAATTTTTTGTCTGGCTTATTTTTCTTGCCCGTAAATACCTGTACAGGACTGGCTTTCGTTTTCGCGAGCAAATAATTAGGAGGAGGTAAAAAATAAAGTAAAGTAGGGTGGCGGCAGAGGGAGAGGGGGGAGAACAGGGAGTTAGTGGTTGTAACGAGACAAAGAACGACCCACGTAATTACGACCTTTACCCACGAAATAACGGGGATTCCCAGCTGAATTACACCCAGAAATACACCTCGTATTACGGATGGCATGGAACCAACTGAAAGTATACTGCTCACAGTGTATACGTGGATATACGAATGAACTAGCTTATACCTATGTACGCATGTGGTACATGCTCTTTCTGTCTCTATCTCTTTTTCTATCTCTATCTCCCTCTCTATCGCCACAAATGGCAAGCATTCGTGCCAGAGCGAACGTTCCTCACGTGCGTTGAAAAGGAAATAAAATTACCCAAATTTAACAATGGCGTGTTGCATGGTCAAAAATTAAACCACGAAGGTCACGCTCGAGCCTGATCTCGATCCACGAGAAGAGAAGAGAAGAGAAAAGAGGAGGGTAGAAAAATTTTTGCATCGTACTAAATAAAAAAAAAATTTTAGACAAATAATTGATTTTCTAATTTTCCATATTTTTTTATCCACATTCGTATTTTGTTTCATTTTATTTTTTTCATTTTTTCATTTCTCTCTTATGGTCCATGTTAGCGGAGAAACGTTGACATTAAACGCGAGGAAAGGGTGAAACGAAATCGCGCCTGAATCCTCGGTGAATTTGGACTCGGTAAATTAAAATCCTGACAAATGTGAACCTTAATGAGAGACGGTAAAAAAAAAAAGGAAATAAAAATGGACATAAAAAAAATAATCAAAAAAAAAAAAAGATATAAATAAATTTCACCAACCTTTTACGTTACGAACTCCAACGACGAATTCAATTTTATTCCTGATAAAAATTCACGTCAGCTTTTCCGTTGGGAATTATTTGAATTAACAAGTGGTTGCTGAAAGCCGGTTCGCGTCCTTTACCAGTCAAATTAAATCCTAACCATTAATTGATACATGTCTACGAATGCCGTTTATTGAAGACGTGAATTAATCGCAACGATTTTTAATCATTTTTTGCCAATTCGGTCCTCGCACTTTACGCAATTTGATTATTCAAAGACGACGACAGACAAGAAACCGAATTGCGAAATATATGAGTATTTCGTCAACTTTAACGGGGGTAAATACGACTTTTGGTGTATGTCTTCAAAAGACTAATCTACCCTGAAAAAAAAACACAATCGCCAAGTTTGATTACAGAAGTTCGATAGGTATAATCTTCCGAAGCGTGACCACGTGAATCAAAATAAAAGTATTCATAAAAATTCAGATGGAATTTTAGAATTTCTCATCTCCAATATGGCCCATGAAACAATCTCCTCTTTGCTTTCATTTTCATGTAAATAATATAAATCGAAAAAGAATGTCAATAAAAGTTGGTGGATTTCAAAATATTGACAAAAAAAAGGCGATCGCTCAAGTTGTTATGACAGTATCAAAAAAGTCGAGCGCTTATCCGATGAAGGTTGGTATCGCGGACCATTAAAGACCAAAAAATCCATAATCCATATGCAGAGGCTTGCATGAATTCTGAGAACAAGTGGCGCCCTATTAACTTCCCACTGCTCTGTTTTCAGAGAAAAAAGGAAATTATTGTGATCAACCCGAAAATGAAAAGTTGAGTTTTTACTAGATCCCCACGTTTTAAAATCTGGGGAAAAACCTCCAATAATTTTCATATGTTTGTGTGTATGTATGTAATTAATTGTTTTGTTCGACGACATATCGAAAACGAGTTACCGGATTTTCATAATGTTTGTTTCTATTAACGCGGCTTTTGCAGACTTAAAACTGATTAGATTAGGTTCGGTACTTTTCACATTATTGAAATAACAGAATCCTAAGAAATAAAACAAAAGTGATGATATCTTGAGAATGGATGAACGGATTCGAACGATAATTGGTACCCGCAGTATTTTTGGATCGCTGATCACAAACCCAAAGTCAGATTTGCAAAATTTGAATTTGGCGTACTGAATATGCCGAAAAACAAGTTTTAAAACGGGAAGTTTAAAGGCTGATCATAGTCAGCCCAAGCCTGCCTGTTTTATATTTAATTTGCGAGGCGTGGTGAAAGCTCGACAGTTTTCCAAAATTGAACATCAGGAGTATATTACGTTTGTCAACGTGAAAAAAACGAATGATCTCAAAACGTTTTTGGAAACAAACGAACTTTCAGAACATTTTGTCATCTTGTTTGATGAAATCAAATAATTCATAGACGAGGAGTTCAATCTTGCCTACGAATCGGTAAATGAAAAATAATTACGTTTGAAACGACTCGTGAATATTAAAGTTTGAATTATGTTTGAATAATGTTTCGAGTCCCCTTGATGGAAATATTAGATAAAATACCATGTCGGATCGGAGAAGCCCCCCAATGTCTACAGTAAACTGTTTAATTAATTGGTACACGTTATTTGAAATCTCGAACAAGCTTGCAAACTCAGGCCACACAGTTCACGTGTTTAAAACCGAGCAGTAGTAGGTAGTCTCCTTCCTAATGCGTCGCTATACTTTGATCTGATATCAAACAAACCGTCGCGTCACGCGAAGTGCCGAGCTACAAACTCAGCGATGTACATACATATATGAGGGTTAAAATATCCGACACGATTCAAATGGTGGCATTTGTACGATTCAGAGTCACCTTCATTCAAACAAGCGTCGAACACTTTATCCATTTATTTATTTTTTATTTTTTCAAACAAAATTGGAGAGAATTCTTTAAGTATTCCATCGAATTATAATCGTTTTTATTCCATATTTTAAATGCCAATACGCATTCAGGTTCTGGGAAAAATATTTCATTTCTTATTGAAATGAATTAATAATACTATATCATTATCAACAGAGATGGTTGTTAGATGAAAAATCGTAAAGAGAGTTAAAAAAAAAAAAATTCGTTCACCGTTAATATTACATTAAACTTTACAAATATAATCCCGATAAATTGGAATGGATAGAACGAATTCAATTGCAAATTCAGTAACTAAAAGGTTGCTGAAAATTCGGACTGGCCGTCGAAAATTTAAATTCTGTACTTCGTCGTTGGTTTCAATAATCAGAATTTTTTAATTAAACAGCATTTATAGGAAGCGGGAAATATATCCACTTTGATAAAACCATACAACGGATTTATTTTGAGGACTGATTGAATCAGAGTTTTCAAAAAACAAAAATAAAAAACAAAAAACTCGAAGCATCAGGGGTTCCACGGTGTAGTCGATTGTTTTCAAACAATTGACATTTGTCGGGTTGTATGAAAATATTTCGTGTTTATTTGTCCCCCGCTTATTTTTTTTATTTTTTTCATTTTTTATTTGTTTACGAAAAAAAAAAAAAAACTTTGAGAGGCTCGTTTTTACTTTTTCAAACGAAATGATATGATCAACTTCCACTGCGTACGCACTTTCCGTTTGCAGGTTGTAATAAGAAAAAAAAAAATAAACAACAACTTTGTTTAATAAATATAAGTTTGATAGTTACCTACGACGTATTTTCTATCGCATCTTTCCTCTTTTACTTGGTGAAAATTGCTGCTAAATTTCACATAAAATATTCATCAAACCCCCAAATAATGTAGTACCTAAATATATAACAAATCGCAAAATTTATAGGGACGAAATTGTGAACGAAAGAGAAAAAAAAAGAGAGAAAGATAATTTTTTTATCTGTGATATTTATGTGATATACACGTATTATACGACTATATATATATACGGTAATTTACTCGAAAAAGGAATGAAAAACTAAGTTTGAGCGTCGGAATCTAGCTTTCGAAGCTTGAACATAACATAACTTGAAAACTGCACTGCTGAGGACTGGAAAACTGCCAGAAAAGCAAACCGAACATGGTACTTATACGATCCCAAAAACTAACCACTCGACCTGATTTCTGTTTGTTCTCTTAGAGCCACCTCACAAGCCCAACATCCTTGATGAAAAGGGAAGGACGTTGCCGATGGTCGCCGGACCCTATGTCGAGGGAGGATCCATGCGACTGACTTGTCTCGTCTCAGGAGGTGAGTTAAATTATTTTCACCGTACCGACAAAGGAACAAGTAACAATTCGAATCGTTTGGTACAAAAAGGCTAGATAACTTTTTTTTATTTACTTCTTAGTTCTTTCTATACCCATTCAATAGGGTATAATAATAAGACAAATATTCAGGATATAAAAACGAGACAGATTGAATTAATTTTGTCCACATTTTTCGCAGCCAAATGAACAAATATTTTCAACAACTACGTGTGACGACCATATGTCAGAGAAATTGTCGATCAATGGAACTACTGGTTAGTTAGTTATTCGGTCGACAGTCAATCAACATCATTTTCATAGAGCCCGCTCGAATTTAGGCTGGTGGGCAAACGATCTAAGATGCGAGGATTTTTAGAGATCGTTCTAAAAATAATCGATTGTTCTCTTCCTTTGATACAGTTCTGCGAATCATCCTTTTTCGGTAACTATAAGCAAAAGTTGGAACTGAATGAAGTTCGGACAAGAATGGCGGCAGCATTGAACGACGATTTTTTTCTCGACGCGTTAATTAGCAGAAATGTAAGAAGAGAGGAGGTTCTCTGATATTCTATTTGTCTCTCTTGATCTTGATCTCTCTCTCTTTCTCTCTCTCTTTGCCTCTTTCTCCGAAGAGTGAGAGAGGGTGAAATAGGACTGCGAAGGGATAGAGAGGAGGGCGTGCTAACGTTCATTAAACCCCAATGGACGGAGCGAGCAACAATAGGTGACTGAATACATTGTGTTACCAACGATGCAAATAGAGAAATTTCTGGGCATAGGAATGGTCTCGGGGATGCCAGTGTTATAGTAATTAAAACTGAAAGGTTCCGAAGCTTTTTGTCTCTGCAAAACCTTCGAGATGGATTTCTCGATTTATACGTATATTGGCTCGCCGTATCAAATTTAGAATATTGGAATTATCGAATAACCAATTGCTCGCTAAATTTGTGAGAAATTCTTGAAATTTTCGGCTACCGTATAGCTAAAATATGGCTGAAGGTTAAAATTTGAGAAACAAAAAGATACAAGTTTTGCAGAGCCTATAGAATTTCACGAAAACAAATTAATCCATGGTAGGTACATAGTTTTGCCTATCAATTACCTTTCATATGTAGAACGTTTTGGGTCAAAAATCGAAAGTCACGAAGTAGCGTTTCTCAATCGATGGATCTTCGCCCATAAAAACCACAAGCTACATATTTGATGATGATAACGTGAGGGATTTCGGTTTTGTATTGCAAAATCAGTTTGCGTGTTCGAAAATTGAAGGGTTAACAGTTTAGTTTTTTTCTATTGCTTCTCCCGAATACCAAAATCAGCAGAAACGCTTGGCAATAATTTTGTTCAAATCGCAGCTACGATGTAAAGAAATATTCTATCGACTCAGCATTTTTTGCGACATAATTAGAAGCTATTCGAGATTCTATCGACTTCGGTTTACGTACATGAATCCAGTCGTATATTAAAGCTGTAGTTCATCGTTCATCGGAACTTCGACGAGTTTCGAGGAAATATTCAATACTGGTGTGATTTCATGAAAATTTGTCATTCCAAGCAATTTTATTGCAAACGTTATCTAAGAATAAAACGCTTCTCATCTACTCAAAACAATAAAGAACCAACCTTCTACCTATACTTTTCGGTCGGCCCAAAACAACATCATATTTTTAAATATTCCCTCCAATTTTTGAAAAGCTGAGTTAAACCGTGCGACGGATTTTCTGCGGAGTAATCAATCCGTGTGAGTTGAAATCCACGAAATCTCGAGTAATCTGAGCCACTTGGATATCTTTCCAAAGCATACATAATTATATACACCGCCGAGTCAAAAACATGATTTTCACGTTGGAGGGTGGCCTAATTGTGCCATTTCTGGTCCATGTACCCAAGTTTAGTCGGTTGATGATCACTATTCATCCCGCTATGCACCCTGTCGTTTCGTGTTACAGTCGTGGATATAGTATGAGAATTATACGTACTTAGTAGTCTCAAGGTTTCGCTCGGCTCTAGTTCAGACTTTAGTTTCGACTTTTAATACGGCGGGTAGTACCTTGTTTGATAACTCGTACTGCAGAGGTTGGGCGAAGTTTGAAAGTGAGGAAGACTCAAACACCAAGTGGCCAGGCCCGAGACCCACGCAAACGCAAAGTCAACAGCTAGAGCCGGTCGCAATTCTCGGTTAGGCCGAGGCCACACTGTGCGGTTCCACCGCAGCGTTTTTACCGGATGTATAGGGTGTGCATAGTTAAAGACTTATATTACACTCTACATCCGGCAAAAACGCTCCGTTCAACCGCATAGTGTGGCTTTACAAATTGCCGCCACTGCACCGCGCGCAACGTACTATAGGTGCTCCTTATTGCCAGCCAATTTTGTTCGACTCAACTTCTTTCCACAAGCACTAGACGGTTTTGCCAATTTTTGAATCTCCACAGGCTCGAACTTCGACTACTTCTTTCTTTTCTTTTGTCTTTGTACTCTGTCTAATTTCTAATTCAACGTATGATGTGGTAGGATTTTTTTACAAACGAATACCGACCGTGGCATTCATGTATTTAACCGCTGAATATCTGCGGCACATAGTACGTGTTTTTTATTCTGCCCCGTTTCACTCGTGAATATCTTTATTTTTCTGCCGTTTTATTATCACATTTGTTTTTCTTTTTTTTTTTTGTTTGTTTTTTGTACAAAGCACGAGTTATAAACTCCTTTTAAAAATCAGCTCTTATACTGCGCTACGTGTAGCTATAAAAAGACGTGTTTTACAAACTCCAGTCAACCCATTCGCACATCATTTTCCCCCCTTTCATACTAACCGAGCTGCTGCTGCAGCGTTGAACTCAGTTTTCTAATTGAGTGAAAAAATTGATCACCAATTCGTCTGATCCCGGGAATTTAATTCGATTACATTTATTACGAACGGTGAAAAGGATGACGGAAAAAAAAACAATTATCAAACGGATAGAATATGGTTTATTTTATATGAAAACGAATTCGAATGTATATATCTCGTTTCATGAATGATGACAATTATTTCCTTTTTCATTTCACGAGCGTACCTTTCCTAATTAGATCGCTCTTCTTGTTCTCTATAGTTTATCTTTATCGTAGTCATGGATATTCAAGTGAAAAAATTGCCCTTTTAATCAAACCTGCGGACTTTTTGAATGGAACAAGAGAAAAATACCATCTGAGATAATCTTCGTCAATATAGTATACGTCCACTGATTATCGTTGTCTGTATTTCACATGAAATTGATGGGAGTGGAGATACGAGTCCTCCATCAAAGCATTAATAACGAATCAACTCGAGGCTGCTGTTGTTCTTGTGATTTGCAAAAGCTTTAATGGAAGAGGGAGACAAAATACGGTGCTCTACCCCCGCACGACGTCTTTTGACGCTAGGCAGTATCTGGGTAAAAAGTGATCCCAACACTTGTTGTTTCAAGACGTTAAAATGTATTTGAAGTAAATAATGTGATTGTGGAATAGGAATCTCGTAAATTGTTAAGTATCGGAGTGCTCATCGACAATGCCACGCTCCGGAGTGCACAGCATCAATATTCATCGCGCGCTATCGAATGCTAAGGACGTCGCATAAGAAGTGCCGCGCCGTTCCATGGACGATATCTTTTTTGTTTATTCTTCTTTGTTTTTTTTTTTTTGTTTTTTTTCGTTTGTTACTTTTTGTTTTTACCAGAACTGCGCTCACGACAATGAAAGATTTACAAGACTAATTTTTCTGAACTGATAATACGTAATTTTATTCAAAAGTTCCATTGCGTGTAACTGGGGATTGTTTTCTCACTTTCGTTGTGGTTGAAGTAATCGGTGCTGATTGTCGCGTGTAGTTAATATTCCAAGTAATCTTGAAGCTTTAATCCAGGCCTCTTTAGCTCGCTCGAAAATTACCGGCTTTGTAGTTAAGTGGGCTTCATGACCCACTACAGACCCCGTCCTTCTCTGCATATGGTGCATCGTGCATCGGCAAAGCATCGCTTCAACTCGTAATCAAGATCAATCATGATTTTATTATAGTCTTTTTACACTCCGAACGGTCTTACGCGCTTGTAATAAATTCACGAGCACTTATATCGTAGAGACCGAAACTTATCTGTACCTATTCTATACTCCGAGCTGTTCAAGACAAAATTTCTTGATAACCCTCGTCGGTTTTAGAGCGGAACAGTGAATCAATAATACCGGAATGGTAAGTCCGGTCAAAATCGCTCAAGTACAAAACCCAGTTGCTCAAGTTGAGACTGTTTCCTAAAAACGGATCCATAAATCTATTTCGTCTCGTTTTTATTTGCGAAAAAAAGTCTTTCAAACGCGTTTCCCTCGGAAGAGGTTGATTTTGTTTGGGTGCCTTTTTTCCGGAAATGGTTCGGATTTATATGTCAATAGGATTCAACATCAAGTCAAGTGAATGCTTGATGAGCTTTTCCGTGTGCCTTTGTGCTTTCAGGTCGACCGCAGCCAGTGGTGCGCTGGTGGCGGGGAGGCGAGATGGTTTTGGACTCGAAAGACGAGCCCGAGACTTTTCCATCGCTTCGAAGAAACACATTAGTAGTCTCAAGGCTTTCCAGAGCAGACTTTCATGCGGAATACACCTGCCAAGCGTCGAACAACAACATAAGCCAGCCTCTCTCGTCTTCGGTTAAAATCGAGATGCACCGTGAGTATTCGACTCGGTCCTGCTACATTCGTTTGGCTTCTATCAAAATGAAATAGTTTCACTTTCTGGATATGAGAGGTATTTTTTTTCAAACGGCTTCTGCACAGTCGAGTACGTGGAATTTCATTATTCCTTGCCTGTCAAGAGCGACTCTTGCCAGCTCCCCTGCAGGGTATTATCAGCTATCGATTACGTGGCAGTAGTCGAATAGTAGTCGAGCCTTTGAGATTCGGATATCAGAAACGCGGAGCGATCGATATCTAAATTGGAAAGCCGATACGAGTCATTAGCAACGAATAGCGTTGATTTGAGATTGAAGTGGCTGATCTTGGAAACAGGTTGCAGAATTAACCTGAGATAAAATAGAACTTTTCGAAACGGAGCGATCCACTAAATTTTCACCAAGTATCCAATGTCCTTTTTTGTTATTTACTGAACAAAAAGAAGTGGATTTGTTTGCCTTTGATCTTCGACGCTTGAATCGTCGAGGAAGTAGAAAGTACGAGTTGAGAATGAAAAAAATGACAGGAAAAGGTGGAACAATAGTTTAACGTCGTTGCTCATTCTCTTCGAGCTGTTCTCAAGCTCCGCAAGATTCGAAAGCTCGCCTTCTTCAAGTTCTTGGATTGATATTAAATTCCGTAGGAAGATGCAGCAAACGAGGTTAACATTGTGAGGGCGTTCGCAAATTCCAGGACATCACCGCGGCTCCTCGTAAATCCAGGGAAACACAAAAAAAAAAAAAAAAGAAAAAAGAATTTGAATTCCACGAGTCCTTCGCATCGTTTCAATCCAAATATCGTTAGAATTTTAGACGGTGGAGGGTGAGAGGATGGCAGAACGAAAATTTCAACTCTCTTATCTCACTTGGACACTGCGCCGTAAGGTATAAGTTATGTGGCAATATGATACCGGCGAGCAATTATACTATATTATTCATCGGACCACAGAGAGACAGTGGCGCCCTAAAAGAGAGAGGGAGAGAGAGAAGAAGAAGGAAGTACGACTACCCCTGGCGACTAATGGAGCTTTACTAATCAGAGGGTAGTTGGCTGGTAATGGAGTCAGCCCAGTGAAATTGGATAATATAGTGGGCCTGATTTATACCTACTGAGGAACGACGGCAAGTCCACTAGCTGCAGAGTTACGAGCCGGTTGATTGGGCACCCTGAAAATGCGATGGTTCTCTTTAATAGTTGAGCCCATCCGTCCATACGCCGATGGAGTCGTGGAAAGGAGACAAGAGCTAACTTCGTGACCTCTGATGGCGCCAGTAGCGCTAATCGACGCGAGCGACATCTGTGCTTAAAATTTTCGCAGAACGTCTCCGGAGACATTAAATACACAAGGTTGTGGCTATTTCTTGTCACTCAGAGCTTCGGGGGGAGCCTTGAGTCAGCCGGAACAGAACGTGCATGTGGATGTAGGAACGTACGTACGGAGATTCTGAAGACAGGAGTAGAACGGGAAGTAAAAAGCTGGGGGAAGGGAGAAGGGAGCAGAAAGCCAAGAGCCCACTCAGACTTTGTCGAGTGAACGTCATGTGACCTCGAGGCTCATCGCTAGGAGTCGGTACTTAACCTGGACTGAAGTTGGGCCGGACGACATCGATCTGCATATATTCCACGGCGACTTTTTTACAAGCAGCTTTCAATATGTCAGCTGAAAATTGGATTCGCTCGTTTTTATCATCTGGCAATTGGAATGGGAAGGTGTTTTATATCGATGGGCAATATAGAGGCAGGAAACGACGCTTTTTTACCTTGTTAAGAGAAGTCGGCGAACATTGATACCGGATGTATTAAATTCTTGAAAATCCATTACTGCAGCAGTGTCATTTTTTGTTCTTAATGCTCGCCGCGCGAAGTGAGCTTTCGAGGATTTTTCAGTCTGTTGTAACTGCAGGGGAGTAAAAAATGGATCGTCCTATAGAGGACAAGTGGTTTTAGACTTTTAGCTTAACGAGATACTTGAATCTTAAAATAAACCGAGTTCGTGTAGGAGACGTGGAAGTTGGTGGGGAAGGGAAAGCCGAGAGTAGAAGGTTCTCGTTCGTGGGGCGAGACCGGCTCAACTTTTCCGTGAAATTTGAAATTCATAGAGAGAATTACTATTTCCTTTCCTCAGGGCAATCTTAGTCCTTCGGGCGCGGAGTGAGCAGCTACACGAATGAATATATTCATAATGGGACTATTCATTAAGGGAGGTGAATCCGCCCGACGCGACGTGATGCTCACAGCTCTTCCATCGGCTGCGACTTCTGCAGTTATCAAAGTCTGACGAAAACGGGTAGAAATCAGTTTTTTTTTTCCGCCGTTTTCTATTCCACAATGAATAAAAATCCCAACTTAGAAACAAAAGACTGTCGCAATTTCAACCCTCGAATACCCTTGGACCTCATTCAGCAGAATCTGCGGCCCCGCAAGTAGTATAATGGAAAGTAAAAGCTTCTTAGACGCTGCTAATTCTATTCAAAAATACACAAAGGTATAACATCGATTTCTATTTAATCGAGGGGTTAACCATTGAATGGAGAAGCTTCTTTGTACAACAGAGTTGAAGGTTTCAAATGATTTTCAAAAATTCAACAGACTTCAGAGGTTCGAAGACTCCAAATAATTCAGCAACAAAATCCAGAGTTTCAAAAACGGTTTCTATATTACAGAGGTTTCGAAAAATTCGACAAATTTCGAATAATTTTGAAGAATTTGAAAAACTATTTTTCTTGAAATCTAGAAAAGTGAAACTATGGAAAGTTAGAAGTTGACGTTTCCCAAATTCTGAAATATTTATAATGCAGCCAATTTATCCACATCGTTAAATTTACTTCCAGTGAGACCCCTCAGTGTGCAGGTCTTAGTCAGCGAACTAGCACCTCTTAGTGCTGAAAGAAAGTACAGCATAAAGTGTATAACCTTCGGCTCTAGGCCGCCGGCGAAGATCACCTGGTACTTGGACGGAAAAAGCTTAGACAACTTTACTGAAAAGGTGAGAATTTTGATTTCATAATACTCCTTGCTAATGCCGGCCTTCCTTTAGTAGGTACATACCTAATCATAGTCTGGTAGAATCGATATTTATTACTCGGGTAATAAATACATTGCACTCTCGACACGCCAAGCCTCTATTATGGTGGCATCGGAAATTTATTCCTCAACATTGAATGAGTAAATTTCTTTGTTCGTTCTAATCTGAAGTTCGAATCTAATTCGATTCAGAAAAATAAAGGAAAAATAAAAAAAAAAAAAACGAAAACGAAAAGAATCGAGAGAATAGAAGCAGGTCAAAAATTCATTCAATTTTCTTTCTACGAGGACATCTGAAGGTTCTGGATGCAGGTAGAATGCTGGTGCAACGCGAGGAATGAGAAGGCGTTGGATGGCAAACCATAAATCTCTTGGCGTGTAAGAGAGGGATTGTCCTGGTACAAAGTCGACGTCGAGTGTATCGCACTAGCCAATAAAGATATATCTTAACGTCAGGCTCAACAAACGTTAGCTTAACAGATCAGTCCAGCTGTAATTCAAGCAATAGCAATTGCCCTCTCAGTCTCGAAGATAAATGTCTAGACGAGGGGCTTTGGATTTTTACGGAGAAACGGAAATTTGGGGATTAAAATATTTGACGTCTCGTCTCAATCATTACGACGGAATGATGGTAGATTGTGGAAGCACTATAGAGCCGTAAATATACCGGAGTAACTATAGTGCGTCGTAATGAGTCGGTGAAATGAAGCCGAGACACGCTCATCTCGAGATTTATCGGCTAAAGTCTGAAGTAATTTCTTTCCGATTGTGAGATCCGGTTTCCTGCTACATTGGCCCTTCGCAATTCGCGTATAATTTCTCTTTCTACTTTTGTCGTTCATCCACAAGCCGAGTTCTATAATTTCTTTAATTCAGTTTCTTATTTCTCCTGTATATTCAACTCTCGATCCATCTCCGCTGGGTATCGATCACCGTATAATTGCCACTGGCCGACTCTCGATTTATGAATTATTCAACTCGCATGTGAGTCAATAATTGCATCGGTTCTTTCTCTGGCAAGTTTTTTCTTCAATGCCGTTTCTCCTGGCTCGCTTAGCGCGCATGCGCGCAGTCCTCTTTTCTAATTTTCTCATTTTTCAACACAATCAAGTTTCAAGGAGTCATCTTACAGCCGAAGCATGTTTCTCTACCCAATTTCTCATTCCAATTTTAATTTCGCAGAGAAACAAAAAACAAAAAATCTTCAAAGTAGGCCATCTTTGCGTCGAGGCACAGCGATGAGTAATTTTTTTTCAAACTTTTCGCGAAGCCATATTCCGACGTCATCCTTTATCTTTAATTGAAGACCAAAATCGATGCAATCGGTTCAACGACTAAAGAGTAATCAGTGAAGTCACGAAGAATTGAGGAGGCGATATATCGCGCAAAATACAGTTGCGCGTTGGCGCCACCTTGGGCCCAAGCACGACGCAAGGTACCCCCACCACTTGGGACTCAGTCAGCGCCGGAAGCCCGCGCTTTTTGACTGGTCAAGGTCCTAACTAGCAAAGAAACGGTCGTTCGTGAAGTAAATAAACATGATTAATGTTATTTCGTAGATATCAGAGGATACAAACATGACCGAATCGTCGCTGGCGTTCAAAGCGACTTTACAAGATCATGATAAGGTCTTGACCTGCCGTGCGAAGAACGACCTGCTAGATGGAGGTGTCGAAGAAGACACATGGAAGCTGAACGTGTTATGTAGGTATTAGACGATCGATGGCCCTCGGTCATAAACCTATATGAATATCTCCCCGGCCAAAGTTTCATTGTTTTCTCTTGTCTATACCCCGCAGTCGTTCCCGTCCTGCGTCTCGAACTCGGTTCAAACATGAACCCCGAGGACATTGAGGAGGGCGATGACGTATACTTCGAGTGCAAGGTTCACGCCAACCCCGGAGCGTACAAAGTTGTTTGGAAGCACAACGTGAGTTAACAAACAACACAAATATGCGATGCATGAATGAAACTCATTTCCTTATCAATTTATTCACAATTTCTTGTCTCTCCGCTATGTCATGTACAGGGGAACGTGATACAAAACAACGCGAAGAATGGCGTGATTGTACAAAGGTACGATCTTGCTCTCAGAACTGTGAACCGATCCCAGGCGGGAAATTACACATGCGTGGCCAGCAACGTCGAAGGTGACGGCACAAGCAACAGTGTGGAGCTGAAGATCATGTGTAAGTACCTTATTCCACAATCAGTTTAACAATCATTTCTCGTGATGTATGAATGACTGGAATCGGGCACATATCGATCCAAAAGGCACAGTTTTTGCCCTCCAAAATGAATCCGTCGTAGTAAATCGCACTTTTCTACTGGAAAAACTATTTCGACAATTTTAGTCAAGTTTCTGTGATATTTGATCCTCGAAATTACGTATGCAAAGTAAAAATGAATTCGTACTCAACGCCCTTCTATTGTGATACAATTATTTAGGGACGCCGTCAGATTTGGGTCTGATGAGTTAATTCCAGGGTGGCTATAGCGGTTACAGTGTTGGTATTGGATAGGTCTATCCACTGTTGGGATGGGCGAGATGTGCCCGGCACCGCCTTGAAACTCATGTTGATCTTGCCAATTATTAATTTGCCACGGAAATGGGAAAACTAATTTCCCGTGCCTATGCTATTCTCTCGATGTTGGGTGTGTCTTCGACGGGCCGGGTTGAGGCATCGCGTTTAACACCATAAACACAGAGAATGGCCTCCGCATTCGGGTCGAAAATCGCTCGGTTCATAAAAAAGGAAGGAACCACACGCGGCCAAATCTGTCGCTTTCTAACCAACAACGTCAAATTTTTGTTGTACGTGTTTTATTCTCTCTCGCTTTTGCGGTAATAGGGAATGCGAAGCCCATACTCTGTGTCTGTGTATAACACCATCAGCTATGACCGTTTTTCGCTCTTTTTGTTTCGCAGGACTAATTGCGAGTGAAAATGATCGACAAATTCTTCTGATCAAAAAGAACTAGGGAGAAAGAGGAGAGAAAGGAAATCTTTTATTTTCCAATCGATTCCCATTCACTCTCGGGTCACTGACTGTCTTTGATCAAAGTCCTGTTTAGGTTCAGTGTCACAAAGTAGAAACGGCAGTGCGAATCAGCTAGCCGAACATCGGCACGTTACGTCGCGTCGCTAAATTCCAACGCAGGCCCAGCCAGGCTAGAGACAGAGTCAAAGCTTGCAAATTAGCTCCTAGTGCTATAATTGCAATTTCAGAATAGGACCGCCTGTGTACTGTCTCAGCGATAATACAAAACACAATGCGTGTATTAGGGGTACAACTACTTGTCTAGAACAGAGTTATGAACTAAAGGGGCTTACGGCACGGTACAAAAACCATCAATAGAGATCCCCGGGTTGCTGTTGCGTATTTGCTCGTCTAGCACAACCTGGAATAGCTTCTGAATGTAGAAGCTTGATTGTAATTAGCCATCGTGACGACGACTGACGTCGCAAATAATTCCTCTCTATCTATGAATCTGTGTATGTACTTTCACGCCCATAATGAAGGAGAATTAATCTCATACTATGGCTTGTATTTATCGTCAGATGAAATCCAATAGTTGGTGTAATACGGAAAACGTACAAAAACACTTCAAGCTATTGCGAGGAGGAACATTTTTTCGAATCATTGATACGCCGTTAAGTAAATTTCTTTTATTCGGCTGATTAACAGTATTTTCAGATATAATTAGAAATTATTCGAAATTTTACTAAACAGAAACGAAAGTTTTTCATTTCAAGCCATTTTTTGTAAATATTGAGCAAAAATTGCTCACACCGATAAAGTACTGAGCTTATCTCTCTGAAATATTGCTTTGCCCTGAAATTAAATCATTTTACAAGATTTCCTCCAAATTTGAAAAAGCTTTAATTCGAGGCTCACTCTACTTGTAATTAGAAGTCAATAGAATATTTATTACCCAAAGCCTGATCTGCAGATAGATAAGCAGTTAAGGTGAAAGTACTTGTCGCAAAGATTTAAGTAAGCATCTGGATGGATTTCTGGCTTTTAATACCGGAGTCTGTCACGCCTCAAAATATGCAACCGAACGTGCATCTTGTTTTAAGTTGGCAATACTGCTGGCAATATCTGACTTTGAAGCTTTTATATGAATTATGTTATTTTCAAATCAACTGAACTTTCCCAATTATTCTTGATTTCCGAGAATATGCGAACCGACGTTTTAATGAATCCAGCGACATCACAGCGAGTTTCACTTGTGCACCCCTTATCGCGAGGGCTCTCGACTCAGGTAACGCCTAGAGTGTTGCCAACTTAAGGCGAGATATACCTTCGGATTACATACGATGCACTCATAGATCATTAGTTGGTATTAACTACTTTGCCATCGGGCATATTGGGATCTGAAATCAATACTTTGAAGAATCATTTCTAAGATAAAATCAAAAATAATCAAATAAAAGATTAAAAAATTAAAAAAAACTCAGCAAACGCGTAACAGCCGACGAAATTCAGTTAATTAAATAAGTGCGTTTAATGCGTTGAAAGGAGGTAGATATAGCTACGCCATTTACTTTTCGCCTGTATATGTACCACGGTGTAAATTGCGAAACAATGGAGTTTCACACCGCCCTATGTAAGAGATGAAATGTCCGAGATTTCCGTTAAATGGAAACAGTACAATGGCTGTTGTAGCTGGCTAGTAACTGATACAGCAATGCAGGGAGTGTTCGGTGTCAGATCAAGCGTTGCCGAGTTATTTTTTATATCTTTTTCCCTGTTTTTATTTTATTTTATTTTATTTTTTCCATTTTTTGCGTTTGGTTTTTTTTTTTTTTTTTTCTTTTTTTTTCGGGACTTGTACGTTCAACGAACGATATTACGAATGACCTGCAATTAGGTAAAACTCTACGAGCAATTACTATCGTCGGGAACAAAATCTCCCCCGTTTTTGGTATACAACCCCTGTTCGTTCATTCGTTCATTCGTTCAGTCCATCGCATCGTTCTGCAGTCCGGTAAAACTATTTCACCACAAACCCTCCGAGACCATCAGACTCGGGGAGAAATAGGACACAGCGTCACCAAGAGTAAGCGATCCCATTAACCGTCGACCCTGTGTTATTCACCACCTATAACAAACCGGATATATCGACACGGCGTTCTGCTGGTGAATATCAGCTCATTCGTTCTATACAATTATTCGATAGGAGACAGAGACGAGATGTTTGGTGAAAAGTTCACTACCTTCAAGGAAATGGTGGGTTGCGAAATTTGGAGAAACTTGATTCCCACATTTTAGCAATTTCAAATAGCTGTATATTTTCGGCGTATTTTAAGCTCAGTTTCACAAAAAATAAAAAAATAACAAAAAACATGTTTTTCTGAGTGGTAAACAGGATATCTATATTTTTATTTTTACTGCCTACACCCCAATTTGTTTGTTTTAAAAAGTGCTCCGTCACATTGTAGATAATAATTTTAATTTTTTTTTTTTGCGTTTCAAATTTATCGTTTTGTTGAAATCACGTTCATCGTCAGCAGAAACCAGATTTTGAAATTTTTTCCAATCTTCTTTTTTCGTAATCTTTATCGAACGGATTAAAGGCAAAATCAACTTTTCTTAAAATTCTTTGGCAAAGAACTGGTTAGAGGCACGAAGCTTTTGTTTAAGAATCTGTTTGTTTGAAATATCGAAAATATGTTCAAAAATGAGGAAGACATTCACAACGTTAAGATGTATACGATTTCGGGTGAATAATGTCTGGGTCAGAAAATTCAAACGATGTCATAATCTGCATGAAATTTTCATCTTCAAATGAGTCGGAAACCTCTTCTGAAATTCTGGTACATTTTCTTGTACCATAAATACAGTAAATCCGTAATTATAAACATCGTTGCGAGTTTATTTAAAAATTCTCAAGTCTAATTTCTCCGTAAAGAAGCTTTAAATCTTGTTTATATAGGAACGTTGGTACGCCCTCGCTCCATTACCCCTAAAACCGCTTGAAGTTTGCTACAGAAATCCCATCCTTTACCTCCGAGAGAAAAAAAAAAGAACAAGAAATAACTGAATCCGCGAGATAATCTGTCGTCCATTTGGTACGAAATCATATTTCCCCACCATTTTGCAACGGTATAGATTTTCTTTCTTCTACTTTCTCCTGCACTCCAGACGTTAGTTTTTGACACGAAACAGATTCTCCCACAAAAGAAACTCTATATCTCAACTTCAAGAGGTGGCGCTAGCCATTTCTTTCTGTTTATTCGACTTTTTGGAGTCTGCACTTTTCTTTACATGCAAGTTTTTTTACAAACTCAACCAGGGGGCTTTTAAAGTCCAAAATATTGCATGGCGCATCAAAATGACGAATCGACGTTGTCAAAAGTTGGATAAGGCATGAAAATTGCTACTCAGGGTTTTGGTGTCCACCAATCTAAGTTTGGTGATTTTTCCAAGTCAAATTCGAAATCAGCGGCCCAACAAATTTTCGATAACGAATCGCGGTGCAAAATTATGAACTTTTAAACGCCAACCTGGTTTCGCCATTTTGAATTTCTGTATTTCAACTTCAGATCTGAATCAACGATCCAGAAAACCCCACCTGAGTTCATTTCGGAAGATCAGATGTCAGGAAAAGTATAGGCTTCGAAAAGTTGGACAAACAAAGACAAATACCTAGCTCGCGCCATTGCGCGGAGCTCATCTGGTAAAAGTATTTGTTCCACGTGATGGACTAACCAGATAGCCAAACATTTGCCCGAAAACTGCATTCATAGATAGCCGCGTATATGCGAATTATTATTCGAGTGGTAAAAGAAAAAAAAAAAAAATGTGTAAAGTTTTGTGTACGCGCGGTTTCGTTTTAAATAAATTAAAAAATATTGGACACAAGCTACTTGTGAGGATCAGAGGCTATAAAATTTTCCAGCTGTTGTCGCTTTTGGTGGGTTTAACAATGAGTTGGAGTCAGGCAGATTTACAGGCTTCCCTAGTCGACAAATGTGTTCCCGTGCGGAACCCGTATATAGTATGTATTTATGTGAGTGGGATAAACGCATACATACATACGTACGTATATGGATGCGCGTATCTATTTATACCTCCAGACATAGTTATATGCGGTATACATGTGCGGTGGAAATAATTAAACTGACCGGCGATTTTCGCCTCGCGTGCAACGGTATTGGGGAAATGCTATAGGCAAGCCAGAATCGCTAGTGCCACACCAGCCGTGCAGGGTATTGCCTTGGCTTGTTACGAATACGAATACGAATACGAATACGAATACGAATACGAATACCACGCAGCCTTGTTTCTCTGAATTTTAAATTAGCAATCGACCCGCCTACAACCCCTTAATACAGACTCACGGCCGCATTAAAACAACTCGCTGAAAATCAGAGCGGGAGAAAATGGAACGTTAATATTACCTCATGATTACTTTGCATGTACTACCTACCAACCTACCTACCTACTTAACACGAGAACCCATTTTAACAATGCCTACTCAACGTCAGGCGATTCGGTTCTTCGTTTTACAAAAGTTATTCAAACTCGTGTAATTTCGGAAAACATCGGTACTCAGAATTACAATTGGTCACTTGATGATCTGCAAAAGCGGTCACGTCTTCAAACTAGATCATTCGACTGTGTACTGCGATTATTCGTCAGCACATCTGATCACAAAATTGTAAGATTGACTGTTCTGCCCAACTTCCCGTTTGGAAATCAGGAAAGCTAAGAAGATGGTCATCCGGGTCTGTTTGTGATCATTTTTCAGTCGGACAATATCTTAAAAACGGATGAACGAATTTGACCCTACTTTGTGTCAATCGCAGCAGTTTATCTTACCTGAGAACTGGTTAGATTTCGAATCTGATCGGATAAGTGGTTTTTCAGTTATTCCACAAAGATGTTCAGAAAGAATCAAAATCAATCAATCGATAGGATTTTCTCTAACTTAAATCTGGTTCAATTTTGGAATCGATCGATCGATGTCAGACGACTTATCTGCCTGTTTTGTTTCAATTCTGATGTACAGAATGGATTCCACTGAAATACGAAAATAGTGCGACTCGCCCTACCCTAGATTTGAAGGATAGCCAAATTTTCCAAAGTAGGCAAGACACCCTCTGCAATAAGTCGATCACTCTGTGATTCCAGACAAGCCGATCTGTCTTCCGGACCAAAAGCGAGTCTACGGTGTAGCAAGGCACGAAGAGGCACGGGTGATTTGTCGGGTAGAAGCTTACCCGGCTCCGGACAGTTTCCGTTGGGCATTTAACAACACTGAAGAAATGGTCGACGTTCCGCAAGCTCGATACAAAAATTCGACGCGACGAACCCAGAGCACTCTCACTTACAGACCGGTCACAGAAATGGATTACGGAATGGTATTTTGCTGGGCGAGCAACACGGCTGGTCAACAAAGGAACGCTTGCGTATTCCACATTATTCCTGCAGGCAAGATATATCATTTATTTTTTCGAAATTATTTTGATTACAATTTTTTTATTCTTATTTTTTATTTTTTTTTTATTTCGAATTACAGGAAAGCCGGATTCTCCGTACAACTGCACGTTGACAAACCAGACAACGGAGTCGTTGTCGGTCGAGTGTGCGGCCGGGTTTGACGGCGGTCAACCACAGCACTTTCTGCTTGAGGTTTTCGACCAGCACACGGGAATCCAGCAGGCCAACATCACGGCAAAGGACGCTGCCTTTACTGTCCAGGGTTTGGAGCCTGGAAAAGTCCTGAGGATGGTACTCTACGCTGCTAATTCCAAAGGGCGCAGCGACCCCACACTTCTTGAAGGGTTCACGCTCAAAGTGGCCGAGAAACAAACTGGTAAGTATAATATTACGAGGGATAAGAACGTCCTTAAAATTCGCCAAAAATTCTCGAGTCAGTTTTTTGCATTTTTTTTCTTTTGTTTTGCGAAGAAATTGACTCTTTCAGCTAGGCTTGTATGACAATTTTTCAAAATGGATAATACTAGGAGAATACAACTATCGGAACTATGAGGGATAATATACAGGGAGCGGAAATCGCGATTGCGATTAATGAATTATGATCTTATTGCTCGATTCTCTATCTGCCGTTTAATTTGTAGACGTATAGTAGCTTAGTTGTAGATTCGTAAAGGAGAAACTAGAATCTCCGGTAGCTTCCGCGCGGCACTTTCGCAATCAAGACGAGCGACGCGGTTTAATGAATATTGAATTTCAAAGAGTCCGAGGATGTAGATATACCTGCGCGTCCCGTTGATATGCAAACGAAATCTTCCAGCGAAAGCGAGTGATTTTAGTCCTTTTCTCTGCTAAAAGCCTCGTTTGGAAAAGTCCTGCGAAGGACGATGAAATTTTACTCGATAAAGAGAATCAAATTTGGAAAAAATACAAGTAAATAGTGAGAAGAAATTTAAGAGAATAACTATAAATATAAACGACAGATGTTCGGGGAAGGATATAACGATTACGGAAATTTCGTTTATTGTAACGTTGTAAGGACATCGAAGCAACATTATGCCGCTTTAACGCCAACTTGGTAACGCACCATTAAAAATTAACGTCGGACAGTACTTTGCCGTGGCGACGGTTAAGTGCTCGCTCTCCACTTTGAAAGCACCTTGCTGATCAATAAAACTTAAGAGCTAATCGCGTATAAATTCACACAGGATAAACAGCGCTATACTGATGGATTCGAAAGTTTTTTTTTATGACAAAAATCCTGAAACTCTGAAATTTTTATTCATTTTTTTATTTTTTATTTTGTATTCTTTACGATTTATGCAGCGCTTTGAAAGTCGAGGTTCTTGATTTTTCAAGCCGAAAATATTAGAGGATTCGTTTTTATTCTCTCTTAAAAAAAATCAGGCAACTTTTGTAATCCCCTTCGTCGCATTCCGTTTCGTGTGATAAAAATTCGGGGAAAATAGACGGCGGAAAACATGAGAGCAGTGCGGGTTCTGTTCTCAGGAACGCCGATCCCGTTCGAATTTACACCGCTGTTGGGTGTCCTGATCGGAGTTATAACCGCCCTGGTTCTTGTCACCCTTGTCATCCTTGGAGCACTGAAAATGAAGAGTGACCGGCGGGCACAGCGGCCTGGCGATCTACCCTTGAAGAAGGCGACCGCCCCTAGTGCCGAAGAACTCTACGACACCGATGATAGAAACCCGGACGTTGTTCCGACGAACAAAGGTGAGATACTTGATAGGAA
Source organism: Rhogogaster chlorosoma (assembly GCA_944452935.1). NCBI lineage: Eukaryota > Metazoa > Arthropoda > Insecta > Hymenoptera > Tenthredinidae > Rhogogaster > Rhogogaster chlorosoma. The sequence goes on from OX101802.1 coordinate 21,450,150, forward strand.
CATTAATAAAACCGTATGAAATAGTCGAGATGATGAAGAAATCGTTAGAAGAGAATTAAATAACTCGGAGGTAAAGAGGAACTGGTAGAAATCTTGAGGGATGAATGTCCGCTCTTCAAGATGTGGTTTGGATTAGCATTTCCACGATATTTTCTCTCCGAGGTATTAGATTCGGGTCACATGGTGAAAAAAGCCGAGAATTGAAGCGGTATGGATAATCAGGGTGATGGGAATTCTAAAATGTGATCAGAGAAGATTGGAATATCACTGTTCAATTGTCCAACCACATTTTTAGAGCGCAGTGTGGGGTGAAACGATTTCTGTAGAAAATCTCGTTGCAATTGTGTTTCTACTTCAACTCGTTTGTCTGTCTCACTACCCCCGCTGTTTTTCCTTTTTCTTCATTCCGCTTCTTTTATTATGTTAGAAAATAGCTCTTCAATTGTGTTTCTGTTTCGTTCTGCGTTCATTTTCTTCTTTATTTTTGTCAATGTTTTTGTTTCCCCTATTGTGATTTTGTTGTTTCAACTGGTGTGTACTGTTTATGTTATCGACAAAGTCCCACCAGGACTACCACTGCAGTGTAATTGGAAGCAGGAGCAAACTTCTCGTACAGTGTACGTATGTATGGGCGAAAAAACACTGCAAACAAGTTCCCACACGTGAATAAAATATAAAAGCGTCGCGAAAACCTACCGGTTTCTTCTATCACAAATTGGAAGCACCGTCGGGCTTTCATTAGACTTTTCGGAATCGGATAGTCCTCCGAAAAAAGGAGTTTTACAAAAATGTTCAACCCCCAGCTATTATTATCTTGCGGCTACTATGTGAACCCTTCAACCGCCTACGACGTACACGGATGTTCATCAACATTCCACCTACCACCCAACCAGGCATATAGTAAACATCAAGTGTTCTTTGAAGACGTCTAGGAGACAAGGCAGAGTGCGTATGCCGTCAGCCCCTAGGCCACCTTTGGCCGGCACCCTATCCTCCCTCGGTCACCCTTGGCATTGTGTTTCAAGAGCCGCCGTGCAGGGTTGGTTTGAAGATGGGGTTGGAACAAGGGTGGCACGGGGGCAGGTATGTCACGTCCTAAGTCAACTCAACGATGCCTGCACCACTCCTCGCCATTCCATTCATTCCACTCAGAAACCGACAACACTTTATCCAACTCCCACCCTCTAGCCTCTCAACTGTTTTAAGCATCAGACAGACTAGATCCCTCTCAAAGGACTCGCGCCTGACGTTTTGACATTTATACTTAAGTTCGTATTTGTCTGAGTGTTATCGGCGCCCCTGCAGGTTTGCTATTGCTTTCAATCCTGTTGAGGATTTCTTGGTCTTTCTATTCTTCCCATTTTTCCCCCGTTGAAACACATCTGGACGAGATGCTACCTCTGCACCCCCCACTGCTCCCTCTTGCGTGTAAGGGTGTACCATGCTTATTGAAAAGTTAAAAAGGCGAACCGACCATCTAACTTGAAGATTCAGATTACCAGCTCACCGGTTCTACCGCTGGAACACCACTCGCTGTACAAACCACCCCTGAAGGACAGTCCTCTAATCTTCCGGCACACCAGATCAACCATCTTCAAGGACTGCCTCCCTATCAGCTCAATGAGTACAACAATTATCCCACTTTACCGGTAAGTCATTTATCCATTCATTGTCACTGTGACGGTTCCGGCCATTGCTCAAAGACCGATTCACGCGAGGTTTCAGACGGCGTAGCGCATGCGCCGTTGCGAAAGGCTTCTGCGCACTGCTCATAGCTCTTGGGGATCTCGTGTGCATCGGCCTTGAGAAAGCACATGGGTGTATGTCAGAATTTATGGGTTTTAAGGGCTGAGAAAAAATATCCGCTGGGATGCGGAGGAAGAGTAATAGTTGATGGCTTTTTCGTCAATTAACGGGGCTACGTCAAACGGCCTGGGTGACGGTAGGTAAAGCGCGATGAATGGGGCTGTAAAAAAAGTACTGCATCAACCATAAAACGAGGAATTCGCAGAAGCTGTCACGTCCTCGGCGTAGCTTATAGCCGTGCACATCGACGTTGTAAAAATAACGGCGTTGCCGGACCGCAATATGTAATCGAGTTGCTCCACCTGGACAACGGTTACCTACCTACCCTCTTCTCTATATTCCAAAGTCCACACGTTGCGGTATGGCCTGGCACCTGTTATCGGCTATCCTATCGGACAAACTTTATTGTCGCCATAAAGTCTTACGGTTTATCGCACGTTATTCCATACATCTTCATATTCGACGCGGCCGCGGCCGCGGCCTGCTGCATCAAACCCGTATGACGTACAACTTTCCAGTAGCAGTTTTGAACTACCGATTTCTCCAATCTGGGTCAGTTTTTTATCACCCAATATAAAGCTACAAAATTTGACCCACCGGGTTCTCTTATACTTGTCATCGCCATTCATTTCCAAATATTTAAACACGATATTTGTCGTTGATCGTTAAACCATAAACATTTCAGTAATAGAGAATAGCTCAGCTGACTAAAGAAATTTCCGACTTTTTGTGTGTCGAAAAACTAAACATGAGACACATCGTCGATTATTTCTGTTATACATTCCGTCAATACGAATCGTTATTTTCTTTTCATGTGAAAACATACCATTACCCGATTGTGTCGATCGTGAATATTCGCATAAAGAGAACTGCGAGTAAATCGAATCATCTAATCATGTGCCCATATCGCTGCCCCGAACGATACCAAAGCTATAAAATACGGCGAGTAAGACTGTCAGGTCATATAGGAGGGTATAGCCATTTAGTTAGGGGATAATTGGGTATCGTCGAACTGCATGAACCGAAAGTTTCTGGCCCCTTTTTTTCGACCTTTCTGCCATTATTCCTATCGTTTTATGTCGACATGCACATAATATGTACTCGTTCAGGAATGCCTTTAGATCATAACGGCGTCTTGATTCCCTCTGACGATACACTGACAGCATCTGGACTAATGGTTGTTATAAAGATAGTCGAGAAGTAAATTTGTCGATGATTAGATACGTCGAATAAATATGCGCTGATTGACGAACAATTCAGGAATGATTGCCCGAATTGAATTGATTGATGCACAATATCGAATATAAAGGGGGCAGATGCGTGACGGTAACCGACGAATGAATGCCCGCCGAGATGATTAACGGGAGATTTAGCTTTCGCTTTGGCCGATTAGAGAATTGGCTCTGTTGGCAGTTAGACGTACTCGATATTAACTAGTTGGAGGTGTTAGATATTTACATAGTTAAAACTTGCACTAACCTGATAGTGAGGTTCAATAGCGTCGACGAGCTGGTATTTAACGAGGAAATTCCCGGTGGCCATAAATTAGACGGGAATTTGTAAAGTTATTGCAACGAGGAGAGAATTGATAGAACAGAGTGAATACCATGTACATATGCGCAGAGTACACCCCATACAACAACTACATCTCTGTAAATTGGCAAACTTCTACTATGAACAGAATGTTTACGGGTTGAGGGATTAGCTTTCGACAAAAGCCGGATACCCGGTAGATCAGAGACTTTGAAAATTCCGGACAACCCTGTAGCGTTTTTCTATTACATGAAATCATGGTTTATTTTTCCCGCGGGATTTTCGACCGATAGAAAATAGACTTCCACAATGTTTTCGGATCTGAATTCTTTTCAACACGAAAAGAATGCCTATTTTCAAGACGCTTTTGTTTCGTGAAAAAATATAGAATTTAAAAAGAAAAATAAGCATTTCAAAGTTTGACACTTGAACTTTATCATCTCGTTTTATCATTCTTTTGCAATCATTTTTGACACAGATGTACAGGTTTCAATTCAGAGTTGCGAAGTGTACGGGAGGGAATAAGTTTCCGAAAGTTACTGTCGTCGAAAAAATAAATCACAGAAAATTTTTGCGATGATGGTTTTGCCCAAGCTTCAAGTTTTTTTCTTCAAAACACTCAAAATTTTATCTGATATTTTTTGCCACCAAGTTATTCGAGCTTGAGTACCGAAGCTTGCGGAAAAAAAATCCAAAATAAAGGATTTTGAAGATGAAACTTGTAGCTTAAAAACCATCCTTATCCAATGACTGTGCATTCTGCAACTGTCCTTTGAAATCTGCGTACATCGACAGGAAAAGAATGTAAAAATCGAAATTTCAAGTCTTGAATTCTTTTTAGCATTATTTTATTCAAAGAAGGAATTTTTATTGTAGGGTATTCATGTGAATCGCCGTCAATTCTTTTGCCGTGTGCATGAAGCCATGTGAGAAATGGTTTCGCAGCGAGCTATAGGCATAAAATTTCCTAGCTCACGGTAAATTGAGAAGAATCAGAAAAACACGATGTTACGTAAGAATCGTCAAGAGAGAATATTGCCAGCGTTCCTGGTTTCACTGTTGAGTAACCTTTGCTCATACGTATCTCTTTCGCCGATTGCGTGCAGGAAACGTTGAAAATTAATAGGCCAGAAAACCAGCTCGTGCCAGCGAGCAGTGCGTAACAGACTCTTGCTCTGTTCATTCGAAAACCAAATATCTATTTCAGAGACCGAAAGTCTCGCAATTAGCCTTTCTCACCCCTGCAAGATTACACAACTCGTGGAATTCGAAATTCAAGAGTCTTAACGCGCTGCGAACTTTGGACTTCAACGTTCTAGCCTCAATCAACAATCGCCACTTAACTTGACGCTGTATTCAAGCCTTTTAGCAGCACTAATTAGGAACTCATTCCTGAAACTCATAACTTACTTAAAATCATAATCTATAATTTTTGTTCCCAATCAGCGTAGGTATTGAATTACAAGAACGTTAATGCTCGGGCGAATCAGAATTAAAAGAAACATCATTTTCGACCATCAACCTCATGGTGGACGAAAAAATGTTTCATAAAGTTAATCTGAAAAATTATTGTTTCATGATTTTTGCTTTCACTTTTATTTATTCATTTTGCCTTCTCACGGAGCCTTATGCGTCTGAAAATCTAAAAATCTTGCCAAAATGAAATATCCGGAGTGTATTATGTGAAAAAAGGAAACGAAAAAATTTAGTCTTCGCATCTTGCATCTTTAAAAAAAAAAAAAAAAAAAATAATACTGACATCTTACGGAGGCGATACTTTGTAGCAACATAAACAACACGGTAAAAATTGCCCGCCTCTGAGTTCCCACGCGACTATCAAAAGACCTTCAAAGAAAATACTAGTTGCAATATATTTAGAATTAGCAACGACCCGTAGCTTCACTTTGTACTTAATGCCTATTTTATATGCCCCACGCCAGCATGCTCCCTCTCACTGAATGGATTGCATTGAAGACTTGAATATTCGCGATTGTATTGAAACTGGCCACTCGATTTATTCATCAATGCAGTTCACCGCGATCCTCGTTCGCTCGTTGAGTGCATATTTCTTAAATAGCGACAGCGGATTCTCTGCTGTTTGAATTTCACTTTCAAATGATCAGCCATTAGAATTGAAATAGCCTTCTTTTCCATCAGGTATCTAGAGGCTCGATCGTCGTTGGCACCTTGTCAAAATACGAAAGCAATATTTTTGTTCAGTAAAGCGAAAAGCCACCAAACCGCGATCCTCGTTAATTGTTTCAGCTTTCCGGCGAAGTGACGTACGCCGAATTGTGTCTAGCCCGACCGACGACCCTGGCGACATCAGGACTGGATTCAAAAATGGGTGTTATCGTCGGTGGCAAGCCTTACACAAAGGAGGCAACGGTATATGCCTGTATAGATCACACTGTGAGGCCACCACCGCCACCCATTGGTTTTCAGCAGCAAGAAGCGGGACTGATAACACCCGGAAGTGGAATTCTATCCGGGAAGCATCACCCCCGTGAGGTGGTCACGGTACGCACACCCCTTATCTCTACACAGGAAAGCTGCGTATAGGGGCAGGACTGCGACGCGCTCAACGTTAATGAGTATTACGTATGAAAATTGGCGATGGAAATAGCCACGCCGGTGTTTAAGATTTGGGAAAATCACTATGGGGTGCGTCGTTTGAGGGTGTGAAGGATATACAGCTTCGTATTGGTTCGTGTGCAGAGTGATATATGCGTATGTATATCCAACAAGCGAGAAATAAAAAAAATAAAAATAAAAATAGAGAACGTGAAAGAAACACTGATAAGTGAGACGAACGATGAGTTGTTATCGATCACCATCGGGGATATATGAGTTCTTCGAGTTTCATACAGGAAATAAATAAATACTATATACCGGGATATCGGTATATTAATCAAAAAACCATTCGGCGCTAATGGTTTAGTGGTATCTGTTTTTTTTTTTTTTTTTTTTTCATTTTTCTGTCTGTTTGTTTTTTCGAATAATATGTGTTTCATGATTGGGCGATTCGTTGCGAAGGTCGACGGTTGGACGAGGGCTCGATCGAGCTCGCGTTCATAATATCCCTGAAATATTGTAGAATTTTATTTTGTCTTTTGAAATTTTGTCAACACAAATATTCGAAAGTTTAATTAAGAATCGTTTGAAATATCTTTTGGAAGCTGTCGGAAATCACGTGTGAATTTTTCTTTTCTTTTCTTTCAAAGGCTGAAGAAAGTGATAATCGTTTCGGAACATTTTGCTAATCTTTTCTAGTAATTTTCCATTCGTGGGATGAAAATTGAAGCGATAATATCCTCGAGGTGATGGATCTCGGTGTGCGGCTAACCAAATAATTATATATGTATTAAAGTTTTTTGAATGAAGATATAAATAGTTTGATTTTGGATATAATATATTGACTATATGATATTTATTGGTATAATGTAAATAAATAAGCCGCGATATGCGCGGGGGTTTAAATTAAAATTCAAATGTGCATATAATTAAAGAAAAAGAAAGAAAGAAGAAGAAAGAAAAGAAAAAACAAACAAAGAAGGTTTTAACTAATATAACTGTAATTAAATGAAAATAATGAAATACTAATAATTGTATCGTCAAAGGAACAATTCGAATGTAGGTATACCGTGTAAATTTGTAAATATTGAAAATTTTATTGTGAAACGTACGTTGAATGGTTCGCTTGTCTCATATAATTATAAATATATATATATTATATATATAATATACGATTAAAATTAAATCCCTCCCCCGCCCCTCTGCCCCGAATAGGATTAATAATTAACGAATATAACTCAAATTGTAAAATACTCCCCCCGTTGTACAGCATAAATATTTTTTCTAAGTACCCTAATTTTAAGATCCATATTCAAATTTTCACTTCACAAGAAAAAAAAAAAGAAAAAAAAAAAACAAATATTAATCCACATATTATGATCTTAAATATTTATGATTCTTATTTAAATATGAATGTGTGTCTCTTCGGCTCGTTATATTTATTTAAGGTCACCAAAACGAAAATCTATTGACTATAAAACGAGAGAAAGATAAAGAGAGAAAGATGAAAATATATAATTATATACAATACGATGTAAAAAAAAAAAATAGGAATAATTTATTATCATTATCGGCATAATGTAATTTATTTTGTTTTTTCTTATTCCTTTTTTTTCTTATTCATATCTTCCGCGTTTTTCCATTCGTTTTACGTAATTCAGTTTTATTTTAGGCACGTAGCCACGGAATTAATTCCACTTTTACAGGACCAAAGGTCGGCTGGAACTTCAGACGTGCTCTGGCCAGATTTGGTTTCCATTTTTTATTACCCAGGACGATAATTCCGCTTTGCGGTCTTCGCATGCGCGCATATTAAATATATATATATACACATATATAACATATTTCTGCCACTTGGCTTTAAATTAGAGAAAATGGCACATAAGACCGTGCGAAAATAAGTTATATATTACATATTATTATATATATGTATATATATATTTATATAGGTATATATATGTATATAATAAAAAAAAAATTCCGAAGAATGATTGATTATATAGCAGTGGAAGAGTTAATTTTAGATGAATAATGCCAGTATTATTTTGTACGTCAATATTGTGCCGTGGACTGGATAGTTTTTTAACGCGCTCTTTTGTATATTCACTATTAATATAATATATATATATATATCTGTTCGAGAATACCTTGAGAGTCGGAAAGATAGTTTCACTCGATGGGAATATCTGATAGATAAATTGTACGATAATTAAAGATGACCATATACGTGTATTTACAATAATTATGGAAATATTATATATATATTATATATATATAAACATAAATATATATAACCAGAATAAACGTGTTGATATAAAAAAAAAAAGATTTGAAAAACCATTTATCGATTACGTCATGAATTTTCCCATACAAAATATTCCATACGAATTTTTCCATTCCTTTATTTTTTTTAATTCTTCTATTATTATTTTTCAAACTATACGGAATATTCATAAGACGTTCAATTATCTGAGAGCCGTCTATGGATAAAAATTGATCACAGAGCTTAGAATTGAATTAAAGGTGTTTTTTTGTTTTTGTTTTTTGCGCACAGACTAAATAACGCGTGGGGCTGAAAGGTTTAGAAATTGAAATTGAAAAACGAAAGTATAGAGAAAGTTAAATTCGTAACATGTGCCTGATCTTCGCGGCGGTGAATCGTCCAGGGAAATTCTAGCGAGAGCTAATCCACGCAAAGCACTTTCAAGCATGACGTGAAGCCTTGTAGCTCGCATGGCCAAGGTAAGAAGATGTTAAGCATGGCTCAGTGGTGAGTAAATAAATAAAAATTTTCGCCTCGTGATATCTCGTATCTGTATCTCACCTTCATTCAATTTCATACCGCAGCTAGGGCGTCCTTAAGCCCAGGCTTATCTCCGATGAACTAGCGACTGGCTTGAAATTGTCTGTCGTTATCCGGGGGAGGTTGACGGGCGTTTTGCGCAATACAATATCATCTCTCTAGCCCGGGTAAAGATCTGTCCAAAAATTATTCACCCGCTTCACGTTACCCGTGGACAATATATAACCGCTCGACGACACCCGGGTTACCGGGATAGCTGACGGTACCATCGAGCACACGGTGGATACAGCGCCCACGTACGTCGTCGCCGTGGAGGTAATAAAGCCAGCATCAGTATGTCCCCCGACTTGTGTAATTCCGCGAATCACGTCATATCCGACGCTTTTTCACCCGCCCATATACACCCGGCTCGAGACGTGTCACCCTGGATCGGGATAGGATACGGGATTAGAAAGAGACCAGGGAATTTTCTTTTACTCGTCTATATACCATGTGCCGGATAATAACAGAGGAGATAGTTCGAGACGTCGCGTCGAGTGAAATTAAACATATTTTTCTCCGGCATTCGTTGATCAGGATTCAAATTTTATTCATTATTCAAAATACGGCAGCTAGAGTTCCGCGGACAACAGTCACCTCAAATCGTCGTTTCGGTGTGGCCAGTTTGACGACGGGCGAATATTAATTCAACGTCTGAAATACCAGGGGATCTGTTCTCGACGTGTATTCGTAATCTCCACCCGTTGAAAATATCGTTAAAATTTTTGGCTGGTTAAAGACGCAGAATTTCCGCCGGCACAGCAAAACTGCACGTGCTCGGTGGCAGCGGATCTCCTGTCTAAGATTGATACGAGTGGGTATATAGAAGAATCAGATCACGCCGGCGCTAAGGTAGAACCCGGACATGAACGAGGACGGGGACCGGGACGGGAGGATAGGGAAACGTATGGGCAGGATTACCGCGAAGGGTAGTCTCTATCTTTGCCTCAAGGCCTCAGCTTACGCGGAAAGATACGGACTTGTCTATGGAGATCTAGGGCCCACGAATAGCTACCCGCTATCTATCTGGATCAGGGAAAATGTATCTCCATGGCCGGAATTACGTGGGCTGTTTTACAATTAGCGCACAGCCATTTTGCCCCCATTGCGAAGATCGTGGTCAAGCCAAAAGGGGAAGAAAAATGAGAGAAACATTGACGGTGTTAGAGTCGCGGCCTTGAAAGATCCGAGTAACCTTGTCTTCCACGTCATACCAGGGATGATAGAAAACGGGAAGATGCACGATAAAGAAAAAGCAGTTGGACTGGCAGCTGCGACGGACGAAGGCTGAGAGAATGGCGAATGAAACTGAAGAGGTTGAGAGAACGGAGCAGTTAATCTGTGACGTGTTGCAATCAGGGTTGTCCCCGAGGGAGGGCTCGTAAATAACTGATCCTTGTGTTCCGAGCTCGGAGCTGTGGCTCCTGTTCTGTTCCTCTTACACCCTTCAACCTCAACCCCCGCCAGCCCACTAGAGCGATCCTGCCTAGCTCTCAGCGCCATACTCTGTACTACTCTCCAAAGTCCCCTACATCTTGAGCCATCCTCGCGGGCAATCCTGCCCTCAACCCTTACCAGCTCTCTCACTCTCACTCTCTCTCTCTTTCTCTTCCTCTTTCTCTCTCTCTCTCTCTCCTCCATTCTATACTGTCGCCGTTTCGTTGACCCTGCAATGTAGGTATGAACGTGTCTGTTGGTCCCGTGAGGAAGTACACTGAGAGATCATCCGATAACCAGGTAATCTGCCCTCCTCTTCCTCTCTCTCTCTCTCTCTCTCTCTCTCTCTCTCTCTCTTCCTTTGCGTCCAGCGAAGGATAACAATTTTTGGTAAGCTAAGGTGTGCCATCACCTCATGCGTTGTTTCGTACAATGCATGTCCCGAGTTTTTGAAAGGCTGCAACAGTCACATCAACTTCCGGTTCCATAAGGAGAAGGTGAGCTGGGGTCCCGATGGATTTGTGCAACCGGAAATTGTGTGTTGTCAGCCACGTCAGGTTTCCCGACCTTTGTGTTCCTACTGCGACAGCCGTCATCTACCGTTCCGCAAGTCTATACAAGCATGTGTGTAAACAATATGTGTTCTAAATTTGCAATGCATATTCAGAACTCGACTGAACCACCCTGATCAACATTCTTTGACGTTGACATAATGTCCTAGTAACATGTCCTGTTCCAGTGCCGAATCAGACCCAACGTGACTTTTCAGTACCAGACTGTTAATGGACGAGTAGTTTTCCAGATTTTTGTTCTCCTCTGCAGCACCTGTTCTTTGTACCAATTTCGGTCTCAATTAAGTCTTTAAAGGTTATAGCCTTGTCCTACCGTATTAACGACGCGTCGTTAAGATCTTGCGACCTTTATACCCTCCACTCTGATTCTCTGAACGCCGAATTGGCGCGCCTTGGTGTTGCCAGAAGGAGAAAGAGGAGCCAGGGAGTTTCCGAGACTTTGGCACATCCTTTTACCGCGAGGGAAAACAATAAAGGTAAGTCCGGTGTCAACAGGCCGCTTAAAAATGCCATTATTGCCATTTTCCTTGCACATTAAGGCCTTGAGTAAGTATTACCTTTTTTGCTTCACAAACCACTTTGGTAAAACTTTCCTAAAAGTTACGTTAATCCTCTGATTATGAAATTGTACAGTACATTTGCATGTACGGTGTAAAATCTAATGTATCGTGTCACGCAGTGTCCACCAACTCTTGGTCTTGGTCTCGGCTCTTGGCGACCTTGAAACGCGACGGTACACGTCGATAAGCATTATCTCCACGATGGTTTATGGATAAAAACAATAACTAGGATTTACGTGCCGCCTTGAACCCCGGAACACACGATCACGCGAGTCTTTTCGAATACCCGGCAACAATTTTCATCAAAATTTTCTCTTCGCACATACGTGAAAAACCACCCAACTATGAGCAGAGTCATGCTGTGAACCGCCGAACTACATTCGACCACAAATTTTGTTCAGCGGATTGAACTGCCACTCAATTAATGATGTAGTGGATGAACCAGAGGTAGGAGTTTGGGTTTTCAAATGAAAATTATCGCCACATCTAGATCCTCTTGGATGATCACGTGGGCTCTGTGAGAATTAAATCATCATTACGAATTCACATCATCGCGAGGACTTGCAGATTTGAAAAAATTTCAATCAACCTTTCTGCTGCCTATTATAATTTTTGCGAGAAAACCATGTGGTTTCCATCATACGCGATGGTGAGAAAAGAGAGGTACCTCAGCGGACTTCGTTCTCTATATATATATTTTTTTTTTTTATCGATTCTGGACGCTGAGGCTAATTCCGTCAGAGTTGAATATTGAATGAGTGTAATAAACATGTACGAGAATAGTGAGAAACGTAGGTAAAACAAATATCGATCTCAGCCTGGCGTCGTATTAACCGGCGATAATGTATGAGGCGCATTAGGCACGAGCTCTTGGGCTGATAATCTAATATGCCTGGAGATGTCGTAGTGGGCTATGGGGGGAGTGGGGGAGCTTAGCAAGCCTAAACTTGGTTCCTTTGTATTTGCATTTCATAATCAAACCCCAATTATTCACACGCGGAGTCTTGTGGTATATATGCTCACCAGCCCGGAGTTCGCGACCGATAATTTCACCTGCAGTACCCCGAGACCGCTTAGTAAACCAGACCAACTATTATGTGAGTAGACAAACAGATCCTTGTGCCAATAGGAACGTACCGAACTATATGAACCTGGGAATTAAGGAAGTCTTCATCAGGGAACGGCTCCAAGAAGCAGCTTAATAAAGCTTAAGTCTCTTTATAACGTCTCTCCCGCGATGTGGATGGAACTCTGAGTTCTAGATACTTTTATTTTCCTCTCTCCCTCTCTCTTTCTCACTACATTTCTCTGCCTCATTTCTGATGTGAAAGATGAAAAGAGGCAAAGAGGGAAAGATAGAAAATAAAAAATCACGAAGGTCCCACCGTATCACAGTTAATTGTCCACAGCTCGGTTCACAGGGTCAAAATCCTACCAGGTTTACATCTTGCATTTGCGCATTGTTGTTGTTAATCAATCACATTCCCACGCTTGTTTGATACTGGAATTGAATATAAGATATCATACACTGTTTTGGCAATTTAATCTCTTCATCGACGAACCAAGAACAGTGATATAAATATATATCTAGTTTTTAATAACGAGAAAGTCCAGTGATTGATAAAGAAGCTCTTGTATTAGTCCGAACCACTTCCATGCATTTGTTTTATTCGTTATAGGCCAGTAAAAATAGACGTTTTTTTTTTGGTCAACTTTGCACTAAATTGCCGATCCATTTTTTTTTTCTGTATAAGGTTTAGGACCACTTACTGAGTATAAAATCACAAAAAGCTGACAGGTTTCGGTGGAGCTTCAGGCGCCATCTTCAAAAAAATTTATTGGCCGATATCTCGGCAACTATGCACTTTAGGGCAAAAGTCATGAAGACCATTATTGTAGACAATTGAATTTTGCATCTTTTGTTTTCCATAAACTTTTTTGTAAAACTTACCGTTTACGATTTATGGCTCATTTAATGAACAGGTTTTTCTATCTCGGCCGATAACTTTTATCATATTGGATTAATCAATAAAACCTGTTCATTAAATGAGCCATAAATCGTAAACGGTAAGTTTTACAAAATAGTTTGTGAGAAACAAAAGAAGCGAAATTTTAGTCTCTACAATAATGGTTTCTATGACTTTAGCCTGGAAGTGCATAGTTTCCGAGATATCGGCCAAAAACTTTTTTTCAAGATGGCGCCTGAAGCTCCACCGAAATCTGTCAGCATTTTGTGATTTTATACTCAGTAAGTGGTCCTGAACCTTGTAAAAAAAAAAAATTGGATCGGCAATTTAGTGCAAAGTTAAATTCTATTTTTACTGGCCTATTACGAAAATACAAACAACTCGTCAATACAAGGGATATTCCAACGAGGTTTCCTTTTATCGATATGCTGATGAAAACGTAGATTATCATTTTCTTTTATTTGGATTTCGGATTCTTCTTCCTCTTTTTCTTATGCTTCTGAATATCAGATTCGTCAAGAATCCATGTGGAGTATGTAGAACGTGGAGTATACAACTACATTATAGACTATTAAAACATGAGTATGCAAACGTCTTATTCTGCCACCTAGCGATGAACTCCCACAATTATATTTGGACAAGAATCGTTGGACGCATAATGCCAACAAAAACAATTCTGAATCGACCATGAACTCCGAATCAGTGCGAGGGTCACGCCCGACTCTAGACTAGTGTGTGAAGTTTAGATTAGTTTAGCAACAGTTACTGTACCTGAACATCGCTAATTGGATTTTAATAAATACTGAGTTCACTGTCGAGTCCATAAAATCATTTTAGACGGTATAAAAACTTGGAAAGTTGGAATAGGCAGACTGTCGCGAACTTGAAGCGTCTTTACTAACAAGAACAGCGACTTCCACGGTCTTCTGACTCCAAGAATCAACAGTTACTACGACACAAAAGAGGATAAACATTTCGTTCCCCATCTTGTACGTCTATGAGATGGCTACTAAATTGAAGCTTATGAGGTAATAACAAACACAACCTTCCAATCAGCAAATTCATAATCTAGGTGCGAACTCAACAGGAAAATCGGATTCTCTTTGAAGTTTAACTGCATAAGAGAATTTCAGAGCTTTTTATTCCGCAGAAAGTGCAGCGCGGAGGCCAGACAACGGTTGGAGGTTGAATCGGCACGCTGGCGATGAGTCTTGTGATTAAATTACGTGGTTAAATGGGTTCGAATGAACCACAGGCGATCGTTAAGTCGGCGATCCGAGAGTTGGAGGATGTTGAAAGTAGGCAGTAAAGTGGTTGAGGTGAGGACAGCGAAGGTGAGGCCGGGCAGACATCGATTCGAGAAAACCCATGCGATGGCAATTGTTTACACGCGAATATGTAACACTGCAATGGAATGGCCGTAGCGAGTCGAAGAGATGGCGTGCTATCCACGCCCAGGATACCTAGAGACTAACACACTCACACCGTTTCTCTCTCTCTTCCATCTCTCCCCTGCTGTTCCTCCAATCAATTACCAATTTTACGGGGTCATCGATTAACGTCAAGCAACGAGAAAATAAAAACGCGGTAGGTGGCCCCAGGACGCACACAACTCTTCACAGAGAAAACTATAACGTAAAGAATCGCCTTATCCTCGAGAACGAATATGACTGCATAGCATCTGCAGTGAAAACTGTTAGCAAAAAGAGATTTTCTCATGCGCACACGGTCTGATTCGATATCGGCGTGAATCTCGGTCAAAACCGAAAGGCCTCTCTCGCGCTGAACAGATTATGGAAACAGTTTGGCATTTCCGTAGGTGCCGTGTGATAGACGCTGCTGGCTATGGCTCCCTATCACGCGAGCCAGGACATTCCATTCCAGAGTATTGCGGCCCCCTGGCCGACCGGAAGTCCACTTTACTCTGCGATATTGTCAGCCAACGTTCGATAAACTAAGGTCTGCGTTACACGTTGGGAGAGAAACAACCCTTAGAGAAAAAAAACTATTATCACTATTGAAATTTATACTATTTAAGCGCTAGTATTCACTACTAGCACTAAAACACTGTTTCCAGTGTCATGCCAAAAGTTTTTTTCCTTCAGGGAAAGAATCGCTTTTATTCTACACGTGCCAGTAGCGTAGCTAGGCGTTCGGCGCTCTGGAGCAGATATTTCAAAACGCCCCCTAACTCATCAGATTTACTTTAATACATAGCAGATAATTTCAAAAACTTGTCCTCATAAGAGGAATTCGTTTACGTGAAAAGTCCAAATTTTGTTCTGCGAAGAACTTTGGAAAAATTAAAACGAAAAAACAAACTAAAAAATGGTCAGTCGTGGCGCCCCTCCGGGGCTTGCGCCTCGCCCTTTGCTTCCCATAGCTACGCCACTGACATGTGGGTAGCATAATAGCGACTAGCAAAAGTTGATGAACTTTGTTAATTTTTGAAATTTTCCTTCTCTTTTGCTCCTGTTTTCGAGCGGAGAATAGGAGGTAATGGATTGGTGAAAATCTTGTGAATAAATTTTCTCGTGATATAATATACACATAATTTCAGTTTTATAACGTGCATCCGTTATCTCGTTGAGTACGCAAAATTAGGAAGCTGTTACAAGACTCAATTTAAAGATACTAATGGAGGGGTTTCGGGAGGCGTGGGGTATAGCGGGGGAAGCTATCGAGTCTGTTTTATAGACCCTTGAAAAATCCCTGAAACTGGCTTCGCTTAAGTGAATTACGACCATTTCAGGGATTAATTTAGCCTGCATTTAAAAGGATGGATATATATTTTCGTCGGGGTAGAACGCGATCAAACTTCGTTTGCGAGTGGAACTGTAGCCCGTAATAAGGTAATAACGGTAAAGCCCAATCGATATTGAACTAATAAAAAATTAAAGAATCAGTAGAAAATAGACCAAGATACCTTCGAGAACCCTGTTTCAAATGGCTGTAAAAAATAGTGAAACCGGAATCCAGATTCTGAACTCTAGACTCTATAAAGGTCGGACTGTGACTTTATCTAATTAATGTATAATCTCCGCGATATTACCTGTTCTATACTTATATCGAGCTTAAAAGAAGAACTTTGAATTACATTAAAAAATTATCAGCTTTTAACTCGAACCTGCGAGGCCATTAAGCAGACATATACACAGCCAGCACTTCAGCTAGTTCAATTTTGAAATAAAATTTTCAACATTCTAATAAGAAAACAAATTAGATCCTTTCGTATTTTCTGGGCCTCTTTATTCTTGTCTAGATATTCTTGCATTGACTTGCCAGCTCTTTCACGCGTTATTATTACTTTAATCGCAGTTCGTAGTCAAAGGCAACATATTGGCAAAGTGAAATTTTTTCAGCCCGATGCCTTTGGCAGGTGATTTACTTTGAGAGCTGCAAAGTTAAACTGCAGTCTGCATCCGAGGAATGGAGTTCACCGGACGTGTAAGAGATGGGGAAAAATCGGCAAATTTTTCACCCGCGTATAGTTTGAGCTAGGCACGTGATGAAAATATGAGTGCAATTTTATCGTGTGCGGGTATATAGATATTTACGGAAATTTTCTTAACTGCAGATGAAGTTCCGATAAGAAATTGCGCATCGTTCAACAAGCCGCTCGGAGACCGGTGAGAAACGGTCCCTCAGCCAGCTAATGATCTCTATTAACTGTTCGTTAAGTTGTTTAATACGCTTTTCAAGAAAATTAATGAACCACTCAAGCCCCACAACGAAAGGGGCTCTGCAACTTTTAAGGCAACTATACAGAGCAGAAAATCACATTTTTCACGGCTCGTTGCAGACTGAAGCCTGAAAAACTAGATCGCAGCAAAGAGTTTTAAATCTTGAAAAAAAAAATATTTTACACCGAACAGAATTTCGATTTTTCTTATCTTTTAGTCAAAGATCTCAAACCTTTGTTCAGAAATGTGCTGCGAAAAATATTGTATGTTTTGAGGAAAATTCACGTTCGTCCAGTGCAATATAGTAATACGTTAAGTACTTTCAGATGTGTACTCGATGTTATGACGATTCTGGATGCCAAAAACACCGTTGGCACATCATCATGGTTAGAATTACACGCCATTCCCTATTCGAGAACAATATCGCTGGCAGTTAAACACGTGTAAACACAAACTTTAGGTACGCCCGTCCTGCAAACTATGAACACCATATTGTGACCCGTGCAGACGCTACGGAGTCCCTTCAAGCTCTGCAAGTTTCTGACAACGGATCTAATAATATCTGGAGTTGAACATTACGAGGAACGGAAACATTCGATATGTATCTAAGAACGATCTGTAAAATACTAGCGGAAATCATCAAAAATACTGTCCAAACTGTGAGCTATACCCACTAGTGAAATTCAGGACATTATTGCACAGAACTCTTCGATCAAGTATGAAAAACTCTTCCAGGTCTCAGTTTCACGACGTTTTCTAATAGTCCATAATAAGTAAGCTTTCTCGTGTTGAGCTTGTCACTACGATGAAACATTGCAAACAGTTACCTTACAGAAATGTAACAGTAAGCTGCTAGACACAGGATTGAAAATACGTGACAGACAATTTGCAAAATGGCTGATCTTAAAAAAAAAGGGGTGGGGGTGACACATTTCGATTATTACCCGAGCCCAGGAGTCGAAAACGCGAAAACAATATGCACAGCGCAAATGTGAATTTGATCCCGAACACACACGTCCAAAAACATGTTCGTTTCATGCGAAGATGGAGTCTACAGATCGTTTTCACATTATTCGAATGTTGTGGGAAAAGGGAGGTGCGCGAATAGGGGATGATTCCGCGCTCGCCGCTAGGTGGATGTGCTGCTCAAGGGTCTCTCGAAAGCATAAATACGCAGCCTGAAGTAAAACACGCGCTCGGCATAGGCTTGCACCAGAACTTGCTGGATACTCACACGACGCTTTATCTAACAATCTACAATATCTCTTCAACAGATTCGCGTCATTACTGGGTTGGCTTGAGTTATATAATCAGTCAAATGTGTGAAGTGTTCCGTGTTGTGCGGGAATTATTATAACAGGCAGTGGAACCTTGGCAAAATATAATAATTTGGGTGAAATAATACTCAGGATGTACAGCTGGTAACTATGATAATTCAAAGTATACCTCTATGAGAATTTCGATGTCTGACCCTGATGATAGTATACTAAACGTGTCTGATTCTGACCGGTATGAAGTTGGCTCCACAGTCTTTTGTCTGGTTTATTTTGGAATGGAAGGATGGAAGAAGACAGAAGACTATGGTGCCAATTTCATACCAATCAGAATCAAACACGCCATGCATACATACTCGTATCTAAATAATATCTTACCGTAGGAATTCCTCTTGAATATTCTATGCAGAAGAGTGGTTTTTGATATGGTTCGTAGAGAGGACCGATTAATTTTCACTGAGCTTGTACCTACTTTGGGTAGAGCGTGTGTCTATGGCTGGTTTATGCACTTATAATTAGAAGTAGACTCACAGGCCAGAGTTTCATACAGTGGAGAAATTACGTCTATTCAAAGCCACGTCATTCATTAGAACACCAAGGCCCAAGATATATGTGAGTATGTACATCTATGCACGTACCATATAATAAACACAAAGGAGCTAATTTGCAAGTAAAATAAATGCGGAGTCCTTTCGCACGAACGAACGACAATACGTTATTAAACCTTACTTCAAAACTATATCACTTATTTTGTTCGCCTTCCGCAATGAGTCACTTGAATATAAGTATTAGGAGTTCATAAATAACTCGTCAATTGCGGCACTTCGTTTTGAAGTATTAAAGGGAGAGAAAAACAAAATATTCAACAAATTTCAATCCAAATACAGGCCATGCCAAATCGCACAACTGTTACGAACCACTTGCGATTTTCATGCGATAGATTTGCCAGAATTTAATTTTTCACCCGTCACTTCCTTGCTCATGATGCTAGTGAGATAATCATTCTATGAAATTCTCATGAAACTGAATCTACAAGAAAGCCATGGGCGTTTTAGAAAACAAACATATTAGGTACTAGAGAGGTTTTTCTTCATATCGGAGAAAGCTTGAATTTGACTACTGATTCAAAATCAACCGAATTTGTCTTCGAAAAGTATACGATACAGTATGATTTTTCACACGAAAATTAATTAAAAAATTGTTCATTACGTTAAAAAATTGGCGAGATTAAGGGCGCATTTTTTTATTTATTTTTTTATTCTTCTACACAAATACCCAATTCATTGTTTCAGAAAATTTTCCACAGTGCAAGTACTTACACAGCGGCCATTACAGAAATCAATCTGTAAAACACACATGACATAACGAAAAATGTATAATTTGTTAATTAATAATCTCGATATTTATTTGATGATTTTCAGTTAACATACAGTAATTATTCGATTGAAATTCTTTATACTGCTTCAGCTAATACATGAGTTGATTCTAGGTTCTTTGCTGACCATACTAAACCCGGAAATGACTTGGAATACTGCGCTACAAGTGTTTCGGTAGTATATATTCAAATAGTTGCAATAGTTTTTCACCGTCAGAGAACTGTCTGTTTAACAATCAAAAATAAGCTACTTATACTACGTGGATTTAGTACGTGTGTACATAAACCGTCGTTGTTTCATCGATTTGAGCACCATGGAAGACTATTCTAGGTAAGTACCTGGGTTTTTCTTCGCCTGTTATGAACGTAAAGCATCATTCTCACCTCTCGATCCAAGTCGAAGTACGGAACTTAATACAATATTTATCGCACTCGTTCGAGCTGAGCTAGTGTTTTACTTATTTTCAGATTTTAGACACGATTCGAACAAAGGCTTGTTCAAACGGTCGTATACAATATGACATTAAGAAATGGTAGTAAAGACAAACATGTCTGAATTCATAGTTTCTCACCAGTGAAATTTACTTTCTATTCTTCGACGAATTACTGCAAGAGCAACTTCGTCTGGTCTTTTTGAGCTCTGATTTCATTATTCAAGGGCTGCTTTGTTTCCTAAGAGAGAATTGAATTTTCAGATTCTCGGAATTTCTGCTAAAATAAGAATTCCAAAAAATATACTCCGTTCCATATTGATTCGTCCAAGAGTTGGGAAGAGAAGAATATATTTTTGATCATAAACGATTCCGTAACTTTCAAAATTCTCTAAATAAAACAAATTTTACTGGTCATGCTACAGAATATCGTATTATTCATCCAATGCTACTCTTTGTATTCTGAGTAAAGTGATCAATGAGGAATCTCGCTTTTGCGATTGTTCGAGAGTGAGAGGTCGTATTTTTATATACAATGGTAATTAGTGGGAAAGATCGAGAAAAATAATGGTGGCTTCAAAGTCCGACTTGTATATAGTAGCTGTACATGACATGTCGGTTATGGCTTCGTCGCGTTGCTATACATCATATCAGGCGATCCTGGAACGTCCGTTTTACGACTTGATTGCAGAACTACGTCGCCAGGGATTCCTTCGTTTCAGAAAGTTGCGAATTTCGCAGCTATAAACCGCATTTACAGCTGTCGCGTTCTGCCGCTACGCGAAGCGTGTATTATGTGTCACTACTGGGTATATAGTTGAAAACAAGACGACAAACCACCCAGCACGGATTTAATCCATCTTCACAGAACTCCGAAAACTTCACACTGTCTTGATATGATCCGAAGTTTCAGCTTCGCGAAGAACGAATAAAAACAATTGAGAAACGGTGTATATTTCTTCGTAGACACTAAATCGAATAAAGCAGTCGTTGCCGGAGAATTCGTTGGTCAAATTCTCGAAAATTCATTACATGCTTTGTAGGAGAGACAGCCTTTATCCAATTTCTCTTAAAGCCTCTGATTTTCCAGTGGCAATTTCTCTCTCTCTCACTCTCCTCAATCTCAAGGAGGAATCCACTCAACTCAGTTTTCGCCGCTGATCCTCGAGAGCAAATTAAATCGTAAACAAACGAGGACCCACGTATATTAACGTCAGAAGTGGAGAGAAAGCTCTTTTTGAAATCTCGTGTTACTATAGAAGTTGGCTGAAAAAAATCTGATATTATCAAAAAAGGAACGCGAGAAAAATAGAGCAAATGCATTGTCAGACTTCACGATTCTCGTTCTTATTGGTATCAAATCAAATCTAGACTAATTTTCACTGCGGAGATAATGCCTAACGACGTGCAATTCTCATTCCGCTAATAAACGCGATAGGTGAAATGGAAAATCGTAATGCTGGGTGAAAATCTGATTACTGATTGACAGGAATCGTTAGGCGGTTGATAACGAGCTGCATTCTACAGGCTTTGAATTATTTATGTAATCAGTAGATCCATACGGTAAAAATTACCAACTCGCTTGATGTTTTTCAGCTATGGGTTGAACATGGGCGTATTCCTTTCTCCTTCTAGCCAGCGTTGGGAAATAATATCCAGAAAAAACTACGAGTGATTTGAGTTGGTAATTAGGATCATAATTTTGTTTTGTTTTGTTTTTTTTCCGTCGGAAAATTGAAAATTCTCAAGTAAAATTTCTGCAGTAACACGAAGTTCGAAGATATAATAGCATATCATTATGAGACGGAGCCGATCATTGTCTGTTCCTTGTGGCTAATTTTGCTACCAACTAATTGCGCGGAGTCCAGCTCTGCGTCGATGTTTCATGGTCTTTCATGCATTAGTAAATTATTCTGTTTTCACTTTGCATAACGAATATTAAAGTAATTCTTTAATGAATTAGCCATTTACTAATTACGAACGGAGCTAGGTGAGTAGTTAATCGTTGAAAGAGATGGAAACTCGAGAGTCCTTACATCTAAAAAGGGAGTAAACTCCGTGGTACTTAAGGCTTCACGTAGTTCTTTGTCAAAACTAAACTATACCCCAACGCAGCAGGAGAACGGAGTTCCATACTCAATGTATCTGTAGGCATATAATTTACGAACGTAAATAACTCCCTTTCATAGAAGTAAATATCTAACAAATGATCAAAGATCAATGCCATAGTTGTTTGTATTGATATTTCATTTATTTCCCCTCTCTCTCTCTCTTTTTCTCTGTCGATATCTGGGAAATGTCTATAGGCAGAGGATGAACGAATAAAATTAAAGAAGAAGAAAACCCGAGCTGAGAAAGCCCCATAAATTTTTTGATTCAACAAACGCTTCGACTGCAGCAGCTACCGCATACCTTTTTTGCATCTGGCTGTAGGCTACAGATAACCTAGCCTCTGTTTCAGTAGCATCAAATTTACCCAGCACTTGACTCGCTCTGTATTATACAATATAGAAGAATATATATGATGACGACATTATAGTACGTACTTGTGCTCTATGTGAAGGTGTATTATGGCACGCCATTTTACCTTTAAATAGCATTTTGAAAACTGAATTAGAAATTAAACTTCGACTTGTAATTCGAAGGAAACTTATTTCGAATCATTATCATCATGTAGAATGATAAAAAAAAATTGAATAAAAATTATGAAGCATGAAAAATTTAATTTTTAACGCACGTGGAAGACAGGAGATTTATTGCATTCATCATTATGTACGAATATGAATTGAATTCATTGTTATTATGTCGCAATATAAAATCATTCAAATCTTCATAAGATAGTTTTCTAAAGACCACAATTTTCAGTGGATAACATGTGAATTGTTTCGTACTGAATTTTATTGTTTATGAGTTGGATTATTGCACAATTTTTATCAAGATGAAAATTATTTCACAATGCACTTTCAACATGTACATTCAAATGCTGACAGATTAAAATTATGTACATAATGAAGTCTCAACATGTCTCGAAGTTATGTACATATTAAAAATTCCACATAGGTTCATACTTATATGTATGTTCAGTTTGGCCGTTTGATGATTTCTTTCCAGGTGCTGATACACAGTGCGAATAAAATACAACCTCCCCTTTGCATTCCGGTGAATCTATCGAGTGGCTTTGACGTATATATGGAAAGAAAAGACTGGATAGACAGACGGAAAGAACCAGAACCGGCAGCATCACTCGTCCCGAAACATTAGCCGAGATAAAGAAATGCTTTTTACAAAATTGGACTCCGATAAGCCAGCTTTCACCCGCCTCCACTCGCCCCTGCAAGCCAATTCGCGCGACACTCTCGCAAACAACGAGAAAGTCGAAACCGACACGTAGAATTTTGTGCGAAATTCTCATGAACTGAGGCGTCGTTATAAAACGTGGCTTTTTGATTATATATCTGCGAAACGAAGTCAGATATCATCGCCAAAACCATGACACTGCTTTCCATTTGCAAAAATATCTGGGGGCTTACATTCCGTAACTCTGGCATTATAATAACTGCAGCATAGCTGCACAAAACAATGTTAATCCATGAGACAGAAGTAGCTCAATAGCAACTGCCCATTGTTTTCCATTATTTCAACGTCATTTCGCCGTTATCTTAGCCATTAGGAGTTACAGAATAAGCCCCCTGGTCGAAATGATATAAGGAAGATATCACGCTTTTGGATTTGATGAACATCGTTCTTTTAATTTCAAAGTTACTTCGGAATTAACTGCGTCTGACAACAACTTTGAAAATTGCTCCTTGCCTTGACTATAAATTAGAAATTAATTGATATCGTTACTAGCGAGCTTCAAAAAATCACACAAACTTTATAATGGAAATCAAACTATCAACTTTAACTCCTGATTCTGCAAGGAATCGATAAAACTCGGTTCAAACTATCGCAGCGAATGTTCCAACCCGTAATTCATTAACAACGCGAGTATTATATAAGCTGCAGAAATTATGGACAAAGGATCTATTATCAACCAATTTCACATCGTGACCCATTCATTGATTTCAACTTATTTCGTCAACTCCTCAATTTCTCTTCCTGGGGTATAACCTTGGCAGGACTGTGACAACCAGTGACAGCGGTGGGATCACCGAGGCAGAGTCTAAACCGGAATAATTACTAATAGTTATATTTACGGACATCACGAGTTCGTAAATGATGCAGACAGGATGTCGAGCAGTCTAGCTTCATGAATGTTTCCTGAGAAAGATATCAGAATGGTCACTGCGGCATTAGGATCGCACTTGAGAATAACTCGATAATGAAATTGGATTGACAAAATCGTGCGAGAGAAACTAAAGGTCAGATAAGATCGCCGGCTTTCCATGTTGAAGTGCTCCAGGGAAATAGATAGTCTCCGGCAGTGCAGCCGTGGTTTTAACTATTCACTAATAAATTAGTGTCGCCCATTATGTGTCGACAGAAGGCCCTTAAATTCGGTGCAGTATTCGTGCTTCCACTCCGCGAGCAGGCAACGGCTTGGCGTATCTGCGACGTCAGTCTACCCCGGGAAAGTGACTGATTGAAATTCAGAAGCGCTCTTATAGTCTCAAGCTCCGACCTACACCTCGAGCAGAACATTGCATGGACGCGTTTTGCTGGGTCTGCACGACCGTCGAACAAGCACACTGCAATGTGGAGATCTAGTGCCTGACTTAACGATGACTGTAATTAATTAATTATTGATCATCCCTCTCGGTTGATCAAAATTTCGGATCCGGATGAAACCCTTGGGACCAACGCGCTACTTAGATTTTAAGATGAGAATAATGATGGAGAAGGGTACGACACACTGTATGCTGCACCTCAGTGCCGATATTTCGTATGTATATATGTATGTCTTTAAAGGGGAAATAGGTGCTCTGTATACCTACCTACTATAACCACAATACAGTATCTACGAAGTTAGAGCAGGCCATTTTCACGGGCTGTTTATATTCAAATACATGCTGGCTGTAACAAGGATCCTTTTTACCATTTTGCATTCGTTTTTCGATTTTCCATTCCGAGGGAAACGAAGCACCAGAGCCTCCGCTAAATGCGAGTATGGGGGTTGAGCTGGGTAAGTAAAAGACATGTAAGTAAATCGTTGAACACACAGAACCTTTGTGTAGCCCTACTCCCCGGCTCTCCAGTGTGGGCTGGTAAAAATAACGAATGGAAAATTCCAAGATTACGTTGATAAATTGCTGGAAAACCTCCTGTACTCGCATGATGTCTTCGTTGGCTCACGTAGAAGAGGTAAAACGAATATGTGGGTACCTACTCGCCCGGCATTGTACTTCGCAGCCATCCAAGTGACATCTTTACCCAGTGCGCTCGACTATGTGCTACGTTAGCAGAGAAAAGCATTGTTTTGCGAGCATTGAAGCGTAACCGGAAGCCTGAGTTCTGAGAAGCAAGAAAAATAAAAGAATAAATATTAAAAAAAAAAACAAGGCCTCTGCAGCCAGTAGTACGGCGAAAAAATAACAGGCAATTAAATAACAAAAGATGAGGAAAAAATTTCAGCCGAAAGATTGTCAGGACGCTGAAGTCACCCGGAAAAAAAGGGATGATGAAAAATTAAAAATACTGTAAAAATTCTGTCGACTGAACAAGCTAACGACGAAATATCGTTCAATCCTATTCGCGGCAATTGAGGATGGTTTTTCTAGCACAAGAATCAAAATCTGATTAAGAAATGAAATCGAAATTGCAGGATATGCTCCCTGGCTGAGAGTGGCTATTAAAAATAAAGTATATCAAAATATCTGCCTCGTACCACAGTCTGAAGTCCTGACTTAGTTTTATGTGGTAGGCGGGTACTCGCTGCTGCACTTAGTCGAGAGAGCAGCAAAAGCTGTTAGCTTTCCGGTTGCCAGTAAACTGGACAGGCTAGTTCGTTATCCACGCACAAAACTCTTTCACCGAGTATCTTCCCTCTATTCACTCTTCGAGATTTTTCTTATTTTTCTATGTTGTTGCTGTTGTTGTTGTTGCTTCCACTTTGGTGAAGAATCTCACCCTCTATCTCCAACAAGCAAAGGAAAAAGTCGGACTATACTTTCTAATAGACAGATAAAAGAGTTTATTTTATTTTCAGTCAAAGTGGCCACTCTGGTATTTTTTCAGAATAAAACCCCACGTTCTTTTTAGTTAGTCACTCATTTGCCGGGAAGTTTAATGGAATAAAAACTTTTCACTTTCTCACTCAGTGCAGGGGAAAGCTGTTGAAAACAGAAATAAAAATATTGTCAAAAGTCTGGGTTGCGTTGGGACTTGCTCATGATCGTGGAATGTGAAAGTCTAATTGTGAACTGTTTTCTACCAGGTGAATCCTCCTGCAGACTCAAAATATGCTGCTGGCAGGATGCTATGTTTGACAAACTTAACACCCTGCAAATAGGGCGCTAAACTTTTATTCGCGCCCTTATGCAGGTGGGAGTATTAAGCGCCTAGTAGGTACCTATTATTGTTATACCCATAGGATACAACACGTACATACATGGGTTGTGCTCGAAAGCCAAGTCGAATATGAATGAAAAAGATTCTGAATCCCACACTCCATTTTCACTCGTCCATCGATCTGAATTATCCGTATACTTGAATAACGCTGAACTTTTTTACTGATAGAACCTGATTCTGGAACAATTTTTTTCTCGAAGAACGGCTGTGAAAAAGTTGTTCTTGGTTCGAGGATCCCGCACGCCCACACGATGATGTTAAACAGTACGATTTGTATTAGCCGTTAAATCGATTCCAGTCTTTCGTATGATATTTGCTAAGCAAATACAGTATTCAAGTATTCATAATAAGTATTCATATACCTAAGACTAAAGAATCCCAACCTGAGAAAAAGTGATTTCCAGTTGATAAAAGCTTCACTCTCGTGTATTTTTTGGGGCTCCCGCTCCTGCAGTATGTAGCTATCTGGTTGTCGGCTAAGATACCCTACCATTTTCAACAAAATGATAAAAAATTCTGCCTGGCATCTTTCGGTTGAATACCAAGCTTCTTGAACAATAGGCGAAAGGTCAGAGTGTGACATTCTGCCCACTTTGAGATGGCCCTACATTTTGCCTCTGTTGACCAATTAAGCCACCCACATCACAGTTGTCACATGAATTATAAATTACGTGTATGTTGTAGTAAACTATTCCACACAATTTGTGAATATTATCTATTAATATTATCATGCAGTTTTCGTATGAGAAAAATGTAGAATACACATTTCATTTACTAAAAATGCTTCACCTGAACGTTCGCAATACAGAACTTTTATGATAACATTCGAATTTCATCCAGGTTACATCGCTTCCATCAAAAATTGTTGTATCATTATTTGAATCTGTCGTTAAAATTGACACATCTGCTACAAGCGATATGGCTCCCTCACAGCTTCAATTTGGCATAAGAATTTTACACGGGATACCCCACCCAGTGTAGTATAGATATCAGCGTATAATAGCCATAGGAGTTTGGGAAAATTCAAGAGTCTTAGATGGCAGACATGTTGTATGTAATATGCAATCGAAATGGCGAGGATATGGAGAGCAAAAAAGAAAAAGGAAAAACTATACGTTTGTCCATGAGAGTAAATAGACCGAGCGTACAGGGGAGATGAGGCGATGTAATTCTCTGTGCAAAGTACTCAAATAAAGTGAGTGGAATAGCGGTTGTCTGGCAGATAAGATGTGATCTGGAGTAACGTACTGCAAGCTCCCTTGTGAAATGTTGGTTATTCTATTGCTGCTTGGGAAACTTTATCCTGCTGCAGCTAAGCCACAGATGATCGTGCACTGCCTGTTCAGAAAATTTCTACGACGATATATCTACCCGCCTGCTTCAGCTCCAGCTTCAATTTGATTCGGCTGCAATCAAACGATCATAATGGAAGACGCATCAAAGTTTCGATCGTATTTGGATTAGACTGCGACTGCTGTAATTTTATTCATACTTCAACCAAGTAGCAGATGGAACGTAGGATAGAAATTATGTAGTAAGATTAACTATAAAGTCAGATTCGAGTAGGTAGGTGCTCGCCGCATGACGTTCGGTCAAATTTGATCCAAAGGGATATTAAAATTGTGCGTGCTGAAATTTTGAAGAGTGCTACCATTCAGATAGAAGAATGGAAACTAAATCGAAACCATGACCAGCTATTCATTTCGTACACGGGACAAGATGAAGAAAGAAAACTTATCAGATTAGGTGTACGTGGAGTAAATGAAGCTGACGGCTCGTTCTTTCCGAGTAAGTAGGGGGTAAAAGTAGTAGATATGAGATGGTACGTGTGTAAAAAAAAAGGTCGAGTTCTCCAGGAAGTTTTACCTGCTACCACTTTCATCCCAGCAGACCAGAAAGGTATTAAAAGTTGCGTGCCAAACTTATTTACAAGTTTCTCCACCGGCGACTGCCTGCAAACTTATTACACTGACACGTGATTCGTTATTGTCGAGAAAATTTCATCGAATATTTTTCACAGTCAGACGTCATAAATAACATTGAACCAATCACTCCTTGTCTAATTGCTTTACTATCTTCATCATCAGAAACAGAAGGATAGACGTCGACTCGTCAAAAAACGTGGACTCCATGGCTGCCCACGCCGATTGAGTCCCAAGTGATGGAGGTAACCCATACGTCTCGGCACCCATAGGCGTGTTCGCTTCATATGTCCGTTTTAAAGAATCGGTATCAATGCCGATCGTGTTTATTTATGTTTACTCGCTCTATCTCCTTGCGCAGTAAATTCTTTTTCTTCCATTTATCGTTACACAATATGCCAAGAAAAGAAGCTCCGATTTAATAATACGTATTTCGCGCACTAGTGCGATAACGTACTATTTTGCGCACTGATTTGCGTGCGCGGAATCGAATTTTACGCACTCCGTTAGGAAAAATTAGTTTTTCACACGGCGTGCGCAAAGTTCGATTTTGCGCACGCTCCGCGTGCATAAAATCCAACTTAACGCGCGTTGTATCGAAAAACATAGTCCAATGCTTCTCTTCTCGTGTTGAAAAACTTCACACTTCACCGAGAATCAACCTTTTCGCACTGTTATCGAAAAGTACTATTACTTGTCACTGTGCATCGTCGCGAAGGATGGCTCACTTCCAAGGCTCTTTTTCGCGATGCTCAAAGATATATCCCTCATCTGTAAATTGACTATCGAAAAACTGAATCATTTTGAAAGACGCAAAAATGAGAAGGAAAGTAACGCGCGCTCAGCTGCAGGCCATAGGCAATGCCATTAAAAAGAATAAATGGATAGCGTTCGCGGGAGTTTAGCCGCGTCGAAATGTTTTAATTGACACGGTATTCCGCAGGCGGTTCGTACATAGAAACGTGGCGAAATTGACTTCGAACGATTATATGATAAATTTAATAAGCCATTTTTACTGGCTTTAAACGCTAATGACTAGATAAACTCTTAGTGCTGATACGCTTTCTCTATATACCCACCGGCACAATAATACAGTACGTATATATAATGCGTCCATTATGGCCCGTTGGGGAAAGAGTGGAATAATTTCAGCAGCTGAACTCGACTGGATTACAAGCTGGATACCCGTAGGTTGATATACAAGCAAAAATAATTGCTGAGGGTTTTAATAAATTGAACAATAATGAACATCGTTTGCGATCGTTAGGAAATAAAGCGGACCTCGTCACGCTAGGGTCGTGTAAAAATACCAATGCTAACTCTACTTTGATCTAATACGCACTGTCGTTTACCCAAATATTTGGATGATCGACTATTTTCAGTGTGTACTTATTTACTGATATCCTAACTAAATAACATCTGGTGACAAAAATACTCGGAAACACACATGTTTAATACAATGCGCGTGCGTATTAGTATTTTTCAATACTTATCAATGCTTTTTTACATATATTATCAATAAATGCTGATAAGGTTGAATCGGGACTGTCAATAACTTCGTCTAATTTATTGATTTCATACCCTTAATCGTGATTTAATTATTTTCGCTTGAATTCCATAATTACTAGCCAAAAGCTTCTAACAATTTGTGTAAATTTAATCAAGCTTTTTGCAATATATCTCACAAAATTCCGCATCACATGGATCATCATACACTTTTTGGCAAACGAATTGACAATCTAGAACCTTCTTTCGAATCGTTATGACTCGGTGAAAAAAGTTATACAAACGAATCCTAATCAAATCACCTTGAAGTACCTAATATGTAATTTCGCAACTCTAGGATCGTCTCTCCAAGACTCGTCTGCTGTCATCTTCGACTTACTGTGCAGATTTGAACGAAGAGCTGTGAAATGTATGTCGAAAACATGTTCTGGAAGTTTTTTTTTGTGGCATAAAAATGAAATCGCGGCAATTTTCAGCAATAACGAATTCAAGCCTGAAGTTTCTTCTTTTGGATGCTTTTTTTTTCTTTTAATTTTTCTGCGACTCTAATTCCACCAAGTTATGTCGTATGAATAAAGGCAATTTGTTTTTCGTATTTTAGAGAGTCAGGACGAAGCAATGAATTCTTTACTGTGAGTGAATAATAAAATGCTGTTTGTACATCTCCACGTAACAAACCGCGCATTTAGATTTTCAAGTTACGGCGCGGTGCAGGTTTGTAAAATTTATATGAGACAAGTTTTGTGGCATAATTATTAACGTTATTAAAACGTTATTGAAAATTTGGTACCAGCGGGCTTTTTGCTCATTATGTACCGTATTATCTGAATAATTATACCTCTACATTTACGTGTATATATATATATATACCTCTAGGTATATACGTGTATATATTATATATATATGTTTATATAGGAAGTCATTTTTTTCCCGCAGGCATTATAGCTGTCCCGTTTAATTCGTGCCCGTTATAGAATTGTGTGCGGAGAAAGAATAATTATGTAGCGAATGAAAAATAAAAAAAAATAAAATAAAAAAATCACGGAAGAGCTGTTCACGAGGCCTGAATTAATTTTTCCTCAAAACAAAAGGAGAAAAAAAAAATTGCAAAGGAAGCAAAAAAAAAAAAAAAAGTGTTTAATGAAATCGACTAATTGTGCGGCCGGGACAATTATTACGAAATATTTTCTGGATTTACCCTCGAACAATGGGGTACAGAGACTTGTACCTAACTTAACTGAAGGGCGTGCGTTTCGGGTCATAAAAAAGTTCGGTTATTTTACCAGCCTCCGTCACAACTTGGCCTAGCATCATCCCCTGTCCTGCAGCGAGGAAAGGAGAGGGCAGGAAAGGAAAGGGAAGGGAAGCTCTCGCCTTTTCAGCATCGTGTTATTTGCCTATGGTAACTTGGCGCTAGTAGGTACCTACCGGACAAAAGTTTCCCGTAGCTGGTGGCCCCGGCCGGGCCAAACTAATTTGCCAGTGTTAAGTTAATACGGCGTAATTAAGAAACTTAAAATATTACCTAAAATAATTAAAACTTTACGCGGCTTGTTCTACCCACGCTTTATATCACCCGGCGATAACTCGCGCGCGAAATATCGCCACTCAACTCCTCATATAGCTCCTATGCCTCGGGCCATCGGCTAACCAACGGCATTCATTATTACAGTCACCGCGTTTCATTTATGGAATACCCAAGATATTATAATCAGATAAGGGCTTCGATAATAACCGTTTTTATATTTATTTATTCGTGATTTTCGGTTCTCACGACAATTTCAGGCTGATCAGATACTGTAGAGATTACAACGATTCAAAGGATTTCACATGGAACTAGAAAAGCTCTGACTATTGATTTGCGAAAGAATACCTCGCTGATATCCGACAAAATTTGACATGATTATAATAAATATTCATCGGATTGTCAAGAAATTGGAGAATCGTACAAAAAATTACACGCCATGCCTGAAAATATCATCGAAAGTTATCCAATATCTGCCTCTTTTCCTTCTGCGATCGTTTATTCACTTATCGACTATAAATTTTAGGCATTTTCTGAAATCGCGATGCAACAAATGACGTAGAAATGGATTCATATTGCTTCGAATTCTACTAATGAGTTTCTTAGATACGTTGAAAATTAATGAATGAATAAATGATCGTCACTTATTCGTGAAACGTTTTTAATTCATAAACTCGAAAACGATCCGATGACGGTTTTGGTTGACTCATTGCTTGAACTTGGATTATCGAAATAGGTGTCATGTATAATTTCTCCCATAAAAATTCCCCAAACGTATATTTATCTACATAATATAAAATATTATAAAATATATCGTAGCTAGACGCTATACTCGTTCATTCAAGTTACAGTCGAGAGGCACAATAACGGCAAAAGTTTCGTCGGCACGGCGATAGTAAGTTAAAAAGTTTCACCAGCTTTGTAACTTTAATTTCTTGGCTATGACCATCTCGAAACCAATGCGCCTCTCACACCGTACGCTGCGCCTTGTATAACATGGAATTCTATGTGCAGCTCGAGTCTTACACGAATACACACTTATATATCCGAAAAAGCTGTACATATGCTATGTATATATATTTCTTTTTTTTCTTTTTTTAATTCTTGTTCACTTTTTTCGCAATTTTTATTCGCCCTTTATATTTTTTATATCACATTCATCGTTTTGATAGCGGAAAATTTACTTTCCCCACTCCAAACTTGCCGCTGCAGTTACTATATGGCCCTGAACTTTTTCAAAACTATCGAGAATCCGTCTGCCCGTAAAACTGCACGGTAATTGAATTTTAAAGTGGCACTCCGCACCGTGCGAAAAGACGAAGTTGTAACGATCTATAGAACTGATCTGCAAAAAAATGCACCCGTTAAATCAACATTCTTCGTTTAGCTTCTTACGTCATCGAAGTCGACGATTAAAAGAAAAAAATCATCAACACAGCAATAAAAACAAATTTAAAATTTCTTTTTGAACGTAAATTATGATCGTATATTCTTCCCCGCAGGTAGTACAAGCAAATTGTCATCGTAACATGACGACCGTCTTGTCCTTATTTCTATGTCAAGTAATTTTTTCTGGCCTTTTATTCTCCCTTTTTTCGTCTGCGATTTTTATATTCTCGACTGAATTTTTCGCTGCTCTGTCTCTCCGACTCTCGGTTCGCTTCTCTGCTCTCCTCTCTCTTGGAACGAATTAATTAATTTTAACAAGCGTACGGGGGTAGGCCTAAGCCAAATTGGCACCGTATACCTTTAAAGCACACCTATACCTACTACAAGCCGCGTGATTCGGTGTATCTAGGCTCTGTGTCCTCCGGTTAGTCCAAGCTCACGCTCTTCTTTTATGTCCATCTCTCTATCCTTCTCTGTATTCCTCTCTCCATCTCTCTCATTACATTATTTTCATTTCAGAGAGAATCTGCCGCGTTAGCGTATATCTTGGCGTGGCTTGTAGATAGTATATATATATACCTGCAACGGTTTCACGCGAATGAAAAAGTGCGCCAATTTATCCTGGCATAAAGTAGCTGTATCCAATTAAGCACAGCGAAATTGAGAGAAAAAAAAACAGAGCTGGTAAAATTTCACCGCGCAACAGGAGAAGAAGAAGCGAAAGCTTTGGTGTCTATACTGTACATATACACACATAAGTGCTTGAATCACCCGCGCTTCCAAACTTCCACGCACTACGCATCTTGCGCGCAGACTTTACCAGGCTGCGGACAGAGGCGAGAGGGTTTGACCAAAAACATCTTTTTTTACTCAAAGGTGTTGGACATCACTTTACAAAACATAAGCACACAAACTTTGTGCATTCAATGAACTGTACGTACATACATATGGGGTATTCTCGCTCATCCGGGACACTTTTCTGCGCATGAATTTTCGATTTTCGGGTTACGCGAGATTTTGGTTCTTGGCCAATCCCTAACAACAAATCCAGAGTCATACCCCCTGATTTCAACTAGTTCCGAAGTTATTGAATTTACAAAATATGAGAAAATCAGTTTTCGAGCGCACCGCACTATGTTCAAACGTACGTATCTTTGGTTCGGGGGGTCCGAAATCTATTTTCAACCAGTGCTCTAGAATCAGAAAACTTTCACCTTTCACGCTGTAATATCAAAAAATTTTGAAAAAATATTTTTGCCCACGAATTTCACAATTATTTTTGTTTTTCGTCCTGTGACCAAAGGGCATAAATTTTTTCGATGAAAATTGAACTGTAGGTAGATCTCCATGTACTTAAAAGACCCTGCAATTTTCAAGAGGGCATTATTTTTCTTTTTTTTTTTAATAATTTTTTACGGCTTTTTTTATAGGCTTTTTTTATATTTTATTTTTTTTTCTCAAAGAAAAAGAATTTTCCGTACGTCTCAACCTCACGTGAAAGAAATACGCCTGTCCCCTGAAAAGAAAGAAATCATTCGTTTCGATTTCTTTGAGAAAAAAAAATAAAATCAACAAAAAGCCTATAAAAAAAGCCGTAAAAAATTATTTAAAAAAAAAAGAAAAATAATGCCCTCTTGAAAATTGCAGGGTCTTTTAAGTACATGGAGATCTACCTACAGTTCAATTTTCATCGAAAAAATTTATGCCCTTTGGTCACAGGACGAAAAACAAAAATAATTGTGAAATTCGTGGGCAAAAATATTTTTTCAAAAATTTTTGATATTACAGCGTGAAAGGTGAAAGTTTTCTGATTCTAGAGCACTGGTTGAAAATAGATTTCGGACCCCCCGAACCAAAGATACGTACGTTTGAACATAGTGCGGTGCGCTCGAAAACTGATTTTCTCATATTTTGTAAATTCAATAACTTCGGAACTAGTTGAAATCAGGGGGTATGACTCTGGATTTGTTGTTAGGGATTGGCCAAGAACCAAAATCTCGCGTAACCCGAAAATCGAAAATTCATGCGCAGAAAAGTGTCCCGGATGAGCGAGAATACCCCATATGCAGTTCTGAAAAAAAAGGCGTAACGCCAGTCATCGATGTATGAAATCATAATGAGATTTCATTCTGGATTGACAAATCAAATGATGCTATCGACCAAACACCGATAAGTCTATTTATTTGAATTGATTTGACTGAAAGTGAACAAATTTTATCTTCTCACGTATTGTACAGAGACTTATCGACACACTAAAGTAATATCGCGTAATCCAAAGACAATTTCGACTTCCAAATCCCGTCATTCCCTCAAAAGGACATGAATTTTTGAGTGATGCAATTCATTCAGAAATCTACTCAACGTACAGTTGAGGCCAATGTTTTATTGCTTCAAACTGCCACCTATCAACCCTTCGGCTTACTTCTTTCGCGCGAAAGGAGTTTGGTTGTAGCCACCTGGTGAGCGCGCGGCCAAGTTGAGAAGTAATTGAGTGCATCTGATAGTTAGATTCAAATTTAGATAGACATTAGACCGTAGCGGTTAAAGTCTAACCAACGCCAATTGGTGATATACAACTATATGAAGAAAAAAAAAAGCTCTGGCTCAATCTATTTGACAATGGTTTGAACCACCCTGCGGTATATTCAACACCTGAAAATATCTTGTAGATTCTTTGTCAGAGGGAAAAGCACTTTCCCGATTTGAAGTGTGAGACGGATATCTAAATATATAATCCATCACTCGAGACACTCGACCTGGCCTCGAGATGCAAGGCAAGGGTGTCCCGGAATTATCTTGTGTGAGATTCGGGGCGGCAGTGTATATTGGCCGTAGTACACGAGCGAGCTATGTTAATACGGGTCGCATACGTTTTACATCTTATTACCATCAAGAGGCTCTGCGTGGGGTGAGAGAAGTGAGAAAGAGGAAGACAGAGAGAGGGAGAGCGAGAGAGGGAAGGGAGGATCCGGAGCTCGCCACGAACGCAAATTGAATAGAGAAAAGTTGCGAAAAACTTGTGTATGAAAAATACCGTAGAGACGATATCCCGAATGCGAATAACTTTCGCGCAAGGGGTTATGTACGAAAGCTCAAGCCTTTATGAACCTCCAGTACTTAACAGTGAAGCCATCAGTCCCGCCCCAACATTCAGACCCCCACGGTCAGAAATCATTTTTGACAATAATAAAAAAGAAACTATTAGAATCCTGTGCTACTTCTGTAAAGTCGAGAGAAATGTATGCATACATGTTACGTTGTAATACAGCTCGCTGTGTAATTGTTTGTTTGCAGATTTCTGATACACAGAAAATCAGAGCTAGAGATTTAGCCGACGGAATTTCTGATTCCAATCAGTTTCTTGATGCAAAAGCATTACACGAAAAGACAATTTCCGGTAACCATATACACAGTGCCTGCAAACAGGTAACCAGTCGCTATCATCCAACTTAGCCTCGCCAAAGACCCCTAGGTATACAATAATGGATTTCAGGACGGGTGCAAGCAATGCTGTCAAGTTGTCAGGTTATAAGTTATGATTGTAGCGAAATTGTAAAATCTCTTTGAAACAATACTACATTATACAACAAGGGAGGGAAACGGGTTATTTCTAGCGAGGATCAAATGATGTTGCACTAGTCATCGAGCTTGAAATGACGCCCCCCCCCCCCCCCCCCCCCTCCCCGTATTGCACACCGTGCTTTTTTCAACAAGTGCAAAACGTAGGGGCCAATCTGCTCTATTTATTTCAATACACATTCGTTCTCGTTCTGAAGACAAAATTATAGTATAGATTGGCGAACAAATGACGAATTTTCGACATCAGCGTTAGCACAACTTGTATCCTTTTCATCGTTCATTTTTATTACCAATCGTTTACTTCTCATCGAATAGATCCATGATGCTATATCGTGTTATGACATGCATTTGACCTTGACGTGAGAAAACAATCATTTTTCTATTCTCCATTATAAACAGGTAATGTAAATTCAGGAATTTTCGACCCTCGAATTCCCAAGTTATGGCATTGCCTGCGATATTGTTGATTGAATCAGGAAATTTCTACTGGGTAATTCTGCAAGACTCGGAACCATTGATTCCAATCTGCGCGTGGCTAGCTGTCAGATTCGTCAATTTCGCTTTAACCATTACATATTTTGTCGTGTTCTTTTTTATTCGTCGTGTGATACTTACCCTCTTATAAACAAATCGTTTGAGGCAAGTATCAAATGGCATCTTTGTTGACAAGTCGATCCCAATATTTTCAATTGCCATTGTCAGCGTTCGTCACGGAACCCATCATTGTTCGGTGCCCTTCGCGAGGCTAGGCGTCTTCAGTGTTGCCTGCAATATTGCTGTATAGTTACCAGAAGTCATCTCAATATCCCAATGGGTATATATGTCAATTCTCCCCGTCATATCAGACATGTGAAACAATTGAAAATAAATGTTGTAAAGATGTTATAATTGCGACAAATTTTTGAATCATTGAAATGGCGATACATTACAAAAATATATCTTCAAATAACAATTGCAGGTAATTTTCGTGTAACATTTTTAACCATTCTTTGAATCTCTGCTATCCAGATACTGCGATAGTACGAGAAACTCTTTTGAATGATTGCAAACACAATGAAAGCTCTCAGTGTTGAAAAATCATTACAGTGCTGTACGGTTCACACCGGTGGGTACCTTTTATCCGTCGATTGCCTTGTTTGTTGATTTGGTTAATTTAGGATAATCCAAAGTCTGAAGTATAACATTACTTGGGCGAGTAATTAGGCGATGTTGTAGCGTGCGTCATAAATATTAATCAGAAGTTGAGCGTGAAAGCAGATGTTGGTACGTTAATCGTAAAATCTCGCAGGCTACACCATCTAGGGCTGGTCCAATCTGTGCAAGCGGTTGGTCTTGCGCCGCGGCGGCTGCTTGCGTCTGCGCAATTCCGCGTGCAACGGAATAGAGATGCTGTATCCGAGCAGTGTGGATGCGGCCTGATATTTATTGCCGTCCGAGCTATCTCAGCTCCTGCACAAGAATAAATAAAAAAAAAGAAAGAAAATAAGAAAGGAAATAATAAAAACAACGAGCAGAGAGCAAACAAACAAGAGAAAAACAGACGAAGCGAGATTAAGGCGAGTAACAAAGAGAGGAAGCGAGAAAGCCCATTAGTGCAGGTTATGTTTTCCTGCACGCTTATACCGAGCGAGTAGATAACACCTCAATTATACTACATTCTATGAGGGGAAATTTTGCTAAATCATTTCACCCTGTTTATACCGTTTTTGCCTTTTACGTCTACTTGCGTGGCACAGAAATGCGTTTTATCAACCTTGTTTTGATTAAATGGCTATTCGTCCTGACTGCGACCGCGACCGGGCCTTTAAGCTCTGTAATTTTAACTATGCCGTTTTTATTCGTGATGTTTATCCAACCACCTACCTTTCACGAGACAGCGCTACGTTTTTGTTATTGATTCAGGCTCAGCTATCGGACAAAGTTGTTTTCCAACGTTAGTCGCAACGTATGTTATCGACGTTGAGTTTTAATTGCTAATCCATAACGTTAGATACGTAAAATAGTAAAAATTGGAGAGCCATGGCTTGTTGAAAAATAAGAAAAAACGATCGATTCAGTAAATAAATAATGAACCAAAATCCATAGACCGACAACAAAACACTCTATTGATGATGGCGTAAATGTTGTCATTTTTCTCTTTATTCCTTTCTCCCTTCGAACTGAATAATTCATCTTTAAAG
The DNA here is from genome assembly GCA_944452935.1 of Rhogogaster chlorosoma. Classification (NCBI taxonomy): domain Eukaryota; kingdom Metazoa; phylum Arthropoda; class Insecta; order Hymenoptera; family Tenthredinidae; genus Rhogogaster; species Rhogogaster chlorosoma. Next base: position 21,488,812 of record OX101802.1, read on the forward strand.
TGTCTTTCTCAGATGCTTAATTGATTTTCAATTATGATATGTGTTTTTGTCCTTGCGTAGTACTATTTGCTTTGAATTATAGAGATTTTGGGCCATCAACTCTACTGTTGTGAATAAATCATAGAGACGCAATTCGGAACAGCAACTACGACTGTCTGGTAACCGGTAATTTCATCATGCAGCTGTATATGCTCCGCAATTAATTTTTAACAACATAGTAGGTCGCCATGGCATATAGCAGTCGAATATATCTCACGCAACATTGACGAAAGGTGAAATTTGTTCCGAATAACCTGTAGGATATTTCAAAAGCTGGAAAAAGTAACATGAAGCTTCACAGAATTCTTCAACCGATCGACAAAAATCAAGACGTCTAAGATCTTCACTTTTTTTTTTTGGTTATTCTGCATTTCATACATGAATTAACGAAAAACACCTGGACATTCCAGTTTTGGAAATTCAATGAACCGAATTATGCGATTTAAGATATATTTCGGAAACTTTAACATCCCGCCGCTGCCACCAAATTTTACCTTCCGAAACTTCTGTGCTCATCATTTGAATGCTCGTATATCGTGAACAGAAAACAGCCTAATCAATCAATGACATCTGTAAGGATAAAAGGGAGCTTGAAATTGAAATAATTTTTGGAAAAATTCAAACCTATACAAGCGAAACCCTCTTGGTCGAAAAATTCGCTCGAAAAAATGGTTTAGCGTGACTATTTTTCAGACGAAGGAACTTTTTTTCGTGCGAAAAATAACTGTCTCACAACTGTGCTCACCATACTGTGGATAAACCTCATATCGCTGTATATCCCCGTTTTCCGGAATTGGCATTGAATTTTGGTATACATACTCTTTTCCAACTGGTTAAGCCTAACCAAAAAAAAAATGTATCTCTATAAATAGCTGTGTAAGATATTCCACTGGATTAGTTCTACTTAACACATAATCTTATCCCGAAACCCCTACGTCGATGTTATGTATAATTTATGTACATATATAGACCTACATGGCGCTCTGCAGGTAAAGGGGATAAGTTGTCACGCGTGGGTCTGTGACACGGGTTAGATGTAGCTTAAAGAGGGAAGTTTTTCACTTTACCGCTCGGAAATTCGGGCCACGTTTTCGTTGCCCGAAGCGGAGGTGGAGGCGGGCGTTCTGTATCCGCGATGGGTATGTAGTTGGTTGGCTGTCCATTCCGCCCGTTTATACGCTAATCCCGCGATTATTTTATTGCCAGGAAAAAGGAAGGCAAAGCGGCTGCAACGGTGCTCGCCAATTTATATAATTGCGATTTCATTGGGGAATTTTCGACCCGCGGAATTACAACGTTGGACAGTTTTTTCAGCACGCCTCACGTTTTTTTACACCAACGCTCGAGTCAGGCTCGTGTGCCACTTCGTTAACCCACTTTTTAGAAACGGAAAATTATAAGCATATACTTCTGATTGGATGGGTCCTGCGCGCTCTTGTATTTCCATTAATTTTCATTTAAACCTTCGGCGGCGGATCAAAGGAGTGTCTCCTCGTTTCGTTTTTTTTTTCCAAAATCAAAGCCCTTTCAAGCGTGCGGAATTCCTCTTTTTCGGAGGCGCGTAATTAAGGTGGGATTAATTAACTCATTCAATTTCATTTTTAATTACTTTGTCTATCCGTTAATTCAGAGAGAAGAATGAACCGTTGGCAAACGAACGTTCGTGAATTTTCTTCCAAGAATGCAGCGATCATTTTTTATGAACTATATTTAATGGCAATCCACGATTAACTCCTACCTTCAAACTGGAGATTTTAACAACGTCGTTAATAGACGTTCGGTAAAGTTTAATCGCAATTTAAGGGCGGGTCGGCGAGGTCTGTAGCCCGAAAGTGATCGGGGTTAAATATTATTCATATAGATATATATATACATATATATATATCGTCTAACGGTTTATATCGTTCGGGAAAAAATTAATAATCGGTTCTGGGTGTAGTAATAAATAAAGGTTACTGCCATTTCGTCACAAAACCTTTTAGTTCTACCCACAAATCTTAATTAAGTTTACGTCGTGAAAATTTCATGGGGAAAAGGGGATATAACTTCGCCTCGCGGCAACTCAGTTTACGATTAATAATGCCCATCTTAATAACTTTTACTCACGACTACTGCGTGATCATACTGAGGAACTGATAAGCTCACCAAGACTTCGATTATACCGAGTATATATTTCCGTAACTCATATTGCATTCGCTTGTCTGCACATTTTTTTAAAACATTTCTAAGATCTTAGTCATCGCACAATTGCAGATTGTCATGACTTTCTTTTTCATTCCCTCATTTTCCAAAACAATCAAATTTTCAGGTAATCATTTCTCAGGTCAAGGCTGTGTCTTTATCGCGTCATTCGCCGAATTGGAGATTTCAGAAAAAGCGTCATCTTCGTCTTTTGCTAGACCTATCTTCTTTCTGCCCTTAGTGCCATTTCTCCGTTATTTCAGCCTCACTATATTCTTCTGCCTTTTCTTTCTGTATTTCTTTCTTACTGTATAGGTACTTTTTTCTTCGTTTTTTCCGAACGAATTTTTCCGATACTTTTCGTAGACAAACGACACACCATTTTATTCTATAAAATTCATGAACTCTGAGGATGTGTATGTACAAGTAATATATATAAATGTTCTGGAGCCCCGAGAGTGCCGGGCGGGGGGGGAGGGGGGGGGGGAGGGGGAGACTAGCGTTTCCTCTTCAGAGATTGCAAAAATAATAGAAAGATAACTGTGAAAGAAAAAAAAAATGTTGCAGGCAAGCCTGTCTCAGTCCTGGGCTTAAAATTGAGTCAGATCTCAGGCAGTTATAAATTGCGAGCGATGGGCGATAAGCGACGGTCTACCGACGCGAGTTTTTCGTAAGCGGCGCACGACCAGCCTCCACGAACTCCTCGGGACGGAGATCCGTCTCGTCGTCCAACTACGTGGCCCCATCAAGGTCGATTTCCTAGTCCAAACCGACCAACTTTTGCCTACTCAAAAGTTTAACCACGTCCCCATTAATGCAGAACACATCACGTAGCTATAAGGGATCTCATTTCTGGGGACACAACCATCCATTCATATGTGGCTATAATGTTAATAAAAATAAAAGAAAAATATCGAAATACTTTCGAGGACATACGGACAGCATACTCCAAATTGAAAAGGTAATGATCGGCCATGATAGATGCTATTTCCCCGAAAACGACCCGCTTGAAAGTTTGTTTTGCGTATAAAAACAAGACCATCAATATTTTTCAACAGCCCTGACCTCAGTTCACAAACTTTTTGCATAGGAAATGTAAGATGATGTATCGAATAAAACGTCTTACTAAGATAAGGCATCTATGCCTGATTTCCGTAAACATTTGCAATCAACACAGCAATTGGTATTATACGCTTCAAGTATGTATCGTGAAATATTCTGGATTCTGACGACATTTTGGAAATCTTTTCAACATCTTTTAAAATATCTGAAAGCTTCACAAAATCCTTTGAAACTTTTCCAAATGTCTTCGAATTTTTTTGAATAATGTGAAATAATTAAAACACAGGTTTTCAATCCTGCAAAACATTGGAATATCTCACGCTCATCATTCAATGGTTGACGCATATATCTCGCATCTATGATTGAAAAACGTATCGATTTCTTGACGGAGTATTTTTTTCGTTCAACAAAAATGGTCCATTTTTCTTTTTCGACAGAGTTAACCATGACAACAAGTCAATAAGAAAAAAGAAACGAGTTACAAATGGTCGAAGCCAATGTGAGTGGGAGTGTTTTTCATAACTGATGTGAAAGCCGGTTGGGAAGGGCCTTATGCCTTTTCTAGTTGAAAATATACACTTCCCTGAATGTTTTTAATTTTTCTCATTCAAAAATGTTGCAAATTCACGGAGTACTTGAGTCGTCTACGGAGTGCCGTGAAGAAATCTGCCATAACAGTACCGAGTGGCGGTTTCGTCAAAAATCATCCGGAACAAAAAAATCAAACGGGATATTAAAATAGATTCTATTATCCTGTCTCTGTCACAGAACAAAATTCGTTCGTATTTTACGAAGAAAAAAACCTAAGGATCTTGTGACAGAGACTAGATAATTATGTATGCAATAACCATGAGAAATTTCAAGTCTATTGATTCAGTGGTTATCACTATCCTGCAGGTTTTTCGCCACGACGTATCAACTACTGCAAATATTTCGATTCTAGAAAAACGCAGCAGTTACCCTTAGGAATAAAAATCGTGATATACGCTTCCCGAAAGCCACGTAATTCAGCCTCGTTCAGTAGTCGTTCAGCTCATTAGTCGTTCGATTAAACTTTGACCCGCTGCCACCTAATAGGTAAATTTAATTACCGAAGGAGAACTCGATTACCTTTATGCTCCACACCTAACTCTTCTCGTATTGCTGCTCCGGCTGGTTCCCTGCCAGAAAGATGAAAACAAGACTTGCGAGAATCAGTCACCAACCAGTTCGCCCTGATTATACTATGTTAATGTATGCATAACGCAGTGGAAAAAAATCAACATTTTTCTTCACTCCAATTTCCACCGCAAAAACTTCTAGAATTACGTCGAATGATCGACCTTTCAAATGGGCGGAAGAAAGGAATTTTCGCCGAAGCATATCCATTCGTGTTACTCGATATCCTAGATTTTCGATTCAGAAATGGAAATAAGAGCCCAGTTTTCGATGCGTCTGTTAGAAAGTTATCGAATAAATCCTCGTAAAACTGTCGAGAGGCATAGTCATGAAGGAAGTTTGATTGATTGGATGGCAGCCATGGCAGAGTAATCGAGAGAAATTGTTCTGTCTTATCTTTTATGTCAAGTTTTACAGCCGAAATATTCATTCCGTTATATCAGCCTTCCTTTGTCTCTGCTTATCTCCGTAATCGACATTATTGCTTTCTTCCTCTCCGCTTTCTTCCTGACCTTTCGAAAGATTTCACAATTATTACGGCCTCAAAAATGAGCAAATATAAAAAGTGGGGAGATCGAGAGGCCAGCGTATCTTTTTATACATCGAACAAACGACTCTCCTCTATACTTTCGGGATCAGGAATCTGTGACAACTGTAACGTGTATCGATTTTGTAGGACAGCTACCCAATCCGAAGGTAGAATTTGGAAACTCTCTGACGTTGCTATCCCAACAAAATACTTTCCTCAGGCTTCACGGCAGCCTTATTCATTTACCAAAGCAAAATAGAAACAATAATACGTCGGGAGATAGAGAAACGCTATTCCCCGGCTGGGGTTCGATCGACTGAAGGCAGTAGCCTTCAACGAAGGAAATTCTTGTCGTGGCTAGGAAAACAGATAAATTGGTATTATGTCTAGCAGCGTCTCTTATAGATAGTGTATTCTCCGCCTAGGTGAGCAGAGAAAGCCAATGTATCTTGTTCCATTACTTCCAACGATCGGTTTAGCGGATTTGATGGAGCGAAAGAGGCCACTCAAAATCACAAAAACTACAACCAGAAATGATTCTATAATTGAGAAGTCACGTGAAGGCTTTCGTTAAATTATATTTTCTGATACCTCAACTGCAACGGGACGGGCAGCAGTCTGGCTAAGTCAACAAGGTCATCCTGCATCATGCAACGCTTTGACACTCTTCGTAGGCCACTTTATGGAACGGCGAATGAAAGCTACTCGTGAGCCTTTGCCGTATCGATATAAGTACCCAAATATTAGTTCAGCAAATATCGAACATCAATACTGTTGAAGAAGACTGTTTCCCCCGCGAGGGGACATCAACTCTAACTACACGAGAAGGTGTCTGCAATATTTTTTATCCTTTCTCTGCTCGAAGTCTGAGAAAATAAAGACATAACGAGTCCGAAGCTAGGGGGAATTATAGCCAAGAGTCAGAGCAGAAGAAGTAGGTTCATAATGCAATCTTCTACCGAAACGATTTTATTGTTGGTACATGTTCAGGGGTCTCTCCTGAATGTAAATTCAAGTTGGCGGGATCAGAGAGGGCTTGTGCGTCAGTCGCCATCTTGGAAAACACGTTTTATCAATAATCTCGTGAAACTTGCATCGTACGACAAAAATAGTGGAGATCATTTTCGTAGATAATAACATTTTCTATAACTTTTACTTGAAACTTTTTCCTGTATAATGAATAGTTTTTGATTTGAAGCGCGACAAACTTTTCAATTTTCACTTTCTCACCAACCGTTAAACTGTATACTTATTACCTACTAACCATGTATGGAAAAGTTTGCCGCGCTATAAATGAAAAATCATGCACTATACAGGAAAAAGTTTTAAATAAAAGTTGTAGACAATGTTATTATCTACGAAAATAATCTGTACTATTTTTGTCGTACGATGTACGGTTCACGAGATATTTGATAAAACGTGATTCCCAAGATGGCCAACTTGAATTTACATTCAGAGGACACCCCTGAACATGTTCCAACAAGAAAATCGTTTCAGTGGAAGATTGCAGAAAAAAGATACCCGGCTCTTGGCCTATTAGCCGTGCCCTGTCCTGACCAACTCCTGCAGATGGCCTAGCTCGGTTATCTCTCACCTATATCAAGCTACACCAACGTTACCTCACCAGGACAACTGCATCTCTGCAAGTGATGAAAACTGACGAAGAAAAAGGAGGAACACAATCCTCCCTCGAGAAAAGCACGTGTCGCAATCGCTGCATGGATTCTGGGCCTTTCGGTTTCCGATAGTGCATTTCACAAGCCTCCATCAGTCTTCCGGGAACAGTCCCTTGATCATTCTGTATTTCGTGTTATTCACCCCTTCCCTTCGTCGCGACGAACATATTCTATAAATCGAGTGACTCGTGCAGCGTGTAACCCGCGGGACGCACATTCGTCGATGGTGTTAATGACAGGAGTGCAGAGAGGCGATTTGTGATTACAGAGGGATGGTCGCACAGACCGACGGTTGGTTAATTTCCAATTATCTCAGAGGCGAATAAGCCAGTCTGCCTAGGGGTAGGACCAACCTGACGATTACTATCGTATTCCACAGCGGTATACCGTTATCCTGAGAGGTAACCAGGGTGAAATCAACGCGTAACTCAACATCGTGCATGTATCAGCTTTGGTCAGTGATGACCGTAGTATATTGGATCATTTATGGTGGACGTGGAGGTACTTTCGCTCTGGTAACTGATGAATCGCCTCATGCAGATAATTATCCGTGCGACGATCGCGTTTTCACCTGGGTCATACCGGGCGAAATGTAATTACTCCAAGCCCCCTAAAATTAATCTATCGCCAATCCATCATCGTAATTAACGGCCTAGGACTTCCGTGTCTTGAAGCCACAACGTTTCTCCCTTTTTTCCCTCTCTTACTGAACATCGACATCAAGCTATTGCCTATTGTCTAAAACCACCCCATGTTTGACGGACTTTGATGGGCTTACAACACCGAAATTAAACCTTCAACCTTCGAGCTGCTGCAAGTGTTTATTGATCGTATTTTAATCGGGAAAAACGGCGCCTTTAGTAGTTTGTTCCTCGTTGAAATTTTCTTTTTTTTTTACTGAAATTATCCTTCACCCCAGAAAGAGTGCTTCCTTTGCCTCCACTTCCTGCTTGGCTCTCCCTATCTACTGCGAATATTCTCAACTTTTGATTTCAATGCTCGGAGCTACGCGGTGGTATGTATGTACCTACCTTTCGAGCACTTACGAATCAAGTTAAAGTTGGAAGCGGGCGCTTCGTTCGCGCGAATTCCAGTTCGAGTTCGGATTTAGAGCGATGCAAATGGGCCGAGAGGTAGCGAGAGGTAGAGAAAGACGAATATAAGGACCGAGAATGCAAGGGAGACAGAGGGACTCAACTACGGCCAGAATAGGACTAGAACTAGACCCGCACCCGTACCAACGAGATCAGTATGTATGACATGCGAATCAACAGAATGTGTGTAACTGAACGATATACATATTCATGAATATGTTTTTCTTCCCTATTTTCGCCCTTCTTCAATCTTCCATACCTTGGCTGCTTTGCATATGCCACTCAATAAATTTCTGCCATACGATTATAGACCGTGCAGCATAACCTTAGAAATCGTTATTACAGTGACCATATTTTCTCTGCAAGTGCCTCGGCGGAGCAAAGGGTAAGGAGTGAGGAATGGGGGGAAGAGAGGGACGCAAGGACGCGGAGATGAGGGGGGTTGAACGTTGGGAAAAAGGTAAGGGTGAAATTTTATTATATTCGCGGAAAGATACAAGTCAGCTTTTGCTAGGGAATAAGATATTTTATGTCCACGGACGGAGATTGCTGCTGCGTCATACTACTACCCGGAGTGCCTCGAAGAACGGAAATGATCGCGGGTGCCGTTCGTGATTTTGCGTGATTTTTAGGACGGAGGAAAAAAGAGGAAAGAAATACTGGAAAAAATTATTCATATCATTATTGAAATTCAGACTGCAGCTTTAAAGTTTCGTGGATTGGATCACGGCTCTTATTTCACTCCTGCGGGGATTCCTCAGGCTTACGGATTCCGCCTTCGTCGATGGTAAACGGGAGACTCAACGTAGCGTACCGGGAAGGAGGAGGAACATTTTAATTCCTGCAATCGGGAGGCGAAGCGCGTCCAATATAATCGATCTTATTTGCAACTGAATCAGCCGCCGGGGTGGCTACAGCTTCCAGACTTCGTGGGATTCCTGGGAGAGAAGGAGGCTTCAGCGCATCGGCTAACTAACGAAGGAAACTGGTTCGACTCCTTGGTCCTTCTCCGTTTCCATCTCTCTCTCTCCCTCTTTCTCTATCGAGGTTGGTAACTGCTAACGCGATTTACATTTCCTTAAAGCTCGACATCTTCCCGTCCCTCAGGCGACCGCAACCGTTTTCTACCGGCAAGCCACTCCCGAGAATATGTCACCACTGATAAAACGGAGTTCGTCAAAAGAACCGCAAATTAATCGAACCCTATTCAGTTCCTTCAATGTGAGTCAGTCGATGGGTAGAAAATACTTGAACTGAAATTGGAAAAAAGTTAGCTCGATTTCGAAGGGGGGGTGAAAAAGTAGCTATACCTGATCTAAAACCAAACCTGAAACTGCTGGCGAATCCCATGAATGCAATGATTATTACGGAATAAGAAAGGGTGGCTACGGCTCAAAATCGAATTACATTTTGCATCAGGGATCTCTGAAGGAATAGACAAAGCTAGAAATTGTGATTCGACCTATTTTGATCACAACAAATATCCTCGGTTGAAGTTAGAGAGGACTTGGAGTGGGGGTAAGGCGAGAGCTGCGGAAACTCAATTACGTCGTGAACGTATCCTACAACGTTATCGTTCGCAGATTCGTAGTCCTCCGTTAAGGAAACGGACCCGGTTCACTGCGCCGTGATTAATCCAGTCGTTTGTCAGCTCGACTAGAGTTTATCCTTTTCCCAGCTACCGACTTGGGACTCCCATTCTACGTCCGACGAAAACACGATCGCACACTGAGCTAACCCACGCAGTCCAAAGAACCTGATATACCCAATTACTGAACATCTTATAGGTGTGCACCCGTGTAACCAAACGGCTGTAGAGATTCCTGAAATCTTTCACTCGATGTAAAATGGGATTGGTATTTTAATGGGGTACGTGAAACACTCCGGCTTATGAATCATCATAGTCTTTCGATTATCATGAATCAACCTTTTCCTAATTTCACACTACTTGATCGTCTCGTGTAGTACAATCGACATTCTGCTCACCAACAGTTATTCAGACGTGAATCAAAATTCCATCCACACAGTTCTCAAGACTTTCGCGAACTATTGACATTTCCATTAGCCGTTAGCACTGGTGGGCAGTCAGATAAACGGCGAATGATCTGGACCAATATTTTGAAAATAGTACTGAGTCAATTGGTCTAATAGTACGATTTTGTATATTAATGGTATCCGGTGTTTCACTCATCATAGATCCACTATTGGCTTTAATAGTCGAAGAATACTTATCTCCAATGGCTATGCTATTGCATCCAATAGTATCCACTAGTAAACACTGAAGTAACAGTCGTATTCACTGCACCGAATAGTTTTACCCTGCAGGGAATTCCTGATGATGATCAAAGGCTGCTAGCATTGCCGTGTCATCGACAGCCTGTTGGTTCGGTGACTACTAATAACCGATCATCATATAAGTCGAATACAAAGGTACAGTTTAATCGCCAGCCGCACCCAAGCCAGGTGAAATCACCCGGAGTTCGACTATGGGAATGGAGCCATTATTCTGGGCAAACAAAGTCGAGTAGTGACGACGTTCACGACAATGGTGGCACTATAGGAGGGGCCGAAACGGGACCTGGAGGAGCTGGACGACTTGGGGAGGAATTCAATTAGAATTAGAATCAGAATTAGAATTAAAATTAGTCTTCCCTTGTGCGGAATGGAGAAGAAGAGCTCCCCGAGGTCCTCGTGGCTCTTAGCAGGAGCATCTTCTTCTGTTTCTTATCCCTCGCCGTCTTCTGTTTCTTCTTCGGCTCCTTCTTCGCAGCTAAGGTACCTGGTTCAACCCCTTTCAAGCTGCAGTTCAGTCTTCGCACGGGCCAGTGGCCTCGCTATAACCAGACGTGTTGCCTCAGCCATGTTGCCTCGCGTGCAAACCACTCCTGGGGGCATTGGGTAGCATAAACACAAACACGTTACCGGTGCCTGCTTGAGCTTTGCCCGCAATGTATATCAACCATGCCGTCTACCCACGAATGCATGTATACCCACTCTGTTCTATGTACTTCGACCTTATGTGCAATACGGCTATTAGTTTTAAGTAGAAATAAAAAACGTTTTAAACCTGCTCGTGAAAAAAGTAGAAATGCATGTTCCGAGAGTGAATATGAAAGCAGGCACGAGCTCGAAGGCGTTCCTCTTCGGTCATTCTTGGGGGGTTATTACTTTTGCATAGAAATTAGAGTCTGTAAGTTCTCGTTCGCCGAAAACTCTATTCTTCGTCTTCTATCGAAGTCTTCGTCAACGAAGTTGAACATAAATCTTATTTATGACGAAGCTGGTTTCCTTGGAAGAAAATGGCATTTCGTATACTATTTCGATGAACATGCTCATCAAGTTCGGTTATTTGAATTAATAAAATCTGAGATATTCGCAGCCATCTCCCCTTCGTCTGATAATCGCCTGTTTAAATCTTGGTACACGTTAATTCTTTCGAGAAAATAAATCGTTCTTCATCGCGCACTTTCACGACTTTAATTCCTCGCGATTCAGGCGAAAGATTTCTCTGCGGAACCGGCCAGATTAAGCTGCCCGATTTTTAATCCCGTAACAGTCGACGTCTCCTGTTGTTATAAAGAGGATATTGTTCGTCTTCGAAAAACTCCAATCACCGGCTTCGGGGTATTGTTTTAACTTTTCTTCTTCTTCTTCTTTTTTTTTTTTCTTTTCTTTTCTTTTCGATTTGTTTGGTTTCGTTTGGTTCGTTTGTTTGTTGGTTCGCGCGCCTCGTTCATCGGCATTAATAGACCCCGAGGTGTATTTTTGTTTTTCATACCTTCCACGCCGGAGGTGGATAAAATTCTACCATTCGACTCCAAACTAACGAGAAAACTTTCATGGCGACCTATGTGCCCGCCTATCTATCGAGGCTGTTGCAACGCTCAACTGTAAGATAAATTCAACACTCTGTGGCAACTATTTATCACAATTTACCAGCCACAATACCAACCTTCGATCAGAACCTCGAACGTAAAGCTTCTGGATTAAAAAAGGCTACGTCAATCTATTGAAATTTCATCTAAAATTGAGTCATAAACGAGCTCGAAACAGACGACTTTAAATTTGTGATGGAAAGATCATTATTTTATTACATTCAAAATATTGACATTTCGAAATGGTCTGTGCGTCACGAATTTTCAATTCCTTTCAGTTCCAGTTGAAAATTTTCTAACTCGAATATAATTTCAGGAGATTCGCGTAATATCTTTTTTTTTTTTTTAATTAGTTTATGCACTATTCAGTAACCACGACTTTTTACATACAGATAAACAATTAGTCGGCAATCTTGAGAGAAACGATGATCACTGGATCCTTTCAAAATCCCCATGTGACCCTCGAACCATTGTAAAAAGAAACCGAGAGAAAAACGATTTCGAAATCTTATCGCGAATCTATCAATGTGCAGCGCTACATGTAAGCTGGTAGGATGAAAAGTTTGAAAATTTCAAGACGCCGGTGCGTAAGGGTATAAAATCGAGTCCTTGAAGAAAAGTAGACCGTTTCGAAGAATTGACATTATATGTCGTAAAGATCCCCGTCAGGAAAGAAAATCCTTCCACTATTTTCACCCCTGGCCCCGTCCTTCTGCTTCTTTCGCTTCTTCTTCTTCTTCATTCCATTTTTTTCATTTTTTTACTTTCTTTTTTCCTTTCGTTCATTCTTGTCCATTTTGTTAGTTTACATCTATATACGTATACCGTAGATCTACGCCTCGAGCAAGGATAAAAAAATACTCGGCTATCCCTACGCCGAAAGTGCCAAGGTTTTTTCATCTTATCATCGCCCGACCATCTAAATAACGTCGACCACTTCCGTCAACTTTGTAGACATTTTACTTATATAGAAGAATACATATATATATATATATACGCTTTGTCAGATCGCTATCTTTACACCGGTTATACGTGTGTCCATATAATGGCCACGTACGCGGTGTTCGACTATTTACGATCGTTGATAATGCTTGCGGATCAATTTGAAGCGGAAAAGTTGTGAGATTTTTTTTGTTTTCAATTCAATGACACATCGACTTGGCTATTCAGCCCAATCGGATTAGTATTTTAGTTTTACAAACATTTTTAGCAGTAATTTTCCTTCGGAAAATTGGTAGTCTAAATTCAAAAAGTTGGGGTACCAGACTTGTTGCTGCATGCGCCGTCTTGATTTAAAGGGTTCTTTTTTGTCTCTTGAATAACTCGTTTATTTTCAATTTTACACGGAAAATAGTTATTACAAAAGTTGTTTAAAATTAAATTTCATACAGTTTTGGTTCCCATCAATTTTTTCATAGGATCGATTTTTTCCGATTTATACCCGAAAAAAGGGGGTGAATTTTTGGTTATCGAATAACTCGTTTATTTGCAATTTCAGGAGAAAAATTGTTATGAACAAAGTTGTTTGAAATTAAATTTCCTACAATTTTGATTCCCATCAATTTTTTCGTAGAATCTATATTTTTCGATTTATACCTGAGAATAGTGGGGGTAAAATCTTATCATTGTCGTATCACGTTTCTTTTCAATTTTACGAGAAAAATTGTTATAAACAAAGTTGTTACAAAGAACATTTTCAACACATCAAATTTACAACGACAATCAGCAACAAAAAAACAAACAGAAAAAATAATGGTACAACATCAATAATAAACGCGATAATAGAATACTTAGGTTCACCCCCGAATCTTCTCAGGTATAAATCGAAAAATATAGATCCTACGAAGAATTGATGAGAATCAAAATTGTAGGAAATTTAATTTTAAACAACTTTTGTAATAACTATTTTCCGTGTAAAATTGAAAATAAACGAGTTATTCAAGAGACAAAAAAGAACCCTTTAAATCAAGATGGCGGATGCAACAACAAGTCTGGTACCCCAACCTTTTGAATTTAGACTACCAGTGACCTCCCCTAACGAATTCCGAAGGAAAATTGCTGCTAAATATTTTTGTAAATCTTTGCCCGTTTTTTGAGCTTATTCGATTGGGCTAATTGGCACTTGCATGAAAATCTCTGCCCTGCTCTTTCCTCGCTTGACTGTATTCTTTGTTTCGATTTATTCACATTTTGCGGTAATCTTGAATCGCTGAATATCGGACCTGTTTCCCATTAGCTAAGTTGAAATCGGTTTGGCTCGTTTCTCTAGGGGACGTTGACAATTAGGCGGACTTAAACGGGAGAACGAAAGCCGGTAATGGGGGAACCGTGTCACTGTGTCCGGTCACTCTTGTGAACGACCCACTCTTCGAACGGAGTGACACTCTCTTGACAGAATTAACCGACTGCAGTGGGCCTGGGTTTGGAAATGGCAAGCGGAAATATATTTTGATGAAAATGAAAAAAAAAAAACAAACGTCCGAATTCCGTCGGAATATTATTTTTTAAAACCTTTTATTTCCGTCGAAACGAAATCGCAAAACGTTTCATCGATCGACCGCGCCGAGAGACATTCGCTCGGGCGTGTATAACGCGAGATAAAATTTCTCGCTATCTGGATTCTGGATTCTAGTTCTGGATTCTGAATTCTGGAGCCTGCGACCCTTTACATTTATTTTTACCGTGTTTCCTCCATTGTATATATACCTATACCGCTTCGGGAAAATTCTTCTGCGATCGATTCCAGCCCGGGAAACCAGCGCGCACCACCTATCCCTTACACCATCGACTGCAGCTACCAGAATGTAAAGAAATATGAAAGTATAAGTGCGATCAACCATCCCCCAGTATTGTCGCCGACGATGCGTTTTACGAGCCGAATGTGCGAGACGGAAGATTATCATCGAGGCGTAGGGTGCGGTTCCATAGTAATAATGGGAATAAAGTGGAGTCGATCTACAAGAAATTCAATAAACGGCATGGAAAACGAAATTACTTTTCAAACTTTCATGATTACGTTTTGTTTGCATTTTATTAAATTCATCGTTCCTCTTTCTAGAAGCTAGAACTCAATTTTCAAGCAAAAAGCTGTATTGAAAATTTGAGTCAGGGCTGAGTGAATAGAATTTTTATTCTTCTTCGCAAGCCGTAACTAAGCACTGATTTGAAGAAAAAAAAACTATATTTCCAACAATCGATTCAAATTACGTTTTCGTCACCTACGCAGTTTATCAGAAAGTGATCTTTTTTTTTCTAAAAATTTCTTCAATAGTTCTCTTTCATATTCCCTCGATTTTTGCGTACGATATTAATTGTATGATTCCAGCATTTTTGTTTCCTAATTTTTACGAGATCGAAATAGTCAATGAATCCAATCAACGCCTTAAGGGGGTATTTCATGAGAGATGCCTCTATCAGATGAACATAGGACTTTTTGATGAACCCATTTTCAGTTGAGATAATAGAAAAATGAGCCAAAATTTTGTCAAAACCAAAGAAAAAAGATCGAAAAAATTCAATAACCCAAGTAATTCTTGCAATATCAAAAAGTTCTATGTTCACCTGATAGAGGCATGTCTTATGAACAATTGAGCACCAACAATTCGAAGATTTTTTTCAATTTGTTCAGAGTCTTCAAGTTGCAGAAAAACAAAAAATTTGTTTCTCAGAAATTCAACCCATTTAAAGGTGTATATACCCCCTTAATATAACAAACAATTAATTAATTGATTTTCATCATACTTTAGAAATGGCCAAAGATTTTGAACGTTATTAATTATTTCTACCGAACATATTTGATCTGAAAATTATACACCCACCCGTTCCGAGTGAATGATTATTATGTACTGATGAGAATGTCAATAATTTATAACTGATCAAAGTTACTGCGGCGTGTTTACTTACTCGATACATTTAACGTTTGTAACGTGATTCCTGACCTCATCGAGCAATTATACGTTTACCTTTACATGAATATTTGCAGGAGAAAACGTTGTAGCCGAAATTCAGAATGTTTCGGACTGATACCACTGAGTCTTCTGAATTGGTTGAAAAATTCTTAATTAATAGCCCTCGAGAGAATAATTGACAATTAGCCGAAGAAATTTGATTTACAGAAATCAGGTGAAACCGCTCGGTCCCTCCGCCCAGCCGGCGGATAATTCGTATTTTATGGTGGATAACCACTCGTTGCGCCGAAAAATCCCTAGGGTGATTTCGGCGCGCGGTCGATGGAACTCGGCAGCCATTATAAATAGAAGCTGACTGTCAATATTTATCGTAAAAATATATGATAAATAAAGCGAATATAACCCACGAAGATTTATCAAAAACCAGTTAATTAGGTTCAAATAATATCTCAATACAATCAACGGATTAACTCCAACGGTTTCATCAGTTCGCGAGAGGTTGAGTTCGAAACTCCAACTATGACGAAATTAATTAGAATTAACGAGTCCATCGAACTAATTAACTCAGTCAACAATTCATTGTTAATGTAAATTAATTGCAGAATCTTGCGCAGCGTGTGTATCACTTTATTACTACTTGGAGCCGAAGCAACGAACACAACCGGATACACAAATTATTTAGGTAATTTATTGTATTAAATTATTAATCTTAATTAAAGTAGTTGTATTCAATGAACGTTTACGACTGATTCGCGTGTGTTTCGGTCACTTTTTTCAAAATTTCTTTATAAATAGCCCAATCGGATTAGTATTTTAGATTTACAAAAATTTTTAGCAGCAATTTTCCTTCGGAATTCGTTGGGGTACCAGACTTGTTTGCTGCATCCGCCATCTTGATTTAAAGGGTTCTTTTTTGTCTCTTGAATAACTCGTTTATTTTCAATTTTAGGAGAAAAATTGTTATGAACAAAGTTGTGTAAAATTAAATTTCCTACAATTTTGATTCTTATCGATTTTTTCGTAGGATCTATATTTTTCGATTTATACCTGAGAAGAGTGGGGGTAAAATCTTATCATTGTATTATCAAGTTTCTTTTCAATTTTACGAGAAAAATTGTTATAAACAAACTTGTTACAAATAACATTTTCAACACATCAAATTCACAACGACAATCAGCAGCAAAAAAACAAACAGAAAAAATAATGGTACAACATCAATAATAAACGCGATAATAGAATACTTAGGTTCGCCCCCGAATCTTCTCAGGTATAAATCGAAAAATATAGATCCTACGAAAAATTGGTGAGAATCAAAATTGTAGGAAATTTAATTTTAAACAACTTTTGTAATAACTATTTTCCGTGTAAAATTGAAAATAAACGAGTTATTCGAGAGACAAAAAAGAACCCTTTAAACCCCCCCAACGAATTTCGAAGGAAAATTGCTGCTAAAAATTTTTGTAAATCTTTGCCCGGTTTTTGAGCTTATTAGATTGAGCTAAAATGACTGAATTTTTCAAAAACAAGAAAGACCAAGAGGAGCTCTTCAATCATTTCTATACTCATCGAAGAAACTGAAGAGCCACGATGCGATGTTAGTGAAGTATAGGTGGAATATACCTCGATTCGACGAAGTCGGAATGAACGGAGACGTTTGCTAAAGAATCAATTGAAACTAAGGTATAATTCGACAAGTCAAACAACCGCCCATCTTACCACGGGAATCGGTACTTCGAGGCATCCATTACTCCCTCGTCTTTGAATTGGCTTTGTCCAATCCATGCGGGTGGCTACGACCATCCGCGAATCGGTTTAAGCAAATTTTCAATCACCCACCCTGCACCCGTGAGCAAAAGCTCCGGGAGTCTGCCTTGGGCCTACTTTATTACGAGCTCCAAAGTAAATGCAGACTCCACCCCCGCTAAGAGACCGTTAAACTTGATTAAAACTTTCGGAAAACGCAACGATGCAAAAACGCATTTACCCCCTTAAGTAAATTCCCAAAACTCGTACTATTATTATGATAAAGCTCCGCGGTTTGACGAAATAAAAATTAATTAAATACTTATTCTTTATTTGATGAACCTAATTTAATTACACTTTTCGTTTTTTGTTTTTTAATTTTATTTAAAAAAAGAAAAAAAGTTTTTTTCTTTTTCTTTTTATTCAAATTCTGACGACGTGTGCGGTTCGCACACAACGATTTTCCTACCCGCGGCTACAGGCAATCGCTTAAATCTTTTTAAATGTAATACCATCTTACGTTGTAAAAATGGTAATAGAATCTAAGATATCGCGTTAAACCTCGCATTTTCGCAAATTGGCACAGGGTGGGTCCAGTCTAACGGATCTTCGCCGGTATCCTGAATTCATTCTCCCCAAGTGTATCAAATATTTCGTAACATTCCCTTCGGAGTTGACAAGTAGAAATTTTTCAGATATCTACGTTTTTCATCCTAAAGAACGTCGGGTTGTTTATTGTGAAACCTTTTCGGGCAAGCTGTTTTTTTGTTCAAAATCCAAGCATATCTTTCAATCGGATTCAGTTTCTGCAATTATCTTTTTCGATTCCTCAATTTATTCTGATTTTCCTTTTTTTTTTTTGTCTTCACTTCGACAGTTATTTAGGTGAAACGTATTTTAAAGAAGTCCCAGTACTTGATAGCCCGTTCCGTCAACCCTGCCTATGGAATGTGAGGAATAGGAAACCTCTTGTATAGGAGAATCGAAAATTCCAGATTCCCACTTGACCCGCGTCAAGTCGAAAATAGATTGTCCAATTTCGTGAACCCTGAAGAGTTTAAAGTCTACGACGAACTTTATTCGAAGGGCTGCAATACGAGTTTTTGTATACATAAATATATATCCCGAATCCTTGAAGAATGACGACAAGTGTGAAACAAAAGGCAAAATAATTATAAACCTAACTTAACGCATCTTTCGGTTTTTTTTTTTGTTTCGGAATCGGTCCCAAGAGTAAAAACTTTTTGAGTAAGTGGACCAGGAATTAATACTTCTGCTGGCAGGGAGAGGAGGGTTAGTACCAACCCCCTGAAGTCCGAAGAGAGGAAGAGGAGGACGCAGAGGTTTGAGGGGTTCTAGAGTTGCGTGCTGCCGTTGAACGTGACTCGACTACCGAACCAGGATTTATTTGACTCGTCTCTGACTTATGGTCCGACTTCTCATCTCTGGGTTACACGGCTTAACCTATACATACACCCATAGGCAGTATAAATACGGCACTGAATGCAGAGCTTTTGGGGTACAGTGTGAGGGAGCAATCCGAGGTAAACTTTCCCGGTAGCTGCACCGGCATCACTTTTGTTGAACAGAGAGAGAGCTTTATGTACAAGGATCTCGTATTAGACTTTGTGCCGTAACTTGGAGTCGCACGCAAAATAGTTTACGGAAATCTTACTCGAGGTTTTAAATGAAGAAAGAGTTCCCTTTGATCCGTGAGACTACTTCCGAAAACTGGGCTTTCGAGCACCGAGCTCAACTGCAAAGGGGTAAAAGGTAGGTACCTCGTTAAAGCCGAGACCCCGCATCACTTATACGATCGGCCATTTCAACCGGTTTCATGTAGTTATGTGTATTAATGTACCTACACGTACCTTATTTATGTTTATGGTGAATATCATCCAGGTTATATACCCAAACTACCTACCCAGCCAAGATGAATAAGGTTGCCTTAGGTCGACGCGCGAATTAGGCGTATTAAGGCGTATCCTTTTACCCTGGAACAGGGAGGGCGAGAGAAGTAAAACAAGGGAAGCTGAGGGCTGAAATAAAGCGACGTCATTTTGTACAATTATATTTTCCCTGATAGCCACCGTCAGGGGTATATACTTGCAGTGTATATACGTCGGCATACAATGTGTACAAAATCATCCAAACTTTTTTACAGTCATAGAAATGGATTCTTTATTAAAAACCACAACGATTTTATCCCACGCAAAAAATCATAGGCCTAACCGTTTTCGAATGAGAGCGATCTGACGTTGACCAATCACGGCGTGGCGCTGGTGGGAAATAACGGTCGCGCCGTGAGCTGGGATTGGTTGAGCTTGAATCTTGAAAACTATGGTACCTTCAATTTTTTCGCTGATGAAAAATCGTCGCAGTTTTTCATCGTGGATAAGTTTTAGTAGGTTTGGTACACCCTGTATACAGATTAACCAGCTCTTGAGGAGAAACGTAACTCACACAACTGGATAACTGCGTATATTGTATAGGTGTGCGTATCTGGTTTATACACAGATATATATATATATAGGGCTATCATTCTTCGAGCTTTTTGCAGAAGAGAGTTCCGCTTCCAGCTCAGACAGACGATTTATAATTATCATAATGGTTATGGCTCCTCTTCTCCGTTTATAATGATTTTATTTAATGACTCCTTTCACTGTCTCATCGCCCCATCCCGTCCCACGTCCGTCGCATTCGTTTCCCCCGTCAGTATAACGATTATTGTTATCCGAGGCACGATTGGCCTCCCTTAGTTGTAATTATTTTACCCAGCAAAGACCGGAAATATCCGTGGAATGGTAAATTATAGGTGAAAAATAAAGAAACTATATCATTAATAACAATAATAATTCCTCACTCTTCGTGGCTTGTAACATTACCACCGCTTTAATTTTACTTTCAACGTCAGACACAATGACTGCAATTCTTCTTTGGGAATTCCGAAACTTTCACTTCTTTGAGGAAGAACCCGTTTGGTGAAATTCCGCGAAAATTTTTCGTTCTACGTCATTGTTCGTACAAAATCAACTTGTGAGATAATTTCCAGAAGTAGATGCGTGTTACAATTTCTCGTGGCCCATTCCTTGAGAAGGGAGAATAAAAAATTGTTTTTTAGTCGGACTCGATTGCTCAGAAACCAAATAATCATCGAACCTAATTGCGCATGTTATCACTAGTATTTTGTATAAAAAAATTGCAATATGTCTACACCAGTTCACATTTCCGGCAAAATCAAACTGAAGAGATTGCGATCGTGGTAGCGGTCGATTTATTAGCAACTAATAACATTTTTTTCTACATTCCACTCAATCAAGCAATATTCGGAGGAAAATCGGCTTAATTTCAGAGGCCAAAATACACCTTAACATCAACTTTAACAACGTATGTTTGGGGATGGACTTTAAAATGATGGTTATCAAATCCCATTTTGATATATATTGAAGTAAATTACCCAGTAAGCTTTGACAGGATTATTGGAAAAACTAATGATAAATCAATTGGTGCAGGTTTAGTCTGGCACCGAGAATCTCAAACAAACCAATCAGTTATACATGTCTGATATTCGATGAAAATTGGCTCCAGCATTGTCACTTCTGGAGGGGGGGGAATAAAAGATCGTACATATGTAGCAAAAACATTATATTAGACATAGTTTTTCCTCTCAGTTTTTCGTTTCATTAGTAATATGATCATTAATTTCAGTATCAGCAATGGCTCTAGGGGATGATTAACGAGGTATGAGAATGGTTTGAGTGGATATTGAATTATCTTTCTGGAAAATTACATTTCCAGGAAGAAAATTATGATTACACCCACGCCTACCCCTACCCACCTATCCACACGTGGGTCGAGAGGTGGAGATTGGCTCGGTTTATTTAAATGCAAACGAAAGATCTCGGCTCTCGATCAAAGCTACCCTTTTCAGTCTACCGCGAGTACCACGAACGGAGTACATTTGTAAATAAAGAGTAAAAAAGTTGAAAAAAAAAAATTAAAAAAAAAAACTGCTGCCCGCAAACGAGCCGAGTTGCTTTTAGGACTGAGGGCTGCGTATGTGATTTCATTTTTCACCTCTCTCATTCCCTCCCGCTATTCGTTTCAACCCTCTTTGTGGCCGTGTCGTATGATTCAACTCAGCGCTGCAGCAGATATAGGTACGAAACCTTATCTTGAATGAAATATATCTGAAAATTTTCATTGAGCTATTGGCTCTTTGTACTTTCGACTTCCGGCATACAAAACGATTTCTCGTTCATTATATCTCGAGGTGGGTAAAACTCGTTCCAATTTTCAAATGTACTTAAAAATTATATAAACAAACAAACAATGGCACGACTTCAGACATCGGACTACAATGAGAAAGCAGTGCCCACGCTTTGTTGGAGCATAGATAAGTCGAGAGCCGCTTTCTTGAGTTTCCCTGAAATACTGAAGGATTAAGCAGAGCTAAAAAAACGTGAGGCATTTTATTTTTGGGGAGCAGAAAGCGTCCGATATTTTAGAAACTCGTACGCTCGAAAGCCGGATTTTCAGAATTATTATGAAATTTGAGAAAATGAAGGGAGAGAGAAGAGACGAAAATTCATTTCAGGTGAAGATAATCCCGAAACTATGATACATCATTTTTTAGCAAAATTATGATGAAACTTTTTTCCTTTTCTCCATTCCGTGTAGCGTTACTAAATATTGCCAAGATTTTACCCCAAGATTAATTTCGTCAGTTCGCGAAGCCCCGCACGACAAGGGAGAATGTTGGCCGGGTCGAGGGACTGCAGAAGTCCACGTAATAAAAGAATAAACGAGTTATAAAAAAAAATAAAAGAAAACTTGCGTTCGGTGTACGAAACACAACGACACAAGTTGCAGAACTCGGTCTCGCTATTCTACCCCTCAGAGTAGTCCTCGCTCCGTGCTGTTTCTGTTTCTGCAGCCCTCCTGGGCTCCTGGCCTCCTGGAACTGACTGGGGCATTATTGCCCAAGTTTCAAACATCCTTATACCTCTGCCCTCTGTATTTCGTATCTTTTACGAACACCATACCCAAGGAAACTCGAACACACAGGGTGTCCCTTGGATATAAAAGCCTAGCATTAAACCTCTCGGATTCGACCCGAACACCTTGTGTGCAAATATCCTTCAGAGTTCAGTCTCTCCTTCTTATATCTTCGTCTGTTCGTGATCACCAAACTTCCTTTGTTTATTGGAATATTTCCGACATATCTTCAGCCCCGAAAACATTAGTACCAGTCCAGTAAAATTACATCAAAAAGTACCTAATATTTACAAAACAGATTGCAATGCCAAATTTGTTTTTTACAGGCAAAGGGTCATAAGAAATGCCCAAAACCACATTCTTCCAACAAAACTTCCTTGTGCTTCGTCCGCTATCTTGAAAAACAGATAATCCTTGATATCTCGGCTCCTAGTGGTCGGATCGCAATGATTTTTTTTCAGCTTTGCAGGGAAAACTGTTATCTACAACTTTTGTTCGAAGTATTTTTTGATACCTGTCGAGGATTAGCTGCTTTTCAAAGTGGCGGACGAAGCACAACGAAATTTTTTCGGAACGATGTGGTCTTGGGCATCTCTTATAACCTTGTACTTGTCAAAAACATTTTGGCAACGCAATTCGTTCTGCCATTTTCGAGTTCAATTTTACTGGACTATACAGACAATTCGTGATGTGACCGGGCATTTTACGTAGGCAGTGAATTTTCTTTTTTTTGATTTCATATGGGGGTCTGCCGCGAATGTAAAACTCAGTTTTCGGAACTAGGGATACTTTCATTCGACCGCCATCTTGAAATCACGGGTGTAATTTTTTTTCAAGAGCTAATCGCCTCAAAATTTTTTGTCACTTTATTTTTCAACTTTTTCTACCCATAACTTTTTATTATTATTCTCACGCCAAAAAGTTGTAAGACACAGTAATAGATGTTTATATCAACTGCAAAATTTCAACCACAAAATTTTTTTCGTTCTCACGGTTACGGGAATAAATCAAGAAGCTAATTACACCCTTGATTTCAAGATGGTGGCCGAATGACAACACCCCCAGTCCCGAAAACTGAGTCTCACACTTACGACTCAACCTCTTATGAGACCCAAAAAAAATATCGCTGCCCACACAAAATGCACGATTACCCCTTTTCAACACACGGATTACTAGACTACATCCCTCTTACAAACCTTAGACAACGATAACTGATCATCGTGCATTTTACTTATTTTGATTGCATTTCGATTATTTTCAGGAAAAGTAATTTCACACATGAATATTTTTACTAGATAAAAGAAAATCGACATTTTATTTTGGTTTCTTACAGAAAACAGAATCTGCTATACGAGACTAGCTCAATATCTTAACTCTTGGATGCAGCGAGGGCTATTTTCCTTTGTTTATTTCACTTTTCGAAGCTTCCACTTATTTTATGATATCTGATTTTCTTGAAAATCACTTAAAGAGTGTCTGTCCGTTATCTGAATCAAAAATTGTAAAAAATATGCCATTTTTCGTCAAAATTGATGATGAAAAGTTTGGGAATGCTCATTTCAAAGCTGGATTGAAATTGTGAAATTGAAATCATTTCAAATCATTTCAAATTCTGTGAAATTTGGTAGGTTTTTTTTTCAATATTTTTTTTTTTTTAATTCAATATCTCTTAAAATCTTTGAAATCTTCGAAATTTCTCGATATCTTGGAAAATCTTTGGAACTCCGTGAAATTATTCAGATCTGAAATTCCGAAATCTTGTAATATCTTAAAATTTTGAAATCTACTGTGCGTTAAAATCGACGCGCGATTAACCCCTTGTTGGACATCAAAACTCGTGAGTTTTTTTTTTTCGAGAAACCGTAATCTGCGAGGGCAAAAACTTGTCACGAAATTTTCATCGGTGTGTTATAGCTTTGAAACAAGTAGAGATATTAATATATAAGTCGGTGTAGAATCTGTGGGAAATACGTGACTCCTGGGAAATGAAAGGCAGTGGGTAGCCGAGCCGTTTGCGGGTGTAGGAGGCGTATATTTTACGACAGTCAGTGGGAGTATATAGCATGTTGATAATAATGCGGTAATGCACTGGCAGCAATAGTACGAAAGCAAAACAGTATTACAGGAAAACAGCGCCGAGGTTTGCGAAGCGAAATGGCGCTAGTTGGAAATTTCAAATTCATTTACACCAGAGTCTCGCAGTTTTAATTCATTTTAATTATGAAAAACTATCACCCATGTGGCCCCGCGTAATACCATATAAATTCAGGAAATTCTCTGCCTCGCCGTCTCACTTTCACGTAAATATATATATACATGCATTTTATACATTTGCGTTCAGTACATCCCTTGAATCGGTTGCTGAAACTGTCTCCTCCGAATGGTCATCGTCCTCTTCTGTTCCTCCTTCTTCTTCACCTGTCGAAGTGAAATTGAATTTGAGTTACTGTGATACCGCTCAGACGTCTGCGAAAAGAACTCGTCAATACGTCATTACGCCGTTTCCAACGCTATCTAAGTATTTATTCATTTATTGATCTGCGTAACGCCGAAAAAATATTGGGTCCGTTATACAGAGACCCGTTTTCAAGGCTCGCGGTATACTTTCCCATTTATCAAAGTCGAAGACAAAACAAAAACATTGCACAGAGAATGAATGAATAAATGAATAAATAAATAAATAAATAAATCCGGGCTAGTGATGGATGGCGATACTATGGAAGGATTATTATCATTCCATGCATCGAGGGGTTCGACAATTGTCACCTGCATCTTACCTTGAGTGAATGAAAAAATATGCAACAAATCATGTAGGAGAAGATACACTCGCACCAAAATGAACTGTAGCGTAATACTAAAACAAGCTCAACCCGCACTAAAGCAAGTTAAATAGTATACTAAACCACTCTAAATTCAACTGGAAACAACCGTAACTCATTTACACTTTGAGGCACATCTAGTTATCTCGCTGAACGAAAAGTGTAGGCATTTATGCAGCTCGAATAAGAATCTATTACCGCCGCAATTGCGACCCAGATTCAGCCATTTACCGTTTTTACCTGTCCATGTTATTTCAGAAAGCTCAAAAACAGACGCAACTTGTTCAATGCAATGACGAAGATACACGCTTTGCAAAAGTGAGCGAAAATAACGCGGGCTGACCTTCAAATTCCTGGTCTTGGTCCTCTTCATCCACGTCATACTGTTTGACTACTGGGGTGAACCAGACGGTGCCACCCTTTGCGCGTGTCTTGACAGCTTCTTTAACGCTCTTCATGTCCATATATTCTCGTCTGTGTCCGTTGCGTCGAGCGAGTTGTAGATCCATTACTTTTCTCCTGTATTTTCCCTCGGTCAAAATTCTCCTCCATACGAATGTGGGCTTGTAAGGATTGCGCCGAACCATTTCGAGAGCTTCAGCCTGGGTCTCGAGAAATTGTAGAATTATTTCCTCTTCAGGGCTTTGGGAGTGAGCTACCGGAACTTGGCCCTCTTCATTTCGGAGTAGTTGAGCCAAGTCGTCGCCGTCTTCCGCGCCAGATTTCGCCTCGGTTATTGCCACTCCGGAAAACTCAATCGCCTTTCGTTCACGATATTGATCAGGGAAGAGAAACGCGATTGAGTCCTCGAAGATCTTATCTTGCATCTGGAGTATCTTTTTTATTTTTTTTTTCTTACGGTGCACCTCCTCCCTCAGCATCATCATCGGAGCCCGCTGCTTCTCAAGGTCGTCTTTCCGCAGTCCCTTTTTGTCCAGTATAACCGTTTGCATACGCCGTAGCTCCATGCTTTTCCAGCGTTCTTTAGCTCTCGCTAAAAACTCCTCGGGTCTACTGCGAGTCTGCTTTGCTTGTTTTCCGGCAATTTGTAACGCGGCTTCAGCCATCTCACGATTCTTCCTATCCGCTTCCGCCACGCGCTGCTTTTCCGCATCGATCTCAGCGAGGATTCGCTTACGCTCAATGTTCTCCAAATTGGTAGCATTCCACTGTGTCTGCCACTCTTGGAACTGATCAATCCTCTCCACTTCCCGATCGACGAATTTTTCCAACCATCTTATGTCACCCTCTTCAAATAACATCAGCACATCCGGAGCGGTGAAAACCCTCAAGGTGCCGTTATAGTCTGTAAACGCGATGCATCTGGGATTCAAGTAGAGCTCGTGCGTCAACAAGCTGGTTATAGTTTGACCCGAAACACTCTGGGTGAAGGTCGGCTTCTCACTTCTCGTCATCAAGTCCCAGATTTCAACTGTACCGTCACTTCGTGCCAGCAAGAAGACCGTTGGCCTGCAGGATCCCCAACAGCATGCAGTGTACCTATGAAATGACCCTATCAGTTTGCACAGTTTTTTTTCTTCCTTATCTTGCATCGCTATGTCTCACTTAGCCATGCTCTTCCGCCAAAGGATTGGGTTCATCGAGTCATCTCGCCACAGGGCAAATACCTTTCCACCGACGGTGATGATGACTTTTCGCACACGCTTTGACCGAGCAATTACGGTCACGGGACTGTCGTGAATTTTATTCCACGCGACTACCACAGCCGGTTCAGTATTCACGAGCATCCCGGTCGAGAACTCGTACCCATCCCAAGTTATCCGCATCAGATCCCCTTCCGTCGTACCCACCACCATGTAAGGCTCCATCTCATAGTCTGGCTTTTCGATCACTTGTTCATGGTAACGCCGTATTGTGATGTCCGTCCATCCTACTTCCTCCGTCAATTGCACCGTGGGAAACTTCGTGTAATAGACGTCGATGGAAGTCAGCGGGACGAAAATCTCGTCCGAACTCTTCACTGCGAGCTTGTAGTCTGGCCTGAAAATACGGTCTAGTTGTTTGTACGGAGAAATCGCCTGGATTAATGGCTCAGGCCGTGGACCTCTCTTCTTGATCTTCGCCCTGGTCTGACCTTCATCGAAGTCCGTAGGCGTGTACCTGTAATATACACCTGAGATCGTTTGAGTTTCAGATCATTTGACGGCGATTGGAGGATTGGATTGGTTTAACGCGAGACTCACTAACTTCAAATCCCAGAATGCAATCGTTCCGTCTTCGCTGGACGTGACAAACTGCCAGTACAGATCAGCGATTGGCGTGTCCTTCGGAAGGCTTTGGATCCTTCCGTTTTTGTCCAACTTATTATACGGCGGGACCCAAACAATCCCAGTGATCGGAGCTACCTGGCTGTGTTGAAGACTGGACATCGCGGCTGGCCTGATTGCTGACGAGGATGTAGTCTCGTGCATCCATGTCATCAGGCTCTGCATAGCAACCCGATACTTGATCTGAGCCGCGGTTCGCACCACAACTGTTTCGATCTGCTCAATCTTTCCAGCGATGTCCCAAATCGCAATCTGAAATTCTCCTCCATCATATCACAAGCATATTTCATTGCGAAATGTGCTGCGACGCTTCTCACCTGTCCGTTAGCACATCCTCCGACTATGACGTTTCCGTCCAACGGACAAAAAGAGACGGCCGTTACTTCGCGCGGGGAATCAAGGACCAGCTTGGGAGTGAGACAATCCGTGAAGGACCAGATCAACACCTTGTTGTTTCCTTCGCAGGCGCGACGAACCTGTTTCGATTTCCTAGAGTTATGGGTTGTGACGTTTCACAGTCGACGTAGTGCCTGATTATGAGTAGAACCTCGAGTCGTTTTACCTCATCCTTGCCTTCCGGTCCACTAAGGGTCTCCGCTTTGCTGTGGTGGGTGTAGGCAGCTACCGCAGTACCAGTCCACAGAGGGTGCCAGGCCAGGCTGTTGATCACGCGGTCTTTGCACAGCCTACCGTCCGAGTAGCTTTGGTGCTCCAGGTACTTTATCACCTCTGGAGGATGAGTATCCCTCTCGTTACGCACCAGGCTCACATAGTCGTTGTAGTAAACATCCCAGTTCTCATTTACAGTAACCTAGACACGACCATCAGGGTGAAATTACCGATTATCATGAAACGTTGACCCTTACATAGTCGCAAACTTCGTCCATGTATTTGTCAACGAAGTCAGCTAGCGCGCCCGCCTTCTCTTCGTCATAATCTTCAGGGGCGATCATCGGGCATTTGTATTCGTACTGAGTCCACATGTTGTTAGGCATTGACGGATCAGTTTGAGCCTCTTTATCAACGACAGAAGGTTTTCCCTGGTCACCACGACCGATTACGGTTCGGGTAACAATCTCAAAGTGCTCCCTGTCTGACCTGAGTTCCACGTAACCGTCTCTCTGATCGGCGACACCACGATCCGAGAACTGCATCTCTTGGTTCAATATATTTGATGTGGCTTGCACCTACCGGGTACCAATTGTTCAGGATTATCGCAATTGACCAAGTGAAATATTCCTTCATAAATTAGTACCTCGATCTCGAAGAGTGGTCGTGTCTTCTTCTCGATTTCGTAATTCACTTCGATCTCACTGCCCAGTGAAGTCCAAGTGCCGACGGTTTTGTAAACGGCGTTTCTCACGCGGTTCTCTTGTTCGGCTCTCAAGGCGTCGATGTTCTCGATAACGGCGTCCTGTCCGGCCTCCGTTAGGCAGATGTAGAATTGACCCTCTTCGTTACTCGACGGGGCATAACCGATGAGCATTCTAGCGCCGGAAAACTCGACGACCGCGTCTTTGATCGGAAGAAAATCACTGCTCTGATCATGAAGATCAATGTTGTCTTCGATGACTTCTTTCTTCACGTAGATCCACGGGTACTCAGTCGTCACGTTTTCGCCGATAACGCAGCCCACAATCCTTTGAGTCAAAGGCGACAAACTGATCCGAGCTATTCCCTCGAAGCCCTGCGGAGTTTTACCTGATCTTTCACAACGCTGAAAGCTGAGAAGTATTATTTCAGCTATTGAAACATCACGGGAAACTTGCCAGGGCCGTCGACTTCCGGTATCCCTTTTTTACCCCTGCTTCGAACTCTGACAAGTCACCCCCTACGAAAGACGGCACTAAACCGATGAACGAGTCTTGCTCGTAGATGGATCTTCTGCTACGAGTTGTCGACGGTATCTCAGACGTGGCAGCATACTTCACGGACTCTTCGGTCCCAGCTTCGTCTGGGTGTGATTTAAGAGGTTAGTTGTTCTTCGCGAAAAAACTCGTGCAAAGATTTTACAAATTGCTCAACCTTCAATCTCTGGGTATTCTGCCTCCTCTTCATGTTCCCCTTCGTTCGCGGAGTACATTTCACTTCCCGATTCCGCCTCGTCATCATTGAGACCTTCTCCATCGTATACTCGCCCCATGTACTGGTCAACGCCGTCTTGGCCTTCGCCCAAAACTTCCAGATCGCCAAACTGCCTTGAATGAACATGTTCAGCTTCTTCATCATCCCTCTCTAAATTCCATTCACTTTCACCTTCACCTCTGATCCCCGCAGGATTCATTCAGTATTATTATTTCTTTGCTGAGCTTTTAACGCTTTCTTCGTTTTTGCCAATCAGCCATGTGCTGGTCGCGCTGTCAACTTAGAAAAACAATCTGGCGATCGGATCGAGTTGTCCATAAATGCCATTGTGGCTTTCGACGAATGGAAGGCCGTCTTTCAGACTCGGAATTCACTCGAATGTCTTTGTGCCGGAGTGCTCAATGTATACGTATGTGCTTTACTACGAGACCATTGAAAGTTGAAACAGACCCGTGCTCCTCCTTTGCTTAGAGGTAGAAATTACCGCACTAAGATTTCGTACACGCGGTCTTGATTACAACCAAACCTGGAACTAATCCAAACTCACGCGGGCGTCTGGGCGACAGACACTCCAGGAATAATACCAGATGAAAATTAGCGCTACAGCTCTGCCGACAATCCCATCAAGAAATGTGATCAACTGTTGTCGCACCGCACTCACACATCTTATTGCTAGTATGCATGGAAGCCCACACTGTTCTCCCAAGATTTGCCAAACGCTGAGAACCACCCTAAAGTGCAATGGGATTCTGCACGTCTCTCGGTAACGCGGTATGAGTATCTGTCATCAGGACTTGACGAAGAACGAAGATAATGAGGTTTAAAATTGAATTGGTCGAGGATTTCATCAGCAATCGTGAACACGATCGAGGAATGAAGCGAGAACCATGTGGGTGGCAGTTATAGAGAGCTGGTAAGGTTCGGCTGTATCTTAATACAAGATTCTCGGCTCTCAACCCGCCGTAAACTCGGAAAGTTTTGGTGGCCTGGTGTGTAACTCCCTCTCCAGCATTTACTTCCAGGCCGGAATTACCCGCGTGCCACCGAGGATATTGTTGCCTTGCAGGGGGCTCTTGCGGAATTAGTTTTCAGAATTATTTCTGCCAAGAGTTTCTCCACGTGTAGCTTCACACTGCGACAGTAAAGTAGGTATGTACCTAATGAACCTTCGCTTCAAATTAAAAAAAATAATCATTAAGGGCGGGGGGTTGCCGAAAGACATTCGTTGGACGTTCAAGAAAGGTTATACCAATATTAAACGAATCGCAGGAATAACCTGCGTGGATATTTGCGAAAATTTCGCCGCAACGTATGTACGCATAGCTGTGCATGACGTCCGAAACTTTTTGCCACGTTCCCATTCTACGATGTAGCTAGCTAATAGCTTTGTATAGAAATATTCTATTCCGGCGAGAACTTTTTCATCTTATACTTCCTGCGCAGCATCAAAGTTCGTAAATTCGAAAGCCGCTGAGTCAGACAAGAAATTTTTGACAGATAATTAATTACCGTTAACCATCGGCCAAAGTGTCCGCTGTCAAAACAATGATTCTACCATCTACTGAAGAGAGGTTTTGAAACCTGACCCGATACCGTAATCGTTAATCTACGTCCGTCGGTAAAAAATGGTAGCTCAGAAAATAATCTGGAATTGTAAAAATCGTCAAAAAATCTTCCTGAAGTTGGTTAAAAATTGGACGCTCATCGTGTGGAGCGGATAATAGAGCGATAACTCCTGCTTCCTCTTAGCTCTGTGTCTTCTTCTACTTCCCTGTCCGCTTTCTCACTCTCGATTTCTCACTTACTGGTCGTGGTCCCCCTTACAGAATCAGGGGGAAGACGAACTCGAGATGAAGAGAAGAGGCTGCTCCGCGAAGATAGCAACTTTGTTATTGTTGCAAGACCCAAGACTTCTATGCTCGGTTGCCCGCTACGTTGATATCAACCCCATACCATCATCCCTATGGATATGGGGTACATAAGTACGGGGTGTTTTGCAGACCTCCATCGATCCAGGTGTCGGAGAAAACATCTCTGTGCAATATATTCGCATGAAAAACTAGCGGATGCAATTTCCGGAATGGGCTACCGAGACGTAGTTTCATTGCGCGCTTATATTGAGCCGTTAAGCTCATTAGTTTCCGAGTAATGATATTTGGTTGATTTAATGAAACACCCTGTATACGTTAGGTAGTATGTATACTGGATATAAGTGGTGGATGGTATATATACCGTTTCCCCACGGAAACCACACGCTCTATATCGCTTTGCATATCGACGACACAACTACGCGTGAATCCCCCGTAATTATACGCACGTTGTAAACTTGGCTACGCGGTATAGTATGGGCGTGTAGTAGGTATTCCATGCCTCCCTCTAAAACGTCAAATTCATTTTCAAGGGAACTACCTCGACAAGCCCCACAAATTCGCGGTGAGGAGTATGACGATCCCCCGTACCTATATGTTTGTTTAGACGGTGAATGACAATGACGTTGACAAATATTACACCTGTATGTATGCGCGCGACGAAATTTGAAAATTATTGCATTTTTTTACTTCATTCTTTTTTTTTTTCTCACGAAGAAGATCCAACCTCGAAGTTTTTCTCAAATCTTCCGGATCTTTACCCCTGTGTCACGAAATCTAATTATTTTTTAAAAAACGTCGATGTACATTAAAGTGGTCCCTATATGGGGTCTGAAAAAAAATTCATGCTGGATTCTGTCAAATCTGTTCCAAATGGTGGAAAAAAAATTTCACAATTTTTTCAGATTTTTCAGATAAAGTTCAGACTTTACCGCCAAAATTTCAAACTTCATCAACGTAATCTCTCGGGCGAAATGAATGCTTCTCCCCGTGAATCCGTTTGATAAAGACTCCGAGACTGAAGTTGAAAGTTTTTCAATAATAATTTCGAACGAAATTTGAGAAAAAAAAATTCATCTAAAAAGTGAATGACCATGACGTTGCCAATAATTATAGTACATACATATGGGGCATTACACGTCAACTTAGCAGCCCATGTACCTCACCCCTTTCGATTTTGATTATTTTTCAGTATGATTTTGCTACCGATCAAAAAGGGTCTCTAAACTTTTTTCAGATCTTGTCGACCACCAGTGGAATTGGAACGAGTCAAAAAACCATTTTTTAAGTCTGAAAAAATTCACAAAAATTCTAGAATTCAAAAGATGACTTTCGGAAGTTAAAACTCTTTTTTGAGAATTCCAGTAATATTTGCCCCCTGAAGAAAAATCCTAGTCCAGAGCTGCATCGAAGATATATCGATTCTTTTTTTTCTCACAAATTTATAAGACCGTAGTTATCGAATCGCGTGATTTTTATTTCTAAATTTTCATTCCCATATTGTCGGAGTAGGTAAGTACTTATAATGTGATCCTCGAAAAAACCCGTATGAAATGAGATGACCTTTAATTCCTAATGAAGTTGAGGAGGCTGTTTCCGGCACAAAACTACCCGCGTATTCCGCACCTACGCAAGTCTGACGTGCTTCAATTCCGCAGGAACGTGATTACCACCTCCGGGTTACCCACGAATTCGCTCATTTTTTCCTCGCGTGACTCCACCGCAAACCTCCGTCGTTATGAGAGCTGAAAAAAAAAAAGGAAGAGAAAAAAAGAACATCTCCAACGCGAAAAGTCTTTATACCGGATATCTAATTAAAAGAACAAAGAACAGGGATTATTCGTAATTTTGATAAAAAAAAAAAAAAGTAAATCTAGCCGCGTAATCTTTCGGTTGAATTTCAGTATTTCAATCATTGTCGTCGTACTTTGTCCGTCCTTCTTTCTCCTCCTTTTTTGTTTGTTTTCGTTCTTTTTGAAATCGGTCGAGCAGAAGTTTGCAATGCCTGGCTCGCTGCCTTTGAGGTAACGGTTGGCGTCCAGTTTCGGAGGGACGCTGCTCGCGGATGGTGGATAAATCCAAAGCCGGTAAATAACGCGGAACATTGAATGGAAGTCTCGCAGATAAATTGCTCGAAAAATCCAACCGCTGCTAGTACGCGCTGCGCCCTGGAGCGATCAGCCGATTCCACCAGGGCGTATTTGTAACTTATCGACGCAAGGACCGCGGTTTACGTTCGGTTTTGAATCGACACCTCCCACCGCGGGCCAACAGGATGCCCGCATCCTTTTGTTTTGTATTTCGGCCCCACCGCAATGTTCCTGAATTAATATTACAGCCGCCTGGTATTACTGCCCAGATATTTATTTCCAAAATTTCTTTATTATTCCTACAGCTGTCAGCGCCAGGACTTCTACAAATCCCTTGCTAGCGGACGTAAAAGGCGGAAAAATCATTGTCAAAAAAAAAAAAATTCGGTATAATTTTTTACTCCTTTCTCTCATTAACAATCAGATCAGTAGTCGAAAGTAAAAGAAAAGTAAGTAGGTCAAAATCAACCAATGAGACAAACATAAATATAAGGCTCTAGCCTTTTAGGCTGACCTTTTTTATATTTGTCTCA
The DNA here is from genome assembly GCA_944452935.1 of Rhogogaster chlorosoma. Lineage (NCBI taxonomy): Eukaryota > Metazoa > Arthropoda > Insecta > Hymenoptera > Tenthredinidae > Rhogogaster > Rhogogaster chlorosoma. The sequence goes on from OX101802.1 coordinate 21,522,758, forward strand.
TTGGTTGATTTCGACTTACTTATTTTTCTTTTACTTTTGACCACTGACCTAATATATTATATGAATATTATATTCATATTGTTTATATTTTCATTTTCGTTTATTTTTGTATCCTATGCATTGTTTTTTTTTTTTTTTATTTTAATAAAATTAGTCTTTGATGAGGGCAGAAACGTCAGGCAACTGGAAGAATTATTTGACTCGATTAGATTGTTCGAGCTCCTTCTCACATGATTACCAAGTTTTAGTGCTAACTTCGTGATGAATAATCGTCAAATTTATTCAGTGTTAAGTTAGGAAAAACCGCATCGATTGATATGAAGATGGATGAAATCCGCTTATTCGTTCCTAAGATATCATCGAACGAAGAATAATGAGAGCCAGAATAATAATATGCATTAATGCTCGAAATAATAATGATAAGATTGTCCTCAGGATAGAATATTATTACTCAAAATAATATGATTATTTCTCAAAAACAATGGGGCGCGAAATTTTGGTATCAAGAAAGAAGAAGAAAGAGAAAGAAAATGAATAAGAAAATTGTGTTTTTCCGATGATTTTCTTTCTTTTTTTAATGTGATCTTCGACCAGGTTTACCTACCAAAGGCAAAAAAAATTAGCCGATCGTCTGACGTGCAACGTTTGGTAGGTCTGAATAGCAGAACCTTGAAGCAGCATACGTCGCTCGATAGTCACGCAAGTTCAAGCTGTTTTCCGTACGTGAAAGGCCGAATGCTCGTTTGGCTCTATGCGGCGAAGTGACTACCTACAGCTACCTCCAGAGAATAAACCAGAGCCGAGAACGACCTATTTATCCATCCGCGCGTATACCAGAACATGTACATGTATGCACATACGTATAAGCATTCATCGAGTTTACCTATGCACACACACACATGTATGTACGCACATGTATGCATGCAGGTGCCTAGTACCTACATAAAGCGAGAACGCGAGTGCTGCATCAGATTCAAGGGTCTTCTGTCAACAGGGTAGCGTCACTAGAAAGGCCCCATGAATTTCATACTGAACTAAAACCGTTTCAAACTATGCAGGGTGTTTTGAACGAAATTCAATTCGTTTCAATAATTTTTTTAGCAATTTTTAAAACTCTTGTAAGTCCGCGACAAGTAGGGCTAAGATCGAACAGTCGCATTCTTGGTCTTGCTCACACTTCGTCGATACGATTATTTCACCTCAAAACGCCGAAGTCCTACCGAAGAATTTCGCGGAGAAAAAATATTGACGGAAATTAACGGGAGCCGGGTGATTGTCGATTTTCTCACGTTCTGTTAGTTTCGATTCTTTTTTTTCTTTTTTTATCTAGAGAAAGAGATACGGAAGTGAACCTGGGCTCGTTATTAGAAAGGGAATACGGAATTTCAGAATTCTTGAAATTACAACGATTTTACTCGCAAAACTTTAAGATTTCTCGAACATTCCGAAGATTTCACCAACAGTTCGAAAATTCTTGTCTGCGATTCACCGGCTTTTCATATATATTTCCAGGAATTATCAAAGATGATGAGGTTTTCTTTCACGCCACTCGAATGTCACTGATATATATCCTAAATTCTTATGACGATTCATCCGCATGAATGTACTTCTCAAATCTTGATTTTCGACTATCATTTCTACAATGAACTTGTTAATGAAGGACATAATGGTGAGACAAAATTTTCACCCCGGATTTTAATCCTAGAATAGAAACGGCGGTAACCAAAGTTTCAGGATATAAGAATCCGTGTCTGATTATCTATTATCATTTTACGGTAAACTTGATAACAAACGAGATAATTGCAAAAAAACAATCTTCCACCCCTCTTCGCAGTGTAACTCTGTAAATATCGATCCTAGGGTAAAAATGATAATGACCAAACTTGCGGGGAATTAGATGTCCCGCAACTTTGGATTCTTGCATTTTCACTCTAGATTTGAAGAAGAGCGTGTTATTTGACAAACAAACAAAAGTCACCCTTTAAATCAAAATGGCGGCGAACGCGATGGGGGATTTTCCAAAAAATCAAGACTTACACTACCAACCTATAAAAAAAGAAAGAATTATTTCCCAGTCAAATCCTATCTCGACTGGGCTAACTATAACTCAGTCCTAGTAGTTTACAGATTTCGAAGTATATTTCCCCTATAAGATTTCGATTCCGATTTATAAATTCGCTAAAGCTATAAAACAGAAATATTTCGAAATGAAAATTTTCCCTCATCTAACAGGATGATTTCCGTCGCGAAAATAAATATACTTGAGAAGTGGCGATTTTTTTTATCTTTTTTTTTTTATTTTCTTTATTTTTTTTAGCAAAGACTTGAGAGGCTTGCTTTTCCGAAAGGAAATTTCATCCACCCCAATGTATATCAGGTTTATCCCTGGTACGGGCAAGGTGATCGCCCGTCAACTCGTAAAATCTTATGGGATTGAAGGAATTTGAGGTCACGGGTGTGTCGGTCAGAGACGTGTGTGTATCCTGCAGGGATGGACTGGACACCGGCACCATACCGGTTTCCGGCGCCGAACGTCCCCGCGACGACCTGCAGGAGTGATCCGATCTCGCACCGGACAGTTTACGGCCGAGGAGAACTGCGGTTACCTTCCTTATACCCGCGCCGATTTACGCGACGAGCTACTATACCCAGCTTTCCCGCTGATCAAATTGATCACTCCGATAGTTTCCTTGACGTGGGGAAAAAACTTACCCACGAAAGGAAATGTATAAAACGAAACAGAAAGATACAAAAAATCTCGAGTCAGGTACGTGGCTGGACACCTCAGTGACAACGGAAATATGGCTGTTTGATTTTTTCCCTCAAAACCCGTAAGGTTCTCACTTTTTCAGAAAAGTCAAAATTTTTCAATGCACGGGGGAATTACAGACGCCGAAGGGAGAATTTCTATAAAAGTGAATATATTCGCTCAAATCAATTCTCTCTTATTGACAATCATTCTTTGGTGAATTCCTTTACACGAACACCATAAACAATGTCGAAACATTAGCGGAACATGCAGACATTTTTACCAATTATCAAAACCTTAATATCTACGAAATTTCGGTCTTTCTCATCAACGCTTAGAGAATCCTTTGTAGTTTTTCAACAATACCGAGAGAATCGAATGAATATTTTCCTCTGCTAAATCTAATAGCCAGTAGAGAAAAGAAGGGAAAAATCGGGCAGCGAAAAATTGCAGGATAAAATACATCTGGAGCCTGATAGATGATGTACACTATCAAAAGTTGAATCAGTCGCTCCTAAAACTATGTGACCAAGGGTGCATCTTGTTTTAAGTTGGCAATACTCCGGGCAATAGCTGACTCGAGAGCCGCCACCACGGAGATCGACGTAAAGAGCGGAGGGAGGCTCTCGAATCAGGCGTTGCTTGCAGAACGACCAACTTAAAACAAGATGTACGTCGGGTTGCATTTTTTTCGGGGCAACTGATTCAACTATTGTTAGTGTACCTAGCTTGCCAATTATAGCTTCCGTAAGTCACCCCTTCAGGCTATAAAACTTTATTAATTATTACTGGAGAGTAGCTATACATACTGTGACAAGCGATACGCAAAGTGTTACGTAGCAGAACGAATGGGCGTCATCATATTACCAAGATCTTCCTTCGGCTCCTGTCACCACTCCCGGGTCTTGCTCAACTACATTATTATGTACCCTCACTTGTGTAATTTAAAATGTGATAATAAAAGAAAAAGGCGAAAAAGGAAAAATATGTATTCAAGAGATGACGTATACCTTGTCAAGAAAATATCAAGTTACTAACGAGATAGCTGCAGAAGGAGGCGATATATAAGGAAAAGGCAGCGAGGAAGAAGACATTGCGAAGTGACTGAGTGCGAAATTATATCGAGTTGGATCGGATTGCCTTGGCTTATATTCAACGGAAGCCTAATTGCATTTATAAGACGTGATCTGATCCGCGGGAGGAAAAAAGAAACGGAGCATCGGACACCTGGCTCATAGCGGTGAAATAAACAGTTGAAATCAAAGTGGTCGGGATGAATTAATTTTGCTGAAATAGAAAAACTGATGTTTTTCTATTCGCTTCCATCCCTCATATTCCGCTTCCAGTCCGCTTTCTATGCGCCAGGAGTTTCGATAGAATAGCCGTTTTCGAATACGTGCCCGAACTAGCAACCCCTCAAAGTCTTATATATTATATCGGCAAAGAAAAGAAGAGGAAAGAAAAGGAAAAGCAAAGAATAGAAAAATGAGAAAAAAGAATAAGGATAAAAACCGATCCACGGTAATGGTAAAAATATTTTGACAAACCGACCATGAGTTTAGGATGAAATCAAATTACTCTCGTTTTCTAACAAAGTGACTGGTTACGGGGAAAATCGAGTTATCGCTGTTGCCAGAGCCGAGAGCCATCCCTGTTTGTACTCCGGTGTCCATTAGTAACACTATACTTAAATGCAGCAGCGGTTCCGTGTTTGCGTTTTCCCACTTCTGCTACCAGCTACCCCTCAACCCGATAGTCGTCGTCGACCCTTGGCTTCACCAGCGACCAGTAGGTACCAGAGAGCGCCGTTTTCACCCCTCGTAGTTTCGCACCAAGGCCAGAATCGCCCGGGGGTGTGATAGCTTGATAAAAACGAAATTGCCTTTCAATCGCGTAGGTAGGTAGGTAGGTAGGTACCTAGCCCTTTTTGCACCTCTCGAATACATCTCCCCCTTTTTCGCACCAGGTGAGATTGTAAGAAAACACTTTCCACGCTCCGACCTGCAGAAAACTATTCATGGAAATGGTTACCTTGGGTCTGGGAAAACTGAGGGGCAAAAAAGAACTGACAACAATCTACATCTTTTCCCTTTCTTTTCTTCATTTTACAGATATCGTGGACAAAGAGATTTATGCTCCAAAAATCCCGGTCGTAGCTGAAGTCTCGGTAGAAAAAACAAAAATAAATGGAAACAGGAGAAAAAAAAAAAAAAAAACATCGTTCCAAAGTTCAGCGAAGTAGTAGACTGTTCACTGTGTGGTAGGTATACTGTGCAGCAGATATCGAATTCTGGGTCAGATATACCTACAGCACTACCTGCTGCTGCTGCTACTGCTGCTGTGTCGTGGTTTCAGAACATCTCCAGTACAGCGTGCGACGACATGAGCTGCAGTTGATTCCCTGGTGCACTCTGACACGTTGGGACCGAACTGAGATCGGTGTAGTAGGCGCTCATCTGTGTAATATAATAGTACTGTATTAAAATACAGCTGGAACAGCAGATATCGTGTGGGATGAACGATTCTTCGAGTTTTAGAAATTTCCAGGTTTCAGTCTTATTACTTTAGTGCAGGCTTACTCTTTTTTACACTCCGTATTATTTCACGACTCTAGATATTCTAGTCGATTTCACGAAGGGCTGTTCGCGTGGGAAATCGTTCTGGCATCTTGTAGTTGACTCAAAAATAAAATCAATGTAATCACTTCGAGTCGCAGAAAATACCTTGAACTCATTCGAAATCGTCCATGAATCACATGAAATCAAATTTAATTATAATCACTTCCGCACTAAATTGTAGAAGTAGATAACCCCTCATGATTTCACTTGACTTCCGGCATTTCAAAGCGAATTTTTAACATGTCACATTATTTCAGCAAATTTTGCTCAACACTCAAAAGATTCTTGATGATCCCATTGAGCTTTTTGAAAGATTCCAAACGGTTTGAAAATATTTCACTAACACGATTTGTGACGTGGACTTCGAGAATCTTTGGAGATTGAGAACTAGTAAATGAAAATGTTCATTGAACTCTATTCCAAGATTAAATAATCCGTAAATTGATTGATTGTTTTTCGTAAAGTTCAAGATGAAAAATGAACGAATAGAACATCACGATACACGTACACGTACGCGCACGCGTGTCGTGTACAATTTTTCTATAACTCAGTGTACCAAATTCGATTTCGAATACTCAATATTTTACAAATTCACTTATACTCACAGTGTGGCGAAGAAGTTATTTTGCACATGCAATGCGCGAAATGAATTACTTCTCACACTACGCGTCTGAATGCGTTAATCAGGCACGCACACACTACAAACAAGCGTGAGAAATCGAATTTCGCACACTGAGTTGAAAAAAAAAAAACAGGTTTTTCTAAATGTGAACGTAAAATAGTACATTCCCACACCACTCATCTTTCCCTACGCTCGGGCGACAAACTTGACTCGAGGCAGGAATCACCTATTTTACGCACTAGTTGCGTAATGTACTATTTTGCGCACTAGTCGCGTAATGTACTATTTTGCGCACTAGTTGCGTAATGAATTATTTTGCGCACTAGTTGCGTAATGTACTATTTTGCGCACTAGTCGCGTAATGTATTATTTTTCGATCGAAAAATTGGAGTCGAAGAAATTGAGCGTTTGCAGAGCTGCGTCGGAATCTTCGTAGGTTAGTTCATAGTCAGTCCGGAAATAGGTACTGACCCATATACCAAAGTATGGAGTATCAAGGCAGACACATATGTTTACTTTATGAAGGATCGATTATATGTCACTTCATAGACAGCTGTATCGGTCCGCATGCTGTGTCCTCGAACCGTACATACCAGAGAGGTTCGTGTGTAGAGATACATCTAGATATATATATATATATATATATTACGACGAAGTTTTCCCCTCGTTCACTGTCAGCGTACGTATACTACGTGCAGTAACATGCCCTGTAGCCATGTTTTGCTGCGTGTCAATTACTGCCCGTGAGTCATTTGAATTTTAGATTCAATCGGATGTTTGTGATATTGTAGTCGGTCTGTAACGCGAGAACAGCGAGCGAACTCGGCACGTTTCTGGCAGCGTATATACCCAGCTATCGTGTAAAAAAAAAGGATAAAAAAATTGAAAAAAAAAAAAAAAAAAAACGCGTTAACCCTCTTTGTTCAATAATGGAGTTATAACTGCGTTGTCGCGTCTCGTCTCGTACCGGAGCATCCACGATCGTAGACTATATACTAGGAATCCATTACGTTTGATTGATTGGCACGATACAGTTGGAAAGCCCGTGAAATTGGTAAATGGTCTTTCGCTTTGTTGACAGGATATTCGATGAAGGCTTTGCGACGCTGTGTATCTGATCGTTTCCGAACTATACTTTATTTATACCGGTAGTGCATCGCATGTAAACCGGCCAACTTCGACGGGTCAATAAATTCCCAAAAAATTGGCTGGTACTTTTTTTCGAAACTCCAGGAGATCCTTGAAATTATTTCAAAATTCCTGATGCCCCTTATCTGACAATTTCTGAACACCTATTTTTTTTCTGTCAATAAATTATCAGAGGTTATTTTCTTTTTCTCACACCGTGTATTATGAAATGAACAGAGTGATATTCCGTGATCAAATTTTCATAGAATTGGAAAGATCGCTCAGAATTTAATACAAAGAGATTTCTTTCTACGAATATGTTAGATCGGAGAACATGATATACATATAGGGGGAATATGTACATTTTTTTTTTTTTTTTTCGAAGTTTTACAACAATTTTTTTCCACGCGTAGGAAGGTGGATTAAAGCACATATATTCATTGTCAGTGAAAATCTCTAATAAAAACCGTACCTCCTACGAATACCATAGTATCTTTTAAAGCTATACAACGTCCCGGGAAGGCCTGTATTACTTTTTCTTTCTATTTTTTTATTTTGCTCTAACCGATATTTCGAAACGTATCTTTCCGAGATGAAAGCTCGCAGAAGCATTTTTCATACTCGCACAGACACGAGTTATTTTATTGTCAGTTCCACAGCGAGATATATTATATATGTACTGGAAACTAATACCTTAGAAGCGACATTTAAGTACATATACATATGTTCACTATGTCAAAATTGGATAACTATAACTATAACTATAAGTCAACTGTTGACTTAATAACTAACTATCCATCAGTTCGTTCGATCTATAATTTTTTGTGCACATAGTCCTCGCACGTAGTTCTGACATACATCGGAAGAACTTGAAAATATTTGTTCGTTTGGCTGCAAAAAATTCGAGAAACTTCGAATTTTTGTATTTTTTAGTATAAGGATTCAAAAATGTTGAAAATTCTATGGAAGATTGAATATTTTTGTATTATTCTAATCCGCACTAAAATCAAATCAGTATTAAATAGCCTCAAGGAACCCGTTTGAGGAGGTTAACCTGTGTCGTCTTTACACAGCTCACTTCAATCTATCCCGGTGGCCACATGATGTGATGCGAAAATTTAGCAAACATCAAGATTTGTAGGTAAAATTATGAAGAGTCAAGGTCCAAGACAGGATATCACTACCATCTCCGAACCTGTATGTAATTTTTACATTCTGAACACGTTGAAATCCCAACTTTTACATCACTCTGTTTGAAAAGACTAGTAAACGTTTGTAATAAGACGGTAATAATAAAAATTTTTTTTTTTTGGCCACGCATCAGAAGTATAGCCTGTTAGACTAATGGAACTAATGGAAATTGAACAGACTCCTGACTGCCAGGATCAAGGTGGGTGAGAAAATTGCCAGAGTATCCGCATCGTTTTTGCCTTTTGTTTCTCGGGGAATTTTCCTCCGTTTGGATAGGAAGAAAACCTAATCCCTTATAGGCACTGCATAGTTTCAGAGCGATACATATAGCATGTGAGTAGCAAGCTACGAATTTACGGATCGATCAATTCAGTTCCATCAGGGTGCGGAGGAGCTGTGGAAACACGCGTTGGGATATAACTTACGTTGCCTTTGCCTTTGCCTTTGCTTTTGCTTTTGCTTCTGCTTTTGCTGGTGCTGCAGAAGTTGCGTGTAATTAACTAATTTCGTTCCCTAAAACTTCTATCCCACACGCCCCCACCTTACTACTATACCTGGCAAGAAATTAAACAGTTAGATTCCAGAGCTGGCTTTTTGTCGTATGGCGACAGCGCTCCGCACCAACGAGATACTTCCTACCGTGTCTGCCTTACCAAGCGAGAAATTACCGCCACTTCTTCGCCTTTATCTATCCATCTGGCACTTCTTCCGTTCTCCTCCAGGCTCCGAGCTCCAGTTCAGTCATTCGGTTTTCCTCTCGGTTCTCCATCTCCTTTTCCTGCCGCGACGACTCAACCCATACCCACGTCCCGTCGCTATGCTCTTTGGAATGGAAAAGGGGCTGCGTTTGTACCGCTAGACGCGGTGGTAGCTATACCCACACATAGACGTGTAGTAGTGACGTGGTGAGGTTTCGCTGCACAGCGGTGCAGAACTTGTGGAACTCTTTGAGGGTTTTCTCCCCAGCTCGACGGCAGAGCTCTTACTAGTTGAAGGAAGCATAGTCGAGCGGTTTCTTGGATTCCTCTAAAAAGTATCCCCAGATATTCCTCAAGGAACTCGACGTACAGCCACGTACGTCTAGGATTTATCGTGGTTTTGAAACCAAACGATTCTCTCAACTTTCGATTCAATTTCATTCAAACTATTAAAACACTAGCAATGCACGATTCCAGGAGTCATTTCCGTTAACGCTGATAGGCAATCGGACGTGGTGTACAAACAATACCGGAATCTCTCGTCTCCAAAATATGCAACCGAAGGTACATCTTGCTCCAGGTTGGCAATACTCCAGGTCATACCTGACTCGAGAGCCTTGTGATCCGCTATTCCACTACAATGACTTGGAAATGATATTTTTTCACTCTCGACGAATAGTTGCCAAATATTATCAAGTCAATTGGGCCATTAGTGCGATTTTATATATTAATAGTTTTCGATGTTTTGCTGATGGGGCTGAGTGCACTCACCGTCAATAGGGATACCCGTCAGTCTTTCACTAGTCACATTATTTTCGCCATTGGCCTCGATAGTCTGTACCGGTAGAGATCACTTGACTTGCAATAGTTATCACTTCCAGTTCGGGTGGAATATCCACACTGGTATACGTACACTCTCCATTAGTGAAAATTAATAGCGATAGTATCCGCTAGTAAAAACTATTGGACTTCAACTGCAGTTGTAGTAATATCTGCTGGACCCTTGTACGATTGTTTCATGCCATCATTGCACTCCATCAAAAACCGACGACTATGAGAACTATTTGAAACGCTGGATGTTTATCGATTCACCATACCAATGCGTGTGAGGATCGTCGAATGTACTGCATGAGGTGGGGAGAACAGCGACGTATGCATTCACGTAGTGAATTGTTGCAAAGTTTCAGCCGCCCAGCCAGTGAGCATTTATCAGGGATCCATGGCTATAGCGAGTAAGAATTTTAGCAGTCGAAGAGAAAGGAGGCCATAAAGTATGGCGAAACAAAGCACAGGAGTTGCGGTCTGTTTATTGTTCAGTATCGCCGTAGCTGGGGTGAGAAAACGCTGGTGAAGGGAAAAAAGTGGGAAAAAACACTATCATAGAAGTAGGTTGGAAAGAGTCGTTCCACCGAAACTGAGCCAACGGTGAAACCCGACTCTCGCCAATTTTCACTGAATTTTTTAATCATTTTTCCCGTCTCAATGCAGGCTTATCCCTGAAATTGTAGTTCGTGATTTCGAAGCACATCCTTCGCCGACGATTCGGTGATGAATTTTAGTTCCAATGAAATCAGGATGAGGAAAACACATGAAATCATAATGAAATTCTGGACGAACCAGCCAGGTATGATTCTGAGGTGTTTGTAACTTGTATGAAATCGTTGAATTCTTGGAATCCGATGTACAGAATCTTAATGAGTGGTAAATTCCTCGTCTTATATCAATCTGACAGCGTTGTCGCCCCAGTCCTGGAGCACAGATTGAAAGTGGTTCGGTCCTGCAGGTGCGGTGAAATGAAGCAACCACCAGCCACGGAACCTTAAAGCGAGAAGGATAGAGAAAGCTCGAAATAGAGACGGAGAGAGTTGGGCTTAATGCCATCGGTACACAACCCCAGTCTCCGACCCCAACCCAGACTGGCTCCCTCCGCCTTGGTTTGTTCTTTTACCAGTCAACATTTGCTGTCGACTTTCACCCCCTCGCCGCCCTTGTGTTTGCAATTAATTATACCATATTAAATGCTTAAGCCATGTCCTTTGACCCGTTTGAAACGTCTCATTAAATATAAAAATATTCATCAAGATTTGTTATTTCGCGAAGGGGCCAAAGTCGAAAGTACTGAGCGAAGTGACTGCGGACTCAAGATCCTGGCCCGGTATAATAATTGGGATTTTTATGGGGGGCCGAGCCTCAGACTGGAGTATCTTGAAGAGAGACGACCGCCCTACCGATGACTGATAACTTGAGAGATGTAGCAGCCAAGCAAGCGCGGAATTAGCACTCCTGATTAAATATCGATGATGAATTTTTACGCCCCTTACACGACGCTTTAGGCACTAAAAGCTGATTTATCCTCACCTCTTTAGACCTGAATTGAATTGAATTCTTCAACTTCGAGACGGAGTTCAACGATTTGCTCGAGGACACTTGGGCACAACTTGATCTTAATCGGATAAATCCCAGGCCTTCAAGCCGATCAGTTGTAATGAAAAAGCGATTTCCTGTTTATCGCGAGTGGGGAACTACTAGGAAAGAGAGAAAAGAAAAAAAAAAAAAAACACCTGCAATAACGAGGCAGTAAATTTTTAGGGCCGTACAAGCATCGGGAAACTATACAGCTCCGGGTATAATATTAAGTAGAAAAGAATAACACATGAGAAAAAATATAACAGGAGAGAGGAAGGCATTTGTATGATTACATACCTGAGCTGTCCGAAGGATATCAAATTTTTTAGTGAATGATGAGCTCCGATATCCTTTTCTCTTTATCGGCTGCAACGCGTTCCTGCATCCTCTCCTTTTATTTATACAAATAAAATTACGATCTTCAAGTTCTTTTGCTCCCCCGCTCCACCCCCTTCCTTCAGCCTGAGGCTTTTTATTTCATGTCGTAGCTCACAGGATTCGAAGAGGCCTTGGATGAAAGGTCGTCAAAATCTTTACTGCCCAAGGCCAGAGGGTGGAGAATGAAGACTGACGTCAAAGTGCCGGGGCTTAGGTCATCCCACGCTGTCCGGTAGATGAGGAAAGGAAAATGATCAAAGGTGATCTAACAGCGAGATGAATATGGTCTCGGAAATTCGACTGTAGATTATGTAGAACTTATCGAGTGATTACAAAAATTCTACCCATCACTTTCATCACTCTAGATTTACAGAAGATTCATTTATTTTTTGATACGTAAACTCGACCAAAAAATGGTATTTTCATGTTCTAAAAAAATCGTATAATTCCAATGAATAAAAAAGGAGGTCCCGTTTCAAAATTGATTGACACAGTTACAGTGATAGATAATATACTCCTTGAGGATGAAATCAAAATTTGTCCCTTAGTATTATGTAAAGACCAATCAATATGTGGCGAATAAATTTGCAGTTAAAGATCCCGAACGTCAAATATCAGGCGACTTAAAGTACGTGTTCGGCTTCCAGTTGCATGTAATCAGGCCTTCGATGTCTAGGCAATTCTTGAAATGAACGAAGGTTCGATAAAATTTGTCAAAAAATCGCATTGAAATTTGCCAACATTTCGAATCAAATAATTCATATTCCCGCAGGCAATTTAATTATACTAGTACTTAAAACCTCGATTTCAAGTGTCGCTACAAATGAACAGAAATCACAGGATTCCTAACAATACCGGAGTGTGTCGCCCCCAAAATATGCAACCCTGCTTCAAGTTGGCAATACATACTCTAGGTATATAGTCAGCACACTTATTAGGCCAAGCAGCCAACACTGTGAATCCACTTAACCCTTTCGCCGGCAGTAATCCTTTAACGTAATTTCTTGGCTTTTGGCAGGCATGGGTGGGGAGATGCAGGTATGAAAAGACCCGGACGGACAAAAGCAGTTGTTGCCAACTCAAATGCACACCAGTTAGTTCCTTTTATTTCCTCCGAACGCACCGCTACTCCTACCATCGAACTTTCCGATAAGGACTAGTGGCCGTTTTTAGATAGGCCAAGGCGCTTTACGGTCGTACTAATTTCCACTTAGAGCTAGGTTGGCTCTGGGAGCCCGGGCGTGCCGTGCTTGGTTTGAAACAATATGTACGCTCGGTTGCATATATTTAGGGCGACAGATTCCGGCCTCGCTAGTTACAGACATCTTACCATCAAAGGAGTACGATTCTTCGAAAAATTGTGAAACTGCTGCAGGTGTAGCAGCTTACACTACCGCCGGTAAGGCAGTTCATATACCAGCTGACTCTACATGGGGTAATGAAAAGCAGCAGAAGTGGTTGCTGAAGATTCTTGATGATGGCACTTTTTTAGAGCTGGTTAGTAGCCCCACGCGATTTAGAATCGGTAACTGCAGTGTATCGGTCATCATTGACTGAAGATATGTAAAGACGGTTGACCTTGCAGGAAAATTTGAGCCGGCAGAGTGGACTTGAAGTGGGCTTGGGGATTGAAGAGTGCCCGAAGTTACCGACCGAACTAGGATTGCAGTATATCTATGTACCGGATGATTCCTTGCTTACGTCGCAGTATGTCGGGTAGCGGATCGTCAGGTATAGTTCTGAAAACGGCATCAACCCTCTGTGTGAACACTATATTTGTCGAGAAACTGCGTCTTTTATGGAACAGTCAGGGTTTCAAGGTTTTATCGGCTTTAGAAAAACCTTGAAAAACTCACGGTTACTATTCGAAGTGTCTACTACATGATCCAGAACTTACCAAAGTCAAAAGCTTCAGCTTAAAGAAATTTTCTGGTGCATTTTAGGGCATTTCTTAATATACATCCCTTGAAATCGTGAGTAATGAATTGTTGAATCATTTTCCCCCGTCCCTCCCTTGCCTGTAGGTCGAAAATCTTGAAAGACCCATTATTTTATAGGTTTGAATTATAGGCGCGAAATAATTTAGCCGAAAAAAAAAATCAAAAAAATCGGAGCGCTTGACCGGATGCAACCCTGACGCCATCAACGTAACCGATTGCCTAAGAACAGGCGCAAAGAAATATCCAGCAATTGCGACACTCGAGACCAAAGGGTCCTCCCCTCTTTGTATATTTCAAAGCATCGCTACTACGAGATATTTCTTAGCGCCTGATGTTGAGCAATGAATTTTTAGCTTACACGAACGGCATGCGGGTTGCATATAATTAAACGCCTTAGGAATATAATAAACGAACTTAGGAAAAACCATGCCTCGTCTGCATTATACGACGAAACAGACTTGAATCACAATTATGAGGATCTCCAATCTCTTTTCTAGAGGGGTTGACTCCGTTTTTACCGGGATAATAAGTCAGTATCTGACAGGAGCTGAAACTATATCATTTACTCCGATTATGGGTTAGGGTCTCGACTAGTTTGAAAAAAAATTTAGTTTTTCTTATTTTTGTTCCCAACCACTATTCGTTTATCCAAATCAAAACGATTCCCGGAAGGAAAATTCATTCTGATGGATATTCTTCACAGGACATGATTTTTTTTAATCGAGGGGCGAATACGAGTACGGCATGCCCTTAAGGGAAGGGTTTAGTCGATTTATTACCAACTCATGTAATTTCTCGAATTTCTCCGAAACGCGGCTGTCAATCAGATTATCCTTTCCCTAATACACAGCTTCGTAATGTTGGTATATCACTTATAGGTATATATAGGTACTTATTTTCTTTGATAATGATATAAGGGTTGAATATTATATAATTGTAAACAGTTTGATTATATCAATGATCTGAGCTGATCTGCCATATTGTAACTATCCACATAGCTCCTATTTTTCTCTGAAATTAGATTAGAGTATAATTTACGAAATCAGTAAAGCAGTCATCAACAATCAATCCTTTAACATGTGAATCATCGAAAAATAATAAATTCATAGGTCAACTACCCGTAGGGCCAGCATGAATCCTTATTTCATCAGTACGTACGACATCTACCATCAATCCTTCACAACTTGGAACGAGAAGAGATATAATCTAATCGATATAAAAGCTAGTACGATTGGGCACAATCGATAAGGCATCAAGTCAGTCGGACACGTCGATACTGCAGACCGCGCACTGACCTTCTGATATCACATTTGGCGCTCGTGAGCGAACCATCTTCTGGCACACATGAGATGCTAGTTTTTTTTTTTTTCTATTATTACAGTAATATTTTATGGATTGGTCATCTTACTGCCTTCACTTCATTCTTTTTTAGATAGAAAGAAAATAATACAGTAACTATATCAGGGTAAAATGGGTTCTGATTGATACATATCATAGAACCAGGAAAAATGACTGGATTTTGAACTACAATCTATTTATTATGCGGAATCAGTAAGCTCCCCTACGATATGAGGTACACGTTTCATAAGCTCTTCGCCATTCAGCTGGAACTCAGATTCCAGCCAGTCTTCCTTGAGCTTGGTCATAACAATCCCGATCAATTTCCCACGCTTGACGTGAGCCTTTAGCATATCGCCGTTGACAGGAAACCTAGGGGGTTGCCATTCAGTGAATTGTTCCAGGAGTTCAACTTTCCCGGTGTACCTAAGCACTTCGCAAACGAATTCTTTAAGGCCATGTACTTTGCCTCTGGGTATTAAGACCAGACGTTGATAAGGCCTCAAGGGATTCACAGAATGCTTATCACCCCGATGTTGAACAATGAACAAAGCCAAGTCCCTGTCAAATGCAGAAAGCTTCAGCCTTGCATGAAGCTTCATCACCTCTTCCTGATCTTCAAGAAGAGCTGATACCAGGCTTATGGGTCTTAATATTATCCCATTATCCTTCGCCCGGTTATAAACCCTGAAGAATTCTTCAACATTAGGATTCTCAGGCAATCCGATATACGGCGCCAATCCACAGTCAATCATCTTCTTTGAAAGATCTGCAGCGAATTTGCCTTCCATAATCTTATTCCATTCCGACCATATCCTTTCCCCAGCAATTCTCCCAAGTCCGTCGACGTTCTTCTTTATAGCTTCGATGGTACCCTCATCATGGAGATCTGGTTCTTCGGCAATTCTCCCATAGAATCTAAAGTATCGCAATATCCTCAAGTAATCTTCTTGTATCCTGGTCTCTGCATTACCAACAAACGCTATTCTCCTCTTCTTCAGATCATCGTGTCCATAGAAGTAGTCATAAACTGTTCCATCCAAGCCAAGGAACATGGAATTTATGGTCAAATCTCTTCTATTAGCATCCAATTTCCAGTCCTTGGTGAATTGAACTTCAGCATGTCGTCCGTCTGTGACAATGTCGATCCTAAGTGTGGTGATTTCGAAATTAGTAGTGTCGTTAATCCTGGAGGTAATAGTCCCGTGCTTCTCCCCCTTCATGTTGATCATCCTTATTTCTTCCTTGGTGAACATGTCCTTCATCTCGTCAGGGGTAGCAGTAGTCGCAAAGTCCAAATCCTTGGGCTGTATTCCCATCAGAATATCCCTCACAGCACCTCCGGCAATTCTTATCTCGTAATTATACTTCTCAAAGAGTTTAGCCAGGGTGTTTAACTCCGGTGTAAATATCGAATGAAATTCTGGAGAGTCGAGTTTCTCGATCACAGGATTGGACCTAGATTTTGGACCCGGATCACCCTCCATTTTGACCTTCCTCCAACGATCAGTAGAGTAAATTCGCACCAGCTGTAAACATAACGATCAATTTTTTTGTCAGTGTACTAAAACAAAGACGGTTTTTATAGTTCGTTGGTTAAGTTAGGTATGGTTTAGGTTATGGAACATAACCTCAAGAGAGATGTGTAATTATGAGCAGGATCTGATATAACTTACTTACAGAATTTGGCACGTGACGATGAGAAGAGTGTTTGATCAGTTTAGTGAATAGGCTAGTAGTTAGCATAATTGGAATAATATTTTCAGCTTTTTTGTGACATGGGTTATTTGTATTTAGATTGTTTCATGCTGCTTCTTAGAACAGTTTTATTGAAATGAAAACAGTCCCGGTGTCTGACGCATGTCAAAAAAGCGAACAGGGTTCCGTTCGATATCGACAGATGGCGCGTTAGGGTGGATTTCAAATTCTCTGAAGTAGAGTAGGTAACTGTCTTGCAATTCATATCTTTATTGTTTACAGACTCATGGTATACCTAGACCGAAAAACAATTGAAATCACTTTCACTGACCATTTTCGAAAAACTACTCAACAGAATTGAGACTTGATGCTGTAATAAATGGGATTGTGGTAAGGCTATATATGAGGATATGAAAGTTACATAATCGAAATACTCATGATAATACCGTTATTTTATACTATTATATGCTGTAAATGTGAGATAAAAAGTTAACGCAGAAATATCTATTGGTTAAAAACGTTTACTTTACCCCGTAAAAAAAGCTTGTTCAAAGTTATTCTAGTAAATTGTAGAGAATTTATGAGCAGAGAATTAGTGAAATTTGAAGAATACGAGCTGACACAGAGAATAGCGAAGAGTTTTATGGTAAAATGGTCATGCAGCCGTTTAAGTTTATACCTGTACTTTGCAAAGAATCAGAAAAATTTTCTTCCACAAAGATAACAGTTTAAAAAAAATCTTGTTTCCAAAACCAATAATGCCTGTGTCTTGAAAGACGAATATCTTGGATTTGTACGTTAAGTTATGTTTTATAATAAGTTATCACAACAGTCTCAAAGCCGTTGACAAATCCATTTTCAAATTTCGAAATTTATGGAGCACCTTAATGTCTGCTCTTTTATGGATCCTCTCCCAAGTCACTCACGAATAAAGAAGGGAGATTTTTTTCCATCCACCCCATAATATTCGTGGCAATTGATTGGGGAAAACGGTAGCGATTATAACTTTCAGAAATTTTAGACATGCACAGTTGCAAAGGACTCCTCACGATCCAGTCATGTCTATGAAAAATGACTCCATATGCATTTTTTCTGGTTACAAAGAAAATTCAATCCTCGCGGTGATTTACAACTAAACAATCAACAAATAATCGATAAAATAAATTCTAAATTTATCCATAAATAATCGGCATAAATTAACTGCAGGGATTTCGCGTTGGAAGTTTTATATAAAATAAAATTGAAATTGAAAATTCTGCAGAAATGAAACGAAAAAAAAAAAAAACTGCAGACTGATATCTATCCCCAGTTTCAGCCTCTCTCTACAGAGCACATTGGGTGACCCTAAATAAATCATTAGGCAATTATAAATTCATGCCGTATCTCTCGGCGGTTAGATAATAATTAAATAGGCATTATTCCTTGCGGTCGACCTGTGGGATACCAGTCGCTGATAGGGATCTTTATTATTCAGTGGTGTGTCGGCCACGGTTCGCACTAGCTAAGGGAACCCCCGACGAAAGATTAAACCAATCAACATGCACAAACAAATCAAATGAAGAGTCTGGAGCCGCATTATCATTATTATTATTATTATTAGCATACTCCGATGGCAAATTGGACACAATTTTTTGCCCCTGCGTTTCCTCTTTTGCTTTTTTCAAATTTAGGAATTGGGGACAATCACAAAGAATGGAAAAACATTTATTCGGCGTGAGATTCGTTCACAAAATAACTGATACATCGACTAGTTGGTTAAAAAACAAATTCTTGATCATGCTCGATGATCGTTTGTGTCCTTTACTGGGTAAGGCAGTCGCGGGGACAAGTATAAGGGTACCGGACGTAGACACGGGGCAGGCAACCGTAGGATATAGGGTCCATCCTTATCTGAGAGTAGCAGGCACCCACCCACAGCCACCCCTAAGGTCCGCGACCAGGGACCGCGGTGACTCGAGTATAGAACCGAGTACTAGGTGGTCGGATGCGCCATGATGGATCGGCCATATTGCTCCTGACTGTCCTCATCCCCGGAAGCAGGGGATGAAATCCCGTTTTCGTTTCACTCCTGTCAAACTCGCATCGCCAATTGAAATGGGGGTGGGAAAATTGCTCGGCAGTTTGTTATCAGCTGTGAGAAAGTATGGCATAACTGCCGGCTCACTATGATCAAAAGTGATCATGCATCCGATCGAAATTCAAAAAATTGCTTAAAATTAATTTTTTCCATCCCCTCTTTTGAGGGGATAGAAAAAACTCCAGAGGGTATGGATGAGAGCTACTGTTATCCGTGACTCCTGAGCGTGACGGTACATTCTCGGCCCAGATTCCCTGCGGAGAACCTCATATGTTTTATATTCTCATATCCCCAGCCCCAGCACCGATAATGCGTATTTTATAGTCTGCGTCCACAATATCTGGCCTGCGCGTCCATTCCACGAGATTTATAACAATATTGCGTATAATTGATGCAGCAAATATGCTCTGGGTTTTCAATACCCATATCTGTACCTAGCTATTACTTGGCCAATTTTCCTTGTGTTACTAAGTTTTTTTTTCTTCTCCTTAAAATAGTTCGAAAATTAACTTAAGGATTGGATAACATTCATACTTCGACTATTTCGACTGGCCGAAAAATATAGCACGCCTAAATCTCGCCCTGTCAATTTTTGTGCTCGCCAGATTTCCAGAATTCAAGATCTCGAGATTCGAAAAGATTGTAAGAGAATTGGAAAAGATTTCAAGATGTTTTGAAAATTTCACAACATCCAGAGATTAATTTCAAGTAAAATATCAACGATTCCAAGAACGTCTCACATGATTTCGAATCAGATTTCAAATGATTTCGTGAAAATTTCAAAGATTTTACAAAATTTCACAAGAATTCGAATGATATCATCGGATTCAAAGAGATTAGAAAAATTTCAAATGTTTAGAGCGGTTTCCATAATCTCACGTTATTTCGAATCGGATTTCAAAGATTCCGAAAGATTTCAAAGCTTCCGAAAGATTTCAAGAAATTTCATAAGATCGCAGAATATTTTGAAAAGATTTCATAGCATTACAAAAATATCAAATATTGTAAGAAGTCTCACAAGATTTCATAACATTTAGAATTAGATTTCGGATAATCGGATTTCATTAAAATTTCAAATATTTCACGCAATTCGTGGAGGGTGTAGACCAGATTCCATAAGTGAATAACCCGTGGACGCAAATTGAAAATGAATTGACTTTCATTTCAGCCAAGAATTTAGTATGGAGCATTAATTCCATGTGCTGCATTTTCGGATCGAATGATCGCAAAACGGGCTTATGATTGCAACAGTTTCGAGATCTAGATCAATCCTTTCAATTTTCATTACACAAAATCAAGACTTCCTACACTAGCGAAAATTTGTCGAAAATGTGATCTAACTGTCGCGAGTATTGCGGACCAGCTTGTATAAAACGGTTGAAAGGTTGAATTTTGCCACGTTGTGTCATGATGACGATAAACACTGCAGCCTTACTAATAACAGCAATGAAGGTGATATGTGGTTATAATTAGCTGTGACACTTGAGTAAGAGATACATATATGAAGCGAGCGATTGATAAACGTGTCGTAAATTAAAAATAAAAAATGAAGATAAGAAATGAAATTTTACTTTCTTATTTGTTCAAACGCTTTTCTGTGTGTCATTATGCATAATTTTTGTGCAAAAAGTAAGTATATGTACGTATATGTTTGTGTAAAACACACGTATACAATATATACACATACGAAAGCTATACTCTACTCAGAAATTACGAAAGGTGTTTGCGCGACTCTTTGGTAACCAGCAACGCATTACGCTCTTGAGGTGACCTGGATTCCCAAAATCCAGAAACCTTCGAGCTCCAGACTGACACTCGTCATATTATACTGTATACATCAATTACCTTTCCCGCGGATTACGATACTCAATCAAAGTGAAGTACAAAACCCAGTGGCGATATGAAAGGAGAAAAAAGATACTAGCAATGCACCGAAGTAAAAGTCATTCATAGATCAGAATCCAAACCTTGAATCAGTTCCAAGGACCACACCACAACATGACTATCGAATATATACTTTCTTGAATAGATTACGGAGGTGAGAAATTCTATTCTCGAACTCGTAGAGAATATCTCAAACTTTGTCCGATAAATTGTTTAGAAAATATCTAAATTTTGGAAATTTTTCAAAAATACTCTAAGTATATCAAATATTTCTTACTTTCTTGTATCAATCGATGCAGTCCCATTCCTTATCTCGAACTGATCAGATCCTGGATTTTGTCCTGCCAGTAGTTTTTGAATTGTTCAAAAAACAAGATATTGTGGAAACAAGATTGTATTTTATGATATCTCGAAAACTGATTCACGGGTTGGAATGACAATCGATAGAATTTGATCCAACTTAATTAAATTTGGTTGAATTTCGGAATCGATCGATTTCATGTTGGAAAAGGAAACTAGCTTATAGCTCGTACTGCATTTCTTTTTCGTTCAATCAATTTTTCACTCACAGCATACCATATGTTTTGAGATTGGGGTAGCATAATTCTATACAAATTGTATGGAGAAAGATTGGGTGTTCTTCTTTCGGACGCTATAGTGCCTACGAGGGTCGCATGAATCAAGTAGGTATGGATAGGATGAGGCACTCGGATCTTTGTTTCAGCGCAAAGAATTGGATGTCCCTTTCATCTTTCGTCTTTCGTCTTTCGAGAAGTGGGACGTTCGTTCGCCTCGCCTCGTCTCGAACTTCAACACGTCCGTATCGTACCGTAAGACAGCAAGAATAACCACAGAGAAGAATGGACCACCCATGTAGAAGCCGTTCTCGCAGGCCGCAGTCCTCGCGTCCACTCGACTCTGCTCTCGAGTGCTCTTCGCGCGTACGAGCGCCTACCACCATCCAAGGCACTCCATCAGAATGGACCACGGAACAGCAGGACGTGGAATGACACTGTGACGTGCACTTCGGTCTACGCGACCCTCCACACTCCAGTCCACCGCAACTTCGTGCATCAGAACAAAACGAGTCCAGCTCATCGTCGATTGATCCTTTGAAACTTCATTCCGCGATCTTTGCAATCGCAATTTGCAATCTTTGGAACTGGTATAATTCGATGGAATCATTCGAGCCCCGTGAGACTGTTGGGGCCCCGAATCCGGTGTACAGAAGAAGTTATCGCTGTTCGAGCCCTCGAGTCAGGTATAAAGTATTTTCGCATGATTTCGGTGAGTTTAATTGATAGAGTAATGAGTGAGAATCGTTCCTGGACCCGCAGTTCATAGAACGCGGGTCTCCGGCTCTCGTCGTGTGTGGTCCTCGGTCCTCGAGCTTCCCGCGTCGCTCTTCATCTCCCGTTCGCATCCTACGGTCTACCGAGGTGCTAATCACCCGGTATCCGCTACCGTATACAGCTGACCCTGTACGAGGGGCCTCATCCTCTAGCCCGAAGTTCAACCTGCGCCAAACAGGCACGACCGGCCCTTCAATTAGTATACACCTACCCGAACCTGGAGCCATAGAAGATGCTTTATTTCATTTATAAACCCCGCACCCCGGACCCCCGATCCCTCTGCCACTGCGCCTCGACACCTACGATGTTTCTTCATTTCCCTTCGGCATTTGATGCTGGATATATTATATTATACACCGTGTACTTCTGGGCCGAGAATCCTTTGTTCAATTTCAAAGACGCGGGAGTTAAAGTCACTCGGAATTTATTATACAGATTCTTCAAGAGCAGACCACCCTTTCGGTGGCTTCCAAACTTGTCAGCAGAGTGGCCACTGAATTTAGATTTACCTACTTGAACCGAAACCTTCGATTCAATGAGAATTTACGACTATCGAAGAAGAAGGGTGATAAACGAAACGGATAATCGAACTGAATAGATACCCGAAAGGTTAACTGAAGGCATGATAGTAAAGTTGGGATTGCGCTTTTTCTCCGAACGTAATAGGCCCGGGTGGTCAGTCAGTACCGATCCTACAGGCGCGCCTCAGCTATTTGTCCTGTGCAAACTTTGTTTTTGCAAATAGCACCAGGCGTGCGCTCTACCATACCTACTCCCTACCATCTATCTCCTCTCACACTTTCTCACTTTCTCTCCGGTTCCCTCCTTTTAAATCTACCCCCGTCGTGTACATACGTGTGTATGTACAAGCTAACTAAACCATCAGCACGAGGAGCACGTATGTAAGTCACACTTCGAGTACCTTACCTATATTAACCCTGTTTACGTACCTAACCGTGTAAAAAAGATACTGTGACTTCCTCGAGTTCTACTTAATGTTGGACACATCTCCACGTCAAGATGTTGATGTACGGAAAATACAGGTGCGTGTAGCGGCTCTGGGTCGTGGGAGCCGAAAAGTTTCCTCGATTTTTAGGGCCCCAGCTCTGCAGTCTGCAGAGATCTTAATTACGTGATAATTGATCCAGAGGCTACCGTATTGTGTAACACGTTTCTGTGTCGATGCGTGTAACGCCGAGCACAGCCGAGTCCCGACGCGACGAAACAACGAGGATATCTTGAAACTGAAACCGGAAAGAAAAAGGGAAGAAAAAAATCAATACAGTGAGGTAACTCCGAGTCCGTGAACGCACGATCAACTTTTGACTCCAAGAAGAGGGGCATCGACAAATTTGTAGAAAAAACCCTGCGAAACTGGATGTCGATGTCAATGTGCCCCCTGAATCCTGTACGGAGTCCGGATTTCCCAATAAACACACTTTACTCCGCAGCTGTACTGCGCGAAGAGAAAAGTGCTTTTGGCAACCTTCAATTTCCCATTTGGCCCGTGACGTGTCTTGGCCTCTTTCGAGGCATACTCACACACACGGATAGGCATGTTTGCGGTTCTTCACGCGACTCCGAGCTAACCCGATAATATTATTGTTGCAATAACTGTAATGTTTGTCAAAGGGGTGAAAAGGGTTGTACAGACTCGGCGGCCGACGTCCATCATCGGGCTATAACTTAGTTTTCGTGGCTGTTCGTCGGGGAGCTTTAATCTTGAATTGAGAAGTCAGTTTTCCGGACGGTTCGGTTATTTAACCGAAACGAAATCGAGTTAGCGATTCCCATCGTCCCGTTTCTCGAATCTGCTGCACTTTTCTACCCCCCAATTATTATCCCAGGATGGATTCATTCCCGCACCTACGCCCCGCACGGTGCTCGATGTTCGCTCCTACCACGAAGAGCATTCCCTTGGCTATGCATGTCGTTTGTGGCGGCTGGTACCACCGGCCCGGAGCCTCGCTCTATGTTGACTGCAAATATTTGCGACGGCATACACCGCCATCCAAACCACCCTGCAACCCCGGACCAGCTCTCCCGGACTTCCCTACCTAGAACAGCCTCATCCTCGTGGCTACATTAAAAATTATACAAACACCTCTGATCGACCACGCGTCTGGTGTGGCATTTCATCAGATTGGCCACACTTCGTGTAAAGACCGCGTCCTGCAATCTATATCCCTATCAAAGGAATTTAGAAGCAATTAGAGTCTTTGAAAATTGAATAGCAAATTTCCGCGAGATCGAAGTGTCAGACAAGTTTCCGTTCCTCGTACGGGCCGTTTCGGATATTGCGGTTTAAAACGGGCCTCTTATATGGCGGTGGGTATAAAGTTAGTTTCTGGTTATAGGAAACACCATAGGGCGGTGGAGTTTGCTGCTCTCTCTCCTCGCTCTCCTATTTTCTCGTCTCTCTGTGTGCTTTTAATTTACCGGGCGGCAGGCAAATGTTTGCGCCGCACCCCCCGGGCCCCCCGAGCCCCGGATTCACCCCGGATATCTGCCACCCCCGATCTCCCTCAACCCCTATGCTGCGGATATATCGACTCTCTGACCATCCGCCCAATGCGATGCCCGGGCCCCACCGAGATTATCTGGGTAATATGTGAGTCCAGTTTTCCTCGCGGATATTATACAACATGTTGTAAATAAAAATCAGAAAAAAGAAAAAAAACACACATTCATTCAGCACGTCAAGCCACAAAATTTTTACGTATTCGGGCGTACGAATTACTGTGCAAAAAATAGAAAATAAAAATCATAAAATATCGATAGACGGTGAGAGATTTTTTGTTATCAGAACAAAAACGTGTTACCCACATTCGAACTGAACGTAGAGTTTGAAAGCTGTTGAAAAAGCTAACTGCAATTGAGGTGGATATAGGGTAGGGTGTATATAGGTATATGCACACGATGATGAGACCGCGTGTAACTCCGGAGCAAAAGCGGTCGGTGCTTTGCAGAGATTGGTAGCGGATTTCGTAGAGAGAACTCGGTGGGTTTTAATAAATGGAATAAAAACCAGATCAAATATTTAATGAGACAATATTTGAGCGAGCGCTTGCCGTTATAACGGCCTCTCCGAAACACAGATCTACTCTACTCGTTTAGTACGCCTACATACGTATACGTATACTGGAGGCTATACCCGCAGTCACATACCTCGATGCATGTGAATCCCTGAGCATGTATTTTCCGCCTGTATGTGGTCACTCGTATAACATTCATAGATACTCATATCCACACAGTTTTACGGCTATTAATTTTCGAGTGCGATGCCGATTAATTTAAAACCCGTGTTTCTTCGGGGGTGGATTTCACGGCTCCATAAATTCGCGGAAATAACTGCACTATTCACTGGTGCGATAACATCAGACGTCGATGAACGATACGTTGAGCACCGATGGTAAAAACCGTTTCGATTATTGGTCGTTTGATTTCATGTAAAGTCAATCTGATCTGAAATCCAAAGGTTTGACCTTGACCGGATAAGTAACTTCAAAAAGTCTGCAATTCACTCGAAGCTTTTGAAGAAATTTCAAAAATTCGGCAACAATAATTTGCCGGTCGATCCAATGCTCGAGAGCGAAAAAATAACGGCGATAAGTTGTAAGCCTGAAACAGTACGGGATGTAATAAATGGTTTTTGAAACACCGACGTATAGTCGAACCAACAATTATATTCTAATCCGGGCGATAATCATTCGGTAATAACAATTACTTGTCATTGTTCTCACACTGTCCGACAGTCTGATGCGCCCTCGATGTCCGGCAGTAGACTTCCGGTCGCGTGGCTTGCCCCAGTGCGCAAACAGAGCGGAGTGGGACAGGGTTAAATGATCGCGAACTACCCTTATTATCAGTCGTATATCAAGGCGCCCGCGCGTGCCCACGAAACTCTATTACTTCACCTCGTACATTTTTATCAACCTACTCATACTCATCACGATCAGAGTCCCTTTCTGTGGGAAAATACAAAACTGTGACTGTAATTCTGAGTCGAACCTCGAACGCGTCTACTATTCAAATCCATACCATTGAGACGGCGATCTGTTGTTCCAATTCTTGAAAAATAGTTGCACGTAGTGCCAAGTTGATTATTAGTCTATCAGTACGATTCGATATTCCACCGATGGATCTGGGAGCACTCATCGTCGATAGGAAATCCTGTCAGTTTTCCTCCAGTCAGACTCTTCTCACCATTGACTCTGGTCTGTACTGGTGAAGATCATTTGCCTGCAATAGTTTTAACTTCTAGTTTAGTTGATTGGTGATACCTTCACTCCACTATGCTGCTGATTAACAATCATATTGATCTCCAAGAGCTAGACCATTAAATCCATCAAATTAAATTCAAAAGTATCTAAAAGCACAGCAGATTAATCAAGTAGTTATAAACGGTGGGAGATAGTAGTCCGATTAATTTAACTGGCGTATAATATTCTCCCGCAAACAAAGTGGTGGGCAATTATTGCGGAATGGATGAACAAAGATAATAAGCGCTAGATCTTTCGCTTGCGGTGCCTCTGTTGTCTGTTTTCTGTTGTATATGCTGTTGTCTGTTGTCTCTGAACAAACCGACGCATGGTCCATGGCCACGAACAGTCGTTAGATTACGAGCCAAACCCACAGCCTTATAAATATCCATCTGGCAATAGAATATATATCTGCAATAGAAAAAGAATATACAGCAGAGCCGAACGTCGGAGCTTTTAAAGATGATTTAAACCATCGGCAAGGCAAAGCGAGGAATCCAAAGACGGCTTCAGCAGTGCTTACAGAATGTACGGCTGTGCCTAAGCCACCGCAAACAGCACATACGTAATATCGTGTACTGTCTGCATGTGCAAATAAAGAAGAAAAAAAGATTTAGGAAAGTGGGACTGATTACATTTCGCCAAGGACTATCGGGCGAAAAAAAATCCTGTTTTTTCTCTTCTCCTGCAGTCGACGAGCGTCGAGCAGTTTGTGAAATGTCTGTAGACGCAGGACATGTGTTAGGTCGAATAAGGGATTCTATTTCCGAACAAAACTTGTAGGACAAAATATACGCACTGAACACTATAGTGATAAGCCAGAAAACTGGCAGGGAACAGTTCAATTAAAACGTCACTGCCGTCTTAACGGAGCGTAACGAATGAGGATGATTCGGCGGTTAGGTGAATTAGTGAGGATGATGAACGTGAAATAAAATCGCCCCTTTATAGATACCCTGAGCTACACCTACACGTATGCAACGTCCCCGGCACAGAAATAGCCTATGCAACTCACCCGCTCCTCGCCCTCTTCAAATTTAATATACATAGGTAAATGCGTTTTCATGTGTGCCGGGGATCCCCTATGAGCAGTGCCTGACGTCTGACCGTAACTATCTTTTGATGTCCGGCTGACAGGCACGCCAAATTAAATATTAATGGGGAGAGTAATAGACCGAACAATCGAACGGTGGACTGCCACAGGGCAGGTTTATGGAGACGTTGATGAATGTTTGATGAATTCGATCGTCTGGAATCCGCGGTTTTAACTCGGCGGGAATCGGTTGGAAATAAGTAACATTTTTTGTAAACGTATGTTTCAAGTTTTCTACTTCGAACATCAACCCGTCAGACCTGGCTGATTAATATTCGTTCAATTGCGAAGCCCTTCACACGGAAATTAATTTCGACCCTGTAGCATTACAGGCTTGAGGTGAACGAGAGGATCGTTTTGATGAAAATACTGTTATTAAAAAGTGGACGTTCAAACATCGGAATGTCGGAGCATTGATATGTTAGTGGATCTTCGTAATCAACGCCATTTTGAATCGACTTTTGCAGAGCATTGGCGAGGACGGGGTGGAGAATAAAAACCGAAGAACCTGGAGGTAAAGCTGACGGAGTCTTTCTTAATTCCAGCTAATTAATAAACTTTTACTCGGCTACCCTCGCGTATCTCATCCCCCGCGTTTGAGGACTCGGCGCGTCCTTTCAAAGGAGAGGAGGCTTTGCCAGGCTGCGGAAGAGCTACTAGGATGAAAATCTGAATCGAGAGTTCAAAGACGCCGTAGCTAAAGGAAAACGTAGAGTAAGACGAGGCGGCGGAGACAAGGATACGATAAAGAGGGCGAAACACAGGAGGGAAAAGCGTCGCTCAACGCCGCGCGCGGTTTTACACGGGGCCATCAGAGACGACACACCGTCATCTCCGACGGTTTCTTCGGCAAATATATTCACTGACTCCGCAACAACCAGCTCTATGCTATAAATGGCCCGGGCGCACACAACTTACACCGCGTACCTACCTACCTACCGCCGAACGTAACCCAGAACTCGCTCAAGGCTTTGCTTCGTGCCGATTTCTCTCACCGCGAAATTTGCATTCCCGCAAACAGCGAGTATAATTCCGTCGAGGTTCTGCGAAGAAATAATTACGCACGAACTGACTAGCTGGAATGTCTATCGGCAGACGTAAGTACGGCTTTTGGACGTTATTTTAGCAGACAGTTCACTGAAATACACACAGGTAACGATTTGTCTTCACATTTTTATGCTTCCTCCAAGTCCCGGTGTTCGACAACAGTTTCATGCGTTCGTCGAAACACTTATTTCTCGCACGCAGTCAGAAATTATTTACGACGACTGAGAATAACGACATCGTCGTTCAAAATTTGCTGCAAAAACATCGTGTTTCGTGGGAGAAATTTTCTGAGTCTACGCCCCTGCCGGGAACACGAATCGCGAAAAAAAATAGGTGTTGGTTAAGAACGTATTGCTCAGCATATGACCCAACCAGAATTAGAATAGTTGAGATTCTAGTACTTCTGGATGGGATACACAGTTTAGAAAAATCACAATATTACAGATGCTAGGAACATTGATGTTCACAGTGATATAATGCCTAAGAGTTAATGACAAGTTGTTTAACAAATCTTTGGTGCAAAAAATCGTTTGCCATATGAAACGAACGTGTTCATTTTGCTCGAGTGCTATGCACTTTCTTCTATTCTTCCTTTTTAGTCGATTTTTGTTTAGATACTTTTGTTTAGTTTAGACTTTAGTCGATGAACAAAGAAATGATTTCTCAGAATATATTGGGAATTAAAATTACTTATGACAGAGAATTAAAACGTTATTTAGTGAAGAAATATAAACTATTTATCGCGATCCTCACATGAACCAGCATCTATGTTTTCGCCAATCGTACGCCCGCCAGGAGCGTAGACTCAGAAAATTTTTGCAACGAAATTTTATCTTGAAACGCGTCGTTGTCGAAGCAAATTTTGAACGACGATGTTCTTAATCTCAGCCGTCGATCTGGTGCCAAATAGATAATCGAGTTTTATGGTTTTTTTCTGATTGTGCCTATCGTGTATGACGTAGGGCTAAATTTTGGACCAAATAAAGGATCCTTGATAAATTGATGTTCCGTAGAGCGTGGGTATCGACAATCTCGCGTAGTTTCTTGGGTAACTCATTTTCGTTGCGAGATTACCACTCTTGTTCATTATCATGGCTCGCGTCTCTGCAAACAGTCGCCGCGGCATCTCGGCGTCCCGGCGTCCCGGCGCACGGCGTCGTAGTATCCGGCGCCATTCCGAGGGCCTCCCCCAGCCCCGCGCGTCGTCGTAGCTTCAACGTTCCTCCCCGTATCCCTCAGCCCTCTCTCCTCTTTCCACCCCAGCTGCCTTCCTCAGGGCTTGTTTGACTTTACTTGCAGCTATGTAATTGAATATTATACCAGCCGAGTGCTGGTGGTGGTGGTGGTAGTGATGGTAGTGGAAGGGTTGAAAACTCTTGCGAAAGGGAAAGGCACCAACGATTTCACGAAACGCTACCACGGCTACGCGAAGAACGCCCCTGCAGAGCTTGGTAAAGCGCTCGAAAGCGCCCAGAAAATTACAGAAAATCTCCCGGAATTAGGAACGCCGGGTTCGGAAGTGTTTGCCCATTATATTCTCGCAACTTCTCTCAAATATCCGCCCCTCCGTACCGTTACGGTTCTCTCGCGGATCCAGTACGGCCATTTTAAACCCGTCTCCCGCTGATCGTTGTCCTGCCATTTCCCACCATCGAGCCATGAGGACATATTGGTTTGTCTATCAGGAGTTTCGTCCTTCGCCGGCACAGGAACAACATCACGGATTTCGGTATAATCCAAGCAACGAATCGACGAGTCAAGCAGCAGCTACCTACAACTTTCGCAGCACCAGCCAGCCACCAACCTATAGTTGTTGGGTCGATGTTACCCGGCGAACCGCCCCAGCCGACGAGCCACCATTTCCCACACGTATACATACCTACCTCATTTCGCAACCTGCCGACCATTTCTATGCATCTCTAGATCAAGTATCAGAGAGGTTCAGTCGATGGGAAGAGGGACAGCCATGCGACAAGCTAATATTGTCCGCTTCTTACAGAGTCGAGAACGAAAATCGTTGTTCATAAGCCTCATAATCGTCGTAAAGTTCGTATAAATATATGTAAGAAATACTGCAGTCTGCTGAAGCACAGAAGCAATGTACGTACTGCGGGATTTCATACGGTGTTCTAATCATCTGTTGCGGGAAATATCTATTGGCGTTCTAATAGAATTTGGTTGATACTAGTATAAAGTGCAGTTAGATCCCAATAGTCTGGACTAGTAGTATTTACCATTGGGTTCGATAGTGTAGCTGTTTAGGAGATCAATATTCTCTGGCAGTGCGTACTGTGGCTATTAATTTGCACTATTGGAGAGTGTAGGTAAAAGTGACCACTTCAACTAAAAATGATAACTATTGCAGTCGACTGATCCCGACTGGTACAGATCATCAAAACTGATGGTGAAAACAATAGCAATAGCGAAATACTGACAGGGATTCCGATTGTCCATCAGTCAAAAACCGAATACCATTGATACGTAAAATCGTTCTAATAACACCAGTCGACGCGAATTTCGAGTCTGGGTTCTAGATGTCAAATTTTGATTTCTTCCACGTAACTATAATAAAAGAAAAAATAGTTTTACCAGATAAAGTTCGCTTTCGTAGCCAGGAGAATGATATTAAAAATTTTCAGAGAACCTATGAATGAATTAGATAACAAAACGAAAAGAAGTTTAAACATTATGCCTTTTCCTCTCGTAGTTATTATTTCTTTCGAGAATTTAAAAGCAAACTTTGACAGGGGTGTAAACATTTTTTCGTTGGTTTCATGCATGACAAGTAGAGAAATCATGAAGTAAACCCAAACACAAGAAAAGTATTTTTTATCGTTGTCTGGTGTATTTTGCAACTATTCGTCAAGGATAAAGACGACGATTCGCCTTTTATCTTGAAGAAACAACAGATCACCGTTTCCCAGTTGTAAGCGATAATGCAAATGCCGATAGTGCTAATGGTCTGGTTCTCTAAGAGATTTTGTCGGTCTTACTGGGATCCCAGAAGCATCTCAGAAATCAATTCATGGTGTGATAGATTCCTGCAATGTTTCAATGATTTCTTTCATCGATCTGCTCTTGGAGTTATTAGGAGATCCAAGAGACTAACGGAAAAGGACCACACCCAACCACGCACAGCACATGTTCTCATATTGTTCTGCCATCGTCCGGGCCGGCAGACTCACAAGCGATTTGCCGGAGAGCAAAGAGCAGGGAACAAAGAGCAAACCAAAATCACTACTGCAGTGCCTTGTCGAACGAGTAAACAACACTGTTTTATTGCACGTGTATTTATACGTGTATCTATGTTGTATACGCATACGGTGGAATGACTAGGGTATAGGAGAGGTTTGTTCATTAGCACCAGCAGCGCACTTTGTAATCGGCATTTGGTGGACGATTCTCACCCCTTTGCAACGGGAAAGAGCTGGTGGAATTAACTCTTATTTTTAACGCGCTTTTCACGAACGGTTGATTGTGTTTTTAGCTACCAAATTGCTGCCAATAATTAGCTAGATGAGGCGCTGGTTCACGGTTCACCTGCAAAGCGACGCTCTGTTTTCATTTGCCAACCAATGTCGTTCAAACCTCATTTTACCCAGCGTACGTACCTATTTGTTTGCTGCCATCCCGTACTCCGATGTGAAATACCAGATACATGTACAATGTACATCCACAGCTACTTCACTCGAAATCCCTCGCTCTTTCGAATCCATTCTATCATTTCATCATACCTTGCTACAGTCATTTACCCTATATTTTTTGTTCCTTTCTCTTTTTCATCTTTTCAAATATCTCTTGAAAAGTTTCATCCTGATACCGCAAATGTGAGCTTAGAAGTACAGCACACCTGTACTCTGCACTTTTCACTTGCGTGTGGTGATCGTCGTTTGGTCATTTTACCAAGCGTCAAGCGAGGGCTGCCTGAAGGCACCCTTAAAAAACCGCAAACCACGCATGATCGTGCGGCATATTTTGTCGAAAGTTGAGTAGACTGTTCGTTTCTCATGATTAACCATTTTGCATTGACCTGTGTGCCTAGAGAGGTAACGATTATATGTACTACCGAATGACTTCCCACTTCCAACAAGACATCTGTTGATCTCAAACTCACATCTGATTTCGACAGAGTTGAACGGGCAAAAAAATATGGAAATCGCGAATGAAAATGGCAAGATGTTCAATTTTCACCGCAAATCATGGCCCCAAACGTTGTCAACTGTAACTTTATCGGTTTTTCGAATGGCGGAATGCGACACGAAGAAAAAGGAGAAAAAGTGTTGGATTTTATTGCGCAATGAAAATCACTCGGAAATTTGAATATTTACGGTACACTGTGACCTCGGTAATGTAAAACTGATGACCAAGGCGAGATGTGGCGTGATTGAACGAGGCCACCCGGTAGATTACCGGTTATAATATATATGGCCCAGTACTTGGGTTCGGCATAGTCTAGTACCGGGTTCAGTTGACAAATCATTAACTATGCATCGAGCTGGCCAGCAAATACTCGTTACCAGCGGGTCTCCTCTCCCCGCTATAGTTCCCGCCATGTCCTCCGATCCACCGCGAGCCGACTAGCCTTCCCTAAATACATCGATAACCATTATGCAGCATTATAACATCGTAGTGGTCGTCGATGTTCACCGAATATATGTATATCTCATATCTATATACCAATACCTGGCCAGATATATATATATAGAGAGAGGGATAGAGAGAGAGAGAGAGAGAAATGTACGTGAGAAGGGCTGCGTGAGCGCGTGGCACGGGCCTACGCAAAGCATCAAGTCCTTTATAGATATTTTATGAGCGGTGCTTCCTCGCTGTTTGATCAGAGAATGATGGCAAGTAGGTATATACAGTATAGAAGGTCTACCTCCGTTCGCTGTTTTGCCAAGGAGTTATAGCATTTCAAATTTTGGTAATCACATCGAAGTATTAAAAATCATTTCGTTTTCAATTTAGTAATTTATTCTTTTTTTTTTTTTTTCTTCTCTCTTCCTTCGCTTTTCTATTTCTCAATTTTGAATAGCAAATTTTATTCCTACAAACTATTTGAACGACTGAATCTACATCCACTTATGTCCAATTTCCTAGAGTCGAGACTTCGAGCTCAGGCCGTGATGCGTTGGTTTGAAAAAACGAACGCCATCTACCGAAGAAACGGAATTTTTTGGTGTTGAGGTCGAGGCGCATGCGCATGCGCATTGCGCATATTTCTTTCCGATTGGTCCAAGCCGATCTCTGGTGGCTGAAAGACTTACTAAAACAATAATAAACCAATCCGTAGAGTCAGTTTCTCAGAGATTCTTAACCGAAGTTAATTAAAGCGGATCTGCCACACGGTGGGATGAAATTTTTAAAAAATTAGCCGATTTATTTAATTTCTTGATTCACGCGGAGGGAGTAAGAGGAAGGAATTATCTTATTGGTTCAGATATTCAGAGGATTTCTCTATCGCTTTGTCGGGTGTCGTAGATTTCACTGGAAAAAAAAACACATCAAAGATTTTCTTATTACGGCAAGAATTTTCAAAAAATTCACCAATTTCTCTAATATTTTATAAGAATTCATTAGATTTCTCTAATATTTCATAAATTTTTCCTATAACTTGACAGATTTTCCCATCAATCTGAACAATTTATCTTTTGAAATTTCACAAAAGTCTTTAGCTTTTGAAAGTCGTTAATATTAGTTGGAACAGCTACTGCTGACTCGAGAAAAAATGCCGCCTTCTCATTCTTCTCTATGTCTTATACTTTATCACGAAAAAATTGCATTTAAATACGCTCTGCCCTCTACTACCGATTATTTTTTTCCCCTCGTTTTCATCTTTTTTTTTAGGGAATAATTCTTTTTTTGCTCCATACGTACTGATATTCCCTGATCATCTCTGTTTGTTATGAAGGGTTTCTTCGAGGATTGACGGTGTATATCCTGATTAGTACATGATCTACACCGGTGCACCGCACACATCTTATCAAAAACTCAAATTGAATTGAAACCCTTCATTTTCGTATGTAAGTGTATTCCCACGCAGAAACTGTCGAGTGTCAAAAGGATCTTAAGTCGCGGGGGGTCGGACGGTAGCGATGTATAAGCGCACTATTAATTAGGTGTAACAAGAGCTGATAGAGTACTAGGAAGCGGCAAGGGTTGTAGACAATCTCCAAATATTTGCAAAGCCAAATATCTTGGCTAAACACGAGTCTGCACCTTCAACATTCACTTGTCACTCCACACCCATATTTACACCACTGTCAAAATCTATTACCAAAATTAGTAAATTATAGAGAATATAGCAGCCCTCCGTAAATCCCACAGGGTTATCCCCACTCCGTATTTTCATGCTGACTTTTCCACACATTTCTACATTCGAATTCCCATAAAACATATCAACATTGAAAGCCGGATTTTAATAAGGAATAACGACGTCCGGAGGAACTGGTGGAACCTCCTTACACGATTAGTCAAGGTTTCAATCGATCGCATGGATCTTTTTCACAAGGGTTGTTCCGCCGCAGTTACCCACGACGTGACTCTGGCCTTGTGCAATTGTTGGGACCCAGCATGGGGTCGGCACGCCCCACCTGGCTCCACAATTCACCCAAACACCATACAGACACTATAACCATAATACATAATAACTTCTAGAACCCTCATTTGTCACGATTAGTAAGCGATTACCAGCCTCAATGACAAGATCTTTGCTACTGTGCAACAGACGCCGGCACCACCCCGTCTCTCGAACCCTTAGCTATAGAGTTCGGATTCTACGGCGAAGAATAAAAAAATTGTACTGCGAATGCAATTATTGTTTTTCCTTCTTTTTTTCTTTGTTGTTTTTACTTTTTTCTATTACTCTCTCTCTGTCTCTCTTTCTCTCCTTCTATGTCCTCTTTGAAACGAAGGTGGTGGCGTTAATAGACGGGGAGTGAAAATTTTTGTGTTTTTGTACGAGCGTCGCGACGTCGAGCGTCGTTTGCCGCAAGCACACACCGCGATTTGATTCACTAGCTCGTAGCTCGACGCAGCTCGGGCTCCCTCGTACCTACCTCGTATGTGTAAGCGCGCTCTTTGCCGCTGTGTACGGTGTCAATATTATAGGACAAACACACTTAAATAGGCTTAAAATACTAACATCTACCTCATTCTACTGTGAATTGTGTGTGCTATGACTTTATAGAAGTGTGCTTAGTTATGCCATTAGAATCCTCCACTTCCACCTCCACCTTCTTCGCTTACTTGCTGCATGGGGGTCTCTTACATTGAACTAATCGCTCATCTGAACCCCAATATCCATACGGGTTGACCAGTCATTAGAAAAAGGAAAATTAACAAGTCTTTTAACCAACGACGATAAATTTTATTTATGCACTCTATGATTGGCATCGGATATCCTATATAAACAACAAATTCAGACGAATCGTTCCACATCTAACCAACAGACCAGTTATTTTTTCTTTTTTCATAATTGGCATGGGCTAGTCTTGGATCATTTGATATTAGGAAATAGAATTTTGGCTGAAGACTCGGTCCATTAGCAAAGAAATTTTTGAGAAAGGTACGTTCCATCGTTGAATGAGTCTAGGCAATTTCGTGGACCCCGATCAGCTGGGTCGAGAACTTTTCGCCAGGATTTGTCAAGTTCGGAGAATCGTATGTCTGGATTTTGGAAACTAGCAAAATCAGCCATCATTTCGGTAATCAGAGACCTAATGGATGAATGATTTTTGTTGAAAAGCACCAAATCGATCGATTCCAAAATTCGACCAGTTTTCAATTCAAGCAAATCCTATTGATTGACGCCAAAATCATTGACATCCATTGATCGGCCGTCGAGGCCTCAATTAAAAGTATTTCGCAAAATTTTGCAGACTATTGGACTAATTGAATCCAAAATATAGTTCGTTCTCAAAAAATCGATCACAAATACGCAAATACTCGGACGTCTATCAGAACATGAAAATGTTTAAAGGTGATTCTTGACGTGGGGATCTGGTGAAAACTTAAGTTTCATTTTCGGAGTGATTCCCTTTCCGAAGAAGCAAGTGAAAAGAAGAAGTGCTTCTCTTTTTGTATTCATTATTCGACTGAAAAAATGCTCGCATTTTTATCTTCTCCTTTCCTCTTTTTCAAGGCACATTTTATAGTTCACGTTGCCGCAGGCAGAGCCCATAGGTATGGGACATTGAATTTCTAAGCGCTAACAAGATCAGTTAAGCGTACGAAGCAGCTCGCAGTAGCTGGTGGCTTCTGTTTGTTGATTGGCTTAAATCAGCGCTAAGCTGATCCAATCCAATCCAATCCGTAACCTTCCATACATACAGCCTTAGACCGTTCTTGGTCCCCTCTGGCGCCGGTGAGCGGGTCTAATGCTCGTAGCTTTTCGAGGGGTCGCTGCAAGGATCACTTTGAATGCTCAATGATGGAATGTAACGGATAGGAAGCTTCTATCCATCTATACCCTACGGCCTACGCCTAGATATCTGTATAATAGTCGGGATTAGCCGGCGAATAGTTTCTTCTTTTACGAAGAATCGATTCCGCAAATGGACCGCGCATCCTGTGGCCACTGCGCATTCATCACCCATTTCAAAAAAGACTTTCAGTACGTGTATACCGGTTAACGGCCGAATGGATGGATGAATTTTTTCCTAAACGCTGTTTCTTTTTTTTTTATCCTCTATTATCCAAACCGCCAGAGTAGGATGTATATGTGTACGTGTTGTATATTTGAGGCGAAAGTTCAAGGAGCCTAAACCGAGACACTCGCTTCTCAGCAAAGCCAAACATCGCGGTGGTAGGAGTTGAAGGTGACTTTTAAACAGGCGCCGCAAGTCTACTGAATACTAATTAAACTATGGACCACGTACTCAAAGAGATGGGAATATGTACATCAAACTCCATCATCATCATCTTCTTCATCATTCGATCATTGGCATCATCGTATATCTCCAAGTTCTACAGCACCCAGACTTTTCGTACCAAATACGATAACCGTTATCGAGTATCTCAACACCTTTTGTATGCTTTTGGAAGTCATTGAACAGATATGCGCTCGTCTTGGAAGTGAAAAATGATATTTTAAATGACAGAGAACGATGGACTCTTTAATACAAGCGGCACGAATACTGCCAAGAAGTTTTTCGGTTTCTTAAGAAATTCCAAACAAACTTGCCTACTCTCTGACGGCGGGGTAATACCAATGAGTAAGTAACTGAGCAAGCGGTTTTAGTTTCGTCTGTAGAATCGGAGGTAGAATCGGAGAACGTGACATCAACTCGTCAGTCGGGATCACTGCAAATGCGAAAGAGTCTGCAGGCCGGATGAATTCCGTGTCGTAGGTCAAGATTCCTTCTTCTTCCTCGTCTTCCACTTCTTCAGGAAAAGTTTCTATCCCTCATTAAGTAATTGGCCGAAGGTGAGAGGCGAAGTTTCCGACAACCCTTCAGCGTTCGGATTTCCTGTAAAAATTGACCTATCCACCTCTCAGCATTTAGGAAACCATCATGCATAGAGATGCACAGAATTTTGACTGCAACTAGAGGTAAGCAGAAAAGTATAAATACTGTAAATAAATGGATAGTTCTTCGACGAACAGGGCGAGTTTGTCGGGTTTGTGAATGTTGGGGCATAGTTTAATCCGAGATTAATCAGCCTTTGCATCAGGGGATTACGGGACTTAAGACTGTGGTCTGCGCTCGGTGTTTCTCCCGAATTCCCAAGTACCTCTTGAGCCACGACCCAGCGGTACCTTGCAACTCCTGAGCTCCAGTTTCCTAATCCCAAGAACCCAAACCGCGAAACACCTGGGACAATCTTAGCCAAGAAGAGAACTCGCTCTACTCCACGGGACTGTTTGTTCTGATCTACGATACGACCTTAAACCGACTTTCAGCGCTGCTCTGATCTTGAAACACAATTAAGCGGGGCCACATGACGAATTTGACTTTTGGAACGAAGAGGACTTTCGAAATTTACCGAATCCCACGCCAGTCCTGGGAGCTCTTCCCGGATCTAGAGAATCGTCTATCAAGACGATCTATCAAAAAATTTCATACCAGAACCGCCCACCGATTGAATTCCGGGATAGCTATCGTCGAGTCTCGTTTTCCTGGCGATATTCATTTCCGTATATAAGGAGAGGACCATTGTGCGGGTAGTAAAAGGGATTTTTCGAAAAAGGCACAACACGGATTTTACGCCAATTGAACTCACCGATCTTCACATAATGGTCTTCACATCCGGGCGTTTGACTTTTATAGAAGGCCTACAGTCGCCAGCGCAGCTTCCGGCGGCAGGCTCCTGCCTACCTGACGGTGCTTTCTTTTCACCATAACTGAAGACGCAATATCGTGAAAATACTGCAGTGCCTGAGGTTGAAACAACCTGCGACGCGTTACTCCGAGTTCGACGAAGAGTCGCGTTCCCTGGTTCATCGATACAAGGGATGTTCCGTTTCCGAAATCCGATGATGTTTTAGAGATGATATTTCGCCGGTGCACGTGTTGTCGTTTAAGAGATGACACCCTTGGCGCAACGTAAACATGAAAAACAACATTTTAAACGGTCAAACATGCATAGAAAGCGACAACAATGGGCGTGACTGCGGGGCGGAACACATGTCCAAACAGTCAGGACAATGTCGGGACAGTGGGTATAGTACCGGTCAGGACTGACTGACTGCCTGACTGCCGTTATCCTAACCCTCGACCCCCTCGTATCCTCTGACAGTAAAATGTTTGCAATACGTTATACACGGGCATTCAGTCCGTGAAATGCAAAGGTAAACTTTAAAGGTATCCCTCACCCTCTCACTCCTGCGCCCCTAAATACCAACGAAATAGCAAGAAATGGTCAAAGAGCGCCACCCCAACGTCCGGCAATTGTTGCCAGCATTTCAATCAATGGACAATGAACGCTGCTCTGCTTCTGGTCCTGCGTCGCAGCGGAGTATTCTCCGCAAAAATCAAAGGAAGAAGGAAAATATCTGCCAGCTCAACTTGGATTCCAAAATCGTATTGCCGAATGGATTGTGGAATGGTCAACTTTCGATGCGATCGAGAAGTTCGTTTTCAGGGAAACCCTCATCTTCGGGATCACATGACCAATGCGAAAATTTGACCATTGGCGAAAGGGTGATATCACTACGTAATTCCATGGATGAAAGCTTCCTGCAAGTTCGAACATTTATTGTCGCAGAATCCATCGGAGATCCAATTTAAATCGTTGAGTTCAATCCATTGGACAAAACAACTTCTCTATTAATCGTGAGGGTGCACAATTCACTCATGATCAGTCATGTCTTTTCGCCACATTTTCCCCGTCTCCAATGGATATATGAAATCGTCGAAATCATAGACCTGTGTATAACAATTGGCGGTGAAAGGAGGCGATCTAGGGGTTGGCTAGGGCGTGTGTTACGACTACAACACGAAATGCTGCACCGTTTCCTGTCAATTACATGGGCGGAATGCTGGCTATTCATTGCTTTTCCAGGGGAGGACAGCCTCGACAAATTGGCAGGAAAATCTTTGCGTCGTTAGAGAATTAAAACGACTTATGTTATCATTTGTGTTTTCAACTCTCTTCCCCGTCGTAACATTTTTCCCGGATCAAGGGAGAGCAGTCTTCTTCTTGTATAAATATTTTGTCGAATACCCGAGTACTTAGCAAATCGGAAACAACGATTTCAAAAGTCCAAATTTGCAGAACATGCAACGTCAGAGGCAAAGAAATTTATCTTTCAAGCTGCAAACATTCTGTAACATGATAATTTTAAAGTCGATTTTTTCACTGGTTCGAAGTCTAGTTGCGCAAATGGTCGTTGATACTATCATCGCCTATCGTCGAGTAAGTCGTCTGGAAGAAAGTACATCATAGAAGCTCGTCGTGACGTACGTACCACCTACGTATGGCTTCGGCGGTAACTCGTTATGGCGTTTTGTCGCGAGATAAAATTCCCAGAACCACGGTGATACTCGGGACTGGGACTCGTCCAAGTCGGGTATTGTTTTAACGTGTTTGAGTCAAATATTGACGCTAGTCGGTCGCTCGTTCTCTCGCTCGCTTGGTCGACCGAGGCAACCAACGATGTCTCCGAGCCAGGCCCATCCTGCAGACCGTCCACGGTACCTATCATTACAGATACTCCAGCACAGAAATCAAAGAGAGAAAAAAAAAAATGAAAGAGGAAGAAATATAAGCCAGGGTAAACCAGAAATCGTTTACCACACCCCCGCATCTGAATAGCCCTGCACACCCTGGTTTTATTCGTGTAGGTGTGTGTCTCCAAGAATTACAGATATGATGGGAAGAAGATAGAGACTCTGGTTCCAAAACAGCCATTCGATTTGAACCACGATTTGGATCAGGCGAAAATCGTGCGCTGGTAGATACAAGGATTGATTATAATTTGAGAAAGTTAGGAACGGAAAAATCCATCCTGTTTCACGGGTCCGGTTAGAAATTGCGTTGGGATTCCCGTAGCTTTGTGAAAAGAGTTTACCCAAGGATGATGAGGCCACGATTTCCGGGTTGACCCGATGACTTGTGCTATCTAGTATTCTAGAGACGTAATGGTTGTTAGCGGATGACGATAGTTTGCTGATTGAATACAGCTCCGCAACAGAGATAAAGAAGACTTTGTGGATCAATGGCTGGCCCGACCGCGCGGAGTCTGGGTTCAAGATTCTAATAAAATGGTATAACCCGAGGGTAGACGCGATATGGGAAAGAGAGTCTCGGTCGTTCCCATTCTCCCTGCAGAGCCAATACATCCGAAATCCGAAATTTCAAAGGCCAATATGTTAGCGTCTGGGATCACGCCTCAACGAACTGTATCCCGATATACTAACAGGCTTTTTTTCCAAAAAATTTACATCACAAACAATGCCCTTACCCCACATAAAGTCGTGATAGGTCGTATGCGGAGCTAGCGCCATCCGGGAACCCAAAATCTCGGTTCATTGCGATCGTTGCGCATGCGCGAATCGCAGATTCTTCGAGTATCTGCGCATCCAAGGCTTCGATACTGTACTGCGTGGAGTGTATACAGGGGAGTTGTGTTTTCCCTCTTTTCCTTTCCGTTCTTTTTATCCCCGTTGAATGGCTCGCCAGGAAATCGTCCTGACCTCGAACCACTGGACGACAGATATTCGGCCCATTTCAGTCTCACCTACACACCTATGCTGTATCAGAGATGCACACTGTCCCGGGCTTGTTTGCCATCAGGGAAATGTGTTTCTTTAGGACGACCGCCGAGGTGTTTGGACGACGCGGCAAAATATTCGAAAATCAAACAAATTTATATACTACATGTATACTAAGCAGATTTTTCAACCGTATACCCTTACTTTACATGTAATACATGTGTAATATATAAGTACGATGCATGTAAAAAAAAATTATCAAATGGAAAATGGAGAAATAAATAAACAAAAAAGACTGTCTCATATAATTTCTTCTTCTTCTCGTCCTTCATTTCTTATTTTTTGCCAATCATTTTCCTCGCTCCGTATGTGTGTACCTACACATATAGTGTACATAGGCATGTATCCTTCCACCATCTCCCCGTTTACTCCGATCAAAGCGCCTTGGGCCCCGGTGCAATATAGACGCGGCAGATCACAAACCTAGTTTTCAATGTGTCGGTTAGTTGGTGTGCCGTAGGTGGACCTCGCGTAAGACTTAAGTACGTGTGTGCGTTAGGTTGGCAAACATGTCTGTAGCGTTGTCAGGCGGGCAGGAAATTACGTCCGCCTTTAGCCGTTCTCTATATTACACTATCCTCCGCCTCATTCACTCCCGCCTCGCTCCTGCCTCCCACCCCCTCGAACCTAGCGAGTATATACCCTCTCCAGGTATGTACATAAACCAATATATGTATATACAACGTACAAGACATGGACGAATGTATAGTTGGTATACCTGCACCTAGGCTCCTATTGCACGTATGGATCAGGCCTGCACTTGCAGACGTGGATACATAGTTGCGGTACATGGCCTGCATAGACATTGCCTCCTCATATACCTGCGTTGTAC
The DNA here is from genome assembly GCA_944452935.1 of Rhogogaster chlorosoma. Classification (NCBI taxonomy): domain Eukaryota; kingdom Metazoa; phylum Arthropoda; class Insecta; order Hymenoptera; family Tenthredinidae; genus Rhogogaster; species Rhogogaster chlorosoma. The sequence goes on from OX101802.1 coordinate 21,565,288, forward strand.
ATGGTTATCTAGGTATATGGACATATCTACTCGGCGCACAGTTGTTTCGTACGTTATAGCCGATATGGACGGAAGAGAACGAACGAGTTGCGAAAGAAATATACGAAAATTAGCCCACTGTCAACTATTGTCGAATGATTATCCCGCCGTTCGAGGAAAGCTCATATAAGCCTCCGACCCTTGAAGCTTGATTAATAATGCAGGACAAGAAGGACTCGGCGCGTGGTGGCGCGTGGTTGGTGCAACGGAGCGAGTACCAACGCTGCATCGAGCCCTTGTCCAAATACTGAGTCATTGCGACAACAGGGTAACCCTGCCGGCGAGCGCGAGGACCTAAGGGTGCCAGGCGTCCAGGCGCCAAGGGTTGATCCGCCAATTCTCTCCGTCAAAACGTATGAGGTATTTCCTGAAAAATATTAAGCTCGGAGAACGATTATAGATGTTATCGTCGTTTTGTGAACAAAAATATGCAATCAGCTATTTTCATTATTTAGATTATTTTCTTCGAATGACCCGCGTTGGTATACACCTAACACGGTTACAAGTACAAGCATAGTGTATACACGTAGTGAAAAGGACGTGGGATTAAATTAAATTAACACCCTGAGGGAGCGGAGAAGCCTGGCGTGTGCAGAGTAGCTATTACAAACGTCGGCTTATAATAATACCGGCACTAATGCTATGCAAAACAGTACCTACCAAGCCTCCCTTCTTTCTCTCTCTCGCTCTCTCTATTTCTTCGTTCGTTTCTTTCTCCGTCTCTCCTTAGCTGAACGTCGCGTGTCTCTCCGTTTACCCTATACCAGTGTGAAAGTGTGTGCGTGACTATCGGCCACTCGACGATGTTTTCCTTCGGCTGATGCAAAGATGTCCTTTGTTTTTCTTAGCTCTGAAGTTTATGGAGAAAAAGTAAAAGACGAATAAGAAGGGGGGAGGGTGCCGAGCTATGCTCCATAAAGCCCATGACACAAGAAAAGCCGTATGCTGCGTGCCGTTCACGTAACACGGACGGAGCGTAAGACTCACTCAAAAACGGCGCCGGCCAATCACAGGCGTGATTTAGTACAGATAAAACCAAAAATTTTGTAGAAACGTTTGATCCTTTACGGACAAAAAAACTATTGGTACTAATCGAATTTATACCATTCGAGCGCTTAATATTGTCGAAAACTAGTTTCGCGGACTATTGGCATTTGCACTGTTCGTTACCACTGGTTGGCAATCAGAAGCATATTGTACACTGGATTCACTGGGTATACTATAGTGATATATTGTTCCAGCAAAATAAAATGCAAATAATTGTCTTTATTCTGGAAAAATAGTTGCGAAATATAGTATACCAAGTCGATTAGCCTATCAGCACGATAATTTTATCATTCAATATTTCACTGATGGACCTGGGTGTTCTCACCATCAGGGATAACTGTCAATTTTTGACAAGTGACATCCTTTTCCTAACCGAGTGCGCAAAATAGTACATTCCCGCACTAGGAATCAATTGGATGCGCAAAATCGAATTTCCCGAACTCAATTAGGAAAAATAGTTTCGCAATACGTGCGCATAGATGTTCTCGAGTTTGTCGCTCGAGCCGACTCATGCGGGAATCACCTATTTTGCGCACTACTTGCTCAATCTACTATTTCACCGTTAGCCTCGATCATCTCTGCCGGTAGAGATCATTTCACTGCAATATTAATTATAATAAAGTTAAAATTAGTGGACATACGTCTAAAAAATATTAAATTCCATTAGTTACGGTATTCTTCAGGTTTTGAGAACTTTTTTTCGAGATTATTGTGTGTTTCGTATAAGACGTCGAATGTTATTAGATACGGTTATAATTCTCCCTTTCATCGTAATTGAAGAAAAATAAGTTTTAACCTTTTTACACAGTCTGGAGGGGTGGCCTGGTACTGGGTAACCGTTTGCTCGACACTATTCATATTTGATAAGTTTGCGATTTGACTGTTTACCGACGGGAAATGTTGGGCGTCAGCGAGGGATGGACGGCTTTCGGCAAATATTGTTATCAGCCTGTGCTTTCTGCAGAGGTGGGGAGCAAAGGGAGAATAGTCGATAAAAGTTAATTATTAATGCTACCCCTTGTACCCAGGTAGTCACCCGGTAACGGTCCGTGTCGAAAAGCACATATTATGCATATACATACGTCACTATATACAACCAGTCCCTGGATAAGTCCGCCGACACCAACTAAGCCCTTTTTCAACAACAGGAAACAGGTTGAATTTAGACACTCCGATGAAAAGGATTCTCCAATTTTTATTTTCTTTTTTTTTTTGCGAATACAAAATCGATCGGTTGTCGAAAAAATTCATCGTATTTGAACACGCCGTTGTATAAGTTGAACATAAAAAAACAAAAACGGTCAAAAGTCGTGAAAATTAATTCTGGGAATTATTGAATGGAAGCGAGTGAAACTGTGTGACGTCGAATCATCATAGGATAGATTTAAACCAAGATTGTCTCTGGGGATCGCGTTTAACGACAGACGGCTTCTCCGTTCATGTCAACAATCGCGTTTCACCGCGTATAAAGTATACATATTACATGCAATACGGGGTGTAACCCAAATTTGTCGAGAAGCAATATTTCATTAGGTCAAAAAGTTCAAAAAATGCTGTTCAAAAAAGTACCAACAGCCGCATTGGCGCTGAAGAAAATCGATGGAAAATTTTATCAAAGATTTAAAGATTCTGCAATAGGTCTACAATTTTTAGTATACATTAGTACATTATGCAGCTAGTGCGCAAAATAAGTGATACCCGCACGAGTTGAGTTTGTCTCGACGAAAAAGACGAGTGCGGGAGACACCTATGCGCGTATTATTTTTTCTGAATGAGTGAGGGAATGTACAATTTTGCGCCCTCGGATAGGAAAATAAAATCGTAGGCGCGTTGCAGATTCAAAGGCTAAAATTACAGATTTATAGACGAGAGAGATGTACGCCGATTTGTCCTTGGAATCAAGAAATATGAAATCAGTAACAACACAGGATTAGAAATTTCTCATTGGACACCCTGTACGCTGCGGGGTGGCAGGAGGTACTTTTACCAAAGTATGGGGATAGCTGTTCCATAGGGATGCTGCTGTGGAACGAGTCTGTATAACGTATACACGAGAATGAACGCGGAAAACCCCCGCATAAGGAACCCTCTAGTCAAACATCAGCACATCAATCAGCACCGGGGCAGTCAGTTGTCCCAACGGACCCAACTTCAGGGCCCGGTGCTCATTGCCTTAATTAGGATCTAAAAAACGAGAAGAACCAAGAGAAACAAAATTGTTTTACTTGTTTATCGAATTGATTTTTATTTTTCTGTATTTTCAGGCGAGGTGTTTCGTGAGGGCATTGAGAGGTACGAGGTATATCTAGACTATCTGTCGTTTGCGCGGCATGAAGCTGACAATCAGTATAAATATGTATACCTATATGTATATTTGCTTAAAATTAGCCGCGGTATAACAACGAGAAAATATATATCTATGAGTGGGAGTCAATTATTATATTTGTGGACAAACATAGTATTTGTTTATTTATTCCTGAATATGTATACGTATATAAAATACATGTACGTACTGTGTGTGTATGTATTACGAGTGTGCGAAACTCGCGGCGGGTTTGCGTATACTTATACAGGTATATATAACTATATGCCGTATGTTTATATATCTATATACGTTCAGGAGTACAGGGCGCGAAGCTGCTCGCTGGAGGATTTCATAATTTTTATTTACTGATCATTTTAGCAAGCGTCTCTTTACTCGCAAATATAAGCATACGCCAATTACATCGTGGCGTTCGTACGGCTAAACCGCAAATTTTAATATCCGAACTATCAGCGCGTTGTTGTGATTGAAAATCTTCAACGTAATCTAGTACAGGCAATAGGGGACCCGTTACTCTTGTCCATAATGCACTAAATTACAGGAGTTATTTTTTTTCCATAAACAGGTTCAGTATGACATGCTGAATGTAAATTCACAAAATCCTTACAAATTTCAAGGGCGGAAGTGCCGCCATTTTGAGGAAAACCGTTTCGGCCTATATCTCCTTAACTGTGCACTCTAGGCCTAAAATGATAATGACCTTTATTGTAGATAATAATATTTCCTATCTTTTTTGTTTGATGATTTTTTTTGTATCACCAACTATTAACAAGTTATACGACTGCCAAAATTCATTTATTGACTTTTTTACATCAATATCTCAACATCTCGAATTTTGGCAGTCGTATAAGTTGTTAATAGTTAGTGACACAAAAAAAATTATTCAACAAAAAAGATAGAAAATATCATTATCTACAATAAAGGTCATTATCATTTTGGGCCTAGAGTGCACGGTTACGGTGATATATAGGCCGAAACGGTTTTTCTCAAAATGGCGGCACTTCCGCCCTTAAAATTTGTAAGGATTTTGTGAGTTTACATTCAGTACGTCATACTGAACCTATTTATGAAAAAAAATAACTCCTGTATTTTAGTGCAGGAGAAAAATCCCTATTGCCTGTACTAATCGGTGTAGCGAGAATTTGACGAAACTTCATCCCATTGTTTGAAAAATTGTTTGAATTTTGAACCCAGAAACAGAGTGGCTTCCAATAAAGTTCACCGCAGTGAAAAACTTACCGTCCATAAAATGCAAGAATTTTTCGAACTGGTGTAAACTTTTTGGAAAAATGTCAAATTTCATTTCGTGTAGAAATTTTGAAACTGCGAAACCATCTATACCTTCCCCTCTCTGACTCCGCCTCGATCGCGAAGGCGCTGGTCGTTCCCCGGTGGACATGGTATAGGTATAAATTTGAGGTATTATTTATATACATATATATATGCTGTATGTTATGTGATCAAATTTACATACGTATGTAGTGTTTTGAATTCATTATGGTATACGCGAATTCAGTATCGTAATTCAATACCATTACCATTTAGATTAGTTAGATTTGCAGTAAAGTAAACAAGAACAAACGTCGGAGGTATGTACGTACATGTGTATACGTACAGATAACCACTGTTTAAATGCAAACAGTATGTAGTACGCAGTTTTGAAAACGCCAGTGCAGCAGTGCCAGTGGCAGTGGCAATGGCCCACCGATGTTTCAATTTCATTCTGATAATCACGGTTATTTGAACAAATGAGCTTTTAAATAATTTCAAATCATCCCCACGACTAGAGCCGCCTGCAATCTGTCCCACGTACCCTCCCCAACGTGGGATAAAATTATTGTGTGTTTTCTGATTTTGCGTGTTTCAATTTCACATAACCACCACATTATTCCCGCGCTATTCACTAGCTGTTTCCATATAGATTTTCCTTCCCTCCTTTTTCTTTTCTACACTTTTTCAGCAATTTTTATTCAACACTGACTAGAACGATCGACTGATGGTCTCTTTAGCTCAACTCTAAGAGGTCGCTCTTTTCATTTTAATTTCCCATTTACTTAACATTATTATGGAAAAATTTGTCTTTTCATTAAAAGTTAAATTACTCGCGAATTACTTGACATTTTTCGAATTCACGCATAGATCCTTGAAGCTGATTCTTCAAGCTTTCCAACACTCACTAATAAAAAATAAATCAAAAAACAAAAAATAATAATAAATATAATGATTTCTTTAAAAATCAGTACTTTTCAGATGGCTTAAATTTGTGTTTTTATTATGATAGTTATGCATTATTATAGGGTTTTGGAAAGCTTGAAGAATCAGCTTCAAGGATCTATGCATGAATCTGAAAGATATCAAGTAGTTCGCGAGTAATTTAGCTTTTAATGAAATGAAAAATTTTTACATGTTAAGTAAATGGGAAATTAAAATAAAAAGAGCGACCTCTTAGAGTTGAGCTAGAGAGACCATTTTTGGGGAGGATTTTTTTCTTCTAAACCATTAACATTTCAGAGGGTAAGAACGGAAAAAAAAAATCTTTTGCAGCACCCTAATATATATATTGCACTTCAAAAAAGGACAAACAAAAGGAAATGGAAAATAATTTTCAGAAATTGACAAACATGTCAAAAGTTACATAATGCCAAATTTCGTCCATAGATTGATAAGGTTTTGAAATTATCGATTTTTTATAAGATATTAAGGGTGTGCGGGCATCCGACTAAAAATCGGGTAAGAACATAAATTTTCTTCGTCAAAGTGGCCAGTAGGTATGCTCTTGGAGTTCAGAACTGATGTATGGTGTGACTATGATATGGTGTAAAGACACGTTGCAGGTATGGATACAATGGTGTTTTGTGATTAAATACACGGTAGATACAGGCATATGTATATAGATGTGTGTGGCGGTGGTACCGGTGGTTCAAATCTGTGTTCTTTGGACAATTATTTGAGGTTTGTATCAGTGCATCAAGTGTATACATCCGCGTCGTCCCGTTAGTACATTCAGTGCCAGCATAACCTGGCGTGGTACTTGAAGGGGTGTAGAGCTGGCGTGTCGTATAGCGTTGGTCTGATTCCCGTACGTATACATGTTCAGGCATTATATCCGTGTCCGTATAGCTGCATGATGTATGTGCAGGTATTGGCAAGGCTGGCTACACGATGAGAGAAAAGAGAGAGGAAGATAGACGTAGACAGATACTGGGAGGGCAAGGGGAATAGGAAATGAGAGTAAAAGAGAGTGAGAGAGAGAGAGAGAGACAGATCAGGGGTGGTCTTTGCCAAACACCAATATTTGCGACCGCCCTGTCGGTTGGTACCCTGCAGAACGACTCGACTCGCGATTTGAAGCTCTGCTCATCCTGTGCCCCTACCTACCCCCCAGTGCACAGTCTTCTACGAGGTTCAGATACGTCGTGGTCTCTTTAAATACTTGCCAATGATCCATGTCACTCTAATTTCAGTCTAAGTGTACGTATGTATGTTGAAGGTTTAAAAATTCGACAGATTTTTGTTGGGGATTGTAGAGGCTGAGGTAAGTGATACACGGATATCCTGACCCGAAAATCTCGATGTTGAAAACCATCGCATCTCACATCATGGGCCAAAAAAGTTCCAAATTAAAAAAGTCAAATCGAAAAAACATATCAATTTATTAAGCTTAATTACTCGGAAATGGCTGGTCTGACGAAAATCTATCATCAGACCTTTTTTGTAGGGAATTTAATTTTGTATAGAAATAAGCGAAAATAAATTCTTTTCACTTCAATGTTTTGACAGTTTTAACGTAAAACATCTAATTATGACTAAGAATCAAAAATAGCGATGATAGACCTCTTAAAATTAATATTAAGGGCTCAAACTTCACACTACGTGTGAAGACTGCATGCACAAAAAATTACAGATTGATCGAACCGATGGTCTGTTAGGTATTAAATTGTTAACTCATGTCATTTTTGCACGGCTCACTTCAATCTACCCTGGCGGCTAGATGATTTGAGCTGCGAGAATTTTTGGCATCCAAATTTTTCGATGATATTTCGTAGAATAAAGTAAGATAAATTATGGCTTCAATGGTCAAGGTACGCGCGATATTTGATCCTCGACGGTTCTCTCGATCCCGTTTCTATCCACCAATCAATTTTAAACATAACAAGGATCAATTAGACCAGATTGTCAAGATCAATGATTGTTATCTAGTCGAAAATTCTTCGAGTGATTTTGACCCGTAACTATAAGAATATAGTTTACGTAAAACTATAACTCTCTACGAAGTTCTTCATTTGAATTGTACACATTCATTCTCCCAAACCTTCACTTATTCTCTGTTCATATTTCAAGTTGTTTTTATTCACTGGAATTGCGCATACCAAAGTGTGACGTCGCCAGAGGATTGTCTGCTCCTTGACCGTGTGCAGAATTCGACATTTGACATTTTGGCTTCCATAATTGTTTCGAATAATTCCATTTCAAAATTTTCAATTTGGAGATGCTTCTGGACGTTCGCTAATTCTAACGCTCTCTAGCGTTGCGTTCAAATCCAAATAAAAACCCAATCAAACCCAGTGAGCCAGAGTTTATAATGAACAGCAGCTAATCCCTGGATCGTTTCTAATCTCAATGTAGTTCGGCTTATAGGCTATAAAAAAAGAAATAATTTACTGTAGCAGCAGCCAACATGCTTTCATCCCAGTAGGTATAGAATATGGCCGAAGGCTCTGAACATTCGTTAACAAGTAAAAAAACGGAAGAAAGAAAAGAAAAGAAAAATTAGAGAAGCGATCATGGCGTCGAAAGAATACGTGGCATTCTTATATTCCATAAAGCACGTCCATTAGACAGGTATTTCACAATCCCCATTCAGGAGAAGAATGAGATGCGACTTCCGGATGTCCTAATCGCTAATGACTAATAATTATTCTAGGGAAAGGTAGTCGGGAATCGATATGTGGGAAAGGAATGGTACCTACTTTTGTGGGAATTTCTAGAGACGTTAATGCACGCCCATGCATACACCGATACACACATACGCACGATATATACATAGATACATATATGTCAACGAAGTTTCTGCAAATATTGGGATTGGCTGCGCGTGCGTAGAGTATCGGCACCGTGCATTGCATTCTGGGAATCGTCCGAGGTCTCAGAGCTCACGTAGAGTGACCGTCATTGGTGAGGCCCCGTTGTGCCATTTCTGTGTGTACTCGGCCCCCATAACAGTGAAATCACCTCATCAGGAGTTATCCAACGTCGTCGTGAAGAGGCTTGCATTCTCGTGAGTCGAAATCTGTTCAATATCGGTCACTCCGAAACTTGGGCCAATATCCTGATGGGAGATTGCATCAGTCGACGAAACTGTCGTTGCTCGTTCGCAGCTTCGATCTCGTGAACGCGAAATCGAATCCTCCGTAACGGACGAATGAACGAACGACAATTAATACAATAACGCATCGCCGTTCGACCTGACGCCGCGTGCTGCAGGGTAGGCGGCGTCCTTGTGACGTACCGTTATTGGGAGTGCTGCAGGGAGAGGCTGGGAGTGTCGGGAGTGGCTGGTCTCGTATTTCCCGCGGCAGCCACCCCCATTCGACGCAATAAATAATAATTAGGCGCTAATTAGCGTCGGCCATGTTGGCTACCAGCGGGTGGCTAAGGGAGGTAAATGAGGGAGGGGAAGTTAATCACGTCACACACCCCTACACACGTATTACCCGGTCCTGAAACTGGCCTGGAACGTCGTCGCCACATCCTCGTTCCCGAAGCCATGGATGAAGATGACGACGGCGACTAAAGTGGGAGAGAAAAGACACTCCGAACTACGGAACATGGGGTCACGGAGTATACAACCCCATCGCCAAAAGCGTTTGAGGCTTAGAGTTCATATTTTCCAGACGATTGGGTAAGGACGAAGCCCCATTGCGGCTTACCACGGCACCCTGGTGAGCGTGAGGAAGCCCTTGGCGCCCCTAGGCGCCCCTAGGTACCAAATGTCATGCTCTTTTGTAGACTGGTGGCTGTGGCCATGCCGCAAACTCCCGTAATGTGGTACAAACAAATTTCACTCATCAAAGTATGTATCCTGGGCATTTTGTGCCGTACAGAAACTCCCGCCTGACAGTGAAGCAGTCCAGAGGTGTCGGGCCCATTTTCTTAACCAGAAATCGACTGAACTCTGAAGCCATGACCACCGTCTTGCCCATTCTATTTACTTAGGTAGACATTATCGCCGTTTCCCTCTCCGTAGCCGAGGAAATCCACGCGAGATAGTCTGGCGCGACATGTCCGGATTGGGGCCCACGTTGCATTGCCGAATCCAAAGCTGCTTCGGTCGTAAAAATTGGAGAAGAAAAATAAGAATAACGTGAAGATGAGATAGAGTTCTCCAGGCACGTATGTGAATCGAGGATGTGTGCGTGCGGTACGTACAGCCACTTGAACAGCTCGGCGCAGACGACGAAGCAAAGTTGAGCACAGGCCCCGGCAGGTATGCGATAAGTACACAACGATTTCCTTAGCCGACGAAACCGACGAAGCAAAATGTGGATAGGGCTAATCTCCGAAGTGATAACACCGAGATAACGACTCCGAACACCAACGACTTATACTCGGGTTCTCTTGGAACGTTGGAACGTTGGCTTCGAGTAGGTGCCGTACACTGGCATGTACCAGACTATTAAGCCTGCCTGTACACACGTAGAGAGACTGTGAACTGGCGTTAATTTTTGTTCCCTGAAGTCTAAACTATCCGAGGAAGATTGAAAGGTAAAAATAAACGTGACGTAGTTCCCCATGTTTGCTCGTAACTATAACTGGAGTTGGCGATCTGTTGAACCCGAGCCTTCCGGCCATGGCGAAAATCATTTTCTAAGTGTTTTGAGAACTGGAATAATTCGGAACTTTCAAACGTGAGAATGTCATCTGGTGAACTTGATCCCATGGAATCAAATTCCAATCGGAAATTCCCTGCGTGATTTTGCACAATAATATAGAATGCATCTCATTTGGGGAAACCAGCAAAAGTTCAGAATTCGAAGGATTCAATAAGATGTCGATGCAATTCATTGCAGCCAAGTTTGGAGACAGTAGAATACAAATGAATTAGATTCTTTGAAAATGATATTCCACAGATATTAAGACTGTCGGAAATTATGTGGGAAAAAATTGTCTGTCCATCTTGAGTTAATTAAACAATATTTCAAAGTTTCTTGCAGAGGCTTTGGGATTAAATGTTTGATATTCTCATTTGTGTAACATTTGTTAAGATTTTATTCCACGTTCGTAGATGTAGCTACATTTTGTACAGATGAAAAATTGAAAATAAATATTAAATCTAAAATGGTTAAAGGTCGCTGACTTGTTTCAGATATTGTGATTGTCAAAGGTCCACGATCATAGGATGCTGGGTGCAATATTCTTCACTGCATTTTTAGACATGATGTAAATTTTGATCCCTCAATACGTGACTCGAATTTCACCCGCCTTCCACTTCGACATCCTCCCGTTCATCTACAGAGAAGTTTCATGGATCAGAAGATACTTTCGGCAAGTCTTGGGTGTTCGGCAGTGTTCCTCCCGGTTGACAATGAAACTGATGTAATACCGGGCCTCTGAATCGTGCATAGATACCGCCAGTACAGTGTGAGTTGATACCCTGCAGTGGCGATAAAGGAACGCGACGAGCGTGTCTCCGAACAAACCCTCGGACACAATGACCCTCCTAATTGGCCCGACACGAGTCGGCGCCAGGGAATTCTTTGTCTGTAGGGGCTCGTGTCACACCTTGAACCCTCGATTGCCCTGCAGCCCAAAGAGACACATATGCGTCTGCCTTTCATCGACACACTGCGTACATTCGTATGAACGCATTTAGTATCTACGCAACGATAGCGACACTTTTGACGCATTTCGTGCATTGAAACGGTTCCTTATTCACGTTATTCACTACCACAGCACCTTTTAACTCTTCGGAAAATCCGGCTGGGTTCAAACCTAACTTTTGCACATAGGTTTCCGAATGGAAGAACAAAAATGCCACTTCGTGGTTTGAGGACTGTAAGTATCTTGTGCAATGATGATTTCAGGCCGTAGGTAATTGCGGGTTCAAGTGGCCCAGCCGGAAGTGAGTTCTGGCACGTGACCTGGCGTGTGTCAAAATAGTCGCGAGTATAAGGTACCGCGGTGGGACAAAGGTGAATAAAAAACGTGACCAGTTTGTGTCATCCAATGTGTGGATGAAAGTATGTTAGGTATAGTTGTCGGTAAATAAGCGAAGGAGGCACCTGCCCCGGTCGCCCGGCTCTGTGTGCGTGCAGTCGAGGAACGAGCAGCACACAGAAACGCGGAAAGAAGGAAACGAGGAAACGAATATTAATGGTAGTTGATTGGCGCACAATGGAGTCGGCCAGGTTGCGACAGAGGTCGACGTCCATGAATAAACTACATTGTTAAAACCGAATACAGAAGAGTCTTGGGTGTCTGGTGCGAATGAGGACGATAACCATCTGAAATTTTCAACGCACCTAAGCCAGACTGCATCGTACCACCTCGAGAGGACAAAACAAAATGAGCAGGAAAAAAGCCCATGAAACTATATGCGGTTTTCTTGCTTTTCGAATGGGAACTCCAGAGCCAAGAAAATTTTCTGATTTATTTAGGGTGACTCGATGTTGCGTATAGCTGGCGAGCGAGAAACATATGTCGAGGAATAATTGGCCCTTTCAGTATAGTGCAGCAGTATAACCCAGTTGACGTTGGTCAGTCGAAGTAGAAGGTGGTGATTTCGGCTTAATCCGACTAATAGGTACCCGGGGGTAGCCGAGGGTGCATTGTGGAAGCGAAACGTACAATTTACTCGGATGACGACATATAGGTACGCCTTTACCAGACATTCTGGGGAAGTGCAGCCCGTACGCAGGTACGAGCCGACTTTAGTACACGGATAACAGCCATCTGTATTGTTGCGCTAACAAGGCGCGCTTTACGACCCAATTTTCTCCTCAAATATTCATAACACATCGTCTGAACATTCTCCGCTCTTACACAACCGACCGCCTAACGGCTAATCGATACATTGAGAAACCCAGTTTTACCGCGTTTAAATTTGGTTTCAGGTAATTTTGACCTGGGAAAATTTTCTCTTCGAATGAATTTCGGAATTTTTTTTTTATATTCGTTGAAGATAGTCTGTTGGCTGCGATTTTCTTTTTCAAGTTTCTCAATCCTTAAGCCTATTGACGTATGCTCAAAATTGATCGAAGGTTCTGAATCGACTTTGGAATTTTACTTGCAAAAGATTTCATGGATTTGAAGAAACTTCGGTGGATCGGATAATATAGACTTCGAAAGTTTCGTGAAACTTGAAAAAAATATTAGAATTCCTGGATGAAGTATTGGGATCAAATAAATAAGGTAAAATGTCATGTAACTCTTAACAAATTTCAAGAATTTGAAGTGAGTCCGATGATTGCGAAATATTTCCAAAACCTTCAAATGATTCCAATACCTGATCATAAAATTTCAACAGAGTTACAAAATTTTATAAAAAAAATCATGATTGCAAATGGCATTAAATATGATCAGCATATAGGTTGTAAGTTAAAAATCAAGAGAGATGTCATTTACATCATTCATGCGAATTTTCATGCCCATCATTTGCACGTGAAAATTTTTAAACCTCATGTTTTCACAACTCGCTTCCGAAATCATTCTTCGAGTTTGTCGGACACACGGACATCTAAAAACGAATTTTACGATTCTGATAGCAAAAAAGCCATTTTCCTACCGAAACCAATAATCTTCTGACCACCAATGGCGTTGAGGAGATAAAATGGTCTACAAAGATATAAATGATGCGATTTAACGTCAGCATCCCGAATATTTTGGAGAGTTTAAAAGAAGTGTTTAAAATCGTTTGAAATCTGTTTTACAGTTTCGTGTATTTCAAATACTTGGAGACAATTTCGAATGAAATCCCACGAATCGCGTGAGACCGTTCGAAAGTTATCAAAAATTCGAAAAATGCTCAACGCACAACACAAAACAGCGAAACTGTGGGAAAGTGCAAGCGCAAGTTAACAGGTGCCGGATGTCCAGGATTACGAGTCGCCAATTCGCCGTGGTAATTTTATATTTTCACGGTCTGTCCGGCGAGGACAGCGTTCTTACTGCATCGTTGGTCATCGCCAAGAACAGCTCCTTGCCATTGTGGGTCAGCTCCCACGCACGCAGTGGATTTCTTCGATAATGTACCAGAAAATCGACAGCCTATACAATATGTGCGGCTCCAACCCACCTTTCAATATTACACAGCTAACCTGGATCTGGGATCATCCCTTCGCGGTATAGTTGGAGATTTGTCTCGATTAACAAGCTTAATTCCTCTTCTGGTCGGGAAAAGTGCAAACATGAAGAATAGAATCCTCGAATTGAACGATGTGAGTTAAAAAAATTCACACAATCTCATACAGGTCTACTCGATCTTTGGAAAAATTCACAGAGGTCGGAGTTATACCAGCTGCATTTAAAAATATATTTACCAAAATACCTAGCGATAAATAATTGTAAAAAACAATTGAACCTGGGCGGGGTTAGCAAAAGAGTTACAAAATTTGTGTAAACTATATCGTGGACCGATTTCTGTGTGCAATCCCTCCGGCGGGAATCATGATGACAAAATTATTCCAGGGGAAGATTTCCCGGCCCGTTTATATCCTCAGGGAAATTTTCTCGCGTGTGTTTCCGGATCCTGGGCATTGGTTCCTCCCGCAAATTTCTTTTCCTCTGCTGAAACGAGGGTGGCCTAGGAACCCTTGGTCTCGGAACGGGCTGGCGTTTCGGGTTCGTCGTTTTGCCCGACTTTTTACGAGCTCGTCCGCTGCTTTCCTGTTTCCAATTTAACACGGCGCTGGAATCGGCGTCAAAACTGGATGGAGTATATCGGATTTAATTGCAGACGTCGGAGAAAGGCGTTTTTTATTAATCTGTGAATTTTTCGTACCTACGGGGAATTCCAGTTCCATTTAATATACATACCTGTATTTGTTCTTATTTTTCTTCACAATTCCATAATCAATGCCTCGCCGAAGCGCGGCCCCTACCTCTTTCTTCAGAAGCTGCTTACCGGACAGATTGTAAGCCTCGCTAATACCGTTTGAAATTTCCCGCGCTGACATTCCCTCGCTGCATGCAGACTCGCGATCTTTAGACTTCAAATAGCGATAAACCAGCATAGATTTAAGATTTCTTGATTTCTTCAACCGCTTCAATCGCCTTGAACTACTCTTAACCATAGTATCAAATCTTTGTGAAAAACTGCCAACGTGAAAAGGAATCCCATACGGTCGTGTGAATTTAGCCACACGAGAAAAGATGATTGGAATCGAACTCTCGATCATTTTTCGTTTTCTTGTCAAATCGCATGAGTGCAGAAATAATGCAGAAGAAAACAAAAACAAGTGAAGTGAAGGAGAATAAAACTGAAACTGAAATTACTATAAAAAAAAAATATGTCAACTTTTTTTTAGGGTGGAGGCGTAAGGGAGTGAGAGTTTTAATTGTCAGGGTACAATTATCTCCTCCGTGACGTTAGACCATGTTCCGGGCTCTGGGCGGTGTGCTTCCCGTTTGGAATATTCCCGGGATTCTCGATTCTCCTGCTTCCTGGTTTGTTTGCTGAGAGGGACGTTGTACGCGCACGCCAGAGGGGTTTAGAAACGACGCAGCGACGGCGTCCCGACGCGACTGGGCTATGCTATACACAGCCGAGAGACGAAGACTCGGCTGGCTGCACTAATGCGGACCTAAATTTCTGGCCCATATTATATATATATATATATACATATAGTATACCTATATATATACATATATATACATATAAGCTACGCGCGGATCCTGATTCACGATTCACGACTGGATATTACGTCGTCTCTCACGAGGGACGAATACCTTGAAATTAAATTTGGACGGTTTTCGAAATTTCGAACCTGGCACATCATAGAATTTTCTAACTGGGATTGACATTTTTCCAATTTCAATTGAGCTTTTCTTCGGACTGACCAACGTTGAATTGTATCATTTGTACATTTCTGGATCTTTTTGGTATTCATCATCTATTGGTGATCGGAAAAATGACTTTTGCTAAACTCAACGAATCTTCACGCTTTCTAGTCTCCAGTATCCGATGAAAAGGTTTTTCGAAAGATGTCGACGGATGACCTCGGAAACGGCGAGATGTAAGAATCTGAAATTTAGAAAATTTTACATACAATTCTTGCAATTTTTTGCTGACAACCTATGTTCTGATCATACTTGATGGTGTCTCCGGTGGTTACATTGCTTTGTTGAGATGATCCGGAAAGTAATATCTTTATGAAATATTGTAAATCTGTTGATATCCCACGATCAGGTATTACAATCATTTGAAGCCATTTGAGATATTTCACAATGCTTGGACTTTTTTCAAATGCTTGTAATTTGTTGAAATCTCGAAGACACGTGACGTTTTACCACTATTCTGCCACAATAGTCTGCTTTGGAAATCGAAAGACTTTGTAAGTTTCCAAAAACTTTAAAAATCTGTATTACGTAATCCAATGAAATTTATTCAAATCTATGAAATCTTTTGAGAGCAATCTCTGAAATCTCTAAATATCGTTCGAAAATCATTAAATTTTCTTCGAATGTCTTTGAAATCCTTTGAAATTCCGCGACATCATTCGAAGTTGAAAATAACTTGACACAAAACTTGTTTGAAGTCAGAAACAAAATCGAGTTTCTATTTCTCTTCGGAGCAGAACGGCGCTAATAAATCTGCGAGAACAAAGGGTATATCCCGACGCCTCCCTTCTCCCGTTTGTCCGAAATATCTTTGGTATAGATGGTTGAAGCCGGAGCAAGTGGACGGAGGATTAAGTTCGGTAGAAAACAATGGATCTCGCGGAGCTTTATATGCTCAATAAAAGGGAAGTAGTCTTCCGTCAGTCCGTCCATTCCCCAGTCAGTCAGTCAGTTTTGTGTATGAAGTGGCCTGGCCGGGCCGCGGCCCCCTGCAGAACCAGCGTACGAACGAACGCAAGAGCTCTTCTGCAACGAGCGAGTCAAGTGCCGCGGGCCTCCCATCTGGCTGTCTGATCGGCGTTTATTAAAAATCATACAAAACATCCCAAGGGGATTACGAGGAATTACAACGACGCCGTGAAGAGCGGAGGGGATCAAAGCCCTCGATATATACGTAGAGAAATAGAAAATCCCATTCAAAATTGGATAAAAAGTTAATAAACGTTACAAATTCCGCCCAAAGCCAGCGAAGTCGCGATTCTTCCATTGACTTTGCGCAACTAGACGAGCTCCCGTCGCACCGCTAGGTGGCGTAGCTTCTCGCGACAAAAGTAGCCCAACCCCAAGATGATTACCTCGACGCTGAGCAGCCAAGAAGCAACGTAAACGAATTAGTTATTGGTCGATATTTGATGCTGATGATTGAATATTGCCACAAAGCCAATTTTGATAATTTAGTAGTGAACTTTGTTGCCAGAGGATAATCAGTCCCTTCACCGTCATGAGAAATACTACTTGGAGTACAAGAAATTCATACGAAGCCCGAAAACGCTCGAAAAATTTACTAGAGAAGTTGGATTCTTCTACAGCGTTTTATTGTTGACTCGACGAATCATGAGTGACGTAGATGATTGAAATATTCATCTTTGTTGACGAAAAATCATTCTAAAAAGATACCTCTAATTTTCCATTCATTTAGCCATTTATTTGCGGATGCGGTGGATCAAAAATGGCTCGTAGGAAGAATTTATCCGCCATGAAAATCAACCACCGTAGGATAATTCGGAAAGCAAGTCCCCCTTGTCCCTAGGGAGAGACAGGAGCGACGATAGAGGAGTAAAAAGAGAGAGACAGGGAAAAAGGGGATTAACAAGATGGCGGCCAACCCCTGACGGGAGGGAAAGATGTTGACGCTATCGCAGTAGCTCTAACTCAACTGTATATTAGGTACTTTTCATTCCACAGCATTGGCTTTAATCAAATCTCACTACATATATCTACACATCCAGTGGACACACGACTCAGGCTTTTCGCTCACAGCTGTACTTCGGTACAACAGCGACAGACAGATATATCAGTTATCCAGACCTCGATCATGGCCCCATTGATTCCAGGGCATTTGAAGGGCATAAAAGGTCGTCTAGAATCCAAATGAAACACCGAAGCAATCGAAACCCGCTACGCCTCGGGCTCTGAACGACGAACTACCCTCAACCTCATGTAATACCCGCATAACTCGGGGCTATGCACGTGCACGAGCCCTTTACACGTTACCAAAAAAAAAAAAAAAGGAGAAGGGAGGGGGAAATTGTATGTACACTCTTATTACAATTCAAATGATTCTTTTTACAGTTTTTAATGACTATTTTTTAACCGGAATTAACCCCCGTTTTAATCACTTTCTAACTCATAAGTGCCAATAATTCTTTTCTTCTTGGTCCTTTTCGGTTCAAACTACCTACTCGGGATTCTGCACTGCGACTAAAATCGGTAGAGATTACCGTAATCGACGACGTTGCGAGGCTGCTCGTTGTCAGCTGCCCTATCCAGGGATCGCGTGATCCTGGACGCAAACAACCCCCTAGTTTCGAACTGGTACCCGACGAAACAATCTAACAACAGAATGATAGCCCGAGATTTAAAGTGGTGCTCAGTAGATGCAAGACTTGTGGATGGACACAAGAGTGACAAGTTGAAATTGCAAGTTTCGCAATTCCCTCGCTAAATTTCTCTTTTGTCTTTGACCAATAGGTCAGATTATTGAGTGAAGTTTGCGAAACGTTTATGAGGATACGACATGAGATGTTGATCAAGTTATGCCGGTCAAGGAGTCTAGAGTCCTTGAATACAAGTACGTCTGAAAATTTTATACCCAAAGTCTAATTTCTTTTTTTTTTCATATTTTTATAGTTTTTTATTTTTGAGTTACTTCAAAGTGAAGGAAATAAATTTGCACGTCTCGTGCAGTCTAGCCATTGTAGACACTGTGCTAGATATTTACCTGCAGTCGAAGAAAGCAATATTTACATTCTACAATCCATAGTTACGAACTTTGAATACTAATACCTTTAAGATTCTTCCGCGTTTCCGCAAGTCGGAATTATCGTACCTACCTTCAAGAAAAGAAAAGCAAAACGAAATGAAAGAATAAAAATAAACACCATGCTATAGATTGGGGTTAATTTCATTCCCAAAACAGTGGTGAACGGTTTGCGCTGGTAATGAATAGAAATAAACTAAACAATGCTGTAAATCAATCCGCCTACAGCTATACCAATCGGCGTGTAAAGATTTTAATTGAAGCGAGTTTCAGTTTGAGCACCGTGTAGTTCCCGGTGTGCGTGCTACTAGATCCTGAGGGAAGAGCTCGTGAGTTTGAGAGTCGGAGAATTTCAGCTACGAGGGTTGGCTGGTGGCGGATGGTGGCTCCAAGGGATTCAATATAATCGCGCAATAAAATTCACTTACAAGCTATGCCCCTCTCGCCTCTCTCTCTTCCCCTGTCTCTGTCCTTGTCCCTGCCGCCGTTCCCCCTTTCTTCTCTCTCACCCACTGACAAGGCTTTATCCCTACGCTAGAGGCGCTTTGGGGGCGACTGGTAAAGTATTATCAGGCTTTCGGGCTCAGCTCGAAGGTTGCGAGAGGGAAAGAGTAAGAAAATCGGAAGGACGCGAAACCGGATGAAATCGAATGCTCGATTCTCAACGCGGCTGATAAATTTCGACTGAATAACACCTGCTGGACAAGAATCTGTCTTCAGGAAAGCTTTCGAAGAAAATGCAGCTTTTTGATCTTTGTCGAAGATTTCGCTAGGAATCTCTTCATCAAAGGAGTCGAAGAAAATCGACGATTTTGGAAACAGATGAAATTTAAATTGCGTCGACACCCGGGCTACAGGTCCTAAGATATACCCTGGATATGGATACTTTTTGGACTCGCACATGCTCACATTCATCCATTCCTTCCATTAAATCATACGAACTCCGCGTTTCCTGGTCTGGTTTTCACGGGGAAAAAGAATGGGGGTTAGTGGAAGGTGAAACGGGGACGTGAGGGGAAAAAGGGGCAATGAATATATCGTGTTTGCATAGGTCCCGAGGTGCAATGGATGGGGAAGGGTGGCAGAGGTTAGTAACGCGCAAAGGTAGATAGCGCAAAGGGAGAACTAGAGATAGAGGGAGGAAGAGAAACATAGAGAAGCCAAAAGCAAGAGAGAAATACCAAAGGTTTTGTGTACACTCAGCTGTCTGCCTCTTCGTCGCCCTGGTAGGTTTGTATGTACCTACGGGTGTGCAGCCTGAACGTTGCTCCAGGAACACTCGAAAGATCCAAAGTTTACCCCGGCAGCAGCAGCAGCAGCACCTTTTCACCTGAAGCCATTTTCCCCTCTTTCCATTTTCCTCTTTCCTCTTTCCTCTTTCTATTTCTCCGCCTCCCTCATTCTGCACATCGATTTCAAAAAAATGTTCAAAAATTTAGGCGAAACTTGACAGTCAATGTATGAGGAATCTGCGGAGACGTGGGGCTCTGCTCTCTCCGTAAGGTAAGGGAGGAATTGGTGGAGAGAGAAATAGAGAGGGCAGAGGATCAACCGGGACAAGAAGACGAAGCGGAGAATATCCCGCGGGACTCGTAGAACCGAGAGTGAAAATCGGGGGAGCGAACCGCGGAGAGCGCTTCGCCGAGCAGAAATACCCACTCGATATTGTCCCGCCGCGCGTTTCCGCCCTACTCCTGAGGGACGGACGAATCTCTGCGGCAAATCCCATCCAGAGAGAGATAGAGAGAGAGAGAGAGAGAGAGAGAGGCGAAAAGAGAGAAAGAAAAGCTAGAAATTTTTGAAAATGAAGAATATTGTTTGATTGTGCGTTTATCTTCATTCCACACAACTTCTACATAACTTCATATGGGATTCCGTAAGGATAAAACTAGTCTGACAATTGGAAAAGAGCGCTTTTCAAATATTCTTAAAAATCTTGGAAATCTGCTCTTCAAGGTGTATCTTTCGGTTCAGATCTCCACGTTTTCCCTTGCATGAGTTACCAAGTAGATAGAACGTGACCCTGTATCTTCTCTCTACGCAGCCTTCCTGCTCCGGCACTAGGTATGTATGTGTGTACCTTCATTCCGCATCCTACAATGTTAATTAGACGTCTTATTCGGCGGATACTAACCTCAAGTTAGCTAAGGTAGGCTTATGAACCCTGGAGGGAGGGAAAGAATGCCAAAAATATGCTCCGCAATGCATCTTTTTTTGGAATTATTCTACCTTAGAAATCTACTCATGAAGTGAAAGCGGAAAATGTTCAATCCTCGTGGAAAATCCGCGTTGACCGTGATCGCCGAGGTATCGTTTCCTCTCGTCAGGATGTGGATGTGGATGGACCTTGGCAAGGATCTGATTGGTCTGGTGTTCGCCCCGCCTTCTGCAGCTGCGGGAATCCTGGCTGGCGCATTTCACCGGACGACCTCACGAGAACCTGAAAAACGGAGTCCCGTTTCAACCCCAAGGCCCCAAGTTCCCTCTTCATCATGTATCGATGCAATCTACCATGAGTTGTGTCGTAGTGAACGAGAATCACCTTGAACCCCAATACTTTAGAGTGCTTGGGATCAGCTGAACTCTCTGATTGATCGTGGTTTCGCAGTGACCGCTAGATGCCGCGTCTTCTCTCGCAAGTAAAGCAAGGCGGCGTAAGAACCAGTCCCTCGATTAATCTCAACTTCGTTACCGAATCGTTCATGGAATTGTATGAAGGAAGATGAATTGCGTTTGTGAGTTTTTGTCATTGTTTGGTAAATTGGATTTCCGCACTTGGTGACTTTAAGAAACAGTCCGATATTCGAATCGCGTTTATGAACGACTGTGTGTTATCTTCAGGGTGGTAATAAGTCTGTACACCGTTTGATGTGAGCGAATTGAATCCCCCAATAAAATTACGGTAGAATATACCGGGTTCTCTACTCGTCTGTACATATGAAAAGCAGACGGTACATATAAAGAGGGAAAGAGATGGAGAGAGAAGAAAAAATATATATATAAAATGACAGAGCGAGAGAGCCGGGAAAGCAAGAGAGGATATGTACAACAGGAACGACTGGTGCCGAGGCAGAGTGAGACGCTATTGTGAATGTTGGCCCAGAGTATATTTGTCTACCGACAGAGAAGTGAGGGTGCATGCGGGGGCGGTGTAAGGGGTGCTGGGGCAGGGGCCGTGGAGTAAAGAGGAAATACAGGGGTGAGGCAGGAAGGAGGAGAGGTTCAAATATTGTGTCGGCTCATTCAGTACCGTGATCCTCGACAATCATAGATATATTATCCCAACGTCGCAGAGAACGGTGCACGCAAACAAGGCTTAAATTGTGTGTTTCGCGCACACCTTACCGAGACGGGCACGAGCCATGATATTAAACTCACAAATAGAACATTACACGCGTAGATTATCGGTCGATTAGATCAGCTCATTGTAAGAATTAGCAATCGACCGAATTTCCCGAGTCTTCTCGACGCCATGCAGGGTGCATTGCTAAGTTTGAATGAGGATTAATATTCCGTAATCCTCGCACACTCTGGAAAGCATCTCGACTCTTTCTTTCCGACTGGATCCAGCGCGAGCGTCCCTCGGTTCTAATTATTAGTTTCGAAACTTTTGGAATTAATAAAAGTTGCCGAAGGAACCCTGACGCCCAACCCTTCCTTCAATTACTCCCGAGCGTAAGTCTACAGCTACTCTGTACAGAGCCGGGGAGATCAGTGCGACTAATTAAAAAAATTGAAAGTAGGAGAAAATGAAAAAGAAAAGAAAATGAAATTATCGTGTCAGGTCGATCGCCAATGCTAGACAAAAGCCACCGCCCCCGTCCGTTCGTGCAAACATTTCGAGTCTGATATGAAAACCACAGCTTGGTATGACACAAAATAACTTCTAGTACTCTTCAGCTATGATAGACACTCGCCGGTTTCCGATGTGTGAAACGGAAGTGTCCCCACGTGGCCACTCGAGGGTCCTTCGTGTCAGGACTGCAACTCATAGAATGCGCAGTTTTCACTTATACCACACATGCATTTGTCTGTATCTCTCCAGTGGGATGAAATACGACGAGGACATTATTCCTGGGCAAAAAATTACCGGAATATGAGTACGAGGGTCTGTGTCGTTTTTCATACCCAGGGTGAATCGAACCACGCGGTGTTTACCCTGAAGTTCATCAAGAATCAAGGCTGCGGGAAAATGTGGCTGTGTAATGGCAAGGAAGCACACTGGCTAAATAAGAACGTCTAAACCCACCCCGCGTACGGGGTGGAGGGGGATGAAATTGTTATTCAAATCCGTGGACAAATTCAGGACAAACCGAGCAATATGTAGCGTTTACCCTGGGTAATTCGCCCCTAAAATCTGACGCATAAACCGTACCCACAATGCGAGTCCTGCAGGGCTCGCGTTTAACGCAGCAACCCCTCAGCGCCTGGGGTGTGAGGGGCGATAAGCTCGCCTGTCGCTCAGACTTACCCCTGATTTGCTCGCATTATTTCACTACGGTACATACACGTATAAAGGACATACGTGTATACATTGATGCACGCAACCTAGGACCGGGAATCACCCTGCCACCAAGATTCAACCCTGGGGGTTAAATCGACGAATTGTTTTGGGATACGCTGATTATTGGGGCGTGTTGTTTGGGGTCAACTCGGGTTAAGTCTTTGCCCATAACTTCATCCACCTATTGAAACTAATGAAACGATTAACGAATTCAATGAACGCAAATTGCATTCATTCTCTCTTTCGGTATTGGCCGCAAATTTGAGTCGAGGAAACAGGGTAACAAAAATTTGTCAGATTTTAACGAAACGAAGAGAATCTTGTCAATTTTTAATCGATCGATGATAGTCTAGTAAAATGACGAAACGCGCGATAACTACTTGAATGCGGAAGGATGTGTTTTGTTTATTTTCATTTAAAACTGTGGTCCTCTGATTTTATTTTCGGATTACGTATGCAGTGTGTTTGTTTTTCTTTTTTTCTTTCTTTCATTTCTCCTTTTTTCTGCTAGTCTACTTTTCACCTCTGTTATTACAAAATCCCTAAATCTCGGTAAGCCTATTTCAAGGACACAACGACCGGTCGACCACCCGATCAGGGAGCCTTCTCCACCAGCCTCTATAACGGGCTGTCTACTCCATGATTTATTTAGGGCTGATACGTACTTGGCACGTTCGAAATACACATGTCGAAGACGAGAGGATGAGGAGCGAAGAGCAGGGCAGGGCTCCGTGACATCATGCGACAAGAAGGTCTCTGAAAAACTCCTGAAAGCGACAGGACAAACACTCGAAAAAAAACCTGAAACCGCAAATGTTCGACAAATAGTTTTGTCCTTCGATTGCGCGACGAGTCCAACACGAAACCATATCCCGTCCCTTATTAGTTTGGGTCCCATGGTTCGAAATGAAATACACAAAAGGAGAGTAAGCAACAATGACTAAAATTTTCTACAAAATTGAAATCCCTATTGTTGGCCTATATCTAGGTATACGTCGCATTTCTCGTACCTACTGGTGGTTGAGCCTTGAACTTTGGTCTAGTTTGATCGCACTGATTTTGCTGCAGGAAGGGAAATGTTAATTTTATTAGTAACTTGCCTGTAGCTTGGGTTCCGGCTCCAACTCTGGCCTTTGGCCTTTGGCCTCTGTCAACAAAGTTCTAGTTAATAATTGAATATCGGAACAGCGCACCGCGCGGCGTTTGTACTAATTCTAATTTAGGAAGCCCTTTTCGGGTTGAAAAGTGCCCAACATGCCATTCCCGTCGGCTAAACCCCTTTCTTCCTTCCTGCCTTCCTTCCTATCCCTGGACCAACCCACGCTTCGTCTTTTGTTTTCCGAAGAACAGAACAAGTGATAATTTTCTCATGAATTTTAAATCCTACGCCAGATACCGCCGCGCCGCGCCGCGACGCTCAAAGCTCTGAGATCCATGAATTTTAATTTTATCTGCAAGCTTTGCTCTGCGGAGTTATATTCACGTAGAAAAGTCACCGGTACATGGTTGTATCGGAATTGGTCGCCTGAGGTCGATGACAGTTTCCGAACTTCTTAAGTCACTAAAAATCTCTTCTAATCACCCGTAGGCAGTGAAAACTCAACATAAAACTCAGAGAAAGTCGTTCGAAGCCATTGAAACTAATTTTCCAAAATTCATTGAAAATCATTTACTTCCACGAAAAATCATTTAAAATAATTTCCGACTGATAAGTTGAAAATCACTGATAACAGTACCGGTCAACCAAAAAAAAAAAAAAAAAAACTTCTCCTATGCCTGGGTGTACTTTATGATATTTTTACATGACATGCATCAAATCAACGAAAAAGAAATGTCTACACCCCTGTCTAAGTTTGCATTTAAGTTATCGGGAGAAATAATAACGAAGAGGAAAAGGCATCATTTTTAAACTTTTCTTTTGTTTTGTTAACTAATTTAATGATTCAAGTTGATTGACAGGATTTACATAAATATTTGTTTTATTTTTATCAGTTGAAAAACCCAAACCATAGATTCTCTTAAAATTTTCAATAGCTTCCGGCTGCAAAAGCAAACTTTATCTAGTAAAATTGTTTTTTCTTTTATCAGTTACGTGGAGGAAATCAAAATTTGACATCCAGAAACCAGACTCAAAATTCGTGTTGACCGGTCTAATCATATCAAGTCATGGACTTCATTTGGCATCCCTTAGTACGTTTCAAGTCATTGTGGCTTCTGTCTTGCCGCTTTTCAGCTAATTCATACGCATTTGGTGGATTTTGATTCATTTTGATTCAAAACGTTTTACTGTGTTTTAGCTTTTGTTAGCGCACGTTCCATCATTCCTCAGTAAATTTCCTTGTGTTCAGTTTTGTGAGAATAAACTGTGACAGTAATAGCGTTTTCGATTCTAACGCTGAAATTGAGCAATCTGAAGTCAGTAGTGAAACTGAAATACGGATCATGTCAAACGCTCCGATAATTCACAAATAATCGACAAGACAGAATAAATAAGGGAATTTATTGCGATTCTAAACAAGAGGTAATTCGCTCGATGCAAAAAACTATATGACTAGCCACTAGAGTAAGCAACTCATTTCGTTCTTTTCCTGAATCCCGTTGATCGGTACAAGTATAGAATATATCTTCCGCATATTTTTCTTTTATTTTCTTGCAGATTCGAGGAAGATAGAATTATGGACCAAGAGACAGGGATTACATATCGACGTAGACGAAGGCCATCATCATTGCGTAGATGTCGCATAGCAGACATACAACGACGAGCACTCTACCTCTATGGCAAGCTCATATAAATTCACGATTTCACACGTAATACCTGCCCACTCCTGGGCGGCCTTCTGCTCCTCCGCGTTGCCTACGTGCAGTACTAAACTCTGTACAGTGGGTGAAAAAAGTTCGGTTAGCGAGTCGATTATCCGACGTTAAATAAAGCGTTATAAAGAAAAGTAATGTAGCCTGTACAGGTGTTATGATTATGTTAAAAAAAAATTCTTTCGAAGATATAACACGAAAATTTCTATGCCTCGATTTATTCCATTACTCATAACTTTTTCGAACCAGTTTGAACCAAATATTGAATTGACTATGAAATGGGTGAACATTATTCTCAGTCAGAAAAGAACAAGTTTATCGAGCGACTGTACGATTTTACTTATGTACTCGCGTAAGGCAGACTTCGTAGGACTCGGGGCTTGTTAGCACTCAATTAACTGCCACCGCCCGGACGAGTATAAGCTGCCTCGCATCTTGGAGACGATAAGGCAGTTATACGTACGTACCTTATATATACCTTTGAGAGGTAGCGTTGAAAAACACCGGTGTGGAACGACGCATTAATAATTTTTTCTTTTTCTCCGTTTTTTTTTTTTTTTTTCTTTTATGTTTTTTTTTTCATCCTTTTGCTTTCAGGTTTTGCCTTTAACGTGTATTCCAGGAAACACGCGAGAATATGGAAAATAATTATCGGTTATACGTAGACATTTTAATATAATATATATAGGTAGGTACGCATCTACCGCTACCTGTACAACTCGCGAACCGGTATATTATTTCACAACATTATTTTGACTTTAAAAATTTTAATCCTTCGCTTACAGCACGAACTTAATTATATACATATAGTATATATACACGACCCTACGATTAGTAAACAATATTGAGATCATGACATAATTATAAAAAATAAAATCATCGGATTTTTAAAGATACCAAACTTCACCGAATTAGATATACCCGATGAATTGTGTCTGATTTGCGCTTGAAAATAATGCTGCAAGATTCTGCGCAATTATCAGAAGTTTAGTTTAATATTTATTCTTATTTTCTTCTCACAAACTTATTAGAGTGACAATTTTTTTACCTAAAATTCCTAAAATTCCCAATTTTCGGTCTCACCCTAAAATTTCATAGTTTTTGGTACATTTGAATAAGCCTCTAAAAATTTAGGCGCGATCGAAAAATCTTGAACGGTCGCTCACGAATTTCTAAGATAAATTAATTTCTCAAAAATCGATTATTTTTTCTTACTGACTCACCCCCTCTATATTTCTTTATCGGCAATATTCATGGAAGTGCTAAAAATTTTCGGCAAAAATACAAATATTAATATTCATTCGTCGGTTATTGGACGTCGAAATTCGAAAGGATCATTATTCAAATGTTAAGAATTCTTGTTAAATATTAATATTCTTCCCGAAAATTTGAAGCACATCAATGAATATTGACGATAAAGAAATGGAAAAAAATTTAGAGTGTGAGAATTGGGATGATAAAACTTTTTAAAAAAAAATCAAGTTTTAATAAATTAAATTATCTTCGAAATTCTCAAGCGACCTTTCAAAATTGTACGATCACGTCCAAATTTCGGGAGGCTTACCCAAACACAAAGAACTACGAAATTTCTGGGTGAGACCGAAAATTGGGACTTTGAGGTCAAAAAGTTGTCACCTATGTATATTACAAAAGGTTGTTGAAAGAAATCGTTGAAAAATATCCAGTTTTTTTTTTATGCTATGATAAAAACAACAAAAATAATAATAATAATAATAATAATACTAGTAATAAAATATGAGATAAAAGGTCTCGAGAAAGTAATCAGCAGAACGTAAAGTCATTTTTCAGAACAATTCTATGATGCGATGTGTGGAGGGACGACAAAAAAAAAGAAGATAGTTACAAAACTGGAAGAAAGTCAAACTCTGCGTGCACTGTATCATTGGTCAAACACAATGTCATTATGTATATATAATATATAATATATTTCTAAATAATTTTGGTAAATAGCTGCAATACACGTGTACATTATTAAATATGCTCATGAATGAGATGCATATAGGAGAAATATATGTATAAGTATAATGTAGATATATATAGTATACGTTATATAGGTATCGCTGACCCGCCCCGGTGTTGCACTCTTCGAAATCAGTGAATTGTGTGTATATTTATTATTCTGTTTGTCGTATGATGTGTGTGTTTATATTTATTTGGTTTTCCTAAAAAGACTTATTTACAGGTACGTGTATGTGTGTATGCGTATGTGTATGTGTATATAGGTACACCTTCAGCTTCCTATCTTTAGACTTTATTGACAATATCACATATATATAGACACCGCGGCGTATATACGCACCTGGCAATGTAAATTTGTTACTATTTTCTAACTCAAACACTTCAACTTCTAAAGGATATGTGAGTTGACAAAGATTGACGTTAGACAAATATTTACTGAAATTTATACAAGATTATTAATATATTGTCAAATTTAACCCTCCCCACCCCTACCCCTTCCCCCGAGCCCCCTGACCCCCCCCGCCGTTTAATAATACGTCTTCACATTGTTATTTAACAAGTCCAAACAAACCATACAACCAACGTAAACTTAATAGCCAATTGACTAATCGTCTACTCCTCTCTCTCTCTCTAGCTCTCTCTTTTATAACTTCAGTTTTACGAAACAAATCGGAAATACAATAAGACTGTTGAAAGTAAACAAAATCATATATAAGAAAAAAAGAAAAGAAAATTCATCCAGTCTGACGAATAATTTAATAAGAAAATTAATTTTTCTTTCTTTATTCGTCATATTTTGTCGACAAATAATTGAATATCGAATGAAAATGGGTTGAAATAGACATAATCTAATCACTAATCATCTCATCTTATGGAACAAGTGTATTGCATATATGTACAGGCATGCGGATTGTTGAGATGTAATGTTTAAGTGCCTGTGTTTGTATTTCTGTATTATAGGCATATATGCACATGTGTACATGCATACGTGCATACAACCTGCAAAGGTACCACCTATATTAGCCCTGTTTCGTTCGTCGGTATGAACCAACGGAACGGAACGGAACGGAACGGAACGGAACGAACGAACGAACCAACACAAGTTTGACGAGAAAATATTTGTCGCTCAAACAGCCGAGGAAGTCTCGTCGTTGGTTTGCTATGGGTTACCCGGTTACCCGGTCGCCGCTCGGTTGTCTGTCCGGTTAACTCAACTTGGTTTAGCCACCCCGCCGCGCCGCATAAAATCCTCTCTTCAATGTTGCCCTAGCTTGGACGACCTGCCTCAACCTTGTTTACAGAATCGCCAGTTCGATTCCTCCTGCAATTTTACCCTGACCTAACAAAATGAGTATGAAAAAGGGTCGAGAAAGTTCAGATCATACAATTATTAAGTAAATACCTATGATTGTATGTAAAAGTATCTGAAAAATATCCTACAATCTCGGTCAATCGAATTTATACAAGGAAAAAGAAGCTCTGAAAAGAATCCGAGCCAAATTTATCATTTGAGATAATTTTCAGATCATCTTTTATCTTATCTAGATACAATTTCATCATATGTTAGCGATATCATCTGCAGATTGAATTCACCAAACAAATAAGTGGATGAATTTTGTCCAGATAATGACCGGTCATCTTTCATCTCATTTTCATATTATCTCTATATCTGGTATGTCAAGATAAAGCTCTATTTTTTTAATTATTTCATCGGATTGATCATTCTTGATAATTCTTTTGGACAAGTAACAGTTCTCCTTCATCCTCGCATCTAGATACAATTTTATCCAGTACACTCATCTTGTTAGATGACAGTCCTGATTTAGTTTCTAGGTATACATTTGTGTCCATAAATTTTTTCTCAACGGTCATCTGTTACCTTCGTCATCTCCAGATAAAGGTATATCTCCATTATCTTTCATCTTCTTATTCGACTCTGTTTGAATTTTCAAGTCTTTTTTTGCATTATTTTATTTCTTTTTTGACGAGAGTTCCAATAATTTCTATTTTCTGCTTTATCCATAAAACGGAAAAGACAGTGTTTCTTCGCAGTACTTTACACCAGCTAGTTACAAACCAATCTAATCACTCAAAATACTATCGAGTAAAATATTCGTCAGCGAATTCAGATTTATATAGGTTCTGAAAGTCGATGAAAAATATTGTTCAATTCAAAATTGTACTGAATACAAAATGCAGTGATTGGTTCGCAATCGAAAACAATATTATTTTTGATTTAGAAGTATCAAAAAAAAAAAATTTATATAATATAAAATTGAAAGTCAATTCATTTTCGATGCCAAAACTTTTCTTATATCACCATTATAGATGCAGATGAAAAGTAAAAAAAGTAAAACAAATCTAAATCATATATATCTTCAATTAATAGAATTTTCCAAATCAATTATCTTACATACATTACGTAAGATTTTCTATAAAAAAAAATACATATAGGTACGCGTAGGGGCACGTGTCGCGTATCGGTAGTCCATCGGGCGACACGTAAGTATTATATATGTTATTCATGTGTTATTGTGCAGCTCTACCTTGGTGCCAAGTGTTAACCAGTCTAACTAAGATAATCAGTCATTACATGTTGTTAGCGTGCGTACGAGGTACACCGAGTTACTATTGCCAGGACATTTTCATTGGCTCCACGTTACCCCGGTATAACACGGTGAGCAAATATATCGGCCGTTCTGGTTAGCAAGTGATCTGGAATTTTTCTTTCACACGTTTCAACTACCAATTGCCACAACACTCTGAACGAGGTCTAATTCTCGAGTTACTAAGCAGTCGACGTTTTCCATGATAATTTTTCGTTTTTTTTTTTTTTTTCTTTGTTTTTCTTCTTTTTTTTTCTCTTACAAATCAACGAAATTCAATATTTTTTGTTTCTTTTCTTTTTCACACGTGATTATGATATTTTACTTTCTTTCTATTTTTGTTTATTTCTTTCGACTTCTAGAAAATAATAGAACTCTACAGGCTATCATGAAAGTTTTCATATAATTGAATATGTTAATACAGAAGAAAGTACGTTACGCGAAAAAAAATAAAAATATATATATATATATATACGTAGGTGTCTCCTATATCTAACCGCGAGGTGATGTTCTTCGTTTATAATACCTTATACTTGTAACCTACCATAAGCGATAATAATTATTACCTCTTGGTAAACAACGAGGCGAAATTATTCAGGTCATCGGAATTATTCTTAGAAACGATCATTTATCTCTCTCTCTCTCTCTCATGTATTCGTATTTACGTATGCATATATGTATAATATTTGCTCGTGGTAAACTAAAATAAAAATTGGGTTTCAAAAATTCATCGTTTTAACATCTGAAACAATTAACCATAATAATACAGAATACTTATCGAAATTCGAATGAGACTGACGCAGAAGCAGACGGGGGGAAAAGAAAGTGAAGAAGTTTGAAAAGATTGCGTTTTTTTTTTTTTTTTGTGGACGGTTCAAAACGGAACGAGAAATTGATTTTTCTGTTTTTTCTTTTTGTTTCTGTATAGTGATTGCGTCGATAATTAGTATAAATATGAATATATACGGTGCGGTGGCATGGTAACAAAATTTTATTCCAATTTGATGGTATTTTTCGACACGACGACACGTCGGCCAATATTTGCGCAGCCGGGACTGAACCACGTCACTCGACCTTCCCCGGCCACATGTGGATGGCCGTGCACCTCGCCAACTCCTCTATGCGTGAATGCGGTCGCCGTAGACACTCGAAACACAGAGAAAGAATGAGAGAAAGAAATAGAGGGGAAAAAAATAAAAATAAAAAATAAAAAAACCAAAAAGAAAGGTAGAAATGGGATTGAAAAATGCCTCATAAGAGTTGGAACGAATTTTTCTTATTTGAGAAAATGAGAAATATCGCGACAGACTCGATGTTTTACATAAATTCCGAATAAATCGTTGGATTTTCGCGTTTCAATCACGTGGCATTGCGGTCTATAACGTTTTTGTACAAACTGGCCAATCAATCACTGCCGTGGAACAACCAATGTCTATAAAGTGGCCGGAATATTGGTACACAGATTAGCGAGTTGGTAATATTCGATGGTCGTATATGGGTAATATAATATATTGTACAATATTGTTAGATCAGGCTAAACATTGTTCGGTACGATCTACTTGCTCGATACCATCCATCCATCACTAAAACGGGCTAGTTTTCTCCGGCTAACTTTACGCGTAACATAACACCAGGGTCTACCCAATATTACGACGTCTAAACCATCACGCCGTCGTCCATGCAATATTTTCTTATCGCGGCTAATACCCAAATACTCGACCGGATGGAGTATCAGCTTTTTCGGAACATCGTAATAGGACGAAAATCGCCTAGAACTTTGATCGGCAATTTTTGTCAGGTAGGCCATTATTTCTCTATAGAAAAAGTTGTGACATTGACAAATTGAAGTACGAAATAGCATGTCTCAAGCTATTGATTTTCACCCTTAAAAAGCAAATTTTTTATCCTCAACGAATCACTGTCGACGGATTTCTCTTTGGTCATTTTCCCCAGAATATGGAGAGTGTCGTTCAATCCATTCGAATGTTTCAAGACCGGCTATTCTACTTGGAAAATGTTCTGCAAAATGACCGTTAGAACTTCTTTTGTTCACGAGATTATTAAAGATGTGCAATTTTTCGTGAATAATAATTCAGTTCGAATTCTCCTCTCTGCAAAACTTCACATGAAAGATTGTCCTAAGAAAGGAGCCCTTGACCGACGGGATCGGTCTATCGATACTTCTAGAATCCTGCCTGAAGTGACCAAAGATCGTCGGAGATCAGATCTGGCTTTTTAAGGGTGAGAATCTACAGATTGAGACATGCTTGTCTATAACTTCAGTTTCAAGTAAAACTCTACCGCAGTTGGCGTGAAAAAGTAGCTTTGAAGACTAGGACCTTTTTCAAAACAGTTTTTGTTTGTTTATTTTTCTTTCGGTAGTTGGTGATAATAATCCGATTTTCTAGCCATGGGAGAATAGGGATACTCCAATTCGGGCTGATATAAAATTATGATACCGTATCGAACGTGAAGTTTGACTGGCAGGTATAGCTTCTTCGGCTCAACCTGCACCACAGGATTAAATACGCAGAAGCCGAAGCTCGGCGGTCATCAATAACGATAATGCCAATTTACGACGCGATTAAATCTGCTAATTATTCGATTTATCGAGGATCTGTGCTAATGCGATTATCAGAATGACCTGCAATCACTCCCGCCAAACCCGAAACCTAAACAAGTTTCTCTAATCCATCTTCAGCTGAATTAATGATTACGTTATTAACGCCCTTCCAATCACTAGGATTTTTCAGAAACTCATTTCGATAAAACCTCACCATTCATCGTTTTTTTCTTGTAAACTAGAAAAGACAACCGACCTCTACACCTCGAGTATCAATTACAAATTGCACCATAATCAATAAAAAAAACTTTTCTTACGCCTGAGTTTACTTCGTGATATTTTTACTTGTCATGCATCAAATCAATGAAAAAATGTCAACACCCCTGTCAAAGTTTGCTTGTATATTCTTGGGAAAAATAATAACGAAGAGAGAGAGGCATCATTTTTAAACTGTTTTATGTTTTCTTAACCAATTTAATGATTCAAGTTGACTGACAGAATTTACATGAATATTTGTTTTATTTTTTTATCAGCAACCTTTATCTAGTCTATATTATTTTTTCTTTTATTAGTTACATGCAAGAGATCAAAATTTGACATCTATAAATCTTCACTGTACTAAGTGACAGTTTCAACCCCATAGGTCGAATCCGTTATGGTGGGGGAAAACAAATTTAAATATAAACCGAAGACTTAGTGACCGATTATTGTCCCCACTCCATGAGTTTATTAGATGAATCTTATCTCACTATCGCGTTGTGGTCAGTGCAGCCTATATTAGGTAATTGAATGATATACCCTTTGAATGGAGCAGGTGGCAGGCGGGTTTCAGATCGAGGGTAGGTAGTTGGGTATATGCAGGCAGGGGGCGCGTGCCAGTTCGGCTTGCACCCCGGGCGCAGTGGTTAGCCACGTTGAATACGATAGAAACTTGGGCTAACCCCCTGCGAACGCGAG
The DNA here is from genome assembly GCA_944452935.1 of Rhogogaster chlorosoma. Classification (NCBI taxonomy): domain Eukaryota; kingdom Metazoa; phylum Arthropoda; class Insecta; order Hymenoptera; family Tenthredinidae; genus Rhogogaster; species Rhogogaster chlorosoma. The sequence continues at coordinate 21,599,215 of OX101802.1, forward strand.
GCTTAAGGGGCAGCGAAGAAAGGGAAGGGAAAACCAGGGGGCAGCCGAGAGGCACAGCTGGATGCCGTGTAAACGCCGACGGGCCCCTACGTCGCGCCGCCTTCATCGGACACTTCAGAACTCCACAGGATCATGCGAACCCCGTGGCGGATTCGGCGCGTTTTTATTTTCACACTACGTCCTAATGCTCGCTGTCACATTATCTGCAAGATAAATATCCGCGATCCAATCAGTGTCTCAGTCAAATTATGAAAACGCCGATACCTTATATCGGGTTTGTGATAGTTCACTCTGTAGTTCTGCGCTGGCCGCAAGGCGCGCCGCTCTCTCGCGGGAGAAACAGCGCCAAATGTAGAATAGGTCCACGCGCTGAACAAGCATTAGCACAGTTATTACATGGCTCGGTGATTCGTGGAGAACAGAAATGAAAATGATAACAACAACTTCGCTGACAAGAATTTTTGGCGGATGAATATCGATCGGTGACTTGATCAGAGGTTTAATTTCCTACGGGGGTTTTCCCACAATACTTGAATCGTCGAGGGCTAGTTAAAAAGCAATTATGTAACGGAGCCGAGTTAATCTCTCACAAAGGGTCGAACAGTAGCTGGAGAATTGTAAGTATGCAGGGTGTGTGGAAAGCACTTTTATTTTACTCTTCATCTCAAGTTCTCCAAGGTTATAAACGGCGCCAATTCCCTGAGGCAAATCTCTTGAGCCTGGGACAGCGGCTCCTCCACTCTTGTACATGATAAATAAATCGAACCCAATTTCCCATGCGCTTAACGTATGCCTCAAAAACTCTTCTCTTTTCCTTTCGCACGGAGGAGAGGAGGAAACGCACCTCTACCTTGGGATGTTTTGACAGGGTGAAAAGGGCACGTGGCAATAGGGGGTGGATCTCAAGCCACGTGGAGAAACGTGTTTGTAAAACATAGCGGGTCTCATTGTTGCTCGGACATTAGCCGACGCCGAGCCACGCGGCTTGCCCATTGTCCCGCTGTTGCGGCTTGAGGGTTTGAGATTGATATCGTATTGTTGTTATACGCTGCGATTCGAGTTTAGATTTAGACGTTTCAATCCACCCGCCCCGCTTCAAACGACGCAGGGAAGTTAGGCTCCGTTGTTTACCCAAGTACTTGTTATAAGCCCGCGATAATCTAATTGAAATTAATTTCTCTATACCGGTAAACGAAAAAGAAAAAAAACAACAGGATACTTTTTTCATAACAAATTATTCTTTTTTCACACGTTCCATAAACTGGTGTAAGAATTCAGAAGCCAACAATTAATTCCAATCGAATTTTATCATATTTTCCAGTAAACTGCGATTCCCCATGACAATAAGTATCCGATCAAAGTGTGACGATAGTACCTAATCTTTGTCTCTGTCGAGATGGAGCCTGGAATGTTTGCCCATTCAGTACAACGCGGTAAACAAGTAAACAAGATGGTAGGTACATTGAGACATTGATACTGGCGCGAGGAATACCACAGCGATTAAAAATCGAGACTATACGTTACTGCTACACTGATATGAGCATCGTGGGCTTGTGTGTAGATTCTATAAGGGTAGTTTTATTGTATTAACAACAAGATAAATCATTACAGGATATAACATATGATACTATGATAATGTACACGAGTTCCACAAAATTCGACATATGGCGAGCCTGCCAGATTTTCACTTTCGTACATATACACATGGATTTATTTTCCACACACGAATTGCACTGATCATGAACACTGGCTAAGGGTTCTGACCCCGATTAACCCTCCACGTCGCGGTAGACCGAATCATACAGATAAATGAACCGCAGTTCTGATACCAATCGCGATATTATCTGTAACGTATTGGCAACTTTACTTATTTTATGCAATATTTACGGTGGACAACAGACACTCCATCATTTATCAATTCAACCTAATAAGAACCTGCAGGGACGGTTCTTATGCCTTTCGAAGTCGTCAGGGAATTTATAGATCTTCTATTCCTGCTTGGAGTTCATAATCCAAAAATTTGACATAATTTTTGCTGGTTTTCTGATACTGCCTGATGAAAAAATGAACCGGGTTCGGAGCTGGCAACACGCGATGTATATCTCGTGATAGATTCCGGCGCCGTTTAATTGCCACGACCCCTTTTGCCCTGACATGGACAAGTTGTACGGTCATGTAACAAGGCACAGTGAGCCGGTACGATTCGGAACATATGCTGCGACTGCTGGGTGGGTATAATCCAGCATGACTTACGAGCGACGAATCGCACCTCTCCCAGTAAACTCTGCAACGAGTGGACAGGTTCGACACGAACGATTGCCTCACGGTTGCGTGTGATATCAATTTACTTAGGCAGGTTCGTATCTAGCGAACCGTAGACAGGTCACGGAGCATGTACCGGCCAGGCCACGCCATATGCCTACTAAAGTGCGCCAATTAAAGCTTTGAGTACTTTCAAAGCTAGTTTAATTATTCAGAGATTTTTAGTCTGGCACATAATACATCAGCATGGTTTACTTGTTACTCATATCCACGCAGATATAATGTACAAACTTGCCAGCCACATCGAGGACGAATGTTTGACAAGCCAATCGATTCCCACCAAGCTAAACACGCGAATGACTTTGAATTTGCAGTCGATAGATTTTGTGGAAAATGGCGTGAGGAATCTTGGCCAATAATTCAAAATTCTTTTCAGTCTGCTGGGACTTTCCTCTGCTTTATTTTTGTCAAAACCACGTCACTGGATATCGGGTCTAGAGTTCAGAGTCCAGACTCTGGTCGATCATAATCGCGGTGTGTTTGTCAAGCTGACTTATGTCTAATTGTAAGTATCATTAGTCACTCCGTGCAGTTGATGGCCAATGACTGAGCGGCCGACAATTCAACTCCGACAACGAGCTAAGAGTTCAATGTTCGCAGTTCATGGTTCACTAGCTAGGAAACGCGTTTATCTTCAGAACCAACAATAACAGTCAATCCAGAAATCTCGCCGGCAGTATTTCGTGTCGTAGGCTTATTTGTCTCCTATACATTACACTTTGAACCCATAACCAACGCGCAGAGTTTCCTCAAGCTACGTCTCTGCCAACTTAATTTAATTTAAATCTTCAGCATACTCTCGAACGACGTACATAGGTATAGATATATGTATACGCAGTCTATCGAACCGATCTTCGACTGTCTGGAAAATTGTCAACACCGTGTACCTCGTAAGTGCATAGTAACTACTTGAATTGAGTTGGTCTACATATTCCTCCATAAGAGACTTAATTTTACATTTTTTGCGCGACGTACTTCCCAATTAGCACTTATCTACATTAAGGTCGTCCAAAGCCACGTATTTCAGATTCTTCATTCGCAATACCACCGCCTCTTCAGGTGCCAAAAAACTTGGTAATCCTTGAACCAGGTCGAAGAATGTGCCGAATTTGCCCATTCAAGAAACCAGGACGTCAGAGTCTTTGATCCTGCATCCTGATCTACAAAGATACCTGCAGTTCTACCGGAACCATTTTTGGAATTACTCTTCCAAAATTGCCGTATCTAGTTGATTAATGATCACCGCGTGAAGAGAATAGAGAAAAGATTTCTCTTTCCTTCTCTTGATCACTATCAAACGTCACAATTAGTGTCACACGTATATACCCACATCTCTGCTGCTACTGCTCTGTCATCGGAGGTACCTACTGTATTCGATGGACGACAAGGGATCGATAATCGACAGAGTGAATGGGGAACGGGAGGATGGAGGACGCAGGATGGGAGGATGGGTGGATATATAAGAACCGATATAAGGGCGAATAAGGTCGACAGCGCGGTAGGGAGGATGGGTAGTATGGATTGAGCAAACAGCCCGCTTATAACACAGAAGGGACTCTGAATTCCCTCGAGTTCTGGGATCGTCGTGGCCAGCCGCCAGTCTGGCGATATCAAAATTCGAAGGCCAAATTCGGCTAGTTTTATTCTCAGCTAAGCAATCCGCCGCCATTTCGACTTCCATGTACACGTATGGGTAGATGACCGCAATAACATTCCTCCGTACGAGTGATTAATTCCAATTCGTTGAGATCCATCAATATCCCAGCAGCGGTGCTCGCGCCCAGTCTTAAATCGCGGCTTGCGCGGGCTTTTTCGATCCGGGGCGATTCGGCTGAATACCTACCTACCCATAACCCGTCTTTGGCCGTCCGATCTCGCTGGAAGAAAGTCGTAAAAAAATCATTATCCACGTGCGGAATTGATCCCAGTCCCGTGTAATTAAATATACCATTGGATGGTCTCTCGCCTCGAGTTTCCGCCTTGATCTCTCGCCTCGGTTGACCCTCGGAGGCCTCTTCTTAATTCTGGTATTGCGTGCCAAGTGGTTAGACATTGCGTCGGTACAGGTAGGTAAAAAAGCGGTTTTTTCTCAACCGTACTTGCGAGACATAGAAAGATGCTGATCGATTTAGTTTCCTTTGTTTTCATAGTCTCCTTCTAAAAAGAGTTGAAATTCTCACTTTCACGATGGGCGAGGGCGTGCATAAAGTACATCTATACGTATATGTGTGCACACTCGTTCTCGGCGACTAACTCCTCGGGCATGACTTTAAGGACGGGGCGATAGAATGTGCCGAGCTAGGGACGAACCTCATACCAGCTACTACCAACACAAAGAACGACTCTCGTCCTCAGTAGTCAGCAGGGGTAGGTTTTAATATTTTACGCTGTACTGAGATCGCGGCCCGGCGCGTTCACCCTATACCCTCCTTAACCAAACATCCGCCTTCAACCATACATGTGTGTGTAAATGTGAATTTGTGTGTGTGGCAAAAGCTACTTCTACGTAAGGGGTGTTCCGGGAGAAATTTAGGCCACGTCGTTACATGATGTAATAGTTTATTAATCTTTTTCATGCATCCATTGAGCGTGACGTTCTTCGAAGAGGAAACAACAAAAATCGAACAATTACTTACTCGAAAAATTGTAAAGTAAAAATTGGTTATTTCCTGTAGTTAAAGAGCTACGGCGAGGACCTTGCGGCCTTTAAAACAGAAGAATTACTGGAGTCCAGGCTAAATTTGAGTAGAATTTGCCAAATTTTTGATGATATTTGAAAAATCATACACACATCCGTGAAAACCTAATGGAATAATGAAGCTTCGCTAAAATTTTCGAATATTTCACTAAAGTGGCGAAGGATTTTACGGAGTGTATCCACGAAGGGTTATTTCGAAAATTGAAGTGCCAACTTTTGCAACGGCCAGGGAATTCTTCTTCTAGCCAGAGCTGCAGCCTAAGCTGAAAAATCGAAGACTGTGTTTCATGTGGAATATTCCTACGTATAATCTTGATTAATTTCGGTGCAAAACGAGGCTGCAGAATGGAGAAGGCGAGGCTGAGGATGGCGAGGATGGCATGACGACGTAGTACATACGTCGTCCTACCTACCTACCTACGTAGATGTATGAGTAAAATAAAAATGAACTTCCTGCAAGAGAAATGCGCGGCCCCGCTTTGAAGACTCGAGCACTGTTTGGTTATCCGGTTGGTTTACTAGCCTCAGGCAGATAAGAAAACGGATAACTATATGGATATTTTCTAAGAAACTTTACGCCTCGGAATATATGTAGTACCTCACAGTCACGTCACGACGAATATTAATCATCGCTCCTTCGTAGTCAGTCATCTGAATGATAAGACGCTGTGTACGACAAAAGTCGATGTACGAGAATACTTATTATGACTTTGGAATAATGGAAAGAAGGGAAAACATTACGAACAAGCCGGAAAAGTCGGCTGACCTCGTTGCACCAAATTTTTCCAGCTCAAAAACGGCATTCTAAGAGTAAAATGTTCGATTCAAAAGAAAATACGCGTGACACAAAGACTACTGCTCTTATTGGTTCCAAAATTTAGCCAGATTCCACGTGGAACAAATCCTATTGATTAATATTCAAATGACAAAAAATTTGTTCATCCGTTCGAGAGATGTTATCAATATTTTTTTTTCGGAAAATTTGCTTCTTTAAATGAGTCGGAAACTACTGGACCGATCAAATCCAAAATCTAATCAGTTCTGAGTTGAAAAAAACTGCATCGATTGACCCCAGGAAGAATGAAATCCGTTCATTGGTTCTGAAAATAGCGTCGGATAGAAAACGAAACTCTGGATTCAACGAACATCAAAACGCAGAAATCTCATGACTCGTGATGACTCAATTTTTTGTGTGGACCTAATTGTTTGAAGAAAATACCGTCTGCTTTTTGGAATCCGTTTATCGTATAATGGGTTCTTTTTCCATAAATATATGATGAGCAAAATTTCGTTAAGGAAGGAGAAGTCAGACAAGTGAAGAAATCGATTGGCGGATTAATTAGTTGACTAATTAATTAATTAATTAATTGTCATCTATATCCGGAATAAACGGACTTTTTTCAACCGTAAAAAAGTAAGTCTTTATTTGATTACGCATTAGTACGGATCACTACTGCAGTAGGTAGCAGACAGTGCGATTCTCGAATCGGTAATTTAAATTAATTGTATAAACTGTCTTTGCTGTAGGAAAGACGCAACGAGGCAACGGAGCAACGAGGCGTACATCATTTGACTAACGAGGGAGATTCTTAAATTAACGCTGCCTACCGTTTCATTATTATTCTTATCACTCCCACCGGCCCATTTCCCGCCTTTTTCACTCTCTACAGGCCAACGGTCGAGAATCGTGTCGCAGTTATTTTCATTTAATTCGCAATTATTTGCCAATCATTTGGTGACCCCCTCGCCCCTCGCCCATGCCTCTTTTCACCCAACCCCCGGAATTATTCGGTCGAAATAATTCATTGGCATCGATTAATATCGGGAGAGACTGAAATTGAAAAGTTCAATTAGTGAAATTGATGATTTAATAAATTTTCGTATAAATCTACTGCCCACAAGAATGATGGAATGAAATTTTACTCGCAACTCTTCAACTCTTCAATCACATCGATATCATTTTCAGGATTTCCTCTCGGTACCGTTAATCTTCGACAGTAATGAATAGTTTCTGCTCTTTACATTATCACTGATTGGATAATATGCAGTGGAAATCTATGAAGCAGTTTAGATGGGAGATATTTGACCAGACTTGTAGATAGACTGCGGGCAGGTATACCAAGATGATATACAACTATTTCGAGAGAACCGGAGTTATAATTCGTTCTAATAGATCTAACCAGATGTTTCGGGCAACCTGTTCCCCACTTAGACTAATTTACGAACTTACTGCTCCTTCGCGACCTGGCAAAGAGGTGCCAACAAATATATGTGTATCCAGCTCCGCCTAAAACCAGCCAAATTAGGTTCAGTTTCGTCGCGCAAGTATTCTCTTCTTTGTCCTTAAATTTTTTTTCATTTTTATTTTCTCCCCGTATTTTTTGCCCTTTTCAAGATTTTTGTTAATTTTTTGTTGTTTGTCTTTTTCTTTCTTTTGTTCTTGTCGTTGGTTGGTTGGTATCTCGCTTTTCCTGATTCTGAGAACCTTGCGAAATATATCTAACAACGCGTCATCGCACGTGACTAGCAATGAATTAAATACTAAAGTCTGATTGCAGTGAGCGATAAATTCTGCTGAGGAATCTACGCGGTAATTTATAATAACTTGCGAAATCTTATCACCGTGTAGGTAGGTGTAATATTTTCACCGTACGTCATCGGTGGTGAAAAAAAAAGTCGTAGCAAACATTTATTCACTTTCCTTATTGCCGAAGATTTCAAAACTCGTTATAGTAGTAAGAGCGAGTCATGGGCAATGCTATAAAGTGATTGAAAAGTCGTGGCGAATTACAGACTAGACGAAGAATACCAACAGCATCGAAAGTTCTCAAGTAACATAAAAACAAAGAGTAATGCAAGACTCCGAAGTAGCGAGAAAATTATGGAAAAATATTCCGAAGTGATACGAAATCGTGGAAAATCGGGGAGAATTGCGAAGAAAAAAGAAATAATGGAAAATTCAATGTCAGAAAAGAAAATCGTGGAAAATTACAAAGTTTATGAGCAAGAATAGTGGAGTCATGGAAAGTTCTGAAGTAACAAGACAGTCGGGGAAAATGTTGTAAGACGAGAAATAAAGTAATGAAAAACTCTAAGGTGGCAAAAAAGTTAGGGAAGAAACTCGAGGGTGATACAAAGTCGTGGAAAATGTAAAATTCGGAACAAAAACTGTTCATGAAAAATTCTAAAGTAACTTGAAAGTAATGGAAAATGCAATGTCAGTGAAAAAAAAGATCGTGGAAAATTACAGAGTAGAATAAGAAAAGCAGAATCATGGTCCTGACCACAGTTCTGGAGTAACAAGAAAGTCACGGAAAATGCTGTGGTAGCGAAATGAAATAATGAAAGACTCTGAGGTAGCAAAAAATTCTAGGGGTATACGAAGTCGTAGAAAATGCGCAAAAATAAAGACGACAAATATGTAGCAATGGAAAACTTTAAGGTTGCAAGAAAGTCATTAAAAAATAGCAAGGTGATAAAAAAACTAATTTTAAATAATAGTTGCTCTACTTTTTCAAAGAAATGTGGGGAAAAAGAGAACAAAAAAAAAAAAAACAAATGAACGAAATCAAGAAGAAGAAGAAAAAGAAGAAAAAGACGAACAAAGACACAGTTTCACAATGATTGAATTTGATCTTGATGTTCTAATCTTGTTTTTTTTTCATGTATTTTTTTTTCTGTAATTTTTTTTTCACTTTCAACCTGTTGAAGCCTCTGTGCAGCGTAATGCAGTGTGGTTTTCTATTCCATTTTATTTTAATTTTTTTACTCATTTTTTTTTCTTCTTCTTTTGTTTCTTCATTATTTGCCATAACAACGAATTGAGACGATTCGTAATTTATGGCGTCTAATTAAATATCAAACATAGTGCTGTACGAGTATGAAAGTTGTAGCCACAAGCCCGCGAACCACTTGTGCAAACGCAACGTGAACGTACCTACCTACCTACCTACCTACCTACGTATGGATCTGGCGGTACCCCAAGTTTCACGTGCGCACTTATATGTAGATACCTGTGTACATTGTATAATAAAGTTCAATCATTTACACACACGAGCACACGTACGGGTACATAACATACTTGTGTAAGTATATATGTACCTATATCTTAAAATGCAATTAAAAAGAAAAAAAAAATTAAAAATGAAAAAAACAATTAAAGTATGTACAAAAATTCGAAAAAAAAAGTACTTCTCAGTTTCCTTTTAATTTTCATTACAGATGCCTCTTTGAGATACCTGAAATGAATTAGCGTCATAGTTGGCCAAGCGCGAGACTTTTTCCCAACGTCATGTCAGCTCGAGCGCCTCGTGAACGCGACCCCATAAATACATTGCGCTGATAAGGCGCTAGCTGGCTCGAGATAAGATAGAATACTAGTAACTCGACGGATATGAAATATAGTATGTATCGTATATATATGTACGGAGAAATATCAAGGAGACTTTTGAACGGTTTGAATGGTGCGGAAAAGTCAATATTGTGTTGGAATTCGTTTTTCCGAAATACATGATATTTGAGTAAGTCATGTCACTCGTTAGAATCGGCTGTCGGTCAAACCAAATCAAAATTTTCCATGACCCGTTAGTACTGAACAAAAAAAAAATAACAAAAACTCGAAGAAAAGCACGTCTCGAATGATTCTGAAAATTTAATTCTAGACTAATTGATTTTCTGAAGCAAAACTACAGTAGACACGACTTTCTTTGGATCCGAATGATCTTTGAGTCAATTCGCAATAAAATTTCCCTCTTCTCATTTTCCTAAAAAGTATAGCAGAAGGTCGATGAATAAAAGACTTTCGAAAAACCGTCGATTCTTGTGGAAGAACCAAATGCAGAACCACTTCGTCTTCGACTCATTCACCCTCAAAACGAATCAATTGAGAATTTTCCCTGACTTGGAAAAATAGCAACAAGAGCAGAAATGAGTTTGGGAAGCTTACGTTCAGTGTAGATTATTTTTTTACTCCGAAGAACTTGGGGAGACAATTATTTCTTACTCACTGATCGCGTAATAACATTCCCGATTTTCCACACTCATTTAAGAATAGTAAATTGCGCAACTAATGCGCGAAATAAGTGATTCCCGCGGAACTCGAGTTTGTCTTGGCCAAAGAGACGAGTACGGGAGACACTTTGCACGTGTTGCATGTACTATTTTTTCTAAATGAGTGTGTAGAATCGATTTTGATCTTCTGTCTTGCGCACTCAATTGGGACAGAATAAGCTTTAGGCAGTCAGTTAGAGAAACTACTGTTTTCATCTGTTCATCGATCAAGTATAAATTCGGAATTTTCCGGGACCCAAAATTTTCGTTGAAACCAAAATACGAGCCTATGATGAATATGTGTGATTATAGGGAGGAAAAAAGTCGTAAAAATTCGGAAGAAAATAGAAGCGAAAAGAAAAAAAAAAAAGGAAAGGAAAAATATGACCAAAGTGTTGAAGCCATGAGATTTTCTCGCACGAGTCGGAGGTAAACGTTGAAGTGTGTGTTATACCTTCTAATAAGATTGGCCGTGTTTCCGGTTGAAAATATTTGGCCTGCGGTTAAATGCCTTTCGTAAATACGTACATATACAATGTATACGTATATACATACAAACGGAATGATTCAAGAACCAAATACCCAGAGTCAACGTCGCGGGGTTGACTCCGTACATATATGCTCGTATTGTATCAAATACACATTCCTGATACAAGTAAACTTGCCCAGCTAACTGCCATGCCGACTAGCAGCTCCCCTACTCCCTGCAGATGCTGAGGCCGTAACTTGTTATACGTTTCTCTTCACGCACCACACACACATATATATATAAATATAAATACACACACGCATATACATCTACCTGATCTCTAGCAGCAGACTACGTATACATGGGTACATATATACGTACCGAGGTATACATACGTGCATAGGGAATATACATAAAGAGAGCGAGAGAGAGAGAGAGTGGGGGGAGGGAGAGCGATGCTGCTGACATTAGTTGAACATATTTGAATTGCTCTGCTCTCGTGTCCAAATATTTATTTATTTACCTCGAAATACACATTTGTATTAACTATATGTAGGTATTACGCGATTTATACGCATGGCGAATTCATTCACCATCCGAGAGACTCCCAAGCTCTATCTAGATGTTTATTTATACCATATATGTGTACAACGTATAACATCATACATTAGCTAATTAACGTGATCGAAAATTTATTCAATGTATTATTCAATACGAGTATTATATTTATTGAGCAAATTATTATAACAGCTTCTACACTTTTTCACTTATAACAATCACATATTATCTATTATACCAACTACACAGAGCATGGAATTGGATTCAATTCTCAACGAAAATTTTCATCCCATTTCTTTGATACTGGATTTCTTTTTCTCAGATATTTCCTTAACCCGCGATAAACAGTCGAACGTTCTCTTAGCTTATCCGCAATGTTTATATTCTCATCGTCAGATATTCCTCATTTAGGATAGCTTGTTGTCAAATTTATTTTGGAATCTTGTACCTCATCGAACCGATGATTATAGCGTCGTTAGAAGAAAAAAAAATGTACACAATTCTGAAATGACTTGAAAATAAAAAAAAAAATAATAATTGATATAATATAGTTATCACAGTGATGTTTATCGTCTGTAAAGCGTGCAAACATTTTGATAAATTATATTGCAGCCTATGCGCAGAAGTGTGGAGAGGAGAAGGGGGAATTATTTATATTTTACGTGAACAAATTCTTTGCAATAAATTCGGTAGTTCAGCTTGAAAGTAGTTTATAAATACGTTGTTATTAGGGTTTACGGTTGAATTCGTATATATGTAAGTATGTATTTCATGGACGAATAAATATATACCCACGTATCCATCCATCCCACCCATTTATACGTATCTATATACATACACGTGCACACTGTGAGAAGCAGGTCTACATCTGGCTGTTTGAGTTGGTAATATTTGGAGTAACACTCTTAACAGAGGTTTACTGGATTTTGTTGGCAATATTGTTGCCAGTAGCAGTAATACCACCACGCGTTGCCTCTGCGCATACGGCGCTGCAGACTCAACGGTACAAACATACGTACCTTACACCTACCTACTATACGATAATATAAAGAAGCGAGCTCGTAATGCACACAGATAGAAATGAACGAGCTTGTGTGGTGTGTATAACACAGTATTCGCTGTTTGCTGACAAATAATTCAGGATCTTTTCTTGATAAGAAACTGAGAGGCCAGAGGGATGGAAGAAAGAAATAAAAAAATAAAAATTAATATATCGGTTGGCGTAGCAAATAGCAGGCACTCAACTCTTTGCGATATATCACTTGCGCGGAGCAAAATAAGAAATCATTGATTAGATAAATAAAATAAATCGGGATTCGCAATTATTCTATCTAAGACGATGATAGCAATAATTTGAATGATGCGTCTTCAGTATAAAAGAGATTAGATTCATACTTGGCAGGATATCTATGTATATTAGACATGTGTGCATTCGTGGTACAGCTGGTTTGTGGAAAATAACTCGTTGATAAGCATTGTGTCTGACTTCAGCGAGTGGAGAGAAGAAGAAGAAACAGAGAATAAAAACTGTGGGGGTATAAAGTACAGAGGTAATCGAACCTGGGTCCTCGACCTCTTAAGATATCGTGTGGTAGATCGGTGCACTTCGCAATCTGGATTATAGCGAGCCAGACGCCACGCAATTCACGGAATTGATTTAGATGTATACAGTAGATGTTGATACATACATACATTTGAGACAGATAATTTATATCGATATCATTATGGAATGATTAATTGATAAACTGATTTCAATTGTTTGTTACTGACCTACATTACATTACGATAATATCTTAACGAATTTAACCTAGGTACCTGGTATATACAGTTCGTCGCACTCTCTTATCGAACAAAAATACAACTGTATACAACTTTCTGAGTGCTGGTATAGCTAATGTAGTAACATTAATGCCGATCGATTTGAGGGAAAATCTAAACCGGAAACTAAAATTGTATAATTAAACATCTTCTGTTCATTTCAAAAATGGCCACTAGTATTTTTCTCGAAAGTTGTGTGGACCAGGCAAATTTTATTAAGTTGATTCAAAGCGTTAGGTTTAAGTCCGTGAAATTTCAGTCTTAGAAATTCAAAGAATCCTGTATTTTCGACTGTCATCTTGCCAGTTGGAGATTTTTGTTCGTTCCGTTTTGATGATTTTTTTTAAGGGAGGGTCTGTGGAAACCATAAATATTCTCCAAAGCCTATTGGAGCTTTTTTGAAATCGGGGCGAAATTTATCGAATCCTGAAACCAATGTTTGGCCAAATTTTAATCAGTCTCCTTTCATGGAAAAATTTTGCTACTCGGTAGCCGCCTTTGCTCGAGTAACGGCAATTTTTCAACGTCCTATTTTCTGCTTCGTATTTCCTCGAGTTCATAAACAAGCTAATAAACAAACTTCGAGTACCTGACTCGTTAAGCGTAAACAAAAGAGGGAGATGTAAACAAAATCGGGGACCTGAGCAGAGGGCTGCGAGTAGGAAATCAAATCGGAAATATTGTTGCGTCGAATGTAGGAAGAAAGAAAGGAAGAAATAAAGAAGAGAAGAGCGGGGAGGAAATAAAGGAAGAAAATGAGTCGCGAGAGTGTTTTTCACGGGCCATAGTAGGTAGTAGATAGTAGGTAGTAGGTACGGGTCGATTTTTAATGCCAGCAAATAAAACTAAGGCCTGTATAAATATGCGCGAGAATCAGTAGTGCCAACATTGGAATCGTTGAATCGAATCGACCTAGTATCCCGAGCCCGGAATACTTTTGTCCTAAAGTTAACAGGGCGTAGTCTAGCCCCGGAAGTAGTCAATTGAATATCGCCCATTGAGATGTTCAAATGTTTGCTGGCGTGTCGTCTCTCACGACCGTCAAGCTCCACGACCAAATCTGTAGAACGATTGTTCATCTTATGATTCTACCAAAGTCAAGCGATTCGGCATAAGCTCAAACTCCAGCGCCGTTGATATACTAGACACGATTCTTTTTCAGGGACATTAAATTCGAAGTATAAAACATCTGATATTTCGATCAGAGTTCCTTTTTTTTTTTCATTTTATTTTCAGATCCTTTTTACAATAATACAAACAATTACTTATATTTAGTTTCGCTTTGAATTGGTCACCAAATTTTTTACCTATCTCCACTTGAACCCTGTTCCCGCGGCTTTTGGTATACAGCGGACGGGCGAAGCCACTCAGGATTCTCCAATAATAATTAATCCTGAGTAAAACATACGTGAGCCATTATCAAATGAAAGTTAAACAAGAGGGTCGAGTCGCCGCTTACACGTCCCATTCCCATTCCCATTCCCATTCCCACTGGCTGCAGTCCCACGTAACACGATATATCGCCGCGAATGACTGGCGTTCTTTTTTCTCCATTCCGTTTTTGGTTTATCTTTATTTTCTGTCAATTTTTTTTTTTTGTTTTTTTTTTTCTCTTTTCTTTTTTTTTCTCTCCGCTTCTTGTTGTTCTTGCTCTTTTCTTTCGGCATTTTCAAGTCAAAACACGGAGGGTAACCTCGAGTGCCGCGAGGCGGGGATCCCGAATGTAATTTCAAAGTCAAAAAGCTTAAAAACTGGGGAGATATACGTAGAACAAGAAACCAGAGACCGGAGACTAGTGCAGAAGGTATTGGGCCTTTTGGAAACTCAGAAGAGCCGCTATTTGTCCAGCTACGGGGCAAACACAGGGATTGGTACCGCGTGACTCTAGATGCTGCGCAAGAACTCGTTGTACCTGAGTTTTTAAGAACCCGAAGAACTCGAGGCGACTGTAGGATACCTGCGAGATGGGCTCGCGGCATCCTCAAAGACACAAAATTCAGAAACGAACTCTCTCTGCGAAGTCCACAAGCCAAAGTGATTTTTAATTTTTCTTGTTTTTCTTTCCACATTTTTTAGTTGAAAATACAAAAATCAAAAAGATAAAATCAAGAAACGATCCAAATTAAAAATCGTAGAGTCAGATTGCTATGAAAAACTCTGTCTTTTCACTAAACTTTGCAGACAATTTATACGAGGATTCTAAACTCTTCTTTCATTTTCTCAAACCCTGCGACTGTACGTATTCTTCGAAAATGTATCGCGAAAATTTTTTTCAAGCTAAGAAATCGCATTAAGTAGGAAAATTTGAGATCTGATTGTGAGAAAATCCGGCTAACTAGTAAAATTTACGAATTGTCGCCGAAGTTATACACGAAAGAAAAAAATGATTTTCTCAAATTCTGACAAAGCCCAGAGTTGTAGGTGCGGATAATCGAACTATCTTTTGATTTTATTATTATCAGATAAAAATCGACGCACCTAGGTAAAGGCAGGTACACGTATAATATAGGTATATATCACGGCGTGCTAATAAAATAGAATTTGTTTTGACAGGTGGAAGAAATTCGTGTATACCTATATATCGTACAATATTAGCCCTTGCTTGTCGCTATACTGATAACTAACATGCACTGTACCTATACGTATCACACCTAGATAGAGTCTATTCGCTCTGGATGTAACGAGAAAAATACTACAAAAGTATTGAAATTAAAGTAAAATTTCGAATTTTCGTACAAAAACCGAAAGGGAAGATAGAAGATACATACTATTCAAATTATCGGATCATTCAATCTAGGTAAATGAGGCGAGAAGGCATATTATAACAAATGAGATGAATTACTGCCGGGGTGCAAATTGTCGCGAAAATATATACATATATATGGGCATAGGCAAGGGATACAAGTTGCGCGCGTCTCCAGTTAGTTCGCGTTCAGTGTGCAAGTTGTGCGTCGGTGTATCCCGGAGTTAAGAGATTGGTATTGATTGGTCTGTTTGCGGAGAACACACAACCAATACAAGCCCAGTTTCGTGGCTGAACGTAGAGGCGCGGGTACAAAACACGGCTGAACATGGCTGGCTAATATTGGCACGGAAATTACGAAAACAAAGGAAGTGCTGCCTTGATCTTGACAAATCAGTATTATCTATCTTACGTATAGGTATAAGGATACCCTAAGCAGTTCCGCCCACGTTAGGAATATTTCCTTCATATGAAAACAGGAGATGAATAAGTTTATGTGGAGGTTGGAAAAAGAATTGAGAAAATAAAAAAGGGGAATTGCAAAAGTATCCACCGCCCACGTTGTCCATTCTCAAAAACCGACAAAGCTCAGAGTTCAAAAGGTACTAACTGCCGCCCTATATCCAACCCTAAACTGAAAGAGTGAGTTTGGAAATGCAGTCCGAAAATGAAGGGTATACCTGACGAATTGCCTCCACTTGAGAACGATCATCTAGAATCTAACGCAAACACTCGACGATTTCTACCTTCTGTTTTCTTCCAAGGGTAAAAGTGCTCTTCATCGTCGGACGCGCACCTGCCAACGTGCGATCAAAAAATGAACTTGAATTATTTTCGGATTCTTCGTTTACCTCATCTTCGAAAAATTCGGTTAAAGAAATTTATACGATGTTGTGAACGATGAGCTTGTCTCTTCTTTTGCAAGAAGAGAAATCACAGTGAACATCAACACGTATCAGAACCTTGCTGCTGGCAGAAGAATGAAGTTTTGTAGGAATCGTTAAACATTAGAAAAATCGGTAAAGCATTAATTTTTTTGTTTTGTTTTTTGTTTCAAATATCGATGGAGGAACTTCTAGTGAATGTTGAAAAATCTCCTGCAAAATCGGATGAACACAATTCATTTTTACTTTATATTTCGAATGCACGGCTGCACAGTGCAGTTTTGTTTTACCTATCATAGTCATGGGTACATACGAGGAGACCATCGCCACCACGCAGGACAATAATCTTTGAACATGAATTTATCGTTGTGTATGTATATTCCTAATATAATAATGTATTATACGGCGTGTAGCCTGCGATACGAGACGAGATATCGTCACTGTTTGAACATTGATAAGACGGACTTGGCTGCCGGTACCTGGCGCCCGACTTCCCGCTCCCCGTCATCCCTCGGGAAAGAAGTGTCTGTACCCGAATAAAACGCCCTCTTTGTCTCCTCAACTGTGTGACAATAGAGAACGAGCAGAGGAAGAAAAAAATACGAATGAATAAACAGTCGGAATAACCAGCTTCAAAATTTATAGACGGATGTATACACACACAAGTAATTATGATGGAATAAATAATTCAAAAAAACCGTTCACCCCTTCCACCACCACTTCTTTATTTCGCATTAAAATACCGTATTAATCTTATGCTATATTTATATATTCAGGAGAAGGAATAATTTGGAATCGGAATAGTCATTCATTCATATAATATATTTCTAATGTTTTTTCTTTTTTTTCTATATATTACACAATACTTACTGAACCGAATGGTATATCTAAGTACCAATATATCTACACTGCACCTATCTGCCTATATCTCCAACCATATAAGTATACCTGTACACAAATCTCGTATATATCTACCTACACACGACCAGAAATATACACGCGGCTGCACCCATAGGATTTTTGCCATTCCTTTCGACCGTCACACCTCTGGACGATCACCTAACTCTCGACACGAGCTGATACCACTTCGTCTTACCTCGCAATGTACGTCATTAACCGCATGTTAAAAATGCCAATACCCTTGAAAGAACCGTAATTCCATTTCCTTCGCTTACTATTGTCACGGCTTAACACCTTACAGGAATATCAGGTGAAAACTAGACTCCATAGAATAGGCGCGGGGTATCGTTAACTCCAGCAGATGATGGTGCAAGGATTAAAAATGGACTCAAAAAGTTCATCCCGTCATTGTGCAAAGTGAAACGGGGTTTTTGTAGAGTAGAAACTGATCTCTTTATAGTTTGACAGTGTCAATTCGTAGCGCCGAATGGGTCGCGTGTCAGGAATTAATACAAACTACTTCCTCCAGTGGGTACATTGCGCGTCTATAAATGAACGACGTAGTAGTAATGCACCGAGCAATGTGCAGTGTGAACACATCATGCCTCTCGCACAATGCACAAAGAGCGTGACGTTCAGCGACCGAAAATGCAGTGGAAGGTCTTCTTCATCCGATTCATCAACAGCAGAGATTTTCACCCGAGCAATAATGCCCTGTACTGTACATATGTATAAGTTTAATTGTACCCAAGTGTGCGTGTGCTTCCCCCTTTTCTTTATGCTTCCCGATATCCACCCTTATCGCGGTGCCAGTCCGTTTAGCAGAGCTTAAAGCTTATGTACAGAAAATCGCAGCGACATTTAACACTCCCTTGGTGTGTAAGGCTGCTGTACCACCCCCGGTTCGAGGTGGTAGCCATCCTTGTGCCACGGTGTTGGCAGCCCTGTTTGATACTGGCGAAACACGTCCCCCTGTATTCACGCAGGACGTAGGTATTATATGGGCCCCATGAAAGGCCAACTAGCTACATATATGCCTTTGTGTTGCGGGTGATTGCTCGTCCTGGCGAAGTTTTCGAAGAGAGAAAGACGGAGAGAGGAGGAGGAGCGACATGCGTGTGATAGGATCAGCGGGTGAGACTCGAATCAAGCTATGGATTAGCCGTCGAATATAGTCGAGCATTTAGTTTGGCAACACGTGACAAAGAGCTCGATTATTCTCGATATGTAGTAGGCACGGTTATTATACCTATACTGATGCAGTTGTTTGCCAGATGGAGATGGACTCCAGTTTTACGCACTACTAAACTCACGACGAATCATTATTGTTACAGGACACACAAACAAGGTGCTTGCTATTTACTCTCTATGTGGGTCGGGCAGGCTGGACTGCGCACTTAAAATCTTGCGAAATCGCACGAAATTTCTATACGATCATGTGAAATCTTTCACATTCCTCGGGAATTAACCATTTCTTAAATCGAACGTACACCGTTTTGGAATGTCCCGTAAGATGTCCTCCGGGAAATTTCGAAATTCCATAAAATTCTTGAAAATCTTGAAACCTAGAAATCCAGTGCAGACATGAAATGTCTGCTCCACCTGCGCGCAGGATGCGCAGTCAATGGGATTCGCGATTACATAAGTAATTGATTGAGTGAGTGAGAGTTCACGGAGGAATCGCGATACAAAGGGGACCGATGAAGGATACAAGTTTTACTTTAGTTACAGAAGTTAGGACGCTGCGGCGCAGATAATTACACCATTAAATCAGCATCCGCAGAATGAAATCCGATCGAGTAAAGCTGATCGCTTCCAGAGTCCGGACCAATTAGTCGCTCGAGTAACGTGAAATTAATAATCTACTCGCTGCAGGCTTAGAGCTGGCGTTATACCAGTGCGCTAGCTCGGTGAATCGCCTTGCGAATTCCTCAGTTCACGCTATGCACCGTGCCAGAATGTGAACGGAACATATGGAACGATGTTAAACCGTAAACGACGAATGAAGAAAATGAAGGCGAAGAAGGAGAATCGAAGAAGAGGGACAGCGACGAAAGAGAAATTGAACAAATGGCCATGCCTAGATAATAGAAACCTGCGAGTGCGGAATATTCGAGGACGTGGTTTTCGACCCATCATGATCCGAATTTATTATACAAAGACTTGACCGCACGTCACGGGGCCCGTGATGGATAGCCGTGATTAATTATACAATGTCCTCCGCCTCGCGGATGCTCTCCCTTAGTCCCTCCACCCCATGGTCAGGCTGAAGACACGCGGCGTGACGTATTCATTTGGTAAAGTGAGCCAGCGACAGCCATGTATACGTAACACTCATAATATGACCCCCGCAGAAAAGTATATGGACGAATTTCACGTTACTTAGCACTAAAAGCGCGTGCAGGAAATACGAAATGGAAAATATGGAACAGGACACGTTGGGTGGAAACTATGCAGTCGTTTTTGTCCAGGAAATTCACGTCTTGCCCTTGAACTACGATCAGTTTATGGGCATTTTTTAATATATAGCAGTTCTGTCGAGCATGCATTACCCGGAATTCTTCTCACTGCTTATTGAGGCCAATGAAAAATTGACCGAAAAGTTTTCGCAATCTTATCCAATCCCGTGAAATTCCTAAAACGTTGGAAAAATTTATGAAACATTAATAGAATCCATGGAATTCCAGTGAAGTACGACAAAAAAATGTCCAAAATTTTAGAATACAATTCGTAAAACCTGGCGTATAAGTCTCCAATAGAGAAATTTGTTAATAAGATTTATGAAGTTTCCAAAAATAATACACAAAATCCCGGAGAAATCTTTTAATTATCACAGAAATCTGTGAAATCTTGTACAGGAATCTTCATGATCTTGTTGTATTCCGTGATATCGATGCATCAAAGGATTGTAAAATCTAATTGAAAGCCTGAAGAAATAAATTACCGAAACCCAAAAACATAAGCATTTCCAACAATTCTTTAAAGTCCTATCGGCTTTTGTTGTGTCTAGCCATGATATTTAAAAAGTAACCTATTATGAAGTATTTCCCGATCGTTTTATTTGCAAGTAGATCAAAATTGGTCAACAAATTGTGGGCAAGATACTAATTTACTAAATTTAAAATGTTCGCAGATATCGGTGTACTTCAATACTTACAACGTAGGTATTCCCATACTTTCGATAATTATCATCTTCCAAAGTTCATTTATTGAATATATTTACGTATTTTGTACACCACGGATTTTCGTTTATCATAAATTATTATCACTTCTAGAAACTAAAGCTGTTTTTTTTTCTCCTATATATTCATCAAATTTCCCCTCATCATTAATTCTTGGGGGATAAAATGAGAGAAAGTAAAACGCGGCATGGATACTCTTTTGGTACCAACAGTCTTAATGCGGTTTAGTGACCATTATGTCCAGCGAAATGAGCCACCCTAGGGACAGACTACTCGTCGGACACTCACTCGGTGCAGGGCGAACGTGCGACGTGCCTCGGACACCGTCGGGTGGATTTACTCCGGGTGAGACCGGCTATCTCGGGTAGGACACGACGGACAAGTACAGGATTTACCGATGACCATAGCTTCGCCCTGGCTACTCATAGGTCACTATTCGGACCCACGTTTCTCCAATACCTAATGGCGATCAATCCAATAGCATGATTTCATCGTTCTCCGTTACCACATGCACGAAATTCACCATGTCGTCTACGCAACAAAAACAGGTAAACCAAAGACTGGAAAATTGAGTTCAAGCATCTACAACGCGTTTTCTTTTCTATTTTTTTTTTTTTTTTTTATAAACTGTTTTACTTATAGGGGCTGTTAATTTAGGGAAATGGGCTTAGGAATTGGTTCCAGCAACCTGTCACTGGAAGACCGTAACATCTGACACAAGTTTGGACTTAATCCTGATCCTATTAGGCCAATAATGGTGAACAATTAGCCCCGGCTAAGAGCTTAGCAATCCCTACATACCGTTCCTGCAGTAGCATAGATTTATAATAGGCAAACATTCACATGTGTGTGTGTTTTTTTGTCATGCAGCGAAGGATTGAAAAAACTTCTGCTAATACTTTGATTGGTATGTAGGTGTATCTGTGTGTATATTCGATCACTTGTCCGCAGTGAGAAATGACACGTGTGCGAATGCGCAACCGTAGCTTAATTCATTCCGTTTTTGGTCCGTCTGTATCCAAAACTTGATTGGGGGCGTCTGACCATGAATGTGCCCTTTACCCTGAGGATCAGCGGTGTGCAAGTCTGCGTGTCTAATTTTACCACTATTCATAGAAAGGAAATGAGATTTTCTATGAGCGGAAAATTTTTTACCTAGAACTTCAAATATTGTTCAAGAATTTTTCTCCACACCATAAAACGACCACACTCCGTAGAATGACAACAGAGTATCTTCTCCGAGCCAAAGATGTTTCAAAGTTTCACATACATTGTAATGAAGGTCCTCACGCAAGGTGCAGTTCCATTCTAGACGCTAGGCGCGGGGCTTTCTCGCAGGAGAAAATGTTCCCTCGGTAGATCAAGATGCTGGCACCGCGCGACCGATTAGTTACTACTTATCGAGCTCAGTCTGACTTGGCATGTAAGTTCAAGATTTCGTCGAACAATTGATTAGCCAAAACAATGATTGGCTTGAATCTATAAGAGCAGGCTTAGACAAGATTATTGAATATTATTATTTTGGTTTATGTTCAGTTCGGAGATAAAATCACGCCGTGATATCTGAATTAAGTTTCTTCGGTATTTTGACGTCAATACATTGGTTTTGTACGTCAGCCTCACATTCTTGATTCTCAAAGCCCCTAAGTACTGGGCTATAAGGTTAAGGAACTGTTATGATGTTGGTATGTATATCATCACCCTGCCCAATGTTACTCTTCCCTTGCTTACAGTTTCTAGTCTCGAGAAGACGGGATATCGTTGTGCGTATGTGAGTATGTGTGTGCGCGTTGCTTGTACTACGGCAAGCGCCTTTCCGGCGTTCGGTTTACCCTACCTTTCTCGTAACTCGCGCGCTCGTTCGCTGATCATTCGTTCATTCGTTCGTTTCTACGTACGTTCGTTCGCTCGTTGCCGAGGTACACGATGATGCGGCGGCCATGTTTGAGCCTGCGCGTGAGAGGGCGTCCTCTCTTGTTCGAGTCAATACCGCGAGACCTCTCCCTCATCCTCTCCAGCCCCTCTGCGTCTCGTTCTCCTTCTCCACGCGGTCGCCCCTCTCGACTCATAGCGCCGTCATCCATCCCTCCCTAGCGCGACGTTCAGCGTCCAACTTCCAGCGTTCAGCCAACCAAAATCCGAGGTGATACCTCGCCGTAGCGATGGCAACGCGACGTTCTCTCCGTCTTTCTCTTTGTAGTTCCATTCATCCAACTCCTTTCTTTTACCAAACGGCGCAAGCGCACGCGCGCGCGCGTGTACACTCGACCATGGTAGACGCTACGATAAAGAAAAATTCTGGCACGAGCGTCCACCGCACGACAAGACCCGACGCAACGCAACACGACGCGGCGAGGCGGGAGAATAAGAACTGGTGCCCCTGATCCGTACACGCCACACCGCGCTGACGTCGACGCGTTTGCTAATATGAATATTGAGGTTATTTCAAACAGTATAGAATTTTGATGATCATAACGCGACACATTTTTCTACTACGTTTTATTTTTTTTGTCATTTTCATCTTTACCTTCGGTTTGATATAAATCTTGTCACTGGATCTGTTTCCAATCTTGTTACGGTATATCCATGTATGGTACCAAGAACTACAATTATTCAAAAACCTACGAGATACGGGTAGCGGCGAACCAAACGACCAAATGCGTGGTACACTTGCTATGCAGTGGAAACAGAAAAAAGACAAAGAAAAATCTGTGAAAGGAATTTTTGATTTTTGGCATTATGCTCCCTCCCGTTGCGGAAATTCATATCTACGGAAACCTTATCGAAGTTTTGTGTGTAGAGTCTAACCTACTTTTCCTCATTTACGTCGAGGAGTCTGGTTTTTTTCACTAATATACAATTTTGTAGAAGAATAATGAAAATTCTGAGGTCATTTTTTACTCCTTACTCCCACTAAGTTTGAGAAATTTTTCACCGCATGGTCGCTACAGGAATATCGCGGGAACTCGCCGTTTACCCAGATTTACAATCTAATTATAATTTCATTTGTTACATATACATGTGCACACATATACACAGTATACAACCACGAGCTAATCCGTTTAACAAAATTTCAATTTCTGGTTGGACCTAAGCAAACCTCAAGCGCGGTTACCGTAACCGTCCGCGCTCAAGCGGTAGGTATAAGTACTTAGGCCTTATGTGTGTATATGTATATACGTATGCCTGCGCGAAATAACCTCGCGCGCCAAATTTACCACAAGATTTCAGTAATTATCTCCGAAAAACCTCGTATTACTCGGCACACACATAGGATAAATAGATATACACATGTGTATAAAGCAACCGCGGTAAATCTCAACGGCTATACACTTACTTAACCCTTTACTGGTATACACTTACCCCGTGGCCGGCGAACACGAAGCAAGTAGAACCTACGAGTTATTCCAATAGTTTTAAAAAATACATACAATTAGTACAAAGTTGAAATGAACATATTCATTTGTACATAGAAAGGCGCCTAAAAATATAAGAAGACACGTAAGACAGACATATCTCGAGGGTTCGCGCAAAATGTTTTAATATTTCACCCAGTCTTTTGCCGCGCGCTTTCCTTACACATATATACTGCAGCAGTCACCCGAACGGTGCACTTCTGCTATTTGACTAGGCGCTGTGAAACTCAGAACTCTTTTCAAAACTATCATATACATATTCTTTCTTTACTCTTTGAGCTCTGCCGCTTCGTTCGTTAAGCTCTTCTATGCTATTGCAAGGTTACTTAGTCGGAACTCAATTCTGATTATTATTGTCATTGCCTCTGACAAATTTATCGATGAAAACAGCAAAAGAATCATGGAAATATCAATATCAATTAACATTGCTGATATCTTCAAGTCTTCTGATGGCTTACATAACCTTTAGCCTATTACCTAACCGAAACTGACTTTGCGTGAGTATCTCATTGCCTACGAATATAACAGGTAAGTAAAACGGCTAAGAGACGTCCCCTGCACGGAGGACTAACAAGTGAGTGAGCTGGTAACCTTCTCGACCACGGGTATCGATCCTCACCGAGTTGTACGTAGCTATACCTAGCTACTCTGAGCGCCACCAACCAGCTTGCTTAGATAGGTATCTTGGCTTAGGTTAGCTGGTTTGACTCGAGTTGGTTTGGCTTTGCTCGATTTCCCTTCGCCCGGCAGCTATACGTATAGGCATGTACGATATACGAAAAAAGGCAAGGCAAGGCAAGGCAAGACACGGAACGCCCCTTATAAGTGTATTAAGCGACTCCACGTACAACTCTGCATATATATATTTACACTGTCCAGTATATACGATAGGTTAACATGCACGAATGAAATTTTGGATCAATACCAATGTCGTCATTTTATCAATACTTCCTGTTTCCATTAACGAAATCGGATCACACTTTCCATTTCTGTTTTATTCGTTCCAAACCGAACCGAACGACAATGTCTGAACTTGCAGAGCTAATATTCTATGAGCATCGTGTTTCTACCTACCATACATTTGTCGTTAATGCCGCGGTGTTAGTGAGCGATCAAACACTGCTCATGATTTAGTCAAATATTTGCAAAATCCACAGCTTTGTAGTGCAGTCTCTCTCCCTCTCTCTCTTGCTCGCCAGGACTAGGAGAGGGGTTTTATCCAGGAGTAAACGTCTGGTATGGTGTAGTGTAGTGTTGTAGGTATACTGCACCCTCTACAGTTCGAAATAACAATTACTATCTGCGACAACTGCAGTAGAAATCATATTCGCTGTTATGTAGGCATTGCTTCACTATCCAATGCCATCTAACGATATATGGATGGCATACCGCATTGCTGCAACGAACAGTGAGCAGTTGAGAAGTTCAGTCTGATGCTATGCTATACTGTATGCATATACGTTACCCATAGTATACGTGTAACTTGATGTGATTTAGACGTGTGTACTTGTCGTAGAGTTTGATGGTAGTAAACTGCAGTGGAAAATTGTAATTAAGTGTAATCAAACATTCTAGAATGAAAATTGTTTACCAGAGAACTAATGTATGCCACGTATATATAAGCATACAGAAAATGATGTTCTATGACGAGTTTTGTTACGTAAAGAACAAAGTCTTTCCTTCAAGGAGCTAGAATTTTAGTATTTTTAACTTTAATTTATCAAGTAAATTTTTTTTCTTTTTTTTTTTCTGCGGAGTGATAATAAATGTCCAATTGTTCGTTCATCCTCTTTTCCCACAGTCGAAAATACGTTTCTACTTATAGAAACAGTGAACCGTGCAACATTTGAATAAAAAATATTGTCAGATTTATTATTTTTCATATTATGCTGTAGTAAATAATGCAGAATCTGATTCCGATGAAATATGTTTGTTATATCTATAGATCCATATGCAGTCAACTTCGAAAAATTCTTCGAATTTAAAAAAATGCATTTGTTGAAATTTACCCACTTCTTTGTCAGACTATATTATGAGGATTTTAACATTTAACTAGATTTTTTGTCCGTAGTAATCAGCACAATATAGTGTTAGTTAGCTAAAATAACGAGGTATTATAAATAAAAGAGGAGGGATAATGGACGAGTTGATGATAAAAGTATGTGGGGGTAGTAGGTATAATAGGTATAATGAATATCGTAAAGGCAATAAAATTTCGTAGAAATACGTGGGTTTATTGAAACATGTACATTTTAGGGCGATACTAATTTTCGTTTAATGATAAATTTCTGCGCATCCATATCTCCTATTCATTTATTCATTCATTTATTTATTTATTCATTTATTTATTTATTTATTTACTTTTATTTTATTTTATTATTTATTTTATCTTTTTTTTTTTGCATTTTTTTTTTTTTCGTTTCTTTATTTCATTTTTCATTAACACAGACTATGATGATCAATGATCAAACGCATAACAAGGCTCGTGCAGTTTGGTTCGAAACGACCAACTCTGCGCGGTAACGCAATAATATATTAAAACTGAAGAAAAAAAAGAACAAAATGAAGAAAATGAGAAGGAAGAATATTTTAATGGAAAAAAAAAAAAAAGAAAAATAGAAAAAATTTGAAAAAATAATAGGAAAAGAAAAAGTGGAGAAGCAAAAAATATATGAGATTTCGAAATTTGTTTTATTTTTATCATTTTTTTTTTTTTGGTTTTTTATTTTATTTTTTTTTTAACAATTAGGTATTATAGAAATAAAAATAATTATCCAGCGGATGGATCTGAGATTTATATCGAGTTTCAATCATATATACTATATATGTAGGGGATTCATATATCCGCGATACCAATTACTTTCGCGTAAATACCGTAAAATATATATCGAGATCTTCGCAATACTTAATTAAAATTTTTTGTTACAGAAATTTAAAAGAAAAGATAAAGAGAAAGAGAGAGATAGAGGGAGAGAGAAAGATAGAGATAGAATGGCGAAAAAGAAAACAACGAACAAAAAAATATTAGCAAAATTTACGACCGCTCGTGTAGTATAATATAATATTAGACAATAATAATAATAATAATAGCACTAATAATGATAATAATCATAAATCATAATAATATTGGTATAAGAATTGATAATAAAATCGTTTACCCAAAAACAGCACAAAATTAACCTATATATAATATTGTATAATTGTAATAATAGTGATTCATTATAATATTCTAATATTCATATTATTTACAGTAAAATTTTTATGTGTCCTTCTGTGTTTGCGTTTGGTTTTTTTTGTTTTGTTATTTGTGTGTGTTGTGTGTTGTGTGTTTGTTTGAATGCGATTTGCCATATCAAAAGTAACTTTGCGACGGAATAAAACACCCTTCTTTATACATATGTATACATATATATATATACACTCTTCTGTATACTTATGTATATTAAATGTACATTATAACTGATAAACAGGAAAATCTTTACAAATTGAATCATTGAACTCATTGAAATAATTTACCAGATATATTAAATATACTCAAGTATAAATATGTACATTGTACATGGATATTATTATCATTCGTTAAAAAATAGGAGCATAATATTTCTTCTAACGAAACAACAATTTATTGAATCTGAATAAAAATATTTTCTTTTTTTTTTTTTTTTTTACATACAGTAATACACAGTTAAAAATATTCAAATAAATATTCAAAGTTAATAAACACGTACAGGGAGAATTCCTAATGTCTGTAAGGTCAGAGTCATGTTGAGGCCGCCGCGAGTCAGACGTTAGGAAATCTCCCTGTATATATCGCACCTTGACGACGAAAGTGACAGACTCAAAATATGGCGTTTTTGTGATAATGCCATATTCAAGTTAGCGAGGTTCGATTCTACAACTCTGCAATTTCAGAAGTCGCCTATAAAACGAAAGAAAAAGCAAGAGTGACACAATTGAAAGCACCCTTAGTTACGGTCATTAAGGGCGCCCTAGTAAAGTCGAAAGAATCCGAACTTTCATTCGTGTAATCCTGCAGAATTTTAACTAATTTTTTGCAACGAATAGTTTCCTCCAAAGATCAACGATGATTTTTGAAACTCTTAAAATTGTTTGTTTTTGCCCGTAGTGAAAAATGAGGTTTTTTGAGTAGTGTCACTTTCGTCGCCAAGGTTCAATATATTAGGGTGTGTTCAAGAAATTTTTGACGAACTCCCTTTTCAAACGACAGTGTATACATCGCCTGGAAGATTCTCTTGAAGTTTCAGCCCAATTGATAAAGATTTAGAGGTGACTCAAACAGGTTTTATATTTCCAATTTAAATGACACGCTCAGATTTATTTTCGCATTATCCGGCTGCAAAACTTCTATTTGAATTCAACATAAGACTGTTTTAGTGACTCTAATGAGGGGTCGGGGTTTCGTATAAGTCATGAAAAATTGGAAATGAAATGTTACGTTTTTCGATTTTAAATATTTTTCTCGAATTATTAGGAATTGCGAATGGATTATTTATTGAAAATATTAAATCTCGTGTAATATGTGTTCTCATGTGGTTGTACCTCCCATGTTTTGCTATTGATATTTTGGTATACCATTACATCGAATATCGATATCAAAACGCCGCATATTAATGAAAAAGTTTCTAGATTCTGTAGAATCCCGATCCTAAAATATCACTATTGATTCTGCGTATATAAATATTAGGCGAATATGTTCAAATTTTAAATTCAGACGTGCTCACGGCATTTCGATGTTCTGGGTCAGATAGATAGACAGATAGGGGGGTCAGACTTTCACATTTATTCTGAGTCACATCTTGGAGAATTTGAAATATTATTCGGTACACTGCATTTTTTTTCACTCGACAATGACAAAAGACACTCGTAATCTATATGAAAAAGAGATTGAATAATCATCAATTTTCAAATAACAGTTAAAAGTTAAAAAATGAGCTTCATTGATTTGCATTTTCTGATATAACATTTGACATGTCATTTCCAATTTTTCATCGCTTCTACGAAACGCTAACTCTTCATTTGATTCGGCAAAACAGTCTTGTGTCGAACTGAAATAGAAGTTTTGCAGCCGGATAATGCGAAAATAAATTTCAACGTGTTATTAAAATTGGAAAAATAAAACCTGATTGAGTCACCTCTAAATCTTTCTTGGTTGGGCTGAAATTTTAAGAGAATCTTTCAGGCGATATACGCTGCCGTTTCAAATGATAGCTCGTAAAAAAAAAAAAAAAAAATTTCAACACACCCTGATATACGTGTATAATATATAATATATAATTCTCGTTATTTAGTTTTAAAATCTTCGAAGGGATAAAAATATACAGCTCTTTATCTCTCATCGTCATAGTATTTATACTATAATATAAAATGTCTTTTTGCAGATCCGCGGGCATAACGACTTACTTTTGAAACTGACAAATCTATCGACTCCATCATCTGTATATAACTATACCCTATATATGTATGATTATTCTAGCGTTTAATGTTTTTCTTCAAAGATTCCATCTATATATTTACACGCTCATATATATTTTATATAAGGGTAAAAATATGTTTCTATGCGTTTGTGTCCGTATTTGTGTGCGAGTGTTTTTGTGTATTTTGTGTATTTGTTTGTGTCTTCTTGCGTGTTGAGATATACATATATATATATCATATATATATATATATATATCTATATAATATATATACACATTACACATATACACGCGCATATCATATACACATATCCTTTGCAACATATAAAGTATATATCGTATTATACATTCGTGTAGGGTGCAGTGTTTCTTTTTCTGCTGCGACTATCTACATATTATTTTGTATTATACAGGAAGAAAAAGAAAAAAACAACCTGCAGCATGAGATATATATAGGCTATGTACATATAGCGATGAAACGGTTTAAAAAATGTTTTGTTTGATATTTTTTCTCTTTTCCTTTTTTTTTTTTTTCTCTTCTTTTTGTTGTCCTTAAATCATTTGGATTTTTTTTATTGATTATTTATTTTCTTTACTCATTCATTTGTTTATTATTATTATTATTTGTTGTTTGCTTTTGTTTTGTTTTTTTTGTTTTTTTACGAATTATCACATTTTCACTTTTTGTTTTATGTTAGATATTTTATATATATCATTAGTATATTATTTATTTATTTATTCATTTATTTAATTTTTTATTTATTTATTTATTTATTTATTAGTCGGACGCAGCTGCACCGTCTTCTTCCGAACTTCACCAACCTCGCGTTATCTTCACCTCCAATCATCTTATTCTGCCGTTATAATAAACTGACTTTGTTTATAACAGAAATCAGCATCAAATCTGTACATTCTTTTCATTATGATGATGAAATCATGTTATTTAATGTCGACAAATTAAAATAATAAATGCCAAAAAACCAACAACAGTTTTTCGAGAATTATATTATACGTATGAAACTCGTAGAACTTTTAAACCGTGGAAAAATAATGACTATCATCGCCGGGTTTTAATCATTGTGAAAAACGATTGTGAATCGATCAAACAATGATATCGTTTTATAGTAAAAACGTAGGTATCGCGTAGATACACTACGACACATCAATAATTGTTATATAATTTGATATAGAGAATCTTTCTAGCCTATATATATATACGATGACATTGAAAAACCGTTTAGTAACATCGCGATAAAACGTCTCGAGATCTGATCCAATTTTATTGACCGATCTAAACCCAACATTATGAACTGATTACTCATTTATCCGACAAGAATTCAAGGGACCGTCAAGCAAAATGATTTCGGGAGTTCATTGAATCGGCTTCTTACAAGTTTCAGTGCGAGCTCGAAAAATATGAAAAATAATCAACTTGATCAGCAAAATTTATTGATTCTGTACCAAGATTCGTCAGTAACTCGACAATTATAAGAGAACTAACAAAGTTTTTTGATACGGATACAAATGCATGCACGAAAAATATCTTGAAACAAAACAGAAAACAAGATTCTTTTTGTACAAAATGATTCCAGCCTGAGCCGTTTCATGGTACAGACGAAAGGCCAATTGAAGAACTAATTTTCAATGGTATAATATAACGAAACCATTATTGCTTGATACTTGTCGAGATAAAAGAAAGCAGCAAGATGATAAAATACCTCTACAACCCTTGAACCCAATGGTTTGTGAATAAGTTGCACTTAGAAATTTCATTTAACGGCGGAATGAAAAGATTAGGAGGTCACGCGTACGGTGTAATGTTGTGATCGTGACGTTCTGCGTTGTGGTCCTCTTGCACAGATGTGTCGTCCCAGGCCTGCCGATTAACAATATGATCGTTTTGAACGTCGGCGTCCCGACGCCGTCGCGTAACGTTGGCGGCTAAAGCCGCAGCGGCTCAAGCGAGGGCGTAGGGATGCGTAGCGTGATGTCACAACCCTGGTGCAGCGGCTGAAGTAGGTGGCGGAGGTGCGACCGACGTAGCGACACTACTAGCGTGGTGGTACAAAGGACTTTGGTAATAGTCCTGATGGTGATTACCCATGTTGTGCATACCCGACGCACCATTCGGTCCCCCGTGCATTCCGTTGTGGTGATGGTGATGGCCCGACGGTGCGGAATGGTGTGTATGATGCGGGGATGACCCGTAACTAGCATAGCTCTGATGAAGCTGTTCGTACATCTTTAATTCGGGGGGTTTAGTGTCCTGATTGCCAGGCGATCCTCCGGCCGTTGCACCGGGCAGTAACCTCGTGATGCTGAAGGGATGGCTAGCCGCAGTGTACGGTGGTTCCTGTTTCAAGCTCCCAGACATTCCATGATGAAGAGCCGCGGCCGCAGGATCGCCGAGGAGATGAGGATGGAGATTGCGGCCCACCATAGCGGCAAGCTCGTCATGAGCAGCACCCAAGTCGCCACCCAGTAATCCGCCGATGTCTGTGACATCAGTTTTCAGGGATGGATGATGCTGGTGAATGCCGGGAGGCGCGTGATGGTGATGATGATGATGGGACGACACCAGAGAGTGAAGGTCTTTCTCCTCCTGAGGCTGCCCGGTATGATGCAACGGCGTCTTCTTCCCGTGGTTCATTTCATGAGTCGGACTATGCTGCCCTGCGCCGTTGTGATGTGGCTGTTGTTGGTGCTGTTGGTGCTTGTTAGACTGCCTCGATATCTCTTTTTTCTCGTCTTTGAACCTCTTCTGCCGCCTTAGGTAGCACCCGTTTTCAAACATGTTACCACTTTCGGGATGAAGCGTCCAGAAGGAGCCCTTTCCCGGTTTGTCGGGCGTGCGAGGTACCTTGACGAAGCAATCGTTAAAACTTAGAGAATGCCTTATGGAGTTTTGCCAGCGTTGTTGATTCTGCCGATAGAATGGGAATAGATCCATAATGAACTGGTAGATCTCGGACAGAGTCAGCATCTTCGTAGGCGCGTTTTGTATCGCCATTGTTATCAGGCTTATGTAAGAGTACGGTGGTTTTGCATGGGTGTAACTACGCCGGTAGGACTTGTCGGTCCTTGCTCTTTGCAGGGCAGAATTCGGCGAGTCGGGCTCGGCCAGCGCGAGAGAATCCCTTGAAATTACACCCGAACCGCCGCCGGGAGTTAAAGGACCATATCCGGCGCTCATACAGGCCGCACCGCCACCCATTGAACCATATCCACCCATTCCTCCGCCACCCATGGACGCCATACCCATAGCGGAGCTCATTGAGCCCATGTTGAACCCGCTGGCGCCTTGAGGACTACAGCTTGGTGCGACGCCTACCCCCATTGACATTCCCATCGGCACACAGCCCATTGAATTAATTGAGCTATAAGTTGGCGCTATACTACCCATACTGGACATTGCAGCGCTGGTCATAGCCCCGCCGAGGGTACCAGTCTCGCCGTAAAGTTTCTGCGACTGCAACATTGTCATAGATGTAGTTAATCCTCGCTGTTTGTTAACCGCTGTAAAGCTTCAGGAACATTGGTACGCACATTAATATAACTGCCCGAAGGCAACGTCACGTTTACGAACCGACGCACTATGACTGTGTCCAGTTGGTTTTTCTTTATTATTATATTCACTCGATGTTCGTCATCAGTCTGTTACATCCACTTCACAGTTTCGTTCGATCGAACATCCGTGAGGTTTTTTTCTTTTGTCTCTCTTTTTTATATAAATTGATGGACTGTGGGTTCGAGATTCACTCGATGCTCATTGTCTCTCTGTCTCAACCGAACATCCGCAACGTTTTGAAGAAATTAATGAAAACAGGACAGCCAATAAGGTCCATCGTTGCTGGAAATCGCGCACGATATGAATAAATCGACGAATAAAACCAACAGCACTAAACGACGTCCTCCTTTCTCGTAAATAGAAACAAAACGAAAAATAAAAATAAAGAAAAGAACCACACACAACTGCAACGATGTATCCTTAAACAGAGTTGTGGAAGTTTTATTTATCCTCCGTCCGCACGCGCTTATTAATCACACAATCACAGAAAACAATTAAACTTATTATGATAAAAGAAAACGATCGATCAGTTTTCTTTTGTCAAATCTTTCACGGTATTCGTATTAATCACAAAATCTAAACACTATGTAGTACTCTTCCCACCGAATTAGTTACCGCCGCTTATAAACGAACTTGTAAACGGTATCGGACAGCCAACAACACAGCCGTACGTACACCCTGACACGTTGTGTGATATGGGGTATAGTTAATTGTTGTCCCAATAACAACGCCGTGTATATATTATTATCACGGTCTTTGCTTTGCTTTCTCGCAGTTTATCTCCGTTGCTGTTTAAGCGACTCTGAGTGTGTAGTGTGGACCAGGTCCGGTTGCCGAGTGTACCCTGGCCCTCTCGTAGCCAGGAGTCTTGTTCAAACACTCCCCACCCCGAAGAAACTTGTTCCATGGGCCATGGGTACGCCTACAAACCCGTGACCATCCAACCAGCTTTTCGCCCGGGCTCAATGTTTCACCAAGGTTTACTTCGAACCGCCAATCGGGTTGTGGGGCAGGGGGGAAGAGGGGGGAGGCGGAGTTGAGTCCCTCACCACCCCCCCACCCCCTGCTGGGCAGATTTCAACCCCAGGACAGCTGTTTCTGGAAGGGGCAGAGGGATGTGGAGATCTTGCGCCTGCGCGATAAATCGGCGCAGTGAATGCCGCGCAATATTACGTAACTGGAGTCGTCCTAGCGAAGCCTCGGAGCTCGTGGCCGCGTGTCATGTCAACTGATAGACATTTGATACCTTCGGGACTGCAGTAGCTGAAGCTGCGGTTAGTTGTTATTCTTCATTCCGAAAGAAATCGGGACAATTTCTTTTTTTTCTTTTTTTTTCGTCACACTTTATACTCCAAAAATTTCAATAATGGACAAGGTAAAGAAAAAAAAGCGCGCGGTTCTTTGGTAGAATGTCTCCATGTTATTGGTATCTTGCGATTATGATGTTGTATGTATAAGTGCGCGCGTAGAAAAAGAAAAAAAATAGAGAGGGAGAGAGGTATTCGAGCTGAAAATATCAAGGTTTAATAATACTGTACGTTAATATTTTTGCGATAATAATCATTACTGATACATCACAAAACAGATGCAACGAATATATAAACAGAAATCTTCGAAATACACATACTAGTGGATACGAGGGTATTTACTAACAGACGGATTTATCGACTAGTTTGTGACAATTCAAGATCACATGAATATGCCTGTTTCGAAAGATTCATTGCGGATTTTTATTCACGGGGTGGGTATAGGACTACGAAAATACTCAATAACAAATTTTGAAGCATATTCGTGCAATGTGTCTCCTAATACGTCAAAAATTCGCAGTGTATACCAAACAAAGAATTCGGTTATCTTTCACCGCAATCAAACCGCAGTAAATGTAGTATGGGATCGTCCGACTGTTGATAAAGACTAAATGATTAGCTCTAGGGCCTTAATTTCGTCAAAATAACAACAATGTAATGATATCTGTTTTCACAGCAGATCGAATTAATTTCTGTTATATTTAGACCGTTCTCCTTCATTCTGATGCAATAACTTGCTTGAAATTACAGCTGAGAGGATGGATCAGAACAAAAGTAATGTACGCGAGTTCCCGGTGTCTTTGATGCAACAGACACGAGAGACAACAATCGTAATCCCTGCACCAGTTATCTTTGGTAAGTACAATCCTACCGCTTATCAAATATCAATACAAACGTACTACTCTCGCGTTGTATTACCATTTGAAATAATAGCTAATGAGCTCGAGTATTTACCGATGACAAACTACCTACTATACCTATACCCCTGCACACACGCTACTTCGATTAGCTTTGATGAGTGGATCAGATATTGTAGGGTAGGTAATCAGCTGCTAGACTGTTATGCAATGTCATTAAACGACGATTTATGTAACCCCGTATAGTAACTGATTGTGAGAAAAATTGATTATTATTCTATAAACTCCGACAATTTTATATACTGGAATAAAAACGAAGATTTTAGAGTTTTTGAATTTGTTAATTCGGTAGAAACAGGGAAATTGATTCGATCCCTTCGCCACCGGGTATTATTTACAGTATTGCGCAACACTGTAATAGAGAATGTTTAATATCGCGATAAATTCTTTTCGGATTATAGTAAACCTTAGCGCTGAAAGAATAATTCCATGTTTTCAGTCTTGCGGTTTATTCGACAAATATTTTTCCGGGATTATCGCACGGCCCAAACTTTTTCTTACCTTTTGTTAGATCCCGGTGAAAACAATGGGGGGGCGTCGCACCCCCATAAACTATAAAGACTGGTGCAACAGATATTCGGATATAGCATAGGTACGGGATGGATTATGGGTAACGCTTATAGTCGTGGATGTAGATTCTACCTGTAACAGGTAAAAACTTAATGCGCTGAACGTTGTGGTTTTGGCCTATTGTACAACGTAATGGCTACACAAGTTTACATTTACTTATCCGTGTATGCTGTATTCGCGTGTACCCTACTCACGCCGGTATCATCCTGTGTAATAATTATACCGATGAGCATGAGGCGCCTGGCCGTTCACACCGATTGTAAAAATTTTTAAACCGGAAATTACCCCGCCCCTTCGCGCGTCCGGGTTCAAGAAAAATTGAAGGAAACCAAAAAGATAGAAACAATAAAGACCCGCAGACCCGCTCGCATATCGTAGAAATTGCAATTTTTTTCTTCAACTCATAATTCACACGCAGAACACACAAAATTTTATCATTAAAAACTACGAACAGTTTTTATGTTTTTTTTTTTTTTTTTATTTCAGGGTGGATTTTAATGCCGTATACTGATGTGCAATAATTGTTTGCTTCTAGATCGAATTTGTTTGTGAAATGAAAATATTTTCCCGTGGTAAACAGGAGGGCTGCAGGTAGGTGTAACATTTACACACAGAGTTATACATATTTATAATATAATATAGTGTGCATAAACGAATGAATATATATATATATATATATATGTAAATCTACCTACTATACCATTCTTTCCATCGTGTTCCCGCTGTGCGGAAGGGTGCCTTTAAAACAAATAACTACAGTGCTAGTTCATACCTTGACATCGTTAATATTGACTGCCCTAAATTATTTGAATCGGTATTCGAAAAGAAGAATTTTTTTTTCAATTATCATAAAAATACGTATCAGAAGTGGCCGGTACGAAGAAGAATTATAATTCAGGTAATGACATACCGTTGAAAGATTTTTGCAATTCATTTTATTTATTATTATTAGTTTCTGTGTGGACGTCTACATACTATTTTTATCGCATTGATGCGTGATAGAAATTTGAATTGGGATCGTGAGGAAAGATGGGAATAAATTCACTATACAGCATAAGGCGTTCTGCAGTGGGTTTATATACCTGATATTTCTACACCCAAACTACGTGGGTGGGCTCAAACTCCCTTAATATATCTAAAGTTGACGATAACTGAGCGAGCTGCAGCAGGTAGTCTTCAGCCAGTCATAATATACACATATACTTAGGTTTCCTATATACATGGCTAGTAGGTAGGTATATATACACCAGGTCTGTTTGTCCTCGAATAATGAATTGATCACGATATTTTTACAACCTCAAGCTCAGAAAAAAAATTAACACTAGGAAAAATAACATACCTACCTACCTTCCTCGCAGACGTGTCGTTTTTTTCGTCTTACAAATTAACAAAGTAATTTTCTTTCTCTTTTATTTCTTCCCTACTTAGATTTCGTACCTTTTTCCATCTCTATCTGACACGAGCATGCAACGAATAGAACTTTGTGAGACAAATGATATGAGAGTGGTTTTCCAAAATTTTGCCTGCATTTCTTTTCTTTTCGGAATCTATCGACTTTTTGAAACTTATTATAAAGATGATACGAGGCAGTATGAGACGTCATCGAGAAAGGCATGAAATCAAAAAGAAAGGATATAAAAAGAGAAGAGAAAGAGGGAAAAGGGAAGAGGGACAAACGCGCAGAATATTGTCGGATGTTTTCAGACGTGCCTAAAATATCGGTGCACCTGATTTTCGGGTTAGGATTTTCTCAAAAATTGACTTCTTGACGTGGACGTTTCGAGTTGTCCCTAACGCAAAAGCAACAATCCTTCCACCTTTCGCCTTTCGCCTTTCGCCTTTTGGCCTAGAGCAGAGGCACCCACCTCTCATACCAGTCTGGTAAACGGTTTACAGAGCTGCTGTCGGAGAGCTCTCACCTTCTGCAGGTATATACGCACCTAACTTAACCCGCCCGAGCAAAGATCGTGCGTAATCGCATATGACAGGTACCTATTTTTCTTTCCTCACCTAACTCGAGGACGAAAATGTAGGATATTTTTCTAGGTCTCGCCGGGGACCAATTTCCGACCTAGAATTTCGGCTAGGTACTCTAAACTAAACCAGATGCGAAAGTTAAGACTCGGATTTATGCCAAAATTAACTCTCTCTTTCTCTCTCTCTCTCTCTAGAAAAATGTTCGCATATAATTTTGGCCTACGCAGGAAATACCCGAGAAATATCACAGAACTTTCATCTTTGGGTAATGAAATGATGAAAACGAGATGGAGAAATCGAGATTTTGTATTATCGAAAAAGTTGAATTTTTCGTTGAAAATATATACCGAATCGCGAATTGATTTACAACATCTACAATCTATATACAGCCATGCCACTCTTTCTCCCTCTATGGGAGAGATATCGACTGTTGTAAATCCAGCACCTACATCAGCCAGCTATACCTCCGGCGATAATTCGAGGGTTGCAAATCTGGGAAATCCAAAGTACGGCACGGAGCGAGGAGCTCACACGTGCAGAGCGTGGCTGCCTGGACGGGACCCGTAGAGATAGGGCACAGAACGAATCATCCGTTTTTAAGTACCACGATCAAATTCCTCTAGATCCGATACATTTATTCATTGCCTTTATTTTTTTTTCTTCTCCCTCCCCCCACATAAAGTTGGACATAATATGCAATTCGAGGAAGAAAAAAGAAACGGAAAAAATATAAGCATCGATCAGACAAGAAAAAAATCAAATTCAAATGAGTAAAAAGTTGGATAGAAGAAAAGAAAAAGAAATGTAGCATAAAAATTACTGGACTGATTGACTCCGAAATCTGACCAGATTCAAGTTGTAACAAATCCTATCGATTGAGATCAAAGTCGTGAAAATCTGTCGGTCGGTTCTCGAGATATCATGATTTTTTTTATTTTTGGAACGACTCGAAAACTACTCGACCGATTAAATTCAAAATCGAATCAGTTATGGGATAGGAAGAGCAGCATTGATTGATACAAAGAAGGATAAAATCCATCCATTCGTTTTCGAGATATCGTCGAAACAAAAAATGGTTTACAGATAGACACTTGAAAATGGTCGAACTTGATTCTCTGAAACCTCGAATCTTCATTCTCAGAAAGAAAAAGAGATCCAAATAAGATGACGACGAAAGGCCCGTGTGCAATATCCATAAAAATACAGAGTCATTGATTAGAAAGTGTCAGCCCTCGTGACACTTACCTTATTTCAATTTTCAGATAGATACAAAATATTTTTATCGCAATTTAGAAACGTTTTTAATAAAGTTTTAGCAGTTTTTCTCGATGATCGTGATCAGCGATAACGTATAATGTTCCAATTACGTACTGAGGACTCTTTCGATTTTTTCATCCAGTCCAACTTCAACCCACATTTCTGTTTATGCATATCCGCATCACGCCTGTATCACGACGATGCGTGAACGATGCAGTAAAGTATTCGTTAAATACAACGGCGCAAGCAAAGTCGTAAGTATATTTTCGAGTTAGCTGGCCAGCTGGAGTTACCTAATTTGTGAAAGTTTGTTTGGAAAGTTAAACACAGCGATGATCATCAGGTTAAAGTCCGGGTTATGGGGGTGGAGTAAAGATGATGTTTTGTGTAAAAATGAGTCAAATTTTTCCCTCGTATAATGACAATACAGTGTATAAGAAATCTTCGAAGGAAAGGCGAGGATGACTGGGACAAGGTGTAGGTACGGGGGGCTGCGGAGGGTTGTTAGGGACTCGCATTGTCCTTCGATTATCGCCTGTTTGTCTGATATCCTCCAATGTCCAAAACGGAACAAACAAATTAGTCACCCGTATATTTCAAAAATATTTACTAATTCGTCATCCTCAGTTTTCACTGCCATGTATAATTAGGGGCGACTTCACCCCGCTGACATGCTGATTCAAAAACCGAGAATTACTCATCTTTCGAGTTCGAATCGTACAAGTAATACTACGACAAACAACTATATCTGTCAATACAACTATACGACGAAGATCATAATTAATACATTAATACAGCCATGACGCAGGATATACTTTTCTGCACATTTTTGTATTCACACATACACCGCATTTCTGTTTGTATCTCAAGAAAGTGGGACAAGCTCCTCGTATCACTTCATCCGACGAAAAACTTTCGAACAAGTCGACCGATTCCAACGAAATTCGGAACAGAAATACATCGAATAATTTTCAAATCGGGAAATGAAATTGGAGAAAAATTTCAAACATGTTCAAATAATTGTTTGGACTCAATATTTTCGATTGGTAAAACTCCAAAGGCTTCGAACTTTTTGGCCAGATATATAGCAGAATTCGGAAATCAATATTGGGAGGATTGGCAGATCGGAACGTGATTGCGATAAATTTCGATTACTGTCGAATCGATTCCAGCGAGATTTACTGTAAAATTGGGGTTCACCGCATGGGCAGCATATTTTGACTATCCAATTTCCTGCGGGATGGTAACACTGCGCCTACACCTTCTTCGAACACGATTATTGCCGATTTAAAACATAGTTAGATCTAATAAAAATTAAATCTAATTTAAAAAAACACAAAGTCAGGGAAGTTGAATAATTTTCAAAAAAGGTTTGGTGAATCATGCAGTACATCATATCACGCCACGAATGAAGTAACTTTGTTGTAAAATTTGATCAATGACACGAAAGCGTGTCACGAAAGAGAATAAAAATTTTTAAGTTCCGAATTAACTCGGGGATTGTTTCGAGCTTTTCATATTTCTAACAAGCCAGACATAATATGAATTCGATTGAAATAGCCAGGAGAAGAAAGAAAACAAAATTTACAAACGATCGCAACTAAATTAAAAAAAAAATAAATAAATAAACTTGTATCTATATTAGCTAATCTCTCTGACTAATGTTTGTCGAAAGAATCATTGAATCGCGATCAGCAGTTGCTAATATACAAATATAAACATTAAAATATCTACAGGTATGTATAGTTCGGTTTTAAAAACGTGAAACAGCGGCAAAGCGGAACGTTTGACATTCGCCGAGTGGGATCTGACGTATGTAGGTATATTCGGTGTGTGTATACGTATATACATGCGTACATGTGTGTGTGCGTGTATGTGTGTATGTATCGTGGTAGTAGGTACCTCCGACGGTTATTTAATACCATGGGCGGGTCGATTGGGCAAACAAGAGTCGCTGCCCCCTCGCCTCTTTGCCCCTTTCCGCTTTCCCCTTTTCCCATTTCTGCACCCCTCACACTTTCCCCTCACCCCCTTCTCTCTAGCCACTCTTTGCTCTCCTCTGCTACAGCCCAACCCTACAAGCTTCTAACCCTCTCGCAGTATTTCCTCCCTTAAAATTGCGCCACGGATCTACCTATGTAGGTATTTCGTTCTGGCGCTGCAACATCAACGTGTACATAATAATTTTGTAGATATACGTTCATCTATCAAACGGGTATGTTACTTCGCACTTTTTGTTTTTTTTTTTTATCGAGGGACAAATTCGATCGGAAAAGATTGAAGTCAGAGTCGAGAATTTGCCAGGAAAATTTGATCTGATCTTCTCTCAAGAAGCCAAACGCTGATCTTATTCGGTCAGTTTTGGCAATTTTTGACAGAAATATGCAACAAATAGCGGAAGTGAACCTTTGAACTGCTAGCTACCCTTCACGCACGCAATTTTCAAGTATACTCCTACGTTTGGCCAAAAAGTTCAGTGCCCCGGAAAATACCACCTAAATATATTCACAGTCTGACAATTTCATGTAGAGATATGTCTTTGGATTTGATGAGAAATTAGAAAATTGAATTCCTTTAGTGACAACTGTTGATATTATTAATGTACTGTTGCAAGAAAGTGTACTTATTTTTTGGCTGTCGACTTTGTTCATTTCGTCATTTGCAATACTGCATAATTGGCCGAAACTTTTCCATATTATCGAAC
This sequence comes from Rhogogaster chlorosoma, assembly GCA_944452935.1. Taxonomy (NCBI): domain Eukaryota; kingdom Metazoa; phylum Arthropoda; class Insecta; order Hymenoptera; family Tenthredinidae; genus Rhogogaster; species Rhogogaster chlorosoma. The sequence goes on from OX101802.1 coordinate 21,640,989, forward strand.
TACTGCAAATTTATGTAATTAGAATTTCGATTGGGTGCGAAAATTTTTGCATCGTGTCAGAGGGAAGTAGGTGCAGTTTTGCTACCCTACAGAAAATTTTGTGTTTAAATATACTGCCGATGCGGTAAACCTTGTCGTAACAAAGTTTCGAAATTGATTCTTTAAGTTGTGGAAAAATTTCGCCGAAAAACTCGACGCTTTAAGAATCGTACCAACTCAAGTAAATTCATTTAAATAAAACATACCGTTACCGAAGTATTCCCGGATTTACCAGCCCCGAAACGATGGGTCGATTTTTCTCAATTCAAGTTTCCGAATGACAAAAAATTGGGAAATCTCCGGGACGAGAGTAAAATTCGTGGATATATTTGTCCTTTTAAAAAAAAAAAAGTCATCGATCTCGGAGCATTTTCATACCACCCAAAACTTCTGGGATTGGTTAAGGATACGCTGGGGATAGACGGAGAAAAAAAGGCCGAAAATTTTCGCGTTTAAAAAGCTGGAAAACTAAAGACAGTAATACATATCTCGCCTGCAGCTGGTCGAGCTATGAGCACAAAGTGCTAGAAAACGCTTAGCCCAAGCGCCGGTAGTATAGGTATGAGGTATAGATAAGTATACATCCATAGTACAAAAGAAAGCCGGTGCTGTAAATCGATTATGAGTTTACGACGCCGGCAGCAAACTCTTGCAGAGTAAAATTTTCTGCGCGGCTTTAGACTCGCCGGGTCTTCTTCTCCACGTCATAATACCTACGCGCCTATACCCATTTCGCTAATACCTTATACAACCGTAATTCATTTTCGGGCGATAATATACCCGGACACGGAACAGCAGCATAACACTTTGCAGCGAATCATTTCAGCTTCGCTAGAATGACCGTTTCGTTCTCTTTGAGGCATTAAAAAATATTCAGAAACAATATAAAACTTTTAGGAATCGTCCGTTCGAATGGAATGATCAGACATGAAATTAACTGCGATTTACCGACTGTGGTGAGCTTTTTTAGGGACGCGTGGCGCGCTTTTTGACGGCTGCACCCGGCAGCAGTGGCATAATGATGACTTGTCAAAATTTTTTTGTACAGCGAGTCGACACTTACACGCGTTAATATCGATCAGAAGTCGCTGACCGCGTTCGGTTCGGTACGGTAGTAGCTATGGGAAAATATCCAACAATGAGAATGTCAGCGGAAACGTCAAATGGGATCTGAGTATTGCGCGGTGTTGATGTTATAGTTTGGACACCGTGGCTAGCGTGGCAATGAAGAATGGATGGTATATACATGCAATAACGGAATTGATTGTGTTCTCCCCCTTTCGTAAAGGCTGAATTATTTATCTATACTCAATGCCACTTTAATCACAATTTTTCAATTCACGCTCCAGGTACGGGGGATTCATTACAAATTTCTGATTTCCTTCAAATTTTCGTCAACGATTAGGTTATTCAAAATTCACACCTTTTTAAGTAACGTCGAATCATTTCGAATATTTTTAAATCATACGGAAAGCCTCTGTCCATTTTCTTCATTTGAATTCTTCTGTCGGGCTTGATGACAAATAAATGAATAAATTGCATTAAAAATCCCTTGAAATCTTCATTTTTCTTTATTTATCGTCTATTGTTCGCTTTTCAGACTTGATGACAAATAAGTAATTATATAAATTAAGAATCTTGAATCATTTGGAATCCATGTAATATTCTAATATCTGTGTATATTTTGAGATCAAGTATAAACACTCTTTCAAATCTGACAGTCTTCGAAACTTCGGAATTCACTTGAAATCATTAGTAACCTTCTGGAATTATTCAAAATTTCTGGAAAACTTATGAAATCATTTTAAAACATCGAAATAATCTGAATTCATTTATTTAATTATTCATTTTTTTTACGCCCTCATTTGGATTCTGGGTTTGATGACAAATAAATAAATGCATAATAGTATATTGTGTATCTGGGGCGGAAAGTAGACGATTACAGCGAGGGCAAGTTGCAGACCGAGCTGAGGCTCTGAGCGAGGGGTGCCGAGGCAAGGACTGCAACTGCAACGAGCGACTTCCGCCCTAGAGCTCACTTTACCACCCTAGAGCTTACTTTTCCGCCCTAGAGCGTGAAAGAGCCACTTTCCGCCCAGTTTACAGGCACGAAAAAGCCTACTTTCGATACAGGTAGGAGAAAAATAAATGAATCTGAAATTTTTGAAAATTAATTTCAATCTTTGAATCATCTTTTAAAATCATTCGACCTCCGCAGGGTCGTATGAAATCGTTGAAAGTCAAATGTGATATTTATTCCAATACCTACGCCTACGCCAAATTCACGAGTACATGATGACCCCTCGTTATGGGTCGACTTGTATGAACCTCTGAAAAAGAGAGAGAGAGAAAGAAAATACGATCATCATTTTTTACAGTACATATAATGCGGGGGCCACGTAATTTCGTTGACAAAATTCTAACACTTCTCAAATTGCAGGTTCTACTTTCATTACTCACGCTACAACTTCCGCGTAGTTGATATACATATATTTAGGCATACATACCATGTAGAGTTATAAACGACACTCTGCACTTAAGTGAGTCAGCATCATGGTTGTTATTAAACGTAAATTGCTCCTTGCCCACACTTACTGGTCGACGCGTTATTCCCACTTACAGAATCCCAATCTCCGTGGGACGGTGCCGGAAGAGACAACAGAGCTCCATAGCCAAGAAAAATATCTTCACGGAAATGATAACATCCCAATATCAGACCGAAATTTCCCCTAATTTATATAGGACTATATGCGGAAAAAATATTCACCGCCCACAGAGCATGTATTCGTATCTCTACTGTTCGTCTAATTTCTCAGCATCAGTTTCAGAATATTTTCAATATTTTATCGAATTAGGTATTTGAGATTGTCCGATGAGGTCAACTAGCGCCGCCATGTGTTAATTTTTCGCACTACACTTGCAGGGTCAAGTTCGTAAAAACATGTGATGCTTTTGACCATTGAATTCAAGTCCTTGTTTATTGATGAACAATAGCTTAGCTCACATTTCAGAATACTGTAACTGGCTGTTCCTCTTGATCCATGTATGCTTTGCATTCGAAATAAATGTGTGGCACCGTGTGGATCAGATGGACGGGGCCCTCGGACATTTTCCGCCAGCTATGGGTTTTAACACGAAGCTCGTTATCAGCTGCGAGCTTTCGCCCCTGTATCGCTTTTCAACTTGGGGTCGTGATTGAACTATTTGTGCCGTATTACTGTTGTGCGTGAGATGATACTCAGTGACCGGCGAGAGTGAAAAATCATTATATCACCAAAATCTGATTCCAGGCGTCTGACGCGGCAGCCATGTTCATTGTGTGATTATAAGTATACAAAAAAAAGTAAACGTAACACAAACGGTTCGGCAGAAATAAAAGAAAGTAAATGAAAAACATGATTTACTAACCCATATCGGAAAGACGTTTTCGACTCTCACATTGACTGCTGGAAACTGACGCAACTTGTAACTTCGTCAAATGTATAAATATTGTAAGCATGATTCGAATGCCATATATTGTCATATCATCAAATCTTGTACATGCCGAAAATTACGAATGTTACAATTGACCCGTTTTGACCTGTCTATGTACCGCTATCCCCACCATGACATCCCTTAAATACGTAAAGTCGTCACTGCAGGATATTTTAAAGGTATTTTATACGACTCATTAAGAATCTGTATTGTTTTCGAATTCAGCAGAAATTGTGACGAAAAAAACAAGACTGAAGCAGATTAATTTGGTTAAAATTTTATTAAAGCCATATGTATTGATTTATTTACAACAATCACTCTATTTCTCTCTCTTTATCCATTTATTTATTTATTTATTTAAGTACAAATGAAGGGATAATACTATAGGTAATTAGAGTTATATAATGTATACAAAGTATATGTATGGGTGACGGATCGCGATTATCGATGAGGATTACCCCCGTTTTTGATTTGATTATTATTAATAAAATGTGTAAGTACATATAAACCTTTAGCGTACAATTAATATATGTAATAATGGCACTTTGAGATTCAAGAACCTATATGTATACCCTATGATCCTTGCAGTTCCTTAAATATCATATCTAAATATATCTATATAACATACGTCGTCGAAAATAAAATATCTTATGATTATATGTTCGAGAAAAATCGTGAGTATAAAATAGCAATTATTACCCTAAGTGTTATTATTATTTAATAATCATATTATCCAAACGATTGAATTCTAAAATCTGTTATTTCATGTTTATTACGTATACATTTTCTAGATTCTAGAAACATGGTAAAAAGATCTGTTTCCATAAAAATAGACAAAAAAAAACAAACGATTTTTCGTTTAAATTTCGGCTACGATAAAAAAATACACCTTATGTTTCATTCAACCCTATATAACTAGCTACAATGTATGTGAGGTACTTACCGGCTATTTTACTGTATAATTATTTATTCGTCATATGAATTCCTATCCATGATAAAATATGGCGTCCAAACTATAATGAGTAAGATTATTATGAATGAATAGGTATAATCAAATTTAGCGTTACTAATTTTTTTTTCTTTCTCTTTCTGTTTTGTTTGTTTTTCTGTTTTTATATTTCATTATTTTTCTTCATTGCTTTGTTTCTTTTTTTTTTCTTTAGATACAGTGGGTGCAATGTTGAATGTATGAACTAAAAAAGCAACGATAAACTGACATTATAGTTGCATAGATTGAAATAGAGATAAATTCATCAACAATTTCAAATGCAACGAATAAATTTGATTATAAATTAACAAAAGAAAAGCTAACTTAGTTCCAATACTCAAGGATGCACGTGTGGGTAATTATCGTGCATAACTAGACGAAGATAACAATAATTATAATTAATTTCAGCGGATTCATTCACAAATATGTTCCTTCGAAAATATTTTGCGAGAGTCGATTCACACCCACCAATTACTGACTCAATGATAATCTCGTATCTTCGTCAATTTTTCTTCACACTTTTTCCTCGCTTTAATCATACGGGCTAAAAGAGAGCCTATGTACTTCGAGTAGTGAAATTTATTTTCAGTTTTTACTATCTTAATCTCTGAACGAAATTTCAACAAGAAATCATTCGAATAGAGGAAGGGGTACTCGAAAAGTTACGCTGAATCCCCGTTCAAATAAGAAAAGATAGAAAGACAAGGACACTGTACAGAATTGATATAAAACAATCGAATTTCTTCGACGCCACTAATCCTTAGAATAAAAGATGGCAAAAATTAACTTTCTACGTACCCACATTCTCTAAATTTGATACCAGATGTACGTGTTACGTTCGAATATGGGTAACTATATAAATAAATTGTCTGACTTAACTAACGACTAAATTAATTCGTTCCCCGTGGGTTTAATTACTGTATTAAATATAAGATATTGTAACAAGAGCGACTGACGATGAGTGTTTGGGTCAAGTCAGGCTCAGTCTTGGATGTGGGAGATTCCACGTCGATTGGAGATACTGAATGGTTTTTCTCCCGATTGTCTATCCACGGAATCTCTCACGTTTAATTATAATTAGAGATCGGTAACGGGTCCAGAAAGCCCAGAGCTTGTGCCAGATAGGCTTTGTAGACTTGTGCTACAGCCGTTATCGATGGAATTGTTTCGGGAAAGAGTAACGTTGGATCGTGAATCCGAATCGTCGCTTGAACCACTCGTGCTCCTTGACCTATGATCGGCGCTATTAGAAAGCCCCGTGTTATAACCACGCGACGAATCTTTAAGACCGGATGCTACGAGCCCCCGGATGTCAGCAACGGTTTCCTCCGTACTCGAACCGTTCATCTTCTTGCGAAGTATTCCCATCAATTTTTCCAGTCTAACAAATCACAGGCGACACCAGTCTTCATTATTATTTTTTTACCACTTTTAACCCCTTGCCATTATTATTATAAGATTTTTAATTATTATTCTTATTGTTATTATCATTATTATTGCGTTTATTAAATATTTATTGTTATTATTGATGCGGTTTCAAAAATTCAAAAATCAATCAAATCAGGATAGGATAATGAGTTTTTTTAAGATAAAGCAAGAAGATCTTCGTACAGTATATAGGGCATTCCATGCCAATTTCACCGGGGTCAATCATCACCGCTTTAATTTGTAATTTTTATCTTTTTTTCTTTCTTTCTAGTATATTCTTTCTTCTAGAACCGACCTTGGTCGAATTGGCGAGGAATGTTCTATGACCGTAGTGACAAAATTCGTCGATTATAAATATATAATAAAGAAAAAATTGTTCAAACAAAAGTTGCAGGCTTCAAAAGAGCCAATTTGTGGCCTGATTGATTTCGGCCTCAGACTTTAAATTCAAAGGATATCGAACGTGTCGAAGTTTTTTTTCGAAATGGCACTAGATATTTTTAGCTTCATGAAATTTCTAGCGATTATCAATGCGGATCAAACGATACCTGACAAGGTATCATTCCGATGATCAAATACTGAGAAATAACACCATCAAGTAGAAAATAAGCGCGCGAGCAAACCTCGTGCTTTACGGATCGAGCGAAACGAGATACATATCCTGAATAATAAACGCGATAAAGGAAACAAAAATCCGAAGGAAAAAGAAAAAAGAAACATTAAAAGCGGTGGCTAAACATTCTTTTCTTTTATCTATACGGCAATTATTACGAGCAGGAATTCGTGCTAAGGTGAATAAAAGACTTGAATAAAAATAAAAAAAAAAGAACAACGACCGTGCTAGACATACACATGTATAGGAAATAAGGTAAACAGTGAACGTGAGATAAATGAATAGAATAATAGGTGTGAATACGAGGTAATGCGAAGCTTAATGCGTTTAGTCAAGCTAATTATTGAAATGTGCGTAAGTATATATATAGGAATATAGTAGAGTTATGTAAATATAAAATGACACACTGCACGTAGAGACAGAGTGAAGGTGGTATAAGCATGCGTGAAAAACGATCATGAATTGATGATAAACCTACGTGCTTATTTTTGTTCATATGTACAGAACCGTAGCCGGTATTTAAGCCCGTGAGACCCCATTGTTGATAGTGATCTGATCTGACGATGAGCGATTTCCCATAATGTTTGCACCAGCGTACGTGAGATATCCTATTATATGTAGGCTGTGGTATAAGTCGATTTTGTTGGTGCGGGTTTGAGGCCTTTGGAATTAAGGATCTTAACGGAACAGGGTTTCTTTTGAACGACTAGAGACTTCCCGGAAACGACTGCCACGTCAGGAATCGAACTCTTTTTCAATTTCCTCCGCGACGTTTCCTCGAAATTTTTCATATTCTTCTTGAATCTATCACTGCAAGAAGTATTGCCGCAGTCACTCGGCTGCACCGTAACTGGATTTATTTCAATATCCGAGGTTAAAGACGTATCGATAATCAATTCGTTCTTAGAAATTATCGCCTCCTTTCTTTCGCTGCCGATAATCAAGTGATCGAAAATGGAGCTTAGATCGTTTCCAAATTTCTCGACGCTGCCGATCTTCGGCGAACTGGTAGTCGGGAATTCAATGGAGTTTGTTTTCTCGTTAATTTTAGCCAATTTTGATGATTTTAAAACCGTATCCCCGCCATTTTTTGCCGACAAACAACTCGATGATATTGGGATCAAGGAATCGACCTTTTTTTCGGCTTTCGGAAGGATTGAAGGCTGCGGGGTAGTGGGATTATCGTTTATACTGCAGCGGGGTGTACTGATTGTGAGAATAACAGGTGTTACAGGCGTGGCAGGCGTGACAGGTCTTGCTACTGCGTTTACGCACTTTGCTGCGTGGTTTTCAGCCATGGTTCGCGACGCCCGTGCTTCTTGAAGCTCCCGGCGAAGCGCCAGCGTTTCTTCTTCAAGGGCGACGATCTCCTGCCCCTCGTGGCTACACGTACACGTCAAACCAAAATTCATAACCATCATAGCGACACGCGTGACGAACAAATTCTCACTGTTCGAACTATCTATACAAGGCAATCATCTGCGAACGTGAACCACCCCCAAAATCAAGAACGAGGTACATCGCAAAACCTAATCCCATTCGGATCTCGTCGTCTGCCAGAATGAAGTATTTCGACCAAATGTCGCCTCTCAAAAAAGGAATTTGCAGCCAATTCAAGAGAGCATAAATGCTGAGGGATTCTTTTTCGTCATAATAACGCTGGAGCCATAATTGAATAAGTCAGGCTTTCATTTTGTCGAATTTGTCTAGAAATTCCTTCTTTTTTTTTAACGTACGAATGAGGTCCGAATTTCGACCCTGTCAGTAGAGCATTAGGTCGCATAATGCAGAGAGATAAATTTGCCTCGGATCTTTTGACGAGATATATTATTAGTTTCGACAAAATCTACCACGCTTGATTTTGCAAGTAGCCCACATGCGTCGCAGAGAATTTGTTTTTTGTTAAACCAAAGCAGAATCATATCTAACGGGTATTATATACAGTGAATGAAACCCTCCTCGATTTGGGTAATCATTTTTTCATTATTTTTTTTATGCAAAAATGACGAACAAGACTTTCTTTAAGATTTGTTTTGCTCCATTATTTTCAATCTGACGCGTATAATGACATGGAAATCACATCTTCGACAGTAATTTTGTGCGGGTATTTTTTAGTTTCTTTGTTGCACAAGTACTTATATTCAACAATAATCGATATATTGTAAATCATTACTTACTTAGCGTTCGATTTAAGGGTAGCAAGTTCGTGCTCCACTTTAGCGAGCCGCGTCTCTGTCTCTGCTTTCTCGTCTGTAATCCGCGCTAATTGGCTCTAAGAAAAATACATATTTTTTTTTTTTTAATTACATATTCGCTGTTCGTTGGAATACGTTGGCTTAATTGATGCACCGAAGAATATTCTCGATTTTCAACTAAATTTCTGGTCTCTCCTCCCGCAGGTTTCTTCAAGACTTCAATCAATCCAAGATTTCGAGTTCGTTTATTATCGCAAAATTTTCTCATCTCTTTTCTTTTCTCAGATTTCATTAATCGCTAACGAGATTATGAAGTAAAAAAAATGAACAAATCAAGAAATAAAAGCGATAATAACTTCGTCGCCGCAGGGCAAAAGCGGATAACTAGATTTGACCGCATCAATTACGAAAGTCGTCGGGATTGAACGGATTGCATCGGGTGACGCGGACAGCGGTTTGACGGTGGCAATGGCATTGGCAATGGCGATGGCGTGGGCAGCCATTGCTTTCGGTTGATGAGGCTAATGGATGGTTGTAACCCGAGAACCTAAAGCTCGTAGAGACGAGAACTCGTACTGAAGAGAGGAGAGAGGAAAAGGCCTGCCTTTTCTCTGACAGCCGCTAAGTGGCTGCCCGCCCTGATGCCCGTCCCTATCCCACCCCTGCATTGCACGAGGCTATTTCTGTATCACACGACACCGTCTCTCCGTTCGTCTGCTCTGTCACTGTCGACTGACAAATGTCAAAAATCGTGAGTAGTCAGCGAGGTACGTTCGCAGCCCTCGACCGTGTGACAGATGATCACGCATAATCGACCTCGAGTCAGATCGCAAATGACAAAACCTTCCGGTACAGCAAACGACTAAAGGAAGTCTGAAGTCAATCCGGCAAAGAATTTCCAAAAATTCGTACCGCATGTAGAAGCGGAGGAAAAAAGAATGTGGGGAAAATAATCATCGCTTATATTCGAGCTGTATACCATAACACGAAAAATCAAGATCAAGATAAAAATCGATGAGATTTGTCCAGCCTCGAATTATCAAGTCAGCGAAGATAGAAAAAAAAAGATCGAACAAAAATTGCACGGTTTTAAAAAAGGCAGAATGTTGCCCGATCAGTTTTTGTCTCGTACTTCAACCTTCCGAGATAACGAGTGTGGAAGGATTTTTTTTTCAATGAGAATCGACATTTTTCGCTCACGAGTCAGTGGAGAAATATTGTGCGGGGAAGAATCGTAGAAGCTCTGCTTATTTACCCCGCGGACAGAATTGGATATAATCGTATCGGTCGGCTACTAATACGATAAATGATAATGAGCGATGATTTTCGGTCGAACAAAGAGGGAAACAATAACTACAAAACACAACGAGATTTGGGAATGCTATGGAGGCGGTGTTTGGCCCTCGTAAGGGAAATTTGTAATGTGGCACGGTACGGTACGGCAAAGGGAAAGAAGAGGAGGCACGGTGTGCCTCGCATCCTCGCCAAGTTGCCACCTGGCTCGTCCGTTGTCCTAATCAAACAGTCGGTATGAACACCGAGAGACAGACCACTGTGCAAACACTAAATTCACTGTTCAGCGTTTTGGCCTTATGGCAAGAGCGTTGTGTCATGGGAGGATGAATGCTAAAAGCACGAACCTTCTTATTTTTCATCCCTTATAATACATGTGTATGCCTCGTGCGAGTAATATACAATATACAACACACAAAGGCACACACACGCGCGACGAGTAAATAACTATGACAACGGCCACATCAACACAACATGAGGTTTCAAATATCTCGCGATTTTTCGACATTTTTCATTTTTAATTTATTTATTTATTGTTTATTTTTTACGGTTTGTTGTAAAAGTGAAGTTTTCCGTTCACTCATGACGCAGTACTCCGGGAATTTTATACGCGCATACCTAGATAGAGTTGCTATTTTCTCGAATCTTTCCTCTCAAAGTTTCTCCGTATAATTTCTACCTGAGAATCGACCCTTATGGAAACTTAGGGTCTCGCTATGTACGAGGAGTTCAAAGGGACCGAAAATCGCAATCTTCCGAGACGAGAAAAGAAGCTATTAATTGCCCACGGGTAGGCGATATCGTGTAAAGGCTGTTTCCTTGGAAATGAATGAACGAGAAATGAAACCTTTTTAGCAGCGGGCTGAAATATTGATAAACAAACGCAGATATTCTCACCTTCAATTCGTCCAATTCTTTTTCCGATGAATCTACGGCCGTTGGTTTCACCTGCTGCTTTTCGTTCATCATGGATTTTACCTTTGAAATTAAAGACTCCTCGCGGACTTTAGCCGCTTCTCTTATCTCCCTAACGATATCTGAAATAATTATCGTGTGAGAATCAAGTTCCAGTTCTGAATCTCCTTTCGGTATTTCACTTCCCCCGCTATTTACTCACCTGACAACATGCCGGGTTGATAATCGGCAAAATTGCTTTGCTTCAGTCTGTTCAGTTCCAGCTTCACTGTTTCTAGTTCGGACTTTGTTTGGTGAAGTTCTTTGAATAGCTGGCTATTGCTTTCTTTCAACGCAGTCACCTGACAGACCAATACACAAAACTCATGAATCAATCACGACTCAGACCTAATCTGAAAACCGATTCAATCTCTAGCTAATCTAGAAATAGAGACCTATCCAACCCGAGTTACTATCAGCGTCTAATTTCGATACCAATGAAAAGTCACTGATTTTTCATCAGGAAAGCAGAAATTTTCGAATCAAAATACGCCACAGCTTTGAAGTCTGGCAAATTTTGAAAAATAACAAAATATTACACAAAAGCGTGAAATTGAATGGGGGGAAAAACTGGTCCAAGAGTGGGAAGTTCTACCTGTTCAATGAGACTCAAGATCAATTTTGAGCTCCTCCCAACCGTAGTGACCGAACTATGGCTCTCAGTGCTCTCTGAATCATCGCTTCTAGGAGTAGTAGATATCTGCGGTGGTCCAAGCCCAGGATCAGAGTACCTCCTGTGTTCAGAATTCAGCTCTTCAGCAACAGCTCCATTCTCTATATTAGCGGCGGGAGGTAGGCTGGCATAGTCTCCATTCTGATATCCGATACTTGTTGAACAGTGAAAATTACTTTCTTGAAGACTGGAGTAGCCGTTCATTTGGCTGTTCACCAAGCTACCCGTATTCTTACTATTCGCTCCACCAGTGCTAACCATCCCCGGTATCTGGGCGTGATTTCTCCTCGGCTTGCCTCTATAGTTTCTGTAACTAGGCCTAGGCACTTGCTGATAAAGTTGATACATGGGTGGCAGAGAAACAGGCTCCATGGCATAAGTTAAGGGCATAGGAGAATAGCCGCATACTGTCGGGTCTGATACTGCGGTAAATAAACGCTGGCCGTTTGGTGTAGTTAGCAATTGTTGTTGCTGGATCGGCGATTGTTGCCAGAAAACATTTCCGTACTCTGATTGTGTCGGTGCAGCTTGCGTGGGTAGAAAGTTTTTTTTAGAATTCAAGTGCTGCTGATGTTCAGCTCCTCCTGCTACTCCATTTCCATTTCCATTTCCATTTCCACTCTGACCAACATTGTTTGTATTGCCCTTTCTACTACCCCGTCGTTTGTTCCTCTTGACATGATTATTTCGAGAGCTGTTATTAGCACTGTTAGATTTGTGAGCTGTTCCTTCGCGCGGGTTATCTACTCTGTAAAATTGAGCTCGATTGTTAGGTAAACTGTTATTGTCGGCCTTGGAATAAGCAGTTAGAGATAAAAAATGTTGAAAAATTTATGTTCCCAAACTGGGCATGAGTCGCGTTATACCTCTCAGACATATTCAAGTCTTCACATACTATTCGAACTCGATTCTTACCGCCAGCGGACTAAAATCTGATAAGACACAAGAGATTGTAGTGGTAGACGAAAAAAAACAGAATAAAAATCAGTATTTTTCACACTTAAGTATCGTGTCCTTGGATTTTTTTCATAATATTGTGCAATGATATATTATCCAGCTTTTTAGCCAGTCTGTCAAGTCTTATATGTCTGTTAGTAAGTAAACTAGGAGAGACCGATCTCTGTGGAAAAATTTGAGGTATCCAAATGTAAAAACTTCCTAAATCCGTAATCTTGAGTTACAAAACTTGACTGATCCTTGGCAATGAAGGAATCCTGTCTTATAATAGAAGTAGTGTGTTTGGGTATTATTTGGACGAGAATAACAAACCCTGACTGAAGATAATCAAAGAGAATTTAATAACAAGAAAAGGTCACTCTATCTGTCTATCTATCAGCTGTAACGAAGTTACGGGGATTAAGCGAATGTACGAATACTCGAGAAGCAACGTGAAGTGTGATAAGTATTCAGATGCGTAACAGATAAGTGATTATGTATGAAATGATCAAGTGTACTTAACCTTTTTTCCATGACTGTGTGCGACAGCGGTGGTTGATTATTGATCGAAGAATGACAAACTGGTGGTTAAACTCGGTCGGATTTTATACATGGGAATAAAAATCTCTAATAATATATACAAGAACTGGTAACAGCGATCAACGAGGATCACGACAACGTAGTCAAAAAGTAACTAATCACAACGTAGATCGCCATCTTGATTTTCTCCCTGTCATATGTAGGACTTATTGCTAGTTCGAGAATTCGATAATCGAGTCAGATTGTAAAACACGATTTACTGCACGCTAGAGTCATCTAGCGAATGGCGAGGTACCTATGTCACAGATTATAACTTTTGTTATGTCCGTTGCACCCGTTGGGAGATTTGAACTCAGACGGTAAGGACGGGTTGTGAAGAAGAAACGGCGGAAACGGAACGACATTCAAACAGTTAAACCGTGTGGATATTACTACTCCGACAAAGAGTTCAATATGTGTAATTACAATTGAAAATTATCTATCAACTCTAACTGTCATTATTTCATTACATACAATTGCGTTTTTTCAGCTGCCCATTTATACAAACTAACCATGAGTCTGATCAGTATAGATCTATGGGTTTTGCTCAAGGCTCGTCGCTTCGTGAAATTTATTATAAAACTTCTAAGCGCAATATTGCAAGTCGTTTTTATGCTCACTTTAGGCACAGGTATTTCATATTAACAATTTATCCTCGCTATGCATTTTTATGCTTTTATTCTGTCGATATTAAAATGCAAAAGAAAGGATAAGCCATACGTTATACTTCCGACCTTTTTCTTTTTCAACTGAAATTCATTTTCAAACTGCAGGTGTCTTTCTCACCTATATTTTGGCTAACGGTAATATCGACGTGCCCGCTTATGCCGATGAGTATTCTCATGCCAGAGCAAGACCAATGACAGATGGGCTCTTGACTATGGACTCAGCACCGGTTGTCAAGTCTTCAGAACTGGATCAAAAACTTGAGACTCTTAAGAGCCAGGCGCTCAATCTTGAATTGAGTTTGAAAATAATGGTTACACAACACGCAATGCAATATATAAACATAGAAAAACTATCTAGTATTATTTTGTCAGAGAAACTGACTATTGCACTTCTGCACAGAGTTGGACACACAATAAGCAGACAAGTTATAGTATTGTTAACTCTTCCCCCGGACAGAGAAAAAAAAAGGCTTTAGTATTATTGCAGTTCTATGACTTCTAAAGTTACGAATGATTGACTGTTCTTTTCATGGTCATTATATTCACAGACATCAGTGAATGTTACACATATTCAATTATAGATTTTATGAAATAGAAACGTTATGTGATAATTATATTCGATGATGAAGAAGGTCAGAGGACTATATGTACGTGATTGTTAAAGCTTTCTCCAAAAAACTGAGTACACATTTACTGTGATGGACCAGTTTTACTATTATACAATATTTCAGAGACAATATACATCAAGCTCCAAAACAAATGGTCTGATTCCTCTGAAATTCTTTTGCAATTATATATTGAGTGAGTTCAGAAGAAACTACGCATCACTGGATTGAAATATCTGTGTGTAATCAACCCAAGAAAATCAGCCCATTCGAAAACCAATATGCAGCATGCATTGAAATTCTTCTTCTCATCTCTCCTAACTTTTAAGATACCAATGCGTAAGGGTTTTCATGTGCCTCACATCATTTCTAAACATGTTACTAATGGAAATAGAGTTCCTGACTGATTTATTGGCTTGCATGTAACATTCATACAGTATGTGTGCAATTATTGTGTGTCAACACTTGAGACCAGGTAGCTTTTTTTCACAGTCTCTTAATCAGGATGTAAACTGTAAAGGAAATATATAAGTTTTAGAAAGAAACTTTCGGATCCACAAGCCAGAAAATGTATTATTCAATAAGAAGCATCTTTAGGATTCAATTTTCTTGCACTTGATGAGATATTCGAATTAGAAGATATAAATGCAAATACCTCTGTTCACAGAAAAGCCAGTACAAAGACCTATCGAGCGTCATGCGCAGTCAGTATAGAGGTACGACACAAAGGGACTCCGGATTCGAATTTCGTCCTGCTGAATCAATCAGAGAATTTCATAAAATCAATGCGTCATTTTTATTCTAGCTGAAGAATTGGCAGACTTTGCTTCCGAGGCCGCTGGCGGCTCTGTATTGGACACTCCAGACACAGAGTCGTACTACGAGCCTTGGCAGCAGCAGACAACTTTATTTGGGATTCCAATTTGGAAACCGAACTACTTTACGCCTCGTAAAGTGATACAGGTGTGACCGTAACTTGGCTCTAGGTCTCCAAAGAATTGAAATAGTCAGATCCTTTTTTTCATCGAAATGAAATGACTCCCATATTTATTTCTCGACTGTACACAGCCTTGGACTCAGGCGGGAGAATGCTGGGCGTTCAAAGGATCGAGAGGAAAAATTGTGATAGAATTAGCCTATCCTACTCTGATTGACAAAATAACACTCGAGCATATACCTGTGTCCATTTCTCTAACTGGAACAATAAACTCTGCACCAAAAGACTTCGTCCTTTACG
Source organism: Rhogogaster chlorosoma (assembly GCA_944452935.1). Classification (NCBI taxonomy): domain Eukaryota; kingdom Metazoa; phylum Arthropoda; class Insecta; order Hymenoptera; family Tenthredinidae; genus Rhogogaster; species Rhogogaster chlorosoma. The sequence goes on from OX101802.1 coordinate 21,656,671, forward strand.
TAAGTGTGGACAATTAATTCCCTTCCTTAATCAGCTAAGCAATAATCATTATCAAGATGTGTTATGCGAACAGGGATTGATCGACCAGATGTTTCTCACACTGAGTACCTTTAGCTATGATATAAACGGCCCATCTTCACAGACATTCAAACTGAAGGTAATATTGATTCAAGTTGAATCTTAAGGATGATTGGTAGGTAGAATCGGCATGAAAACAATAAGACAGACAAAACCCGAATTTGATAATTTTTTATATTAATGCGAAAAATGATTGAATAATATCGAGGAGCGGATATTCCCACAAGCTTAGAGAATGAAAAAACTCTCAATTTAGTGAAAGAATTTCGAAAATATTAACAATCATGAAGAGCTGTAAAAACATTTTACAAGTATGTGCTGAAAATGGTTGAAATTGTTCATTTTTGATCAGATTTCAAAATTTCAGGGTTTGTTATACTCAGTGATAAAATCTCTACGAATTCACCCAAAAGTTTCGCATAAAACACTCGTATTTAAGTCAAAAATTTAACAGTATATGTATAATATGAATCTCAGAACGCATTCGGATTATGAACAATTGAATTTTTACTCAAATATGAGTGTTTTATGCAAAACTTTTACAGTAAATTCGTAGAGATTTTATCACCGAGTATAACAAGCCTTGAAATCTTGAAATCGGATCAAAAATGAAAGATTTTCATCGTTGTGAGCACATACTCGTAAATGTTTTTACAACTTTTCATGATTGTTGGTATTTTCGAAATTCTCTGAATAAATTGAGTTTTTTTATTTTCCGAGGTTGTAGGAATATCCGCTCCTCGATATCATTCAATCATTTTTCGCATTAATATCATCAAAAACTATCAAATTCGGTCTTTGTCTGTCTTATTGTTTTATGCAAGGCCTAATAAACTCAGATTTTCTTGTTCAAATGTTCGACTACAGGAAGAGGCCAAGCTGTATCCGATTAAAACAGTTCTCGTCGAGGTACAATCGAACTGGGGACATCCTGACTACACCTGCATATACAGGCTCAAAGTCCACGGCAAATTATCGGACAAAGAAAACTACCGAGGAAATTACATCGACCAAGGAAAGTAGCTCTATGATAGAAGCGGCTCGGTCCCATAAATTGGAGAAACGATTTGAAAAAGTGTTTCCATCTTTACCTATCATTTAATAAATACTAACTACAAAAAAACGTGTTATTTAATCACTTTATTAATGTCGTATTACAAAGTGAAATGCCGATGTGATGGCTCTCTGAAGAACACAGTTACCATTTTTCGGCTGTCGCACCACCCCAGCTTTGTGCGGGCGCAGGTGCTGCTGCGGCAGCAGGCGTAGTTGATGACCAGTCGTCTTGTACCTTGATAAAAAAAAAAAAGAGGATGAAAATTATATTAGAAGAGAGAAGAAAGTGCCGAGAGATTCGTGAAGAATTCTTTCTACTTTTCGAAAAGGCAGGAAAATTTCAAATATTTTATTTCTAATACCTGTGAAGCCCAGTCTTCGCTAGGAGCGAATGCAGCGGGTGCACCAGCGGCAGGAACAGGCGCAGGAGCGGCGCCGGTATCATCGGCCCAGTTCTCAGTCGCGGGAACAGCCGCAACTTCGTTAGCCCATCCGGCCTCAGCGGCTGGCGGAGCTTCGGCGCTGCTGATGAAGTCCATCTTTGGTGGAGCAGCGATCTCCTTGGCTGCTTGTTCCTCTTTTTCGGCCTATGAAACGCGGTTTTGAAATCAGAGTTTAGTTTAAACGGTACAAACTCGATTCAATTGATCCGATTTCGTTGAGGTTTCAGAAAAGATTAAGCCGTATGTATACGAACACGTTTTCATTATCGACATTCTTCTATCATCATTTATATTCGGATCAATTTCAAGTATTCGCTGATCTGAGTGAAAAACTGATACTAAATTTCGGGGATATGGCATTCAAAGTTTTGACAGAATCTCAGCTAGCAAAATTCATAAACGCTAGAGAGTGACAACTTTTTTACCTTAAATTCCCAATTCCCTATCTCACCCAGAAATTTCGTAGTCTTTATTATTTAAGTACGCCTCTCAAAATTTAAGTATGATTGAACAATTCTTAAAGGTCGCTCAACAATTTCAAAGACAATGTAATTTATCGAAAATCGTGTTTTTTTTTTCATCTTTTCATGCAGACTCACCCTTTATATTTATTTATCGTTAATATTCATGAAAATACTAAAAATTTTCGGTAAAAGTATAAATATTAATATTCATAGCTCGCTTATAGGTCGAAATTCGAAAAATTATTGTTCAAATGTTTAAAATTCTTGAACGACCTTTAAATATTAATATTTTTCCTCAAAATTTTAAGCACTTCAATAAATATTGGCGATAAAGAAATATAGTGAGAGTTTTGATGAAAGAATAAAAAAATAAAAATTCGGGATTTTAAGGTCGAAAAGTTGTCGCCCTGTGAAGTTAGCACTTGAAAATTGAAGATATGAGGAGAACCCTCGATCAATCTAGTAAATGACTGACTGGACTAGATTGCTTGAGACCTCTCCTATGCATAAAAGTAGTTTTCTCCTGTAGACATCGAAACAAAAGCAAAGTCCAAGCCATATTCAGCCACGACTGAACGAACCGAACCAAATCGAAGGGTACAAACCTCTTCGGGATCTCTGTAGAAGAATAGATCGACGACAACTTCCCACTTGGTTTCACGAGGGATTGATCCACGGAGCCGAAGTACTTCGCGAGCCAAAAACCACCACATAAGACCAATGCTGTGGGTACTCTTGGTGTTGCATGGTATGGATATATCGACGAATCTCAGCGGAGAGTCAGTATTGCAGAAAGCAATTACAGGGATGTTCACATAGCTCGCTTCTGTGATAGGCTGGTGGTCTGTTACCGGGTCGGTAACTATCAGTAGACGAGGTTCCCGGAAAGCAGCCTAAGCGAATTGGTTATTAGTTTCTATGATATTCATGCAATTGTTGAGAATTGAACCAATCTGGACACATGGTCAGAAAAGATTAAGCCTTATGTACCGACACGGTTATATTCTGGACATAATTTGTATCATCACTTTGTTCCAAGTCATGAAACAGAGTGTCCAGTTATTATTTGTCAATTCCAAATTCCCCGATAGTTGAAAAATTTACAGACAAGAATTCTTATCCTTCGAAATTGCTAGAAAATAATCGATCCGATACAAATATCGCCATAAATTTTCAACTTTTAAAGGAATAAAAACCCACTTAAGCCCAAAAAAACTTCAAATTCACTACGCAGACATCTTTCGAGTTAATTTCACCAAAAAAGTTGGTCATACTGGATAAAAAAAATTGCAAGGATTGCAAACTGAAAACAAAAAAAAAAAAAATCGCCTCCCAAGGCTGGAAACATTAGCTTGTGCATAATTTTGAAATCCCACTAAATTGAAAGAAAATTTGAGGTCAAGTTAGAGAAAATTTCAAAGAAATCATAAAATTCCTTGAGATTTACATTTTTTCCAGAGGATATTAAATCCTATGAGAATTTCCATGGTCACTGGACACTCTGTAAAACTGCTGAAAATTCATATCCCTTCTTTCTCGCGCTGCGCCTACCTGAATTTGATTGGTGAATGCACCGGGAGTGAATCTCCCAGCTATTGGCGTAGCTCCGGTGTGAGCGGCGAACTTGAGCACAGCTCTTTGACCATAGGGACGAGAACTGATGACGAAAACTTCGCTCGCGTGTTCGATAGCGACTATGGCGCGAGCCGCGAGCAAAAGCTTCTCCCAAGTGCGGCGGAGATTTATGATGTTTACACCTGACATATGAAAGGGAAAATAACGGGGCGATCTTAACGCTAGTGGAGTTCAAGCTTCGCTTGTTTTCTTTAGACTCACCATCAGCGCGACGCTTGTAGACGTACTGTTCCATTTGATAGTTGACATTTTCGCTACCGAGATGAGTGCAGGCGGCCAACATCTTGGTGACGTCGTCCTCCTTCAGAGCCAACACATCTAATCCTCCCGACATTTTAACGTTGTGGTTGAACTACGAGTCAACCTGAAAACAGTCGGGGAATATTACTGCGTTATGAGCGATAGGGAATCTCCTTGATTATAAGAAAGCACGGTTTAAACGCGAAGGCTAGAGGCTAGGAACGCCACGTGGTTGTAAACACCGCGTTAGCTTCTCCTGCCTTCGTATTTGCGTTTAAATCGGACGGTATTCGGCAGTAAGACGGTTTTATATCGTAACAAACACCAGCGGACAAAAGCCGGCAGATTTTTGCCATTTTTACACCCTTAAAGCGGCTTATTTGATAGTTTTTTGGCGTAAACTCACGTTTGGCAATGCCACTGGGAGACTTCCAGACAGGAAAGAAGGCCTGGGGTTTGAGGACGCCGAAAGTTAGTCAAAATCATTCCAAATTCCGTATGTGAACACTTTTTTTTACCACGTGTAAATAATTTCTATTAAATAGTTGAAGAATTCTATTCATTTATTCATTGAACGATTTATCACAGTCCTATTTGCTAGTTTTTACGTCGGTGAATAGGAATCAAGGGCTTTATAGTCGTGGAATTTACTTGTCGAACTGTTAGTTGACGGAAGTGAACGAAACCGCGCGGGAATTCAAACTTCGAGAAGATTATTAGCGGAATTGTTAGGCGATTTTGAATTGCATTCTTAAAATGCCACAATTTTCTCTTACCGATCCACTGGGAGTAGTCATTGGTGATTTAAATCCAGATTTTAGGAACGCCAACCCTTCGACGTCTACTACCCTGAATTTGTGGGTGAATTCGTTTTCATTGACTGGCTCACCCATTTTCAACTTTTGACCAATTTTTCGACTTAAACCCGAAATAGAGTGATGAAATTTAATTATTATTGCAGATTCTCATGTTTTATTTTTATTGATTCATTCATCTATTCATCTGTATAATGTATTATTGGCTATGGTGAATCCAACGATACTATAAATAAAAAAAATAAAAGAATAATTAAATTTGGTTCCAACAATTATTAGTCAAAATTTGAAAATAGATTTAATAAAAACAAATTTCGGTTGATGCTCCGAAATAATCTGGATTTAGACTACCAATGACCGGCCCGGATGATTAGTAAAAAAAAATTGTGGCATTTAATTAATGCAGTTTCAGCAGTTATCTTGGTGTAAACCGACTGGACTATAATATCCGTTCTCGAGAATGGGTATGGTATCATTTTATCAATTTCATTTGTTTATGAAGTTCGTATACGAATACGTGAATACCGTAATATAAATCAACTATCGCCGTTATATTTATGAGATTGCAAAAGAGTACCAACTTTATTGTTAATACATGATATTATTATTTTACGCCGGTTTGCGCGCGTGCATCAATTACACATTATCATTATTACATCTATAATACATCGTGAATAAGAGTTTGATAATAATCTCAGATGATTATATAGGTATTATATAGCTAGGTAATTTTCAAAAGTTTTTTTATGTACGGGAATTTCTATGAGTAATCAGAAATCCACGAGGATAATTTATGTATAAATTTTCAAATTTTATACAAAAATTAATAATCAAATGATAAATATATTACGTTGATCTAGGGCTACACAATGTAACGTGATGATCGTTGGTCCAGTATTTAAACTCGAATCAAGTTTATTTATATAATTATATGTATATATGTATATGACAACAACGTATTTTACTCGACAGCTATTGTAGGATAGTTATTGTGTTGTTTAAACCATTATATTCATCCCTTATAAGAAACTGTTACAAGTATTAAAAAAAAAAATGTGAAAAAACAACCGTTGACAAAAAATAATGACACTATTTCGTATTTACACGCAAATCTTCGACTCAGTATTATCGTATATATTATAGCATGAAGAAAAATATCTTTACTGTTACTATATTGCTGCAATAAGACAGGTGATCATCGTCAAGCCTTGAATCTCTTATTTTGGATAAGGCCCGCCCTTAGGAAAAGGAAAAAAATTAAGAGAAACCCAATATATTTATATCATGCGTTAAATTATTATCATATATCGGATCCGTACCTATATTGCACTATATTTTAAAAACCGATATTATTGTTCCTCTGTTTTTTCGTTTCTTTAATTCTTCGAATAAATACTATACCCAAATAATACGCTGAAACAGATCCGTCAATTCCCCATATCAAAATTGATTTTCAATCCAAAAGTTTTGGAACACTAACACTAATTGCTGAAAACTTCATTATTTTAGAAATAGCGATGCAGGGTATTTTTGTTATTATTTTATAGGACATAAAAATATATGTTAATACATACAGTAAATGTATATTGATAACGTATATAGGTATGTATGTTAAGGCCAAGTAATAATAATAATAATAATAATAATAATGATATTGATAAAATGTTCCTACTGTAAACCCTATATATGTATATGATTACTGTCCCTCTGTGACTCTATTAACGTAATGATTCGTGAAACAGCTGGCACTACAGACAATAATTTATACTTCAATTATACGTATATGTAACTTCGAATTACATTATAGTGAGTAACGATTACCGCTACTTTGATAAAACCAAATTTCACATCGAACTAATTCCAAAGCTGTATAGCTACATATTATGTATATGTATATCTCCCATTTTCTAATGATCATCTGAATCTATGAAATCTCGAATAATCAATACGTTTCATACATTATACCTATATACAGATTAACCACTACAACACTAATTACAAAGGAGAATTAATATTCGTTTATCAATTATGCCGATAAATTATACATAATTATTGTACACATATATGTCGTGTATATAATATATATAATATATATAATGAAAATATATAAAATGATAGCGATGAGAAATTAATCCATCAAATGTAAAATACTGATTAACTTTTTCTTCAATTAAATAACATGAAGAGTAAGATCGGCAGTTTAGTTATTCGCAATTGTCTATAAATCAATCGGAGTCTTTGTATACATGTAATATATAAGTTTGTAAAAAATCATTTCAACTTACCAATAGGAATCCTTAGTTGTATAAAAGTTGTATACTATACCTTTGAAAAAAAAAATTAAAAAAATTTACATTTAAATAATAAAATAACATAAATAAAAAGATAGTTTCGTCGCATAATCGTTCTTTTTTTGTTTACTGTTTTTTTTTTTCAGATTGAAGTTTGTATTTTAAGTACAAAAAATTCATTTACGTATATGTATATATATATATAAATTATACATTATACATATATATGTATACGATTAGGCCACACATTTTTTTTTCTTTTTTAATAATTATATTAATATACTGTATATGTATACATATTAGGGTGTGCCAAAAGAAATCGATATATTTTTTTTTTTTCATTTTCCGCCCAGAATATCGTAGGATATGTCGAAACAAAACTTCTGTCCAAAGGACAGCTCAAAATTTAAATTTTGAAAGGTCCATCATCGAACTTGAACTTTTCCCATTTAAATAACACAGAAAATATGGTTTTCCACATTATTTTCTCCTGCAAGCTGTGAAGACATTTTTTGTCGATAAAATTAATGAATAAACCTTATTCAGCATGAAATTTCTGACAAAAAATGTCATTCAGTTAAATGTCTATCGTGAAAATTTCAATTTCTAAAATTTCAAAAATTAAAATTTCCAAGGTCCGTAGAAATTGAAATTTTCACGATGGACATTTAACTCAATGACATTTTTTGTCAGAAATTTAATGCTAAATAAGGTTTATTCATTAATTTTATCAAAAAAAAAAAAAAATGGGAAAACTTCAAGTTCGATGATGGACCTTTCAAAATTGAAATTTTGAGCTGTCCTTTGGACAGAAGTTTTGTTTCGACATATCCTACGATATTCTGGGCGGAAAATGAAAAAAATAAAATATCGATTTTTCTTGGCACACCCTAATACATATATACAAAAGGTATATAACGCGTTGTTATTTATGCTTACAATAGGAATTTGGTACGTGGACATGAATGAAAAGAGACGAAAAAAAAAACGAATAAACGGCATGCATATACGATTAATATAATATATTGTTATTAATAAAATGTAACATAACGCAATAATAATAATAATAATAATAATTACACAATATAATGCTAGACATCTTCATAATAATAATAATAATAATAATAATGATGATAATAATAATAATAATAATAATAATCATAGTGATAATAATAAAGTTTACAAAGAAATCAGGGGGGAAGAGGGATTGAGAATTATCAAGATCATTAGAAAAATTATATAACTCTTAAAAAATATACATACAATTTCATATTTTACTTATTTTTATTTCATTTTGTTTTCTTTTTTTTTTTATCTTTCTATGTTTTTTTTTTTTTTGTATTATTTCGATTTTTTCAATTTTCATTTTTCAGCTTTTCAATTTTCATTATGGTCGTTGCGGTTTCATAATTCTGTTTATTGTTTGTTCATTTCTTGTTTTTTTTTTTTTTTTTTTTACTCGAGACACGTAACACACCGAAATTTTCTGTATTAGGTTACTTATGCGATCTGTTGACGGTACACGTAGAACCTATATTTATATATTTTTAGGACTGGATTTATATCAGCGGCATCTTCGTATCATATGCGTCTTTACACCGAATCCCCTCCCCCAAAAAAGGTCCACGGCCATACCAGAAATAAAAATTATTTTTTCATGATAAATTTATATCGATTAAATTAATAATGTCAATGTATATAAAATAGATATTAATTATTATTATTTGAAAAAAAAAGCAAAAAAACAACAACTTCTTATCTATTATAAATACTCTCCGAATCTTTGATCACACATTTGTGATTTTATTGACAAAGATAGTTGAAAAGTGAAAATTAACGTTGATTTCTCATGCGGTAATACTATGGATTGAAATTGTAATAATATTTATGATGAAAAGAGTTTCAATTACCTATATAAGTGTATACCTATTTATCTTGTTTCAAGTTTTCATCGGATTTAGATCTCATTGATTGGCCAATATCCATTATCAGAGATATCAGTGGATTTAGTCAAATTGTAGGTAAAGGTAAGAAAAAGAAATATATATATATGTATAAAAAAAAAAAAAAACAACGAACAATAAGAAATTATAGAGTAATTAATGAATTACATAGTTTAGTTTAGTTTACTTTACTTTTAATTTACTTCAATTTACTTTAGTTATGTTATATTATCATTTATTCAATTCTTGAATTAATATGGCTGAATGAATATGCGAAGATGCTTGGGGGGGAGGAAAAAAAAAAGTAGTGATTAATATTACCGTCTGTGATGCACGGACCGTGAATTAAATTTACTGGGGGGGTAGGGAGGGTAATATCACATTGTATTATATTATATTACATTATAAGTGTTCATATTACGTAATATAATATAATTACACCTGCTACTAAGATATTATAGGGTATCATCATCATCACACTGTAGTTTGTTTGAAAAAGCGTATTGAATAATACTAATAAACTATTGAAATATGATCGTCTGCAGTTTCGTCTCGCCAAATTAATATATAAATTTACCACCAAAGTGCGGCGAGACAGACAATCTCGAAGAGGAAAAAAAAAGAAGAGAAACAATTATTATTAGATAATAAAAAGCATTATCAAGACGATGATCAATGAAATCAAACGCCCGCCTATATTATCATATACCAGGATATCAATTTAATAAACTATTTCAAAATAGGTATAGTTATGTTTGGGGTGAGCCCGAAATGAAATATAGTAAAGGAAAAAACAGCCAGTTTGTAAAACGTGACTGAATAAAATCTCGTCTTTCTTCATCATTCATTCTTTGATTTTGAAACTAGATAAAAATGAATGTTTTGAAAGTGTCTTCTAGTTTGTAAGGAAAAATGTAAAAATAACGAGTAAAAATTACATTGTTCACGTTTTGTATTGTTCTTTTTCTTCGGCTCACCCTGTATGCATGTATCTATGTATGCTCGATTTAATACATAGAAAAAGGATTATCTCTCAAGTAGTTGGGGTATATAGTATAGGTATATGTATATATGTATATAATTTATCGGCGAATTGCTAAAGGTGGATAATATATTCTTAAATGATCCAGACTTTAAGCTAAGTAATTATAAATCCGATATCTTGTTAGACTCGTGATTACCGTGCCAAGAATCTCCTCATCTCCCATTATCAAATTTCTGCTATATATATAGTAATGCCAGATTAAAAACTGACTGACTTAATTTTACTCGCTTCTGTCCACACGGAATGAGATTTATAATTATAACAGAATCCAGGATGTCTGACACAAGTTTGCTAATAGAATGGGGAAATTGCCTGGTCTATTTTTAATCCGGAAACCAACAAGAACCAGATTCAACAATCATCTATGCAATAGAGATTTGATTAACTACAGAGCCCTGCGTCTAGACCACCAATACATCCTAGAGGCCCACTCTATCGGTGGAGTTTGCAGAATGTTGTTTATCATTTCGGCAGTTATCCGTATTCTGTAGGTGATTGTTGTCGGATAAGATAACGGCGGTCTTCGCATGCCTCGAGTACTCTCTGTGGCCTGTAATTTTCAACATTAAAAGTATTAAAGAGGTTAGAAGTGTTGTTCAAACTCATTCCTCTTTATCGCGGTCTGTTTGAAGATAAGCAGAATGACAATCATGCTAATTGCAGTGGTAATTTCGCCTGTGGTTTCTATAAGAAAGAGATAAAAAAATAGAGTCTGTTAATAATGACCTAGGAGTGATATTGCGTGACGTAAGTTGATGGGAAGAGGCCTCGTCTGTTGCCAATTTCTCCATGCCACCAGTGCTGATCGGTACGATTCGTGACCGTAATCACATCGCCTCTTCTAAACTCTAATTCTCCTGGTTCTTGGGGTGCAAAATCGTAGAGCGCTTGGACCAAACACTGTACAGAAACAGAAATGAAACCTAGATAAGCTGTTATTCTACAAATAGGGGGAAATAACTCAAACTAAATTATTTATAATCTATTATTTTCATTACTGATGCTGATTATTCATCAACAACAGTAATTAGATTCCAATAAACTAGCGCAGAGGTTTGTATAAGCCCTAATCTACCAGCAGACTCGTAGAACAGTATATGTATTGACCGACTATGCGGTTGTTACTTGGACTAATGGATTACTGGTCACAAGTGTAGTACCAAGCGCTTTTGCGTAGCCGGTGATAATCAGAGCTTGAATAAAGATGCATTATGGATGGGTTGATTAAAATCACACTTTGCTGTGTGTTAATGTTATAATCACCTCTTCTGGTACCATGTCGCGTAATTTAACGTCCTGAGAACGAGAAACTGATGCTGTACGATGGTATTCTACGAGTTCGTTAAGGCTGTTGAACTTTACTACCCAGAGGAAAAATTTACCCTGTGCATCTCTGAGCACTTTGAAATGCTGTACGCCGTCTGAACATCTGTAAATTGATTGATAAAGTTTAAGAAAATAGAAATTGGAAATTTAGGGAGGTCTGTTACTTGTCAGTTGTTAACACTCACTTAACAGATAGTGAAAAATCTCCTGGAGAACTCTCGCTAATTCTGATAAGGAAAGCTCCCTCGTGTTTGTTCATTAGAAGTCTTTCTGCGTCTGCCCTTGTTATCCTCCCGTAATACCAACTGTTAGTTAGAGAAATAGATAATATTAGTTTTGGACTATCCTTATCTTGCGTTACTAACTTCAGCCTCTTTTGGGACTTGGTGCTTATGGTCTTAAGATATCATAAACTATGTGCATAATTTATCGTAGTCATTAGAAGGAAAAATAAACTACGAATAAACTGAATGTCCCATTAGTCATTACTCCTCTTTCCCGAGTATTCTGGAGAATACTACCTCCTAAATCCCGTTAATCGATCCACTGCGGTATACCTTGAAATACTGAATATACAGAAAGGCGTTTGATTTGAAAGTTGCTTGGTTTTAAATGAGATGAAATATTTTCTGGGTTAAATTGCCTAAGAAATTTGAATGTAATCCAAATTTAAGAAAAAAAGTGGAATAAGCTTGTATCATGGATCATTGAAATGGGTTCTAATTCGGCTATAAAACCGACTGAATAAGCATGTCGTTCAATTTTAGAAAACTCGCGATGACCTCGAAATCTCGGAGGCACCTTCACCCAGAGAAATTCTATTCAATTCAGATCCTGTCCAAATCCGAACAGCCTATACATGACAAATTGTATTCCTGTCCTCTCTGGTGAAGAAAACATTGTACCTGATGGGATCGATAAAGTGGGACACACTGTTTGAGGGATCGTATAACATCTCTAAAGATCAATTAGGGCTCACAACTGTATTCAATAATTCAAATATTGATCCAAGCCTTGGAGAGACAATGAGGTTCGAAACAAAACAAAAAAACTTGGCGACTTTTAATCGGTTTTGAAATACGATACGTGTTCTTTTGGGTGGCTCGTGTAATGCATACTAAATCACAGCATCTACTAACTCGTGATTCTTCATCTCGATGTAATTGCTAGGTATGAGTCCTTCCCTGGAGTCCAACTCGGCTCTGTACCAATTCATGTCGTCCTCCATGTTGAGAATCTGTAAAATCATGAATTTAGCTCACTATCATTGTGAATAAGGAAGGTTCCAGATCTATTACATCCAGGGAGGAGAGGAGAGGATTGAAGCGCAATGTAAAACAATAACTTGTCATAAAAATCCTAACAACAATCATTCTGGGCATGAGTATAACAAGAGAAATGAAAAATGATAATCACTTATCATTTATCAATACCACAACCATCTGTTTATAGTATAAAAAAAACTGCGAGTGGCAGACCAAGGCCAAGAAGTGATATCCTGGTCTCTGGAATGCCCGGAGTTAGACTAACGGTAAAGAAGAAAAATTCGGAAAGTCCGATTCCTAATAATAAGTGATAAGTGAATAGGAATTATTTGAAAATACGCTGAAATTATATATATATGTTTTTAGATAGTCTGGCTCTGACAATAGAATTGTGATGTTTAGTATTGTTATTGTTATTAGTGTCAGGAAGTAAGTGTACATGGAAGTTTTAATCATCAGTCGAGCTGATTACACGACTACAGAGTTTCAGTATATTGTTTCATTTCCATTCTCATTTTCGGTGTATATTTTAGTCGTGTATTTCACTTTATCTGATGATCTGATCTCATGGTTTCATTGAATTATAAATAGGACCTGTAATAGGAATAGGAAGGAGTTGGTTTTGTATCTCAAGCGAGCAGAAAATAGGCATGGCATAACTTCAACGGATTTGTGTCAGTCAATCAGTAAACTTATTTCAGAACAAGTATAGGTAGGGGTTTGTCGGTGTAGGTGTTCGAAACACGATAAGCCCACCCCCTAAATAATGACTAATTCCAGCTCTTCATTGATATTGAATAAACAAACAAACATGAGGAAAGCCGTGTGTTTTTCAATATTTTTTTATTTCCTTTACAAATTAGATAATAGATGATAAATAATAAATATAAAGATCGTTGTTCGCTTTTTTTCCGGCCTTCGAAGAATTGAGTTGAAAAATCGCTATTACATATCGATATATTACACCAATCAACAAGCGGAAAAGCTTAGTAGTCGAATGTTCTCGAGTTATTAATAAACGTGTTGTATGTATCGTATGTATGCAGGCCAGACGTGTGTAAGTGCCTGGGGAAGTGAAGCGGCAATAGAGAGGTAGAAAGGGGAAGCATATTGATACGGTGAAAATAGCAAATATATATTTTCATTCCTCTCGCTAAAATTCAAATCGTGAACCTCCACACGCTCTGCCGTGCCCCGAAGTGGTCAAAGCGGTAGTAGTGGTATTGATGGTGGTGGTGGTAGCCCCGTACGTATTTCTATATTTGGCGATTGCGCGGCAGGGAAATGGCAGAGGGGTATATCTTAGGAAATTTTTCGAACCATTAGGATGAATATTGGTAACTTGATAGGTAGGTTGGATAAGTATGCACGTACGTACGTGTCATATATACATGCGTATTGTACGTCTCTAAAAGAAAAACAAAATAATAATAACAATAATAATAATGATCAAGAAAAAAAGACGTCTCGCTAATTCTTCGTCGCGCATGTATACACATACCCGCACGATCGTGAATAAAATAAAAAATAAAATAATTACGAACAAATGAGTTGCGGTAGAGATAAAAAAAAATTGACACACGCGCACGTATAGATATATGTATAAATGTGTATAATATATATAGATATATATATATATAGACGTATAAACGAACCTTCAATACTTGACTCCTCCTAAAACTCAGCTCGTCATCTGCCGTAGCGTTAAAATCGTGTTTTGCTGTCGCCTCCATCGCGTTTGTTTTAGCAGTGATTCCCTGCTGTTTTCCTTAATGATATAATATTATGTTCTTCAGCTGTTGGTTTCTTGTTACAATCGTTATCTTTCTTTGTGTCTATTTTCCAATCTGCGATCTTTATTTCGCTGGATTTTCCCAGTGGCTGGATTCTTTCTGATAGTCAGCGAGAGAGCGAGAGAGAGAGAGAGAGGGAGAGAAAGAGACAGGAAGGAAAAAGAAAAAAAGAAACGAGGTAGAGAGTAAAGTGGGTAAGGAGTATCTCTAGTCTTTATTATAATCACAACAGATTGAGTTCGACGCCTCCGGATATCGCCGATTGGTCTTTACTCCTTCACGATGTTATATCTATGTGTCTTATTCATTCACCGCGAATATGTATGTAGATTAGTTGGTGGGTGGGTGGATGGATGGGTAGGTGTTACCTGTGTTACACTCGGCTATATTAGTTTAGGTGTAATCACTGCGGTAGCACAACGAATGCGAGACACACGATATATAAACTAACTAACTATAAGGTGCCTAACTTCGTCGTCGACGTCTCCTCCTCCTTATCCTTATTTTTCTTCTTCTTCTAGTTCTTCTTTCACTTTTACGTACCGAGACACGTATTTGCATTCGCCACTATTTCTCTATCACTCTATTTCATTCTACACCGACCCTGTCCGATACGATATTATGCTAACAAAACCCGTCTGGTTTCATTTTATACGAGTATAATAACACCTATTTTAACACGAGATATTTAACAAAATGTCAGCAATACCACAGGACAATTACACAGCTCTACCACTAGAATCCATTGCGAAGCTTGTGCTTATCACATCAGCCGCCAGTCGCTGCTGCTGCTGCTGCTGCTCGTGGTGTGAGTCCTGCTGCTGATGATGTCGCCGGTCGACGACACATTACATACCGAGTTACACTGCCTTCGCTAGTCAATTTTTCGAGAACAAATTAGCAGGAAATTTCATTCTACCTCAAGTTAATCAATTTACAAAACTTAAAAACAAGCGTTTTCCCAATATTTCTACCCCTCAATTAATCCCCGCATAGACTCACTGCTCCATGTAAAATAACTGGATATCATTGCATGCCGGACTACTTTGTGGGCGCGTAATGTACGACATGCGCAGTCCGCAACAAGTTCTGTTACCCAAGAGCCTCTCTCGTCGGATAGTTGAACTAAGCAGCTGTCGGCTGCTGTCGTCATTCGAAGGCACGTTTCGATCTCTTCAGGGAATCGTGTTGTCATTATCATTATTGTTATTATCATTATTATTATTATTACTAAAGGAAAGGAAAATCTGTCATATATTTTCAAAGATTATAATCCCAAGTATTAAATTCTTGGTATATTTACATACAGACTTAATTACTTGTTGTGCACAACGTGTGTAAAATAATTATTTAGATTTCTTTATCATACATATATGTAAACATGCGATAATAATGTTCGAATAAAATTTTCTAAAATAAATTCTTATCATCGTTATACTCATTCTTCAACGCCGCAACCTGAAGCATCGTTACTCAGGTATCGGTACTACCTACTGGTGGGTATTTCCAGAAATTTGGATATGAATCATCCTGCAATGCCCGGGGGTCGTGGAAGTGTTCGAAAGGTCGTACGCCTGTGGGTAGACAACCCAACATACCTTCAATATCGAATATCGGGTATTACCACGAGCTTGCGACTACAATTTATTGCGTTACAATTTCGCGTTTAAATAGCATCTTAAGTTATAGCATAGTTGTTTCATTGAAGTATGATCAAAATTACAGTTTTAAATATTTCTGTATCCGCTTATTCGCTTAGGCTATGCAAGTATGTATGCCATTGAGTCAGAACATAAGTTCTAGAAATTCTATAAATGTAACATACACGTACAACACTACGTTCATCGATATACTTACTCATTCAATCTCAGTTTAATTATGCTTCATGCACTTTTTTATCAACTTTTTTTTACATATTACCGCTTTTTTATCATGGTGAATAACTTTCTCCGAATGTCTTGTTCGTCATTCTCTATGGATTTAGAAAAAACCAATTCATATTTGTCATAACTTCATTTCGACATTGTAATTTGTATCCAATACCCAACTGAAACATTATGTCTACGGACTAAGTTCGTCATTGCCCCGGATAAAATCTAATACGACATAGCCACATATTACGGTAGTATATCCGGGAAATGCAAACCCACATTTACCGCAGTTATACGGTTCTTACATCGTAATAAGTTATGAGAAATTAACGATTTTTCTATAGTCATATGCATCGGGACCCAAAGGCGAGAGAACTCAGTAATCGTCTCTTCACGCTGTTGCAAATTCTTCAAAGTCTAGCTTCTCTGTTCTATCTTATGTACATACTTGTATTACACACATGTAAAAAAAGATGGAAGGCACTCTTACTATGAGAGGGAGAGGGACATGGGGAAACCCTGAGCTCCTAGATCAAGAACTGATACAGAGACGAGAAAAATACAAAGTTCGAGAGGGGGGAGAGGGGGTGGGGGGGCTCTCGTCTCGCAGCTATCTACAGTAAAGTAGAAACAATTGCAGGCTGCTTGCCGACCAGCCTTTATTTATTTTTGTATTTAATTATTGCTTACATAATATCCAACGAGCTGTTCAAATCGCATTACAATCGATGTAACCTTATAACAATCCATCCGACTGCAGTAATTGTATAAATTTGATGACACGTTGAATACAATTGATATACGTATGTTATATAAGTTTCGACAATCAATATTCAAAATCTTGTATATTGTATATAGAGCGCTACGAACACACGGTATATTATAATCAATAAACAATGTGAACGTGATGAAATGAGGAGAATAAAAAGAAAAAAAATTCGCTGCATAGAAACGACTTGCGTCAGCCGAGAGGGATTGACGTAATTTGGTGACGCGTACGGTTTGAGTATCGGCGCGCTTCTAGCTCGGACGTACAACTACTATTAGCTATAGATCGACCTCAGTCGATAAAATATAAGTTGAATTCAATAGATGATCATGTGCCGATATTCACCCTAACGGTTTGTTATTTAAGATTGCATAAAATCTATAAAGATGGCAATTCTTCATCGAATGATTGTTACACTCTTCGTTGAATAATATGTGGATGAATCACTTTTTGAACACTAATACAACCGGCTCTGACTACTCAAGAAGGTGTCGCCCTCTGAGGTGACATGTTCGGAATATAATTCCGGATATTTTTGGAGTCGGCAAGATCGTGGACTGCCAGGTTTTCCGGTGTTTCAATCAATCGGAATTTGATGTACAAAATCACGTTATATCTGTAAGTGTATGGCATCAACCAGGCGTGTCTTGATCAAAGTTGGGATCGAGAAAATGAATCTAGAATGTAAAGTTTCTTCAAATAATACTCAAGAATAATGAAGAAAAATCATGAAAAAATACTCTCGCGTTGTATACATACATCTATTGTGTATAACTGTTTCACACCACTAATAAATTCCCGCCTATACCATGCAGAGCGATAATATAACATAACACATCCGTACGTGGGCAGATAAGCTCATAAAACCAACGACTCTAGCAGCAAACCGACTAATTATTCCCAACGCTTTTGTCTCTCGAAGTTTAAACGAAACTAACAGCGCTTTTTAATTCTGCAATAATTCGCGCCCACGCGTATGTAGTGGCGCATGCTTATATCATTCCATAGGTGTACATTATACTTCTCTGCATTACACCGATGCAAGTATAACGTGTAAGATACGTATTAAAACGGCTAAATAATAGAAGAAGGACAAAATTGTCAGCAAATTTTTTTTTTCTCACCGCATATTTCGTACCGCCTCTAGGGGCTTCTGGTGCAATTCAGCCTTTATGTATATAGCTATATACCTGCGGCATACTAGTATCTAAGCAAACGCAGGCTTTAGTGTTGAGGATTCAGAAACGGTGCCGGGACAGAACACCCGGCACCAAACCCTGCATGGCCAGACCGGCCCCCCTCTACCCGCCCCACTTCTTACCAAGGGTAAAATCCCCATCTGCTCTTCAGCCCCGGGGAAATAATTTCGTTCCTTGCTGCCGCGTCCTCTTCATTTTTACTATACCGCTATACACCTCTACACTCTCCTATACATACAAACTGATTTATTCCCATCTAACCCCTGCATCCGCATATCAAAAATTGAGTGAATTAATATCTAGGTAGTCGTGAATGATATATATGATTTTATTTATCGTCCAGATCATACAATTTTTATAATATTCGAAATTTAATGTATAATATAGTAAATATGAATCCTGTAACGCACAACTGGCTCTAGAACATATGGTATACTTTTGTATACTGAAAACCGTTGAACACGTGCGATTGTATGATTACATCCTAGCGTGAAATAATGAAGTATAATGAATATAGGTATGTCGTTCATGCGTGCGTGTGCGTTTGTGTTGAAAGATCAATTCCATTCATAAAATAGTTCTTATCTCGATCAATAGCACATATACGAATGTAAGCAAGTGACTATAGACTACACAGAAGGAGGATACATGCATGATTGTATACATTATACCCGCACCTGTGTTCGTATATAATCGTGTTACACCCGCGTGGGTGTATAATGTTGAATGTATACATCAGCTACGCGCGTGTGAGTCGAGAGGACGTAGTACGTAAAAAGAATCGTCAGTAGAGTATCCCGTGTGCGTGCACATCGACACAATGCTGCAGTATATTTACAAATAGATACGAGTTGTCCTAGGTCAAGGTCACCCCGTACGATAATCCAATTTAGATAACAGTAATTTCCTCCAGTCACTTCGTGCGTTAAGTATATGTAAATATTAGTGAGTCATTATATGAGAAGGTGGTATAGGTGCCTGAACACATAGGCAATAAGGTGTAATACATATTTATTACATAATATATCAGCCACGGTCGTTTATACGTTTCTCCGATACATTTTTATCTATAATGTACACGGTAGCTGTACACATATAAAAATATACGTATACTGTACACACGCCGTTATTCTGCGGTTAGTATATATTACAAATCAATATACGATCTTCAAATTGAACTACAAGGTATTGTGTATAGACGCGATATTAGCAATCAAAGAAAATACAGCTGATCATCCTGGTGTCAATGATCCTCCGGATCGAGGAATTACCACATCTACACACGTATGCTCGTGAATTTAAAACTGCATGTGGTACGCGTGTATATCCGTGCCTATAGGTGTAGAGTATAACACAAACGGACGACAAGGCACGTGGCATGCGTCGTCTATGCATGGTATATATATGCCTATGGATATACACAATACACATGGATCAGGAAATATGTATATCGTTCCGTACGTCTCTCGTCTGTCTCTCGGAGGCTGGTGGGTGAATATATACGTATATACGTACCTCGACGGTATAGAATGGTATAAGTGTATAGTATACACTTCCATTCATCCGTCTAGAAATAAATCCCTGATTCATAATCGATCCCATATTATACATATACGAAGTTATTCGCGCCCGCGCGTGTGTATGCGACTCGTTATAGCATGTATTAGGCCAAGTAATCCCATTCATATCGCCCCGAATGATTTTCACTTCTTTGGCAATGATTTCTATCGTTGATAAAATCCGCGGATTTACATTCCAAAGAATCTTGCAACTTGTATACTGTACTTGATCGATTTTATGACCGATTTCTGAGACCGTTTCGGCGATCGTATAGATTTCTTAAAGTGTCGAAACCGCGATACTCATACGTATACCGTTGTCGTACGATCTACGAAGCTATCCTACTATGATTTTATGTATGGTACTAAAAAGGGAGAAATCGTAGTTCCCGCTAGAAGGTGCGGCACAGTAGACGTCCCGAGTGTATTTCGAGCGGCCGCAATACCTTTGCCAAAGAGGTCATTTGGCCAAACGGCAAATGCGCTATCCATACGTTCAGTACACATCATATTGTATAAAAAGGAAAATAGGAAGACGAAACCGGCTCATTACTATTACTCTTGTAGATCTGATAATCTCAAGGACACGTCATCCGTACATACGAGGAGAGTTCCTCGGGCGAACCACCTCGCACGCATTACACACGTACCTTCTATGTCCAGCTAAATATACCTCTTTCTCTAGAGCTGAGAGCTACGACTGAGGTCTTCAAGGTCGCCTGTGAGATCGTTAGAGTATTTCTATTCGTCACAAAACGCAACGCGAGTCACGCATGTGCGTCGGTTTCTTGCTGCACCAACAACTTTGTTGCGCTACTGCGGCTGACTCGCACTATAATAATACTAGAGTTCCATTAATTAATAATCCTTTATTTCTTTCTTTCTTTTGTTTTATTATAAAATTCCTGCGGGCATTCGGTACCCTTGATTTCCATACTTCGTATACATGTCATACATATTATTTTACAATATATTATTTTACTTGTGTTAATTACGTTCTACAATACAGCTCATGATGATAGTTGATAATAATGATAATTTGTGTCGTCGATGATAGATTTCCATTTCTTTAATCTATAAACTTAATAACGAGGGTCGAGGATGTCTGCATGAACAAACCCACGGGCCATAACTCGGAGTCTACATCGTCAGCATTCGAGCGAGAAACGTTGCAGTGCAGGCGAGTATCGCGCGTTGAGCTTATGGCCGGGATAGTCGCGACATCGGTACGGGACGGGTCGACGCTGACGTAGATCCAAACAAGCGCGGTTGTATTGGTAAACTACCACGTATAAACGTGGGCACACTCTGACTTGCCTAACCTGAACAGAGAGGGCGCCATGGCTATGGCTACGGCCTACGGTTCGACTTACACACAACCAAGCCGCGCACAGACACAGACTTATGTTACTGTGTAGAGTGTCGGCTTCGCTGCGCTGCTCTGGCTCTGGCTCTGCTCTGCTCCGTTCCTCGCCTAGCATCGATCTCCGCTCCGTACCTACCAACCAGCCTACAACTACCCGCGTTTAATTTCGAGTCGTATACTCGGCAGCCGGGAACGTATAAATAAATCAAACTGCTATATATCGACGTGGATGTGGATGTGGGTTTAATCGTGATTATCTGCTGCTGCTGCCGACATAGAGTTTAAGAGGTATAATATCATCGCCTTGTTTCGTACCCGCGAGCGGAACGTTCCGGTACACGTACACGCACACATACACACACACGCACACATACGCCTAAGCACGCAGCATACACACATACACAGATAAACACATATACAGACACGCGCTCGCATAGAGTCGGTGCTGTGTGCTCTCGTGTTGGACGACCGTGAGAGGCGGACAGAGAGTAGTCGGTCGGCAGTCGTTGTCGTTACGGGGGAAAGGAAGGCTAGCTAGCTAGCAAGCAAGCAAGCAAGCAAGCAGGCAGGGCAGGCAAAGTGCGAAAGGAAACATAGAGGCCGTAGAGTGGTGCCCTCAGTTGGCGACTAGCCATACCATAGTTATCACAATGGCTTCCGTGAAAGACACAGCGACTTTCTTCGCAGAGGGAACTGCGAATCAATTTGAACACGTTATTAAACTTTATCCTCAAGCTTTGAAGCTCAAGGCGGATATGAAGACTAAGAAGCCTGAAGAATTGATCAAGTTGGATAACTGGTGAGTCGATTTAACTACATAAATAAACTTTCCAAGGTACCCCCTACCGCGGACAATGAACTCGAAGCGCGCTTGATGATCGCACGTAGCACACTGTAGGCTGGCTGGCTCTCTCGGAGCTATTTGCTCGCATTGCGGTGATCAACGATTGTAGGAGCCGCTACCGCGATCTCTTATGCGCCGCTCATTAAAATACCAACAACCTTGTCACGTGGGACACCGTCCGCCGATGACAAGTGCC
This sequence comes from Rhogogaster chlorosoma, assembly GCA_944452935.1. Taxonomy (NCBI): domain Eukaryota; kingdom Metazoa; phylum Arthropoda; class Insecta; order Hymenoptera; family Tenthredinidae; genus Rhogogaster; species Rhogogaster chlorosoma. The sequence goes on from OX101802.1 coordinate 21,678,869, forward strand.
TTCGGGACGGATTTTTAGTTGCTTTTATACACACCTATAGACGCTATACATGTGTGGGGATATTAGGTACGGAGTGATGTCACGATCATACCAAGTCGGCCCGGACTGAAGCTTGCTCGGCTACTCCGCATCATGTCTGACTTTACGTTGTACGAAACTTACCTAGTTGACTATTACATACTTTTTTAAATTCATTTTATTCAGTATCAAATACTCGGTCTTCCGAATGGTCCCGATCGTTCGATAGCTGATCATTCCCTCCGTGTAGACATGCTGTTTTCAAATTGTAACAATAGGATAGTGACAAACAATATTATAACCTTTGAAGCCCATGCGATATGATATTTTACTTATTCCAAGGCTCGCTCTTTCTCTCTGACGCTTACTGCCTGCCTTGGCTTGTGAGCGTTATGCCGACTCCAGAGGCCCGCGAGATTCTCAAAATGGAGACTTTACTGACAAAGACTCGACGAGCTTTTTAACGCTATGCAATTTTTATTTTTATAACAAACAGTACGGATTCAACAAGATTACGTTTATCGACTGGGGGACGGACCGGTAGCGGAATTCTTTTTTTTTTTTATATATCCGCATTCAACGCGCTTAGCGAAATTTTATCGATGCGCATAGGATAATCCGTTCATTTTTATTATCGTGACAAATAGCTGTTTCATGTTGTGCCTGGCTTTTTTTTTATCTGTTCTTTTTTGTTTTCTTTTCACCCCCGTTATTTAAAAAGTCGATATTCAGCTGTCTCTTCTACACCAAATAGGAGCCTCATTTAACGCTGAATTAATAAATGTATACTCAACCCACACATCAACACGCGTTCTTCCTCCTTCCCCAAATTCCCCCCCTCCCACAGAAGCGTATCGTAGTGGCAGATCGTTTTAAAAATAATTTACGATCAATGAATTGAACAAGTAAATAAACAAACAAATGGTGTAGATAAAATTTCATTACCCACTCGTTCCTTCTGTTTTTTTTTTTTTGTGATCTTCATAATCCCATAATCTAATGTGATTTTTTATTTTTAAATTTATTTACGTTTCAGACAATTGAATGAATTTCACATATTTTAATATGAAACTAGATAGGCAAGATGGAATTAATTTATAACGAGTAAAGTTTTTGTTCGTCGTGTACAGAAATATATTCATAAATAATAATAATAATATAAATGCATCAGCGATTTTATTATGAATATTATATTATTTTTTATGAGACAAAGTTTATTCTGTCTGATAGTTTCCGGTGATATTCTCTCTCCTCTTTATTTTGAACGGCAAATCTTGCTTGTCTCTAATATGAATTACCGTTCGACAACAGGATTCATCTTGCCATGTTTTTCGAACTATGAATAACCGAGATAGAGTAAGACAGATAACCCGGAGATCATCGAAGCTGAAATAATACGCACTATGACAAATGCAGCTACTTTCATCTATCTTGATTATATAGCTTCTTCTCAAGCCAGCTGATTGATCGATCAATTGATTCAAACTAGATTAAAACCTCGAAAAAAAAGAAAATGTTCTTTTTTTCCTCATGATTTATTTGCCATAAAAGTTAGCTACAAAAGAAACTTTTCATAGGTACCAAAATGAACTTCCCAAGAAGATAAAATCCAGAGGTAAAGACGCTCACCTTAATCATGAAGAACTAGTGCAGACCATGAAGTGGAAACAGACGGTACGCATTATTTTAATTATGTGATAATCAAAGCTCTATGCGAGAATATCCAGACTTGTGAATAACGGTTTGTTGGGCCAATGATCTGGAAGATAAAGAGTATCGAACTTCATCTCGTTACGGCAGCTTGTGTGCCCCTTGTTTTATGAAAGTTATCGTATTTTTCACAGCGTGGAAAGTTTTATCCGCAACTTTCTTACCTGGTGAAGGTAAATACGCCCAGAGCAGTTATGGCTGAGACGAAAAAGGCGTTTAAAAAGCTCCCAAATTTGGAGCAAGCTATCACAGCATTGTCAAACTTGAAGGGTGTCGGTACTACCATGGCTTCTGCTCTACTCGCTGCAGCTTCCCCAGAAAACGCTCCTTTCATGGCCGACGAATGTCTCATGGCTATTCCAGAAATTGAAGGCATAGATTACACTACCAAGGAATACCTCAACTTTGTTCAGCACATTCAGACCACTGTTGAAAGGCTCAATAAACAGAGTATGTTACATCTCATGCCCCACTTAAGGAGACCTCTTGCCGTCTTCAGGCGACTTATATATCATTGGGGTGGGCCAAATAAACCGACTATTTTTTCCGTTTTCAACACATAATGAGCCTCGAAAGAACTGAGCTCTCAATATTAATTTTCTTGTGGAACTTTTCGATTTTTAAATCTCAAAAACTGATCTATTTAGAAAGATTATGCGAAATACTTCTGTTCAAAATTGAACGCTCTGCCTTTGAACGACCAGAATAACTTGGAAACGGTTAGATTTATCAAAAGAGACCGAGAGACCTTTTTTGTAGAGCATTGAATTTTGGAGAAAAGTAGCTTTGCAGAATTGGTTTATTTTGCCATCCCCAATATTTATATAATAAAATCCTCTGATTTTAACCTTAAACGTTTGTCATATTCTAGCTCTGAAACTCTTTAGTAAACTCGCTGATTTAATAAAAGAAACTGAAATTTTAGTATCGAATGGTAAATCGTGGAGCCCTCACAAGGTGGAGTTGGCTCTTTGGACTCACTACGTAGCCTCAGAGCTGAAGCCTGAGTTGTTGGATGGAATTCCTGGTACAACTGAGAACGGTAATTCTCATCCTACAAACGGGGAGACAACAGAGCCATCGGATGACAGTAACCAGGAGACAGCTGTGGTAGTTACGGCTAATGGAAAAGAGGCAATAGACCCTGCTGCCATTGATGAAAATAGTACAACATCATTCACCGAAGATTCACTCGACAAACCGGCGACTCCAATCACAGTTGCTACGACGACAACGCCCAGCGAAGACACTAACGACTCGCTAGCAACAAACGAGAGCAACACTCGGCCAACTGATAGCGAGGATACGGAGGATTCGCAGGACACCCAAGAGCCACCGACTAAAAAAAGCAAGAAGTGACCCCCTACCCAATCCCAATCACATCCCATCAGCCACATCGTTTCAGCAAATAATTCTACGCTGATTGTGGCTAGGCGGTACTAATGCTCCCGGGATTTTACGGGTTCAGTTTAGAAACACACACACACACACACAAACACAAACACGTACATACACACATACATCTTAACTATTCCAAGTTATAAGTTAATGTTGCTCGAACAGAGTCTCTGTTTCTACAAAGACAGTGCATCGTTTGTTCCTTGAATTTCTCTTGCTAAGTTTGACCTTGACTAAGTTTTTTTTTTTTTTTTTCAATTAAATTAAATTAAATTAAATTAAATTAAATTGATTAAAACATTCTTTAAACGATATACCAATTACACATATACTGTTCAGGAACATTGTACCAATATTTTCTTCTTCTTCTTCTTTCTGTTCTTTTCTCTTTTATCTTATATTATTCTCTTGCGATCTTAACAAAAGCATGTAACATTTTCTTCTGGCTCATTGTCTTCAATATTTAGGGTAAAGTATCTTAGCAGGAGTAAGGAAGAAGAGAGAGAGAGAGAAAAAAAAAAAAAATTAAGAATTTTAATTTTTCTAACTTAATTAGGTACCTCTATACTATAAGCAACGCGTTTTAATTATTATTTTAGATAACTTGACGGGTTGTTCATTTTTCTTATTTTTTTTTTTTCTTTTTTTCTTTTTTTCTATGACGCTAGACGCGGTATTGAGTTGTGTTCATCGGGTAGTCAACTTGCACAACCTGCCACAACTCATACCTCGTAATTAATTGAATAAATGAATAAATAAATAGATAAATAATTAATTAATTAATTAATTAATTAATTAATCGATTTGAATAACGGTATTGCGAATATCCACGTTCAAACCAACATCGATTTGATGAATTAACGTCGCATCACGTTATTATTATTATTCTTGTTTTTAATAGTTCTAAATATGTTTCGCGGAATTTCTATTATACGAGAACTGGTCAAGCCGGGCACGAGGTATTCTTAAGGCTCTGAGGTTTTTTTTTTTTTTTTTTTCTCCGCCACCCACCCCATACCAATTCTGTCAGAGTAACGAGCTAACTGATAAAACCGATTAGATAATCGGAATGATTGCTACTCCTTGGAAAAGAAAAGAAAAGAAAAAAAAAAAAAACTACTGCCTTAAATCCTTACAGCCGCGGGTACCTTATATTATAGGGTAAGATATTTGTTTGGTATAAAATAATCTTCTGTCTGAGGTGATTGAGATATTTTTACAGTAGATACGATTATCACGAAATCGGGAAATCGAACGAAAAACGGGAGAAATAGAAGAAGAAAAGACGAATCGAAAAAAATAAATAAATAAATAAAAATAAAGAAATTTAAAAAAAAAATGAAAGAAAAAATGAATAAATAAATAAATAATGAATGTCGAGATAATTTGCACGGAGAAAATGATTGATGTTTATAATATCATATAGTTGAAATTATTGATCGATAAAACTTTTTGAAGAGTCTACTGCTATTATATATCTATATATAATTAATTAACAAAATATACCTTATTGTGCACTTCAGTTCTCCGAAGCTATATAAAAGGATTAGATGCGATATACTTAAACACTGAATAGTTCACTAGAATTACCACAGGTATATGAAAAATGAATGAAAATGAAAATGAAAATGAAAATGAAATCGGGTATTATTTACAAAAATTAGAATCATCATCTGATATTCAAGGATTTGGTTTTCTCTATTTTCTTCATTTAAAACTACATACATACCACCTATTACCTACCTACCTACCTACCTATCTATTTAATAAAGAATTTTGGTCGATGGTCTTTGAAGAAACCGATCGCTCCATAATACATAAATACTATACCTATATACCCTATACCCAGATACTATGCAAGACCCGTGAGCAGCGAATAGACAGAGAGCGGTACGCCAATAATAATATTAATAATAATAATAGTAATAATAATAATAATATTATCTTAATATGTAATAATAATTAATAATAATAATATTAATAATAATAATAATAATAATACTGAATCATTACCATAATTTATATACATACCTTTAAACTGCATGTGAAAGGGATGCATGGAGTAAACCAAATACATTGTAAGTAAAGTAAATTAAATTAAATTAAATTAAATAAAATTAAATTTTAGAATGAAATAAAAGTAACGCTTTTTGAATTGATTGATTATGTGAGTCAGAAAGATAAGTAAGTAAGTAAGTAAGTAAGTAAGTACAAGAGATTGCAGTGGCGGCAGATCTTCTTCAGAACGTCCGAGGTTTATGTACAGGGATTTAAGTAGTATTTTTGCATAATGATTATAAAGGAAATTGAGAGGAAGGAGATGATGGAGAAAAAGGAGAAGAAGAAGGAGAAGGGGAAGAAGAAGAAGATAATAGGGATGAGAATGGTATAACGAAATTGAAAGACACTGATATGTTTAGCTCGGTAAACATGAGTACCTAATTGCTGCTGAGCTAGACTTGAGTAAGAATTATCTCAAATTTTATAAATATATATATTTGTAATTTAGAATTTATCACCCCTTCAGGTCTATATCCGTAATCATTAATAATCAAATGTCACCTGCGTTTAGTTTCGTTTCGTTTCGTTTCGTTGCGAAACTATTACAGTATATAGTAATCGATCACCTTTAAATATACTAATGTATGTATATGGATTATATATCATATTATAATTACGATTATCAATTATGTTTCTTTTCCTTTTTTAATAAACACACAAGAAACCCAATTATATAAATAATAACACAATTTATTATTGTATTAGAATTTATATTTATTTACTACATAATTTATTCCAATTTATTATTCATTTTTATATATGCACATTAAAACTGAAAACATAACTGATTTCATTATACATATTACACGGTACATTATAATGACGATTACGATTTTGAGGTGACGATGGATAGTTTTCATTATTACATATTGTGTAAACAACAAAACGTGAAAGAGTTACTCATCCATGTTCTTTTTAACTATCATTATTATATCGTTCTATTCTACACAATCAAAATACACAATACATATTATATTATTCATGGTATATTTAAGCGCAACATTCCACATTTCGTTGTTTCTTTGTTTCTTCCTTTCTATATATCCATACATTTACTTTTATTCTCTTTTAAACTTATATGGATAATTAAATTGATGAAAAAATAAATTTCTTAAAAAGCTGTTTCTTCAATCGCAAATTCGAACGCTCTGCTGCGTTGCTTTTGTCGTTCCTGTGCACTGACCCCGAAATCCTATGAGCCCGCAAACGAAGACGCGTGTCATTTTCTTGAGGAACGAAAATTTGTAATAAGTAGTACTACGTACGGAACTGGAGTTCTTGACTATGGAAGGCCGTGAGTTTAGGCTTCGTTTTCGATATTATTTGAACGAATATTAGATTTGAATGAATAACGGTCATTGGTCAGCTGTCTGCCACATGCTAAGATTTCGTTTATATATAATATATATATTCTAATGATAAGAGTAACTAGATCTACCCACATAATTATACACCTAACGAATATTAAGTCACAAATGGCGTCTATATAGCAGAGAAGGAAAAGGGCATAATGAATCTTTGAAGCAAATTTTTACTGTGAATAATAATTAATATGGCGTGATCCAATCCAACATACAATAATATATAACAACAACTATTAATTATTTATATTTTAAACTTATCATTTCTTATACGTATATCGTTATAAATGAATGAATTGAAATGAACATTTTCTTCTATATAATATGCCGCCGCAGCCGTGTATGTACTGAATAAATAAATAAATAAATAAATGAATAAATAAATAAATGAGTAAATAAATATTGTTCAATAAAATAATTCGATATGAAAGAAAACTGAAAAAAATTAAAAGAACAAGAGACCATAACGATAATGAATTTATAACGTAATAATTAATAACCTGATCCTATATATATATATATATAATATGTATATCCACTTTATCGGGTTTTCATTTCATTGTCATTGTCATTGTCTGTAATATGCTGCAGAATAATCAGATTATATTTAGTAACTATGTACGTTGCCTTTTTAACGGGATAATAAATCCATAAAACTATTATACCACTGAATTAAATACATATACTTTCAATTCATTAGATATATATATCCTATATAATTATTATATTATACAAAAATTTTATTTCCAACAAAAATTGTAACGATCATTATATTCATACGTATATATATATATACATACATGATCATATACCTACTACCTATGTATAACACTGAAATAACAATATAAATAAACAATTGAAGTAAATCTATTTTTTATTTTATTTTATTTTTTATTTTTTTGTTTCTTTTTCAGGTATTATAATAATTAGTGAAATTTTTATATGATTATTTCGCTTCGTATTATTACTATTATTATTATTACTATTATAATCATTATATTATTATTATATACCCTAAAAAACCATCAACTCTTGCATCAATGGGTGTAGTAATAATTATAGCTATACAGCCTGCCGAGTTTGTCTTCATATACATAGTTTAAATAAAAATGTTTCAAATCAATTAATTATAATTATGTAATTGATTCTTATGTGTGTAGAAATGTATTATTATCACATGTTCATTCACAGACTATAATTAATATCGTGTAACAACACGATACCTATATCGATATATATGCTATGTATATACATTAAATTATACCTATATACAATATATATATAAAATCACATAAATTCAATAAATTATTCACCGCATAAAAACTGATATACTATTATATTAATTACTATTATTATTATTATTATTATTATTAATATTATGAATAATATAACTGTGCGTAGAGATGGGAATAATGGGTTGCAAGATTTTCTGCCGTGTAAATGAGTATGTAACGACTCATTAATATATCTATATATATATATATATATACTTATATACATGTAATATAGTGTAATAGACTGAAAAATAAAAAAGAATAAAAGTAACAAAACAAACAACAGAGAGAGAGAGAGAGAGAGAAAAAAAATAACAATTCTTACAAATATATACTTAAATCTACATAGGTATCTATATACAAAATATTATATACCTACTGTAAACACGTAATTATTATAATATATTATGACATTATATTGCGTACATGAGATTCGTGTAATACTATTTTTATATTTTTCTTTGAAAAAGTTATTATCGATATTTTTATTTGCCATTCAATGTTTCCCCGATCCCCGATCTATTATATATGTATCTATATAGGTGAATAACATTAAAGAAATAGTAAATGAAATTGAAATATGAAATTGAAACTAAAATTGAAATAATTATACATCGGAAGTATTAGAATATTGTATACATTTATATATGTGTACAATATGTAACGATATAGTATAACAATTATATACATAGGTATAATGAAATTATACTATCGATGGGCGTGTAGAAAATAACACACTGCCACGAATATATACATATACAGGGTGAAATGTGAATTCCTAACATCCGAATGGTCAGAGTCGGGTTAAGGCAGTCACGAGTCGAAATCGGAAATTGTTTTAACGATTACCGAGTCCTCGATTGGTTGTTGCCACTAAAACAATTGCCGATTTCGACTCGCGACTGTCTCAACACGACTCTGACGATTCGGACGCTAGGAATTCACCCTGTATGTACGTCGCGATAGATCTCGAAGAGATTCATACTGCACTGATCGCGCTTATGTTTACGGCAATACATATACAAACATATGTACCTATAAAATAATAAACCTTACAATATACAGTGTATATATCGACGCCCGATACGAATAAAAGCACGTTTCAGATTCCGGGTGGAAAAGAGCACGTTTCGAATTCCGGGTGGAAAAGAGCACGTTTCGAATTCCGGGTGGGAAAGAGCACGTTTCAGGTTGACTCGAATACTAGCACAATTCTAATAAATCAGTGAACATGAATAAGAAAATTATATCGAGTTTTTTTTTTTTTTTAGAATTATGAATTTCCGACGTTATAATTATCCTATCGGAAAGTTGCTTACATTCGAGTCGACCTGAATTGTGCTATTATTCGAGTCAACCTGAAACGTGCTCTTTTTCCACCCGGAATTCGAAATGTGCTATTTTCCCCCCGGAATATGAAACGTGCTCTTTTCCACCCGGAATATGAAACGTGCTCTTTTCCGCCCGGAATTTGAAACGTGCTCTTTTCCACCCGGAATTCGAAATGTGCTCTTTTTCACCCGTCTTTTGTGATTATAAAAAACAGTTTTACTTACTCATCCGTCGACACGCCAATCAGTCGCAATCCCCTGGATAACGACCATCCGGTGCACGAAGAACATTTCGTGGGTGCAATAATTATTTTCGGCAATAATATGTCACGCTCGCCTCACTATAGCTGTCAAAACTCAAGAGCGCCGTTGATCGGCTTGTTTCTTTGTTTATTCATTTCTCCTTCGGCTGCCATTAATCGGCACTATAGCGAACTCCGCGGCTACGATCACGGATAAAATTTCCACGGAACTATACCTGACGGTCCACTACCCGACATACTGCGACGTAAGCAAGGGATCATCTGGTATACTATAAGGTGTTATACCCGGAAGAATTATTAATATTATATATACAGCATACCTTAATATTATACATGCATATAGAGGCAATACGTACAATATATATATTATAGCGCTGAATATTATTACAAATTTAGATACATATTTCACTTATGGCCTTAATAAACGAAATATTCAATACAAGATCGACTAAACACGATTTAATTTACAACCGATATTTTATTGCTTGTTAACAATACAGATTACATAATACGTACATACATACACAAATACATATACGTGTAATATTACCATACCACTGCACTGGTTGTACGGAATATAAACAATAAATGATCAATTAATAATTATCGCAAGTGTATTACATATTATTATTATTAATGCAAATATTCATTGATTATTATACGTAATGAGAATATTAAGTATTTCGAATGTTTTCAATGTATAGTATACATGCATTATTATAGGTATAATAATATAACTTAATAATCTGCCTATAGATACCTTATGCAGCCGATGGCGAATTATCATCATCATTATTATTATGAATATATACATATAATTATACAGGTATACCATGATTATAGCGTTATTCACTTACTACCATATTTTCAGTTATTGCATATTATACATCTAATGACATTATTATCAAAACGAATATAATAAGTATTTATGAATTAATTAATGTAATGGGCGATTATTTGAAGACTAATAAATGTGCGAGGAAAATCATCTGTATAACGTTATAATTGTGATTTTATCCCCGTATATATACCGATATATAATATACGACGGTGTGAGACATACATTTCAATTAATTGAAATAAAAATTTCTTGTGAAAATCGAACGTTCGTATTCAACGACAATTAGAATTCCAATTTTTTCAAAACCACGCACCTCCGTACTCTAACGGTCCGAAATTATCTAAATCGAATTCAAATGTATCGCGTGTTACAAAAGTGGCTCATTGTGTCAATATAAGCTGCTTACATAATTCACCCATAATATACGTACGATATACATTCGTATATAGATGTATGGCTACAATCTGCGCTCATACATAGATATAGGTATACGCATGGTAAGAGGGTGGCAAGGCGGCGCTAGACAGGAAAAGCATGAACAGCATCAGCAGGCAGGGATCATTGACCTAGTAATATCTGGCTCGACCTTCGCGCAGGAGTAAACAGTGCGGCATGCTTACATACTTGGTTAGCTGGGTCTGTCTCTATTACGTCACATACGTAACTCCCGTGGAGAGGAGGGGAGAGGAGAGAAGGGAAGTAACAAAGCAAAGCAAAGCAAAGAGGAGAGGAGAGGAACCCGTGGAGTTTCCCCGAAGAAGGTGGAGAGGAGAAGGGTGAGAGATACTCTTTGGGTGAGAGTTCCTCTCCGCCCGAGCAACGAATGCGCGGGAGGTAGGTGGAGATATAGATACTGAAGACAGAGATAGAGTGAGATAGAAAGAGAGAGAGAGAGAGAAATGAAAGGTCACGTGAAGTGAACGATCACGTATGCCAGTTACGCGTCTGGTTTGGATTGGTATGCGTATATCCGTGTGAGTATGTGCGTAAAGTGCAACACGTGTCATGAGACGAAACGTGGGAATCCCAGTCGCCGAGGTCGTTTTCGTTCTCGTTCTCCTCTCGTGGCCCCCCAACGCCTCCGCAATGTTGTTCTTCTGTCTCACTCTTATTCTGTCTCAACCCAGTCCCAGGCTAGAGCTATAAGCATTAAGCAGGGCGAGATTGTGTGACATATATAGCTAGTACCTACACCTATCTAACCAGACGATCATTGTGTGCGGTACGATCGAGCCAAACAGTAGCTGCAGTTCATATGTAGTGGACTTTTGTTGGTATATGTATAGCTTCAACCCGAACCAGAGACCCGTAGTCTTATCGCTGTCCGATAATAAACGGATGTACTGTTAACGAGGGCGAAACAGACGTTATGAGAAGAGTTTCAGGCTGCTTTTGAAATTTCAATCTTACGCTAACTTTGAGACTATCCTTATTCTAATATTGGCAAAAATACTATTTCATATACGTTTTTGGAAAGAAGGAGTTCCGATAGATTTCTAGCAACGTCAATAAGATATCTCGATAAATTTCAAGAGATAAGTATGTGACGAAATTTAAACAGGTTCATAGAGAATTTACTCCTGTTTTAAAAGATTTTTGAAAATTTCAAATCATTCGTTCTAAGATTACGTGAGATTTTTGAAGTTTCGTAAAATTTCACGAAATTTTAGTGACTTTGAAAGATTCCACATAGGTCCAATGATTTTAAAAGATTTTCAACAATTCCAAATAATTGCTAAATAATCTCGAATGATTTCAGAGATTCAACATCATGACGAGAGTTCTTCAAAATTCTCAAATGCATAGTTTCGAATTACTCAGTATATACGGATTTCGTAAGATTATCAAGAATTTAAAACAAAATCTAAAAAAAAAAAATGTAATTGATTAGGGGCCATCCATAAATTACGTCATACGGTAAGGGCGGGGGGGGGGGGGAGGGGGATTATTAAATTTGTGTGACGTAATTTATGGATGGCCCCTTATCAAATATGAGAAACCTTGTCGAAATATTTAAATGAATTCCAAACCATTTTATGGAATCTAGAGATTTGTTATAAGCAAGTACGTCTCCAGAAAAGGCGGTGATCTACGAATAACTAAACTACTGAAAAAGAACTTGATAAATTTTGCCAAGAGTATCGTAAGTGTGCAATACTTCAACTTAGGACAGTTTGACAACGCACAGAAGGTCTCCTGTCTAAAATTTTGATGCAGTCTTCTTCACGGATTGAGAGAATTTTACGGTGACCAGATCAATGAAAGACAGATTTATCAGATCCCAAAGAGAGAATTTTTTATTCAAATCTTGAGTCATAAAAAGATGCATAATTACATTCATACGAAACTATTCTCTTACACGTACTTAGAAAAGAAAATCACATCATACTTAAATATAAAAAATTAATTAGTCTAAAATCCTCGCGACGATGTCTGGTATTACGCTTCTAGTATTGCCTCGCGTGGTTCCCGCCCTGGTTCTTTAAGATTCGGGTACAATTTCGCCTTGAAACCATCGGTGTTTACTCTGCCGTGAAAATCCGGCTTTCTTTCCTTAGATGCACTGCGTTGAAGCCAAATATCTAGCAGGGTTTTTGGCGAGTAGAAGGCGCCTTTGTGCACCTGTTTTCCCAAGGAGGAACTGCTGCACGGAGGCGGTGACATAGGCGAGTCTGTTGTAGCTCGGATAACACTCGCACGCGCCATAACATCCTCCTTACCAAGACTGTGAGCAATAAAACGTGAATGAGAACAACGGTAATGAAATAGTACATTAAGTAACTAGAGCGCAAAGTAGCGCACGTGTTGCATATATTCTATGTATATATTCTTCATCAACTGGGCTACTTTTTTTTTCAACCTCTCCAATTTTTTTCAAAATCTGCCAGTTTGAAATATTAGTCAAAAGGAACGTCTGTGATTTTTTTCAGATTTTTTTAGCCGTCCGCTCAGGATTTTCAATTTTTCATTACGAACACTGTATCTCGAAGAATATTCATCACACAAAAAGAAAAAATTGGAATAAGAACTTTTTTATTTTTTCCGCTTTATCGAAAAAAATCAAAATCATAATTCTTCTGTATTGAGAAAATTGAAATGTGGCAAAAAAATGAGAATCACATTTTTAAACCTAATAACACACTTTCGATTTCGGTGATAATTTTACAGGATGTCTGTCATTGGGTAAAGAGTCTGGGAGAAAATTTTCAGAATGGTACCTGCAATGGAAAAAATAAAAAAGTTTCTATTCCAAGTTTTTTTTTTGTTTGGTGAATATTTTTTGAGACACAGTGTTCGTAATGAAAAATTGAAAATCCTGAGCGGACGGCTAAAAAAATCTGAAAAAAATCACAGACGTTTCTTTTGAGTAATATTTTAAACTGGCAGATTTTGAAAACAAAAAGTGGCCCAGTTGATGAAGAATGCTTCATATACTGTTTTTCCTGAGTGCGCAAAATCGATTTTTCTAACGATTTTAAACATATTATTTTGCGCACTCAGTTAGGAAATATGTAATACTTTTTTTTAACGAGGACGCAAAATGTCTATTTTACGCCCAGTGCGTTAAAAAGCTCTTTGCAGCCAACAGACAATTAGATTAAAAAAAAAAAAAATGAAGTACCCATCGAGTTCGCGTAAAGCTTCATCGAGCTCGACCTTGTCCTTATCATCCTTATTGCGGACCTCTAGCAAGCAATTTAAAACTTCTGTATGCGACGCAGATTGTCCGGAATGACTTTTAAGAAAGGTTTCTAACTCCCCCCACAAAAGCCTGTAGTGTTCTTCACGTCTAACACCACCCTTTCCTCCTCTGCCGCCACCGATACTAGGCAAAGGCAGTGGCTCGTGCTTTGCCTCAAGCTGTAGAAGTCCGAAAATGACTTGCTTACACTGCAGTACTTCGTCCACAGTCAATTCTTCTTTAACCATGAGTTCTGCTAACGGATCTGTTAGCTGAAAACCACAATTTTATTCTTATATGTGCGTGTGTGAACCAGTTGACCTTTTTGACCGTTTGTTTTTTCCAGCTTCAAAGAAGGCAATCGATGTTTATTGAATGCGCATTAAATTCTTGCCAACAACATGAGATGCTCGATTATTGTTCATTTTCAAGGGTTAATAAGCACTCTTCTTAATCCCACCTGGTTCAAATTAAACATAAGAGTGCTTGATATCGTGATTGGCCAGTATTTGGTGTGTCGTTCTAATCTGGACCTCATTTTAGCCGCTGGACTCTCCATTTCGTCGCTAGAACTTCTCTTCAGAGGTACAAGCATGTTGTTGCGCATCAGGGTACCGAAATCCTGAATTAATGAATGATACATATTAGCAATATCGATCTGAACATGTTGTCAAACACTTTAGTACTCACCGTTATTCTATAGTCGGTAACTCGACCTCCGCATCCTTCGCTAATGGAAGGTGGATCCTCCAGGACACTTCTGGCCGTTGACAAAGTGTGAATGAATATTTCACCCCCATGCGCAGCGAGGAGATGCGATATGGTTTTACCACCGCTTTTTCTCGCCATTTCAAGCATCACGGATCTACCGTTGAGCAAGAAATTGATCAGGCAGGAGGAAGGCCTGCTGTTTATATCGACCGGTGTTATTCTGTGCATAGCGGTACAGTTCTGCATTTCAGAAGCACTGCAGCCTCTGGGAGTGCACCATTTTAAAGTTACCGTTTCATACTCAGAGACCTCGTCTAACTTCATGAACGTTTTTATCAACGCAGACTCTTGCGGATTTCCTGAGAAATGAACGAAAATAAAACTCATTGCATTCACTGCACAATCGAGTGGCAGGGTAGAATCTAAATCCACCTTTCATTATAGCAGAGTGAGCTGCTGAGGCGTGGAATATTTCAACGTCGTAATTAGCTGAACTGCTAGCATTCTGCTCTTCCTTCATCGGGATTCCCGTTACCGTAGTACTGGCCAAATCATAGTGCGACAAAATTAGGTGAGACAATTTCGAGTGCAACTTAGGAGCCTTCATCGAGTGGACTTCCATAGTCAGTAGAGGCGATACCTGGAGAAAAGGGAATGACATTTTCACAGTCTATTCAGTATCTGAAATGGACAAAAAGCGTTTCAGGTGAATCTGAGAGGCTCACTTCTCGCGGAAGCTGGTTTGTGACTTGGCATTCTGAAGTAGATACAGGAAATATGTTGAGAATAACAAGATGGCAATTATGAATTGGTATTAGGTGGTCTGAGGCGGCGGCAATTTTATTCTGTTGTACAAGCTGGCTGAGGAATATATTCTCCAAACTTTTCATGTTTGCATTATCTCTGGCGCTAGTAATGCATATCACTCTTCCGCTGTTCAAAAGCTTGCTAGCGTTTTCGGTCAGAGATGTTCTCTTCAAGTGTTGAATCTCTGAGCTTTCGGTCAATGCCTCTATCGCCACTCTGAGGCCGTGTATCACCGAGAAATCTATTCCAGATTGACGAGCTGGAGGGGGGACCCCCATTATAGCCATGCCATTCATCACCTGAAGAAAATGAGGAGAAATAAAACTGTTTCCCACAATCAGAAGACAAAAGAAGAACTTTCAAGCATCGGTATATAAAAAAAAAGAACTCTTCAACTCTTACATGTGATAAATTTTGCTGCGAAGGATTCCAGGTGTTCAATATGTGCGCGGCTTGGTCGCTGACGACAAATCTCACCTGTTTCATGCAGAGAAAAGGTGGATGTGTGATACAGTTTAGTTTATGTGTGTCTATGTATGAATAAGTGATTTTGGTGTTGGTTTTACCAGTTTTCCAGTCGGGAACAAGTCCCAGACTATGCGGCAGTATTCCATTGAAGATTCTACACTCGTTGTCCATAGCGATTTGCAGATCGGTGCTAATGGGATTAAGTTCTGACCTCTGCTCTTCAGGCAGTCAAATTCCAATGGACTTTCGGTCGATATACCAAAGTACGGTGTATGGTCAAGTACAAATACAGTCTTGTGATTAGCTGGATACATTCTGCGATCCTCGGGATTTTTGGGACGTTAATAACAAAGAGAGAGTGAGACAGAAGTGTTTCGAAGATGCGTTTATTATCACATTGTTAATTTGTTAGAAAAAAAAGGAAAGAAACAAAAAAAAAAAATGCGTATTATATGTTTATTTCATTTCATTTTAAGTAACATTTCTATTCGAAAATCGTTCGGAAACACTGAGGAATGTAGACAGGGATCAGAATAGTGAGGTTTGGATTGTGAGGTTAGAAAGTACCGGATACGAAACATTGAATGAAACCTAGTCGTTGAATAGTCGCGCTGTGGTTTTGAATAGCAACAAATTTCAATGCTGGGCCAATAAACGTATTTAAAGTTACTTTTCGCTGAGTTTTACACACCAAGATAATGTTACATTGATTGAAAATATTTCAGGTTATGCCAGGAGGCAATGCTATCTTCGATCTTCTTGACCGACCGAAATGCATGAAAATCGAGGTACTGTTTATTTACAGCAGAATCGAATTTTTCGCGAAAATTGTAAAACATTATATAGTTAATTCCTTATTTCAAAACTTCAAAGTCACAGAAATCTGCTTTATCGACAGCAAAAGAAGGCTTAACAACTTCACAGATAAGGAGAAAGTATTACGAAAAAAACAAAAACTTGTTTAGGATGAATTCAAGAATAAATTTGAAAGGTGGTAAGAACGGGGAATGCGGGTCTGAAACGATAGAATTATTATTCTTTATTCTTTACATCATATAGTAATTTGACATCGCGAAAACAGTCTGCAAATTGATCATGAAACATGTATGTCTTGTTCCTTGAGTTATAAAATAAAATCTCAGCAAACAAGCCTGTAGGAAATATATCTGCCAGCAGTTTCAGAGGGTCTGATAATTTTGACGACCTGTCCCCTCTTGAGGCCGAAATATCTGGCTACAGGATCCCCGGCTTGTATTCTCATCAGCATATTTTCCTTGAGTTTATACCTGCAGAGTAGTTCCTGCTTTTCCTCAGGCGTCATGACTACGTGTTCAGGAACGAGTTCGTGTTCGGTTATATTGATTAGTAATTCAGACTCGAGGAATTGTTCAAGAATGTATTTCGGCGCCATGTCGACTAGCGACTGTTTAGCGGACGGTGTCATTCCTTGCTGAACGACTATAGTTGCTCTGGGAAAAGAAAGAGAACGAAAATTTTGATTGAGAAAATATAAGAGAAAATATTTGTGTTCCGAAATGTGCTGCCAGTACCGCGTGAATCTCTCTCTTGTAGTACTGGCAGTATATTTCGGAAAGCGTCCTCGGCGCAGCGGAAATCTGTTCTAACCTGTGAATCTTTTCCTCCTGCATACGCTGGCAGTATGTTTTTATTGTTTTAATGCCGATCTTAGGCTCGTCGGGAAAGAAAACGAATAATTGATCGGTCGGATCATCGTTGTGAGCAACTAGAACTATCAAGTCGCTACGCGCGGGTCTTTTCTCGCTTGGTTTGTCCCCGAACTGTTCTTTGAATTGCTCCAATGTTTGATCCAATTCATCTTGTGTCACTAGGTAACCTCTGTCGTGGCACAATTGCATCACGGTCTTCCTTATCCTCCATAGCTTGTAAGTCTCCGCCTCGTCGTCCATTTGATATTTATTTTCGATTAGTTGATTTACCGAAGGTTATTTTGTGCACAGTGCATGTGGATTCTAATTGTCGATAACTACATGCGGTATTGTCAATAATCAGTACTGCCAACTCATAGATATCGCGTTTCACTAGAAACGATGTTGTGACGTCACCAGCAGCAGCAGTCTAGTAGTTTGATAGGTGACGCCACTTTATTTGCGCGCTAATATTCAAAAAGAAGCACAAATACATATTCACATAAATAATATAAAATGATTGTAGATCGGGGCGTTGACTGAGTGTTCTATTTTATTTGTTAAATAGTACGCACATAATACATAATTGTTGTAGTCGTTACAGCCAATCGAGGACTCGGTAACCACTAAAACAATGGCTGATTTCGACTCGCGGCCGCCTCGACACGACTCCGACCTTACAGACGTTAGGAATTCTCCCTGTATACAATATATTGTATATATCTTATTACTTGCATGTCATATAATTAAACAGCGATTAATAAAGTGTCCTCCGTAAGACGGAACTGAAAGATGACGGGAATGCCCAGATACTTTTGTCCGCAAATTAAGTCAGAAATCGAAGCATTCGATAATCGACAACACATCGTCAATATTAGTACATAGATCGCGCTGCGGTCGGCCCAGCTGATTATCTGCGCATTTTCATACAATTATGGGGGTATAGAGTTGCACATGACATTGACGTTTGATTGAACCTATCCTTTTGGCTACATTCCTGGAGAGTTAAGCCTAAGGATCAGAAAAAGAAACCTATTCTCCCTTTAAAATATGTCGTGTAACACATGTCAAGTAAAATTTACATTTTTCACACGCGAGGTACGTACATACAAGTGAAGATAACGAGTAAATCCGCTCAAAATAACTATACTAACAAAGCACTTTAATATTTAAACACATCGGGTGTCACGATACACATGGCTAATAGATTCTCGAAATTGGTGATAGTTGCGATTACTTTTAGAATGGTTGTCCGAGCTGCAAATTCTCGTATTGTACCAAGTGCCTAAAGTACAAATTCGACCTTCCCGAAATCGGGACGAAGAAAATTTGCGGTAAATGTTACTTCCGGTTGAAAAACATGCAAGAAAATTCACCGAAGGATATTCCTGGCTCTACTAATTCTCCAGTCGAATCATCCGAGGGAGATATCATGGAGCAAGTTGCTCCGGTAGATATCACTCGAAAGTATACAGATTCATATTCTTTTTAACATAATGTATAGTGACTCATTGTCCTTGAGGCCTTCCATACACCTTGTCATTCATTCTTGGGTCTTATCTTCATGTATTCTATTCTGAACACCAAGCAACAAACATTGAATCTTTCTACAAATCAAATTTCCTGTCGCTGTGTACAGGATTATATGAAAACTATTGCAACTACACAGTTCAGGTTCAACATACTCATTCAGTACACATTTCCGCACTGTGTGAACTAGAGATATTAAAATTGGCTGGCAAACTTCTGTGATAAATGCTAAAATGAGATTGGTCAACATGATTATTACGAAAAATGAAGTCAATTTCTAGAAATAATAATACTTTTCATCAATGTAATGCAATTTCCGTAGCTCACACCATAGGCATACATGTCTAAAATAGTTACGCAAAATTTGGTTTATTTTGGTTCATCAGTGCCAGAGTAATCCTGTACGAATCAATTGATTAGGAGTCTGATAACATATGATATGATGGATAAATAATAAAGGAAGAACAAGGTGTATGTTGGCTTTTGAGACACTTCACCTTCCAATTAAAGTTGCCATGCGTCTTTATATCTAAAAAATTTATTTACAGATTGGATTCGTTGGAGAACCCAGCGAAACCACCTATCGTATTGTATAAACAGGAAAGCGGCAGATGGGACCGACTCAAATCTGGACTGGACTTGGCAGACCAGGAAATCGTCGATCGACTAAAGAAACTGAAAAATGAAGATAAGCCCATACCACAACCTAGCTTGGAGGAGATCAAGAGGCGGCTCGCTCTGCTCAAGGATCAGGACCCAAATAAACCAGTTCCAAAAACGAATGTACATGAATTATGCAGCTTTTATCCTTATGCAAATTTCCCAACTGCGTAATTATTCGTGATTATTTGTGTTGCATCTCAAACACAAATCCTCTATTTCGTATTTTGTTTTTTTTCTGAGAAAATTGCTTTATTTCGGGGATAAAGAGACGATGAAACAGACACGGATAATTATATTTTCTGTAATTTCTCTTCTTCCAGATACACGAAGTGGACGCGAGAACTGACGAAGAAAAGACCGCAGATTTGATAAACGAGTATTTGGAAGAGCTCGAGATATCGTCAGACGTAAATCCGGACTCTAATATCCAGGACAGACTCGCCAGACTTAGAGGAATAGATCCAGCGAAATTCTCCAACGTTTGTATAAACAGAATATGACATTCGAGTCCCAGAGCTTTTGAAACATAGGCCCTTTTCTTCTCTCAGAATAAACCAAACGAGGATGAAGAAGACGAACAAGCAGCTACTGCCAAGATCATAAAAAAGGCGTTAGCCGAGGCGAATTTGGAGTCCAAATATTCTGAACTAGATGAATTGGAGCCTATGGATGTTGACGTTAGTCTCACCAGTTTCTTCATCGATCTTTGTTTCATAGCGATATAAATGGACGAAAACTTCATTGCACAGAAATATCAGTTCGCTTGAATCGCACGATTCTCGTTTTGTTTTTTAGTCTGCAATTGGGACCACGCCTGAAGAGGACGAGGAGCTTCCTTGGTGTACAATCTGCAACGAAGATGCGCAGCTCAGATGTTTGGGATGCGACGGTGATCTGTATTGTGCGTCTTGTTTTCGGCAAGGCCACGATTCGTTTGAAATGGTGGATCATCAAAGCGAGCCTTTTAAAGCGAAGAAAAAACCGGACAGGAATTGATTTCAGTATTTGACTGAGAATTGAAGATGAGAGCTATTCGAGATTCTTCGAAAAAACTAAAACAATGAAATATGTTTACATTATTTATACACAGCTTGCTAATAACATTTTTACAATGTTGTTTCATATTTTATTCAATATGCCAATGTTAACTTTCACGCGTCTTTTAGTGAAATAAATAGAACAGCTACTAACTAATGATATATGTCGTAGTGTTTGAACCTTGCAGAAAGGCGGGAATAGCGAAGGTTTTTGAATGAATTATACCAAGGATTGGATGTTGATAGCCAGTGGATGTTTGGCTGACTTACTTGATCGCAGCATTCAATTTGGATAAAAGATCGCAAGAATTTGCGTTACTTATAACTTGTAATAATAAAGATCCAATCGTTTTCGATTGCGTTTAATTGATTTTAGGGTGAAGATTTTTGACATCAAGTTCCCAATTTTCGGTCTCATCGAAAAATTTCGTAGTTTTCAGTATTTAATTAAGCCTCCCAAAATTTGGGCACGATTGAACAATTTCGAACGATCGCTCAAGAATTTCGAAGATAATTTCTACTTTTTCTTTATCAAAAATCGATTTTATTATTTTTTTATTTTTTTATACTCGCTCACCCTCTATATTTCTTCATTGTCAATATTCATGGAAGTGCTAAATATTTTAGGCAAAAATATAAATATTATTATTCATGGGTCGAAATTCGAAAAGATTATTCAAACAATCTAACATTATTCAAATTTTAGAATTTCTCCAACGGCCTCTGAATATTAATATGTATTTTTACTCGAAATCCAGAGCACTTCCACGAATATTGACGATCAAGAAATACAGAGGGTGATAGTTGAGATGAAAATGAAAACGAAAAAAAAAAATAATAGATTTTTTATAAATCAAATTATCAAAAAGTTGTCACCCTAACATATAGTTGCATGAGTGCATAAAAATTGAACGGGATATAATTATGTTATTATTCAAATGTCGCTCAATCGAATTGAGAATTGGCTAAGGAAACTAGATCTACTATCGTTCGTATATTATTATAAGACAAAACAAATAACAAGCTTCTTGTCCTTGTGGATTGAAATTCTGGTATCAAATAATTTCGGATATTTGGGATGATAGAAATCAATGTAGAAATTGATGAACCGGTGCATAGGAGCATATCGAATTTAATTCAAAGAGAAAAGAAGAATAGGATTGAATTTCAACCATATACTATAAGCTATTCGTAAACAGATCTATTAATATCTGGGTAGTTCCAGGTGAAACCAATCAGACCCATCGGATAGCATCGTTTGGATAGACTAGCGCCTTGCGTTAGGCAACTTACCAACACTTGTGCAGTCGTTATATCTGATTCCAGGCGATATCAACACATTCCTGATAACGATTGAATTAATTGAAGAATATTGAATGGATGGTTATGAGTTTATTATCACACACAGTCTTCTCGTGGATTCGCCTCATGGGGAACCTAAATTATAGGCAACTCGGGATAACGAGTTTCTGAACAAAGTCAGCAGAGGTAAAATGAAATCGACCGAATCTAATAGATTTTACTTGATTTAAAATGCTTTAAAATGAAAAATTCATATCTGTACTAGACTGTGTCAAAATAACTTTTTTTTTTTGTTTTCGATTAAATACATCCAAAAAATATTCTTCAATATAAAAAGAAAATTCTCCTAAAGTTTGAGCTCAATATCTCTAAAATTGAGCTGGCGCAAAGGGGGGTCCCCTTTCCCATCTAAAATACATGAATAAAATTTTTTTTTTAATTTCGTTACACACTACCTTATAGGAAATTCAATTCTCTGCAAAATTCCTCCTATGCATTTTTTCTCTAAACTCAACATAAACAAAGTTACATAGCGCTGAATAGGGGAAAAAAATTAAAATCGAATATTAGTAATATCAGTAATATTAGTAATATTAGATTTTTATTTTTTTACTAATTTTTTTACTAATATTAGTAATATTAGTAATATTGGTAATATTCGATTTTTATTTTTTTTCCCCTATTCAGCGCTATGTAATTTTGTTTATATTGAGTTTAGAGAAAAAATGCATAGGAGCAATTTTGTAGAGAATTGAATTTCCTATAAGGTAGTGTGTAACGGAATTTAAAAAAAAAATTTATTCATGTAGTTATTCTAAAACTAAGAAGAAAAAAAATTTTCCCATGTATTTTAGATGGGAAAGGGGACCCCCCCTTTGCGCCAGCTCAATTTTAGAGATATTGAGCTCAAATTTTAGGAGAATTTTCTTTTCATATTGAAGAAATTTTTTAGATGTATTCAATCGAAAACAAAAAAAAAAAAGTTATTTTGACACAGTCTAATCTGTACATTGTTCTCATTTGAGCTCCGAACTTATACGCTATGAAAAACAATGAAGAAAGTGCATTCCATACGATTTGGAAGATTTAATCACAATGGCTCACTTTGAAGGATATTGAATTAGTTCAAAGTTTATTACCGGTAAGCCTTCTATGACTTTTTTTGAAACCTCTGAGATCTTGGAAATCTTTTGGAATTTGTAAAATCTCTTGGAATTTCATTTTCCAACTAATAGGAAAAGTGAAGTGGTTATAAGTCCTCGTTGGATACCATGAAACTCGATGGCCAGAGAACTTCAACACTCGCGAACTATTTTAGTGATCATCGATTATGATCAAGGTAGCAGAAATCACACCATATTCACCTGTCTAGGTAGCAATAACATTCTTTCTGCTAATATGAAGTGGCTAAAAAAATTTCAAAAACAAGTTAAAATATAAATGAGTTTTAATTTTCGATTCTCTCGCGCAAAGACATGTAAGACCTATTTCGCAGATTTTTGAAATTCCAAGTCTCAAAGTTACAATGGCTGCAAAAGTTTTCGAGTTTGCAACAGCATTTAAAAAATTTCTTTTGCTCTATCATGTGAAACCCTCGTATTACTGCTTCTGGGCATCGACTAGCTAGGTAGTCGTGATATTCAATCCGGATCCTATCGACTTTGTATCATTATTCAATCAGGCGTTGACAACTTTTGGAAATACAATGATAAATGTCATTGAATACTTCGTAAGCGTGCGGAGTTTTCAGGATGCCTTGAATCACGATCAATTTTCAGTTGTTTAAAGATCTGAAAGTTTTTGCGACCCAAAAACTTAGCAGGAGTAAACCCCTCGAGTTGTATAAAAATAACAAAAGCTTAATGACTATGTGCAGTTCGGCTATTAGCTAAAGTAATTGGAACATCAATCTTCACGATTTTACTCCGAGTCCTAACGGAGCCACATTTTCATTGGCTAGTCTGGTGCCTACAACACCTCTTTGCTGATCATTCCAGGAGCTTAGGTCATTCCAGTACTGAATTTCGCCGTCTGCCCATATGTTGAAGATCATGGATGTCCAAATGAAAAGTACAAATGTTACCCAGAAGACGATCCTCCACTCCGACAGCGTCTGATTTGGTGTCAGTATGCCAACAACGTAAGGTGCAATTACCCCAGTCAGAGATCCGATGGAGTTCACAACGGCCATCAGTACGCCGGTGTTGTTTGGACTCAAGTCATTAGGATTGATCATCACAGTGATGTAATGCGGAGCCAGTGCTCCGACGCCTATTGTGAACAGGATAACAACGACGACACGGTCACAGCCGGCGTAGGAAGCAGCGATGATGAAGACCGCCGGGATTACCGACGCGATCGTGTGGGAAATTTTTCGCACATTAGTCCTGGACAGTTTTTCAGTTTTTATCAACCAATCAGCGGGCCAAGAAGACGTGATACCGATGATATACAGTACGACGTAGGGAAGTGCAGTCAGGAATCCGTTTGCCTGGATTGAAAATTTCAGCACATTGCTCATGTACTTCGGTAAGTCCGAAAGGACTACATTCATACCGAAGGAAAAGCCGATTTTTGCTATCACAAGAGCCCAAAATGGCCTTGAGGCCAGTATGTGCCGCCAAGGAGTCGGCCCTGTCACTTCGTGGCCGTGCCCTTTCATGGTTTCGTGCAGGTATCTCTTCTCCGCTTCACTGATGAATGGATGGTTGTCGGGGTCGCCGTAGCAGAGCGTTGCCCATGCGACGAACCACAAGGCGCCGAGAACACCGTAAAAGTAGAAGACTATCGGCCATCCCATTGGTGAATATTGAATGAGAATTCCGGACAGGCCATTTGCCAGCACAGTTCCAATCGCCATTCCTGACATCACGACCGCAGTAATCTTAGATCTCTCGAGAGGTGGGGCCCACTCAGCGATGAGAACGCTGATCGCGGGGTAAGTCATCCCTTCACAGAATCCCATCAATACCCGGAGAATTATTAGTCCGGTCGAGTCAAACGCCTCCACCACCACTGGCGTCAGGACGCTGAATATCGATGTTGACAAAATCCCGAGGCCCAGGGTGTGCTTTCCTCCGAATTTATCTGCTATAATACCCCCTGGTAGTTGAGTGATGATATACCCTCCGTAGAAACTCGACAGTATGACTCCCTTCAACGTAATTTCATAGCCTAATTAGACATCGATGAGTAGAACGCACTAAATTTTTAGTAGGTAGTAGTGCTGCGCGATTAATCGATTAATCGTAAGTTCCAATTAACCGTTTTTTCGATTAATCGACGATTTCGAGTAATCTTATTCTCGATTAATCGATTAATCGACGATTTCGATTAGTCGGATTTTCGATTGATCGATTAATTAAAAATTCACAATAATTTTTCTGATCAATCCGTACTTTCGCAAATTAGCTGTTTCTCCATCTACTACGCCATGCTTTGCTGCCGGATACTAAATGCATTTCATTATTTTACTTAATAATTTTTAATCAACCGATTAATCGAGAAAACGATTAATTGAAACTTACAATTAATCGATTAATCGCACATCACCAGTAGGTAATAATATTTTCAAATCTCTTCGCTAAATTTCATAATATAGTCACTAAAATAGTGTCTAACATGAAACTAAAAGAATGACGCCCTGTTCACCTGTGTATATTCAGTCCATTCGTAAGTCCCAGCGCTGCTCGTACTCGAAGATGTTGAGTCAGTTGTTGTAGGGCAAGTATCGTCTGAACTGGTATCGTTCGAAGATGTCTCGGTCGTAGTGACCATCTCCGTTATGGCCAGAGCCAAGCACATTCGCATCGTATACGCGTTCACAATCGCCAAACATGCCATCACTGCAAATACCCATCGTTGCTGTATTCGTGCACCTGAAAATATGCCGGAAGACTCATTATTTTGTAACACAAAGGAACAGAAAATATGCACCCAGGATAATCCGATGCGCATAAATACGCCTTCGCACAAACATTTTGGCACGTTAAAGTTACCAAGGGACGTGAAATAATATTATGAAAAACAAACAATGCAACAATGTCTCGAATTTCATGCAGTTAGAAATCAAGGTTGGAAAGTAAATGCGACAAAATGAAAACAGTTTGGGTTTCGAATACCCGATTCGTTTAGCAAGTGTATAAAGGGATTAGTATCATGAGTATTCAGTCTAATATTCGTTTTTTTTTTCTTTATACTTGTTGAAGCCAAAAACTTTGTCACACTACTTTTTCACATTATTGTGACGTTGGAAGTGAAGGTTGCCATGCATTTGTAATGAAAAATAAGATGTGATACGCTTGGGAAACTCTATGTGTTACTGAGGCTTCCTATAGTCTGATTTTGTATTATCTGACAAATCATACGCTCATTTTCTTCAAGCTAAGCTTTGACTTTATCATTTATTTTATATAAATGCGTTTCTTCTAGATGAATTTCTTTATACGTATCTTTTGAACGTAGAAATAATGCTTCAATATACACACTCACAATTCGATAAGATTAACTGATTTAAAATCGCATCTTCTCACTGACATCACAATCAATTTGTATCGATTACTCTTTACTTCATTGTCACACGACCAATTATTTCATTTACTTTTTGTCATATTTTATCATCGATAAACGTACTCATTCTTAAATTGAAAATAAAGTCGAATCGTCCCTCAGTATCGACATAATCATTCATGTACCATATTATATTATCGTTTTATCTCTTGTTCCGGTTTGTGTCATCATGTCCCTGGTTATATACTAGATGTACCATACCTGATCATCCATCGAGCATTAGCATTATTTAATGCTACAAGAGATCCTTCGGATCATCTTCGTCAACAGAAATCAGTCTTATTTGAGTTGGACTTGTGGAAATGAGTACCTACTTCTTTAGGATTTCGAATATCATTCGAGATATTTGCGAGATATTCTCAATTATATTAATCGCATGAGATAAATCTAAAGCCAACGGATTTATACAGGTCATAAGAATTATCGGGTGGAATTTCCATTTCGAGAAGCTCTTTTCACGCTGCGGTCTCTATAGTTTCATCAATCACCCAGCTGAACAATATCTTCATCATTGGTACTCACTTCAGAATCACAGGATACAGAGATGAAGAAAAATTAAAATATCAAGAGGAACGATGCTTTTGTGTAATTACAGCTACGACGTCGAGTTGCAAACAGCTCCGAAGGCACACCGAGACGATAAGATGAATGAATTCTTCGGTGTTTTCGATGGGAAATTTTTTTTTTTTTCTCAACTTTAAGTAAGCCTGAAAGTTTTCGAATCACAGAAATTCCGACGACTGTTACTTACAGCAAACTGTCCAGGAGGATAACATAACCAGTCGGTAGAAGTTGACACTGCGGGGTGATGAATTCCCTTAAATCGTACAGAACGACAACTCTGGCTAAATTATTTGCCGAGTTGATTTGCGCCTCTCAAATACTAGAGAAACTCTCCGTTCGACTATCGCGAAGACCTCTTATATAGGTACGATTGGGAGTATCGTTTCGTGAAATCTAATTTACAAGTACCTTGTCAACAATCTGGGCGAGTGGCAGGGGTATCGCGTCCGGATTAATTTTCCTAGGCCTTTGTAACTAGCACTCAGTATTTTGCCTAAAGATTCACATCTCTGTATTGTATTAGTCGAATGATAATTAAGAGAGTCGAACTTTGAAACTAATATTGTGCATATACTGAAACTCATCATTGAAGACTAAGTGCGATAATACTAGATGCCGCAGTTTGGATTTAAAAGATCGTGAGTTTGAAGTTCAAAATGTTGAGGTGATTCCATGATAAATTGATGATTATTCATTTGGAGTGTACCGACGGAAGTAGGAAATTAGTTTCTTTATTTTGTCTTCGATCTATGAGCGGAAGCATAGAATCAAGAATCATTACTGACCTAATGTGCAGATGTGAAGATAAACAACGATCAAACGATACTGAGTGATTAGTGTGATCTAAAATGTAATCTGTATATTGGTATACATACACAGGATAAAGCGAAAACGTCGACATGTATATCGGGACCGAGGCACTTCGGGTAGTATTTTTTCGGAATGATTTCAGAGATCTTCCAGAAGCTGAGAGAGCTGAGTTATCGAAAGATTCATGAGGGAGATTGTGGTTATAAAATTGAAAGAATTGGATCCTATTGAATTTCGCCTTCCTATCCTGATAAACTGAAACTGTGACTTATTTGACATGAATGTTGGGAAAGTTTATTACGGATATCCCGTAGCTTCGGGGATCGAATAATCGATTATTCGCCTCTTATCTGCATCATACTGAGATTTTGGTAATTATATAGAAAGTCAGTTGATCATTATCAAAAGGAAAATGAAAGAACATAGAATAAGATGTGTAAGATATTGCTTGAACGGTGATTATTCTTAGTTTTTAATTTACTTGTGGCGGTCGAAGTTGAGGTGCTCATCTGTTGACGAGGTTACTGCAAAATCAATTGTTACAATATGCATTTTCCATAAATTTATGCTTTATTGGATACCAAGTTTGAGTCATGCTCTTTTATTTTACTTATCTATATCGGCGAAGTGCCGATGCAGTCTCTTAATCTCAGGGTGTTTGGAAGTTAATCCGCGGGCCTACTTTTAGTTTATTCGAATTATGGAAGGTGGTTCAATTAATTAGTACATTTATAACAAAAATATGATATTTATTAATGACGATACGCTATTTGCGTATTCATAAATTGAATGTTTTTACTTATTTTCTAAGGCTTTAAAATTAACATTTATTAAAACATATATGAGTGAATCTCGCCTATAATTATTATTTAGGACTTCTAAGAGTTGGCTTTACTCGCGGTCAACCGTGATTTTACTTATAACTAGTACATATGTTTTTTAACATTAAAACAAATATGAGTGAATTTTGCCTATAATTATTGTTTTAGGACTTCTATATTCTATTGGGATTGACTTTACTCGCTATCAACCGTGATTTTACTTATAACTAGTACTTATATTTTATATTGTTTGAAGTGAACAATGAAATTATATGAGGAGGATTCTGAATAATTGACCTGTCTCGGCTTTATATCGATATCTACTTCGGAACTTTGAATTGACTTGATTTGATTATCTTAGGATTTTATTTGAAGGAGAATTTATCTAGAAGCTAATTGAACGAAGAAGTGAATTTTATAAGACAAAAAAGGAATTTACTGATTCTACTGCATCAGCTGTGCTTGTGAGAAATGGGAAGAAGGACAGGTAGTATTGCCGAGACAATACCACTAGCTATCCCCCACTTCTTTAAGCGAAGCTGTGTAATTAAAAAACAACAGGTATACCGAGATGGTCGGACAGGCGGTGAGGTCGAAACAACCCCGCTAGCTTCTCACTTGGGTATACCTCGAGAGATATATTTTCTTTTTCTCTAATTAAATCGTATTTTATTCCCCGTCTAGTCAATTCTGAATGTTACTTTGTTAGCGAGAGCGAGTTTTGACAAAATGGCGTTTACTGTGGTTAGTTGCACGGTGGTAGATGGCGTGTGCCCTAGTTGACCGCGCGAACGTTAGATGGCGCGCGCGCCTTACATAGTATATTATTATAAAATATATGTCGTGGCTTTTGCCGCGTTACAAGTTATGCCAATCACATGTTTATATAACACGACATTCATTTACGAGCAGAGCAGAGATGAACTTTCATTATTTCAGACTTGGTATTATTATTCGATGAGGAGTTGATACCTCTTGAAATCTGATGATACCTCCTGATCAAATCCTCCTTAATCTTCAGGATTCATTACAGAATACTATGAAATACGATCAAATAATTGAAAAAACGTGTTCAATATTTTCAAATAACGCCTGAAATCACGGAAACTTTCTAGATATTCAGGAAACCAAAAATCTTCCCAAAACGAATACTTTCCAGGAATGAAACCCTCGGGTTGAACTCACATCACCCGATGTAATGCGTATACAAGGTGCGTGCAGTTATTCTCGCTAATTTGAGTATAACAGCGATAAAGCAAAGAGAATCGTAAATGGTTGCAATCATCATCACTCGGCGGAATTCGATTTCCACCATCCCGACTAATATAGTAAATCTTGAAACGAGGTGCAAGTCCAATCGTTTGGGGTTTGGCTATCGCCTAAAATAATTAGAGCAGTTTCAGCTAGCCTTCACGATTTCTCGCCTAGTTTCGATGAATCCACGTCTTCGTTGGCTTGCTTTTTGCCTTCAACACCGTTTCGTTGAACCTTCCAAGAGTCCAGGTCGTTCCAATACTGAACCTCGCCATCTCCCCATATGTGAAAGACTGCGGCTGTCCCAACGAAGAGTGCAAAAGTGATCCAGAAGACTATTCTCCACTCCGACAGCGTCTGGTTTGTTGTAAGTATACCGACCACGTAGGGTGCTAGTATCCCAGCCAGAGCCCCAACGCCGTTAACAACTGCCATCAAGGTTCCAGTATGGTTTGGGCTCAGATCGTTAGGGTTGATCATAACGGTGATGTAATATGGACCCATTGTTCCCACGCCAATTGTAAAGAGGACAACAACGACGGTTCGATCGCAGCCAGCGTAAGAGGCCGCGATGATGAAGATCGCCGGAAATACGGAAGCGAAAGTGTGGCAAATCTTTCGCACGTTTGTCCTGGACAATTTTTTGTTCTTGATTAACCAGTCCGCAGGCCAGGATGACGCAGTGCCTATAACGGCCAATACGATGTAGGGAAGTGCTGATAAGTACCCGTTTGCCGCTATCGAATACTTAAGAACTTGGCTCATGTACTTTGGCAGATCAGTGAGCATTGTATAGTAGCCCCAGCTGAAGCCGGCCTTCGCTATAATCATTGCCCAGAATGGACCTGAAGTCAGTATATGTCGCCATGGAGTAGGTTTCTGCTGTTTGTGGGTGTGTTTGATGGTTGATTCGTGGAGGTAGTTTCTTTCTTCTTCAGAAATAAATGGATGGACGTCAGGGTGGCTGTGGCAGAACACGACCCAAGCTAAAAACCACACAGCTCCCACGGCCCCATAAACGTAGAAGACTACCTGCCATCCGATTGAAGAATATTGAATCATGACTCCAGAAGCCCCGTTTCCTATCACAGTGCCTATCGCCATTCCCGACATCACTACGGCAGTAATTTTCGATCTTTCGAGTGGTGGGGCCCATTGAGCGATGAGGACGCTGACTGCGGGGAAAGTAATTCCTTCACAAAATCCCATCAAGACACGGAGAATTATTACTCCTGTCGAGTCAAAATTCTCGACAATGATTGGCGTCAGGATGCTAAACATCGATGTCGACAAAATTCCCAGTCCTAGAGTGTACTTCCCTCCGAATTTTTCCGCCAGAATTCCTCCGGGCAAATGAGTGATGATGTAGCCCCAGTAGAAACTCGACAGAATTACTCCCTGAAACATGATTCAAATTTGAAACTTCAGCAAACAGTTGAGAAAGACTGTATCAAGGTAACAGAGCTCGTCGAAACCTCAAAAATTTCGAAAGAATTATCTTGAAATCCAGAGATTTGCAACGAGCGGTGAAGTGAACCTGTGAAGAACTTTGGTGACAATCTCTTTTTCAGATATCATCAAACTTGATGATTAGGCGACTTTAGCGATCACGAGTTCACTGCGTGATCGTGAATCATCTTTCAGATATCGGTCAACATATGTCTGGGAGCCTTACCTGTGTATATTCATCCCATTCATAGGTCCCGCCGGTACTCGAGCTCGAGGATGTCGAGTCGGATGTAGACGGGCAACTTTGATCTGCACTGGTATCGTTCGAAGATGTCTCACTATCAGTCGTGGCTACCATCTCCGTGATGGCTAGAGACAAGGCAATTCGCATTGTGTATGCATTGACGATCGCTAGACATCCCATCACCGCGAATACCCATCGCTGCGGCACTCGTGTACCTGAAAATATACCAGAAAACTTTGTATGAGCAAAAAATGAATCACACAAAGGAAATGAAAACATTCACTCGAGTGTAAATTGCCATAGCTTTCAATATGATAGGGGTATCCCAGGTAGTGGTGGACTTGGCGGGCCAATATTTCATATTACTAAAAGCTTATTGACATGGTTCAGTTGCTTTTGTCTGCGAAAGGCCCGCCAAGTACCACTACCTCCAAATGTTTTTTTCTGAGTTCGTTCGTCGTACATTTATAAAACTGTGTGAATGTAAACGCTGGAAAAAATAATAGTAGAAATAAATTCCCGTAATGTTTCTAGTCCGTTTTGGCTTATTAGTTTTGCGCGCTTTTATTCAATCACTATTACTTACAGCAAACTTTCCATGAGGATAACATTATTGAGGTGTCAACCAGTTGACAGAACTTGACACTTGGGTAATGGAATTCCTTGAATTGTACTGAGATAACAACTTTGCTGAGAGATTCACTAAGGCGACCAGCGCCTTCCAAACACAAGAGTAATTCTAGGTTTCAATCACTTGGAAGCACACTTATATATATAGGTATAACGGGGAGTATCGTCTCTCCAAATCTCATTAACAGGTACCTACTCTGTCGACAATCTGGGTGAGCGGCAGGGGTATTGTGTTCAGATAAGTTCTTTTATGCCTTTATCACCAGGGATTAATGTTCTGTCTGAAAAATACTCATCTTCGAATTGTCGCAGTCTTATTATCATGAAATAAAGATGTCACAAAGTTGTTTTTGCCACGAAACTAAAGACCAATAACGATTGAAAGAAACGATCGTATGAATCAATGAAACGGCCCATAAAACCATGTCCAATTATTCGCAAGAGAAAAGAGGGACATAGATCCCGATATTTATTGAATGTGTACCGAAATTTGGTACCGAAAACTAAATGTGATGATTCCCGATACAGCATTTTGGATTTGGAAGATCGAAAATTTGAAACTCAGCATTTGTTCCGTTTAATATTTAACTCAACTTCAGAAGGTATACCTTTCGGGCCATCGAAGATGCCGAGGCGATTCCGTGCCAAATTTATGATTACTTATAACGTTTTCTATTTCCTGCCTTCAGTGCGTACTGACAATGAGTACAGTTTTCCTAGTTTTCAGTCAATAATAAAACTGGGTTACTAGGGCAACTGCACTCAGGGCGAACTAAAGGCAGTAAATTGAAAACCCTATTAGACATCTAAAGGTGGACTAGGGGGAATAGGAAATTAATATTCATCATTTATTTTCTATCAATAATGGAAACGTATACAGAGATGATCTGTAGAAAGTAATGAGCCTGATCGGTTACCTTACAATTAGATTTGTAAATTTCACCGTGACAGTTATTTATACCTAAATAATAATGCAAATAAACAGAAATTGATATCTGCAATCAATTCACCAATTCATTACCACTTCTTTACGAACGAATATCGATTCCCTTTGTCTTATTGGCTATATTACGATCAACCTCAAATATGTCACTCTGTCACTTGATTCTGACTTAACAACGTGACAGCCGCTGCCACGTCGTCTGTAGATGCAGTCGTTCGACTGTCCCTACGACAGTGTTGCAATTTCGGGGACACAACAGACTGCCTACCATCAGGCTTATAACTCTCCACACATTATCTCTGTAGAGTTATAATTAATACAAATCATTATTATGACTGGTACGAATTGGCAGATACACAAGAATTGAACGATAGTGGGTGATTAATGTAAGCTATTTATTGTTCTACTCAGGATAAGGCGAAGGTGAGGTAAGCCCGGGCAGTAAATTTTAGGTAATGAGGCGATAAAAATTAGGTAGATTATGTGTAGTAATATCACAAGACCTTGAGGTGGTTCTCTACCCAATTCTATCTGACCTAAGAACATTGGGCTGAACGCGTGCTAAACGCGTGCTATTAAACGGAATACAGTCGACTCTCTCGACTCTCGCAACAGGACCACACAGAAAGCTGTGCGATTACGTGGCTACACGAGGAGAAGGATCTAGTATATTCATTTTCATGACGGGACCTATTGCCAGAGCTTAGGCGAAATCGTGGCGCTGTCAAGCGAGCTGGAGTAGTGGGGGAAGCAGCTGAGCTTGGTTGAGGGAAGCGGCCATATTGTGAGAGACCCTATGGAGAGAGTGGGCTGTAGTAATTCTACAGCAATTGATAGTGTTTGCCATTGTATTGTTTTGTACGCTTGGCGAGTTTGATTCTGATCGGTATGAAGCTGGCACCACAGTCTTCTTTTTCTTCTATTATCCTTCGCAATTACATAGAGAAGGAAAGAGAGAGAAAACTGTGGTGCCAACTTCACACCGGTCTGAATCAAACACGCCAAGTATGTTACACTCGACGTGTTGGATTCTGACCGGTATGAAGTTGGGGACACATTCTTCTGTCTTCTTGATAACCCACATAGGAAGGAAGAGGCCAGAAGCAGACATGCAACTTCATATGGGCAAGAATCCAACACGTCGAGTCAATATCGATTACTCTTTAGTTCATAATTGTCATACAACAATTTATTTTGAAAATGTTGAGGCGATTCCATGATGAATTCATGATTATTATCCTTTTGGGTGTGTTGACGGAAGTAGAAAATTTGTTTCTTTATTTTATCTTCGATCAATGAGTGAAAACATACAGTTACAAATCATCACAGTCAGTAATGATTTATGTGCAGATATGCAGATGTATAATAATGAAATGGTACTAAGTGATTAGTGTAATCCAAAGTATAATCTATATGCCGGTATACTCAGGATAAAGCGTATACGTTACACGTGCATTAGAACGAGAGCACTTTGTGTTACGACGTCCTAAAATGTCATAATACGTATAGTTGGTGATAAGTAATTATCTTAAGATCGTTTCTTGAGATTAAGATTTTTTCAAATTTTTCAAAAGTGGCCTTCGATATGCTGTTTTTTCTTTTAAATTTTCATTACAGACAATAATCAAAGTTGCATATACCTTCACAAGAATACTCTCTCTAGCTTCAACGCTCGTCAGTTTACAAAAAGATCTGGGTGATTTTGCAGCAGTTTTTTTCTCTTTGGAGTTGATGCAAACTTTGTATGATTTCGGTGACAACAGACTTAACAGGAGCTGTAGTTGAATGGAATGCCTAGTATCTGCGATGAATTGAGATTCATACGTTGTCAATAGAGTCCGCATGATTAGCACAAGGTGCGATAATGTTGAATGAATTCAGAGTGGACACCTGGAAGCATGTGGTTCGATCCACTATTAAGCAAGTCCACATCAAGCTTTTCTTTCATCTCAATAAACTGAAACTGTGACTGAATTGGTATGAAAGTTAGAAAACTTTATTATAGGGATACTGCAGCGTTGTGGATGGAATAATCGATTATCTGCTTCCAATTTGCATCATACTGAGATTTTAGTAATTATATAGAAAGTAAGTTGATCATTATCAATAGGAAAATGAAAGAACATAGAATAAGATGTGTAAGATATTGCTTGAACGGTGATTATTCTTAGTTTTTAATTTACTTGTGGCGGTGGAAGTTGAGGTGCTCATCTGTTGACCAGGTTACTGCAAAATCAATTGTTACGATATGCATTTTCCATAAATTTATGCTTTATTGTGAACTAAGTTATACCAATCACATGTTTATATAACACGACATTCACTTATGAGCAGAGCAGAGATGAACTTTCATTATTTCAGACTTCGTATTATTATTTGACGAGGAGTTGATACCTCTTGAAATCTGATGATACCACCTCATTAAATCCTCCTTAATTTTCAGGAATCATTATAAAATACTATGAAATATGATCAAATAATTAAAAAAACGTGTTCAATATTTTCAAATAACGCCTGAAATCACGGAAACTTTCTAGATATTCAGGAAACCAAAAATCTTCCCAAAACGAATACTTTCCAGGAATGAAACCCTCGGGTTTAACTCACATCACCCGATGTAATGTGTATACAAGGTGCGTGCAGTTATTCTCGCTAATTTGAGTATAACAGCGATACAGCAAAGAGAATCGTAAATGGTTGCAATCATCATCACTCGGCGGAATCCGATTTCCATCATCCCGACTAATATAGTAAATCTTGAAACGAGGTGCAAGTCCAATTGTTTGGGGTTTGGCTATCGCCTAAAATAATTGGAGCAGTTTCAGCTAGCCTTCACGATTTCTCGTCTAGTTTCGATGAATCCACGTCTTCGTTGGCTTGCTTTTTGCCTTCAACACCGTTTCGTTGAACCTTCCAAGAGTCCAGGTCGTTCCAGTACTGAACTTCGCCATCCCCCCATATGTGAAAGACCGCGGCTGTCCCAACGAGCAATGCAAAAGTGATCCAGAAGACTAGTCTCCACTCCGACAGCGTCTGGGTTGTTGTAAGTATACCGACCACGTAGGGTGCTAGTATCCCAGCCAGAGCCCCGACGGCGTTAACAACTGCCATCAAGGTTCCAGTATGGTTTGGGCTCAGATCGTTAGGGTTGATCATAACGGTGATCCAATATGGACCCATCGTTCCCACGCCAATTGTGAAGAGGACAACAACGACGGTTCGATCGCAGCCAGCGTAAGAGGCCGCGATGATGAAGATCGCCGGAAATACGGAAGCGAAAGTGTGGCAAATCTTTCGCACGTTTGTCCTGGACAGTTTTTTGTTCTTGATTAACCAGTCCGCAGGCCAGGATGAGGCAGTGCCGATAAGCCCCAATACGATGTAGGGAAGTGCTGATAAGTACCCGTTTGCTTGTATCGAATACTTGAGAACTTGACTCATGTACTTTGGCAGGTCGGTGAGCATTACATAAAAGCCCCAGGAGAAGCCGGCCTTCGCTGTTACCAATGCCCAGAATGGACCTGAGATCAGCATATGCCGCCATGGAGTGGGTGGTGACTGCTTGTGGGTGTCTTTGATGGTAGATTCGTGGAGGTATTTTTTTTCCTCTTCAGAAATAAACGGATGGACGTCAGGGCTGCTGTGGCAGAGCACGACCCAGGCTAAGAACCACACGACTCCCACGGCCCCATAAACGTAGAAGACTATCTGCCATCCGATTGAAGAATATTGAATCATGACCCCGGAAGCCCCGTTTCCCATCACAGTGCCTATCGCTATTCCTGACATTGCTACAGCGGTAATTTTCGATCTCTCCAGTGGTGGGGCCCATTGAGCGATGAGGACGCTGACTGCGGGGAAAGTAGTTCCTTCACAGAATCCCATCAAGACACGGAGAACTATTATTCCGGTCGAGTCAAAAGTCTCGACAACGATTGGCGTCAGGATGCTAAATATCGATGTTGACAAAATTCCCAGTCCGAGAGTGTACTTTCCTCCGAATTTGTCTGCCAGAACTCCTCCGGGTAATTGAGTGATGATGTAGCCCCAGTAGAAACTCGACAGAATTACTCCCTGAAACATGATTCAAATTTGAATCTTCAGCAAATAGTTGAGAAAGACTGTATCAAGGTAACAGAGCTCGTCGAAACCTCAAAAATTTCGAAAGGATTATCTTGAAATACAGAGATTCGCAACGAGCGGTGAAATGAACCTGTGAAGAACTTGGGTGACAATCCCTTTTTCAGATATCATCAAACTTGATGATTAGGCGACTTTAGCGATCACGAGTTCACTGCGTGATCGTGAATCATCTTTCAGATATCGGTCAACATATGTCTGGGAGCCTTACCTGTGTATATTCATCCCATTCGTAGGTGCCCCCGGTACTCGAGCTCGAGGATGTCGGATCGGATGTAGACGGGCAACTTTGTTCTGAATTGGTGTCGTTTGAAGATGCCTCAGTCGTGGCTACCATCTCCGTAATGGCCAAAGATAAGCAAATTCGCATCGTGTACGCATTGAAGATCGCTAGAGATGCCATTGCCGCAAATACCCATCGCTGCGGCACTCGTGTACCTAAAAGTATACCGGAAAACTTGGTATTAGGTACGAAATGTTTCAAAAAAAGGACAAGGAATATACAACGACTGAGAAGACACGCACTTAGGTATGGACCCAGATAGCCAAACGTGACCATCAACCAATTGCACTTGTTCGCAAGTAATTTAGGTACGTGAAAATGCCGCAAATCAGCCAGCATTGAATGACTATGATCAAGTTCATGGCAACAGTATGTAACACAAAGGCCCTTATTATTGAACAAGAAACAACGGAGATGAGTTTATTCCAAGATCGCAGTTCATCAACTGGCGATTATCAGATTCCCAGTGAATAAATTCAGTCGCAAACTATGATATCGTTTCAAGTTTAGTCGTTCAGAAAACAAAGCTCTGTCCGATGAAAGAATACCTATTTAATTCTGCAAATGGACCGTCGAGCTTACCGACTCTTTGTTTATTACTGTTCTCCGATTTTCTGGAACGAAAACCAACACTTTAATAAGTTTTCTGGTCGCTGGATTGAGGGTTGTCTTCTGACCAATTAGAGACTTAAATATACAAAGTCGAAGCAACGGTCCAAATCCTTGCATTGAGTGCTCTGTCTTTGACTGCATCTGCCTTTGATCGTGAGATCTGAGATCTGATGACGCGGAACTCGCAGGTCTCACTTGATTGTGAATCAACAGACTAGCAAGCGCCTTGATTAAAATAAACTTCAGACACATTCCAGTCCTTAAAAAACGCCCTTATTCAAAGCGTGTACAGTTTTGACTCAACTTCATCAACTTTTTGTCATTTTTTGTGTTCGGAAAGCACACACACATTAGCGTTTGCTGCGGGAACTATATACACCGACACAGGATAGAAAGAGAAAGAGGAAGAACAACAATTATTTTGTGTAATCATAGCTGTCTCGTTAAGTTGGAAACAGTTCCAAAGGCACATCAAAGTTCCGACGAAATCCGTGGATTCTTTTGATGTATAATATTGCAAAATATTCCGAATACGAAATTCGAATGATTTCTCCTAATAAGAGCTCGATACAATGGTTCCAGCCAGGGGATGTTTTTCTAAGATTTAGGTCGGCCTAAAAGTTTTTGAATTATAGAAATTCCGGCGACTGTTACTTACAGCAAACTTTCCATGAGGATAACATTATTGAGGTGTCAATCAGTTAAAAGAACTCGACACTTGGGTAATGGAATTCCTTGAATTGTACTGAGATAACAACTTTGCTGAAAGATTCACCAAGGCGACTAGCGCCTTCCAATCACAAGAGTAATTCTAGGTTTCAATCACTTGGAAGCCCACTTATATATATAGGTATAACGGGGAGTATCGTCTCTCCAAATCTCAATAACAGGTACCTACTCTGTCGACAATCTGGGTGAGCGGCAGGGGTATCGTGTTCAGATTAGTTCTTTTATACCTTTATCACCAGCGATTAATGTTCTGTCTGAAAGATACACATCTCCGAATCGTCGCAGTCTCATTACCATGAAAATAAGATCTCACAAAGTTTTGTTTGCCACGAAACTGAAGACCAATAACGATTGAAAGAAACGATCGTATGAATCAATGAAACGGCCCATAAAATCATGTCCAATTATTCACAAGATAAAAGAGGGACATAGATGCCGATATTTATTGAAAGTGTACCGAAATTTGGCACCGAAAACTAAATGTGATGATTCCCGATACAGCATTTTGGATTTGGAAGATCGAAAATTTGAAACTCAGCATTTGTTCCGTTTAATATTTAACTCAACTTCAGAAGGTATACCTTTTGGGCCATCGAAGATGTCGAGGCGATTTCATGCCAAATTTATGATTACTTATAACGTTTTCTATTTCCTGCTTTCAGTGCGCACTGACAATGAGTACAGTTTTCCTAGTTTTCAGTCAATAATTGATATTCATCATTTATTTTTTATCAATCATGACAGCTGCCGCTACGTCGTCTGTAGATGCAGTCGTTCGATTGTCCCTACGACAATGTTGCAATTTTGGGGACACAACAGACTGCCTACCATCAGGCTTATAACTTTCCACAGATTATCTCTGTAGAATTATAATTAATATAAATCATTATTATGACTGGTACGAATGGGCAGATACACAAGAATTAAACGATAGTGGGTGATTATTGTAAGCTATTTATTGTTCTACTCAGGATAAGGCGAAGGTGAGGTAAACCTGGGCAGTAAATTTCAGGTAGTGAGGCGATAAAAATTAGGTAGATTATGTGTAGTAATATCACAAGACCTTGAGGTGGTTCTCTACCCAATTCTATCTGCCCTAAGAATATTGGGCTGAACGCGTACTATTAAACGGAATACAGTCGACTCTCCCAATAAGGCCGGTCGTGGGGCTGTAGGGGAAGATAATTCTCGGAATTTGGGTACCCCCACCAATGCTCTATGCGCGATCTTATCGTGTATGGTCCTGGACTCTCGCAACAGGGCCACAGTAAAGACGATAATCAAAATTGCATATACCTTCACAAGAATGGCGATACTCTCTTCAGCTCCAACGCTCGTCAGTTTCCAAAAAGATTTGGGTGATTTCGCAGCAGTTTTTTTCTTTTTAGAACTTAGAAAACTTTATTATAGGGATACTGCAGCTTTGGGGATGGGATAATCGATTATCTGCTTCCAATTAGCATCATACTGAGATTTTGGTAATTATATAGAAAGTAAGTTGATCATTATCAATAGGAAAATGAAAGAAAATAGAATAAGATGTGTAAGATATTGCTTAAACGGTGATTATTCTTAGTTTTTAATTTACTGCTGGCGGTGGAAGTTGAGATGCTCATCTGTTGACGAGGTTACTGCAAAATCGTTCCAAATAAAGGACAAGTGCATCGAGTGCTCTTTCTTCGACTGCATCTGACTCTGATCGTGAGATCTGAGATCTGATGACGCGGAACTCGGAGGTCTCACTTGATTGTGAATCAACAGACTAGCAAACTCCCTGTTTTAAAATGAACTTCAGACACATTCCAGTCCAAAAACGCCCTTATTCAAAGCGTGTACAGTTTTGACTCAACTTCATCGACTATCTGTCATTTTTTGTGTTCGGAAAGCACACACATATTAGAGTTTGCTGCGGGAACTATATACACCGACACAGGATAGAAAGATAAAGAAGAAGAACAACAATTATTTTGTGTAATCACAGCTGTCTCATTAAGTTGGAAACAGTTCCAAAGGCACATCAAAGTTCCGACAAAATCCGTGGATACTTTTGGTGTATAACATTGCAAAATATTCCGAATACGAAATTCGAATGATTTTTCCTAATAAGAGCTCGATACAATGGTTCCAGCCAGGGGATGTTTTTCTGAGCTTTAGGTCGGCCTAAAAGTTTTTGAATTATAGAAATTTCGGCGACTGTTACTTACAGCAAACTTTCCACGAAGATAACATTATTGAGGTGTCAACCAGTTGGAAGAACTCGACACTTGGTTACTCGGAAACACAAGAGTAATTCTAGGTTTTAATCACTTGGAAGCCTACTTATATGTAGGTATAACGAGGAGTATCGTCTCTCCAAATCTCGATGACAGGTGCTCTGTCGACAATCTGGGTGAGTGACAGGGGTATCATGTTTCGAACAGTTCTCTTATGCCTTTGTCACCAGCGATTATTGTTTTGTCTGAAAGATCTACGAATTGTTGCAATCTAATTACTCGGAAATAATAAGATGTCTCATATTTTTCTTTACACCGAAATGAAAGACCAATAACGATTGAGAGAAGCGATCGTATAAATTAATAAAACGACCCACCAAAGGGTATCCAATTTTTTGGAGAAGAAAAGATGGACGATTTATTGGATGCTACTGAATCTTGGCATCGAAAACTAAGTGCGATGATTCTGGATACCGCATGTTGGAGTCCAAAGATCGAAGATTTGATGTTTAGCATTTGTTTCGTTTAATGTCTAATTCAACTTCAGAAGGTATACCTTTCGTGCCTTCGAAGATGTCGAGGCGATTCCATGCCAAATTTATGATTACTATGTCTAAGGGTGGGCCGATGGGAATGGGCAATTAATTTCCACGATTTATTTTCGATCAATAATGAAAACTTAGAATTATAAATCATTAGTAAGACCGGCACAGATGTGCAGATACATAAGAATTGAACGACGGTGAGTGATTAGTGTAAGCTATTTATTGGCCTACTCAGGATAAGGCGAAGGTGAAGTAAACACGGGCAATAAATTTTGAAAATATTTGATACCTAATATAGTAAATACAGGTGTTATATGACTCAATAGTCTAACCATTAACAATATCATGCGTGAATATTGCTGTTGAGATATTGCCAAAGTTGCCGAGATCTGGGGTGTACTTTCCTCTGAACTTGTCCGCCAGGGTTCCTCCCGGTAGCTGGGCGACCTAAAATATTATGGCGCTGGAAAAATCAGCCGTCCTCATTGTTACATCACAATTTTTGGAAGACGATATGTTTTTAAGAGATAAAAAACATAGTAACAAATTGTTAAGATCTGGACTCTACCCCAATACACATATTCCTATTATTTCCTAATTGGACTAATTGGAAAGAACCTAATTGGAATCATACAACATGTGCTGTTTGGGATAAGTCGAGTCATTGACGAATAATCGACGGTGTGAAATCCAGACTTCTTTCTAAGATTATCAGGTGTTTTCTCGTCCAAAAACGACGGGAATTTTGTCAAAAATGGCAAGATAAAATGTTGAAATAAATTCAACGGACGGTTTGTAATTTGATCAAATTATCCACCGACGAGCATTGGCGAAGTTGCCTAGACAGAGATGGACTGATCTTTACTGGCTTGTCTGTTGCTTTCGATCTTTTTCTGCCGATCGACTCGCGGTTCCAGGTTATTCCAGTACTGAATATCGCCGTCTGCCCATAGATCGAAGATCAGAGCTGAGACGCAGAAGATCACGACGGTGATCCAGAAGACGATCCTCCACTCTGACATCGTCTGATTCGGCGTTAGTATCCCGACTGCGTATGGTGCCAGTATTCCGGTGAGCGCTCCAACGGCGTTTACAATGGCCATAAGCGTGCCGGAGTGATTGGGACTCAAATCATTGGGGTTCACCAAGATGCTAGAATAGTTTGGACCCATCATACCCACGCCAAATATGAAAAGTACCACCACGAGTGTGCGATCGCAGCCGGCGTAGGATGCAGAGATTATGAAGATAGCTGGCAGCACCAATGCGACTGTGAGACAACCCTTCCGCACGTTCGTTCTCGAAAGCTTGTCGTTTTTAATCAACCAGTCAGCCAGCCAGGAAGATCCTATACCCACAATTGACGTTAACACGTGCGGCACAGCGGACAGGAATCCGTTCGCTTGTATCGAGAACTTGAGGACGCTGCTCATGTACTTTGGCAGGTCTGTTACGATCGTGAAGAAACCCCAACAGTAGCCGGCTTTTCCCACTATCAAAGCCCATAATGGAGCTGAGAACAGCATGTGTCGCCAGGGGGCTGGCCCTGTGTGTCTTTTTGTGTGCTGGATTGTCATTTCGCCGAGGTATATCTTCTCCTTGTCACTTATGAAGGGATGGACTCCGGGGTTGTTGTAGCAGAGTATATTCCAGGCCAAGAACCACGCGATACCAGCGGATCCATAAAAGTAGAAGACCGCAGGCCAGCCGATCGAGGAATGCTGAATCAGTACTCCGGACAGGGCATTTCCCAGCACAGTACCAATCGCGATTCCTGACATGATCACGGCAGTAATCTTCGATCTTTCGAGAGGCGGGGCCCACTGTGAGATAAGAACACTAGCTGCGGGGAAAGTCGTTCCTTCACCAAATCCCATCAGGATACGAAGAACTATGAGTCCCGTTGCGTCGAAGGCTTGAACAACGATTGGAGTTAGGAGGGTGAATATCGCTGTTGAAAAAATACCAAGGCCCAGGGTATGTTTTCCTCCGAACTTGTCCGCCAAAATTCCTCCTGGTAGCTGGGTGACTATGTAGCCCCAGTAGAAACTCGACAGAATGATTCCCTGCAACGTGATCAGCAGCGTCAGTAGATATCGAGGGATTATCCACTTCCGAAATCTGGTACGCCTGCAACCAGCTCAAGTATGATATTGAATCACCTTAAATTTTATCACTGTTATATTTTATCGGTGGCTTTCATCGAAATTTCCAAAAGTAAGGAAATTTTGTGATATTTAAGAAATCAATTGGGATTAAAGAAATTCCTGTCGTTGAATACCATCGAACTTGATGGCGAGAGGATTTTAGTACTCGTCAGTACTTCTTCCGGTGAACATGAATCGTGTTCACCTGTGTATATTCATCCCATTCGTAGATGCCGCTGTTACTCGAACTAGAGGATGTCGAAACGGATGTTGTGGGGCAAGTATCATCCGAGCTCGTATCGTTCGAAAATGTCTCCGTCGTGGTTACCATCTCGGTGATGGCCAAAGATAAGCAAATTCGCATCGTGAAGGCATTCACAATTGCCAAACATCCCATTACTGCAAATATCCATCGCTGCTCCACGTGTGCACCTAACAAATATGTGAGAAAACTTACAATTGGTATCAGGTTGGAAAAAGAAGAAAGAAGAAAAGAAATCAGACTAGAGTGAGACACAGTT
The DNA here is from genome assembly GCA_944452935.1 of Rhogogaster chlorosoma. Classification (NCBI taxonomy): domain Eukaryota; kingdom Metazoa; phylum Arthropoda; class Insecta; order Hymenoptera; family Tenthredinidae; genus Rhogogaster; species Rhogogaster chlorosoma. Next base: position 21,723,467 of record OX101802.1, read on the forward strand.
CACCGTGATGCGTGATGTGGAATATTGATAATTTCGCGTTTTGTATGAACGACGTTGGTAAGCCAAGACGCTAGGCAACCCAACTTACTGCGGCGTTACCAGGGAATAATCCAGCACGTATGAATATATACTTCTGCACAAAGTCGATTTGGCAGCTGCGCGTTAAAATTACCAAGAGACGTGAAATTATGTGATGAAAATCGCGAAACAAAGACGACGTCTCGGATGTCAAGTGGATAGAAACTAAGAACAGGGAAGTGAATGCGTCAAAGTAAAAATAGCTTCGATTTGCACGTTTGGTTTAGCAGACGTCTTCATTTAACATTCTTTGTGGTGAAATGAAATTTCACTCCGAACTCTGAACAGACTGTACAAGTTTTTAACCACTAGAGGTCCTCTGATATGTTATACTCACAGCAACATCTCCAGCATGATAACATCATTAGGAACCAACCACAGATCGAAAGAGGTCGAAACTCGGATGACGAAATTCCTCAAATTACACCGAAACTATAACTTTGCGAAACCATTCGCCAACTTGATTAACACCTTTGGAACACTGGCGTAATTCTGGTATCGGGTGACTTTAAAAGCCATTTATATAACACCGAGAGTATCTTTCGATGAAATCTAACACACAGCAAGTACCTTGGCGACAATCTGGCTGAGCCATAAGAGTATTGCATACGGATTAGTTTCCTTATGCGTTTATGACTCGTGCTTATTATCATGCATGCATTAATTTTCGCAGATTGATCTTGACATTGAAGTAGAGTTAGCAAAAATTATTCAGTTTCAGATTTTAGGGAATAATGAATGAATAAGGAATGAGAGAACTCAGTCCAAAAATTAACGGGACGGTTTGCAACCGGGATAATTTTGAGACGTGAAATTAAATACGTTCGGAAGAAGGCGATAAATGTTGGATCCACGATGTCACGCAGGCTCAAGTGTGTAAATGGAGAAATCGTCAGATGTTAATACTGTCGTTTTTGCTATCTGGTTACTAGTTCAAATATTTGATTAGCTCATGTGATTCGAGGGGCATAATAGTTGTAGATTTTTATGCACCTCAGGTGAAGCCCTTGGTTTTTCATTCAATTATAGTTTTCAATAATATACCGGTCATTTCCATCACTGACATCTCAGTCATGCTGGTCTCGGATCGTCAGGCCAGTAAACACATGCAGTGGAATTATCGGTATCGCAAAAGGTTCACCGGTAGGTGGTTAAGAATTCCAATTAATTAGCGGCGTTGTATGATTATTCAACGTTATTCCGGAGCGCGAAAGTAACCCTATTCTACCATCGAAATGACGAAAAGCATAGATTCAACCCTCATGATGGATGATAAATTCAATAACAATTTCGAATCCTGAAAATTATACTCAAGATGAAGAAATCTTTCACTTTGAAAATATCGAGCGTAAAGAATGCACGCAGAAATGCTTATCTCTGGGCATTGACCGATTGACGGAGATCTGATAACGCAGAAGACTAGAACAAAGTTGAAAGACCGGTAGGGCTCAAGAAGTGCAAGTATGGTATCGGGTCTGCAATCTCAGCAGCATAATCCAATATTTGTTTTACTTTTTCTTTATGGAATCGACATCCGCGTTTATCTCCTCAAATCAAGATGCCTCTAGATAAGAGCCGATCATCGTCAGACTATGTTGGATCGAGCATTATATAATGTGATACGCGAGATGGAGGTAGTATTAAATTTTTTTTCAACCGAAAGATATGCTCGCTATCAGACCTGGTTGATGACAACAAAGATGTACACTCGCAAGTAATTCTATAAACCGTGTAAATATGTTATTCGACATTTCTTAGATAATTTCATATTCAACTAACGGATCTGAATAATATAATAATAAATTAATAACTTTGAACTTATTAAACAGATAACGCTGAATGGATGGTGTGAATTCAGAATTCTTTCCAAGACTATAAGATGTGTTAGGATATAATACTTGAACATAAAATGATCAATAGCCAGGCAAATAGTACATCCCAAAGTCAGCTCTTCCTTATGTATTAAAATAGTTCATTGGTAACGGTTCCTCGTGGTTAGCAGACTGGTTGATAAAATCGAATAAGGTCTCGCGGACCAATGTGCGAAAGATTTTCAACACCATCTCTTCGATAGGGCCAGCCATCTTCATCATCTCAGTTTCGTACTCCGAAAGTGATCGGACCGACGTTGTGATCCTGGACCAAACTTATGCCATGATCGAGAGGAAAAAGCATCTATTTACTGCAATCGTCGAGAATTATGAGACCCAAGAGAACGTCGAGATCTCGTGATGCGCGCGAAATCGTGCGGCATTGCAGCTATTCGTTTTCTCTCAAATACGAGTTTACGCAGATACATAAGGCTGTGAAGTCCGTTCGGTGGCATCTTTCGTTATGAAAGTTGTCGAAACGCGAGTAGAAAGTTTGGCAACAGACTTTGTTACGATAAGAATTTGCAATTGAAAAGCTCGTCGCTTTTTTTGGGTCAAGGTGTTTGTTTTCGATATCAGGGATTATGTGGGTGTGAATAAATAATCTAGACTGTTTCTGATCATTATCTAGATTATTCAAGATTAGATTACACGCTTTAGGAAATCATGAAAATACCCGCTCGATATAGAATAGCGGAAATTCCAACGTCAACGACAATGGCAGAACATCTACTTCTTCTGATCAACGAGATAAGTAAAATTGGCACATTGACTTCTGCGACTTTGTTATCATGGCTTGGTTGCTAGGATCGCTGCGTATGTTTGTTTATAAGTCTTAACTTGGTTTATTACCTTCGATCATTCATTACAGAATTAAAAATTAACAATAACAACAGATTCCTGATTATTATTATTCAGATTTATAATCAACTCGGAGATTTTTATATTTTATCAAATTATACCCATAACTACACAATCTAACCATAGAAACCCATGGCCTATCAGTACGGCATTGCTATTATTGAGTGAAATATTTTATTTACCGAAGAATTAGGATAATTATACACGTGTTTCCACTTCTTCGTATCTAATATCTAAGAGAGTAAAAATACAATAATGATAAACATGTTTCCGCGCAAAATTTCGATCGTCTTTGCATTAATATTCACGATGTCTCGTAACTAATAATATACACATTATAAGCGTGGGTCTCGCAAGCCATGCAAGCTAATCAAATATTTGAACGAGTGGAATATACATCGGAACAGCTTTCATGGCCTTCTTCATTCAGATCATATTTCGACGATCAATTAGTAAGCGCGATTGCCCTGGTGTTCGCTCCTGCGTTGACAAAGTTGATATCATTTGCACAACGAATTCGCCAGTTCTTGCTACCCGATACGTCATCCCGAGGATGAAATCCTGCTGGAAATCTTTATGTGAGTCTAAGTCAGAAAATTTGTGGGATTCACCCGATTATTTTCTATAATAAGGATAACACGGTGTGGAAGGTGTAGCACAAAATTGAAATAATTCACGAACAGAATGAAAATGGAATATAACATTGTCCTTGTCCGGCTTGACGATCCGAAACCTGCACGACTGAGGTGTTAGCGCGAAAGCAAGGCAGTAGTTGTTCCGCTGGAATTTTCGAAACAGACAAAAAATCTATTCCTGGGTTATTTTCAGGCTGGAGAATACCACAGCGATGGGTTTTTGCGGTGATGGGATCCTTGGCAATAATGAACGCCTACGCGATGCGAATTTGCTTATCTCTGACTATCACTGCTATGGTTGCTCCAACAAACAACTTTTCGAATGGCACCAACTCAGATACGACTTGCCCAACACCCGAGTCAACAGCTCCAAGTCTAAGCAGTAGTGGTACGTTCGAATGGGATGAATATACGCAGGTGAGCACCTCTTGGAAATACTCCAGATTTTTTATTTTTTTTTTAGTCGAAATTCAAAAATGTATAGGTAGCGAAACACAGGATACAATCGACCCCGCGAAAAGTGCTGTGTAGTTTTGGAAATCAGTCGGTGAAACTATGCAGACTTTGTCTTCGCTTAATGACTATTTTTTGTCTTCATACCTGTATCAGTTATATTTATATTAACATTCTTCAGGAATTTGTTCAAGCATTTTAGCACAAATGTCTGCATTTCCGTCGAATAATCGAGAAAGCAAGACAAACTTAATGATAATTTCTGCATTTAATAATTTATTGACCATAACCCTGACCTTCGGATTTCGGAAATAGATCAGATCAAAATTTCATCGTACCCGCCCGAATATCAACGGAATATCAACATAGCGGACGGACTTAGATACGAAGACAAACCCGGATTTCGACCGTTTTAAAAAAAGCATCAAGCTTACAGGTCCGGAATTGAAAGCGTATATATATCACGTTTCAGGGAGTCATTCTATCGAGTTTCTTCTGGGGTTACATCGCAACACAAATCCCTGGAGGACTTTTGGCTACCAGATTTGGAGGAAAGTATATTCTGGGCCTGGGAATCTTCTCCACAGCGATATTCACTCTTCTGACACCAATGGTGGTGAGCGCCTACGACGCCACGGGACTAATGGTTCTCAGAATCTTGATGGGATTCGGCGAGGGAACGACCTTCCCCGCTGTAACAGCCCTCATTGCTCAATGGGCTCCACCTCACGAGAGATCAAAGATCACTACTATAGTGTTATCAGGGGCTCAGGTGGGAACCATTCTGGCAAATGGTCTGTCCGGAGTTCTGATTCACTATTCCACAGCTGGATGGTCAATGGCGTTTTACGTCTTCGGGGCCCTCGGTATATTGTGGTTCCTCGCCTGGCTCGTGCTCTGCTACAGCTGCCCTGACGTTCACCCGTTCATAAGTGAAAAGGAAGTGAAATACCTCCACGAATCAATGAACGAGCACGTTCACAAGCAGATAAAACCGACTCCATGGCGACACATGCTGACCTCGGTTCCCCTGTGGGCTTTGGTTGCAGGAAAATTCGGCCGTGAATGGGGTTTCCAAATCATGGTTTCTGACCTGCCAAAGTACATGAGCAACGTCCTCAAGTTTTCAACTCAAACGAACGGGCTTCTGACCGCTCTCCCCAACATCGCTATGTGGATAGTAGGCATCGGGTCATCCTGCCTAGCAGACTGGTCGATAAAAAGCGGCAAAATGTCGAGGACGAATGTGCGCAAGATTTTCAACACGATATCCGCATTGGGGTCCGCGGTCTTCGTCATTGCGGCGTCCTATGCTGGATGCAATCACACGATAGTCGTGATCCTATTCACAGTCAGCATGGGCATGACGGGTTTCTCCTACCCTGGGATGATGTCGAACGCTCTTGACTTGTGTCCGAACTATTCTGGCACCCTGATGTCCCTCTTGACGGTAATCGCTTCTTTGTGTGGGATGGCGGTCCCTTATGTAGTTGGTGTACTGACGCCAAATCAGGCGCTTTCAGAGTGGCGGATATTATTCTGGATAACATTCGCCATCTTCTGCGTGACAACTCTGATTTTCAACGCGTGGGCAGACGGCGAGGTCCAGCATTGGAATGACTTAGGCTCTCGAGTTGAATTCGTGCAGAATGAGCTTCAAGATAAAGAAGAAATTCTGTTCTTAGATATTTCTGCTAAAAGTGATAAAATCTGTTCAGAACATAGAGATTAAGATGAATCTTTGATCGCAACAATCTTTGATCGTTTGTACTTTCAGCAGAAATCGCAGCTGCTTTTTTACCGAACAATATGAATAAACTTTAGTTGATTTTTTTATCGTGTGAACTTGAGAACATCTCCTCCATATCCCAACCAAAGATATCCCATATTCCAGAAGTTTTATTGACAATTTGGATTGATGCATGAAATGGATGCAATTTCAGTCGCCGATTCTAAGACATTGCATTGGTATAATTCGAGTAGTAAATCAGAAAAGGGATTCATAGTTAAAATTGGCGTTGCATTGCCACCTTGGCCTAATCACTATTCGTAAATTTTGGGTCAAAGATGATATTTTTTTTAACGAGACAGAGGAAAATTGTTTACTCTTACATCTCCGTTCCCAATATCTAAAACGGTTCAAGTACAAGATCGATAAACATGTTTTGTCATAAAATTTTAATCGTATTTGCTTTATTATTCATGATGTCTTGTAGCTAATAAACACATTATGAGCATGGGTCTCGCAAGCCATTCAAGCTAATCAAATATTTGAACGAGTGAATACATTATATACTATTATAGTACAGCTCTTACGACCTCGATAAATTTTTCGTACCTGCATCTACATTACTCATTGATCTGAGCTGCAAACACTGCAATCACTGGTCCAAGAGGAAAATCGTACCTGTACTGCACACTGTATCTTCATAAAGCATAGAAATGCATCGATATGACGTATCCAGACATTATGGATAGATTGAGGTCAATTATATGAAATAGTTCCGAATTTACTTATCAATATATTTGAGTGGCTTGAGTACAAATTGATTCTACCACTTTCATAAATTCGTTTGCTTATTCAACAATTTGCAATCAAATCGTCGATAGGATCATCGACAATATGGAGATTCCGGGGTGACAGGTATGCTCTGACAGCGATTATATAGAAGGATGTCATTGTTTAATTGACGGAGAAAATGTGGCAATACTTTGTCAAACGTTTAATCGAACGTAAGATTTTTTTTGCTTCTCTTCGAAGAATGTTATCAGCAATATTTGTCAGCAATACAAGCCAATCGCCTTGAGATTGGTGACAAATCGGACAATAGATCAATTCGCGATATCCAGATATTGAAATTTCCCATATATTCGTCAACAGTTATTCATTATTATCTGATATTATTGATAATACTAAAGCGCCGCGCGTACGTGATAATATAGATATTATACACGATTAAAGATAATTGATTGAGGAGGCTTGAAGGGAAATCAAAATTCAGTGAATGATAAGCGTTGTAGATAATGTATGTAGAATTTGGAAATATAAACTCATTTATTTATTATCTGTGTTTTGGAATTTCTTGCAGGCTCCATAAGCACAATATCACATACAGGAATTCGATCTATGTATAATAAAATTGAAACCAAACGCTTACATTACATTATACCGAGAGGAAAACTCGATACTATACAGTCGACCGCGCAGGCGCCGAATAATTCAGTTTTATTGGTCGGTGAGATCGTCCCGCGATGATATTTTAACCTGCGAGGCACGGGTGCCAACTTGCAAGAAATCAAGCTAGTGCTGTCAGCCTCTTCCGCCTAAAGTAGTCAATCGAGGTTATGTTGTTATCGAGTCGAAGCAAGCAATCAGCTGTTCGGGATAAATTTAAACGGTTCTTTCAGTTGCACATCAAATTTCATTTACAACGATAAAGCTTCCGAGCATTTCCGAATCATCACTGCGAGTAATTGAGATTCTAACCTCAAAAATTCCTATCAATTACATCACTGAGAAAAACAAAATTAGTCGAGTGTATAAAATCAAGTTTTCCTCTCGGTATAATTAACGATCCGATCGGGGCAATGGTTCTAAAAGAAAATCACTACACATCGAAATATTTCTCCTTGTTGGTGAAAATCCATCTGCAAAATCGTTAGCAAGAAACGTTCGAGAACCTTTAATCTTATACTTATCTATAATCTGTTTGGCTATATGTATGAAACACCGCATTAGTTTCAGACCGAATAGGTGACCAGTATGGAGTGCTGAGAGTGCTATAAAAAAATAATAATGATATACAGATAATAAAATAGATTTCTCTCAACATTAATCAGCCGCTTTACCCTTCTTTGGATTCAAGATTTCGTCAGAAGGTATGCTACCTTCGATTTTACCATCCTCGTGGTTATTTGAGTTCAGGTTATCCCAGTACTGAGTCTCCCCGTCAGCCCACAAGTCAAATACCAGGCTTGATACGACCAAGACAACGGATGTGATCCAGAAGACGTTTCTCCACTCTGAAACCGTCTGATTGGTCGTCAGTACACCTACTACATATGGTGTTGCAATCCCAGCAAGAGACCCGACTGCGATCATAATCCCCATCACAATTCCAGAGTAGTTTCGAGTCAGGTCAATGGCGTTTACCATCACCCCAGTGTAGAATGATCCCATGGTCCCGAGTCCAATGGTGAAGAAGATCACCACGAGCAATCGATCACATCCGGAGTAGGTCGCTAATATGATGAATACAGCAGGAGCAACGGCAGAAAACGTTGTGCAGATCTTACGTACATTTTTTCTCGACAATTTATCAGTCTTTATTAACCAGTCGGCAAGCCATGATGAAAAGACACTGAAAGACCACATTATGATGTAAGGAAGTGCTGTGAGCAATCCGTTTGTCTGGATCGAGAACTTCAGGACATTGCTCATGTACAGTGGTAGGTCTGTGACCATGGTGTAAGCGCCCCAGTCATGGCCTACTTTTCCAGCCAGTAAAGCCCAGAGCGGTAATGAGGTGAGAAGGTGCCGCCAGGGAATTGGTGGAGCCTTTTTCTGCGTGTGATCGCTTATCGTATCGGCCAGGTATTTTTTTTCCTCATCGCCAATGAACGGATGGGCGTTGGGGGTGTTGTAACAGAGAAGAACCCAGGTCAAGCACCACAGGATACCAACTGATCCGAAAACGTAGAAGACGATTTCCCAGCCCATCGAAGAATTTTGAATCAGAATTCCGGACAGTGCATTTCCTAGGACCGTTCCTATCTGGGCTCCGGTGTGCACCACGGTACCAATCTTAGATCTTTCATTTGGTGGCGCCCAGTGAGCGACTAGAACGTTTAGCGAGGGGAATACAGTTCCTTCGCCAAGTCCTATCAAGACTCTAACGATTATCAAACCCGTCGAATCAAAGGCTTTCACTATCATTGGTGTCAGGATGGAGAATGTCGATGTGGATAATATGCCACAACACAGGGTCCACTTCCCTCCGACTTTGTCCGCCAATATTCCACCCGGTATTTGGGTTATGAAGTAGCCCCAATAGAAACTGGACAGAATGATTCCCTGGAAATTGATTCATGTCCTTATTTGTCCGATTATCCATGCAGTTTCATCACAGAAGTGTGTTAAAAATTCTATTCACACTACACGCATGGCAAATTTTACTTCCTCTGCGTGTGAACAGTAGAGAAAATGAGTCTTTTCTGAGGAGCGTGGCAAAAACTGTGTCACTCTACTTCTCTACAGTATCATGGCGTCGAAAGTGAAGGTTGGCATACATTTTTATATGAAAAAAGGAAGTGATACGCGCGCCATCTGCTATTGAAGCACAATCAGGTGAAGGCTGCAATCTATGACATGGTTTTTCAAGTTTGTGGTCTCTAATGGTCCAGGAAGCAAACCGTAAATAGATAGAACTTTAGTGTGATGAAGTATACGTCCTCAACTTCAATGTCACCACCAAGCTTTCGAAATGCTGTGTTACCCACCTTTGTATATTCATCCCATTCATATGTACCGCTGTTACTCGAGCTCGAGGATGTCGACTCGATTGCTGAGCAAGTTTCAGAACTGGTATCGTTCGAAGACGTTTCCGCAGTGACCACCATCTCCGTTATGGCAAAGGACAAGGAAACCCGCATTATGTAGGCGTTTGTCAGTGCCAAACATCCCATCACCGCAAATATCCATCGCTGGGGTATTTTGGCACCTAAAAATAAGCCAGGAATTTGTGAACTTGGCAAGATGGATGCGTGCATAGTGTATACGTTTCGTACCTCAACGACAATTGATAACAAAACGGTACCATTGCTAGGCAGTGATGTAAATCTTATCTTGTTAGCCTTGAGATGAAAAATGACTTTCGCCAATACAGACACAAGACACTGTTTTTTTTTTTTTTTGCGGGAATTATGATGATAGACACTTTTTCGAAACTCAACACTATTCTTAGTTAGCGAATTGAATTGATCATTACTATAAATTGCGCTTTAAAATTTTTGAAATTGTTAATTGTTTGAGTATTTTTAAATTTTCGGATATCTTACAACAAAGTTTCCAGGATGACAACATTTCAGAGGCACCAGGAGATCGGTGCGTAGATTAAAAGTCACTTTTCGAACTATGCTTATAATTGTACAGCGAAAAAAAGCAATATTAATTATTCAGCTGAGACTGTTGTCCCATACAAAAATGAATAAGTGCTCTCTGAAGATTGGGCAATTTCTACCGTCGTAACTTCCCAACATATCTATATATTGTGAAGTATCGGCAACCGAGATCTCATCATTAGAATACGGAGGGGGCACGTGATAAAGTAATCCCGTTTGGATCTGCTCTCTCTGTCTCTCTCGGTTTTATCGCTACCAATTTTTATGCGGCTGATATTTTATGATGGGCCACATGCAAGCCGGCGTTTACCTCTAACGCGAAACGTTTCAGAGAATGCGACTCCTGGCGGTTTGAACATCTTCGGCATTGATAATATTTATTATTTTAGACTGAAACTGAAGGGAACGCTTGGCTTCGCGTATTATTTTGTACTATTTTGTGTAACGAAATGATGTTTGTAATCTGTCGTCAAAAAAGTATCATGTTCCTGAGTTTTCAGCTGGCAAAACCATCTTGGAACTCGGCTGTAATTTTTGACATTTACAATGTTTTTGCCGGGTATTCAATATCTCACATCAAGATTCGATGATAATAACGATATCTTGAACAAGGTGGTTACGTTCGCGTGATTTTGGCAGACAATTTCAATAAGACTAGAATCAATCGCCAAAATTTCGGTAAAACTGCAGCTTCTGAGATTTACAAATTTGTATATATTCGTGGAATGTGGAGTACCCTGAATCAAAACTATCATCGAATCTTCGTCAACCTTTAGTATCACAATTTATTGATTATGTTCATAAAAGAAACATACATATTTCATAAACAATTACAAAGAGCTAGCAATATCATCATTCAATCACAGTCAGAATTATATTCACAGTAGGTATAGCCTCTTTAGAAATAGTAATAAGTATGACGTTGCAGCTCCTTCGACAAATCTCTTCACATTCACTTTTTGGATATTTTTTTGTAGAACTACTTGATAAAGTTGTTTGTGGATATTTTCGTACATTCTACATAATGTACTTCGAAAGATTGTGCAAATTTTACAAACAAAAATAAATCAATTCCGATCTGTTTTCTATAGAAATATATAGAAAAAACTATATTCACAAAAGACTTCAGAATCATTCGTAAAATCATAATACTCTGGGTGCAGGGGGCAATGTTACCTCTTACTCCTAAGATCAGTAAACATTTTTTATTTCACGTGTCACATTTCTTTTTCGATTTATCGTTACGTTCATGTTTAGAAGCACCTTCCACTTCGATGTCCATTTTCTTGTGGATCTTGTAATCTGGGTCATTCCAGTCCTGAATCTCACCGTCCCCCCACAGGACGAAGACGACATTCGCGATCAAGAATATGACGAAAGTTATCCAAAACACAGTCCTCCATTCCGAGAGGGACTGATTAGGCGTAAGATAGCCGATCACAATGGGTGCCAGTATCCCAGCGATAGCCCCAACGGCGGTCATAATGGCCATAAGGGTACCAGAGTAGTTTGGACTCAGGTCAAGACCGTTGACCATCATGCCGGGGTAAAAGGGTCCCATAAATGCCATTCCAGCGGTAAAAAGAATCACAACAATTGTTCGGTCACACCCGGCGTAGGATGCTGTGATGATGAATATGGCCGGGCCTATGCAAGAAGCAGTTGACCAAATCTTTCGCACTTTGGTCCTTGACATTTTACCGGAATTAATCAACCAGTCCGCAGGCCAGGATGACACGATGCTGGCAGTCCACATGAAGACATACGGTAATGCCGTCAAAAGGCCATTCGCCTGGATCGAAAATTTGAGGACGTTGCTCATGTAGAGTGGAAGATCGGTAACCATGGTGTAGAATCCCCAGTCATGGCCGAATTTTCCACCTAGCAAGGCCCACAGTGGAACCGAAGTCACCAAATCTCGCCAGGGAGGGGTCAGCGTTACTTCGTGCGAGTGTTCGACCAGCGATTCTCGCAGGTATCGCTTTTCTTCTTCACTTATGAACGGATGGTCTTCCGGGCTGCTGTAGCCCAGGATAATCCAGGCGAAGAACCACACGATGCTGAGGGCCCCGAATACGTAGAAGACTATCGGCCAACCGATAGAAGAATTTTCTATCAGAACTCCTGAGAGACCATTCCCAACAATCGTTCCCAGCTGGGCTCCTGTGATCGCGACAGTACCGATCTTAGATCTCTCGTTTGGGGGGGCCCACTTTGATATGAGACAGTTGATAGCCGGGAACGTGGTGCCCTCGCCAAGGCCCATCAGGAAACGAAGAATTATCAACCCTGTTGAATCCCAGGTCTCAACCACCACTGGTGTCAAGAGGGTGAAGATCGCCGTTGATAAAATGCCAAAGCCTAAGGTGTGCTTTCCTCCGAACTTGTCAGCCAACACTCCGCCGGGTATTTGGGTGATGATGTAACCCCAGAAGAAACTGGATAGAATGAGCCCCTGCAACATCATCAATTCATACTCAAAGTCAGAACATGCAATTCCGAATTCGACGAACTGTTAATACAAAAGTCAGAAGATCACGAGCTTGAAGAATCGACAAGTGATTTTATAATGAATTCGTGCACCTCTTACCTGTGTAGATCCATCCCATTCATAGGTGCCACCGCTGCTTGAACTTGAGGAGGAAGAATCGGTGTCTGGGCATATTTGTTCTGCGTCGGTGTCGTTTGATGAACTATTCGTCGTTTTTACCATTTCCGTGATGGCCAGGGACAAGGAAATCCGCATTGTGTAAGCGTTCATCAGCGCTAAACATCCCATGATTGCAAATACCCATCGTTGTGGAATTCTCCCGCCTGTAGAGAACAAGCCAAAAACATTCACACTTATGACCACAAATGTTGGATACGAGATTCTCGCCGTGGATTCAAAGTTGGGCTGAAAATTTTTCGAATTCTACTGAATACTGACGCTGGTGGTAATGTGGCAACTTACAACAAACTCTCCAGGATGAAAGCATCGTTGAAAAGTAAATAAATCCGAAAAATACCGACAGTAGCTGTTGGTTAAATGTGCTCAATTAGCAAAGCGATAATCACAACAACTTGACCATGATAAGAGTCGCGCAGCAAGTCAGTCAGCACTCTGTGAACACCGAGGCAATTCTATTATCACTCCGATTTGGACCGACTTATATACCTGTACTTATAATCAATTTCGTTCGTTTATTCAAGAATGTAGAAGCTCAACCCAGACTGGGAACAAAGTCTGAATAGGTTCTCCGAGGGTCTAATCGCGGAGAACTTGTTGTTCCGTCGGGGAGATACGGTGATAAAATCATCAAAAATTCTACATATAATGGAATACTGTAAGCGTCTGATAGCAAGATTCAAGATTAATTATAAACTATAAAATGAATTATAAAATGAATTCAAGGACATGGTTAAAAGATTTTGTTTCGTTACACAGATCGGACATTATTCAAGAATTTGGAAACTCTAAACTCTTAAATTTCCGTGAAGGACTCTCTCGTAGATCGGAAATTGGAAAGCTTTAAGGTACGAAATTGTAACAGAAATTTGTGAGTTATTCGGAAAAAATTGACCGGATTGTCTCATTTAAACATCCGCTTACGGTCGCCCGCCTCCTTTTTGTCAAAGAAGAGGTGGGGGTGACACATTTCGATTATTATCCGAGCCCGGGCGTCGAAAACACAAAAACAATGTACACCGTGCAAATTCAAATTCAATTCCGAACACATACGTCCGAAAACATGTTCGTTTCGTGCGAAAATAGAGTCGGATGTCAGTTTCCTCGGAATAATCTGAAAACAATATTCCGACTGTATTTTTACATGATTCTTAATACAAAAAGAAGTTATATTATTCAAGGATCAAGTTAGAAAAAACATTTAAAAATATATATTGTGTGTATTATCTAGGCGTAGCGTAGGAGTTCGAAAAGAGCGTTTGAATGAATATCGGATTAGATTTGGCTCAATACGTACATTGATAATCCCAATCGATGAAAACAGTTCGTATCTGACTGACCTTGGTAATCTTCCACTACAAAATCGATCGGAATTTTTATGTCTTGTTCGTATCTGTACAATAATGAGAATTGACGAATTTATACGATTTTTCAGGGGGATAACATCGTCGATTACCCTATTCGATGATTGGGGAAAAATGTACGGAAATGTATGCAAATTGGAGAAAAGAAAAGTAAAAACGAATCATTTCTTTCAATCGTCAGAATTATCGCGCAGCTCAACGCTGAGATCGTACTAGTCAGTTTGTAAACGAATTATTACTATCATGAAAATTTTAAGGCCGTCGAATTACATGCCTTACAATGATCATAACCGAATAAAGTACAATTGCTCGGTGTTCTAATTGGGTATTCAAGGATCTTAACAGTTGTTGTGCGAATGATGTACACATGCACACGTCGTGAAAGATAATTGCCCTCAATTGTATGGAAAAATACTTGTGAATTATAGGTATACCAAGGAGGAGAACTAAAGGAATAGTGTTTTTTCTCATTCATCATTGAATAACTGTATATAATTATTGAGGTACTATTGTAGTATCCTTGCTATCATCATCCATACAGCGCAGGAGGTTTTTTCCAGTATCAGAGAGTTCGGAGCTTCAATTTTGATTCAATTTATTTTATTTAGAATGACGATATTACTAATTACACCAAGGGGGATGAGTAGAGAAATTATTATGAGAGATAATCACAGATACCGTAGTTGAAAAATCTTGGGGAATTAGAAGGCAAAGTTGAAAAATTTTCAGAAAAGAATTGCGAGCGGTTTTGAACATTTTATTGGAATTTGATAACAGACTATACAAATTTTGTTCAATATTCTTAAAACTTAATGGAACTATAAATATCAGGTGAATATGGCTCAGGATTATTTCTGAAAACAATGATGACAAGTAGCATGAGAAAATTTGTACATTTTACACAATTTATTGATGAATGATCAAAATAAAACTTCAATAATAAAATATGTGATACTTATAACTTAAAAATTGAAAATTTTACTGAACATAAGAATTATGCAATACCATAGCTTAAGTTTTATCATAGTAATGAAAGTATGTGTATACATTAGGGTGATTCTAAAAAAATTCTTTCTTTTCCTTCGAAATAGTTTCAAAAGTTTCATTTAGGCATAACAAGTGCGACGCGGAACCTCTAAATGTTAATATTAAGGGCTCGAATTCGAACAAGCGTATTTTTATGCCTAAATAAAACTTTCGAAACTATTTCGGAGAAAAAATGTAGAATCACCCCAGTATACATGCATGTATAACATTATTATACATGTAAAGAGAGATTAATTATGATATGGTAAAGATGAGAATCTTGAATGTGTTTACCACAATGAGAATAGGATAAATGACGATGATAGAATGACGGGCGGTATGAGTTCCTATAGTAGTAAAACTCGATAAATAATAATGAAAAAATAAAATAAAAGAGAAACTTCGAGCGATTGATTATGTTGTTCATGTCAATAATTATCCTCAACCCTGTACCTATATGTATAATTATTACCGCCTATGACATGCTCGGAATGATATACGAAAACAATATAGTGACTAGTAGGTATGTCGAGTGGGAACAACCAGCTTGAACAACTTACTCCGACGACGCTGATCATCTCGATTATTTCCAACAATGACAGAAATAAACATTCATCTCAAGACTTGTAAGAGTGATCATGCTCTTTTTCGTGTAACGGGTTACAATTTGACTAGCGGGAATAGTTTACGTGGAGAATTAACTCCGCCTTCGACTTCCTTTTGCCTTTGCGTGACAGAGTCCTCGTCATTCCAAGACTGAACTTCGCCGTCAGCCCAAATGTCGAAAATAACATTCGAGACGAAAAATACAACAAAGGTAATCCAGAAGACGATCCTCCACTCCGATACCGTCTGATTAGGCGTCAGTACGCCGACTGCATACGGTGCCAAGATCCCAGCCAAGGCCCCGATCCCGTTCACAATGGCCATCAGGGTGCCAGAGAAGTTTGGACTCAGGTCAATGGCGTTTACCATCATGCCAGGGTAGAACGGACCCATCAGACCCAAGCCGATCGTGAAGAGGGCGACAACAACCGTGCGATCACATCCGGCGTATGATGCTGCGATGATGAAGACCGCAGGACCAACAGAAGCGATTGTAGTGCAGATCTTTCGCACGTGTGTAATTGTCACTTTATCCGTTTTTATTAACCAGTCGGCTATCCACGATGACCCGATGCTGACAATCCACATTACGACGTATGGAAGTGCACTGAGGAATCCATTCGCCTGAATCGAGAACTTCAGGACGCTGCTCATGTATTTTGGAAGGTCGGTAACCATCGTGTAGAAGCCCCAATCGTGGCCGACTTTTCCAGCCACCAAGGCCCAGAGTGGTATCGATGTCAAGATCTTAAGCCACGGAGTTGGGCGCGTCTGTTCGTGATTATTCTCATTCAGTGTTTCGTGAAGGTACCTCTTCTCCTTGTCAGTTATGAATGGATGTGAGTCTGGGTGGCTGTAGCAAAGCACTAGCCATAGGCAGAACCACAGCACACCGAGACCACCGAAGACGTAGAACACCATCGGCCATCCGATCGATGACTGTTGTATCAGAAGTCCTGATAGTGCAGTTCCCAGGACTGTTCCTACTTGGGCTCCTGTCATCACGACAGTACCGATCTTTGATCTTTCGTGAGGTGGGGCCCAGCGAGCTATGAGGACATTGACTGCCGGGATGGTTGTTCCCTCGAAGAGTCCCATGAAGAATCGAAGAACTATCAGCCCTGTAGAGTCGAAGGCTTCGACCACCACTGGTGTTAACAGGGTGAAAATCGCCGTGGAAAATATGCCAAGACCTAGGGTATACTTCCCTCCGAATTTGTCGGCTAATATACCACCAGGTAATTGTGTGATGATGTATCCCCAAAAGAAACTTGATAGAATGATACCCTGAAATTTCATTTACATCTATCATTATAATGAAATGAATCAGTGAGTAAGATAAGGGAAGATTCATTTCGTTTCTTGAGAGCTCTGCTCACCTGTGTATATTCATCCCATTCGTATGTGCCGGCACCAGTCGAAGTGGAGGTTGTAGAATCTGACGAAGGGCAAGTGTCGTCTGCATTGGTGTCATTCGCTGAGGTTTCCGTCTCAGCTACCATTTCGGTAATGGCAAGAGACAAGCAAATCCGCATTGTATAGGCGTTCGTAACAGCCAAGAATCCCATTATGGCAAATACCCATCGTTGCGGTATTCCCGCACCTGAAAAAAAGCAAAAATCTGTTGATAAACGTGCGTACGACACTGCTCATATTTCACACAAAATTATCACCATGACGTAGACAAATAAATAATAGTGTTCATAGAAGAGTGAAATAATATTTACCGGTAGGAATTAAAAAAGACTCAGAAAATTGAATGATCATAAAAATACGCTCATTGACAAGTATTGGGCGATAAAGAAAAGCCGCAATCGAGTCTGATCGTGCAGTTAATAAATTAATTACCTGTCGCGTCAGACTATAGTATATCAAACAATTTTTCTGATTCAAAACAATAAGGTGACACCAATTGATTATCACTGTCACTCAATTATACCACTCATGATTTACTTCTTTTTTTTTCACCCGCTAAAAATGGTGGTTACATGAATTGAAAATTTGGTTGCCATTCGAACCAAATTTTATTTCTGGTATGAAGATTGTTTTTTTGTTTTTTTTTTTCTCTCGACATTTGTTTTACCAATTGTAATTCATTCTATGTATAGAGACAATCGGAGTTCATTGATATCGACAATTCGATAAAACGTGTTTTTTGTTCAATTTGACGGAGATTTTCTTATAAATTTAGTTTGCTTCAAACGTATTGCGACTTTGGGAAATATTGCATACGATAACTTACAGCAAATTTTCCAGGAGGATAACATCCTTGAACTTCTATTGAATCAAGATAAAAAAAAAAAAACAGAAAACTTTCAAGAAATGGAAACTTGTTTCGGAAGAAGAAAAAAATTTAACTAAAAATAAAAAGAAAGAAAGAATTAACTTAATCCGCGATAAAGTCTAGAGAGTTTGTTAGCACTCTGCGAGCAGCAGGGTGATTCTACTATCACGACAAGTTAAAGTCGACTTATATATAATCTAATAACCACTCAGAATTCTGGGCGCGGCAGGGGGATTGAAACTTGATTCGTCCTCTCGTACCTTTATCATCCGAAGCGGTTGTAAATACTTTTATTTCTTTCTTATTATATGTTGAGGTGGATAGACGTACGTATAGCCGACTGATTATACTTTTGATTGTTTCGTGTTAGGAATTTTATTCCTAGTATTCAATTCGACCTCTAGCTATGATCGTTTTTTTTTTTTTTTTACTCAAAACAAAAATATTCTAAATTAAACAATTTACATAAAAACGAAAAATAATCGAGTGTTTTGGTGAAAAGAATCTACCTCGCTTCTATTTCTACATGTATATCTCGAAGAGGACTGCAGTATCATTCGTACGTAAGTTTACAACCTGCTGGTCACTAAAGAATCGTTTGCCAAACGCCTGTTGAACAACAACTATTGCATCACGATATTGTAAACGATTTAGGAGTAAATGCATCCAGGTTGTCTACGATATTAGTTGAAGTAAATAGTAACGAATGGTAGAAAAAAAGTGGAATACGAGGCGCGAGTATATAGGTTGATACTAACTAAAAAATTATGTGAAAATTAATTTCAAATAGTTAATTAAATTAACGAAAATGTAACTTTTATTGACTGTTTTTTCACTGTGACATATACTGATTTACCGATAGAATAAATAACGATGAATTATTCGGTATTTCCCACAAGTGTCCCAATTGTGAAGATAAAGACTTGTTTTTTTGAATCATTTTTATTTTGATTTTGATTTCTTCGCACTTCTTGGTCTAGGTATTCAAGATCTGATTGTATACAGATAAAATAGTATACTTATAAGTAAACGGCCACGTGCGGTAAGATAATTATCAGAATTAGGGTATCTCAGTGTGATATAGATCGCCTCGTATCGATTGAATGTACAAATTCAGCAAACAACTTGTAAAAATTGCAAATTCTATAGATAAGATTCTGGAATTGTTAAGAAAATTAGGTTACCAAGCATCGACCTGATTTTTTTTTTTATAACAATGATGAATTCGCTGTTCTATATCGACGGTGCTGCAACTTGTCGTATTTCATAAAAAAAAAAGTAACAATAACAATTGATAATAATAAAGAACTCCGGTAAGAACCACATTCCACCACTTTGTTCCTTTTCATCTCTGAGCCTATACATACTAAATATGTGTTATTCGTCTGGAAATCTCCTCACTAACAACAAGCAATCAGACAGAATAGATTATTCATGAAGATATGCTTGTTTCCAACAAGTATAAGGATGCATGCATCAATTTTGATCTCGAGTATCCTATCAAAATAAAATATTTCTTTAATATAGTACAAGGTCGAGTATTCAATACGAGAAACGTGTTATGAAACATTTTTTGTTTGTCTCATGAACCAATTGCATCCACGAACTTTTCATTCATTTCATTATAATTCCGTTTTATCAGATTGTTTTTATCTTTATTCCGTTATAACATCCATGTTATTAATCGGTAAAAATACTTGTGTGAAAAAAAAAAAAACAAATGAAAATTATATCCAGAGACTCTTGGAGTGATTCGAGAAAATTGAGAATAAAATAGAAATAAAATCCACTGATTCGTATCCTTTTCACAAAGATGCTGAACGATAACAAAGATTCTCAAATCTTCGTAAAATTCTGTAAGTCGCGTCATTTTCCAACAGGCAATGTGAGAGTTGAAAACGTCTTTCCCATATGGGTTAGTAAACCATGTTTTTCATTTTCTTTCTTTCATTTCTGACGGACCGTTTATGTTATACGTTTACTTTTTTTGCATATTTACATACTTCTCTTCGTCTTCCGAAAATGTACCATGCCAACTGTTGAACATTTGCATGTAATGCAAAACTGTGACCAGGGACGAAACTAATAGCACACGTGAGGATGATTGTAACATGTCACAATCTATTTATTTATCGATTCCAGCATATCGCGTGACTAATGCCATAAGATCGTAAGCACCAAAAAAATGTTCGTTATCCAGATATGCCCAGAAGATTTTATATTGCATGAGTAAGATTTTGCCACTAAAAAAAACAATTTTTTTATTTTTTTATTTTTTGGGCTTACGACCTTATGACATTAGTCACGCGATATAGTAATACCTGTTTATTCAGTCGAAAAGTGCAATAATGAATATTCATAGGAAAAATCGATTCAATCTGTACCTGTTACAATTGACCCAGACCCAGGGACGTTTGTAACGCTCTGCACAACGCCGTATTGTCTGTAATATCTCGATAGTGTACAAGTAATTCTATTTAATTATAATTGCAATATATAGACAAATGTCACCGCCACTAGCTGTACCAATAATAAATTTTTAGGATATGAGCACGAAGATAATAATCGCAAAATGTTACAATTGTCCCCGGTCTCCCCTACATACAATAAAGATTATTCAGCTAAGCACGGGTTATGTTCGCAAAATATGTTTATTTGAATGCAATGAATCCGCGATTAGAGCCTCTAATAAAAGTCGAACTTTGTGAGGAATTATGTTTTTTTTTTTTTTTTTTAATACAATTCGAAATTTTTTTCTCTTCACGCCTTATACTCACAGAACATTTTAAACGACGACACCATGCTGATCCTGGTTCCGCGTATTATAGCAAGAATATTTGTATAATTATATACGAAAGAAAAACTGTAGGTAAAATAATTATTCCAAATACACTTGACAATCTTATCGCGAACACAACCGCAAGCGTCTTCAACGTGAAAATATCATGCACTCCAAAATTGCTCACTGCTCTATTCCCCACGGGTACGAAGAGTTGACTAAATGTATTGCTGCAGGACGAGCAGTCGGAAGCTGATGGGTAGGGGATAAGTTCGATATTTTATTTTCACACTACAAAAATCATGATGATTATTCGTAACACCATGTCAATTCCCGGCAGTGCATAGATTAAAATATGAGCACAACTAAGCCCTCGTGAGTTTCCTAGTTCTGAGAATTTAATGCAGTGTGCATCTTATGGTTATATCGGTGTAAAGATATAGCAGAGAGTAAATACATTGTAAGCTTTTGGAAGAGTAAATAGAAACTATAACTACTTTGATGCGAGTTGGAGCGATGGTTTTGCAGCAAGCTGCTCCCACTCGTTGCCTAGATAATTTCTGTTTGGTCAAAGCTTCCGACATGTAGACATCGTTTCGATATTTACGAACTCGCCGAGAGGCTGAATAGTTTGTGTCCAAATATTCTTACAAATCGATTGTACCAGTTAGTCTTGAGAAGCGCGGATAGTCCCAAGGCATTGTTTACATACAGGCATCAAACTCTTGTAATAATAACAGAGTACAATTTTCACATATCATGTATCGACCGTTCCTGCCTTAATTTATATCTGATTTCTTCTTTCTCAAGGAAATTGATAAAAAACACAAGGATATAATATCGACGGTAGACATAGAATATCATCATCAATCCGTCCGATAAGAGAGACATTTTAGCAAATGATTACTGCTTTGTTTTGAAAAACAAACGTTAATATTTAATTGCGACGCACTTCAGAACTACGTACTGTGTAGTAAAGGCACTTTTATTTATTTATTTATTCTTTCGTTTCGGTAAATAGTCTTCCAGCTGTTATGCCTGTACACGCTGATAAGCATAAGAATTACATAACGCTATATATGCATGTGTGTACATATAGGTATATTATAGCATTTTTTTAAATTATTGTAACGATTGTTGGACATAAAATACTTCGGGTCATAAAGTGATAAAGAAATTTAACTACAGTTGATAAGGGGAATGTTTTTTGTTTTGTTTCTCTATTATTAAATTCAATAAGTGCCAAATTACCGGACTTTAGTTTCATACCAACAGTGAACAAGTAAATATACTATTCGCTACTAGTATAATAAAGTCTGGAAATATATTATAATAAATAAAAAATAAAAATCAGGTGATCAGGTTATTGCAAAATGTCAATAGCGTTGTTTGAGCTGTTTCAATTGTATAAATAATCAATTATTCAGTTTTCCACAGTTCTCGTAATAATTGGAATGAATGTATATCAGCGAAATGATTATCGGCCGAATATGCCGAGTAATTTTATGGCCACTCGAAGATGAGTATTTTTCAGAAAGCGAATTTCATGGTCGTAACTGTAATACCGTGTGCAAGGTCGGCGCACGTGTCGTTTATTATTTGCCAAAAGACCGGTAAACAATGGAATACTTTTTTCTTTATGGCATTAAGAATGTAAACAATGGCAATAAAGATCTAATACTCTCTCGCGACAGAGCTATATCAAGCTCCATATAAATAGGTATATAGCTATAGAAGATCATCATCGGGATACCGAGACGAGATTACATATTGTTCTGAATTATAATCACCTGCGTGTCATTGAATTATTTTATCAACTCAGTTTATTAGTTTATTACTTTACCATCAGTAGAGCTGAGCTCGTAGTCTCGATTGACATAACGTTTGATAAAGTTGAAGAAAAAAAGAAAAGAAAAAAAAAAAAATTAACTGCAAAATCATTCGGAGAGAGGAATGAACTTAGAGTTCTTCCGTCAGTTCAGCTACTCAAATTCCTTTCAAATCTACAATATAACAATCGGAATAATTTGCCAGATAATATACCTACGCAAGTAATTTTCGGTGAGAATATAGGGATATAGATTATGAATGGGATACAGTAGAGCGTGTAAACGTTCTGAACTCGATACTTCCACGTGAATGAGCCGTTGATTATGAGTCTGGGATTACGGAGGCAGACTATGTATTTAATGAAGCTATTACCGACTTCCTTCCACGTGCCAACAGCCACTTTATACTGAGAAAAGTTGGTTTATGGATCTCCCAAAGTCTCTGTATGCCAGTCCCTTGATAACAGATGCATGTAAAAAGCACATTATGCAGTAAGATGCATCATAGGTAAATGTAAAGCATTTGAAAGAGTACACCCGATTGTAATTTAGTTTTGTGTTTCACAAATTCCTTAGAGTCGTGCTGATTTTTTTTTTTTCGACGGACGCAAACAGGAATTAAGTTAATCAGAAATCGGGGCTGTTTCTGGAATAACAGAAATGATAATCAAGTCCATGGGTCTTTTCTCGCAAAAGAAAATTTGAAACACAGATTTTTCTCGATTTATCTAGTAGAATTTGGAACTTGGTCATTCGTGTCATAGGGTGCGGATCTAGTTGCGGTAATTCAAGGCGACGTTAATTCACAATAAGGCAATTGCCTGGACGCCGTGGCTCGTTGAGAACACTTGCATAATTCATGAGGCTCGTTATGCTACGAACGGAATGAAGTCTCTTTATGGACCTCCAAAATAGCCATTCTTAGAATACCTGCCTGGTATAGTCCAGTGATATTATTTGAATATTTGTTTGTCGAAATATCTCGATCCGACATCCCCCAAGATGATATAATCCTGACTTCGAATTTAATATAACGGTCTTGGAAACAGAAAAAATTACGTGAAGTCAAAGAGAGAGCACGTATCCCAGTAAAACCGGAGCGAATTAAAAGGAATTAAATGTGTGAAAAACGGAATTAAGACGAATTGAAAATACTTGAAAAGAATCAAAAAGAATTAGCTGCAGAAAACTCTGTCGAATTCTATTGAATTTGTTTCAATCCGTTTTTTGACATACTCAATTCGTTTTGGTTTACTGGGATAGACACTAATAAACCGAGATCATATTCATAGTCAAAAATGGAATCTAAATATCATTCGCAGTATTTATCGACGAGTCGTAGATTTTTCATTATGATAATTGGATAAGATAATCATTTAAACACGTCCATGCAAACGCCTGCCGATATGCTACCCGGGTGCAACGGCGATTACTTAGCGCCATCTGGCGAGCACATATGTATACAAAAAATAACCTCGATGAAGTCGTTCCATAGCTCATTTTGTTCGTATTTTGATTCTCTACAGTCCATCTCCTGGGAGCATCACGATTGCTTCATTAGTTTGGATTTTATGAGCAAGAAACGAAAAAAGAAACACGATTTTTTGCTTTTGGGTGATTATAACAAAATAACCTGTAATAGTTTCGAGTCTAATTGTGAAACAAAGCAGAATGCAACTACGGACTGTCTTTCGTGTGATGGCAGAGTCGATATTCTGATAGTATTTTTGTCAAGCAAAAATCTCTATTGCTTGGGCCATAACTGTTTCTAGCCGCCATCTTGGCCAATCTAGTCCCTTACATCTATGCCCTAACCAACAATCTTGACATTTGTCGATAAATTTTTTCATCACATCGCGCAACTTGACTTACTGCAATATCTTTACGATCAATTATCCAGCTGTCGACAATACTAATTGTGCATGATCGGTTTATTGATTGGTCGTTTCGTCGATAAGCAAGCCGATAATTGGCACAGTGCCAATTGATTTTTTGCCCATTAGATTGATATGCGATAATTAGATCGTTTAAACATGAAAAGAGCGATAAATTCGAACTCTAAAATCACTTAGGTTCAATTAATCAGACGGGATCTCATTAAAATTACTTCTACAATTATATTCAAGAATTTAAGAACGGTAAAAGGTCTTACAGCTTTCAAAATCGTAAAACTGAAATCTTTGGAAATGATTGGGGAAACGGAATGTGCGAAACAATATATATTTTTAAGATTTTGCAATCGTTGCAAGAATTAATCACAAAGTAGTTGTTCATAATACTATAACTAATTAAAATGTAGAAATAATAATATAAATCTTGTGATATTTTCGCTCCCCGGCCAAATTCTGTAGCTCTGTGAAAAAAAATCATCTATGGAAAATCTGTAAAGAACGGCTTATAGAATAGTAACCGAAATTTTGTCAGATTTTGTGGACGAAAAAATTTGGAAGAATATATCAATAAAAAAAAAAAAAAAATGGAAGGATGTGGAATTTTTTATTCAGATGTATCATCATAATTTAGTGAAAATAGATTCCATGTAATTATTTTTGAACATTTTTCAAGCGAAAAATATGATAAATGGAATTCGTATCATATTAATTAACATATATCGTAACATATACACGCACGAATTACTTAGAAGCTGTAAGATTCGAATCGGAGAAACACCGAGTATTCAAACAATGTCCAGATAGCTAACCCATCGCTTCCCGCGAAATCGTACAGAGTATCAACAGAACGCAGTAATAAATCGTATTTGCAGAAGGCGCCACATTTTTACCTTACCACGCGAACTCAGAACGATAATGAATACCGGTACAGAAGGTTTCTACTACGCATATTTGCGCGGTAAAATTTTGTCAAATTGTTGTTCCAAATATAGAACGGTGGCAGGAAAGTGGTTGAAAAAATGTCAAATATTCAGCATTAGAAATATTTAATAAATTTTTTGGTAATCTTGTGAAGAAGAAAATTGTATAATTGTCTTCCAACCTCAGATTGGCAGAGTTATCAAGTCCTTTCAGCAATGAAATGATAGAATGAATTTATGCAACTTAAAGACTCATCAGTTAAATATCAACAAAATCATGTCTCAGTTATACGAATAAGATGTGAATTTTTTTAATGCGAATAAATGATTGACTTCATTGTTTTATCTGTCATTAATCAATCGACATTGCCGTTCAATTCTTGGCGCAATATTACGTCAAGATTGATGTACGATGCGAGATATAAAAAATCCAAAGAACCCTGCACTCGCACAAAATGGTAATCGATAAATCGGCGCGAGGCTTTCAAATGAGAATTATGGCTATAATTTTCAGATAAAGATAATGTCGCAAGACTCAGATACGGCTGTTGATTGGTTGTCGGATTATGTCATTACTTGATTCAACCTCAAACAAATCAAAAATGAGGCGCTAGTTTTATCAATTCTCATTATGAACAGGATAATCAGAAAATTATGATATCCACAGAGATGATATTCTGTGGAAAGTTATGAGCCTGATGGTAGGCAATCAGTTTATTTCCTAAAATGGCAACGCTGTCGAAATTCAATTTTCGACAACGATTAAGACGCAATATGTATTCTACGAAATTGTGGTAATTAGCGATTGCAGGCAACGGCTGGGAAACGCCATGATCTTAGCCCGGATTTCGGGATTTTTTACTCTTCGTATATACCTAGACTGCACATAGCAACAATAAATAACAAGAAATATATTTTCATCGAATAATGATCCATGCTGACATTCGCCTAATTTATTGACTTCTGCAAACAATAAATTTTTGCCGTATCAGTAATTGTAACATTCAGGATGCTTACGATATCGGTGATACTTTTTACGATTAGAGATAGGCGAAGGCATTATGCCTGCGATTAATAGATAGTCTATTATCAAACTTGATTGCTTCACGAAGGAGGAATATATTATAGTGAGCGTTCATCTTGATGATCTAATGTCAATTCTTTGACGAAAAATCAACCCTCGTCTAGGGAGTAGGAAAACCGAATATGTATATTCATTAATATCGTCATTTTTTTATTCAAAGAAATACTTCTTGTACAGCTGTGAACACAGTAAATCTTTGTTCTAGAAAATGTAAGATTATTTGAACAAATTTTTCAAATTATAATCAGTACCTTATATGATCGATGAGAATGTAGTAGATATTTAATAGTAAAATAATATAACTAACCTTATCCGTAAATAATAAATTATTATATATACAAACAGACATTACCATATTGTACAAATACAGTCTGACCTCCTTTTTCCGAGAATTCGAGTACCCCCACCATGCGTGCGCTCTTCGCTTACTCACTCTCTCTGTCTCTCTCTCCCTCATTCGCACGTCAGTGTTATTCGAGCTTGGAGTGGGGGTAGAGCTCGAGCTAGAAGTTGGGGAAGCGTTCTTATTGCGGGCGTGCTTATTGGGAGGTCGGACTGTATAGTGACTCGAGATAATCCTATACTCATGATTAATGATAAGGAACGGAAAGTTTACAGCATAGCTAATTTTCTGGCGAACACCGATGGGTCAGTTATTTTCTATCGCTGGTTTTTCCACCGCTTCCCCAGCTGCCCTATTTCTCCTTTTCTCCTCGTGCTGTATGAGGAAATCGGGGTCATTCCAAATCTGAACTTCACCGCTGGCGTATATCAAGTATACGAGATTTGTCGCGACAAAAACGGCGAACACAATCCAAAACACGATCCTCCATTCGTTCAAAGTCCCTTCTGGAGTGAGGACTCCGACCAAGTAAGGCGTTACGATACCGGACAGAGCGCCAAGTCCACTCACAATGCCCATCACCGTTCCTGAATAGTTTGGACTCAGGTCAAGGATGTTCACTTTCATACCGGGGTAGTAAGCTCCCATCAAAGCCATTCCCAAAACGAAGAAAGTCACAACAAGAACCCGGTCACATCCGGCGTAGGATGCAGCCACAATAAAGACAGCCGGTCCCAAAGAGCCGACCGTTGTAAGAGTTTTTCGCACGTTAGTCCTGGATACTTTTCCAGTGTTTATCAGCCAGTCGGCTAACCAGGAAGACAAGATGCTGACAATCCACATCGCGATGTACGGCAGTGATATCAGAAATCCGTTGGATGCTATTGAGAAATTGAGAACGTTGCTCATGTACAATGGAAGGTCGGTTATCATAGTGAACAGGCCCCAGTCGTGGCCAATTTGGGCAATCACGAGGGCCCACATTGGAAGCGATGTTAAAATGAACCGCCATGGCGTGGGTGGTATTTTTCTGTGGGTATGCTCATGGGTGGCATTTTTTATGTACTCTCTTTCTTTGTCGGAGACGAACGGATGCTCGTCTGGGTTGCTGTAGCAGACTAGGGAGTACACGATGTACCACAGCACGCCGAGTCCGCCGAAGAAGTAGAACACTGAACGCCATCCCATGGGAGAGTACTGCAGCAGAAGGCCGGACAGCGAATTGGCCATCACTGTACCGATCTGGTTTCCGGCGAACACCAACGTTCCGATCTTCGACCTTTCAGACGCAGGAATCCATTGAGCGAGTATAATGTTCAGCGCGGGGTTCGTCGTGCCTTCTCCAAGACCCATCAGAAAACGCAGAATTATCAGTCCCGTCGAATCAGCCCATTCGACAACCAACGGTGTCAACAAGGTGAAAATTGACGTCGACAAGAGACCCAGGCCCAATATATGTTTACCACCATATTTTTCTGCAAGAAGTCCACCAGGTATGTGAGAGATTACGTACCCCCAGTAGAAGGCAGAAAGAATCAGACCCTGAAGAGAAATAAGAATGGATGTAGCAACGTTTGGATGCTTCTTCGGCAAATGGTTTGACATTTTTTTTACTCGCCTGGAGAGAGTCATCCCATTCGTAGATACCAGCTGCGCTGTTCGTGGTCGATGTTGAATTGCTGGACGGACACACATCGCTCGAAGTACTCGAACTTTCGTCCTCAACCACCATCTCAGTGATTGCTAGCGACAGACAGATTCTCATGGTGTAGGCCATCGCTTGGGCGAAAAAGCCCATTACCCCGAAGAGCCATCGTTGCGATATCGGGGAACCTGGAATACAGATTTGTTTTATGGGGTGATTTATTGTTAGTTTCGGGATTTTAAACGGACTATGAAAAATCAACAAGTCGCATACTCACAGCATGATTTCAAAGAAGTCAAAAGCATCCTGAAGACCAGCCTACTGCACCGACACTATTTTTTCTGATGAGTAAAGTGAGTGGCCCCAGTCTCAATGAATCATCAATCGTTCGGGGGGACGCAATTTCGAGCCTCAATCGGTCAGGCTGTCGCCGAGTACTGTGTGATATACCCTGGCGATTCCCGAACGACTGGTGCTATTTCCAATAGCGTGGAGGTCTTATATGTGTGTTTTCTTGTTCGATGGCCGATAAAAATCCCTACCAATCCTTTAATCGTGTCACTACTACATTTTATATAAACAAGAGATCGATCATAATATCAGATCGTAATATCAGATCGATCTCTTATATGGGCTACTCCACGTGAAGCGGATCAGTCACCTCTCGAATATTTTTTTTAATTTTTCTTGTCAATTCTCCTTGGAGAGTTAGATTTTTGTGCCAAAGCATTTTCTAATTATATAGTGCAAAATTCTTGAGTTATTTCTTAAAGATTTTTAAACCACTCGAAGACGATAGAAGTTTTTTTTTTAAATACTGTCGTATACTTTAAACTATGCTAGAGCTTGTAATTTAATTTCACGGACGTGTTTTGCCTCGTTTTTGAGTAAAAAATCACTAAATTTGGCGGTGTGCGCTAATTCCGAGTCGACACCGTGAACGTAATGGATGGATGCCTAGCAGCGGTTTCTGCGAGTCATTTTCACAATGACCAACACGATTAATGAATATGAAAAAATTCTATATTTTCCCCGAGGCGACTATAAGCGATGGGTCAAATTTCGAGAACGCGTTTTTTTTTTTTTTTTTAAATGCTTTGGCATAAAAATCTAACTTCCCGCGGTCGATCAACATGAAAAATTAAAAAAAATTCAGAGACGTGACTCATCCGCTTCACGTGGAATAACCCATATGCACGTATGATGATGACCTTTGATTAGTTTGATTGCGCATGAAGCGTTTTGCTATCAAATTATTTTCTCTATCTAGAGCTATAATCCCCAGGGACGCACAAAAAAGTATTGAAACTCTTGACATTCTTGGAAAAGACTGATTGGGTATAATAGAAAATATCATCTCGTTCACTGATATAGCCACAAGAGAAACACCCATAGCAAATTTTTGAAAATGACCGTGTCTTCATCTTAAGATTTGCCATTTACGTGGGTACTCGTTATCATAAGTTCAGCAGCTTTACCATCAGATTAGATGCACATCTACAAATTTAATCATCACACCAACAATAACTTTGTGTGATTGGATCAGGCAATTGGTTCCCCTCATGACGAGGAAGCTTATGGCACATTGCTTGAGGTGACGAATAATTTTTTGCCCATCAAGTCAAGACAGACATTCAATGATTCAAATTTGAAAACTTGCCACATCAAACAAATTCGAACATTCTACCTGATAAATGAGTTGAATTGATATACTCAGTATGAAATGCGAAAAGGTTCATCTACTGTTTACCAATCATTGAAATCAATAATTACTTTCGAACATATTTTACTGACGACACATTAAATAAGGTACAAATCAAGTTGGATACATTTGTGCTCGTGCTTTGCGATCAGTAAACGTTTGTCATTTTTCAGCAATCTTACGTCTCCTTTCTTCATTTTCGCGAATAAGGTACTCTGGGTCGTTCCAATACTGGACATCGCCACTCGCCCAGATTAAATAAACGACATTCGTGGCGGCAAAGATACCGAAGACGATCCAGAAGACGAGTCTCCATTCGTCCACGGTCTGCTTCGGGGTCAAAACCCCGACCAAATAAGGCGTAGCGATTCCTGACAAGGACCCAATCCCGTTTGTTATGGCCATCAGTGTTCCCGAGTAGTTCGGACTCACGTCTAAAAGGTTAACCTTCATCCCTGGGTAGTAAGTCCCCATCATGCCCATTCCGATCGTGAAGAACAAGACAGCCAAGACACGGTCACATCCAGCGTACGATGCTGCGACGATGAAAACTGCCGGTCCCATTGAACCAACGGTGGTAAAAAGCTTACGTACATTCGTCGTTGACATTCTTCCACCGTTTATCAGCCAGTCGGCAAGCCACGAAGACGCCAGGCCGACAGCCCACATAGCTAGGTAAGGTAATGCCGTCAAAAAGCCGTTGGACTGGACGGAGAACTTCATAACGTTACTCATGTACAGTGGCAGGTCAGTTATCATCGTGTATAATCCCCAGTCATGGCCAATCTGGGCTACGATCAAAGCCCATACTGGTACTGAGGTCAGAATGTGCCTCCATGGAGCGGGGGGTATGTTTCTGTGAGTGTGCTTGCTCATGGCGTCGCGGAGGAACTCTTTCTCTTTGTCGGATATGAATGGGTGCTCGTCGGGGTTGTTGTAGCAGACCATGGCGAAGACGAGAAACCAGACAAGGCCTGCTGTGCCGTAGACGTAGAAGACTGATCGCCATCCGATGGAAGAGTATTGCAACAAAAGACCTGACAACGCGTTTGCCAGTACTGTGCCGATCTGACCTCCCGCCATCACTACGGTTCCGATTTTCGACCTTTCCGATGGCGGTGCCCATTGTGAGGTGAGTGTGTTCAGCGCCGGAAATGTTGTGCCTTCTCCTAAGCCCATCAGGAAACGGAGAATTATCAGAGCTGTTGAATCTCCCCATTCGACTGCCAATGGAGTCATGAGTGTGAAGAATGCTGTGGATAGAATACCCAGACCCAGGGTCCACTTGCCACCGAATCTTTCGGCCAACAATGCTCCCGGTATATGGGTGATTATATACCCCCAGAAAAAACTCGAGAGGATTATACCCTGCGAAGAAATTCGAAATTGGAGAATTAGCCATAGATCGGTTTTTGTTTTTGCACCGAATTCCAATGGATTTCATATGACTTTATGTGATTTTAAAATATGTCAGAAGACTCCAAGGATTTTAATCGTTTTCGTCCTAACTTGCAATGAAGAAATCGAATGATGGGTCGAACTCCGAAGGATCGTCTTCGTACCTGCAAAGATTCGTTCCATTCGTAAGTGCCATCAGCACTGTTTGTCGTTGACGTCGAGTTGCTTGAAGGACACGTGGACGATACGATGTCCTGATCGTCAGAGGTTTCGGTAGCAACAACCATTTCAGTGATGGCCAACGAGAGGCATATTCTCATCAAGAACGCGGTTAGAACAGCGCCAAAGCCCATAATCGCAAAAACCCATCGTTGGGAAATTGGAGCGCCTAACGCAAGAAAAATAAATGTGAAAACTGTAAAAGATATTGGAATAATAATCTAATGTTTTTAATCCCGTTCGCGTATAACTAACCTTCGCAGCTCACGTGCAAAATTTTTAATTAACAATCGCGCCGTTTTATTATAGTAGAATTATTATATCTAATCTGAAAATCGCAATCATACGAATGATTGACGTCAAATCTATAATTCAACTAATTCGACTCCGCGACTATAGTAACATTCAGTTGTATTTTAATTATCATACGCGAAAAAATGCAGCTATTATTAGTACATTACGATACAAGTGCGGTAAAACTTTTTCTGACGAGTATTGCAATCACACAAGATCAGACAAAGTTTTTCCGCCGAGTAATGTACATAATTTTACTTTGTAAGATGGAAAAATGGGGGTTTTGCCCACGCGAAGTGTGGCAATTCCACCCCCTCAGGGTGGAATTCTACGGATATAAAAAAATACGTGTCGGATATTTTCAACCCTTCTACAATCTCCCACAGTTTTAGTGAAATCGAAGGGAGACACTTGCCGATGTCTCCTTTAGGTCAAATCAGACATGGGCAAGTGTAGTCACTACGTTCATTCCCACAAGCGATCGTGATTGAAAAATAGAACCAAAGTTCTATGTATACTTACACCAGACTTTCCAAGACGCCAACATCTTTACAGCAGCTCACTCGCAAGACCGGATCTGACAATGAGTTTAATATCTCACGTCATTAATAGCAAACTGCAAATATTTTTTCTCACACTAAGTTATCGGTCATTTTCTTCAGTCTTATTGTCTGTCGGATAGAATTGACTGAGCAAATTTCCGGTCTGTCATACCTACACCAATTGGATTAAAAATATGGAAACAGTCGCTTTCTGCATCCAATTGCCACCTAGACAAGGCGCTCTTCGCACGCTTTCCGGTCTTACTGCTAGATATAGAGCTGTACACTCTTCTCAGTTCGATAGGATTTGTTTAGGACTGCGAATGCGATATTGCTGCTGCTACTGCTGCTGCTACTATCACCAATCACAATTTAATAACGACTGACTAGTGTTTGTATTTTCATTGCGCGATAATTCCCCTACCTCTGCAGAGCCGGTAGCAATGAATAGCTAGAAATCTAAAATAGTAGTTTATGTTTGTATGCTTGCAAACAAGCTGCTTTTGAGGCAAGGGTGATATTTTCAGTACGAGCCAAAGGCGGGCCGACGGCGAGTACTGAAAAATCATTCGAGCCGAAAACCAGTTCATAAACATGCCACATGCATTATTTTTCCCGGTATTTGTATGAAAAAGCACAAAAATCATAAGTTTTTAGGTTAGGATCACTGCGCATGCGTAAACGGACTTTATACGGCAGTTTGAGATGCGCACTTCGAACTGCGCATCGAAACCGCCGTAAAGTCTTTATACCTGCGGCAGTTCTGAGATGAGCTCTATAAATTGCCAATTCACCGACCGAAAAAATGCGTCAAATAGCCGCTTTTTCATATCAATACCGAAAATCGTAAGATGCTGATCCTGCAGAAATACCAGTCGACAATTAATTGCTTGAAAAAAGCCAAAGGTTCAGTCACATGAAAGGTGACTAGCTTTGATGTTTTCTTTTGTCTAAATATGGGACTAATCCTTTAGTTTAAGCCGTGTTATGAGCTTTGTCGCTATAATTGATGCAAAACATCAATAAGAATAGTTAGCATTCGCCGTAATCACCAGCTAAATAGCATTACAGACTGAAGACTATAAATGACTGATAAATGCCGACAATCAGAACCTGTTAATCCTTTAAAATATCTTAACTGATTGAAAGAAGGCAATCGATCGACGATACGAAGTTACATAACGAACGATATGGCGTCAAACTACTACTCGAAGTGCCAAGATCTCTCTCATCGATTTGACGCATATTGAAACGATAGCTCAAGATAGATAAGAAGATTACTTGATAAGGTGACGAAAAGTCGGCGAATCTTAGCGATAGTTTTTTTAATTTTCAAGTATTCATGCTTATTACTACTGCGTCTTGAAATGAGAATGTTTCTTTTATTTTTTTACAGCGTATGAAAAAGGTGAACAAACATTTCGACAGACTTATTTACAGTGGAGATCATGCGACATGGAGTGAAGCTTTATAACTAGCGATTTACTTAAGACGATGATTTTCGCGACCCTGACGAATGGACAAATCACGTATTTCTAGGCTTTTCGGCGACCTCACCGGAGGCCTTGTTCTTCCGCTCCTCCTGTTCCTTGATCAGGAAATCCGGGTCGTTCCAGAACTGAGTTTCTCCGCTTGCACAGAGCACGTAGAATACATTTGTTACCGTAAAGACCCCGAAGACTATCCAAAACACCAACCGATACTCGGATACTGTCTCATGTTCAACCAGGACCCCGACCAAATACGGCGTTATTATACCTGACACTGCACCGATTCCACTCACAATTGCCAAGAGCGTTCCCGCGTAGTTTGGACTCAGATCCAACGAGTTGACTTTCATCCCTGGGTAAAAAGTCCCCATAAATCCCATGCCTACTGTGAAAAGAGTGACCACTACGTATCGGTTGCATCCGGCATAAGATGCTGCTATTATGAATATGGCTGGTCCCATTGATCCGGTTGTCGTGAAAAGCTTGCGTACGTTAGTGATGGACATTCTATTGGTGTTTATGAGCCAGTCAGCGACCGGCGAACTTATTAGACTGACAATCCACATGGCCAGGTATGGAAGCGCGCTTAGAAAACCATTCGACGTTATGGAGAAGTGGAGGACACCGCTCATGTACGAAGGAAGGTCTGACGTCATCGTGAAGAGGCCCCAATCGTGGCCAACCTGAGCGCCTACTAGGGCCCAGAGTGGGACTGATCGAAGTATATGGCGCCACGGAGGTGATGGCAGGTTTTTATTCCTATCGGCGCTGATCGTCTCGAAAAGGAACGTCTTCTCCTTGTCAGATATGAACGGATGTTGTTCCGGGTTGTTATAGCATACGACAACGAAGACGAGGAACCACAGGACGCCGAGAGCACCGAAGAAATAGAAAACCGAATGCCATCCGTTGGAAGAGTACTGTATCAGAAGACCGGACACTGAGCTGGCGACGACTATCCCAATCTGTGCCCCGGCGAACACCACGCTCCCCATTGTCGACCTCGAAGATCGCGGGACCCATTGTGCAAGCATCACGTTCAGGGATGGAAAAGTCGTGCCTTCGCCCAGACCCATGAGGAATCTGAGTATGATCAAACCTGTCGAATCTCCCCATTCGACTACGAATGGTGTGAGGAGCGTGAAGATTGCTGTCGAAAGAATACCGATACCCAGAGGATACTTTCCTCCAAACTTATCCGCCAGCATTCCACCAGGTACATGAGTGATCACGTACCCCCAATAAAAGGCCGAAAGGATGATACCCTGCGAAGGTGAAATAGGCGATTATGAAAGCGTCTGTTTCAAAGTAATGGCCAATTCACTTACCTGCACCGTTTCGCTCCATTCGAAAGTTCCACCAGAGCTACTCGAAGCAGACGTACTGTTTTCTGCGGGGCAAAGCGTCTCGTCAACCGTTGAATTTTCGGCACTCAACTCTTCAGCGACCATCTCAGTTATCGCCAGCGAAAGACAATTCCTCATCGCATACGCGTTCACTACGGCCAGAAAACCCATCAGTGTGAAAATCCATCGCTGTGGTATTGGACCACCTAAGGACAAGCAGAGAAAAAATGATGAAAAGTGTTCCTAGCAGTGATCCGGTCTTTCAGTTAATGCGGATGTGGTATCGTACTCACAGCAGCTCTTCAAAGCAGACAACATCCTCGCACAGATACTGCTACTTTGTTATTCGAGGATCTGAAACTTTGAGAACGGGAAAACTGTGCGAAAAATTGTCCCGTCACCGGCTTTCGGCACAATTGAACCGCGACGATACGTGTGAAAAAACTGACTATCCCACAGCGGCTTTTATGGCCTTATTATTGATGATAAGATCCGCCTGTCATCATCTCTTTTCTGTCTTATCCCACCATCACTCGCATACGCAAAAGGGTAAGATATCAATCAAATTTGTAGATGATGTCTGATTGAGCGGTTGAGAAGCGAGACTACATCCTCGCACGTGTCTGTAGATACAGCCGATTCTGCGCTTTTATATCTTATCGGTAATTTCAATAACCAGCTGCTAAGATTTTCTGATTCACACGCGAATGCAATGTGTGCAAACGAAACAGTCTCAAATCACCGGGAGAAAGATTTTCCGACGTTGCAAGTGTGAAACTCCACGATTGTTTGGAGAAATTGCAAATTGTGAATCCATCGAGGCGATTGCTGATTGGGAAGAACCCTCTCGTGAATTATCTTTCATCAAAAAAAAAAAAAGAAGAAAACTGGACTGATTTCGTTGCATTGACGCCGATTTTCAGAAATAAATATCAATATTTAGAAATCTCTAATCCTAATCTATAACAACAGCACAAGCCAATTTCAATTGTTTGTGTCCCTCGCGGAGTGAAAGATAATCAATTAAGGGGACAGGTAAAACGGTCGTCAAGATTGTGCGATTTATGAAACGCGTCAAAATAGCCACTTGAATTCTCGATTATAAATGTACGTCCGGCAATCATTATAGCCAATCATTTTTCGTTGAAGAAATTATCGAAACTTAATATTTCAATACGATCGTAAAGATTTCATTTTCACCTTCAGGATTGGGTACCGCGTAAATTTCATTGACCTCAAACTTGAAAGACGAATTCACGCAATTGCGAGTCAATTCCTCGCATAAAAAAAAAGAAAAAAAAAAAAAAAAACGATTCAGCACTGCTGGAATTTCATAGAACACGATAAATCCGGACGCAATAAATCAGTCGAATCGTTGATTATCGTTTGTTATTTCTACTAATGAACTGTAATCGGTAAATCGTAAATATAGGAGGGGATTTCGTCAGACATTAGCGAAGGTTCAATTAATTGGAAACAAGAATAAGAGCGAAGACCGATACATTTTGTGCATACATTTATTAGTAATATCCTAATCATTTATACACTTGAAAATATTTTCAATCGCATCCACTCTCTAAATTTTCTTTTTTGCCACAGCTGCACGGAAAGTACGACTTTCGACCCCTCGCGTGAACCGGATATCGTACTTTCCGATGCGGAGGGTAATGAACAATAGTATACGTCACGAGGGCATCCCAACTATGTCAATCTCACACGCAGTTTGGAATAGCCTACTTTCCCTCTCTAGGGGCGTAATATACTATCACGTGAAAATCGTGTCACTGTTGTTTTTGCACTTTGACTGTAAAAAAAAAATAGGCAAAATTAAGAGAATGCCTACTTAGCTTGAGTTAGAAAACTCATTGACGAATCGTGATCACAATAAATTCAAATTAGCCTCACGGACGAATAACATTGTGTGTGGTTCGCGAGATTACCGATATTTTCGACCCAAACTATGTCTGAAATTTATATGTACATTTTTACAGAGAGCGTCATTACATCAATCCGATCGCACGGTTATGTCTTTATTTATTTCGCGTATATTTGACCGACTGTTTTAATCTTCTTTCTCTCCGATTCCTGGATGAGGAATTCTGGGTCGTTCCAGTACTGCACCTCGCCGCTCGCAAACACGACGTAAACTAAATTGGTCACTGTGAAGACCCCGAAGACTATCCAGAACACCATTCGCCACTCGCCTACCGTCTCATTCGGAACTAAAATCCCGACCAAATACGGCGTGACGATACCTGACACTGCCCCAATCCCGTTTACAATCGCCATCATAGTTCCCGCGTAGTTTGGGCTCAGATCCAAGGCGTTTACCCTCATGCCCGGGTAATAAGTCCCCATAAATCCCATGCCTATAGTGAAAAGAACGACCACTAACACGCGGTCACAGCCGGCATAAGATGCTGCCATTATGAATATCGCTGGCCCCATTGATCCGCTCGTTGTGAAAAGCTTGCGTACGTTAACGATAGACATTCTCCCAGTGTTTATGAGCCAGTCAGCAACCAGGGAACTCAACACGCTGACAATCCACATGGCGAGGTATGGAAGTGCGCTCAAGAAACCGTTCGACTGTATCGAGAAGTGGAGAACGCCGCTCATGTACTTGGGAAGGTCCGATGTCATCGTGAAGAGGCCCCAATCATGGCCAACCTGTGCGGCAATCAGAGACCAGAGTGGAACTGACAAGGCGATATGGCGCCATGGAGGCGGTGGTATCTTCTTGTGCGTGTGCTCTTTCAGCGCCTCGTGAAGGAAGTGCTTTTCCTTGTCGGACACGAAGGGGTGGTCATCCGGGGTGCTGTAGCAGACGAAGACGAACACGAGAAACCAGAAGGCGCCGATTCCACCGAAAAAGTAAAAGACCGAATGCCATCCCATGGAAGAATAGGTCAAAAAAAGTCCGGAAACTGTGCTGGCGAAGACTGTCCCTATTTGGACTCCTGCGAGCACCAGGCTCCCCATCATCGACCTTTCGGACAGCGGGATCCAGTGGGCAAGCATCGCGTTCAGAGCTGGGAAAGTCGTGCCTTCGCCGAGACCCATGAGGAACCGTAGGGCGATCAAAGCTGTAGAATCTCCCCATTCGACAACTACTGGTGTAATGAGAGTGAAGACTGCTGTCGAAAAAATACCGAGACCCAGGGTATATTTACCCCCAAATTTATCGGCCAATATTCCGCCCGGTATGTGAGTGATTACGTAGCCCCAGTAAAAGGCCGAGAGAATGACACCCTGTGTGAATAAAATTCATGAAGACATCACTGATGTATCTGCTCAATCGAAATGCCCGATTCACTTGCCTGACGTGCTTCGCTCCATTCGAAAGTTCCGCCTGCGCTATTCGTCGTTGAGGTAGAGTTTTCTGCTGGGCATAACGTTACATCAACCTCTTCACTATCGGAACTCGATGTGCTGACCACCATCTCAGTTATTGCAATCGATAGGCAGTTCCTCATCGCGTAAGCATTGACTAAGGCCAGGAAGCCCATTACCGCAAAAATCCATCGCTGTTGTATAGGAGCACCTGTGGTACGGAAAGCTCTTGAGTATAGCTTATAGTATCTCGGGTTTATCATTTAGATAAAACCATGCAAAAAATTGTAGGAAAAAAAAAAAAACGAAATGATTTCAAGACATATTACACACATTGTTACACTGTGGCAATTAAAGTTTATCTTCTGAAGAGCCGTCACACTTTGTGGTGGAAAACTATTACTTAGAACTGAACGTTCGCGACTATTTTTCATCGCTTGCAATAATTTATCTGAAGGAAAATTCTGTCAGCGTGGAAACTCATGGTTAATTACTATCTTCGAGGATGTTGCACTAATTGATTCACCACCCCGTTCACGAGTGCAGG
The DNA here is from genome assembly GCA_944452935.1 of Rhogogaster chlorosoma. Taxonomy (NCBI): domain Eukaryota; kingdom Metazoa; phylum Arthropoda; class Insecta; order Hymenoptera; family Tenthredinidae; genus Rhogogaster; species Rhogogaster chlorosoma. The sequence continues at coordinate 21,762,796 of OX101802.1, forward strand.
CGAATATCCAGAATTTGCACAATTTCCCTCCCAAGGGCGACACAGAGTTGAAATGCAATTATTCAGATTCAACACTCTTGAAAAATTCGAAACACGCACTGAGAAAAGAGAATCGATCGGATGGATAAAAATTTTTCAGAATAGGAGAATTATCTGTTGACATTGCAGGCTGGTTATCTCGACAAAAAAAAATCGTTTCACTATTCACAACCGATAAAAAAGCAAAATTTTTACCTAGTTCCGATCCTGATTCTCATAGTCAGTGCGTGGAAGTATATTAGGGTAATTCTAAAAGAAAAAATCTTTTTTTCTTCTTCAAAACAGGTTCAAAAGTTTCATTTAGGCATAAAAATACGCCTGTTAAAATTTCAGCCCTTAATAGTACCATTCAGAGGTTCCGCATCGAACTTTTCTATTTTCCATAAGAATAACATAGAAAAACTGTTCTTATCTTCTTCTGTTTTTTATAACTACCTAACGATGCGTTGTACGGAAGATCTACAGACATGTTTTTGTAGGGAATTAAATGCACTGCAAAAAAGGTCTTCTGGTCTTTTTCGATAAATCTAACCGTTTCGAAGTTAAATGAAACTTTTTAACCCGTTTCGAAGAAAAAAAAAAAGAATTTTTTTTAGAATCATCCTAATGTATATGTGTACGTATCATTGCAGCAGTACTTACAGCAGGCTTTCCAAGCAGACAACATTTTCGAACCAAAACTTTTTTTTTCATTAACTGGTGAGATGTATTCGTCAGAATAAACAAGCACCGAGAAATTGGCCAGTAGTTCGGTTACCGGGTTGTGCGACTCCGAAGATCGATTAGTCTGCCCCGGTAAACTTGGAACGACTGACTGACTACTCCGTAATAGCTTTTATGACCTTATATCGAGATGCTTACTCAATGATAAGACCTCCCTGCCATTAACTCTTGTCTGCCTAATCCTACCTTCGCTCGCACATCCAAGAAAAAATGATATCAATCTAGTTTGTTGATGATGTATGATTAGCTGGTTCAGAAGCATGTACCATCGCAGATACGTGGGTGTGAAAGATCAACCCTATGCGTTTATGATATCATTTGTTTACGTAAATTTGAGTTTCAAGTTCCAAATATGAATATAAAATGTTTATAAAAAAAAACTAACAGATTTAACGTTCTTTAAAGAAATTTTATCTCGAAGAAGTTTGACTATCTCTGAAAATATTTCTCATACAATTTTTCGGAAACTTCTCAGATATATCGGTCTGTATTCTTACTCAAAAAATTTAAACGAAATCTTATTTATTAAATAGCGATCATTTCTTTTTGGTATGAAAGTCGAGCGTAATTCGTATATTTACGTAAGCACAACTGTTCCAAAATATACCACCAGGAAAACCAATCATCACATTTTCCATTTCTTGAACGAGACTTTGTCGGGATACTTGAAGTAACTGAGGTAATTTACAACACGGTTTGAAACTCCAGTTCAGAACGTTCAATGATTTACGACCTCCAATAAAGTATAATTGCAATATTAGGCAGGCTGTTCAATTAATCGAACATCTGCGCAATCTTATCTCAACTATGTAATCACTGAATCACAGATATGAAAGTAATTTGTCATATATTAGCGGGTAGGATTGAGCGATAAGAAAAAAATAAAGTAGCCATACATAATTAAACGGTTTTTAATAAATTCATCTATAACATTTCATCTTTTATCCATTCATAAGTAACCTGCCCTTCTTGGATCGAAGGTCCAGGAAATATGGGAGAGAAGAAACCAAATAATTTCTCATGTATATATATTTACAATATTCTATCTAACTGTACAGTTGAAATTTCCGTAAATTGCATCTACCTACCTATATCTATACTTAATCTCAAAGAATGTATGTTATGGGGTTGTGATCATACCATGAATCAGTAGCAGATTTTCATCATCCGTTAGGGACAGTGACATTATCTGTGGTTCACGAGATTATCGAACTTATTTCTACCAAAGTATGTCTGACAGTGATATGAGTTTTAAGTGAGAGAGCGAGCGTTATGTCGATCGAATGGCATTCTTTATTTAGTTTCTATTGTGCCGACTGTTTTCAGCCTCCGTTCTTCCTTCTCCCGGTGCAAGTATTCCGGGTCGTTCCAGTACTGGACTTCCCCACTGGCGAATACGAGGTAAATTATGTTGGTTACTGTAAAGACCCCGAAGACTATCCAGAACACCATTCGCCACTCGCCTACCGTCTCATTCGGAGTTAAAACGCCGACCAAGTACGGCGTTATGATACCTGATACTGCGCCGATTCCGTTTACAATCGCCATCATAGTTCCCGCGTAGTTTGGGCTCAGATCCAAAGCGTTTACCTTCATCCCCGGGTAATAAGTCCCCATCAATCCCATCCCTATTGTAAATAGAACGATCACTATCACGCGGTCACAGCCGGCGTAAGATGCAGCCATTATGAATATCGCTGGTCCCATTGAGCCGGTTGTCGTGAAAAGCTTGCGCACGTTAGTGATGGACATTCTACCACTGTTTATGAGCCAGTCTGCAATCGGCGAACATGCTAGGCTGACGATCCACATCGCTAGGTATGGAAGGGCGTTCAGAAAACCGTTCGACTTTATCGAGAAGTGTAAAACGTTGCTCATGTACAATGGCAGATCTGTTATCATCGTGAAGAGGCCCCAGTCATGGCCAATCTGAGCGGCTACCAGAGCCCAGAGTGGAACTGATCGCAGAATGTGGGGCCACGGGGCTGGTGGTATCTGTCTGTGAGTGTGCTCCCTCGTCGCTTCGTGAAGGAACTTCTTCTCCTTGTCGGAAATGAACGGATGCTGCTCCGGAGTGCTGTAGCAGATGCAAACGAAGATGATGAACCAGAGGAGGCCAATACCGCCGAAAAAGTAGAAGACCGAATGCCATCCCATGGGAGAGTAATGTAGCAAGAGACCGGACACTGCGCTAGCAAACACTGTTCCTATTTGCGCTCCTGCAAAGACCAGGCTACCCATCATTGATCTTTCCGACTGTGGGATCCAGTGAGCAAGCAGAGCGTTCAAGGCTGGAAAAGTCGTGCCTTCCCCGAGACCCATGAGGACCCGTAGGACAATCAAAGCTGTGGAATCTCCCCATTCGACAACTACTGGTGTAAGGAGAGTGAAGACTGCTGTCGAAGCAATACCGAGACCCAGAGTATACTTTCCTCCGAATTTATCGGCCAACATTCCGCCAGGTATGTGAGTGATTACGTAGCCCCAGTAAAAGGACGAAAGAATGATACCCTGTGCAGAAAAGAATTAGAGATCACGAAGACATTGCCGATGCACTCGGTCAATCTAAATGCCTGATTCACTTGCCTGCAGTGATTCGCTCCATTCGAAAGTTCCACCTGAGCTGCTCGTCGTTGACGTTGTATTTCCAGCCGGACAAAGCGTCTCGTCGACCTCTTCGCTTTCGGAACTTGACCCGCTGACTACCATCTCTGTTATCGCCAGTGACAAGCAGTTTCTCATCGCGTAAGCGTTCATTATGGCCAGAAAACCCATCAGTGCGAAAACCCATCGTTGTGGTATCGGAGCACCTATGGCAAGGTAAACTCATCAAGAGCTGTTTTTTATTATATCGCTTGTTGTTAGATAAAGCTGCGAAAAAAATGATTGCCGGAAAAAGGAGGAAAACAAACGTTTCCGCTATCCACTACGGTGAGTTTGATCCAAAGATAGGTACATCATCTAAATTTTGATCTCTGATAATTATTGTATGACTTTTTTAGCGCAAAGACAGGCGTAACATGACGCATATTCTAGTGCAAAATTGAATACTGATAACCGGATGTTCACGACTTTTTATCTCTTTTGAAAAAAAAACTGCGAAGGACCCGATCACGAGTTCATTTTTCAAATTTCTGTAAACAAAAACAACAAAATTTTATGACCCATTGATCAAACGCGAGATGTTAAGAGTGTTACAATAATTTGACCTAATTATCTGCGACACACTCCTTTTCTGTTGTTTAAATATGAATTTGTATTTGGCGCACAGAGTTTGTACAGCTCTCAATATCAAAGGTCACACACTGCGAGTCTTTCTGGCACACAAGACTCGACTCTATTCTAGCCAGTTCAGTTCAAACGTAAGAATAATTCAGATTCCCGAATCTCGAAACAACAACCATTGAAACTACACACTAAGGGAAAAGAACTGGTCGGATTAATGGAATATATTTCCAAACAGGAAAATGTATGTTTTATGAAAATTGGTGTCTAACGTTTACGGAAAACTATGGACTCGGTCTAGTGACTGCCTTTTTAATCGCTTTTGAGGAAAATTTGTTTATCGAACTGAAAAAAATTCGCTTCAACATTCGCAACCGATTAAAATGCAGAATTTGTTCCAATAAAGCTGATGATCCTCTTTCTCAGTGTATGGATACGTCGAGATGTGTACATATTATTGCAGCAATACTTACAGCAGGCTTTCCAAGCAGAAAACATCTTCAATCCGACGCTCTTTAGCTATCAGCTGGTGGAATGGAACTCGACTGAATGAATATGCTGCGAGGAACCGACGGTTAGTTTGGTTAAGGTTTTCGCCACTTTTCAATATTATTTGGCCTACTCCGGTAAACCTGAAACGACTGACTACTGACTACGTAATGACTTTGATGGCCTTATATTACGATGTTTGCTCAATGATAAGGTCCCCCTACCGTCAACTCTTGCCTGTTTAATCCTATGTTCGTTAGCACATCCAGAAAAAGATTATATCAATCTAGTTCGTTGATGATGCTTGATTAGCTGTTCGAGAAGCAAGACTCTAAACCGCCTCAAGTACCTGGATGAAACCGATTTAACTCTGGAATTAATGATACTGCGTTCACCCAAAATTCTTGACTCAATTTCTAAGATAGTTAACGAAAAAGACTTCCTACTTCTCATTGCGAAGCGAACATATTTATTGAATCGCATTTTATCTGGGGAATGAAAATTACCAAAGCAGTTTACAACTCGGCTTAAAACGCGAGTTCAGAGCGATCGATTATTTACGACCTCCGATAAAATGTCATTACAATATTGTCTGAAATTTCGAATCGAAAATATTCGAGTGATTCGCCATATTTTTAGAGCAGGATTCAGACAACAGAAAAGAGAGAAGCAACATGGAGTAATTATTCGTGGATTTATTGATCTATAATATTCTAATGAACTTCATCTGTGTGAACATACAAAAAATTGTATCTCCCTATCTACGAATGCTGGACAATCTCGTAGTGACTGGTTTTAGTTGACCGTGGAGATCGGTGACACTATAATACATTGTTTGCGAGATTACCGATGTTTCATATCAAATTACTTCTGACAGTTATCGAATTGTGCTAGTGAGTGTCATTGTGTCGGTCTGACCGCAGGCAGGATCATGTCTTTATGGAATCACTGTATATTACACCGACTGTTTTAATCTTCCGATCCTCCTCTTCCCGGTTTAAGAACTCCGGGTCATTCCAATACTGAATATCACCACTGGCAAAGGCTACGTAGATCATATTTGTGATGATGAAGACAGCCGCCACGATCCAAAAGACGAGTCTCCACTCTCCAACGGTCTGATTCGGCGTTAGAACCCCGACGATATACGGTGTTATAATTCCAGAAATCGCACCGATCCCATTAACGATCGCCATCAATGTTCCCGAGTAGTTTGGGCTCAGATCCAACGCGTTTACTTTCATGCCAGAGTAGAATGTCCCCATCAAGGACATTCCCAGTGTGAATAACGTCACCACAATGACGCGGTCACATCCGGCGTAAGAAGCTGCTATCAGCAAACAGGCTGGTCCCACTGAAGCGACCGTTGTGAAAAGCTTGCGAACCCTGGTCATGGACATGATGTTCGTGTTGATCAACCAGTCCGCGATCCAGGATGACGCGATGCTGACAAACCACATGCACAGGTATGGAAGGGCCGTCAAAAGCCCGTTGGTTCTGATCGAGAACTTGAGGACGCCACTCATGTACTTTGGAAGGTCTGTAACCACCGTGAAGAATCCCCAGTCGTGGCCGATTTGGGCCGCTACCAAAGCCCAGAGTGGAACTGAGGTGACGATGTGACGCCATGGAACAGGGGGTATCTTTTTATGGGTATGTTCCATCATGGCGTCGTGAAGGAACTTCTTCTCTTTGTCTGATATGAACGGATGTTCGTCTGGGGTGCTGTAGCAGATCATGACAAAGACGAGGAACCAGAGGGCGCCCAGAGAGCCGAAAACGTAGAATACAGAACGCCATCCCAGGGGAGAATAGTGCAGTAAAAAGCCAGACAGTGCGTTTGCTAGTACCGTTCCAATCTGCGCTCCTGCGAAAACCAGAGATCCTATTTTCGACCTTTCCGATTGCGGCGTCCATTGCGCTAGCAATGCATTCAGCGCTGGGTAGGTCGTGCCTTCTCCGAGACCCATGCAAAACCGAAGAATTATCAGCGCTGTTGCACCTCCCCATTCCACTGCTAAGGGCGTTAGAAGCGTGAAGATTGCAGTCGAGAGAATACCCAGACCGAGGGAATATTTGCCACCAAATTTCTCGGCCAACAGGCCACCAGGAACATGAGTGATTATGTATCCCCAGAAGAAGCTCGACAGGATTAAACCCTGCAGAGTTAAAACAATCAGGATAGATGGGTATGTTGCACAGATAAAAACAATCTCTACTGAGCACTTGCCTAGTGAATCAAAGAGCAGAGTACCCATTACTTCCAAGGTATCAAGCAAAGTGAAAATATGATCAAGCCGTGCATTGCCAGTCGTTTAGGTTGAAGTGAGATACTTTCAAAGTCTCACAACTCAGCGAAAGAAAATCGTTGAGAAAATTAAAGAAACGCGTTCAGAAGCGGATACTTCAAGCTTCAAAATAGCCATCACAAAAGTTCGATTCCCCTTCCGACAGACTCCGTACACCATTCCCACGTTAAAGATTCAATTTGCGGATTCTCTGTTGCCCGATTTCATCGACTATCTTCCTATTATCTGACTTCAATCTATTTCGTTATGTACAGGCCTGCACATTAATAGTGTGTACATGAACATAGCTGCGGTTGGATTTTCTCGCACCACGGAGCAGTCGACGAGCAGACGGTTCTTCGCGCAACGCAACGAAGGTTAACAAATCGTTTATTCCCCGCATTCCAGGCAGATGGCGCATGGCGTCTGCTGAATGTCGATTGTGGACGCATGGTGGCGCCAGTGGAGTTTAGACCATGTTACATGAGGCTGATTTTTTTTCGGTACACCATTAATGCGCAGGCCTGTCCGACGAATCGTGGAAGGATTTCACGGAAATTTATCCTCACCTGCAGGGATTCGTCCCAATCATAGGTTCCACTAGCGCTGTTAGGAGGTGACGTCGAATTGCTCGAAGGACAAGTGGAGTCGACACTTCCCGAGCTCTCTGCAGTCGATGAGCTGCCTGTTTTATTCACCATCTCTGTGATAGCTAGAGATAGGCAGGTCCTCATTGTGTAGGCATTCATTACTGCGAGGAATCCCATCACTGCAAATACCCATCTTTGTTGCACAGGTCCACCTAGAAGTAAAGTGATATACATACACCGCCTTTCGTCTATATATCTGTTGCTCATTGTCCTGTGGTGTTTGTTCTAAGTTGAGCGAGTCGGTTCTTTGATACGGACTTGGGCAATGTCGCAATCACTGGACCGACCGTGACGACATTCATACCCGGAAGACTGTGAGGAAAACGTAACGTTCTTGTCAAATGAATTGGAACAATAAACACTCGGTTTCATGGTTTTAGAGGTACACATTCGTTTCGTAACTCGCGTTAATTATTATCTTGTCGTAACACTTGCTACGCAGGTCACAAATTTGGCTGGAACCATCATTAACAACGAGGCTATAAGCTGTTAACTGAGGTATTACTATGTCCGATTAAATACTGGCGCGAAGAGTGGTCGGAAATTTCATGAGAAAATTTCACGATAAGCTGAAGCAAGTCTGAGGTCGTCTGAGTCCGAGCAGCACAGCTTCTACTTACAACAACCGTTCCAAGAAGAGTACATGCTGTCTGTATGTCGTTTTCGAAATTATCTAACTACTGATATTTCGGAGCACAAAAGCACCCGAATCTGGATGCTATGACTGACGATGCCTCAATGACTGGGTAGTCGATCAACGAGAAGGATGTCTATCCACGATAATGTATGTGACTTCACTCCCGATCGACCTATCGTCCAATATGCATCGATGCATTTGAAAGATGTTTAGACGAGTGTTTCCCTAATGGCTTAACAATCTTATCTGCGCCTTCCCCTCGTCTGCAGCGGTAGGTACTACAGCACTGTTTACCTCGAAAAACTGTGACAAAACCTACCTACACCAAATGAATTATAACGGACTGGAATGTACCTACATAACAGACTCGGGACTCGAAACGTGTGACGGAACTGCTGAAGTATTTCTTCACCAAAACATCTGAATGCATTTTGCTAAAAAAGGCTGTGATTTTCTTTTCAAGTGCCCCCCGTACAATGAGCCTCGAAGATATTTTTAGATGAAGCAAGTGCATAAGGGGAACACTTTATGTTTCGAATTCAATTCATCCAATTCCTACTCTGTCTACGTCGAATCACTCCAGTCAATATTCTTAATAATGATTACTCACTCACGGATCGCAACGCCCGTCGTATTAGCCACAGATGTTGATCTGAACAACTTTTTGGAAGTTTGGTAAAATCCAAAACTAGGCTAATATTAGGTTCAAAATTAGGCTAAAATTCGTATTTGAGCATAATTCATCGGCAATCAGGAACTTGATATGATTCTCTGATTGTTATGCTTGTTGTTAATTGTATGTGTACAGCGTATTGACAAACTATCATGCTCGGTACATCTGGCGTAACGCGTTAGTCTAATCTCTCGCGATATCTGAAGAGTCAATTTTTAACGATGATTTAACGATTATCAGGCCGAGGACACGCTGCTTGGAAGTAGAACAACCTTGCGAAATTAATTGCTGAAATTATCTACTGGCCAAAATTAACGAAATAAAAAAAAATAAGATATTGATTGATTGATTGATCGATTGATTGATTGATTGACTGATTGTTTATTAGACAGAGATGGCAGGAGCAGGTATTTATTCTTCTAGGCCTAGGCCAGAAGAATAGGTTCGTACTTCTAGTGGACTGGCAGTAGTAGTAAATTGATAAAATACAAGAAATAACAAAATAAAGAGCAAAGATAACAGAATAAATAGAAATGAACGTAGAAATGAAGTGAGATTACAGAAGTGCTAGTGTACTATAAAATAAATGCATTGTCACTGAGGTGAGATGAGTACTTATGAAATCAAGTCAGACTTTTACAGCCGGATATGATTTGTGGCTGGAGATAAAGGTAAAAATTAGGAGAGGTGTACAAATATGGCTCGTGGCCACTGTACGTTTTCTTGGCTACTTTAAGTTCAAATTATTATGAAAAGCATTTTCAAAATACTATAACATTATAAAATATATTTATATGATATGTAAACATTGCAAAATTCCATAAAAATAATGAAGTAATTTCCGAAAGCTTTATATATTAACTTAAATCTCAAGTGGCAAAAAAAGGTGCAAAGATGGCCGAAACGGTACTTTTAGACTAAACGATGTTACACAGAAATATGATTGCTGAAATAGTTAGTGCAGTAAAGAGCCCCGGACTTTCTCAGATCATTGGAGTAATCGAAAAATCCAAAGTTCAACTTTACACTTAAATAATTCTCACAGGGCTTGAAAGATCGAAATACAAGGCAAGAAAAGGCAAATGTGATATTTTCTCCGCTGTTAATTGATAAAAAGAAAAGCGATCATCTCACGATAAGAAATCTGCTACTACTATTATACTTACAACAGGATTTCCAATTCGCAAACATTTTATGCCGGTATCGTTTACGCAACACTGCAGATACACACTGTTTTCGTAATTCACCATATGCCTATAGTGGAGCCTAGAAAAACCGACGTCGGATCCGTTTATCTAGGACAAAACTACGAGTGTGGACTATACCCACAGAAAATCTGGACGACTGACCACATTACCGTGGCTTTAACAATATCGTATAGTTATCCGCTATTTAATTCCGCGACTTCCGGCCTCTCCTCAAACGTTTCGTTCCACCTCTTTACCCGATTTGCTCGCTTTTTATCTGTTTTTATTTTTTTTTACTCTTTTTTTCATTCACCGCGGATACGATTCGAGGTGACATAAGTTTCTGGACAGTTCAAGGATTTCAGACCCATACTACAGGACCAATATTTCTGGACTTCGAATACTGAATGAAAGGACAATATGAGTCCCTCGTCAATTGCCAAACGAAATCGATGAAAAATTTTACTTCAGGATTTCGATTTCATCGTGAACGGTTTTTCTACACGTTCTTTAGATGAAGCGAGATGACCTTTCTCCTCGCACGATGATCCTCTACAATAATTAACGACGGACGATTTTGGGTTGGAAAATAATATTTCTGGCGATGATTATTGTTTTATTGAAAATATTTGACATTGATTATACAATTTGATTGCAGAGTATGTCAGTTTGAATGACTCGGTGAAATAATCTCTTCGCTTAGCCCCTCAGATGTTTATCGAAATTATACTGTCTCGCGATTCCATATGTATAAATAATTTTCTTTAATTCATTTATAGATCCGGTTATCATTCTCCGGTATTAAAGGTAAGGATATTAAAAGATTCTGATCGTATATAACTTAAGGCGATCAGATATAATACAACAAGACAAATCTATTATTCATATAAGCTCGAATTGGTCATTGGGGATTTTACTCCCCTTGTGTTATCGTCATACCGGAATAAGGCGATTAAAATCTTAACTACACATCATAAAATAAATACATATATATAAAATGATACGGCCGGTATCTTACAATTGATGACTACTCTAAGGATTAGAAGGGTTCATGTAGATTAGATTTCTTTTTAGGTACAGAACTCTTCATGATTCCATTTCAGCGATTTTTTTTTTTACTGAATCTACACACGTGCCTAAAGGCTATTAGTAGATTTGGCAGTGAAATAAAAGTATAGTATTTTTGGAAGAAAAAAAATATTTTCTTACCCGTTTAACTGGAAAATCTACCTTACAATGGCGATAAAATTAAAACATAAATTTCATTAAAAAGATGATAGAAAACCACAGCTTTTACCTTAAATCATTTTTTTTTTTCCTGAGTTGTATAAGTTTTTAAATATGTATATTTGAAAAAATATGGTATTTCTTTATATCTTGTTCACGACCTTTATTCTACATAATGTCACCCAAAAATCTACATCTCGTGGCCACGAGTATAAATTGAACTCAGCTCTGTAAAAACAACGTAGGTTAACTGTTATGACTTAATAACTGATTAACCATTAGTCCACATGATCTGCAATGTCTTATACTTTGAAATTCTAAAAACGTATGAAAAATGTAATATTTTTTAATAAACCCAGTCCACGCTATAATGATATTAGTACACAGTAGGCTCACGAAGTCGGATCCAGTTTGGACTAGAATTGTTTTTGGAATTGAGTCAAGAATTAAGCGCTATGTCATTTTTACAAAGCTCATTCCAATCTATGCTGGTGCAGGTCATATGATGTAAAATGCAAAGATTTTTAATATCAAGAATTTCAGATGACATCACGTACGGTAAAGATCTCAAACAGGATATCTGTGTGTTATTTATCTCAGTTGCAACAATCCCTGAAAACGAGTTCAACTTTTATATCCTGAGCATATATACATATATATTATATTTTCATATCAGTTGGAAAGGATTCTGTTCTACAATAACAAATTTTCAATTGATATGAAAACAACGGCTCCGTTCTCTTATTTGATGAAAATATATCCACCACACCACACAGTTGTAATATACAAAAGAAACAGCATTTATTCAGTCACGCTAGACTATTGAGGTGTAAAAACATAGCGATCTTTTTATCAAATTATCGACAAAATTCAGTTCAAGGTGACTTGCATTCTTTGTGGAATTTCAAACGCCAATAGAATGCACGTGTTATATCACACCTCTGTAATTCGGAGTCTGTGTCAACCTCGAAGAAGCATTATATTCTATTCTGAGAAAAGATACCGGTAAAACGCTGCTGTTGGTAGATAAACAAAGCGACAGCTAAAATAGACTCTGACGCGACAGCTAATTCTCTTTTCCAACCATTGAGAGAAATGAAATTCCAATCATCACCTGGTGCTATTCTCATCGTTTCTAGCTCCTGTCTTATGCAGCGAGAATAGGGTGACTTTTTCTCCGATTTTCGATCTCACCCTGAAATTTCGTAGGTTTTACGATTTGAGAACGCCTCGAAAAATTTGGAACAATTTTTAAATGTCTCAAAAGAATTTCAAAGGTAATTTAATTTATCACAAAGCGATTTGTTCTCATTATTTTCATCCCAACTCTCACCTCCTATATTTTTATGTTTTAAACAAAATATCAATATTTAGGGGTCGCTCAAGAATGTTCAACATTGGAATAATTATGCTGTTTTCGAATTCAAACCTTTTAAAATTGTTCAATCCAGCCGAAATTTTTGGAGGCTTATTCAAATACTGAAACCTACGAAGTTTTGGGGGGAGACCGGAAATTGGGAATTTAAAGTCCAAAAGTTGTCACTCTGAGCAATAATCATTCATCCGATCTAAAATTCGAAGTATAACGTGTGATATGCTACTTAGGTGAAATTCAATTGACATCGAATAACGATTGATTGATATCGTTACCGACGACGCGAGCTAGCTCCCAAAGATTCGTGAAAACAACACTCGATTCCTATACATTAGACAGTTATCACAGTATATAATCGTGCCGATACACGTACCACGTGCCGTAAATTATCTAGGTACTCGAAAGTGCCGATCAGAATTTACAATCGTTATAAGATATCGAAAGCTGCTTACGCACTTCGAGTGATTAAACCTGACCGAAAAGACGGAGTGAAAACTGCGTTTTGATGTTATGTTATTCGGAAAATTTCGAAGATTGATCGCTTCGACGAATAGATCGGCTTCAATAAGTACCTACTTCGGAGATTGTTATATCTCGGAAATTGGAACGCCGTAAAACGGAACTTATTTCATTGTAAGTATTGAACCGAAGTGAAACAACATCCTGATATTTCTATTAAATTTGTACTGCAATTAAATCTGTCTTCACTGCAATCCTTGAAGCATACGATAACTGAGAGTTACGCATTCGAATAACGTATGAATGTAGCAAGAAAGCGTGCATTTTTCAACTGGCCTGGAGTACTCCGAAGTACTTCAAAGTATCCTTAATTATAAAACGAAGACGGAGAGAGGAAGACAGGAGCTCGAATGTGTTATGCAATGAATGGCTTGTTTTCATCGATAATTTAATTCAGATCTTTGTTTTTTGGGGCTCTTCTTCGTAAGCTTTATGTTTCAGTTCGTCCCGTTCACGTGTGAGGAAGTCCGGGTCGTTCCAGGACTGAACTTCCCCGCTGGAATAAATGACGTAGATCAGGTTCGTGATAAAGTAAAATATGAAGACGATCCAGAAGACGAGCTTCCACTCTGAGGCCGTCTGATTTGGCGTCAAAACGCCGACTACGTACGGAGTTGCGATGCCTGACAAAGCACCGATCCCGTTTGCCAGGGCCAAAATCGTCCCTGAATAGTTTGGGCTCAGGTCCAACGCGTTGACTTTCATGCCTGGACACACCGCGCCGTTCAAAGTCATTGCCAATACGAAAAAGGCCACGACAAGCGCGCGCTCACAGCCGGCGTAGGAAGCCGCTAAAAGGAAAATTGCCGGCCCACAGGAACCCAATGTGCTAAACAACTTGCGCACATTTGTCCTGGACATCGTGTCCCCGTTTATCAACCAGTCGGCCATCCAAGAAGACGCAAGACTGGCCATCCACATGAAGAATACCGGGAGAGCTAACAGAAAGCCGTTTGTCCTGATGGAAAACTTGAGCACGCTGCTCATGTACTTTGGCAAATCCGAAGTCAATGTGAAAAAGCCCCAGTCCTGGCCGAGGAAAGACACTACTAAGGCCCAGAGTGGAATTGATCGCAAAATATGCCGCCATGGAATCGGTGGCGTGTTTTTGTGCGTGTGCTCTTTCATCGAGTCGTAGAGGAACTTCTTCTCCTGTTCGGAGATGAACGGGTGCTCGTTAGGGTTATTGTAGCACAGTACTACCCAGAAGAGAAACCAGATAACGCCGGTCGAGCCGAAGACGTAAAAAACTGAACGCCATCCAAGAGTCGAGTAGTGCATTAGAAGACCGGACATCATGCTGCCCACCATCGAGCCAATTGCATTTCCGGAGAAGACCAGGGACCCCATCTTCGATCTTTCCGATGGCGGGGCCCATCGCGAGAGCAGAACATTCAGCGCGGGAAAGGTTGTGCCTTCTCCGAGGCCCATGAGGAAACGGAGAACGATCAGAGCCGTGGATCCTCCAACTTCGACGGCCAACGGTGTCAGAAGAGTGAAAATTGCTGTCGAAAGAATTCCGAGGCCCAGGATGTATTTGCCGCCGAATTTTTCGGCCGCTATTCCGCCCGGAAGTTGAGTGATGACGTAGCCCCAGAAGAAGCTTGACAGGATCACCCCCTGTCATGGAATATTGAAAAATGTGAGACTCTTCAGGACTCGTGAAACCGTATGGGTTCTGAATCGTTGCTTCTTCTTGCCTGCAGTTCTTCGTCCCAATCGTAAATCCCTGCTGCAATATTCCTCGCTGTTATCGAGGCTGTCGAGTTCATCAGGAAAGCACATGTATCGTCGGAGTATGATGTGCTGTTCGTATCCACAACCATCTCAGTTATCGCCAGTGACAAACAGATCCTCATTGTGTATGCGTTCACGAGAGAAAAGAAGCCCATTATTGCAAACACCCATCGCTGCTGAACGGCAGCACCTACATGGTGAGTATAATGTTGATGTATGACTTTACTATACGGGTACTAATTTCCAGTACGTTCGAGTTTCAGGTACATGAAATGCCTGTAACAATCAGCGAACTGTACACGGAGAAAAAAAAAATGGGAGATTTTCCCATTTTCGCATTGCGAAAATTCGTATATTGACATAGGAATTTTTACTATGTATAAATAGGTATTTCTCCCATGAGAAAACGGTAAAAATACGTATAATTTATAGGAATTTCTCCTATGTAACATAGCAATTTTTCCTATAATCACATAGCAATTTTTACTATGTTAACATAGGAATTTAACATTTTTACTATGTTAAATGTATGTTAACATTAACATAGAAATTTCTCCTATGTTACATAGTTGTTTTTTCAATATTGCCACGGTAAAAATTACTGTGCCAACATTTTCCCTATGCGGAAATGGGAGAATCTCCCAATTTTTCTTTTTTTTTCTCCGTGTATGATGAGAAATATTTCATTCCCAATAAATAACGAAGATATTACATTTTTGATTTGATTTACACTTTACAGATCAGTATACATAGTGTCTTTTTCTTTGATAACAGTGAGTTGACGCCGAGGATGATGAATACTTACAGCAGGATTTCCAAGTAGCGTACATCTCTGGTAATTCTCTGGTGGTTTGCAATGAATTAGAGCCAATAATTCGCGTGTCAATGACTCTTGAAGTAGTCACGAAGAAATCCTATCATATTTAGCCTCTCCTTTTTATAATGTTTCACTCCACCTCAGATTACAATTTTTTTTGTTTTTTTTTTCTATACAATTGGTACGATTTTAAGTGACATCAACTTCACGCTAGGTCAAGGATCTCTACTAAATTCTGTCCACTAATGCCATGCTAATTAATTCTGCAAGATTTAACGCAAAAAAACATTTCATTGTTCAAAAATTACTGTTAAGGTGGTTTTAGCGTTAAAATATCAGTGTATTTGTAATTAATTTCTTCAGGTAATAATCTCTCATTGAATATTTATCACATTTATTTACTCGTAAACTATTTATACTTCCCTTCATACCCCCGTGCAAAAAAAATATGAAAATTATCAACAAATGCTCAGATATGAATTTTTCATCTTAAAGCAGTTTAAAGTCAAGTAAAATCTATTAGATTTGGTGGATTTCATTTCACGTCCGCTGGTTTTGTCCAAAAGCCCATTATCTACAACTTGACCGTGAAAAAATGTATTAGTTTTCAATAGTCAGTAGAGTATCTCTATTTTTTGATTAAAATCTAGATCGCTGTAATATTATA
The DNA here is from genome assembly GCA_944452935.1 of Rhogogaster chlorosoma. Taxonomy (NCBI): domain Eukaryota; kingdom Metazoa; phylum Arthropoda; class Insecta; order Hymenoptera; family Tenthredinidae; genus Rhogogaster; species Rhogogaster chlorosoma. The sequence goes on from OX101802.1 coordinate 21,779,049, forward strand.
AATTGAATACTCGACAATAAAATAGGGTTTTCATAGAAAATTAGTAGATTTAAAATGAAATCGACCGAGTCTAATAAATTTTACTTGATTTTGAAGTGCTCTAAAATTAATAATTCGTATGTGAACATTTGTTTACAATTTTTATATTTTTCGCACGGTGGTTTAAAGGGGAGTATAAATAGTTTACGAGTAAATAAATGTGATAAATATTCAATGAGAGATTATTACCTAAAGCAATTAATCACAAATGCACTGAATTTAACGCTAGAACCACCTTAAACCTGATAATAGTTGCAGAATAAACCGAGAATAATAACGTGGAGGTACTATAATGGAATTTTACACGATTTTATAGAAAGCGTCTAGACAACCTACGGATTTCACCTGGATATGACTGAATGGACACTGAGTAAACACGCCATTAATTCTAGACACAGAGAAGTTATATTTCGTACGAATTTAGTACGAATACTAGCCGATCTGATTTCTTACTGAAATAACGTCGCTGTTCTAATATATTTCTTCGTTATTCCATGATATTGCGAGCTGCGCAAAACGCCGAAACAGTAAAGCGGGAGTTTAAGGTAAACCCTAATTGCAAGTAGTGGAAAAATAAACAAATAAAAAAATTGAGGTCGTAATGTGAAGTTCTAGACCCATGAGATTTAGTTCAAGGAATCTTGAACTCTGCGGAAATTTAAATGCGAATAGATCCGTTAAGTTAAACTGTAGACTTTATTGCTAGAATTCCTCGTTGTACTCATAGCCAGACGTGTATTATTCTCTTCCAGTAATACATGGCGCTAAATAGTTTAATGACAGAGAAACAAAAAGACGTGATATAAACTATGTCACGGTAGGTCACACGGTTTATTGAGCAATGGGTACAATAAGATTCCAGTTACTTAAGCGAATATATAACGCATCATACGTTCAAACCGTAAAAATTAACTGCATTTTCGGAGATTGTGTTGACTGAGGTAGATAATACACAAATATTCTGTTTTAGGCTTTCATTCTACGCGATGTCTCAATATAAATCTTGGTATTCAAAACCTTCTTTATTTTCGGAGCTACTAAGTTCATGTACTAAAAGATTCTGAAATTCAAATTTTCTCGAACTAATTGCAACCGAACAAAAAAATATTTTCAACAATTCGTTGTTCACGCCAGAACTGCGTGCAAGGACTATATACACAAGAAATTATAGATCGATAGGACTAACGGTTCGTCAGTTATTAAGCCAACAGTTAACCTACGTTGTTTTTACAGCTCTCGTTTGCTGGTGGCCTCATGATGTGAGCTGCGAGGATTTTGAATATCAAGACTTGTAGGTAGCGTTATGTGGAGTAAAGGACCAGAACAGGATAACTTCGTGTTATTCACCTTATTCGTCATTTTTCCCGAAAACATGTGAAATTTTAACATCCGGAACGTACATGAACCCCCTTGAGTCTGGACGATTTTATGTACCGACTAGGGAGACGGTATGAAGGGCTGGACACAAACCCCACTATTGCAAATCGGAAGAAGACACCAAGTCCATAACGAAAGGTTCTTCGACAAAGGTAACAATTATTCAAAAATACAAGAACTAGGCAAAATTTCGTCACCGAGAGAAGATTGAAGAGCCGCTAATTTCAAATATGGAGTGAATTGTTGATGTGAAACCGTCTGAAATCTGATGACAATGAAAAAATCATCTGCTATGCGATAAATTGTAAGAAATATAATTTCCGGTTGCATGGGATGAATCGAGACGCTGACAAATTACCACTTCAATAAATATTGACTTATAATTGAATCATTTTTCTCACAGTGGCCGGTTTTCCACATACTTGACATAGATTCACGCAGATAATGCATTCTCGATCCAAGAACAGCAGCTTATATTACTTCTAAGAATGTCAAACCACTTATGGCTGCCTTACGGTTATCTAAGAGGTGTAGGTATATGACTTTCTCAAATGCTAGTACACGTTTCAACCTTTATTATAACTGCAGCAGGATTTCTGGCCAAATTTTTCCGCTGAGATACATTGTTCCAGAGTTTATACAAGGTGTTGTTAAGAGATAAATAATAAGAGACTTAAAGACTAGACTGCGACAATTATTCAACTCTTTATCTCTACTTACACGTCTAATGCTGCACGGTTTCTTGCTATTGTAATACCTCGGTGTTAGTTATCACTTGTCTTCTTTCTCATATAGAAATGAGTTAGATTAAGAAAATTATGTATCGTGAATTCGAGCGTCATGCGTTTATCAATGGCTGGAATAATTCCAATATCTAGTATCTGCAGCAAATAATCGGAGCTCTATCAAATAGCGCCGATTAAAATGAACGACTTTGGCAGATTTCAAACTCTGAGTAATTTATAACAATGAAATCTGATCGAGAAGTCGTTTAATGAATCAGTCAGAAATCTCTGAAAAATCGAAACTTCATATCTGCGGAATGTCAGTCAGATGAAGTGAATCCGATATTTTGACAGACGCTATGATTTTCACAATCTTCTCTGTCCACGTTATCTAGTAGAGTAGCGATTCTATAAAAATAGAGATACGGGGTGAAATCATCCGGAAGATAGCTGTTGTGAGGTGGACAATTCAAAATTCCAGGTGAACAATGGTGTAATCTTGTTGTCGTATAAAAGGATGAAGTTTATTGAACAGCTTGTAATAGTTACCGAATTAACAACGCGTATCGATATTCATCTAATAATTTTTTTTTTTATTGATCCATGTAGAACTAATTCTCATACACTATGACCATACTATGAATGACCTCAAAATTATCGATATTGTGATATTGTCTTCACGATCACAACGGTCAAGATTATAATCTAACGTAAACAAAAATTTATCGGTCATAATAAACCTTATCAGTTGTACAAGTTATTGGAAGTATATTATTCTCCTGATATAATTAGGCCGTTTGAATATGTTAACTGGAATATGAACTAAACTATAAAATATTGTCTTATTTCGTCCAATTGAAATGAAACGATTTTAATTAAGTTCACTGTTCAATTTCAAGACTTAGAATATGTTTATCTTATCTCAAGGATCGGGCTAAATCTCCAGGACGAATGAAATCATCCTCCGGAACCGTTATTATCATCCCCCCTCCCTGCGTCAAAAAGGCACTCCTCAATTATTCGAAGAAGTATTAAAAAAAATCCCATCCCAACGCCAATGGAATGTCATGATTGGCGTAGCATCGATTAATAATTTACCATGTGAGATACAATCGATATGAAAATCAAGGAAAATTTGGGGTAGCTTATGTTTGCGACAAGCCAATATATTCCCTATGAATGTAGAAACATGTGCAATGTGAATTGATGAAGTTCAATCGTGTCATTTTTTATCATGTATTTACAGGATGTGTATTATAGTGGCCAGTGTGATATCATCAGCAATGTGGTTTCATGTTTATTCTACTGTTTCGACCAATTTCTTAATACAAAACTCAATTCTTAGTGAAGTAAGTGGTATCAAACGTCTGTGTGATGCTAGCGCCATCTGGATGATAATGTTTGTACTTAGGCCACTCTCCCTAATTCTTGCAGTCGTAGAACCTTTTCACACACCGACATAGCGTCTCTATCTTATTTACATGATCACAGAAATTTTGAGCAGGACAGCATCTGCGCCGGATCATTTCGTTGTTTCAATTTCGTGTTAATTATTGAAGCAATCGAAAAAATTTCATGGACCATGTTTTAAAGTCGCTCAGTATTTTCTAAAAAAATACTAAAACTTGTCGAATCTATGTTTTTGCGAATCTTTTTGAATCCTTTGGAATCACGTGACGCCGTATTTCATCAAACTGACCAAACCTGCTGCAACGATCTTCGGTTTCTATCCTTTTCTGGCCAGAAACTAATTGCATCGATCTCAATCAACGGCACATTACGCCACCCCTCCCCGATATATTAGAATCGTCACTTACAACGTTGACTGAGTATTCTAGAGACAGCTCACTCTGGGTTACTTTGTGAGCCAACCAGGTGATCTCAAAGTGGGCTTGGGGGTCGAAGAGCGCCCGAAATTACCGACCCAATTATGATTGTAGTATATCTACATATTCGGACACTATAGTTATACTGCAATGCTATTTCAGTCGGTAACTTCGGACACTTTTCAATCCCCAAGCCCACTTTGCCAGCTCACGCTTTCTCATTAGGTGAACCGTCTTTAGATGTTTTCAGTCAATGCTTACAATAAAATTTCCAAATCGTCAACATTGCAATGGGTTATCGTAAAACTGCGATATTATTACGATTCTTCTTTTTCTTCTGCTGCTGCAGGACATTGTCATGATAAAAATGTTTATGATAGCTGAAAAGAATGACCAATTAATAGCTCAATCAAAACAGATTTCGCAACTGTTTGTCAGGTAACCTATAGTCAGGCACATCGCTATACTGTATCTACATACCTAAGATAGGCATCATAGTGTCAGATATATAGCTATATGCGATAGATGATCTGCACATTTCCGATTTCTGTAGTACTCGTTCCTGAAACAATCCGTTCAACCTATTTTTGTTATGACAATTAATATTATGACAATTAACACGTCGATTACACATTGGAAATAAATAATTTTGATATGCAATATATAGGCATTCCACGCCGATACTTTATGTTCTTCTATATCATTTTCCCAACTCTAAGAGTGATTCAGATTTGTCTCTACGCTTTTTCCATAAACCGTTATTCATTTAGGAATCTTTGAGACAAACAAAAGAGCCAATTTTTATTACGTATCTTTTTTTTTTATCTCAATAATTATTCTGCGTTCTACGAAGATAATTTATCAGACCCATACGAACGTTGAATTAACTTTTCGTATATTTATCAAGTCAACTTTAAGGAATATTAATGAATAGAGTATATTATCAACACACTTCTTTTTATCCTGGTCTAGAAAAAATTCCGAGATCAATAACGATTCGTGGAAAAAAAATTTGTGAAATGTCAGTTCATTTTAGCGTTGAAACAATGATATGAAGAAGAAAAAAAACATTGATCTAATCCGAGACGGTGATGGTCAGACATTAATCGAGTTGGCGTGGAATACCTCGCATACTTACCTTCCACTTGGTAATGCACTAACACCACGATACTAGAATTCGCACATAATCTAGAATCACGGTATAGGAATTGAGAATGAAAACCGGCTACGGTATTATGGTAATTTTTGTATTTTTATAGACTGGATTATTTATCCTCGTATGTTCTAAACCGGCTAGTCATATGTTTCTAAATTGTATATCGTTACCGGCCGTTGGGTTTACAAGATAATAATACACTGGCCATAAATCAGCCGCAGTTGTATAAGGATAACGTTAAGCTAATTTTGCATAATATTATAGGCACGTGAGTTGTAGACGTAAGTTAGAGTTCGAGGAAGCACCAATTATTCGCAAATGCCAAACGTCAGGAGAAATGTATAAGTTTGAATTTATAATTGCGGAATTTCTGGTCAAATTCTGAGAAACGTATTCTATATACATATTTATTTGTCTCCCAATATTTACCTACGGCGTTACACAGTTTGTTTCTTACTTCATTCCACATCTCATTTACTTCATTTTTTCCTCGTATGATCCAATTATTACTATTATTATTCTAGTGAACCGTGTTCTATTATTTCGTGAAAAATATCGTTATTGCTGTTTATATAATGGACAGACATAGGAAAACTGGGAATAGACAGCGCGCGATAGTGCGCGACAGATAACTCCGCATTCCATAAGTAGCAGGTATACATAAGTATTACAATAAAAATGTCATCATCATTGTATTTTTGATATAGTATACGGAAAAAGTAATTTTACTGTGAAAAAATATCGTCTGGAACTCGTGCGTAAAATTTTTGCGCACTGGTTGCATAATATACTATTTTATCTTGTGACCAGCTGCGTATTTCATTATAATTTGCCCAGGCGATGGGTTCGAATACATACATTCTTCATTTTTGTTCTTTGAGTATGAAACTGTTTACGCAATTGCAATATACTCGCTGTGCTAATAGAACAAGGTAAATCAGTCTGTGGAATGATGCCTTTGTTATAAATTGTAAAATAACTCGAACGAGTATACGATGGTATTGTGAAATTAGCAAGGTTGTAAAAAAGGAATGAATGTAGTCTGGTTTCTTGATCTTCCACGGAGCCTGAGGTAAAATGATCTGTTGTTTACTGAAACTATACCACAGAATCGTTCGATTATCAGATTCAATTTCTGGTTATACCATTCGGCAAGAATGCGAAAAATGTTTTAATCAATTTTTTTGGACTATTTGAAAAATATTTTTTGCAACCGGGTACGTGAAATGGTACTTTTCAATACAATGCGTATTACCAAAAACATAATATACTATATGGCTATTACAGGAATGCGGGATGTGATTGGAAGATACGAAATGAGAAATCAGATGGTGAGAAATAGCAATTAAATTGAGTAAATAAATATTTTTACATTTCTACGTTATTACAATCTTCACATAATGTATTCTGCTTACGATATCTTAGAGTAATTATTCTACACAAATGGAAATAGTATAGGTGAAATTATTCAAGAAATAGGGAGTACGGGCACGATAATTAAGAACGACACATGAAGATGCTGTAATCTTGGTATCGAATATATAAGGATAAACTTTATTGACTAGCCTGAAATAGTTCGAATATTACGCACGCTGATGGATATTTAATGATGTATCTTATCGACCAGTTGAATGAGGAAAAATATAAAAATAGACGGTAAAAAGATTCAACTCCGCAAAAGATGCTCATGGCCGTGGCTTACTTGTGGATGTGCTCAAAATACAGAGCTCAAGGACCAAGGAGCACTGCTTGAACCATCAGCATGGAAGAAGGATGCTCGAAACTAGTTTTCAAATAATAACTCAAGAATTGCTTATGATATCGAGACCAAAGTGAAGAACAAAAATGAAAGTGATGAAATTTTCTCTAAAAAAAGATGCAACACATCTTTCTCGTATCTTCGTTGATTCTTTTGTATTTTAAGGCTAAACATCAAACATTTTAGAAATAGACATACTAATCAGTTACACATTCTGGATTAAAATACAGCGAATCCAATTGAGATACACAAAATATGTACTCTACTAATTTGATAGAAAATTCATTGGACTTTATTTTCTATATCCACCTTTATCTCGATATCATTGAAGGTTCTCAAAATATCATCGAAAAACTGCTTTTCAGTACTTTTTTTTTTAAGATTTCAAAGCCCAAGGCAATACACTTTGGGTTAAAGTGTTCTATTGTGTTTTACAATACGCCACAATGAACATCTTCGTCTGAACTATATAATATTATGCCTCATGATAGAGATACAGAGATATAGAGAGAGACGAGTTTTTATGACTCTTAGCACCGAATAGGTTCTTCGCATCAATCACATGTATTGGTTTACTTCTTTGGTTTCTTAGGCTTTTCGCCGGCAGCCTTACTTTTTTTCTCCTCCTTTTCCCGGATGAGAAATTCCGGGTCATTCCAGTACTGGACTTCCCCACTAGCGTACAAAACGAACACCGCATTGGTGGACAAAAAGACAACAAAGATTATCCAGAAGACCACTCTCCACTCTGTGACGGTCTGGTTAGGCGTGAAAACGCCAACAATATAAGGAGTCACGATTCCCGAAATGGCACCGATTCCATTCACAATCGCCATCAGTGTGCCCGAGTAATTTGGACTCAAATCAAGCGCGTTTACTCTCATACCAGGGTAGAATGTTCCCATGGAAGCCATGCCGACCGTGAAAAGCACAACCACAACGAAGCGGTCGCAGCCCGCGTACGAAGCGGCGATAAGCAAACACGCCGGTGACAAGGATGCCAGACTTGTGAAAATCTTGCGAACGTTCGTCCGCGACAAAACGCCGACGTTTATCATCCAGTCGGCTAGCCATGATGACAAAATGCTGACACACCACATGCAGAGGTATGGGAGGGCCGTCAACAGCCCGTTAGTTTTAATGTCGAACTTTAGCACTCCGCTCATGTACTTTGGCAGGTCGGTCACCATCGTGTAGAATCCCCAATCATGGCCAACCGATGCCATGGCCAAAGCCCACAGTGGTGGTGATCGAAGGATGTGGCGCCAGGGAGTTGGCGGTATATCTTTGTGCGTGTGTTCGTCCATGTTGTCATGGAGGTACTTCTTCTCCCTGTCGGATACGAATGGATGCTCGTCGGGGTTATTGTAGCAGAGTATAACCCAGACGAGAAACCAGAGGACGCCGAAGGCGCCGAAGGCATAAAAGACAGAACGCCATCCCAGCGGAGAATAGTGCAACAAGAGACCGGACAACGAGTTTGCTACCACTGTGCCTATCTGTGCTCCTGCGAACACCAGGGATCCTATCTTCGACCTTTCCGCTGGCGGGGTCCACTTCGCTAGCAACACGTTCAGCGCTGGAAAGGTTGTGCCTTCTCCGAGACCCATGAGGAAACGGAGTATTATCAGGGCAGTCGAACCGCCCCATTCGACGACCAATGGTGTTAACAAGGTGAACACTGCTGTTGACAGTATACCAAGACCCAGGGTATATTTGCCACCGAATCTTTCGGCCAGAATACCTCCTGGCAAATGAGTGATCACGTAGCCCCAGTAGAATGCCGAGAGGATCACTCCCTGTGAAGAAAAATTAAGCCTAGTTACAAGAAACTCGACTGCAATGAGCGCGTTGTTACGCTTTCGAAAATCGCTATACGCGCGGGTTTCAAGGTCTCGAAAAGATCAACGATTCAATGAAACTTCTATTACTTCAGATATATCTCCGGGTTTTTATAAACGTCTGAATATGGCTCTATAGATTTTATGACACGTCAAGGTTCTCGTTAATCTCATCGAGACATTTGAATTGATGGGGTTTCGCAAGATGTCATTGACTTTCGTGGAATAATTCAAGGTATTCGCTGATACCGTTGAGCATAATTCGAAGGATGGCTGCACACTCGGATCTCAGAGACATCGGTAGAATTTCAATGATGAACTCCGATTTGAAATATGATCGTGCCGTCAAATTTCAATGGGAATTCATGGAACTTCATGGGATCACACAGGAGCTTTCACATTCGGGTGTACTCCGGATTACGATATCCTATAACTCTCTTCGCGTCGATTACCTGCAAACTTTCATCCCAATCGTAGATCCCGGCCACACTGTTTGTCACCGATGTTGAATTACTCGAAGGACAAGTATCGTCTGAATGCTGAGAGCTGTGGGTCCCTACGACCATTTCGGTGATTGCCAGTGACAGACTTATCCTCATTGTATACGCGTTGACGACGCCGAGGAATCCCATTATCGCGAAGACCCATCTCTGAGGTATCGGAGAGCCTGCAGTGCAAAAATCACTAGGAGTTGAATTTATTCAGTTCGGATCATCCGCGCTGATTCTGCGGATTGGGGATAATAAATCATCGATATTTCTTTTCAAATCGTCGCGGAAATTTCCCTGCAAAATTAACTCCATTCCCAATGAATCCCCCTCCCATCATCACGGCGATAAATCAGCCGTTCTCTTTTTCTCCGTACCGCGCAAATCTCAATCTTATATGTTTCCACGAATCGATTAGTTGCATCACAAGTTTACAGCTCGATAGCGTAACTGCGGGCGAGGAAAAATACAGAAAACCGATCCCCTCGTAGGTTCGAAGAACTCCCAGTGAAGACGCTCTTCTTCCTGATCTCATTTTACACCATTCCTCCAACAATATTGACGCACAGCGACGAATGTAGAAATTGACAAATGTTGTTACTTACAGCAAGCCTTCCAAGCGGAGAACATTTTAGAAAATCACTTTCTGAACCGCAGTCTGGACGGTGTGATATTTTCCCGTACAACGTCGCGTGGCGATAACAAGAACAACTTTTCAAGTTTGAAAGCGCAAAAATGAAACACTTTTCGAGGAATCGTTTTCCGGTAATCCAAACGCCTCGTTAAACGGCGACCGGTAACTGGTCCGTTGATCGGTTGGCCTATCCCTAGGCGCGACGAGAAATACGTATAAACAGCTTTCGAACGACTGGCTTCAACAGTCTTATCGTTAATGGTCTTATATTACCCTGTTTCCTCGCTGATAATGTCCTCAATCCTCACCTGTCCGTTCCACCTCTGCTCGCTCGTTTAACGCGGGTTCGGACCTGGCGAATGATCACTAACGCGCGCGGAGACAGCGTGGTATTTGGTTAATTGAGGCAGCTTCGATAACACCCATGTGTATCATATTATGTATACGTATAAAGCACTTTCCAGGTGTGGGTTGGCTCCATGGAGGAAATTTTGCGAATAAAAATTACACCGATGCAAAAAATTTACCACATCATTCAGTATCACGTCTTCCCCACTTTGTCCGCCTTGACACAGTTGCCTTTCTATTTACCATATTATGGTCTAGCCGAATGCCTTGTGGTGGTCAATTTACACGGCCACTAACCCGTGGGCATAGGTGTGGGTAGATTTTTCCACAACCACGTGCATAGCTGATTAAATTTGCCATTTGAATCGGCAATGATTGTTCATTGCAGAATTTAGGATCGTAACACGTTTAAAACTATACGCAGAGTTAATTGCGTCCTTTTTTATTCTACCTGACACCTAAAGATAAGGAAACACATAATCGGAGAGACGTGTTCATGGGTATAATTAAGTCACACGTGTTTCTCTATCGTAAAGCTCAATTTTTCACAGGGTGACGCTGATATACGTTATCCAGGTAAAATGGAAACGATTCAAGTGAATTCATTCAGAGCATCATTATACCACGGATATTTCGCTCCAGGTATAATACTTCTTTGAATTCTTTGCAAGTGATAAAGTCATTCGGTTTTCATCCGAATTACGAACCAGGAAACCGGATGAAAACGACTCGCGAATGAGGGCTGCAATTATCATTCGCTAATTTCCGTTGATTGGAAATTCTATTTCCCAACGCTTGAACTATGAATGATTTTGCTTGCTATGGAGTGAAAGACTGATTGAGAAACCTGCAATAGCTGAAAATATTTCGTATCAAAAAATTAATGTGTTCTGGTCTAATGTCCGGTGACATCGATATCGTGTTTAAAAGTAGGCAACAATCACATTCTTAAAAAGAATAACATACGTATTTTAATGGGCTATCCAATTTCGTTTGAATACAGTTGGTGGGAGAATTACCAAGAGCTTTTACCTCATTGTACCTATTTTTATTTATTTTTTCTGTTCGAAGCAATGATTGTAGGACCTTGTTCACACATTTCTATTTATCAGCTGTATTTTCACGCGCTACGTCGGAGCTTATTGTTTGTAATGCTTTTGAAAATCTTGTATTATCTACTCATAATCATCTCTGGGTAATTATAATATTGATAACAAGGGTAAACCATTTCTTTAGTGATATGCAACTACTTAAACAGTATGATAATAGAAATGAAGTGATAATGATTATTAATAATGATAATAACGGCTAGATTTGCCGCAGGTTAGTGAGAGTTCAGTCATGCGCTGTTTCACAACCTTGTAGCTTTCGATATCAACTAGTTACTTATACTGCAACAGCTAGAACCGTTACTTCTATTATTTCCGTTACAAAAACAATGATATTGTGTCAAACAACTAAAATCGATGGGAAATTAAGATGTGTTTTATTTTCTTTCTAAATTCGGTGCAATCAGATGGAAATTCATGTAAATATCCGATTTGTGAATCAGCTTCCGGTCTTCAGATAATGGGAAAAATAAGGGACCTAGATCATAAAGGTGAAGGCATGTTTTTATTCCGGAAATTCGCTTCTCCTGGATCCTCAGAATTTCGGGAGGAATTGTATACATAGTGAAATTGGGGAGACAGCAACTTCAAAAATTATTACGGTGTGTATGTATGTATAGAATATCAATTCAATTATTCGAGACACTTATAATGTCTGGAGTTTCCTTTCAGATATTTTGGAATTCTTTTCAGTGCCAGAGATTGTTTGACAGTAACTCTTATTGTTAGAATTCCCAAAAATTCGAAGACCAAACGCTTATCCGTTCATGTATGTATTATACCTATGCTTACTCTATTCTTCTTCTTGTTGTTATCAATCGCTGATTCTTTCCTCGATTCGACAAAGAAAAGTTGTCTGTTCCTATGGAACTGATTCAACATAGGTTTTCGCACTCGGCACAATCGATTTAACCCAATTCGTTCCTAGTAATATCAGTAATTTCTGCTTCGCGATTAAATAGGCAATTATTAGAAACTTTCTAATAGCTCAGAAGATTCCAGTAATTAACAAACAACGTCCGATAGATTTTAGTTTGAGGAAACATACGTATCTAACTTTCGAACCGTTGGCATTATAAGTCCATTATTTCATACTCTAACATTACCGATTACACATGAGGAATTTCAGCGCAATTCCACTCAACTGTGGATGTCACGAACCACGATAATTTTCATTTTGCAATTTTTTTCAGGATTCAATGGACAGCCTTGTCCGCAGTGTGTGAATTTTTGAAATGATGATTCTTCTTTTTTTTTAAATCTGTTCCTTTTTGAAACAACTGTATCTCCGAAATGATCAGTATTATCAAAAATCTTCTCATAAAACGAATCACGTGCTCTGAGGCATTTTTAAATTACTAAAATAGTTCAAAAATGCACCTGAAAAGACAAAATTTTGTAGAAAACAATCACAAAGTTCATGACTGAAATCCAAGAATCCTGAGGTCCACAGCTGGGTCGATTTGGGCTGGAATTCGTCCACGTATAATGATATATTCTCACAATAATTTTATCGATACTTTATTCGGGTAATTAATTAGCCGCTGAACAATATAGGGAATTTGGTCGGCCAACATTTATCCCGGAAGATTTTGGATTTGACTGATTTTTGTTTACTTTTCAGCTTTCATTGAAAGTAACCTGTATGATTGTTTTCAGATTTTTATTTCGATCTATTCCGTAGATATCAATTTTGGAAAAATCTCATCCCTAAAAATTTCAATTGCACATACCTATACAACTCAGTGAAATAAAATGATATTGATAAAAGTTACGGCATTATCCTAGTAACAAAAAAAAAAACGAAAACTAGTACTGGTCGCAGTCTTACTGCAGGTCTTCTGCAGATCTTCCTGTAGATAACTAGTCGTCTACTCCATCATTTGAGTGTGGCATTGACATTAGATTCTGCAGTCGAGAATTTTATGCAGATCTTCGACAGATTGCTTCAGGTATAATTCAATGCTTGCATAATATATGCATATAAACAGTTCATAATATATATGCATGTAAACAGCTCATAATATATGCATGTAAACAGACAGCAAAAATATATCTATTAGATATGTAAGGAATATGTAGAAAATCATATTCAATATCATTGAGATATGTTTGTATAGATACGAATTACGTAATTGAAATATCGTGGTAATATTATGGTCCCTTTTTTTACATTTATTACATATTTTCGAAATCTTTTATCTTATACAATTATCTCAATCATATATACTGAATGTACGCAACTTCCAATCATACTTACTGAATATAGGCATACTTTCCAATATATTAGTAATTTCGAAAGAACATTGAATGAATTTTCAGTGAATATTTGCAGAATATGAAAACTAAAATTGGATGCCTCGATTCATGATCCTAAAATCAGAAATGAATGCTCTAATCCGTGATAAATATTGTAAGGAAGTGTTTGCTGCTGGGGTTACCTTAAGATGGTCGGCGCATCTTACTAGCGAGATAATTGCGAGGGCGTCGCCGTCTAGTGCCAGACGCGTGAGACACGGGATCTGCGTTCACTGTTCGCCAGCCGAAAGAATGGAATAATCTTAAAATCATGTCGTTTTATATCAGGACCATAATTCAGGCATATTTGAAATATTCTTGCAATGTTTCTACATAAATATTACATGTATGTACGTTATCAGAGTATGTTAAAATTTTAAGAATTCGAATTACAGCTGTTGAATGTTTCAAATTTGATGCAGATCCTGCAAACGGTACGCATATATATACAGATTTTTGTTATGTCCATACTTTTATGCGGATTCTTCGAGCATTCTGCTCGCATACAGCACGAAGTAAAACGCTCTGAAAAATCTGCAGCAGATCTGTAATGATACTGCATAGAGATTCTTTAACAAGAATCTGCGAAAGTCTACAAATGAAGGCGTTGCTACTAGGGTATTTTATTCGGCTTTACTTTGAAGCAAAAAATAAGATTTTCCTCCAAGTGGGGAACCTTCGATTTTTCGGGAAAATTTTCGGCAGAACACGATCGTTAGGATGTGAAAAAATGGGGCTTTGGCTCTAGAATTTTATACGTTTTTTTAGAAAAATGGAAGGTGCCTCACTTCGAGGAAAATTACGTTTTTTGCTTTAAAGTGAAAAAAGTAAGGAAAACCTATCAAAATTATCTTGATTAATTTATTCAATATTTTTTAATGAACGTGGGATTCAAGGCGAAGAAAATAATGCTCTCACTTTTGGCAATATAATATTTTTTCGCTGAATTGTATGCAATTGAAATTTTTAGTGACCAGATTGTTCGGAAATTCATATCTAGAGAATGGATTAAGATAAAAATCTGAAACCAAATCATGGAGATTGCTTTCAATGAAAGCTGAAAGTTGAAAAAGAATCAACCAAATCAAAAATGGTCGGGAATAAATGTCTGCCGAGTTGGCATGGAATTCCCCATGTATTGTCTCACCAAGATAAGATACCGATTATATTGACATCGAACATATATCAATGAGTATAATAGATGCAGTGCACACATGAAGATAACACATCGATAAATAGTTATTAAATCAAAATGTATAATAATACGGTCAATTTTTATCATCACAATGACTGAGACTTCCCAGCCTTTGTCCAATACAAAGATACGATGATAATCAAATTGAACATAAAAGATTTTTATAATCAGTGCAGGTCAATCTATCGATCGAATTTTATGGTGAGCTAATACGAATTGGCAAATTGATTTTCTGAAATCTGAATTTTTTTTAGCATTTGATTGAGGAATCAGTTGTTTACTTGACCGTAATTGGAATAATGAGAATAATCAGTGACTTTGAGAATAATTTCAGAAACCGGGATGTTTGATACTAGTAAACAAAAAAAAGTCACAATAATTGCACCGATGCATCGATATATATGGTGCCAGCTCGGTGTAAACCGAATGCATGATTTCAGCGTCGGTCAATCGAAAGTCAATGCAAATATATCTCGCAGCTGAGGAGATATAATTCAGTAATTATATTGCATAGCCACGCAATACAGTTCAGCTGCTATCTCTATAACGAGCTGTAGCTGATAACCCGCGAAGAAACGATCGCCGAGTCTTTGAACGAAGCATTAAACGGTGGAAATTTTTTCCAGATGATTAAAGGGACTGAATAGACAAAAAAATTCCGAGGTCTGATCGGAAACGAGAAGAAGCATGCGCCTGGAATTTCTTCCCGAAGATCATCTGGATCCGAAAATTCGCGAAATTGGGTACCGGCTATCTACGCGAATTTATATAACGCACCAAGTTTGCGTTATTTTTCGGTAAGGCAGACTGTTGTTACCTACCTTTCAGGAATTCATAAACGCGGTTGATTCTGGGTCCAGTTTTTTGGGGTCTGTTCGTAGAGCAGTGGTGTGCAAGAAGCGGCCTTGTCTCGCAGTCATCATCCTTGGTAAACTTTTTCATCATCCAATCGCGTAGCACAACAACGGCGACGTATCGATACACTATCTAGATGTGTTATGTACACATACACTTTCACCAAAACTGATCGGGGCTGGCACTTTGACTAACGGCACAGTTCACTCACTAACTTTAGATTCCGGTAGAATAACAATGCTATTTATACATATACGGTATATGGTAATGTCGAAAGAAAATGTTGTGCGGCACACGCACGTGTACAGAATTTGCGTGGAGTAATCGATCGTGGTAACGCGATACGGCTGTGTTGTAACTCGATATTATAGATAGAACGTAATCGCTATCTATCGCAATCGTCAAATACAAGGAAAAAATAACGAAATTCTTGCATCCAGCCTCTTCGCCTCTATCCTGTTACTTTCTGTTTTGCAATTTCCTAGTTGCGACGTGGGTAAAGGTACGCCGATTGTCATCCGGGCGCCGAATTCAGATACCTGAATACAAATGCTACCTATAATTGTCTATTGTCGAATTGAGCCGAAATTTGAGACGTCGATAAACACAGTTCAAATAACATCGTTACATCTCTCTCAAGATCCAGCTGCTGAACACAAACCCGCGTTTCTAGTAGTTTAGACAAATTGTAACTGGTGTAAGAATTGACTGATGGTTTATCGTCGAAACTTCACTTCGCAGTTTCAATTTCAGCTACTAGTCTCGCGGATGATGTTAGGGGAATGCTTTGTTGAGAGGCTGATAGAGATTCTTGCATTATTACTTGCATCGTGCAAAGTGCGTGTGTGCATGTGTTTGACATGAAAATGATAAAGCTGCGATAAGCCATATGAGAGGTGGACATCCTGTGGTATACAACGGTGGAGTGTGCATGACGTTGATATCGATTAAGCTTGCACGCCTGTGTGTATATATTTCTGATATACATGCATGCTGCAAAACTATGTGGCTCTACATTGATGTGGATGCATATTTTTCAGAAAAGAACACGCTGCGGTAGACGAAATGGAAAGAAGATTACCTAAAAATAATTCAAGGTGTATCTAAGCCCTGAAATAAAAACACGTGAATTAAATGACGTTGTTTAATTATTCACGTCTAAATTCACGAATGAAACAAAACGCTCAGAAAACATGGCGGCGGTTTAGAGCTGTCTGCACTCCACCTCACAACTTGAGGCCTCAAATTCTGCTAGCTGTTCTTTGCATAAAGAGAAATTTGACTCTCAGTCGATACTCTAGCGCCTGCAGGGCTCGAAAATGTCTACATCCGTTATTTTCGAATAGCCAAACGGTGGAGAAATTCAAAAGAAATTTTTCACGCTTGATCTGACGTCACACCACACCATGGCGAAATGTGTGTACGCATGTATATGAAGGGATTGACTCTGAAACAATTTCTTGTAAACTTTGAAACAGAGTATCGAAGTTATGTATTCCAAAATCGCGAAAAATTCGCGATTTCCAAAATTTCTACGAATTAGATTATTTCAGTGACTTGAAAACGACCTACTTTTATAAACCATTTCCTAAAAGAGCTTATAACATCACGTTACACGTATCAATACTTTTGAATTTATTTTCCATTCACCGTCATTCAGACTATGCTCTAGATTATCGAGGATAAAAAATAATAAAAGTTGCTCGCTCTGGTATGCAAATTATTAGAAAGGTTTATGTATTCGCAACATACGTCTATTATTCTTTGTTTGGCTCATTTCTGACGTTAAAGAATTTCTTTCGCCTAGTAAAAAAGAGGAGTATTTCAATTCAATGACTTACATCCATAAGCTGTGTTTTTCATTTCATACAACATAACTTATGATTTTATTGCCGGTATTAATCAAACGGTATAGCAACAGCAGAATGTAACAACAGGGTAATTGAAAGAAGTTGAAATAATTGCAGAAAATACTTTATTCGACGGAAGTAGACAATACTTATCAATACACAGCAGAGTTTCGATACTTATACGATTAAAATACAGTACGATTACTGACTAACGATTGGAAATTGTTTCTTAAATAGTCAGGCGTCGACATTCATAAAAAAGGTATAATCAGAGTACAAAATGATGGGTGAATTCCATGATACATATGAATATAAAAGTTAAGAAACATGAGTCAACATACTTTCACGATCTTAACTTGTCCCCTTTCTACTTTTCCGCATTTTTTTATGAATAACAGGAATCTGCTTGGACAATTCAGCAGCCTCTTTCTTCATCGTGATAACGGCGAGCTCGTACTTTCGCTTCTGTAACGGAAAAATATAATGGACAGATAAATAGAAAAGGTTTATTCAAATTCGACCTATGGCAAATATCCTTGTGAGTTTCGTTTCCACTCTTCTGTTACACATCTACGGATATTTCACCTCTAAGATCGTCAATTACCGGTTTACGTTGTTAAGCTAATTGCTTTTTTGTGGCATTGAAAAATAATGCCTTAATAGATGCAATAAAAATCTTTGAGGTCGAAAAAGCGGAAAAGTTTATTGCTCATAAGTGTAATCAAGACATTTATGTTACAATCTATAAAGATAAGAGTCGTTTTACACTATTCTTCCACGGACATGAAATGACATATAAACAAGAAGCCAATAGGTAGAAAAGTCATTGATTCAAAAGACTATCATTCTTCCAAATTGGATGAATATCAAGCTCAAATCTTAATCCCTATAATCAAAATCTGGTGATGTCAATGGCTTCAATTTTCGTATCTTGAAAATGAAACAGGTACCAAGTCTCACTGAATAATCCCACCAGGTTTTTCGGTCCTTGTCTTTTTGACTAGGCGGCCATAAAGAGTCACTAATGAGAGACAAAAGCCGGCAACCAATGATTTTTGATTTTTTGATGAAAAGCCTAACTCACCAATGATTTTTTCGAAAATTCTTCCATGAGAATAAACAGTTCAGGAATAGTCCAGTCTAGTTCATCTTGCTTTCCGATCTGGACGTACTTACAGGTAGGCATATGTTTGGCATGTTCACTCCTAAGAAATTAAGGAATGTTACAAAATAGAGAATGAAAATCTGGTCAAATCTTGGGATGCCTTTCCTCCCATTTCAGTATAGCAGAGGTCTTAGAACGAAGGAAGTTATCTGTACCAAGGATCGTCTTCTGAATTCCAATCGTCCAATTGCTTGCTACATACGAAGCATTCCACTAAATCAGGCTCTTCTCTACCACCGATTAGGATAAAACCAGCGGCAGCCATTCGCTCAGGAGTGCAAGCGCAGTCGGATTGAAATGGCCAGTTCTCAAAAGTGTTGAGTCTGTTTTTCTTCCACAATTGCGGATAAATTTCGTACAAGGATCTGAACAGGAAAACAGAACTTGTAACATACTTCTGTTACAATTTGTATTCTTTTTTCATATTTCAAATTTTTTGATATAAGGTTTCATCGAATTTTCTCCAATTCAAAAATAAGTTGAGTTCTTGAAATTTCATAAAACGTTAAATTTGGTGCTTTGGATTTAAGAATTTTACGGATTATCATTCGGATACAGTCTCTATCTGCACAATAGTAACAACTTTCCTTTCTTTCAAGCGGGAAGTTGAAAGAATAGCCTTTTTTTTAGGTTAGGACGCATAGAACTACAACAATGAAGGAATATCGTAGGTTGAATGTATTGAAAATATAAATAACACATGAAATAAAGGAGAAAACCACTAAACAATGCGAACAAACTAAAATCATGTGTTAGATTAGGTTATGTTAGGTTAGTTTACGATTTCATTGCCGTTGCTTACATCTCATGAATCGTAAGATTGCCAATTTAATAGATCTAACATCTGTCTACTTACTCCAGCATTTCCATAGCGATATGAGTTCAATAGCTCTTCACTCAACAGAGATTGTTTACGTTTTTATTTTAAATGTTGCAACTACAATTCCCTCTCAACGGTCATTCTGTTTCATGTTTGAAAATTCGATAAATCGAACGAGACCACAGTCGTCGTTGGTTTCTGTTAGGCAGTTATCAACCTGGTAGCGGCACCTAGTGTCGAATCAGCGTAAGCATATGATGTTGAAACCGATCCGCGCGTGATCTTTGGTAGGCGCGGGATCACACTTATCGTCGCATTTCATATAATGAATCACCTTTCAAAAAATTCGATCGATTTTTATCCATTCTTCTTCTTCTTCCTTTGTTTGACTATATTTCCAAATATATGTATTATATTTATATCCATTGATTCGATCGTTGGCTGAGTATTCCAAATATATATTAACATCTTCAATTTTGCATTTGCTGAAAATTCTTGCAAGTAAACGGTGCGAATATGGTTAATGATACACCTTCCTAACGTGAGTTTCTTTATCGGCGGAAGATCCCGTGCGCCTAAGGCAGGCAACCAAAGTTACACTCAGTTTATTCTACATCTTTAATCTTATCTAGTTTATACAGAGGCGATTTGACCAGTGTATGAGGAGGCATGAACTGAATTAAAAAAAAAAAAAAAGAAACTAAGTGAATCTCTTCAGATTATATCCACGAATAAGCTAGAAGAGTTTATACTGAGTTGAATTTTAAGTTAAACTGAAGTTTGAACTTCACATTTGTGATACAAGAAGCCTTTTGAAACCTCAACATTTGAAACATAAATATATTCATTTTTTTTTTGTATTCTAACTTTCCATGGTTCCTCGTTTGTAATTTGAACAGATTCACATAGAAATAATTAAGCGATTTATATCTTCGTCTACTATAACTAGCTTTACTTCTTGCTATGCACTTTCACTCTTGACTAACTATAATTCTACAGATCGTTTCTCATCACCATATGATGCATTAGAAGTTCGATTGATTTGATCACGATTTTTCGTGCCAGATATTGTGTTCAACGCCTATTTAATTTGTCAATGAAATCAGATAAACAATTATTATTCGAGTAATCATTATTCGGAATCTCGCCTACTCGATATAAACACCGATATTTTTTCTATCTCATACTGGCATTCGTCAACCTTTTCAACTAGTTATTTATTTACACCCGGCTCTTACTTATTTCCAATAAATTATCTCATTTCTTGTTTCACATATCAATTGATTATTTTCCTAGTACCTAGGTGTGATTTTTGGTAGCGAGATCAAATTTTTGATTATCCGTGTCCAACGTAACTGAAGCATTAAACCTATAGATGGAGATTGACAGGTACTTCAAACTCGCGGTTGATATTGTGTAATGAAAAACAGTATCTGATTGTAATCTTCTGTGTTTAAATAACGGACCTGATAAACCTGTCAAAAATGCCTCTGAGCATAATCATAATATTCCCATCAGATTTTTCGTCATAGTAGGTATAAAGTCTTTGGCGGGCGTAAAACAGAAGTTGATTTTCACGCCTAGCAACAACAAACCTTCTCACGTAGGTAAACGACGCCTACGATGAGGAGCAATTATCTTCGCACCGCGGGCGTGAAATTCCACTTTACGATCCTACAGGATTTATGGCTACAGGGCTCATTTAAGATGTTCGGAAAATCACATCACAGTCTTACATAATCGAACACTGACCAGATAAGATTTTTTGAGATATCTTATTACGTAAGATATTGCAGAAACGTCCAAAGAAATAGATTATAAAGGGTATTAAACGATAAGTTGTATTATTATTGCGTTCCTTTCATATGAAAGTAAATTTATAGAGGATTTTCAAAAAGTAGAACTTCCACATTTTTTTTTTTTTTATCAGTAGCTTAAATAATATCAAGATAGATGCTCTAGATAACAGCTTGAAGAGTTTTGATTTTACTGGATCGTCGATAGCCGAATTAATGGTCATCGATGTCCAATGAGCGCGATAACTTTGGTGAAAATTTCCGCAGGAATAATGTGAGATATCTAAACACGACCCGAATGAGGATCTTATCGGAGTCAAATAGTGGTTATTGATTGTATATGTATCTTATAAGAACCGTACCGAGGAGTTACAAGATCTCCCAATCACGCTATCAGTATTTTATAAATCTTATTAGCATCAGATATAAGGTTCTTGTGAGATTTGAAGTGTCGCAAAACAAAGAAATCCA
Source organism: Rhogogaster chlorosoma (assembly GCA_944452935.1). Classification (NCBI taxonomy): domain Eukaryota; kingdom Metazoa; phylum Arthropoda; class Insecta; order Hymenoptera; family Tenthredinidae; genus Rhogogaster; species Rhogogaster chlorosoma. Next base: position 21,800,801 of record OX101802.1, read on the forward strand.
ACGCTACACTGAGATACCATCAGTTTAACCCTTTATCATCAACATTCGTCAATTGTTAATCGTATCCACGTTAGAATTCGACTTTAATGTGAACGCTGTAGTAAAGATAGAAAATATATCGCCGAATATACAGGGTGAGGCATTTATAGTGACCCAGGCAATTTTCTCCCAAACGAAGCGAGATACGAAAAAGTGTTGAGTACATTAGTTTCATGGTTTCGAGGGGGACATAAGATAGTGTTCTTGAATTTTTTTCAAAGTTCGAGTATCAAGGTCATTCGAAGGTCAACTTTGGTTTCTCAAATGACCTTGATACCTCGACATTGGAATAAATTCAAGGACCCTATCTTGTGTCCCCCTCGAAACCATGAAACTAATGTATATAACATTTGTTCGTATCTCGCTTCGCTTGTGAAAAAATTGCCTGGGTCACTGTAAACGCCGCACCCTGTATATTGAGATCCTGAAAATGATTATACCCTTTGCAAATAAAGCTATTATCCTGAAGTATCCAAGAAGAAGAGCACATTTACCACTATCATGAAACCTAAAGCAGAAGACAGTTCATGTGTAAAAATTTGGGTGCATAGGCTTAAGGGCGACCCATGTTGTAGCACGCTATCCAGAAGATAATCGTTTAGTAGTCAATCCTGATAGTTTAAAAAAATATACTTTATGAATTATGATTTTGAAGCTTGACAGAGAAAAAAAACTAAACAGTAACTCCTATGATGGAGTTTGATTGATCGGATTAATTAAGCCCCTAAAAAAATTAGAAAATTACCCCATGTGTTTAGAATCGACCGCTGTTTATCGTCGATATTATACCGTATAGAAACGAAATGAGATGTACATCTAGATATGGCTATCACAATGAAACATATATATATATCGGAATAATATCGCCGATGAATAATCACTTTTTTGATCGAAATAGCGGTTATAAAAACAATTTAAAGAATGAATCAGACGTTATTCAGTAATGATTTAGCTCGTTAATAAGTTCTCTCCGTATTAGGCCGAATTCACCTCAGAATTTCAGCGGAATCACATTGACAGGAATATTACAATTTCATCATGAAACACTTCTGGATTATTGCGATCTGCAGTCTCATTTTCACAGAGTAAGTTATGATGAGGCGAAACGACGCGAGCATACCTAACGTTCAAATTTTGTGATTTCTATAGAATTTCTCAATGTCAAGAGGTGAACCTTACTTTTCCCGAAAACTTCATCATAGGAACTGCGACTGCGTCCTATCAAATAGAAGGGGCCTGGAATGTCAGCGGTAAATATCTACTCCGCTTCAGTTGATACAGTGCAGCAATTAGTATTTTGCAAACTTTTCTATAATACGAATTATTCCAGACAAAGGAGAAAGCACTTGGGATTACTTTACGCACAACAACCCGGAAGCCATTGTGGATGGGACTAACGGAGACATTGCCTGCGACTCATACAACAAATACGAAGAAGACGTGCAGTGGATTAAAGATCTAGGGGTAAATTCAGAAGCTCGCTAATATCGGTTAGCAAATTCCAATACGTTGTTCAATTTTCAGCTGGATTTCTATAGATTTTCGCTCAGCTGGACGCGCATCCTACCGAACGGCTTCGCGGACAAAGTCAGCGAGGATGGGATTCAGTATTACAAAAACTTGATTGCAGCACTCCTGGCGAATGACATTACGCCTGTCGTGACCATATATCACTGGGATCATCCGCAGATCCTCGAGGAGCTGGGGGGATGGACAAACGAAATGATGGTGACGTGGTTCGCGGACTACGCGAGAGTTGTTTTCGAGGAATTGGGACCCCTAGTCAAAACCTTCATCACTGTCAACGAACCGAATGTCGTTTGCGTCGAAGGATATAATGAATTCAAGAAGGCTCCAGGTTGTAATCATTTAGGTTTTGTTTCTCATAAATTAGTCATAGAAATGGAGCGTTTCATTGCTAACATTCCACTAAACAGGTAAGATATTGGAAAATATGGGGCATTACTTGTGTGTACACAACATCTTGAAAGCCCACGCGACGGCGTATCACATCTACGACAATGAATACCGCGCGACCCAGGAGGGCCAAATAGGCTTGGTTACATCTTGCAACGGATACGTGGCAGGCGATAACACGAATGAGACTTCGTTCGATCAAATGTTCCAATTTTATTGCGGTTGGGCCCTCCACCCGATTTTTCTCGGGGACTATCCGGAAATCATGAAAACCAGAATAGCCAACATCAGCAGACTCGAAGGCTACCCTTTCTCACGGCTACCGGAATTCTCGGCAGAATGGGTAACGACAATCAAGTTCGTATTCCTGTCACCATTCATTTTACCGAACACTTGGCATTGCCACATCAAGTTTCACGGATTTAACTTGTCGATGCAATATTCTTTCAGCGGATCGGCTGATTTCCTTGGCATTAATCACTACACGTCTCGTATGCCCGAGTTCGACCCCGATGAGGAACTCGGCATATACACCAGGGACAATGGTCTAATCTATGCCATAAACGAAAGTTGGTCAAGAGCCGCTTCTGACTGGCTTTACGTAATTATCATACAGACAATTAAGGCCCTTGCCGGCTCCTCGGGTGCCTCGAATCGTCATGCTAAACTCATTCGTACCATTTTCATAGGTTGTTCCAGAGGGATTTGGAAATGTACTGCGTAAGATTCGGGACGAGTACGACAACCCACCGGTATACGTTTTCGAAAATGGATATACCGACACTGGTGAATTGAACGATTACGCAAGAATCAGCTACTACTATGATTATCTGACGGAGTTACTGAAAGCCATTAAAGAAGACGGCTGCAACGTTCTAGGATACACGATTTGGACTCTAATGGACAATTTTGAATGGGACGTTGGTTTCACGTAAGTATATTTCCGTTTCAGTTCATTTTTTTTCGGGATGGAATTCGCAATGCAAAATGTTGCTATTTTATTTTAAACTCGTAGGGAACGTTTCGGAATCATCCACGTAAACATCACCACTACAGATAGAACAAGAACAGCGAAATTATCTACAGCCTGGTGGCAGGAAGTTCTTCGCACACGTGAGGTTCAACCTGTTCCCACAGCCGATAGTGAAAGTTAGTTCATTGTAATCACATTGAGAAACATAGGGGTAGGTATATAAAAATACAAAATATCAGTGCAGTGACATATCTGCCTGTGTTGAACTATGAATAACTAAAACAAAATTTTGTATGTATTGTAAACTCGATATTAAAGTCGAAAATCAGCCATGAAAAGAAATCATTGTCACCAAATTTAGCAAGCTTATTCACGTCAGAAAAATTGCTGCACGCCGTTTATTCTCGTTACATTTTTTTCCACCTATTCCTATCGTGTGCTTAATCTTAATAATAATTAATTATAATTATTAATAATAATCTTCTTTCAGTAGATTGTCCCATTCATACAAGTAAATCACTACACATTCTCGGGATTTTTGATTTTTCGTTTTGCTCCAACTTCACGTTTATACTCCAAGTCTGGAATTGTTACATTCAGAAGGGTCGCAAACGAATTTTTCAAACAACTTCCAAGACGTGTAATGATTTTTACTTCACTTACGATGAATAACATCAAGATGTTAAAGAAATAGCCCTTGGTAGTTGAATGCGCCGCCACCCCGACTGTGCTGCAAACGAATGACACTTAGATTGCATATAATAAGGCGTTGCGATAGATACATTATTCGATTGTGTTTTTAGATGAATTCATTGTCAGTCTGAGACTGCATTAAGTCTGTGATCTTAGACCGGGAGCGCATAAGATTTTTTTCGAATATTATAAGTTAACGGTCTTAAGTAGGGGAAGGGGGGGCACGATGGGCCCCTTAAGAAAATCAATGGGAAAAAAGAGCCCCCCTTCCCCTATCTTGAATTCCATGAAGCTATGTCCCACATCACGAAAATGGCATCGCCGACCGATATCCGTGTTCACAAGATGCTGCACCGGCTCGATCAAAGTGTTTCGAAAAGGGAGATTTTGGAATAATCAGCTACCGTTCAGCATGCGTTGCAAATTACTACTAAAAAAAAGTTTGGGCGGACACCAATGCCGAGTGTACAGGGTGGCTATGAGGAGTACTAGCGCCCGATGCTTTTGTAAAAAACATTCATTCCAAAAATGATTATAACTTACTGTTCGGCATTTCGTTAATATCTCTAATTATTCACTGAAATTCAAAGCAGTACGGTCCGATGACAGACAGCAAAATAGCGGCTATGTTGCTGTCAGTCGACGAAAAAGTGTAATTTTGCAGGTACGTTTTTTATCGCCTCAAACGCATCGAATATCGACCGGCAGTTGCGACACTGAAATATACAAAGGGGCCCTTTGGTCTCGAGTGCGACACTCGCACATGGTAGTGGATGCTTTTGCTATCTTGTGGTCAAGCGATCGAACTATTTCGGGGCGCCTAATTATATGCAACCCGCATGTCATTCGTGTGTGACGAAAATCTATTGCCTAACATCAGGCGCTAAGAAATATCTGGCGGTTGCGACGCTTTGAAATATACAAAGGGGGAACTCTTTAGTCTCGAATGTCGCAAGTGCCGGACATTTCCGGCACTTGCGACCCTTTAAAATGAAATAGAATAGAATAGAATAGAATGAGTTTATTGATCCCGTTCTGTCAGGAAACGTGAGCAGACATGGAGATGACATAGTATACATATAGAGTACAAATAAAAATTAAAAAGATACATATAATAATAAAATATAAAACATTAGATAAGTGAGCTAAAATAGGTTAGAATAAGTAAGAGGGAAAATAAAACAAAGCAGAGTAAGGAAAGATAGAGAGAACGAGACATCACAAAGAGTGGAAGTAGTAGGAAATATCCGGCAGTTGCGACGCTCTGAAATCATATAAAGGGGGGATCCTTCGGTCTCGATTGCGACACTCGCACGTGGTAGTGGATGCTGGCGCCATCTCGCCCGGTATGTATATTTGATCTCTGAACCACCGTCGCGGAATGCGTTTAAGTTGCATATGATAAGACGTAGGGATGTATGAATTGTTTGATAATGTTGTTTGACAGAAAACTTGGGAATATCACATGATTTTATTCTTGATACAAATACGACTTACAGCGATCAGGTTTCGAGGTCAGAGTAAATTCTGAATTATAAGACTTGAAGGTATCGATTGTTCAAATTTCAGCTTCACAAATCAAAAATCGTTACCAATTCCTTCTTCGTTTCTTTAATGGAAATTATATTTCTCTCAACTGTTACGACTTGAAAAAAAAATCATAATATGATAATAGTCTAATGGATATTCGGCAAGGCATCATTCACCCAATCAATGATTGTACTATCGTGCCAGATGTATTTTCCCTTGATGTCGGTATACTTAGGTAAGAGAGCGAGGTTAAGCGGAGCCTGTGCTCCCCTTTCAGGGGTAAAATGTCCCCGGTAGAGTGTCATGTCGGTAGCGACCCATCCCGGATGTACAGCGTTGACGACAAGATCTTCCCTGTCATCCGCGTCGAATTCGCTTTGTTGAATACGACTTAGAGCGCACACGCCAACTTTACTCACCGAATAAGCTCTGTCAGGCCATCCTAATACTCGGTGATTACCTAACTTCACAGCTCTGTAAATTGACGTAGATCATTATTCCCGATTCCCGCTTTATATCAAACAAAGTTCAGAGTGAAATCACGATATCGAATGAAACGTTCCAGTTATTCACTCGTCAGGACCGAAGAAAATAATAATCAGATAAAATAAGACTCATAACTCACTCGACGTAATCTCTCATTATTTTGTTCAGTCCATCTTCGGTAAGATCAGGGCTTGAAAGTTTAGCTTTCAACTCATCTCCTGGTATTGCCGACAGATGTCCAGCGCTACTCGACACTTGAACAACTCGAGCATGCGGTCTCAGCAGTGGAAACAGCGCTTTCGAAACTCTGAGTAGGCCGAAGTAGTTTACTCGCACTGTTTCGGACGCTTGAGTACAGATTGGTTCAGTGGCATTAGCCTATAAGATGGCATAAGATTAACAAATCATTCACCATCGATGTATAGGCTATTAATATATTATTGATGATGTAGAAAAATGTTGAAAAAAAAAAATAAAACCACTCATTAATTAATCAACAGCATCAAATCATAAGATGTCAGATGTCATTAAGGATAGAATCGAGATCAGATTTGAATTAGTGAATGGAATTGAAATATCTTAAAGATAGAAAATAATTTTATACAGAAAAATCAATTTTTTAACCTATTTCGATTTAATCAAGTAGTTTCGAGAAAGAATCTCATGTCAGCATTATCAATTACTGATAGAGTAACAGAGTACTTTACATAACGCAAACATGTTTCAATCGCCTTTTCGTCCATGTTTTGGGGAGCGAAAGTCGACAAGTTAGTGGTGGGAAGAATCTTGGGAGGTACCTTCTCGTTTTTTTTTTTGTCCTAGTAACCGATTTTTCTGTTTTCTGACCAACCATATAATCGATATGATCATATCCAACTCCATGTGATCTTAACGTAACCTCTTCATGAAAAGGCTTGGAAACCATACAGTTATATGTATAAAGTATAGTGTGCACCATGGAGGCAAGGTCTTTGTACGCATCGCGTATTTGCAATTCTCGTTTTCGACTCGTCTACGACTCGTATTGCAAACTTACGCTCGCAGCTTAAAGAGACCTACTTTGCCGACTTGGTACACGACCGCACGATATACTATTATGTCTGAAGTCGGTTAGATCCCAAAAAAAAATAGAAGATTAACATTGTGTTATCATAACAAGCTGCTCGATATCTGCAGACTGTTGATATCTAATCTGTGTGTTTTGACATGCCTAGAGTTCACATCTTCCTTATCTATTTACTGGTAAGATGATATGCCGAATTAGTAGCGTATCCGTTACGATCTATTCCCCGAAAAAATTACACAGGCTTTCGCAGCTGAAGCTGTGGGCGCGTTAAAATCTATAGGTACGAGTAAAATGCAAACCTGGAAATTGATCGCGGAGTTGTTGACGAGGATGTCGAGTCCTCCGTAAGCCTCCTGAATATATTTCTTGAATGTTTTGACGCTGGAGTCGTCGGTGACGTCTAGTTGATGGAATCTAGGATAGAGACCAAGTTTATTCAGCTCTTCGATCGCGGCTCGTCCCCGATCCCCGCTTCGAGCTGTCAAATAGACAATCCCGTCGAACCGCTCGCACAAGCCTTTCACAATCGCGAAGCCGATTCCTTTATTACCGCCGGTAACCTGCAGTTGTCACAAATAACAAGGAATAATTAATACACGCGTGTTATAGTCTAAAATCATTGGCTTTTTGAATCCAATTCAATGCGGACTTACTACTGCCACGCGCGACATCGTTCTAGTTTTCATCAGGTATAACGATAGAGCCGTTTGACGAGATTGAATATGATTGATCACTGATCTCTACGACACTGGATACCCTACATACTTCGTCTATCTCCATCTAGCGATTATATCCTCCCTAGTGAAAATATCGACTATGAGAAAGAAGTCGCATCGACGTTTCATAGCACATCAGAAAGCAAGTGCGAGAATACGTATTAGTGTTAAACGACTCTGACAACTAGGCGTGACTTTGGCACATAAACCAATCATTTTACAGTTTTGAACTACACTAATTGTGGGCAGCATGAAAATAATACTACGAGGTCGAGATAGACGTGAATAACGTACCGTACCATTCGTGACATTCAGTTTCCAGCCGTTATTTAATACAAAATTGAAAACTAGAAAACATCTCGAGAATAACACGTTTCTGTACATCTCGCCTCGAACGTTGTTCAATTTTGTAGAGCGTTAAATTCTCTAAAAAAAAGTTCGTGACGGCATATCTCTACAGTCGATATTCGACACTCGATAGAGTCGAAAATTCAAATTTAAAATTCAAAAATAATTATTTTTTTATGCATTTTACTATAATATGATTATTTAATTGCTTGCATCAATTTTAATCCCACTTTAAATTGAAGTTAAGACAAATTTGGAAAAGAAAAAATCAAATAGAGAACCATAAATGCCATGAAGAGTTGACATTTTCAAAAAAAAAAGAAAAATTTCCGGCAACTTTTCTTTTCAAATGGAAACTTTTTTCATCAAAACCGATAGATTCGTCCACTTGCGTAATGAAACAGGCATCAATATTTCTGATTGAAAAAAAACATCGATTTGCTTTTACGGTTGAATTACCTGAAAGTACTTGCTAAGTACAACCATCCGAGACTTTCTATCATATATTCCCAAGAATTTCGCTCACTTCGAAAGACTGAAATATTTGGACTGCTCGTTGGTTTGATGAGGCAATAGATTGATTGAACTTTGCCCCCGTGGTCGAGTATTAGCACAGTTTATCAAGCGTCGAAGAAGATCTTTGCAGCTTACACGTTTCACTCGCAGCTGAATAAGCATCACCATATCTTACGAGTGTAAGCTAACGTAAGACACAATCGTATAACATATTAGATGAGCGCTGAAAAAATAGTTTAGAAAACGAATCAAGCCCCAAGCATAATTAAATCAACGAACTTGCAAAATGAAGCTATCGTCTCTAAGATCATTTTCTGTAATAGTGTTAGTTACGATTCTATTAATCGATCTTTCGCCGTCAAGCGTCGCTGCCAAAGAGCTGGAAAATGTTGACATTAATGCAACAACATCGCGCGTAGCAGTGGTGAGTAAAGAATAATTGACGTTCCAATGCATTAAGTGAAATTCGAATAGCTAAGACGTGTCATTGATTCGAGACTATATTGCGTGCAATATTTATCCCTCGTTATTCGCGACTACAGGTTACCGGCGCGAACAAAGGCATAGGGTTTGCAATTGTCAAAGGTTTGTGCGAGCGGTTTGACGGGATTGTCTATTTAACAGCGAGAAGCGAGGAACGGGGAAAAGCCGCAGTTGAAAAATTGAATGAAATTGGTCTCCATCCTAGATTTCATCAACTCGATATCACCAACGACTCCAGCGTCGAAGCATTCAAGGAATACCTGAACGACACACATGGGGGACTAGACATTCTCGTCAACAACGCTGCAATCGCTTTTAAGGTTTCCATTCCATTTGTACCCATAGATTCTGATTTATGACTTCTATAAAAACTCTGCAACTCTTATATTATATGCGAATGGATAGTAATGAGTGCGATACTGTATTGGTATGACATCTTATCACTTGTTATACAAACCGATTGCAGAGATCGAACAGGTCATAACACATTATCTAGTATGGCTTGCGGTTTATCGGCATCCAGATACCTACTCCAGTATTTCAAGAAAACGCTGATTTTTATTCGCTGTGTAATCTATTTTATGTAGGTATGCAACTCGTGTAATGATTTCCATCTTTTGCCATCTTATAGGTCAATGCCACTGATCCAATCTATACTCAAGCATTCGAAACAGTGCGAGTAAACTATTTCGGCGTTCTGAGAGTTTCGAATGCACTGTTTCCCCTGCTGAGACCGCATGCTCGAGTTGTTCAAATATCAAGCAGCGCTGGACATCTGTCAATGATACCAGGCCATGAGTTGAAAGCTAGATTTTCAAGCTCAGAGCTGACTGAGGATGGACTAAGCCAAATGATGAGAGATTACATCCAGTAAGATTATGTGGTCATCAGGGTGGCCCAAAGAAAAGAAAAATAATAATAATTTTTTCGATCTCACATGAAAATATGTTAGTTTTACATGTTTCAAGAACCGTCTCCAAAAATCAGCCCGAGTAGAAAGTTTTTAGGGGTCTCTCAAGAATTTTTAAAACCTTTAATATAATAAAAAATGGGTAAATTATGAATCCTTCAAAAATTACAGCTCGATATATGCATTTTCACAAGTTGCTCAAGAATTTTCAAATATTCAAAGTGACAACTTTTGGAGTCTTCGGACGACCCTCAAACGAAAATATTAAAGCCTTATCTTATTTTTCTACTCTTAGTGGTCACTCTAAACATAATTGTTCGTCTGATTTGAAGCCCGGATGAAAAAGTATAACGAGACTTAATTTACAGAGCTGCAAAAACAGATACACGCCAAGAGTTGGGATGGCCCAACAACGCTTACTCAGTAAGTAAAGTAGGCGTTTCTGCTCTGAGTCGTATTCAACAAAAAGGATTCGACGCAGATGACAGAGAAGACCTTGTCGTGAATGCTGTGCATCCTGGATATGTCGATACAGACATGACGAGCCATAAGGGACATTTCACTCCTGAGAGAGGAGCACAGGCTCCGCTTTACCTCGCTCTCTTACCAAATAATACCGCCATCAGAGGAAAATACGTCTGGCACGATAATACTGTCGTTGATTGGACGAACAATACCTCGCCGGACAACGCGTACTAGGCTTTTATCATATTATAATCTTATGTCTTTTTGCGCCTAAGAATGTTCATTTATTTGTAGACCAGAAATAAACTTTTTCCAAACACCGCGCACATGTTTCCGTGCGTAAAATACCTTATTCCCGCACCGTTAGACCCGTGTGCAAAATGCAAACTGAGCACACCTTATTTGGAAAAATAATTTTTCCAATACCCGCATGGCTTGCGCCTTCAGAGGCTCGTTGAGAGACGACGAAGCGAACCATTCCTCAATTGATGACGTATACGTCGGAGAAACTTAATTTTCTCCACTAGTGGGGAAGTAAATGAGAGAAGTGCCATCTATCATGACTGTTTCTAGGCAAGCTGGACAGTATTATATATCTTGGCGTCCACGCAATCTAGCCAATATATAAGTGAGTACGCGAATAGTGGTTAAGGGGAGCGATGAACACAATAGACAACAATTGTATGCTCAGCGACTACCCTTCCCAGAGCCACATGTGGTCAGACTAGGAAGCTGATCTTTACACACATTCTGAGATCGGATTCTGACCGGTCTACCCGTAAGAGTTGAGTCTCCTAGTCTCTATTCTATATGCTTACAGCCATTTGGACATTCAGAAAAGCTAACCCGTTTAGCATTCTCATTAGTCACTGATTACCACACAAACTCGTTCGGGTTTTGACGTAGTCTTCGAAAAAGTTACCGAAGATATAATAATGTCGCGCGTAGCAGTCGTGAGTAAAGAACAAACAACTTAAAATCAATGCATTAAATCAAATTCGAATAGCAGAGACATAGGTCACTAATTACCCCTTGTCATTTGCGACTATAGGTTACCGGCGGGAACAAGGGGATAGGCTTCGCGATTGTCAAAGGTTTATGCGAGCGATTTGACGGGATCGTTTATTTGACAGCGAGAAGCGAAGAGCGGGGAAACGCCGCGGTTCAAGAGCTAAATAACCTCAACCTCCATCCTAGATTCCATCAACTTGATATCACAAACGACTCCAGCGTCGAAAAATTCAAGAAATATCTCCAGGACACGTACGGAGGACTAGACATCCTCGTCAATAACGCTGCAATTGCCTTCAAGGTTTGAACTTCCAAGTCAAATATTGAATATAATGCAGCGATCAGATAACGTCATCTTATCACTCGTTTTGTCAACAAATTGTGAAATCAGATCATGTTATGACTGGCTACAACATTGAGATATCAAATCTGGCTTGTTGTTCGACAATAGAAATCAATGTACATAATCAGGGTTAATCATGATGGAATTTATGAAAGATGCACACGTGTGATTACTCTTTTAACTATATTCTAGAATGCTGCCACAGAACCGTTCTCCGTCCAAGCATCTGAGACCGTGGAAGTGAACTACTTCAGCCTACTAAGAATTTCCAAGGCTCTGTTTCCCCTGCTGAGACCGCATGCTAGAGTTGTTCAAGTGTCGAGTAGCGCTGGGCATCTTTCTCAGGTTACGGGAGATAAGTTAAGAGCCCAACTCGCGAGTGCCGAGCTCACGGAAAGCGAACTGAGCCAATTAATGAGAGATTTTGTCGAGTGAGTCTAGAGTCGTCACTAATTCGGGGTTTTCATAGTTAGGAGGAACCTGATTAATCTATTCCACACTTCCACTCGGTTCGGGGAAAATAAATAACAATTTAGCCAAATGGATTCGGATTTAGTTCCTATAAAGTTACAGACTGAATTATAGCGAGCAGATTTTTAACTTCTGACTATATTCTCTTCAGCCTTGATCAGGGGAAGACAGAAGTCTGAGTCAGGAAGTCTTGGGAAATTGGAGGAATTTTTAACCTAGTCTTGATTCATTTTATCTGGATCATGAATCAGGGACAATAATCAAACTTGATTTGCAGAGCTGCGAAGACAGAGACTCATCAAAAATTGGGATGGCCTAACAGCGCTTACTCCGTAAGCAAAGTCGCTGTTTCTGCTCTGAGTCGTATTCAACAGAAAGCATTCGACTCGGATGACAGGGAAGACCTTGTCGTGAATTCGGTGCATCCTGGATATGTCGATACAGACATGACGAGCCATAAGGGACCTCTTGCTCCTGAGAGAGGAGCACAGGCTCCGCTCTACCTCGCTCTCTTACCAAATAATACTGAGATCAAGGGAAAATATGTCTGGCACGATAATACTATCGTCGATTGGGTCGATGACCCCATGCCAAGTGCCTATTAAACTATGTTCACACTATTCTCCTGCAATTTATAGGCGCTTAATAATGTTTACAGAACGTCTCAAATTATTGGCAAAAACTCACTGAACGTTTCGTACCGTTTTTAAGTTTCAATAGCCTCGCTTGAAACAGCTCGATATCAGTGCCTTAAATTTGTTGCATGGAAATTAATCTATCGTTTTTTTTTTTCTTTATCAACGGTGTGCGATTATTCTTTTTTATTATCCTACTTTATAGTTTAAGTACTTTAATTTTTCCATTTTGAAATTATATACTATCGGGACAAAAAACAATGTTCTAATTAACAGAGAGTCCCAACTTGTTAAATACGTATAAGAAATATTGACAAATATTGAATGTATGTAGTTTGTGATAAAGAATAATAAAATCTATCAAACTGAACCCAAAGTATTTGAATTTCTTAAATATCCACCCAAGCGATAATGAAATTGTAGAAAATCATGTATAATAGAAGTTTCAAAGACATTCGCCCAGTAGTCTAGATTGAGTCTGAAACGGGTTATAAGTGAAATAAATAATATCAAGGTGTTGCAGACAGAGATAGTCTTCAGTTCATACATTTATTATATTAATTTTTTTTTTTTTCTTTTTTTCTTTTTATACACTATCTATGTAGGTAATATGATATAATAATTATTGCTCACTTTTCAAATACGGTATATATTAGCATATTGTATGATGGTTGGTGAACCATACCTTATCCAAAACTAGAAACAAAACTCTGGTAACTAAACGTAAGTAATTATGCGCACAGCTTCAAAAAACACATAAAATAATTGATATGACAATAATAATAATAATTGGTAACGTTCATTGTACGTTTATATGAATAATAATAATAATAACAATAATAATAATAGTATTAGTGACAATAAGAGAGAAAGAAAAGATGAAAGAATATTGGTATTATGTGCTAATTAAACCGTATATGATCAGCGGCTTATTATTATTATTATTTCAATAGCGATTTCCTATAAACTCCAATAATCATAATATATATTATATTTAATTCAATAAATACTTTGATATTAATTTAATATGTATATTATGGCAACTTAAAAATAAAATATGACTTGAAGAAGAAGACATTTCCATCAAGATATTCATGATATAGCCGTATTATTTCCATACTACTTATTAATTTTTGTATTCTTCCTTTTTCTTTGTTTCTTTAGTTTTATTAATTATCATATAATATTCATGCCCCAGATCTATAAACTTAACATTTACCTACTGACTACATATATCCGTGTGTCTCTTGTGTGTGTCGTAATAGAATATTAATTATCATATATAATATGTGCTCTCGTCACACTGCTTAATGGCGGAAAGATTATATGTGCACCCGATCAGACCAGCTGGAATCGAGTCGAGTTAGGTAGGATAGCGATGCGTTTTTTTTTTTTTTTTTCTGTTTTCAATTTGTTTTTTCTCTTCTTATTCTTTTATTCTTCTTCTTCTTCTCCTTAATGATAATAATAAATTACAATATAACGAAGCTTGGAATCCAGCGTAAACCATGAGGACAGAATCCAAGCCCTTATACCATTATATTTACTTATCTTTTAATATGGTCTAAAAAAAACTTAACCTTTTTCTTTTAATAGTGTGTATTATAAGTACTTGTGCATCGATATCATTATTATTATTTTTATTATCATTATTATTATTAATATTATTATTATTATTATTATTACTATATTTTGATATAGGAAAACTTATCCATAAATACTCTAAAAAGAATATATCTCATAACGACTCATATCCATATTTAAGTTAGGTATTTTCAATAAATTTTTACTTAATTTATTACATTCAGTTATTATGAATCGCCTTTTAGAGTACACACACCTGCAGCGTTTAATGGATAACATTAATAGATAATTTATGTATTCTTCGCATTAATAGTTTATCATTTATTTTATGTATCCTCGTATAATATATTTCTATTATATTATCACGGTATAGGATTTATATCTCAATGGAAATGTCTACCGTATGATGAAAATCGTAGTCCCTTATTGGCATATTATGATTATTATAACATGAATTTGTATTTTTAATGATACTAACATACTATATCAATGCATGTACGCTGTCTCTCCCTTCGTCTATATCCTATGTATTATATTCATTCATGTGTGTATTTTTTGTGTCAGTGTGTGCGCTTAACGCTAAAAACAACTTTCCTTTGTGCTTATTATACTTAATATATTTACTTATCTAAACATTAAATATATCATATTTATCATATTATTATATTATATTTATTCATATATACACAGGGAATGAGATGGAAAATAAACTGGAGATATTCTCACTCGAATTTCACTTCAAACTTATCTTACTCTCTCTTTTTCTCCTCAGATTTTCAATCTCCAATTTATCTAGCATCAGATTCCCCATATACCTGTATCGTATATATTGAAACATAAATAAAAAGCAGTAGTATGTCTATCTGTTAGTTAATCGTTTCGTCTGTATGTCTCTGTGTCGCTCGAATCCAAAAAATATTAGTCTCGATAGTTTTCCTCGATTTTTCCCAGTCCTGGCAATTCTATGATTTCAGCTTTAAACCACGAAGTCCGAAGATTAAAATTATGGTCTCGTGTCAACGCGGTCCCAGATGTTGGCAGTGAGCTTAACGAAAATCGCTTCATTTATTTGTTCATCTATTTATTCATTTATTCATTTATTCATTCGCTTCTATCCACTTTCTTATTATTTTTTAGATTGTCACTGCAGTGAACGTAGTACGTGTGTCTGTCTATATTCCGCGCGATTATCGGTATACTTGTTGATATAAATATTATGTATTAATCAATGGAAGATGAGACAAGCCCTTTAGTTTCTTCTAAGTATATATATATATATATATCTATTCCACCAGCAGAATTATCATTTTCTTTCAATTTAATATACGACAATGGACAGAGTACGAATTTACTTTACGACAATATTTTAGTTCTTTCCGTTCGGTTGTCTACAAGCCCGATAACGAAATAAATATGTTAATAAAGAACGAGAGCGAACAGTTAGTGAATAAATTTGAGCTTGAGATTCGGTTTGTTTCTTTGATAATATGTATGTACCACAATCCAAGCAAAAAATCGATCGTACAAAGCCAGAATAGAAAGAAAAAAGAAAAAAAAAAAAAGAAGAAGAACCGCTAAGATACAAAAAGATGTTTGCGATTAAAATTTGTTATTCGTTCAGTTACAAATTTACACCTAATGTAAATTTATGGCTATCGTAGCTTTTAGTATTTTAATACCAAATTTAAATATTTTAAGATTTATTATTTCGATCTTTTTTTTTCTTTCTTTATCTATACCCCTAAACTTAATCTGCGACTACCACATTTTACCATTTTCTTACCACAGTTTCTTATCAGCATTTTACTTTATTTTTATTGATTTATTTTTTCATTTCTTTGTCATTTTTTGTCTTTTTTTATGTGTAACTATGTAATGAAAAAGATATGACAAACTCCAAATGTACTCGGTGTAGTTGTCTAATCGAAGTGGTAAGAAATTGATCGATGAAATAATACTACTAATAGACGTAGATAAATGTTACGAGTAAGTGAATGCTAAAATTTTAACAGACAAAGAAAAAATTGCGATTTCCGACAGATTTTAGAGATAACATATTATCGTCAATCAACATAATATATATATTGCGTTTATCTATCACTGGCTCTTGCTGTGGACATTATAATAATTAAGCACATTTTTTTTTCTTCTTTCCCTTTTTCTAAAATCGGGGTTAGACAAAACGAATCCAGGTGGCGCCACCGAGCCAAACAACCAATACACGTTTGTGTATTGCGTGAACTGTAGAATTGAAACACAACGGAACTTTTCAGTATTTTAAATAAATAATTGTTATAGGAAATATGAAAAGCTAACGACAAACTATATGATAAATAAAATGAATTGATTAAAAATATATATATAAATAAATAATACAATAGAATTATAAGATTGTGAATTAACAATTTTACGTTCACTTTGAATAATCGATAAATCCCATACTTGGTATGAAAAGCAAAGAGTTTTCACAATCAAAGATATGAAAGCCAGTGATAGAAGTTATTTTTTTTTTTTCTGTTTTGTTTTCTTTCTCTTGTTTCTTTCCTTTCTTGCTATATTAAGAATTACTTGCTGCGTGAATATTCAATTTCAATAATAATAATAATATTAATAATAATACTAATAATAATAATAATAATAATAATGATAATGATAATATTACTGATAATAATAATAGTTTTTTTTTTTTTTTGTAAGCAATGTAGATGATATTTTTGGTGCTGATGATGTTTAAGGTGTTCATCGGACGTCTGAGATGTTAGTTTTGCTGCCGAATATCTTGATCAATTGATCCTCATAGTCCTCGATATTGCGCTTCATTAACTCCATGCAAGGACCTAGCAAACGCTCGAAGGCTTCGACGTCCAAAACTGTGTAATGAGCAAAAAAGAGGTAAAAAAGATCAGTTATTTTTTGATTCTTCGATACATAGAAAATACCATTTTGCAACTATGCTGCAATTCTAATACTAGATTGGAAAACTATTAATTTTTAACAATATTACAAAACGATTTTCAACCATTCTCATCGAATATCATGAATATTTTATTCTAATTCAAAAGTCATCGGTGAAATAACAATATGGACATTAATTTAAAGATCAAATATCGTAATGTACTTGATGAGTTTTATACTAATTTTATAAGAACATCACAGGATTCGACAAAAATTCATATTCATTTAATAAATGAATTGACAAAGAATCGCATAGAATTTTACAAATATCATCATTTGATATCTTAAAAATTTCTTAAACTCAATGAAGTTTCGTGGACTTTTTTTTCTTTTGCTATATAATTTCAGAAAAATTTCTGTAAAATTTTAGGAGAATTTTGTGAAAAAATAATATCAATCTGTGAAGAAATTGTATGAAAGATTGACAAATAAAAATCCGATAAGATTTGGTGAAATTTCGTGAAATTTCTATACGCAGTGGTCATAAGCCGTAAGTCAGGTTTTCTAAAATTTTGTAAATGTTGGAACGTTTGGGAGAAATAAAGAAAAAATGGCGGGAAATTCATCTCTCGGTATACTCACATGCTAGTTTAACGTTTCCAACTGCATATGCGGAAGCTGCTCGAGGCTTGTGTGTGACCAGAGCTAACTCGCCGAGGTATCCACCGGCGGGTACACGATTTATCTGAAATTCGTTCAAAGAAAAGTTTAACAGAAATCCAAAATCGAGAAAATAATTAATAGGAAATTAATATCCGTGTACAGGGCAACGATTAATCACATAGCATAACAGGGTGATCTATATATGTATATTAGGGTGTTTGTTATTTCCCGTAAATTTTTCTATTAATCTGACCCGCCCTAAATCTCAAATTCAAACCGTAAAACTAAAATTCAGAAACTTGACAGTAATTTAAAAATTATTTTATTTAAAAATTATTAATTCATTGAAGATTTTCTAGATTTATTAAAAATCTAGAACAAATAACCGACGGTAATGAATTGCAAAAAAGTAAATTGATTTCGACACGGTTTAAAGAAATGAGAATTTCTTTTTTTTTCATGAATTTTAGCTTCATGGTATAAAACCCGTGATTTAAAAAGAAAAAAAATTCTTTTTTTTTTTGGGGGGGGAAATAACGTAGAGGTACAGTTATTCAATTCCTAAGGGTTGTAAATCCTAGATACGTGGGATGTATCTTTAATTAATATAGAGGGAAGGTGGGGGGGGGGGGGGCAAAACGGGGTACTTAAGAGAGTATTTAGTTTTGGGGACGTTTAAATATGATGAATTTTCTTTTTTTTTTTAATTGTAATCAAAGAAAATAAAAAGAATTTTCAGCTGCCGTTAGAAAAAAAAATTAAAAATTTTTAACTTTTGAAATTTTTTAATTCAATCTAAAATTTGAATATATATCGGATTCATTTCGTAAAATTAACCATTACTGGATAAAATAAGTAAATTCTGTACTTGAGTGACTCGTGAAGAAAAAAAAAGAAGAAAAAAAGGTATATATTATATTTTCGAAATTTAATATTTTATTAAATAAAATAACGTGAAATGACGTTAGAAACTATTTTTGACCATTTTTTCAACAAGACAACAAATTTTTTCAACAAAATTTTTTGGGTGCCCCATTTTACCCCCCTGACTAGTTTTGCCCCCCGCCCCCCTATTAACGATAATTTTCATCCAGGCGGATAATCGGATCTGATTTATGGAAAATTCAAGATTTAATAGAAAACGAGAATAATAACTAAACTATAAAGAGAAAAATAAGATCATAATAAGTTAAATAAAGCTAAAGATAAAGATAATAATAAGTTTTATCATGCAACGTTAGTATACTGTGGAAGTTGTCGTTGATTGCTTAGTTCTTATTTTATTTATTTTTTTCTTGTTTTGCAATATGATTTATTTGCGAAGGGTTCTACTGAATAACAACAATCAAACATAACACCGATCACATAGCGATGATTCGATTAGCTATTTAAGGGTTCGGCTTCATACCTCAATGATATTCGTAGGAATGCCCTGATGCGGTAGCGAGAGACACAAGAAAATGCGATAATGAAAGAAGAAACGAACGGAAAAAGTATATATGTAGTAGGGTGATTGAAAAAAAAAAAAAAATGTTTTTTTCTTCCAAACAGGCTCAAAAGTTATAATATATAGGTATAGTATGTGTCGGTTGAAATTATAGAAATAAATATTCGAAGAAAAGGATTGAAAATTTTTTCTCAACTATCATAAATATCGTGTGAAATGAAATTCGAGCTAAATGAACAAGCAAGCTATAATATAATACGTGTGTGCCGCGTGTATTGATATTACTGATTCACACGGTTTAGATCTGCAAATATTCAAGGCGATCGCCGCGGTGTACCTAGACACGAGTCAACGTCGGCGTACGATTTTCATTTTAATTTATCAATAATCGAACGTTGAAAATTGTTGAAAAATGGAGTTTAAATTCTCACCTCAACTTCTCTGCCGTTATCACCGAGTATTGTGATCTTGACGAGGCCGTCTTCGACGAAGTACATCCCGTCTGCTATGTCTCCTTGTTTTATGATTCTCTCCCCGTCTGCGAAATGCTTTGGGGCTAGTGCGTCCGCCAGATTCATACGTTCGTAATTCTGACGGATTTAAGAAGCAATATAGCATCAATGTATTTCTTCGAAAAAAATCTGTTTTTTCTTTTTTGTCTGGAATATGATATTAATGATAAAACACAATCCGAACCTCGAGTGATTTCAGCATTGGAACTTTGTTTATAAGATCCTCGTACATCTTGCGTTTTTTGTAAGCAGACTTTAGCAAAATACGTCGGAAAGTCTGTCTGTCCATCGCCCAAAGAGTTCCAGTTGAAATTGCTTTGATAGTAGCCGCTCTCGGCATGTTATAAAGTAGCGCAAGTTCTCCGAAAGCCCCGCTATTCTCGTATGTGTGAATCAGGATATCAGCCCCTGTCGGATCTTTCACATACACCTCGAATTTCCCCCTGAAATAACCCCGTCAAATAATTGGCTTTGTGAATGGAATTATTATTATTATTACTTTTTTTTATTTTTTTATTTTCCATTTGAAATAATGAACGTAATGAACCAATAGACCGTTTTTCGTAGAACGTTCAATTTTGAACGAATCTTTCGAATTAGATCAGTTCTCGAGATAGAAAAATCGAAAAGTGCCGTGAGAACATTTCCGATGTATTTGAAACATGAATTATAAGAAATAGCAACAAAAAAAAGAAAAGTAAATAATCGGCATATTTGTCCACCCTATATTATCGTCTATTCCTAATTGGATTTGAAAATATTTTTTTTCATTAGGATTATCCGACCTTTCGATGACGTAGAAATTATCGCCGTCGTCCCCCTGCCGTATTATGAATTCACCTGGCTCCACAGTCTTCTCGAACATCGCGTCTAGTACATCGGCCATTTGTTCCTAAAACAAGGATTGTCACTGCAGACATAAAGCTTGACTTTGTAACTTTTTTTTTTTTCTTCCATTTTCTTTTTTGCTATTTTTTTTTATTCATTATTTCTTTCTTGATCAAAAAGGAAGTGAAGCGAGCTCGTCAACTCGACTGATACGAAACTGGCGATCCAGGGCTTTTGAAATCCTTACGCCTGAGTGACCTCAACCTTATCTACACACCGGTAGACCAACGATAAACTAGGTAAAAGATGGGTGGTGGTTCACTGACTTCCTCGGATGAAAATTACTTTGAGAATATAATACGTTGATATACTGCCCGGACTTATTCGTCCAAGCGAATTATTTTCATTATAAAAAAAAAAAAAAATTTCTCATAGAATCGAATCGGAAAAAAAAATTGCTTTTTTCTTTCACTCGCATTATGCCTCACCGTATAGTTAATATTTATTTTTATAGATATAAATTATTAGACTGTGTCAGAATTTTTTTTTTTTTTTCTTTTTTTTTTCGAATATAAATGTCAAAAGTTTCTTTGTCACGAAAAATTATAACAAAACTCCCTCAAAATTTCAGCTCGATATCTCAAAAATTCCAGCTCTCCCTTTCTCGTTTAAAATACACGTGAAAAAAATTTAGTTTTCTTATTTCTAAAATAAATATGGGTGTGAAAATTGTTTTTTTTTTTTTTCTTGGATTTTCGTTTTCATAATCTTGTAGGAAATGAAATTCTCTACAAAATTTCTCCTTATACGTCTTTTACTGGAATTTGGCATTTTTTTTTCCCCCTCTTTTTCTACGCCCTGTAACCGTCTCCCTAGTAAATTTGAGTAAACGATGTAAGGACCAATTTTGTAGAGAATCAAATTTCCTACAAGATTATGAAAACGGAAATTCAAAAAAAAAAAAATCTTTTTACACCCATTTATTTTAGAAATAAGAAAACAATTTATTTTTCATATGTATTTTAAAATATGAAAGGGAAGAGATATCAAGCTGAAATTTCGAGGAATTTTTTTTTTTTTTGTGACAAAGAAACTTTGCAGATACATTTATTCGAGAAAAAAAAGAAGAAAAAAAAAAATTCTGACACAGTCTAATGAATTATCCTGATTTTAGGACAAAGGTCCTGAAGGTTTTCACTGTCGGATTCAAACTATAGACACTCGGAACTATACGGAAATTTTGATAAATGATACTCGAACATCTAAGCACTGCCCATTGCTGCGAGTGCGGCTCTATACCCTTTGTGGCTTCTGTATAGAACTTGAAGTTCAAAATTCTGATGCTGTAACATAAACCCCTAAGTCTTCTGGCCGCAAGCAGCTTTATCTTTACTGTGATAAAACCGCAGATACTATATATAGTTATGCCTCAACGTTAAGGACGCGTAAAACACGTCCGAGTTTTTATACCGTTGTCGGATTATAAATATTATTATACTTTTGATCAAGATTTTTTTACGAAGGGGGCTTCACGAAGAGATGTGTAAAAGATTCAGTATTAAAATTCAGTGAATTGAGAAATTTACTCAGAATTTCTATCTCGATATTCGTGGATTTTGAATGGGGATCGAATTACTCGAATTTCATTGATTTTTTCAGATTTCGTTGCGATATTTTCGGGCTTTTGATTGAAAAGTCACGAATTTTGAAAGGATTTTCTTTTTGAATTTCAATATTTCAAGGATTCCTTGTGTCTCAAATTTCGTCGATTTAATGTTAAAAATCTCTATAATTGTAAGATATAACGGGAATAACATTTAATTCGTTCAATCGGAATATTATCTGTGAGATTTTTGACTAGGATTTCACCGATCATTAAACGATTTTATAAATTTGATCAATATTGCAGTATTTCATGAATTTCTTCTCGTTTTCGCCGACTATGTACGAAAAACTCTACACGATTTCGTTTCGAAGATTTATTTGAATGTTTTGCCAGAATTTAAACAACTTTTCGAAAATTTTCGGGAATTCGACGAAGGTATTTTTCTTCTTTGGTTAAAAATTCACGGAGTTTTTCGAACGGTTTTATAAAATGAAAATAAAATTCCGAGAATTTCTTGTCTTGGATTTCGTAAATTTGATTAAAAAATAACTAAATAATTCCATAAACGTCACGTATAGAGCTTCGTAAAAATTCATAAAGTTCGATCCAATACAGATTTTCAAAAAAAAAAAATTAAAATAAATAAATAAAAATAATAATGCATAAAAAAAAAATAGAAATTGATACTACGAAGGCATAATTTTTGCACCCCATTCAAAGGTATGCGATAAACTCGTGTCTCCCACTTTCTGGTTCTGAGTTTGGGTCTCGACCTTTGACCTAACGGCGAATAGAAAATCGCGTGTAGTTTACACAGCCATCAAAACCCGACTTTCTGACATAAAACTGACACCAGTTCGTACCATTCTAACTATATAGGAGAAACCGTTTCATTGATCGTGGAATAAAACCCGGTATATACACATTGCGTTTAAACCATTGTTTTCACAGTACGACACCTTTAACGACACGATGATAAATCGGTTCCAGAAATTCGTGGGACTTTGGTTCGCGTGAATTCAATCCTCCCTTGTCACCGTGGGACAAATTCAATCAACTCTCAGAACTTTAGATCTAAATATCTGAATTTAAATGGAATAAATAACTTTCTTCAAACTCTCACTATATCGAACCATTATTTTTTATTTATTTTTTTCTTATCAAAGAACCGCATTTCGTGACGAGCATGAAAATTTGTAAAAAAAAAAAAAATTGAAAAATTGAAAAACGAAATAGTTATGAATATTTTAAACTGAAGTACATTTTTTGCACATTCACATATATGTTCGCGAATTTTTTTCGATATGCTATAAATTTTGATTTTTTTTTTTTTTTTTGCAAATTGACTTTTGCTACATTGTTCGAAAATGTTCAAAGTATGTTCCATAATTTATTTGAAAAAAAAAAAAAATAGTAAAGCCATTTGCAAAATCAGTTTGAATCAATTCAACCGTCGATTCTGAACTCCAAAAAATGTAAGAGGGTTAAGCTTACCTTGTCCAAAGCACGGAAGAGAAGAATTGTCTTCACACTTTCACCCAGCCTGAGTCGCTGCTGATCGCTCTTCGGATGCACCATCTGTGAAAGCATATAGGAAAAAATACGTGAATTCGATTTCGAAAAAACAATAATTTCTTAAAAATATATAAAATTGCGTCAAAATTTCTGTTCGAGTTAAATTCTAGTCGTATAGTCGTTAAATTAAATTTTTATATAATTGTCGAAATTTATAATATATAATTCTTACGAAATATATCTTTTAAATCCCAAAATATATACGACAAGTTTTTTGTTTTTCCCCCCTTGAAATATTTGCGATTTGGAAAATCTCAATTTTTATCTCTTTCCTTTTTTTTCGACGAGTCTTCGTAATTGTTCGTGAAATATTAACACAATAATAATTTAAAAAAATTGTACGAAATTTCTTTTTTGTAGCCCTTTTTGAAATTTTCAAAATTCTTTTTGTAAATCTTCGTGGAAAAAAAAAAGAGTTTAAAATCTTTGTCAATTTTTTGGGGTTTTTTTTTTTTCTACAACTCTCAGAAATATTTCGAAATTGCGTCGAATTGATTTTTGAGAAATTCTTGTGAAAATTTGTTTGTTTTTTTTTTTTCAAAAACGATCAAATCCCTTGAAAATAATCTTCGAAATTCTTTACCCAATTATCGCGATATCCGTGTAAAATCTGTACGAAATTCTTAAAAATAAAAAAAAGAAAAAAGAGAAAAAAAGAAAATAATTTCAAGTTCAAATAACGAAGATTATCGTATCTTTGTAGTCAGATTGAAGAACTTGAATCATCCCTGAGGCCAAAAGTGAATCTGCGACTATAATAATGATTCAAGTGAATAGAAAACATTTGATCAGTATACACAGCGGAAATACTTAATCCTAACTTCACGAAACGAACATAAACGCAATATATAGAATGACGAACCTCAAGATGTACAACCGGCTTAGATGATGACCAAGAGTGAAATGAACGAAGCACGATGAATCTCTGGGTTTTAATGGATTCGATACTGCACTTTCGTCCATGAAAATTATCATCCTTTTTCTTTTTCTTTCTTTCTTTTTTTTTTTTTTCTTTTCTTTTTTCTTTTTTCAACTATACACTGGACGACGATGCATTGCGCCCGCGCCGCTTAATAATCGGGTCAAGTGCGAATATCACTACACCAGTTACACCAGTGTATACGTGTGTGTGATCTACCTTTTGCCAATATATACCTATATATATACACATCCCGGAGGACCCTTCCTGAATATTTATCTGAACATGTCATCTATACTGTCACAGCGTTTTTAAACTAAAAAATAAAAAAAAAAAAAAAGGAAAGAAAAAAAGAACCCCTATTTTCAATCACATTCGAATATATATATGCACATGGCATTAAACGTCGACTCGCTTAAGCAGCTTAATAAAATTCAAATTACGTGGCTAGTTATTTATTTATTTATTTTATTTTATACTTTTCTTTATATTCACTGACCAATCGTGAGAATTCACAATTTTTCTCTTATTTTTCTCTTTCACTGATCTCGAGGTATGAATTTTTGAATATCTAACGATTTACTAATTTTTTTCTTCTTGATTGATTGATTGATTGATATATACACGTTTTTTTTTTTTTTTTTTTGAATCTTTCCTGAGTTTTTAACCTGAGTCTAAAAAAAAAAAATCCATTGATTTTCACCGATCCTTAATCATTTCTTAAATCGGGGATAAAAAAGTGACGAACTTTGATCCCTGTTTGACCGTCGATGGAACAATTCCTAATATTTTAATATAAAACTTGAAATTTGACAATTTTTAATAAAGTAAATAGACACTGAAAAATATCCATTATTCGTATAGAATGTCCGACAAGTATAATTATATTATACGTGTTAAAAATCTGTATATATAAAGTATAAGAAATAATTCTGAGATCGATTATACTGCAAGCCACAGGGGTTTGACCATTGATTTAATACCAACCCAATGACATACGTCGTCTGGTTCCTTGTTCCTGTTACAGGACACATAAATCGAGCTATAAGAGAGAAACTGGGTCGCCTTGCTAATATATACTAGCCGAAGCAAACGACAGCAGAGAAAGATACAGAGACACAGGCAGACAAACAGCTGCTTTTCTGGACGAAGGGCGTCGCAAGAAAGATTGTCCCAATTTTTTCTTTTCTTTTCTTTTTTTACCACAAAACATAAAGTTTTTTTTTTTTTTTCTTTTTTTTTTTTCTCATCATCGTCTACTGATTATTATTTTCGTTACTTTCCCGAAGAAAATTCGCCATACCTTAGAACTTTTCACCGTTTCATTAATTACTATATACATATATATAGCAAAGGGAAGAAGTTGCCCGAGGCGTTTCGACCGTGTCTCGCTGTCATGTCATCATCAACCAGTCAACTTAAAAGTTTGGAGATAATTTCTTTCTCAAACAACGACGCTGTGGTACAACGCTTTGAATGAACGTGTATATTGTTTTGACAGCTAGTTCTTCTCACGGTTCATTACTTCTGTGTTTCTAGACGCAATTTGAAAGTATATATATATATATATTAGGGTGGTCCTTATTTGGGGCTCGGACGAATATTTTATCAGCCCCCCCCCCAAATCGACTCCAAATAATTCAAAAACTATACCCTAATTTTTTCAGATTTTTATCTAGACTCTAACCCCTCCCACCGGGGGGGTGGATTTCCCCATTTGAAATACACGTGTTTCGGCTATATTCTCAAGATATATTTTATTCTAAGAGTAATAATTATTGAAAAATTCTGTAACTGCGAGATTTTAGTGTTCATTGGTCGACTATTTGAAAAAAAAATTACATTATTATACGGGCCAATCTAGACAAATTGCATACCTGACCATATTCTGTTGAATTAAAAAAAAAAGTCAGATTAAAGGGTATGCAATTTGTTTAGATTGGCCCATATAATAATGTAATTTTTTTCTCAAATAGTCGGACCAATAAACACTAACATCTCGCAGTTACAGATTTTTTCAATAATTATTACTCTTAGAATAAAATAAATCCTGAGAACATGGCCGAAACACGTGTATTTCAAATGGGGAAATCCACCCCCCCGGTGGGAGGGGTTAGAGTCTAGATAAAAATCTGAAAAAATTAGGGTATAGTTTTTGAATTATTTGGAGTCGATTTGGGGGGGGGGCTGATAAAATATTCGTCCGAGCCCCAAATAAGGACCACCCTAATATATATATTACAAATTTTATGAAGTTTCTTTGAAATTGTTTAAATTCTTGAAACTTTATCCCAAATCGTAATTCTCACTGTTTTTTTTTTTTTTTCTTTTTCTTTTCCTTCTTTCTGACAAAGTTTGCAAAGAAGGAAACAAAAAAATTACTCGCAATATCGATATAAAATTTCGCATACAAAAATCAAGTTTTTTGTCAGAAATTTAATGCTAAATAAGGTTTGTTCATTAATTTTATCGACAAAAAAAATGTCTTCACAGCTTGCAGGAGAAAATAATGTGGAAGACCATATTTTCTGTGTTATTTAAATGGAAAAACTTCCAAGTTCGATGATGGACCTTTCAAAATTTAAATTTTGAACTGTCCTTTGGCCAGAGGTTTTGTTTCGACATATCCTACGATATTCTGGGCGGAGAGTGAAAAAATACTTAGTAAAATAATTATTAAAATAATTTCAACTAACTATATCTAATTGTAAAAATTTCGGTAACCAATTGTGAATAAGTTGAGTCAATTGAATATTTCTCAACAGGAATATTCAATTGACTCAAGACTTTATTTTTTAGAAATTCAGGAATTATTCATTGACAATTTATTCAAAAAAATTCACGAATATTTTCCTGTGATTGAATTGGAGAATTTTACTATACCTTAATTTCTCTGTGATTTCGATTGGAAATTCACGAATTTATTTGCTAACCGACAAATTTCTCGTCTATATTATATTATGATAGCAAAAATTCACGAGTTCCTATATTCGATTTAATTGAATAATTCACGGATTTTTCTGTGATTCGATTGGAAAATTCTACGATTTTTCAATTTAGGAATTTCTCGGTGATTTCTATGCGACATTCACGAATTTCTTCATTATTTTATTCAAATATTCAAAAATTTTCCTGTGTTTTCGTTGGGAAATTCACGAAATCCTTTGTGATTTCTTTAGAAAAATTCACAATTTTTTCTTGTGATTCGATTGGAAAATTCTACGATTCATAAACTTGTGAATTTCTTTGTGATTTATTCCGGATGAAATTTCGGAGTTCCTTTATTACTTTATTCAAATATTCACGAATTTCTCTGTGATTCGATTCGGAAATTCTATACGATTCTTAAATTCATAAATTTCTTCGTAATTTTTATAACAAAATTTGAAAATTTCTTCATTACTTTATTAAAATATTCACGAATTTTCCATATGATTTTATTCGAATTCCCAATTCGAATCACGAATTTTTTTTCCGATTTATTTCAATAAAAAAAATCACGATTTAAAATTTCACGAATTCCCCTAAATTTCATTCGTTAAATTGACAAATTTCTTGTCTATACCAGTTTAAAAAATTCACGAATTTCTCACAAATATCTTTATAATTTCCGAAATTTATCCGAAAATTTTACGAATTGCTATATTATATTGGATTTCACGTATATCATATATATCTCTTCAAAATATTCGGCAAAAAATTTTCAAAAAAAATAGTGAAAATTATAAAAATCATGATATAGTTAGGAAATTCACGAAATCCTTTGTGATTTCTTTAGTAAAATTCACAATTTTTTCTTGTGATTCGATTGGAAAATTCTACGATTCATAAACTTGTGAATTTCTTTGTGATTTATTCCGGATGAAATTTCGGAGTTCCTTTATTACTTTATTCAAATATTCACGAATTTCTCTGTGATTCGATTGGGAAATTCTATACGATTCTTAAATTCATGAATTTCTTCGTAATTTTTATAACAAAATTTGAAAATTTCTTCATTACTTTATTAAAATATTCACGAATTTTCCATATGATTTTATTCGAATTCCCAATTCGAATCACGAATTTTTTTTCTGATTTATTTCAATAAAAAAAAATCACGATTTAAAATTTCACGAATGCCCCTAAATTTCATTCGTTGAATTGTCAAATTTCTTATCTATACCAGTTTAAAAAATTCACGAATTTCTCACAAATATCTTTATACATAATTTCCGAAATTTATCTGAAAATTCTGCGAATTGCTATATTATATTGGATTTCACGTATATTATATACATATATCTTTTCAAAATATTTGGCAAAAAATTTTCCAAAAATAGTGAAAATTATAAAAATCATGATATAGTTAGGCAGATCTCCGTCCAAAGCCCGTAGGGTTTATCAAGGTGTGAGAAAATGTGGGGTAGGTGTAGGTGAGTACTACGTGGGGACAGGGTGACGAGAGGGGTTTGTTGCCTGGGGGTTGGGAAGCGATGGTGTGCCTGTGCTTCTCGCAAATCGATAGACTCTCTCCATGACGTCATATCAGCCTCTCTCGCGTCCTCCCGATCCGATAGTCTTTATCAGGGCGTACACGAACCAACGAACGAGGCGTTCTGCGAGGTCTAAAAAGCTTAAGACTGTATCCACTTGCTGCCGTAGATTAGCGGGTAACAAAAAAAAAGAAGCCAAAACAAAAAAAAAAAAAAGATCGATAAAATTAATTTCATCGAATATATCCAAAAGAAGATATTCCCTCTGTCGTATATATATACACGAATTTCATTCATCCTGATATGGAATCGCTTTGGGATTTCATTCAGAGATCGTGAATAACATGAAAAAAAAAAAAAAAATTTCTTCAAAATTTCACGGTCTTTTCGGGATGGTTTTTTTTTTATATAATATTTCTATTCACGTTCTAGAAATTTTTCTATCACTTAATTGGTTTATTTACAAATTTCTCTCTTTATGCGACTTTATTCAAAGAGTCACGAAATTCTTTATGATTTAATTTGGGAAATTGACGAACTTTTCTATCGACTAATTGTTGTATTCACGAATTTCTCTGTGATTCCATAGAAAAATTCACGAATTTCTCTGTCATTCCATAAAAAAATTCACGAATTTATCTGCAATTTATATTCCGGAAATTAACGTATTGGGAAATTACGATTTTGCTTCGCGATCGAATTGAAAAGTGCACGAATTTCTTTGTCAATTCATAAAAAGAAAAAAAGAATCACGAATTTTTTCTGTGACTTAAATGGAATATATATATTCAAAAATATTTCCCTGAAATTTCACGAATCTTGTAAAACTTTTTCACTAAAATTTTGCATATTTAAATACAAAATTTCACAAGCGAATTCGTGAATTTCTCTTTTAAATTTGTATAGAATCTACTGAAATAAGTCACGAATTTTCTACCTCTTTGTACGATTTCATATTTTTTTTTTCTTTAACAATAGGAGAATTCTTAATTGCTTCTAGATTTTATAAAAAAAAAAATTTCTGCAATCTCAGGCATTTTTCGTCAACTTTTGCCAAACTAATTCTGACGGACGTTTATAAATCTTCACGAATTTCTTTCCTAAGTCTTTGCAATGTCCAAGATATTTGATTCAATATTCACAAATTTTTCTAAACTCGAATCAAAGAAATTTGCTAAAGTTTCCCCAATCGGATGAAAAAAAAAAATTCAAGAAGAATTAAACATTTGGAATTGGAACAAAAATTTATACAAAAATCCAAATTTCCAGCTCAGTTTTTGCCCGAGCATTAAACATAGAGGTATAGATAAGCGCCCACTCGTCGAACAAAGATGCGTTAATTACACTAAAGCCCCGGCTCTGAAAGAGCAGCTCAGAGTCGAGGTTGCCTTTCAAGATTCGAGGCCACCTGCGGGCGTGGCAATCCCTAGAGCGATACGTACATAATATACAACATATATGGGTCATTTCACGTCAAATTTGAATTATCAAAATCTGAAAATTTTCAATTATTCTTCAAATTTTATACGTTGATCTTAACTTAAAATCAACATATACGTATATTTTAGTGTTTTAGTTTTTGATATTATTTTTTTCTTTTTTTTTTTTTAAATGGCTATAGCTAATGTTTTACAAATATTTTTCCAAACCTTTATTTTCTACTTGAGACGATTGCACATCTCGGAATATAAATTCGTGCAGTTTTGAATGTATTTTATGAAAATAAAAACAAAAAAATTCCACATATTTTCAAACATTCATATATATCAAAATTCGCTTCATATATATTCAGCTGTTCTGTGAGTTCAATGCTATACAAGCGTGTAACGAAAAAATTTTTTTTTAAATTGAAAAAAAAAAAAAAAAAAAGGTTTACAAATCGGCTAATAGGTATATATTTACTCGAGCCTAAGTATCATGTGTGGATGATACATTAGCCTAATTGACACCTCATCCTCTTTTTCGGTCTCCTTACTTGCTGTTCAATTTTCAAAAGTGTTAATATACTGTACCTATACAATTAGAGAATATTCGAAATAAGAAGTATCACAGTTTCTTTTAGTTTTCTATTTTTCATTAAAAAAAATCAACAAAAAAAAATAAATAAAAATATCGATCTAGGTGCATAACAAAGAAAGCGAGAAGCGAATAATTTCTCCAATTTTTATCTCATTTTTGTTTTTGTTTTTTTCTTCTTTTTCTCATTATTTTACATATTTTTTTAACAAAACACGAGACAGCGGAAAAAGACGGAAGAGGCCAGCGAACCTATTAATGGAGTATGTAATAAATAAATCGTTAGGTATATATATATATATATATATATGTCATGCGTCAGTATTTACTACGTCCTTAATTTAGAAGAGAGCAACAGGTGCAGCAATAGATTATTCTGCAAGTCGACTTACTGCATATCAGCTGCTGCCTGCCTGTATTCTGATGGCAGCGAACGTGTATCCGTGCTGGCTTTCGTTTCGTAGGTACAATTGTTCGCATATATAATATAGTCTGGGTAGTTGATAATAATTGGTGTGATTAAATACTTAGGGATATCGGGGGTGAGGATAAAAAGCTGTTGATTTTGAAAAGAACGGAAGTAGAATAAAAAAAGAAAAAGAAAAAGGAAAAAAGTTAATTGAAGGAAAAAAGGGATGGGGGAGAAAAGAGGAAATCTGAGGTATTTCCCCGAATTCTCGAAAATCCGATGAACTATTCGTATAGAATTACTGCGCGAATCGATCAATGTTGAAGAATTATGCAAGTGAAAATTAAATATGCAAAAAAAAAAAATCGATTCCAATTTTTTTTTTTTTGTCGAATAAATTGATATTTTTGTAAATTCATAAAATCTGAATGAAAATTGTATAAACCTAAATATTAAAGAAATTTGTAGAAATTCTTCGAATAATTTGTAAAATTTTATTGAAATTTTAGAGATATAGCTGCAGATGTGAATCTGAAGCATAATATGAAAAAAAAATTCTTCAGAACATAATATCGACAATATATTATATCGTATATATATGCGAAGAATTTCTGTGAAATTTCAGTGAATTCATATGAAACTCGTGAAATTCTTGGCTATAACATTTTCTCGAATGTACAAAATTCTAGGTATTGAGAAATTGAAAGAATCTCGATGATTTATGTTATATAGAGACGAAGAAACTGTTTTTTTTTTTTTTTTTTTTCAACACCTGTCAAAAATGGAGTAAATTTCTTTTTGATCATATAGAAACCTTTGCGAAATCTCTACAAAACCGTTGTAAAAATTTATAAACATTTTTCGTAGTATGCGTAATTTGAATTCCGAAAAAATGGAGAGTGATAAATGATGATCGAATTTATAGACTGTTGAAATTTCAATAAAATTCTGTCGAAAAAAAAAAAAAAGAAAAACTCATCGGTAAATGCCTCTCAAGTCTTACCATATTTTGGTGAAATTATCGAAATCCGATGCAGTGCAAAATTATTGGTAAAATGGTTGAATAACCTTGTCCCGGTAAAATGGGATATACGCTGAAATCTCCAATCAATTTATACACAAGCCAGCAAAAGAAAAGAAAAAAGCAAAAAAAAAAAAAGGAAAGGGATGTGAAAAATCCCAGAGAATTGGAGTTTGAAAATGATAGAAAAATAAGTACGTAAGATAAGAAAGAACTCGGTTTGTTAAACAAGTAAATAAATTAAGGCATAAATTATAACTAAATTATATATCTACGTGTATATGTATGTATATATGAGACAATATATACAGAATGAGTAGTTAAATCCTTGCCTATGTGGACACATCCATTGTATTTTTTAATTATAAAATATAAATATAGATATAGATATGCAGAATGGCATAGGCATACCTATAAGTACGTGATTGTATTGTATATATTGTACCTACGTGTAATCTAAATGCAAATATGCGTCGTTGAGATCAAACAGTATTTACTATTTAGCATATCGGTGCTGCACATATATATATATATATACACCAATTTCTTATTGTTAGTTTAAATGCGTCATGATCGAGCACATATTACATAGTCTAGTTACAAGACAAACATTAAACAATGTATACCATAAGGTACGTATTGTTCTTATTCTTATTCTTTTTTTTTTTCTTCTTTTTGTTGGAGAAGAATAATTACAGCAGTTTAGCAGAATGCAGAAGAAGACTTCTTTTTTTTTCATAATTCATGAAACAACTCGTAGGAAATAAACAGAAGACTGAAGGAATGATGGAGGTAAAAATTGCTTGACTAATCAATAATTACTCAATCAATGTTATACACAGAGGTATATGAAAGGCAGTTTAGTGTTGTGAAGTGAAGTGTTTAGAACCCACGTACCTAGGAATGTACCCACTACAGTAGCCTCAAATAGTTTACCTCGCGGTTTAATTAAGTCCGGAGCTAAAGTCTCAATAACATTCGGTCATGCCAAACCCCGGGAAATGCATATAGTCCAGTAAAATAATGAGAGATAGAAAAAAACACTGTAACTTTAGAAAGATGTTCAATTGTGGGCATTAGTGTCGTGTAAACATATTTGAAAAAGGTACTCTATATCAGTTTTTCGATGATATCTCTGGAACCGTCGATCACATCGAGGTAAACTTGGTTACCGAAAATGAAGATCACTGGCTTCCCTATTTAAAAGGTGGGATACAGTTTTCCCGTATCTTCATTGGTTTCGCTATATTTCGAGGCTAATGCACATGTGAATATTTTTCGATATGAACGCGATAGTTGCTTACATATTCCACGTTAAAATACAGCGAAACCAATGAAGATAGAGGAAAAATGTATCCCATCTCTTTTGTAGAGAATTTAAATGACTTCATTTTTGATACCCACCTCCGTCTTGGTATCAGTGACGGTTCCCGAGATATCATCAAAGTACTGGCTCCGCGGTTGTTATCGTGGAAAAAAGGCGCTCGAAAACAGTTTTTCGATGATATCTCTGAAACCGTGAATTATATCACGATGAAGGTGCATATCAAAAATGAAGTTTATTAAATTCTCTATGAAAAAGGTAGAATACAATTTTCCCGTATCTGCATTGGTCTCGCTGAATTTCGCGGTTGAATATGGGTACTACACATTTTTGGAATAAACGTAATATTCACTCACACGTTCCCATGTGTTAAAATACACCAAAGCCAATGAAAGTACAGAGCAAATCTATTTCACCATTTTCATAGAGGATATAATCAACTTTATTTTTCACATGCAACTTAGTTTTGACATCATTGACGATTCAGGTGATACCATCAAAGAACTGATTGCTATAGTATACCTTCTTTCCGAGATGGCTGCTGGAACACTGCAATTCGATTGAATGATTTGAATTTCGTTCAAAAGTAAGCCATATTGAAAATCTTTGCCAAGTTGTAGCTGTATGCCAGGTACTTTTTTCATTCGATAAAATATATTCCAATTTAATTGGACTAATAAAGATGTCGTACCGTATATGAACGTACAGCCAAGTAAGTAAGTCAATCGAGTGAAAAACGCAGAAATAATTCCTCTCGAAGTGGTATTTTCCCTTGAAGAAAAACATGCGTGTATGTATGTGGGTGGGTGTGTATTCATACATACTTATTTTTCTACCTCGGGATACAGAGCCCGCATTTCGTTACATAAGATTAAAAAAAACCACGAGGTATTCTTGAACGTGATTCTTCTCTCGTCAGAGAGAAGAAGTCTGATCTCCTATAGTTAGACACGAACAGAGACCATTCAGTTCAGTTCAGTTCAGCAATGATCGAAAGTCAGAAGGCCGGAGGAAGAAGACAGACAGAATTAATGAATAGAGAACTACGACTCCCAAAAAAAATCTCTTTTTTTAATTCAGGTATCGATTCCAAGTTGTAATTAGACAATCAGAAGCTCGTCTTCGAGACTGGTTCAAAGTCATGTAGTTCGGAATCTCTGAAGTTCACTGGAACTCATTTTTAACGAATTCAATAGGTTTAAGTCTACTTCAGAACATTTAGGACATGTTTTAGTCCGTTTCTGTAGATTTGATAATCATTTAAACATTTTCACACATTTTTCAGCGACTAACAAGACATGTCGTAGTTTTTTTAAATATTATTTCATCGTGTTTTAGTGTATTAAAATTAATTCCGGTCATGTTCCACAATTTTCCACATGACTTCAAACACATTTTTATGCATTTCAGCTCATTTAGAAACATGTTTTAATGTTTTGAAAAATAATTGAACACGTTCCGGTACAGCGAGATTAATTTCAGGACATGTCTCTGAATTTTCGAAATGATTTCAACATGCTTTGACGTCAGCTGATTTCAGTACATGTTTTGAACATTTTAAAAATCATTTCAACAAAGCTTAATGGTTTCAGCTAATTCCAAGACACGTTTTAGGATTTTAAAGACGATTTTAAAATCCTCTAACCTACATCATCTAATTTTGGGACATGTTTTATTATTTTTGAAACTTTTCAGCTCATTTCAATACATGTTTCAATGTTTTGAAAATTAATTGAACACGTTCCGGTACAGCAAGATTAATTTCAGGACATGTCTTAGAATTTTCGGAATGACTTCAACATGCTTTGACGTCAGCTGCTTGCAGCTCTTAACATGCTTTGATTTCAGTACATGTTTTGAACATTTTAAAAATCATTTCAACATACTTTAATGGATTTCAGCTAATTCCAAGACACGTTTTAGGATTTTAAAGACGATTTCAAAATCCTCCGACGTACATGATCTCATTTCGGGACATGTTTAATTATTTTCAAAACTTTATCAACGTATTTCAGTCTATCTAATCGCCTTCTCCAACCGATTTTGACATACTTAAATTATTTCAGCGCATATTTTCGAAGTATCAAGATCATTGTCACGTCTATTAACGTATTTCGGTTTATAATTTGACGGCATGTTTTAATACCCTGTCCAAGATCATTTCAACATGTTTTAGTATACTTATGTTAATTTCAGGCCATGTCCGAGTCCTAATTGAATCTGATTCGACCCTCGCTCAAAGGTTTCGTAAAACTGACAAGACTGACAATGATTTCACCACGTCTAGATGTCCTCAATTCATCAACGAGTCGTAATTCTACTCTAACGCTGAAATGAGTCAATCTAAATTCGCCGAAGGTAAAAAGAGGGTTTTTATCGCCACTCAGAGTGTGGGTAATCAAAAGAGAGGATAGATAAACTAAAAATAATAATCTTGATCGAAAAAGCGATTCAATTTGTATACATGTACTCGTATACATATATGTATGTGTATCCAACAGTTCTATCAGCAGTTAACCACGTTCAACAAATAGTCCGACGATCTATAATGTGCTTGTTATAGCCTCCCGGCTGTACGATAGAACAATGAACAATCGGCCAATTTCTCACACTCTCGATATAATTCTGAACTCGAGATCATTACAATGGAATCAAAACTGAATGAAGTGTTAATTGATCATCTGGCCATTGCATAAAACCGCTTTATCGATTTTATACACCTTCTCTATATAAATAAACGAATTGATAAACGAGAATATGAATTAGACATTCTCTCTCTCTCTCTCTCTCTTGATTCGTAAGCCTGCGGTATGTTATAGCGGAAATTTCGTCGAGGTATATTTGTGTACCATGTCAATCGGCCAGTATCGTAACACAACAGCCTCATCATCAGACTGTGGACTGCAGCAGACCTTGCTACTGTATACTCCTTCATCAATCAATTTATTGCCCATCATGAAACTAATTTGCTGAATAACTAGATACATGGACTGCTATCACAGCTAAAACCTCGACGACGATGGGTTAGCGGTCAGCGGACAGTGTATAATGGAAATTCGCAATCCCCTTTGTAGTCAGATCCTAACGATATGTGACGTTCGTTGAATATCCAAACAGCCATTCAGATGTACGAAAATCCGTTTTTGGTTTTAATTTCACACAAATTTTATCCGGAATTTTCGGAAATCATCCCGATTATCGCTCGCTTTCAAGCCAAGCTGTCATCTTCGAAACAGGGGCTGGAAAACAGTTTTTCGATGATATCTTGGGAATCGTTAATAATATCGAGTTGAAGTTGAATATGAAAAATAAAGATGATTAAATTCTCTATAAAAAAGGTCAAATAGGTTTTTTCTGTACTTTCAGTGGCTTTGCTGTATTTTAACACAGAACGTGTAAGCGATTATTACGTTTATTCCAAAATTCCTATATTCAACCGCGAAATTCAGCGAGACCAGTGCAGATACGGGAAAATTGTATTCTACCTTTTTCATAGAGAATTTAATAAACTTCATTTTTGATATGCACCTTCATCTCGATATAATTCACGGTTTCAGAGATATCATCGAAAAACTGGTTTCGGGCGCCTTTTTTCCACGATAGCAACCGCGGAGCCAGTATTTTGATGATATCTCGGGAACCGTCACTGATACCAAGACGGAGGTGGGTATCAAAAATAAAGTCATTTAAATTCTCTACAAAAGAGATGTAATACATTTTTCCTGTATCTTCATTGGTTTCGCTGTATTTTAACGTGAAATATGTAAGCAACTATCACGTTCATTTCGAAAAATATTCACATGTGCATCAGCCTCGAAATATAGCGAAACCAATGAAGATACGGGAAAACTGTATCCCACCTTTTTGATAGAGAATTTAGTAAGCTTCATTTTTGATTCTTACCTTTATCTCGATATCATTTACGGTTTCCGAGATATCATCGAAAAACAATGAAACAGCACCTTTTTACACAAATGGTGACTCAATAACTGCAATTTGAGTGCAGAGTTTTAGGTATGTTCGAAATCCTGCAGTCATAATGAACGTCTTTTCCAAGTTGCAGCTTTTTCCCAGTCATTTTCTGTTTCTCGTCCCAGCTGTTCTGGACTAGTGGGATCTTTCGATTTCTCAGATTATTCGAATATGAAATATCAGAAGCTATTAAATGATTGAAAAAATTCTACCCAAATTTCAAGAATTTCGATTATTTCTTAAGATTTCAAGAAATTTCAAAACGGAGACGAAAAATCTATAAAATTTTACACATTTCAAATTAATTTCGTTAATTCCTTGTCCATTTTTCTATGCTAGCCCGAAACGCCAGCCCCTCGTTTCTCTACTATTTGCTCTGCTTGGATGCAGGCTTATTTACCCGGGGTTTAGGGTCGGGTGTAGCCAAAGATATTGGTCGGCTTTGTAGTATACAACGAACCTCACGCTATATCCCCCAAAAAAGGGGCTGTCGAATACTGACCGAGTCGAAGACGAATTATTCTGATAAAGTGGTTTTCCGGGTGTGACGTATAACAAGCAAGTCAATAAAAATGTCATCCCCTTCGATTAATTAATCGTCAAATTTGAATTAAAATCCGCCCTATTCAAGTTTAGTACAAAATTAATATCACCGCGCGTAATTAAACGACGAAAATTGATCGTCTTGATTATATCCACAAACGAAATTTTCATCCCATGTATTTATTCTCCTTAGTCGTGATCAATTTATTACAATCTTTCCAATTCTGTGGACACAATAAATGTTTATTCAAACGAATAATAAGAATTAATTACCTTGATTCCTTCCTCGTCCTCATCGTCCTCGGGGTTGTAAGTCTCGGCAAAAACGCTCTTCCTTCTAGTGGCGAACCTCGCGACCGGTGGTTCTGAAAAATATTTTTTTTTTTATCAATTTTAGCCGAAATTAATCTGTAATTAATCTGGTAATTAAACCTCATTAATTATCGTTTAAAACTTCCTTATTTTTTTGGTATAAGAGCAGAAGAAAATTCAGCATCGAAATTTCGTACAAAGTCTATAATGAATTTTTCGAAAAATATTATGATTCCTTGTGAATAAATTCCATCATAAAATCCCACGATATCTGATTAATTCCCGAGGAATTTCTTCATATCTCCGGTGAAATTTGATTAAATTCATTGAATTTCTATGACCAAATGTCTTGTATATATGAAATTCATCGATTCATATGTACGGAAATCGAGGGATGATATTTCATCGGATTAAAGTATCTAGTGAATATATTCGAAACTGTATATGATTTCCTGTAAAATCCCATGAGATAATCGGATTATACTGTATAATGAATACTTATTCCGTATGAATTCCATTATCCCTAATGAGTTCTGGGAATATTTGAAAAAGAAAAATATATGTCCTCGTTATACGAACCCGTATGAAAAATTTCGCATGTTTTAATTATCCTGCCAATTTTCTCGCCGTTAAATATGAATATAAATATTAATTTCCTGTCATAATAACGCGGTGAAGTTTATACGACGTATTTATACGAAGCTTAAACCAACCAGAGATATCGAACAGACCGCGCAGGGTGCTAGCCAGGTTTATAGAGCTTATTGTTAGAAAGTAGGGGTAACACTTTGACCTACGAAGCAGGCAGGAAGTAGTGTCTATCCCACCTATAAGCTACAACCTAACTCAAGACTAACGAATATGTATAATAGAATGATGTTCAGACCTCTACTTGCCGAAATGTCAAAGTTCCATATAGATATGGGTGATTCCATGCCAAATTGACCACTTCTGAACCCGACCCCTTTCGATTTGACTAAAACTTTTTTGTCTTTTTCTAACCGACTAAAAACGTTTCTTATAATTTTTTCAACACTTTTTTTGGGTTGGATAAAAAAATGTCGAAAAAAATTATGAGAAACGTTTTTAGTGGGGTGGAAAAAGATAAAAAATGTTTCAGCCAAATCGAAAGGGGTCGGGTTCAGAAGTGGTCGATTTGGCATGGAATGCCCCATATACACATATGAACGATCTTATCAAATTCAAAGTGTCTCAAAGTGTCTCTTTACTTTTGCATTCTTTTCGGTGTTTTACTTTTTCGGACTAAGAAAACGTACGAGAATGTGAATATATGAGTTTGTAGAAAAATTGGCCCAGCAAGCACGTGCGGTGTAAATCTTACAGCGGAAACGACTCGGTTAAAAAATGAGATTAAAATACCGAAATGAAGTTCAAAAGTCTGCCTTTCGCGTGGACTAAGGAGACATCAATCCCAACTACCAATCGGAAGACGGATATGAAGTAGGATTTAAATCGCGGTTATTTCAGACTATTTCAAATTTCATTCAAAATTTTCATGGTTCTAATCGTCACGCGATAATTTCCGTAGTTCACACGAAAACCAGATCTATAACCATCATTTTAACGTTTTTATTTTATTTTTTGGACATACGGTTTCCGGTTTATAATGGACACCGTAAAACAGAACAAGACGAATTGTTCGCAATTTTCTACGACTAAAACTGATTTGCAAGCCTTAATAAACTGTTTTTTTTTTTTTTTCTAATTCGTTAAATCGTACCATCGTCATCGTATTCCCACGCACAAAGATTAACATGTTTATTACTAGCGGCGGCGATCATAGCGTCGTTGTTTATTAATGCGAAATATCAAATCCTCGTGGTAAAATAAAGAAAAAAAAAAAAAAATGAGATGCACAATGATTATCAACGTCTCAGTCTGTGTTCGTTATTCCACTGATCACGTAACTTGATGGTAAACTTTCCAGAACTTGGTATCTTCAACGTCCGTTATACTTTGAAGAAAAGAAAAAAAAAAAGGAGCTCTCGTTCACTGTTCACTGTTCACACCGTTATAACAAAATCGTGTATCGCACAAGTCTCCCTCAAGTCTTGTAAATCAATGTAAAAAGGAGAGATTATTCAAGTCGTTTATCAAAAGGGTCGAAATCCAGATTCAGGAAGACGAACGATCGATCACTACGCTGTCACGATTGAGCTGAACAATTCTACGACTGTGGAACTATGCTCTGAATTGATAATAAAAACTAGAACAACCAACAAGACTTTATGGGCTTGAATGAGAATTAAGAAAAAACCAAAAAAAAAAAAATCGGGAAATAAAGAAGATTCAATTTATCGATGAATCGTAAGAACACAACGACCCAAACACGATGTAACAGCCTTTGAACAACGGATAGGGCGAGTAGCGAGCGAGTACAGAGTAGACAGCCAGGCTTCACCCTGGCAGAGGGACGTCCGTACTCACTCTGGACGTTTTGGGGTGGTAGATGGATGGACAAGCGGGTTGAGGGAAGCATAGGACATAGGGTGAGCCGTGAGGTAACAGAGGACGTGGTGCCAGCCACCCGTGAGTTAATGGTGGATCAAACAGACCCACCCTCTTGCCTTATACTAGATAAAGAGAGGCAGAGGGAGAGGGAGAGGGAGAGAGAGGCGCAGGGGCGCACGTATAAAGCTTTAACTTCTGCCGGTTGTAAACTGAGAAGAGAGGAATGAGAATGAGCCGTGGTTCAGGGTCTTCGTAGTTTAAATAATTCACTTGGCTTTTAAAACATGAACATTCATCATTTGTACATTAGGGTGGGTAAAAAAAAAAATTGATTCTTTTTTTTTTTGTTCTTAGTTCAGACACGGGAAAATTGGTTGACAGGCACCCCTAGAAAGCTCTTAATATTAATGGGAAGATGATCCTCGTCAGTTTTCCATTTTTACTTCAGTCTCGTATAAAAATAACCAGATTTCATTATTAATCGATTTTTCACCAAATCTCTATACATATTTCTATAGGAAATTGAACGATCTACAAAAAATGTCTCTTATGCTTTTTTCATAAATCTAAGCATTCAAAAGATATGCAAGGTCAAAATGTTGAAAAATTTACTAAAAAAAAAAATTTTTTTTCTTCTTAATTTTGTAACTTTCCAAAAAGTAATCATTGTCAAATTAGAAAGGCATATTTTTGTAGGAAATTGAACGTTCTACAAAAAAGGTCTCTTGTCTTTAATCGATTGCTCTAACCGTTCAGAAGATATTTCTGGGGAATTTGGAAATTTTCTTTATATTTCTGTTGCAATGTGAACCGGATTATCACAGTTGAGATAATATTTTCACGCTTGCATCTAATTTCACTATTTTCAAGCACACCGAGCGGAAAGATCTCTGCTATGATATTTGACTTGTTTTGCGAACTAGTCTGGTAAACAGCGTAACTCCAGTCACAATCAAATCCTTCAGTTGAGCAGATTTCAACCTGCAGGAGTTTAACGCCGACGAGATGTTGTTCGAAACTAGATAATTAGATAGCAAATTTGCAGTGAGTGCAGCGAGCAGTAAATTGAAGGATAATAAGGCTCGAAACTTTCTGATCATTCTGAGAAGATTCTGTTTGACACATGGTGGAAGGATTACATGGTGTGCTTATAACTGCAAAACCTAGCTCACTTTTGCGCCGAAATCAGGGAGAATAAAAATGGTTGCCAACTGTGGCGTATAAATCCTATATTGTGGGGGAAATTGGTCTTACAGTTGGCAGTACTGTCGAAACGTGACGTCTTCGCCATCTTGAATTTATTCTCCTGGGTAACGCGTTTAACTTACGTTTTTTGAATTGGTGCATATTCGAACTAGCCGCCTCCACTCTTGTTCCAGGATTCAAACATTATAACAAGAAATTCCCCACAGATTCTAGGGAATTCCAGCAATTGGTACGAACGTTTATTCTCGCTGCGGATAGTGCGAGAGAGAAACTTTTTTCGAGAGAGATCGTGTAGTTTTAAGCACACCATGTAATCCTTTCACCATGATTACATGGTGTGCTTATAACTGCAAAACCTAGCTCACTTTTGCGCCGATATCATGGAGAATAAAAATGGTTGCCAACTGTTGCGTATAAATCCTATATTGTGGGGGAAATTGGTCTTACAGTTGGCAGTACTGTCGAAACGTGACGTCTTCGCCATCTTGAATTTATTCTCCTGGGTAACGTGTTTAACTTACGTTTTTTGAATTGGTGCATATTTGAACTAGCCGCCTCCACTCTTGTTCCAGGATTCAAACATTATAACAAAAATTCCCCACAGATTCTAGGGAATTCCAGCAATTGGTACAAAGGTTTATTCTCGCTGCGGATAGTGCGAGAGAGAAACTTTTTTCGAGAGAGATCGTGTAGTTTTAAGCACACCATGTAATCCTTTCACCATGATTACATGGTGTGCTTATAACTGCAAAACCTAGCTCACTTTCGCACCGAAATCAGGGAGAATAAAAATGGTTGCCAACTGTTGGGTATAAATCCTATATTGTGGGAGAAATTGGTCTTACAGTTGGCAGTACTGTCGAAACGTGACGTCTTCGCCATCTTGAATTTATTCTCCTGCGTGACGCGTTTAACTTACATCTGTTGAATTGGTGCATATTCGAACTAGCCGCCTCTACTCTTGTTCCAGGATTCGAACTTCATAACAAAAATTCCCCGCAGATTCTAGGGAATTCCAGCAATTGGTACGAAGGTTTATCCTCGCTGCGGATAGTGCGAGAGAGAAACTTTTTTCGAGAGAGATCGTGTAGTTATAAGCACACCATGTTAATCCTTCCAGCATGGTTTGACACGTCCAATCGCAGTGTTATTTTCAGTTGTCAGTCGACATCACCGCTCCTATAAACATCTCCACGTTATTTTCACTCGTATTATGAGTGTCTCAGTCCACGTTGTCTTCAACTCAGCCATAACTCTGGCTTTGAGTGCGTCAGTCAATTTTTCAAAGTGATTTTAGCCCAGGTTTCACCTGATTCTGGCACATATTTCAAACACTTTTTACCCATAACATAGCCTCTCTTTCATAGCTCAAACATCACAGTATTTCTCGTCGTAGACAATATCCGCGGTTCATGCAGAGTCTGCAGAAAAGGAAGAACCAATATAAGACACTCGGGTCTTGAAGATAACGATGAAGGACTTCCAGCTGATAGTGGCGATAGTAAGACACCGAAATGCTTTCTCTTGTTCCGAAAAATCAGGTTCTAATCGATCAGAGAGAATCCGGCCATTTCGGTCGATGCTTTAACCTTCGAATTCTTCTACGCCCGATGATTTTGCGGGTAGAATTTTCGGCGTTCGAATGACCAATTAGTCAGACGTAATCCAGGCTGTTAAATTGGAATGGGAACTTCCGAGTGGTCCTGGAGCCAGCTCAGCATCGCGGTTTGCTGCAGTTTAATGAAAACCGTAACGAGATGCTTGCATAAAATTGGGTTAACGTTGCTCGCTCGGTATATAAGCCAAGCTTGCAATATACTAATGTATAATGCAAGAATTTGATATGCGTGCCAAACCGTAAGTCCGGAAATGAAACTTGGCCTGCGTGCAGCAGACTGATGGACATGGAATGATTTGATTTTTATACCTTTTCTCGAAACCTGACGAACGGAAGATTATTTTTACTTTTATTTCATTGAACAAGGTATATATTATAGATGAGACAGTCAGTTTCTCGGATCTTCGAAGCTGACACAGCTCTCCTCTCTATTACGTAATTAGATGCGTGCCTCAGTTCCTGAACGGTTTAATTATGAAACTGAATTAGAAACGTGGAAATTGCGAGACTTGAAAACAGGAACGTCTGTTAGGAGGAGGAAGTTGAATGAAACAAAATACGAAAGCTCGTTACCTGATTAATTGCACCCTGACCTTTTCGCCATTCGCGAGACCAATTACGAATAAGCTCGTGAATAAAACTGCTTATCAATTTCGCTTCGAGAAATAAATTGCTGCGTATGGGATTTCGACCATATTTGTAACATTTTATTCATTCATTTTTATTTGCTCGAAAATTTCATCAATTTCTTCGCGATTTCGATTGACATTCAAGGGATTTTACAGGAATTTCATGAATGTCTCAAGCGTTGCGACGTATTTTCATGAATTTCTTGATAAAATTTTTACGGAA
The DNA here is from genome assembly GCA_944452935.1 of Rhogogaster chlorosoma. Classification (NCBI taxonomy): domain Eukaryota; kingdom Metazoa; phylum Arthropoda; class Insecta; order Hymenoptera; family Tenthredinidae; genus Rhogogaster; species Rhogogaster chlorosoma. The sequence continues at coordinate 21,845,652 of OX101802.1, forward strand.
TTTCGAACATTCCTTATAGAAATTTTCATATAACTTGGAGGATTTTACTGTAAATCCACAAATTTCTTCGGGATTTCATGAATTTCTTCAAAATTTTATTGAAAATTCTCATAGAATTTGATGAGATTTCAAAGATTCCTTTATAGAATTTCGATGTCCCTCTCCCCAAAGAATTCAGTGGAAATGTACGAATTCCTTTCAGATTTCAATCGAATTTCATCGATCGATTTCTTCACGATTTTATCGATTCCTTCAAGATTTGACTCGAATTTTAATGATTTCGTTCAAATCCCTTCGAGATTTCAATCGAATGTCAAAGATGTAATTTCAGTGTCTCTGAACTTTGACTAGATTGACAAGAATTTCATTGATACTTTATGAAAATCTTCAATGAATTTCACTGATTGTAAATTTTGCTGAAAATTCTCCATAATTCCTCCCAAATTGATCTCATTAGGATTTCAATAGGATATCAAAGATTTTATGAATTTCAAGGATCCGACTAAACTTTTACGTATTTCTCAAATTTGGCCGAAAATTTTCGCCACATTTTAGAACCGAATTTCCCTCGGTCATTTCACAACGAGATGCTCCAGAATTCAACAAATCATTGATTCGAATTTTACTCGATTTTATAAAAAACTTGTTCAAATTTGACTAATAATTTGATTTGAAATTAGAAAAAAACAAAGTGGCCCAGTTCATGAAGAATGCTTCTATATGAATAGAAGAAGGCGGAGTCTCACCACGTCGAAACTCCTCCCAGTTGAGACCCCGGAGAAAGCTCACCCTGTATATATCTGAACCCAAACAAACTAAAATTCTCTGATCACCTCGGTCTATGATCGTGAAAGATCGAAATGGCCAAAAGGATTTCAGTGATAAACTAATGAAATGAAGTACAAAGATGAAATTGAAAACGAAATCAGAACGTGGAGAAAAAAGAAGAAAGAAAAGAAAGAAAAAACGATCGGGGAAGAAAAATAAACGGTACATATTAAATTCGGATTAACTGTACAGTATAGTAAAATTGTATAAACATTCGAATCGAATCAATCCTCCTATCTATAATATGCACATATATACCTACCACGTAGGTATAAACAATTCGCGATAGAAGTCAAGCGGCTATGTGAGAAAATAGATTTCTAAGTCCAAGCTGACGGCAAGACTGCCTCTCTTTGAAGGGTCGAAAAAACGGGAAGGATGGACAAATTTAAATATGAAAATCGGAGAATTATTTGGCCGCATAAATCATCATTATTTACGAGTGCAGAAATCCGGTATCGATGCGTTTAAAAATTAGTTTCGTTCATTTTTCTAGAAATTGAAGGAACAAATTTTTTTGCTTCAGTATTTTTTTACGACTGTAACTATTTGACGTGAGAGATTTTTTTTTTTTTTTGAAAGCCTGCATCGAAATATCTTCAGAGTACTGAAAAAAGACGCCTGTGAAAATTGGAGCTCTTAATTTTAATATTTAGAGGTTTCCATTTAAAAAATAACATGGGAAAAAACATTTTATTTTTTCAGAATTTCCTAGCTCACAAACCAATCAACGGATTTTTATGCGCGATGAAGATTTTTGTGGGAAATTGAACGCTCTACAAAAAATGTCTCTTGTCATTTTTTGATTAAACGACGAGTTCAAAAGTTACCTTTTTACTTTATACTTTCAACTTTCAAAAGTTAACTTTCGAACTCGTCGTTCAATCAAAAAATGACAAGAGACATTTTTTGTCAAGCGTTCAATTTCCAAGAAAAATCTTCATAGCGCATAAAAATCCGTTGATTGGTTTGTGAGCTAGAAAATTCTAAAAAAAAAAACATGTTTTTTCCCATGTTATTTAAATGGAAAATAGAAATCCTCGATGCGCGATCTCTAAATATTAAAATTAAGAGCTCCAATTTTCACAGACGTCTTTTTTCAGTACTCTGAAGATATTTCGATGCGGGCTTTCAAAAAAAAAAGATAGTCGATTTTTTTGAATCAGCCTAATGGGTATACTTAAACTACTGCAACTAAGGACAGGAAATAACAGTTTAAGTATATATCCCTACGATGTGATAAACAAAAGTACACACGAACATTCGGGTGTATATCTCATTCTTTGAGATAATAGACCCGACGAAAATAGGCAAAATTCCGTTCAAAACGTCGAATCGAATTCCCCTGAGAATTGGAAATCATGAAAATTCCTCGTTTTTTCACGACTTTGATAAGATTTATGAATTTTTTTTTTACTTCTCATCTCATCATTCTCTGAAGTGAAATAAAAATTGGTTTCGATCGAAGAGCTGTGATTTTTGACAATTTCAACGAATCTTTACGTTTTCAAGCATCTTTTTTTTTTTTCATTCAATATCACAATTATTTTCGAATTGACGATAATTTTCGTATGAATTTTCATAATATAATCAGGAAAATTAAATAAATTTCAATACACGTCGAAGCTCGTTGATTTGATAAAAATTTCTTGTAAGAGTTTTCAGAAAAAAATCGACAAGACTGTGAATGAAATTTTGTGAAAATTCCTCCTCGACTCTTTTTTCTTCTTCTTCTTCTTAAATTCTTCTCGTTATTATTTATTCTATTTATTTTTTGTACGATAATTTGAATCCGTAGAAACGTCAAGCCTGCAGCCTTCGGTAAGATCAGAGGCCGGTCATACAGTTGCTGGTTGGCACAGAAACGAAATAGATTTATGATCTTCGTTCGTTTCACTTCTAGGGAGATATATTTAGAGCTTGTTAAATCCTCGCCACTCAGTTCGTATATCGTATACTTGGATATGTTCAATTCTGAGCAAAAACTGCACGGACCCGATATTACGCCAATCTCAAGTCTCGCGAGTCTCGCAAATTTGAACACATGTGATTCTATACCCAAATTATAGTGCTCGCAGTCCACCGGACTTCGATCATACAAATCCAAACGATTTTATCAGATTTTATCAATTTTCAACGATATTACATAAAAAATCTGTTAATTTTATACTTAGGTCAGGTTTGGGCACGTCTAATTACTTTCTAAAATCATTCTTTGATTATTCTCCTGATATCTTCGTCGGTAATCGTTATTTTCCATTTACAATTTCAAAAACATGTCTTACCTCTTAGTACGAAACGAAAAAGACTGATTTTCGTTCGATAAAAAGTATGAAAAAAGCCTATAATTACTTTTGCTCGTTACTTTCGATCTTCTGATTTTTTCCTTGAACCAAAATCAGTCTTTTCTTGTTCGGTACTGAAAGGTAAGACAATAAGTACAGGATTTTTTGAATTTTGACAAATTTCCCCAAGATTTTAACGGTTTGCAAAATTTCTTCACGATTTCACCGATTCCCGATATCTCAGCTCATTACTAAATCGAATCGTTCGAGAATTCCAGAGATTCCATTGAAAATTTTCTACACGATAATTTTATCGATTTTACCAAAAAATTTTCGAGACTTTTGCGAATGAAAAAAAAAAGAAAAAAAAAAGTTTCTTTCTCCAAAATCTTTATAGAGTTTCACAATTTATTGCGATTTTTTAATTTTCTGAAATATATATAGACGATTTTTTTTTTTCGTAAGCGTTTGTAAAATTCTTCGAATATTTCACCCGATTTTATCCCACCATAATTTCAATATTCCTTTAAACAGAAAATTACAGATTTTCTCCTTACCGATCTGTGATTTCATTTTCCCTATGTATATAGGTGTATGTACAGGAATCGTAGATATATATATTTTTTTTTCATTCATGAAAAAAGAGGAAAGAAAAGACTTGTCGACTATTATAACGACGTATCTATCTATTTTTCGAACAGTGTGACAGACTTTTTCCCACCGTCGAATGTATCGTACATGTTAGTACTAACAATAAGACTGGGGACTATACGTGGAACCGGTTACGAAATATTATTGAGTGTTGAAAGCGACTATTTTTCGACTTTAGAGGCTCGAGTGCAGCGCCAAGTCTTCAACTTCTGAATTCTAAATATACCTAGAGCCGAGGAACGAACGCTAGGTACGTGGATAACATACCCGCAATTTATGTGAAGGAATTTTGTCGCCACTTTTAGAATTCCTTCTTTTACATAGAAAATTCATTCTCCGTTGAAAAAAAAAAGAAAAATAACGTCGATCGGTTCTTTCTGCATTAAAAAGAAAAAAAAAGAAAAAACACACACACATCACCGAAATTTATTTAATTTTTGACTTTTGAGAAAAAAAAATTAAAAAAATAGTAAAATGAAACTGAATAGAAAAATCGTTACGATTTTATAACGAGCTACTGTACCTATGCCGATATTTCCGATATTTTAATCTAGATACTTGTGTAATAATTAGGCAGCATTAACACGCGTGTTATGATGAATTTCTAAGATTCTTCATGTACTTATAATATTCAGGTGAACGCGTGACGACAAAAGCCAACAGCTGTACCAATTAAAGACAGCTGCGTTTTTCACACTATATATATATTATACTCGATAATAATTTGAAAAAAAAACCAATACATAGACTTTCCAGAATTCGTATGGGAATTGAGAGAAAAAAAAAAAAAAGATCCAAGAAATTTAAGTAATTTTCTGAATTTTATTTATATATATATAAAACGTGAAGAATTCTTTGTTTTTTTTTTTTTTCTAATATACGTGAGGTGGATGAAATTTCGAAGTAAAAAATAAAAAATAAAAAAATAATAATAACAATAACCTAATGCGACAAGTTTTGGTTAAAATTTTTTGTTTCGAAAATTAATTGACAATATTTCGTGAAATTTTGAAACACGATTTTGCAGATTCAAAAGTATATAATATATAAGTTATGGTGAGAAATTTTACGCGATATTTTTATTTTTTTCATAAAAACGTGATTCCAAATTTTACGAAATTTCTTTATATATACTCCGCCGGATTAAATTCTTAATAAAATTTCTCACATAATAGATTTTCCGAATTTCATATGTAGATACGTATATCTACTACGTCCACGTATAATAATACCTATAGATCGTATTATACCTACTCGGGCAATATATTTAAAGAGAAATCGACCCCTCGCCAACCGAGTATAAAGTTATATGCGAGTTCCCACGCTATAATAGGTGATCTGAATTAATTCAACACTTTATACGGTTATTCTCGTACTATGATGTATAAATGTAAAACCATATCTGGCCGAGGTACGGATATGTACTGAAGAGTAACTGTGAGCGGGTGCGAATCGAACCATATAAATAACATTATTACAAACCGTAGAATAACCCAATCATTTTCTTTCTTTTTTTTTCTTCTTTTTTTTTACTTTTTTTCTATACAATTAAAAAATATTTCCCTGATCCTGATCCTGAACATACTTATTATACGTATTGGGATCGATCTGTTCGAAATATGAATAAGTGTCGAGTTTTCTTGAAAATTGGTGGACGGAAAAATTCGAAACTTTTCAGGATTATAGCCTGTTTTCTGACGATGAAAGATCCCCATGTCCCATCAAGAATAACCGACTATTCAGGCCGGGAAAAATCATTGAATCTATTTTTATCTGGAGAATAGCCTGATAGGAATTTTTTTTGTTAGCTGATTGCGAATTATTTCCTAATATTAACCCTTCGTGTGTACACTCTATTTTTCGCTACGCGGTGTGAACACTGGGTCTTTTAGGGAACAGTCGAGTTTTTGGAGTTTTCCATGCTTTGAAAAAATTTGAAAAAATTCTGGGTTACTTCTTGAAGTGTCTACTATATGGCCCAGAAGTTGTTAAAGTCAAAAGTTTGAACCCGTTGTTAATAAAAATTCAAGAATAGTCGAAAGAGTGGAAAGAAACGACAAATTCAAATTTCGACTGTTCCTTAAAAGACCCAGTGTACACACGAAGGGTTAAAATCGCCAATATATTGACATGATCAACAATAATTATTGCATACTAATATTCGAAAATAAATGACGATGAAAAGTCAAGAAATTGTTTTTTGTTTGTTTGTTTTTCTGTTTTCTGTTCAAATTCGTATTACTCGTCAGCCTATAATAACGCGGTAAAAAAATCTTCTGCAAAAAATTATTTTCGCAAATTGAATAGCTCAGCCGTGACGAGGGTTTAAAGTTGACATTCAACAAATGGTTTGTAACTCTATCGTACCGTCGAACTTATATATACGAACTTTGTTCTGATATGAGATTTTTTTTTTTGGCTAATTTGATTCTCTACAAGACAGAATTATGGAGAAAATTTTCTTTTGATTTTTTTATCACGAAACTCCGGTGAGTAATGATAATAATTTTTTTTTTTTTTTCTTTCGTATACAAAATATGTCGTAAAAAAACTCTCGCGATTTATCTGACTTTCGAGATTATCGTTTCGTTTATTAATTATAACACAATTACCAGACCAGTTACGTATACATATTATTTGTATAGAGATACGGTTGACCGTCCGAACGCATACCATATGGATAGAAATTATCGTAACGGTACTATATAAACGTTAACGATATACTAGCATATATATATGCATACTTTCTAAATCAAAGCGATAATTTTCAAACTTATAAAGCCTGTCAAATATGATACATCGCGGACGCACGCCTTCGATCCAATTATATGCTTGCAAATATTTTACAGTAATTAGTAGAATTCCAAATTATAGAAATATAATCGCGAGAGTAAAGCCTTCGGTGATTTTGTATAATAACCTCGGTCTCAGATCTCCTGAAAATAATATATACATTTTTTTCAACTCAATTTGATCGGAAATTCAATTCTCTACAAAAAAACAAAAAAAAAAGGTCCTTATATAGCAAATTATGTACGATTAATGAATTCTGAGATAATTAGAGTTTTAGTGAAAAATTGGACATTTTTCTATACATCTATACTTTTTGTGGCTGAAAAATAATCGAAAAATTATTTATTTTGTAGGAATTTCAATTTCCCATAAAAAAAAAAAAAAGGTCCTTATTGAAAATTATATACGATAAATAATATCTGAGATAATTGCGGAGTTCGAAAAAAAAATTTTTTTTTTTGAAGTTACTTATTTAAGTTAAAAGTTTATATACAGTACGTAAGTCTTCTCTCTGAAACGAGACGCGATGCTCATCATCATCACCGTGTCGACAGACAAACACGAGGTTAATTATCGGAGGAATTTTCCTCCGACGAAAACCGCGCTATGTACATATCCTACGACTGTTATAATGTAACGAGGCGAAGAAAAGAAGAAGAAGAAGAATAAAAAGAAACAGCGAGTGGAATATATTCACCGAAACTCGTAGTAGATACATTATGAATTTAGAATTTAAATTTAAGGCGAATAAGTCGATGAATAAAATTGAACAAACACTTATGGAACTTAGGAGACAATATCCTTGGCTCGTTTCGACTGATGCTGCTTTCGTAATAGGGAATTTGTATTCCATACTCAACGCTGCAACCTGATGTGCTTACTGTTCTATAACGTAAATTATTTCGTCGCTGGATCGTTTATATGCGTTTAAATTCATTACTTAAATTGAATGTTGAAAATTTCTCGAATGATATTTAAACGTGAATATTTTCCCCCCAGAAGTTTCATTGAAGCATTATTCCATGAATGATAGATAATAGATAAAAAACAAAATATAAGAGAAAAAAAAATGGATTTTTCATAGATTAAATAATCTCCGAGATTCTCGAGCGCGGTCTTGAAAAATTCTTCGATAATGCCCGAATCCTATGAAGGCCAGGAGTCACGGATAAAGGAGAAAAATAAGAAGAGGATTAATTTTTTCTTATTGACCCTAATTGAGAACTGTAAGCTTATACCTATCAAGTTAACAAACTTAAGCCAATTACGAGAGATTAGAACTGGTATAACTGTATGTAGGTAGCTTAGGAATTACTCCGACGATTATGGGTGCATGTATACGTTGGTATATATGACTAAATAACTAACGTAACTGACTTAAGTAAGTACATATATAATGGAAGAATAAACTATAAGCAGTTATACACGTCGATATTCCTGAGGATAAGGACTCGTCGGATGCGGATGATACAGACGATAAAATATCACCGGCTACAAGCCACTTGTACTACAGGAAGAAAGGAAGATAAGATGCCCGGGAGCGATTCGACCGTGTCATCAACTCGTCAACCTAAGAGTTTCGACATAATTTCGGTTTTTTTTTCTTTTTCTTTTTTTTTATCGCTAGCCGTAATAATACGCTTTGGTTATTTTCACGCCTGATCACTTTTGTCTTTTTAAACATACTTAATTTTGAAATTATTTCTACCAGCGTAGATTTAGTCTAACGAGGGAAAAAAAACAATGAAAGAAACTTTTTTCTAATTTTTATAGAATATTTTAGATAATATTCTAGATAATCTCACGATCATTTTCACATCGTCGTGAGCACGTTTTTTTCTTTCTCAATGTTTGCAAAGTAAAAAAAACAAAACAAAAAATTACTCAAGACCGACAAAATTTCGTATAGAAAAAATTAGATTCCTCGATTACATCGATTACTAAGATATTTCCTAGAAATTTGAAAAAGTTAGGATTAACAATAATTTTCGATACTATATTGCGGACTTAGTTTTTGTTTTTTTTTTTTTAATTTTATGCACGCAAAATGTGCAAAACACTTTTACCTTCGTCGCGATAAATTTGCGCAAAGGGGAAGCTTTATAAATCTGGAATAATTTTGAGAAGTAGTATTTTTGATCATTTTCATGAATTCTTAACTTGCAACTAAAATCGCGTTACTATTTCACGATTCGTAAGAAACCGAACAAATTCGAAATTTATGCACTGCAGCTAGTCTCGATTTAGGAATTCTAGTTTACCTTAAATTTCGAGTTCTAATATTTATTTTCTTCTCCTTATCTTCCATGACGTCATTGCAATTAGTAACTAATCAATCATTAGACGCTAATTGTAATCAAAATTCCTGCCTATTATACAAAAAGCTAAGTCAATCAATTATCAATCATTTTTCGGAAAGAGATTTATATCGGTTAAAATAAATTTAAAAAAATTAAAAAAGAAAAAAACACCGTATTCGTGATAATAAATGATATAATCGCTCACCATCGTCGACGGATTCGTCGGGCGTCGAAGAGCAGGTCTGGGCATTAGACTGTATCATCTGTGCGTGCCGGTTTTCTCTAAGTCGTGTGAAAAAGTCGACAGCATAATCGACTATGTCTCCTGGCTGTTCTAGGAGATAACTTATAGTGAATTCTAGCAATATATCCCTCAGGTCGTCCGGCACTGTTATTTTACCAGGATTTCTTTGACAGCTCATATTTGATGATCTGTATATTACTCTATCGTTGTTCTCGATTTTATTATCAATATATCAATTAATGAAATATTAATATTAATATTAATATCCTATGAAGTAATATATATGTATGTATATATATATTATACAGCGTCTCTTATCCCGCACTTGAATATTATACGTTATGTTATAAAATAACGTAAAACGTATTTTATCAATACGTTAGCGTTCTTCTTTCAGTTGTTTTTATTCATGAATATAATATAAAGGTTGTTTATATCGTTTGATCTTTATTGGAACCAGTAAATACAATCCCCATACAATGTTGAATAAGAAACACTGAATATGTTTAATTATCCCGTTATTTAGTCGTCCGGTTATAATTTTTAATCGTCAATTCACATATGCGGATTTGTTTTCTTTGTTTAAACGAACGAAAAGTTAAGTAAGAGGATTTACGGCGATCCTCAAGGACCTCGGACCGGCCCGTAGAGCCTCACATTCACTCGGCTCAAGAAGTACCGGCCAGCTGAATGAGCCCCTTGAATCTAGTCCCGTAATCTAAGCGATTTAGAAACGACGCGAAACGGTAACCTAGACGGAAATGTATCATGGGATTTGATGAATGATCGCTTGAATAATCACCGCGGAGAGATAGACTGGAAATACCGTCTGCTGTTACGGCCAGTTCTACTGCTACTGTCAAAGATGGCGGCTTGACAGTTGCTCCGGGGTTCTCGGTGCAACCTAACGCCGCTGAAATCCAACCGAAGTAGGCAACGCGGCAACGATTCACGGCGGTTCACGGATTACGTTTTACCATCCAGGCATACGGTTCAGGATACAAACTGACACACTTGTATTAACTACACCTGTTCAATTGTATTTTAACTTTTCTTTTTCTTTTTTTCCTCTCTTTTTTAATAACAATAAAGATCTTTCTTCTGTGTCATAAAGTTATTTCAATATACGCGTATTATCGTAACTAACTAATATCACTTATTCCTAGTCTCTGTCTCTCTCTCGTTGGCTCTCTCTGTTATTATGTGTGTATACGAAATACATTTCCTACGCTTGTACGTACCGACCCGAACTCCCCGCTCCTACCCTACCCACGTTACCTACCGTTTTATCACCTTTATCGAGCCCCGAGACAGGAGACTCGGCCGCGGCATAGGCGCGCGCACATGCGAAAGGAATGAGAGAGTAAACACTAGGTGGGCTTGCGTCCTTCTCTTTTTATCCCTTTCGCAACTATCTATCACTACGGTTTCCCGAGAGATGGAGATGGCTGTCGCGAAGATCGCCAATTCAAGTAGTTCGAAAACGCAATCGAATTGCAAGTATCGAAGCGTTGAGATTCGATCAAAGCAACAATTGCAGTAGATATCGATCGTTAGGGAATTGACTAGACCATTCTTTTATATTTCTTGATTATTTTTCAAGAACGAAAAACTCCGTAGAAGACGCTCGATTTTATCACACGCCTATTTTCTGCGAAATCATCGGAACTAAGTATCGGTCAAAGAATCATTCATCTCTAGAAACTACAAAGAATTTTATTCAAATATATGCATATTTAAATCGACGCGTTTATATTCTTTGATAGAGTCGGACGGAAAGTCACGATGAACCGAGCTATCCGATTGGCCGAAAATATCTACTCGGCGAGTCAGTATAAAATTTTCCTTTTTCTGTTTAAATTTTTCGGGAAAATCATACTTGAACTGATTCGCCGATCTTAAAATTAAGTTAAGTTACGGGGCCGCGTAAGCCAGGCATAGAACGCGTCTTCAACACGACATCCACACATAGATGAATTTTTGCATAATTGGATTGGAGGAAAACCTCGACTGCAGGATGTCTCAGCGCGTGTATAGATGGCGCCACGAATAATCGATTCAATTCGTCTATTCCTAAAGGTTATTGTCATTACTTGATGAAACGCGAGCGAAGAGTGTTGGTAAGCGCGGGAGAGGGAGCGTGAAGCGTGAACGTTGAGAGAGACATGAGTTTGACGTTTGCGTCTGACGACGGTTGGATAATATCTCATTTGAAATATATAGATAAAATTTACTCGAGCATAAGCAACGGGTCCGAGTCTTGTTCTCTGAAATTCAACGACGTATTCTTTGACATAAACACAAAGTATCTCCGCCACAATCAGAACCCAGAAGCCGAGGATCGCGATGCCGTACCTGTCAGTGACGGCGGTAACATCAAAACAAAAAAGAGAAAAAAAGCAACCAAGGAATTCCCACGTGCTGATCTCGAACAGGTGAAAATAAACGAGAGAGAAGTGAAAAAAAGTGAAGAGGAGAAACGAAAACTATTATCTTGTTGCAGATGAAATACATCCGTTTATCTTTGTCCAGGATATTGTCTTCGGCAACAGAAATGGGATGTTTTGTCGGTGATCTGACCGGCGACAAAAGAAATGACAATAACAAAGCAGCGCGTTTAGTATCTGAAAAATTTTACGCAGAATCTTACCGTAACAAGGTGGAAAATCTCCACGGATCCAACAAGACCGAGAAGGCAGTCATATCGGAGACAAGATACGAGAGATACGTCTTCCCTGAGAGATGTAGTTTCTATTGTTACGACGTTAGAAATATAGAGGATAAAATTCAAATGAATAATCAGTTCGATTTTATCTTACTCGATCCTCCATGGTGGAACAAATCCATTAGGAGAAAAAAAAGCAAGTGCTCAGAGGCCAGGTGCGTCTCAACAAGAACATCTGTAGATAATTCATCTCAGACATTCAAACATTACATCGTTTTCTTTATTTTTCGAGATTCCTGGCCATTTTTACACAGTCGCAGCTCTCAAGCGCGCTGAAACTAAGGCTGCACAACGAAAATTTGCATTGTAATGCTTCATTCTTTGTTAAGTGGAATCAGAGTCACAACGTATTGTGTTCAACTTTGGTGAATTTCTTTCCTCTGCTGGTTCTCCATCCATAAACACGAATTTTCCTTATTTTTCGAGATTCCTGGCCACTGTTTGTCCCTGGCCATTTTTACACAGTCGCAGCTTTCAAGCGCGCTAAAACTAAGGCTGCACAGTGAAAATTTGCGTTGTAATGCTCAATTCTTTGTTAAATGGAATCAGAATCAGAACATGTTATGTTCAGCTTTGGTGAATTTCTTCCCTCTGTTGGTTCTCCATCCATAAACATGAATCGGAGCCACTATCCTGATAAAGTCTGCCCTTCTCCTTAGAAAATGTCCTGGTTTCTCAGTTTTGAGGATTATAATCCATTTCCAATATCGCTGAGTAAAGTTTTTTCACACGATGTAAAGAATGACCGAAGTTTTCATCGTCAGTAGAATAAGATTGAATATTTTATGTATTCGCACAGTTATAAAATGATGTACAACGAAGAGCTGGCCAAAATACCGGTCGGAAAATTGCTCAGTTCCAATGGTATCGTTGCTGTCTGGTGCACCAATGCTCCCAGCCATCTAAGGAGCATTTCTGAAGAGATGTTCCCTGCTTGGGGTGTGAAATACCAAGCAAAATGGTACTGGGTTAAGGTAAACTAGGCACATAGCAATACATGATGAAAATTTTATAACACAATGAGGGGATTTGATGTATTCTTCGATTCACCAGGTCACTAACTCCGGGGAAACTGTATGTGACTTTAACCCACCCCCAGGGAAACAGCCCTATGAATTATTACTCCTAGGATCAGTGTCTTCCAATACATCCATCGATATACCAGATGGAAAGTTGGTGGTCAGCGTACCTAGCGCTGTTCATTCTCATAAACCACCTTTAACAGGTAGAATAATCTGCATAATTGGCTTTATCGACATATCATAAGATTGTATAATGTGTGTAGAAAGAGAAATGAATAGAATAGTCTTAGTACTTCAAAAACCACGTTTTCAGAATTGATAAGCTCCTATCTTCCAAGCGATCCGAATTGCCTGGAATTATTCGCGAGGTATTTGTTGCCCGGGTGGACGAGCTGGGGTCTTGAAGTATTGAAATTCCAACATCTGTCTCTTTATTCTATGATCGAAGATTCTAGCAGCAAGAAAACTGCGGAAATACAGAACACCGACTAAATATAGGCTTAGAGTTCTAAATTGGAGACTTTGCCGATAGAATAATTCCTGTATATTTTAAGTTATTTATTTTTCATCAATAATAATCTGTGATCTAGTGTTTAAACACAATTTTCATCTTGCCCTAGATTAGCTCTCATTCTTTTAAACCGAAGGTAGATCTATTCAACTATAAATGTATATCTTTACTTGACTCAATTCATACCTAATATTACTATTATTGTTTTTGTTATTGTTATTATTAGTCATGACAACAAATCATGCATCGTGTTGTATAACAAAATATTTGTAGATATATATCTATTATAAAGCTGTATAACCGAATAAAGGTAAATTGGTTTCAGAAAGAATGATGAAATTCTGTTTTCTTTCTTTTTCTTTTTCGCATTAAAATCCCCCGAAAATAATACAACAGTACATACATATACCTATAATATAACTATGAAAATAATTAAATCGGCTAACAATAAAATAGCTTTGGAGAAGAACTGACACTATTAGTTGAAATTTTATTAAATATTAAACATGCCACTGCACAAGTGATCAAATTTATGTATGTTGGATTATTCGACCTCATAGAACGCCCCACTTGTTCAAGATTTTCCATTTTTCAATGGCGTACGATATCCGGATGGATTGGCCGTTTGCCACCTCCAGAAATCTTCGCCTGCAAAAATATATACATGATAAAGTATAAATTTTGATTGTTCATTTTTACTGAAATAACGTAAGTAATATTTATTTGAAGATATGAGTATCGTTATTATCCTTGTTCTCTCCTCATTTTCAACTTACACATCTTTTCAACGTCGTATTTTGCAGTCCATCCGAGTTCCTCGCGAGCGAGTGTAGCGTTCGCGTACATCGACACTATGTCACCTTCTCTACGGTCTTCTATAACGTAAGGCACCTTAGTGCCAGTTACCTTTTCAAAAGTTTTAACCAGCTCAAGAACTGACACTCCTCTACCAGTACCTAAGTTGTAGGTCTGAAACGATTCGACAATGACTTACAACGTTATTATACCCAATATATAAGTCGATAATCTTATGATCTTTTTATTGATCTGATTTACCTTTAATCTCAAATGCTGTTTCTTCAGAGCTGACAAGGCTGCCACGTGTCCAGACGCCAAGTCCATAACGTGGATGTAATCCCGAATTCCTATACACAGAATTTCGATGAAAAAATGATGCTAACTAATATAGGAATCAGGGTGGGATAAATAAACCGACTATTTCCAGGAACAAGTTCTGAAAATGCCGTTCGAAGAAAAAAAATAGTCGATTCATTTGGCCCACTTTATAATGGAGATGATTATAATCAGTCTAATCATCGCGGCTTATTCCAAATAATTACCTGTCCCATCTTCGGTCGGATAATCTCCTCCAAATATAGTCAATTTCGGTTTATGTCCAATCGCTACCTGGGCGATGTAGGGCATCAGGTTTGCGAACGCTTTGGTAGGGTCTTCGCCTATTAATCCACTAGGATGAGCTCCTACAGGATTAAAGTACCTAAGAGATATGATGTTCCAGTTCTGTACGAAGAAAATGCATGTATATAATCAGTAAATCATATCACTGATCGAATCACTGCAGTTATCATGTCAATGTTCACCTTTTCAGCCCTCGATATATCCTTGAGCATTTCCTCTATGAAATACTTCGTCCGACCGTATACGTTCGTTATATTTCCTGTCGGATGATCTTCGGTGATAGGCAAGCTGTCGGGCTCACCGTAAACGGTGCAAGAACTGCTGAAAACCAATTGGAAACATCCGGCAGCCTTCATCACCTAAGATAAGGATATAATGGAGCATGAAAAGCGAAAGCCTATGTATCCAATTTTCCGGCATTTTAACCGAGGAATTTACCTCGAGCAAGTTTATCGTCCCGATAACATTGTTCCGATAATAATGTAGCGGAACTTGCATCGATTCACCGACAGCTTTAATGGCAGCAAAGTGAATGACGCAGTCTATCTTTTGCTGTGAAAAAAATAAAAAATGAAGTGATAATCGCGTTTTGAAAAAGATGAATATTCGATGATTCAAAAGTATTCGGGGCTGCGATTCCCACCTTGTTGAAAACCTCTTCAAGTTTATCCTTGTCGATTAGATCGCAGTTGTGGAATGCTACCTTCTTCCCAGTTATTTTTTCGACTCGTTTTAGGGCCGAGGACTCGCCACTCTCCTCGTTTACACTGTTTGCGAAATTATCAATGGCTACAACCTCGTAGCCGCTCTCTATTAGTTGAACAACACAGTGGCTCCCGATGTAGCCGGCACCTCCGGTGACGAAGACTCTTTTCCACTTCTCCCCCATTATCGGACTTACGAAGCTATAATATAACTGCATAAAGAGAGAAAGAAAGAAAATTTGATCAACCACAGCTCTTGCCCCAGTCTTTTTCCATCACCGCAGCTCTTGTTTTCCAACATTAGAATGCAAATTTTGTTACTACGGTCATTCATATAAACATTTTAATATTAGAAAATAACTCAAAATAACTAAAAAAAATATTTCTCACGGAATAAAAACTTTCCTATCACTTTTACGTGATGAAAATTCAAAAATTGACACAAAAAAAAAATGAGTTTAGTCTGAACAAATACCATAAAGCACGAATGTTTTCAGATCTATATATGGATTAACCTTAGATCGTTTGTCGAAAGATATACCTATATAAAAGGAAATAAAAGGCGCGTATATATGCGGTTCGAAAATAATTTTAATACGGGTATCGTATGATGGATAAATTGAAAATGACGCATGTAAAAGAGCTGTCGTTACAAGGTCATTGACCCTGGGTCGTAGAGGCCGTAACAGGTGAGTTCAGGGTCATTATTATGGGGCAAGTCAAAGTCTGCGATAATTTACAGGTTCGCGGTTATTCGCCGAAGTACAGTCGTTGACGTGTATATTTGACAATTGAGGAACGCCATATTATCTGGATCTTTTTCTTTTTGTTCATATATTCTTTAACGATATTGAACAATATTAATAGATAGAACAGTTCTCTTTCAATTCCCTCTCTCTTTTACATCTACTCACATCTTCGTATAAATCGATTCATGCATTATACCTGGCGTTTATACCTCAGAAGGATCCGATTTCGGTTAGCGCGAAATTTTCACCGGAAACTCAGCTATACAATCTATATATTCATGATACAAAATGATGTCATTATACTTTATGCCTATACGCATATTCTATTATATCACATGCAGATTTTATTTTCTATTACACATGACTGGTTCGCTTATAATATTGTCACATACTATGTACAAGTATAACCGCAAGTAACCGTTCGTTGACGAATATTCATTATACCTCCACCTTTATAACGTCAGATTACGGAGACATCAATGCCTCCAGAGACCCACGGGTATAGAATTTCGATATATTCGACTTTGGCAATGAGATTAGCGATCTATCTATTATATTATAGGCAGACTGGGTTATTTCAGGTGGTCATTGATACTCGTCTCTTTAATTACGTGAACAATAAAGTATACATGATAATATATACACCGAAGTACATTTCATAGAAAACTGAGCATGAGATTCATATTTTATTCCTCAATCATCTAACGTATTTCAAGAAATGATTGAGAAATGATTTAATTCTTTTGTAGTTATGCAGTGACGAGCCATGTAGACTGTAGTGCAACGAAACTTGGAATTCAACTTTTGGGAATCGTATACGTATATAAGTATTTAGGACCGTTGCAATAATAAGGAAAAATCGATCGAGAATATCTGCAATTAATGCAACTGCGCGTTTTGTACTACATACATTCTACGAATAATTCGATAATGACTAGTTAGTGTGCCAAGGATACGGCAATTGTCGGTATATACATTGAAGTAAAGATATATCCTTGTGTGAAGGAGGTTTATGTTTGGACAAACACCTAAGTCAACGTGCTCACAATAATTTTTTGATTAATTTATAAATCTATCCTTCATTTGTACTTTCTCTCTCTATCTGTATACATACGGTATATTTCTCTCTCCCTCTCTTTCTCTCTATTTGGTTGCAATATCGGCTACAATATAAATAAAGACACTATAAATTTCCAAATATCTTCAATCGTTATACCTGCAGCTATCGAAACCTCGTCGTCTACGCCCTTGACCGTTAAAGTGTTTTCTTACTGTTTAGCAGTATACACATATGTATATATGTATATTATATACATGCGAAGACACTAATTTTATTTCCATAGAGTATCGCCGTAACGGTACACCATATATTCGTGAACCGCAATGATCATCACGAGCATATAACTAATACGTATAAATATATTCTCAACAGAATTCGTATACAAAAACACTGTAAATATGAAGAAAAAAAAGATTTAAATCGCTTTTATATACACATGTAAACATGTTTATGAATGCCTTATACATTATACTTAAGTACATGTTAATTATCACGTTATTAGAAATGATGATCATGCTTTGTATTCCTATACCTATACCAAATCTTCGTTCAATTCCACTACTACTTATGTCTTGTTTTCATTAGTTAGCCCTCGTATTTGAAAGAACATAACAAACAATCGCAGAACAAGATGAATCATGTGATCAATAATGATCAAAGTTGTTGTTGTTTTTTTTTTTTAACACTCACCCTGAAAAATCGGCCGCCGCGATTACAAGGCGAAGATCAATCACAGCAGGTATATATATTAAAAAATATATGTATACTATATGCGTAGGTCTATCTATATTCGTGATTCACTTATATAATTTTATACTTGATCGCGTCGGGATGCATCCGTTTGCACCCGCATCAGAGTGTAAGGATATTATAGATATACTGCTGATCGTTAAACGGATCGGGTATACCGGCGCGGTGTTAACTGTAGGACGTCGCGTCGTTCGACCCTGCTACGTGGACGATCAACTGTCGACAGTGCAGACTGCAGAAACATCGAGGCAAAAACTAGTTGGATTCCTCGTATACCCCACCACGTAACGCTGGCCGATGTATACTCTTCTCTCTGATGTATAGTTGAGCCTATACTAAAGCGTAGCATTGGACACTAGTAGTGTGACGTTTCAATGCGTGTTCCAGACTGCGAGATTCTGAATTGACGATAGAACTCGTAATCAGCAGCTTCCATGCTTATACTGCAGAAGAATATTCCGATAATTGATATACTTTGCCGTTAACATCGTTTATCATACCGTTCGGAATTCAAAAATTTACCGAAGTGACGACAGGATCAAATATGGCGGCTGTAGCTCGATTCATATGCTCCACCTCACGACTTTGGCGTACGAGTTCTATCAAATATTTCGTAAATTGTAGCAGATTTAAAATCTGGGGGATTCCGTAGTGGCTGCATAACCGAGAATAGTCAATGACATGTCATTTTGATAGGGCAAACGACAGTTGCAGTATTGAAAAGGAAATCATTCGTTGTAACAAAGTACGGCCATGTTAGTACAGTATGGCGTATTCGTAAAGATTGCGAAATTTATTTTGAATACTTTATTATCTTAGTAGCAATAACGCCAACGTGTCATCAATTCATTTTCCTGTTATCGTATTAGGAATCTAATCGAATCGCAGCTTAACTATACTATACCTCTTACATTGAGACGAATTACTTCAAATTTTTTTTTCTTGGAAAAATATAACATATTGATTTATTTCTTTATTTGCAGAGTGCACATTTATGTACACGTACGTACATACATATGTATACATACAGGCACACGTTATTGAAGCCCGAAATTTTTTTCTCGAATTAAACAAAAAAAGAAACATGAATAAATAAATAAATAAATAAAGAGTTTGAAAGGATCACAGGAATAGAAATGTTGTAAAGCCGAATTAAACGTTCGAGAAAGAATAAAAAAATAGAATATAAATAATCGAATCACAAGTTTTTATATATTTTTTTGTTTTTAATTGATTCGAAAATAACAGTTTTATAAAATGCATATTTAATTGACCGGATGATTCAATGATAAGACAATCGGTACAGAATCACAATTATAATATTTCCAGCTCGTGAATTGATGATAAACTAGGCTGTAGTCGTGATGAATATTCATATACATAATTGTTTAAAATCTATGAGTATATATAAGGTAAACTTGAATTAAAAATTATAGTACAATATCACTTTATATTATATTCATAAAATTATAATCTCATGGACGTCCAAACTTCTGTTGTTATTATTATTATTATTATTATTATGACTATTATTTGTCTTAAAATATTATAATTCATAATTAATCAATTCTTCATTTTTTTTTTGTTTTTTTTTTTGCGTGTGTAATATACATAGGTATACATAATATTATATCGATATAACTTATAATAAAGGACGTGTTTTGGGTTTCAAATTACAAATCGTATATACCTATATATATATATATATTTTTTTTTTACAATATTATAATACGTATAATAATAAAAATCAAAGACGTGTTTGGTTTTTTTTTTCCTTCTTGTTCTCGTACCGGTAAATGTAAATCAAAATGCATTCGTTACCCTATAATATACCTGTTAACAATTTGTTCGAATTTTCTTTCTTTTTTTTTTTTCTTTCCATTTCAATTCGTTCATTTTCTTCAGATATATCAGCTATATATAAATCAATACTATTCCTTTAGTTTAGTCCCGTGAAACATCAGGCAAAGACATATAATTATATACTATTATATATATATATATATATATATATATACATCACAATACGCAGGCACGTAGTGCAAGATTATTACAAGTATCGCAGAACTTAGTTTATACATATAATTGGTTGGTGTGTACATGATTAGTTTGTTGAATCGGATAAAGAAAAAAAAAGAGAGACGAGAAAGGATTACTTCTTAGTATAGAAATTTGGCACGTGCTAATTTTTATTTAAAAAAAAACTTTTTTCAACTAATATAAAATATCGATTCAAATAACGAGTTTATGTCAAAAAAAGAAAAGAAATTTCCATCACGATATAACGTAAGGTTCTCACAATGTATTATATTAAATATTTCAGTTATGGAAATAAAAACATCGATGCATTTCTCATATAGTGACAGTGTTTCACCTTCAATTGTATCTTCCGATTTTTGTGAATTTTTAGAAATATTTCTTCTATTTAAAAAAAAAATCTTTGGCTTTTATATACATGTCAGGTATAATATAAAAAAAAAAACTGTCAATTTCATTATCTCTTAATTATTATTTATACATTTACTATTCCACGAACTTCAAATACCGTTTAGGTATATATATTCAATCGAAGATAGAAGAAAAGATTTTTTCTTTTGTCTTTCCTTTTTTTTTTTCTTTCTTAAACGAAATAATTTAATTCCACATATTTTTAATTACTGTTTCTCCATTTCCTAACTGAAATTACAAACTCAACATGCACATTTTTATTTTAAAAGTACCCACACCACTCTTATCATCATCAATTATACTTGTGGTATTATATATATATATATAAAGTCAGTTTTATCAAACAGACTGTAATTATAATCGTATTTACATTTATCTTACAAATTAACGATTTTCTCTCTCCCTTTTTCCTTTTATTTTATTTTTATTTTTTCAATATTCCCCTTACGATCGGATATGCCTATTTCTTCCTGCACATATCCATTTCTAATTAGCCGGGTCAATGAATCACAGCTATATTTCACACCGTTACATCACCTATATGGCTTCTCTTAGAGATAGTATGTTCCAATGTTTTTGAAATCAACACACAAAGCAATGAAGAAAAGAAATTTCTGAATCATCAATTATTCCTTAATCAGAAAAACTGACTACATCTACCCTCGAGCTCTTGTATCAATATGCTATGTATGTACTATATAAATCATCTTCCAATGGATTAAACTGATGTTACGATCCTTCCTTTCGTACATGAATTCAATTTTGTCTGAGGTGAGTAACTATCGCGTACAACAATGTTTTACCACAGTCGATTCATATAATCATAATATTTCATTGAATTATAATATTTTATGTATATACCTATACCTATGTCAATATCCATGAAATTAATTATAAATAAGAATCAATATTACAGTATAGGCAATATTAAAAATATAACATCCCATGATAATGTTACCCTCATATTGCTGGGGTAGTTGGTAGTAGTAGTAGTCTTAAAAACATCATTAATCTTAGTATGTGATAATATGTATACGTATATAGGTCTTCCGATGTTATGAGTTATTAATATTGGTTTCATAGCGGAGAAGTTGAAAGATAATACTAATTATCAAACCGAAGAACAGAACTATACAGACAGCGAATAGCAGGTTCTCATTTCACTATTTTTCGCTTATATCTAATTTCTTGAAATTATTCTATTTGAATTCAATACTTTAGAAGAAATTTGCGGATCTATTCTAGCAAATATTGATGAAAGAAGCATAGGCACTCGCTCCCCTCCCTCCCTCCCTCCCTCCCTCCCTCTCTCTCTTTCTCCTCGTCATGTGTGCTCTTTGAAGGAATAATTCAACGCTTAACGAATGATTGTATGAGGAGAAGAAAAAGGAACCATCAAATGCTTGTGCATAAATAAATATATAAAAATAATAAAACTCGTTGATAATAATCCAATGGCGTTAATACGTTGTTAATTTTGTTAACTGAATGAAATTCTTTTTAACAATACAATATGAATTCACACGTTTGCGGAAACAACTTGTTATAAGCTATTTTTCATCACATATTACAAACCGTACAGTAAAAGCTAATTGTCAATTCGAATTCTAACGAATATGTAAATCCTGTATGTATATGTATATACATTGTCCTAATATCAATAAGATTTTCTTCTCTTTCTCCTACGTTTGAGGTACGATTTATACAAGTCTTCTCTTCTTTTTCTTCCAATCGGTTAACGTGGTTCAAACATTGAAATCAGTGCATGTGTAATCAATTTTGTTCGGTAATAATATCATTTTCTACAACTTCAGCGATTTTAATTGATTTTGAAGTGCATTAGAATAAAAAATTCATACCTGAGGATTTGTTCATAATTTTTATATTTTTTGCACGTGGGTTTGAAGGGACGTATAAATAGTTTACGAGTAAAGGAATGGGATAGATATTCAATCAGGGATTCTCATCTATTATAAATTAATGACAAATGCACTGATTTCAACGCTCGAACTACTTTAATAAAAATTCTCTGGAAATGTTATTTTTCTTTTCTCTTACCGAGCTCAAGAGCTGCATACAATATAGAAACATAATAATCTTTTTCAAATCACTGGCATCCTGTGAGGAAATATCCCACTGACTCATTTTTACCAGAGATTATTACTAGGATTTTGGGACATAATTTGAAAATTATTTCAGATTTTATGGAGCTCCGTCTTGCACAGAGTAAGAGTACAAGCCGCGTAGTTCAGCGAAACTTCTTCAAATTCAAAGAGAATATTCTATACTCATGTAATTTCAGAGCAAGCCAACGATATCCGATCAATTTCATTCTTAGATAAAATAAACTTTTGATTTTGAGCAAATCTTTTGTAATCGTAGAGAAAATAATGGTGTTACATGCTCACGACAATGGAGGACTGATCTTATATCTATGGGGCATTCCATGTCAATTCGACCAGTTTTAAACCTGACCATCTCAGATTCGTTTGTTAATTTTTTTTTATGATTCTACTCGACGAAAAAAGCACCCTGATTTTTTTTCAGACTTTTTTATTAATCCGTTCATTTATTACGAATTTTTTGAGCGAATCATCGAAAGCCCCGTTTTAAAAATCTCAAAAATTGCACAAAAATTTGATAATACCAAATAAAAAATTTCAAACTATTTTTCAGAGTGGAACTGAGAATAGTAGTCCGTACGCTAGCCCTGTTTCTATATGCACTACGAAAAAAATCAAATTTTATCTTTGAAATTCATGTTTTCGATAGAGCTGAATCCGAATACGAAACATAATATATAACATCTTTTGTTTGAAACTTTTTACCCCATCTGCAACTGTTTCCGTGATATTATCGTTTGAACAATCAAATTGTTGTAAATAAATAGACCCGATCACAACTTGCAAAAACCAACTTCGTATTCGGATTCAGCACTATCGAAAACATGAATTTCAAAGATAAAATTTGATGTTTTTCGTAGTGCATATAGAGACTGGGCTAGCGTATAGACTAACTATATTCTTAGTTCCACTCTAAAAGATAGTTTGAAATTTTTTATTTGGTATTATCAAATTTTTGTGCAATTTTTCAGATTTTCAAAACGGGGTTTTCGATGATTCGCTCAAAAAATTCATAATAAATGAACGGATTAATAAAAAAATCTGAAAGAAAAATCAGGGTGCTTTTTTCATCGAGTAGAATCATAAAACAAAAAATTAACAGACGATTTTAAGATGGTCAGGTTTCAAAGCTGGGCGAATTGACATGGAATGCCCCCTATATATTATTAATTCGTCCTAAAATAACATTGTTTTAGAATATTTTCTCATGAATTTGAAAAATTTTCGGCCAACACGTTGCGATCTGTATTCTACGAAAACCACTTTTTCTTCGACAGACTCAATCCACGTTTATTTTCAATTATTAGCCAAAATGCGAGTGATGCAAGTAGCAAAAAACCGAGTGAATATAAATACGAAATTGATCGGTGGAAGAAGAAAAATGATTTCCAAAGTGTATATGACGGTATATATATCCCTTCAAGACAAAGTTGAAAAATTATTGTAAATGCTCATAATTTTTAACTAGCGATGAGAGAAACAGCGATCTCACGGTAAAGAAAAAGAGTTCAGTCTATCTTAGCGTTAAACTAGTGTGTTAGTGTTAATTCGGTCGTATTTTCATCTCGAATTTTCATCTCCGAATGGAAGATTTGGCGTCGGCAGATAATATCCGACACTGATAAGATGTCTTTGGGAAAAAAGTCCGATGCAAAAAATGAGTAGAACATCATCATCGACGAGATTTCCGATGATTCATACTACGTTGCGACGGTGAGACGGTGCGAAACCACATCGTTGGCTCCGAGGAGTTCCTCGTCGGCTGATAAGAGGATATCGGATTCAGACTCGTCGCGTTTATCCTTTCGTATTTTTCTGTAGCGTATTTTCACTCTCTGAAGCAGCGAAGGGTCCTTGGCCGTTCTCACGTGCTTAGTTTTTCTCATCAGGAAGTTGTCGGTCACCCAGAACATCAGCGCCTAAAATACGAGGCAGGATTAACGACCGGCTGGAATACTGGCGGCGCAATTTGCCTCTAGCTCTCCGCTCGCTACTTACGTTGACAAAGAACGGTATAATCAACATGACAACGGCTGCTTCGACACGTGCGTTGGTTATGGGAGCTAGAATCAAGTCCTTAACTCGATCCCAGAAATTCAGCTGGATCAACAGAGTGATGAAAATCTTAACGACTATCATCAGCAATACGTAAAGAACGCACTGCGCCAGCCAGGCATTTATCGACGGAGGTTTACCTGCGACAAATCATTCCTATGTGAGAAAATTTGCCAATTTTTGGCCTCGAATTCTGCCTTTTTATTCAACTTTCTATTTCTGAGCACAAAATCAAGTTAGGCTTCTAAAACCAGGCTCACCATACTCTCCGAAGTTTATAGCTTCCCATTGCTTTCGCCTGGCCAGATACTGCGACAATCTTATGCCGACCCAAAGGATTAATAGCCCCACGGATGAGTCGAGCAAAAAGTTGATTATGTACCTAGGATAAGGTGCGATGGATTAATCCCAGGAAACTGGATATTCGTTTTTAAAAGGGTGACAAAATTTTGCTCTCTTTTCTTCTTTTTTTAACAAAAACTAGTCCGTTTCACGCGGGACAGTCCATAAATAAACTATCGAACATCTTTCTAAAGAGGCATATGTTTTTATGCTCTATCATTCTAGAACAAGATTAAATCTACAGACAAGGTGTGATAAGGTTTGATCTAAGCTTTGAAATGCTCAAGTATTGTCTGCGAAAATAAAGCCTGACTTTTTGTACAGATATTATCGATTTAAAGGCCAAAACAAGTTGAAAATTACTTGAAGTGATATTCGATTCATTCCATTCTATATCTTGGAGTTCATTAAGGTAGTCCTTAATTCGGTCATATTAAGATTTCAACGATTCCATAGGCCAGATGACTCCAAATATGTGCAAAAAATTGTAGCCGAAACCCGCAGTTCCGATTTCAATTCCAAGTACCTCCCCAAAGCCTTGGAACTTTCCCAATCGAATACGAGAGGATTTTTAATACTTCGGGGTAATCTTTTACCTCCTATCGCATCGTCCCCCCAAAGGAGGGTAAGGCGTGTGTCAAGTTTGAGATTTTTAGGATTTATAAGGCAATAGGGAGAAAAAAAATACAAATGGGAAAATTCTAAGGCTAGGGATAGGAACCTGGGGTTCAGGCTACATTTTTTGCATACATTTGGAGCATCGAAATTGACAAATGATCAAATGATGGCCGAAAAGCTGTTGAATGTTATGGTAAAAAGTGAAAAAAGTGATTTTACCAAGTGCATGGATCTCCCTGGAATCTACTGGCTAGATAAACGTTAGCGAGATGAATAACGAGCGCCCCAAGTCCCTGTTTACTAGTATCATAAAACCAGATCAGCCAGGGCCTCCTCTCGTATCTTGGTTCGCAGAATCTCTTCACTGAAAAAAGTTTGGACAAGTCTAACTAACACAGGCATGAAACGAGACCGATTATCAAACCATGGTCAGTGAGATAAAAGAGAACTGGTCGGTTGTGTAACTGGAATATTAGCCATACCCAGTTACAGCCTTATCAAATTATTTCCTGGACAAAATACCGGAGGGAATTGCAGTGGAAATAACAAGAGAATATGAAAAATAGATAAAATGGATTCGACAGCGGATTTTAGTTGGTAATAAATATGAGGCGTTCCATGTCAATTCGACCAGTTTTAAATCTGACCATCTTAGATACGTTTGTTGATTTTTTGTTTTATGATTCTACTCGATGAAAAAAGCACCCTGATTTTTCTTTCAGATTTTTTTATTAATCCGTTCATTTATTATGAATTTTTTGAGCGAATCATCGAAAGCCCCGTTTTAAAAATCTGAAAAATTGCACAAAAATTTGATAATACCAAATAAAAAATTTCAAACTATTTTTTAGAGTCGAACTAAGAATATAGTTAGTCCATACGCTAGCCCAGTCTCTATATGCACTACGAAAAACATCAAATTTTATCTTTGAAATTTATGTTTTCGATAGTGCTGAATCCGAATACGAAGTTGGTTTCTGCAAGTTAACATCGGGTCTATTTATTTACAACAATTTGATTGTTCAAACGATAATATCACGGAAACAGTTGCAGATGGGGTAAAAAGTTTCAAACAAAAGATGTTATATATTATGTTTCATAATCGGATTCAGCACTATCGAAAACATGAATTTCAAAGATCAAATTTGATTTTTTTCGTAGTGCATATAGAAACAGGGTTAGCGTACGGACTACTATTCTCAGTTCCATTCTGGAAAATAGTTTGAAATTTTTTATTTGGTATTATCAAATTTTTGTGACGTTTTTTCAGATTTTTAAAATGGGGCTTTCGATGATTCGCTCAAAAAATTCATAATAAATGAACGGATTAATAAAAAAGTCTGAAAAAAAATCAGGGTGCTTTTTTCATCGAGTAGAATCATAAAAAAAAAAAAATTAACAAACGAATCTAAGACGGTCAGGTTTAAAACTGGTCGAATTGAGATGGAATGCCCCATATAGAGTTGGAAAATTGGGTGATTTTAGTCGGTTGAATAAACGCGAAATGTATGATTCAGTAATTTACATTGTAATGATAAAGAGAAAGCTCGAGTAGAGGAAGTGGGATAACGGTTATGTTATGTACGGAGAATCTATAACCTAATAACTACATTTAAGTGTAAGTGTGGATGTAGTCTTCGTATTCTTACAAATTAGGCATGTGAACGCGAGGCATGCTAGCAGGACCTGAAGAAACCATCCGAACATATTCGTTAGGGCGTCTTTTCCGCAGTGGTCATTCCCCGGGTCGTTTATATCCATTATTAGAGAAGAGTTATTCATAATCAGTGTCATAGTGTTTTAGTTTTTCAATTATGATAGTATGTGTGTTATGCCTCTGCGGACAAAACTTATCAAAGAGCCGCGGTAGCAGACACTTTCACATCGCGCTGTACCCCGATGAATCAACTAGTTTAATAAATTCTGAATATACACGCTTTTCAGTAGACATATATACATATGTACATGCTTATTATTATTATTTATTATTCATTATTATTTATGTGATATTATTACAGTCAGTATCGATAACATTGAAATAATAAGTGATTCTAGCGAGACTAGAATCGCAATGCGTTTTATATCGCGTAATGTAACACTGCGTAAGCTATTACTTTCGCCGGTTTATGATATCGGCGATGAAAGAACACGGATTTGAGAAATAAAGAAAAGAAAAATGCTCTTCATCGAGAAAAAACTACTTGCGACAGTCACGCGGACGACGGGACACGACCAGCTCGCAACTGTCTGCAACTGTCATTCCTTCGTGATTTTCCCCGATTATTTTCTCCAACAGACTGAAGTTGGTCCCGAAGTCGAATTTTCACCGACGCGAACTTGTCGCTGATATACCGTTTGCGCGCGAAACGTTCGAATCTCATGAATATTATATGAGAATTATTCACGTTCTTATATATACTTTCATCCTGAATACGGTCACAGCGTTTATTAACTGAAGAATATTCAGTACGGTTTAGTATAATAGCCAACGAGGTCACCGAAGATCTACTCACATCTTTAGTGAAATAAAATCAAGATTATTTGATTGAGCATACTACTTTCATGAAAAAATCTTCATAACTTCGTATAAATCAAATTTTTTTACGATACTTACTGCATTCTTAATAGCAAGAGATAACAATCTTGAAAAAATCGTTTTCTGCGGCAGCATAATTTCATTTTACTAGAACCTCATTGTATAAAACTATATATCGCGGCTCGTACGCATATTGCCGTCCCGAGCTTTTGATTTAATTGATAAAGCCATTGATTAAGAGATTGTAGGATTAATCAGACAATGGGTAAAACCGCAAGTCCATTCAATTTCGCGATAGGATCTATTTATCTAATCAGTTTTTTCTGCGGCTACTGTAATTGATTATTGAACGATATATATATGTAATATTTGGTTAAGGGATTAAGTAGGTAAATTGGTCACAAATTATAGCTATAAAAATAAAGATTCATAACACAAATTCTTTTTTTTTTTTTTTTATTATTCATTTTCACCTCCCTCATCAATCTGAAACATGAAAAAATTCACCAAATTGATACACGCTAATCACATTTGTAAACTCTGGCCACAGATATACCCTCAAAAGTTTCCAGAAGAGAAAAACTTTTGCGGTACTCCCAGCCCAAGTTTACAACATTACAGCCTCTTCAGGGCCGGATTTGATGTTGAGGTTTTCTCCCCAATGGCTATATGTGCCCAGACAGTAGAATCCAGCCAGAAACAAAGCAGAACCGTTCATTTCTGGCTGGTACCGACCGGGTGGATGGGATGCCAACCCCTACCAAGAGCCCAGAGTTCACGCTTTCGGTTGCCTTGAAAAATGCCGAAAACTAACGCTAGTTTTACTATTTATTTGCATTCCTTTGAAAATAATCCACCCATTTTCAAGGCAACCCTTCAGAGCGTAAACACGGAGCTCTATACCCACCATTTTATTCTTCGGGCACTTCTAACTCGCCGGCGTTTATCTCGTCTATAAGATCGTGCGGCGGACGTCCTTCGATCGTGCAACCAACGGACTGGCAAGTGCCAAGGATTTCTCTGATCGTACCGCTCAGCTCACGGGACATCGAACGTGGCCTCATAGCGCGAGCGATGGTGATTATGTCGTCGAAGGACAAGTTCCCGCTGTGTTTTATGTTCTTTTGTTTCTTGCGGTCCCTTGGCGGCTCCTTTAAAGCCTTGATTATCAGCGACGCGGCTGACGGAACAACGGAGATTGTTGCTTGCCTATTCTGGATCGTCAGTTGAACCGTGATTTTCAAACCTTTCCAGTCGCTTGTGGCCTTCGCGATGTCGTCACCGACCTTTTTTGGAGACTGGAGGAGAGATGTGGCGATTTACAACCATTGCAGAGATCAGTTTTTGATCGGAAATCATTCAGAAATTCGATACTTGTATGTTTAGGGTTTAGTTTCGATCGAAAATTAGAACACGCGGTGACATTTTTGACTCGATATGATGATTGAGGTTAGACCTGAGATTTTCTCGTTTAATGGATGTAGAGTATCACTCACCAGACCTAGAGGACCGATTTTGGGAGCGAGAGATGAGGTAGCGCCGACTTCACCTCCGACACATCGAAGGTAGACTGTAAATATAAACGGGGAAATTAATTACGGGGGGAAAAGTGCCGCAGCTTTCAGTGTTTGAGGTTATAATTTAAATTGTTGGATATTTTTTTTTGAACGATTTCTATACAGCTGGGATGAAAATACCTTTTTTAACCTCAGTAGGATCGAATTTGGGAGGCATGTTGATGAGCTGTTTAATTAGATCGCTCTAACCGAACACGATAAAGCTGGATTCTTAAAAGAAACCGAATCCGAAGACCTCACGCGAGAAAAGGAAGGCTATGGGAAGACTGGGAAGTTTTAGCGCTGATAGAACCGGAAATTGGTGTGAAAGTTGGTACTTGGTAGGAAAATACGACACCCTATGATTGGTCGGAAATTTCTCGCCAGCCATCAGCTACCAGATTTTATACTTTTGAGACAAATAAAACGCGTTATGTTTTTACGATATTTGAATGAAACGATGTTTTTCCTATTTAATCCGTGTTTTGGTTCTTATATAAATGTATAGGTTGATTCTACGTCTTGTTTTCAACAATAAATATCCATGTCTTAAATATTTTCAAATCTCGATTCCGTCGCGCTGTGCGACACAGTGCTGCGAACTAAACGATATGATTGGCCGGATGAGTTGGATCTAACAAAAATGGCCAATATTATCGCTTAGTGCGCAGCATGTGTCGCACAGTGCTCTAATTGGAAAACGCACATCGTTGCCGAATCGAACGCAGCCAATGACGAAGAAGCGTCGTTTTGTTTTGTTGTAGATATTTAAAAATTCTATAATGCAGTAACGAACGGAGTGTTTTAAATTCTTCAAAATATGACAGAAGGTGACTGAACAGTTACGGTTATTCCCTCTATCTATAAACCCGCGTTTATTCCATACCTAACCCGTCATTAACTCCGAACAATTCCTCATATCTTTGACAACAAACGGTGGATATTATCCGTTAAAACTATCGCACACGAAAGGTTATGTCACTTCGTCGGTCTCAGCCCTTCACCTTCCCAATCTATAAAAGCACAAATTCAATCCATCAATAACTCGCGTGACCGTCTCATTTCCAGAGTATCTGAACGGGTGGAAACAGGCCGAAACGGACGGAGGAGTGCCTTACTACATCAAGTATGAAACAACAATAATTCCCTGCTCATTAGAGCGACGACTTTTCGACCTCGAATTCACAACGTTCAATCTCACCCCGAAATTTTGTATTTTCCGCTATTCGAATCAGCCTCCCGAAATCTGGGCGCGATCGAACTATTTTTAAAGCCCGCTCAAGAATTTCGATGATAATTTCATTCACCGAAAATCGATTATCTTTTATTTTTTTTTCAAATATTAAAAACATTAATATTTACGGTTTGCCAGAGAATTTTCGACATTCGAGTAATGATCTTTTCGAATTTCGACCCATAAATGGTCCGTGATTAATAATATTTAAATTTTTGACGAAAACAGAAAGAAAAAAAACTCGATTGTCGGTAAATCAAATTATCTTCAAAATTGTTCAGCGACCTTTATAACTAACATCTCTTTTCACAGTCACGCAACAAAGCAGACAGAATGGGACCACCCAAAAATGCGAGAGATAATGCGTTCTGTCGAAGAATGCAACGTGATACGTTACGCCTCTTATAGAACTGCTGCTAAGATGAGAATACTCCACAGGGATTTAAACAGTAAGTCTGAGGAAGATTGAAGGTGAGAAAAAGGTCGTCAATTATCGGTTATTCACTGGGTTTTATGTTTCTGGAAATTCTGGAATCATGGAATTCTCACGGAATTCGATACCTTTTGTAAAAAACGTAGAAATCGAAAAGAATTTTATATCGTATATAAAATTTTCCTCAAACTTGACCCTAAATTTTAAAAAATGTAGTCCAACTTCCACATTTTTATTCACGAGCCAATACTCCCGGCTTCGGGAGGGCTAGTTTTTTCAATATTGCAATACTTGCAATTTTTTCATACACTAACGACCAATTTTTCTCATGAAATTACTCCAAAGATGTCTAAGTAGTCCGTTTTCAAAACTCTCGGGTTTAAATTTCACTTGAAATCATTTCTTTTGTAGTAATTTTTTTTTTGAAAATTTATCACTTTTTCCTCTCTTTCGGAGTATTGCAGATATTATCCAATAATTATAACGCTTTTGTCAATTTGCTTACTGAAATAAGGAGGACTGCACAGGTGAGGCACGATGTTGATATTTGCTAGTAATTCCAAGTCTTTGGATACAAAAAATCGTTGGATAAACTGAGACAAAATTGAGCAAGATATTGATTTAAGTAAGGCTTGTCGAGGTTGGAGTGTAGAAATCAGTACATGAAGCACATAATCTACTGATCCTGCTAATGTACTGATTTCAACAGTCCAGCTTCAAAACCCTCATAATTTATTTTCTCTTTTATCCGCCCAGTGAGACAAGTCAGATTAGAGCTAATAGCGGGGGTTTTCGAGCGCCACCGTCTTTCGGTAACAGAAAACTCCGTGAATCTGGATCCCAGCGAACTGGAGGACGTTCTATCTGACATTTATTTTGCCGCTCAGAAGGAGTCTAATACAAACTACACCGTGGATGTAGCGACGAAACTCGGCGTTAATTACATACTCAACATATTCGACAAGTGAGCGCTGCTTGATGGAAGAAAATTTCGAGCCGCTCAAGCATACGACTAACAACCGTTTTTATAATCCAGGAAACGAGAGGGCAGCGTATCGGTATTCTCCGCCAAAGTCGCTCTGACTTTGGTCAGCTGCAGTAGACTGCAAGATAAATACGGGTATTTGTACCAGCAGCTAGCCGACCATAATGCCTGTCTCTCTAGGGCTGCTCTCTCCACTTTGCTCAACAATATTTGCAAAGTAACAGACATGCTAGGTGAAAGCGTTGCCTACGGATTGCATATGGTCCAGTTCAGCGTCGATAATTGTTTCTCCGAGGTATTTTAAAACCATGAAAATTATGGTGTTGTTCTCTCAGGGATTGATTCACTGCTACAGACTAGTATTTTTCGTTTTTCAAAGTCACAGGGGAACCTTGGCGTCAGCGAGGCCGAGTTTGCTGCCTGGCTTATGCAAGAACCGCCGCTACTAGTCTGGATAACGACTCTGAATCGAATGCAGGCTGCAGAAAACAGTAAATAACGATTCATCAGAGTTCAGTATCCACAGAATCTTTGGAATACTGTATAATAATTCATGGGATTATTTTCAAGCCATTTTTTTCATAGTTATTCGCACGGACCTAGTTTCGCACTTCCATAATTTTATAGAGGAAAAATGAAGCTTTTATGCTCGACTGTGACAACAACTGCTTTAATGCTTTAATCAGGCGATATTTATCCTTTCGTACAGTTATCCACAACGTAAAGTGTTCCTCTTGTAAAACAACTCCTATCCAAGGACCCAGATACTCGTGTCTAAGATGCGCAGGATATCATCAATGTCAGGGATGTTTTTTGCTGGGAAAGGCGACCAGCAAACATAAATTGAAACATCCGGTCAGAGAGTATTGTGTAAAGGTGGGTCGGTACTTTTAATCAACAAGCGGCGACCTTTTCACACATTCAAACTGACTGTTTTCAGACTTCGAATAGAGAGGTGACTAAACTCGTTATTGAACTGATAAGAAACAAGCTAAGGCTCTGCCCAACTAGGACAGTCATTGCAGACCTAGATGAACCGGCGGCCGAAACTCAGCAGTGAGCTGGTTATTTTATTGGAGAAAACTGGCTTCTTTCACTTCGGATTTGATTCTAATAAATTTCTCGTCATTTACTCTAGCAGTTTAAACAGCGACGATAAGGATGCGGATAACGTCTCGTTGCGCAGTACAGTGAGAAGAAAGGTGCTGAATAATCCTCAAAAGGAATTACAGAGTATAATCAGCCACTTGGAAGAAGAAAACAGACAACTACAAGCCGAGCTATTAGAACTCTGCGGAACTAGAGCTGAGAGATTACAGCGCCATAGAGCGACCATAGAGTCGCAGTTGCAGAGACTCAAGATACTGAAAGTGGGTTTAAACTTTGAGACAGAGTTCTGGTCTGGATGAGGCAGAACGCCATTGGAATGAGATAATCTATTCTTTCTGTTTCCGTTTCGCCCAGAAATACCTCTTCAATCAGCCACCTCAACCCCGAGTGATGACCCACATGGAAAGCACTCCAATGCTGCGTCCGATTGCCTCCAGAGTAACTCCTCTGCCTTTAGAATTTGAACTGAGTCCAATTGTTCAGCAAGGAACCATCGAGCGTAGACAGAAACGAGACTCTAGTATAAAAACGCGAGACCCTTCAATGGCCGAGAAGTTCGAGGCCAGTCCGGTGTCATCTTCCAATCAGAGGCGAGACAAGCGGGGAGGATCCACCTACGCCAGTTCCGGCTTTGGAAATCTATCCGAATTCACACCCGTCGATTTGAGCACTTGGATCGGAGGTGAAACGGAGAGCTTTTAAAATAGGGTTTCAGTATAATTTCAGAATAACTCTGAAACGATCAGATTTATCAAAAAAGACCAAGAGGCCATTTTAACGAACACGTAAAGCTATACTATTCATAATTTCAGGCGGTAAAGGGGCGAATGGCACACCGCTACCCCCCAGTACTAGCGGATTCTCGCAGTGGCTGCAAGCCGGTAGTTCGGGGGACAGGGATGCCAGAGAACAGTTGAAGCCGGCAGCGACGAGTAGTTCGCACGGCGATTCACCGCCGGCAGTTTCCCACTCGCCTATTGGAATTCCGCGCGATAATACACCCTCGTCTCTGCAGCGTCCTGACAAACATTCTCAGCACAGTAGCCTGCAGAATATCCAAGGAGATTTGAACGACATTTTAGACAGACTTCAAAATATGGTCGCGAACGACTGTTTGCTCGAAGGTAAGACCGGACATCACGTCATCTTCGCATGGGCGAGTCTTTGCTTTTCTCGCACTGGATTTAACCTTCCGATTAACGAGTCCGGGGAGAATTCGTTCCGGAGCTTACATAGAACTTTTTCATTGATCCTCATTGATCACCGGATAACTCTGGCAACGATTTTCTGAAACGAGCCAAAATTTACATGAATATTCCAGACGAGTATGTCTGTCGTCCGAACTACGGATATTGCGTGAAATTCACGTGAAGTATTTGTGCTTTACAGGTTTAGTCAATTTCCTACAATTATCACGATTCTCAATGCCATTTTGCATCTATCGCATAAGTTTTTCGACCGATTTTCATATCTCTAGTCTAGACCGCGCGAAAGGGTGTCTTGAATATCTACGTCGACTCCGAACCCTGTAGGTGTAATAGTTCTCGTGTAATCCTGTCCACAGAGTGCCGGGTTGCAGTAAATAATGAGCGGAAAATGAATTCGAAGATCTATGTAAGCTCCTAAAACCTTTTTTGCACAATTCACAAGCTGTAAATACACACCAATCACTGTACTTGAACAACAACGATCGTATGACAGGGTCGCGTGCCCGTGTTGCAGAGTCGTTTAGTGCCAATGACAACTGTGAGTTGAAACGAGCAGCTACAGAAATGGAGGACCTTTTAACCGGTCTGATAGAGGGTATGGAGTCGCGAAAGGGAAAACTGGCCACAGTTGTCTGAACTGATTGATCAACGAGTATATTTATGCGGTTCAGCATAATTTTCAGAATTTCAGAGCCTGGATCTGTGTCTTCGGCTCTCTATCCTAATGGACGTTATTTTAATACCTGTTTAACTTAGATTAGTGGATAATATGATCTCTGATTACATGGTATTCAAGATTGGCTGAGATTTATAAGTCTATAGAGTCATTGAGCAGCAATCATTAAACTAAACTATCACGATGTACTTAATATCACTGCCGCAATGTATAGTGTTACAATATCGAGGATAAACTTTTCATTTCAGTTACTAGTGCTCATATAATTATATGTCGTCCATAGAATTTTATACACTTAGAGAAATATCGTATCTACATATAATACATTAAGAATGTATAAATTTATATTTTATATTTAATCAAAAATATCATAGTATGAATTTTTATCTTTATTTTTATTTCTCTTACTAATGAATCACGATTTATAGGTATGTAAATGAAATGTGCAGATATTAAATTTTCAACACTTTACACAGTTTACTGGACTTTTTTCTTTCTCACCCTATGCTTCAAAAACGATTATCAATCGAAGTATGTGACGTATGGGGCATTCCATGTCAATTCGACCAGTTTTGAACCTGACCATCTTAGATTCGTTTGTTAATTTTTTTTATGATTCTACTCGATGAAAAAGGCACCCTGATTTTTCTTTCAGATTTTTTTATGAATCCGTTCATTTATTATGAATTTTTTGAGCGAATCATCGAAAGAATTGACATGGAATGCCCCGTATGTAATAAACTATTTTAAGACATTCATAAATGGTTGATTAATTTATTAAATATATATATATATATATAATTATTCAAAGATTATTTACATTTTACAATCAAAATTAGATACATATTATAAGTGTAAGTTGTATAATGTCTATTTAATATTACGTTCATATCATAATTTCGTTATTAAAAATACAGTTCGTTTTATTGCGATGATTAGCACCGGGATCCACTGTAAATTCATAATACAATACAACAACGATATTTGTTTGTATAAACGAAGCTGTACCGTTTTCTTACGGATATAAACATCATATTATACAAGAACCGTGATTAATAATGTGAAAAAATAACATTTTGGTGCACGCGTTGATGCTTTTAAAATATTCCGTTATCGATAATTTTTTTTTTTATCCTGAGCATTAAATTAAATATTTACATACGTTATGCGCTAGCACCTCAAGTGAATATATATATATATATACCTATACCTAATAATTATATTACAAATATATTAATTATTATATATTATATTATATATTAATGGTATAAAACATTGCGTATAAAATACAATATAGTATCGATAATAATATGTATAAACGCTTATTAAATTAATTTCATATTTTAAATATTTAGTTCTATCGTATGCGATCAATATTATGATATTAAAATAGTTATACTAATAAAGAAAATATATTAAAACTGTCTTTGTGGAATCTTGAGTTGTTATAATATATTATATCGCTTCAAGTATTATTATTTATTTTTTTTTTATTCGTATTAGTCTTATTGTAAGCAGTGATTGCCGGTCGATATAAATTCTACCCGCAAATAGAGAGAAGGAATTAGTCAAATTGAAACTTTTCTATACTCATCGAGGCATGTTAAACTAATATCGATTAATCTTCCAATTGCATAAAAAATAATAAAGTATATCTTAATGACTTTGCTTCATTATAATCATGATAATCGCTTAACAAAATAAAACAAGCATTAATCATACGCGTTAATATAACTTGTCTAAAACTAAGCGCCCGCTATTCGGTCAGTTTCTTTTGCTGGAATTAATCAAATATTTACAGCAATGTGTGAGGAGATGTTTTTCCCCGGCGATATCATGGTGGGGTGAGGAGGCCAGTTCCCTTGTGTATATATCCAGTCCGTACTGACCTTCTTCAGGGAAATTAATGACGAATGTTACGACGTCGTTGTCAGCAACGGAATGAGACACGTATTTGGAAAGGCGTTTCTCCTCTATGCCATTCTTGTGCAAAGTGGCCATAAAGTCAGTCAAAGGTCTGGACATCCTGAATTGGATCTCAAGTTCACGACCCGCGAACACCAGAGCCTCCTGAAATTAATTGATAAGAATCGCCCCGAGATATTGCAATGATCGATTCATTTCACCGGGAAAACATTATCCTATTATCAACTCACCTGATGCGTGATCGGCACCAGACCGAACAATCTCGTAGCTTTTGTCGGGCCCCATTCTCCGCTTGCACAATCTGGTAACGGAACCATGACTGTCTGGAGTTCCTCGCAAGCTATTTTGAACTTGCAGACGCTCTTGAACTTCATCGGTTCACCGGTTAAATACTCCTTGGGTGTTACTGCGTTGGCAAATATATCCAAGAGAAAAGCCCCCGAACAGGGAGCGTGGACACGGAATGCTACCACGTTGCCAACTACGGACTGATGGGGAAGTGTTTCTGGGTTATTCGCTCATTACATTACCTTCGCTTTTATGACTGTTTCTGAATTTTACCTGCATCACAAATCGCTTCAGGGATATACCGTCGTAGCCGTCTCCGTCGCTGTCGTAGAATTTCAAATTGTAATGAAATATAAGAGAGGACTGCATGTGCGCGGGCATAGCTATTCTCACTGTCGCTGCACCAGTTGAATCCGTGTACATTACAGCCTTTGTATTCGTGTCCGGGAAGTAAAGGCCGTATCTGAATTGAATGATTGATTGAGAGGAGTGTTTCGCAGCAATATATGGGGCATTCCATGCCAACTCAGCCTACCGTCGAAATTTGCAACTCCGATCACGCTGATATTTGGCTATCTTTTTATACCCCTCGAAAAAAGGTATACATGATTTTTTTCAAATTTTTCTTGTCCAGCCAACGAAATTTTGAAAATTATCGATTTTTGTTTTAAATTGCCACAACTTTTGCTTTTTCGAAAAATTTATGCAAAAAATTATTAATTACCTATTTAATTGACATGGCATGGAATGCCCCATATTATTGACCAATTAGTCTTAGTCTTAGAATATTTTTACATCAAAGTCTCACCTGAAGAACAATGATCTTACGAAGGGTAGCTCTTCGAAATCTTTCAATGAAATAGGCTGCTTCAAAAGCTGCCAGTCCTCTTGAAGCGGGAAGAATTCATAAATGAATTCCCTCGGGTCAGTCAGGAAGTAATGGTCGTCGTACTCGTACCTGAACAATGCAATTGACACGATACGATAAGAAGCACATATGAAGCATTCTTCACCGAACCAGCCACTTCTTTTCATCACCCTCCCCAGAATTTTCGAAACTGTACTAGTTTGTAGAACTAGTTAAAGAGACTTTCAATGAATTATTTCACATTTTGAAAATACTGTATTTCTTTTTCAAATAAATATAATATCTCAAAGAATATACGTCGCAGAAAAAAAATTCATTCAAAGTAAAGGTTGTAGTTTTCTATCATCTTTTGAATGAAATTTATATTTTAATCTTATCGTCTTATTATCGTAAATTAGATTTTCAACTAAAGGTGATAAAAACTATTTTCTTATCCTCGAGAAACGCCACTTTTAGGCCAGTAATAATAGAATTTAACTTTGCACTAAATTGCCGATCCAATTTTTTTTTTTTACAAGGTTCAGGGCCACTTACTGTGTATAAAATCACAAAATGCTGACAGATTTCGGTGGAGCTTCAGGCACCATCTTGAAAAAAAGTTTTTGGCCGATATCTCCGAAACTATGCACTTCAAGGTAAAAGTCATAGAGACCATTATTGTAGAGACTAAAATTTCGCATCTTTTGTTTCTCATAAACTATTTTGTAAAACTTACCGTTTACGATTTATGGCTCATTTAATGAACAGGTTTTATTGATTAATCCAATATGATAAAAGTTATCGGCCGAGATAGAAAAACCTGTTCATTAAATGAGCCATAAATCGTGAACGGTAAGTTTTACAAAAAAGTTTATGGAAAACAAAAGATGCGAAATTCAATTTTCTACAATAATGGTATCTATGACTTTTGCCCTAAAGTGCATAGTTGCCGAGATATCGGCCAAACTTTTTTTCAAGATGGCGCCTGAAGCTCCACCGGAATCTGTC
The DNA here is from genome assembly GCA_944452935.1 of Rhogogaster chlorosoma. Lineage (NCBI taxonomy): Eukaryota > Metazoa > Arthropoda > Insecta > Hymenoptera > Tenthredinidae > Rhogogaster > Rhogogaster chlorosoma. Next base: position 21,885,086 of record OX101802.1, read on the forward strand.
ATCATTTTGTGATTTTATACTCAGTAGGTGGTCCTAAACCTTATAAAAAAAAAAAATTGGATCGGCAATTTAGTGCAAAGTTGACCAAAAAAAAAAAACGTTTATTTTTACTGGCCTATTCTTTGGAAATTTGGATCTTATAAGCTTGAACGTTTGTGAAAAAAATTTCGACCCATCCTCGTAAAGAGTTGAATGATTTTTGCTGGATAAAATTCAGTGTCTGCATTAAGTCAGCTGAACTGATTTATGAAATACCTCAAACTGTCGCTTTTGGCCTTAGTTTGTCCAGGGCGAGGAACTTCCTTGGCGTTGACAAGATGTCGAGCGCCCCAGTTGCACTGGACAAACCGCCATGCCCCGGCAACATAAACAGCGTTCCAACTGTTCCTGAATCTATTATCTTCGAAACGTACACCAGGTTGATATCCGGCGGATTTACTATACCCCTTGATCACGACGCAGTGAAGTCCGGCATAGCTGCGAAGAAAATGAGTAAAAATAAAAAATAAAAAATAAAAAATAAAAAATAAAAAAAATCGGACGATGATCGAGTTAAATCAGGAGTTGCGATATTCACCTGCAGAGCCGCTTGAAAAGGACATGGTAGCTTTCCGTCCCGTGTTTTATGCCTCTCAGCAATCCCATCGGCGTGTCTCCTCTGAGGTTCTCATCGAACTGCATGGTGTTTAAATTCTTGACTGTAATCCACCTGAATATTGTCCTCGCCTTTTCGATGTCGGAACCACATCGGCTTACCAACTGACGCACAAGATCGGTGAAGGTCTTCTGGTCTTCCTGAGCTACCTGTTGCGTGGTATTAAATGGGAAATGATGATGAGGGTTCGTTTATTTCTGTGGAAAGGATCCCTCCCCGTGTAGTACAGGCAATAGGGAATTTTTTCCTGCACTAAATTACAGGAGTTATTTTTTTTTCATAAATAGGTTCAGTGTGACGTACTGAATGTAAATTCACAAAATCCTTACAAATTTTAAGGGCGGAAGTGCCGCCATTTTGAGAAAAACCGTTTCGGCCTATATATCTCCGTAACCGTGCACTCTAGGCCCAAAATGATAAGGACCTTTATTGTAGATGATGATATTTTCTATCTTTTTTGTTCAATAATTTTTTTTGTATCACTAACTATTAACAACTTATACGACTGCCAAAATTCGAGATATTGAGATATTGATATAAAAAAGTCAATAAATGAATTTTGGCAGTCGTATAACTTGTTAATAGTTAGTGATACAAAAAAAATTATCGAACAAAAAAGATAGGAAATATCATCATCTACAATAGAGGTCCTTATCATTTTGGGCCTAGAGTGCACGGTTACGGAGATATCGGCCGAAACGGTTTTTTCTCAAAATGGCGGCACTTCCGTCCTTAAAATTTGTAAGGATTTTGTGAATTTACATTCAGTACGTCACACTGAACCTATTTATGAAAAAAAAATAACTCCTGTAATTTAGTGCATTATGGACATTATGTACTAGTGATTTCAACTTACGGAGATCGCTATCTGGTCCATATCTGCAAATTCTAGGGGGTCGTTGTAGATGTGATACTTTGCTAAGGCAGGGGGTTGCGGGGGTGGAGCGCGCGATGGGTAAGGGGGCGGCGGAGCCTCTTGGGCATACCCGTCACCCTCGTCGAGGTAGAGGCTCTCCTGAAGCATGTACTCGCTTCGGGCCTCATTTATGAGCTCGAGCATCTCGGAACTCTGCTTTTCGACTAGGGCCGCAGTCGCCGCTCTTAAGGAACGTCGCATAATTATACATCAATTCAATAACGATTGTGACATAACATTATGTTCAAACATTTATTTATTTATTCATTCATTTATTTATTTACCTTTCGTGCTCAAGCATCTTGCGCGTCAGACTTTCCTTCTTCTTGTCCCTCCGCAGAGTCATGTTCTTTTCTAGATCCTCTTTCTCCTGTTGAAAAAGCTGGCTTCTACCTCGACCTCCGCCCCCACTTCCGCCGATTCCACCAATCCCACCTCCGCCACCACCGCCGCTTCCGCTTCTCTCGCGTTCCCATCTTGCCGATAATCTTTCCAGTTCCTTTTCCCACTCGTCCTATTCGGACAGAGAAATTAGGGATCAGAGTAGGTAATGAATCCTATGAAAGGGCTTACCGATGTACGAAATTATTATAATTACGTGGACGTCTTTATCTAAGCATGTAGGTATTTCTTACTCTGAATTCTTCCCGGATTCTTCGATCTTCTTCTTCGCGATGATGAGCGAACTTTCGGTATAGATCGTCTTCTTCTTTTCGATGTTTCATCTCCAGACGCGTCTGTTCATCTCGGTCCTAAAACATGACGAATAAATAAGTGAATATAAACGATATGTCGAGAGCATTGATTATTTATACACGAAGACATCTCTGTGCAGTGTCGGTCATTTTTCAGAATTTTATGAACAAATGACAGTCTTAGAAATAGATTCAAATAAGGATTTCAAAGTCGAATTGCGAGAGGTCCTTATCGCAATCATTTTTTATTTCCATTTATACGATTTTATCCTTCATGGTCTGTGTAGCTAGTTTCGAAAATAGACCTTTTCGACATCATTGATTTTTTTGAAGATTTTTAATGAAGCTGAGAAAAATTGAAAGACAAAAAGCCACTATTTTCAAAACTAGGTACCTTGTGTTTTTAGGTTTAAGGAACTTGTGTTTTTTTTTTCAAATTTATAATGCTTCTTTAAACAATTCCGTGCGATATTTATTTATCAAAATAAATGTACAGATTTTGGCCACGTTGAATATTCAAAACTGATTGTATATGTATATTTTCGATTTCATTTTTTTTAGTTTTGTTTTTTTCTACTCTCCTATTCTTCTTACAGTCAAACTTAAGCGATAATAAATCAGGGTTGAAAACCTGCATAAAATAGTTTAACCCTCGTATAAAATTTTTACATTCAGTAATATTGTAATACTGTACGAGGAGCGCTACCCCGAAAACGGGCATCGCGCTCTCCGGCCTCGGCTGCTCATACGTATACCTCACCATACGCTCGGCTTATAGTGACGTGTAAAAGCAAAAGCAAAGCCTGACGAACCATATAAAGCCGAAGTCGTGATCGCTCTGCGTTTCAACTCTCACGAGTGGGAAGTTATGACGATTTTTAACAGAGGGGATCCACGGAGTTCGAAATTATAGGCGGAAAGTTGATATTCATTCTTTAATTCTGAAACCGCTGAATCGATTCATTCCAAAATTTAACTAGGTTTAACTTGGAGAAAATCCTATCGATTGAGTAAAAAGTCATCGAAATCCGTTCGTTCCTTCTCGAGATATCGTTAGACAAAAGATTAATCACACAACGCTCTGACATCAGTTAAAAAATGGTCAGAGGCTATTCTCTGGACCTCAGAACGTGGATGTATGGTAAAAACTGAAAATTTAATTTTCAGGTGAATGCAATGACTTCCCTTTCTTCAAAACAGAAATTTATATAAGTTTGTGTAAGTATACCGCAGTAGTATTCACAGCTTATACAAATAGATCGAGTAGCTCGGACTTATGGTTGCGGATATACCAAAAAAGGTAAAAACCGAGTTTATGACGAGTGGAATTTTTTACGAAAGACTGATTAAACTGTACACCTTGGGATTTATTTCTTTGTACAGTTTTGTCGATGAAAATTCAAGTTTGGTTACGAAATGAAAATAGCGAAAAATTGAAAATACATCAGGCGTTTGATACGGGATCGAAATTATCGTCGGGACGAAAATTGATTAGGGTTCTTTTACGCTGATTAGAAGTATCATATATTTATCAGTACATAATGTATTGTCATTTAACCTCGTCGAGCTAATATAGGGGAGGGCGGGGCACGATGGGCCCCCTAAATTTTTTTACAAAAACTGAAGGCCCAAAAATTTCAAATACTATATAATAAATTTTTCATACTGTATTTGTATAAATTAGTGACAAATGGATTACCTGAACTGGATATAATTTAGTACAATTATTATTCAAAATCAAACATAATTTATGAGAAAATTAAATAATCAAAAAAAAAAATTCAAATTTTCTAAATACAATAATAAAAATATTTCTATTTATAATTATTTACAATAATCACAGGTAATATTCCTTAACTACATTTACTACATTTTTTTTTTTGACTTTTAACTACTTTTCCATCTTGCCCCACTTTTCCAAATTTTTATTTTCAACGGACGCAGCATATTAATACCAAATAAGTGTCTAGGGACTAAAGAAAAGAGTCAAATGAGTGAGAAAAATTAGGGATTATCAGCATTTTTTTTTTAAGGGGCCCATCGTGTCCCACCTTCCCCTATAACTTGGCATAGAACGATATGTGTATATACTGCATAAGTGGGACGTGACGCTCAAGTTTGTTCATTATAAGGTGCGTACGGAGTCACAATTGCATTATAGATACGTATGACCTACTGCACGTTGCAGGATTGCATGGATACCTTAGCTGATATGTACGTACAGATTATACGCAAGCCTATGTGTTGAGATACTATAACTTCTGTAATCAGATTTAAGCGAGATAAACCTTTACTAGCGGGTACACCCTTCAAATTTTTGAAAATCTTTCAAAATCAGAATGGGACTGAGATTCTCGCAATTCTGAAAAAATCGTTGCGAATTTTTTAATAGTTTGATCAAATACTATTACGAAACTCGCGGTAATTGGACTGAGATTCAACAAATTTTTTTAAAATTTTACACAATTATTCGAAATTGAAATAAAACTTTGAAAAAAATCTGTAGAATTTAATGAAATTTATGAAACTAAAATCGTATGCGAAATGAATGATTCAAATCAAACTAAATGTCAAATAAATAGAATAAAATCTTTAAGAAATGTTCATATATCGAATCTTGTGAAATTTTGGGAAAATTCTTTGGAGAAATAATTCAGATCTAATACTAGATTTCCAATAAAATTTTCGAGTTTGGAACCAATTCTCATGAAATATTCTATGTATCGATAGCCCTGCGAGAAATCTCGCAATCTTGAAATACTGAAATCCAGGATTTGGCCTGCAGTCGCAGTATGTATTCCTCTCGGCCAAAGTGAGAGTCTGGTTCTTTACCTTCAATGCAACTCACACAATGAATGAATGAGAGGCGAGCCGAATGTCGATGCCACGTAATGTAACATACATACATATGTGTATATACACGTATGATGTGATTCTGAATGATCTATATACATATGTCAAGTTAGAGTCATGTATGCGTAAGTAATGTAGAGGGTGGGCGAAAAAAAGAAGAAAAAAAAAAAACAGTCAGATTTCAAACGTGAATGAAATCCGAACGGATCGATCGATTTTCAAAAACTTTCTATCGCTGTAAATTAGAGTAATAAACCTTTCGTTTCGCGTTTGACAATCCGAAAAATCTGAAAGAAATTTCAGCCGTAACAGTTAATCAGAATTTAATCAAGAACGACCATGCTACTTATGTTTTTCGAAAGCGTGTATCTCAGCAAAGAGTAGAGATTTTTTGGATTTTTAAAGGCGAAACGAAAGGTTTATTCTTCTATTTTCGTTGGAAAAAATGTTTTTGAAAATCGGTCAATGCGTTCGGATTTTATTCAAGTTTTAAATTAGTACGGTTCTTTTTTTTTTCGCCCATCCTGTACGTATATTTATATGTATCGCACTATATACTGCGACACGGTGAATGTGTACAACATATAGGTAATTTACGAGCGTCCTTGCTTCGCAACAATGCATAATATATCTATGTATCGTATAACTCGTGTATATGGGTGCAGGGAGCAATCTGTATGTACAAATCCATCCCATATATACAGGGTGAGTTTTCTCCGGGTCCAAATGAGGAGGAGCTTATCACCGCCGATGCTCCGCCCACTTTATCCCACTTTATTAGTATAGATAGTTTGTCTGGTCAAGTAAGGTATTATTGGCAGTAACTTTGAGGATTATTGAAACAAGAAGGTAATCTGTAAAGGTCCCAATTTGCTCATTGTTTTCATTCGACAGTCAACAATACCAGGACTCGATCAGACAAAGTATCGACGGCTAAAGTTAGATTTTGATAACAGTGGGATAAAGCGGATAAAGTGGGATAAAGTGGGCGGAGCATCGGCGGTGATAAGCTCCTCCTCATTTGGACCCGGAGAAAACTCACCCTGTATATAAAATATAAATACTATATGTATAGAAAAAGAAATTGTAGATTTTTTTACAGTTTGTCAGAAAAAATTCGTTGCAGTCTTTGTCGATAATCGAACTATTGAAAAAAAGAAGAAGAAAGAGAAAGAGAAGAAAAAAAAAATTCTTACGAAGAAATGAGGAGATGTTCAAATTTCATTTTGTTCAAGAATTCAGTATTTTCGCCGGTAAGAATTTGGTTCATTTGATATCACATCGCGTTTTTATTTGATGTCCAAAAATACCTCAATATTCCAGCTTGCTAAGAATTCGTAAGAAAAATAAAATCTTCAAGCTGCACACGTGATATCTTGTTAAAAAGTAAAATTGTAAAAGTTAGGAAAAAAAAAAAAAAAACTATAAAACTAGTATTCTTCCTCAAGCAAAGTTTCAAAATTAAGAAAAATGTATCGGCTGATATTTTGAGCGATAAAACTGTGGCGGAAATCAAGTTTTACCGATTTTTATGAGAAATTTTCTTATAAGTTTTTCAAACTGTTCGCAAAAAAAAAAAGAAAAGAAAAGAAATGAAAAATGAATGATAATGATAAGTACACGTTTTCGTATAGCGAAAAAAAAAGTTTATTCCCAAAACTTTCCAGCCTAGGAATGTCCCCGATTAAATATAGGTATAAAATACACTGCAGCGAAGAAGCGTCAGCTTTAAGCCCTTGCATAATATCGGCGTAAAAGTACCGTTGCATCTTGTACATACATTCGAGGATCCCATAAGCGCTAACGAAAGCCGCAAGGTGGGCAATGATGTTTGTATGTACATACATGACATATAGTATAGGCGAGCTTATTATACTTATTTATGTATGATATATAGCGTATATAAAGATTATGTCCATGTCAAAAATTTACTGTGTCAAAATCCTAAATATTTTCAGACCAATCGCAATTTCATTTCTCTGTATGTTGGGAAAAGCGGTGCAGAATAAAAAGCACGAAAATAAAAGTCTAATAACGTCATTATTGCAGAGCTATAGAAATTAGAAGGTATTCAATGAATGGGAATTTTTTTTCCAGAAAATGACGAATCAAGATGAAAAAGTTTTGACCAATTCATCACCCCGTTGAATTTTCGCGGAAATCGCTGGAAATAGGAATAAAAATCGAAAAGTATCTTCCGGAGCTCTGGAAAGAAGATTTCATTGATCTGGCCTATTAATGTTTCTGTAGAATTAAAAAAACAAAAAACAATTTCTGATACTGAATCATACTGAATCGATCTGGGCTTGACCCTTGGCCTCTCAGATTTGGTTCACGATTTTTTAAGTTGTCACCTCAACTGTGAAAAGAGCTCAGTTTTTTTTTTTTTTTTAATTTTTCAAACATTGTCAGATTTGCTTATGATTTTTCAAAATGAACACATCCTTAGGGATAATTCTAATATCTGCAAATATTTTGAAACATTCTGTATTAAATATTATAATTTTAGAGCCTAGACCCAAAGTGGGCAGGTGGCTTCATTTCTATTTCGTCTATTTCGATTAAAAAAAAAAAAAAAAAATTGAAAAAAAAATAGAAGCTCAAGAGAGATCACTATGGATCGAATTTTTCGTTCAATTTTTTTTTTTTTTTTGAAATTGAAATAGTCGAAGAATAAAATGAAGCGATCGGTTGCCCACTTTGGGTCTAGGCTCTAAATTTTTTGTTTTTTTTTGTATTTAAAACAGGAATCTTAAGAATTCATCCATATTTTAGAATTATGGTTAACGATGAGTTTGTTTTGAAAAATCATAAGTAATTCTGATAATTTTTTACAAATTTGAGAAAAGAAAAAAAAAAAGAAAAATCCCGGTCATTTTCCGAGTTCGGGCAACAATATAAAAAATCGAGAACCGTATCCGAAAGGTCGAGTAGGGTCAGTACCCATAGTCGAGTCGGTATAGAATGCCCCATATATGTATACTTATAAATTAATGAATATTTAAGATCAAGAATATAACACAAATATATAACTATATACATGTTAAGTTGATTCAAGGTCATCGAGGATTGTCGTTAAAAAAAGAAAAAAAAGAAATCGACTATGGAGTGTACCTCATTCTACATACGATATCTTTCCTTCTTTTACATTTTTTTTTTTTTTTTTGTCTCATTTATTATTCTTCTTTCCTTCGCATATTTGAAGTAGAAATTTTTCTGCATAAATATATATATATAAATACTGTGTCTAATAGTTTAAATACCGATGTACGGAAATGGCCATAAAGAAATACTCATATACATATATGGTACGTTCCATGTCAAATTGGACGATTAGCTGTTAGTGAAGTATTAAAAAAAATTTTTTTCCAACTAATGTATCGAAAAAATCTGGTACTTTAACCCTCCGTGGTCACCCTGAGTCAAATTAACCCAACTCTGAACTTTTGGGCTGAATATTCGAATTTTATAAATGGAATAAATACCTTTCCTGAAACTCAATTTCTTTTCATCAATTGATCAATTTCTTTTTTTTTAATCAAAGTATCACATCTCAGGATGATTATCACCCTAGAATTTGTGAAGAGATGAAAATTGAAAAATGAGAAAGTTATGAATATTTAACTAAAAAAAAGTATATACACATCTTTTGAACATTCACATATAAGTATTCACGAATTTTTTCAGACGTCTTGACATTCGATTTTTTACAAATTAACTTTTGCTAAGTATTCTACAATGTTCAAAATATGTTCCCTAATTTTTTTTTTTTCAATTCGCCGGATAATTTCCGTATGGCAGCCATTTAAAAAATCAGTTGGGTCATTTCGATCTAGTATGACCACCACGTGACCGGAGGGTTAATCACCTATATATCATCGATGTGAATCTGAGACGAAAAAAAAAAAAAAAAAAAAAATATTAGTGTGCAAAATGATTCGGCATGTAATCTCCCATACAAATATATTGTGGTTTTGGAACGAATCTTTTAACGTATGTGTACACCCGAATACCCACATGTATGTCTATATAATTATGTCTTGTTTATCGACGAGCCTCTCTGTCCGATATCCAATATTTAAGTATTTAGATACGTATACAATATAAATATACTTATCACATATATTGTAGCATACATATATACGCATATGTATCTCTATAGGTATATATGCCAGTTTGGAGAGGCCCTCGCTTAAATGTGATGGTATTGGTGCGCGAGCGCGAGTAGAAAGTGTGCTGGAATGCAGCCCGAGTAACTATAATACGTGTATATTGTACACGCATATATCATACGTGTCTGTATGTATATAATACATCTGTATATATGTCTGTGCATACGTAGAACCCGTGTATACCTCATACCTATATATATGCTTCGTCTTCTCGCGGCTCGTCTTCCGCAACGAGCCCCTTGCGATGATGGGATGAACCAACAATGCTGTACGATTACCGGTACACGTACGTATGTAGTATATACGGGATATTTCATGCCGAATTGACGGGGTTTTAGCCGATTTTTATTTTTTTTAAATTTTTTTATTCATAAATGCTACAAGAGTAGAAAATAGTTATTTTCGCACCATGGGCGTAAAGTTGTAACTTTACGCCCTCGGTGGGAAAAATGATATTTTCCACACGGCGTGCGCAAAGTTCGATTTTTCGTACGCTTCAGCGTGCATGAGATCCAACTTAACGCGCGTCGTGTTAAAAAAAACAAAGTTCGATACACCGTAACGCTTTCGCGTTCAGTGTATCGAAAATTGATATTTTCTAACTTAGTGCGAAATGTAGTACATTCTCGTACTTGTTTGGGAAAAATAGTATTTGCGCACTGGTTGCGTAATTTAGATACTATTTCGTCGTCGTAGGCGTTGAATATGTGAGAAGGTTTGTTTTGCTAGGCGTGAAGATCAATTTCAGTTTTACACCCGCGAAATATGAACGTTTTCGCGTACTTTACGCCCACTAAGAGACGAAAAAAAATTGGATACATACTTCGTCTTTTACTAGATTTAAGTGTATCCGATTTATAGAGTCGAGCGAATCTTTTGGAAATTTGTTCGGAATTTTGAAAACGGGTTTTCAACCTTGACTATTTTGTGAGTGAAAAATTTTTCAAGCTACTATGAGAACGTATGTACCTGAAAATAATCAGAATGGAAAATAAATTCTTTAAGAATTTTCGATGCGTTATACCATTGCCTGAAAATTTTTCAAACCAAATGCAAAATGGCGTAGTTGAGGCCTGGTCAAATTGGCATGGAATGCACCATGTATATACGTGCATAAGTATCTCTGTGTCGAAGTTATACATCGCGTAAATATTATAGTATGTAGCGTGTACGAGGGAACCAATTGTGAACCTGCGCTGGCAGGGTAATAACGGGTAATGGGAAACGGCGCGAATATACCTACGTATACATATAATGGATTAGTTAGACGTTGGCGTTCTGCATTAAAAGAGTTAAGAAAAAGAAAATCAAGCTAATATATACGAATAACTTCGAAACGGTTAGATTAATCGGAAAATACGAAGATACCTTTTTTGTAGAGCGTACAATTTCCAACGAAATTAGACTTATAGAATTTTTTCTACATTGATCAATTTTTCAGATATTGAAATCGAAAATTGCCACAAAAAATATTTACCAGATATATATTTCAAATGGAAAATAAATATTAATATCAAAAGCTGAGTTTTTTTTTTTGAGACTCGTTATTTGATCAAGAAGAACAAGATTTTGAGAATAACTTGTGTATATAAAAAAAATTAAAAAAAATAGTAGATTTATTTCACCAAACCTAATGTATACTTATATGCGGATGTATGTATGATGCGTGTAAGTTGTAACGTAGATATATATCCTATGAATAAGAGGTGCGCGAGGCGGTCAAGACCTCATCGTGCCCCATATTTCGCTCGACGTACCTACGCATAATGATGACAGGTACATGTGCCACATGTGGGATTCGAGGACGCGTAGCACATCACCGCAATAATGATATATACGTAGACAATATGTTATTACGATATAGCCTATACATACATAGATTAATTGTATAGATAATACATACATACTATAATACGACAATACATATGTAAGCAGCGAAATATACATAAGAGTCAAATTATCGTATTAACATACGTGGAATATCTCATTAAAGACATTTTTTAGTTTCTATATAATCATCGGGTGTTTCGCGTGAATTGTATACCGGTTTTTGACCGGAAGTTGTCGAATCAGACGCCAATGCAGATACGGATTCCTTGTTACAACATGAAATTCTCCCAACAGTCACAAAGTATGAGAATAATTGGTAGAATATAGACAAAGCGTCGCGACAATTATTCCGAAAATTTAATTTTCAATCCCACCTATCTATCTCGTAGCTATATATGCATGAACGAAATCGTAACTTTCCGTAGTGCATTCTAAACGCATTAATGCGGGAGTTGAATTATTCTTCAATTTTTGGTGCATCTGGAACGTTGGAAATACGGGATTGCATTCTTTTTCTATATACTTGAAGGGTCACACGTGTATATATTGCCTTGAAATTTTTACCGAAATTAATTCGAAGTGGGATAAAAAAGGGGTAAGATTTTCAGCTTGCATTTTCTTTTTTCTTCTTCTTCTTGTACGTTTCACGTTGAACAGCCCCTATATCGGGTATTCCATGACAAAATATTGAATTCGCAGACTCCTTCAACTCCTTCTATATTCCTCCTCGTCGGGCTTGACCGCAACGAAAGTTGACCCAGTTACATTACACATCTATATACATATAGATTTATGTATGTACGTATGTACACATATACGACAAGGTATCCTTTTCTTATTTTAGTATGGGTGACTGTACATTCATTTTCCACGTGCCGACGACGCACAGGTGCATACAGGCATATACCATATGTTATATATACTTGGGTGCTTCAAAAAAAAAAAAAAATTGACTCAGAAGTTTCGTTTTGATGTCAAAATACGCCTGTCAAAATTTGAGCTCTTAATATTAATATCAAGAGGGTCCTCATCGCACTTTTCTATTTTCCATAAGAATAACATAGGAAAAATCATTTTTGCTTATTCTGATTTTTGTACGCTACAAAGGACTGCTCAAACAGTAAATTGCTGTACATATTCTTGTAGAGAATTGAACGCTCTACAAAAAAGGTCTCTTGGTCTTTTTCGATAAATCGAACCGTTTTGAAGTTTCTTTTAGCGATTTTGGTCATTTGATGGAAAAACTAGCTTTGAAACGGTTAGATTTATCGAAAAAGACCAAGAGACCTTTTTTGTAGAGCGTTCAATTCTCTACAAGAATATGTATAGCGATTTACTGTTTGATCAGTCCTTTGTAGTTAGGGAGTTAAGAAAAAAAAAGAAAATTGAAAACGTATGGACGTAAATAATCCTTAGGGTTACAAATTTTTTACCTCAAATTTCGAATTTTCGATTTCACTCCGAAATTATACGGTGCAATTGAACAATTTTGGAAAGTCGCTCAAGAATTTCGAAGGTAATTCTATAATTTATCAAGAGTGAATTTCTTTTTATCGTCAATATATTTCTTTATCGTTAATATTTACAGAATTGCGTAAAATTTTCGGGAAAAATATAAATATTAATAATCAAGAGTTTGGCTGTATAATATATGGGTCGAAATTCAAAAAGATCGTTGAATTCGAATTTTTGAAAATTCTTCAGCGACTCCTATAAGTTTCCTATTAATATTTTGCCCAAAAGTTCGAACATTTCCATGAATATTCACGATAAAGAAATATAGAGGGTAAAGAGAGTTGGGGTGAAAAAATTACAAAAATTAAGACGATTTTTGATAATTGAAATTCGACATGGTGGCCACTGAAACCGGTGGAGAAAATCCCCTGACTTTTCCCTGACTAAAATCCGAACTCACGGTGTGAATAGAAGGGACTAATTAACGTAGCTCCGAATTAATCAGTATTCAAAAATTTGCGACTTGAATGTATTCTTTAATTTCTAACACAGCTGTTCAGATTCCTTAGGAATTCCTGGCATGTTAAAAAAAAAATCATTCTTTGAATTTTTTTAAATTTTCTTCTCATTCCATACTTATTTTCCCTAACCAATCAAATAATTTCCTGACTTTTCCTTTTTTCTTTCTTAACATTGAGGATATGATTTATTTATTTATCATGTAATTATCGATTATTTCCATCAATCCTCTATTCTGGATTATTTCTATTTACTATTTTTCTGCTTATAGTATCTCTATAATTATATATATATATATAGTTTTCATGTATTAATGATACAAATACAGCGATAATAAAAACTTTATTGAGGACCTGCCCACAGTCGTTAGGCACGCAATAATTCTAATCGTTTGAATAAAAATCAAGATTTTATAGCATCTCGATAGTATATCGTTATTCAACGCTTAGTCTGGTTTAATAGATCTATCCGCAAGTTATAAGTTCCTCTATACATACATATATATATATATTATACGAATATATATACTATTGAATTTATAAGTACATCCATGTATGTATGTTTATGAATGTATACGTGTACAACGTATAGAAAGTCAATTAACGCCGATAGACGATATACTCAGCCACTTTTTATATATTATATCGTATATAGGTATATACACATAAATTAATATAGACCTACCTACCGAAAGTAAAAATCCGTTTCTAATATATCGTTTATACTTATATATGGGGCATTTCACGTCAAATCACCGGATCATCAGCCTGACCCCTTTGGATTCTGATGTTTAATGGACTTTTTGGCTTGTTTCGGTCAAAAATGTCACCTCTAATTGTTCGAAATTTTTATCCCATTTAGCAAGGTGATTTTAACTATCTGACACGAAGATGGACATTTTTAAAATCAACGAATTTTTTTTTTTGTGAAATCGAGGACTCGAAAACACATCTTGTCATAATTCGAAAATGGGACGAGAATGCTAAATATATAGATATTTTTTTTTGATTCTTTTTTCCAAAAACAATATTTAGCAGTCTCGTCCGAGTTTCGAATTATGATAAAAATAATATGTGTTTTCGAGTCACCAATCTTACTGCTAAAAATTCATCTGATGATCTTATCGTCTTTTTTTTTTTTGCCCCGAGGGTCTACTCGATTTACTTGAAAATTTCTATAGAACCGTTAAAATAATGGACTATTAGATCCCCTATAGGTATATCTATACGCGTTTCGTTATAATATGTTACGCTCTGTCGCAGGGGCACTCGCGTGTCCGTATCATCCGTTGCTTTATCGCAACATACATGTATACATTTAAATATGGAATAAATATAGTGTACATAATAAATATCCGCAGATTTCACATATCCATTGATATCCGGTTTGTAGAAATTTCATAGTTCACAGGATACGTGATGAATTTTTTTTTCATACCCCATATAAGGACCACCCTAGTATATATATATTTGAAAATGTTGATTTTTATTTCTTCTTATTTTCTTTGATTTTATTTCATCAAGCTGCAGGGTTTTTATGTATACATGCCATATATAGACGTACGTATATACATAGCTAGCTGCGGTACGGTTATAAAGGAACAGTAATTAATTTAATTAGTTTGATTATATTCACCGCAGAACGCGTGGGATCCCCGCGCGATTATGCTTAGTAAAGTTTATAACTTAATGCTGCTGTGTACCTGGCCAACTGCGCTAACGATCATTCTTTTAATTAACCATACCATGGCTGACAGACTTAACTTTAACTTATATACCGTGTTATGTATAGTAAAGTAAATGGGCAAAAGTACCGCAACCGGAAATAATTCAACCTGCGTTACACATATACTTCTCGCTATGCAAAAGTCGAAACTGTATCACTCTGTATGTAATATAACAAACCGCTACCTGAGAGAATTACTTTGTATGTATTGTAAACCTGCAGACAATTAATCGCGAAAATAATTGGCCTCCAACTATGTTATAGCTTCTTATTCTCAATGGAAATAACACCAGGTTTACAGAAAAGCGATTGGTACCATTTTTTTTTTTAAATTAGACATTAGAAATTAGACGAAAATCTTTCTTTGATTAAAAAATGAATATTAAAAGGAGAAGAAAGTGGCGAAGGAGAAGGAGTGTGAAAATTGATAACAGTTTGAGGACTGAACATTATAGAACAGCGTAATTTCAGACCTCAAAGAACTACCGACCTTCTGATACCAGGAGTAGAATTTAAAACCGAGAAATCGAGTCCGTCACGAATCTCCCTATAACCGATGATTGAATTTTGGATATCGTTTAAATTGTCGAAACGCTTTAACTTTCATTCGAAGTATGAGAATCGATTGATTTTTTTCTTTTTCTCTCTATAGTATACGTTTGTACCAAATACCAATGACTCGAGGAGTTTCGAATTTCTTTCAGGCAATTTCGATAGAAGAAACTCCCCGGTACGTCGATCAGCTTCGATCGGTATCCACCGATGAGACGTAAAACAGTCTAAAGAATGAAAATGTTGTTGAATATTTGTCGAAAAATTTTCTCACACCGACGCGACGACAGCATAAATCCTTTTATCGTAAAAGACGTACGAGATTTTTTTCTCTCATTTCTTCGTCCGTACAAACTGCAGACCGTTACACACAGCTATACACATAAAGACAGGTAATTAGCTACCGACGTTACTAAATCAAAGAAAACTAAACGAGCGGTACCAGCGAGCGTTGAGTAGGTGCCACATGCCCACATACAAACATAGGTGTTAGGATAAGTACACGCTTGTATGTAGATATATATTATAATGCTTTCGTGTCGGTCAAGGTTTCCTACCCACCTTGAATGTATCGTGGCGGTGTTGTGCCCCTGGTTCGCACTTGCGGAATTACTGCCGTTACATAACTTTTCTTTGACTCTGAAAACGATGTGAGCTGTAGATACTGCGGCCGTTCAGAAACCTAATTGCAAGTGTACGAACTCCGTCAAGGATCAAATTGCACTTCAAAACTCAAGGTGATATCCAAACCCGCATTTTCCGATCCTAATCGGTACGTTTTACGAAACAAGTGCGCAAAGCCAGATCTGCATGTTTCGTATATTATTTTTCCTAACTAATTGTAAGTGCGCTAAACAGTGCATGCCCGAATTTAGTGCGCGAAATTGAATATTACGCACTCGGTTAGAAAATAGTACATTACGCAACTGGTGCGCAAAATAGGTGATTCCCGTACGAGTCGAGTTTGTTGCGCATACCTTACTTTTCCTAAATGAGTGCGCAGAGTCGATTTTCTGCACTCAAATGAATGCAGGAATGTACTAATTTTGGTGGACAAAATAGAATTTTGCGCATTCGGTTGGGAAAAATTTTATACGCAACATTTTCGCACTAGTTTCAAAGAAGGTTTGCAACGTTTGATTTTGAACAGGGGTTTAACAGTAGGGAAACGGGGAATTTGCACAGGCAAACCCGTGCGAAAAATCGAACTTTGCGCACGCTGCTTTGAATCAAAGTATTCAGTATAGGCGCATGTGACAAATCATTCCCTTTACGGATGCTGTTTTGTTCTGCAACATACTGGACCTGAATAGGCAATTGCTTTTGAGTTTCTGGCTGCAAAGCTCGTATTAGACTCGCGGGTGAGTTGCTTCTACTGTGAGAGAGCGCTGGAGGGTATCTAGCAAAGTGGGCGACGCGTGTCCACCTGCCCGCGGCGACAAGAACTACAACAGGCCCGTGGGCAAAAGTTTGCTAGTTTTCAAGCCGATTTTACAGTTGATTGAAAAACAGGAATAATTATATGATAATCTGATGAGATTGAAATATTCGTGCAGAATAATAAGTATTCAAGTTTTCTTTTGTTATTCACTTTTTATTTTTTTACTTTTCAGTTGCGGGGAATTCACGAAAGTGTTTTTACAATGGAGTCGAGTTTAAGGTCAAACTATGGAAACAGATCAATTGGTTTGTATTCAATGACCAGGTCAGCGCATATTTTGAATTCAGGACGAGGCCCAGGGCTGTCCGTCACGTATTCGGCGTAGTGTCATCAGCCTGGTAAGTGGCTGTAAGCATGCGACCAAGTTTCCGACTTTTCTGGGTTTCTGGATTAGGGACAAACTTTCATTCGCTCATAACGAAAAACTCAAATCGATAGAATTCCAGCTGCTGGATTTACTACGATCACAGCAAAACGTATGGGTTACGTTTACGTAAGTACAAAGCATTATATATATAGTCGAATATCACAAAAGACTCGCGTGAATAGATACCTAGATATTTTTACAAATACCTACAACGTGCAAAATACAATCTGAACAATACTGCAACGAATAGTGTGTATGGTATATTCATCGTCACGGGTATTCTTGAAATAATTACGTAAGCGTTACGAGTTATATTGCGTCATTTTCTCTAAATTCAACTATGTATCTATTTTCCCTTAAATAACATCATTTTAGAATATTTCTTTCACATTTCTGAGGCAAAGTCCATAAAATCTCAAACAATCTCCAATCATTTCTGATCCATTTATATATATGTATAAACGAATAATTAGGTGTGCAAGAACCGGGTGAATATAGAACACTTCAAATCGTATCAGTGATTTCATATACCCCCTCGCCTCGCAGAAGTTTAATTCATATCTTAAAGTTTGATTATAGTTGAAACTTTAAATTCTTAGACTGCAGCACATTACGCTGTAATATATTTACTTGCAAATGTCTATAATGAACACCATGTGCCTATGTATGTTATACTACGTACGTAGGTATTATTAGTATAAGATAGCTTTCCGGGTGGGTGAAAAGCCGGAAGTGCAGCGAACCGCGTTACCCTAATTTCATACGTTTGTTATATGCCCGTACCCTTCGTGGCTATAATCTACCCATTTCTTTTATGATGTGTTATTACATCTTTACCTGCTCCGCCTATTACGATCATTATAAGTTATCCAAGTGAGTATCTTAGGGTGAAAATTTGGAGCACTTCCATAAATGTTAACAATAAAGAAATATAGAGGGTGAGAGTTGAAGGTGAGAAATTATCTTCGTAATTCTTCAGCGACCTCCGAAAATTTCTCGATCAAGCCCAAATTTTGAGAGGCTTACTCAAATACTAAAAACTACGAAATTTCGCAGTGAGACTGAAACTTGGGAATCTAAGGTCATAAAGTTGTCACCCTAGAGGATACCTATGAGCAGGTAAGTATTTCAAGACTCGATCATATATCTTTCTAAGTTTGTAATATTTTTCAAGACTCGATTATATCTGTGATGTTTGGAAGAAGATAAAAAAAAAAAAAAGGCATTCGAATATTTCGAATAAAGATTCATAAAAGCTTCTAATTTCGAAATGAATTTATGTGTGAAGTTTAATATGGAGACTCTGAGGTATATTGGTCGCGCGTAGGATGTTTTTCGTTTTGTAATACGTTCCGAAGAACCCTGAAGATTATAAATCACGGCAAGGCCGCAACCCAATACATATCCTCACGTAAATTCAAAAGTTGAATAAATTGCCGACTCCGTGGTTGAGCGGTGGGCATTCAGTATTTCCCATCTGACGATAAGTATCAGGTGGGTACAATTCGACGATTATTGTTATAAGTTAAGATTAGGTTATAGGAAGGCATTCTGCAGCAAGTATACGTATAGGTAGGTAGCTAGGTAGGTAGATAGGTAGGTAGGTGTCCAAGACATTGCGTCCAAAGTCTAAACCGGATTGTTACGTCATTGTGGATACAGAAGCGTGGCCGTGCGGCAAGCGGCAAAACGAGGAGGCTGTGAAGTGACGCGGTTACCGCCCGTTTTTAGGCCATCGTGAGCAATTTTTTTAACCTTTTAACTAACTATTTCTCGTATTTTATTTCGTCGATTTTTGCTTCAGGCAATCGAATTCACGATAGATTATCCACTCCGCATATACACCGTATATAGGTGCAAAACTAACCATCTATGTATAGTCTATACCTATACAAGTGTCTGTATAATAAAGAAATCTGATTGAGAAATTTCGCTAGGTTTATAACTTTGCGACTATTTCTTTGCGATTAGTTTTCTTCTCTTAAGTAGGTATACTTGTAACTAATATTAATACAGCCAAAGTGATCTCTGTATATACCGGAATTAACGCCTGGCTGAATAAAAGCCGAGAACTTTCACCAAGATTCTGGATCGTTCGTTTATATCGACTTCCTTTAATCTCTTTCGCTGCCATGCGCGAATTAATACACTGCGGGCAGTTATTATTGTTATTATTATCATCATACGGAGATAGGGTTCAATAAGACTTTTCATCATTCTAACCTCAAAATCGCAACTTCGTCGCGATTTTCCGGCTTTCGTGACGAAAAAAGAAGATGGTTCCTCGTACGTGAAGACTTTTTGACGAAACTCGTTACACCAAAAAAGCCTTTCCGTAGTTGTAACGAAATGTACTATTTCGATACTAATTCGAAAGTGTTCGCACGTGTATCGGACTTTGTTTTTTCAACCCAACGTCTATGGACGTTGAGCGTGCGGAAAATCGAACTTTGCGCACGCTGTGTGGAAAAATTGAGTTGTATATATACTCACGAGGTAGTAATCGATGGGTTTCTCCCTCGCCTTGCTGTATCCTTTTTGAAGTTCGGTTTGTTTGAGGGCATGGGCGATGTGTAATGCGCTAGCGTCGAATCTTCCATATTGATAACCGTCGCCACCATAATTGTTGTTATGGTTGTAAGGTGAGTTACCACTGATACCACTTGAATTATTTTGATAATTAGAATCCCCTGGACGGTGAGAGGAGTTTGTCGGTGGTGGAGAACCGTGACCGTTCAAATTACGCCCGTGGTGATGATTAGCCGGTGAATCCATGTGGTCGTACCTGTATATGGTGTATAGAAAACGGGGATTGAGATTTGTTTTTCTTTTTTCAATCATATTTTCACGGCATACCTATATCTTCCGATAGAAAAAGTAAGAATGAACGAGAGACCCGAAAAAATTGACAGAAAGCGTTACATCAGGCCAAAAGGTAAACTATAAATATATAGAGACGGAGAATGAATTGGGCCCAAAGAAATAAACTCTGCGAGGACGAACGGCGAAACTCTATATCTAGTCGAATAAAGAATTTCATTGAAAGTATACAAGAATGAAATTCGTACGATCCGAGAAGAATTCTCATTGTTGAAGAGACGAAAAGCTTCAATATATGCCTGAGGAGAGAACTCCAGCGAAACTCTATAGAGCTCGAGGATGAAGATTGACATAGTCCAGAAAAAAGTACCGTAATATGACATTCCGCGACTAGTGCGCAAAATACGTGATTCCCGCACGAGTCAAGTTTGTTGAGAATCACACTCGTCCGAGAATTATCTTCCGTACGTGTATCGGACTCTGTTTTTCAACCCAACGCGCATTAAGTTTGATTTTATGCACCCGAAGCGTGCGGAAAATCGAACTTTGCGCACGCTGTGTGGAGAATTATAATAGTGGGATAAAGAAGTTGAGGGAACAGTGAAGTTACAGTTTTATATCATCACGAAGATAAAATCCACCAGGCCTAAGTGAAAAGTTAAAACGTACAGCTCAAGGAAATCTTCGATAATTATAGGCCGAGGAAAAAAGTTGTTGAAATTCCGATCGGAATCTGAATCTAGAAAGCTAATTAAATTCCTGGTAAGGCCGAAATGGAAGATGTTTTGAAATATGGTGGAAGAAAAGTTCGACGTCCTATATTCTGAGTTAATTGGCTGTGCAGACCCGCGACGAAACTATCTTGTGATTTGTTTTCGTACCCTGGTGGATAGAGGCCACGGGGCGATGGTCCGCCGGCTCGTATTTGTTCGTTAACATATCCACTGCGCGGTACGTTCAGGGCGCTTCTGATACCGACGCTGGATCCATCGAGAGTACCAGGACCTGGCTTCGGCACATGACTGCTGCAGTATACTTCCTTGTCGTTTATGGTGTGCTGGTTGTTGTAGTAGGTCTTTAGCGTCAATTTGGTGCCGCATATCGCGCACTTGAAACAACCGGAGTGAAAGAAGGTGAAGTCCTTCAACGGGCCGACTCTGTCGACTTGATAAACCGTCTGCGCGCACCTGAGGCACGTGCTTTCGTAAAAATTCGGCCGATACATTTCGCCGTTGTTCTTGTTCCCGAGATAAATGACGAAAACTTAGAACGGTTAATCGTCGCCGCGCATGTGCCGATCTAAGGCACCAGCTTCGCGGTTTCAGCTCAATTCCGATGTAGCTCCCGCGCGTAAAAGCCGAGTATACCTATAGTAGAAAGGCGGGCGGCTCCTCCGCGATGAATTAAGAAAGTAGAAACCCAAAGCGAACGGTACGATCTCCCGATCGGCCCGGTTCACCTACGGAATTCTTGACAAGTTTTAAACGCCGCGAATCTTGCGATCGAATCAACAAACCGTATACAGTCATGTATGTATCTAGCTATTTGACTTTACACCTATCAGACGCATCGGAGTCAGTGGATCGCGGACCGTCCGAGAATAAACGCGTTCACCTTGAGAAATCTCGATTGTAACGCAATCCCGCGTAGGTATACAGCGGATGCAGTCTGGTAGGTAGGTAGGTAGGCAGGTAGGTTGGTATTCCAGACTATACACCTCTACCGAGTTTACGAATCGAGAGAAATCGGTAAGTTTCACTTGCTGCTTCTGATGGCTGCGCTCCGCTACTGCATTCACTATACAACTTTCCTCATACAGTGTAATAATGTAGATCGGTATATCTCCGGCCCACCATCTCAAGAATCTACCTGCATATATTCGTTACTATATATTATACATCGTTCTCATTATTATTGCAGGAGGTGCAGCGCTGCGGCACCGATTCAAGCGTGTAAAATCCCATGAATACCTTTAATCGTTACGCGCATTCGGATTATAAAATCGCGTCTTATTTCAAACGATTTTACTTCACACCTATGGCGTTTGTTCATGTGATATATTTTTTCTTATATTTATTATTAAACCAGCAGCTGTTGCTTGTCAATGTTTATTTGATTATTCAATAAATCGCGTGTCGTTGCACATTTATTTTAAAAACATGATATCAGCGGTCCGTGCACTCAACTACGTATATACGTATGTATACTCGTTCAATCCGTTAACGCGCGAGGCACCCGATACCTTTACTCTATACCACCTGATCCTCCGACGTTCAGAGACATTCTAACCGCTCCGTACTATACCGGCCATCTTGCTATAGGCGCAGGCGCGATACTGATACCGATGTTGGTGACTGGTGCCCGGTGGATGGTGGATGGTGGACGGCGTGGTTCCGCCAACGAGAAACGAGCAGACAGTGGTTTTCGAACAAGTGGAGAACTCGAACCTTAATCAGCAGCCGGCAGGCGCTACGCTTACTGCTAGGACTCAAATTTAACGTACATATTACGGATGTACAGAGTGGCCCACGGTCAATGAAATTCGTAGACTTCATAGACATCGAGAATTCACGTCGAACCGGATCATAATTGATTCGGAAATATATCATTTCATCGAATTGCATAGCTAGACTGGTTTTATACAGACTTCACGGTGATTCATCAGACGGCAAAATTCAAGTATATAGGGAGATCCGTGCACTTTTGCACAGGAACACCCTATAGGTTTTTTGTGTGTGCACGTGCGTGTAGGCACACCTACGTAGACCTTCCTACACGTTACGCGACACGACATGAGCACTACTCTCTCACTCTCCCGATCTTACACACTATAGTACACAGTGATCGGGCGAGTAAATGGGAAGGACGATTGCTTTTTTACGTCGTTCTAAAACCGCGCGTGCAGTTCGTGTTCTCTTCCTGCAGCACGTACCCACATTACGCCCCATTTTTGTTTTTGTCTAGTTTCTTTCCTTTATCGTAAATTATTTAAGGTCGTGTGACATTATGTGTATTATATCCTCAAATTCTCATTGCATATGAGAAATTACATACCTTCCTCTTTATCGCCTAATTTATCTTCTTTATTTTCTTTATTTTGACTTTCTTTCTTTCTCTCCCTGCCCTCGCGGCACGCCCCTGCCTCTTTCACGTAGGTATGAATACGTGGGCAACCTGACCTTATCCTGGTATCATATTCGCACCTACACGCTGTGTCCGGAGCCCAGAGTTGCCTTAGCTTCACATCGCGTACCTCAAGACTTGTAATGGGAAACGACGAGATAGGAATGGGTCGCTTGCGGCGTGGGCGTGTGAGCAGTGAGTTAAAAGAGACACTTATTGACTCGGAAATTTAATCCTGAGTATACAGGCTACACACGCCTGCCTGCAGGATGCAAAGCCGTTATCGGTTACCTATCACTGACATTATCACAAATTTTACGGATACCTTCGGAGAGACTAGGTTTATACGTATGAACAGCATAGAACACCTGTAGAGTCGATCAATATCCACATCTTTTTGCGGATATAATGTCATCACTGTACATCTGCAGCTGATGTATTGATACGATGACAAAACCGGGCTATAAGTTATCACCTGCGAGAAAGATGAGCAAAGATAGCACGGCCTGTGATCTACTAATCGAGTTACAATTGACAGAATTTCGAAATTTCTAGCGATATAAAATTACTTGCATAAGAATAAAAAATGGGATTTCAAAAACGGTTGGCTTGATTTATTTTTTCATGTGTGTATTTCTAGGGTGGGTTAAATAGATCGACTATTCTTTTTTAGTTATTCTGTTCATTGAATGACCAGAATGGCCGGAATAATTTGGAAATGATTAGATTCATCGAACAAATTTTTTCCAAATAGATCAGCTCTTGAGATATAAAAATCGAAAAGGACCACGGAAACATTTCTCATGTATTTCATATTCACATTGCATATTAATATTAAGAGCTAAGTTTCTTCAAGGTTCGTTATTCGATCATAAAGAACGAGTTTCTAAGAGTGCCTTTTGAAAAAAACTATTCAGTTTGTTTGGCCCACCCTAGTGTATTATTGTTTGTAATTCCTAAAGGGTTTGGGGGCCGATTGTCCTACGACCTCAGATGGCATTAGGCGGTTAAACTAAATACGATATTGTCCGGTACAAGCATACAGTAGTGTGTGGAATACAAAGCGGTCGCGGTATCGTGGCATAGTTTTATGCCCTCTTGTGCAGACTTCAATAGCTCGGTATTAGCATCCGATTAAAATTCGTCGGGCGAATCGTAGGTAGATATAAGGTATATGCCTATACTCAGAGTACGAAGTAAGAAAGTATGTATGTAGAATAATGTGCAGCTGCTCGAATGGAACTGTTTGCAACGTGAATTTCATGATTATCAATTCTGGCGTAGTGATATTATCGGTGGGAGAAGAAGAGAAGAAAGAAAATGGGATAATTCACATGACATTGTGAATGAATTGCAATTTTCCAAATGAATTTTGCAAAGTGAAGGAATATCATAACCGAGTGAGAAGAACACCAGGAATACTAAAGCAGATTTAATTTATTCATCGCAATTTTATGCATATCTACACAGGTACGGCGTATACAGCCCACATAACGTGTGAATACGTAGGAGTTTCAAGGCTTCGTACCTTTTAAGTTTATATCCTACAGAATTTCATCAACAATCTCTACAGCCTGCTCATACCTAGCATATTATACATGTGCCACATTATAACGAGGCATGAGAAAAGAGGATAATTAATTCAAAAAATATCACGCCAAGATCTTCTAGCAAATAGCGCCTTCGTTAGACTACCTAGGTCTTCCCCTGCGATTGAGGTTGCCGCGGCACAGGCGCAACATTTCTAGATATCTTTGCGGAGCTTTTGAATTTGGAACTTGAAAATATGTTGAGCGGAAACTGTACAGAGTGGCGAATTCATTTTGGCCAGCAATTCGTAATGTTATTATTGCGATACTATTTCGTAAACATCCCTGCGAGAGTGTCTGATTTCTTTCAGTAACAAGTATTGACAAATTCAACGATACGAAATTCGTACTGCTTGCCGCTCGCAGATTGACGGCAAAAATAGTTCACAGCCACGCCGATGAGCAGCACAGTCGGGCTACGCACTTAAAATTCTAGGTATCTGCATTCCATGTATTGAAAAACGTACAATAAACGATGCTGATTTATTTTTAATTTGATAAAATTGTACACCTACTTTCTAGTACTTGCATGGCTATTTAATATCATGATTTATACAATTTTTGTGCAAATCCGTATGTATCGAATGATTAGATTTAGAATATTATTCGCAAATTTCTAGTTTTCATTCTGAATCTCAATTAAATTTCAATCTAAAAACAATAAACGTGCATTGTTGTCGACTTGTTCTTTTGCCTAGATAATGTTGAGCCCGATGCACATACGACCACAGGAGCCATCAGTGCACAAATAAAATGCAGCCAATGGTTCTCGTTAATAACTGGCGTTCTTCATAATCTTGGCGAGCAGATTCACAGCCGTCAATTGGTTCTGGCTATTCAACTCTGAAAGATGATTAGCTAACGAGATCGGCCTTCGCTGACTGCTCGAGATAACGCAACAATATAAAATAAGCAGTTGCTCTCAGCGGGCCAATTGCAGTAAAAAATAGATTGGAATCGACCAATGAGATGTTAGATTCGTATGCAATAGATGCGCAGATTGACAAAGTCACGTATACGACATAACCTAAAATTTCTTGAACTAAAAACTAATTGTCAAATAAGAAAAGCTCATCGTAAACAGTGAATTTTCCGATGATCAGGGCGCCTATAATCGCGCCGTTATATCCTCAGTTAAAATAAGAATATATCACACCTTTACTATATAAAAATAAAAACAAAATAATGTCCGCCGTTAAATCGTCGAACCAGAATGACAAATTGAACGAAGTTCTCCGGCTGTTTTTACTCCCCGATTACACCATCGCTTCGACGACATATTTCGATATCTTATTAACACACATAGCCAAGAATACGACCAACGCGGGTAAGCCACCGTGTTTTTCATATTGTTCGAGTTAACTGTGGAATTAGTGCTTTTCCACACGGCGTGCGCAAAGCTCGATTTTCCGCACGCTGTATGGAAAACAATTATCCTGCCAGGTGTCACCCCTGATTTCCAAATTCCGAGAGTTTTAACGAATATATTACAGACCCTTAGCCCATTTGCTAATGTATGCAGGTTCTGAAAACGGCCTCACAATCGAAAAGTCGATTTTACAAAAATGGGTACTAGAAGCACTAAACGCTTGGACCGAGGAGAAAAAACCCTGCCAAGCAGTCGTTACCTTCACTTTAAAACTCGTCGGACTCATTGGCAGCAACGAGTTCAACTTTCTCTACTGGTACAGAGAAGATGTATTCAGGAAACTCGACGCTGTATTCGGGCTCAAAGAGAGCAGCCTTCATCCCTCGGTCAAAATGGCTTATACCGGCATGCTGTTGCAGTTCATTAATCACAAGAGCGGACGTCAGTGGATCATTGAAACTGGTGAGATGAATGTCGCAAAAAATCAAGCTCAGGGCTTGGAGAGAGGAGAATTTAGGAGGAGGAGATACTTCGATTTTTTACTCTTATTTCACCAGATTCAATCATTATATTGATTATTCAAACAGTAATGAATCAGTCTATGTGGAAGTTGAAGAGCGAAAAATGACCAGGGTCTAGTTTCCTATAACTCCACAAGTTTTTGCTAGCTTTCAATCAAATTCCAAATGCTTTAAGTCTCTGATGGAGTTGAATTTTTTTTGGATAAAAGTCTGGAAATCTTGGGAAATTTCATGATGTATCTGGACTTTCGTTCAAACTTGATCCTAAACTTTTGAAAATGTAGTCGGATTTCGAAATTTTTATGCACAGGCGAATGCTTCTGGCTTCGGAAAGCTAGTTTTCCTAATTTTGCAATCCTTGCTAGTTTTTAATCCACTAGCAAGCAATTTTTTTGGAGAAATTACTCATTTTCAAAACTGGAAAGTTCATGGCGATATTTACATCGGATAATTCTTCCTCTAGTAATTTAGTACTCCAACTTTACCTGAAAGAATCAGAATTTTTGTTTGTAAAACTTGGAATTCTTAGTGAATTTGGAATTGTCGGATAAGTGGACACCCTGAAACGGTTCCGCGGAACTTGAATGCTACAATTTCTACCTATAAAAGAGAAAAATCAAAATTGTGTGTATGTAATTGATATTCTTAAACGAAAATCGTTGTGTGTTAAACAGGAGCATGGAAAGACGTGATAAGGTTCTGCCATTCGAATCACACGCTATACGTGACCAGAGAGAGTCAAAAATTCGTTTGGAAGTTGCTGCTGCTTGAGTCCGGTAATGTAAAGTTTTGCGAAGAAGTTATATTGGCAGCGGCAGAGCCTTTGATAAAGAATACATTCAGTCCCCAGCTTTCTCCTACCCTTGAAGATAATTATCTCGATCGAAACGAGCTTCTGATAACAATCATAGATTTGCTCACCGCAATAATGGAGAACACTCTGTTCGATAGTCTGGACAACACGATACCCCGCCTCGTGGAGTCCATAACTAATCTGGATTCAAGAATTAAGGGATTGTTTGAAACCTGCATAAGCACAAAGTTCTTCGCGCACATTATGAAACTCATGTATTTACTTCTGTTCATGAAATTGAAAGAGGGTATCAGACCACCGAATAAAATATTGGATTCCGAAACCCTAACCGCCTTTTTCATGAACTCAAGATACATCGACTCAATGCTAGTCGCTAAAAAATACATATTGGATATGGTGAAGGGAAAAAAACTGCTGTTGATATATTGGAAAAAGCTGAACAACCTGTACCAAGTGGAAATATCATATAATTATAAGCCTGAACATCAGTGCTTGATGATCATGGTAATAAATGGCCTTTGATTGCTCAAGTTCATTACAAATAACTTGAACTCAGAAGTTCGTTCAACTGTTATGTAATTTTGCAGTTGATGCCGATGTGCGCTTGCATGAGTATTCAAGACATGCATGAAGACATTATGGAAATATTCGTCCAAAAACTCTTCAATATATCCTGCATGTACACAACACGACTCTGCTACATGGTTCGCGACAGTTTGCTCAAAGAAGACATAGTGACGGAACAGATATGCAAAACTTCAATACAGATAATAATGGATATTCTAGACATCGTTGAAAGGGTAATAGCAGACGTGCAATAGAGTGACCACTTTTTTACATCTAATTCCCAATTTTCGATCTCACCCCTAAATTTCGTAGTTTTTAGTCTTGAAATAAATCTCCCAAATGCGTTTATGGGTCGAAATTCGAAAAGATGATTAGAAATAAATAATAATAATTTATTGTTCACAGGACGGAGCAGTGATTGTCTTCCAGGCGATGTCTTGGGTATTGAAGGATTACATTGAACCCGTAAACGGGAACGGGCGAGTTGGCAAGTACGTGTCTTCACCGGAAAAAGAAAATCCGAGAATTCCAAAGTTCAAGAGACTTCTGGATGGAGATCCTATAGTAGACTGTCCAAACCTATTGTCGGCTCTTCTAGACGGCCTGGCTACTATTATACACAAGTTTAAGCTCAAGTGGCAAGACTGTTTGGAAACTATCAGCATTCTCTCTCTGGCGCAAAGCATACTCAACCATCCAAACGTTGTGCCAAAGGTATATTCATTGTCATTCTAGTCGCGTTCTTTAGCGTCGACGAAACTCGTCTGTTAATTAACCGCCGATTTCTAACTCTGAATGCCGTCTAGCTATGCGTCCAAGCGCTCTCTCTGTGCAAACTAGCGATTCAAAATTTTATGGCGCCAAATTTAGCGCTCTTGGTACATTCGGATAGCAGATCGGACGAGATGGGGCCAGTATTGTATAAGAGGATGCACGATCCGAACTGGGAAGTCAGAGACAGTGTTCTAGAAGTGATTAATACGATTGCAACGATCGCCGAAGACAGTAAGAGGCCCGAGAGTCGAGTGACGATAAAGCTGAACGAAATTTCTCGACTTTTTAAACTTTCTTATTGCAGAATATCCGGCTTTTCAAGATTTACTACTAGAAAATGGTTTCCCGCAACTCATTGTCGACGTCGCAGCCGCCGACGGAGAAAGCTACGTCCGAGCGACGGCGCTAACATGTATCACAACTTTTGTTCGGATAAACAGAATATGGAATGAAAAATTGTCACAGATGGATTTGCCTGTAATAGTTTAGATTCGCTTCCTTATTAGATGCTTTCAGGCCAATGTTTACACTTTTTTTTATAATAAATTTACTTCTTCAGAGAATGGCCATCAATTTAATGACGAATGAAAGCGAGGCGATTGTCAGAAGGGAGGCTGTTGTACTCGTCAAAGAGTTATATGTGCATAGAAAATGGCCGTAAGTTGAACAGTGAACACTATCCAATATCTGTAACAAAATTCGAAGCATTCCCTGTACCCATTTTTCAGTAAATCAACGGTGGACGAAATGGCGAGAGCAATGTCTATAGCAGCCGTTTTAGACCTTCACTGGGAAGTAAAAGTGAACGCTCTTCAATTCTGGAGTCAATTTATAAAGTCGCACTTTAGCGACCAAGGAATGTTGGACGGGACTTTTCCGACCGTTACTTTTTCGAAGGAACATAAAAAAATAGTTGCCCTTGACAAAGAGGAGATTAAAAAGCGGATTCTGAAGGCTTTGGATGAATTAGCCAGCCAGAATTGTCTGGGCGTAAGTCGGCTCACTTTCATTTATACGAATATCGTGTTTTCGAACTAATTTATCTCGTTCACAGGTTCTTCTCGCCACATTGGAAGACGACAGTGACTTTCAAGTGTGCAAAGCGTCTGGCGAGATTATAAAGAAATTGAAGAACGTATTCATGATGTACAAAGTGAGCGTGAGTGCGGCCGAATTATCCCAATCTGACGAGGTCAGTTCGAGCGGTGAGATATCATCGATGGGTCAAAAGGACGGGGGATTATCGAACCACAAGGGCAAGGAAAAGAACAGAACTGATCAGCCTTTGACACCGATGGAGATAATCGACTCTATTGTAGACTCAGATGACATGAATCTTCTGGCTTCTGTTTACAAACATACAATGAATATGGGCGGTGATACAGAACCTACGGACAACGAAAGGCTCGAGTATATTTCCCACGTTAAAAAAGGGCAATTCCTCCGCTCGGTTCTCGGATGCGACATCGACGCTTATATAGAGGAAAAAAATCGCTGGCTTAAGACTTATACCAACAGTTTCGGCTCGGTTATTGACGACATTCTCGTGGCTCATAAACAAAAGAACGTAAACGAGATGGATTGTTACTAAATGATGCTTATTTCGTTTCCTAAACTGGTAAAGAAAACTGATAAACGCGTGCATTGTCATTATTTCCGAATACTGGATCAGTTTTTTACGCAATTAGATGTTGGAAATTGTTCAATGAACTGTGCTGTTTTTATATCGTAGTGATATACCCCCTACATTCGGGAATATACTGGTAAAGTCTTTTTCTAATTTATGTGATAGACAGAGAGATGTAAAGTATCCTTAGTTTTCTTTCCTGTGAATATGATGCAGGCTTATTTTAGGGAGTTCATGAACGTTCGTGCTGAATTAGACTCAAGTATGCCGGGCAATGATTGAGTTGATGAGAAAGATTAACCAACAAAAACCACCTTTTGTCCCTCGTTCCTCGAATTTAATTGTCCAAAGAGGTAAATAGTCTAGTTTTATTAGTCATACTTTGTAAAATATTCAATGCTCTTTTCAATTCGTTAATAGAATCTTTTTTGTTTTAATCAGACTGGATCATTCCGATATAATTATAACTTTCCACTAAATTCTTTCTCTTATTGTTACTATTGTTTTTGTAATTGTTATTATTATTATTACTATTACTAACAGATGATTGTTATTCTATTAGTTATACCTATCTACCGCAGCAACTGTTGATATTTTATAATAATCAAAATCGTTTGCAACAAAAATTGTAAATTTGTTTATAGAATCAACATTGTAATACACATTTGTTTTGAAAAAACAACGAAGGAACTGATATCGTTATCATCATTTATTATCACAATAAAAAGTCATACATCGATAATTAATATTCAATAGTAAAGGAATAAATTGGCTCTTTTTAAAAGGAAGAATAACAAAACGACGAGAAAAAACTTAAGAAACTTCATGATTCATGGATTAAAATCTTCTCATTTATATGTAGATTAGAAATAGATAAGTTACCAAATTTGAAATTGAACCCTGAATGAAACTAAAAACTTTGTTTTTTTGATTTACAATATAATACTAGTATAACAGATAAATTCATGATACTTTAACAATCAGACTCATAGACTCTACAGAGTTGATTTTTCTCCTAAATACTAATATATAACACTACAACAAGACTGAGGGACTAATATCATCGTTAACATTTAGCTTTTGTACTTTTTGGTCTATTATAAGTATAAGGAACGTTTTAATCACAGTACGTTATAACGTCTTTGTTTTTGGTACAATCAAAGTTTAAACCTTCTTTCTTGTTAGTAATACCAATGAAGTTGATAATTATTCTGTGCGCTTTACCAGCTGAAAAAAGCATCATCGAACTACTCATCAGCTTTTCTATTCTATTTTATATCACTGTTGCAATAGGCCATCGAATTGCAAGTCGGACTCTAGGACAGGCATATCTTCCAATAGTTGTTCGTTCTTCGAATCTCCCAAAGTTTTTTCAAGCACAGGAATTTCCTCGTATAAAGAAGCCTGTTTGACCTTCTGAGAACAGCTTGCCAGCTTTGTGCTGTAATCAATCGGCATGGGCTCTTTGCATTTATTGGCAACAGTTTCTTTGTACTGATCAGATACTGGCGATTTTGTGCAAGTCTGTGACCTCTGCAAACCCTTAGTTCTCATCCGCCTGGCAGGCAGAACAAAGTTTCTAGAACCAGTTGTGCTTTTTCCTCTTCCATTTCTACCCTGATTTGTTCTTTTGGCCGAATTCCAGAAACCCTGTCTCTTCGTCAAGGACTGTAGGTCCTTGCAGATCCCATCGACACACTTTAAGAAGGTTGCATCGCTTATTTCTGGGACTTTGCCCAGCTCGATTTCCCAACTGGTTAAAAACATGGTGTTAAGGTTTGCGTTCATCATTCTCGCATTGACTAGTAACCGGTGTCTCACTCTGAAATCTTCTGCAGAGAGGAAAGAGTAAGGCAGAGCTTGATTTTCTTGCTCAAGGGCCTCAGCCTTTCTGGTTTTCCCTGACAATGTCTTAGTCTTGATTGTCTTTCCACCACCATATCGGCCTGGATTAGGTATAGCGCAATCATTGCTGCTGTTACTATTTCTCTGATTAAGTAGTTGATAAAAATCGTAATTTGCTGCATGGTTTTCTAACAGCAAAGGGTATCTAGACGCGACATCTAAACCCAAAGCTTCATTCTTAAGGCACATGTAATGAACAAGGCATATCAGAGACAATGATAACTCATCTGCTGTATGGCGATACGTCTGATGATTATGAAGCTCGTAAATAGAATTTGTCTCTAATGAGCATATTATGCACGGAAATATTTTCGCCATTGATTCTCCAGCCGAAAAATTCTGCATTTCAGTTTTGTGGATTGAATAGCAATGCCTCCTGAATCATAAATAATTGATAAAAAAAAGCCATCACTATGTTGTCATTGCATTATTATCATTCGTACTACATTTCTTATAGCATAAATATAGATATTTCTTTCAATTATCAGTTTTTGGATAAACCGAAGAGAAAATAATTCATTCATCTTTTTTGGATTAGAACGCGTCGCTTATTATGCTAATTATAACTAAACAAATGAATAAATAAATGATAGTAACCTTGGTAAAAAATATTCCCTGTTATTTATTAAACCTCGACCACGTGGACGTAGCTAACGGCTCAGGTATCATTGAACGAAAACAAATGCGCCACGCGTTTCTGACGTTAAAATTTCGGTTCAAATTATTGTTTCAAATATTAGCCGGGATGGCGCCACCGTCCTAATACACAATTAAGGTGGTATTCATGCACGCGACTACGACAACTGTCGTGCGACGAAACCACGCTGACGTGAAGAATTCCGTCGCGTCTATGAAATATGTCGACGATCTGCGAGTTGTAAAAAAAAATAATATAAATGAACATACAAAAATTGAAATAGAAATAGAAATGAAAATAAAATAAAATCATAAAATGAAATCTACTAACCTAGAAATAAATAATCTATCATCCATGACACATGTGCACCTTGTTTACGGCGGTTTGCAGGCTTCGTCGCGTACAAAATAGAATTCTGTCGCACGAAAGTAGATCCAAGATCAACTTTCTCCACATGCGACGAAAGTACACTCGGTCGCCGTCGATTTTTAACCAATCCGCGTGGTTTCGTCGCACGACAGTTGTCGTAGTCGCGTGCATGAAATACCACCTGACAACGCCTGCATTGTCCCCTGAATCTAATAGATCTGCATCAATAGACCTAGATCGATGAAAAGGCCTTTGCCAATTATGAATTCTTGCAAAAATTCCCCTCGGCCTTTTTTCTTCAACTATAGATTATTCTATACTATAAAATCGTAGCTAGAAATGTAAACATATGTTATACCGTTTTCTATGAATTTATGTTATTCATAGTATTGTGTTATGTATGTAAATACACACATATGAGATCTAGAGCTCCGTCAAACAGGACTTATTCGATTATGCGGATGTACATGTTATGTGCAGGAGCTCGAACAGCGTTCGAAAACATCCGAGAATCGCGCGTGGTTCAGGATTGGCCGAGAATTTTCTCGAGAGTTCTAGAACCCTGCGTCGATTGGACAGAGGCGACAGACACGCACACAAGAGGGCTCTCACGCGTGTGTTTATTCGCGTTGATACCATTCCTCGTTCATGCACGAGCTCAGTTTCGTTGTAACAACGAACGCTAACCCAAAGAATTCGGTCGAGTTGCTTGAAGTGTTTATATGATAGAGGTGTTCGGTGCCGCGCGATCCCGCGTGCAAATATAACAGCGGTTAGCAGCATCACTGCATGTGCGAAATAGGAAAGTAGTTATAAATAAGTTAAAAATATGTCATATTACTTCCGGGACAAGCCGAGATTCGGTGATAGACTAAGATCGGACAGTTCTGGTGACGATTTGATGGAATCTCTGAAACGACAGTTCGATCAAGACAGCAAAACGTTTTTCGAACCAACTACCAGCCGCACATCAAGAGAACGTGAAACTCCCTTCGATCACCGGAACATCGGCTTTTCAAGGGTGAGCTAATACACATCATTATCACCATCATATGTTGTTTGTTATTGTGATATACAAAATACGATGACGCTAGTATCGACTAGACGTATGATCGTTAGTTACAGGTATGCTGTTTGAATTCCATTTTGTTGCTTCAACAATCGAATTGGTTCTTTTTTTTTTATCACTCAAGTTAATGTTACATGTTATCTACTCACAATTATTCATTGATTACGTAACGATATAAAAAAGTAGCAACATGCAGTGTGTTTAGGGATCTGCAATATACATATTTCTTTCTAGTTTAGTATACAGTTTTCATAACCCAATTATACACAGAAAACAGTATATAGAGATGAGAAATTGACATGAATCGCGCATAGAACACCCATGGATAGTATCTTCTCTTTTCCTAGTTTTCTTACCGATGTCGAATTCCTTTTTTTCCTCCTGTTATCTGAAGGTAATCCGTAATCTTGAGCGGTGGTAGATACAGACAGAGAGAGAGATAGAGACAGGCAGACAAACAGACAGACAGAAGGAGATAAATATTACTTTGATGATAATCTAGCTTTTTTCGCGAGCCAATTAGACAGAAGAGACTTAACGACGATGATGATACACGTTATTTTTGTTTCACTGCGATTTTTATCGCTATTACTGTCATGTGCAGTCAGAAAATAGAGAGAGGAAAGGCTATTATCGCATTATTGGGAATAAACAAAATATTGTATTTTGTCGGTCAAGTTTGACTTAGTTGACAAAAATTGTTGTCATTAATTTCATTTTTCTTTTCGCCCCCTCTTTTGAATTATTGCTCACCTGATTTTCATCTTGCAACAGAAAAAAAGAAAGAAAATCATTCGGCGTATGTATGCACAAAATATAGTCCGAAACTTGAGCCTTCGAAGACTATTTTTAACTCTGAATTCTAAGCTGCTGTGAGATACTATTTCAATTTGCTCTCCGACTTTTTCTTCTTTCTTTTTCTTTCTTGTCGTTAGATCCGTAAAAAAAAAAAAATAAGAAAAGAGGATAAGAAACAAAAACAAACGAACTCCGAAAACCAAGTCGACTGATTTTATAATATAACAAACCGTTAGAATCGGTACTAAAAAAAATTGTCAAAAAATTGTGTCTGAACTCCAAGCATAAGAGATTATAATATCGAACTATATTGAAGAATGGGATAGCAGCTCTCAGCCCATTTCTATGTATTATACATATACCTTCTGATATATTTACGTCTATACGTAAATATAAGTTTTAATTGAGTGATACAAGCTTCGTCGAATGAACTGGAGGCGATTGATTCATTCGCAATTTTAGCTCTGACAATAAATGAAGCCCAATGTACGCGTATGAGTATAAGTTTCTTATCGATATTTCATTTCGATTTATTTCATTTATTATCTTTAAGAGGCAGATAATAATATTATATTAACACAGCTAAATTGGCAATCGTTATCTTGCCACTGCTGCCGCTGCTGCTTACATTTATTCCTATGAATATTTCTTTCTTTTTTTTTTACACACAAAGAGATTCAGATGTAAAACATCGATTACACAGAAATCTAGATAGTTTTATGGAATGAAGAGAAAAGGAAATGATCGACAAAACGGATTTTCAAAACTAACGATACTAAGAATCTACAGTTCATATGTTACAACGATACGCTGAGTTGAGTTCTGGAGTTATCATTGAAAAAGTAACGAAATATGAGATTCTGAGAAAATAACGTGCGTCGTGTGATAATTCTAGGTTAGGTTATACAGAATTTTCTTCGTGCGATGCTCCGAAACATATATCTACGACTTGGAACGACAGACGGGCGAAGAACGTTCGCCAGAAAATGGAAAATTTCAACATTTTATATTTCAAATTCGTTCGTCTCTCTCATGTTCCTTTGGGTTCATCCGACTGTACACGCTCTTTGTCGGCGAGGCAGTATTCTGCTCGGAAATATGCGCAACATACATAACAATAAAAATAACTGTTCCAAATGTCTGCTGCTGCATTGTCGCGGGCATTCCCAGGCAGGTGATGTACTTAGTTATACTCTTTGAAATACTTGCCCACCATCTGCTGCTCGCACACTTCGAACATAGACGATATAAATTCTAAGAGATGTAAATAACATTCCGATCGGAACCTGCGCGCGGCACATCGAACGTGAGACTTAACCCTGAGGAGAAAAAAAGATGTTTCTACTAGTATATCACACGAAATTAATGCATGCATAAGCAACGCCACAAGTGGAAGTGGACATGTAGATCAGAATTCGGGAGAAGGTGGTACTCGCATGAAATACGTGATATAATAGGTATAACATGTAACTAAAAACTAAACTAACCGCTAACTTTTACATCGGTTATAAAGTAGGTCGCGTTGGTACCGCCATACGTGCGATAGATATACCGCAGTGGTAAGTAATATAATGTCTTCGCAGGGAGCGAGCGAGTACTGACGGTGTTTGCTTCGGCTACATGTTAACACGGAAACGTTTTAGCAATACAAACGCCACATCACACCAAGCCTATTCCCAGCTAACCAAACCATTGTATCTTTATACAATCGGAATAATAATTGAGGAGAGAAGCATAGAAACTCTGTTGTCACTCGCAACTTTGTCGTTATGTTCCTTTCTCTTTACACATTGATAGAAACAATATACCTCCATATTATACTTACGACCATTGTGTAATTTGCAAAGAAGATGAATGAATAAATAAATTAACGGATAGAAGGAAAAAACAACTTGTGTCTTTTGTTCTATTTTGGTAATATCATTGTTACTATGTTCTTCTTTTTATCGCACTATTATAATTTGCCGATTTACCGCTAGCCTGCATTGCCTAAGGCGGCGGACTAGATCGTAATCTTAACATAACAAACAAAATAGGTACGTTAGGAATGCGCTACGTCATTTTTGCCAACGGTGAAATTAACCCAAATACACTGGGAGATCGTTTACCCTAAAAATGTTATATCTACTTTCTCCAGCGCCAAGACACGACGTCAATGTTAAATTTTAACAAATTTCTATGAGGCTGAGTGTACAGATATGTGCGGGTGGGAAACGCAGTTGATTTATCGACACTCTCTACGTACATTAAACGAATTATCAACCCTCGAATATTTCGCCCCCGCAGGATGAATCTCACCCCATTTGTTCTCTCGCTATTACTGCTCGTCGTCCCCTAGACTTGGAGTAGTGCCCTACGGAACAGTCGCAGTTTTACGTTATAGCCTTACATCGTTAGAGGCGGAAAGGCAGGCTGTTGGCTCTACACAGTTTACAACGTGTCAGTTAAATGAGATCAATACGTTCCTGCCAAGGATGGCTGCAGGGGAGCGAAAAGAATGGATTTGTCGGACGATACGTTGGATGATCTCCTCGCCAACGAAGATAGATTTTGTGGCCAAAAAGTTGAGTTTTCTCACATGCGAACACATGTGGCATCATATTCTTTTCAAGATTTTTCCGACTGTGAAAGAAGAAGAAGAAGCAGAAGAAGATGTTTCTAGACTCTACAGAGCTTAGAATTCAGTGTTGAGACTGATTGTCCGTCAGCGTCGTGATCTGGCCTGATCATCTGGCCTCTGGAGTTTAAGCTCCTGGCTCTTTGGCATCGTCTAGAAATAGCAGCCATTGATTCCTCCGGTATTTCAACCAGTGAAATTCTCCCTCCACTCCATTGCCAGTTGTTACAGACGGATACAAACTACTAAGTGATATATATACCTAGCTATATGATTGAGGAAAAATTGTGGCTTTTAACGTTTCGAGGACACCGTGTCACGTCGAAGGGTGTGTCACTGTGCCATTAAAGGGTGGAGGCTGTAAATGCCGCAAAGAAAAATCGATTACAGTATATAACCGTAACTATACATGTGAACACCATACACATATACTAGAAATAAAGGATGATACATGTATGTGTATGGAGAAGATTTGATTCTCGCAGCGCATCACTGTGCTTATAGCACACATGACACACGTGTATGTATGTCACAGTGAAACAGCGAGACAGCAATTCCCACTAGAAGATTCATCCTGCAGATATTGCAGACCGATAATAAAAACGGCTAGAACCCTTGTCAGGGACTCAGGCTGCCCAGGGGCGGATATATCAAATCGCTTTGGTTATCCCCCGAGGATCAGCGGTGATATTAAATCCTTGAATCTATGAATAGTGCATACGCATCTACTATGTTATAATACGTCGTCTACGCGTAGTACACGTTCGCGAATGTAGCAGGTGTATTTTACTGACTATGAGACATTTATGTGGGCCATGGGGTCGTAAAATCCCCATACATTCATAATGCAATCATATTTCCCTGCAGAAGTGCGTGCCGGCACAAAGTACGTAAGTCACGAGACCATCATCTGCCTCCGACTGACGCCTCTCACGAGAGAGGACTTCAAATGGCGCCTCTCGGCGGCCACGCGGGTTAAGCTACGCTGTATCAATGTCTAATGAGAAATTGATGTATAATGTATATCTGCGGATTGTCACGTATCTGTAGGACCGTTTATTTTCATCATTTTTTCTCAATTCCAAATATACATGCATCCATAAAATGGCCCTGAAAATCGGACTGGGCTCACGGCCGTTTTTTTATTTATAGTTAACCGCAAGGTTCTTTCATTAATCATCACTCTGGTTATTTTCATTCTTTTTTACTCTCAGTAATGTAGGTGTAATTATATTATACTTGAACATAGCCGCAAATTCAGTTCCTCGCTTGTTATACCTAAACTCTGCGAGATAAAACTGGGTTCATATACATATTGAATAGGTATGCACATACCTACATGTACATCGATGTGAACACCCAACCCACGCG
The DNA here is from genome assembly GCA_944452935.1 of Rhogogaster chlorosoma. Lineage (NCBI taxonomy): Eukaryota > Metazoa > Arthropoda > Insecta > Hymenoptera > Tenthredinidae > Rhogogaster > Rhogogaster chlorosoma. Next base: position 21,924,236 of record OX101802.1, read on the forward strand.
GACTCGTTTATTCGTCGTCGCGTGTCTTGGGTACGACGCGACGCAACGTGACGCTAGTTCTCCTCTGAATATCCTGACGTTTGTCACTCTACCAATTTTCGGTTCCTTATATGCCCATTACATGCTCGAAGTGATAATTATGCACGCTGATTAACGCCTTGCTCCACGGGTTGAGAGAACTTGAGGGGCAATCGAGTAGAAATGAAAGTATGCGGAGATGAATGCGGTATTCATTCACTAAACTTATTCTCAAGGCCTTTTACGTGTGCACGGAGTTTGTTTCGAAAACTCTCAAAGTTCAAGTTCCATGTGCCCATCATCACGACAAGCTGCCCAACAGGGAATCAAAAAACAAATTTAAAACTACGCATATATTTTTCCCCAGACTATAATAATTGATCGTCAGTCGGTTTTAATTGCGAGAATTGGAAGGATTAGGAGTGAAAACTTGAGTGGGTGCGATTCGAATTTAGCAAATCAGCTGCAACGAATGAAGATCAGCCCGTCTATGAAGATCAAGTCGAGTTAACAGCTCGTAGAAACCATTTGTAGAGTAACGATATGGTAATTTGCAATATTTGCATCAGAAGATAAAGGAAATAGACTTCAAGCCGCTCATTTCGGGGCATAATTCTTATAAACAACGAAAAGGTGTGTCCATTTTTGGCCATATCTTGCAAACGTGTAACAAAATAGCTATAGCTATATGACCTATGTATGCAAATGAAACCTTGCCATGATCGACCGAGGGAAAGTCCTCTCAATTGGGATACACACCACCTTGTTTCCCTCCGTGGTGAAATTGTACGGGGAAACATTTCCTTTTAAGGAAATGGGCACCGCTCCTTCCTCTAACAATGAAAAGAAGGAATCTTATTCTTAGATTCCGACTTAGAAATGGTGTGGTATAGAAGTTACGAGAAACGGGTGTGTCCCTCATGCAGTAGCTGAAATAGAACGGATCGATACTCGCCAAGATCGATGGCGGATTACAGACTTCGTTGCACTGATATATCTACAGTGCTCCGTTGTTAGAGTCCGTCATGGCGTTACTGAAGTATATTCATGCAAGATCGCCATTTGCTATTTAGGTCAGTAACAGGAAATGGCTCACGGAGGCTTCTATACGTAGTACAATAGGGACAGCCATGACTCTGACCTTTGCCAACTGACACAATGATCTCTAACAATAATTGGATCAATATGTATACATGGAGGCCACATACACACGGAGATCGGCCCGTTTTGCATGAGGAATGACCGAACCCCTTCGTTAGCACGTCCAAGAGGTTTGGGAAACGAAGGTAAACTCTCTGGGGAAGAGGAACTCCGTTATATTTCCCTGGCTAACAAGCCCCCGTTTTTGAACTCTTCATCATCCTCGGATAGCTGTTTACGAGATATATCGTTACAGTTTAGTGTTTAGGTTGACAATGAGCCAGCACTTCACATACTGAGAATTATACACCTATATCTACAGGTCCTATATATGTAAATAAAATACTATAAATGGAGCAGAACTGAGTGTGTGAGTCACACTTGTCGACCTCGCGTATGTATAAGCAAATGCTTTTTGAGTCGAGACTCTCTTGCAATTAACTGCACTCTTTTCCGAACCGAGTAACAGAAGGCTGTATTCATTTGTTGTGTAGTACACCTGGACCATTCGATGCCAATTTCATCAGGGCTTAACCCGATTTGTTTCTAATCGTTACGTAACGCCCTCTGCGAACACAATCACTAGACAGTGACATATTCTTGACCCAATAATTAAAGAAATGACGGAAGTTGAAAGATCGATCAGTAATCGAACGATCTAGAAGTTTCTCGAAAGTGGTACTTGCGAATAAACTTCACTGCTATATACGAATACACACGCATAGCCATGTATATTTAAAACTTTATCCTCACCACACTAGTCAGCTCTGCCAGCTCACTATACAGCAGCTGTATGTGTAGAATGAGCGTAGGTAGGCTACGGGGATAACATCCTCGCCATAGTCTGACTGAGACGTCAGTGAACGTTTTCTCGCCGAGAGAAGCAGACCGCGATCGAAACAAACTGAGAGTTTAAAAAGAGATTAATTTGCGTTATTATTCAATAACAAGGCTTGAAGAAAGAAGAAGAAGAAGAAGACTAAAATATATTTTTCGAAAATAGAAAACTGAGAATATTAAAAAGTGAAAAAGTTAAATTGAGCAACAGCAGAAGCATAGCTATGTGCGTGACTAATTAGTTTATAAATATAACATCGGTTGGATAGTTTTTGTGGTGTTTAGATGAATATTTTCTTGTTTCGATTCTATTCAATTTTCAAATGAACATTTCTTAAGAGATTTTCATCAGGATCTTATTGTTTCCTGTATGGTATTTTTTTATCTACGTAAACGTGTTTGACATTATTTAATGATCGTGTATACATTTGGGGAAGAGCTTTGAAGAAACGTACAAACATACCGATATATTATAGTGTGTCGAGATACGTTAAACGAGAATCTGGAACAATCAACGAATTCGAGAAAAGCCCGATAATATATTGGTAAAGAAATGAAATAATAATCATAACAATAAGTTGTCAGTGTGTTTGTACCTACCTACCCACCTACTATTCATACAATATACTATAGTTTACGTTTTGTTTCGTAACAGCTACGCTATACGCTCTATAATTCATTATAGACGCTTTTTACACTTTATATCATGTCATATATATGCTAATCGTTAAACCGTTTAAAAATTAATATTTAATAACCGTTGTTATTTTTTCTCTAAAACTTATTATACGATAATAAAAATTAAATCCGCAAAAAAGTTCGGAATCACGTCTTCCGATCTATAATCAATCAATTCATCGATTATTTTCTACATATTTACGAATACCTAAATATATACCTGTATAAATCGAATAAACATGGACTCTCCTGTCATCTTGGACAACGCCCCGGAATTTGGCCAGTACGTGGACCGCGCTTTTCCCGTAAGTTTATTAATTACCGTTTTTTTTTTTTCTCCGCTCTTTCCGTCTACATTTTTCTTTTATTTTGTCATCTTCACCCTTGGCTCCTCATATACCCATTTAATCAATAATCTGTACAATTTTTACCTCTGTCACTATCGAGATTGTAATCGGCTGGAGGAGAAGATTTGAAGTTGAAAAATCGGGAGATATAATGGTGCAGTAATACTGGGTACGCATACCCACGCGCTTACGACGCGTTCCAACGAACTGAATCATTCGAAAACAATTACTGCCGTGCCAAATGAATGGTACCAAAATGGCCGACGATACACAGTATTTCGGTGCGCATACGCCTCTCTAAGAAATCGTATTAGCTCATTTTCCAATTCATTTATAGATTTACGGGATAAGGATTTTACCTTTCCGATGTATGTGCTTGAGTAGCAGACTCATAAATCTAGTACCAGTAACTATGGTCGTCGTCATCAGTCATTATATCAGTCGGATAATATTTACAGATTTCATTTTTCTCTGGCAAGAGCCATTTGACCGTTTACGGTATCACCGGATGCCTGATGTGTGAATCTACGTATGTGCACAATACACTATACACACACATCTCTCTCTGTTAGCTCATTGCATTCGCAGTCCAAGTTGGTATCGGTCTAGACAGTCCACAGTACGTCGTCATATTATAGTCGCCAGCTGCTGCTTGACTATACGGGTGAAACTAGTAGTAACAATGGTTTTGTATACTCGACTATTACAAAAGCTTGGAAAAAGATTCCTCTGGAAGTTTGTTGATTTTTTTTCGCTTATTTCACTGTAAGGCTTGACTGCAAAATCTAAATGGCAGAATAAAAATGATATGCGAAATGTTTACTTATAATGAGTTTCAATTTCCAGGTAATTTTAATACCATTTACCAATACCATACTTACCTACCGCGCAAGCTACATGTATGGACTTATTTTTACTCGTGATCTAACCGATCCTTGTTATTCTAACCTAAGTATGTGCTGTACGACTGCAAAGAACCGGTTTTTGGTAAACAACTTTTTTTTTATTCATCTAAAATCACGTGCGGATTATGCTTCGTCCTATGTAACTTAACATCTAGCATCTAGGAAGAAGAAAATAAAATCAACACTACGTAGTGTGTTATTTATGGTGGCATGAAATGTTGCGGTGAAAATCGTGCCAGGATCTTCAGAGAAAGAGAAAAAAAAAAAAAAAATGAAGGCAATTGAGAAAAATGCCATTTAGTTTGATGAACTGAAAATTTCTAACATGGCAACGTCGCGACTCAATGCCCCTGTCTATTTGGCAACGTAGTGCCAAAAATAGGAGACTGAAATCTGGGCGTGGGAGAGTTGCGCTCAAAATCTTTAGCAAATATCCTTTCCTATAGCTGCGACTGGTAAAATTTGGGAATAATGTTTCCTCGTTTTATCTATCTCCAAAGTAATTTCCACGTATCCCAATTCCTCGTCGTATCAATGAAGTTCTCATGCTGTTAGAATAATGGGATTTGCAGCAAGCCGAGTAATCTGAATTAGCGAGATGTATTCCGCTTTTTTGTGCAACTCATTCGCTAATCGTGAGAGTTATTGACTAACTTTAGAGACGCTTAGATGCATGCGTCGTTACTAACAACAAGAAATTCACAAATTTACCGATCCCTGCAGATTTGTGTTCGTGAAACTAATTTCAATTGACGAACGGTCATAGTGACGAATAAAAACCCTGATAGTGCATACAACTATGTATTTGCATTATACATTCAGAGTTTGGATGAAAATTCTCTTCCGTTCCTGTGTCAGACACCACAACAACAGTATTCGTCTCGACTCCTTGATACGAGATGAAAAACTGTGGAAGGGAAAAACAACGGCACCGACACGTCCTTAAAAGGACGCGGTGCAAGGCGAGCAGGCCATTATTATTTTGGAGATGTATTATTAGCGATTGGTATTACAGCGAGATGCAGCCAGTCCTCCAAAATCTGGAACTGAATACTACAGAACAAGTGAGCAAGTGAGCAAAAGAGCGAGCGTGCGAGCCGTGACCTAATTTTGCCCAACAAGGATGACACGGCGTCGTCATAACATGGCATTCACTTAATGATGGTGCGGAGAGTTTCTTTGGTCGCTTGCATTCATTCATTCCTCTTTTATTCAACTTGCGAGGCCCTTTCCCCTTCCTTCGATCATCGTGAAATGATCATAATGCCAAGTTTCTTGGCGCCCCTTTCGACACGGTCAGTTTCAAGGTAGATCAAACCTCGTCCCATGGTCAGCCGATGGACATAATATATGGAATAGCTAAGAATACGAAGAATCTTATCGATCTGATCCCGACGTCGATACCTACGAATCAAAGAAACTGTTCTTGACTTTGACATCTCTCTCACCTCTCCATATATGCCCTGGTATTCGACTGCGTATCGGGGATTCGAGGAATGAATGAGAATCGGTTGCTCTTTTTAAGAGTCCCACTACTCACACTCAGCTCCTCCACTGTGTATATTCTTAATGTGATGATGCGATAAACCTGAATTGATTAATGTATGACGCCGAGTCTGTGACGTCAGGCGAGGCACGCGTCGCCCACGCGCATCTAAACGCGGTACTGGATAGTGGGCAGAACGGATACACACACCTATGTCCTACATCGTATTACTTGAGGGACCGCGCGGCGGATCGAGCCTTGTTTGCATCGGCGATTTCTTTTCGTCTTTTACGATTATCTCTTTCACCGGAAACTTTGCGTAGTTATCATTAGGGACAAATTGTGCAATCAACAAATGAACGACACTCATATCCACATCTTTTAGCCATTTTAGTCATTTTGATTGCATCTATACTGCATGTGTATGATCCACTGGATAATAGATAAGGATGAATAATGCTGATAGCCTCGCAGCTCGTCGTGTCTTTGACAAGACGTACAGGTGCATACATAACACATTGCTATGTAATTATGAGAACAGTGTGAACTGTTTAGTTATAAATTACTACACCAAGGCGAGTTCAATTTGCGTTGACTGCAAGATAATGCTTCGGCAATGTGTTGAGTCTTGAAAGAAAATGTTTTGAGCCTGACTACAGTCCTTTGTTCTTTGTCCTCATCATCAAGAACCACGAGGGATATTTACCTCTTCTTACAATCTTTGATTCGAAAGAATCTGCGCATTGTTTAGGTAAAGAATTGTGTAATGGAAGGTTTCAAATCTTCGAAATCATTTGAAATCTCTTTGAACCTTGGTATTTGTTGTACACTCAGAACCTTATCAGTGGTTCCATCCTTGAGTATGGTACTAAAAGAGCTTCGATGAATCGTGGCATGGAGCGAAGAGTGAATTACAATAACAAAGGATCAGGTACTCGATTATTCCACGCGCGTGCGGTCTTGTGAACGAATGAATGAACGGACAAACGAGCGCGCGTAAAATCGTGTTTGAACTTACAATAATTCTACCATATCTCAAGCGTGCGACGTCATGTCAGTTCGTTATAAAACGTAAATGAAATCTATTGGCAGATACGCGTGACGCAAATGAGGCGAGTTCACGTGTTTCCAACAATTCCTTATGGTCAGAGGAGTAAAGAAGAGGGAAGAAAGAGTCGTATATAACACACGCTGCGCCGTAGGTATCTGTGAATCCGAATTGTCATCCTGCTCAACAAACCTGATCAATAACTTGTGAGGCTGCTCCTTCTTCTTCTTTTTTCTCCGTCTAGTGTGAAGCTACCCAAATTAAAGAGCCGAAGATATTCTATATTTGATTAGTAACAATACCTCCTCTTTTCGATACTTCTTTGTCAGCTTATATTGCTCCAGTGTGTTTAGGAAGCAGTAGTCTTTCAAATGCCGGAAAAACATCCGCGCAATACCTGAAGTCGGGCCGGGCTTCTGTCTACAGATATTTAAATGAAATAAGATGTACATTGTTAAAATGCCATGTATTCATTTCTCAATCATGCTATCGACTCGGAAAAAGTTGCAATCGAAATTAACCATTGCTTTTTGTTTGTTTCAGGGGTTTCCCTTCGACGACGACGGATTTGAAAGACGAGGTAACATCAGGTCGCATTTAGACGACCTCGCAGCTCGTCATCCCGAGTTTGCTGATCAGTTGCTGGGCCCGCCCTGGGGCGACGTTCCGTTCCTGAGCACACCGAGGAACAGAAGACGTGGTTCTGGTCTGGGAAGCAGCTACCAGAATCATCCGGACGACGACACGCGTAGCCAGGCGAGTGGAAGCAGCGCTGCAAGTGCAGCGAGTGGAGCAAGTGGCGTAAGTTCACACGGGGAACCCGAACACTTTACAACGAGCCAGGAACCACACGTAAATCTTCAGGAACCGAGGAAGAACCCCATACCACAATACGGACTTCGGAATACCGTAGATATCGGGCAACACCGCCACAACATGGAGAATAACGACAAAATGAACCGTGGACAACGCTCCGCATCAGCACCACCTGAAAACCGCCAAAACTATCCACAACAACAACAGTATCCTGACGGGCAGCAACAACAACAACAACCTTCTCAGAATCCAAATCAACGATTTGTTTCACGCGTTGACATCACACCCCAACAACAGCAGCAAGGAGATATTGCTAAGCCGCCGATGTCACCTAAGCAGAATCAGCCTCAACAATCTCCCCCACAATCTCAGACATCGCAGCAACAAAAGGCCCAACAGCAAGGGAACGTTAGACATATTCCGATCTTTGTCGAAGGTCGTGACGAGCCAGTGGTGCCAAAAAATGTTGAGGAGCCAATCTTTCCCCAGCAGCAACAACGGCCCCAATCTCCTCCACAGTTCCACAGACCATCCCACTTCAACCAACATTTTGCTAACAGTAGACAACAGCAACAATGGCCTCCCCAGTACCATCAGCAACAACAGTTTTATCAGCAACCACACCAAGAACAACCAACAGTTCCACAGCAATCGCAGAAACCTAATCACTATCAGCAGCAACAACAACAGTATCGTCAACAGCAGGCGGAAAAGCAACGCGCACAACAGCAACAACAACAACAACAGCAACAACAACCAGAAGCTGAACCAGCTCCAAAACTTAAACAGATACAACCGAAGGAACCGTTAGAAAGGGTTGCCCTGGTACAGAAGGAAGTCGACTCGTTGATGGAGCAGGTGAAATTATACACTGGGAACTCTAGGCAAGCTAAGGACTACATGTATCTTGATGAAATGCTCACCCGGGAGCTGATAAAGCTTGATGATATAGAGACAGAGGGAAAGCCGAATGTTCGACAGGCGAGAAAGGACGCTATCAAGAGCATACAGGATTGCATCGCGCTTTTGGAGTCCAAAGTACCTCTTCCTGGGCAAGAAGTAGACGAGAAACCAATCGCAGAGGACGAAAAACCTTCCCCGCAAATGGAGACTGATTTACAACCTGCGGAATCTGAAGCTACAGAGGCTTCTCAGCAAGTTGTTCAGACTGCCCCGATACCTTTACCTCCCGCACCTTCATTAGAGCAGAATTCAACGACTGAGGAACCAATTCCTTCACAAGAACGGGCCCAGTCCGACGAACCAATGCCTACTGAGGGCTGTCCACCCCTTGCTAAAACAGCTTCGGATACGGTGATGGAGACGCAGCAAGGGCCAAATGTTGAGGGTCAAAAAAGACAGGCTGAATCGGATTCGCCCTCTTTGGTACCGGTCGAAAGTGGTTCTGAACAACAAATGGACGTGGATAGTAGTACCAAGGCAACTAAATCATCGAGAAAAGAACGTAAGACGATACCGCCGAAGCCCGTCTCTGAAGAACCGATTCCTTTGCCTGCCCCGGAGGTCTGCCATACTTAGAAGTCAGAAAAGATCCTGTCCCGGTTATAGATTTTGATGTAATGACATTTTCAATTACCGACTGCTTAATACACGGACGCGGAATGTGTGGACAGCTCTGGTTAGCGAATGCGATCGGTTGAACTCCGGAATCGTTGGGTACGATGATCCGCATTACATGCCCCACTGCGGCAATCCCTGACCTTATTTAGTAGTTACATTACTATTTTTAATAGCGACTCTATTGCCGTGGTCAGATATAACCGGGTAATTCAATAAGTCCGCAAGTTTGTTCCTTCTTTTGTTGTACGACGCAAGGAGAATCAAGTATGTAGTATATGATGATTTCAGGGCGTCCTTGCGTGTTATGAATGTTGAAATAGGAAAGTTGCATAATTCATTATTAACCTTATGTTTTCATGAAAAAAAATATGTTTCTAAGGTGCCACAGGAGGGGCATGTCCTATATATATTCGTGACGTCAAAAGCGATGAATTTTCGTCGACAAATTGAGCCTATCACTCATTACAGGAAGTAAGCGCCCTGTAGAAATACACACACTTTTCGGGACAACTCATTTCACCTGTCTGCGTTCCGTAAATTAGGCTCAATTTGTCGACGAAATTTCTCGCATTTGATGAATGAATGTCATAAAATACATATAGGAGTTGTCACTTCTGTGAGACCTTAATTGAAATACAATCATTGAAAACAATCGACATTGGAAACATGATACAAAATTCGTCAGTTTGGGCACGAACATTGACGATAAAATTTGAACACCCCATTTTTAAAACTGAGAAATTTTTATTCGAAGACCAATCGTACACAGAAAAAAACAAACAAACAAAGAAATAAAGAAGAATTATGTAACTTACTTATTACTGATATAATATAGGTTTATAACTTATCTGTTGAGTATTACGTGGTAATAATTACTTGAATTTTTTGTTTATAATTTATTGTATGTCTGATGGTAGTCTAATATACACAGGGTGTCGTGATTCTCCAAGAAGTTTTCCCTCTGTTTTTTCTTCTCATATTAACTAAAAGGTGTTGATATATCGGTGAATTTGTGAATACCCGTCAAAACCATTCACCTTATTGTAGCTATTATCATATTTATGATCTTCTTCATACTTTTCAACATAACCTGACCTCCTATCTTTAAACCTCAATCAATTCCCACCAAGTTCTGCTCCTTGTATCTATTATGTACAATTCGCCAGTCTCTCCACACCCTGTAGTGTGTTATAATTACAGTGAGCTATGTATAAACACGTTGAAAGTGTTGCGATGAATCTAATTATCTAAGTAGTTTGCGGTATGTTATAAATGTGCGTTAAATCAATTATTTCGCGAAAAATTCTTTAGTCTCATGAATGCATAATACGATAAATATCGGGCAGGATATGCTCGCGTAAATTTACCTAATATTTATTTATATACACTTATTAATTATTAGGCACTCTGAATTGAAGTATCAATGCTCTTTGATCATTCGATCTCTACTCTACTTTCAAATTCTCCTGCGTGCTTACCTGCTAAGTATTGAGAGATAAAGGGTCTATGTATACCAACGTAGAGCGCATAGAGTCTAGTTTAAAGTTGAAAGCAAAAATCGCACTACTTGATGAATATTTTATCGACTCGACTCGGAGTTATAAAGTTATTTCGCTGAGGTATATCTTAGCTGAGTCTTTTAGAATAAAAAGTTGGCCTTAAAAACTGATATATTTCCATATCATATTATGTAGTAATTTCGATCAATTATCGTAGCATAATATTGATTCATATCGAAGTCTTAAATTTGTTATTATCATGAATTTTTTTCATTAGTGATGAAATATATCGTCTGTTTGGATAAGAGCAATCACTGTAATATAGTTTTGTTGAAAAAAGAAGAAAATAAGCAGAAAACAGATTGGACAGTAAAAACGTTTTTTTTTTTTCATTTCTTAAATTTTTTCTTGCTTTTGAACCATTTTCATTCATTCATATGTGCATTGAGAATGACGAGGATCTTATTTTAGAAATAGATTCTTTATTTTTTCCTTTTTTCTTGTACGATAAACTATTTTACATAATATAAATATACAATACAGATATAATATTTAGGCATACGTTTTGTATCGTTGTAAAAGTAGCGTTTAATTATGTACAAATGCCAAAACGGAAGTGTAATTATTTTATCAAATAAATAAAATCGTGAGAAAAAAAAAAAAAAAAATGACAGTAATATAAGCGTAGTTAATTATTTTCATTGTCCTTGAAGCACCGCGTTATAATTCGAATATAAATTTTCGGAACTATTTGAAGTTTTTGGACAGTTGACAAGAACTTAATAACAGCTGGAAGCTAACGGCTTTATAACATAACAGAATTCAGAGCGGCTACAACGCGAGGATATATTAAAAAGGCGTGTATTTCATTTTAACATTCCAACTGTCGCTAGAAGCAAGAAAAATAACAGAATCAACATTTAATTCCATTCATTAAGCTTTCAGATTCTATAAGTGTAAATGAAAACTTGAAATGAACTCTTTCGCGCTCTCGGGGATTACATCTTTTTTGTTTCAACCTTTTATCGTACGATGCTAGGAATCGCTAGAATCGAGGGTCCGCTTCTTCTTGGCCCGTTCAGCCGTAAAACTCGGTTTAACTTTAGATACTTTCGCAATGATATCCGCCTACCTTTCCGCAAAATATATACGTATATTTACCTACATGTATACACAAATGAAGAAATTTACGAAGAAAAAAGGCGTATATCTTTCAGAAACTCTTTCTTTTTCATTCATATATGCATTAAAATTAGGGCTCAGGCCCAATATTGCGAATATTAAAAGATGTGTATACCGAATATTTTCGTGACCGAGAAATAATTGGGAACTGAAAACGCCTGCATGCAGGCAACCCAAACATCAATAGGTACGCATATGCGTAACTAAGACCGACTGACGATTGATTCGCGCAGTTTTACGGACAGAAAGAAAGTATGGTCAGAATTTGAAATGTCAAAGTGAAAATGGAAGAAACAAACGCATTCCTTTTTCTCACGACTTTTGTCCAGAGATATTCTTCTTGCATAGGTCACACAGCTCTCTCACTAGAATTGATCGCCCAGATTGATCGATTAAAATAGATCCTCGACGTCCTGGTGATGCTATGTAAAATAAAATCATTGACTTTTTTTTCTCTTTTTACTGTCAATAAACTAGGAGTTAATTATCCCCGATCAACGATCAGTTTAGATTCATCATTTCTGGCCGGATTCCCAGTAATTATCCGAAAAAATGTATGAATATCAATATAATATTTATCGTCCGTTTTATTGATGATTATTATTTCGATAACGAAGAGGAATGAGTCACTGGAGACCCTGCAATTTCTAGATCCAAGAAACCTGCTTAGTAACACTCTTCAGTGACCGGATAACTGCCATTATGTAGTACCTACTCAATTCTATTAATAATACAGCACGCTTGGCGCATCAACGCAGATTCGTTCAGCCCTTGGACTACAAGCTGTAATTTCTATTACCCAACAATGATCAAGCCTTAGGAGTCAGTACATCATGGAAATTAAGAAATTTATGATATTTAAGGAGAGTTTCTCTTTTCGTAAAAGGGGATTTAGGAATATCATCGAAAGAATTAATGATTCAAGTGGTTTTTTTTTTTTTTTTTTCAAATAACATAATGATATACTTTGATATACTTTCTCAGAGAGAAAGAGAGAGAGAGGTGAATTCAATCCGTAGATCTGTTTTCTCCCAGGGATCTGTAAGACAATAAGGAGATATTCACAGGCTCGAGTTTCCGAACCGTTTGGGACTTTTCAGGCGAGGTATAAGCGGCTGAAGACAAAATAAAGAAATGTCTGATTTACTATTTGGCTGAAAAGTATCTTCTGAGTCAGGACAATCCTGTTTACAAAGCTCGTGGCACCGGTGGGTTTCCCCAACGCCGCAACGCAATAGCAAAAACCGAAACTCATCCTCACCCCAGATTCGACGCCAAGAAATAAACTATTCTTAGAATCCCATCCCTACAGCGATATTTTCCTCGGCTTAATAATTCGTCTCCATCCACCGTTCGTTTATCTCGAATTATTTCTTTTTGTTTAAATTCAATTTTCATCGTTTTTCCTCAACGGAATTCGAACATTATTCATCAAAATTTGTGATCATTATTACCGATCCAGGAAATTAACTACTATTAGGATTCTAATAATCTGCATACATTATAAGAGGAAAGACTCAGTTGAATAGGAAAGTGGTAGAGCTCGTTCGTCTTTTGAACATCGAAAACTATCTGAAAAGTGAAAGTTTTAATTATTCAACTGAATTATTGCTTCTCAAAATCCGAACAGTTATCTTTATATGAATCCATTGACTTTCTATTGGAGAAATTCATCTTCCCCCTGGAAGGAGGAGCTAGAAATTAGTTTTTCGACGATATCTCGGCAACCGTTAATGATATCAAGATAAAGGTGTATATGAAAAATGTAGTCAATGAAATTTCCTATAGAAAAGGTGAAATACATTTTTCTCGTATATTCATTGGTTTTGCTGTATTCTCAGGGGGAATATAAAAGTTTTCGAAATACACGCGATAACTAATTACAACCCAATTCGACTGGAGAATTAAAACGATACCAACATCCCAGAAACAGAACTCCAAACATTATCTTTCTGCTTATGCAACGATACTTCAAGTCCTGTCGTCGGCTGGCCCGTGCTAGAGTCCCAAACATGTACAGATATCCTAACTTTCCTTGAAAGTTTAATTTCCGGTTTAGATTCCTTCTGAAAGGAATAATAATTTTTGAACAATTCCTAGCTCGACTTATTGTCAGTTTGAAGATTTTACAGAACTCGGGGACTTCTACACATGCAAATATCCAGTCACCGATATCTTGGATTCGTTTTTCTCGAGAGCTTTATGGTCGGGACTAGTTTGCAGCTGGATAACTTCTTTGTAAAACGAGGAATCGCCGTATCTCTTTCGTCGTTCCGATTTCTTGTTAGCCTCCATTCGCTCCACGACGTCCTGAAATTGATCCAACACTTCGATATCGCAAGTGTCTTCTTGGTCTGAGCCTTGATTACTGAACCCCCCTTTCCCTAATCTTCGGCATCTCTTGGGGGCCTGTTTTGCTGTAAAATGAACATTTTCACGTTATAGAAAATCCGTTCTATGAAACGAATTGATATTGTCATTGATTGAATTTACAGGAAAGTCTGTATCCTCGTCGCCGAAATATTCAACAGCTTTGTCGATATCCCCGTAATTCGGACGATTGCTTTGGCACACCTCTTCGCCGGCGCATTGTATCTCGTTCATTTCATCATTCAGCTCGTGATCGCCGGACAATACCTGCATTCATGTGTTGTCCGAGCCAATTGAATCGCATTATAATTAAAAAAAAAAAAAATCAGTGGTCTGGTAGTTAGGCAAGTTTACCCGGATTTTATCAACTGCGTCGTCATTAGCCCGAATTTCATCCCGAGTTGGGTTGTCGATCGTGTGAAAACGATCATCTTTTTTATACTGTAATAGAGATCATTTTCAGCGACATAGAGTAGCTGATTTTCTATATTTTCCGTTCAGATACCGATTTTTTAGGTTATATTAAGCGAGGTTATGTTACACTCCGGTTATTGAAATGATGAATATTTACGAGACATAGATAGGGCAGCCGGCGTAATATGTCGGAAAAAAGACTTCGAAAAATAGCATCTGTCGCCTCTGATAATTGGAACGTTCATGCATTAACACCCATCGAATATCTATCGAGAATAATCTGACCGTCTGATGGCATCGCATACATCTGCTCGTATCTTGAAAAGAGATAACATTGTATGCGATTACGTCACTCTCGGATAATACGACGACATAGCTTGTCGAAGTAGAGGAGATCCTTGGTTTGGATTCCACAACGACCTTCATAGGTTGCGATAAAATATACCGAGATCGCAGCACCGTATGGAAACATGATATCCAGAGCTGTAGGTGGTGTCATCGGTGTCGATTCGTGAACTAAAATAACGTGTAAGTAACAATCTGAATACCACAGAGCGAGAAGAGCTCGAATAGATAGTTAGATGCAAGGCTACACACATTTGTAAAAAGTTGATCCACACGTAGACACGATACGTATTTATTTTTGACATTTGTATTTGTCTATCCAGTGGTAGGGAATCAAGACGGAAAGTACTGTAGGAGTTACAAGTCGTAATAAAAAGTGTTTCTTAGCCCGTTGGCGGATGATATATGCAGGAAATTGAATAAGAAGTTTAATTATCTATCGCCCGTATCGTTATCCGCGTGAATAATTGAGCAAATAAATACGTGCGTTGAAATAAAAATAGTGAAATAGATAAAGAGACAAAAGGAAAAAGGAGCGACTGAAAATGTAAATTACCATCCTGTTAATAAATCGAATAATAAAGTTGCGAACTACAACCGTGCTGTGTTTAATAAGCAAAGCCAAGAATACCCAAAGAAAATAAGAGTAAATATCGTTTCTCGGAATCGTCGCAAGGTATTTAATATAGTCTGTTTCGTATGGCTAACGTGAAACTATGGCCACGGTTTTCGAGAGCCCGTTCCTTTCGAACAGGCTACGTCAGATCGAGGAAAGATACGAAGAGCCGACTACTTTCGGTCGATGTGATTGTACCAGCTACAGTTATTTAGCATTGAGCATAGTACTATTCGCCGTTGGTACAGCCATAACTATTCTAGCCCTTGGCGATGTAGCCGACGGATATGTATTCGCCCATTTGGGCCACATGTGGCTTGTCGGTCCAATTTTCATCTGCTCTGGACTTATGGTCGCCGTTAAATGCATGCTTTATCTCAGGAGGAAGTCTGTCATACAAATGATATTCCACCAACGACAACTTTTTCGGGTGAGTTTAAATATTTCTATTTAAAACTATAGCATCAACGAGATTATGTACGATTTATTGTCATTGGCATCGAATGCACCATACTAATTTTTTTGTCATTGACGTCGAATGCACCATACAATTTTTTTGTCATTGGCTGGGAACGACCCATACCAATTCAAATGTTGTTTAGGACGTGAACAGAATATAACTTCGGTTATTGGTTATTGCCGAAGAATGTACCATAGAAATAGAATTGATTCCTTGATCATCGGCATGAAATGCCCCATAAGAATCGTGAAGTTATATAGTGCATTCAATGACAATTTTAGAAAAATTCACCAATATTTATTGACTCTGGTTTCTATGTCATCGGCGTCAAATGTCCCGTATAAATTGAAAGATTTTATAGGGCAATCTGACCAGAATCTGCCCTAATTTTTTTCCCATTGGCGCAGAATGATGATTAAATAAGCAAATAGATTTTATATGAAACTCCATGTCAATTAGACTTGCAGATTCTGTCCTAATTTCTTTGTAATAGTTGTCATTATTGAATTCTCTTTACAATTCATATATTTTTATTTGTGCCAAGTTGTTAAGTATATATGTATGTATTTTTCAACGTGTGGAATCTGAACAGTACATACATTCTGTTACCTGGCAAAGTAACAACACGAAAATGTAATCAATAACAAACAAGTGAACATCAATGATGATTCACCTTGCTCAAGTCTTTATCAATGTCTTGTTTAGTTCCTAATCTATCGAATTTAATTCTTCTTATCGTAATTGTGATTCGAAGAGATCGTTGAGTCTTGCTCATTAGCAGTTCAAGCCTGTATTTTAAAAGCACACATGTACTCCATAGCAGCTTGGATTTTCTATCTTAAACACTATGAGAATAACATCCCAGCTCTCTTTCTCTCTCTCTCTTTCTCTTTGCTCCATAGAGATACCTTTGAACTTGGGAGGTATATATTTTGTGTATCACTGGTTGGGCTCATTACGTAAGGCACTGCCATTGAGAATCAGGCTCATTTAACCGATATACATACATACATACAATTTGAATTGTCATGTGTGTGCTGTAAATGTCTGGCTTAAATTTTTCCTTTGTAAAGTATCTCTTACCGATCTGTACGGACTATTAAATCACATTGATATAGGTATGTTTTCGTGTGTGAAACAGCTATTGACGACATCTGTATAATGAATAGTAGTTCACCACTGTAGTATAGAGAAAGAGAGAGAGAGAGAGAGAGAAAAAGAGAGACAGGAAATAAATGTTTCGAAATTTTTCCTCAAAGTAGTTAGTACGTTGGGTGAGAGCTGACTTAAGTGGCAGATCGATTCTCTTATCAAAGACAATATCTACCAATGACCGATATTACGTCATCAATTAAGCCCCATTAGTCTAGCCGAACAGAATTTATTCCTAATTTTAATTCTCTTATAGTTAATAAATGCAATTAACAGGGTGTCTGGTAATCATGAAATTTGATAGCATATACATATATATAGAAACGAGAAAGAAAAATGTTTCATTGTCTTGAAACCTGGGTCTCATATGTAGGTGATAATTTACTGGAGTCTTTTGAGTTGACCTCGAGCTCTATGAGTATGGGGATGTCATTACTGGCGACCAAAATTTATAGTATATTGTTGTTCGAAACGCGCAGCAATTCCTGCCGCCACTTTACCCATATAATCGTGCATGTCCATATGAATTCAATGTACACTGACAATTCACAAATACGATTCATGGCCTCAAGGTGAGTCGGCATATAGATAGCACCCAGCCACCTGTGATGCTTATACAAAGAATATTGACTGTTAAATGAAGGTGATCAAAATGAAATTCGGCAAGAATAATAATAAACAAATTTGTGTTAACAAGACAGTTTTAATGATTGAAGATTTATTAATTCATTTGAATATAAAACTTGACCAAACAACAAACCCATAGCTTAAATATAGGTAAAAAATAAAACGACAGGGTATAAAATCGTCACCAGTTATAATGAAACTTGTAGATGTAATATTAATTTGAGATATCTGGTCCCTTGAACAATAGCTATATATCACAAATTTCTAGATCCATCCGCATTATGTGATTTCATTTTAACTATGCTGTTTTTGAACTAGTCGGGTATTCAATCACCTCATCAAACACATTTTCTGATCAGTTTTAAACGAAGAAGTCTGCTTTTTTTTTTCTTGTTATTCTTGCTTATTATTACAACTACTCACACATTGAACTAGAAGTTATTTAAATACAGAAAGAATAAAAGACCAATCATCCATCTTGTTTAGCAAGATTTCTTTCTTAGACAATATTTCTTTCTTATTCGTGAGCTCAATCAGATTCTCAATTATCACAGAGAAGAATCCCTGTTCGATAACATGTATAACAATTCTGAACGGTAAACAAGCCAGCGATTAACATACACCCCTCATACTTCATGCGAACATCATTTAACAGTTTAACAGCATTTACAGGAACTGGCCGGGACCCAAGCTGTGAATGGATCCGGTGCAGGAACCCCTGGTCCACCCCCATACGAAATTATCACCCAGAGTCAAGGGCCGAGCGAACTGCCTCCGCCTTCTTACGCAGAAGCAGTTGCTCTTCTGCAGCAGGCAGGTGTGCAAGGTAAACATTGATA
This sequence comes from Rhogogaster chlorosoma, assembly GCA_944452935.1. NCBI lineage: Eukaryota > Metazoa > Arthropoda > Insecta > Hymenoptera > Tenthredinidae > Rhogogaster > Rhogogaster chlorosoma. The sequence goes on from OX101802.1 coordinate 21,942,596, forward strand.
TTGCACACGATGATAAAGAGTGCCGTATCATTTTCACACCTCTTCCAGTCTAGACATGTGGTTAATTCTTGTATCGTGTTAATTAAAGTGTAAGAAATAAATGCCGAGTCAAGAAGTTTGGAATGTTGTTTTTCTTTGGTGCTTAGCTTTTGACAAAGTTAGTCAATGTTATGTCTGCTTGGGAAAAATGAAAAAATAAAAATAAAAAACAAAACGAAACAAACCAGTCGATTATTCCTTCAGCTGTCACGACGTGTGTCTGTGCGAGCGTAATAATGACAAAGAAAATTCAAAACTTTTTTTTCTTTCCACAGACGACAAGCTATTCGGCAGCACGGCACCTTGTGGTGGTCTACCAGTCGGTGAGGCGGGAAGAACCAAGCCCTGAATAAACGCAATTCATTTCATCTGTAGATTACCAAGCCTTGGGTTATGTACTTCCTACCGGTGGGATTAGGTACAACAAAAAAAGCTTCGGTTGTAGCAGACAATGAATCCCAGGATCCAATATGATTGGCTTTTCAACATCATTTGCCATCACTGAGCCAATTAGTATTCATCGTTTCGATGTTAGATTGTTGATTATTGTAAAAATGATAAGGGACGTTGTTCCCATTTTCCAAAGACAGTAGGGGGGGGGGGGATACACACAGTTCTCTAAAATTAAAGATAATATAATATAGTTGAGTTTAAGAGAAGATAGAAAACGTTAGCTTCCATAGTTCTTATATTGACTTTTCTGTATTACGTCAAAGAAATCAATCTTCCAAAAATATTGGCTAATCTTAGTATGTAAGACTGTGTCCAATCCTGTGTATTTTTATTACAATTACTGCAGAGCTAGTTTATTCGCTTGTCCTTGCCTGCCTAGATATTAATGTCTTGTCTTTTATGTTAATATAATGAAATTTTGTCGTAATAACGGCCAATTTATCCTTCAGATTATTAATTAATATACCAAAACTGATCGGTGCTATTTGAATCGCGTTTATATTATACATATAATAAGTATTGTAACTATATACATATAATTTAGTGATTATAATATTATCAAGTTTATTAATATAATTCGTATATAGTTTCGAAAATGAAAACCGCTCGTGCTTAATATACAGTCGGAGTAGTGATAATTTTAAGGATAAAAACCATATTAGTTTACGTTAGATACGATAATATTGAAAGAAAAAAAAAAAAAAAAAACTATTTTCAATATCACATTGACGATTATTCTTTTTTTCTTTACTTCTAATTTCGGGACAAAATTAGGTTCTTTTATTATTACTTAAACTTCTACCCACCCAAACTACCTTGAAAATGTATTTCGTTTTACCGACCACGTTCTCATCTGATCAGTTCAAGTTGCCCATGAAACTCTCCTCAGTTCAGAGATTTTCATACCGCGAGAGGTCAAATGCGAAGAATTTTATTAACGGCTAAAGTCTCATTTACGCAACAGAGACGAGTGAAATATAAGCTCTTCTGGTTTGAAGGTGTATTTCTATTATTTCTACCAAACATATCACCTGACAAATCGATTTTGAAACTGCTTGTAATCACCCGCCTTATGGTTCAAGATTCAAACTTTGATTGCAAAATTAGTCCCTCGAAATTTGTTGACGAAATTTCATCGCCTATGACGTCATTGAGTGTAGGTATATAGAGAAATCCCAGTTCTGTGGTACCTTGACGTTATCTTAGGCTAACAAATTTCTGGCTTATACTTATGAAATGTGAACGATGATAAGGAACGGTGTGGGTAAAGGCGATTATTACCTTCTTAAAGATAAATTGTATATAGCTGTATCTCCGGCTAGGTAGATGTGTATATGTAGTTGAATAATTGGAACCGTATTAGATAAGCGTATGAAATAATGTAGTTATTAAAACTAAGAAATATTTTTATATCAAATGACTCTTTAACAGCAAGACTGCTGTTGCCTTAAATAACGAAACGCCGACTTACGTGTATGCGTGGGTAAATAATAGATGGATGGTTACTGTTTGCCGATGAAAAACTTAAGACATTAACTAGTGGTTTTTGTATCAATTCGCACACTTAAATATGAAATTTTCACAGTATTATAAATAATAATAGAAGCAGCACACGTGGTTGTACTTAGAAGTTTATTTCGGTTTTCACGATAGGGATATGCAATGTGGAAGAAGTATTTCCAGCACATCACTACGCTCGAATTAGTATTACCTAATTTACACGTCGCGGTGTTGTCACGAGTTTGAGATTTTTGTGAATTTCTTGTTGAATGAGCGGAAAAAAACTAGAGGAAATCTTGAGCTCGTCGTATTTCTTTACTTTTTATTCTCTCTCTCTCTCTCAATACCGTTACTTATTTATAAAATCCTACTTTCTACCCGATGAATCAAATGAAACTAATATTATCCTGTTAACTTTATCGATAAACACTTTCAATCAAAGCGAACGAGTCTTAAGCTCAAGAACGCACAAATATTTAACAAAGGGAGAAAAATTTTTCTACTTACTATATTATTATTGCAGGAATATGAATATTGTGATGTTTTGTATATAATAATCTACACGCAGGTATACACAAATAAATGTATTATAAAATGGATAAAAAAATTGTTTCTGTTACTCGTATAATCGTTTCCCAATATCCCAAGTTGAAAGAGAATAAAGAAAAAATTCCGAGAAAACCAGATCAAACATTGAGAGTTTAACATTTTTCTTTTTATTATCAAATAGCCTTTTTACGAATACACACAATATATTCTATGATAATGCAAGTGGATTTAATTCAGGAAATTTGGCGGCAATAATTTCCGTCACAAACGACGTATTAATTTTCATGACTGAGCCACGGCCAGCATCTCTTCCTGGTGGATCAAGTGCGTGGTGTGATTAACCAGCCCCATTAATTTGGACAGTGATGCCGACCAGGCATCGAGGAGAGCCGCTGGCTCCTGCGTTCCAGTGAAACGAACCACCCCGGCTGGCCTGTCTGTGCGAGCATTGATCACTCCAGTTTCTACCAAATTGCATAGACAAGACTCTGTCTCTTCTACCGGAAGATCGAGCAGCTCAGCCATACGGGTCAGCGTTATCTTCGTGTAGTATTTCGCCATTATTCTTATGTTCTGTGGGGAAAATAAAGCCGTCGTTGAGTTTTAAATAAGGGATGAAAGGCAAGGGGCCGATACCGATTTTTTGATCATATATCGGATAAAGGAGAATACAGGATTTCTCATGGAGAAGTCAATTGATTTGATGTTTGATTTCTTCTCTTATCTTGATGTCATTAACAGTGCATTTCGAGTCGAGGACTATTTTCTACTAGATGAAATTTTCCTCATTTTTACTGTATTCTCAATTTATTTTTTGAATAAATTCCTTACGTGTTCGACAACACGATTTCTGAGCTCCGTCCATCGTTTACATCCTTCTTCGGTAGATGTAGAGAAGACTTCTGTAGCTCTCAAATCTCTTTCATAGATTTCGCAGAGTCCAGACCACTTGATTAGCTCTGGATTGACAAAAAGGCGTAGCAGTTCTCTGAAAGATGTGAAAAATAAGTAAAAAACAAACGTTAATAAATCAATTGGACAAATTTCTAGGAGTAACCAGTCAGAAAAAATCGTCCACTCACTTGTACGTTGGGATTTCATTCAAAAGCTTGTCCGCCAGCAATCTATGAGTGAGATCTGCCTGCTCCGGTTCATGCGCGGCTAATACCAGGTACAATACTGCCCGAGAAAGAGCTGTGTGACGCTTCTTAGGGTCGTCTCTAACTGCCGGCGTCTCTAGGACTGCGCGGTTGTGACGACACAGCTGCAAATGCCAACCTTCGTGACGGGCCAACTCCATCATTAAACTGGATAAAATATAAAGTTATAAATTGAATAAATATCGAAAGAATTATCATCGCTGATAGAATTCTGACTCGTTTATTATTTCACTGATATCATTTCCTATATCAATAGCCAATTTGTCATTCAAATCTTCGTTTTTTTTTTGTCTTTTCTTTTTTTGTTGCAAATTTTTATAAAAAATACATTAATGAAATTCTATCGAATATCAGTAGATGCTGCAAGAATTTTACACCGCCTTATCAATCTCGCTAATTCCAATTCAGTATTTCTTCAGTTAATAATGAAATTTCGTGATACCCTATGGAATATCGTATGCCATGATGTTTGATGGAATTTTATAGAATATCAATTTGATAAAGCGTTGACCTACTCGTAATATTTGAGTTTCAGAGTCTGAGTTTCCTCGTCGTTTTCATCGTCAAAGAATTTGATGTTAATCTTTTTAGCGATGATCTGAGTACGGACAAAGTCTTGCTTAGCTAAGCAAAGCCGCATCTGTTCCAGAATCAGGGAGGCCTTTTCTCGCCGAGACATACTACCGTACGTTTCGACCTGAAAATAGAAGTGAGATCGTCATTTAAATAAGAAAACAGAAAAGCCATTGAACATCTTTGAAGAAAGGATGCCATCACCTGCAACTCTTGCATGGCTATAGCGGCGCCGGTAATATCTCCGTCTTCTTCTTTCAGCTTTGCTAAGCGATGGGTAAGCCGGGCTCTTTCGACCTCTACGTAAATCTGAAATAAGATGAAAAAAGAGATAAGCGTGAACTGTAATGGACTGAAAATATTGAGCCTAGTTTTAAAATGAATATCCAACCTTTCCCTCGGTCACGGATCTCAGCGTTTCGATAAGTTTGACCATAGTTTCTTTGTCGGGTGTTTTATCGACGTAGCTACAACACTCCTGTACCATTTTAGTCACGGCTTGTTTGAGCTGCGATCTCCGTTTGGAAAGCAATACGATATGTTCGTTCAGGGCAGCCCAGTTCTTTGCTTCTAAACATATCTCGACAATCGCGACCAGTACTCTGGACGTTGATATCATGTCTGCTCCCTGAGTAGAAAAGAAAAATTATGCAAAGATTTGAATCGACCAGTTTCGTGCGGTTCTTTTTCAATATTCATGCGTTATAAAGATTTATTACTGTTCTGGTTAGTTTTTCCAACGCCAGAAGCTGGTCGAGTGCATCATGCAGCTTGCCTTCTCTAGCCAGCTTCTTGCACTCGGGTATTTTGGTGTCGCAGTTGCTGCTGTAGTCTACCTCCATTTTTATTATCACCCCGGAATCGGTCGCAGGTGTGTCAGCCATTTTGGAGAGTCTTGTTTCTTCACGTTCTAAACTAGAATTGTAGAAATCAGTCTGAAAATTCCTTTCCCGGATTCGACATGGCGAAAATCGTCGGACTGATGAAAAAATTATTCTTTCAAATTTAGAAATTCGTTTTTTCAGCCGCAGAATCGTTTCGCAGCATTTTCCAACATGCATGTGTGTATGTGCCGAGAATTTTGTATCCTGAATTGCAAGAAAATGACTCGAACAATTCAAACGAAATTTGGGGAGCGAATCAAGTCTTCGATGAAGATGATCCACGAAACTTTCAAAGATCGTATCATCACCGGTTGAGAAACTTCGAGTATTGGAAGATTGGGATACTTCATCAGAATTTTCTGTTGTTCTTTTGTTTTCAATTTCGATTCTTTGTTATCTATGCAGCTTACGTTTTGTACAAACATCGTCTTCAAAAGACAAAGACACATAACTTCACCAAAGGGATAATAATAACATATAGAATGTGAAATAATCCGAGTATGTAAGTAGCAGGTGCACGGATCTATTTAAGGAGTATCTGATAATCATTACACTGCAGTTTTTTTCGGCAGAAATAATTCCGAGAGCAATTACTTCGCGAGAATCGGATAATTACGATATAAGTGTACATATGCAACGGATAGTTGAACAATCTATACGTGGGATTAATTGATTAGAATTTACTGACCGCTTTTTAAAGATTAATTAACCTATATGCATACGGTTTAAGTAGAATACAGTGTGTAGCGGTTAGAGGTTATGTGCCATGATGATTTACCAGATAACATAACGTCAGGGAGAGAATGAGGTTGTGTTTTGATATTCGGGCAGGACGGAAAATAACCTTAACCGCTTTTGATCACCATAAATAAGAAATAAACTACCCAAAAACGGTTGATATATACGTACGTTTAATATTATTCTTTAGTACGGAGCGGAACGAACGAACTTGAACCACCAACACCAAGAGTAATCAAATCCACTTGTCACAGCTTTAGCCGCAACGCCTCTATGGAGGAAACGCGAAATATATCAACGCGAAACTGTCAACTGATGTGTTAAATGAATATTATTTGTATGCCTGTAAGGATCGTGAGAACGTTTCCTAAATTGATTACTTTTCATCAGATGATTTAAAACCGAATCAAACATTCGCTCAATTCTCTATTCCCATATTCTGAAGAGAAAATATCATTTATTATTTGACAGAGTGTAATTTCTTCCCCCTCAGTCGGTAATGCAGTTCGTACTCTGATTATCTCCGGTCGATAATTTGCGAGACGAAGACAGACGAGAAACGAGAGAGTGATATTTACTGCATTACCAACCGAAATTAGTCTTATAACAAATAGCAGCAATCAGTATAACAGAAACAATAGATACAGCTGTCAAGTTATAGTGACTGTTAAAAAACGTGTGAAGTTAAGTTATATATTAATTGTCGCAAAGCGTCACTAGTTGTTTCTAAGCGTACGATGCATTGATTATCATCCCGATTTTTAGGTTATGTAGTACTAAATAGTCGCTGAGACGTGTCAGAGTGATAGTAGTCAATTAAACATAAGTAAAGTGCTATAACATAAGAAATGGCTGACAACGAGGAAGACAGTTTGCCACCCGATGTATCGGAATCGGGAGAAACGGCGGGTGAAAGTGAGGCTCCACAAAGTTTAGAGCCAATTTCATCGGACGTGAATTTGTCGGGAAATGATCAGCCCCAAACAGTAGCGAAGGATTTAACAAAGAGCAAGTTTCACTGTCGCACATTAGCTATATGCAATTCAAAAGTAATATTAATAAATCGCAATATCATCAGTGTCGTTTTTAATCGTTTTTACAGTCGATGTCTATCTCAAGGCGACTGGCAACGCTCCGATTATGAAAAGAAAAAAATGGACTGTCAGCCAGGACCAACACATCGGATGGATTTCAGAGTTCATCAAGAAATATTTGAAGCTTGATTCTAGTGAGAGACTGGTAAGAGGAAATCTTCATGTTTTTATAATCATAGGGTGTAATACTCTTTCACTGCAGTGAAAGACAGCTGGTATTTCAATTGAACTGATTATCGTGTTTCTTCCTACGTCTGTCTTTTTTTTCTTTCTTTTATGTATATTGACGAGATAACAATAATGAATATTAATGTATTCTTTGTTATTCCAGTTCCTATATATTAATCAAACATTTGCCCCGGCGCCTGACCAGACGGTGAAAAACCTTTACGACTGTTATGGTATCGATGGGAAGCTCGTGATTCACTACTGCAAGTCCCACGCATGGGGATGATGCCTCGACTCTGTCAATTGTACGCGAATTTTCGCGCTGTAATTAAATGCACGAAGAATAATCTTTTCAATTACTATAAATTATTACATTTATTGGTGTCTTCTTCATTTATTGGCAACTGGTTAGCCAATCAAAGACCTGAGTGTGAAATGGTAGCGTTGTAACATCGTTGAATATTTGTATATTTCGTTTTATTTTATTTCATGATAAAAATCGTGTATTATAAAATACATAGCATAGTAAATAAATAATTTATACATCCTCAAAACACATGACTAGATACCTTGACCGAATCGAGTATAAAATTACGGCTTTTCATCCCAAAGCCCATTCCTATGGGTATTACTTCCCCGAGCAAGTATTGTAAGCATAAACACTTGATTTCATTTGGCATTTGGGCTGATTACCAGAAGTGGAATTAGCTCCGGTACTTTTCTTGACGGGATCAAGTTTCGGCGATGATGTGTTGTGACGGCAGCTGCCGATTGATGACTTTTTCAGTCTTTCAGAATTCGCGCAAGATTTATCAGTTCTAACTGTCGAACCCGGATTTCCGGGAACGCAATGAGACTTTTGATTAGATCTGTTCCTATCGGCGCTCTGTACTAATCTTTGTTCAAAACTCCTGCAACTACCGTCGGGCTTATTAGTTTTGCCTGATTTCACGGAATTCAAAGATTTCAAGGTCCTCGCAGTCGATATCGCTCCTCGATCACTGACTGGACATTTATCTTCTTCTTTATACCCACAAACATCTTCAGAACGTACAGTAGGCTCATATGCAGAGGGTTTAGATTCTCCCGCTGCTAGAACATTAAAAAAATTAAATATAACTCATCAAACGGTGGAGAAAATAGTATATTGTGTTGCAGATAATATTTATCGATACTCAAAGCCTAACGGGCGGCTTGCACACTACAATTTTTTGTTACACATGCATGCATAGCCCTCGTTTGCCCTCATGGCATAGATGGCGCCAGTAGTGAATAAGACCTTTGCGCACCGGTGAAAATGTTTTGTGTTCAAGGCATAGATGGCGCCAGTAGCAAATCAGATGTCGTGTCATAACATCTTCGCCTCATGCCCATTACGTGTCGCATTAGCTGAGCGTCGATCTCGCTAGCACACGATTGAACTATGCTTCGTATATAAACCAGCTTCTACTTAGAATCGTTGTCTACCACCGGACACACGTGTGTCTAGGGCACGGTGTGCTCGGCTCAGCCCTACTGACGAGTCCTGACGAGCATACCCGGACGAAACGCAAAAGTTAAACTCATTTCTAGATAAGAAGGTTCGATTCCTTCACAGACCTTTGCGCACCGGTAAGAACGTTTTGCGTACTGATGGAGTTATTTTGCGCACCGCTTGCCCGCATAGTGCGAGGAAGTCTGATTTGGATGCCTAAAACAGGTGCGCAAACGAGGGCTTTGCATGCATGTGTAACAAAAAGTACTATTCATAAACGGCGTGCGCAAAGTTATTTTTCATCATTCTAACCTCAAAATCGCAACAATTCATCGTGATTTTCCGGCCTTCGTGAACGAAAAAAAGGTAACGAAATGTAGTATTCTCACACGCGCAAACGAGCCGTTCGGGGGAGTTTGCGCACGCCATTTAGAAAACGTCTTTTTCAAGATGTTTCATGTGTGGCAAAATTTTCATGGAATTTCATCATATTTGGTCAAACTTGATGGGATTATTTTTGTTACCATATCACATACAGTTTCATGAATTTGTTGTATTAAAATGTCAAGAAATTTCGTGAGATTTGAACAAAGCTCCGGAAATCATACAACAATTAAGTCACGTACCTGAATGCACGGTCTTGACGCTGTCCGAATTCCTAGATCTGCATGAAATCTCCATTACGTTTTCATCCCCTCGATCACTGATCTGATCAATGCTCAATTTCTTCCATTCATCTTCTCGGATGCTACAGGTTGATCTCGACCTGTAGCTTTCCGGAGGTTTTTCGAAGACCGGTTCAACGGGGCATTTCCAAACCATAATGGCACCGTCCGCGCTAACAGTTACTATGTGTTTACTGTCCGGACTGAATTTACACGCGGTTATTATGGCCGCGTGACCAACACCGATGTGACTAGTTTCCCCCCTGTGGTAATCCCACAGTTTAATTATACAGTCGTTTGATCCAGTTATAAAATGACGTCCGTCTGGACTAATGCTCAAACAATTCAATGCCCCAACGCTCGATCCCTCTATATCTCGGACTAGCGAACCGTCCAGAGTTTCCCAATAGGCCACTTTGCGATCGGTTCCACATGTCAAGACCTGAACTCCGTTTGGACTGAAGCAAGCTGCCATATACATCGTATTTCCCATTAAAACCGTTTTTCTTACGCGACGACTGCAGAATGAACATGTGAATTAGGGGAAGATATTTTTCATTAACCCAGATAACAACGTGCGTGCAAATTTTGCAGCAAAATGACAGCAATTCGTGCAATGTGTTGTGAGCAATATCATAGCACGATGTGTCCTCTATTGCTGTAAAAAAGAGAGCAATAACAGTTTGGTAGCAACATGCAAGCAAGTCTTGGTGATACTAGGAAATGTGGAGAACAACTTGAGAGCAAATTTTCAGCAAAATTTGCTGACATAATAAATGACTGCAGCTATTGCTGTACATTTGCTGTAAATTCTGACGAATGAAAGGTATTCTCAGCAAGTAGTCGACAAAATGACGGCAAAATTTGCAGCAAGTGTAATAGGCTGTTTGCACAATCACACTTAGTTATCAGGGAACAATTGCGGTGCTCTGCTAAAAATTGGCATAGTTTACGCGTGTACTCACACTATGTCCCATATTATGCAAGTGCCATCGCTACTCGCACTGATCACTTCTTCATCGTTGCTTGCGATGTGCAGTGCTGTCACGGGCCCCTTGTGCTCTTTCAATACGCAAGCCAATCTCTGTACTTCCGGTTTTATATCCCAAAATCTCACTTGTCCGTCACAGCCTCCGCTGATCAACAACGTGCCGTCGATTGTTATGGCTACTGCGGAAACGGCCTTGACGTGGGAATTATGGATGGTGAAAATGAGTCTCCCAGTCTGAGGAGTGAACGCTCTTATAAGCCCGTCGTTCCATCCTTAAAGAAACGGTTGGACATTAGATGAAATACTCATTCTGAGTCAATTGTCACGCAGGGTTTAGTTCACCCACCAGAAATTATCATCCTTCCATCGTAGGAAAAACACAGGCTTGAACAGACGAAATTTGGGACTGTTATCCGCAGCAATTCACTCTGTGTCTCTAGTCTCCAGACTCTGATGTCGTCTTTGCTGCTCGTTGCGAAAACCTCCGAGTAATTGCTATGCACAGAATTTTTAAAATCAGGAATCGACGATCTTGAAGCAATGCAGTGACTCATTCTCTCAATGACTGAGAAACTTACTGGGGAAATGTTATATCGTAGATGGAATTCGTGTGGCAAGTAACCAGCAAACGTATGTCGAAATCGGCAATGTTTATCTGATATATTTCGCAGAATACTGTCCCAACGAACACGAATTCCTCCTCAAACAAGACCAACGAGGTCACCGTATTCTTGACGTCGGTCTTTGCCAGCTGTAAGACGCAAAGAGGAAAGTTACCTTCGACGAAAGACCGTTAATGTAATTTAGACGTGATTTTGACTTCTCACAGTCATAATCTGCGGCGTTGTTGGTAGCTTCAATTTCACTTCACCAGGATTGGAGACCAACTCCGTTCCTAATATCTTGACCAATTCTACCGCTCCATCTCCTGCCCCGACAATCAATCTGCCATCTCCCAATAGCGCCAGGCCTGTTACTCCCCCACCATACAATATGGCCTCGCTATAAATTTTCTTCAAATTTTTTGGCACCTTCGAGTAACAGCCTACCATGACCGGGGATCGAACGGGTTCCATGAACTCCATATTGTGGTAATAGTTGAGTCTGGGCAAAGAAGATAACGGGAGTGATCAAAGATCTGTCGATTTTAGATCAACTTGAGATGTAGATTTGTCTTCGTTCGAACCTCGCTCTGATAATGTCACCGGAAGTGGTGCCACAGTACGCGTTCTCGTCCCTGGCATCGACGACTATGCAGTTGATGGACCTCCGGAGTTTTCCTACTTTGACATTCACCCCGTAAACTTTACGAGTCTCGCAATTTATCCGCCAAATTTTAAGCGTCCTGTCGCCACCAGTAATGAAGCACAAGTCGCGTAGATTCGTTCTGATTATTGTACGAGCATCCCCAGCCGTCTCATTACTCGCATACGACCCTGTGAGTGAATTGATCCTTGATAAGGTTGGGAATTCGGAGTTGGGTTATCGACTGTTAAACCCTGAAATTTACCACACATTGCATCCCCGCGATTCACGTCCCAGACCACAACGTTCCCATCGTCTCTTCCCCCAAGACTAACGAGGTAGTTGCTCTCGCTGGTAAAGCAGACATCTTCTACCCTGGCCTTGTGGATTTCATGGGTTCCTTTTATCGTCTGGTCGTTGTAATTCCAGACAATGACCATTGCCTGGAAAGGAGGAACAGAGGGATGGCTAATGGCCATAATACATCTCGAGTAAATTGATAATGACATAAGGCAGGCAGGTGGCAAGTGAGAATAAAGTTTTCGATGAAAGCTGAAGAGTTCCTACTTTCACTACTGTCTGTCCTGTCGTCTTATACGCTAGGGGTGAAAGGTCGGTTTAATCCGATAAATATAATTTCTACCTTGAATCCGACGTGGTTCATTTGTCCAGACCCGACATATTTCCCACAGGGAGATACGCACACTGCAGAAATGACGTTGGTATGTCCGGTAAGAAACTTCTGTTTTCCGTTGGCTATATTTTTCACAGTCACTTTATTCCCCATTGGATAAATCAGGTGTTCATTATCAGGATGTAGCTGTAATCCCTTCCTAGTTATACCTGGAAGAGTGGCGATAGTTGAACAATAATAGAACAGTACAAATTCCGAGACCGAAGTATCTATCGATCTTTCATTATTCTTACAATTGTCTAATTGGCTGTAGAAATACATTCAAAATTATCATATGATTTGAAATATTATACAAACCGTCGAAAGCTATTATGCCTTCTAACTTCAAGTCTTCGACGTCCATTCTGCAGACTTATTAATATTACTATTATTTCGGACTAATATTTTCGCCACTATTTCAATATGAACTTTAACCAATGTGCAACGTTCTGTCAAGTAGCTTTTTCGGCTTGTAGTTTGTATTTAGACTCCGGCGTCATGTTGCCATAGAAACGCGTTCTTCCCCTTCGGTGTCTATGGTTACTCGTAACGTTATCGCAGCCTTATAATATAAACGATCATTTTTCAATTCAGTTTCCTCCACCTTCGATCATCATTTTGACATCTTTCAGGATTTTTATTGCAATTGATTTCACTATATTCAAGAAATTGAAAATTAAAGTTCAATACAGTTTGACAGCTTTATTTTCATTCCTGATGAATTTTCAACAATACATTTTACTTAATCCTGTACGGCTACGACGATTATCGCTAATTCGAGTATACTAGAGCTGCGAGTTAGAATAATAACTAACAGGCAGAATATTTATTATTGATCTTTCAATCAGATATACAGCGGTGAATCTATGTCATTATAAAATCAAAAAAATAAGAAATAAAAATTCAGGATCCATAGAGTACAAAGTGGACAAGGTCTGATAAGGAGTTGGGAAGTGTTATACGTATTTTTCTTTGAAATCGTTATCTTTTGGTAAAAATAGCGGCGTATACAGGATGAGGCATTTATAGTGACCCAGGCGAATTTCTCCCAAACGAATCGAGATACGAAAAAATGTTAAATACATTAGTTTCATGGTTTCGAGGAAGACACAAGATAGTGTCCTTGAATTTTTTCCAAACTCAAAGTGTCAAGGTCATTTGAAGGTTAACTTCGGTTTTGTGAATGAAAACCTATATTTGTTTTTTGCAGATTCGTATTCTACACGAGAAAATAAGAAACTCTTGTTCTAACCTTTTTTTTTTTCAAATCACAATTTTTCACCATACTTTGTTTTTTTTTTTTTGAATATTCAAATTTAAAATTCAATAATAATTATTTTTCATGAATTTTATTATAATATATACATATTATTCAATTGTTTGCATCAATTTCGATCTAAATTTGAATTGAACTTAAGACAAAATTTCAACAGAAAAAAAAAAAAAAAAAAATGTTTCGCATACATAAAAGTTTCCTATTCATTCATGTATAGAACACTGTTCTGAAAATTAAAAGCATATAAAATAAAAAAAAATCGAAAAATTAACGTATAATAAATCGAAATTGAAAAAAAAAAACATGTTTTGAACAAAAGTTTTTTTTTTTTTTTTAATGCAAAACACGGATCTGCAACGAACGAAAAATATATAGGTAGGTTTCTATTTAAGAAACAAAAGTTGACCTTCAAATGACCCTGAAACTTGGACTTTGGAAAAAATTCAAGGACACTATCTTGTGCCCCCCTCGAAACCGTGAAACTAATGTATTCAACATTTTTTCGTATTTCGCTTCGTTTGAGAGAAAATTGCCTGGGCCACTGTAAATGCCTCACGCTGTATAAGATAGACTGCCGGCTTCTCACGGAAGGGTGGAGTGGGTCGAGTTGGTGTAGTGGGTGGCCGCCTGGTATGCCTTGATCTATCGTTAAAGTCTTCACACCCTCGGCATGTATAGGTATAGAGCGTGTAATGTGTTTAAATAGGAATTTATAGGGTACCATTGACCCAGTCAATAACAGTTTTATCGTGCCATACATATTTCCCCTTGATGTTAGTATTTTTCGGTAAAAGAGCGAGGAAAATCGGAGCCTGTGATCCCCTCTCGGGGCTGAAATCACCCAGATGATTTGTCAGGTCGGTGCGTACGTATCCTGGATGGACAGCATTAACGACTAGGTCTTCCCTCTCATCTTCGTCGAATTCTCTTTGCTGAACACGGACCAGAGCAGCAACGCCAACTTTACTTACTGTGTAAGCGTGGTTAGGCCATCCTAGCTGTTGATGGGTACCGGTCTTCGCAGCTCTGCAAATTGGGAGTTCGATCATATTATCCCCAATTCCTGCTTGAAATAAAAAAAAAAAAAAGAAACTAAACGAAACGAAAGTTTGTACTTACTCGACGAAATCTCTCATTAACTGGCTTAGGCCATCTTCGGTAAGTTCAGGGCTTGAGAGTCTAGCCTTTAAGGCATCTCCGGGTATTGTGGAAAGACGTCCATACGCGCTTGATATTTGCACAACCCGAGCATGTGGTCTTAGCAGCGGAAATAAAGCCTTTGAAACTCTCAGTACACCGAAATAGTTTACTTGAACAGTTTCCGCCGCTTGGTTAGAGAACTCTGCGGCATTTTCCTGTGAGGTTGTACGAAATAAGATAAGACATACCGGGAGGAAAACTCGATACTATACAGTCGACCGCGCATGCGCCGAATAATTCAATTTCATTGGTCGGTGAGATCGTCCCGCGACGATATTTTAACCTGCGAGGCACGTGTGCCAACTTGTAAGAAATGAAGCTAGAGCTGTCAGCCTCTCCCGCCTAAAGTAGTCAATCGAGGTTATCTTGTTATCGAGTCGAAGCAGGCAATCGGCTGTTCGGGATGAATTTCAACGGATCTTTCAGTTGCACATCGAATTTCATTTCCAACGATAAAAGGTTTCCAAGCATTTCCGAATCGTTACCGCAAGTAATTGAGATTCTAGCCTCAAAAATTTCTATCAATTACATCACCGCGAAGAACAAAATTTGATAGCTCAAACTCAGGATGGTAAGCCTGCTTTAGCAGACGACAAAACTCGCCCATGCGCAGTCGACTGTAAAGTATCAAGTTTTCCTCTCGGTATGGAGTATGTGTGATAAATTCTAGGATTGATTAGACTACAATGTGGCATATAGGGGAATATATGCCATATGGGTATTCCATCCAGAATTATATCCAATAATCAAACTTTGAGTTAAAACCTTGAACGAAATTCCAGCGTTATTTACAAGGACGTCTAGTCCTCCGTACGTGTCGTTGAGATGTTTCCTGAATGTTTCGACGCTAGAATCGCTGCTGATATCAAGTTGATGGAATCTAGGATGGAGACCAACTTTATTCAACTTTTCAACCGCGGCTTGTCCCCGCTCCTCATTTCTCGCTGTCAAATAAACGATCCCGTCAAACTGCTCGCATAAACCTTTCACAATCGCGAAACCAATCCCTTTGTTCCCACCGGTAACCTGTATATTCACAATAATAACGACGGATAATCAATCTGTCTTCTAAACTTTATATCGAATGCATTTTATGCATCGATACGTCAACGGTTTTTTACTCACCACTGCTATGCGCGACGTTGTTGAATTCACTTCAACATTTCCAAGCTCTTCGGCATCGACGAATGACGGCGTTAGATCAATAGACAAAATGGTGAATAGTAATAACGCGGATAGTGATCTAGACGATGACGGCTTCATTGTATACTCGTAAGTCCGGGTAAGTGTACGAATGTGAGATTCAGAGGCGACTGATCATTCGTTGAGAAATTTCTATAGTATCTAGTGGCTCGGCGCTATGTTATATAAATCCAATCACACCATTAGATACAGTAAAACCCCGGTTATCCGAGCCAATTAGGACCGGGTTTAGTTCGGCTAATCGAAGACTAATGTTAGGTGACAAGATGTTCAGAGCTGGGAAATATTCCAGAAATATGTTATAACATTAATTGAATAACATTAATGTATTATTTAATAACATTTATAAACATATAACACGTGGTTCAAAGTTTTCTTCGAGTATCAAATGTCTAAATATTTATGTAATAAAACACGAAAAACGCGCACGTAATAAAAAAAAACAGCAAATTGAGGTTCGGATAAGAAAGAGTTTGGATAGCAGAGTTTGGGACAATCGAGGTTATACTGTATGTAATTATGTTTGAGTGTATTGAGTTGGTAGTGAATCGTACACGACACACACTGTCGGATTCTGATTTCCGTACTCGCCTGGTGCGAGCAATAAGTCGGGATATGCCTGCGGCGGAGTAGCTCTTTGATATGTAATCAACTAATTGCGCAACGGGACAAAGTTCGAGTGATTGAATTTCAATGAATATTAGTATCTATCTGAAAATATAAGCGAGACACTTGCTATTTCTGTAATTAAAACGAACAACCCGCGTCTGTTTTGTTTTCTGAAAATGAAATTCCCTTTTATTCTGATTAATTATTATACCTATACTTTCACGAATCTCTCCCACAATAAATAGCTCCTCACGAGGCCCTCGCATATTATGGTTTTGATATATTTTCGAACGCGGATCGAAAGAATCGAGAGGACGAATTAAGAACTCGAGCTGTTATATCCCCGAACTTATAATACATATAAAGAAAAAACGAACATTCATTTTTTTTTACTTTCTTGCGTTATATATCGTTGAAACAAAATACGTCGACATGTCATAAAAATTCAATTGAGACAAACTTATTATTTTTCGACTTGGTGCTCGTTTCGCTTCCATAATCACTTTAAGAAAGTTAAGACGGCGCCCGTTTCGCAATCAATTTCTATTTTTTATCGAGGTGTCCGTTTTGCCCCGCTCTCTGCCCTATATTCTTTACTCATGTCAGTTGACTCTGAGTTTAAAGTTGAACACTCAAACATATAAAATATTTGATTTGGAAAGAAAATTCGAAGAAATCGGACCAACTTGTAGAAAAGTGAGAAGAAGAGTCAGTCAGTAATTATGCTTATATTGAATTAGATTTTTAGATTATTATCAGACTAGCAGGTTGCTGTAAAGAGCAGCTGCTCTAGTGAACTTCGACTGTGGGCGCCTGGTGGCGCTAGTGGAGTTTAGCTCATGTTAAATAACGCTGATTTTTTTTTGGTATACCATTAATTTGCAGGCCTGTACGAAAGTCCTATTCCTGTGACCAGGATCTCCAGTACGAATCCTGGACTAATCCCAATAATAATGCCTGCAATTGTTTTGTTGTTCTGTATGCATTACGATCTAGCCGGTGCATATCATACCCCATTTTTTGCGTGTATAAAAAAAAGTCGCAAAATGATGGCATAATGGTCATCGCGATGGGAAAAGCAGGAAAAATTCATTCTGAGGGTGAATTTTATTCTAGGTAAATGACTAACACGCCTTGGCGGTATACCCCTAATATTGCGTCGATAAAAGATTTTGTGGAAATCGACACCTTATTAACAGAAGTCGTTTTTTTGTATTTTTAAAAAATTCTTCTTGAAATCTCTCCGGATGAATCAATTACTACTCTTCGGCTATACTCGACAGCGTTGATAGCATTGCTGGAATGGGATGGACACGATTTATAATAACCGGTCAAAGATGATCGTCGTAGGAAATAAAGAGTCACTAGCACCACAAGCCGAAGATATGAAAAAAAACAAGGTTTCAGAGCAGAGTAAAATGCTTTATAAAACACATAATATAGTCTCTTCCATTATCTAATTGGCTAAAGCTGCAACACGTGGATTCACGCAACAAGTGTGCTTTAACGGGAGTTCCATTCATTTTCGGATGGAGTAAAGTGGATAGACCGTAACGAGGAATCAATACATCGAAGCTTACAGTCCTTACAGAACGCACGCTGTTTTACCATTTTAGCGGCTCATGATGCCAGTGGCTTTCGACTGGTCTTTCCTGTGATCATCTTTGACTGGTGTACTGCACCTACGCGTGGGTCATAGCCACCGCAAAGGTTGACATTTTTTCAAAATTTTTACATTTGGTCGAATTGTTTATTTATTCATAGAAAACAATTTTCGTCAATTTTACGAATTTAGAAAAAACCGAAAAACTTTTAATCTTAATAATATTATTGTAACGAATAGCTAGTTAGTTATTTGTTGGATATTATCTAGAGTAAGATAGGAGGGGTCATGAATGATGAAATCATAATTTGTCGGAATTTCACTGAGCAATTAAATTTGGACTGAATATTAATCATTAAATAAAGTCCGAATTTAATTGCTCAGTGAAAATCCGCCGAATTATAATTTCATGACCCCTCCTATTTTACTCTAGATAATATCTAACAAATAACTAACTAGCTATTCGTTACATTATATTAGCCCTGCCCTATTCTATAAAAAATATTCTGGTAATGTTCCATAGTGATATGACTTGTGCTTCCAATTTTTTTCGCTCTTCTGTATCGAAATACACATCTGGTCCAAAAATGAAATGAAACAACCGCCTATGCCCACTCTGGGTATATAGGCTTGAAAATTTTGATATTCAACACAGGATTTTTCAGGATTTTTTTTCCAGATTCTAGAATTATGGATAATGATGTGTTCGTTTTTAAGAATCCTAAGTAAATCTGACAATTTTTCTAAAAATTCGAAAAAGAATCTGAGACAATTTCAGAGTTGGGACAATATAATTAATCCGGAACCGATTCCAAACGCTCGAGGATCAGACCCAGATCGATTTGGTATGGAATGCGCGACTGCTCCATATATACGATATACCGTGAGTATTCGTGTATGCGGGTCGGTTGGATCCGCCTGATCCGGAATTTGGCATTTCGGCACTGCCTTTCCGCCGTTCCTTGTTCACGCTGGTTGCTTTCTGCTTTGACATGTAGGCAAAGCGCGCGGAGTACGATTTTATGGTTAGATTGCGGTTAGGATTTTCAGTATGAAAAAATTGTTCCGATAATCTGTCCATTATTATTCAACGAATAAATAATACTTTTAAAACGATTCAATGTAATTTAGAAGAAACTGAAGTAGCTGAGTCACGAGAATATTTATTAGCGAATCCTGTAAAAGAGTGTAGAGAAGGATAAATTATACCAGGCAATAAAGACAATTTTATATTACAGTCACTAAATTAACAGAGAGTGAATTACATTCAGGTTGCAAATTAATGTATTTAGCCACAAATGAAAACAACTTTCAAGATTTTTGACGAACGAACAATAATTTTATTACTATGACATTTCGATGGAAATTATTATTAATCAGTGTAACCGATAACTGGTGAACAAATAAAAACAAATTCTTCTGAATTGCATTGAATCCTTTTAAAAGTATTATTTATTCGTCGGATAATAATGGACAGATTATCGGAACAATTTTTTCATACTGAAAATCCTAACCGCAATCTAACCATAAAATCGTACTCCGCGCTTCGCCTACCTGTCAAAGCAGAAGGCAACCAGCGTGAACAAGGAACGGCGGAAAGGCAGTGCCGAAGCGCCAAATTCTGGATCGGGCGGATCCAACCGACCCGCATGCACGAATACTCACGGTACATATTTAAACTATCTCCTATTCGCATCCAAGCGGAATCCAGGATTCAATTGAATCGTCGTTGAGAGTCAATATCTCTTCTGCATCGTATTTGAAATCTTCCGATACAGTTGGTTGGCTTCGATTCCGAGCACAATTGTTCGGGGCTGCGTCTCCCGGCGTTATATATTTGCCCTTCGTATTTGCTATAACGCTACAAGTTTACTAAACTCGTCTATGGTGACCAAGATATGCTTTGCAGTCCGCACCGCCTCTCGACGTTGGAAGTGGTCGATAAAAGTCACTAGACAGAAAATCTCCAGGCTTCTCCAGACCGATGATCCGCATCCTACAAGCTTAAGTTGACACAACTATGTTGTATGCTTGTTCCGTTGACATGAGTCGCATGTAGAAATTGATTTCTCCACGCTGTGTCTGATAGTGATTCCTTTCATGTGGCATTATTTCATTACCATGCGGCATAAGGTATACGGTAATAAAAAGGGGTTGGCCAGCCTGCGAAAAACGACGAAAACCCTGCGGAGTGCCTAGTTGGACGTGACTCAGTGATTACTTGTAAGGTAATCGCTAAAATTGAAAAAAAAAAAAAAAACGCATATGAATCGGTCGATCCACCATCTTTTGTGCGTGAAAATTTGTCATGTAACTTATGAAAAAAGCATTTGAGGATTTCGAACCGCATTAGCAAATGGTTAAATGGATGAAGATTTCCACTTGAAATATAAAATGTAAATAGCTCTCGAACTTCTAACTAAAATGTAAAATAGAGAATGCCATTTTACATTTTCGAATGTGTATTTCAAATGGAATCATTTCAAACATTACGAAATGTTATTCTGTTGTCGTTTAGGCTCTCAGTCTATTGCCTGGTCATTCACGGTCGACTTCGATCACTTTACTCCGAAATTTTCTCCTCGATAAAATGGTTTCAATCATCAAACAAGCAAGGTATGCATCGGCGGCCTCACGGCGATGTCACTCGCAGCGGCCGCACATGCCTCTATTGCATACCTTTATTGCGTTGCGTTGTCCTTTGACGGTGTAATTAAAACCGCTAATAAACTGTGTGTACCGACGACACGGGTCGTACGAGGTAAAATCACCTTCCGCAATGCACGTTTCGTGTAGGTATATTGCAGTCTACGATGCACTCTACGGTGGCAATTTTTTTTACCTCAAATTCCCAATTTTTAACCTCACCGGAAAATTTCGTAAACCTCTTAAAACTCAGGCGCGATAGAACAATTTTTAAAGGTCCGCGATCAAGAATTTGGAAGACAATTTAATTTATCGAAAATCGATTTTTTTTTCCATTTTTTCATGCCAACTCTCACCCTTTATATTTCTTTGTCGTCAATATTTAAAATATTGATATTTAGATAAAAAAATTTTAACATTTCACTTCATTTACTAAACTATTTTTCTTTCCCTTTCGTGGTGCCTTAAGTGATATTTTGAATGAGACATCGTGGACAATGATAAAATCATTGTTGGTATAAGGCATTGGTTGAAATTTGAATCTTACCGTCAATATTGACTTCAATTTAGAGTGTGCAGAGAGAATGTATGGAAGGAACGAGAGAAAAAGTGAGAATTAGAATTATTTTTCTAGGCCCTCAATGAAACGTCCAGAATTGGCATAGGAAACAGAATTCAATATCTGATTACCGACCACCATTTTTACGATAACCTTGTTAATGACCGAGATAATTGCAAATAAAAAAATTTCCACCTTCAAATTCAGTGTAAGTCTTGAGATATCGATGATCAATATTATGCGCATGTCACGCTGTCCCGCAATACTCTTTGACCTTCTGCAGTATATCATCTTCCTCTGGATTTTTCTGTATATTTCTTTTCCTTTATTTTCTTTTCCTTGTCAGTTATAGCTAGGTTACAACTAACAATGTGTACGGTTTATCTTATATAGATCTGTTTTATCGTTTTTATTGCATTGAAGGTAGCTTCTGGAGAGTAAGTCAGCGATGTTTCTCCTGTCTATACTTTCTTTCTGAATATTGTATCTTCTTCTGTTATAATCCACTTGCCTTCGTATGTTTTATATCTTTTACCTTTGGTACTGCTACCAGCTTTATACTCAGAAAGTCTTGTGATTCCTTGGTCGTAAATAGAATAAAATAATGTTTTGGTAGCAAAAAGTACACTCGATAGTTCCCTTCCAACCTGTGCCTAGTTTTGTTCAGTCGAAGCCAGGCTTTTAGATGAAAATGCCGTGGTCTTGTTATGTCTTGTCAAAAGAAACATCCCAAGCCGGAGGCTGATGCGTCTGTTTGTATATTTATTACCCTGTTCTCGTCAAATGTTTGTAGAACCTGAGCTTAACACATTGTAACTTGAGAAGTTACTTAAGGGGAGGGACCAGTCATATTTTACGGACCTGTCTAAATTCTCGAATATCTCCGAAACGGGGTAATCAATCGGATTGTCCTTTCGGCAGTCGATGTTTGAAGAGTAATGACATCGAGTTTTCTTGTAAAATGCATGAAATCTTTATTTTTACTTTTTTCATGCGTCGAAAAATGCGGGCGGGTGACTTATTTCGACTAGCATTAGTGCCCACGCATCATTGACGCGGACAAAAGTATGTAACAGCAAGTCTATACGGTATGACGAGCACACCCATTACAAAACATCTTCGTTCCATGCAGTAATCAAGTAGAAAAGTGCAAATCAGATTTCGTTGTATTTAGCGATTAAAAATTGTTGGGCGGCCATGGTAAATGGTTGGGTTGTCGTGGCAATCCTTAGTTTCCGAGATGCCCGAGAAAGAAAGGACAGCGCAGAGTCGTTTCGTCGGTACTGCAGACGGTAGATTACATTGTTGTATCTCGGAAACTAAGGATTGCCATGACAACCCAACCATTTACCATGGCCGCCCAACAATTTTTAATCGCTAATTAAAACGAAATCTGATTTGCACTTTTCCACGTTATTACTGCATGGAACGAAGATGTTTTGTAATGGGTGTGCTCGTCATACCGTATAGACTTGCTGTTACATACTTTTGTCCGCGTCAATGATGCGTGGGCACTGATGCTAGTCGAAATAAGTCACCCGCCCGCATTTTTCGACGCATAAAAAAAAAAAATAAAGATTTCATGAATTTTACAAGAAAACTCGATGTCATTACTCTTCAAACATCGACTGCCGAAAGGACAATCCGATTGATTACCCCGTTTCGGAGATATTCGAGAATTTAGACAGGTCTGTAAAATATGACTGGTCCCTCCCCTTAAAAAGCAAATGCTGATGAGTTCTCCCTTTGCTAATGATTCCACCCTTTGTAACAATATTTTATCTTTTATGTTTTGCAAGATGCTCGAATAATGTGTAAGCCACATCAATATTGTTATTTTTATCCCAATAATTCTCCAAGTTGTGTAATGTCTGCCAAAATCTCTAAGATAGTTTATCGTTCCTATAAGATTTTGTTGCAATTCTTTTAATTTCGTGGGGTCTTTCAGTTCTGTTATTGCCTTTATTCAGTCATTTTCCACTGATTCTACTTTTTCTGGGAGAACATCGGCCGCGTGATTTAGAGAATTTTGTTTTTATTGTATTTTTGATTTATTGAATGTAATATTCAAATCTTTTGCTCTTTCTAGAACTTTACTTGACCCTAGAAGGAGTATGTGGAGGTCATATGGACCCCATCCCTTCAAAATTCGATTACCAAAATTTACCAATAGTTGTAAATACATATCGATATTTTCGTGTACAAATTTTCCTTCTCCTGTATCGATTTGTGTTCTTATCTCTTCAATAATTTATGTTAGATAGGTTAAGCTGTTAAGATTTTGAACTTGAGGAGAGCCGAAAACGTGAAAGGTGAAAGAGTTTTAACACAATCAGTTGTTATTGACGCAAATAATTCAGTTTAACAACTCTCATCTTGTAGTTTGAACGATTCCGATATCATTAAAATAAAAACAAACTGGGGCCCATCTCAATTATCCACGTAATACGGCCCTAACGAGAAGAACAACCTTGACAAGCTAGCGAGCTGCTGTTTCTCATTGTATTAAATTTCAACGTTTATTTTTTCGAGAGCATGGATTTGATTACCTCCGTGTGCCTCGAGCACATAGTAGGTAAATGGCTGTTCTATTTCGTCCGAATTATTTATCTTCTTGGAAATACTGAGCAATAGCATATATTCCAATTGGCTCCGGTGTCTATCTTGTAGATATTCTGTCTTCATTGTTCGCAAAGAATCCGCTGGTATGCAGCGGATTCACATTCGTGAATTCCGAGACAACCCTGTGTATAAATTCATCTAAATCTATCTATTTCCATATTATATGGAGGCAGTATTTAATACACATAGCTTATCTCTTTGAACGGCGAACTATTTGAAAAAATTGGTAAACACATGCATTGGAGATAACCGTTCAGAATTTGATACAATTAATTTTCATGCTAGAATCGGTTATTTAGTTTATTAAATTGAAATTGAAATTGACTACTTGATCATTTCATTATTAAGTCTCATTCCTGGTTCACATGCGTACACGTAGATATTATAAAGGTATTTTTAAATTGATGAAACGCAATAGAGCTGTGTATGTATTTACCTATATTTATGTATATTTGATCACGTGCATGAATCCGATGGTCGTTTGTAATTTAATTACGGCGCTGATATGCCGAGCGAATAATCCAACTCCATCCGTTACGAAGGATATTATCATCCCATATTTCAATGGCAAATATTTATCTCAAATATCGCGTGTAATGAAATTCGTTATTTCGACTGAAGTCCGGATCGACCGAAATTCCAAATTTGAATACTACCGACCTACAGTTTTTAGAAAGGGTATTTCCCTGGAAGCCTACACAGCCGATTCCAAAAACTTTCACACGAAGGACACCGGAGGTTCAAAATTCCGAACGCTAAAAATCCGAAACCTTTGAAACTCGACATTCAGGCATGTATTTATTTGATGTTTAACAACTCGGGCAGTATTGATCGTATCGAAACCAATAAGTGGTCAAATTAATCATCGTGAGATACACTTTTTGGAAAAAAACTTTCAAAATTCTTCCAATTATTTATGACATCGAAGTTGTCGAGTCGATAAAAATCGGTTTCTGTAAAGAGAGTCTCGATAAGAATAAAATATTTTTTCCGAACAGTGATAATTCTTAATTGCATTAAAAAGTACTATTTCTCCCCAAATCTCTAAAAAAAGACTGAAATTGTTGGATTTTTGGGCTTCCGGATATCTGGGCTTTCGGAATCTTAATGTCCTAAACTTCGATACTTCTGACGATTCGAATTAAAACGTTTCAATTATGGATTCGGAATTTTGACTAATAAATAGAAACTTTCAAAATTCGGAACTTCAACCCGGTCTGTTTGAACGTCGCCGAAATATTGCACTCCAAACTTTTGTCGATTCTCAGTTCTGATGAGTTTGACGTGTTATGAAAAGCAAACCCTAAAATAAAGGAGCTGCATTTCTTTCTCGTTTGCTGTCGATAGAAAGGGGGACAATTTCAATCCTGCCTATTGTGTAGTCACTCGATGGAGCCTGCGATCAATTTCCTGTGAATTTGTCGATAAAATGGTTACAACCATCAAACAAAAGCAAGGTACACTTTCACGACCTCGTCTGCCCCAGCGGCTTCAGATACACTGCGTCGACTTTGACGGCGTAATGAAAACCGCTGACAAGCTGCAGCTGGCGTATCGAAGCGTAT
The DNA here is from genome assembly GCA_944452935.1 of Rhogogaster chlorosoma. Taxonomy (NCBI): domain Eukaryota; kingdom Metazoa; phylum Arthropoda; class Insecta; order Hymenoptera; family Tenthredinidae; genus Rhogogaster; species Rhogogaster chlorosoma. Next base: position 21,968,085 of record OX101802.1, read on the forward strand.
CGTACACGAGGATAAATCTGCATCTTTGTCGGAGCATATTGTATCGCACGTTGCACCGGTGCGCTAGTATAATACGTATTAGGGTGATTATTTTCAGGAGAATATTTCTTTTCTCTACCTCCGTACGTTCGTATGTCAGGTTTTAGTGCTAAAAAACATGGTCTCCCTGCAGGTTGGGATCTGTGATGCAATTAGAGACCTGGCGTACGTCAAGTGTTTTTTTTTCCCATTTGAATAAGATTGCAATGAGAAAGTTTTTAAGCGAAAATTATCACTGCTATTTTATTGAGAATAGAAGTCTCTGTAAGAATATCCATAATATCAAATCGAAAATGTTTTCAAAGTCATACGCAAACTGTAAGAAAACTATATGCCTTTTTGGCATTAGAGATGCGAAGAACCTTTTATGTTAAGCATATGTACATCGATTTTTATAATTTAATGTACCTATAATTAATTTTTTACCTATTTATAATCTTATAAAAGTCATAAATAAATATGTTTAAAATTCGATTTGAGTATTGAATTTCATTGCGATTTATTTTTGTTTACATGCCCTTTTATGGCATTAGTTATTATTTTGTTTAAAATCAAAAAGTTACATGTATAATTATAGGTCTTTTTGATCCTATTTTCTTTTTTTGTATCAGAATATCCATCTCAAGTTATTCTGAAGCGATTGAGCGAAAAAAAGATGTCATATGTCTCAAGGGCAATCCCTAGTCGCCTACCTCTTTTTTTGTCGAAAAAGGGATGGGGCTGAGCTCAGGCGTCGAAATCGCAAAAACGATATGCAGAGCGGCGATTCAAATTCAATTCCGAACACATACGCCCAAAAACATGTTCGTTTAATGCGAAAATAGAGTCGGAATATTGTTTTTAGATTATTCCAAGAAAATTGACATTACTGAAGTGAGATAAAAAAGCTGTATGCGAATCTCTTCAAATTATTCGTCTTAGAACTGATTGTGAGACAGAATATTCTGAAGTAACGAACTTGAGATTTGTGATGTCATTAAAACTTCAATATTTGCTTTTGATGAAATGGCATCACTGTGCTTCGATACAAACTTTTCACGCTTTTCGCGAGCGATTCACGTAGTTTTTTTTTCTCAAATTCAGGAGCTTTGAATGATGACTACAAATAACTTTGCGATTTTGGTCAAATCCTTTTGAGCTAAGTGGCCTATCTATTACATGCGAAAATGACATCGTCCAGTTATGGAATTACGAATTCATCGTGAATTCATTTCCCTAACTTCAAATCTGGACCCTCGAAATCCATTCACCCTTGGGGCTTGCCCGGGTCTCCAAGGTTAATAACTCTACCCGCTTCCGGATTTCACGCAACAAGTGTGTTTTGCCGGGAATTATCCAACCCCTGGCGAATGTAGTAGTGGGGGTAGAGCCGAGTAAAGTAGAGCAGAGTGGGCTGTCCGGGTGGAAATCGATATTTCGACATCAAGGCTCATCGAATGGACCTTGACTCTTCATTGCCCGTGATCATGGTCCATGGGATCATCTTTGACCGGTTTATGAATGTTCTCTCCTAGCCCCGCGAAGATATTACCACCATCAAATACGTACTCGAAGGTTCTTGGAAGTAGAAATAAATTATTCATTTATTCATCGCGAAATTATCGAGAAAATTGCAGAAGAACGACTTTGAGTCTGGAGGATCTTCAGTGACTGAAGTTTCAACTTCTGCGAAGTACTGTCGCCAATCAAGCGACAAGGATCTCACATGAAACAGAAACTGTATAAATTGCATAACGGTAGACGTCCGGATTGACTGGAACTCAATTTCGAGGAAAGATCCAATGTCTATTGATGGTGCGAACAATGAGGATTAATCCGATGTAACCTGGCTTGTGAAAGTACGGTGACTCGGAGCTGTGCATGCATCTAGAACTCCCAACTTCCGATTGATATTTGATTTTAAGTCCAACTCAGCGTACGTAGGGTTTTAACCCTTCGTAATCACTACGGGTGAAAATAACCGGAGCTTGTATTTTAAAAGTAAACAAAATAAATAAGATCCGTAGTAAATCCGTGGTTTATGACATGGCTTAGCTAGACATCTTGTAGAGTATTTTTTTCTTGAAAATACAATATCTCATGAATATCACGCATACATTGTATCGAAAAATTCGGAAAATTGAAAAAGTTATGAATTTTTTACTACAGAAATGTCTTTTGTGCGAATTGAGCCCTTTAAGATTTTTTTCGGAACATGCTATCATTTCATTTCTTACATTTAAATTCTTGCCACATATTCTACAATGTTCAAAGTATGTTCGAAAATTTTTTGGTCCCACTTTGGCGACTGTTTTAAAAATGGCTCGGGTCAATTTCACCCAGGTGTGACCAACTTGATTGAAATCAGAGGTGTGACCATAGGGGCTTAATCAACAAAGTCCGATACACGTGTGAACACTTTCGCACTTGTATCGAAAAGTACTATTTACGCCGGATCCCCGTTTGGTGGTATGTGGTATCATACGAAGATGGCTTATTTCAAGATGTGGATAGAATAGATTCACGGCTGCTTTTCAAAATCACATGATTATAATATTACTCATGCAGGATTGATTTCTCACGTGCAGGTATTGCATCCATGTACGGGTATCGAGGTATGGTCGTAGAGGATGGGGAGTCGCGAGTGCAATATGCATGCGCGATTCTCCCGCCTTACAAATTTCGCCAACCCCCTGATTGTTTGTTTCCATGGTGAACGCCTCTGCTGCAATCCTGGTAGGCATGTGTTAGAAGTAAGCTTCAACTGCATCCAACCTACGCGAGTGCTACCAGTCACTACTGATCTCGCAGACCAGGCAGGTGCATACTAAGCTAATAGTCCGGTCAAATAACTGAAAGATAACGGCTAATAAGTTTGAAATAATTCGGGCCAGCAGAACTGTTCGAGGGTTGGTGTATTGCAGTAAGATTCCTCCCGGAAAATCAAGCTGTTCCGTAAGTTTTTCAATCAGTACCTGCACCTATGCACGTTTCAGAGTGCGATTCGAAAACGGTGACAGTAATAGAAAATTTGAAACAGTCGTTTCGTAGAACATGAAATTGTGAACAAAAAGACACCTTTTTTTTTAAATTTGATTCATTTTCCGATTTTTGATGAATTTTTAAAGAAAGTGATGAACGCTCGCCGCGTTGGCTTAACCTTGGGATTTCAACCCCAAACATCGGGCACCTCTAACGCCTCATCTGTGCAAGATAGAGGGGGTCGCTCCCGAGGTTTTTTGTTCAGAATTTCACGCTCTAGTAGACTTTTTAAATAAAATTGTTTGAATTTTCTGCTCTATGAATTGTAAAAACCATACAATTGAATTTTTTTTTTTTTTATCAAAATTTGTTCGAATAAATTATTTTTAATATAATTTATATTGATGTATTGTTTTTATTCAACTTCATAATTACTTACAAACATAATATTTTCGTCTGAAATTGTTATTTCAATTTAAATTTAAGTTGAACCCATCTCTTCGATGAAAATTCTCTGAAAGATTCTGACACATTTAAAAAAAAAAAAAAAAACAACATAAATGAAAATCAAGCAAAAATATTTATTCTTTTATTTACTATTCTTGGTATGATTTATGCTATTGTGTTAGATACTACACCCCCGAGTCAAAATTATTATCAAATATACTGACTATGCTTCTCATAACCTATACAATCAAACAATTTTTATTAAATTGCCATAACAATCAATTTGAAAATGGACAAAGACAAAAATAAAATACGGTACTAAAAATAACAAACATATGAGAATGAAATCAGCACAGTTAATTTTTTTAAAACTTAAAATTAATTTCAACTTCAAGACTGTAGAAAAAATCCGAATAACTCAATTGGAAGTTTTTAAGAATGCTCAAGTGTATTTTTTCAGATTATTTCTTTTATTATACTTAAATGATTTATAAATCTTCAAAAAATTGTTGAACGTATGCAACCTTCACTCATTTATCAGACAATTGTAATTTGTAATAGAAAAAATATTACATGACTGACCGACATTGAATTGAATAATCGACAAAATAATTTATAATTCACCATTTTGATAAACAAATATATTGAATTATCAGAAGTCTGTTGTTCTTAGTACCGTTTTGACAAAACTAGTTGCAGGTTAAGCCAAAGGCGACCACATTCTCATTTTTTATTTATTTGCTGATTATAACAACTTACCTAATTATCGTTGAAATTTCCAGTAATGATCACAAAAGTTTATATTTTCACTTGATAGAAACTAAGTAATCATTTGATGTAGATTCTATAATTTTATCACTTCACCTTTACAATGGCTACACACATTGTGTTGAATAAAGCGTGAGCAAAGAAGTAGTGCGCGTCGCTACTCTCGAGCATCTATTTACTATGGGACATTTCAAAATTAAACAACCACTATTGTAAATTAGAAACCAATACATATTACAAAAAAAAAAAAAAAAAACTCTTCTAGCAAACATCTATATCGACGGGTGTACAGATTTACTATAATATTATGTATTTTATTTCACTATGGGAGCATAATGAAATAAAATTGAGCGCCAAATTAAACTTTGATTGAAAATAAATCTTACTTTGGACCACTGGTAAAAATCACTAGAGAGATTTATAATTTTTATTATCAAACACAGTGAAATTTTTGTAAACTATTTATGGAATTGTAGCGTCTCTCAAATTACTGTGGTGGCTAGTAAATATTCATAGTTTTCATGTGATATTTTGTTATTTTCATAGTGAAATTCTGGATAGTGTCATTAGAGTCCGGCCCTTATATGCGCCCATAGTAAATTTCAATGGGAAATTTTCGCAGTGTACTTTTGACGGTTTTTCGTCATCTTCACCCCTCAAAAATACTCAGAACAACTTGATTTTCTAGGAGGGGTCTTAGAATGATGTAATCGGCCAATCTTTAAGCGGTTCTGCTGTTCCGAATTATTTCAAACTAAGCCGTGATTCTAGAGTCATTTGACTGGATTATAAGTTATGGCGGTAAATAAAAAATAATTCAACAGTGAAAATAAAAAAAAATCTCAGTGCGTTTCCCACACTCCAATCATTTGTGAATTGTGTTTAAAAGTAGACTTCTCAATTGACATAACGGAGCAATTCTTTTCAAGTATGTGAAACTGGTATTTCCAATCGGCAGTCAATAAAAGCCTCATTGGAAACTACAAATAACAACTGCGCTAAATGGTGCCCACAATCGGGTTACCAATACTTCAAATCAATCGGAAATTTGTCATTTTCGGGAAACGATGCTGATTCCAGTCCGTCGGATTAGAGTGCATACAAACCCAACGATTAATTACAACCGCACGATTGCAGTGCATAAAGCATAAGCAGCTTTGATAAGTAATTGACTGTACGGAATATTATTTCACAGTGACCCTACTGAGTATACTTATACGATATAGTCAATTAGTTATTGATTTTGAATAGAAATAATCACGAAAATACGCGTCCGGACGTGACATCAGCAAATATTGAACCAATAATTTTGATCATCGATCGCCAACGTCAATTTAATTTCACTTTTATTTTCATAGATATTTTCTTTTTCGTTTCCAGTGTGCTCGAACGCTCTTCGAGAATTAACCGTACGCAAACGCCATTGTCGGTGGAAAACATCGCCAAGAATCAGTAGCAGGTTGGAGCGAAATTTAACATCCGACAAGAGTCACAAGGCGGCAGAGACAGAAGAAGAAGAATGTGCTCGGCAGAAAAAGATGCTCATCTTCCACCCCGGCCAGGATCTCATTGCGGGACAAACTCGACGAGCAGATTGATTGTAGCGCCGTCAATCTTGACCCTCATCTATTTCATAGTGATTGGTGTTATCGCTCTACTCTGCTGGCAGCTGCGGGGCATTTGGCAAGACTGCAAACATGATCGAAAGCGGAACCAACCAGCCCCGTAGCCGGATGTTATTCCTCTGCAGGATCGTACGTCTAATTATTGAACGCGAAATGCTTGCACAAACAAGTGCAATTTCTGTACGGGTGTATGATTTGGGGAGCCGTTGCGGCTCCGCGGTCTTATGTAATTTTCAATCGTGTCCTATGTGTATCATTGGTAATATTCGCTTTGCTCTGTTACCAGTGACGAACCAATAATTGTCAATATGTGTACCTGCTGATACCCACGCACTACGCAATACTTGCAAGATGTCTTTATAAACTATTTATAAGATAGATCAATATATTTTTGAGTGAAAGGTATAATGAAAAGTCATCGCGTGATGAATTACTGAACGCGAAATGCTTGCACTACCAAGTGCAGCTTGTGTATCGGTGTGTGATTTGGGGAGCCGGTTGCGGATGTTATCGCTCTACTCTGCCGATGAGTGTGGGGCATTTGGCGAGACTGCAAACATGATTGAAAGCGGAACCATCCAGATCCGAAACCGGATGTTTATTCCTATGCAGAATCGTACGTCTAATTATTGAACGCGAAATGCTTGCACAAACAAGTGCGATTTGTGGACCGGTGTATAATTTGGGAATCCGTTGCGGTTCCGCGGTCTTATGTAATTTTCAATCGTGCCCTATGTGTATCATTGGTAATATTCGCTTTGGTCTGTTCCCAGTGACAAACCAATAATTGGGTCTGCGCATGGATTCTTTCTTCGTTTTCACATGCGGTTAACGTAGAGTGAGAAAAAATGATTAGCACGTATTTTCTTTCATTCGTGAAAAATCATAATTACGAAAGTTATAGGTAATTGAATATTCCAGTTTTTGTAATACATAGATATATATCTTGACGTGGGTGACGTCTCCATGTTAAAGATTTCAATCCGTCGTATGTATCAACTTGAATATTTGTTCGATTGAAAAATGGAAAATACGACGGAATTATTTTTTTATAAACTACTTAAATATCGAGAGAAAAAAATCCATTCAACTACCCAATTGGCAATATGTGTACCTGCTGATTATACCCACGCCCTACGCAACACTTGCAAGATGTCTGTATAAACTATTCGTAAGATAGATCAATATATTTTTGATTGAAAGGTATAACGAAAAGTTAAAAGAAAATAGCGTGATTAAATAAATTGACTGAAAAACGATAATGATTGGCACAATATAGATTCATGAAGCCATATATAAATTACGAAATCTATTTTCTATGGACGTTGGTAGAACATGAGGGCTAGTTATAAGCATATATATGAGGGTGCTTCTTATTTGGAGTTTTTTCGAATTTTGATTCTTAAGCCCCTTTAATCCGTTGCAGATAATACAAAAGAAATAGCCCGCGGTTAAAAAAAAAAAATTTCTTCAATATTGATCATTACCAGCGGCGTCTAAGTATCTTATTGTATAAAATACACACGCGATTATGACATAACAAGGAAGAACATTGTTTTCACTCATTGTCAGTCGAAACATGCGTAACTTGGTGGATGCAATCTTGATGAGCAGACGAACTTATAAATATTGTATACTTTCATGAAAATATGTATGAAAATATTCCGTTTCAGCGTGATAACTTTTCTCTGCTCGAATAGTTCAAAAAAATTCATGAAGCCATAGTTGCGTTCATCTAGATAAAAAAAAAAAACAAGTTTTTCAGAAGAAATATAGTTTTTCTAATACGTACATATACCGGGAGGAAACCTTGATACTATACAGTCGACTGTGCATGCGCCAAACAATTCAATTTTATTGGTAGGTGAGATCGTCCAGCGGTGATATTTGGTTTGTTCGAGCTAGCTACACTTTCTACACTCTCACTAGATTTTACACTTTTCACTAGGAATTTACACCTCCTCTTGGGCGAGTTTAAAAAGTGTAAGAAAAGTGTAGAAAGTGTAGCTAGCTCGAACAAACCAATTGTAACCCGCGAGGCAAGGGTGCCAACTTGCAAGAAATGAAGCTAAAGTTGTGAGACTCACGCGCGTAAAGTAGTCAATCGAGGTTATGTTGTTATTGAGTCGAAGCAAGCAATCAGCTGTTCGGGATAAATTTCAACTGTTCTTTCTTTCAGTTGCACATCAAATTTCATTCTCAGCGATAGAAGCTTTCCAAGCCTTTCCGAATCATTACCGCAAATAATTGAGATTCTAACCTAAAAAATGTCTATCAATTACATCACCGCGAAAAACAAGATTTGACAGCTAAAACTCGGGATAGTCAGCCTGCTTTAGCAGACGTCAAAACTCGCCCATGCACAGTCGACTGAATGATATCAAGTTTTCCTCTCGGTATAAGGGCATTCCATGCCAACTCGACCAGTGTTGAACCCCGACCATCTCGAAATCATTCCAGGCTTTTCTCTAACATTCTACTCGGTGAAAAACGGTTGTGGTTTTTTTTTAGATTTTTTTTATTAAGCCGTTTCTTTTTTATAAATTTCTGAAGTTAATTGCGAAAGCCCACTGTCAAAAATCTGGAGGAATTTTCGAAAATCCAATGTCTGATATAAAACGGCCCCCTATTATCAAAAATGTGGAAAGAATTATTTTTTCACTGAATATGGAATTTTGAAATTTCGAAACTATTGGAATTGACCGTGTGACAGACATAAATCGGCCCTAGTTTGATTCATACGATTTCCCCGATATGACATTACCCAAATTCAACTCTGTAAAACGGTCAATTTCAATTTTCAAAATTTCAAAATTTCGTATTGATTGTGAGTGAAAAAAAAAAACTCGAAAAAAAAATTCATTCCACAGTTTTAATAACATGGCGCTGTTCTATATCATTCATTTGATGTTTGAGAATTTCTTAAAACTTTTGAAAATTGGCTTTCTCAATTAATTTCAAAAATTCATAAAACGTAGAAGACTTGATAAAAGAAATTTGAAAAAAATCTGGAAGCGTTTTTCACCGAATAGAATGTTAGAAAAAAATCTGTAATGATTTCGACATGTGCAGGGCTTGACACTAGTCGAGTGGGCGTGGAATGCCGCATATATGTATCACATATTATTTTATTTTACTTCATTATACTTTTCCTCACTTTATTTTCTGTGCGTTACACTTCTTGGTCTGCGTTACTTTATTTTACTCTACGCTACTTTACTTTACGTTGATTCACTTTAGTTTACTTTTCTTTACTTTTCTTGCTGATCTTACTGTACTAATGTACCCTGTATGTATTTTGTTTTGGTTATGTCTTGCTCACCTGTATTTTCTACTCTCACCCTAGGGGACTTGTCCTATGGGTAAATAAATAAATGAATAAATAAATAAATAAATAAATCTTAAGGGTTCAGTGCCAGAGTAGCCTAACCCACGATGTCACTAGGTCTATATGGGTATAACTTTGGGGTTTTTGAGCGAAATATGTCGTTTCATCGATAAATACGCGCTTGCAATCCTTGGATCATCATCTATAGAGCACCGCGTCGGAGCTTTTCTTGGCTCGCTCAAAAGCCTTTAATCTATTATAGTCTCAATTAATTGTGATGTTATACATTGTCCGTGAATTTGCGACCTATACTTGTAACTGTACTTTACCTATACTTGTACCTATACTTGTACCTGTATTTCTGTGTGATATCCACCGTTGAACCTCTGAAAAATAAATAAACGGAGAAGTGAATGTATAGGTAATTGAGCATTTATTTAGTCCACATCCATCAGGCCTACGGCTCGAATACGACTGGCGTTTTAGACCCAGGCCTGCCGGTCCCACGGATACATCCTGAGCTGGGTTTGATCTACAGCTAAGCAGTTTGAGGTATGCAAGGTTTGATTTCACCTATTTTTTCCAAAATCAGTCGAAATCAAGTATTAGATAATTTGAAAAGTGTTTTTGTACGAAATTGCCATTCTCCTTTGTACATTTGAAATATTCTCCTTCAAGTGAGACAGACTCGGAAGGTCACCCTTTTCAATTTAGTTGTGAACATGTGAATCTTGTCAACTTTTTTTTGCTTAACTTTCTTACATCACTCAAAATTGGACCTATATCATTTTTTGTCAGGGATTTCCTTCTCCGTCGCTACTACCTTGGTATAGCTTCAAAATTCGCGAATATGACTTTGTCAAGCCCTGTTTTATTACATACCAAGAGAGCCACCCCACCCCAGTAGCATCACATTCTGTCATATTATACACCTGCAGGTAGGTATTCAAGAATTTTCAACTCAACATTTTTGTCTATTCAGTCTATTCATGCTCCGGTGATTCCGACTACATCATATTTGTGCTGTTGAATAGGTTCAAATTCTTCTAGTCTGATTCTTATATGGAATTTGCGTCTTGAACTATGACGTTTCAAAGGTTATTCGAGAAAGACGTTATTCCAGCTATTCGATCACTGGTTCGACATTGAAAGTGCATTGAAAGGTTGACCTTTCCGTCAACCACTCATGCTTCCGCCACGCGCGTCTCACAAAAGCAGAGATGAGCGGTAGTTGCCGTAGTCTTGCAAGATAAATCTGTCAGATCCATCGGGGCTAATCTTAGAGTACGTCTGCACAGCACGTTTGTTCAAGCAGAATTGATTGCTCATATGTTACCTATAAGGGTCCTACTTCAGAGGGTACAGCTACAACATATTAGATTTTTAAAGCAATGGGAGAAGAACTAGCGCAAGTACGAAATCTTGATCAAACAACCTGCACCTTCATTGCGAAACTTCGCTGGACTTTTTATACAACCGTCTTTCTTACGGCAACAGGAAAATTGCGTAGGTAGTAATGCTAATATGATTCGAAACTTGAGTGTTAATAAAAATCTCCGTAATGGAACTTGATTACTGGTCATTGAATTTGGAAGTCGTCTGTTACGGTGTGAAACTCTTACCAGAGATAATGCAAGGGAAATTGTATTTTCGATTAAGATAAAGCTATATTGCGAGGACGAATATAATATCTGTTCACATTCAAAAGAAGCCTCGTGTAAGTAAAATTGCGATGACCATGAAGAATACAGATTGGTTTTCAGCAAGGAATGATGTTTTTTGGAACGGAGCGATCGATGTTCAAAATTCAAGTTTGCATTTCAAGTTGTCATGAAAATTCGTGACAAATAGTTCATTTTCCATCTCCTGATGTGTCTATAACCGGTAATAAAAAATTATCTTTTCATTGGTACATACATCTACTTATACTCACTATCCTACCTGGTCCATTTATCGTTTTGTTTTCAGAAAATCATGGAACATTTTTTTTTACTGACTAGGAAATTGCCATGGGGATATTCCTCATTATTGGAGTATCGAAAAATATAGGAAAAATGTTACAAATTTGCTGGTCCATATTAATGCACGAGTGCATTTAATCTGCAGTAAACACGCAATAACTACGTTTCCTGTGTTGATTCACCCTTGTGTGCTCAGCGCTGATACACCGAGCTTATCAGTTCGGGTTTAATTACAACGTCAAAGCCAAAACAGTGCATAGAGGCGAGTCGCTGAGGAGTATCAAGGTCCTGCGCTCGTTTAATGATTCTGGATGTTGGATCACAGCTATGGTTAACTGCAGAATCGGCTGATCAATACTAGACTGACAAGAGAGTCTACGCAACAGGATGGAGAGTTTCACGGAGAGGCGAGTATATATATCGTGCAAAACGTTTATTTTCCATACGATATACTTATGGGAATTGTCATGGGGATGTCCTCATAATAGTTAGTTCATGAAAGTTCGGTAGTAATTGTAAGAAAAAAAAATATTGGGCCACGGTGTGTGAATTTGTAGTGGCGCCGAAAAATTTGGCGGGCCTTTCATTAGAACTTTCCGACTCGAAGAGGATACAAATAGTTTTGCAAAATTTCATCAGACGATCTGCGGCTGGTATTGGTACATTATACACAGACATCACACGCGGGTCTGCGCAACAAGCGTATCTTTGAAAAGAGTTTCATCGATTTTCGTCAGTTAGAATAGAGTACGAGTATACCGCAGGAAGAAACCAATATCCTGACATCAAAGCGGCTCGTAGAATAAACGTTGCTATTCTATTATACCGGCCTGTGATGCCTGTAATGACTTTTCATTTTCCATGTTCATGACCTTCGACCGGTTAATGGATGCTGTCCCTTCCAGTCCCGCGAAGATATAACGTTGTTATGGAATATTCTGCACGAAGGGCCCTTAGATATAAAATTATTAACGATTGCATCAGGACAGCCGGGAAGATTCCAGAGCAAAACTTGCAGGAAAACCAAAACGATTCCGAGTCTGCAGGATCTTCTACGATTGACTGATTTTTGCTAAGTTTTACAAAGCCGTTGGACTGGATCTAAACTTGGGAAAACGATCTGATATCCATTGGCAGTGCAAACAATGAGACTCAATCTGATTCAATTTACGATTTGCGGCGGTATAAGTGATCCGGAATTGATGGACTTTGAAACTGCACGGTCTGCACATCTCGAAAACGCGATTCGCAGTCTCTCCCATACGGCATACCACACAACACATCGGAATGCAATTTCGGGGATTACTGCTCCAGTTTATCAGAAAGCGGCTTACTGTTGGATTTTTGCAAAATTTTGAATTTTTTTCCACACACTGAGAGAATTTTATGATAAACTTTCCATACGTGGTATAGTAATTGTGGAACATACCCTCGTTATCACGATCGTTTCTATGTTCATCCATTATATTACCACAAATATAGGAATATACTCGTAACAATACATAAAATAATAATTGTCATACTACGCATTGTACAAACAATGAGATACCTGAAGTTAACGCATCAACTTTGGCATTTTGGAAGTCCATCCATTTCTTAAGGGGGGATTTTCTTTTTTTTTCGCTAAATTTATCGCTTTTTTCTAATTTTCTGGTGAAGAAACTATACAAGGGATCAATGCAAAATTTGGCATGTGGATTCATTCATCTCTTTTTTATTTACAAAAAAATCAAAAATCATTTCCCTCCAAAAATACGCCCCCCACCCCCTTCGACGTGTGATGATTTGCAATTGACGGTGTGTACGATTTGAGGCTGCCCATTAATCCTGGAATTAAAAACCAAAAAACATTCCACTTGACACACATGTAGTTATCGTTCAATGAAGCGAAAAAAAAAAAAAAAAAAAATTGAAGGTCTGGTGATGTTTTGAACTAAAAATGTCGTTCGGTCCAAGAAAAAGATCAATCTTTTTGTTATAAACAAAAAAATATTCAACGTATTGTTTTTTTCTTTCATTAAACGTTAGAAGGACATCGACTGAGCATGCTGTCCAAATTTGAAGGCAATCTGTTGAATAGTTTTTTAGATATCATGCACACAAGTTGCAAAAGAGCTGTTTCGAGAAAATAGCGTTGAAAGTTACAAGTAGGTTTATGGGGACATATCGATTACTTACGGTATTTGTATGCTAATCTGCTATGCCGGAGCCATACAATATGCATTCCTCTGCTTCATATGATTCGTCTCGAGAAGTAATCTCGCTAATTAGTAAAGCTAGCGGTGTCGAATAACGTTGATATAATATTTTTATTGATAATCCCTTGTATCCCTTGTATACCTTGTTGGTTAATGACTCATAACTTCGGCAATCATAAGAATTTCGATTTGAAATTCACCACACATATTCTTAAGACCTTAAAGTATAAGATTCCGTGGAAAAAAAAATTGATTTTTCCGACGAAAAAAAAAGAAAATCCCCTCTTAATTTGCCGTTAATTAGTCCGAAAATAGTTGTGGAAACCATTTTTTTTTGTCGCTTTTGTTATTGTTTTTTTAATTCGATGGTCCGCTAACTTTGTCTAAAATTGGCAAACCACACCTGGCAAAATCAATAAGAATAATCGTACAGACCTCCAGTGTAGCTCATAATTTGCCGTTTTTTAGTTGCAAACTAGCCTCGAAAACAGAATTAATGTTTTTTCCCAAATTTTGATATTTTTTCAACAATATGGGTAAAATAAAGTGAATTAAAGAAGCTGTAGGTATGTCGAATGCAAAGATTTGCAATAGACCAAAATATTCTCCAGGACTTGTTGACAAATGTTTCGTCTACGATTTACTCGTCATTGCAGAATCAATGGGCTTTGATACTGCACGCCCTGTACACCTCGAAAACGTGATTCGAAGTTTCTCCTATACCACACAATGCATCGAAATGAAATTTCGAGGATTACTGCTCCATTTTAACAGAAAGCGGCTTACTCTTGCATTTTTTCAAAATTTTGAATTTTTTTTTTTCACACACGAAGAGAATTTTATAATAAACTTTTCCATACATGGTGTAGTAATTGTGGAACATACCCTCGTCATGACGGTCGTTTCTATATTCATACATTATATTACAAAAAATATAGCAATACACTTCTAACAGCATAATAGTATATTGTGTGCCCACGTAGCCCTTGGTGCACACGATATTTTTTGTAACAGCACGATTTTCGCGTTTTTTCTTCGTTGTTGATAATTTTCTCGAAAATATTGAAAAATAATTTAGCGGGCGTTTACAGATTTTATTTGCCCGCTTATGCAGTTTAGCAGGCAAATAAGGTTTTTTATTTGCCCGCTTATGCGGTTTAGCGGGCAAATAAGATTTTATTTGCCCGCTGATGCGGTTAAGCGGGCAAATAAGGTTTTATTTGCCCGCTACTAGAGCAGCGGGCAAAAAAAGGTCACTTTAGGCCCGCTTAATAGGTCAAAAAAACGTGCAAATCGTGCATGTGTTACAAAAATAATTTTATCGGTAGACGTTGTCAAAGTTCCCAACGAAGCGGATAGCTAGTTGAGATGAATACTGCGGTTGTATTTGTTCCGCGAGCTATTTTATTCTCGGCCAAGGTAAAAGTTGACAAGTTGAGAACTGGCAGAAATTAAATCAATGCTGATACGGTAGGTTGTAAATGGAAAAAAGAATGACCCATTAGAATGAATTACAACACAAAGTCTCTATTTTGAATACGGTGTGTATATGAAAACGTGCATGTTTGCCACTCTCAGTTTTTGTTATTTTTGTTAAACAATGTTTAATTACCGAAAAACAGTTTTTTTTTCTTTCAATTTTTAGCTTCTAGAATGAAAACCAATGAAGTAATCTTTGTACTCCAATTAGAAAAGTTGTGGAAAATTACCAGACCTTAAATAGTCGTTCGAGTGTGCCCCACCCTCCCCTAACTCAACCCGCTTCCGGGTTCCACGCAACAAGTGTGTTTCGCCGAGAGTTATTTAACCCTTGGCGAATGTCGGAGGTGGGGTGGAGCCGTGTAGAGTAGAGCAGAATGGGCTGTACGGAGGAGAATCAATATTTCGACATCAAGGCTCGTCGGATGGACCTTGACTCTTCATTGCCCGCGACCATGGTCCGTGGGATCATCTTTGACCGGTTTATAAATGTTCTCTTCTAGCCCCGCGAAGATATCACCAGCATCGAATCAGCACTCGAAAGCTCTTGGTAGAAATAAATTATTCATTTATTCATCAGGAAATTATCGGAAAAATTGCAGAAAAACGACTTTGAGTCTGGAGGATCTTCAACGACTGAAGTTTCAACTCCTGCGAAGTACTGTCGCCAATCAAGCGACAAGGATCTCACATGAAACAGAAACTGTATAAATTGCATAACGGTAGACGTCCGGATTGACTGAAACTCAATTTCGAGGAAAGATCCAATGTCTATTGATGGTGCGAACAATGAGGATTAATCCGATGTAATCTGGCTTGTGAAAGTCCGGTGACTCGGAGCTGTACATGCATCTAGAACTCCCAACTTCCGATTGATATTTGATTTTAAGTCCAACTCAGCGTACGTAGGGTTTTAACCCTTCGTAATCACTACGGGTGAAAATGACCGGAGCTTGTATTTGAAAAGGGAACAAAATAAACAAGATCCGTAGTAAATCCGTGGTTTATGACATGGCTTAGCTCGACATCTTGTAGAGTATTTTTTTTTTCTTGAAAATACAATATCTCATGAATATCACCCATATATTGTACCGAAAAATTTGGAAAATTGTTAAAGTTATGAATTTTTTAGTACAGAAATGTCTTTTGTGCGCATTGAGCCCTGTAGGATTTTTTCGGAACATGCCATCACTTTATTTCTTACATTTAAATTCTTGCCACATATTCTACAATGTTCAAAGTATGTTCCATAATTTTTTGGTCCCACTTTGGCGACTGTTTTAAAAATGGCTCGGGTCAATTTTACCCAGGTGTGACCAACTTGATTGAAATCAGAGGCGTGACCATGAGGGCTTGAAAAACAAAGGCCGATACACGTGCGAACACTTTCGCACTAGTATCGAAAAGTACTGTTTACGCCGGATCCCCGTTTGGTGGTATGTGGTATCATACGAAGATGGCTCATTTCAAGATGTGGAGAGAATAGATTCACGGCTGCTTTTCAAAATCACATGATTATAATATTACCTATGCAGGATTGATTTCTCACGTGCAGGTATTGCATCCATGTACGGGTATCGAGGTATGGTCGTAGAGGATGGACAGTCGCGAGTGCAATATGCATGCGCGATTCTCCCGCCTTACAAATTTCGCCAACCCCCTGATTGTTTGTTTCCATGGTGAACGCCTCTGCTGCAATCCTGGTGGGCATGTGTGAGAAGTAAGCTTCAACTGCATCCAACCTACGTGAGTGCACTCACAGTCAGTACTGATCTCGCAGGCCAAGCAGGTGAATACTAAGCTAATAGTCCAGTCAAATAACTGAAAGATAACGGCTAATAAGTTTAAAATAATTCGGGCCAGCAGAACCGTTCGAGGGTTGGTGTATTGCAGTAAGATTTCTTCCAGAAAATCAAGCTGTTCCGTAAGTTTTCCAATCAGTACCTACACCTCTGCACGTTTCAGAGTGCGATTCAAAAACGGTGACAGCAATAGAAAATCCGAAACAGTCGTTTCGTAGAGCACAAAATTGTGAACAAAAACACACCTTTTTTTTAAATTTGATTCATTTTCCGATTTTTGATCAATTTTTAAAGAAAGTGACGAACGCTCGTCGCGTCGGTTCAACCTCGGGATTTCAACCCCAAACATCGGGCACCTCTAACGCCTCATCTATGCAAGATAGAGGGGGTCGCTCTCGAGGTTTTTTGTTCAGAATTTCACACTCTACAAAACGGCTGTTTCAGATTTTCGAGTAGTATCACAGTTTTCAAAGCGCCCGCCGACACGTGCAGCGGTGTACTGAACTTTCGATACACTGTGAAAATTTTCTATTTTTTTTTTTATTATCGATGCAGATTATTTTTTACTATGGTACATATTACCGGCGGAATTTATTGTCCCACTACTATGGCCCGGATAGTAATTTCAGATGCGAGCGAACTTAGCTAAAGTATGTGGGAAAAAGTAAAATGAGTTGGAGCGCCGATTCTAAAATTAACCTGTACTTAGGTAAAAAAAGTGAGATAGCTATTCCGAAAACTATAAATTTTTGTGGTTAAAAAAATTTGTTGTGTTATCACAAAAAGTGTAACTTTGCATTCTAAAATGATTCAAAATGCTATTAGACTTTTTAAATAAAATTATTCGAATTTTCTGCTCTATGAACAGTAAAAACCATTTAATTGATTTTTTTTTTCTTCTATCAAGATTTGTTCGAATAAATTATTTTTAATATAATTTATACTGATATATAATTTTATTTAACTTCATAATTACTTACAAACATAATATGTTCGCCTGAAATTGTTATTTCAATTTGAATTTGAGTTGAATCCATATTTTCGATAAAAATTCTCTGAAAGATTTTGACACATATAAAAAAATAAAAAAATGAAATATAAATGAAAATCAAGCAAAAATATTTATTCTTAGAAATATTTATAAGTACAATAAAAGTAATGAATTTGAAGATTCAGATATTTTTGCTCTTGGTGTTATCGGAATGACTTGCTCAGGTGGGAATGCCCCAAGGTATATTTCATCCTAAAAGTGATAGAAAAAGTACGATACTTCTAAATATAATCTCACAATAATAATTGACTCAATAAAAATAAAACTGATCAACAGATATCTGAGAATGTTTAGAATTGTTCTTAACAAATAAATTATTACAAAAGAAATTTTTTTTTGAATTCAACATGTTCAAATTCAGAAAAACTATACATGCAATTTTTTCATATATATTTTTCCTTGACACGAATTTATTTGATGAATTAAACTGAAAATAATCAGATATCTGCTGATCCCACTATTATAAATGAAAATGTGTAGTATACACCTCCGAGTCAAAATTATTTACTACCGGATATTATAATACCGGACATGACACCAGCAAATATTGAACTAATAATTTTGATCATCGATCGCCAACGTCAATCCACTTTCACTTTTATTTCCATAGATACAAAGAAAAAATGTTACACGATATTTGCACTACTAAAAGTGGAAATATGCTGTCGAGAGTTCATTTATACACATTACATATTTTATACACTTTATTTGATTTCCAGTATGAAATTTATATTGCAGTCGATTGATGCTTGAAAGATTCTGCTCACAATCCGCAACTCGATAATCGTTCAAGTTTGATGAACCGACTTATCCAAACTTTCGAATTAATTGAGGTATAACACGTGCTTTGGTTAGGGTAGTCCAATCTTTTCATTTCATTGGAATGGTCGACGTTCGATTGCACGTTACGACGGGCTAGCTGAACGAACCAACTACATAAACACAGTTTACTCATGGATGGGCGTTAAAATTGATGAAAAAAATCTATCTTTCGTCCATCAAAAATTTATTCAATTCAGTGGAATATATCGACGCATCATCACTTTTGAAAATCCTGGACGAAGAATATTCCTTTTAAAATTGCATAGACGAAAAATATCACTTTCGAAATTGGCACGCGCGAAATCTGATTCTTCATGCCGATTACGGGTGTGAAAAGTGCCTCATTCTTCCACTGCAGCGTAGCTCGCGCGAAATTCCCATGCCACGCACGCTCCTTCAAAACATGATTTTCATTTGTTGATTCATTGGAAAAAAGTGATACTTTTCGTCCATTTGACAAAAAGGTGTTTTTCGTATCAGGATTTGAAACAGTGATATTTTTCGTGAAAAACGAAAGTTTGATATTCTTCGCCTATGATTTCTAAAACTGATAGTCTTCGTATGGCGCGTCGATATATTGGCCAACCAAATTCCCTTGATTAGATTAAGAAAATTTTCTTTCCCGTTCCCAGTGTGCTCCACGCTCTTCGAGAATCAACCGTACGCAAACGCCATTGTCGGTGGAAAACGTCGCCAAGAATATCAGTAGCAGGTTGGAGCGAAATTTAACATCGGACAAGAGTCACAAGGGGGCAGGGACAGAAGAAGAAGAATGTGCTCGGCAGAAAAAGATGCTCATCCTCCATCCGGGCCAGGATCTCATTGCGGGACAAGCTCGACGGGCAGATTGATTGTAGCGCCGTCAATCTTGGGCCTCATCTATTTGATAGTGTGTGGTGTTATCGCTCTACTCTGCCGGTGGCTGTGGGGCATTTGGCGAGACTGCAAACATGATCGAAAGCGGAACCATCCACATCCGAAGCCGGATGTTTATTCCTCTGCAGAGTCGTACGTCTAATTATTGTACGCGAAATGCTTGCACAAACAAGTGCAATTTGTGTATCGGTGTATGATTTGGGGAGCCGTTAAGGCTCCGCGGTCTTATGTAATTGTTAATCGTGACCTATGTGTATCCTTGGTAATATTCGCTTTGGTCTCTTACCAGTGACGAACCAATAATTGTCAATATGTGTATCTGCTGATACCCACGCCCTTTACAATACTTGCAAGATGTCTCTATAAACTATTTATAAGCTAGATCAATATATTTTTGACTGAAAGGTATAATGAAAAGTCATCGCGTGATGAATTATTGAACGCGAACTGCTTGCACAAACAAGTGCGATTTGTGGACCGGTGTATAATTTGGGGAGCCATTGCGGCTCCGCAGTCTGATGTAATTTTTAATCGTGTCTTATGTGTATCCTTGGTAGTATTCGCTTTGGTCTGTTACCAGTGACGAACCAATATTTGGCTACTTGTGTACCTGCTGATTATACCCACGCACTACGAAATACTTGCAAGATGTCCGTATAAACTATTTATAAGATAGATCAATATATTTTTGATTGAAAAGTATAATGAAAAGTCATAGCGTGATTGAATAAATCGACTAAGAAACGATAATGATTGGCAAGATATAGATTCATCAAGCCATATGCAAATTACGAAATCTATTTTCTATAGACGTTGGTAGAACATGAGGGCCAGTTATAAACATATACATATATGAGAATGCTTCTTATTCGGAGTTTTTTCAAATTTTGATTCTTAAGCCCCTTCAATCCGTTGCAAATAATACAAAAGAAATGGCCCGTGGTTAAAAAAAAAAAAATGTCTTCAATATTGGTCATTACCAGCGGCGTCTAAGTATTTTATTCTATGAAATACACACGATTATGACATAACCAGGAATAAAATTGTTTTCACTCATTGTTGGTCGAAACATGCGTTACTTGGTGGGTGCAATATTGATGAGCAGATGAACTTAGGAATATTGTGTACTTTCATGAAAATATGTATGGATCATTCCGTTTGAACGTGATAACCTTTTTTCTGCTCGAATAGTTCAAAAAAAATTCATGAAGCCATAGTTGTGTTTATCTAGATAAAAAAAAAAAACAAGTTTTTCAGAAGAAATGAAGTTTTCCTAATACATATGGGGCATTTCACGCCATATCGGACGGTTTGACAAACTTTTCTTTTTGATTTCCTCAATTTTTTGGTATTTGTTAGTACCCCTCGAAAGAGGCTTCCTGGTAAATTTTGAGATTTTTTTAATCACTGATTCAAAAATGCTCTTTTTTTGGTTTTTCGGTCATAACTTTCTTAATAATGGTCGAAATTCGCCTTTTTTTTCTTCAAAATTTGTGTTTTTCTATGTACTTCCGGGAAAAAATGTAAAAGAACTTTTCAAAGTGCTCTAGCATATGATTTTCAATTTTCAAACTTTTACTCTCATTTTTGAAACTGTATGTACCCTACGATATTTTTGAATTTTTTTTTGTGGCAAACTTCGATCCATTTTACGAATTCTAAGCCCAAACTGATCATGGGATTCTGACAGTTACTATTTTTTTTCGAATTTTAAAAGTTTAGAAATTTAGTTTTTGCGAGTTGTCATTCCTTAAATTAGTTTTCTTCATTGTGTACTTTGTATTTGTGTATTGAAAACAATAAGTTACTTATCTTTACTTTTTTGCTGATCTTACTGTGCTAATGTAACCTGTATTTCATTATTGGTTATGTCTTGCTCACCTGTATTTCTCACTCTCACCCTAGGGGACTTGTCCCATGGGTAAATAAATAAATAAATAAATAAATAAATAAATAAATAAATATTAAGGGTTCAGAGCCAGAGTAGCCTAACCCACGATGTCACTAGGTCTATATGGATATAACTTTGGGGTTTTTGAGCGAAATATATCGTTTCATCTATAATCACGCGCTTGCAATCCTTGGATCATCATCTACAGAGTGTCGCGTCGGAGCTTTTCCTGGCTCGCTCAAAAGCCCTCAATCTATTATAGTCTCAATTAATTTCGATGTTACACTGTCCATGAATTTGCGACCTATAATTGTACCTATACTTGTATCTGTATTTCTGTGTGATATCCACCGTTAAACCTCTGAAAAATAAATAAACGGAGAAGTGAATGTATAAGTAATCGAGCATTTATTTAGTCCACATCCATCAGGCCCACTCCTCGAATACCACTGGCGTTTTAGACCCAGGCCTGCCAGTCCCACGGATACATCCTGAGCTCGGTTTGATCTCTAGCTAAGCACTTTGGAGTATGCAAGGTTTGAGTTCACCTATTTTTTTCCCAAATCAGTCGAAATCAAGTATTAGATAATTTGAAAAGTGTTTTTGTACATAATTGCCATTCTCTTCTGTACATTTGAAATATTCGCCTTCAAGTGAGACAGACTCGGAAGGTCACCCTCTTCAATTTAGTTCTGAATCTTTTCAATTTTTTTTTCTCCATTTTCTTACATCACTTAAAATTGGACCTATATCATTTTTTGTCGGGAATTTCTTTCCCCGTCGCTACTACCTTGACATAGCTTTAACATTCGCGAATATAACTTTGTTAAGCCTTGTTTTATTGTATACCAAGAGAGCCACCCCACCCTCAGCGGCATGACATTCTGTCACATTATACACCTGGTATTCAAGAATTTTCAACTTGAAATTTTTGTCCATTCAGTCTATTCATGCTCCTGTGATTTCGACTACGTCAGATTTGTGCTGTTGAATAGGTTCAAATTCCTGTAGTCTGATTCTTACATGGAATTTGCGTTTTGAACTATGACGTTTCAAAGGTTATTCGAGAAAGATGTTATTCCAGCTATGCGATCACCGGTTCGACATTGAAAGTGCAAGCTCAGAGAAATTATCTTCCTTGGCTTCAACTTTAGTTACCATATCTTCAACCACATATTTTATATTTTTGATAAGCCGCATTGATTAAAATGTTCTCTAATTCCAAGAGAATGCCTCCGACGATGATTGATTTCCATGGTTCGTTTCTCGTACGTTGATGATTCTGCATCGATTTCCACCTCTGCGAGATCTATTTTTTAGTACCTTGCCGTAAACTGCAGATAGGGGAGAGTAGCCTAAAGCGGGTAGGTCGCCTAAAGCGGGTAGGCGTCCGTATGCTGTCGCATGTAGCGCGAATGTCAATGTGTATGTATGCTGTGATTACCCGAACACCCCCGAGTTTCAATCAGTCCCAACCGAGTATCGGAGGTACGACATGGCGTAACTAGGTGCAATATAAAGAAATCGGTGAATTTATTAAAAAAATCGAAGGAATGTAACTTTTGACCAGTAGAATACTAGTACATTTATTTTATTTTTAATTATATTATATTATTCTGATGCTATTGAGCTACAAAATACGATAGACATGTTGACTTTTTTTTTTTTTTTTTTTTTAAGTTAAATTTCCTTAAGTAAAAAATGTGCTTCCGGGCAAAGCGGGTAGGGCAAAGCGGGTATCTACTTGAGTGGATAAAATTTTTTTACAATTTTTTTTTTTTATGATAGATATTTAACTAAAGTCTAATGTTTCAACTATTTATTATTTTTTGATTTGCTAACGAAAGTATTTGTCAATTTAATATTTATATAACTCTTACTCTTACTCTACAAGGTCCTTCGCTCGTTCGATGATTCTCGCAAATTTTATCGAAGGATGGATCACAGCTATGGTTAACTGCAGAATTGGCTGATCGATACTAGACTGACGAGAAAGTCTACGCAACAGGATGGGGAGTTTCGCGGGGAGGCGAGTATATCGTGCAAAACGTTTATTTTGCATACGATATACCTATGGGAATGGTTATGAGGATGTCCTTATAACAGTTAGTTCATAGAAGTTCCGTAGTAATTGTAAGAAAAAAAAATATTGGGCCACGGTGTGTGAATTTGTAGTGGCGCCGAAAAATTTGGCGGGCTTTCTATTAGAACTTTCCGACTCGAAGAGGATACAAATTGTTTCAAAATTTCATCAGACGATGTGCGGCTGGTATTGGTATATTATACACAGTCATCACCCGCGGGTCTGCGCAACAAGTCTATCTTTGAAAAGAGTTTCATCGATTTTCGTTGGATAGAATAGAGTACGAGTATACCGCAGGAAGAAACCAATATCCCGACATCAAAGCGGCTTGTAGAATAAACGTTGCTATTCTATTGTACCGGCCTGTGATGCCTGTAATGACTTTTCATTTTCCTTGAGGTATGATGACCTTCGACCGGTTAATGGATGCTGTCCTTTCCAGTCCCGCGAAGATATAACGTTGTTATGGAATATTCTGCACGAAGGGCCCTTAGATATAAAATTATTAACGATTGCATCAGGAGAGCCGGGAAGATTCTAGAGCGAGACTTGCCGGAAAACCAAAACGATTTCGAGTCTGCAGGATTTTATACGACTGACTGACTTTTGACAAGCTTTACAAGGCCGTTGGACTGGATCTAAACTTGGGAAAACGATCTGATATCCATTGATAGTGCAAACAATGAGAATAAATCTGAATTAATTTACGATTCGCGGAAGTATAAGTGATCCGGAATTAATTGGCTTTGATACTGCACGGTCTGTATACATCTCGAAAACGCGATTCGCAGTCTCTCCCATACGGCATACCACACAACACATCGGAATGCAATTTCGGGGATTACTGCTCCAGTTTATCAGATAGCGGCTTACTGTTGGATTTTTTTTTCAAAATTTGCAAGTTTTTCTAACACACTGAGAGAATTTTATAATAAACTTTCCATACATGGTAAAGTAATTGTGGAACATACCCTTGTTATGACGATCGTTTCTATATTCATACATTATATTACCACAAATATAGGAATACACTTGTAACAACATAAAATAATAATTGTCATACCACGCATTGTAAAAATTGTATTCATCAGTTGCTCTGCAACGTTAAAATTTCCACCGAAAGCATTTCTCGAAATTCGCGCATTAGTATAAACGATATTTTTTATACTGTAAAGACAATATTCAAAACACCGCAGTACGCGAAACTTTGAATGAAATTATCCCATAATTTCCGATTAGTCTCATCACTGTATCTGTGATAAGTTTTAATATACAGAATATACTTGTTTCTGAAATCGGTAACATGCAAAGCTAGGCACGAGCAAGGCAACGTTCAGTACAGCAGCCACAACTTTGTGCAACATACTGAATTTCGAAAGATGAGCTATGTCAGAAGACTCGTAAAAGCTTGCCAGAAGGGTTTCAGTGCGAATTCACGCGGGAGTATCAAAGTTCCTCGATAATTATACACAAGATTACTTATCAAGTCATCACTGGCAGCTCGATTCCCAGCATCAAATTTCACCTGACGATGGGGATCAGTCCCGCGGAACTTTCACCGAATCGATATTCGATGTAAACGTGAAAACTTCATCGGCCCAGTATCAGTCTAGTTCTGATCGCACCCTATATCCAGGTACATAAATACCTATCTATTACGCGTCCACGACTTCGCTCAGTACGCAACTATTGGGTATTGACATTGTAATCAAACCGTTGCTGATACCCTCGGTGTATCGGTATGTAGCGCGCGAAGGCTAATTAAGTAATTGGCAATTTACTCTTCGCGTTTTATACTGCAGGCTACGTTCGCTCGACCGGCGTGTATAGGGTAAAGTGCCAATAAAAAATGTAGGATGAAGCACAGTTGAAGAACAATTTGCAACGATTTTCGATCAAAGCTCTTGAGATTGTATTGGGATTTACGTCAAGCTACGATGGTCACGTGCCGTACACCCTGAACGAATCTAGAAGTGTCACTCATTCGTTATAAATGAAAAATTATATTCTGACGATGAACTTAAACCAGTTCGTGACTGCTGACTTCTCCAGCAACGTGAAGGTACTGGTATAGCCCGGATATATGTGTAATATAAGTGTACAAAAATCCGCGAAGTCAAAAAAACGATTACGACTTGCAGAGAGTACAAAAATAATTTTATCGGTAGAATATTAAGTGAACAAGTTTTTTTTTCGTGCTGAAAAATGACAAAAATCTCTACCGCTCGTGTCGGGGATGGAATCAACCGATCGCGAGAATTTCTGTCAGTTCATCAATCACTATTCTAATTTTTGAAAATTGAAGAACTCAACGGGTAGCGAAGAAAAAAACAAGAGTGATTTGAAACCTGAACCGTTGACTTTATCTTCGAATAGCCGTAACGCGATTATAGATATAAGAGTGTGAAAGGCGATTTTTCGCAGTGCGATTTCTTTTTCCGAATAGATAGTAATAAATTTATTATGGAGGATGTTCAACGTGCAATACTGGAGGAGTGTCGGAATAAAATCCGGATGACTGTCAGTTGCGATCAGAATCAATTTCATTTGTCTATCGTTAGAATTCGTAGATTTCTTCCGATGCGATTTTGCTAACATATTTTTACCAAACATAAAGATCCATTCATCAAGGATATCACATCCGCACGCAATCTACACACACATTGCACCGCATGTTATTGCGAGATGCGCCTTGAATATTGTCAATTGAGACGCATCTGAACGAATGCTTGTTCAATCAGGTGGAGTATATTCATTTGAAAATACCTGATGAAATGCTGAGAGGATTCGCTTGTTTCCGAGACGTTCGCGCTGTGTATCGGGATCCTTGATGCAACCACGTTGTCAAAGTTCCCAACGAAGCGGATAGCTAGTTGAGATGAATACTCCGGTTGTATTTGTTCCGTGAGCTATTTTATTCTCGGCCAAGGTAAAAGTTGACAAGTTGAGAACTGGCAGAGATTAAATCAATGCTGATAGGGTAGGTTGTAAATGGAAATAAGAATGACCCATTAGAATGAATTAAAACACAAAGTCTCTATTTTAAATACGGTGTGTATATGAAAACGTGCATGTTTGCCACTCTCAGTTTTTGTTATTTTTGTTAAACAATGTTTAATTACCGAAAAACAGTTTTTTTTTTTTCAATTTTTAGCTTCTAGAATGAAAACCAATGAAGTAATCTTTGTACTCCAATTAGAAAAGTTGTGGAAAATTACCAGACCTTAAATAGTCGTTCGAGTGTGCCCCACCCTCCCCTAACTCAACCCGCTTCCGGGTTCCACGCAACAAGTGTATTTCGCCGAGAGTTATTTAACCCTTGGCGAATGTCGGAGGTGGGGTGGAGCCGTGTAGAGTAGAGCAGAGTGGGCTGTACGGAGGAGAATCAATATTTCGACATCAAGGCTCGTCGGATGGACCTTGACTCTTCATTGCCCGCGACCATGGTCCGTGGGATCATCTTTGACCGGTTTATAAATGTTCTCTTCTAGCCCCGCGAAGATATCACCAGCATCGAATCAGCACTCGAAGGCTCTTGGAAGTAGAAATGAATTATTCATTCATTCATCGAGAAATTATCGAGAAAATGCAGGAAAACGACTTCGAGTCCGGAGGATCTTCAACGACTGAAGTTTCAACTTCTGCGAAGTACTGTCGACAATCAAGCGACAAGGATCTCACATGAAACAGAAACTGTATAAATTGCATAACGGTAGACGTCCGGATTGACTGGAACTCAATTTCGAGGAAAGATCCAATGTCTATTGATGGTGCGAACAATGAGGATTAATCCGATGTAATCTGGTTTGTGAAAGTCCGGTGACTCGGAGCTGTGCATGTATCTAGAACTCCCAACTTCCGATTGATATTTGATTTTAAGTCCAACTCAGCGTACGTAGGTTTTTAACCCTTCGTAATCACTACGGGTGAAAATGACCGGAGCTTGTATTTTAAAAGTAAACAAAATAAATAAGATCCGTAGTAAATCCGTGGTTTATGACATGGCTTAGCTAGACATCTTGTAGAGTATTTTTTTCTTGAAAATACAATATCTCATGAATATCACGCATACATTGTATCGAAAAATTCGGAAAATTGAAAAAGTTATGAATTTTTTACTACAGAAATGTCTTTTGTGCGAATTGAGCCCTTTAAGATTTTTTTCGGAACATGCTATCATTTCATTTCTTACATTTAAATTCTTGCCACATATTCTACAATGTTCAAAGTATGTTCGAAAATTTTTTGGTCCCACTTTGGCGACTGTTTTAAAAATGGCTCGGGTCAATTTTACCCAGATGTGACCAACTTGATTGAAATCAGAGGTGTGACCATAGGGGCTTAATCAACAAAGGCCGATACACGTGCGAACACTTTCGCACTAGTATCGAAAAGTACTGTTTACGCCGGATCCCCGTTTGGTGGTATGTGGTATCATACGAAGATGGCTCATTTCAAGATGTGGATGGAATAGATTCACGGCTGCTTTTCAAAATCACATGATTATAATATTACCTATGCAGGATTGATTTCTCACGTGCAGGTATTGCATCCATGTACGGGTATCGAGGTATGGTCGTAGAGGATGGGGAGTCGCGAGTGCAATATGCATGCGCGCTTCTCCCGCCTTACAAATTTCACCAACCCCCTGATTGTTTGTTTCCATGGTGAACGCCTCTGCTGCAATCCTGGTGGGCATGTGTTAGAAGTAAGCTTCAACTGCATCCAACCTACGAGAGTGCTCCCAGTCAGTACTGATCTCGCAGACGAAGCAGGTGCATACTAAGCTAATAGTCCGGTCAAATAACTGAAAGATAACGGCTAATAAGTTTGAAATAATTCGGGCCAGCAGAACTGTTCGAGGGTTGGTGTATTGCAGTAAGATTCCTCCCGGAAAATCAAGCTGTTCCGTAAGTTTTTCAATCAGTACCTGCACCTATGCACGTTTCAGAGTGCGATTCGAAAACGGTGACAGTAATAGAAAATTTGAAACAGTCGTTTCGTAGAACATGAAATTGTGAACAAAAAGACACCTTTTTTTTTAAATTTGATTCATTTTCCGATTTTTGATGAATTTTTAAAGAAAGTGATGAACGCTCGCCGCGTTGGCTTAACCTTGGGATTTCAACCCCAAACATCGGGCACCTCTAACGCCTCATCTGTGCAAGATAGAGGGGGTCGCTCCCGAGGTTTTTTGTTCAGAATTTCACGCTCTAGTAGACTTTTTAAATAAAATTGTTTGAATTTTCTGCTCTATGAATTGTAAAAACCATACAATTGAATTTTTTTTTTTTTTATCAAAATTTGTTCGAATAAATTATTTTTAATATAATTTATATTGATGTATTGTTTTTATTCAACTTCATAATTACTTACAAACATAATATTTTCGTCTGAAATTGTTATTTCAATTTAAATTTAAGTTGAACCCATCTCTTCGATGAAAATTCTCTGAAAGATTCTGACACATTTAAAAAAAAAAAAAAAAAACAACATAAATGAAAATCAAGCAAAAATATTTATTCTTTTATTTACTATTCTTGGTATGATTTATGCTATTGTGTTAGATACTACACCCCCGAGTCAAAATTATTATCAAATATACTGACTATGCTTCTCATAACCTATACAATCAAACAATTTTTATTAAATTGCCATAACAATCAATTTGAAAATGGACAAAGACAAAAATAAAATACGGTACTAAAAATAACAAACATATGAGAATGAAATCAGCACAGTTAATTTTTTTAAAACTTAAAATTAATTTCAACTTCAAGACTGTAGAAAAAATCCGAATAACTCAATTGGAAGTTTTTAAGAATGCTCAAGTGTATTTTTTCAGATTATTTCTTTTATTATACTTAAATGATTTATAAATCTTCAAAAAATTGTTGAACGTATGCAACCTTCACTCATTTATCAGACAATTGTGATTTGTAATAGAAAAAATATTACATGACTGACCGACATTGAATTGAATAATCAACAAAATAATTTATAATTCACCATTGTGATAAACAAAAATATTGAATTATCAGAAGTCTGTTGTTCTTAGTACCGTTTTGACAAAACTAGTTGCAGGTTAAGCCAAAGGCGACCACATTCTCATTTTTTATTTATTTGCTGATTATAACAACTTACCTAATTATCGTTGAAATTTCCAGTAATGATCACAAAAATTTATATTTTCACTTGATATAGAAACTAAGTAATCACTTGATGTAGATTTTATAATTTTATCACTTCACCATTACAATGGCTACACACATTGTGTTGAATAAAGCGTGAGCAAAGAAGTAGTGCGCGTCGCTACTCTCGCGGATCTGTTCACTATGGGGTATTTCAAAATTTAACAACCACTATTGTAGATTAGAAACCAATACATATTACAAAAAAAAAAAAAAAAACTCTTCTAGCAAACATCTATATCGACGGGTGTACAGATTTACTATAATATTATTTATTTTATTTCACTATGGGAGCATAATGAAATAAAATTGAGCGCCAAATTAAACTTTGATTGAAAATAAATTTTACTTTGGACCACTGGTAAAAATCACTAGAGAGATTTATAATTTTTATTATCAAACACAGTGAAATTTTTGTAAACTATTTATGGAATTGTAGCGTCTCTCAAATTACTGTGGTGGCTAGTAAATATTCATAGTTTTCATGTGATATTTTGTTATTTTCATAGTGAAATTCTGGATAGTGTCATTAGAGTCCGGCCCTTATATGCGCCCATAGTAAATTTCAATGGGAAATTTTCGCAGTGTACTTTTGACGGTTTTTCGTCATCTTCACCCCTCAAAAATACTCAGAACAACTCGATTTTCTAGGAGGGGCCTTAGAATGTTATAACAGGCCAATCTTCAAGCGGTTCTGCTGTTCCGAATCATTTCAAACTAAGCCGTGATTCCAAAGTCATTTGACTGGATTATAAGTTATGGCGGTAAATAAAAAAAAATTCAACAGTGAAAATAAAAAAAATTCTCAGTGCGTTTCCCACACTCCAATCATTTGTGACTTGTGTTTAAAATTAGACTTCTCAATTGACATAACGGAGCAATTCTTTTCAAGGATGTGAAACTGGTATTTCCAATCGGCAGTCAATAAAAGCCTCATTTGAAACTACAAATAACAACTGCGCTAAATGGTGCCCACAATCGGGTTACCAATACTTCAAATCAATCGGAAATTTGTCATTTTCGGGAAACGATCCTGATTCCAGTCCGTCGGGTTAGAGTGCATACAAACCCAACAGACGATTAATTACAACCGCACGACTACAGTGCATAAAGCATAAGCAGCTTTGATAAGTAATTGACTGTACGGAATATTATTTCCCGGTGACCCTACTGAGTACTTATACGATATAGTCAATTAGTTATTGATTTTGAATAGAAATAATCACGAAAATACGCGTCCGGACGTGACATCAGCAAATATTGAACCAATAATTTTGATCATCGATCGCCAACGTCAATTTAATTTCACTTTTATTTTCATAGATATTTTCTTTTTCGTTTCCAGTGTGCTTGAACGCTCTTCGAGAATCAACCGTACGCAAACGCCATTGTCGGTGGAAAACATCGCCAAGAATCAGTAGCAGGTTGGAGCGAAATTTAACATCCGACAAGAGTCACAAGGCGGCAGAGACAGAAGAAGAAGAATGTGCTCGGCAGAAAAAGATGCTCATCTTCCACCCCGGCCAGGATCTCATTGCGGGACAAACTCGACGAGCAGATTGATTGTATCGCCGTCAATATTGACCCTCATCTATTTCATAGTGATTGGTGTTATCGCTCTACTCTGCTGGCAGCTGCGGGGCATTTGGCAAGACTGCAAACATGATCGAAAGCGGAACCAACCAGCCCCGTAGCCGGATGTTATTCCTCTGCAGGATCGTACGTCTAATTATTGAACGCGAAATGCTTGCACAAACAAGTGCAATTTCTGTACGGGTGTATAATTTGGGAAGCCGTTGCGGTTCCGCGGTCTTATGTAATTTTCAATCGTGTCCTATGTGTATCATTGGTAATATTCGCTTTGCTCTGTTACCAGTGACGAACCAATAATTGTCAATATGTGTACCTGCTGATACCCACGCACTACGCAATACTTGCAAGATGTCTTTATAAACTATTTATAAGATAGATCAATATATTTTTGAGTGAAAGGTATAATGAAAAGTCATCGCGTGATGAATTACTGAACGCGAAATGCTTGCACTACCAAGTGCAGCTTGTGTATCGGTGTGTGATTTGGGGAGCCGGTTGCGGATGTTATCGCTCTACTCTGCCGATGAGTGTGGGGCATTTGGCGAGACTGCAAACATGATTGAAAGCGGAACCATCCAGATCCGAAACCGGATGTTTATTCCTGTGCAGAATCGTACGTCTAATTATTGAACGCGAAATGCTTGCACACACAAGTGCGATTTGTGGACCGGTGTATAATTTGGGAAGCCGTTGCGGTTCCGCGGTCTTATGTAATTTTCAATCGTGCCCCATGTGTATCATTGGTAATATTCGCTTTGGTGTGTTCCCAGTGACAAACCAATAATTGGGTCTGCGCATGGATTCTTTCTTCGTTTTCACATGCGGTTAACGCAGAGTGAGAAAAAATGATTAGCACGTATTTTTTTTCATTCGTGAAAAATCATAATTACGAAAGTTATAGGTAATTGAATATTCCAGTTTTTTTAATACATAGATATATATCTTGACGTGGGTGACGTCTCCATGTTAAAGATTTCAATCCGTCGTATGTATCAACTTGAATATTTGTTCGATTGAAAAATGGAAAATACGACGGAATTATTTTTTTATAAACTACTTAAATATCGAGAGAAAAAAATCCATTCAACTACCCAATTGGCAATATGTGTACCTGCTGATTATACCCACGCTCTACGCAACACTTGCAAGATGTCTGTATAAACTATTCGTAAGATAGATCAATATATTTTTGATTGAAAGGTATAACGAAAAGTCATAGCGTGATTAAATAAATTGACTGAAAAACGATAATGATTGGCACAATATAGATTCATCAAGCCATATATAAATTACGAAATCTATTTTCTATGGACGTTGGTAGAACATGAGGGCTAGTTATAAGCATATATATGAGGGTGCTTCTTATTTGGAGTTTTTTCGAATTTTGATTCTTAAGCCCCTTTAATTCGTTGCAGATAATACAAAAGAAATGGCCCGCGGTTAAAAAAAAACAAATTTCTTCAATATTGATCATTACCAGCGGCGTCTAAGTATCTTATTGTATAAAATACACACGCGATTATGACATAACAAGGAAAAACATTGTTTTCACTCATTGTCAGTCGAAACATGCGTAACTTGGTGGATGCAATCTTGATGAGCAGACGAACTTATAAATATTGTATACTTTCATGAAAATATGTATGAAAATATTCCGTTTCAGCGTGATAACTTTTCTCTGCTCGAATAGTTCAAAAAAATTCATGAAGCCATAGTTGCGTTCATCTAGATAAAAAAAAAAACAAGTTTTTTAGAAGAAATAAAGTTTTTCTAATACGTACATATACCGGGAGGAAACCTTGATACTATACAGTCGACTGTGCATGCGCCAAACAATTCAATTTTATTGGTAGGTGAGATCGTCCAGCGGTGATATTTGGTTTGTTCGAGCTAGCTACACTTTCTACACTCTCACTAGATTTTACACTTTTCACTAGGAATTTACACCTCCTCTTGGGCGAGTTTAAAAAGTGTAAGAAAAGTGTAGAAAGTGTAGCTAGCTCGAACAAACCAATTGTAACCCGCGAGGCATGGGTGCCAACTTGCAAGAAATGAAGCTAAAGTTGTGAGACTCACGCGCGTAAAGTAGTCAATCGAGGTTATGTTGTTATTGAGTCGAAGCAAGCAATCAGCTGTTCGGGATAAATTTCAACTGTTCTTTCTTTCAGTTGCACATCAAATTTCATTCTCAGCGATAGAAGCTTTCCAAGCCTTTCCGAATCATTACCGCAAATAATTGAGATTCTAACCTAAAAAATGTCTATCAATTACATCACCGCGAAAAACAAGATTTGACAGCTAAAACTCGGGATAGTCAGCCTGCTTTAGCAGACGTCAAAACTCGCCCATGCACAGTCGACTGAATGATATCAAGTTTTCCTCTCGGTATAAGGGCATTCCATGCCAACTCGACCAGTGTTAAACCCCGACCATCTCGAAATCATTCCAGGCTTTTCTCTAACATTCTACTCGGTGAAAAACGGTTGTGGTTTTTTTTTAGATTTTTTTTATTAAGCCGTTTCTTTTTTATAAATTTCTGAAGTTAATTGCGAAAGCCCACTGTCAAAAATCTGGAGGAATTTTCGAAAATCCAATGTCTGATATAAAACGGCCCCCTATTATCAAAAATGTGGAAAGAATTATTTTTTCACTGAATATGGAATTTTGAAATTTCGAAACTATTGGAATTGACCGTGTGACAGACATAAATCGGCCCTAGTTTGATTCATACGATTTCCCCGATATGACATTACCCAAATTCAACTCTGTAAAACGGTCAATTTCAATTTTCAAAATTTCAAAATTTCGTATTGATTGTGAGTGAAAAAAAAACTCGAAAAAAAAAAATTCATTCCACAGTTTTAATAACATGGCGCTGTTCTATATCATTCATTTGATGTTTGAGAATTTCTTAAAACTTTTGAAAATGGGCTTTCTCAATTAATTTCAAAAATTCATAAAACGTAGAAGACTTGATAAAAGAAATTTGAAAAAAATCTGGAAGCGTTTTTCACCGAGTAGAATGTTAGAAAAAAATCTGTAATGATTTCGACATGTGCAGGGCTTGACACTAGTCGAGTGGGCGTGGAATGCCGCATATATGTATCACATATTATTTTATTTTACTTCATTATACTTTTCCTCACTTTATTTTCTGTGCGTTACACTTCTTGGTCTGCGTTACTTTATTTTACTCTACGCTACTTTACTTTACGTTGATTCACTTTAGTTTACTTTTCTTTACTTTTCTTGCTGATCTTACTGTACTAATGTACCCTGTATGTATTTTGTTTTGGTTATGTCTTGCTCACCTGTATTTTCTACTCTCACCCTAGGGGACTTGTCCTATGGGTAAATAAATAAATGAATAAATAAATAAATAAATAAATCTTAAGGGTTCAGTGCCAGAGTAGCCTAACCCACGATGTCACTAGGTCTATATGGGTATAACTTTGGGGTTTTTGAGCGAAATATGTCGTTTCATCGATAAATACGCGCTTGCAATCCTTGGATCATCATCTATAGAGCACCGCGTCGGAGCTTTTCTTGGCTCGCTCAAAAGCCTTTAATCTATTATAGTCTCAATTAATTGTGATGTTATACATTGTCCGTGAATTTGCGACCTATACTTGTAACTGTACTTTACCTATACTTGTACCTATACTTGTACCTGTATTTCTGTGTGATATCCACCGTTGAACCTCTGAAAAATAAATAAACGGAGAAGTGAATGTATAGGTAATTGAGCATTTATTTAGTCCACATCCATCAGGCCTACGGCTCGAATACGACTGGCGTTTTAGACCCAGGCCTGCCGGTCCCACGGATACATCCTGAGCTGGGTTTGATCTACAGCTAAGCAGTTTGAGGTATGCAAGGTTTGATTTCACCTATTTTTTCCAAAATCAGTCGAAATCAAGTATTAGATAATTTGAAAAGTGTTTTTGTACGAAATTGCCATTCTCCTTTGTACATTTGAAATATTCTCCTTCAAGTGAGACAGACTCGGAAGGTCACCCTTTTCAATTTAGTTGTGAACATGTGAATCTTGTCAACTTTTTTTTGCTTAACTTTCTTACATCACTCAAAATTGGACCTATATCATTTTTTGTCAGGGATTTCCTTCTCCGTCGCTACTACCTTGGTATAGCTTCAAAATTCGCGAATATGACTTTGTCAAGCCCTGTTTTATTACATACCAAGAGAGCCACCCCACCCCAGTAGCATCACATTCTGTCATATTATACACCTGCAGGTAGGTATTCAAGAATTTTCAACTCAACATTTTTGTCTATTCAGTCTATTCATGCTCCGGTGATTCCGACTACATCATATTTGTGCTGTTGAATAGGTTCAAATTCTTCTAGTCTGATTCTTATATGGAATTTGCGTCTTGAACTATGACGTTTCAAAGGTTATTCGAGAAAGACGTTATTCCAGCTATTCGATCACTGGTTCGACATTGAAAGTGCATTGAAAGGTTGACCTTTCCGTCAACCACTCATGCTTCCGCCACGCGCGTCTCACAAAAGCAGAGATGAGCGGTAGTTGCCGTAGTCTTGCAAGATAAATCTGTCAGATCCATCGGGGCTAATCTTAGAGTACGTCTGCACAGCACGTTTGTTCAAGCAGAATTGATTGCTCATATGTTACCTATAAGGGTCCTACTTCAGAGGGTACAGCTACAACATATTAGATTTTTAAAGCAATGGGAGAAGAACTAGCGCAAGTACGAAATCTTGATCAAACAACCTGCACCTTCATTGCGAAACTTCGCTGGACTTTTTATACAACCGTCTTTCTTACGGCAACAGGAAAATTGCGTAGGTAGTAATGCTAATATGATTCGAAACTTGAGTGTTAATAAAAATCTCCGTAATGGAACTTGATTACTGGTCATTGAATTTGGAAGTCGTCTGTTACGGTGTGAAACTCTTACCAGAGATAATGCAAGGGAAATTGTATTTTCGATTAAGATAAAGCTATATTGCGAGGACGAATATAATATCTGTTCACATTCAAAAGAAGCCTCGTGTAAGTAAAATTGCGATGACCATGAAGAATACAGATTGGTTTTCAGCAAGGAATGATGTTTTTTGGAACGGAGCGATCGATGTTCAAAATTCAAGTTTGCATTTCAAGTTGTCATGAAAATTCGTGACAAATAGTTCATTTTCCATCTCCTGATGTGTCTATAACCGGTAATAAAAAATTATCTTTTCATTGGTACATACATCTACTTATACTCACTATCCTACCTGGTCCATTTATCGTTTTGTTTTCAGAAAATCATGGAACATTTTTTTTTACTGACTAGGAAATTGCCATGGGGATATTCCTCATTATTGGAGTATCGAAAAATATAGGAAAAATGTTACAAATTTGCTGGTCCATATTAATGCACGAGTGCATTTAATCTGCAGTAAACACGCAATAACTACGTTTCCTGTGTTGATTCACCCTTGTGTGCTCAGCGCTGATACACCGAGCTTATCAGTTCGGGTTTAATTACAACGTCAAAGCCAAAACAGTGCATAGAGGCGAGTCGCTGAGGAGTATCAAGGTCCTGCGCTCGTTTAATGATTCTGGATGTTGGATCACAGCTATGGTTAACTGCAGAATCGGCTGATCAATACTAGACTGACAAGAGAGTCTACGCAACAGGATGGAGAGTTTCACGGAGAGGCGAGTATATATATCGTGCAAAACGTTTATTTTCCATACGATATACTTATAGGAATTGTCATGGGGATGTCCTCATAATAGTTAGTTCATGAAAGTTCGGTAGTAATTGTAAGAAAAAAAAATATTGGGCCACGGTGTGTGAATTTGTAGTGGCGCCGAAAAATTTGGCGGGCCTTTCATTAGAACTTTCCGACTCGAAGAGGATACAAATAGTTTTTCAAAATTTCATCAGACGATCTGCGGCTGGTATTGGTACATTATACACAGACATCACACGCGGGTCTGCGCAACAAGCGTATCTTTGAAAAGAGTTTCATCGATTTTCGTCAGTTAGAATAGAGTACGAGTATACCGCAGGAAGAAACCAATATCCTGACATCAAAGCGGCTCGTAGAATAAACGTTGCTATTCTATTATACCGGCCTGTGATGCCTGTAATGACTTTTCATTTTCTATGTTCATGACCTTCGACCGGTTAATGGATGCTGTCCCTTCCAGTCCCGCGAAGATATAACGTTGTTATGGAATATTCTGCACGAAGGGCCCTTAGATATAAAATTATTAACGATTGCATCAGGAGAGCCGGGAAGATTCTAGAGCGAGACTTGCCGGAAAACCAAAACGATTTCGAGTCTGCAGGATTTTATACGACTGACTGACTTTTGACAAGCTTTACAAGGCCGTTGGACTGGATCTAAACTTGGGAAAACGATCTGATATCCATTGATAGTGCAAACAATGAGAATCAATCTGAATTAATTTACGATTCGCGGAAGTATAAGTGATCCGGAATTAATTGGCTTTGATACTGCACGGTCTGTATACATCTCGAAAACGCGATTCGCAGTCTCTCCCATACGGCATACCACACAACACATCGGAATGCAATTTCGGGGATTACTGCTCCAGTTTATCAGAAAGCGGCTTACTGTTGGATTTTTGCAAAATTTTGAATTTTTTTCCACACACTGAGAGAATTTTATGATAAACTTTCCATACGTGGTATAGTAATTGTGGAACATACCCTCGTTATCACGATCGTTTCTATGTTCATCCATTATATTACCACAAATATAGGAATATACTCGTAACAATACATAAAATAATAATTGTCATACTACGCATTGTACAAACAATGAGATACCTGAAGTTAACGCATCAACTTTGGCATTTTGGAAGTCCATCCATTTCTTAATTTGCCGTTAATTAGTCCGAAAATAGTTGTGGAAACCATTTTTTTTTGTCGCTTTTTTTATTGTTTTTTTAATTCGATGGTCTGCTAACTTTGTCTAAAATTGGCAGACCACACCTGGCAAAATCAATAACAATAATCGTACAAACCTCTCGTGTAGCTCATAATTTGCTGTTTTTTAGTTGCAAACTAGCCTCGAAAACAGAATTAATGTTTTTTCCCAAATTTTGATATTTTTTCAACAATATGGGTAAAATAAAGTGAATTAAAGAAGCTGTAGGTATGTCGAATGCAAAGATTTGCAATAGACCAAAATATTCTCCAGGACTTGTCGACAAATGTTTCGTCTACGATTTACTCGTCATTGCAGAATCAATGGGCTTTGATACTGCACGCCCTGTACACCTCGAAAACGTGATTCGAAGTTTCTCCTATACCACACAATGCATCGAAATGAAATTTCGAGGATTACTGCTCCATTTTAACAGAAAGCGGCTTACTCTTGCATTTTTTCAAAATTTTGAATTTTTTTTTTTCACACACGAAGAGAATTTTATAATAAACTTTTCCATACATGGTGTAGTAATTGTGGAACATACCCTCGTCATGACGGTCGTTTCTATATTCATACATTATATTACAAAAAATATAGCAATACACTTCTAACAGCATAAAATAATAATTGTCATACTACGCATTGTAAAAATTGTACCTATACATTATCTGCTTTGCAACGTCACAATTTCCGCCGTGCTGATATGATAGATCAACCAAAAGCATTCGTCGGAATTTTGCGTATTAGGGAGGATAGGGCGAATCTAATGTAAAAAAAAATTCCAAGTTTAAGCTTTGTCATGTCATTGAATTCTTCATCAATATATTCTCACAATTTGAAAATGATCCTCTGTTTAGTTTCTTGGAAATTTTTTATCTAAAATAACATTTTTCAAGTTCTTATACACGGGCTCTCACGACTAACAAGCTTAAACTTGAATAATTTTATAATAGGATTACATTTTAAAAATATAATGTTACCGATGTGATTTCTTCAGTAATTGAATATAAACTTAATTTTTTAATCATGCTTGTCGACGGTAATATACGTTACTGAAGGTTTGGCAACGCTGCGAGAACAGCTGAGAAAAAGAAAAGGATAGAAATATAATCAAAAAGAGAGAGGAGATGTCTCGTTCATACACACATACACCTTTATATAAAAGCACAACAGCGCGCTGTTGCCACATCTTTCCATCAATCCATATGAGTCAAAAATAACAGAAAATTATGAAAATTTGCCGAGATGTCAAAACCTTTCCAACAATGACTCACTTGAATTTTTATAATCTTTGGTTGACTTCGAAATAAGATATTATTAATTTGATGTCGAAGCGCTTAACTATGGCCGGGTCTTATGGGAATCTGTGATTTCGACGCACTCCATCGTTTATCACGTTGGAATTAACAAACAGATTTTGATAAAATTTTAAGGAGGTATAAACAAGTATCCCAGAACATTTTTCTTTTTTCAAAACATGTAAAACTTGCTTATGTTCGGAGAAATGACGGAAAAAAAGACAAGATTTTTTAGCAATTCACGAACGTGGCAACACCGCAGTATTATAGGTTATGGCGCTTCATTCACAGGTGACTTAATTTCGGCTGCTTCACTGCTTATGCATAAATATTATACTTGTACGTGAGCACGTACACTAAAGCAAGGAACTGAGTGTTGCCAAGTTTTCGTACTACGTTACTCAAGTAGAAGGTTAAAATTCTTCGATTTACTACGTGCCGAGGGCACGTCCTTAATGTAAACGATATTTACTATACTGTAAAAACAATGTTCAAAACACCGCAGTACGCAAAGCGCTGAATGACGTTATCCCATAATTTCCGATGAGTCTCATCCTCTAATGCACACTGTACCTGTGATAGTTTGTATTATACAAAATATACTTATAACCCCACTTTGAATCATCAGTTTCGCTCGACCTCCTTAATGTAATGTAAACGATATTTACTATACTGTAAAAACAATGTTGAAAACACCGCAGCATGCGAAGCGCTGAATGAAATTATTCCATAATTTCCGACGAGTCTCATCCTCCAATGCACATTGTACCTGTGATAGTTTCTATCGAGGTTCTTACTATACAGAATATACTTGTTTCTAAAATTATCCGTATAACATTCAAAACTATGCACGAGCAACGTTGTATCACGCATTATTCTCGTGGCAATTCAAGCGATCTGTATGGCACGGATTGCCATGCAGAGTACTTACTCAGTAACTTTTCGTTGACGAAACTATCGGGTCGGTTTGTTTTGTCTTGTTTTCTATCGGGTAGATTTGTCTTTCCTGGAACCTTGTTGGTCGCTGATGTTTCATCCGTGCGGAAAGTCTTCGAATCGATCGGGTAAACGGTTACAGAATAGGGGTCCAGTACAGCAGCTACAATTTTGTACAACGTGAATGTCGAAAGATGCGCTATGTCAGAAGACTCGTAAAAGCTTGCCAGAGCATGTCAACTCGGTAAGTATGACTCTAGCTATCAGACCGTTTGCATCACATACCAAATTGTTATAAATTGTTTAAGTAAAAAGAAAAAATAAGTGTAAGTAGCAAGTAATATTTTTTTTTTCTGTTATTCGCTGTCATTTATCTACGTGTTTTTTTTTCACTAATCCTCCATCGTGCATGAATTACAGTCTTTATTGTTTTGTATTCAGCATCCGTTCAGAATTCTGAAATTACTTGTTAGCAAATGAAATCCCTGTGTTCGCGGTGTTGGGATAGTTATTCCTTTACTAAATTGACTTAGATATTATTTTTGTAACACATGCTTATGCAGTTTAGCGGGCAAATAAAATTTGAAAACGCCCGCTAAATTTTTTTTTCAATATTTTCGAGAGAATTATCAACGACGAAGAAAAAACGCGAAAATCGAGCTGTTACAAAAAATATCGTGTGCACCAAGGGCTTCGTAGGCTTTTTGACCTTGTGTGGTTGCAGTCCACACTCGGTCTAAAAAAGCCCACTTTACGCCCTTGGTACACAATATACTATTGTGTACTGCTTAATATTGTCGAATAAATATATAGAAAAGTCCCGCGATTCTAGAAAACTATGAAGACACTTTAATAGTTATAATTTTTTAGTTTGGTAGAATAATTTTTCCAAGTTTACCAACATCACATGATTTTTCCTTATATATCTTACAGTTTACTTCAGCAATTCACAAATAAAATGTAAGTTGATTTATACTGCTTGTGACAGAATCGCATCCGATATCAGGGTTCTATACAGTATTATGGCAATATTTACAATATTATACCAGGGTTCGGACTCCGCAATATATTATAGTTTTTGCGAAACTGCACTGTAAAATTCTCCATGTCACAATAAAGCACCGATCATATACTGCATATAGTGTATGTGATTAGGTGATGGTTTTGTGAAATCCATAATACTGTATGAGTTGCGCTATTATCATTACTTATAAAGTCATTACTGACACCCCGTTTCCCAGCACCAATTTTCACCTGACGATGGGGATCAGTCGCGCGGAACTTTCACCGAATCGATATTCGATGTAAACGTGAAAACTTCATCGGCCCAGTATCAGTCTGGTTCGGACCGCACCCTATATCCAGGTACCTATCCATTACGCGTCCACGACTTCGCTCAGCACGCACCTATTTGGTATTGGAATTGTAATCAAACCGTCGCTGATAACCTCGGTGTATCGGTATGCAACGCGCGAAGGCTAATTAAATTATAGGCAATTTACTCGCCGCATTTCATACTACAGACTACGTCCGCTCGACCGGCATGTATAGGGTAAAGTGTCAATAAAAAATGTGGGGTGAAGCGCAGTTGAAGAACAACGATTTTCGATCAAAGCTCTTGAGATTGTATTGAGATTTACGTCAAGCTACGATGGTCACGTGCCATACACCCTAAACTAATGTAGAAGTGTCAGTCATTCGTTATAAATGAAAAATTATATTCTGACGATGAACTTAAACCAGTTCGTGACTGCTGACTCGTCCAGCAACGTGAAGGTACTGCTATAGCCTGGATATACGTGTAATATAAGTGTACAAAAAATCTGCGAAGTAAAAAAAACGATTAGGACTTGCAGAGAGTACAAAAATAATTTTATCGGTAGAATATTAAGGGAACAAGTTTTTTTTCATGCTGAAAAATGACAAAAATCTCTACCGCTCTTGTCGGTGATCAACCGATCGATCAAAATTTCGGTCAGTTCATCAATTACTATTCTAATTTTCGAAAATTAAAGAAACTCAGCGGGTTGCGAAGAAAAAAAGAAGAGTGATTTGAAACCTGAACCGTTGATTTCATCTTCGAATGGCCGTAACGCGATTGTAGATAAGAGTGTGAAAGGCGATTTTTCGCAGTGCGATTTCTTTTTCTGAATAGATATTAATAAATTTACTATGGAGGATATTCAATGTGCAATACTGGAGGAGTGTCGAAATAAAATCCGGATGATTGTCAGTTTCGATCAGAATCGATTTCATTTGTCTATCGTTAGATTTTGTAGACTTCTTCCGATACGATTTTGCTAACATTTTTTTTACCAAACATAAAGATGCATTTATCAAGGATATCACATCCGCACGCAATCTGCACACACATTGCACCGCATGTTATTGCGAGATGCGCCTTGAATATTGTCAATTGAGACGTATCTGAACGAATGCTTGTTCACTCAGGTGGAATGTATTTATTTGAAAATACCTAATAAAATGAGGAGAGGTTTCGCTTGTTTCCGAGACGCTCGCGCTGTGTAACGGGATCCTTGATGCAATTACGTTGTCAAAGTTCCCAACGAAGCGAATAGGTAGTTGAGATGAACATTGCGGTTGTATTTGTTTCGCGAGCTATTCCATTCTCGGCCAAGGTAAAAGTTTACAAGTTGAGAACTCGCGAAGGATAAATCGATTCTACACCTGTTGTGGTTATCATTTTCATCGATATACGTCTTTATAGTATTTATACGCAATACCAGAGACAAAACGGTGTGAAATAAATTACCCGGCTCAATTCTCGATTCAAATACAAAGTGAAATATAATTCAGATGGAGGCGATAAGTTTGGAACAAGCAGGCCGCGAAGCTGAGACCGCATGCGTTGTTGACGCTCGGACTCCCCCCCTTTTGACACGAAGGAGGTGGGCGACCAGGGATTACCCTTAATTCTCTACAACTTTTCTTATTGAAGTACATAGATTGCCCCGTTGTTGTTCATCCTAGAAGCGAAAGACTGCCAAAAAACGGTTTTTCGGCTTTAAAACATTGTTAAAAAAAGAAAATCAAAAATAAAATTAACTGCGAGTTACAAATACAGACGTTTTCATGAATAAACCATATTGAAAATAGTGGTACAGTCGATTTTTGGGTGGGATTCATGTCACGAAATCATATTTCATTTTCCCTGTTGATTGGTCTACTGGTCGACCGAATGGAGTCTGAAGTTTCCGTATGACATATGCAGGGACGACGTGATTTTACTTTGTATGTACGACCCGCGTCAATACTCTCAATAATATATCAGCGGTTTCAATGACGTCAAAGTCAACGCGATGTAGGTACATACCTATAATTTAATATACGTAGGTATACGGGCACTGGGGGCGACGTGCTGTCAACGTTAGTTCGTTGGTTCACGGTCGTAACCATTTTGCCAGCGGAAAAACTCGCCAGTAAAGGGATCGAGGTAGAGTGTCACGCAATACGATGAAATGTTACATGGTAATTTTAGCAAGAGATGTGAACTAGCTATTTCATTTTTCAGTTTTTACTGCACTGTTTTCTCATATGTAATCTTTAAAATTTCACCAACTTGTTTGGCTATAAGTATATTACTTCACATTAACACATGGGAGAACAAAAAACACTGAGGATTCATTCGCGTAATTATATTCATTCTCATCCGCAGCGTATGATTAAATTCACGACAAAATGTATATTCATGAATTTCTTGAACTCAATTCCTAGTAAAAATCACATAAAATCAATTGTTTCACACGTGTTTTTTCCTGAAATATTTCCCAAAAATTCACCTCATCCTACGCCTACACACACTAATATGAAGGGGCTACATGGCATAGGCTTGAAAATAAAGTCAAGATCGAATTTCTTTTTGACACAGCTTCAAAGTAAAAATACGTACGTTTATCGACTATCTGATCGTGAGCTGTACTACGTATTAAATATTTTTAACAAGTTTCAGTCAACATTTGGTCGACATGTCTCATCAACTAAATTTAAAAAATGAAACATTTACTTAT
The DNA here is from genome assembly GCA_944452935.1 of Rhogogaster chlorosoma. NCBI lineage: Eukaryota > Metazoa > Arthropoda > Insecta > Hymenoptera > Tenthredinidae > Rhogogaster > Rhogogaster chlorosoma. The sequence goes on from OX101802.1 coordinate 22,012,394, forward strand.
AAATCAATAGCGCAACTTCCCTGTAGGATATGATTCGCGAAAAATTGTCTGGGAACTTTTGTGCGGATCGTGTGAATGAACTCCACAGCCATCGGGGTCACGTTGGCGCAGATCCTCCTGTATTTTTAGGATAACGTCAACGACCGGCGCCGTGCTGTATAGCGCATTGCTCTGTCAGTCAGTCCTAGTCCTGCTCCGCAGACGGAATGATCGTGGTGTTTGCTGGCTCGAGGTCTGGCTTGATTTTGTTGAGGTTTGCTCTGGCGAGTGGCGTTCGAGACTTTTAGTAGTCGTGGAGTTGTGTCAAAACTTTTTTCAGAGGAATTTCGCGAGTGGAGTGATTCTGTCGAGATGGATTATCGCCGTGAGGGACTTTTGTTCGTGAGGTGGTTCGAAGACCATAAGTGACAGTTCATTTTACCTGATTCAGAGTCCGAGAAATTCTCATTTGAATCCGACGACGGCGATTATAACCCACAAACTGCAGCACTGGATATTGCTAAAATATAACAGATATATAATACATCACATTGCAGTAATAATATTTCGTGGCTGTATTTCACAAATATTGCTGCAACATTCTTGCAATACCTTGAAAATTAGATATTGCAAATTTCCGTAGTGGGTCAAAAGTTTTAATCGCGAAGGGTATCTTAGTGAAGAAAAAATCACAAATTTTTTAACGCAGCATTTCAATAATCTAAAGACTTAAATAATCGCAGAGACTTTTGAATTTGAACATTTATCGCGATTCAGATGGTTTTTTTTTTCAAACGTAGAGGCTTGACAATTTTCTTTGTGATCACATTAGTTTTAGAGGCTCGGCATTTTTCTTTCGAGTCAAACTTTTCTACAAGAAATTGAATAATTAATTGACATAACACTGGTGGCAGCGGGGGGATATGGATCCACACATCCGAAGTGGTTGCGTTTAGAATTGCGTTAAAGTAGCTTAGAAGATAAGAATGGCTATGTCAAGACTGAACGACTTTGCAGATTAAAGTCATAGAAAAAATGTCGAATAATCAAATTATGGCTTATACTTTCTCTCGCAAGAAATGTTTCAATATTCTTCTACTTCTCTTGAGTTTAGTACTTGGTCAAACAATTCGTTGGACCAGAACTATATTTATTAGAAGAAATTCGAAAGAGTGATGCATCTTAATTATTTCACTTCTGGAGTCTATCAATTGAAAGAAGAATGCTTGCAAGAATTTAGGTATGATTTTCTTAGTAGAGTAATTCATCGAAAAATTGTTTGAGGAATGTATTACTGCAAAGTAATTGAGTTCAGCTAAACTCTCCCTGCAGTTGTCTATTTCATCCTTGGTAATTGTAGTTTTGATGCACGTAAATTGCAATCAAATTACTGTAGATTAAATCGAACCATCCGCGAGCACCTCTCTACGTTAATATTTCGGTATTGATTGAAGGGGGATAGGCGAGGGGCCATTCACTCTTCATTAAGGTGTGAAAATGATTTCACAGAGTGGTTGATTTCATGCGATGTCGCGTGTGATTTCAGTATTTCAAACTCTGCATGATTTCAACGAATCGTTTGTAGTTTTTGGTGATTTCGTTGAACGGTATCATGATTCGAATCATGATTTCGAAATACCAGCTATCGAAAAGAAATCGGAAAGAAGGTTTAGTCTACGAGTCTTAAAAAATTCACGTGATTTCATGTGATTTCAAGGTGGATTTCAAACACTCTTGAGGATATTTTCAAATCAACAATGACAGATGATTTCGAGCGATTTCTTGTGATTTCGTTCGCGATTTCATTCGATGTGATTGGATGATTTCACTAGTGGATGGCCCGAACAAAAAAATGACACAGTTTTAAGTTGAGCAGACGTATAATTCTTGTCTATACCAAGAAAGTGTTCCTAGCCCTTGTGCTTCAGAAAAAATAATTTCTTGATTATCTCAAACTGCTGTTTTTCTGTTACAGATTATATGATTCTCTCGGAATTATCCAATACGAGGGGTTTCTGCAAATATGCGTTTTAACTGTGGTACATATTTAGATGCTGTAAAGAAACTATAAATTTTTGTCTCAACATGTATAAATGTACTACATACGTCAAATATATACACCTATACAATGTATCGATAATTAGCAGTTACACCAACCTTCCACGCAAGCCAGTGGCTCGCTTAAATGTGATTTAAAGTCTGTCTCGTACGTGAACCCCATTGAATGTGATAAAATGACAATAAACACAAACTATGCGTAGATGATTGATTATTCATTTATTTACCATACCTATATGTATCTCTCTTCAAGGTGATTTCCAATCCTAAGTATGAATAATTTTGAATCAGCTATTCTCAAGTTGAACTTCACTTAAATTCTTTTTGAATAAAGATGGGTAAGATTGCATGTTGATTATTAGGGTGGGCCGAAAATCCACTTTTTTTGAATCTTGATTATTAATACCGAGAATATTGTTCAATGTGCATAAAAAAAAATCTGCGCAAAAGGAAAAAATTTTAGGTCGATATCTTACGCTTGCTCTTTTTGGTCAAAGTTCAAAGTTTCGGAATATTTTTTTCATATTTTTTGTAATGATCGGAGAAAGTTTTTTTTGTTTTTGTTTTTTTTTTCGAAAGAAAGCGCTTGGTTTGTAGTTTTCAAAATCCAACTTGTCTTTTGAATTATCTTCTTTTTTTTATTGTCAATACGGAGCTTTTGTATTTTTTTCAACTTCTTGTTTAATTTTATAATATATCCTCGATGCTATTGAAGATATGGTAATAGTATAATATTTGGTTTTATGAAAATAAAAAACTTCGCGCTATCGATACACTGACCTCGGTTGAGTCGACGATAAATATAAAGGTCTCACTGCACGACGGTTACTTCGAAACTGACGATACCGTTTACAAACTGCCTGACGGATTTTTGAAGAGACAATAAAAACCCCAAGGTCGTAGGCCCTTTGTGTAATTCTCGCCTGAAGATTTTTAGCTCGGCAACTGACAGCTGGCACTAGAGCCGATCGATTGTTACACATTAGCTTATTCTGCCGCCGGGCCACATCCCCAATATATCTGGCATCTCTGGCCTTGACCATGTGTAGGAATTATTACGCTCGTAATTTGCGTAAAAGGCCCTCCGAGCACGTTCCGCCGTACGTAGTGGTATTACGACATTTGCCCACGATTCGATCGTATTGACGACAATTATTGTTAATTATATGATTACTGTCATAATGGCGATTTTAGGAATCTGACCCCAGCAAACACAAACATTATTATATATTATCTCCTCTGCCCGTGTGGAATATGATCCCGGAAACTGGCCGGGTACGAGCCGGGAAGCCCGGCTTTTAACCGGGTTCTGGCCGGGCGTTTCGGCCGGTACCCGACCAGAATCGTCACGCTCGGTTGGCCGTGACCCAGTCAGAATGCTTGGCGGGGATCCGATCGGCTTGTCCGACTATGGCCCTACGAGCTTTTTGACAGGGCTACAGGATTCACTCCTTATAGCTTATTATAGCGTTTTCCGCTGAAATTCGCGTGGAATTTGACATCTAATATATCCCAGACGATTAGAGAGTTCGATTTTATTTCTAACATTTAATTTATAATTGAGATTGCCTGACATCCAATACTCGATCACTTTTTTCATAATCCCTTGGCAACAGAGATGCATAAAATCCAGCACGAAAAAAGAAATCATATTTATCATCACTGTCCGTAGGTCTAGCTTGAATTTCTGACCCAGATTCGTCTGCAGTGGTAGAACTCTCATCGTGACCATTTCGTCTTCTTCGTCCGATCAATCTCATTTTTTTTGAACGAATTCGGTTCTGTTTACGGACCAGGGTTCTTTTGAGATCAAGGAAAGTGACAACGAATTTGAGGTTGTGTCAGAAATTATTAGATGAGCTAACTCGTATCTATGTTCAGATCACCCGCGTCTGCCTCTTGCGGATCGACTTTCTCGTGACAAAATTGCCGGACTAGCACCCGGCCAGCGCCCGGTTAGGCGGCTTGGCAAACATATTGCCCGACAGAGCCTTGAACAAACAAAAGATGCTCAACCACGGCCCGGTCAGCACCCGGTCAGCGCCCGGTTAGGCACATTGACGAAAATATTGCATGATTAGCGCCCGGCCAGAAACTTTGTTGAAACAGGGTCAAACCGGGAAATTTCCACACGGGTGACCGCAATTTAATTCTGTGAGTATCACTGCAGGCAACTTGACGTATACTTTGCAAAATTCGTGTAATCCTTAAAATTATGGAAAAATATGAATCAGTGAATCGGATTACAGAATAATGTCAAACATTTCATGAAAAATTCTACTTAAAGGCGAATAGGATGTGTTGATCAATGTTCCTAGAGTACATATAAGTATAGGTGTATCGTGTGGGGTGAAGTATCAATGGATATGGATCGCAGTAAGTTTAAATAATTGTTACTTTCAATGTCTATCGTTGCTCCCAAAACAAAACGACGTTTTATAGAATTTCTTGCTTCCTTTGTCTACAATTCAAATGAAAAATAATTACCCATACTGCAAAAACTTGGAACGGAGATTTGAAAAACGGTAAGTCAACTCTACGACGTATTTTTCACGAACCGACCTTGAATTTTGACCATTGCTCGCGAATTGGCGAAATGCTGTAACTTTCGGTTAGAATATGAGAATCGATTCTTCTGTCTAACGGGTGGGCAAATAGGGCTGAAATAATTTGGAACAATTTTTAAGGCTTATCAGACTATTTTTTGACCATTAGTAATTCCAGATTTCGAAATCATTGATTCTATTTGAATTATTCATTCGTCGAAGCAAAATAATCTTTCATTGCGTAAAATATGTTGAATTTTCAATGTGACCAGCGCCTGAACAATCATTTGGCAGTCGTATCCGCAAACCTAGCATAAAGCCACTTTTTTAATTGCAATAATTAAATTTTATTGATTTGGGAGAAAAAAGTTCAACTCAAACCTTATAGGCCGAAGTTAACTAGATTAATTGAGCCCAGCTCGAGATTTACCTGCAGGATGACAACTGCAGGCCTGGTTCCAGAACGGCACCATTCTAGCGGGTCCATAATTTGAATTTCGAATAAATAAACAGCAAATTATTTCTATATTCATACATTCACTTATATATTTATTTTTCAGCAAATTATTTGTACATTTATACATTCACTTATATATTCATATTTCAGCAAATTATTTGTACATTTATACATTCAATTATATATTTATTTTTCAGCCCTATATATGGGGCATTCCACGCCAAATCGACCTGGTCGTGACCCTCGACCTCTCAGATCTGGTTCGCGATTTTTTGTGAAATTCTTCAGACCTTGAGTAGCAATCACAAATTTTTTCAGATTTTTCGAAATAAATTTGAGCGAGCCATGAATTTTTGAATTTTTTTATCCAGCACCCCGATGGCCGTGATCGAAAAATCTGAAAAAATTCTCGAAAATTTTTTTTGAGAAATGAAAATTTTCGAACTAAAATTCAAAATGTCTGGGCTCTTGCTTCTTGATTTTCGAGCGTTTTTTTTTTTTTTTTCTTTTATTTGATTTCCTATGAAATTTATATGATAAAATTCATTTTTTACCCTGAAAATGTGATAATATCTTGAAAAATTTCATTTTTTAGAACAAAATTGCAATTATCTTAGTAACTATTAACTTTACGTAATTTTATTATAGGACCTTTTTTGTAGAGAATTGAATTTCCGATCAAAATAAGTTGAAATTTTTTTTTTAAATAACTTCTAACTTTAACAGGATTTGGCGAGCCTAAGATATCGACCTAAAATTTTTTCCTTTTGCATAGATTTTTTTTTACGCATATTGAACAATATTTTCGGTATTAATAATGAAAATTCAAAAAAAGCGGATTTTCGGCCCACTCTAATATACATAGACATATATCACATGGAAATATCACATATAAATATCACACAGAAATAGCACAGATATAATAGTACAGGTATAATAGTAGGTACAGGTCGCAAGTTAGCGCACAGTATAATAACATGACACTTAAGGGGAGCTGGGACCAGTCAATTTATTACTGGCCTTTGTTATTGTCCTTTGTGGCACATAAAATGTAATGAAATTTGTTTTTTTTTTTTTTTTCATACATCGCAGAATTGATGCAACGATTCTCGCGCTGAGTAATTCTCTCTCTCTCTCTCTCACGCTGATTGGTGCAATCGCGAAGAACATTTCGGTTAGCAAAGTTATCAGACCGAGCTGGCAAGAATCGCGATGATCGTATTTCATTTCGAATGATGAACTTTGTTGACAGCCGCAGCGGCTTCCAAATCCGTTAATACATCAAAACATAAATGACACTTATTTATTCGCAAGTTATTCGCGTAATACATTCAGAGGTATTGGTTAATTTATTACTGGCCTTTGTTATTTTCCTTTGTGGCACATAAAATGTAATGAAATTTGTTTTTTTTTTTTTTTCTTTTTCATACATCGCAGAATTGATGCAACGATTCTCGCGCTGAGTAATTCTCTCTCTCTCACGCTGATTAGTGCAATCGCGAAGAACATTTCGGTTAGCAAAGTTATCAGACCGAGCTGGCAAGAATCGCGATGATCGTATTTCATTTCGAATGATGAACTTTGTTGACAGCCGCAGCGGCCTCCAAATCCGTTAATACATCAAGACATAAATGACACTTATTTATTCGCAAGTTATTCGCGTAATACATTCAGAGGTATTGGTCAATTTATTACTGGCCTTTGTTATTTTCCTTTATGGCACATAAAATGTAATGAAATTTGTTTTTTTTTTTTTTTTTCATACATCGCAGAATTGATGCAACGATTCTCGCGCTGAGTAATTCTCTCTCTCTCTCACGCTGATTAGTGCAATCGCGAAGAACATTTCGGTTAGCAAAGTTATCAGACCGAGCTGGCAAGAATCGCGATGATCGTATTTCATTTCGAATGATGAACTTTGTTGACAGCCGCAGCGGCTTCCAAATCCGTTAATACATCAAAACATAAATGACACTTATTTATTCGCAAGTTATTCGCGTAATACATTCAGAGGTATTGGTTAATTTATTACTGGCCTTTGTTATTTTCCTTTGTGGCACATAAAATGTAATGAAATTTGTTTTTTTTTTTTTTTCTTTTTCATACATCGCAGAATTGATGCAACGATTCTCGCGCTGAGTAATTCTCTCTCTCTCACGCTGATTAGTGCAATCGCGAAGAACATTTCGGTTAGCAAAGTTATCAGACCGAGCTGGCAAGAATCGCGATGATCGTATTTCATTTCGAATGATGAACTTTGTTGACAGCCGCAGCGGCTTCCAAATCCGTTAATACATCAAAACATAAATGACACTTATTTATTCGCAAGTTATTCGCGTAATACATTCAGAGGTATTGGTTAATTTATTACTGGCCTTTGTTATTTTCCTTTGTGGCACATAAAATGTAATGAAATTTGTTTTTTTTTTTTTTTCTTTTTCATACATCGCAGAATTGATGCAACGATTCTCGCGCTGAGTAATTCTCTCTCTCTCACGCTGATTAGTGCAATCGCGAAGAACATTTCGGTTAGCAAAGTTATCAGACCGAGCTGGCAAGAATCGCGATGATCGTATTTCATTTCGAATGATGAACTTTGTTGACAGCCGCAGCGGCCTCCAAATCCGTTAATACATCAAGACATAAATGACACTTATTTATTCGCAAGTTATTCGCGTAATACATTCAGAGGTATTGGTCAATTTATTACTGGCCTTTGTTATTTTCCTTTATGGCACATAAAATGTAATGAAATTTGTTTTTTTTTTCTTTTTTCATACATCGCAGAATTGATGCAACGATTCTCGCGCTGAGTAATTCTCTCTCTCTCACGCTGATTAGTGCAATCGCGAAGAACATTTCGGTTAGCAAAGTTATCAGACCGAGCTGGCAAGAATCGCGATGATCGTATTTCATTTCGAATGATGAACTTTGTTGACAACCGTAGCGGCTTCTAAATCCGTTAATACATCAAGACATAAATGACACTTATTTTCGCAAATTATTCGCGTAATACATTCAGTCGTATTGGTTCGCGGCCCATTCCGATGCTACACCACCTCGCTTTTCCAGAACTAAATTAACCCGTGGTTCCGAAACGGTACGAGATCGACGCCTACCATTTTTCGAGTCTCGCCAGACTCGTCGGCAGTGTTTTATAATAAGCAGCAGGATTACGAAACAGATCATGATAAACATTGATATCACTAGGACAATTCCCACATTAAATTTCATGTCCGCTGTCGTGGAGGAAGTCGATTCTGCGTGTGGACCACGTCGCAGTATCATCGGATGCCGAATCGCTGCCCGCACTGATCGGTTCATTCTTCTTCTCTTGCTCGGCGATTCTTGTTCCTTCTTATATTATTTTCCTTCTGCTGCTTCTTCTTCTTCTTTTTTTATCTTAACCTCCGCCTCTTCTTCAGTTCGCCTTTCTAGGTAATGCTTAACGATATTCTTGACTGACCACGGCAACTCTGAGCATCAGATCTTCGAAGAGACGTACGTGATGCACACTGATAGACAAAAATCATAAAATTCTGTTAATTTAACCAAATACTCAATCGATTGGAATAGTAATGAGGGAGGGAAACGTGTCATTTCTATAGCGAGGGTCAAATGATGTTGCACGAGCTAGAAAGGATCCTACATTTTTTCAACACGTGCCTGGAATAGGCCCTTTTTCTCGCATGTAAAGTGGATAGAAAATTGCTCATATCTACCGTCGACTTCATTTCCTCCCTAGGGAGGGAATATCAAGGGAGGAAATGGACGTTCCCATTTCCAATGAGTCCATTTCTTCCCAAAAAACATTTGAAGAAAGAGCAAGTTTCAAAAATTTTATTGGATTGGGTAAAGACTTTCAAGATTTCCGCAGCTGCGAAAATGAACTATATCAGGCTGCAGCTTCCAAACGATCATTCTAAGGGCCAAATTCTTTTGGATTTTTTATTCCTTTATCGATTATCTAGTGGCGCGATTTTTGTTTTCTTCACTAAGGCCGACTGTCTTTTGTCAAACATAATAAAAATAAAATTCAGCAGCTTGCTGATTTTTGTTTTTGCAGATGCCGAAATCTCGATTTATTGTTCAACTTCTATAATAATCTTGTGAATATATCGTGCGTCTAATCATATAAGATCGTATGCTTCACAACGCCAATGTTGGTGGTGAAAGGGCATATAGGGTTTTTTTTTTTTTTTTGTGGGTGGCATTCGCTACGAATAAACTCAAAACGCAATTGAAATTAGAAAAAGAAATAAAACTAATAAAAAAAGGTAAAAGGTTATCTATATATAAGGGGCCATCCATAAATTACGTCACACGTTAAGGGGAGGTGAGGGGGTTAACGAGATGTGACATTGTGTGACAAGGGGCAGGGGGGGTCAAAAGCTTTGTGACGTCACATGGCAAAATCTAAAATATTAAAACGCAAAATTTGTATAGAAAAAAAAAAATCTGAAAAATATTACTAACTCGAAAAATATGTGACGTCACACCAGGGGCGGAGGGGGTTTCACAAATGGGACCACCTGCGACAAGGACGGGGAGGGGGGGGGGGGGGGGGGGGCAGAATGAAAAAAAAAATGTTTATCAAACAACTTTTATCTGAGACATTTTTCCATATTTCGTGCCTTTTTAGAAGTAATTTCGAATTTTTTGGCGAAAACTTCAAATCCGATTATCTCACGATCGGAAATATATTTTTCGAGCTGTGTCGTAAGGATTTTGGAGCACTGTTGAAACGATTCAGGTCATCTTAGACCGATTTTCTTCAGAAAACAAATTCTCATAATGTGCATGTAGGAATTTTGGAAATTTTTAGTTTTGGCCAAGTTATTTAAGAAATGAGTGATAGTAATTTTTGAAAATTTGATAAATTGATCATAGCTTATGTCACGTGCTTAGTAACTCGCACTTCCAACTTAGCTATCTACCCAGCATGCATCCCATCCCACGATCGCTAACCAAAGAATGTCCTCACGTTTCGGTCCAATTAATATCATTCGTACCTTCAGATTAATGTCCCTTCAAAGCAAACCGCTGACTCCGTAATAAGCACGCCGTCGCCCGGGAGACGGATCCACTCTTTCAAGGCACTTGCTCGCTAATCCACAACCAATCAACTATACTTACTCTCCAAATCTCAATCATATTCATTCACCAGCCAATCAATCTCCAATTCTGAAAATCATAGCTACTCAATTCATAAATCAATGTATCTTCAGCTAAATCTAAATTTATAATTAATTCGTGTATGGTTTCAACCATTATTATATTCACATCAATAAACAATTATTCAGTGATTACGCATCATATTCACTCCGATTTATTCCATATCACTTAGTTTCGGTTGTCAGTAAAATGTAAAAACGAGGAAACGAACTCAACAAACTCCTCCCTAACTCACAACACTTATGACGTGATTTTATATTTCCAAATTCCTATACATTCACAAGACGAGGAATGGTTCACCGAAGAAAATAAGATGTCGAGAGATTGAATTGGACCAACTGCAACGGTGCGTCAAAAACCTTACGACACGTGATTTTCAAGTAAAAATTTGTCAATATAAAATAATGTTGGATTCCGGGTGGCGTCGCCACCTCCCGGTCTCCGGCACTGGCCCTTGTTTTGTCTCGGGCCCTTGGGCCCGTCTGACACACTTGCTAAGCAGCAGGCTTAGAGTAAAGACGGATGATGTAAAGAAGAGTTTTTCATTTAATAAATAAAACGGTGCGAATAAGATTTAAACATATTCATTTCGAATAACCCTTCAGGTTATGAGCCCACACCACGCTTAAACTGCGCGCATAACGGGTAAAGTGATTAATTAGTGAAAAATAAAGAACTATATAAAGAAGAGAGAGAACAAAGATGAGTAAGATGAGTGGAGAAGATCGAGAGCTAAAAGATGAGTATAAAAACAATGAAGAGGGTAAGTAGAAACAATTATTATCAAAGTTGATCAAAAAGTGAAAAGAAAGAGAGAAAACGAGGAGAAAATTAATATCCATGAGAATAAATGAATTACGCGTAGATCAGGGACAAAGAAGGCTGGAAGATGAGTCGTGGGCGGCTAGAGGCAGGAGGCCAATACGGCCAAACACTCGAACGTGATTTAAACATAAACATAAGATAAGGTTCTCAAGAACGGAGGGAGTGAGACAAAAGTTATGAACTGCATCACCCGCGCTAGAGTGGCGCGCATGCGCACCTCCACCGCCCATACAGCCTGTGTACCCGGTCGACGCGGAATAAAAGATCGAATGGATGTTAATTAAATAATTGAAAAGATAGTAAGGCCTTAGATATTAATTGCGCGCGCGTAGAACTAATCAGAAAGATGAGAAAGATGAGAAAGATGAGAAAGATGAGAAAGATGAGAAAGATGAGAAAAATAACAGAAAAGAGAGGAAACAAAATGCTATAGCAAATTAAACATGATTTCCAGATGAACAAATCCTACAAGTAATCTGGAAACACTTGATAGATGATTACGATCTCGACCCATCGAGAGATGCGGGACAGATCGAAATAAGGAAGAAGGGAAAAGACAGAGTACACATCAGACAAGGAGAGGGCCCGGTCTATGTGTTAGGTAAAGATGAGTTAAAACAAATTAAATGTACATTAACAAAATACTCTGGGTATGATTGGGGAGAGTATACTTGTGTTCAGGAACTTCAAACCAATCATACAGGGTTAGCACAGGAAAAGTTTTGTGTTCAGACTTTTCTGGTGTTCGCTCATCCAGCATCTGGTCAAATTGTGTTCGTTTGTCCGGACTAAGGATAAAACACCGTGGTTTGTAAATTAAAACAAACGATTCCTCAATCCAGGTAAATCCTCTATGGACACTCAAAAATGGGACGTACTCCAAGAGTGGCTTGACATACAGGATGCCCGGGGGGAACCAGCGGTGATGCCAAAAGGGCCTCCAGAGGGCACTCCACTAAAGAGCCAAGAAAAAGATGAGAAAGACGAGAAGGACGAGAAGGATGAGAAAGACGGGCAAGACGAGGCGAAAGATGAGACGAAAGATGAGAAAGAGAGCAACCAAGAAGACGAGAAAGACGAGACATTGGTTAAAAGATGCGAATATGAGGCTCCAGTGGAGGCACTAAACAGAAACAATAACAGGCCAATGGTTACAAAAGTTGAGAAAGTAAATGTGAGCCTGAATCCATATAAATACTTTTCAAACAAAGGTAACCAGAATTCATTACCACCTGAAAACAAAAACGCTCTATCAATTGAAGAGAGACTAGACAAGCAAGATAAACTAATCCGTGATTTGGCTAAAAGTGTGAAAGCCTGCGTTTCAAGTACAACCCAGTCCCTGGAACAGTATAAGAAAACGCTAGTAGATGTAAACGAGAGATTTAAAATAATGGATAAGATGAGGACGGATCTGGACAATATTGCAAAGCTAGTCTCAGATGCAATGAAAGACGATGAGAACGATGAGAACGATGAGGACAATGACGAGGATACGGTGAGAGAAAATCCTGCATCAACAACTACGAGCGGGGATAATATGCACAAGGGAGATCTAAGAGAGGAAGTGGTTAAAATAATAGAGGAAAAATTAAAAACAAACACAAAAGGAGAGTCGAAGGATGAGGAAGAAAGCTCAATAAAAGAAATTGCCAAAGATATGAAAGACACTTTAAAACTAGGAATGATAGCTAAAGCTGGACATATCAAAAGAGACTACAAATTAGACAAGGATACTAAATTCGAATACTTCTATGATCTACTAAGCAGTGAATTAAGATCACATGATCTCCTACACACAATTGAAAACAAATATCCAGCTGAGTTGAACGATAAGATTAAAGACGAGCAAAAGTTTAAAGCTAGAGACATAATAATCAATCATCTAGATAAAATATATCATTCCAAGGTCATTCAAATTAAAGATCCGAATAAGATTCTAGAGGAACTGAAAATACTCAAAAACAGCGAAATCAACATAACACCTCACGCAGCCAAACGAGCAATTTGGAATTTACAGTATGGAACGAATAAAGATTCAGCTGTAAAATTCTGTGAAGATTTCGAAGATGCGATTAGGCTATACGAAAACTGTCCCGGAGCAAAACCTATAGATGACGAGGAAAAGAGAGATATATTCTTTGGAGCAATTGAAAACTCAGCTCCAGGAATCAAAAACCTGGACTTCATGTCACAACAAGCCAGTGGTACAAGGATTACTTATCCTAGACTAAAAACACTGTTGATACAAGAAGAAGCCTCAAGAAAGCAAGCAATATCTGGAGAAGGCGCTATCAGAGCAGTCAACGTGGCGAAAAGAACACCTGATCGCTGCTTTGAGTGCGGAGACATCGGCCATCATGGAAATAGATGCCCTCGCAGGGGAGAAGGTCCGAAGTGTTACAAATGTAACAAATTTGGACACAAAAGCTTCGAATGTGTAGAGGACAAGGTAAAAAGAGCACCAACGAGAAACTTTCACGGGTCAAGGTACAACCAATCAAACCAGTACTCAAGGGGTTCTGGTGGCACAAACAAACTCAGGAATTTCCGGAAACGGAAAATGAACGACGAGAACTCTAAAGGTGGGAAAAAGGGGAGATACGAAGGAAGAGGGGAAGGTACAGTACAACGAAATGACCGAAACAACAACGATAATGGCAATAGGAAACAAAAGCAACAGAGACCAGGCAAACCAACGGACTACAACAGCTCAAATAAAGGTAAGATGAATCACAGTAAAATATTTAAAGATGAGAATAAATTAATGAGAGAGAAAGGAGAGAAAGACGAGACAAGTAGAGAGACAATGTACACTAACACAACCGAGACTAGATTTAGTGGCAAAAATAAGTTGATTACGGAGTTCATAGCAGACTCCGGAGCTACTGATCACTTAACCAACTCGAAATTGCTTTTTAAAACTTTCGATGACACTCGCAGAGGGATCATCAAATGCGCCAACAAAGATGAGTCAGCTGATCTAATATCAGAAGGTGAGGGCGTTATAGAAATAGAACTGAACGATGGGAAAACAGTAAATATCAAAAATGTCGTGTACTCAGAATCACTGAAAGAAAATTTATTGTCTCTTAGTAAATTTGCAGAAATGGGTTTAGCTATCTATTTAGACGATGAGAAAATAAATATAGTAGATAAAGAAACCAAAGAATCATTTATTAAAGGGGTGTATAAAAGACCGTACTGGATGCTTGAACTACAAATAACAAATGAGCAAGATGAGAATACAGTTGCAAAACGGATAATTGCAAACTTCACTGAAGGTGAGCCTGAAACAAAAAGATACCTTACGAGGAGTATGACGAGGAATAAAACAACATCTGACGACAAAAACCAAGAGACTCAAGACGAGACACAAAAGACGAGTAAAGATGAGAATGATGAAATAGTAAAAACAAGTATAGACGGAATAACGACTGAAGGAAGTTCAAAAGATGAGAATGGAATAAAGATGAGAACAATTCCATATGAACAGTCGAATTTTGATTTCACGATTTGGGATCGCAAATTTCAAGATCTTGATGAGTTACCATGCACTGATATAAACGAAGATGTGTCACCATTCTCTGTTGATGATGAGAGTTTTAAGAAAAATAACAGAGCTTTGATGTGGCATGTCAGGTTTGGTCATGCATCGGTGGCATATCTTAAGGCACTTCAAGCCAAGTTTCCGCAAAATAAAGAACTAAACGATGCGATATTTGATGAGAAAGTTCTAGATTGCGAAGTGTGCAAAATAGCCAAGTTTAACAAACTGTCATTCCCAACGACGAGAAGAAGGGCGACACAACCATTACAAATTATTCATTCCGATACGATGGGAGTGATAAATCCGACTTCTCATCCAAAGGGGTACAGATTCATTTCAGTCTTTATAGATGATTATTCCAGATTCGCTATGGCATACCCCATGAAAGCTAAAAGCGATACAGGCAAATGTTTTAAAATGTTCGTCAGGAGTGCACGTAATTTACTCGGCTACGATGCGAAAGTCTGTTATCTGCGATCAGATCAGGGAACAGAATACACAGGCGGATATACTATAGAGGTATTAAAGGTCTTAGGAGCTGAATCTCAACTGTCTAGTCCTGATACTCCAGAACACAACGGAGTTGCTGAAAGGTTTAACCAAACAATTCAAAAGAAGGTGAGATCATATATGTACGATGCTAAATTACCGGAAAACCTTTGGGACCTAGCTGTGACTGCCGCAGTATACGCATATAATCGCACGCCGCATAAATCCAATAACATGATAGTTCCGTTAGAGAAATTCGCACCTGAACACAATTTTTCAATAAATCAAATCAGAAGATTTGGATGCATAGCTTACATAAAAGTACAGAGAAAAACAGGTCCGAAATTTAGAGCCACCGGTCTTCGGGTGATACTAGTGGGATATACTCCGACTGGATACCAATTCTTAAAGCCTGAAGACGGGAAATATTACGAGAGTAGACAAGCAAGGTTTAATGAGAAATTGGTCTATGGAGACAAATATGGGAAAAGTTGTATTAAAGATGTACCACAAGAAAGTGCGAAAATTGATGAGCAAAATTGGTTTCTGAACCTCGATCAAGAAGAGCACGAGTCCAACGAACTGCCCAGAACGGAGGGAGAGTCAAATAATCAAGGAAAGGAATCAAAGAGGAAAAGAGGGAGACCAAGAAAAGAGAAGAAAATACAGACTCAAACGACTGTAACGAAAGACAACTCAGAGAGCATTCAAGACTCAAGCTTTACTAATTTACCTATCGATGAAAATTTAAGGAAGAGAGCTACGAATTTATGTTGTCTGGCCGAAGAAGACGTGTCTGAATCAAATGAAGCAAATGATGAGATATATCATGCTTTGTTGTCAAGCATTGCAGCTGATCCAGCAAATTATAAAGAAGCAATGAATTCGGCAGATAAAGAAGAATGGAAAAGAGCGATCAATGAAGAGCTAAAGTCAATGGATAAAAACCATGTCTGGAAACTGGTAGAAAGGCCAACTAGCACCAAAAAAAATCAGAAAGTGAACATCATTGACTCTAAATGGGTATTCAAACGAAAAACCGAAATAAATGGAAAGAGGAAATGCAAAGCAAGGCTGGTGATACGAGGATTCAAAGATAGAAATGTCTATGAGCTTAGTGAGACCTATGCGCCAGTGTCAAGGCTGACCTTAGTGCGTACGGTTGTCTCAATAATCAACAAATACGACCTAGAAGTATGTCAGTTAGACGTAAAAACGGCTTTCCTCAACGGTGAGTTAGATGATGAAATATACATGGAAGTGCCCGAAGGAGTGGATCTAACCGATGAAGAGAAGAAGTCAAAGGTGTGCAAACTTGAAAGATCGCTATATGGACTTCGTGTCAGTCCAAAGAAGTGGAACGAAAAATTTACTCAAGTAGCATGTAGCTTAGGGTTGAAAAACTCAGACTTAGAACCCTGCTTGTTCGTCCGAAGAAATGGGGAGAAAATACTAATATTATTGCTTTATGTAGATGATATTCTACTAGCAGGAAACGATGAGATAAAACTAGAAGAGGTGAAAAATCAGCTGAGCAAGGAATTCGAAATGACGATTATCGGCGAGCCTAAAGAATTCCTAGGTATTTCTTTAAGACGAGACAGAAAGAATAAAGTAATTGAATTAAGCCAAGAAAAATACATACAGAACATGTTGGCGAAATTTGGTTTTGATCAATCACACCCTCAGCGAACTCCGATGATAACGAATCAAGCAACAAACCATGCAAGAAAGATGAGAGAAACAGACACCAACGATGAGACAATTTACCCAGATGATACAAAGAAGAGCTTTCCATATCGTGAAGCAGTGGGGAGTCTGCTATACCTGGCTGGTGCAACCAGACCGGACATATCCTACGCTGTAAATGTTTTGAGCAGACATCAAGTAAACCCTACCATGGAAGACTGGGGAATGGTAAAGAGAGTATTTAGGTATTTGAGAGGTACCATAAATCTGAAGATGAGATACACTGGTGAGTCACACGAAATTGAGAGTTTCTCAGATGCGAGCTTCGCTGATTGCAAAGATTCAATCACTACATGTGGATTTTTGGTCAAGCTACACGGCGACACAATTACGTGGAAGACTCTCAAGCAAAATTACGTAGCACTATCTACGTGCCATGCTGAATATGTGGCTATGAGCATCGCCAGTCAAGAAATGCTCTCAGTCTACAATTCATTAAGACTGATTTTTAGCCATCCTCCTCTGCCAATGAGCTTATGGTGCGACAATAAGGCAGCTACGGCGAGTGTAGAAGTTAATGGGGGAAATAAGTTGAGGCATATTATAGAAGCTAAAGCTCACCACATTAAGGAGTGCGTAAAGAGAGGACTCATAGTAGTAAAGTGGGTTAAGTCAAAAGATCAGTTGGCTGACATATTTACCAAACCCCTTTCCTTTGAGTTACATAGGAAATTAACAGATAAAGTTTTGAATAACCATAGCTGATAAATGTTGTATGTTCACAGGAAATCAGTAAAGAGAGTTCTTCCAGCTTGAACCTACCAAAGACACTGGGAACAACCAAAGAAACGTCATATGACGAGAAAAGTTTAAATAAGAAAATTATATTATTACAGATTAATTTCATGTATTATTTTATATCAAGAAAAGATTATATATATTTACAATAAAATAGAGTTCCTAACGGAGACCCGGCAGGTGTCGGGAGGGAGTGTTGGATTCCGGGTGGCGTCGCCACCTCCCGGTCTCCGGCACTGGCCCTTGTTTTGTCTCGGGCCCTTGGGCCCGTCTGACACACTTGCTAAGCAGCAGGCTTAGAGTAAAGACGGATGATGTAAAGAAGAGTTTTTCATTTAATAAATAAAACGGTGCGAATAAGATTTAAACATATTCATTTCGAATAACCCTTCAAATAAACTTTGGTAGTGAAATAAATTGATTTTGGGGCTAATCAATTGTTAATTTCTCTAAAGTCGTTAAACTGTTCCCCTTAACAGGAACAAATTATTTATGGCATTTGGATTCTGGCCAATCAGAGCGTAGTATTTGATGACATGAAGTAGACCAGATTCGAAATTCTGTCGGTAATTTCCCTCCATCTTTTGATAATCCCTCTCTAATTTCACAATTGTTTTTCTATTCGTATTTAATTGTAAAATACTGTGATAAAAGTCAGAGAACATCGTGAATAATTTTTTCTAACCTATCGCTCTATGCTTATCCAAATCCGAGTGCCAAAAATAATCAGTCGAATACCATTCTACTTTCAAAATGAATCGGATATTTCCCTCATGTCTTCTCGCGAAGCAACAGTTGGAGTAAGTTGCGAACAAAAAACTTTTTGACCTTCAAAATTTATCCCTCTCGCTGCTACGCAGAACAATCGTGACATATCCGATAAGTTTTAAGGTTTTGTGATGTTACTACCGATAATACTCACATAACAAGGTACGGGCCAAGAACACGTCTGAACGGATGATGTAACCGAATTGACAGTCGTTTCTGATCTGCGGTCCTTGAGAGTTGTGCGCTAAAATGAGAAAGAGAGAGACATGGGGAGTGAGTGAGTGAAAATCGCAAACATGGTGGGGGTACTAAAATTCGCAGAAAATCTCTTTCTCTTCGTGGGGGTTTTTGCTGGCTCGGAGTTGAATGATATAAGAATTTCTGCGATAGTATAACAACACGATAAATGCGATGTGTATCCCCAGGCAGTTTAGTCAATGGAAAAATTGTAATATTCAACAATGTTATTGTACAAGATAAAAAGAAATTATAATACATCATGGCTTCGCCTGGTGATTCTCCAGCTCGAGTTGTGTAAAATTGATGAATAATACAGAAATCTAAAAGTAAAAGGGTAAAGTTGTTGAGAATTGGAAACAATTAAAAGAAAAAAAAAAAAAAGAAAGAAAAGGAATTCAAACAAAAATTGCCAGAGAAATTTTGATCCCAATTTTGGCCAGGATTGAACCTGTAAAATTATATTCGCCACGAATCCGGAATTACCCTATGTTTATAGATTTCTAATTCAACGTAAAAAAAATATGTAGGGAAGAGCGGGGCAAAATAGGCACGGGGACAGAACGGGCACCTCGGCGCGAAATGTAAATCCGGGGCAAAACGGACAGCGTCTTAATTTTTTTTTTAAACAACTTTTTCCAGTTTCCTCACGTTATTTACTCAAAGAAAATGCGAAAAATGAGTCAAATTGTCTATGAACTTTTTTTTTACCAATTCGAATGGAATGAGAATTATTTTAAACATTTGTTCAGAACATTTTTCGAAACCTAGTCGGGCAAATAATTTTTTTCAGTTATTTTTTGATGAAATCGATTTTTTGTAAAAATTTTAATTGAATTAATTTTTCTAAAAATTTGCCGTTTTTCAAAAGTTTTTTAGACAAAATTGTTATTTTCAGACTTTTGGCATGGGTTTGTCACCCATGCTTCCCGGACTGTTCTTAGACGCAAGAAACGTAAGGAAATTGGAAAAAGACATTTCAAAAAAACTTAAGACGGTGTCCGTTTTGCCTCGGATTTATTTTTAGCGCCAAGGTGCCCGTGCTACCCCCGTGCAAATCCTGCCCCGCTCTCCCCTGTAGAGGCGATGGGGGAAAACGGGCAGGCGCGGTTGATGAATCCCGGTTGAACTTGACAACTATTCATTGACCAGAACTGATATCTTGGACGGGGAATTGGTTTCAGTCGCACCTAAAAACTGCAACCGAAGATAGGTACTTTTCGTTTCAGCGTTGGCAATACATCTTGTTTTCAAGTAGGAATCCTTATACGTACATCTCCATGCTCGAGCCAGTTTTTGTCTGGGGTGTTGCCAACTTAAAAACAAGATGTATCCTCGGTTGCAGATTTCAGGTGCGACTGAAACCGATTCCCCGTCTGTACACTCAATTATTTGGCAAAAATGCCCGCAGTCACAGACTTTATAGTCATTTATATGTAATCGGAGACAGAAAGGCTCAGCTGTCGAGCTTGCATATGCCCTGATTTATTTCACCGACCGAAGTAAGTACACTTTACCGTTAACCAAAACTATCTCAATTACTTGAAGTGCCTGCAGTAACTCGATAATAATTGTTAGAACCATTCGTCGGAAATGGTATATATTCGTTTTTTAAAATTCAACTGTTATTTCAACTGTCATTAAAAGCCGATTGTACAAATATCAGATGAGTGAATCATATTAGAGAATCTTTTTATTTTTATGACACAATTTCTTTCATTTACCGGCAGAACTTGGCTGGGTATAACCGCCTAGACTTGCGAGATGTTACTGACGAGCGTTGATAGCAGGGAAAGCCTATTTTCAATACGCGCCCACTAGAAGTAGGTGGAGTAGGGGTGTCCGCGATGCATAGAAACAACCAATCGCGCAGTGGATGCACGCAACTAAAACTGTCCGGGGGCGAATTGCGCATGGACATTGCACCCAAGGTCACCTTTACTCTATCCTGAGTATCTATATTGCATTGTATCTGCGTATCTACGTACCGAATGGAATTCACTTGAACACGGGATAATATACGTAACATTCCTCAATATATGTATGAGAAGAATGGAGTGAAATAATCAAGAATTTTTGAAATAGAAATTTCCTGCTTTTCAGAGGGAAATGAGTTGGGTCGGTTCGACTTTGGGTGGCGATGCCGAGCTGATCTCGCGCTTCACCTCGACTTATTTTTAAAATAACACCCATATTCGGTAGAAACGGCTGAAGGTACGAATTTTTACGTATTTTCAAGAAAATTGAAATGTTTAATCATTTTTTATATAAGATGGTAGATATATTCATGGCTTGTCGTAAGAAAAAAAAAAATTGTACACTTCTTTCGTTTTTCAGAATCAAAAATTCGTTGTGTTTATCGAACAAACTAGAGGGCTAAAAATTTACCCTGAAAGACTATGAGGAAATAAAATTTTCCTAATTATGTAATCGTAGAAATTCGTATAGAATTATTTTCACCAGGATGACATCGTGGCATTTTTAGAATCACTATATCCGCGAGGCAGCTCTTTCAGATTTTGGATAAAAAAATGAGTTGATTTTGAAAAAAATCTCTTACAATTATATTCCGAAATTTGCCTTCTCGAAATTTGTTCATCGATTTTTGTGAGTCATTAAACGCTGATGTGATATGGAAACGACGCTTATTCTACAAGCCTTGATGTAGTGTTATTGATTTCTGCCCACACTATTTGTCAACAAGTGAAACTCCCTTAAAAACACACTTGTTGCATGAATCCGCGCGTATAGCTACTGCGGTATACATTTATGTATATATCTGATGAAGAACTCCTCAGGCACTTAGATAACGTAGAGGGGCGGGGGTAGGGGGTTCCAACCCTTGGTGCTAATAGGTAGCACATAATATCCATTCATAATACAACCCGGAATGGAATAAAACTTTGACTGAATTCTATAAAGAGAGGGAGAAATGAATACAAGGCCAGAAATCTTTCAACAAAACTGCTGCTTGCAGGTCCATATAGGTAGATATAGCCAAATGCATATTATCAAGTATTCGAAGGATTCAGTTTGTCATTGAATAATGGAAAGTCGAATCTTCTTCTCGTAGGATTTTTTTAATCAAACGAAATGTGCAGGCAACTTTTCATATATTTCCATCCTGCGAATGTCAAGTCCTGTGAATGTCGTAATAGTAGAGTATGTGATACATATGGAAAAACAGGGACTTTGCACGAGTGCTGGAAACATATCACACGAGTGCAAGGTCCCTGTTTTCTCGCGTATCGCATACTATTTTTCATGACAACTGCATGGCAACCTTCGCTTTCGACGCCATGATAGTATGGCAAAAATTTTGTTTACACGAAGAGAAAGTGAAGGTTGCCATGCATGCGTTATGAAAAGATATTTTTCCGCCTCCACTCGACTCCAGCTCATGCTAAAAACATCACTATGTATTGTGCAGAGTCCCTGTTTCTCTACATGTATCACAATCTTCCTCAGTTCATCCTCAATTTTCGACGAATATTTCCAGTGGAAAGTCACGCGACGTTTTCTGGTAGATTATTTTCGTATTTGTAAGTATTTTTTATTATTCAGAGATCGTATATTCAGATAAATTCGCAGAATGAAATGAAACCCTCGATTGAATTTCATAGAGGTTTTAAGCTACAGCTTTCCGTTTTCTTTCAAAGATTGTAAATACTCAGTTCAGATACTAAGAGATGAATGAATTTCCTTTCAACTGTTGTGGAGGAAAGCCACTTGTATCTGATATCAACGAGTCATTGAATTATATGAATACCGGTGGGGAGAGCTAAGACTAATAAATTATTCTGCTTCTATTCATAATTACGTCGGGGCTGGTAAGAAAAGACTAATTCCTCTCGGGAGGGAGTGTATCTGTTGATAAAACCCATTCGTTTGAGACGATTTAGAATTTGAAGAACCGTTGAAGTTCAGAATATCAAAACTGCGAAGGCCCAAGGATCCGAAAATTTAGATCCATCTTCCGCAAGATGGTAAAACCGACAATGTATGTAATGCATTCCATGACATCTTGACAAAGATCTGATTTGAAAAAAAAACAACATCCATTTTCTAAAATTTGAAAAAATTCAGGAATATCTAATGAAATATAACAGAATTTACTGATGCTATTAAAAGATGGAGGTTTGATTACAAGATAAGTTAAAGTTGAAAGATTGTGAAAAAAAATATTTGCAAAATTGGCATGCATTTTCGACATTTAAATGATCAAAAAAGTTCCTTATAATGATTGTTCTTCATATATATACTGTCCCGATTATTATTCGATAAAAGGATTTAGGTTGTAAATTGAATAAAATTGTCGAATATTGAATATGTCTAGTGTCCTTCGAGGAACAAGCGCGTCGTACCCTAGAAATACACACTTATTTCAGGAAAACTCGCTTCACCCTGCATCACCGTTCCGGCGCCGCGTAATTGAGGCTCTATTTGTCGACGGAATTCATCGTATTTGACGAAACTGTCTTGATCAAATATACATAAAACATGCGCTTCTGTGGCACCCTTTTAAATTAAGCGTTTGTGAGTATTGCAGATGGACGTCCATACGCGCTTGATATTTGAACAACCCGAGCATGTGGTCTCAGCAGCAGAAATGGAGCCTTTGAAACTCTCAGTGCACCGAGGCAGTCTACTCGCACAGTCCATGTCGCTTGAGCAGATAATTTGGCGGCGTCTCCTAGCTATGGGCTATGAAGTTGTTTCGAAGATGATAAGACATATGTATCGCACCTTGGCGACGAAAGTGACACAACTCAAAATATGTTGTTTTTGAAATAATGCAATATCTGAATTGGCATTCTAAAAAAAAAAAAGAAAAAACGAGCGAGCCTTACAGTAGTCGCATGTGATGTGTGAAACGTAAAAAGCGCGGGCTGCTCCGCTTCCCGCGTAAACTGCGAGGAGCGAGACAGCAGACGAACAACAATGACAGAGCACGCAGCGGCTACTGTGGTGGGGGTAGAATGAGAACGCTGAGCTCCCCACTCCTCAGTAGCCACAGATTTGGTTAGGTTCAAAATACATTCGAGCGAGTCTGAAAGACGTCTTTTTACCTTACCCATATTACACTAGACAACTCGAATTTCATAATTGAAAAACACGAAGTAAATCGAAGAACTACAGCTCACACGTGCGCGTGAAGAGATTCTAATTCGCGATAGGAGAAGAGTAGTGGGAGGTTTGTATTTATCCCTAACAACGCCCAACGCGGCAGCGCCCGAAATCGCATAATTTTTCCGCCAAAAATCGGCAATTCAATGCTTCAGGATGGTCGTGATGCTTCCTAAGCCATTCATCCGATTGTAAAGATCTTGATCTTGATTCAAAGATGAAGAATATAGCTGTGAAATGACTTTCGCCAAATATTAAAAAAAAATCACTCCTCGTTGTAATTCATCGCAAAGATGGCCTGCTTTCGAGATTTGTTTTCGCAAAGCTGAAAGTGAAATCGCAAATTCGGCCAAATAGGTGACATAGATAAATCTTTCATCTATATAAGAATCTTTACTAAAAACTCCATTATCTAGAAAAACGAGGAAATGAGAAGGAAAGTCGAAGAAAGGCGAGGCCTAGTCAACGCCCTTTATTATATCATGAAAAAAATGATTCAGGTGATTATTTGAAATGATTTTTCGTAACGAAGAATAATTCTTTTTAATGAAAATTGTATTTTATCTAATTAGCACTAGGAGTAATGCAATTTTTTATTGAAGACAGTTATTTTTGTTCGATTTGGGGGAGAGTGGAGACAATAGACTTATGATAACTAAAATATATGAGACATATACTCCTGATTTCAAAGTATTCAAAAACCGTTGAAAAACTGCGTCAATAAAAGCACCATTTCGAGCTTGAGTCCATCATTAAAAAAAAAAGCTAAATAATCCAATATTTCCCGTAGGGAATAAAAAGACTGAGGGAAACTCACTATTGCATCAATGTGTGTCAAGTTTCATCGACTGTCAGATTTTATTGAACAATTTATTGGTTACATCACATTTAAAAATTTCAAGTAATTGTATGAGTACATGTATAAATGACATAAAGAGGAAAAGAGCTTCATATAAAACGAGACATTGGATTTATTCTTTCACATGTATATGTAGTCATAGGGTCCATTTCCGATTGGTACGCCCCTGCTTCTACTGACCGATCTTCTCGATGGTAACCTCTTACTTCATTTAAGAGGGTTTCTTCGGGCTCAATGTCTCTTGATTTAATTGAGACAGATCTTGCAATGTCGTCAGCTGCGATTTCAATTTTTTGATCCAACTTCATGGGGCTCATATACAGGTGAATTCCCTACTTGCTGAGCCGCGTGACTGTCAAACCAATTCTTCAAAGCTATAACATTTTTCCTCGAACAGTTCAGCTTCGGTGAACCTAGCTGTATGTGCTTCCAGCAGGGCACTCCGCTTGGCAGGTTGGCCAACGCTGGGCATCCCATCTCATCCAGTACGAAGACGTCCCAGAAGTATTGTTTGAAGAAAGTCGCATTCTCGGCTCCCTTAACATAAATAATTCCCTCGCAACCGATTCGATCGAATTCTTTCTCCAAATCGGCCATAGTGTTCGATCCTTGGTCCCATTTAAGGCCGTGATATTCTCGCGTCGACCAATTGTTAGTTTGCTTTGCCTTGATGGGCAGGTAAAACATTGGCTCCTCTCTTCGTATCAGGAAATGCTTTATCACATCAGTTTCTTGGCTAAGAATAGTCACTTCCACGGGAATGTATTCGTTGAAGCTTCCACGAAACCCTTGGCTGTCCATGATGTAGGACGACATTATAATTGCTAGAATAGTTTATTCGTACATTTATTTCACACTCAGGAGTTTGAATAGCATTGAATTAAAATTACGTTAAATGATCAGAACGGGTGAATAACTTGGAAACTACTAGATTCATAAAAAAAGACGAAGAAACCTTTTTTTTTAGAGCGTTCAATTTTGATCAGAAGCTGCTTTGCAGAATATTACTGAATAGATCAGTTCTTGAGATATAAAAATCGAAAAGTGCCACGAGAACATTTCCCATGTATTTCAAATGGAAGATAAAAAATAGTTATGAGCTCCCTCTAAATATTGATATTAGGAGGTAAGTTTTTTTGAGGCTCGTTATTTGATCGTAAAGAACAAGTTTCTTATTGTGCTTTAAAGAATAAAAAATTAATAAACAAATAGTCGGTTTATTCTGTCCACCTTAATGTTTATTTGCAAGACAGTATTTTTCACCCACTATTTTCATATGAATAACTCTCAGCCTACCGGTGAAAATATTGCCGATTTTCCCATATGACCATAAAGCCTCGAAAATCCCGGTTAAAGTAAAAAAAAATCACTTTTCTACATGACCCGCCATTTTGTTGTCAATAAAATCACTATTTTTTGGAAAGCTGAGACTTTTTTACATTACATAAAACAGGATAATTATTAATGTTTGAAACCATGTTGCAGGAAAACTGCAAATTTTCGGCAACCATTTTTCCCAAAGATGTGGAAGAGAAACTTCTTTCGATGTATATTAACGTGTGTATGTAAGCCCATATTATTCCGGCCCAGAAATATTGTATGAGATTACGTGACTCACCGCTTGTGGAAATTAAAAAAAGACCGTTACTTACCTTAACTTATGACAGAGCAATCCACACAGCTGCAGGATCTGACTGCAGGCAAACGTTGCAGAGTCGTGAAATTTGTTCCACTAAAGGGATGACGAAAAAAAAAAAGTACTACCGTAATCGATAATAGGTTCAAAAAAGAATTTGTAAAAATTAGCGAAGACTAAACGGAATTAAGCAGATTATATTTTTGAACATTTGCAGATAAACTCACGCTGCGAATTGTTCATGATGGAAGATCGCACCGACTTAAATAGCCGGGGTTCTGTGGTGGTGGGGATTCTCGGGTGTATTCATCTCCTTGGTCACGGAGTTGTACGTAGTAACTCATTAGCCAATGAGAAAGCGTTCGCAAAATTGAAAGGAATTTTCTGTAACAATGAAACGACAAATTCAAACGATTTTACTCCCCTTCCTCAAAATTTTCTCAAAATCCTCTTTCAAAATAGCATCGAAAATTTCACGCTATATTTTTCCAAGTCACAGACTTGCTTTCGCCAAGTTTTGAGACGAAGCATCGATCCAATACAAGACAGTGCCGCGAGACGTCAATTCTGTTCAGATAAGAGTTTTCCATAGTATGGTCAACAGGCAGAATTTTGAGAACATAAAAAACTAGCAGTTGTTCTTCTTCATATGCGGATATATACAGTCGAACTTTGTTTATAAAAAATCTTCCATGTGAATGACAAGCATTAGCTCGTAGTCGGAATTAAGGGTAGTGGTTGTGACATGTATTCTTTCGGGCCATTGCATAAATCGCTTCGAGTTGTCAAGGTCAGGGTTTCAGAACTTTGAGTTATAAGTAGCTAAGTTTTACCTCTAGAGGTAGCCTTTGACTTATCGAGGTCAGGTTCCCTTAAATTCGAATAGCGAAGGTAAAATAGTGGCCCTTGGTGCATCGAAAAACTTCGAGTTATTTTCTGTTTACTTTCCGAATTACGGAGATTTTACGGGGCAATGGACTCAATCTCATAGTCAGATGTATTCGCTATGTGCGTATCCTTGAACGGCAGCGAGTTTCGACGCGAGCGCTCGCAGTGGCGAAAAGTGGCGATCACACTGGGGAAATTGATACCGCTTCGTATCGAAGACTCGCGGTTATTTTGCTGTATCCAAGTAAACAACGAGCACTTAATTCGCATAATTTTTCCTAAGCTAGCTGAAAGGGATTAGAAACTGTACGAAAAAGTCCGATCCCGATCCATTTCATTTTTCAGCTCTTGTGAATATAATAAATGAAGGCCCGGATCGAATAACACGCTTAGCGCTCGGCCGAGTCAAAAAGCGACACCCTTGCGACCAAATTTTAAAAGTTGCGGAAATGAATTTTGAAAATTCCTATCATGTAGAGGATCGATAAAGACAACTTTTTTGCATTGAAAGTTTATTTCAATAGTCAATAGTTTTCGAGAAAAAAGATGAAATTTGCAAAGTCGTCAAACCGATTTGCACCACGTTTTTTAAACTTAACTCGCTATAACTTCGGCGAATATGAACGGATCTTTTTGTTCTTTGGCATGCAGTCGTGGAATACGCTAGCGCTGCTGATGAAGTCATAAAAAGTTCTATATTAAATAGTTTTTATCCAATAAATCAAACAAAACCAGCGAGTGAGTTTTTATACGATTCCGTTTGTTCAAAGAGAAAAAGTGTGCTATGAAGTTGAAGTCTCGAAAAACTTTCAGCGAGGCGTTTGTTCGTTAACATAATGGGAAGATTCTCAGAAATTTTCAGATCATTCGGATGAGAAACTATGAAGATAGAGCGATTTTACAAAACTCGGGCTATGCGTGCGGTCTCAATCTTGCGATATAATTGCGATATAATAAAGATTGGGATCGCATGCATCACCCGAGTTTTGTAAAATCGCTCTATCTTCATAGTTTCTCATCCGAATGATCCGAAAATTTCTGAAAATCTTCCCATTATGTTAACGAACAAACGCCTCGCTGAAAGTTTTTCGAGACTTCAACTTCATAGCACACTTTTTCTCTTTGAACAAACGGAATCGTATAAAAACTCACTCGCTGGTTTTGTTTGATTTATTGGATAAAAACTATTTAATATAGAACTTTTTATGACTTCATCAGCAGCGCTAGCGTATTCCACGACTGCATGCCAAAAAACAAAAAGATCCGTTCATATTTGCCGAAGTTATAGCGAGTTAAGTTTAAAAAACGTGGTGCAAATCGGTTTGACGACTTTGCAAATTTCATCTTTTTTCTCGAAAACTATTGACTATTGAAATAAACTTTCAATGCAAAAAAGTTGTCTTTATCGATCCTCTACATGATAGGAATTTTCAAAATTCATTTCCGCAACTTTTAAAATTTGGTCGCAAGGGTGTCGCTTTTTGACTCGGCCGAGCGCTAAGCGTGTTATTCGATCCGGGCCTTCATTTATTATATTCACAAGAGCTGAAAAATGAAATGGATCGGGATCGGACTTTTTCGTACAGTTTCTAATCCCTTTCAGCTAGCTTAGGAAAAATTATGCGAATTAAGTGCTCGTTGTTTACTTGGATACAGCAAAATAACCGCGAGTCTTCGATACGAAGCGGTATCAATTTCCCCAGTGTGATCGCCACTTTTCGCCACCGGTGGCGCCACCCGTCGAAACGCACATGAGGTTTTCGAGTTAGCGAAGTTCGATTGTATTTTCATCAGTTCTTTCGCGGACAATATATCAACAAATATATAGAAATAAATCGTAAATTATTTCTAAAATGTGAAACTACATGATTAATTGTAAAGTTGTATAAAGCATTCGATTGTTATCAATGCGATGTTGATTATATAAATGAAGATCAATGATATCCGTGGACTGTTACTGACAATGTGTTCGATAATCACGTGTACGTTAAATCTCTGAGAATTGAACAATGCCCGAATTCAAAGCTGCCGAATGCAAGCAACGTACATTGAACTAAGAATGGACATGACGCACTTGACGGAAAATTAATTGACGAAAGCGAAGAACTTCTAGAAAATATTGTTACCTTTGTTTTTCTTTTGTTGAGCTCTGAGAATTGTGTACTTTGGAAGCTTCGTTTCGGTGTTACGTATTGTTACATGGATAGGATTGAGAGAACTTGGAAACCTTCGTTATGCCATAGTTTGAAAGATTTATTGTCATCAAATGACACTACTTTGATACCAAAACTTTACCTTTAATCCTAAGTCTGAAAATGACTTCTTTGTTTATTATAGTTATGATTATATCAATACAAAGATATCGAAATATGGAAACTGTGGGGTGGAATAACGACCGAGACAGACAATGACTTTCGATTTTACAACGAAATAGCGATGGATCCAATCCCTTGTTCTAAGCTCGAGACATTGGTGAATGCTTCCGACTGACGCTATTGTACTTTATTAAAAGTAAAGTGATATATGCGTGGAAAGGTTTCGACAATAAATCAAAGGTCTCATCTGTGTCGTTAAATTCCACAACAACAAAAATTAGACATCCGTACAGTATACAATATATATGGAGATTTGGGTGTCAATATTTTTGCAACATTTTTTTCAAAGCTCACACGAAGATTGAAGATCGTTTGCCCGATGCATTTCAAGAGCTTTCTCCGAACAGCTCAATTGAAAATTTTGTAGAGGTCGCTCAAGAATTTCGATGATATCAAAATTGAAAGGAATCAATTACTTACTTTTTAAATTCTCGAGGGACCTCTAAAAAATTTTCTAATTGAGCTGAAATTCATGAAAGTCACAAAATTTTCACCTGAGCTTTTCGATGAAATGAAAAATTCGACAAAATATTGCCACCCTGATAAGGACATAGCCTAATATTCACTCGGCAAGATACCGTTGACCCAGTCTATGACGGTGCTATCGTGCCAAACGAATTTTCCTCTGATTCCAGTATTAATCGGTAAAAGAGCGAGGCATAGGGGAGCCTGTGCTCCCCTTTCGGGGGTGAAATCTCCCTGATGGTCCGTCAGATCGGTACTCGTGTATCCCGGATGCACAGCATTCACGACGAGGTCCTCCCTATCATCTCCGTCGAATTCTTTTTGCTGTATACGCGCGAGAGCGGCAACGCCGGCTTTACTTACCGCGTACGCGTCATTGGGCCACCCAAGCGTTTCGTGGGTACCGGTTTTGGCGGCTCTGTAAATTACGGTTCATTATTATCCTGGATTTATGCTACTAATAAAATGGACAATCGGGCATCGGGGAGGCCACGCGATCTGGGATTAAAAAAACATCCTTGATCTCCCCACTGACCAGCATCATCGATAATCCAGCTCATTTTGAATCAGAACTGGTTAAGGAATGTGAAAAAAAACTGGGAAATCCGGATCGTGACTTACGCCAAACGTTTACGGCAATTAGATGTGGTATTAGTAGTTTTCGATACGAGAGGCCAAGCGGGCGGTTTGCGCACTGCACAAGTGTGAAGGCCCAGCACGAGCCCGAGGCGAGTATCGCCGAAGGCGAAGACTTCCTTCGCTCGGCTCGCCTTCGTTCGTCTTCGACTCGCCTCGGGCTCGCGCTGGGCCTTCACACTCGTGCAGTGTGCAAACCGCTCATTTCGTCTCTCGTATCTAAAATGGATATTTCGCTTCGCCACACGAAATTTTCATAAACAATAACGAAATTCTCTGATTTTTCTGGCTGAACGACTCTCGTGGATAATAAACTGAGAACTATTCGACTCACTCTACAAAATCTCGGATCAGTTGGCTCAGTTGATCCTCAGTAAGCTCAGGGCTTGATAATATACTCTTCAATTCGGTTCCCGGTATTCTCGAAAGATGCCCAAGGGCGCTTGACATCTGAACAACTCTAGCATGTGGTCTTAGCAGCGGAAATAGAGCCTTAGAAACTCTGAGTAACCCGAAGTAGTTTACTCGCACGGATTCCGAAGCTTGAATTGCGAATGGCTCGGTGGCGCCTTCCTATGGGATTGTTCAAAAAGTAATTGAGCAATTTCCAAGACCAATTGAACTGGTTAGTGCTCAAAGATATGTGCTTTGTACATAAATAGAGCTTAAACCTTGAAGAATATTCCGGCATTGTTAACGAGGACATCCAGTCCTCCATGTGTGTCTCTGAGATGCTTCTTGAACGCCTCGACGCTGGAGTCTTCGGTAATGTCGAGTTGATGGAATCTGGGATACAAGCCAAGTTTATTCAGCTTTTCAACCGCGGCGTATCCCAGTTTCTCGTTTCTCGCAGTCAAATATACAATCCCGTCAAACTGCTCGCACAAGCCTTTCACGATGGCAAAACCGATACCTTTGTTCCCACCGGTAACCTGTGGTCACAATTAAAGAGGAATAACACAGTACTTACTCGTAAGACTAGTATAGCGTAGAATCAATGCCACCTCCATGGGCTATTCGAATTTTGTCAAACTGGATTATTACTCACCACTGCTACGCGCGCCGTTCTTTCATCTATGCCCGCATTTTCATACTCTTCGGCAACGACGATTGATGGCGTTAGACAGTTGCATAAAATCGCAACCAGCACTAGTGTAGAAAATGATTTCGGAATGGACGGCTTCATTGCGGGCAAGAGCGTATGTGCGATATTAGAAGGAAATCGATCTATCGATAGAAAAGTTTTTAGCGCAAATATATGACCGCACTCCTGGACAATATGTTGAAGTATGAAAGTTTGTGATCGGACTGCAAACCCGGTGGAGTATCTCGACACGTTTGCACTGAACGATTCGGTTTTATATAGCAACGATGATTCAGATTAATAACCGGTTATTGCAAAGCTGCTTTCCAACCGGTTCCTTTATTAATTTACTTCGAAAATTCCCTCGTGAAGAACCGTATTTTACAAACTAACCTTTTCATACAAAATCTACTAAAAGAAAGATCAAACTATAGGTCCTGTAATAGTTTATTCATTTTCCTGATTATTTATACTAGAACAAAAAATATTACACGAGTTTCTTCCGATGTGATAAAATATTCTGGTCATTTTTATGGATCGGGCAACCGGTCAATGCCTCCGATCGACAACATTTTTCACCAGAGCGGAAAGTTCAAGGATCCAAACACCTGAGGGGCAGGCAACCGGATTGGCCGTTTTCTACTCGTGAACTCGTCAGAACTGCGGTCGTGTGGAGAGCCTGGGTTATTCTTCAATGCAGTGAAGGACCCCGTACAAAACTTATGGAAAATGGGTCCCGTGGTTTTTTTTGAATTTGTGGAAAAACGATCTTCACGTGATACTGATTCAGAGTTCTCATGTCAAAGATTCTGATTTTGACACGACGCTGATTTTTTTTTTTTTGGTGCACCATTTATGTGCAGGCTTGTACAGCACAAATGCTTGAGGTAAAAAATTTCTTAGAGGGTTCTCTCCTTTTTTCCACCAGAGGTAAAATACGTACGGTTGCGGTTGCATTTGCATTAATTATTATTTCAATTATTTGGTTTCACAATGAACAGATCAAACATGCCGTGAATTAAGATTAAAGGGAGTATGAATTCGCAGGAATCAGTGAAAACACAAACGATACAATTTTTCTATCTATAGAATAATTTATTATAACAACCATAACGTAATTGAGAGGACAAAACAGAGCGGGTATATGATAATCTTGACGAGGTTCTTCGATATAATTCTGGCGTACGGGTTGTCACTGGTTTTGTCGGTCAGCCCCATACGATGACTTTCTTGGAAGCTGCATGTCCTCTTTTTTCATTTTCAACCGGTCCTTGGCAGCTCCGTCTTCATTTAGCGAAAAGTGCAGGTAACACCCCAATTTCCATTGAATCGACAACGACGCGGAGCCCTCCTGACTCTTGAGACTTGATCGGCAATCTCTGATAAAGCCAAATCACTGGGATCTTCTACGAGTCCAGTTGCGTCGCCCTGAAGAGAAGCTGCAGAGTCCGCCAGGGCGTCGTCGCCTTCCGGGTGTCGAATCGCACCAGAGTCGTCCACGCCGTTCGCCGGGAAGCCGTAGGCCACGGCGGCCAACAATGCAAGAACAATTATGACTTTGGACATCTTATTGCCAGACAGATCACGGGGCTCTACTGATGATGAGGTGCCCTGGCCACTCGATTTTATACCAACTCTCCCTCGTATACGACGTTCAACGATTAGATACGAGGCCTGAGGGAGATCCCACGCTGAGAGTAATTCCCCTATCTATGCCGTGTCTCTGTCTCCGCAGTGTGTAGGACAAATATGATGTTATGTATGTGTGGAGAGGCTGTATTGTATTTCCTCGCGATAAGCAAATGAGTGAGTCAATATTGAGCGAATGAGGCAACAGGTGTCAGATAAGCACTTCCACATGTCGGAATGAACGAATTAGACAATGAAACGTGTATAATTTTTAATCTACACCGTTTGTTTTCTGGAGATTTCTTTTTCTTCTACTTTCCTCATGATATATGTATAGTTCATTCCTACTTTCCAAAATAATTATCAACAATCATGAATTAATAGTAATAGTTGTTCAAGGAAATAAATACCGAGAGAAATTCGGAATTCAACCAGCGAGTAGGTATATTAGATCAATTCAATGAATATTCGGCCTTATGTGTATAACGCATTTTTCATCGAATTCTCAACACACAAAATAACACCAAATACAAGAGAAGACTTATTTTGTCGTCTGTTTTATTTATTTATTTTTTTCAAATTAGAGAGGAAAGTGAAGAAAGAACTTAGCCATACATTCGTTCTCTTCACATCCTTAGATTTTGAACCTTATATTTGTCCTCATTCAGTATATCATATCGCTGACAAAACTGGCGCTGAAACTATTAGAAATTCAGAAACTTTCAAATCTTCAAATCTCGGAAAACATATGATGTCTAAAAAAATTGAAGAGAATTCATTGCTACTCATTGTGATTACTGCAACATGTATATATCACTCTAGCTCCGAGCCAAGGACGCGCACGTACCTACCTACGCTGCGGAAGATAGCTTGTGTGACGTCAAAATTGGGTCTAAATACGGCACAGCCAGAGGACTGATTAGCAATTATCGCCTGTCGGGATACGTGTATCACCCTTGTTCTCAGCTTTCCATATTCCGAGCAATTATCGCCTGTCAGGATACTTGCCTCACCTTTGTTCTTAGCTAGCTGTATTCGGAGCAATTATCGCGTGTCAGGGTACGTTTGTCTCACCTTTGTTATCAGCAGCAGTTGTTGCCTGTCGGGGTACCATGTCCTCTTATCCGTTTGGAAATTTGTCGGGGCGTCCTATATTAGATGAAGGCCTTATACCGTCTTAATCCTGGCATCCAAATAACAAGCTTCCTAAACACAGCCAATGCAGACTCCAGCGAGGTATCGACTTTGATGTCAAGGTAACATTATCCGGGTTTGCTTAGAAACAGCCAATGCAGGCCACAGATTGGCATTGACCTAGGCGCCAAGATAATATCGACGGCAGTAAGGAAGAACGTGATATCTAAAATTGCGAATGAAGAACGTGGCATCTCGGCCGAGGACAAATTTTTCATTGATACGACACTGAAATTTTGGTTGCGTGAATTATAAGAAGCATTTTTTTTCCAATAGATTCAATATAATTGTTTCAATAATTTTCTCATTCATTTCTGAAGTTCGAGAAATTCATTTTAATGGGGATGCTGGAAACGTAAAGTTCAAGTATGACTTTGACGATGAAGCTTGATTCGAACGCCTCGGTAGAAAAATAAAACGTGGCGTGGACGGATTTCGTGCTTCAAAGAGCGTAGCTCAATATTGAAGCCAATATTGGCCTTCGTTTTGCTACCAATGTTGGTCCAAGTTCAAAAGCCCATATAAAATGACTCAGAATGTGTCTTAAAATTGTCGAAAGTATGGGAACCAGCATTCCAATTCGTGTCCACAAGACACTCGGGTTTTACGAACAACATGCATTAGGTACAAGTCAATTTGCATTTCCGGAATGACTTCGCGATAAAAAATTATCTAGACTATAACTCGGGGAAGAACTCTAGTCGTAGTTCGGTTGTACGATCGATTGCATCATTCACGAAAGCACCAGTTTATGACGCGTTTGATCTTATTGTTCAAGTAATGGCGGCCTACGCGATAACCTGACCTTTGTGATTCCCAACGACCAGCAATTCAAAGCTGTAAGTGATAGACGGAGGGGAGATTAGGGAAATAATAAATATACTAGTGTTTAATGTTCTCTCTCGAGTCGAAATGTGTCACGTCTCACATGTGCGCTACATCCATAGAGGATGAAGACTGGGAATCACCCAGTGCCTGGTATTGCCCGGAAACTCCCTTAGGCCTCGTATCTAATCGTTGAATGTCGTATACGAGGGAGAGTTGGTATAAAATCGAGTGGCCAGGGCACCTCATCATCAGTAGAGCCCTGTGATCTGTCTGGCAATAAAATGTCCAAAGTCATAATTATTCTTGCATTGTTGGCCGCCGTGGCCTACGGCTTCCCGGCGAACGGCGTGGACGACTCTGGTGCGATTCGACACCCGGAAGGCGACGACGCCCTGGTGGACTCTGCAGCTTCTCTTCAGGGCGACGCGACTGGACTCGTAGAAGATCCCAGTGATTTGGCTTTATCAGAGATTGCCGATCAAGTCTCAAGAGTCAGGAGGGCTCCGCGTCGTTGTCGATTCAATGGAAATTGGGGTGTTACCTGCACTTTTGGCTAAACGAAGACGAGGGTCCCGAAGACCGGTTGGAGATGAGAGAAGAGGACATTCAGCTTTCAAGAAAGTCACCATATGGAGGTGACTGAAAAAGCCAGCGACAATCTCTACGCCGGAATTGTATTGAGGAACTTCTTCAAGATTATCATCTGCCTGTTCTGTTTTGTCCTTTTGATTATATAAGTTTTACAATAAATTATTCTATAGATCGAAAAGTTGTAATGTTTTGGTTCTCAACGACTCCTGCCTTGTATTATCCATATCCAAGTACATTTCGTTTCATCGTTCAATTACTTAACATTAATTCCAAAATATCTTCTTCGTGTCTCTCCTCTTTCGATAGATCATGAAATTAATCTTCTCGCAAAAATTCACCTGATTATACGTCTCTTCGAAAATTGCAAACGTAGCCATATAAATTCCGATATTTGTCGGAATTTTGAATTCTTCTACAGTAAATCATGTTAGAACAATTTCGGTGCGCGGTGGTCTGACTCATTATTGAAAATAAAATCGATGAAATTTTCTTTTTATAACTGACATTTGAGATCACCAAATTTCTTATTTTCATTCCTAATTCTCCCAATCTTAGTAGGTATCCTGAATCTTATCCCTAGATCGCGTCAGATTCCTTCGGGCTTAGGTAATGATTATATTTCACTAAACTAGAACGGGCTCACTCGGATTCTCACTCCGTCATTTATTGGGATATGTTAGTCGAATCAATTCACCAGAGCGAAGACGAATCGTTACTCTCGTAATTGCGAAGCATGATCCCCCCATAGATTATTCTGAAGATTTTGGAAAGGTGCTAGGGTTCCTATTTCAAATATAAATGAGCCGTTCGCTACAACAACAACTTAAGTAGACTTAAGTGATTTTTTCAGAGACGCTTATCGCGATGTTCCGTACACTATTAGCTATATCCCCTGTAAATCTCGGATGCTTCTGTTGACTATTGACGCTACGATGACCATAACAAGCGGCGCGCGCACCGTGCTCGAGCTATTCGGAGCACGGAGGCACGTGTTTATGCTGGTCGACTGGTGAGTAATTTCATTCAAGATCAAACTATTTTCGATTTTTTTTTTTCTCCAGGATATTGGATTTTCCATAATGAATTTTGAAATTCTGACTTCAGATTCGTGATTAGCGAACCAAAAAAACCTACGGATACCAATTTTTATCAAAATCGGAATATTTTGAGATTTCTCGCGCCATATTGGATTTTCAATTTCAAGTTCGGAAATTTGAGTTCAGATTCGTGATCAGTAACCCAAAAAACCATCGGGGACCAATTCTTATTCAAATTTGTTCATCTGTCATCGAGATATCGTCTGAAAACTGAGAAACGGGAAGTGAAAAAGCTGTTCTATGGAAAAACCCCTCAAGTCTCACTCGAAACCTTCATGTATCTCACCGTATTGCAAACTATATTCGATTGTTTTATATTCCTATGTCACTTTTGGGTACCCCACCTACGTAAAAGAAATTGGTCCCTTGTGAAATGCCTCGGTAAAATTGAAATACCAACCGTCGAATCTTTGATCACGGATTTTTGACCGAAACTTAAGTCGACTTAAGTTGTTGTTGCAGAGAACGGCTCAAATCTACTTCGCTTTTGATATGTATACATAACTCATTTGTACATTCGATTCTCCTCGATCCTCGTACCAATTAAGTATATCTATAAATTCTGCTCACTGATTATAAAGCTGCATATTGGATGTCATTGCATATAAGTACGGTTGAAAATAATTTCCTCACGATCCTTAGGTTCTTTTCGAACTCATTCGTCATGCTGAGTCGATGCATCCAAGGGTTGATTTCGAAAATAAAATAATAGTAACCAGCCCCTGAATCCTGTATTTCACAAACGATTTTCGTTTGCAAAATTTAATATTCGGAAACATGTTGAAAGGAGATAAGCTGTCAAATCATCAAATCTTTGCAAATACAGAAAACCTCAATAGATTAACTCCCGCAATGTGATCAATTCTTATATGATCTCCAAGAAGGAAATACATTTCTGAAGGTAAATGCCATTCAATCCGCAGCCTATCAAAGGGCTTCGCTCGAAATCTCATCGAGTATTTTTCTCTTAAAAGTACTACATATCATAAATATCACTCATAGATTTGATCGGAAAATTTTCAAAATTGAAACGGTGATGATTTCTTATTTTCAGTATAAAAGTGTTCATTTTGCGCAATGACTCCGTAACGATTCTTTTTCGACGCGTTGTCGTCATTTCCGTTTTTTTTTTTCATTATAAATTCTTGACACATATTTTACAATGTTCAAAGTATGTCCCATAATTTTTCGGTCCTAATCGGATGGATAATTTTCACGCTGGGAGCGTTCGAAAATGATTCGGCTCAATTTAGCTTAAATCAGGGAGTGTTTGGATATGGATAATACAAGTCGTCGGTGAAACCAAAAATGATGCAATTTTTCTATCCATTCGAAGCTATTTATTGTGATAATTACGTCGGTAAAAAGACAAATGATGGAACAGAAAAGGTTTTGCGATATAATTCCGGTGTAGGTACAGTTTGTCACTGGCTTCCTTGGTCATCAATATACAACGATGACTTCCTCAGAACGGGCAGGTGATACCCCAATTCCCATCAAGTCGACAAAGACGACCAGGAGCCCTCCTTGAACGGACTTTTGAAACTTGATCGGCAATCTCTGATAAAGCCAAATCACTGGGATCTTCTACGAGTCCAGTTGCGTCGCCCTGAAGAGAAGCTGCAGAGTCCACCAGGGCGTCGTCGCCTTCCGGGTGTCGAATCGCACCAGAGTCGTCCACGCCGTTCGCCGGGAAGCCGTAGGCCACAGCGGCCAACAATGCAAGAACGAGTATGTCTTTGGACATCTTATTGCCAGACAGATCACGGGGCT
This sequence comes from Rhogogaster chlorosoma, assembly GCA_944452935.1. NCBI lineage: Eukaryota > Metazoa > Arthropoda > Insecta > Hymenoptera > Tenthredinidae > Rhogogaster > Rhogogaster chlorosoma. The sequence goes on from OX101802.1 coordinate 22,051,147, forward strand.
CTACTGATGATGAGGTGCCCTGGCCACTCGATCTTATACCAACTCTCCTTCGTATACGACGTTCAATGATTAGATTCAAGGTCTAAGGGAGATCCCGCGTTTTACCGCGCGAAGGGGAATGCCCTGATCCGTATGGCGTCTCTGCATGCAGGAGGAATATAATGTGCATACCTGTGTAGAAGAGTAGAGTAGTTTCGTCATTCTCGCGATAAGTAAGTGAGCGGACTGCAAGATGTGCGTAAAGTAAATGTCTGCAGTTCAATGACCTGGTGGCAAGGAATAATCTCGTTGCATGTATAACTCGTGGATGAAGTCTATAAGTTCCGTTATAATGTGTGCTGATAATCATGACGCAATACGGAGAAGGGGGAGGAATTCGTCGTTAGATAAGCTAGAACCGTCAGCCACGGGAATACCCGCTTATACTTAACGACTGTTTTACTGCTACAGAGTCCAGTGATTGACCACGAGCAGAAATGGCGCGACCGGTTATCGGAAATGCATCGCCCTTGACCCTGAGATATAAGCGCATCATGTATACATGTATGTATGCATGATACGCCATACAGATCAGGGCATTCCCCTCCGCGCGGTAAAACGCGGGATCTCCCTCAGACCTTGAATCTAATCGTTGAACGTCGTATACGAGGGAGAGTTGGTATAAAATCGAGTGGCCAGGGCACCTCGTCATCAGTAGAGCCCCGTGATCTGTCTGGCAATAAGATGTCCAAAGTCATAATTGTTCTTGCATTGTTGGCCGCTGTGGCCTACGGCTTCCCGGCGAACGGCGTGGACGACTCTGGTGCGATTCGACACCCGGAAGGCGACGACGCCCTGGTGGACTCTGCAGCTTCTCTTCAGGGCGACGCGACTGGACTCGTAGAAGATCCCAGTGATTTGGCTTTATCAGAGATTGCCGATCAAGTTTCAAGAGTCCGTTCAAGGAGGGCTCCTGGTCGTGTTTGTGAACTTAATGGGAATTGGGGTATCACCTGCCCGTTCTGAGGAAGTCATCGTTGTATATTGATGACCAAGGAAGCCAGTGACGAACTATACCTACGCCGGAATTATATCACAAAATCGTTCCTGTTTCATCATTTGTCTTTTTACCGACGTAATTATCACAATAAATAGCTTCGAATGGATAGAAAAATTGCATCATTTTTGGTTTCCACGACGACTTGTATTACCCATATCCAAACACTCCCTGATTTAAGCTAAATTGAGCCGAATCATTTTCGAACGCTCCCAGCGTGAAAATTATCCATCCGATTAGGACCGAAAAATTATGGGACATACTTTGAACATTGTAAAATATGTGACAAGAATTTATGATGAAAAAAAAAAACGGGAATGACGACAACGCGTCGAAAAAGAATCGTTACGGAGTCATTGCGCAAAATGAACACTTTTGTACTGAAAATATGAAATCATCACCGTTTCAATTTTGAAAATTTTCCGATCAAATCTATGAGTGATATTTATGATATGTAGTACTTTTAAGAGAAAAATACTCGATGAGATTTCGAGCGAAGCCCTTTGATAGGCTGCGGATTGAATGGCATTTACCTTCAGAAATGTATTTCCTTCTTGGAGATCATATAAGAATCGATCACCTTGCGGGAGTTAATCTATTGAGGTTTTCTGTATTTGCAAAGATTTGATGAGTTTTCAGCTCATCTTCTTTCAACATCTTTCAGAAGATTGAATTTTGCAAACGAGAATCGCTAGTGAAATACAGGATTTGGGGGCTGGTTACTATTACTTTATTTTCGAAATCAGCGTTTGGATGCCTCGACTCAGCATGACGAATGAGTTCGAAAAGAACTTAAGGATGGCGAGGAAATTATTTTCAACCCTACTTATGCAATGACATCGAATATGCAGCTTTATAATCAGTGAGCAGAATTTATAGATATACTTAATTGGTACGAGGATCGAGGAGAATCGAATGTACAAATGAGTTACGTATACATATAAAAAGCGAAGTAGATTTGAGCCGTTCTCTGCAACAACAATTTAAGTCGACTTAAGTTTCGGTCGAAAATCGGTGATCAAAGATTCGACGGTTGGTATTTCAATTTTACCGAGGCATTTCACAAGGGACCAATTTTTTTTCACGTAGGTGGGGTACCCGAAAGTGATATAGGAATATAAAACAATCGAATATAGTTTGCAATACGGTGAGATACATGAAGGTTTCGAATGAGACTTAAGGGGTTTTTCCATAGAACAGCTTTTTCACTTCCCGTTTCTCAGTTTTCAGACGATATCTCGATGACAGATGAACAAATTTGAATAAAAATTGGTCCCCGATGGTTTTTTGGGTTGCTGATCACGAATCTGAACTCAAATTTCCGAAATTGAAATTGAAAATCCAATATGGCGCGAGAAATCTCAAAATATTCCGATTTTGATAAAAATTGGTATCCATAGGTTTTTTTGGTTCGCTGATCACGAATCTGAAGTCAGAACTCCAAAATTCATTATGGAAAATCCAATATCAGGAAGAAAAAAAAAAAAAATTGAAAATATTTTGATCTTGAATGAAATTACTCACCAGTCGACCAGCATAAACACGTGCGTCCGTGCTCCGAATAGCTCGAGCACGATGCGCGCGCCGCTTGTTATGGTCATCGTAGCCTCATCATGTACAATACTCGACGGAAAAACTTTGTCTGATCTCGTGCGATTCCAATACTCGCCTTGGGCTCGTGCTGCGATCTCACACTCGTCAGAAAAAGCTTCACCGCACTTGTATCGCAACGTACTATTCTGTTGGTAAAAAAGAATAATTATATCTCTGCTCGTTTTACTTATCTCTGTTCGATTCGAACTTTTTGTTCAAGGGATTATACGTTTGTTTTCGAGCACGTCCAATGAATTTCTTTCATCTTTACCGACGGTGAACTTTCGCCGATGGCCAGATCAGGCAGGTAAGACATTCTTACCGTTCGATCGTCGCCCTAGGTTGAAGATACGACCGCTACGGGGCAGCACATTCAATGGAAACGTGATAAATATAGGAAGCTTAGCGCGAGATTCAAAACCTTGAATATGCGCGCTTCTGCGGAGAAACTTCCAATGCCAAATCCAACTTGATCCCGAGTTCGAAAATCAAGTCTCAAGAATAGATTTCCGAATTCCCAGATCAAAGGTGTCATAACGGGAGTAAAAAGAACGCGAACTTCTCCCCGCGTGGATATTTTCCAAATTTTTCAGAAGTATTCTGATGATTGAGGGAAAATTTTTTTAAGGTAGGAAAAGAAAAAGCTCGTTTTTCTACATATTCCAAAGTCGATCTAAGTCTGTATCTATATAGTAGCTTCGCATAGAGAGAGAGAGGGAGCGAGAGAATAGGCACGGAGAATTATATTCATCCTCGGCGCGAACGAATGGTCGATATTCATGCGGATCCCGTGCTATTTAGTCACACCTCTTCCAGAGGTTCCATACTCGTTCAAGTCAAATCTTCGGCACTTACGCAGTCCTATTTTCGAAGCACCTTGATCATGGCGACTAGTTTTCTCAAATCCGTAAGTCTACGATCGTTTATTGTATTCCCATCGAATAATTTTATATAATTACTGCAATTCCGATTGGTTAATTTGTTCGATAAATTGAATGTTTTTTTTTTTTTATAAACTCTGACAAAAATCTGTACACACGATAATAATCATAAGAATAATAGTAGATTTAATAACGAACGTCTATGTCTATAGATGAAGAAAAAAAGCGACGGACGTCCGGGTCTGAATCGACAGAATAGCGTGCAGACAACAGCCACGAAGAACCCCTTGCCAAAGGTAATTAAAAGCAGTCTGTAAAATTGCCAGTCTAAAGAGTAACGTCACCCGTAATGAAGGTGTATCGTATATAAGGCTAGAGTAGTTTAATAGCAAATTAAGCAACTAGTGCGCGAAGGCGCACGTATTTTTCCTAACTGAGTGTACGAAAATTGATTTTTCGCACTAGTGCGGTAATGTATTATTTTCCGCACTAGGTTAGGAAAAATATTAGAAAAACAGACTTTCACGTGGATGAGGAGTATACCTGTAGAACGATCGGAGGAACTAATCATATATTTCTCTAGATATAGGGGGGAATAATAATAATCATTATCTTAATTACCATTCCAAGGAATATCTGGAGGATGATAAAAGCATAAAATATTTAGTGCCTGGCCGTGCTTGGTGGCACAATCGATCCTCCAGGTAAGCTCAGGTAGCAGGCTTATAGGCCTAGGAATTGTATTCAGAATTTAGATGCCTACGTAGGTACAACTGGTTCGACACAATATCAAGGCAGATTATAATCGGTATTCGCGAGTGCGAGTGCGGTTCAGTTGTTGTATTTTTTTCTTTTTTTTTTCGTTTCCTTTTTTGAAAACGTTTTTTTGTTTTGTTTTTTTTAGGAAGTATATGGCGTATACTAGTTATAAATAGGAGCTCGACGAACGCGTCGATATTATAGAGTATTATATTAGAAATGTCGACGATACAATTCGACGGTGCTGATAATATGCACTGTAGAACAACGGACGAGAATGATCAGGTGAAATTATACGAGAAAAACCGATAAATACGAAAAAAAAACAAGATGGAAAAAACAGTGTTTTTATTTTTTATTTTTTTGCAGTACTTTTCATCAATTTACAAACAATTTGTAATTAATCAAAATAATATGAAGCACGTACAATGGACATTTTTTTTATTTGCATTTCTTTATAAAATGGTCTTTTGTTTTTCCTGACACTGTTTTTTTTTTTCGTAGAAACGGACGTTCAAATCAAACGCGATGTGGCAATCAATCATGCCGATTATCTTGACCCAAAATTCTGTAAATTGCAAATTTTTTCAGCTGGCCATTTTCTGGATCATTTGGCTGGTTCAGATTTCTGGATTCCAAAAGTCGATTAGAAATATTTTTGCATTTAGAAACTATCACTGAATACAGAATACTACACGTAAAATTAAAAATCAATTTATCTCCTATAGAAGCGAACGGTAAAATTCAATGGGATATGGCCATTTTTTATTCCTAGATTTTTTCATTGAGCCGTTTCCGAGATCATCGCGCGAATTTGCCTAAAATCTGTTTTCCGGATTCTAGAGGGTCGAAAACGTAAAGATTCGATATTTTTATCACATCGTTGTAAGCGATGAAAAGTAAAAAGAGAAAAGGAAATTTTTTCCTGAAATTTGGAAGAATATCGATAGCGTAGAATTTCTCAAGAATTTCGTCAGAATTGAGCAGATTTTTTTCCTTCACACTTCGTCTAGTTTGGTTCTTATGGATTTCTGAAAAATTCTCGAACAAGATAGGCACAAGAAAGTGTGATAACAATCGTGAATGTAAACGTGTGTATGTTCGTCAAACAGGCTCCGAAGTACCAGAACAGCTACCGCTTGGAGCCATACAAAACCTTCAACGTCGAACCGATCGACAAAATCGTGCAACAAGTCATGACGAACAATCTTGAAGACATAGTTTACGATCCCAAGGAATGCCCAAAGCTTTGTGCAGAGATCAGCGCCGATATACGAAATCGAATTCGCAAACAGAACTTCGACAGGTTTGTGAGCATATTTTATTATCGCTTATCTCTAAGTCCGAATGTATCAAAATTTCCCTTTCAAATTCTAGGTACAAAATCGTCGTGATAGTAACGATAAACGAAAAGGCTAGCCAAGCCATACAAACATCGATGAGATTCATATGGGATATTCAAAGAGACAATTACTCCAGTTTCACATTCGAGACTAGAACCTTTTTCGCATATTGCTGTGTCTTCGGCGTCTACTGCGAATAAAACGTTCACCGTAGGATACAGTGTCGCCACAGCCACCCGAATCAACTCATGCATGACACCAGCGCTATTTAGTTCGCCGCGGTAACACTATGGCAGCACTGATGCAGATTGTTTGATTATTTCGATTTATACGGTATGTTCGGTATTCGGAGGGACAATCACTCGAGCTTTACGTTCCAGACTAGCAGATTTTTCGCATATTGCTGCCTTTTCGGCTCCAATTACGAATAAAACGTTCAATGCACGATCCTGCATCGCCACGGCCACCTAGATCCGCTTACACGTTATAAAAGCGCCGGTTAGTTCACCGCGGTAACGCTATGGCAGCACTGATGCAGATGTTTGATTATTTCGACGCATCAGCGTTTACAACGTCTAGTTTTCTATCCCGTAAACTTGTGACAGAATAAATAAATAAAGAATAACTCACTCTCCCGGATCTCTTATATTTGAGTTTGAAAAAACTATCTCTATACATGCGCTGAGGAAAATGTCGGCGGCAACAAATTCCTCGTACAATTTACGTCTCTCGCGTGCATCTGCGAAATCCCCAAAACACGGGGGAAACTCTTTGCTGGGAAAAAGTAGCTCTCTACAATCTAGGGTCGGGACCAGCACCATGTCTTTGATAGCTGGACATCCGATGACCAGTGCTAGCTACCGGAACGCTAAAGGTGGCTACAAGGTGCTTTTTCGCTTCATACGACGCGATATTTTCCGCTGATTCCTACCCAAGTTCCTGGGATTTTGTTATTAAGGGATTTGTATCACTGCATAGGTGCCGAAATACCAGAACAGCTACCGCCTCTTTGCCTATAATCCGTTCAAGCAGGAAGTCGTCGACAAGATCCTCGAGGATGTTATGACTTCTACTTTGACCGGTATGAAATACAATCCAGAAGTTTGCATGAAACTGTGTCAAGACATGACCGCTGATATACGGAATAAAATATACCGGAAGGACTATGACAGGCAAAGTTTTCTTTCAGTTTTGTTAGATTTTATCAGTCGATTGATCGACTTCGCCAAGATTCCAACGGATTACGTAGTACCTTGATAGGATTTCGATTCTATGTGACTTTCCATGTGAAGTTCAATGATCATTTAATATTTATTTTAACGTCTCGTATTGATCAAAAGGTACAAATGCATCGTTCAAATAACGATTATAGAAAAAACTGGTCAGAGTGTTCAAGTTTCGAACGGGCGTTTGTGGGACATCGAAAAGGATACCTACTCAACTTTTACGTTCGAAAGTCCGCAGATGTATGCGGTGGGGATAGTCGCCGGGCTTTACTACGAATGAGAAGGAATCGTGTAAAATTATTGTGCAAACCAATCATCGTTTTAATTGTTTATAATTGTATATGGAATGTTTTTATACGAAGAACGAAAAGCAAGAAAACTGGTCTACAATAAAACCTTGTTTTTCAATTAAATGAAAGAGGCTCGTTATTTTTACCCGTAATATCAAATATTTGATAATTTATGTGAAATCTGAAAGATCATAGGTGCGAGTTGTCATTTTTGTATAAATCTATGCGGCTTTCAAGGAGAAGTTGAACATATAGATTTTTATGATTGATTTTTACATTTTCTTTATTGTTATTAAATTAATATATTATGTGTTTGATATATATAATAACAGCGACAAGTACAATATATTATCATGATGATTAGTAATAATGAGATAAGAATAATAACGATAAATGACATAATGTATAATGGAGTACGCAGTAATGATAATTATTATAATTAATGTATGATGGTAAGAATTATACACAACGATATTTAATGATAATACTTATTATGTATATAATATACGTATAAACGAGGACAGAAAATATATATTATATATTCGAATGATGATGAAATAAAAAAATTTAATAAATTTGGGAAAAAAAAAAACTTGAAAAAACCTGATAAAAAAAACTTTCCTCAATATATCCACGAACGCGATACATATATATGTTACAATAATTACTTATAAAACGGAAGTTTAAATCCACGCTGCAGTGATATATATAATATTATAATACAATAGAGAATATGGAATGGAATTTTTTCATATCTCATTCGATCTTAATTATATTAAAGAAATTTAGAACTCTATTCTCGTACGAATGAATACAATAATAATAATTCCAATAATAATAATAGAGAATAGGAATAATCTTCTTTTCTTTCAACAATATAAATTCTATATCCGGTATTCAGATTTTTATTCAATTCTTTCCACATTCGCGACTATCATGGTATATACGTATATCGGACTTGTAAGAATTTCTACGTGTAACGATCATAATAATATTGTTATACAATCGATAACTTTGGTCCATTATTTGAACGTTACACCATCAATTGCACTCAGAATGCAGTGCTGCAGAAATTATTTATCTATTTATTTATTTATTTATTTATTTATTCGTTTCTTTATTATTGATCATTCATTGTTCTTCCAGATTTATTTTTTTTTCCAACCAAACCACGAATTAATGTTAATAAATTTTTTTTCTAATTCAAATCTCCTCAATTTAGAAAGAAATCTTTGAAATTTTCACGTATAAAGTGACTCGAAGAAATTACAGATATTCTATCGATAATTTGGCAAAATTTGAACAAATTTATACATAAGAACCGAGTAAAAAAAAATTTACGACAATCGTATGTATATTATTTTTTATGTTTTTTTTTTCTTCTCATCTGCTATTGCAATTTCAGAGTATATTAATTATTCTGATAATCCGAATGGAATTATGATAATAAATTCTTTTTTCATTTAACTCGTCTTTTAATATATTGTTATATACGGTTAAAGTATATATATATATATATATATATATGTATATATTTATTCGTCGATTAGTCGATTTAAGGTGAATTTAGGAAATGTATATATAATAACAACCGGCATATAGAATTTTACGAAGATATATAGGTATACGAATATACGTACATTGAATTTTCGTTCATTCTTTTGATACCTGTATATAATCATGAACTCAAAAATTGATGAAAGTTTTAGTTTTCTTTGTTGTTGTTAAAATTGAAAGTTGTTGAATTTTTTTTTATACTATCACAAGTTTTTCCACGTCTAAGTTTATTATATTTATTCAAATAATTATGTCAGCATATAATATATTATATACAGTGATATATATATATATATATATATGATAAAATTATCGTTCGATAAATACTGTAAATGATCAATTACAGTATACTGTATATATTAATGTATTCAATAATATAATATATATCTGCGCGTTTTATTATAATAATAATAATCCATCAATTTTTCTATTCATTTAATTTCTTCTTTTTGTTTTACCTTCGTTTCTTGTTTTCTCTGATTAATTCTTAGCATCACTATTATCATCGCGTTTGATTCAATAATTATAATATCATATAAATGAATGAACAAGTAGAGAAAAAAATAAAAATAAATAAATAAACACGTACAAAAAATAAACAAATATATACGTATATAAAAATGACGAAAAATTCAAAGCAAAACCAAAAATGAGATTTAAGAAAAAAAAAAAAAAACTCAACGATAATAAAATAACAATAGTAATAATTTTTACGATAGTATGTATAATCTGCGTACGATAGTCGTATTATAGTACTGCAACAGTACCATATCAGACGTAATAATATGTATATTAAGTTTATACGCGTTTGTTGTACGTGTGTGTCATTAATATTCACATGTAATTATTTATATATTATTTATAATATATATATTATATATATGAGATATTCAATGCCAATTCGACTAATGATTTTCCCTCACCATTTTCGATTTGATTCATGTTTTTTTTTTTTTGTTTTGCAATCATTTTAAGCCCCTATTCAAAAGTAAAAACTGTATTTACTTCACATTTATTTTGTTGATTTGAAAAAAAATTATTTCCCAAACGTGGTGGATATAATGGCTCCCAGGATTTTTTTTTACATCCAGATAAATTGTATTCTTAGATGATTTTTTTATTTTTTTATTTTTTTGAAAAAAATTAAAAATATCGTCTTGTTTGACGTTTAAAAGATTCCTGAATTGAATAACGGTTCTGAGAAGAAGAAAAAATCAGAAATAAATCAAGAGTGGATGTCAGAGTTGGGATAAAAGTACAAAAAATCACCAATCAAATAAAAAATATCGAAGGAAAATCATTGGTCGAGTTGACGTGGAATACCTCATATATATATATTTATTTATATATATATATATATATTATATATTTATATATATATTATGTATGTATATATGTATAGAAATATCGTTTGTGTTATAATATATATAGGTACTGCGCTGTGCATGGGCGCGTACTTATATATTTATTTTTCTTCTCTTTTGTTTTTCGTTTTTCCTTTCTGTTCACTTTTGTTTCTTTTTTTTCATTCTTCATTTTCGTTTTTATCCCATATGTGTGTGTTCAGTGTTCTATCATATTGTGTATTGTATGTACGTGTGTGTGTGTGTGGCTAATTATTACAGCTGCTTTTACACTCCTCGCGCAACGCGCAGAATAAAGAATTTTCAATCATCAAGAATCATCATTTAGGTCATCTGCGAGTTTTTATTTAAATATTAACCATCGCCGGCGGGTAACGCGTTGTTTGCTGCTGGGAATTGAACATTTTTTGTATATTTCGAGAAACGGCATCCCGATACGTTGCCTCGTCAAAATTTGCGAAAATAACTCTTTAGGAAAATGAATAAGGGAAAACGAATACAGCCAATATTTATTTTTCGATTCAGGTTGAAAAGTTCCGAGCGGTAATAAAAATTCCAAACTTCAATATTACCAGCTCACAGTTTTCAGAATAGTACATTACGCAACTAGTATGCAAAATAGGTGATTCCCGCACGTGTCGAATTTGTTGATCAAAGAGACGAGTGCGGGAGACTATCATATACTATTGTTCCTAAATCAGTGCGTAAAATCGATTTTTCGCCCCTATATCGAGTGCGCAAAATAGTATATTCCCGCACTCATTTGGGTGCGCAAAATCGAATTTTACGCACTTGGTTATGAAAAGGGTATTTCTACAGAGCCGATTCAAAAGAAACTTTCGAACGAAGAATACTAGAGGTTCGAAATTCCGGAGGCTGAAAGTCATAAAGGCCAGACCTCTGAAACTTGAAATTTACGCATTCATTCACTACGGGTTTGATGAATTCGAATTAATCGTCTTGGGACGTACTTTTTTGAAAAAGAAAAACTTTCAAAATCCTATCAATCATTTGTGACATCGATTGAAGTAGATAAAATGGGTTTCCGAAAAGATCAAAGTCTCGATTAGAAGGAGCTATTCCTCGTCTTCGCGTCCCGAGAAACAGGACGGAATTCTTGAATTTTTGGACCTTCGGGGGTTTTCTGAACTTCAATGTATTTACAAAATTCGAAATCGTCTCAATAGAATTCCCAACTTGAAACCTGTCCCGTTAATTCTTTGCAGAACCAAATTCAACATTTTTCAAGAATAAAGTAAAACCTATAAGGGTGAAAATCTCAGCAGCAAGAGATTTACTGATCAACGCATTACCCGTATCAAAAGATCTCATATATCTGATAAATATCGAATACTATACCCGCGTCTCCAATATCCTGATTATTTCTTCCCGGTCTTTACTCGTGCTTTGACTATATAAATTACGATATCCGAATAGTTGTTTGTTAATTCGAAACAGCGCATGTTCATCATTACTCGGATAGCTATTCGTGATAATGACTGATGCCGATGCCGATCTAGTAGGTAGGTATGTAGGCTGACAAGTTTTCGATCTCGCCCCGAAATTTCGTATTTTTTAGCACTCGAGTAAGCCTCAGAAAATTTGGAAATTTCGCTAAAGAATTCCAAAGATAATTGATAATTTATCAAAAATCGATTATATTCAGTTATTTTTTTCATCACAATTCTCACCCGCTATGTATTGAAAATTTTTGGCAAAAATATAAATATTATATTATTCATGGGTAATTTATGGGTCGAAATTTGAAAAGATGATTATTAAAATGTTAAAAAATTTTTAGCGACTCATAAACATTGAGTTTTCGCCCGAAATTCTGAACAGTTCCATGAATATTGACCGTGAATAAATATAGGGGGTGTAAGTTGGTACGGGAAAAATGCCAACAAAGAAAAAATTGAATTGTCTTCGAAATTTTTTAGCGACTTTTTAAAATTCTTCGATCGCATCCAAATTTTGGGACAGGCAGTGCTAAAAACTATGAAATTTTTCGGTGAGGTCAAAAATTGGGAATGCGAGGTCAAAGATTCGTCACCCTGGTATGCATGTACATTAGACTGTGTCAAAATAACTTGTTTTTTTTTTCGATTAAATACATCTAAAAAATGTCTTCAATATGAAAAGAAAATTCTCCTAAAGTTTGAGCTCAATATCTCTAAAATTGAGCTGGCGCAAAGGGGGGTCCCCTCTCCCATCTAAAATACATGGGAAAAAATTATTTTTTTCTTAGTTTTAGAATAACTAAATGAATAAAAAAAAATTTTAAATTTTGTTACAGACTACCTTATAGGAAATTCAATTCTCTACAAAATTGTTCCCATGCATTTTTTCTCTAAACTCAACATAAACAAAGTTACATAGCGCTGAATAGGGGAATAATATTCGATTTTTTTTTTTTTTTTTTCGCCTATTCAGCGCTATGTAACTTTGTTTATGTTGAGTTTAGAGAAAAAATGCATCGGAACAATTTTGTAGAGAATTGAATTTCCCATAAGTTCGTGTGTAACAAAATTTGAAAAAAAATTTTATTCATGTAGTTATTCTAAAACTAAGAAATTTTTTTTTTTTCCCATGTAATTTAGATGGGAAATAGATTTTTCATATTGAAGAAATTTTTTAGATGTATTTAATCCAAAAAAAAAAGTTATTTTGACACAGTCTAATGTACATTAACGATAGCCAATTCTGTCCTGTCTAATGACACGCGTAACTGTAAGAAGCGATACTCGTGTCACTTGATCTGTCAAGCCAGGCATTTGTCTCTGGTATCGTGAACTTAAGACGAGCTATACCCTCGGTTGCATACCATCAGGCGTGACAGAATCGGCTATAGTCAGTGTACGAATGTATGTACGTAGCTATTTCGGTTTCTAGGTAAAGATGTGACGATTAGAAAACTTGTTCTCCTTCATTTTCTCATCAGTTTATAGTTTCCATGTGTATTTATACTTCATAGAGAGCCTGGTATAGCTAGCGATTCTCGCGAACTTATGTCTTTGGCATAAATGATTGATTCATGCATAAATTGGATTCTGATATCCTGATCGCGTAATGTATGTATGTACAGTACATGTACCTAGTATGTCGTATAATATAAACGTGTTTTATTTTTTACTCATTTTTTACCATTTTTTTTTTTCCTCCTTCTTCTTTGTCTTTGTTTGTTTTTTTTTTTTTCCTTTACTTCTTCTTTTTTTTTTTGTTTTTAATGTTTTTTTGTTTTATATCGTGAATATCTTCGTGGCACATATTTGTATTAATAATTATTATTAATATTAAATTCTTTTTTTTTCTTTCTTTTTTTTTTTCTTCTTCTTCTTTTTTTTTTTCTTTTCTTTTTCTTTTTTTTTAATAATAATAATTATTCCTCGTCATTGTCTGATTCTCTCATATTATTCCCGATATTCCCCCTTCACATTTTTACTCAACTTCGTTAAATTATGACGATCGTCGCTCCACCGGGGTTTTAAGGCGCCACAGAACTGGGGTTCCCCCACACAGATGGCGCGAAAAGCAACGAAACTCACGCGTTTCGTAGATCGGTCTCAACTCTCACCCATATCCGATCAGCCGAACAATTATCCGTATATATTCCTCTAATCGATATGAAAAATTGATTTAAAAATGACGATTTTTCATCCCGATTGATCACGAAAATATCGAAAATCGATCGATTAAATCATAAAGAAAAAATTATTAGTTTTCTTTCTTTTATTTTCGAACAATAAAAACGGTTTCGAAAAAAAGTAATTCAAGATCAGACAACGGCTTGTGGAAAGAAAAAAACAAAAAGAAATTTAGAGTTGAAACATTAATGAAACAGAAAAGTATTTAACTGAGGACAGTTCTGTGGCTCCTCGCAATGATTAAAAATCAATTTTCTCACCTAATTATCTTGACTTATACAGCTATATGTATATCCATCGCTCTTCTGTCCGAATCGTCGTATTATTATATGTATATTATTATAATATACTTAAATTATTATAGTTTACGTTTTATAATAAAATACACATTCACTGCAATATCGCAATTATTAACTAACTATTAGTTAATCAAATGTCTTATCCAAGTCTTAGGGTTATTTATACATACATACCTATTTATTTAATCATTTAATATATATATTATATAATGTATTTTTATATTCATCAAATCATATCATCTCGTACATCCTATCATCTGTTGTGTACACCGCGTCACTTAGTCGCATAATCAATCATCGCGTTAGCTTCTCTATAATATATTTCAATATTATTATATATTTACACTTGCGTATTATTTAATTGCTTATAGAGTTTTGATATAATATATAATTATAATCCCGGAATATCCTAGTCCCGTTTCTTACTCAGTTTCGAATATCATCCATCCCCCGATAACTAGCGTAATGATCGTATATTATAATGTAAAAATTGTCGAGCGAGAACGAAACTTCGTTTGCTTTATCATTTTTCTCACCATTATTTAGATCACATTCGTTTCCACTTTTAAACAACAATCAGATATTCACCGTTCCCACATTTCCTCGACTCCGAGTCCTTCCTGTTTCTCCGCATCGTAGTGTCATAGCAAGTAGGCAGTGAGAGAAGGTCGTCCGCTTCTCATTCGTATGCAGTACATGTGTGTCCCATCGTGTATCAGCTGTCTCAAAGTTGTAGGAGATTTTCAAACGACAATTTGCCGATGTGTCGTACCATTTCTAACAGCGCCCTCGCGCGACTATTGTCAGGCTTGTGAAGGCAGTTGCGAATTACGACGCAGGGGGGGCTACGCGATCCGATCAAACGATCAACCCGGGTGAGTAGTAGTTTTATTCCGACTTTACGGACTGGCAGCGGATGAGCTTGTGACCAGAAGCCGAGTGGCGCTGAGGGACCCTCGACCCTTGACCGCTGCCCCCGGTGTCATACGGGTTCCTCCCTTTTGAAGTTTATGTTCTGTGAGGCGCAGAAGTCTTTGGTGAACGGTATGCAGGTGAACAGCTTGCATATCTCGCATTCGTATACGGGCACGTTGTAGAAGAGGGCCAACAGCATGGCGAACAGTCCGACGATCAGTATCAGGCATATCCAAACGAGGAGGATCTTCCTCCGACGGTCATATTTGCCGAAGGATATGAACGGCATCACTGCATACGCTGCGAGAAAGCCGAAAACGAAGCCGAACAGATGAGCGTAGTTGTCGATCCACGGGAGAGCACCGAGCAGAAGAAGCGCGAACAGAGACGCCAGCAGTTTCATCAACGCTCTGCGGGGATACTTCAGCATCGGCCAACTGTTCAACACTTCGACCACCAGCGTTGCTAGAAGTGCAAAGTGCGCACCTGCCGGTCCGACCTGGCGAAGGAAGAAGAAAGATCTTGAGAAACGGGGAGGAGAGGGATTGTCCCTTTCAGCGTTCGAAAAGATCCAGTGACTTGGGAGACCCGTCAGATTTCAGGAATGCCATGTAGGCCAGTAAAAATAGTCTTTTTTTTTGGTTAACTTCGCACTAAACTATCGATCCAATTTTTCTTTTTTATAAGGTTAGGATCACTTATTGACGATGCAAATGCTGACAGATTCCGGTGGAGCTTCAGGCGCCATATTGAAAAAACGTTTTTGGCCGATATCTCGGAAACTATGCACTTTAGGGCAAAAGTCATATAGACTATTATTGTAGGGAAGGAAATTTTGCATCTTTTGTTTCTTATGCATTTTTTTGTGAGACTTACCGTTTACGATTTATGGCTCATTTAATGAACAGGTTTTTAGTGATTAATACAATATTATAACAGTTATCGGCCGAGATAGAAAAACCTGTTCATTAAATGAGCTATAAATCGTAAACGGTAAGTTTTACAAAAAAATGTATATAAAACAAAAGATGCGAAATTTTATCCTCTACAATAATAGTTTATATAACTTTTGTCCCAAAGTGCATAGTTTCCGAGATATCCGAGATAGAGTAAGTGATCCTAAAACTTATAAAAAAAAATTGGATCGGTATTAAAGTGCAAAGTCAAATTCTATTTTTACTGGCCTAATAGGATTCCTTGGACATTATCACGTGATAATAACTTACCTCGGCCCTGTACGGCACGAAAATTGCACTGGCAAGATTCCCGGCGAGTCCGCCAGTGAAGTATATGATAGCAATGCGGAAGGACCCTGTGAGCTTCTCCAAATCCCGCATGAAGAAGTACTGGACGCATAGGGTGATGGCGAGATGAAATATCCTGGAAGTTTATTCGATTTTTTAATCTATCCAAACTGACTACGTAGCGCAGCGGAATTCGCGCGTGATATCATGCCGATTCGCCTACCCTGCGTGAAGGAAGATTGAAGTAAACAGCCGGTAGAATTGGTCAGGCCATTCGGGATGCAGGAACGGAATCATGCCGCAAACGTCGTGCAGACATTCGACCTGAGAGCAGAGGGAAGCCTCCTCGTGAAAATAGCCGTGAACAAAGTCGCAGTATTCTTTGGTGGTGATTCTGCACATTCCGTGTATCCCGATGCAGCAGGGATGCCCTATGACCTCGCAGACCATGTGCTCCGCCATCTTGTCCATGTGGCGTCCGACCGGAAACATTTGGTTGCTGCTGCCCTTGCTGATGGATAGTTGAACGATTAGT
Organism: Rhogogaster chlorosoma; assembly: GCA_944452935.1. Classification (NCBI taxonomy): domain Eukaryota; kingdom Metazoa; phylum Arthropoda; class Insecta; order Hymenoptera; family Tenthredinidae; genus Rhogogaster; species Rhogogaster chlorosoma. The sequence continues at coordinate 22,067,833 of OX101802.1, forward strand.
GAAACCGACGAAGAAGACGAAGGAGAAAATCAAGACGAGCGGTTATAACGACAAACCTGAATCTCTGATTGAAGGGATTGGTCTTCCGGCAAATTGGCCACTTAGTAATGTCGTCGGGCCACTCATAGGGCGCTATGCTCGCCGGAGCATCGCAGAATTTTGGGTCCAGACCGCAGACTGATCCGCTTATCCTGCCTCCGGGCCCGCTGTCGCCGGGGCCCCATTTCTTCCACGTTGATATTGTGTTCTGCGTGAAATTGATCAGGGAATGAGTATTTGAGGTTAGAAAGCGGGGGGCATGCTGCTACGAATACTGTCTCGTATTTTTGTCATGCGATATGAAAGACATGGGAATAATGACGATGGGATTAAAACTTGTATTCATTCGTTATTACCGTCATCGTTGATCTCAATCCCCGGACCAGTTGGTTCAGCAGAGATAAAGAGTTATGATTATCAGTTTGAACTTTGGGATTTAATTTTTGGGCGGTAAAGCTCGCGGGGAATTGCGCTGTAATATTGGTCAAACTCACAGAGCAGTCTTGTTTGCTTGATTGAACGCATCCGGAGTCGTCGTTTCTGATGCAGCAGGCAGTGTCCCGTTCCCGTTCTCGCCACACGTCGATTTCCTTCAGGATTTTTATGTCCCTTCTCATACAAGGGGCGAATTTAGCCCCCAGGTGAATCAGGTCTGCAGCTCTAGGCCCGAACCAGAAATTGGCCGGCTCCTGATAGTCGACTTGTTGCAGAGACAAACTGGTCACGAGTACCTGAAGATCGTGATTAAAAACCCAGATAACAACGTGCGTGCAAATTTTGCAGCAAAATGACAGCAGTTCGTGCAATGCATTGTAAGCAATATCATAGCACGATGTGTCTTCTATTGCTGTAGAAAAGAGAGCAATAACAGTTTGGTAGCAAAATGCAAGCAAGTCTTGGTGATGCTAGGAAATGCAGAGAACAACTTGAGAGCAAATTTTCAGCAAAATTTGCTGACATGATAAATGACTGCAGCTGTTGCTGTGCATTTGCTGTAAATTCTGACGAATGAAAAGTGTTCTCAGCAAATAGTCGACAAAATGACAGCAATTCGTGCAATCTATTGTAAGCAATATCATGGGACGATGTGTCTTCTATTGCTGTAGAAAAGAGAGCAATAACAGTTTGGTAGCAAAATGCAAGCAAGTCTTGGTGATGCTAGGAAATGCAGAGAACAACTTGAGAGCAAATTTTCAGCAAAATTTGCTGACATAATGAATGACTGCAGCTGTTGCTGTACATTTGCTGTAAATTCTGACGAATGAAAAGTGTTCTCAGCAAGTAGTCGACAAAATGACAGCAATTCGTGCAATGCATTGTAAGCAATATCATAGGACGATGTGTCTTCTATTGCTGTAGAAAAGAGAGCAATAACAGTTTGGTAGCAAAATGCAAGCAAGTCTTGGTGATGCTAAGAAATGCAGAGAACAACTTGAGAGCAAATTTTCAGCAAAATTTGCTGACATAATAAATGACTGCAGCTGTTGCTGTACATTTGCTGTGAATTCTGACGAATGAAAAGTGTTCTCAGCAAGTAGTCAACAAAATGACAGCAATTCGTGCAATGCATTGTAAGCAATATCATAGCACGATGTGTCTTCTATTGCTGTAAAAAAGAGAGCAATAACAGTTTGGTAGCAAAATGCAAGCAAGTCTTGGTGATGCTAGGAAATGCAGAGAACAACTTGAGAGCAAATTTTCAGCAAAATTTGCTGACATAATGAATGACTGCAGCTGTTGCTGTACATTTGCTGTGAATTCTGACGAATGAAAAGTGTTCTCAGCAAGTGGTCGACAAAATGACAGCAAAATTTGCAGCAAGTGTAATAGACTGTTTGCACAATGACACTTGGTTATCAGGGAATCGCCGATGCCCCCGATACTCACCAATCCAGATCTGTGATTCAGCTCGAAACCGAAAGGCCCGAAACCGTAGCAAGCCAGAGATATGACGAGGATCAAGACCTGGACCGTCGTTATCCAGTAGGTGAAAAAAGGCCTTTGATCTTCGATATCGTCCAGCTGTTTTTTCACGTCCGGTTTATGCGCGACGCTCTTCCTGAACGATTGGCTAAATGAAAGGATAAGATTGAAGCTTTTTTCTTTCTGTTTGTTTCTCACATTTTTTTTGCTATTCCATTTCTCATTACCCGAAGAATCTTCCCACGATTCCCATTCCGTACTGCCGTCTGTTGCTGTTGTCGAATATGCGGTCTATCCGGTTCGGAGATATCCTGGTTCCACTGATCGCCTGTCTCCTCAGCGTCACGGCTTCGCCTTGCTGTCCTGACGCCCCAATGCTTCCTGGTTCTCGCGACCTGCGCCAACTCGACGTTCTGTAACCCCGGCTTTGTTAATCGAAACATATTCGTATCGCCACAATTATGGCCCTTAGCGAACTTTAGCAAACCTTGATAATTACTCTTGCGTTCAGATCGGAGGCATATATATATTAGGGTGTCCGTTGATTACCAAGTTAGCTCTTTTCACTTGGGTATCGTTTGAATTGTTAATTTATAGCTTAAATATAATTTTGAAGAATAGAAAACAAAATTTATCCGATGTCGTTTAACCTGAATGCCTAAATCACTATACTTTTCCCATTCATATTAACATATTAACATGGAATTTTTCCACTCCTTGGAAATTAATTTTCTTCTTGCTTATTACATTCAATAAGTTACTGAATATTGTTGATTCTCCTTCTATTTTAAAACTGTTGTTAAAATAGAATAAATAATGATTTGTCTTTGAAAATTGTCATTAATTTTCCGAATAATTATTAAGAGTGTATAATAAAAAATTTAATATTCAAATACAAAATGAATATTGAGTAGTCGGTAAATTAAATTAAATTATTGGTGAAAAACCATGAAAATGAATTTTGACCTTATCAAAATTGATGAAATAAATTTTCGACACCAATATCAAATTTTCTCCATCTAAAGGGATTATAATAGAAGCATAATCAACAATATTTAGTAACTTATTAAATATGAGTAGCAAGAAAAAAATTAATTTCCAAAAAGTGCAAAAACTCCATGTTAAATAAATGGAAAAAGTATCGTCATTTGGGCGGGGTTAAATGGCATCGGATAAATATTTTCTTCTTCTTCAAAATTGTTTTTAGGCTATAAACTAACAATTCGAACGATACCCGAGTGAAAAAAGCCAACTTGGTAAATAACGGGCACCCTAATATATATATGTATATATTTTTTTTTTCAATCGAACATAGCGAGGCGAGGTGTGAACATTGCTCGAGGCTAAAGATAAGGAGGCGATCTCTTCTTTCCTGTTTTCAACTCAATTACCTCAACATTCTTTCTTTCTTTTTTATTCGTATCGCATAAAATCGGAGAAAAATAGAAAAGGCAATAAAATCAGAAGAAAAAAAACACGCAGTGGCGATATTATAGCTGTAATTCTTTCCGGGATCATTTCTATTCAAACTTTTTTAAAGCTCACCTTGAAGTGTAATGGTCCCTCGATATCTGCCTAGGTCTTCTACTCAGGATTTCTGAAGAAGATATTCCGTCTTCTTTTGACGCTGCAAACCTGGAATTTAATGGAATTTTTTTTCAGTTACTGTATGTACATTTTCATATCATGTTATTCATCGGATTTTTTGAAAAAAATTCATAATCATTCAATCTAATATTAAGTCAGAATATCCCAAGGTATTTAATGAGATTTTATACAAAATTGGATGCAAAAGTTCGTGGAACATCACGATGGCATTTCTTTGAATTTCATTACAGAAATTTCATGAATTTTCTCAAGATTCCAAATAATCTCGGTAAGAATTGCTTAGATGAATTTTATTCGATTTCGGCAGAAATATCATGAAACCCAACGAATTTCACAGGATTTTGATAGAAAGATTATAAAACTTGTCAAATTTCGTAGGATTTCGGTATATAAATATTATAAAAAACTACATGAATTTGATAGAATTTTAGTAAAAATATCACAAAATTTTTACGGATTTAATAAGACTTTAGCAAATTTTTAATAACTTTATTCGATTTTGAGAAATTTTACCAAAACTGAATTTGATATGAAACAAAAAAAAACAAAAAACAAAATAATGATATGAAAAGGCGAAATGTAAGAGCGATAAAAGCCCGTGATACAAACCTAACTAATTCCTCCGACACGTCACGATCAGCGGAAGAAGGGGCGTCGACGAGGTCTGTGGCACCGGAAGTAGTTACGTCTTCCCTTATCGTCCCCGTGCCTATATCCTCCGGGGCTCCAGCAGCCCCTTGTTCGTTTGTTTGAATCGGCGCTGGCGAAGGTGGAGGTGGCCTTTGGAAGAAGGACTCTTCTTCATCGTCGACATTAACTTCCGGCGATGATGGCGTCAGGGGAACTGTGCTGGGAGGAAAGCTTCGAGATTCTGGCCGAGTCTCGTCTCTCTCTCGAGGTCGATGCCTGGTCATCGTCTGCAAATGGGAGAATTATGGCTAAGGATTCATTTCCACGATTCGATGCTATTTTCCTGTTTACTTTTTCTCAATAATTCAAAAAAAATCCACAATTTACAGGATTTTCGATCGAGATAATGCCCACGAATAATTGCCACACCTAGTTTGATTCGAACGTTTATTTCTATGAAACATTCTATAAAGAAATGCAAATAACAAAATGTTGATTCTATTCACATTACAGTATTTCGAGTATACCGAGAGGAAAACTTGATTCTATACAGTCGACCGCGCATGCGCCGAATAATTCAATTTCATTGGCCGCCGAGATCGTCCCGCGATGATATTTTAACCTGCGAAGCACGGGTGCCAACTTGCATGAAAAGAAACTAGAGCTGTCAGCCTTTCGCGCCTAAAGTCAATCGAGGTTATGTTGTTATCGAGTCGAAGCAAGCAATCAACTGTTCGGGATAAATTTCAACGGTTCTTTCAGTTGCACATCGAATTTCATTTCCAACGATTAAAAGCTTCCAAGCATTTCCGAATCATTGCCGCAAGTCATTCAGATTCTAACCTCAAAAATTCCTATCAATTACATCACTGCGAAAGACGAAATTTTCAGGATGGTCAGCCTGCTTTAGCAGACGACAAAACTTGCCCATGCGCAGTCGACTGTATAGTATCAAGTTTTCCTCTTGGTATTCGTAATTACGTATATTGGTTTGTGAGGTGATGAATAGTACTGCGAAAAAAAAATCCATGTTTTTTTTTAGAAAGATGGACAAGAGATGAGAAATTCACATCTTTTAATTAGTTCAAGTATTTCTTTAGTCTTCTTTTTGCATGTATTCTTGTATATAGGTAACTTATTGTCATATATATATAGCATAGCATGTGAGGCGTTGCCAGTATTATTACAGGGTTTTACGAACTTTCTGCAGACCAAAGTTTATTACGCTACCCTAAGAGATTTACGATTAAAGTGCGAACGGATGGGCGCGTGGTGTAGGAGCTGTATAGTAGCTATAGGATGACGCTATAAACGCAAGACAATGGGACGAAGCAAACTGCCTTTTCGGCTATATAACCATTGACAGGCAATTGCTTAACGGAAAACGAGTAGCGTGAAAGAAAAGAAGAAGAAAGCAAAGAAAAAAGAAAATCCACCGAGTAGAAAAAAGTCGAACAAATATTCGTCAAGTTTTCAAGGATTTCACGAACCATCCGCATTAATTGATTCGAAAATTCAAAGATTCGATAAATCTCTTAATTGAAATTTGTAAAATTTCAAGAAAAAGAAGATTCAGTGAAAATCGACTTGAGCCCTATAAAATTCTATAAAAATAATTGAAGAATAAAAGACAATTGATTCAATAAACTGTTAGAAATTTCAAAATAGGTATACCTACGTATATAAGGTTTCGAAATTTGGAAATGTGGAGAGATAACGGCAACCTTGGTGGATGACTAGGATTTGATTATCGAAGAGTGAAGTTCTTGATTACAACCGTTTAGTAAATGGGAAGTGAATATATTTGTACTGGTATACATATATTCGTGTATAATTGAAGTATAATTAGTCAATAAATCAATATAGTAATAACATCATCTAACTAATAGTGAAACTGGGATGAAAAAACGTCGATAGTTTAATGGGATTATTAATAACGATTGGTCCACCACTCAGAGTTGGTGCAGTGGCTGGCTGCCAGACTAGGTAGCTATATGTATGCTCGGATCGTTTATCGATACGCAGAACTAATTGGAACCATCGGACTACCCCGTTGCCAATAAGAACTATAATAATAATAATAGCAATGATATAATAGCGATGATAATAAATTGGGACGCTGATGGGAAAATATTCATTCCGAAATACACGTGGAATAAAGTTTTCAACGAGTCACTCGAATGCCTTTTGAAGAGATACACACACACGATTTTATTCCCGCAAAGAATATACGTCTCAAAGAGAATCATTGATTCCTTTCTTTCCTTAAATCCCTTGAGCAGTTTTTCTGCCAATTATAAACGAACAGACTGTTGTAGAAAGTATGGCAAATTCATCAAATATCAATTACGGAATTTATCCCAACGCTGTCACCAGCAAGATCGCTACGCTCGGCAGTATTAATGTGGTTTCGTTCTCCGCATTTCATTATACAAACGCAGGTTTTACCAAAATTTGGAATGCTAGAGTATATATGTAAAGCAATTCCTGCTGGGGTATTGCCACGTATTTTCGGGGACAGTTTTTTTCCTCCGGACAAGATAAAAAGTTGGGAAAATTTATAATCGGGTTTAATTCCGTCCTAATTTCCCTCCCGTTGGTAATAATAAGTTGAGAAATGTAAAGTAAGTAAGTAAGTAAGTAAGTAAATTCGTCCAAGCTGAGGCGAGGCGAGGTAAAGATTAGTAACAGAAAAGAAGCAGAAGAAAAAACAAAAAAATAAGTAAAAAAATAGTCAACGAAAACGGTAGTTGCTGGGGATGAATAACCCCAGTAATTGGTTGATTTCTTCTTCCCGTGGAGATATGTCGGCTTTAAATTCAGCAAAATCGAATATTGTAGGTACTTTAAATTGCTGAAATTTATTGAATAAAATTGGCTGGGGGTTTCGGAATTTATTCATCGAGAATACAGAACCAGCAATGTGCAGATTTTCGACTAATAATGCCTATTAGCAACCGTTACAATTACTCGCGGGGCAATATGGGGTAATAAACTGAGCGAGTGTAATGTTATCCGTATAATTTTCACACGAAATGAAATTCCTGCCGATTTTATACACGTTCCTCCACACCCCATGCCTATTAGTTACGCCATGACCGCACGGCGAAATTTTCGAAGAGAACAGACTAGCAGCTGTTCCGAATTCAACGTGACCCTGTTATCTTACTTTATTTCCAATTGCTCGCTTCGAAATTATTTATCGATATTATATTAGCAGCCCTCTTTTTTTTTATCTTTCTCTCGTTTCAAGCCTCTGAATTATGTTCAAAACGTGTTTCAAACGTTTTCCCACTTTTTATACAAATCCTGGAGCTTTTGCCCTGATCTAACATTTCCAAAGGTGCTTTTAGACTTTTACAACTCATGTTGCAAAAAATTTTCTGATTTTCGAATATGTTTAATCAGATTTTAACATCGCAAAAAAAAAAAAAATAGGTTCTGGATTATTTCAGCGTGTATTTTGAACGTTTTGCTGGTTTCAAAAAACGTTTTAGGAAATCTCAGCTGATTTAGAACCTCTGATAGTAATTTTGGATCGCTAAAACGCATTTTACAAACATTTTTTCTCATTTTCAGACACCTTTTACCAGTTCCTGCTTGATTCTAACATTGAAAAAAGTTTTTCTTACATCATTTCAGTGCATGTTTCGAAACTTTCGCCTGTTTTCGAAAATGTTTCTTCTGCTCTGATTCCAGCATTGAAAATAAAAGGTTCTGGATTGTTTCACCGCGTATTTTGTCATTTTCTCAGCTCAAGAACATTTTACAAAAAATCTCAGCTGATATAATACTTCCAAAGCAAGTTTTGGATAATTAAAACGCATCTTTCAAACGGTTTTCTCATTTTTAAACATGTTTTACCATGTTAAACATGTGTTTATGTTGTTATTGCTTGATTCTAAAATTGAAAGAAAGCTCTTCAGCTGATTTCAGCGGATGTTTCGAATGTTTTTTCCGTTTTAAAAATATCTTTCGGGAGTTTTCATTAGATTCTAGTATTTTTGGAAATCTCAGGTGATTTAAGACCTCTATAATAGTAATTTTGGATCACTAAAACGCATTTTACAAACATTTTTTCTCATTTTCAGACACCTTTTACCAGTTCCTGCTTGATTCTAACATTGAAAAAAGTTTTTTAACATCATTTCAGTGCATGTTTCGAAACTTTCGCCTGTTTTCGAAAATGTTTCTTCTGATCTGATTCCAGCATTGAAAATAAAAGATTCTGGATTGTTTCACCGCGTATTTTGTCATTTTCTCAGCTCAAGAACATTTTACAAAAAATCTCAGCTGATATAATACTTCCAAAGCAAGTTTTGGATAATTGAAACGCGACTTTCAAACGGTTTTCTCATTTTTAAACATGTTTTACTAGTTTCTGCTTGATTCTAAAATTGAAAAAAAGCTTTTCAGCTGATTTCAGCGGATGTTTTTTCCGTTTTAAAAACATCTTTCGGGAGTTTTCATTAGATTCTAGCGTTCTTGGAGTTCTTGGCCGATTCCATTACTCGGAAAATCTGTTTTGGGTGAATTCAGCTTGTCTTTCATCATCACAAAAGATATAATATACCACGAGATTTTTAAAATCGAACCACCCGCCCCTCCGTCGCCGTCTGCCAGTCTGTCAGTCTTTCCCGATCACCTCCTCCTAATGGGCTTTTAAGCTAGACGTTAACCTTTTCCGCATAATTCGCCGTTCCTAAAGCACTTTCGCGTCTTGTATAATTAATCAAATTGTTGCTTGTAGGATTTTTATGGACACATGGCGACTTCGCCGAACCGGAAATGAAGCCGATGGCTTGAGAAGAGGGATCTTGACTTGACGGTTGTTTTTTTCGAGGATTGACGCAAGGAATGAATTTTGATTAAAACAAGAGGCTGAAAAAATTCTTCGAGATTCTCCAAGTTCCGACTCTTCGAGGGACGAGGACCGTTAAACCCAGTTCTTATTCTTATACCTACGTAAAGGTATAAACGTAGCACACTGCGAAATGTGGAGAGAACAGAGGAGAAACACTGCTAAACTTTGGCAACGACTTTAGAAGAGCGCTAAAGCTCGGTGCGAGGCAGCTGTTGCTTTACGATCAGCTAGAGATTTAGCCTCGCTTGTATAAGTACGTATAGGTAAGTGTGTATGAGCGATACATACACCGTTCAACAGACTTTACTCCACTTTATTCCCATCCCTTGAATTGCAGTTGAAAAATGACCAAAAATCAACCCAAATAAAAAAAGACAATTTTAAATGAAGAGAAAGGGGGAAAAAATCGGGTCCCTCGATTCCTAAAATTATTCCATTTTATATGTGATTTTTCGAAAATTAGATTTCTCCAATTTTCAGCTCTTATTTTATCCAAATTTATTTATTTTTTGTACAATTTTGACGGATTAGTTTGAAGAATCTTCTATCCTATTTTACGGAACTTTGATCTACTTTCACGAAGTACTCAGAGACTTTACAAACTCGTCATCAATTCTTTTTTTTTCTTCTAACGTTACGAAAATTTTGTCATTTCCAAAAAATTTTCAACACCTCACCGATATCTTCTATGGGATTTTGAAATCCGTTCAACATTTTTTTTATAGATTCTAGTAAAATCCTGCGACGAAGCATTTCTTCTATAATCCGAGAGATTCGTGCGATTTTTCTCAAATTTCTAATCAGAGTTACTGAAATCTCTTCGTCGGAATTTCTTACAGAATGTTTTTTTTTTTTTTTTTTTCACGGAATTTCGAGAATTCTATTACCCTCATTGGATTCTGTAGATGTCCCTTCGAATTTTTTACGACGGTCTCAAATTTTGGGTAAAAGTTTTAACAATATCTCTGAAACTTTGATAAAACATGAGATAATAATTGACGCGATAAAATTCCCCGTGAATTATGTGCAAAGGCAAAACTCTGTGTAATTCGATGCTGTAAATCTCCTTTCGCGTTAATATCTTGATGGATATTTGTGTCATGCCATTACAGGGGCGAGCCTTGACCTAAGAACGACGCATCCTTAATGTAGACAAAGTGCATTTCAGGGAGGAGATCACTTTACAAAGTCGAGTCTTGTTTCCTGGGGTACAGGGTACCGATATTCCTCCGCCACTTTATCTCCTCGCAAGAACTTACTGATAGCTATCCACCTATTTCCTATATCAGCCGTGGCAAGACGTAAGAATGTCACGTGTTGGAAAATGATTTAAAAAATTCTTCTTCTTTTTTTTTTTTTCTATTTAGAACAATTTCTTGAAATTTTTTCGACTTTTCTATTGAAAAATTCCTCATTTTCCATAGAAAAAAAATTAACGATAATAATCCAATCCACTTACCGTAACCATGTAGGAAAGACCGGACAATGTCATCCTGGCTACTGAGTCTTTTCGTCTCACTGGCTGGTGCCATCTGCGTAGTGTTACTCCCTGAAGAAGAGGATTCAAAAAATTGTATTAACGAAGAGGACAGAAACGAGTATCCCACGATTTTTGAAATTCAGAAAATCGAGTGTCAATGGCAGGGATTCAATTTTTACGTCAATTATTTTTATGGAAATTTACAAAATTCGACGACTTCGAAATTTCTCGAAGAATTTCATCCGCCCTTTGATTTCCATTTCGATATTTTTGTACGAAATTTCAAGTCGAAGATGAATTTAGAATAAAATTCAATAGATTCCGAATGAATGTCACAATTTTTTTTGTTTTTATGTCAATAAAATTTCGCAGATTAGGTGAAAATTTTTTTTTTTTCAGTTCTCATTTATAGAATTTCGAGAATTTGACTGATGTTTCGAGCAGGATTCACTGGTAATAATATTCCAGAATTTCAGGTACTTTGTTGTAATGACAAGTCATTTTTACGTGTCTTTGATTTCTCGACAATTTCTTTCAGACTTGGACCCCGATTTGTTCGTGAAAAAGTATCATGAATTTTTACCCAATCTCAAGAAATTGAGCAATTTTTTTTTATTATGAATTGGCGAGATAATATTTGATCCAAATTTTGAAGGGAATTGAAAAAAAAAAAAAAATCTTTGATCGATTATTTTCCGGATTCCCTCCAAAACGGCGAGAGTAAAAACGTCCTTGTACCAACCTCTGGTATTTCGGTAGAGTCTGGAACGTCTCTGGTGATATCTGGATCCGGAGGTCTATGTTCAGGCAAAAGGGCGCCGTACTTTCTCGACGCCATACGTCGCCGTCGTTCAAGCCACCGCTGTTTTTCCTGAGCTTCCGAGTCCTCGTCGACCCCGAAAAAGGTCGCTGTTTCACGTTTGATGTAGCTACGCGAAAAGAGCCAATTTTTTATATCGAATCTGACTACGTTGTAGTTTTTTCTTTTATCATCGATTTCACTCAAAAATTTACAATCTGGTCAAATTTAAACCAAAAAACAAAAAAAAAAAAATATTCAAATTCTCACGACTCCATTCTGAATATGATCAAAAAAAGTCAATTTGGAAAAAATCAAACGTCAACATATCCATAATATTACCAACTTTTTCATTTTTCAATTTTCATTTTTTTTTTCTTCAATTCTAAGGTGATATTCGCCAAATACAGAGGGTTGCTAAAAAAAAATGGCCTGGTTTTGAGAAAGAGTTTTTAAAAAGGTGTTTTTGACCCCAAAGTTGAGGCTTGGATCAATTTAACCGACGGTGACAGCGGAGGGATAATTTAAACTTACGGTACTTCTAGACATTTTTATATGAAGCTATGGAGAATCTATTTTCTTGTGTATTTCTTACTTTTTAATTGCGTCGGTGCGGCTCACTGGCCTCTGCAATCTCTGGCTCTGCGTTTCGCTCGATTGACTGACGAAGCTGGGTGTCATATTAACGATGGGTCTGGGTCCAGTGGGGGCCGAAGCGCTCCTCGCCAGGTTGGAACAACCTGTAGTGGTCAAAGGCACGGGCGGTGAAATGGTCGTTGAATTAATTGGCGGCGATTCTGATATTTTAGAACCACCCCCGCTCCCGTTTACGTTAACGTTAACGTTCACGTTCGCGGAACCCGCGGCCCCCACCGCATACATGCTGATACTCTGGGACGTACCGATGCCCCCGTCCTGACCGGACGAAGAAACAGTCGAGGTACTCGTCGTCCCGGAACCGGGAGACGGTTGCCTGAAAGAAGAAAAAAAGAAGAAATTCAAATTATATGAATTCCCAGGATTTTGCGAAAATCAAATTTGAAGAAAAATTTTAATCAAGCTCCATGAAAAATTTTGCGATACCTAAATTCCTAATCATTTGAAACTTGGTCAAATATTCAATAATAAAACATTTTCAAAATTAATATAAAAATCTTTCTAAATCCTTGTCGATTTTTTTTTAACGTTGGTATAATTCCGTGGGCAAATTTGAGAAAATATTTTTAGATCCTTGCCTCATATTGTGATGATAAAATTTGGTGAATTATCAGTGCGCGATATACCTAATGACGATGTTATTGTGTATAGGTATAGGCCAGTAAAAAAAGACGTTTTTTTTTTGGTCAACTTTGCACTAAATTGCCGATCCAATTTTTTTCAGGCGCCATCTTGAAAAAAAGTTTTGGGCCGATATCTCGGAAACTATGCACTTTAGGGCAAAAGTCATGCAGACCATTATTGTAGAAAATTGAATTTCGCATCTTTTGTTTCCCATAAACTTTTTTGTAAAACTTACCGTTTACGATTTATGGCTCATTTAATGAACAGGTTATATTGATTAATCCAATATTATAAGAGTTATCGGCCGAGATAGAAAAACCTGTTCATTAAATGAGCCATAAATCGTAAACGGTAAGTTTTACAAAAAAGTTTATGGGAAACAAAAGATGCGAAATTTAATTTTCTACAATAATGATCTGCATGACTTTTGCCCTAAAGTGCATAGTTTCCGAGATATCGGCCAAAAACTTTTTTTCAAGATGGCGCCTGAAGCTCCACCGGAATCTGTCATCATTTTGTGATTTTATACTCAGTAAGTGGTCCTAAACCTTATAAAAAAAAAATTGGATCGGCAATATACTGCAGAGTTAAATTCTACTTTTACTGGCCTAATAGTGGGGATTGACGTTTGAGTATTGCGAATTGGACAGTGATGCAATGATCACCGCCGCAGGCTACCTTACCACAGTAAAATATAATACTGCTGGGTAAAGTTTGTACTGTAGCAATCAGAGTGGCGCAGTATTATTGTACCAATACTGTTCTGCGAATGTGGGTATTGGGTTGACAAGAGTGCAGGCGTTTCTGCGGTCCTCCAGTGCGCCTGACAACAGGCAACCAAAGGCACGTAAGAGTATAAAATTTGGTTTTATACACGGGGTCTTTTCTTGAGGGGGGGTCCATTGACCAAAGTAGCTACCAGAAGTATGGGTCGCAGATGGCTGTAAATTTTTTTCTGGCTGCTGTTTGGTCTTCCGAAAATCACGCCTAAAGCTCACAGCGAGAAAAAAATATTTGACCCCGGGCCGATTTTTTACAGACGACCCAGAACAAGATATCAAAAATCTGAAACGATTTATTGTTCGGAATAGTAAACGGTGCCTGCACACCAAATTTCAGCCAAAAATATTGAAAATCGTAGGAGGATATACACTTTGAAGAATCTGAAGTTTCCATTTTTAACGATTTTTTGTTACGGTTATCAGTCGGGGTATCGGTTCTCCGAAAATCTTTGAAATGCTTTTTGTTTGTATTCCTTCAATTTCTATTTTCACCGATTTATTCATATATCATATATACAGGGTGAGTTTTCTCCGGGTCCAAATGAGGAGGAGCTTATCACCGCCGATGCTCCGCCCGCTTTATCCCACTTTATTCGCTTTATCCTACTGTTATCAAAATCTAACTTTAGCCGTCGATACTTTGCCTGATCGAGTAAGGTATTGTTGACTGTCGAATGAAAACAATGCAGATTGAGACCTTCACAGATTACCTTCTTGTTTCATAATCCTCAAAGTTACTGCCAACAATACCTTACTCGACCAGACAAACTATCTAAACTAATAAAGTGGGATAAAGTGGGCGGAGCATCGGCGGTGATAAGCTCCTCCTCATTTGGACCCGGAGAAAACTCACCCTGTATATATATAAAGAGAGAGAAAGAGAGAGAGGTGGAGCTAGTTTTTATACCTATACCGGTATAATGTATCAAGGTATACACATGCTCATCTCCGAAAGCTCAATCCTATCTGTCAGTTCTCATCTATTCATGACTCGATCTCTACGCCCCTATGTAGTCTCTGATGTTGGCGTATAGCAGAGGGTGGAATTTTCTATTTTTTATTTATATTTTTAGTAAATTTTCTTTTTCATTTGTCGATCTATGTTCTTCTCCGATTTTTGCTTATTTATACTTCAAAGTGATGTAGATGATTGAACAGTTCTTATTTTCTATTCAAACCACATCCAATCCTTGGAAAATACTGGATATTCGTTTTACAGGGGTTTGATGAGATCGGGCAAAGCCTGAAAGCGTTAATGAAAAAAAGTCTAATAAAATGAAAAAGAAGAACGAATTTTGATGCTAGCAAGCAATAAATATGAATAAATGAACAGCTTTTTATACGTATATGATAATTTGAGATCGGAATACAGGATAGGGATGATTTTGTACCTTCGGTTCGTGGGAAAAAAAGAAAACCAGGTGTGTACAAAGTGGGTTGAAATTCAAAATTCTAGGCGTATTATTGACATATGTATGTATGTACTACATTACCACATATATATGTTCATATAGGCAAGGATCAGAAACGAAGGGATGAAGTGAAGTTAATATTCCTCGCTTGTCAGTTTCGTATTGCTATATGTATATACTATATAGTATATATGTGTGTATAGATGCATAGAAGTATGACGCGTGGGTGTTTCGATTCCGCTTCCACCGCACGTATTTGATTTATATATGTACCTATATATTATATATATACTTATAAACGTACATGGATATACACATGCGTAGATAGCATATAGGCACGTTTTTTTGTTCTTTATTTTTTCGTACTCAGCGACGAGCCAAAATTCAAAATGCTCAAACGAGGGCTGAAATTCACTTCACAGGGCCAACCCGTTTGATCATATTATCGAATCTCGTGGGCTAATTCCCTGAAGATATTATCAATTTCACAAGAATTTTACAAGGGATATAAACACCACGTCAGAATTTTATCAAAAATCTTACGGTGGAGTTTCTCGATTTCACAAGGATTCGAAAGATTTCAGGAATATTTTTATAAGGTTTTACAGATTTTATAAAGATTCTGAGGATCTTAGACCGATTTCAAAAAGAAGTTCGTACATTTCACAAGAATTTTTGAAAATTAGACCGAGATTTTACGGATCTCACAAGAATTTCGAAGATTGATTGTTCATTTAAGAAAGAATTTGGAAGATTTCACAATGATTTGGAAAATTGTAACGAGAATTTAGAACATTTCATACAAATTCTGCAAATTAGTTCACAGATTTCACAAGAATTTTAATATTACACTGAGATCTTAGAGATCTCACAAGAATTTCGATTTGAAAGATTTCACAAGGATTTGAAAAATTGACACAATTTTATACATTTCATCCGAATTTCACAATAAAGTTCACACGTTTCATAAAGATTTGCCAAAATCACACTGATTGTGGGATTCTACGAGTTGCACAAGGATTTCGAAAATCACTTGTTCATTCGATAAACGATTTCGAACATTTCACAAGAATGGTAAAAATTATACAAGGATTTTAAGGGTTTCACAAGAATTTTGATGATTTAGTCGGAATTTAAAAACGAATTTTACAGATTTCACGAAGCGCACAAGGATTTTGACGATCACTTGTTCATTCGACAAACGATTTCGAACATTTCACAAAAATGGTAAAAATTATACAAGGATTTTAAGGGTTTCACAAAAATTTTGATGATTTAATCGGAATTTAAAAACGAATTTTACAGATTTCACTAAGCGCACAAGGATTTCAAAGATTACTTCATTCGACAAACAATTTTTAAGATTTCACAAGAATTGAAGGATTTTACGGATCCCTCAAGAACTTCGAACATTCTACCGGAATTTTCGAACAATTTCACACATTTCACAAGGACCTCACGGGTCTCACAAGGATTGTGAAGATTCCATGTATATTCCGCAAAGAATAAAGAAGTATTTCAAACATTTGCCCAACAATTTCGCGATTCCTGGGATCTTGCAAGAATTCCAGGAATCACACAAAGATATTTGGGGATTTTACAAGGCCATAAAAAATCTCGCTGAAATTTGTCGATAGTTGAGAAGATTGTATTCAAACAGAAAATAGAATTTCACGAAGTTCACAAGGATTTCAAAGATTGCATAAAGATGTGACAAAGAATGTCACAAGAGTTTCACAAATCAGATAAGAATTTCGGGGACAAGGATTTTCGACGTTTCACAAGAACTCTGATCATTTCAAAGCTATTGGCCCCATTCCACGTCTAGAAGACCACAATTTTAGAAGCATAATCTCTTATCAAAATCCTATTCAAAATTCGTCCGAAATATTTCACCGACGATTTCTACAAAATTGATTGAATGATTGTTCCCATTACGTTTCCAACCATCCAAATCGCAGTGCAAGATCAATATAGTTACAATTTCACTACTCACTCGTTTCATATTAATTACTCGACTCTAAAATTTTCGGAATTTCAATAGAATTTCATCAATTTGAGTACTCAATGTAAATATCAACTGACATTTCAGAGGTCTGATCGTATCTCGATGAATCTCTACAATTTCATTAAAATTCTATAGAAAAATTTCCAAAAATTCACAATTTTCGGGTCAAAATAAAGAAGGGTAAAAAATCTAGGTTTCATAAATGTTTGCCATCTTATCTTCTATTCTTCACCTTACACCGCTACTTCGACAATTCTTCAATCTAGCTCTGCTACTGCTTCTACTACCTATTCGTATCTTCTTCTGCGCTGCTGATTCTTTCTTTTTTTCCTTTTGCTTTTTTTTCACGCCTTGAACCACGCCAGCAAAAGCCTTCGCACCACTCTAGTGGATTTAAGAAGCTCTCCTCCCTTCTCTTTTCTCTCCTCTTCTCTCCTCTTCTCTTCTCTTAGCTGTGCCTATCCCCTGACACCCTTCAAATTTCCAAATCCCAATTCAAACAAGGATCAAGTCTCCTCGCACATACGTATGGCAAGGTAAAGATGTAGTACATGAAATCCAATATTCTAGGTAAATATGAGCGGAATTTTTTTCGCTTTTTTTTACGTCTTTACTTTTCATCGCCTATGCCGTTATAAGAAAAGTATTGGTTTCCTCAAAGAGTGACTCTTGCTAATTTCATCGAATCTTTACCTTTTCGAAAAATCTCAAAAATCAAAGATCTATGAAAGGGAAAATTTCATAAAAAAAGAAAAAGAACCGTTTCACGCAATGGAATGCTAACAACAAATTATCGATTAATTATGCACATTGGTTTGTGACGTTATGAAAACTACTGCGAAAAAACAGATCCATATATGGAAACACCGCAAAAAAAAAGGGTGCTCAAAAAATTCAGAAAAAATTCAAAGACGCGTGTGCCAACTATATGAGTAAGCACACTAAATTTTATGAAGATGTATTCGAAAATGTGGAAGTTGTGTGGTTTCAAAGTTTTCAAGTGGACGCGATTATGAGACCGGAAGTGTCATGGCGCCGAGAAAGCCTCGTGGTGGTTTTTTGGCCACTTGGCGTGTATCCATACGTTATTTGGTCAAATTCGTTAGATTTTGTTCGGAAGAGTTTTTTCCTTGGAAAAACGTCGTCACTACTGCGAAAAAACAATGTCTTTTCCGTCTTGTTTTTTTTTTTTTTTTAAATTTTTTCATATTTTTCATTTATCATCGTGGTACACGCGCAGGATAATTTCCGTGCGGAATCATACACTGTACAAATGTATCAACTGTATGAGGTTTGCCTGTATCATTTCGGGTACATGACGATTCGAGCTCGAAACCAAACCGTGACGTATTACTGTTTCTGGTAATTACGTTACCTGCCTCGCGTAATCAGGGCTCGACGTATTTAACCAGGCCAGAGTCAGGTCTGACGCGATTGTCATGCTCGACGACGCGTAATGCGTTTTAAGTGACGCACTAACCAACCAACCAAACCAACCCCATGTCAAACCGCGAATTTGTCCGACATTTACGGCTGATGATCGCACCGCGGTGTATAGTAGTGTACTTTCGTCTACATAGATTCATCTATACAAATATATATGTACCCATATATCTACATCATATACATAATGTATTTACAATTTGAATCGACGTACATTCTCACCCCTTTTGAGGGGAGGATCTGCGCCCCCGCGCAGAAAGCAAGAATGACATTAGAATTAATGTAGAGTTCTGGTTTTATTCCCTTCATTTTTTCATTTATTTTATTTTAATTTTTTTTGTAGATTTGAAGAATTCACGTTCAGATTTTTTTTTCATATTTCAAACGACAGATTCGATTCGTTACATTTCATTTACGTGCAATTATACGTGGTATGTACGATAAAATATACTCGAAAACAGTTTTTAATTATATCTCGGTAACCGTGAATGATATCAAGATGAAAGTGAATATTAAAAATGAAGCTTATTGAATTCTCTATGTGAAAGGAAGGATACAGTTTTTTTGTATCTTTGTTCGTTTCGCTGTATTGCGAGCCTGAACATTGAAACACTTTTTTCTTCTCCTTTCTGAAACGTCGAACAATACTATTTCTTCAGAGGGGAAATATGACATTCTCCAACTCACAAAAGAGTGAATTTACCTTGTTGCCAACTATACGATTTGGAGAAAAGCAACCGTTCTGTTTAGAAACCAGAAATTTTCGGCGTTTGAAAAATTTTCGTCTCGATTTTAGAGGTGAGATTTAAAATAAGCCTCGAAACGTTGATTCGACGCATGATTGTTTTTTTTTTTTGCCCGAAAATAACGTCGATTACAAAATGTAAGAAAAGAAAAGTAAAAAAAACGATGAAGAGAAGACAGTTTCTTATTCAATGTGCACACGTGACTTCTCATTTTTCATAATCCGTCGAGGTGCTCGTATAAATCACTCGATAGTCGATATACCTACCCCCCGTTGCAGATGGTACCATCCATCGATTGAACCGCTTTAAAATAAAGGAGGGGAGATGCGATGATGAGAGGCAGTAAAGTTTTTCACTTTTTCTTCATAACGCTGCAGAGATAGCTGGTATAATAGCCAAGGACTTGAGGGGTGTGTAATTTTTTTCTTCTTCAAATCGCTCTTACGAAGCTTTGAAAAAAATACCCTAATGACTATTTTTTATTCTCATTCACAGCTGGTCCACTGCTCGTATCCTCAGAAATGATTAGAAATTATTTTAAATATTATGCATTATGTATTAAGCAGTGAGAATGGTTATTTGAACTACAGTTTCCTTCTCTCTTTTTTCTGTTCTGCTTTTTTCAATAAACTATACTTCTGCGTCGAAACTGGAGAAACGAGAGTGGATATTATTTCTCGATAAATAATACCGATCGTCATCAATGGAAGCGGCGAACCGTGCGATTTTGATTGGTCGGGAATCAGTCCGTGCGTCCCTCTCTAGCTGCATGCATGCCTTATACATTTGCTATTTCATTTCATTCCGTTCCGATTTATCACATTAATGATAAAGTAGGACGAAAATCAAGTGTCCCGAATTCATGCCTGCTTTGGTAACTATATGCACATTATTTCTCCAATTATATACAAACGGAGGAATTCAACGAATGAAGCTATTTAGCTGGAGCGAAACGCTACGAGAAAGATCCATACGTGGAAACACCGCAAAAAAAGGGTGTTCAAAAAATTCAGAAAAAATTCCGAGACGCGTGTGCCAACTATGTGAGCAAGCACACAAAATTTTATGAAGATGTATTAGAAAATGTGGAAGTTGTGCACTTTCAAAGATTTCAAGTGGACGCGATTATGAGACCGGAAGTGTCATGGCGCCGAGAAAGCCTCGTGGTGGTTTCTCGGCCACTTGGCGTTTTTCTTGGAAAACGTCGTATGAAAGGATTCCATAATTGCGCTACGACCAACAATAGCCAGGTCGACTTACGGGACAGCTGGTTCTGGTCCTATTCACCTGGACGACACCAAATGGCGGCGATTAATGACCGCGTGACTTGCAGAGACGTCATACGTCAACGCGTAATGAGTATTAGTGCTGTTGCTGCTTGCCGCAGGCGTTCGAGTTTACCCTGTATAATATAGATGTGTACTATTAACTATATGCGTGTATATGCTGACTATGGCGTTTGTCACGAGAAGATATAGACACGTAACAGCAAACCGTGTCACTATTTCAATGTCCACTCGCATCTCGCCCCTTTGACCATATTGATGAAGTATGATACACCTAGAAAAAATAATTTCAGTTTCTGGTACATTTATAAATTGTATTCAAGAATTTATTTCTTTTTCGATTTTTCGAATACAGAAACTTTTCTCCCGCATTAGATGCTCGAAAACATGCAGTTTTCATGCATGTATTTTAAAAATGAAATTACCGAAATGAAATGACATCGACTATACTGATTTACATTGATTAGTTTCTCCCAGTTGCGAATCACGTGTCGCGAATTGATTCATGGGAGTAATAATGGTTATATGTATATATATATGTACATATATATATATTATATACACCTGCTATATGTTATAGATATATAACACACCCATACGTCGTATCTGAATATAACTGTTTAATTTCCGGGTAGGTATATGTATATATGTATATATGCCTATGTATACGTCTATAGAAATACATACAGGACTGTTGGCAACGATTTGCGACCGCATCTCGAAGCCGCGTCCGTATAGCTAC
Organism: Rhogogaster chlorosoma; assembly: GCA_944452935.1. Lineage (NCBI taxonomy): Eukaryota > Metazoa > Arthropoda > Insecta > Hymenoptera > Tenthredinidae > Rhogogaster > Rhogogaster chlorosoma. The sequence goes on from OX101802.1 coordinate 22,088,876, forward strand.
GTGTCGGGTATACATATACGTTCAATGTTCAGGTCCTGCATCGAGAATCCGTGTAGATTTTAGTTTCCGGAATAGCTGCTAGCACGCGCGTCGACCGGTTGACGTATTTATGCCGAAACTTGAACGCTTAGTTACCGGCGCATAGTTTCCGTCCCGGAAACGCGACGCCGACTTAACTGTATCTTACATTAACCGACTCACCCCGGATCTAGAGATCCTTGTAATTAGACACGTGTAGCTATCGCTCCCTTGATTAATTGTCATTCGTTTTCAAAATTACGAGATTTCAAATTCTCTATTCACGCGGTTTTTCGAAAATTCCGTGAATCGTATATTTCTCCCAAAAAACTTTCGACCTTCTATATTATATCTTGGCGATAAATTTTCGAATCGCGTTCTCGAATCCGAGAGTGTAATTCAAGCCGATTCAATATCAGACAATGAGAGCAAGAAAAAACAAGATGGAAATACTACGTTTCGCAACTAGTGCGTAAAATCGATTTTACGCAACTAGTGCGGGAATGTACTATTTTGCGCACTAATTCGGGTTCGCGAAATCAAATTTTGCGCACTAAGTTTGAAAATTGGTAGATTTCCCAACCGCGTGCGGGAAACTCGATTTTACGCACTCAGTTAGGAAAAATCTTGTTTTTTTTTCTGAACTTCAGTGAATCGACCGGAGCCAATACTTTTCTTATATGACTGTAGGGGTGATGTGAAGTAAAAGGAAAATAAGAAAAACAAAAAATATCAAAAGAAAGAACCTGGATATTCAAATGCGGCAAGGGCGCGTCTTATGTAATGGAGAAATGCTGTCTCCCGTTCTATAAAGTGTCGCGAGGGGTGGCTTCCCCGAAAATTGTATAAATAGTGAAAAAGTGGAAAAGGCTAGGACGAAGCCGGGCAGACCGTGGCTCCGGAGATAGGGAGGGAAAGCGGATCTGAATCCGGAGGAATAAAACCATCCCTCGTATAAACCCTTGCGAATATTCTCCGTCTTATCATTAACTCGCGATTCGTGTGGGCGGAAATATTTTTCGACTAACAGATTTTAAGCCATTATAATGTCCCCGTTTATAATGTCTGTATTATATAACCGGCTAGTACATATATACATGTGCCTACCTATCCGATATTAAGATATTCAATTAACCTAATAAGATTATATGCTAATTGTATAAGTACTCCGCGTGCGTAGAGTCTCTGCAACAGGAACTACACGGTGAAAGTATATGAGGTAATTATACCGTGAAAAATTCGACGTCATATACTCGTTAAGGGAACAATTATTATAGGGTTATGAATAATAAGTAATCACTCCCTAATTGCAATAATTGTAAGTATAACATTAGTCGAAACTGGAACAGGATATGGACTGGGGTGGGGCGGGCAGGAAGTGAATTCTTTTTAGCATTTCTTCGCTGCTGATACTCCAAATGATAGATTTCGACGTAGAGCAGCTTCTGATAAAAGAAGAGGCCAGGTGTTTTTTTTTCGTTAAAAAACTAAAGATCTTAACTATTCTATAAAAACTAGAAATCATCGAGCCGCAGGATGAAGCTTGAAACGACTTTGCACCAGCCTGAATCAATTCCTTCTTGCATTATTTCGAGTCTAGTTATTTTTTCGCAAATACTACGATTCTTAACCCTCAAAATGGGCCCAAAACGAAATCGATGTCTTCATTTTTATACGAGTTATAATTTTCTATAACATTATTAGTATAACATTAGTCGAAACTGGAACAGGATATGGACTGGGGTGGGGCGGGCAGGAAGTGAATTCTTTTTAACATTTCTTCGCTGCTGATACTCCAAATGATAGATTTCGACGTAGAGCAGCTTCTGATAAAAGAAGAGGCCCGGTTCTTTTTTCGTTAAAAAACTAAAGATCCTAACTATTCTATAAAAACTAGAAATTATCGAGCCTCAGGATGAAGCTTGGAATGACTTTGCACCAGCCTGAATCAATTCCTTCTTGCATTATCGAGTCTAGTTATTTTTTCACGAATACTACGATTCTTAACCCTCAAAATGGGCCCGAAACGAAATCGATGTCTTCATTTTTATGCGAGTTATAATTTTCTTTGGTAAAAACGTACACGAAGCTACTACCTCACTTGAAGATCTACACACTTCTCGATCCGACCCGAAAATTTCATAGTTCTTAGTATCCGATTAGGAACAAGTTTCGAAAAGTCGTCCAAGAATTTTGAAGATAATTTAATTTTGAAGTGCTCAAATCTTCGGGCAAAAATATGAATATTAATAGACATTCGACAGTTACGGGTCAAAATTCGAAAAGATCATTATTCAAGTGTAAAAATTCGGTCAAATAAATATAGAGGTTGAGAGTTGGGATGAAAAAATGAAGAAATGTATTTTTGACAATTTCTGAGAGCTTTAATCAAATACTATAATAACTACTAAATTTTGGGGCGATATCGAAAGTCGGGAATTCGAGGTAAAAAAATGGTCAACCTAATCTACGTACGTGATTCGTATAATCAGTGGCAAAAAAAAAAAGTGTAGAAAATAAAGTTTACGTTTTTTGGATTCTGTTTTACCTAGCCGTCACACACGCACTTCATCATCATCATTTTTCTTCCCTATCGTGATTATGGGGCGGCGTAAAATCCCAGATACCAAAATGGGGCGAGCTGCAATGGTTAGCCGGGGCCAGCAAATCGCGTGCAATTCCTGCAAGTGCAGGTAGTGTGAGCTAATGCATAGAATATATAGATTCCGCGATAGGAATGAATAATTCATTCTCTCTCTCTCTCTCTCTCTCTGTCTTTTGCTTTCCATCAGAATTCGCTATGGATGAAATCGATCGTTAATGAGAACGTTTTTAATTCATCAGTTAAATACGATGATTCCAGCATAGCCTTGTGACAGAAACAGCCAAGCCTTCGGGCATTAAGCCCCTAAACCCCATCTCTGGGTTCATAAATCGATAGCTAATCCCTCTCCGCAAATAAGACGTTGAAATATGCGATAGAGAAACTGTCATGTTTGAGTTTCAGAAGCTACACACCTGGCGGGTACATTATCCCGTATTCCGATCCTAATTTTGTTTTCAGACCGACGATGGATAGTCGAAAAAAAATTTCTTGACATATTCTTGACGGTATCATCGAAAGAAATTTTTCAAACCCCAAAATGATTCGTGAATTTAATTTCAAGACACATTCTTTCATTGTTAGATCAATTTATTTCTTTCATGGCAATAAATCCGGCCGAATTTCGAACGGGATTTCCAAAAGTGTTCAGCTACATTCACGTACCGAGTGAACTGATCTTCGAGTGATACATACACTTTTTTTTTTCCCTTCGTTTTCCTTCTTTATTCTCGCTTTCTATTTCTTTGAAATTTTTACGTTCCTTGGTCTGGAAGTTATGACCAGTTTTATGGTTTTTTACGACGTATATCCTAAAAAGTATCCCTCGCCAGTTTCTATGAACGATGGGGTAGCCAGGTATGTATATACGTCGCGAGATGTGCTGGAAGAAATTTTTATTCCACTCCTAAAAGGGGCCACTAATAATGCATTGCATTCGTTTTACGAGTAAACGAAAAGCTGCCAGCTTACTTCTAGGCATACATACTCTTCGTGTATATAAATTTTTTAACCTATACCTACTGAACTTTTGAAAAAAAGAAAACAAAAAAAATAATTGCACTCATCTTTATTCCCATTTTCCTTTTTTTTTTTCTATAACTTTTTCGACAAAAGTACAAAGGGGTAAGTAAGACGGGTGTAGGATATAGTTGTAGCAGGGTAGGTCGAGGCACAGAGAGCATTTTTACGGACCGCAAGGAATCCCGTAGGACCTCAAGGGAATCCAAGTAATTGAGAAAGTCGGTCTTGCGTGGCAGCCCGGTGAACCCTGATATACCCGCTACCTAGTACCCATCTTTCCACCAGAATTTGACTCCGACTTGACCGTCCTAGTGTGCCGCAGACACCCGCGCCGGCAGTCGGCGTGAACTAATTTCTAACTATACTAATTAGTCCTTTGATCGCGGTTCAGGACTCGGATAGGTATAGCCAAGTCCTTGTTGCTATTCCTTCTTAGCTCTGTCTTCTCTTGACTGTATTCTTATCCCGTTTCATTTTCTAATACCATTTGCGGAAATTTTGTATTCAAACAAATACTCCATGGTCTTGGTTTTCTTCTCTTTTTCGATATACTTATTCCACAATAATTTTCATCTCGGGGTGTATGTAAGACAAAAAAAATATAGAGACGGAGTTAGCCATGCAGCATTGTGGGCACGTAATAGTACAGGCAATAGGGAATTCTTTCCTGCACTAAATTACAGGAGTTATTCTTTTTCATAAATAGGTTCAGTATGACGTACTGAATGTAAATTCACGAAATTCTAACAAATTTTAGGGGCGAAAGTGCCGCCATTTTGAGACAAACCGTTTCGGACTATATATCTCCGTGACCGTGCACTCTAGGCCCAAAATGATAAGGACCTTTATTGTAGATAATGATATTTTCTATCTTTTTTGTTCAATAATTTTTTTTGTAACACTAACTATTAACAACTTATACGACCGCCAAAATTCGAGATATTGAGATATTGATATAAAAAAGTCAATAAATGAATTTTGGCAGTCGTATAAGTTGTTAATAGTTGGTGATACAAAAAAAATTATCGAACAAAAAAGATAGGAAATATCATTATCTACAATAAAAGTCATTAACATTTTCGGCCTAGAGTGCACGGTGAAGGAGATATAGGCCGAAACGGTTCTTCTACGGTTGTGAACTCGTGGATATTCTAATCGGTTGAGAAACTTGTGTGTTACTGTGCAGAAATGAGATTCCGCGAACGTGATAATTATCAGAACTGAAGTAAATATAGAAAAGAAGAAGATGCATGGTTTAGACGAGTGTATGGCAACTTCCATAGTTCAGACCATCAGCACATTTATTCCAGGTATTCGCATGAAATTTGGTTCCAATTGATTAGTGGCTTGCCTATGAAATCTGCGAAAGCTGATTAGTTGGATTATTCCAGTCCGTTGAAACGGATGAATAATGAATGGAAACATGTTTCAAAGCCAAATCGAACCCGGGCTACATAATTTCATAATAAATTCTCAAGCACAGTTCTAGAAGCGGGAATAAAGCGTCGAGTTCAAGTTCCGCAAAAGTCGAAGCCACTCGGTCAAATTTTCGATACTATATAAAACTCGATGATTTCTTTGGGGGGAGTCTGCGGTTTTCTATGAGAATTCTTTTGAAATCGTATTGAAATTTCATCGGATTCCGTCGGGCCGTTCAGACCGGTGGAATTCTGCCGATTTTCCTCAAACGATTTCATTGGTATTCCGTCGATCTCTGGAACGGAATTTCACTATAATTTCCACCAGGTTTCTCCCCGATCGCAATGATTCGCTTCGCGAATATAACATTTCTAACGAGTTTCATCAGCGTTTGACAAATTCCTACGGGATTTCAGCGAGACTTCGAATCTTGCGTTATTTAAAAAAAAAAAAAAAAAAACAGAATCGCAATTTCAAAGGGTAGAAAAGGGAGGAAAAAAATCAGCTGCACGCAGAATCGGCAATTAGGTTTCACGCGTAGCCATTGGGCAGGGTCTGATTCAATGGACCGTGTTATACGCAACCGAAAATGTCCTTTCGCGTCCTTCCGCGGAAATTTCTGTCTGAATTCACGCCCCTTAATTCGTTCATCCGTTGATCAATTCATTCGCTGGTCAGATATATCTAATTCCAAGAGCTGCGATATTTCGTAATGTAGCGGGGCAGGGAGTCCGTCCCATGCACACGTATGCATGCACAGTAGAACCCCTGGGCACGCTAATTGATACGGAGTGGAGGGGATGAAAAAAGGAAAGGGGGAGGGTATGGGCTGCTTGGGATATTAACGAGTCGGGGTTTTGACCCAGCGTGACCTGACCCAGAGAGGAGTCGAGCCAGGTTCGCGAGCCTTCGGGATTGCTCGGTCCATCTCGTTGGCAGAAACTCGGTGGTTGCAGGCAGGCAGGAGGCCAGGTCGCTCGATAAACCGCGTGTTGCCGTCTGCCGTCGTCTGCGAACGACGCGCCGGCGGGGTGCGGCGAGCGGGACGACTACGATGACGCATTCAGAACTTGAAGCTACGAGATCAAAGATGATCCATATATCTCTATCCGGACTTCTTTTTCATTCGTTAATTATAATTATTCCATACACTGTACAGTGTACACACACACGTATATATAATATATATATACAGGAGGAGGAAATTTTCCATTTGAATCTTTTTCTGTTTTTTTTTAACTTTTTTTATTTTTTTATTTTTCAAGCTCATTCTTTTTTCGCCTTTTTCTTTTCATTTCACCAAAAGAGAAAGGAGAGAGAGAGGAATACAGAGATTCGAACTTGAAGATGGAGGCTCTTCTCTTTGTTCGGATAAAATTTTCGGCACAACTTTCACCCCTGCGGAGTATGTTATACCCGGGTCTCTCGCCCGATATGAAAATCTGAGAAATGAAAAGTTCATGGACACGCGCTATGTATGTATTATTACATACACGAACGAGGAAGAATAGCGAAACTTATGTATAGGTTTATGCATCGCGCTCTTTCATCTTTGTATTTCCTGTCTTACATTTTCGACGTATTTTTTTTGTTCTTCTTTTTTTTTTTTTGGAACCGGTAATATGCGGGACATTGAAAGAATGAGAAAAACCCACTCGATTCAATAAACTTTCGAGGCGTGTTGTTTCTGATCCGGGAATAATGGTGTATGAGGTTGGATCGTCCAAGGAACGAATTCAAAGGAAACAAAAAAAAAATAAAATAAAAAATACGTCAAGATTTGTCGAGATTATCGAAAGTCATTTTTCGCTGGGAACCAATGCCCTATTTTCATAACGAGATCAATTAGGGAGGAGAAGTGAAAAGGTTGAATAGTACAAAGCGCAGATATGGAAAATTAAATACGCGGTGCGGAGATTTTTCAATGCTCAGGGTGCTCCAGGGTGTAGTTTGCTTCGAGGGTCGACGTCGCCGGGTCGGTCCGTGCCACAAGGAGTTTGCAATTATTACAAAAGCCTTCTTCGACCCCTTCACCAGACGAGAGCCTCGGCAAAGGCCTCTGGCTTTTCAGCTTCTGGTTTTAGTCTGGTTCTGATTCTCGTTCTGCAGGTCCTTTCGGCTGAACATTTTTTTCAAAATATTCCCCAAAACTCGGAGATCTTAGGATATATGCGGATGTTGTCCAAGTTATTATTCTGTTATCAGTCGTCAAGTTTTTCAAAATCTCGTGATCTTCTAACCTGAACAATTTGGCTCTTTGATTTTTTCGCATTTAACCGCGGGGTTAGGTTAGGTTAGGTTGGGTTAGGTTAGGTTAGGTTAGGTTAACATAGTTTACGCGTTTTAGTTTGCGTTTTTTCGCGTTTAAGAAATACCCGATAATTATGAAACTCTTGTGGTATTTATACATGTGATAATTTCATTTATCAAAAATCGATCATTTTTTTCCTTTTCTTTTTCTCATCCTGACTCACCCTCTATATTTCTTTCAATATTCACGGAAGTGCGTAAAATCTTCGGCAAAAAATACAAATATTTATATCTATGGGTCGTTTATGGTCGAAATTGGAAAGGATCATTATTCAAATGTTGAAAATTCTTCAGCTATACCCAAATATTAATGTTCTTCCCAAAAAATTCATGAATGTTGACGATAAAGAAATATAGAGGGATGAGATGAGGTGGATGAAAAAAATATAAAAGATCGATTTTTTAAAAATTGTTCGATCGCATTCAAATTTTTGAAGGATTACTCAAATACTCAAAACTATAGAAATTCCGGGTGAGACCGAAAATTTGGAATTTAAGCTCAAAGAATATAAATTATTTAATCTCCTAATTCATACCTTATTCGTTTTAAATACGCCTAAGGATATTTTCTTCGAAGCAGGGAAGAAGAATGACAAGAGGAAGAATTAGTATATCCTTTGATAACAATTTTATGACGTTTTTCTACGGAGACGCCAAAAGTGAGAAGAAATTGTTGAACAAAAAGAACAAAAAAAAAAAGAAAAAAAAATTGAAAGAAAAACGAGTGAAAATTGTCGCGCTTTTTTTTTTTTTTGTAAATAAACTGCAGAGAGGTCAGTGAGAAAAGTATCGAGAACCAATTCGATCCATATCTATAATATATACGGTATGGCTCTGGTATGAATAAGTGACTTCCGGTTAATATTTTAGGACTTCGACATTCGGGTTCGATTCGATTCGAGAGTGCATGTATGCATGTATGTAAATGGGTATCTTTTATGTATATAGATAAAAATTTCACAGTGTACTCATACTGTTACAGGACTTCCTGTCTCCTCCTTGAGGAAGCTCCCTCGTTCCCAGTTTCCCGAAGCCGAGACGATGCTGGAATTTTGTATTCAACTAACCAACGGTATTAATGAGTGAAGCAGACGGAATTAAGGAACATGAAATTCGTAAATGAATTCATTTTTTTTCTAAGTATACAGTGCCCGAGTCGAAAAGAGGGTCTTGATACAGTTCTTCGATGATATCTCAAGAACCGTCAATGATATCAAGATAACGCTTCAGATAAAAAATATAGTAAATCAAATTCTCAACAAAAAAGGTGGAGTACATTTTTACTGTATCTTTGCTAGTTTAGCTGTAATTCAACGTCAAACATGCAACTGATCATTACGCTTGCTTCGGTTTTTATATTTTTCCGCTCCTCTGTTCCTAGAGAAGAGAGGAAATTATTGTAACCACTCCGAAAATGAAAAGTTGAGTTTTCACTAGATCTCAACGTTCAGAATTCGAGAGAATGACATCCGATCATTTTCAGATAGGCGTCTGTGTACGCATGTGTGAATGTGATCAATTTTTTGTCCGACGATATCTCGAGAACGAGTTACCGGATTTTAATGATTTTGGTCTCAATCGACGCGGCTTTTCCAAACTTAAAACTGATCAGATTTTGGCTTTGATCGGTTCAGTACTTTTCGAACTATTTAAATAACAAAATCTTGAAAAATAAAACAACAGAGATGATATCTCGAGAATGGATGAACAGATTCGAATGAAAATTGACACCCCTTAGATTTTTGGCTCGCTGATCGCAAATCTAACGTCATATTAGCAAAATTCAAATTTTGTGTATTTTATATGCTAAAAAAAGAGTTTGACAAAGACTGGCTTATAGTCAGCCTAAACGTTTGTTTTTTACACATTCAGTCTCAAAATATAGCGGAACGAATGAATATAGGAAAAAACTGTACTCTACCTTTTTCGTAGGGAATTTAATTTACTTCATTTTTGATCTGAACTTTTATCTCGATATCATTGACGGTTCTCGAGATATCGTCAAGAATCTGTTTTTTTTATACAAACATACATACATGTGCGTGTGTGTAAAAGTTTATCGAAAGGAGAAGGTGGTGAATTCGAAAAGGATGAATCGCGAAGAATAAGAATAAAAATAAGAAAAAGTACATATACCACCACGTGCGAGGATGTGAGAGAGGAGAAACGGGGAAGAGGTAGGTATATGTAAAACGCGAGAAGCTGATAACGAATTGAGGTCGAGAATTTGCACTTTGCTCATCGTCAGGAGGTGGAGAGTAATAGGAGAAGAAGAAAAAAGGAAAGAAAACGAAGAGAAGAAAAAGAAGAAAAAAGAAACGACAAAGACCTGTGCAAAGGAAAAGCTCGGAGAATGTTCGCAGGACGAGAGGGAGGACCAGGTTAAGGGTGAGGGTGAACTCAACGCGGCGCCGTGTTGATACATCACTTCCGGCGGTGCGCCATTTGTTTATCTCTGTCGCATCCGTTACTCCATAATAATAATAATAATAAAAACAACAATAATAATTAAATTTTTAAGGGAAATGAAAAAAAAAATGAAATTTCAAACGTCGATACAACCGATTCGAGATGATTTACAGCTATGTGCTCTTTTTATCTTTGTTTCTATTTTATTTCTGATTTCTTTGTCTCGTTTTTTTTTTTTTAATTCAAATGAAAAAATGAGGGAAAACGTTGGAATTCAAAGCGGGTAAATTTGGCTTCCGGTTATTCTCACTCTCGCTCTGTTCGTCTACTGATAAATTTATAAATCGTCGAGACCGAGCTGCAGACTGTCAGGCTTCTCCTTCTCAAAGATTCACGAAAAAGGAAGACAGGATAAGATAGCAGTATGTATGTAACGTACCTAGATACGTATATAATATATACTATATATGTAGTCTTGAATTTTCGATAGCATAGGAGATAGAAAAGAGATCGAACTTTGCGAAGGGATCTCTTACCTGCTCGGAAAATTTGTCAGACTGTATAATTGAGTCTAAAATTATCTGAAATTATCTATAATCAAAAGTTTGAATCATCTAGAAAGTCTGAAATCATTGGAAACTGGGAATGATATTGAATTGTATATGATTCTAATCTGGAACCATTCTGGGAACTGGAATAATTGGAGATTAGGAATAATCCAAGATCTGAATGAACGTCTAGAATCTGAAATCATTTGAATCTACGATTAATCCAGAATCTGGTATAATTTGACATCTAGAAAAATCTGGGATCAAGAGAAATCTGGAATCTAGAATTAACCAGAACCTTGAATTACCGGAATCTAGAGTTAATTATTTCTAAACTTGCAATAATTAACTAGAATTTATAATTATCTAGAGGATATAGGATCATTGAAAAGTGGGAATGTATGGTTTCTGATCTGGAGCGATTCTGGGACCTGGAATATTTCGAAATTAGGAATAATCCAGAATCAGAGAAATCTACAATCAAGAGAAATTTAGAATCTAGAATGATCTAGAGAATCTAGAATCGTTGAAAAGTGGGAATGACATTGAATTGTATGGATTCTAATCTGGAACCATTCTAGGATCTGGAATATTTCGAAATTAGGAATAATCCAGAATCAGAGAAATCCGAAATCAAGAGAAATTTAGAATCTAGAATGATCTAGAGAATCTAAAATCATTGAAAAGTGGGAATGACATTGAATTGTATGGTTTCTAATCTGGAGCGATTCTGGGACCTGGAATATTTCGAAATTAGGAATAATCCAGAATCAGAGAAATCTACAATCAAGAGAAATTTAGAATCTAGAAGATCTAGAGAATCTAGAATCGTTGAAAAGTGGGAATGACATTGAATTGCATGGATTCTAATCTGGAACCATTCTGAGACCTGGAATATTTCGAAATTAGGAATAATCCAGAATCAGAGAAATCTACAATCAAGAGAAATTTAGAATCTAGAAGATCTAGAGAATCTAGAATCGTTGAAAAGTGGGAATGACATTGAATTGCATGGATTCTAATCTGGAACCATTCTGAGACCTGGAATATTTCGAAATTAGGAATAATCCAGAATCAGAGAAATCTACAATCAAGAGAAATTTAGAATCTAGAAGATCTAGAGAATCTAGAATCGTTGAAAAGTGGGAATGACATTGAATTGCATGGATTCTAATCTGGAACCATTCTGAGACCTGGAATAATTCGAAATTAGGAATAGTCGAAAATCAGAGAAATCTAAAATCGAGAGAAATTTAGAATCTAGAATCATCTAGAGAATCTAGAATCATTGAAAAGTGGAAATGACATTGAATTGTATAGATTCTAATCTGGAACCATTCTGAGACCTGGAATAATTCGAAATTAGGAATAATCCAGAATCAGAGAAATCTGAGATCAAGAGAAATTTAGAAACTGGAATGATCTAGACCCCATAATTCCCTATAGTACAAAACCAGTTAAATCCGAACTGACTAATCATCTAGGATTTAGAATCATGAATTTTTCGAAAAATCTGTTTCCTGTATCCTACAGAAGCCCGAATCTTCAGGCTGCATCTTTTCCAGCAAATGCATGAGAATATACCAGTAATAGCGTATAATAGTGATAATAACGATAATACCGAACGATATATATACCTACAGCTCGGAAGGTGGATAGGGGGTTTCAGGTCGTGTAATTTGCAAGTGTCACGAACAGAGGAAGCGAATTATATCCCCTTGACTGGCGAGTTTTCAGCCATCTGGGCGGGTAGGTATAGCCAACCAAGTACATAGGTTTGGTGCTATAGTCGCTATTTTCAAGAGGTCAAACATGCAATCATGCTAAAGCCCGCTGTTGCCTCCAGTAGCAATAATTGTCGGCACTAAGTGTCGGTGGTAAAAAATGACGAGAAAGTGTCGTTCATTGGAAGTCGAAATTTGTCAAAATATCGATTTTTTTTTCCATCAAAAATTGAATGAGGAAAAAAAATCTTTGGAGAAAATGATTGGGAATATACGTCGTACAATTCGATGAAAAAATTCCCGGAACATGATCTCCTCGCATTGTTATATTCCCGATTATTTTTCTTTGTCGGAAAAGTCCGAGGTATAGCTACTGGGATTTTCATTACCGACCACGGTGCAATTTCATGCCCGATTTGCCCCGTGGGAATACGAGATCAGGAAAAAATCCGTTCAGGATTGTCTCGCCGTTGGTATAGACACACGTATCGAAAAGAGGCATAAAAGGGTAGATTTTCTTCCACTAACTTCCGGGACGTTTAAGCTCGTGTATATTATGTATATACATTCTTAAGATGTACATAAAAATTGCAGCGGAGATAGGAAAACTACCGAAACTCAGTCACGTTTAATGTATATTTAAATCAAGAGTTCGAAAAGAGAGAGCTCTTCGAATTCGACGACGGATCAACAACAGTAGGTGTAAGAAATATACACCATGGATATATGCGAACAAATTAGCGATTAAAAATTATTCTAGATCTTCGTGAAGCAAAGTTTCAAAAAAAAAAAAAACACTTCGAAAAATTTCTTTCCAAAGTGTGTATCTGGGTATATATAAGTTTTTTGAGTTAAAGTGATTAGAACAGTGGTATGAAGTATTGTCTGAAAATCAAGGTGGTAAGGATTAATTGAATTCCATTTTATTTCATTTCATTTCATCGAATTCAATTCCATTCCATTTCATTTCATTTCATTTCATTTCATTTCATTTCATTCTTGGCTCTATTCTATTATAGACTACCGCGTACTATTCTATGCTGGTGCAGTCATTCAATTTCATTTTATTCTTCTTATACACTAGGTACCTACCTACCTACCTACCTACCTACCTTCCTACTCTATTTTATTTTCCATTGTTCTGTAGCTAAGTGAGTTAGAAACGATTTTTTAGCTTTTCTCTTATTCGATGAAAATCGTTCGTTTCTAGGATGACGAATTCACTCAGAGTTGTAGCTGGCTGGAATGGACTAGGCAGGCTTATGTCGAAAATAATATGAGGCTTTAAACTCTCTGAACACTTTGGCTACACGTGTATGCGATTATCTTGTGGGCGATGTTTAGGCAAGCGTAGGTATCTGGTTCATTGTTTTCCTGTTGTGTCATCAGAGCCGTAAGATTTGACAAACATTCTGATGTCATCAATGCTGTAAACAAAGTCCTGGGAATCCCGTAGTGATCATTTTTACGGTAGATATTCCCTGATGACTAGATTCTAAAACTGAAATAACCAGGAGTCTAGCATGCGAAATCTGGAATACAGAGGCCATAATTGACTAGATTCTATTCTTGAATCTCGAATCATTCGGAATTAGGAATAATAGAAAATTGCCTAGGTTCTAATCTGGAGCGATTTTGGATCTGGAATAATCCAAGATTAGGGATATTATACCAAAGTTTAGAATCATCTGGAATCTGCTACCATTGGAAATCACGAATCTAAATCGAGGATCTAAAATCATCTGGAACTTATCTAACCGAAAAGTGTTCACCACGCGTAGTTTAACGAACGAATACTTGACTTCTGAATCCTACAATCTAATCAAATAAACCAACTGTAGGATCATCGATGCTTGGACGCTAGTATGGGTCCTACATAAATTTGCCCAAACACAAAGACGTGTCTTAACAAATGTAAGTTACAACAAGACGGCATTTATTTCTATCTAAGATTATCGAACAATAAAAAAAAAAAAAACATCTACGAGATCGTTTTAAAGGAACGAAAAACAAGCTTGGAAATGATCCTGACAAATATCTCGACCTCGATACCGTAGAGATACTTACATTTTGCTGCAGATCGACGATACGCAGGAGAACGAAAACGGTGTTCAAACTCCTCACGGATCCAAATCCATGGGGTCTATCATCCCGTGCCTTTTACAATCATTGATCACTGCGCGGGTAATTCACTCGGTTTTTCCAACATTCACACGATTGATTTTGACCCATGAAAATACATAACGGTCGAAATTTCTCGGGTTCTTTCTCACGTTAGTCACCGTAACGTATCTCCCTCGGATAACGACTGAACGATTAAGAATCGTCGTTCAAGCCGAGGTACCGCGGCACGGATGGTCGTTAACTCGTTTCCAAGCCGACTGCGATAGCTGAGGCTATCTTTGACGAGGTGTACGTACACGATATGAATGTGTACGTACTTTGTGTACCTATCCACTTATTATCGTCAAGGGATCATTCGCCTATCAGAAAGTCGCGCGATTTCGCCGCCGGCGCATGATCGTCGTCAGAAACCGAACCTGGCGTTTATTTATCGGTGAAGCTACGCAACAAACCGAATTTATTCTAGGAAACAAATCGACCACACGACCGTTCACCATACGATACTTTTTGGCCACTCGCGCGAGGAACTGATCACAACACGTGGTGCTGTACCCTGGATAAACTCAGAGTGTAGAAATAGTGAAAGCAGACTCACGAATCAGCCGTTCAGTTCCTCCAACGACTCATTCTGCGAACTTATATGCGTGTACACTGAGCAGAGGTAACATCTGTGTCTCACTATAACGGTACTATTCGAATACTTCGTCCACCAGCTGCTGCACTTGATATTCGTAAACAGTAACGACGTTTCTGAATGATAATTGAACATTGGTCAAGTCAAAAAAGAAAAAAAAAATGGTGAAAGATTGCAGTTTTGTAAAGATATTCATTGCATACGAGCCATTGTTTATAAAAGATACTCCGAATTAGTTTTTCGATTATATCTCGAGAACCGTCGATGATATTGAGATAAAGGTGGACATCAAAAATGAAGTCTGTTAAATTTCCTGTAAGAAAGATAGAATGCATTTTTTCTCTATCTTTATTGGTTCAGGTGTATTTCAACGCGGAACTCTTGCGACTCGTTATCACGTTTGTTCCGAAACTGTTTGATTGTTCAGGCTCAATTTACATCGGAACCAATGAAGATACTGAAAGAATGTATCGAACATTATTCATGGGAAATTCAGTCGTCTTTATTTTTGATATTCACCTTCATCTCGACATCACCGACGGTTCTCGAGATATCATCGAAAACCTAGTATCCCGCAAACTTTTCTGAATTGATTTTTACATTTTTTTTCTACGGACAACTCACATGGCCACCAAGCACCGAGTCTTCAGAAGACAATCTCCATTCGACACTGACACTAAATCTAGCCTCTTCTTCCAGACTACCTTCCTTGTTGGAGATAAGTCACAGGTTCAACAACAGTCTCTTGTTTCCGCTTACCTCAACTTCCACGAATTTCAGACTAACGATAAGAAACCATGAGATACTCGATTCTCTGAGGACGGAGCAAAACTGACTGACTAGCTGTGAGACATTCGTGCCATGGCCATGGCCCATGTGCCGCCATATCTTTGTATTACGTGTCTTGTATTTTGGAATGAGTAACAAGCACCGGGCTAACAACCTCCACCGATATTTCCAACGTCGGTTTAGTAGTAGCACTGCGTCATCGTGGCTTGGCTGCGTATATATGCTTAGCGTAAGTAGTATGATGATACGTCTGGCACGTCCTTGATGCGAAAATAGGTATAAACATATATTCGCCATGCAAAAGAAAAAAAAGAAGTGCGTAACTTTTAATCTCGTTGTCAAATTGAGAGCAGGGCGACGCACTCAAGTTAATGAAGATTTTTAATTACAACTAAAATATGGGTCGAGTCAGTATAGCATTCTGGGAATGCGCCGGTGCACCGGGTTCCGCGATGACGTTCAATGGTCGAACTTGGATAATCTTAACCGAGAGGAAAACACACGTCGGTTATTATCATTCGCTCGTGGAATTCGTGACGCGGTAAAAAAAAAACAAAAAAATTAAAATAAAAAGAAATAAACAAACCTGGTAGGAAATGCGGACTGGATTCGGGACATAAACAAGTCCGGGAATCAACGTTCTTGTTTATTATTATTCACAGTGGGTATGGTCACGCGTAAAAATACACGTCGAACGAATATACGATTTCTAACAGTATTCTTATGGAGAGATTCGGCTCTCGACGTATCTGAGAATGACGAAAAATTTCCCGCCTTTTTTTCACACCCGATAGATTTCGTTCATGGATTGTAGAGAGGAGGGGATAGGTGCGATAAGAATTGTTTGAAAATACTGCAGATTCCCTCGAGCAACGTGTCTCGTAATCTTGAAGTGAAAACTTGCTCGCATACACATCTGCCTTGCTGCTTTAGCTACTCTGCAAGAATGAGTTAAAAGTGAAGAGTTAAAAGTTATATTGCAACTGGGTCACGGGGCTTATGTTCGATCCAACCTCCTTCTGCACTCGAGCTAACTCCACCCGTACCCAACACCATGAACAGAGAAAAACAAAGTTCAGCAAACCAAATAAGAAGATAAGGAAAAAAAAAAGCCGAGGAATTCCACCAGGATTTGGGAGCCTCACTGTCCTTCCGGTTGTCGCAGAACCGTCAATTCGACGTAGTAAAAGGGATGTAATTCGATTTTTGATTATGATTTGCAGCTCTTCATGTTATGGAAAACACCACGGGTCTCTCAGAAGATAAAAAGTAGTGCTTTCAAGTGATTAGCTCCTTCTTGTTCTCGACGAGATAGATTCAAGATCAATTATGATCCTCTGATAGAGAAAGGAACGGGAAAAAAAAGGGAGGAGGAGAAGAAAGGCTGCTTTAAATGCAGTGGAGGAAGGAAATGGGTAAGTTGATTGGAGAGGTTCATAAAGACTTGATGCAGAACACCCTGCACGGTGGAGGTTTTTAAATATTTCATGAAGATCGTTCTTATTAGAGTTGAAAGGGTTCTGCGGGAAGCCTAGCCACTTATTTTTCGGCTGGTGGGACCCTAGACTCTCTTCATCTCTGCACTATATGCTAGAAGATGGGCTTCTAAAAGACTGAGTAAGCGGCTCAGACCGCCCGAGAGGCAAGTGACCAGGATTCGGCTAGAATTTCTACGAAATACCAAACATCTGTATTAGGGTGGTCCAAAAAAAAAAACCTTTTTATTTTTTTCTTCAAGTCTTATCAGCTCAAAAGTTTTTTTTTTTTTCCTAGGTATAACAAAAATTCTCCTAAATAAATCTCTTAAATATTAATGTAATAATATTAGCTTGCGTTCTAGTCGTATAGAAATTTGATAATCGTTCTGAAATCACATACGCGATTGAATTTAATTTAGTTACAAGGGTTTAAAGCCCTGATAACTTTTCGCCTGTTAAGATTACAAGAAAACCTTATGAGACCTTTTTTTTTGTAGAGAATGAAATTTCTTACAAAAATATGTGCATCAAAATTGGAACAGAAATTTTTTTGTGGAGTTTTATGCGGAAAAAACGAAAAAATTCATGTGTTATTTATATGGGAAAAACGAAAAATTGCTGAGTGTCTCGTAGACTTGAGATATCGAGCTGCGCTTTTAGGAGATTTTTTTTTTTTATACCTAGAAGAAACTTTTGAGATGATAAGAAAAAAACTTCTTTTTTTTTGGACCAACCTAATCTACATATATATATTTTGCCTAGAGGACGAAATTTTTAAGATCATAATTTTCATGAAATTCCGGGAATAGCACCTCTGGGTTGTTAAGGATTAAAAATCCGCTAGTCCTTATAGTCCTTTCTTTTCGTTTTGGGAAAAATATCCGAGATGAAGAGAAAAATCATCGCCATCACTGCCCATAAAAGATTTTCTTTCCTTATTTTAATTCAGGGATGGGGGGGGGGGGGGGGGGGGGGCATTCTGTGGGAGGCGTTACTCCCTAAGGATAAGGCGAGGTGTTAGTCTTTCAATTTATCCACGTCAGAAGCTTCCGGGTTGATCGTTAAGTTCGTCGTGCTCGAAGGATCGTCGTGTAACTAATTAAAACTTTTCTCCCTGGGTATATGAACTGATCACGGTCTTACCACAGCTGGACTTCAATAATGTCTCTTCACTTCGTGAAATTCACTGTATAAATGAGTCGGTTTTACAATTTTAAAGAGAATACATAAAAAAATAAAAAAATAAAGATCTCAAAAAAAAAAAAAAAACGGGAAAACGAAGAAGAAGAATCAGAGGTGGACTTTTCAAACTTTTCCAAGCTGTTATTATTGTACCTTGAGCTACAAATTCGAAGAGGGATGATTTTCGGGTTGGAGTAGGGATTTTGTGCTTCAACCTGGTCGTCTAGGGACTCGAGGGTAACGAACGTAGAATTTGTTCGTGTTTCTGGTAGTGGGGTGGGGAGTAGTCCCTAATCGTTGGAACGATAATTACGGGATTGATCGGCAATCTCTGGTTGCCTCGCGTTGGTTCGTATAATTAGTAAAGTGCCTCGGCTCCTCTTTCGGCGAATGTTCTCTTTGAAGGTAAACGTTCCAGATAACTAATAACAACGTTGTCAAATCTACGGGGTTGATTGCTGACGCATGAAGGGCGTGCCACGGCTTGCAAATAAGTCAAATTCACAACAATTCCCACTCGACGAGACCAAGTTTTCATAACAGTAGATAATAACACTCAACAACTCATTAATTTCGAGAAATGAATGCGAGGAACACCGAGTCGACTCGTTCCACTGCTCATTTAAATTAGATAATTGGCCTCTAGAGTTTTGAATAATAAATAATCCAGGGGTTAAGCACCGATAAGGCTCCGCGTGAAATACAGATTAATAAATTTTCCAAGATTTCACGCGGCTTCCACACGCGGAGATTCTATATCATATCTGAAGATAGGAGTCAGGGGATTTAAAGAATGGCGAACAACTGAAATGACGAGAGCTGGATTCGAGTTCTCAGAAATTCTCAAGTTCAGAAAAAAATCTGAAAATTTCTTAGAATGTGAAGACGAAAAACAGTTTCTTCTTAACGAGATCCATTTTATTTACTTCAATCGATAACTTCGATGTCATAAATGATCGATAGGATTGTGAAGCTTTTTTTCTCGGAAAGTACATCTCAAGGCGATTAATTTGACCCCTAATCGATTCCGATACGATCAATACAACCCGAGTTATTGAACTGTGAATGAATACATGCGTGAATTTCGAGTTTCCGAGGTCTGGCCTTTCGGAATTTTAAACCTTTAGTGTTCTCCGTTTAAAAGCCATTCGAATCAGCGATGTAGACTTCCGGGAAAATACCCTTTCTAGAAACTGTGAGTCAGCGATATTAAAATTCGGAATTTTCGCCATCCGGAACTTTTGAAATTCGCAACTTCGACTCGGCCCCTTAAACACAGTGACTAATAAAGTCTGGCACATCTAGATATGTACAAATTTACCGATTGCAGTAGTAGATGCCTCCGCTGCGGTGTGGTTACGTAATTGTATCCCTATACCGTTGCCCGTTACGTTGGCACAACTTCGCTAATTATGTTGTCGGTGGAAGTTTAACTGCTTCGTCATTTGAAATTCGATCTCGATACCGCTCTTGCTTTGCCATGGTCTGGGTACGGTATCCCGACTAATTATTCGAAACTACTCTGCAATCAAAATTTCTTAACGAGGTAGGAAGCTGCTGGGGATTGAGACGGGGTAGTCAAAAGTCCGGACTGAGAAATGGCACGTGTGTTTGTATTGTGTAGAAAAATTGCGGGCTGTGTTACAAAAGCGGGACATTTGTCTGAGGGAAATCGATATTTTCGACTCCTTCTTCATCCTCCGCTGAAGAAATAAAGCTGGCAGTACTCTATCGCCGGTTTTAAGGGGGCGTTAATGACTTTTAGCTCTGCCGAGTGCTACTGACTGCAAGAGGGAGTCTGAGGGGGTTTGAGAGACGCGGGTGGATAGGAAATAAAACAACCCCCGATGCTCCATTAACTTGATTGCTACGCCAGAACCAACGGGGCTAGCGAACCGACGAACTAACTGGTGTAGACCTGGAGAAGTTGGTAAGCAGTCCGTTCAGAATCAGGTTAAGAAGTAACCGAACGAGGGAGAGATATAAACGCCTGGATGAATTAAGGGTGAAATTTCACTAGGTATCAATCGAGGAGTTAAACATTGCCGAAATCCGGGATTAACCGGTATGATAACTATCATAAAACCCCGTGAACTCCCGCTAAGCAGTATGGAGAGTGGCCAGTTTGCTCTTGAGCAAATTCAGAGCACTCGATACTCCAATTCCTGAAATAGGCCAAGAGCCGGGTATTTTTTTTCTGCAATCTTCTACTGAAACGATTTTCTTGTTGGAACATGTTCAGGGGTGTCCCCTGAATGTAAATTCAAATTGGCGGGACGGGGGGGCTTGCGCGTCAGCCGCCATCTTGGAAACTACGTTTTATCAAATACCTCGTGAACCGTGCACCGTACGACAAAAATAGGACATATCATTTTCGTAGATAATAACATTCTCTACAACTTTTATTTCAAACTTTTTCCTGTAAAGTGCATGATTTCTTATTTATAGTACTAAGCATATAGTCAACGGTTGGTGAGAAAGTGAGAATTGAAAAGCTTGTTCAAATCAAAAACTATGCATTATGCAGGAAAAAGTTTGAAATAAAAGTTGTAGAGGATATAATTATCTACAAAAATGATTTCCACTATTTTTGTCGCACGATACACGGTTCACGAGATATTTGATAAAACGTTTTGTCCAAGATGGCGGCTGACGCAAGGCTCCCCCCGTCCCGCCAAGTTACATTTACGTTCAGGGGACACCCCTGAACATGTTTCAACAGGAAAATCGTTTCAGTAGAGGATTACATTATATGAACCTACTTTTTTTGTTCTGGCTCTCGGGCTAAAATTCGAAGAAAAGATATGTCCATTATATAAAACTGTTGGACAACTTACCAAGAGGTGTGCGGTTGGTTGTTCTGGGTCTGCATGTTGGGTAAAGTGTTAACACCAGCACACGAAGGGAGTGTTCTTCTAGTGGTCGAACAGCATGTTCTCTGAGCGGTAGTTCCTTGTGGTGTTTGTTCAGAGCAACACTGTCCATGATTTGCGGGTACTCCTAGTCTGGGTTGAGCGGAGAACTCAACATTCGAAACTCTGGCCTTGGGCCTGAGCAAAGGTGACGTGGTGAACTCCCTCTGAGCCGAAGTCGTGCTGCTAGTAGAGCTTGAGGACCCAGGGCTCCCGCCAAGTCGGCTTGGGGGAGCGTAAGCAAAGCCACGAAACCTGAAGTGGGACTGATGATGATATGGGTACCCAGGCGGTGGTAGCCGGTAATGATGATGAAAGCCTAGGTCCCGTCTCATATAAGGATCCCCTGGGTCAGCCGCAGGGACGTACCGGTCAGTCGGCGTGTGGGCCGACGGTGGTACATAGAGATCGACGTATCCCGGGTAAAGGATTTCCGGTGGTGGTTGAGGCACATATCTCTCAACCGGTGTGTGCGCTGAAGCGTAGGCCCGGTCATTACTGACCGAATTGCACCCCGAACTTTGAGTCACTACGCGGCCAGTTGATGGGAATCTGTCCTTTGGCTTGGGTAGCGAAAGGTAGGACTTGTCTGCTGAACTGCGACCAGGAGAGTACCGAGAATCGGTTGCCGGTCCAGAGGCAGAACCAGAACTGGAAGAGTTTGCGACAGCATGAAATCGGTCGAGCCTGCTGGATCGCTCCTGACTCGATCCCTGAACCGCTGGTTGATATCTGTCAGTCGAATAGTTCTGGGTTGACTTGGACAAGGTGAAGTACTTGTCAGTGCAATTTTTCTGGCCAGTTTGATTAACATAGCGATTAACCGCCGGGTTTGCTTCCGGGGTCGGTGACAGCGCATTGGCAGAACCTGATGAGAACCGATTATCGTTGCAGGGTGAAGTCTGCGAGGTGCTCGTAGTGTAGTTCGACCCACCGTGGTATCGAGAACCGTTGGAGTTCGTTGAGTTGGAAGGTGAGCCGGAAGAAAGGAGTCGTTCCGACGATGAGCCAGGCGCAAGGTGATCGGCAGAAACAAATCTGTCAACTCTTGATTGGCCGTAACGTTGTGCAAGTATCTCGCCGAACCTATGATCGGCATTCGGGTACCGTTGCAGTTGAGAAGCGGATTGTACCTCGAGACGGTTTCCTCCGTACTCGTTGCTGCTTGGGGCCGGCGATCCTGCCGATCTATCGGTACCCACGTTTCCGTACCCTGAAGTCGAGGAATATCTCCGTGATGATGATTGCGACTGGGTATCGTTAGCCGGGACTCTTTCCGTTGAAGAATATCTCTGATGGGCACCCTCCGGGTTCGGCGAACTTGATAAATACCTTTCGCTTCCTGACCCTGAATAACGGTCTCGATTTCCCGCCGATTCCTGGACGTGGTGGTACCCACGTTCGTGACGTGGCGACGACTGTTTCTCCGAAGACCTCGACCCACTACCGGCAAATCTTTCGGGGACCGGTGCGTGGATCGGTGAAGAAGACAGGAGCCGTTCCGAGGACAGACTGTACCTGTTCGCGTCCTTCGAAGGCTGACCAACTCCGGCGGCATAGATTCCTTGAGAGTTTTGAAGTACCGGCGACGAATTGGCCAGCAGTCTTTCTGCCGATGCAAACCTCTCCTTCGCAGATGGCATCGGCGATGCTGGCGCCGTTCCGAATCTGTCCTTCGAGCTCGGCGATCCAGTGGGTAACAGCCCGTGGTCTGACGGGTCCTGATGATATCCAGAAAGGCTCTGTGACGAGGCGTACTTCTCGCTCGGTGTCGGGGAAAGCGGAGGCGGTGGTATGAACCGGTCGTTTGTCGGCGCCGGTGATGGAGGCGAAGGAAACAACTCTGACGAAAGTAGGAGACCCCCGGGCGTCGCGTAATGCTCTTCGTCCTTTGGAGGCGGCTGTAAAAAACGCTCTCCAAGTCCGATGGTGTGTTGGTACCGCTGCTGGTCCGTGTTGCGGGACTCGCCGCTGACCTGCTCGCCGTAAAGTGAGAACCGATCGCTTCCAAGGGCGAGTCTTCCGACGGCTGAGGTGTTCGTTGTGTACTGATGATAACCCTGGAGACCCTGGAGACCCGGGAGCTGTGAGTACCTTTCCTGCAGGTGGTTTTGGGCAGAATAAACATCGCTGGAGGAGAGATGTTGTTGTTGCAGGTCACCGGTGATCGGCTTCTCGTATCGTTCTTGACGATGGCTTCCCCCTCCTCCACCTCCTCCTGCTGCTGCTGATGCTGCTGCATATCTTCCCGCTGAATGATCCTCGAATGGTAACCCAGAAGGACTCGCAGCGGGATTTTGGACATTCGCATGGATGTGGGAGTGGGAGTGAGGGTGAGGGTGAGAGTGAGAGTGAGAGTGTGGCTGGGGCTGAGACTGAGAGGATGATGACGTTGTTGAGGCTGGGCCGAACTGTGTGGCGGTGTGCTGGTGCAACAGGAGACGTTCTCTTCGGCCATAGTCGTCGTCTGTCGGCATCCTGGTGGCCCGGGGCCCGCTGTCAGGACATCTGCAACAGGAGATAAATAATTCGTTACGAAACGTCCTCCAGTTGGAACAGGGCATTCACTATTGAGCTTTACTATTGCGAGGTGTTAATTTCAACATGGCTTCTGCGTCAGGGTTCAAAGAAGGCTTTTGATCTTGAGGCGATGATTTCTTATGGGAACGAATTCAAAAAGTCTTCTCAATTTCCGAGTGCTGTTTTAAAGCATTTCTCAAAAGACCCTGGATTATATTTCAAAGCATATTAATTAGGATATCTGGAGGCCGAGACATTCATGAAAATATTTTGCAAACGGCAATGAATAGCGAGTTGAATTTTGCCGGAAAACGAAGACGCACTCTGTTTACACGGCTATTCATTAATTTCGTCAAGCACTTGATTATTCGATGTCATTAAAACCCCTTCAAGAGATACTCAATAGTCTGATTTCAGGCCTCTTTGAAACGTAAGTCGAACTGGAGGCTGGTCAGTTCGAAATTCATTCCAATCGCCTGAAGACGAGAGATGAAAGCAGCGTGCCGTATATATTTAAAGGATGTTTACCCTTGCAAGCCACTTATCATTTCTAGTGGAAAAACACGTCCAAATATCCATAGCATTCGAATGACAAAACCCTTTGACGAGAGTGAAAGCATCGAGGAAATTCAAGCTTGTATATTGTACGCCTAGACGTGCATATATATTATACCCAAGGAGTCATGTCCTGTGAAAAAATTCGTCTCTCTGACCTCGTAGCCCGGAAGAGCTTATCGTCAATAGAAGAAGAGAGTATAAGGGACGAGTGATCAAAGGGGCTGGTTATTTCCGTATTATACTTAGTTCTATCTCTCGGGTAGGAGAAATATCCTGGCCTTTTCATCCTCTGAGAAGAGGAGAAATAAGGATGTTATTATACTCGTACAGCAAATATTCCGCCGGAGATCCTCTGGCGGATGATAGCTGGGAGGACTTCCGGTTTGAATTTAACCCTGCGCTAGTCTGCAGTATTTCAGGATAACCGAAAGGTCGGCAAGTCGTGTTATTTGTTTGTGTGTACCGATAGTGTATCGATAACTGATCCGACATTAGAGAAGAGGAAGGAGACTGTGAGTTGTGGCTATATTGCCCAGAGAAAACCCTTTAGAGGGCGGCTTCCGGTCTATATATGTGTATACATATATGGAACTATGTGCTTTGCTACACGGTAGCACGGCCGATGAGAAACCCATCGAGGAACCCGGGTATCCATCCAGAACTCGAAAAACAAAGAAACTCAATACCGGGAGCTCTAACCAATGAATTCCACCCAATGTTCATCGATACAACCGCTCAGCAAGCGATGAACACGGGATTCCTGGGGAAATGGAAAACGGAAAACGGGAAACAAAGGGAAATACCCTTCCCACGAAGGAGATCCTCGGCTATCTCTGATTTACATCTTTTATTTATTCACAAATTATATAGATTCCGGTGGATCGTACTTCTCATCGTAGTACCAACCATGTGACCGCTCGATGGACGCTCTGACCACCTCGAAAACGCGATTCGTACTTTCTCCCATACCACGCAACCGAGCGGAACGAAACTTTGGAGATTACTGCTTCATTTCGGCAGAAATCGACTGAGTATTTCGTTTTTTCAAAATCATGGATTTTTTTTTACAGATTCAGTTACCGTCCGAGTAATCGTGGAATCACACAAGGATACTCTAGGTTTATCGCAATTTTGAAATAATTAACCATGTGGCTGTGGCAAAGCACGCATTTTTAGCACAATCTCATGTCACTCGATAATGAAATGACCATTACATAGGCTGGCCATTAAATAGGCCAGAAAGGGTGACTTATGTATCGAATTCGGTTGCCTCGTTAGCTCTTTTCCTGACCCCCTTATCGTATTTGTTATGATAAATCCTGAAATGGTGCAGATGTGAGAAGTTCTGTGAAATGCGAACCAGTTAGAAACTCGAACGGTGAAATAAAGGCAACTAATAACTGCAGGGCATGGAGGATATGTATTGTCTTGAGCTAAATTTCTGGAACGCTTGGGGGCTAGCGAAACAAGTTTCTATAATACATACTGATCCGGGTTGTTTTCCACAGTACGCAGCTGTCAGTTCCCATCAATACCTAAGCTCCTCTTATTATTATTACCACCATCATTATTTCCCTTATTCCTTTTTCTGCTGGGTTCAAATTCCCCGAGTCTCTTTTCCTCCGGTCCTTTTTTACCTTTTCCTTTTTCTCCGAAGTACATCGGCAGCTACACCGGAAAAATATGTAGCGGATAATGACCGCGGGTTCGATGAGAAAGCGCGAGAAGGTTCCTCCCGGATCTTGGACTGCAGACAACTTGTACCGGTCCCAAAAAAATGGGTATTGTGTATGCGCGAAATCTATTTGCCGAATCTCGACGTCCGGGGTGTGAAAAAAAAATTTCATTCAGGAAGTCTTCGACGCACCTCGGTCCCGTTTCTTTCACGATATCTCATCCAGAAATCTTTTGACATTAGAAGAAGGTCACGGCGCGTGATAATAGCCTCGGAAAAAAAGTGTCTTATGCGAAAGTGATAATAGCGCTGATATCACAATGAGGAGAAGTGAGGAGTGAAGCTTCTAAAGCGCCAAATTGATGGCCCTGTATGATTGTCGCTCAAACCTTATTCCAAAAAATGTAGGGTGGGTTGGGTAAAGCCGATCAGCGAAAGTGTAATCTATCACCAAATTCTATATTGGTTCACATTACCATATAGATTATGGATCGCGTGTCGGCAGGACAGGACAATGACGAATAAAAAAGCTCTTCCTTTTCTCCCGTGAGACCATCTAACCATCGACTGTTCGGTAGATGAATTTTTTTCACATAAAATCCGACGAAATTTTCGATTCATGTGTTTGCCAGGCATTCTTCACGACAGAGCAGGTAGACGCGATGCTCCAGATCTCCTTTCGAATATTTTCAGCTATGGTATAATCGCCCTAGCCCATTCGCTTGACTTCTGTATCAAAATATACGATCTAGGTACGTATACCATCCCCTAATGTCGGGATATACGAGATTATTATTGGTCGATGGTGGAATCCCCTTAGTCGCCGTGTAGCTGGTATTTTAATCGCGGTCCTATCTAAGCTTTCTCCTTGTTTCCAGAATCCCTCCGAGGATTCCCTCATATTCTACGCATTCCCGGTTTTCCCTGAGGGTCGAAACGAGCTGCAGGAGGGCTCAAGGGGCTGAAGAGTTGTACACTGTATGTATATAATATATACACCCATATATAAGTACATAAGAGGTTGTATCCATGTATCTATCTATATCGTACATCTGTATACCTACGTCATACGCCGTATATGTATATTTATACACGTTACCTTTATCGGAGAGACCTTTTTCCAACATCTCAGAGACCCTGCCGCCTCCACTGCTCACCCCTAAGCTCTTTGTTTTGCCATTATTCTTTCGGGATGCGAGTTCACCCGTTAGTCGAAATGCTTAAACTTTTACGTCCAGTGGTATTCTCGTCCCATAGGTGATTCAACGTCGGGAAAAAATATGGACCTTTGTGTTTTCCTGCCGAACTATTCAACCCTTAAAAATCTGTAGCCGAACTGCGTGAAATAGTACGCTTCACCAGATTCATGATCCTCGAAATTCTGACAAAATTTGATTCCGCCAAGGGAGGAATAATCAGCTGGAATACCCTGTTTCGGGGTGCGAGGCAGGCGAATGCGGTGCAAGTAAATTAATTCCGTCAAAGCTGTAAATGCGCGATTACCCACCTGCCATATCCATATACCAGGGGCGGGTTAGATAGTTAACTTTATTAATAGGAGACACGATCGTAACACCTCGAGAGGTGAAGCTAATTGAGACTGCCTTCAGACTAGCTGTGTAATAATTTAATTTCATCATTAAAGGCAGTATAGTATATGTATACGTATATACTGATTGTACAGAACAGTTATTAATGAATTGTGGTGTTGTTTAATTCGTTTATTTTTTATTCCCTTTTATTCGTGACACAGAAATAGGCGAGCAGGATTTTTTGTCATACTAAAAATAATAACAGCCAGATGAATATACGGTAACATTCGCCCCGGAAACGGGGAAACTAACTCTGGTTTCAGAGTAGGTATAACACCTACACAGCTGTAGGATTGTAGGAAGCACTAGCTGGTCACAGAGCGTCCTTAATTAATTAGCGCTAATTATCAGACGTGCCTGAGTGCCAGGAAGCCAACTCCACCTCTCGGTGGTAACTCGTTCTGCGTTCTACCGAGCTCCCGACGACTTCCGGGCGGTGTGGTCGACCGAACTAGCATAACGTGACTTTTGTTATCCTAGTACTACATGAATTATTAATAACTGACAAAGAATAGAGAAGAGAATCTCTCGTAATCGGTTTTTTACCTTTTCCATCCATGATTATTCCTCTCTGTTAAAAACGGAGACGATTTTGTACCAGCGAGAACGACGAGGGTGTCACAGTTTTCAAATTAGAGCTATTGCAAGCTCCGGCCAATAGGCGTCAACCTCGAGCGTAACGGTCGCTCTGCTGCCAGACGCCACCGCCAGTTGGCGCGCCTAGTCCAACTTCAACTCTATCCTATTCGGGAACTATTAGACCCTCGAGTTTTTCGGTGAGGGAACTTTGTCCCAGTTTTTCACCGAGAATACGCCTCTGCTATTCTCCTTACGGCGTGAAACACAATACAATTCCACAGCACGTGGTCCGATAACGCTGATCGTTTAGTTGTGTAATTTCCCAGCTACCGGAGAATGAGAGAGAGTTACGAGTCTCTCGGGAACTAAGCCGCGGGGGTTTTAGGGCCAGGTAAGGCGGGTGAGGTGAACGGGAGCAGAAGTTATCACCTCTTTGTGTGTACAGTTACACATCCAATGACCCGTATGCATGTACAATGTACATATAATCGCATACGTAGGACTGCCGAGAAGGGAAGGAGAGTTAAAGTAAAGCAAACTGAGGTCATCCCAGCATTTTCCGCTCCTATATATAGCCCAGCTTTGCGCCAGGTCTGCAATGGAAAGATATCGGCCAGCAGGGCGGGCCATTGTCGCCCCATTACCAAGGTCCTCGCTAAGCAGGCGTCGCGACGCCCCATTAGCAGCCCCTTGCAAACGACGACGAGTTATACAATATTGTTATAATATCGATACACAGAGGAAAAATATCATCGAATATTAGAAATACAGCCTCGATGATTTTACTCTAGCCAGATCATACTGAACGTATTGGAAAAAGATGTTCCAATCTAGTTTCTTGACGATATCTCGAGAACCGTTAATGATATCGAGATAAAGTTATATATCAAAAATGTAGCTAGTTAAATTCTCTATAAAAAAGATCCAATATATTTTTCCGTATCTCTAATGATTTAGCTATATTTTAACGTGGAACTAAACAGGTAGGTATAGATTGTGCAGTTCGGTTAGTAATATGGACTTCATTCTACTGCCAGCAAAGCTTGAAAGCTACGGTTGGCCACGAAAAGCGACTGCAGGATCGCAGCATAATTGACCAGATTCTGATGATTGATTATATTATCGATATACATTCGGTCTTCGAACGATTTCAGCTCAGAAACCGGATATAGTCGGAGTATCTTCTCGGAGTAGTAGTCTCTAGTAGGGACGGGATATTGCGATCACTGATACCACTGGCGGTTTATATCAAATTGATATGCTAGCTGCACGTAAGCCAATATCAATAAGTTCGGATTAGAATCGTGGAACCCATGGAACCGCAAGTGCTTCCTACGATCACACAATACCCCATCTCTTCTTGGAGAATTCCCTCCGTGTCGCCGGAGGTTCATGTAATTTAAAAACTTTTTTACCCCACGGACGTACGAAATTTACTTTCCTCGTTTCTTCTCGGCTAATTTTTATGCCCGTTGGCTCTACGGCGTTGGTTATACGTGTAGGCGAAAATTGATGTAACGTGAAAGGGACTCGCCATCGTTGGTTCGTTCGAAATGAGCCAAAGTCGTGTTAACCACGCGGAGACAAACGAGCCCCAAACGTACATGCGAAAAAATATTCGGGGTGCCGTTGCCGGGCTGAAACAAAAACCATAGTGTATAAATCCTCCGCTTCCGACTTCCACAATTTTTCACCATGCTTATTTTTTTTCATATGGCTACTTCTTCCTTATGGCTTCGTTTTTCTCCTCTCTCTCTCTCTCTCTCTCTTCCTTTCTCTCAAATGAAGAGTATCGATTCCGATGATCGTATTTTCGGAAATAATCGCAGTGATTTTTCGAGGATTAACCAGTTCTTTTTTCCAACTAGTCGAGGGAGAGCGAACCTCTCTAGGCGATGGTAAGATTGCAAAATCGTTGGGAAAAGCGAACGGGGTTGGCAATTAGTGGTGTCTAACTTTGGAGCCAGGGCAGCTAGAGTTTCTCTCAGCATTCGCTTCTAGCTACCAGCACGTTGGCCGAATGCTAACAATGAGTAACTACGTAGGTAGGTATACCCCTAACGCGAAATAGCATATACATACAGGTATATAAGCGCAAAGCAAGCCCCTGCAGTAACAGCCCCGGACACATAAATTAATATCGACCATACAACACAAAGAGTTCATTTAACAGAGCGAACATCCCTCATAGTTAGAGATTTGTTGTTAGACTAGGTCAAATGAGCAACTGTGGTTAAATTTTTCCCCTTGATTCCTTTAATATTTCATATTTATTATTTTGCGCAAAATAGCGTTGAACAAAGATTGAAATTTGGGTGTGAGCTGATGCGATCATGAGAATTAAACTTCATGGAATTTTTAAAGCGTCATTAAAAGCTTTTCGGAATTTCGCGATAAGCAATACGTGCGAAATTATCGCGGATTTTATGAACGCCATAATCAATACCATGAAATGTTGAATCCTTGAAGGGAGGTTGAACAATTTCAGTAACTGGTCAACACTTCGTATTTTTCACCAGGCAGTCAAGCAAAACATAGGAAAATAAAAGAAATAGAGAGTAAAAAGCTGTAACTGGACCGGGAGGTTCGCAATTTTGGAAACAAGGTGCTTCAGACCAGCTTTCCGATAATATCTCGATAACCGTTCATGATATCGAGATGAAGGTCCATATCGAAAATGCGGCCAATTAAATTCTTCATGAAAAAGATATAAACCATTTTACTCGTACCTTCATTGGTTTCGATGTATTTTCAGGTTGAATATTTAAGCATTCTCAGAATAAACAGGCTAATTAGTTACACATAATTCGATGTTAAATTAGAGCTAAACCAATAAAGATACAGGAAAAATGTATTCCACCATTTTCATAGAGGATTTAATCAGCCTCATTTTTTAACTCCAACTTTATCTCGATATCATTAACGGTTACCGAGATATCATCGAAAAATTGCAGCAATTTGACAGTTTATTTTTTACCATCGACTAAAATTTCTTTTAATCTAATTCGACTACCCCAATTGCTAGTGGACTTTGTTAGCGAGCGTTCACGGCGAAAAATAAGGGGTAATATAGAATGAGGTAGTAGCTAGACTCCCCAGCAGCTCATTGTCATCTGGGAATTAGCTTCGCTCTATGTATGTATAGCATGGCGGATTTAGGAAGCTCTGCTTTACTGTAGCAGCTTCTGTTCCATCCAGAATAACGAGATACGAGGCTACGAAATGCGAGGACAATTCTGGCGGAGGAGACGTTGAGAAAGCGGAGTCGGACGGTTCTTCGCATTGTTGTTAGTCGTATATATATTGTATAGCGTGTATATATCTCGTCGGGAATACCATTGGAATATGAGGAGGTTGCATCCGCCGCTATTTTGGCCGCATTGTTTGACAATGGGAATAAAATATGGAATGAGAAAACGGATTCATCGCCTGACGACAAAATCCAGAAAGGAGATATATTTAGATAATATATATATCTGTGTATAGAAGAGGCGAAAGTCGAGTCTTAGCAAAGGTTTGCTTTCCCAAAGGAAAACGGCGAATGACTGAACAACACGAAAGCGAGCTGGATGGGAAAGGCTAGGGCGTAGCTGTGAGTATCGAGGGAAAATTGATAGACACGTGATCCGTCACCTCCGAGGAACCTCCTTTCCTCAACATGACTCGAATACCTTTGAGACAGCTAGAAATGTCTGCGATTCCTTGGTACTCTCTGCCGATCTGGAACCCAACATTGGGCCGATAGCATAAATTGAGATAAAATTCCAACAGCTTTTTTCCTCTTTTTTAAGTTCAGGAAATTCCCTGATGGCTTGATGATCAGCCTCTCTCACCAGGAGCGAAAAACTCCTCCAAACTATCCATGTACGGTGCCCCGGTCTCCGACTCGTTAGACAAAGTTCTTCGCCGGTTTGAAAAGGTGCTGAAAATTGTCTTTTCAACAAACATTTCTGACTTTGTTTAAAGAACCGGAAATGACGTTCGGGGTGAATAACTGAGAGGGTTATATCCGGGCGGCAAATCCCGGCGATGGATATGCGGAGTGGTATACTGTGGGAGAAGTTATCCGGGCTAGAAGGAGTTTGTCCATTGAAACCAGGGCGCGATTCCGTTGATCTGAAGTTGTCCTGTTTCTGTGTAGCTACCTTCTCCGTTATCCGGTGTCTGGTAGGAGTTTCTACAACCTCCGTCCCGTTACAATGGTAAACTGTACGTGTTGGAAAACGGAGATGCAAATTTGTAGGACATCTTCCGGCCTCCGCTAACTCTCCATCCGTTTTCCATTCCGCAAATTATTCCATTACCCGATCAAGTGCAGCTGATCAGACCTTGGGATAGAGTTACAACGAATGGGCATACAAATTTCCAACGAAATCAACATTCGCTTTCGAGTTTTCATCATCTTGGTCTGAATTCTGCACAGGAGCCAAAGGACCAAGATCAACATCGGGGGTGAGAAGAACTGTCTGGACTTTGATGCGTAAAATGTCAGAAGAGAGTTCCTGAGCCAAGACGTTTCAAGGTTTAAATATGTAAAGGAAAAGATGAAAATTCGTTCCAAGAAACTTCGCGAACGATATAATATTTCGGCAAGGAACTGTGCATGGCGGGTCTCATTGACGTTGACGAAGGAGTCTAGTCCGAGGACGAGGCTGTGGCTGTGGCTGTGACTGTGACTGTGGCTGTGGCTGTGGCTGTGGCTGTGGCGTCAGCGTTAGCTGCATGGAGGGCGAGCGACGGAGACGACGTGGCCGCGCAGTAGTGGGGTTGGTCGATCAATATCACGAGCAAACTCGCTCCACCAGCTGAGCCAGGGTGTTCGCACATCGACGTATAGAAAATTCTGTACATACCGAGGTTTCCGTGCGTAATTCCTCGGTCTGAAAATGACTCGGTACTTTGAGAGGAACGGAGATATGTTTGGACGAAAAATGTCACTCTCCATATCGATCTTGAAGTATGGCGGATCGAACGGGAGTGGAGAATCGTTAGAAGCTATTTTTTCAACCCGAAAGTCATTATCGTCGATGATTTTATATGACGAATAAAGTTTGGCCACCCCATCGCTTCCGTTTAGAACTTGAAGAGTTCTGCCTGGTCGGATAGAACGGAAGTGGGCGTAACTACCATCGCGTGAAAAGAAGGATCCAGCACAAAGGAGACCGAGGAAACTGCGGGTCCGTTCATTCGTCGTCTAAACTACTGTGGACGGGGTGCTTCCACTTTCCGGTGGTCGGTGTGTGTGGTTATTTATGATGAAATACCTGTCACCCTCTTTTCAACTTCCTTCCACTTCCACTTCTTCTTCTTCTTCTTTTTCTTCTTCAATCTTATTCATTACCAGTTAATTTTCTGCCCTTGTGCAACGGCCTCCGTTCTCCACGACGAAATTCCACTCTTCATGGCTCGTCCGTATAATTTCTGAAGAATTATTACTTCCGGTATTGCAGCCTCTATATTTGATATACTAGGGGTTCTAAGTCAGCGACTGCTAAACAACCCTTGCACAGACCGACTACCAGGCCCCGCCCTTGTTTCGATTGCTCTTCATATATGCGAAGAAGACGTAGAGATATAGGGAGCCTTCCATTTCGACTGGTACTCGAGAGTTATGAGGTAAACTCTGCCGCATAGTAGTCCACACACACATTATGCAGCCTTGTGCAAACAGTTTTCAATTACTTTTCCATCCATACGGGGAGATGAAAAAACCACATGTACATCCCATGGAAAACAATGAAACGACCCCTTCGCCGGGTTGTACCGCCATGTTTGTACAGTTTGATGACATACTTCACGGACGCGAGGGCTCGCTTCTCTTTCGCTTTCCTCCGTAGCCGGGTGTTTGTCACATCGCTCGATCGAGAGGAGTGGGGCCAATTTTCGACTATTCATCCGTTCGGAACGCACAAAGAAACTCCGGGAAACAGGGACAATATTTCTTCCGAATTGGTTCGCCATGCCGAGCACGTATCTCGATTAGCGGAACCCCTAAGTAAGGAGAACCAAAGAACTAGTGCAACGACGTGTTTTCGGACGATATTTGATGAGGTAAATTTTTATTACAATTTTTCGCCATTATTTACCACAGCAAATGATACACAGAGTCGAAACAATGACGATGATAATAACAATCTCCAGATACTTGTCGAGGTATGAACAAAGTAGACTAGAGCTCTCGTTCGTGGTAGTAAATTTTCTTTTTCATTCTTCTTTTTTTTCTTCGGGAATGGGATTTCTCGAGCCTTTTGAGGTTGCGCTCAAGGTACGGGAGTCCGAGGACCCTTCACATCTCGCGTTCCTAAATTTAGAGTTGCGGTTGTCGTTCTCTCGCATCGACCCTCCTCTGTGCTTTGCTGTGCTGTTTTGCAGGCTTAGAAACAGCGCGGATCCCTCAATGGCTTGTTCATTTATAGCGCTAAAAAATCGGCCCAAGTGATCAAGCGCGGAAGTTGAAGGGCGAGGTCTTGGCTTGGTTAATTGCGGAACACCGAGTTAGCCAGTGTTGACAAGAGACTTCGACAGTTCGTCGAAGTGCCGAGGTCGGCAGAGGCACCAGGCGTCTCTAAGAGCGTCTCCAGGGCTCTGGGACAGCCGGACACAGTCGGGAATTAGAGGAGAGACAACGGCGTAGCCGGGGAACCAGGAAGGTCTGACAGAACCGTTCAGGCGCATACGATTTCGGTAGGCTGGTGGTTCTGGCTTGATGACATACTCCAGGATCCCCTCGTCCCAGTCTTCATTCAGAGAGTATCCCTCCTGCGTTCCACTCTGGGCAAAGGGCGCTCCAACGTAACCGGAAACGTCACCTACTGCCGGACTACGAGCGACTATGTCCTCCTGCAAATGTTCGCTGAAATTCCCGTACGTATCTGATTCCTGAAACACGCTTGGATTCGGTGCCGCAACTCCGCGAGCTTTTTGGGCCGTTTTTTCGGGGTTGGGAACGTCCAGGGCCGGTGGTTTCCGACCCTGCACTGTCAGAGGTACTACCACACTGCTCATTGGCTCTGGAGCCGCACTGGCTAACGCTGAAATGGATTTGATATCGATCAAGAAAGAGTTTAGGCCAGTAAAAATAGAATTTAACTTCGCACTAAATTACCGATCCAATTTTTTTTCCTTATGTAAGGTCTAGGATCACTTACTGAGTATAAAATCACAAAATCCTGACAGATTCCGGTTTAGCTTCAGGCGCCATCTTGAAAAAACGGTTTCGTCCGATATCTCGGGAACTATACACTTCGGGGCAAAAGTCATGGAGACAATTATTGTAGAGAATAAAATTTCGCATCTTTTGTTTCTGATCAACTTTTTTGTAAAACCTACGGTTTACGATTTATGGATCATTTAATGAACAGGTTTTTCTATTTCGGTCGATAACTCTTCTAATATTGAATTAATCAATAAAAACCTGTTCATTAAATGAGCCAGAAATCGTAAACGCTAAGTTTCACAAAAAAGTTTATGGGAAACAAAAGATGCGAAATTTCAATCTCTACAATAATGATTTCTATGACTTTTGCCCCGATGTGCATAGTTTCCGAAGTATCGGCCAAAAACGTTTGTTCAAGATGGCGCCTGAAGCTCCACCCAAATCTGTCAGCATTTTGTGATTTTATACTCAGTAAGTGATCCTCAACCTTATAAAAATACAAAAATTGGATCGGTAGTTTAGTATTGCCCATATTCTGGAGCTTGGTACGTCCAGCTTCCGATGCTTCTGACTATTCGTTGCGTTTCTGAATGAGATCTTTCGCAATCGACAAGAGACTGTTGCGAGTAAACGAATGGTAGCAAATTTGTAAACGCACCGACAGCACGGTCGGGTGAAGAGCTCGAAAATAGTTGATGAAAGACATTGTCAGGCCGGGTTCTTCCGAGGTCGTTCGACTCGCCCTCGGACATGAGTAGGGCAGCTGCTACGACCTCTGGCTCGGGTTTAGCCTCGCCACCCTCAGGGTAACCGCCCTCAGGTATAGGTCTGGATTCGCCCATCAGTTCTCTGAGCTTAGCTCTGAGGTAGTTTCTGCGCTTCTCGCTGCCGCAGTTCTTCACGGATGTTCCAAGCTCTTGGAATCGAGGGAGAAGGGGGAAATAAGAGGGTAGAACGGAGTCGCTGAGATGCGAAATAGGCCGGAAGAATAGACTCACTGTCTTCAGGGCGATAAATCTGGCTCATCGTCACCGAAGCTGAGTGATACCCGTCCTCGTCGCGCCATTGCGTTTTGCTCAACTTAAGATAAACGGAATTAGCAACTACTCAGAGCTCGACAGCGAGTAGATTCAAGTTACCGTTTTCTCCAAGGCGAATATCTTGGCGGGAAAACCTCCCAAGGATGTTTCTTCGGCCTGGGATGTTCCGCAAGGTCCTTTAACCACTCTGCCAGGCTT
The DNA here is from genome assembly GCA_944452935.1 of Rhogogaster chlorosoma. Taxonomy (NCBI): domain Eukaryota; kingdom Metazoa; phylum Arthropoda; class Insecta; order Hymenoptera; family Tenthredinidae; genus Rhogogaster; species Rhogogaster chlorosoma. The sequence continues at coordinate 22,125,366 of OX101802.1, forward strand.
GCATCCTTCGCTGGTTAAATTCGCCCTTTTTTTTAGGGGCTTACGAACCCTCGCTTCTTCGCGCCTGAGACCCATAAACCCACCCCGCTATTAGTTAGTTCTAATCTTTGGGATTCCCCCCCGACATCACTCACATGCATGGAGGTGGTTCTGTCGGTGGTTCTGGTTCCATAGCGGGGCAAGTGCGATGGGGAAGTGGAGGCGGTTTTGCACATGGTGCCTTCCTCCGGGCTTCCAGCGACACACAAGCTCTTTGCTTTCCAGGTCCAAGGACGGATTTCGCAAGGGTTTCGTCCCTCTTTTTCGGAACTACGCTCAAGTTTGGGGAGTAGTCTTCCATGCGAACCGTAGAACTATCATCACAACATTTTAGAGTTCTAAATCGACAAGCTCAAGCATATCGGCATGCCAGAGATATAATAGCTTGCCGTTTCCTCGGGGTCGAGTGATCCGGCATCTCAGTTCCGCAGCCTGTATTCCTTAGACAATAATTATAAAGACCGTGAAAATATGCGGTAGGATAAAGACGTTAAAATTATGGTGCTGGGGTGCGCACCTGGGACATTTTTTACTGCTTAATGCCCGCTTCGGACTTCCACCTGGAAGGGGTAGCGACTCATTGCACGTACACTTCCCTCGCCTGTCATGCTTATCCGGGTCACATTTGCACGGCATTTTATCGAACGAAATTTTTCCCTCTTTATACTCCAAATGTGTTACGCTGTGCGAAAGAAAACTGACAATTTAACCTAAGACAAATCACCGCGAGGTATAACACGACAGACACAAGAGAATCACGACGAAAAAATTGACCACCATCACTTCGTCACTGCCTACTGCAGATCTTTCTCTCGCATTATATCCGATGATGTGTCAATGTCGTGGACTGAATTCGGTTGTTGAATGAGAACTACAACGCAAGTTTCTTTCACCGAGTGATTGTGTCGCTACAAGATGTCGCCTCCGTTAGATGCCGGTATTTTTTTTATAATTACGTAAATTTCGCGGTCATTCTTAGAACAAATGAGACGAAACAGTGTTCGAAATGTGTGCTTTTCCACCCTCGAGTACCTAAGTATTTAAAGACTGCGACAAATCGAGTGAATCCGTGAATAATTCCACGATTTCTCCTATGGTAACTGAATCTGTAAAAAAAAATTCATAATTTTCAAAAACCTAAACACTCAGTCATTTTTTGCCAAGATGAAGCAGCGATCCTCCAAGGTTCGTTCCAATCGGCTGTGCGATACGGGAGAAACTACGAATCGCGTTTTCGAGGTGATAAACGCCCCGCAAAATCGGGTGTACGAGACTTTTTGCTGTACTGCATTCATGTGAACGGAGCTCCGCATGTGGTATAGTGATGCCAGTGTAGCTCCAGCGAGTCACATAGTCACGTTTTGGAAGGCGCGCAGAGCCAGTACGAAAGAGAATAGATCCCTATAAGTTTGGTCGTTAAATGGAATGGCGACCGTTTGCAGTTAGCACGCAGAAGTCAGGTCTGAGGCCATTCCATTCCGAGGTTGGGAATAGAGGAGCTAACGCGTGGCCACGCAGGTAGGTAAATAAGAGATACACACATGTGCGAGCACTCTTGTGTTAGTTTATCGGAGTTTCCTTTCGTGGTAAGCCTATACTGTCCCGAGAGTGAAACGAGCTCGGTGTTTTTCTCCGTTTTTATACCCCAGTAACAAATGCGACGAATTGAAGTGGCCCGTCTCCTCGTCGTCGCCATTCGTCTTTTCATTACTCAGCGCTGCAGCTAGTCTCTCTCTCTCCAGTTTCTCACACTAAAAATCTATTAGTCCGAAGTTTTCGGGTCGCAAATTTTTCGCAAGATAAATGTCACTTCTTCGTGTCACGAATCGACGTCGCTTTTGCAAGTACATCCAGGCACTATAAAGCGGCGCGTGTTATCTTCGTTTATTCTTCCGTCTTTCTATACACCAGCAATTCATGCTACATGGGAATTACTCATGGTTCATTAAATTAAATCTCGATGGATCATCTCCGCCCTTCGCACAGCCGTTTGGCAGCTGTGGGAAGTTTAGCAAAAAATAAGAAAAGGAAAAAAATCTATTATACACGGAATCACCTAAAATCAATCGTCCGCCCTCGCACGTCGATTTAACACCGTTCGCGCCGCCTCAAATCGATTTCCTAATATCCTTACCGCGCTTTACATTTTTTCCTGCATTTTCCTGCATCGTTTTCTGGAGGTGCTTTTTTAACGGCGTGAATTTTTTTTTGACGAACCAGCGGGGATGGATAAGCGAAGAAATTGCAAAGGGCGAGGGAATGAGACAGAGAGTTCAGTCGGAGTTCATTCCTGAAGCACTGATTGATGGAGAAAGTTCGCGCGGCTCGTTCGTCGAGAGTAATTGCACCGGCGTTGTTGCGCCCATCAGTCGAATATTCGCACATTAGTCACCGGATTTATCTCCTCTATTCGCGTGGGCTCGTAGCTGTTAGTTATAGGTGTGTAGCAGCGGCGTACATCAACCACGAGAATTAATTCCCCGATGAAAGCCCACTCCTTTTTATTTAACGATCATAAAGGCCCGTGCCAAAGACGCCCGCCCTCGTTCCCGCCCCTGGTCTGAATGAGGAAATCCTTATTGAATTCGCTATTTCCTACAATACAACAGAACCCGGGTTGTTAACTAGCTCAGGCAACCCTCACATGTCGCAAAACCCTGCCAGGAATCGGTTCAATTAGGGTAAGCAACATCGAAGAGATTCCTCTGTTCTCAAGATAGCCTTGACTTAATGGGATGATCAAGTTCGTTGAGTGACGGTAATAAACGGTAATGCCTAGATAGTCGTACCAAATCTAGGGAGGGAATGTACCCATGGAATGTTCAGGCCCAGAAATCATAACATCCCTTTGACACTATATCCTAATTCCACGAAATACCGAGTCACGATATACAATATATTTTTGTTTCCGTTATTGTTTTAATAACTGATCGTTAATTAGGACCCTCCCCCTTTTTTAGTTTAATTCAATGCTGCAGAATTTTTATTTCATTGGAGTTCGAACTTTATTGCGAATCAAGCGAGTTTATTCGAGCGGAAGCTAATGTAGTTCGGCGTGTCGAGGCGATCATGAAATATGTAGAAAGTTCTGCCGATGAGTTTCCTCCGAAACGGTCTCGGCTTTATGCGGCCTCTCTTTCTCTCTTCGGGGTCCTGCGGGGTATAAATTTAGGACGAAATCGAGAAAAGATGGTTAAACTAAAGCTTCTAAAGCGTGAGAACGAGAATCCGAATCCAAATCAGAATCAGAATCAGAATCAGAATCAGTTGAAAAAAAAAGGAGCTTTCCATCCGCATGGAAACTTTCGCTCGAGGTCGAAATCGATCCGGCGTTTGGTGGGCGGTCTGAAATTCGAGAGCTCGGAGAAGGAAATTCGCGAGGGAGTTTGCAAAGTTCCTAATTCTCGCAAGCAGATTTCATTAAGCGGCTCATTTAAAATGTAATTCCTTGGCAACCCACTTCTACGGAGGCGACTTCTCCGTCGTACTCGGCCAACTCCTGATTTTCCAAATGACAAATACGACTCAACTCTCGACCTGGCACTAGCCAAGTCAAACTCTGGAAGATTAGACGAACCTAGGCCAAACCACACCTCTGATAACAAATGCTGTTTCGTAATTGTTCAGACTCTCAGACAGCTAATAAACCCTGAATTAAACCCCGAGCTCAAATATTTCAACAAATTTCGTCAATTTATCGGCATAATTTACCTGTTCTGCTGTTCGTTGACAGTGGCGTGTACGAGAGTTGCTTGTTGGGTGAAGCAGCAGCGGGGATGATCGCCCCGGGTCGGCGCTCACCGCTGCTCCAGCCCGACTCCGTTGGCCAGACTTTCGCCGTCCCTGCCGAGCTCCGCTCTAACCTTAGGCCTTCGCATGCCAGGAATTCTGAAATAATTATCAAACATATGTCAAATCTTTGAATGAATGTATTTTCATAATTTTCCGCCAGTAGCGTGCGTCATGAAAAACTGAGACTAATTTCTATCAGCGAAAAACTCGTGGATTTGATAGTTTTCAAATGGGAGCGAATCGAAGTATGCACCAATCACGTGCAGGGTGCGAGGGGCGCGCCAACTGGCGGTGGCGTCTGGCGGCAGCACGACCGTTACACTTCGCAAACTTCAACTCGCTGTCATTTGAAAGCTATAGGAGCCTCGAATTTTTCGCTGAAACAATTTCGGCTCAGATTTTTTTCGAGAATACATCAACCGCCGGAGAACTAGGTATGGGTGATTTTTGTACATGCTATAAATAAACGGAGCCACGCACAGTAACTCTGCGAGTGAATAAATAAAATCCGAGACTGCGGAAACGTGAAACAACGGACAAGCGGTTTTATTTGTTTCACCGGAAATATATCGCACCGAGCGAGGAGGGTTCAAAATAAACCCCGGGTAAAAATCTTACTTTATGTATTTTGGCTGTAATTCGGTTTGAATAGGGCTTAGAAATTAATACTTCTTCGGGTAGAATCAAGCGCGAGTGCTTCAAGCTTTTATCTGCAAAAAGGTAAAACCTGCTTGTTCGTCCCTCGCGAGGTTTCGTGTCAGGCTATCGTCCATCTTTCTCATTGCACACAGAGGTAATTTGTAACAAAGTTCTAATACTTCTAAGAAGTATAAGGTTCCTGCAGCTCGCGATCCTTGACGGAACAGTTTCCACGTCCAAATATAGATGCACATACCTACACACATCCCTATACTTATCAGAAGCTGGTAGCTAAGTTTACCATTAGCATAGATAAGACGAGAGTACTCTTTTGTGATGAGAAATGAAGGAGGGTTCAGTAGCCGTCGGCGTATTTCGTCAAGTAGTTTCATTTTTTATGCCTATTTCCTTCTTCCCCCCCGAAGGGAATGAAGGGGGCATATATGTAGGTAGGTAAATGTATTTTATCACGTATTCTGCCATTTTATTTATGACATACTCGCCGGTGCTCCTGGGGTATATTAGTAATGAAAATTCGTGGCTGTCGAGATAAAATAGAGAGAGGAAGAGTGAGAGAGTGGGAAAATAGAAGGCGAAAAAAAAAAAATAAGCAAATGATATGAAAACCTGGCACGGAGTGAACAGCGCCCTTACGTTGTCGGTCGGTCGCTGTAGGATTGAAGAGGGAAAAATTCCCCCTCGGTTTTACTTATTGTTAGGTATAGTCGGACGTTTGCTGCTTTTAATCTACCTAGGTGGTTACTTGGCCGCTGCGGTGCAGACGTCAGCACAGTGGCAAATCCTCGTTAATCTTCGTCAGAATCTCAAGTCAAATTAGAAACGAGACGAAACCGAGTGGGGCGAGAGAGACTCGGAGAAAATCACTGCCTCGGGGTATCCAGGAGCTATGTAGTACATCGACGTCAAAAGCTTTCTCGCGATCAGCCAGGGCGTGACAACGCAGATTTACTTCCATATCTTCTCTCTGTATAGACACACATCCAACTCCACTCTATAGGAATGATCAGAATCCGAGAATAACCGCTTCTTGAAACAGTGCTCAGCTGCTCTCCAGTATTTTACAATCATATCATGGAATCTTCTCGTTTTCCACATTTTATGGACTCCACTATTTCATGAAATCTCAAACTTTCATGACATCCGATGAATTTCCGAACGCATTTCTGCACACATACTGATAAGCCTGACTACCAGCAGTGACGTTGCAATCCCAGGCGAATCTGACGCTCGGTTTAATTGCCATTCGGAATCGCTTTTCACCCCCGAACTTATGGGACGGTGGTTCGTCCTGATCTCTCTAGGAGTCCAGCAGCATGTGTAACCCATGTCCTTATTGCATCCGAGTCAACGAACCAACGACACGAAACAAAACGACAATGTGCAGAGAGGGCACATCACGGATCGAGCTGAAAAGTATAACGGGGAGAGAAAGAGAGAGAGAGAGAGAGAAGCGGAGAGACGGAGAGAGGGCGAGTTGTACGAGGGTTGCGGGGCTGTAGCGAGGAGGATCAATACCGTCGGCGCAAACTTTCTGCTTCCTCTTTCGGACGATTCATTACTAGCGGCAGTGATCGCTGTATTTTTTCCACCCCATTTTAAATTACGGATTAATTTTCGAACGTTCATTAGTCGCTGCAAGCTTTTTCAACGTGGGCTGGAGGCAATAATTAATTACGACGAAAGTAACTTGTTGTAAATATACCTACACACCCTTCCTGCACGCCTGTAATATTGAACAGACAACGTAACGTTTCTCACAGTGATTCGTGAACGTCTCTGCTGCAGGGGTAGGGCCGGCGATAACGTCCGGCTGAAGAGGAGATAGGGATCTTCTCCACTTATAGAGACATTGTCTCTGCCTAATTTCGCCCTCGGCCAAGACCGGGCTGATGCCGTTGCGTTCAGATCTTTGATATAAATTTCTAGGGTCGCGGAGGGCCGGTTAAGGGGACGGGAATGGAAATGGGAATGGGAATGGGGGGAACGGGGTTGACGGTTCAATCAACCGACTCAAGATAATGCCACACGCAAATCCACGGCGTTACTATCTGTTACAGCCAGTTTTCCACCGAGCAATATCCACCCCGGGATCAGTACTGGCCAAAGTGAAACTTTAAGGACTCGACACTCATCCGCAGAGGGCGGTTTTTATTCATCCGAGAAAGGGATGTATGTCTCGCGTTATACCCTGCTATCTCCATCATAACCAGAATGCCGATTAGTTTCCGAGTCTTCAGTGTCCAGGAGATGCATTCTGCTCCAAAATTTTTACACCCTTCTCCTTAATTCTCCTCGATTTCATCCTCATGTCAGCTTCAATGTTAAACATAGAAGAGAATTCCGGGGCGGGAACTAGCTCTTAGCCGACTAAAAGATATATCTCTGACGTTGGCGGGGTAGAAAAGAGAGGGTGGTGATTTAGAGAAGGTTTTTTTTTCACTTTTTCCTTCTTTTTCGTATACACATAGCATATATTTGTGTACATTTTTTCTCCTTTCCTTTTCCCTTTTCTTATTCTTATTCTTCTTCTCCTTCTTTTTCTTCTTCTCGTCTCTTTCCCCGTAGGAGTAGACGAGGATGGCCGTTGTACAGGGCTATATATCAGGGCGTAGGAGACAACGCAGCGTGCTGACCTGCGCGGTAT